>JAWQEG010000068.1:417500-2990000 GCA_033782935.1 Petrolisthes cinctipes
AGAAAGCTTGCAAACCAATACCACTGTGGAATCGTCACTAAAATAATGAAGCCTTACAAGTGTGGTTGGTTAGGAAGCTTACAAGCCAATACCACTGTGGAATCGTCCCTTAAGGGGGTGCGGGAGTAGGGGGACAGGCTTAGGGGGGGGGGTAGAAAGCCTGTCCCCCTATTCCCGCACTCCTCTAACACCCCCCCAAGCCTGTCCCCCTACTCCCACACCCCCCAAAACCCCCCCAAGCCTGTCCCCTACTCACTCACCCCCCAAACCTTCCCCAAGCCTGTCCCCCTATTCCCGCACCCCCTTAATTACATGTTACTTTCAGGCACTACACAGTTGGTTCAATTTAATGCAACACAACATGGACTTACCTTGCTGACGAAAAGTGTGAACCAAATACAAAGGAAAAGACACTTGGGTGGACAGCAGCTACAGAAGTGGTTACAGCAGGTGTGGTCCCTTCTACAGCAGATGAACTTAAGTACTGTAACCCATCTACCATTACTCCCTTCATGTCCATCTCCTACTTCATCCACCAACCTCTTGTCACTGTCTTCTCCAATCATAGTACAGAACCTTCAGTGTCACTTACCAAACAGTGCAATTCAAACACTGCAACTTTTGGATATTAAAGTAGTGACACGACTACCACGTTATGTACGACACCATCAGTTGTATCCATACCTGTATAACGGTGATGGTAGTGGAGTAAATAAGGCTTTATCAAAG
Source organism: Petrolisthes cinctipes (assembly GCA_033782935.1). Taxonomy (NCBI): domain Eukaryota; kingdom Metazoa; phylum Arthropoda; class Malacostraca; order Decapoda; family Porcellanidae; genus Petrolisthes; species Petrolisthes cinctipes. The sequence goes on from JAWQEG010000068.1 coordinate 418,230, forward strand.
ATGATCAGTATCTCCGCCATACAGAATATTGTTGCTTCCTTTAATGACAGGAGTTCTAATGTGGAGCATGAAGCTCTCATTAGTGCCATAGATCTCAACACTCTTCAACCTGATGTAAAGAAATTCCTGGCTAAGCTTAACATATTCATATCTGTTAGAGAATGTGGTAATATAAAGAATGACTGTGTTAAGAGAGTGATATATATCATCCCCCCAGACCTTGTTGACTTCCCAGTCCACTTTCCTGTTGCAATACTTAAACACCAGACTACCAGACATCAACAGTTAGCCATAACCTTGGGTGCAGAACTCCTCTCTAAGGAAAAACTATGTCTCCTTGCATTAAGCTCAAGAAATACTTACTCAGAAGGGGAGATGTGTAAGTTAGCCTTATACATATTGAGTGACAATAATTTGATGACAAATACAAGTGTCTGTCAGTGGCTGAAAGCATTAAGATTTGTGTCAGATGTGAGTGGTGTCCTTCACCTGCCTGGAGAACTTTATGACCCTAAAGATGATGATATTGATGCTCTCATTGACGAAGATTTGACCCCATCCCGTCGGTTCCACCAGTACCTTCCTTCACTTGTTAAGCTTGGACTGAAGAAAGTAATAGACCTCCCACAACACTTACTAATACAAGTCATTACACATGTGCAAAGCCCTTCCATCAACACAGAAGAAAAGACTAGAAAATCTTTGGCACTTCTCCGAGTGTTAGAGCAAAGACAAGACTACAAGGCAGTATGTATGGCTGTGAGAGATGTGGCATTTGTATATGGTGTCACAGTCAAACCCAGTGATTACCCAGTACATCTTGGGTGGGAAACTAAACCTCATCTTCTTACTCCAACTTCCCTGAAGAGTTATAGCAAATACAAAGATGTTTTGGGTTCAGTTATTCAGCTTATTGACTGTTCACATCTCTCCAAAGTTGCAAAAGGCTTTAACTGGAATATGGATCCTGATACCAGTAATTTTTGTGATCATTTCAGGAATATGATAACAGCTTACCAATCTTCTACACGAGGATGCTTTGAGATGAGTAAGAAGATTTATAAATATCTATCAAAGATTGTAAAGAGTTCAGAAGACCACAATTTGGAGTGTCTATCAGATCTGCCATGTGTGTTTACTGAATATGGTTTTAAGTTTTCACATCAAGTATTCCTTCAGCCTGCAGTGGGTGATGTAATACTTCTACCCTATATATACCCCCTTCCTTACGAGCTCCGTGAGTGGACTGATCTCTTTGTATTTTTGGGGTGTTTTGTTAACCAGTCAAAAGACTTGTATCTGAAATTCATAAGAGATGTACAAGATTATCACAACACAGATGCTGAGGATAATGTACACCAAGATAGAAAGATGGTTGTTTCTGTGCTAGAAAAACTGGACAAATATGTAGATGATATTCCACCATCAGAATTATTGTTGCCAGTGGAAAATGATGATGATTCCTTAGAACTGGTGAAGAAAGAACTGTGTTCCTACTCAGACCAACATTGTGATTGGCTGAGTAGTGATGATCTAGAAGTAAGGATAGTACACAAGTGTATTCCTCTCAAATTAGCCCAGAGTCTTGGTGTAAAACAATTGAGTCAGCACCTTCTGTTAGGAGGTGAGACAATGATGGAATGGGGTCAGAATGAACAACTCACTACTAGCCTCAATAATTTACTGCATCAATACCGTGATGGTGTGGCCATTATGAAAGAATTGGTACAGAATGCAGATGATGCAGGTGCAACTACAGTCTCATTCCTCTATGATGAACGACAGAATGAGGACGCCAGAACCAGGTTACTAAGTCGTCAATTGGAGGAGTGGCAAGGACCTGCTTTATGGGCTTATAATGATGCCACTTTTACTGAAGATGACTTCAAGAATTTACGAAAATTGGGAGGAGGTACCAAGGAGCTCCAGCCTACAAAAATTGGAAAGTTTGGCTTTGGATTTTGTTCAGTATACAACCTGACAGATGTCCCTAGCTTTGTGAGTGGTTCTAGTTATGTGATATTTGACCCTCATCTTAAATATTTGGGACATGAGAACAAGACACCAGGGCCCGTATTCACAAAAGCAAAGTTCACTCTTAACTTAAAATTTTGTTCGTAAGCATTTATTCATGGCGAGGACTGGGACCCGACACTGTTTCGAAATCATAACAACAGCTCATACACATAGAATAGCAAAACCATTCACTGCTTCGAAATGAACCTGAAACAATATGGTGAGGTCAGAAATGCAAACATACGAACAAGTCCAAACTCTAAGATGTTTTGTGAATACCGGCCCTGGCCTCAGATACAGTTTTGAGAAAGAGAAAACTTCTCGCATATTATCCAAACTCCATGGACAATTCAAGCCATTTAATGAAATGTTTGATTGTGCATTCCAAGACACCAAGGAATATGATGGCACTCTGTTTCGCTTTCCATTGAGAACTCCATTACAAGCAGAAAGGAGTGAAATATGTAAAATAAGTTATGAACGGACAGACATGATGCAGCTTCTTCACATGTTATGGAATGTTGCTGGACAAATCTTACTATTTACTCAGAATGTAAAGGAAATCAAAGTTTTTCATTTGGCTTCTAATGCATCAACACCTACAGAAATGAAATTGCTGTTTGAGAGTAGCTCTGTTTCTCCTAATGAACCATTACTGAACAAAGAAAACAAATCTCCCTTAAAGAAAGTCCATTCCTTGTTCAGGGAACACTCAGGATTCCAATGGAATGGGAAAGTATATCAAGACACCACCATGGTCAATATAAATGTTAAGAGTTTTCCTGAAGGCAAAGAAATATGTGAAAATAAAGTGGGAAGTGAAAGTGTTACATGGATAACTTCATGGCATTCGGGCAAAGGTCGTCTTTGTCGTAAGGCCGAGAAATTGTCAGGAAAAGCTCTACCTCTTGGAGCAGTGTCAACTCCAGTATGTCAAGACAGAAATGGATGGAAGCCAGTATGTTTAAAGGATCTACCTTCAGGGTTTTATAGGGAGAGTCATATGCACTGTTTTCTTCCATTGCCAGTCAAAACATCTCTCCCTCTACAAGTCAATGGATATTTTGAAATAGAATCTAACCGCACTGCACTTCTTTCTCAGACATCAGATGATCGTCAAAACTTAAGTTGGAACTCCATACTTGTTGAAGATGCAATCTCTTCAGCATACCTTACACTCCTACAACATCTGATCTCACTAGGACAAAACACTGAGTTTCCTTACTACACCTTGTGGCCTCTTGCAACAGATGGAAATAATGATCTCATCACTAAACTCATCACTTCTTTTTACCATTTACTTGTTAAAGAGAAATGGCAACTATTTTACAGTAATGATGGATGGCATCCTTTAATTCACTGCTTATTCTTGGAAGATAACTTCTATCAGAAACAAATTGGTAAAGTTGCTTTTAAGTATATGAAGAATATCCTTTCCTCTTCTAATAAGCAACACCTAATTGAGTTGCCTACAAAGATCCAAGCAGGCTTTCAGAATGATTTGTTGTCAGAGTTTTGTATCAGCCAGTATTTATTTTACACTAATTACTTTATTCCAACTATATCTAATGACATTGTATCATCAGAGATGAGAGATGGTCTGACTCTACATATGATAGACCATGTTGATGCTTATATGGAAAGTCTGCAGGGTGTAGCCAGCATACCAACACACCCATATGGCAAGCTGAGAGACCCAAGAGATCTGATTTGTCCTAAGAGTCAAGTGGCAAAAATGTACAGCGAGTCAGATGAAAGGTTTCCACAGGATAAGTTCACACAAACCAGTAACAGATGTGATGTTCTCCTTGACCTTGGAATGAAGAGTAAGACTATCCCAGCTGAGTGGGTGAAGGAGAGAGCATGTAGTGTGGTACAGAGTGTTTGTTCGCAATGTGCATTACATCGATCCAGTGAAATTTTGTACTACATGGCAACGCAAGATGACGAGAAGCAGAATGCTATCGCCAGCAAACTAAAAACATTGCCATTTTTGCCAGTAATGATCAAACCTTTGAAATGGCAGTATGCATGGAAAGGAGATGAAAATATGAGTAAACAGTCTAAGTTGTGTTCCAGTCATACTAGTCACATAGAGAAGACTGTTACATTTACAAATCCCTCAGATCTGTACTCTTCACATTTTAAGGAACTTGTTGGCAGCACTGAATTAATTTTAAGCCCCAATCAAGGCAAGAATAAATACAAAGTGCAAGAGTCAGTCCTCGACAAACTTGGTGTTACAGTTGATTACTTGCCTTTGGAGTCTGTCATTGAATAGCTTGTTGTGTTCTCTAATGCTTCTCTCCTTGACAAAATACATGCAAGATGTCATGCCATATATGAGCATTTGGAGAAGGTCTTGGAATGTCAACCTACATCAGCTTCTGAGCTTCACAACTTTCAGAACAAAAATATTTTGCTGACAAAAAAGCATGGTTTTGTTGAACCATGTCTGTTTGCTCTCTCTAGTGAACATGATTGTGCTCCTGATTTATTTTCTGCATCAATAGAAGGACTTGATAAGTACAAGTTATTGATGAATGCTCTTGACATCACAACCAATTTTTTGTTTAGTGTTGTAGAGAAAACAATCCTCAGTAAGAAAGAGACTTGGGGAGAGGAAAAATTGAGTGATGAAGCAGTGTCACAAATGTCAAAGCTTGTTGGTGAACTGTTTAAAGTAAGCTTCACTACTTTGGATAATAACCAAGTGTCAAGTCAGTCTCTTCACCTTCCAGATACAAGAGGTTATTTGCAGCCAGTAAATAAGTTGTGTTTTGATGATGGGTCAAAATTGAGTTCTGGAAATCTTCTCTGCGTGCACCATAACTTCAAGGTGTCAAAAGGTATACTGAAGTGGCTGGGTTTAGTATCAAAGACACAGAAAAGACTGGAAGGTTCATCACATCGCATGCATTTTGGTCAAAAAGAACCACTCACTACAAGATTAAGAAATATCCTTCAAGATTATCCCTATGATAGTGGGATCATGAAAGAGTTACTACAGAATGCTGATGATTCTGGAGCTACAGAAATTGCTTTCATCATAGACCTGAGACACCTTCCTACTGATACTTTGTTTGATAAAAAGTATGCTCAATTACAAGGACCTTCACTCTCAGTATACAACAATAAGGGATTTACAGCTAATGACCTCAAGAGTATACAGGACCTAGGTAACAGTACTAAAAAGGAGGATCCTACTTGTACAGGGCAGTATGGTATTGGATTCAATGCAGTTTATCACTTGACAGATGCTCCATCTTTCCTTACAAAAGGTCCAGATGTACCACAAGGAAGTACTATATGTATGTTTGACCCACACTGCCGTTATGATCCTTCAGCAACAGTTGAAGCTCCTGGTGTTCGCTTCACAAACCTAGATGAACTGAGGAAAGACCATCCAGACTCATTTACTGGTTATTTAGAAACAAAATTGCTACAGAAGGAAGGAACGGTTTTCAGGCTACCATTACGATCTTCTGCAGATTCTGATATTTCAAAAAATGTTGTGACAAAATCTGACTTAAAAAAATTGGTACTGGAGTTCCAAGATGAAATGAGTAAGTGTATGCTATTCTTGAGATGTGTACGTAAAGCATCAGTTGTGAAAATTGATAAGACTGGCAAATGGCATGAGGTATATTCTGTTAATTCCAAAGTATCAAAAGAAGTTGATCTGCTGAGTAGCATCTTGTGTAGAAAAAAACAAAGTACTAATACCAATGAAAACCTGTATGCTCCTGAAATGGTTAGAGATTCATACAAAATGCAGATTACTGACAACACAGAAGAGACAAGCAAGTGGGTCATAGTACAACAAGTTGGTGCTCACAACAAAGAAAGTGTCCCAGACATTGTGAAAGAAGCTTTTCATTTAGGCTCTCTCAGATTGCTACCTCATGCTAGTGTGGCCTTGTTGTTAAATACAAACATAAAAAACATAAAGAATCTGTTTACAACATCATGTTACCTGCCACTACCAGCAGCCTCTGGTCTTCATTTCAGTGTCAATGGACACTTTGCTCTCTCATCTTCTCGTCAAGATCTGTGGAAGGGAACTGGAGATTGTAAGGCTTTATGGAACCAGTGGCTGATGAAAGAAGTTCTAGTTCCTGCTGCAGTATATGCTCTAGATAATTACAGATTGAACACAATCCATCAAACTTCAAATTATCTCAATGAACTTGAGTATAGCAGTATGATCTACTCATTTCAGAAACTTTTACCAAATATGAATGACATGAAATCAGCAATGTGGAAGTGTTTCACCAAATGGTTTTATGATCATGTGAAGGATAACGGCATACCATTCTTTGATGTGTTCATTCCAGAGAGTGACAAAGTCCAGAAATGTAGTCAAGGTTACAGAAGACCAATGTATTCCACCACAACTCCAGACCAACCACGCAATGGTCACTTACACTGGCATCCACTCACAGAATGGTCACTTACACTGGCATCCACTCACAGAATCAGCCAGTGAATTTCCTGTCTATTTTTTAGATCACAACTTTTTCAAACCAAATGTCCCGGATACACTAAAAAGACTTGGCATGAAAATCAGCTCAGATAAGATGCGTTATTATCTAGAGTCAGCTGATCCTGATTATCAATACCAAAAGGTCACACCAACCTCAGCCTTAAAATTTCTAACATCTTGGAATCAACATTTTCCTGACAACTGTAAACCACAATTGGAAAACGTAGTTGAGAAAACTCCATTCCTGAAAGCAGAAAATGTTCTGGACTTGTTTCAGTATATCTCCCATGAATTAACAAAGAGTAGTAGTAGTATAGTGAATCTTCCTCTCTTGTTGACAAATGATAATGTACTGAGACCCTTCACTCACTCAAAGCCGGTGTTCATTTCTAGTTACTGTTCCCTCTTGCAAAATCTTGGAGGAGAATTTGTAAAGAAAAGTATGGTGTCAGAGATAGAGAAATGTGTCAATAAATTTAAAGAAGCCAATGTTGTGAAGCCATTTACTACAGCAGATCTACGTGATCGTCTGCCATCGGTGTTGGATTCTTCGTACCAATCTGACGATGCAATGATAAAACTCACAAATCTTGGCAAGACCCGTACTATACCTAACAAGGAGTGGTTAGAGCAGGTGTGGAGATTTGTTACATATAATTGTCGATCCAAATTCACTCCTCAAGAACCCACCACCACTACAGGTAGCTCTGTCAAAGTCAACTGGGAAGCAAGCAAAGAACACATACTACAAACTTTGGGAGACTGGGCTCTCTATCCTGTTACTGTTGCTGACATTACATACCTTGTCTCAATCAACAATGCCTGGAGATCACTTGATATGCATGATTTTGATACTGAATCACTATTCAGTGTGTTGCCAATTCCCAAAACATGCCCACATTACAAAAAAAAGGATATTATTCCCTTTGAGCTAAAATTGTCAGCATCAAAAAATGAACCACATGCTGTACTGGAGGTTCTACACTTCCACAAGAATGAAATTTCAGATTACATAACAAAGAATCGACAAAGTCAGTCAAGCTTGGGTGTCAGAGATATACTAGAGTACCTTGGTCGTCACTGTAAAACAAAAGGTCTCTGTAAAAAAAAGATATCTCAACTCACAATCTTCATGAATGCCAATGGTCAATATTGCTCTGTATTTGGCAGGCATATTATTGTACCCAAGTTTGTCGACTTAGCAAATATGAATCAAATTGCTTTAAAGAATGGATACGTTATACTGGAGCAGCCAAGTACATCTTATATTGAGGTTTTATATAAGTATATTCATCCAGAATATCTTTCAGAAGACCTGGATATTTACTCTAAGTTTATCTTGCCTAATTTGGAGTACCTAGAAGAACCACAGCGAATGTCATATTTGAAGACCCTGAAAGTAATGGTAACTCTATTATATCATGATTCAGAAGATAAGCCACCAGAAGTGGTATCAGTACTCAGGAACACAAGATTTATACAACTGAATGGAAGATTACAGACAGCAAACAACTTCTATGATCCTTCCAACCGTGTTTTTAGAGTCATGAAGGTAGCTAATTTACCAGAGAAATGGTCTGGTTGCAATTGGAAAGACTTTTTAAGAATGGCTGGAATGATAGACAAAGTTACCCCAAACAAGTATCTAGAATTTGCCAGGAGTTTGAAGGCAAGTGATCCTGATGTGAAGGCTAAATCTGAAGTTTTGATACAACACCTTAAAACAGATGATAGTGACATGAAGAGTGTTAGATCACATATTAAAGACATTGAGTTTCTTGTTCCATACAACATTGATATTAGCATGAACACAGAGAGTATTTTACCCTGTTTCAAGACAACTTCAGGTTTAGTTAGCATTTCCCAAAGTGTACATTCCAAGTTTAAGTATGTTGTGTGGTCAACTGCCAGTATTTTACCAGAATATGCAACAAATGACACCTTTTTAACAGAATTGAACATATCTGGCACTCCCCCTGAAGATAAAGTATTACAACACATCACTAACTTCTGTGATGTTTGTAGTCGTGCTAAATGCAAGGTAAATAAAAAGGTAATGGAAAGCATCTATGAGTATCTTATGACTCAGAGAAACATATGTGACAACTTGAAACAGAAAGATGTACCTGTAGTTCATATCCCTAATCACAGAGTGTTTGTTTCTGCCAGCCAAATGATGGAAAACTTAGAATATGAAATCCTTCCCTATCTGTACAAAGCCCCAACCAGGTATGGCAAATATTATGATGTGTTTAGGATGATGGGAATGAGAAATCAAGCCAACTGTGACACATATGCACAAGTACTGACAAGAATATATCAGTGTAACATGCAGCAGGAATTACACCCAGAGGAGATGCATCGTATGACTATGGCACTGAATGGAATGTTAAAGTGTGAACTGTCCCTTCAGAAACTTACTGTTGATGCATTATATCTACCCACACAGGAAAGAACCTTAAGGAAGTCGACAGAGATGTTTGTTGCAGATAATGATAAACTTTTAAGGGCAGTACAAAGCCAAATAAAAGAACCACTATTCCTAGGATTTGCACCCCTCAAAATAAGATGGGACAATGGAGATTTTGTGATGCGTTTGCCAGAAAGACTGCGACCAAAGTTTGTGTCACAGATCGTTGAGGAAATCCTCGTGATTGATGGAATAGAGGAAACCTTTTCACCCACGGTAGTTCAGTTGCAAGAAAGCTTAGGAAGTCTAGCATTTGAGACAGGTGTATTACGAGTAATGAATCATTTCAAGGTAAAGAAATCTGTTGGTATGAGCAGTGAAGAACAGCAGGATATCAAGACCAAGCTTACCCAAGTAGTTGTGAGAGAACTGAAAGAAATTAAAGTTACTCTTAAGTATTGTGACAATGAAGTTGGAACTAAATGTAGAAGCTATCATCTGCAGCAGAAGGATAATAATAATAATACTCTTTACATTTCCCAGGATATCTGTAGCATCACTCTGCAACAGGCACTTAAAAAATTGTATAAAGATCTATTGAATATTGAGGATATAGATGAATACGAAGGTCTTGACATTATATTTGGTTGCATCATGAAGCCACATGATATACATACACAGTTGGATGAACATGATATTATGGAATCTGGGACTCGGAACTTTCTCTTTGAATTCTATAGTACAGATGTTGGTTCTTACCTTGAAGAGAGATTCCTTCACCTCCTTGACAACAGTTTTGGAGATTTCAATGATGGAGAGATTGTGTGTATGAAGAAATATGTCCTAGAAGATGATAGTGATGAGGAAAGGGAAGATGAAAGTGAGGAAGACAATACCTTTGTTATTGTTAAAGTGCTTCATTTAGTAGAGGAGAATTGTGTTTGTAAGATGATGAATATTTATGAAGTCAGTAAAGGAATTCAAGACCCTACAATGCCTGTCAAAGCTCACCGTTTGTACAAGTTTGTTAGAACAGTGTCAAATACTGTAGTTCCATTCACCTGTACTCAAGAGGAAACTGAACAAGAGAGGACAAGTACGGTGACAGAAGAGGAGCTTCGCAAACAGATCCGTAAGCAAGTGATAGAGATTTGGCAGGTGGAAAATGAAAGCGATAGAAAATCACTCTTACGACGATTCATGTTCCAGTGGCACCCCGACAAAAATCCAGACCGGATAGAGATGTGTACAAGGTTGTTCCAGTACATTCAGTCCCTCACGGGTAGACTGGAACGTGGAGAAACTATACCTGAAGAAGATACAGACAGTGACTCCGCACCCGGACCAAGTCAAACCTATGAACACACCTTCAGACCTCCACCTCCTCAATACACCAATCCTCCGAGAACAGATGGTTGTTCATATGAGAGGTTTGCATTCAGGGCTAATGATAGAAGTCGTGAGAGGAGCAGGAGAAGGATGGGAGACCGGCGAGAGTCCCACAAGTGGTGGAGACACGCTGACCATGACTTGGAGGAGGCCGAGAGTCGTCTGGCTGGAAGTCCTCCTTGCTATACCATTTATTTCTGTCTGCAGGTGAGACTATACATCATATTTATTAATTCCCTTCCACACGAGAGGCAAAACACGGCGGGCAGACACTGTTACCAATTTTGTGGGTAGGTGTCGGACACAAGTGGCTAATGGATACCAGGGACTGTTTGATATGGTAACACTGGTAAAAAACGAGAGATTTCCACTCAGTTGCCCCGTGCCCACTGTCTGTTTAAACGTCTCTCGTGTGGAAGGGATTTAAGTTTATCACATATATACTGAATTATTACATACATACATACATATTGCATCATATACTGTAAGATACAATTACTACTTATAATTATGCATTTCATTCCTCAAATTACTACTGTGTTAATAATTATGTGTTTCTTTCCTCAAATAACTACTGTGTTAATAATTATTTGTTTCATTCCTCAAATTACTACTATGCTAATAATTATGTTTCCCCTCATATTACATACATAGATACATACATATACGAGGCTTTCATCTCCACGTTGGAGGTAGCCCCGTCACATCGCACACCCTCTGAAACAAAATGTCCAAACGTAGAACTTCCCCCGCCCCCCCCACACACATACACTCCACATTTCGACTACCCTATCCCTGTTGGAGGAGGGAGCCCCCCACCACACAACCGTATCTCCTTGTGGGACTACAAGGGGTACAGATATATTTACATCCATAGCAAGGCCCAACAGCAAAAGCTGGTTTATCCCTGCCACTTCACTACAGGGCAAACTCCCCCTCCAGCATTCAGCCAGCCATGGGCCACACTCAGTGCAGGCCACTCCTCCAAGGACCGTGAAGCCGCGTCCACTTTTCAAACATTCATCACTCCTCCTCCACTGGTTTCTGTCACGCGCAGTCACTGTACCTTGCTCCACTGCTATACCTCTTCCACTCAGAGCTCCTTTCACAGTGTCCATCCATCTGCTCTGTGGGCCGCCTTCCTCTCCTCCTTACATTTCCCACATCTGACTCAGCCCCTTATCCTCTTTACCACTCTATTCTCCTCCATTCTCTCCACATGTCCAAACCATCTTAATTAAGGGAGTGTGGAAATAGGGGGACAGGCTTGGGGGGGTCTGGGGGGTTTTGGGGGTTGCGGGAGTAGGGGGACAGGCTTGGGGGGGTTTAGGGGGGTGCGGGAGTAGGGGACAGGCTTTCTACCCACCCCAAGCCTGTCCCCCTATTAACGCACCCCCCTAACCCCCCCAAGCTTGTCCCCTACTCCCGCACCCCCCTAACCCTCCCCTCAAGCCTGTCCCCTAGCCCCGCACCCCCCTAACCCCCCCCAAGCCTGTCCCCTACTCCCGCACCCCCCTAACCCCCCCCAAGCCTGTCCCCTACTCCCGCACCACCCTAACCCCCCCCCCCCCCCAAGTCTGTCCCCCAACTCCCGCACCACCCTAACCCCCCCCCCCAAGCCTGTCCCCCTACTCCCGCACCCCGTTAACACACTCTGCTCTGCACTCAGATTACTACTGTACTAAAAATTACATGTTTACATCCTCAGGCTGCCGGGAAGTTCGTAAAGGCTTGTTTGTACCAAGTGGATCGTGACGCTGCCATGACAAACAACATAGACTCCTTGACAAAACTCTGTTGCTTGTTGAACCTTCCCCAAACTTTGAAGCAGTTAGTAAATGAGGTGATGGCAACAGTTGGTAACAGTGACTGGTTACGAGTTCCTGACATCCTTGGCTGTCCCTGTGATCGATATAGTCAGCAAGATGCAACATTTGTTTTGGAAAAGGTCAACAATTTAAAGGAATTGTTAGTGCCAGATTTCTATAACTAAAGCAATAGTTTTTTTTTTTTTTTTTTTTTTGGGGGGGGGAAAGGTCAACCAACAGTTTAAGGGGGTGCGGGAATAGGGGGACAGGCTTGGGGGGGGGGTGCAGGAACAGGGGGACAGGCTTGGGGTGGGTAGAAAGCCTGTCCCCTATTCCCACTCACCCCTACCCCCCCCCCCCCCCAAGTATGTCCCCCTACTCCTAGCTCCCCAAAAACCCCCGCACCCTCCCAGTCCCCCCCCAAGCCTGTCCCCTACTCCCGCACCCCCTTAAGGGAATTGCTAGTGCCAGACTTCTATAATTAAAACAATGGCTTTTTTCTTTTCTTTTTGGAAAGGTGAAAAGAATTGTACATCTTAGTACATTATACACCCATAAACCATCTTAGTACATTATACACCCATAAACCATCTTAGTACATTATACACCCATAAACCATCTTAGTACATTATACACCCATAAACCATCTTAGTACATTATACACCCATAAACCATCTTAGTACATTATACACCCATAAACCATCTTAGTACATTATACACCCATAAACCATCTTAGTACATTATACACCCATAAACCATCTTAGTACATTATACACCCATAAACCATCTTAGTACATTATACACCCATAAACCATCTTAGTACATTATACACCCATAAACCATCTTAGTACATTATACACCCATAAACCATCTTAGTACATTATACACCCATAAACCATCTTAGTACATTATACACCCATAAACCATCTTAGTACATTATACACCCATAAACCATCTTAGTACATTATACACCCATAAACCATCTTAGTACATTATACACCCATAAACCATCTTAGTACATTATACACCCATAAACCATCTTAGTACATTATACACCCATAAACCATCTTAGTACATTATACACCCATAAACCATCTTAGTACATTATACACCCATAAACCATCTTAGTACATAATACACCCATAAACCATCTTAGTACATTATACACCCATAAACCATCTTAGTACATTATACACCCATAAACCATCTTAGTACATTATACACCCATAACCCATCTTAGTACATTATACACCCATAAACCATCTTAGTACATTATACACCCATAAACCATCTTAGTACATTATACACCCATAAACCATCTTAGTACATTATACACCCATAAACCATCTTAGTACATTATACACCCATAAACCATCTTAGTACATTATACACCCATAAACCATCTTAGTACATTATACACCCATAAACCATCTTAGTACATTATACACCCATAAACCATCTTAGTACATTATACACCCATAAACCATCTTAGTACATTATACACCCATAAACCATCTTAGTACATTATACACCCATAAACCATCTTAGTACATTATACACCCATAAACCATCTTAGTACATTATACACCCATAAACCATCTTAGTACATTATACACCCATAAACCACCTTAGTACATTATACACCCATAAACCATCTTAGTACATTATACACCCATAAACCACCTTAGTACATTATACACCCATAAACCATCTTAGTACATTATACACCCATAAACCATCTTAGTACATTATACACCCATAAACCATCTTAGTACATTATACACCCATAAACCATCTTAGTACATTATACACCCATAAACCATCTTAGTACATTATACACCCATAAACCATCTTAGTACATTATACACCCATAAACCATCTTAGTACATTATACACCCATAAACCATCTTAGTACATTATACACCCATAAACCATCTTAGTACATTATACACCCATAAACCATCTTAGTACATTATACACCCATAAACCATCTTAGTACATTATACACCCATAAACCATCTTAGTACATTATACACCCATAAACCATCTTAGTACAATATACACCCATAAACCATCTTAGTACATTATACACCCATAAACCATCTTAGTACATTATACACCCATAAACCATCTTAGTACATTATACACCCATAAACCATCTTAGTACATTATACACCCATAAACCATCTTAGTACATTATACACCCATAAACCATCTTAGTACATTATACACCCATAAACCATCTTAGTACATTATACACCCATAAACCATCTTAGTACATTATACACCCATAAACCATCTTAGTACATTATACACCCATAAACCATCTTAGTACATTATACATTCCATAAACCATCTTAGTACATTATACACCCATAAACCATCTTAGTACATTATACACCCATAAACCATCTTAGTACATTATACACCCATAAACCATCTTAGTACATTATACACCCATAAACCATCTTAGTACATTATACACCCATAAACCATCTTAGTACATTATACACCCATAAACCATCTTAGTACATTATACACCCATAAACCATCTTAGTACATTATACACCCATAAACCATCTTAGTACATTATACACCCATAAACCATCTTAGTACATTATACACCCATAAACCATCTTAGTACATTATACACCCATAAACCATCTTAGTACATTATACACCCATAAACCATCTTAGTACATTATACACCCATAAACCATCTTAGTACATTATACACCCATAAACCATCTTAGTACATTATACACCCATAAACCATCTTAGTACATTATACACCCATAAACCATCTTAGTACATTATACACCCATAAACCATCTTAGTACATTATACATTCCATACCATACATACCATTCACTACCATACCATAAATATATACCATAAATCCAGTGTATAACAAGGTATTACTTAAGGGGGTGCGGGAGTTGGGGACAGGCTTGGGCGGGGGGACTGGGGGGTGCGGGAATATGGGGACAGGCTTGGGGTGGGTAGAAAGCCTGTAACCTATTCACGCACACCCCTAACCCCCCACCCCCCACACAAAGCCTGTCCCCCCTACTCCCGCCCCCCCCAAGCCTGTCCCCCTACTTCCGCACCCCCTTAATATATATTGTGTGATAATTCATTTACTGTATACTGAATCTATTAATTATTTATATATAAAATAATTTATGTGATAAATTTATAAGACATATTGCATTAACTATATATTTTCTGAATCTATTAATTATAAAAATACTTAATAATTTGTGTAATGATTTTATAAAGGTATATTGAATTAATTGTATTCTGAATCTATTAATTATAAACATATATATTAACTTGTGTGATGAATTTATAAAGGTATGTATATTGCATTAATTACATCCTGAACCTATTGATTAATAAATGTAATTAATATTTTATTTTATGTAATGATATTGCATTTACTATACAATATATCGTACATGGTAAAAAAATTCTATCTCTATTTAATAATTTGTGTGATAATAATAATCTATTTGTATTAACTACAGCCCTTTTCACACGAGAGGCAAAGAGACACCGGGCAGCATATTATCCAAGTCTGGAAGGGTATATATCAGTGCTTGATTTGGTTCGGTTAAGGTTAGGTCCAGTTTAGGTTAGGTCAGGTCAGGTCAGGTTAGGTTATGTTCTAATTAGGTAAAATAAGCTGGGAAAGAGAATGAAACTATTTCAAAGATTATCTCATGGTTGGTTTTATCGTTATAACCCAAACGTTATTCTCCTTCCTACCACAACTATTTTGGCCCAGCAGTAAGCGGTAGCCCGCCAGACTTGGATAATATGCCACCGGGCACGGCCAACCGAGTGCAATTTTCTCGCATTTTTCCACTGTTACCAGATCAAATAGTCCCCGGTAACCATTGGCCAATTGTGCCCGCCACCCACCCGCAAAATTGGTAACAGTGCCTGCCCGCAGTCTTTTTGCCTCTCGTGTGGAACGGACTTTAACCTTTTTATTCTCAATGCATATAATATTTTGTGTAATGATTTCATGTTAATTATAAATGTGGATAATAATAACATTATAATTATGAGAAGTCAAAGGGGAAGTATGTATCCGCGTCTGTGTTCACGTTCGCGATACATGGTACACCCATGGTTGGTGGAATATACCGTAAGGGCTGAAAGCAGTTCAAACCAGTTTCACCAGACACAACATCCTGTGAAATGTGCTGATCTGACAGCATGATGGGAAGTTTCCATGCTGAGCTACTGATTGCTAGATTCACTCTGTAATTATCTGTATGTTAATCTCTATGCTATAATCAACTGCATATTGTCATCTTGTATGAAGAGAAAGGGACAATATATAATTACTCACATTATTCTTATATAAACTTGTATCTAACATGTGTATATTTCATGTATAAGCTAGGCATTATCAACACCATCGTTGCAATCTGTCACCCACGAAGGGTGTGGTACGTGAGGAAGGATCGAGAGAAGAGAGGCGCACTTGGAGCCCGGGTATGGGCTAGACCGCTAGGAAGGATGGAGTCCTGCCCTAAGCGAGAAGATTCACCTCCTACATAATCTTAGAGAGACACAAGATGTCTGGTATAACCTGTAATCTGATATACTTCAGTAAATAGAGACAAGTCCACGAGTTTACTCTAAACCTTGAGTAATTAACTTAATTCCCCAGGAAGACGAGAGTGGTAATTCAGACAACGAGTGGTAAGTTGACTGAAGCCAACAGGTCTACATCGGGTGGTAAGTGAAAACCAGCCCAACTGATAAATGAGAGTTTCCGGCAGGTATTTCCACAGGCTGAGTTTGGACGACCCACGAGTACATGATGGTGGCAGTTGGGTGGGGTCTCCACAGGCGTGAAGAGACTCACTACTGTTACAAGTACAGTAGTGTTTATCCTTTTTGTATTTACTTGTTTCACCTGGTGTTGATCACATCCTGGACATGTGCTCATCACCTGTTACCCTCCCAGAATGAACTCAGAGCTCTTAGTGACCCATCTTTGGGTAAGGCTTTTCTCACACACTGGGATGGCGAGGTCACAGCTCCTCGACTTATGTCCCATACCTATTCTCTGCTAGGTGAACAGTATGTATGTATGTATGTATTCTCTGCTAGGTGAACAGTATGTATGTATATGTATGTATTCTCTGCTAGGTGAACAGGGGTTACACGTTTAAGGAAACAATCCCAAATTGTCTCCACCCGACCGGAGATTCGAATCCAGACCCTCTCGGATGTGAGCCGAGCGTGCTAGCCACTACACCACCGGGCTGGTTGTGTGTGTGTGTGATAATTAAATAAGAAACTTAATGGTTAGGTTGGATTGGGTCGGGGATTACATCCTTTAAGGACCCTGTGGTCATGTATGAAAATTGGAAGCTTCTGATTCCTCCTGACCACGCCACAATACAAGATCATTCTATATTGCTGGTGTTTCGTGGCATTACTTGAAGGACTCTTTTATCTCCAATTTTTGGTATTTATTGAAAGAGTTTCCATTTTATAGCAGTGTTGCCAGATCCGGCCAGGTCCCAGTATTTAGCCCCGGTCATTTCCTGTACCTTACCACGGTTATTTCCCGGTAGTTTGCCCAGGTTAGCTCCCGGTAGTCTGCTGTGGTCTAGGTGGTATCCGGTGACTTTGCCTACATGCCATTTCGCCACACAATGGAGTCATTTCGCCACAGGTCAATTCGCCCACACTATGAAGTCAATTCGCCCATACTATGAAGTCAATTCGCCCACACTATGCAGTCAATTCACCCACATTATGGAGTCATTTCGCCCAAGGTTACTGGTGGTTCATTTACCTCTCTTTGCACGTCACTTCGCCCAATCTTGGGAAGTCATCCGGAATATGAGCTGCATCAAGTTCAAATTTAAGGTTTGTTGGCTCTGTTGGTCTTAATTTCTGTCTCTACCTGTTCGCTGTTCTTGCCAAGTGCTCAGGCTTCGGCTAGGGCATGGTGTGTTTCCCATCTCTTGTAGAAGAACATCATCCACTATAGCAGACGCTGGTTTAAAAAGGTTTTGTACTGCCAGCTCCTTTACCTGTAGCGTTACTTTAGTGGTGATAGCAGAGCCTGTTGGTGCTATATGGTTGTGGCATAAGTTGCTCTTTACAAGTTTTTCATTTCTCTGCTTTGCACAGGCTACGTTTAGGGCGGACAGTACACTGCCAGTAAGTTTCATTTGATCATTGCATTTTTTTTTTATAAGTGTGGCCAAGACTATCAATGAGCTTGTCTCTACAATGCCGTATGCCCTTCTCAATGAGCTGGAACGTAATTTCACCTTCTGGCTGCAGGTCAGTGTCTTGTAAGGCCGGATCTTCAATTGAGGACTCTAGTTCCATTGGAAAGTCAGGTGGATCATCAACTGAAGACTGCTCAACTGTAGGGGCACGTGGATCTTGTTCCATTGTAGGTGCGGTAGGGTCGCTAACTGAAGATTCGTTCTACTGGTTCATTAGTGAAGGTGTGAAAATCACAGATCCAGTCAATGGAAATACCAGATTTCACAGCTGTCCAGTAATCAGCACGAGATATGCCAGTATTACAGTTTCTGTGCTCCTACCTCCCACACCTGTCACACTACAAACCTTCTTGCCTTGCCCATAAAACAGTAAGGAAGCCTTGATGTTTCTACCTGGGTGAACAGACTCCAGAATACATGGTACAGTTTATTGGTAATACAAGGAAATGCAGTACATGTAGGTATAGGGAAGGCCAGCCTGTCGTGGAGCGTCGTGGAGAGTCTGTAGTTGTGTAGAGTAGGAACACCACGTGTGACCGGAGTGGGAACACGTGAGTATGTAGGTGTATGATGACGGCGAGAGCAGGGCTGGTCCTTCTTGTACTGTAGCTAGCAGGATAGTCTGTCGTCTGGGGGTAGCGCGCCCCTTTTATTCAGGTGTCTATGAGCCCCCGGATGTAGCGTCGTCACATGACCCAGCGCGTCCACAGGTGTGCTGCCCTCTGATGAATCATACCTGGGACAAGGAAAGGAGGCTGGTGCCGGAGTCCCAAGGGGGGGTTAAGCTGCGACAGGGGAAAGGATTAGTGTATCCACCAGACTGTGGGATGGCTGAGGTCGGGGAATGTACAATGGAATAAGGAGTGGTGCACAAGCACAAGGTGCCACTACAACCTCATTGGGCTATATGATTACTTTAGTGATGCGCATTTCAACTTGTTTTGTTTTTCCTAATTTCCGACAGGAAGCTAAAGTAACTTGATATTTTCTATGTAATGTTAATGCTGTCATATTTTTAAAGTACATATTTAAGTCTGTCATATTGTAACAAAAAGAACTGTTACTATAGTCAACCACTAGGAAACTGGCTGTTTAGGTGGGGCAGCAGCGGGGATTTCCCCCAAGCAGTGCTGCGAGCTGGCTTTTCAACCCACATCACTCTATCAAAAACCACACCAAATGGCAAAGTTTTCATATAGTGGTGCACTTTTTCTATAAATATAATCTTTAAATGGTGAGGGCGGGGTCAGGAAATTAATGAGGTCAGTCAGGTCACTTCTCCTTTATACTCCACAATGGAAGGAAGAACACGTACCCCTGCTCACTACCCACACTGGCTCCATAGTTGTGAGAAGGAACTAATTTTCTACGTAAATTTGTACTTTGCAGAAGAAAAGATGAAAGGAGGACCACTGATCTCTCCATCAAAGATACAAGAGCGGACATATAAAAAAAAACGAGCCTTAACTTTTACCTCAGAGGTGGTGTGGAAACAAAGTTGATGCTAAAAATTTATATATATATATTAAGAAAATGTTCACCACGTACAAAATCCTATCACGTCTTCCTTCTACACACACACACACAAGTCAAAGCCCTTCCCTACTAACACCTGCCATTAATCCTTACCTCAACTGAGTCCTGACCTCACCCTACCCGGCGCCCTACCCAACGATTTAAGGAGTCCCCTCCTCTCCCCCCAACACACACACAATGGAGGCAAAAGGAAGGGATATGTACAAATTATGAATAAATGTACAAATAGTAAACAAATTTATGAATAGTACAAAATACAACCCTAATTAATTTATGCATATTACAAAATACAACTTAATTAATTTATGAATAGTACAAACTACAACTTAATTAATTTATGAATAGTACAAACTACAACTTAATTAATTCATGAATAGTACAAACTACAACTTAATTAATTCATGAATAGTACAAAATACAACTTAATTAATTTATGGATGATACAAAATGAAAGCTAATTAATTTATGGATGGTAAAAAAATATATAAAAAAATGAGAAAATATTTGTGAGAAGGAATATAGAGAACAACTTACTGGCCATGAGAATTCTTACACACACACACACACACACACACACACACTGTTGTTCTCGAGGGTGTAATGACAGAATCAATGTAAAGGTTAAGGGAAGAGTTAAGGTAAGGCCAGTAATGATATATAGAGCTGTAAAGGTTAAGGGAAGAGAATATAAGACAGTAGTAGGCCTAAGGATAACATCAGACACGAAAGAATAAGAGGAACTATGAAGGCAGTGGAGATATCAAAGAAAGTACAGGAAATAACACTACAGTAATATAGCTGTGATGAGAAGAGACAAGACCTATGTAGCAATGAGTAATAGAAATGGAAAGTACAGGAAATAACACTACAGTAATATAGCTGTAATGAGAAGAGACAAGACCTATGTAACAAGATGAGTAATGGAAATGGAAGGTACAGGGACAATCAAATATCCACCGACACTTTCCTTCCATCGTAGTAAATATCTTGGTAATAAAGAACAACACGTGTATGATTTTGCAGCACCTCATAATAATAATTGAGGGGGTTGAGTTGACGTAAGGTGTTGTATGATTATAGTTTGATATGATACTGATTTATTACACGATGGAAGGAAAGTGTAGGTGGTTATTTGATTGTGGCTGTACAGGGGAGAAGGAGAGGAAGGCCCAAGAGGAGATGGATGGACAATGTTAGGGAGGAGATGAGAGAGAAACGGCTGTCAGAGGATGATGTGTATGACAGGACTAGATGGAAGGGAGCTGTCAGAAACATTGACCCTACATAGAAGTGAGAAAAGATGGATAGAGAAAGAGGAAAGGTAAGACTATGTAACTGCAATACAACATTATTATTTGGTTTGTTGTTTTGTAATGTAAGACTATGTAACTGCAATACAACATTACTATTAGGTTTGTTGTTTTGTAATGTAAGACTATGTAGCAATACAACATTACTATTAGGTTTGTTGTTTTGTAATGTAAGACTATGTAACTGCAATACAACATTATTATTTGGTTTGTTGTTTTGTAATGTAAGACTATGTAACTGCAATACAACATTATTATTTGGTTTGTTGTTTTGTAATCCTAGAATCACTTGGTAGACTATTCATTGCAGTACATCCAGAATAATCAATTACCGTACTTCTCTTTCCATATAACCTGTGTCAGAATTCCTGTGGCCAACTGTACATGTCTATTGTGAAATGAGATGCTTTTGGTGCTGAGTTGAGCAGCTTGAAAGTATTCCCATCACAAATACTATTACATAACTAAAAGTAAAACTGGTCTATTACAATTCCTACAAGGGTGTCTAAACCAGCCTATAATACCTACAATGCCTCATTCTTAGAGGGGGACAGAGAAACAACTAAAGACTACGGACTCACTCTATACAATAACAAAATTAATGTGGTGAAAAAAACAATATATATATATATAATGTTTCTTACACAAGGGGAATGGAGAAAGAGCTAAAGACTAAGTAAGGGTTGTATACGAATGGGAAGGAGGAAGGAAGGTTTTAAATTTGGCATAAACCAATAATTAAAAGGGAAATTTTGTGTTGGTAAATCTGGAGCAACTGAATCCTCCAAACTATTCCAAGCAACAGAACACCATTATTTTTGTAAATCTGGAGCAACTGAATCCTCCAAACTATTCCAAGCAACAGAACACCATTATTTTTGTTCATCTGGTCATGTTTCCTGGCATACTTTGGAGGAATCAAGACACTCCAATCTAACAAAAGTGAATTACCCACTTAAATATAAGCAAAATGATATACATATAATGAATAAATATTTGTATCCACCATCCCTTTATTTTACACACCGTCCCTCATTACCATACAGATTAACTAAGTGATTTACTGAGCCTGTGTTAAAAGGAATGTATATGTGTTTTCCCAAGCTTCTTGTATTTATTACCAAATAGACTAAGTGATTTACTGAGCCGGAGTTAAATCAATGTGCATGTTAAATTCCTTCATCATATATCAAGGGCTAACTGTATATAAAAGGTGATTTACTGAGCCTGTGTTAAAAGGATATAACTATGTGTTAAATTCCTTCATCTTATATCAAGGGCTAACTGTATATAAAAGGTGATTTACTGAGCCTGTGTTAAAAGGATAAAACTATGTGTTAAATTCCTTCATCTTATATCAAGGGCTTACTGTACACAACACCCAGAAAGTAACCAATGCATACACACAGAGAAGTGCAAAATATATTGATATGAAGAGGTTGTTGAATAACATTGACTTGATACTGGATTAAATGTGTAGTTGAGAGGCCATCAGTGTTGTGTCCATCCCTTTCAATTCTCATAATTCTTATCTTCTATTGTGTTCTCCTCCTCTCTCTCTCTCTCTCTCTCTCTTGTGTTGTCCTTCTCTCTCTTGTGTTCTCCTAAACTCTCTTGTGTTCTCCTCTCTCTCCTCTTGTGAACTCTCTCTCTCTCTCTCTCTCTCTCTCTCTCTCTCTCTCTCTCTCTCTTGTGTTGTCCTCCTCTCTCTTGTGTTCTCCTAATCTCTCTTGTGTTCTCCTCTCTCTCCTCTTGTGAACTCTCTCTCTCTCTCTCTCTCTCTCTCTCTCTCTCTCTCATTCTTGCCGTTCCACCTCTCCATCTTCATCTCCCTCTTCTTCTATTGTCTCACTTTTCTATCATCATTTCCCTGTCTATCATTCTCATTTCAAGATGTTCAGCCTGAAAAATAATAAAAGGATAGGGTTACAATTTGGATGCACTATAAGTTCTTGTATCCACATATGTGTATACAAGAACTTTTTATTCTTTTGGACCGTTCTCAAAAACATGGAATATCTCTGAAAAAAAACTATTTACGATTTAAATAACGGTAGGAAGTGTATTATAAAGGCAGAACCATAGTTTGCTGTGGTCTACGTTAGGTTAGGTCAGGTCAGGTCAGCTTAGATCAGACTAATTTCAAAATTAGGTTTGTAAAACGGGGCATCTCCAAGAGATAAACCATAGATGAAAAATGTCTACAAATGGTCCAAAATAATGAAGGTAAAAAAAGTCTTAGAATGGTCTAAATAAGTGGGTAATGAAGGTAGAAAATACTCTTAGAATGGTCTAAATAAGTGGGTAATAAAGGTAGAAAATAGTCTTAGAATGGTCTAAATAAGTGGGTAATGAAGGTAGAAAATAGTCTTAGAATGGTCTCAATAAGTGGGTATTGAAGGTAGAAAATAGTCTTAGAATGGTCTAAATAAGTGGGTAATGAAGGTAGAAAATAGTCTTAGAATGGTCTAAATAACTGGGTAATGAAGGTAGAAAATAGTCTTAGAATGGCCTAAATAAGTGGGTAATGAAGGAAGAAAATAGTCTTAGAATGGTCTAAATAAGTGGGTAATGAAGGTAGAAAATAGTCTTAGAATGGTCTAAATAAGTGGGTATTGAAGGTAGAAAATAGTCTTAGAATGGTCTAAATAAGTGGGTAATGAAAGTAGAAAATAGTCTTACAATGGTCAAAATAAGTGGGTAATGAAGGTAGAAAATAGTCTTAGAATGGTCTAAATAAGTGGGTAATGAAGGTAGAAAATAGTCTTAGGATGGTCTAAATAAGTGGGTAATGAAGGTAGAAAATAGTCTTAGAATGGTCTAAATAAGTGGGTATTGAAGGTAGAAAATAGTCTTAGAATGGTCTAAATAAGTGGGTAATGAAGGAAGAAAATAGTCTTAGAATGGTCTAAATAAGTGGGTAATGAAGGTAGAAAATAGTCTTAGAATGGTCTAAATAAGTGGGTAATGAAGGTAGAAAATACTCTTAGAATGGTCTAAATAAGTGGGTAATAAAGGTAGAAAATAGTCTTAGAATGGTCTAAATAAGTGGGTAATGAAGGTAGAAAATAGTCTTAGAATGGTCTCAATAAGTGGGTATTGAAGGTAGAAAATAGTCTTAGAATGGTCTAAATAAGTGGGTAATGAAGGTAGAAAATAGTCTTAGAATGGTCTAAATAACTGGGTAATGAAGGTAGAAAATAGTCTTAGAATGGCCTAAATAAGTGGGTAATGAAGGAAGAAAATAGTCTTAGAATGGTCTAAATAAGTGGGTAATGAAGGTAGAAAATAGTCTTAGAATGGTCTAAATAAGTGGGTATTGAAGGTAGAAAATAGTCTTAGAATGGTCTAAATAAGTGGGTAATGAAGGTAGAAAATAGTCTTACAATGGTCAAAATAAGTGGGTAATGAAGGTAGAAAATAGTCTTAGAATGGTCTAAATAAGTGGGTAATGAAGGTAGAAAATAGTCTTAGGATGGTCTAAATAAGTGGGTAATGAAGGTAGAAAATAGTCTTAGAATGGTCTAAATAAGTGGGTATTGAAGGTAGAAAATAGTCTTAGAATGGTCTAAATAAGTGGGTAATGAAGGAAGAAAATAGTCTTAGAATGGTCTAAATAAGTGGGTAATGAAGGTAGAAAATAGTCTTAGAATGGTCTAAATAAGTGGGTATTGAAGGTAGAAAATAGTCTTAGAATGGTCTAAATAAGTGGGTAATAAAGGTAGAAAATAGTCTTAGAATGGTCTAAATAAGTGGGTAATGAAGGTAGAAAATAGTCTTAGAATGGTCTAAATAAGTGGGTAATGAAGGTAAAAAATAGTCTTAGAATGATCTAAATAAGTGGGTAATGAAGGTAGAAAATAGTCTTAAAATGGTCAAAATAAGTGGGTAATGAAGGTAGAAAATAGTCTTAGAATGGTCTAAATAAGTGGGTAATGAAGGTAGAAAATAGTCTTAGAATGGTCTAAATAAGTGGGTAATGAAGGTAGAAAATAGTCTTAGAATGGTCTAAATAAATGGGTAATGAAGGTAGGAAATAGTCTTAGAATGGTCTAAATAAGTGGGTAATGAAGGTAGAAAATAGTCTTAGAATGATCTAAATAAGTGGGTAATGAAGGTAGAAAATAGTCTTAGAATGATCTAAATAAGTGGGTAATGAAGGTAGAAAATAGTCTTAGAATGGTCTAAATAAGTGGGTAATGAAGGTAGAAAATAGTCTTAGAATGGTCTAAATAAGTGGGTAATGAAGGAAGAAAATAGTCTTAGAATGGTCTAAATAAGTGGGTAATGAAGGTAGAAAATAGTCTTAGAATGGTCTAAATAAGTGGGTATTGAAGGTAGAAAATAGTCCTAGAATGGTCTAAATAAGTGGGTAATGAAGGTAGAAAATAGTCTTAGAATGGTCTAAATAAGTGGGTAATGAAGGTAGAAAATAGTCTTAGAATGGTCTAAATAAGTGGGTAATGAAGGTAGAAAATAGTCTTAGAATGATCTAAATAAGTGGGTAATGAAGGTAGAAAATAGTCTTAGATTGGTCTAAATAAGTGGGTAATGAAGGTAGAAAATAGTCTTAGAATGGTCTAAATAAGTGGGTAATGAAGGTAGAAGATAGTCTTAGAATGGTCTAAATAAGTGGGTAATGAAGGTAGAAAATAGTCTTAGAATGGTCTAAATAAGTGGGTATTGAAGGAAGAAAATAGCCTTAGAATGTTCTAAATAAGTGGGTAATGAATGTAGAAAATAGTCTTAGAATGGCCTAAATAAGTGGGTAATGAAGGTAGAAAATAGTCTTAGAATGGTCTATATATGTGGGTAATAAAGGTAGAAAATAGTTTTAGAATGGTCTAAATAAGTGGGTAATGAATGTAGAAAATAGTCTTAGAATGGTCTAAATAAGTGGGTAATGAAGGTAGAAAATAGTCTTAGAATGGTCTAAGTAAGTGGGTAATGAAGGTAGAAAATAGTCTTAGATTGGTCTAAATAAGTGGGTAATGAAGGTAGAAAATAGTCTTAGAATGGTCTAAATAAGTGGGTAATGAAGGTAGAAAATAGTCTTAGAATGGTCTAAATAACTGGGTAATGAAGGTAGAAAATAGTCTTAGAATGGTCTAAATAACTGGGTAATGAAGGTAGAAAATAGTCTTAGAATGGTCTAAATAAGTGGGTAATGAAGGTAGAAAATAGTCTTAGAATGGTCTAAATAAGTGGGTAATGAAGGTAGAAAATAGTCTTAGAATTATCTAAATAAGTGGGTAATGAAGGTAGAAAATAGTCTTAGAATGGTCTAAATAAGTGGGTATTGAAGGAAGAAAATAGCCTTAGAATGGTCTAAATAAGTGGGTATTGAAGGAAGAAAATAGCCTTAGAATGGTCTAAATAAGTGGGTAATGAATGTAGAAAATAGTCTTAGAATGGCCTAAATAAGTGGGTAATGAAGGTAGAAAATAGTCTTAGAATTGTCTAAATAAGTGGGTAATGAAGGTAGAAAATAGTCTTAGAATGGTCTAAATAAGTGGGTAATGAAGGTAGAAAATAGTCTTAGAATGGTCTAAATAAGTGGGTATTGAAGGAAGAAAATAGCCTTAGAATGGTCTAAATAAGTGGGTATTGAAGGAAGAAAATAGCCTTAGAATGGTCTAAATAAGTGGGTAATGAATGTAGAAAATAGTCTTAGAATGGCCTAAATAAGTGGGTAATGAAGGTAGAAAATAGTCTTAGAATGGTCTAAATAAGTGGGTAATGAAGGTAGAAAATAGTCTTAGAATGGTCTAAATAAGTGGGTAATGAAGGTAGAAAATAGTCTTAGAATGGTCTAAATAAGTGGGTAATGAAGGTAGAAAATAGTCTTAGAATGGTCTAAGTAAGTGGGTAATGAAGGTAGAAAATAGTCTTAGAATGATCTAAATAAGTGGGTAATGAAGGTAGAAAATAGTCTTCGAATGGTCTAAATAAGTGGGTAATGAAGGTAGAAAATAGTCTTAGAATGGTCTAAATAAGAGGGTAATGAAAGTAGAAAATAGTCTTAGAATGCTGTAAATATGTGGGTAATGAAGGTAGAAAATAGTCTTAGAACGGTCTAACTATGTGGGTAATGAAGGTAGAAAATAGTCTTCGAATGGTCTAAATAAGTGGGTAATGAAGGTAGAAAATAGTCTTAGAATGGTCTAAATAAGTGAGTAATGAAGGTAGAAAATAGTCTTAGAATGGTCTAAATAAGTGGGTAATGAAGGTAGAAAATAGTCTTAGAATGGTCTAAATAAGGTTGAATTTTAATTAATGTTTTCCCGTCTGACCCCAAAACTTATAATTATACTTGTGTCGTCTTTGGGTCAATTCCACAGTAATTGGTATTGGTTTGTAAGCACGCCAACGGAAGAATGTTAGTCTTGTAAATGACTTATGGCTGAATTATTTAATGAATTTGGTGAATTATTATTATTATTATTAGTATTATTAGTATTATCTAACTGTTGGATAGATATTGTGAATACGG
Organism: Petrolisthes cinctipes; assembly: GCA_033782935.1. Classification (NCBI taxonomy): domain Eukaryota; kingdom Metazoa; phylum Arthropoda; class Malacostraca; order Decapoda; family Porcellanidae; genus Petrolisthes; species Petrolisthes cinctipes. The sequence goes on from JAWQEG010000068.1 coordinate 445,950, forward strand.
ATACTCATCTTTTGGAAAATAATGAAGCCTTACAAGTGTGGTTGGTTGGGAAGCTTACAAACTAATACCACTGTGGAATCGACCCTAAGATAATGAAGCCTTACAAGTGTGGTTGGTTGGGAAGCTTACAAACCAATACCACTGTGGGATCGACCCTAAAATAATGAAGCCTTACAAGTGTGGTTGGTTGAGAAGCTAACAAACGAATACCAATGTGGAATCGACCTTAAAATAATGAAGCCTTACAAGTGTGGTTGGTTGGGAAGCTAACAAACGAATACCACTGTGGAATCGACCCTAAAATAATGAAGCCTTACAAGTGTGGTTGGTTGGGAAGCTAACAAACGAATACCACTGTGGAAACGACCCTAAAATAATGAAGCCTTACAAGTGTGGGTGGTTGGTTGGGAAGCTAACAAACCAATACCACTGTGGAATCGACCCTAAAATAATGAAGCCTTACAAGTGTGGGTGGTTGGTTGGGAAGCTAACAAACGAATACCACTGTGGAATCGACCCTAAAATAATGAAGCCTTACAAGTGTGGTTGGTTGGGAAGCTAACAAACGAATACCACTGTGGAATCGACCCTAAAATAATGAAGCCTTACAAGTGTGGGTGGTTGGTTGGGAAGCTAACAAACCAATACCACTGTGGAATCGACCCTAAAATAATGAAGCCTTACAACTGTGGTTGGTTGAGAAGCTAACAAACGAATACCACTGTGGAATCGACCCTAAAATAATGAAGCCTTACAAGTGTGGTTGGTTGGGAAGCTAACAAACGAATACCACTGTGGAATCGACCCTAAAATAATGAAGCCTTACAAGTGTGGGTGGTTGGTTGGGAAGCTAACAAACCAATACCACTGTGGAATCGACCCTAAAATAATGAAGCCTTACAAGTGTGGTTGGTTGGGAATCAACACACCAATGTCTAGATTCCTCCAAAGTATGCCAGGAAACAGGAATCATTAGGAGGAATCATTTGCTCCAGATTTACCAACACTGTAATTCCCCATTAATTGGTTTGGTTATTAGAGGTCATTAATGTGATGTAATTATAACGTTAAAGCTATAAAGTGTGTGTAATATAGTATGTGTGTGTAGAAGTATGTATGTGTAATTACTCACGTGTAGGTATGTAGTATTGTTGTTGTCGTTGTTGTTATGAATGTTGTTGTTGTTGTTGTTTATGGAGCATTTCACTTTTATAACGGTATCTCTGAGTTGATTCCACAGTGCTATTTGTTTGTTAGCTTCCCAACCAACCACACTTGTAAGGCTTCATTATTTTAGGGTCGATTCCACAGTAGTATTCGTTTGTTAGCTTCCCAACCAACCAACCACACTTGTAAGCCTTCATTATTTTCCAAAAGCTGAGTATCTGCATTCACAAACTCTATTAAAACAGTTAGATAACGATGATCACTGCATAGTTTATTCACCAAATTCATTAAATAATTCACACATAAGTCATTTACACGGCTAAGATTCTTTCATTTGCGTGCTTACAAACCACTACTAACGACTGTGGAATCGACCCTCTGAGACTGATGAGAGTCGTATGTAGCCTATTATTCAAGAACATTATCTGTGGAGGGGGTGCTGATGGTGCTTACCTATGAATGCTTAAGCTTACCTATGAATTGGTAGTGAGGAAATAAGAAATGGATTTCTTGTGTGGTCTCCACCTCTTAAGACATGTAAGCCAAAATATTCACTATACCCATATGTCTATCGTACCGTGATTTAAATGTGGCTATCGTGGGCGCAGTTACTATCCTATCCGGGAGTGCGTTCCAATCGTCGATCACCCGGATCTCAAACCAGTTGCCTTACAGTCTCGTTTTCCAGTGATTGGGTTTTGCCAGCTTCAGTGAGTGTCCCCTGAGATTGTTTGTGTTCAGCCTGAAGAATCTGGTATAAGGTATGTACATCATCGAAGCCGTGCAGTAGCTTGTAAGTCTGTATCATGTCACCTCTTTTCCTCCGGTCACTGAGTGTCTGAAGACCCAGGCGCTGACATCTCTCCTCGTACGGCAGGTGTGATAATTCAAGTACCATTTTTGTTGCATGTCGTTGTACCTTCTCCAGAGCTTGAATGTCCTTAACCAGATAGGGGGACCAACTTTGTACACCGTAGTCCATGACCGGGCGTACCAGTGACAAGTAGAGAGGTACCAGGATCTCTCGGTCTCGTATGAAGTTTCTTTTGATTATAGCTAGCCGGCTGTTTGCCTTTGCAGCAACCTTAGCCACATGCTGTGAAGGCTTGAGGTCGCACGAAACCAAGATACCCAGGTCTCTCTCCTCAGTTGTCTTCTGTAGTGGTGTTCCATTTAGGTGGTAGTCTGCTTGGAGGTTGTTGCGTCCAACGTGCATTGTCTTAAACTTGCCAGCGTTGAAGTTTAGGAGCCATTTTCTACTCCACTCGTCCAGTCTTCTCATGTTTCTTTGCAGTGCTTCTCTGTCCTCTCCCATCTCGATGATCTTATAAATTTTGGCATCGTCTGCGAATAAGCTGGCTGAAGATTCGAGGTCTGCTACAAGGTTATTTATGTATATAAGGAAAAACATTGGTCCCAGTACTGATCCCTGGGGTACTCTACTGTATACCGGTAAGTTGTCCGAGGAAGAGTTCCTTATGTTGACCCTGTGGAGCCTGTCTGTGAGGAAGTTCATTATCCACTGAAGGGTGTTCCCTCCTATACCCATTGCCTCAATTTGGTTCTCAATCTATGATGGGGAACTCTATCAAAGGCCTTTTCACAGTCCAGGTAGTTAATGTCAATGCAGTGCCCGTCGTCTGCACCATTCACTAGGTCGTCCAGGTAGCATAGCATGTTTGTGAGGCAGCTTCTGTTATTTCTGAATTCATGCTGTGAATCGCTACTCAGGTGGTTTCTTGTCAGATGTTTAACAACTTCCTGTCTGATAATTCCTTCCAATACCTTAGACACTATGCTTGTTAATGACACTGACCTGTAGTTCAGAGGATCAATTCTACTTCCTTTCTTAAAGATCAGGGAGATATTGGCACATCTCCAGTCACTCGGTACTACCCCTGTCTGAGTTGATTTTCTAAAAATGTTAAACAATGGGTCACATAGGGGGTCTGCATATGCCTTTAATATTACTGAAGATATCCCATCTGGTCCCGGTGCCTTGCTGTCATTTAGCTCCTGGAGTCTATTCTTTACATCCTCTCGCCTGATCACTAAGTCTTCAAGTTTGGGCCCCTGAAACGTGGCGTCCGGTACTGGTACTGGTATGATTGTGTCCTCTTTCACGTACACCCCATTGAAGGCTTTATTCATTTCTTGGGCTATTTCCTTGTCATTTTCAGCAATCTCCCCAGTGGTGGTCTTTAGTTTACTAATAGAGTCTTTTACTGTGGTTTTGGAACGCACATAGGCCCAGAAGTATTTAGCGGTCGTTTTTGAGTCCAATGCTACTCTCCTTTCATATTCATACTTTGCTGTTCTCACTTCTCTGGTTACCTCATTCCTTATATCATTGTATTGTTCCCGTCTTCCTGCACTTCTTCGAGCTCTGTACTTTTTCCATGCTTCTTTTTTCCTTGCTATCATCGTCCTTAGTCGTCGGTTCATCCATTTGGAGGCATATGATTTTTTTTTCTTCCTGCAGAGGGGGACACACTCCTTCACAATCTCGTTGTATGTGTCCTTAAAAATGGTCCACATATCGTCTGATGATTTGTCTCGTAGAAGATTTGTCCAATCCAACCTGCTGGATTTATCCTGTAGCTTTTCCTTGTCAGCTTTGTGGTAGTTAAGTTTGTTTCCCTCGTTGTCTCGTTCCTCCGGCACGGTGTCTGTTTTTATTGTGAAGGTCAGTACAGCATGTTTGCTATGTCCCATTGTTGGCAGGTATTCTAGTTCGTCGATTTCGCAGTCAGTTTTTGTGAATATGAGGTCTAGTCTGGAGGGGTTCTCAGTCTCACGTAGATGAGTCCATTCTTCTACATTCTGGGTCCAAAAGTTGTCGTTGATAGCTTCCAAGAAATGTTGAGCCTGTCCGTGTCCATGAGAGCCAGCCACTACCGTATTGCTTTCCCAGACAATATTGTCAAAATTGAAGTCACCACACACAAGGATCTGTTTGTCGTTTGCATACTCTTCACCCTGTCTGATAAGGTAACAAAGTCTGTCCTTATTATCATTTGGGGAGGAAGGGGTTCTAAACATTGTGCCGATGACTAAATTCTTCCCCTCCTTAATCTTAATTTCACACCAGACAGATTCTTTCGCCGTATGGTTATTAAGGCTATTCACAGATGTTTCGTCTACTACAAGCTCTTTCTTAACTAATAATGCAACTCCTCCTCCAGGAGCATTCTGTAGTTCCCTATCTTTTCTGATTAAAGTATACTTATTTACGTCAAAGAAATTTGCACTTAACATGTCTTGGTCACACTTTGTTTCAGCTAAGAAATAAGGTCTTCCATTTCCACAGTCTTGTTGTGGATGCCATCTAGGTTGGTGTAAAGGCACTTGAAAGACTGGTGAGGACAATTTCTTCTGAGTCTACCTGTATTTTCGTTGACGAAAGGGCTGCCTTTTGTTATCTTTCTTCACTCGAATCACCTTTTTGGTTGTATAGTCAGCGATCCATTTGTACTCCACCTTGTTGGTCTCTTCCTCATTCTTGCTCACCACTAGGTCAATCAGTCTTTTCCTTTTATCTCTTTCACTTTTTGACTTGTCTTTGAAGATTCTCACTCCCTTGGCAGTCTCATTGTCTGTTTGGCCAAGGTGTGCTGATGCCCTCGCCACTAGACCGACCATCTCTTTTGATTCAAATCTGACCTTTAAGAGTCTTGGTTGTGGCTTGTTTGGTTGTTGCTTGCCGACGTCTTTCCTCCAGAGCCTGGTGGTATCCACTATCTTGAAGTCGGTTGCGTTAATCTTCATGTGTTTGATAAAGAGATCGGTAACAGCAGCCAGATCCCCTTCTTTGCTACTTCCATGTCATTGGTGTCGGGCTCTGGAACTTCGGCCAAGATTAAATTATTGGCCCTGTACAACCTGTCCTTTTCTTCATCCAAAATTTAATTCCTTTATTTCTCCTCTCAACTCGTCCCCTAGTTTATCTTTATCCACTGCTACAGTGGCAAAAGATTCCTGTTGGTCCTGGATGACCTATTTTACTTCCTCTCTCATATCAGACTTGATTTTCTCCTGGGCATTTGTAATGTCCTTTGCTGCATGATCAACGGCCTTTTCCACCTCCTGTTCAATGTTTACCCTAAAGCTTACCTCCTGGTCACTAAGTTTTCGCTGTTGATTACCAAATTTTCTCTCTAGTTCATTTATCCTGGCAGAATTATCAATAACCTGGTCTCTCAGTGGGCCTATGGCATTTACAAATTCATCAGCAACTTGATCACAACTCCTCACTTTGCAATAGAATTTCGCATGCTTTCCAATCCTTTTCCACATTGCTGCCGCCTCCTCAGGCATATTTTCGCAATCAAAATGTACCCAGAACTTATGGCAATCACATTTGATACCATCCTTGACTCGAACCTGGCAGTGGCCGCAAATATCCAGTTGTTTTTTCTCTTAACGCTGCTCTTGTTTACGTCCGCCATTACTTTATTGTTCAACTTGTCCGCCCTCTTGTTATCCTCGTCCCTGTTCGCCACAAATCACGGTACGTGTCTCAACACAGGATAATGATCTGACAGTCTTACCTCAAATTTCCCACCACCATATACTTAAGCAAGCGAAATGATGATGAAGTGAAGTGTAGTCAGTCGAAAAGACAGAAGACAATAATCACGATTCACAGAGCGCGTTCTCACTTCGAGGTACCCGACACTACGGTTCAAAGTACACAAAGTGAATATGTTCACTATAGTTAATTATTCATTGTAGTTACATGTTCACTATAGTTATTCATTCACTATAGTTATTTGTTCATTGTTTCTGATTGGTCACTGTAGTTATTTGTTTACTGTATTAATGTCTACCAGTGAGCAGACGGAGCACCGAAACACACGTCCTTCCACCACGACAGCCCCCGGTTGGTGTAATGGTTATTGTACACTCGCCTCGCAAGCGAGAGATCCTGGCCCGGGTTCGATTCCCAGGTCAGTGGAATTGTCGGACAATTTTCCCAGCCCCCTATGTCCCTGTTCACCTAGCAGTAAGTATAGGTACCCGGCTGTAAGAGCAAGGATAGCAACCTTGTAGGCTGGGGGAAGATATGTTGATGTAACAAGACTGACTGCCTTAATGACCAACACCATGAGTCGACAGGTAAAAAGCCGGGATGTGGCCGTACACCTCAAGTATGGCTGCCTGGCTGTGTGGGGCCTCACTCTCTGCTCCAGACCAGCCAAGGACGACAACCTCTCTCCTGCCTGCCTGCTCGCTGCCGCTTCGTCTTGCCTCACTCACCTCTACTGCAACTCGCCTGTGGCACTTTGCCCTGCTCAAGTTACCTCATGTGTGCTCGCTCCACTACCACGTGCTCTCCCTCTCCAGCTACAGTCCTTGGTCCTGTGTCTTACATATATTCTACTGTGTGCATAATAAACTACTGTATATTGTCCTTATGAGTGTGGAACATCCCGTAGTAACTAGTAACAGCTCTTCTTGCTACGATATGACAGACTTGAATATTTACTTTGAAAATAAGACAGCATTAACTTTACGTAGAAAATATCAAGTTACTTTAGCTTCCTGTCGTAGATTAGGAAAAACAAAACAAGTTGAAATGCTCATTACTGAAGTAGACATATAGGCTATATAGCCCAATGAGGTTATAGCCAGATTTGTGTGACATGAGAGAATAATGAAGCAGAGATAAAAGGTCAATATGATATTTATGATGTGTAATTCCTTCTAATTTGAATGTGAGTTAATTATCTCCTCTTACCACCAGAATAATATCAACAAAATAATTTAATTAATGTCTTGGAGTCTTGAAATGAATTGCATACGTATATAATAAACTGAAGTGAAATGTTCATTGTTGTAAATTAATTGAGGGACCCAATGATGTAGTCAGAAAATTAGAGGTAAATGAGTCTTTCAAATATTGCCACGAAACACACACCTATGTGGAAGGAACCTGTTTCGTGGCAAGATCAGGAGGAATCAAAAGCCTCCAATTCTCTTACACGAACACAGGGTCCTTAGGGCATAATTATAACGAAGCAGAAAGCCAAAGCATGCTGACCAACTCCTAGACAATTCATTAACTTTATAAAGCTTGTAGGCTACAGATGTCCACATGAATTTCGGTAACTGATTCCTACGATATATAAGGGCCCAATAGCTGCAGGGTCAAGCGGTGAGGGGTGGGGAGTCTACATCCAGCCATGGCCCAGACAGCACCTACTGCCAACCACACCACTTCCCCTGCCGACTGTCTTGTTGGCAGGGTGAAGGGGTTTAACCATTTGAAAGGCTATGGCTTTATAACCTCGAACTCGAAAGATTATTTCGTCCACAGGAGGGGCATCCTCCTCTCTGCTGCCACCACCTCACCACCATCACTGGGAGACGGAGAGGAGGTGTCCTTCTCTGTGGAAGAAGGGAGGAAGGGCATGGAGGCTACCAACGTAGCGGGACCTGATGGTGGGCAGGTCCGAGGCTCACTCCATGCCCGTGGGAGGAGGACGGCTGACGCCCAACCACCGCAGCGACGGCAGCAGCAGGCAGACATCGTCACCGTCTGCACCAAGACTGCTGTTGCCTTAGCTGCAGAAGGGCTAGGTCGTCTCTCTGACCTCCTCCTGGACATCTTCAGGAGAAATGGCTTACCACCAATAGCCATTTCTCCTGATTTGCAACCACCCACCACTACTCCAGCCGCCACCAAGAAACGAGGCAACAAGCCTGCAAGACGGGGAATGAGCACAACGGATGCATCACCACCACCACCCGTTCTGGCCCACCCCCGTCGCCGGTTGATGTTGCCTCGCCCACTCAACCGGGCGAACAGCGTGAAGGCACCACCACCATCACCACCACCACCATTATCACCACCACCACCACCACCTGAGACTTCAGAACTGGACTCTGCGACGGAGGAAGATACTCAGGTCCCTGACACCAGTTCCTGCTCTGCCTCCTCCACCACCACCACGAGAGAGGACACAACTGACAATATGGACCTGGAAGATGAAGGGGAATGGCAGACAGTTAAGAAGAGGAAGATGAGGAGGAGGAATGACAGCCCACCAACCAACCCACCACCCACAGTCACCGTGGACTGGTGGATGTCTGCTTCTCGTCGCCTCGACCTCTTTTACCAGCACATCCCCAGTTGCCAAGACCCCGACATCTTCCAGATCAGGGAAGTCTGGACCAGCAGCAGATTAACATCACGGGCCAACTTTGCCAAATCCACTCCAATTGTCTCTGGCTGCAATGGCACCTACAGTGTACAAAAGAAAGGAAAAAGGAAGAGGAGAAAGAAAAAATAAAGTGCTGCCTTAATACCCACAACTATGGGTGATAGGCATTAAAAAAAAAAAAAAAAAAAAAAGTGTCAAGCACTTACCATCGAGCCCTGAAAGAAGGAGGTCCTGCCTGCCGCTACACCTGTCTGCCGCCACACCTGCCTAGCTGCCCAGAACGCATAAAAACACTCTCCAACCTGGTACACTCTCCCAAAAAAGTATCGGCATTAAAACGAATGAACGAAAACGACAATAATCGTAGCATTATGGTACACTCACGAGCACTAATTTCTACTCAGGGTTTGGTCCTTCCTTCCACCCCCTACCCTGGACAGAGGGAAGAGGGGGATCGGAGCTGGGGGAGAGAGTCTACCCCGCCTTCACCCCTCCCAACTTCCCCCACCTTCATCCTCTAGTTGTCAGTTAGTGATTAGCCATAAATAATTTCCCCTGTGTAAATGATGGCTCTTCTAAAACAGTATCGTAGTACACACTGTGAATGGCCAAGACGATCTCATGTCATTCTCACTTTATTTACCTTTGTAATATAATCGTAAAGTCCCAGTCAAAAGGAAAGACAAGTAAAAAACACAACTTTCTCTCTCTCTCTCTCTCTCTCTCTCTCTCTCTCTCTCTCTCTCTCTCTCTCTCTCTCTCTCTCTCTCTCTCTCTCTCTCTCTCTCTCTCTCTCTCTCTCTCTCTCTCTCTCTCTCAAGGTTAAGTAGAAGAGCAAGAAGGGAAATTAATCCACCGGATTCATATCACTCTGGAAACCATCGATGAAATTAACTCTATGACAAGATATGCGGAAAGAGATTTAAAACCAACAGTGACTTTTGGTAGAGCACAAAATAACGTAAACACCATGATGGTATAAATAAATATTATATATATATAAATATCTTTATTGGCAAAACAAAAAGTTTCGTACAATAAAAGTTAAATTATTCATGTGGCCTATTATGTAATATTGGAATACATATTGATTGACTTATTGATATGAGGCGCGGCAACAGCGAGGTCACCTAGCTCCAGAAAAAGGTGATAGAGAGGTGTGATAGGAAACAGGAAGGAAATAGAAAAAACAGGAAAACTTGAACAGCTGAAAGCTAGTGGCTGGGGCCGAAGGGACGCCAAAACCCATAAAGTATTGCCCACATCACTCCAGGCAATACCTCCCTACGGGAATGGAATGTATAAAATACACAATTGAAATACAATTGAATAGAACAAAAATTAATCAATATTTTGTCCAACTTCCCGCTGCATCTATCACAGACTGTAGTCGCGTGATCGGAGAGAATCTACCAGACAAGAGCAGATGTCAGGACGTCGACGAATTCCTTCCCACACTTCTTCAGCTTTTCTCACTATGGATGCTTTTGTTTTTTCCTCCACTTCCCATTCCTGCACTATAATTGCCCATAAGTTTTCTGTTACATTACAGTCGCATCCCTTTGTGGGCTACTCTATCAGTCTTATTTTAGGGCGAGTCGCAATCCAGTCGTTCACCAACCTCGACGTATGGACTGGCGAACGGTCCTGCACCAGGCAAATGGAATCAGGTTCAGGAAGACAATAAGCTCGAACGGCAGAAAGAAACAGTGACTTTTGGTAGAACACAAAATAGCTAAATTTTATTATTCATTCTGTAAGTGAATTATCTAAGTGTGTGTGTGTGTGTTGAAAGGAAGGCCTGATGATAGAATTTTTAGCTACCAAGAATGGTGTTTACGTTATTTTGTGCTCTACCAAAAGGCACTGTTGGTTTTAAATCTCTTTCCTCATATCTTGTCATAGCGTTAATTTCATCGATGGTTTCCAGAGTGATATGAATCCGGTGGATTATTTTCCGTTCTTGCTCTTCTACTTAACCTTGAGAGAGAGATAGAGTGTGTTGTGTTTTTTACTTGTCTTTCCTTTTGACTGGGACATTACGACTATATTACAAAGGTAAATAAAGTGAGAATGACATGAGATCGTCTTGGCCATTCACAGTGTGTACTACGATACTGTTTTAGAAGAGCCATCATTTACACAGGGGAAATTTATGGCTAATCACTAACTGACAACTAGAGGATGAAAGTGGGGAAGTTGGGAGGGGTGAAGGCGGGGTAGACTCTCTCCCCCAGCTCCGATCCCCCTCTTCCCTCTGTCCAGGGTAGGGGGTGGAAGGAAGGACCAAACCCTGAGCAGAAATTAGTGGTCGTGAGTGTACAGATCGCTTCTAGGACCCAAAAATAAAGAATTTTCGAGTGTTTTAAGCCTGAATTTGAGATATAAACGGGTACAAAAGATGCATGCACATATCGACTTAGGACGCTTAAAATATCGATTTTTAGCATGTTTTGAGTCTATATTTAAAAAAAACATTTTAGCACTGAGTAGGCATGTACAGATCGCTTTTGGGACCCAAAAATAACGAATTTTCAGGTGTTTTGAGCCTGAATTTGAGATATAAACGGGTACAGAAGATGCATGCACATATCGACTTTGGACACTTAAAATATAGATTTTTAGCATGTTTTGAGCCTATATTTTGAAAATACTCTAACACGGAGTAGGCATGTACAGATCGCTTCTGGGACCCCAAAATATCGAATTTTTGGGTGTTTTGAGACTGAATTTGAGATATAAACGGGTACTGAAGATGCATGCACATATCGAATTTTGGGTACCTAAAATATCGATTTTTAGCATGTTTTGGGCCTATATTTTGAAAATATTCTAGCACGGAGTAGGCATCTACAGATCACTTCTGAGACCCCAAAATATTGAATTTTCGGGTATTTTAAGCCTGAATTTGAGATATAAACGGGTACAGAAGATGCATGCACATATCGACTTTGGACACTTAAAATATCGATTTTTAGCATGTTTTGAGCCTATATCTTGAAAACATTCTAGCACTGAGTAGGCATGTAGAGATCGCTTTTGGGACCCCAAAATATCGAATTTTCGGGTGTTTGGAGCCTGAATTTGAGATATAAACGGGTACTGAAGATGCATTCACATATCGACTTTTTGGCACCTAAAAGATCGATTTTTAGTACGTTTTGGGCCTGTATATTGAAAATACTCTAACACGGAGTAGGCATGTACTGATCGCTTCTGGGACCCCAAAATATCGAATTTTAGGGTGTTTTGGGCCTGAATTTGAGATATCGACTTTGGGCACCTGAAATATCGATTTTTAGCATGTTTTGGTCCTATAATTTGAAAACATTCTAGCACTAAGTAGGCATGTACAGATTGCTTCTAGGACCCAAAAATACCGAATTTTCGGGTGTTTTGAGCCTGAATTTGAGATATAAACGGGTACAGAAGATGCATCCTCATATCGACTTTTGGGCACCTAAAAGATCGATTTTCAGCATGTTTTGGGCGTGTATCTGAGTAGGCATGTACAAATCGCTTCTGGGACCCCAAAATATCAAATTTTCGGGTGTTTTGAGGTTGAATTTGAGATATAAACTGGCACAGAAGTTGCATGCACATATCGACTTTGGACACTTAAAATATCGATTTTTAGCTTGTTTTGAGCCTATATTTTGAAAACATTCTAGCACTGAGTAGGCATGTACAGATAGCTTCTGGGACCAAAAAATATCGAATTTTCGGGTGTTTTGAGGTTGAATTTGAGATATAAACGAGTGCAGAAGATACATACACATATTGACTTTGGGCACCTAAAATATCGATTTTTAGCATGTTTTGGGCCTATATTTTGAAAATATTCTAGCACGGAGTAGGCATGTACAGATCACTTCTGAGACCCCAAAATATTGAATTTTCGGGTATTTTAAGCCTGAATTTGAGATATAAACGGGTACAGAAGATGCATGCACCTATCGACTTTGGACACTTAAAATATCGATTTTTAGCATGTTTTGAGCCTATATTTTGAAAACATTCTAGCACTGAGTAGGCATTTACAGATCGCTTCTGGGACCCAAAAAAATCGAGATTTCGGGTGTTTTGAAGTTGAATTTGAGATATAAACGAGTGCAGAAGATTCATACACATATTGACTTTGGGCACCTACAATTTCGATTTTCAGCATGTTTTGGGCCTGTATCTGAGTATGCATGTACAGATCGCTTCTGGGACCCCAAAATATTGAATTTTCGGGTGTTTGGAGCCTGAATTTGAGATATAAACGGGTACAGAAGATGCATGCACATATCGACTTTTGGGCACCTAAAAGATCGATTTTCAGTATGTTTTGGGCCTGTATATTGAAAATACTCTAACACGAAGTAGGCATGAACAGTTCGCTTCTGGGTCCCCAAAATATCGAATTTTCGGGTGTTTTCGGCCTGAATTTGAGATATCGACTTTGGGCACCTAAAATATCGATTTTTAGCATGTTTTGGGGCTATATTTTGAAAATATTCTAGCACTAAGTAGGCATGTACAGATCACTTCTGGGACCTTAAAATATCGAATTTTCGGGTGTTTTGGGCCTAAATTTGAGATATCGACTTTGGGCACCTAAAATATCGATTTTTAGCATGTTTTCGGCCTATAATTTGAAAATATTCTAGCACTGAGTAGGCATGTACCGATCGCTTCTGGGACCCCAAAATATCGAATTTTCGGGTGTTTTGAGGTTGAATTTGGGATATAAACGGGTGCAGAAGATGGATACACATTGAATTTAGTAACCTAAAATATCGATCTTCAGCATGTTATGGGCCTGTATTTTGAAAATACTCTAAACACGGAGTAGGCAAGTACAGATTGCTTCTAGGACCCCAAAATATCGAATTTTTGGGTGTTTGGAACCTGAATTTGAGATATAAACGGGTACAGAAGATGCATCCACATATCGACTTTTGGGCACCTAAAATATCGATTTTGAGCATGTTTTGGGTCTGCATCTTGAAAACATTCTAACTAGGAGAGGCATGTACAGATCGCTTCTTTGACCCCAAAATATCGAATTTTCGGGTGTTCGGAGCCTGAATTTGAGATATAAACGGGTGCAGAAGATGCATACTCATATTGACTTTGAGCACCTAAAAGATCGATTTTCAGTATGTTTTGAGCCTATATTTTGAAAGCATTCTAGCACTGGGTAGGCATGTACAGATCGCTTCTGGGACCCCAAAATATCGAATTTTCGGGTGTTTTGGGCCTGATTTTCAGATATCGACTTTTGGCACCTAAAATATCGATTTTTAGTATGTTTTGGGCCAATAATTTGAAAAAATTCTAGCACTAAGTAGGCATGTACAGATCGCTTCTAGGACCCCAAAATAACGAATTTTCGGGTGTTTGGAGCCTGAATTTGAGAAACAAAAGGGTACAGAAGATGCATGCACATATCGACTTTTGGGCACCTGAAAGATCGATTTTCAGTATGTTTCGGGCCTGTATATTGAAAATACTCTAACACGGAGTAGGCATGTACAGTTCGTTTCCGTGACCCCAAAATATCGAATTTTCGGGTGTTTTCGGCCTGAATTTGAGATATCGACTTTGGGCACCTAGAATATCGATTTTTAGCATGTTTTGGGCCTATATTTTGAAAATATTCTAGCACTCAGTAGGCATGTACAGATCGCTTCAGGGACCCCAAAATATCGATATTTCGGGTGTTTTGAGGTTGAATTTGGGATATAAACAGGTGCAGATGATGGATACACATATTGACTTTAGTCACCTAAAATATCGATTTTCAGCATGTTTTGGACCTGTATTTTGAAAATACTCTAACATGGAGTAGGCAAGTACAGATCGCTTCTGGGACCCCAAAATATCGAATTTTCGGGTGTTTTTAGCCTGAATTTGAGATATAAACGGGTACAGAATATGCATTCACATATCGACTTTGGACACTTAAAATATCGATTTTTAGCATGTTTTGAGCCTATATTTTGAAAACATTCTAGCACTGAGTAGGCATGTACAGATCGCTTCTGAGACCCAAAAATATCGAATTTTCGGGAGTTTTGAGGTTGAATTTGAGATATAAACGAGTGCAGAAGATGCATACACATATTGACTTTGGGCACCTAAAATTTCGTTTTTCAGCTTGTTTTGGACCTGCATCTGAGTAGGCATGTACAGATCGCTTCTGGGACCCCAAAATATCGAATTTTCGGGTGTTTTCGTCCTGAATTTGATATATCGACTTTGGGCACCTAAAATATCGATTTTTAGCATGTTTTGGGCCTATAATTTGAAAATATTCTAGAACGGAGTAGGCAAGTACAGATCGCTTCTAGGACCCCAAAATATCGAAATTTCGGGTGTTTGGAGCCTGAATTTGAGATATAAACGGGTACTGAAGATGCATGCACATATCGACTTTTGGGCACTTAAAAGATCGAATTTCAGTACGTTTTGGGCCTGTATATTGAAAATACTCTTACACGGAGTAGGCATGTACAGATCGCTTCTGGGACCCCAAAATATCAAATTTTCGTTTTTTTTTAGCCTGAATTTGAGATATAAACGGGTACAGAAAATGCATGCACATATCGACTTTGGACACTTAAAATATCGATTTTTAGCATCTTTTGAGCCTATATTTTAAAAACATTCTAGCACTGCGTATGCATGTACAGATCGCTTGTGAGACCCAAAAATATCGAGTTTTCGGGTGTTTTGAGGTTGAATTTGAGATATAAACGAGTGCAGAAGATGCATACACATATTGACTTTGAGCACCTAAAATTTCGATTTTCAGCATGTTTTGGGCCGATATCTGAGTAGGCATGTACAGATCGCTTCTGGGACCCAAAAATATCGAATTTTTGGGTGTTTGGAGCCTGAATTTGAGATATAAACGGGTACAGAAGATGCATGCACATATCGACTTTGGACACTTAAAATATCGATTTTTATCATGTTTTGAGCCTACATTTTGAAAACATTCTAGCACTGAGTAGGCATGTACAGATCGCTTATGGGACCCAAAAATATCGAGTTTTCGGGTGTTTTGAGGTTGAATTTGAGATATAAACGGGTACAGAAGATGCATGCACATATCGACTTTGGACACTTAAAATATCGATTTTTAGCATGTTTTGAGCCTATATTTTGAAAAAATTCTAGCACTGAGTAGGCATGTACAGATCGCTTATGGGACCCAAAAATATCGAGTTTTCGGGTGTTTTGAGGTTGAATTTGAGATATAAACGAGTGCAGAAGATGCATGCACATATCGACTTTGGACACTTAAAATATCGATTTTTATCATGTTTTGAGCCTATATTTTGAAAACATTCTAGCACTGAGTAGGCATGTACATATCGCTTATGGGACCCAAAAATATCGAGTTTTCGGGTGTTTTGAGGTTGAATTTGAGATATAAACGAGTGCAGAAGATGCATACACATATTGACTTTGAGCACCTAAAATTTCAATTTTCAGCATGTTTTGGGCCGGTATCTGAGAAGGCATGTACAGATCGCTTCTGGGACCCAAAAATATCGAATTTTTGGGTGTTTGGAGCCTGAATTTGAGATATAAACGGGTACTGAAGATGCATGCACATATCGACTTTTAGGCACCTAAATGATCGATTTTCAGTATGTTTTGGGCCTGTATTTTGAAAATACTCTAACACGTAGTAGGCATGTACAGTTCGCTTCTGGGACCCTAAAATATCGAATTTTCGGGTGTTTTGGGCCTGAATTTGAGCTATCGACTTTGGGCACCTAAAATATCGATTTTTAGCATGTTTTGGGCCTATATTTTGAAAGTATTCTAGCAAAAGTAGGCATGTACAGATCGCTTCTGGGACCCGAAAATATCGAATTTTTGGGTGTTTTGAGGTTGAATTTGGAATATAAACGGGTGCAGAAGATGCATACACATATTAACTTTGGTCACCTAAAATATCGATTTTCAGCATGTTTTGGGCCTGTATTTTGAAAATACTCTAACACGGAGTAGGCAATTACAGATCGCTTCTGGGACCCCAAAATATCGAATTTTCGGGTGTTTGGAGCCTGAATTTGAGATATAAACGGGTACAGAAGATGCATC
Organism: Petrolisthes cinctipes; assembly: GCA_033782935.1. Taxonomy (NCBI): domain Eukaryota; kingdom Metazoa; phylum Arthropoda; class Malacostraca; order Decapoda; family Porcellanidae; genus Petrolisthes; species Petrolisthes cinctipes. The sequence continues at coordinate 462,389 of JAWQEG010000068.1, forward strand.
CACATATCGACTTTTGTGCACCTAAAAGATCGATTTTCAGTATGTTTTGGGCCTGTTTATTTAAAATATTCTAACACGGAGTAGACATGTACAGTTCGCTTCTGGGACTCCAAAATATCGAATTTTCGGGTGTTTTGGGCCTGAATTTGAGATATCGACTTTGGGCACCTAAAATATCGATTTTTAACATGTTTTGGGCCTATATTTTGAAAGTATTCTAGCACAGAGTAGGCATGTACAGATCGCTTCTGGGACCCCAAAATATCGAATTTTCGGGTGTTTTGGGCCTGAATTTGAGATATAAACAGGTACAGAAGACGCATGCACATATCGACTTTGGACACTTAAAATATCGATTTTTATTATGTTTTGAGCCTATATTTTGAAAACATTCTAGCACTGAGTAGGCATGTACAGATCGCTTATGGGACCCAAAAATATCGAGTTTTCGGGTGTTTTGAGGTTGAATTTGAGATATAAACGAGTGCAGAAGATGCATACACATATTGACTTTGAGCACCTAAAATTTCGATTTTCAGCATGTTTTGGGCCGGTATCTGAGTAGGCATGTACAGATCGCTTCTGGGACCCAAAAATATCGAATTTTTGGGTGTTTGGAGCCTGAATTTGAGATATAAACGGGTACAGAAGATGCATGCACATATCGACTTTGGACACTTAAAATATCGATTTTTATCATGTTTTGAGCCTATATTTTGAAAACATTCTAGCACTGAGTAGGCATGTACAGATCGCTTATGGGACCTAAAAATATCGAATTTTCGGGTGTTTTGAGGTTGAATTTGAGATATAAACGGGTACAGAAGGTGCTTGGACATATCGACTTTGGACACTTAAAATATCGATTTTTAGCATGTTTTGAGCCTATATTTTGAAAACATTCTAGCACTGAGTAGGCATGTACAGATCGCTTATGGGACCCAAAAATATCGAGTTTTCGGGTGTTTTGAGGTTGAATTTGAGATATAAACGAGTGAAGAAGATGCATGCACATATCGACTTTAGACACTTAAAATATCGATTTTTATCATGTTTTGAGCCTATATTTTGAAAACATTCTAGCACTGAGTAGGCATGTAAATATCGCTTATGGGACCCAAAAATATCGAATTTTTGGGTGTTTGGAGCCTGAATTTGAGATATAAACGGGTACTGAAGATGCATGCACATATCGACTTTTAGGCACCTAAAAGATCGATTTTCAGTATGTTTTGGGCCTGTATTTTGAAAATACTCTAACACGGAGTAGGCATGTACAGTTCGCTTCTGGGACCCTAAAATATCGAATTTTCGGGTGTTTTGGGCCTGAATTTGTGCTATCGACTTTGGGCACCTAAAATATCGATTTTTAGCATGTTTTGGGCCTATATTTTGAAAGTATTCTAGCACTAAGTAGGCATGTACAGATCACTTCTGGGACCCCAAAATATTGAATTTTCGGGTGTTTTGAGCCTGAATTTGAGATATAAACGGGTACAGAAGATGCATGCACATATCGACCTTTGGCCACCTAAAATATCAATTTTGAGCATGTTTTGGGTCTGTATCTTGAAAACATTTTAACTAGGAGTAGGCATGTACATATTGCTTCAAGGACCCAAAATTACCGAATTTTCGGGTGTTTTGACCCTGAATTTGAGATATAAACTGGTACAGAAGATGCATGCACCTATCGACTTTGGACACTTAAAATATCGATTTTTAGCATGTTTTGAGCCTATATTTTGAAAATATTCTAGCACTTTGTAGGCATGTACAGATCGCTTCTGGGACCCAAAAATATCGAATTTTCGGGTGTTTTGAGGTTGAATTTGAGATATAAACGGGTTCAGAAGATGCATGCACATATCGACATTTGGGCACCTAAAAGATCGATTTTCAGTATGTTTTGGGTTTGTATCTAAGTAGGCAGGTCCAGATCGCTTCTGGGACCCAAAAATATTGAATTTTCGGATGTTTGGAGCCTGAATTTGAGATATAAACGGGTACAGAAGATGCATGCACATATCGACTTTTGGGCACCTAAAAGATCGATTTTCAGTATGTTATGGGCTGTATTTTGAAAATACTCTAACACGGGGTAGGCAAGTACAGTTCGCTTCTGGGACCCCAAAATATCGAATTTTCGGGTGTTTTGGGCCTGAATTTGAGATATCGACTTTGGGCACCTAAAATATCGATTTTGAGCATGTTTTGTGTCTTTATCTTGAAAACATTCTAACTTGGATTAGGCATGTACAGATTGCTTCTAGGACCCAAGAATATCGAATTTTCGGGTGTTTTGAGCCTGAATTTGAGATATAAACGGGTACAGAAGATGCATGCACATATCGACTTTGGACACTTAAAATATCGATTTTTAGCATGTTTTGAGCCTATATTTTGAAAACATTCTAGCACTGAGTAGGCATGTACAGATCGCTTCTGGGACCCAAAAATATCGAATTTTTGGGTGTTTGGAGCCTGAATTTGATATATAAACGGGTACTGAAGATGAATGCACATATCGACTTTTGGGCACCTAAAAGATCGATTTTCAGTATGTTTTGGGCTGTATTTTGAAAATACTCTAACACGGGGTAGGCAAGTACAGTTCGCTTCTGGGACCCCAAAATATCGAATTTTCGGGTGTTTTGGGCCTGAATTTGAGATATCGACTTTGGGCACCTAAAATATCGATTTTTAGCATGTTTTGGACCTATATTTTAAAAATATTCTAGCACTAAGTAGGCAAGTACAGATCGCTTCTGGGACCCCAAAATATCGAATTTTCGGGTGTTTGGAGCCTGAATTTGAGATATAAACGGGTACAGAAGATGCATCCACATATCGACTTTTGGGCACCTAAAAGATCGAATTTCAGTATGTTTTGGGCCTGTTTATTGAAAATATTCTAACACGTAGTAGGCATGTACAGTTTGCTTCTGGGACCCCAAAATATCGGATTTTCGGGTGTTTTGGGCCTGAATTTGAGATATCGACTTTGGGCACCTAAAATGTCGATTTTTAGCATGTTTTGGGCCTATATTTTGAAAATATTCTAGCACTAAGTAGGCATGTACAGATCACTTCTGGTACCCCACAATATTGAATTTTCCGGTGTTTTGAGCCTGAATTTGAGATATAAACGGGTACAGAAGATGCATGCACATATCGACTTTTGGCCACCTAAAATATCGATTTTGAGCATGTTTTGGGTCTGTATATTGAAAACATTTTAACTAGGAGTAGGCATGTACAGATAGCTTCTAGGACCTAAAAATACCGAATTTTCGGGTGTTTTGAGCCTGAATTTGAGATATAAACGGGTTCAGAAGATGCATGCACATATCGACCTTGGGCACCTAAAATTTTGATTTTCAGCATGTTTTGGGCTTGTATCTAAGTAGGCATGTATAGATCGCTTCTGGGACCCCAAAATATTGATATTTTGGGGGTTTGGAGCCTGAATTTGAGATATAAACGGGTACAGAAGATGCATGCACATATCGACTTTTGGGCACCTAAAAGATCGATTTTCAGTATGTTTTGGGCTGTATTTTGAAAATACTCTAACACGGGGTAGGCTAGTACAGTTCGCTTCTGGAACCCCAAAATATCGAATTTTCGGGTGTTTTTGGCCTGAATTTGAGAAATCGTCTTTAGGCACCTAAAATATCGATTTTGAGCATTTTTTGGGTCTTTATCTTGAAAACATTCTAACTAGGAGTAGGCATGTACAGATTGCTTCTAGGACCCAAGAATACCGAATTTTCGGGTGTTTTGAGCCTGAATTTGAGATATAAACGCGTACAGAAGATGCATGCACATATCGACTTTTGACACTTAAAATATCGATTTTTAGCATGTTTTGATCCTATATTTTGAAAATATTCTAGCACTGAGTAGGCATGTACAGATCGCTTCTGGGACCCAAATATATAAATTTTTTGGGTGTTTGGAGCCTGAATTTGAGATATAAATGGGTACAGAAGATGCATCCCCATATCGACTTTTGGGCACCTAAAAGATCGATTTTCAGTATGTTTTGGGCCTGTATATTGAAAATACTCTAACACGGAGTAGGCATGTACAGTTCGCTTCTGGGTCCCCAAAACATCGAATTTTCGGGTGTTTTCGGCCTGAATTTGAGATATCGACTTTGGGCACCTAAAATATCGATTTTTAGCATGTTTTGGGACTATATTTTGAAAATATTCTAGCACTAAGTAGGCATGTACAGATTACTTCTGGGACCCCAAAATATTGAATTTTCGGGTGTTTTGAGCCTGAATTTGAGATATAAACGGGTACAGAAAATGCATCCACATATCGACTTCTAGGCACCTAAAAGATCGATTTTCAGTATGTTTTGGGCCTGTATATTGAAAATACTCTACCACGGAGTAGGCATGTACAGTTCGCCTCTGGGACCTTAAAATATCGAATTTTCGGGTGTTTTCGGCCTGAATTTGAGATATCGACTTTGGGCACCTAAAATATCGATTTGTAGCATGTTTTGCGTCTATATTTTGAAAATATTCTGGCACTAAGTAGGCATGTACAGATCACTTCTGGGACCACAAAATATTGAATTTTCGGGTGTTTTGAGACAGAATTTGAGATATAAACGGGTACAGAAGATGCATGCATATATCGACTTTTGAGCACCTAAAAGATCGATTTTCAGTATGTTTTGGGCCTGTATTTTGAAAATACTCTCACACGGAGTAGGCATGTACAGATTGCTTCAAGGACCCAAAATTACCGAATTTTCGGGTGTTTTGACCCTGAATTTGAGATATAAACGGGTACAGAAGATGCATGCACATATCGACTTTGGACACTTAAAATATCGATTTTTAGCATGTTTTGAGCCTATATTTTGAAAATATTCTAGCACTTTGTAGGCATGTACAGATCGCTTCTGGGACCCAAAAATATCGAATTTTCGGGTGTTTTGAGGTTGAATTTGAGATATAAACGGGTTCAGAAGATGCATGCACATATCGACATTTGGGCACCTAAAAGATCGATTTTCAGTATGTTTTGGGTTTGTATCTAAGTAGGCAGGTCCAGATCGCTTCTGGGACCCAAAAATATTGAATTTCCGGATGTTTGGAGCCTGAATTTGAGATATAAACGGGTACAAAAGATGCATGCACATATCGACTTTTGGGCACCTAAAAGATCGATTTTCAGTATGTTATGGGCTGTATTTTGAAAATACTCTAACACGGGGTAGGCAAGTACAGTTCGCTTCTGGGACCCCAAAATATCGAATTTTCGGGTGTTTTGGGCCTGAATTTGAGATATCGACTTTGGGCACCTAAAATATCGATTTTGAGCATGTTTTGGGTCTTTATCTTGAAAACATTCTAACTTGGATTAGGCATGTACAGATTGCTTCTAGGACCCAAGAATATCGAATTTTCGGGTGTTTTGAGCCTGAATTTGAGATATAAACGGGTACAGAAGATGCATGCACATATCGACTTTGGACACTTAAAATATCGATTTTTAGCATGTTTTGAGCCTATATTTTGAAAACATTCTAGCACTGAGTAGGCATGTACAGATCGCTTCTGGGACCCAAAAATATCGAATTTTTGGGTGTTTGGAGCCTGAATTTGATATATAAACGGGTACTGAAGATGAATGCACATATCGACTTTTGGGCACCTAAAAGATCGATTTTCAGTATGTTTTGGGCTGTATTTTGAAAATACTCTAACACGGGGTAGGCAAGTACAGTTCGCTTCTGGGACCCCAAAATATCGAATTTTCGGGTGTTTTGGGCCTGAATTTGAGATATCGACTTTGGGCACCTAAAATATCGATTTTTAGCATGTTTTGGACCTATATTTTAAAAATATTCTAGCACTAAGTAGGCAAGTACAGATCGCTTCTGGGACCCCAAAATATCGAATTTTCGGGTGTTTGGAGCCTGAATTTGAGATATAAACGGGTACAGAAGATGCATCCACATATCGACTTTTGGGCACCTAAAAGATCGAATTTCAGTATGTTTTGGGCCTGTTTATTGAAAATATTCTAACACGGAGTAGGCATGTACAGTTTGCTTCTGGGACCCCAAAATATCGGATTTTCGGGTGTTTTGGGCCTGAATTTGAGATATCGACTTTGGGCACCTAAAATGTCGATTTTTAGCATGTTTTGGGCCTATATTTTGAAAATATTCTAGCACTAAGTAGGCATGTACAGATCACTTCTGGTACCCCAAAATATTGAATTTTCCGGTGTTTTGAGCCTGAATTTGAGATATAAACGGGTACAGAAGATGCATGCACATATCGACTTTTGGCCACCTAAAATATCGATTTTGAGCATGTTTTGGGTCTGTATATTGAAAACATTTTAACTAGGAGTAGGCATGTACAGATAGCTTCTAGGACCTAAAAATACCGAATTTTCGGGTGTTTTGAGCCTGAATTTGAGATATAAACGGGTTCAGAAGATGCATGCACATATCGACCTTGGGCACCTAAAATTTTGATTTTCAGCATGTTTTGGGCTTGTATCTAAGTAGGCATGTATAGATCGCTTCTGGGACCCCAAAATATTGATATTTTGGGGGTTTGGAGCCTGAATTTGAGATATAAACGGGTACAGAAGATGCATGCACATATCGACTTTTGGGCACCTAAAAGATCGATTTTCAGTATGTTTTGGGCTGTATTTTGAAAATACTCTAACACGGGGTAGGCTAGTACAGTTCGCTTCTGGAACCCCAAAATATCGAATTTTCGGGTGTTTTTGGCCTGAATTTGAGAAATCGTCTTTAGGCACCTAAAATATCGATTTTGAGCATTTTTTGGGTCTTTATCTTGAAAACATTCTAACTAGGAGTAGGCATGTACAGATTGCTTCTAGGACCCAAGAATACCGAATTTTCGGGTGTTTTGAGCCTGAATTTGAGATATAAACGCGTACAGAAGATGCATGCACATATCGACTTTTGACACTTAAAATATCGATTTTTAGCATGTTTTGATCCTATATTTTGAAAATATTCTAGCACTGAGTAGGCATGTACAGATCGCTTCTGGGACCCAAATATATAAATTTTTTGGGTGTTTGGAGCCTGAATTTGAGATATAAATGGGTACAGAAGATGCATCCCCATATCGACTTTTGGGCACCTAAAAGATCGATTTTCAGTATGTTTTGGGCCTGTATATTGAAAATACTCTAACACGGAGTAGGCATGTACAGTTCGCTTCTGGGTCCCCAAAACATCGAATTTTCGGGTGTTTTCGGCCTGAATTTGAGATATCGACTTTGGGCACCTAAAATATCGATTTTTAGCATGTTTTGGGCCTATATTTTGAAAATATTCTAGCACTAAGTAGGCATGTACAGATTACTTCTGGGACCCCAAAATATTGAATTTTCGGGTGTTTTGAGCCTGAATTTGAGATATAAACGGGTACAGAAAATGCATCCACATATCGACTTCTAGGCACCTAAAAGATCGATTTTCAGTATGTTTTGGGCCTGTATATTGAAAATACTCTACCACGGAGTAGGCATGTACAGTTCGCCTCTGGGACCTTAAAATATCGAATTTTCGGGTGTTTTCGGCCTGAATTTGAGATATCGACTTTGGGCACCTAAAATATCGATTTGTAGCATGTTTTGCGTCTATATTTTGAAAATATTCTGGCACTAAGTAGGCATGTACAGATCACTTCTGGGACCAAAAAATATTGAATTTTCGGGTGTTTTGAGCCAGAATTTGAGATATAAACGGGTACAGAAGATGCATGCATATATCGAATTTTGAGCACCTAAAAGATCGATTTTCAGTATGTTTTGGGCCTGTATTTTGAAAATACTCTCACACAGAGTAGGCATGTACAGTTCGCTTCTGGGACCCCAAAATATCGAATTTTCGGGTGTTTTAGGCCTGAATTTGAGATATCGACTTTGGGCACCTAAAATATAGATTTTTAGCATATTTTGGGCCTATATTTTGAAAATATTCAAGCACTAAGTAGGCATGTACAGATCACTTCTGGGATCCCAAAATATCGAATTTTCGGGTGTTTTGGGCCTAAATTTGAGATATCGACTTTGGGCACCTAAAATATCGATTTTTATCATGTTTTGGGCCTATAATTTGAAAATATTCTAGCACTAAGTAGGCATGTACAGATCACTTCTGGGACCTAAAAATATTGAATTTTTGGGTATTTTGAGCCTGAATTTGAGATATAAACGGGTACAGAAGAAGCATGCACATATCGACTTTGGACACTTAAAATATCGATTTTTAGCATGTTTTAAACCTATATTTTGAAAACATTCTAGCACTAAGTAGGCATGTACAGATCGCTTCTGGGACCCAAAAATATCGAATTTTCGGGTGTTTTGAGTTTGAATTTGGGATATAAACGGGTGCAGAAGATGCATAAACATATTGACTTTAGTCTCCTAAAATATCGATTTTCAGCATGTTTTGGGCCTGTATTTTGAAAATACTCTAAAACGGAGTAGGCAAGTACAGATCGCTTCTGGGACCCCAAAATATCGAATTTTCGGGTGTTTGGAGAGAGAATTTGAGATATAAACGGGTATACAAGATGCATACACATATCGACTTTTGGGCAAGTAAAAGATCGATTTTCAGTATGTTTTGGGCCTATATATTGAAAATACTCTAACACGGATTAGGCATGTACAGTTCGCTTCTGGGACCCCAAAATATAGAATTTTCGGGTGTTTTCGGCCTGAATTTGAGATATAAACGGGTACAGAAGATACATGCACATATCGACTTTTGGGCACCTAAAATATCGATTTTGAGCATGTTTTGGGTCTGTATCTTGAAAACATTCTAACTAGGGGTAGACATGTACAGATTGCTTCTAGGACCCAAAAATACCGAATTTTCGGGTGTTTTGAGCCTGAAATTGAGATATAAACGGGTACATAAGATGCATGCACATATCGACTTTGGACACTTAAAATATCGATTTTTAGCATGTTTTGAGCCTATATTTTGAAAACATTCTAGCACAGATCGCTTCTGGGACCCAAAAATATCGAATTTTCGGGTGTTTTGTGGTTGAATTTGAGATATAAACGAGTGCAGAAGATGCATACACATATTAACTTTGGGCACCAAAAATTTCGATTTTCAGCATGTTTTGGGCCTGTATCTGAATAGGCATGTACAGATCGCTTCTGGGACCCCAAAATATTAAATTTTCGGGTGTTTGGAGCCTGAATTTGAGATATAAACGGGTACTGAAGATGCATGCACATATCGACTTTAGGGCACCTAAAAGATCGATTTTCAGTATGTTTTGGGCCTGTATATTGAAAATACTCTAACACGGAGTAGGCATGTACAGATCGCTTCTGGGACCCCAAAATATCGAATTTTCGGGTGTTTTCGGCCTGAATTTGAGATATCGACTTTGGGCACCTAAAATATTGATTGTTAGCATGTTTTGGGCCTATATTTTGAAAATATTCTAGCACTGAGTAGGCTTGTACAGATCGCTTCTGGGACCCCAAAATATCTAATTATCGGGTGTTTTGAGGTTGAATTTGGGATATAATTGGGTGCAGAAGATGCAAACACATATTGACTTTGGTCACCTAAAAAAACAATTTTCAGCATGTCTTGGGCCTGTATTTTGAAAATACTCTAAAACGGAGTAGGCAAGTACAGATCGCTTCTGGGACCCCAAAATATCGAATTTTCGGGTGTTTGGAGAGAGAATTTGAGATATAAACGGGTATACAAGATGCATACACATATCGACTTTTGGGCAAGTAAAAGATCGATTTTCAGTATGTTTTGGGCCTATATATTGAAAATACTCTAACACGGATTAGGCATGTACAGTTCGCTTCTGGGACCCCAAAATATAGAATTTTCGGGTGTTTTCGGCCTGAATTTGAGATATAAACGGGTACAGAAGATACATGCACATATCGACTTTTGGGCACCTAAAATATCGATTTTGAGCATGTTTTGGGTCTGTATCTTGAAAACATTCTAACTAGGGGTAGACATGTACAGATTGCTTCTAGGACCCAAAAATACCGAATTTTCGGGTGTTTTGAGCCTGAAATTGAGATATAAACGGGTACATAAGATGCATGCACATATCGACTTTGGACACTTAAAATATCGATTTTTAGCATGTTTTGAGCCTATATTTTGAAAACATTCTAGCACAGATCGCTTCTGGGACCCAAAAATATCGAATTTTCGGGTGTTTTGTGGTTGAATTTGAGATATAAACGAGTGCAGAAGATGCATACACATATTAACTTTGGGCACCAAAAATTTCGATTTTCAGCATGTTTTGGGCCTGTATCTGAATAGGCATGTACAGATCGCTTCTGGGACCCCAAAATATTAAATTTTCGGGTGTTTGGAGCCTGAATTTGAGATATAAACGGGTACTGAAGATGCATGCACATATCGACTTTAGGGCACCTAAAAGATCGATTTTCAGTATGTTTTGGGCCTGTATATTGAAAATACTCTAACACGGAGTAGGCAAGTACAGTTCGCTTCTGGGACCCCAAAATATCGAATTTTCGGGTGTTTTGGGCCTGAATTTGAGATATCGACTTTGGGCACCTAAAATATCGATTTTTAGCATGTTTTGGACCTATATTTTAAAAATATTCTAGCACTAAGTAGGCAAGTACAGATCGCTTCTGGGACCCCAAAATATCGAATTTTCGGGTGTTTGGAGCCTGAATTTGAGATATAAACGGGTACAGAAGATGCATCCACATATCGACTTTTGGGCACCTAAAAGATCGAATTTCAGTATGTTTTGGGCCTGTTTATTGAAAATATTCTAACACGGAGTAGGCATGTACAGTTTGCTTCTGGGACCCCAAAATATCGGATTTTCGGGTGTTTTGGGCCTGAATTTGAGATATCGACTTTGGGCACCTAAAATGTCGATTTTTAGCATGTTTTGGGCCTATATTTTGAAAATATTCTAGCACTAAGTAGGCATGTACAGATCACTTCTGGTACCCCAAAATATTGAATTTTCCGGTGTTTTGAGCCTGAATTTGAGATATAAACGGGTACAGAAGATGCATGCACATATCGACTTTTGGCCACCTAAAATATCGATTTTGAGCATGTTTTGGGTCTGTATATTGAAAACATTTTAACTAGGAGTAGGCATGTACAGATAGCTTCTAGGACCTAAAAATACCGAATTTTCGGGTGTTTTGAGCCTGAATTTGAGATATAAACGGGTTCAGAAGATGCATGCACATATCGACCTTGGGCACCTAAAATTTTGATTTTCAGCATGTTTTGGGCTTGTATCTAAGTAGGCATGTATAGATCGCTTCTGGGACCCCAAAATATTGATATTTTGGGGGTTTGGAGCCTGAATTTGAGATATAAACGGGTACAGAAGATGCATGCACATATCGACTTTTGGGCACCTAAAAGATCGATTTTCAGTATGTTTTGGGCTGTATTTTGAAAATACTCTAACACGGGGTAGGCTAGTACAGTTCGCTTCTGGAACCCCAAAATATCGAATTTTCGGGTGTTTTTGGCCTGAATTTGAGAAATCGTCTTTAGGCACCTAAAATATCGATTTTGAGCATTTTTTGGGTCTTTATCTTGAAAACATTCTAACTAGGAGTAGGCATGTACAGATTGCTTCTAGGACCCAAGAATACCGAATTTTCGGGTGTTTTGAGCCTGAATTTGAGATATAAACGCGTACAGAAGATGCATGCACATATCGACTTTTGACACTTAAAATATCGATTTTTAGCATGTTTTGATCCTATATTTTGAAAATATTCTAGCACTGAGTAGGCATGTACAGATCGCTTCTGGGACCCAAATATATAAATTTTTTGGGTGTTTGGAGCCTGAATTTGAGATATAAATGGGTACAGAAGATGCATCCCCATATCGACTTTTGGGCACCTAAAAGATCGATTTTCAGTATGTTTTGGGCCTGTATATTGAAAATACTCTAACACGGAGTAGGCATGTACAGTTCGCTTCTGGGTCCCCAAAACATCGAATTTTCGGGTGTTTTCGGCCTGAATTTGAGATATCGACTTTGGGCACCTAAAATATCGATTTTTAGCATGTTTTGGGCCTATATTTTGAAAATATTCTAGCACTAAGTAGGCATGTACAGATTACTTCTGGGACCCCAAAATATTGAATTTTCGGGTGTTTTGAGCCTGAATTTGAGATATAAACGGGTACAGAAAATGCATCCACATATCGACTTCTAGGCACCTAAAAGATCGATTTTCAGTATGTTTTGGGCCTGTATATTGAAAATACTCTACCACGGAGTAGGCATGTACAGTTCGCCTCTGGGACCTTAAAATATCGAATTTTCGGGTGTTTTCGGCCTGAATTTGAGATATCGACTTTGGGCACCTAAAATATCGATTTGTAGCATGTTTTGCGTCTATATTTTGAAAATATTCTGGCACTAAGTAGGCATGTACAGATCACTTCTGGGACCAAAAAATATTGAATTTTCGGGTGTTTTGAGCCAGAATTTGAGATATAAACGGGTACAGAAGATGCATGCATATATCGAATTTTGAGCACCTAAAAGATCGATTTTCAGTATGTTTTGGGCCTGTATTTTGAAAATACTCTCACACAGAGTAGGCATGTACAGTTCGCTTCTGGGACCCCAAAATATCGAATTTTCGGGTGTTTTAGGCCTGAATTTGAGATATCGACTTTGGGCACCTAAAATATAGATTTTTAGCATATTTTGGGCCTATATTTTGAAAATATTCAAGCACTAAGTAGGCATGTACAGATCACTTCTGGGATCCCAAAATATCGAATTTTCGGGTGTTTTGGGCCTAAATTTGAGATATCGACTTTGGGCACCTAAAATATCGATTTTTATCATGTTTTGGGCCTATAATTTGAAAATATTCTAGCACTAAGTAGGCATGTACAGATCACTTCTGGGACCTAAAAATATTGAATTTTTGGGTATTTTGAGCCTGAATTTGAGATATAAACGGGTACAGAAGAAGCATGCACATATCGACTTTGGACACTTAAAATATCGATTTTTAGCATGTTTTAAACCTATATTTTGAAAACATTCTAGCACTAAGTAGGCATGTACAGATCGCTTCTGGGACCCAAAAATATCGAATTTTCGGGTGTTTTGAGTTTGAATTTGGGATATAAACGGGTGCAGAAGATGCATAAACATATTGACTTTAGTCTCCTAAAATATCGATTTTCAGCATGTTTTGGGCCTGTATTTTGAAAATACTCTAAAACGGAGTAGGCAAGTACAGATCGCTTCTGGGACCCCAAAATATCGAATTTTCGGGTGTTTGGAGAGAGAATTTGAGATATAAACGGGTATACAAGATGCATACACATATCGACTTTTGGGCAAGTAAAAGATCGATTTTCAGTATGTTTTGGGCCTATATATTGAAAATACTCTAACACGGATTAGGCATGTACAGTTCGCTTCTGGGACCCCAAAATATAGAATTTTCGGGTGTTTTCGGCCTGAATTTGAGATATAAACGGGTACAGAAGATACATGCACATATCGACTTTTGGGCACCTAAAATATCGATTTTGAGCATGTTTTGGGTCTGTATCTTGAAAACATTCTAACTAGGGGTAGACATGTACAGATTGCTTCTAGGACCCAAAAATACCGAATTTTCGGGTGTTTTGAGCCTGAAATTGAGATATAAACGGGTACATAAGATGCATGCACATATCGACTTTGGACACTTAAAATATCGATTTTTAGCATGTTTTGAGCCTATATTTTGAAAACATTCTAGCACAGATCGCTTCTGGGACCCAAAAATATCGAATTTTCGGGTGTTTTGTGGTTGAATTTGAGATATAAACGAGTGCAGAAGATGCATACACATATTAACTTTGGGCACCAAAAATTTCGATTTTCAGCATGTTTTGGGCCTGTATCTGAATAGGCATGTACAGATCGCTTCTGGGACCCCAAAATATTAAATTTTCGGGTGTTTGGAGCCTGAATTTGAGATATAAACGGGTACTGAAGATGCATGCACATATCGACTTTAGGGCACCTAAAAGATCGATTTTCAGTATGTTTTGGGCCTGTATATTGAAAATACTCTAACACGGAGTAGGCATGTACAGATCGCTTCTGGGACCCCAAAATATCGAATTTTCGGGTGTTTTCGGCCTGAATTTGAGATATCGACTTTGGGCACCTAAAATATTGATTGTTAGCATGTTTTGGGCCTATATTTTGAAAATATTCTAGCACTGAGTAGGCTTGTACAGATCGCTTCTGGGACCCCAAAATATCTAATTATCGGGTGTTTTGAGGTTGAATTTGGGATATAATTGGGTGCAGAAGATGCAAACACATATTGACTTTGGTCATCTAAAAAAACAATTTTCAGCATGTCTTGGGCCTGTATTTTGAAAATACTCTAACACGGAGTAGGCATGTACAGATCGCTTCTGGGACCCCAAAATATCGAAATTTCGGATGTTTGGAGCCTGAATTTGAGATTTAAACTGGTAAAGAAGATGCATTCACATATTGACTTTTGGGCACCTAAAAGATTGATTTTCAGTATGTTTTGGGCCTGTATATTGAAAATACTCTAACACGGAGTAGACATACAGTTCGCTTCTATGACCCCAAAATATCGAATTTTCGGGTGTTTTGGGCCTGAATTTGAGATATCGACTTTGGGTACCTAAAATATCGATTTTAGCATGTTTTGGTCCTATATTTTGAAAATATTCTAGCACTAAGAAGGCATGTATAGATCACTTCTGGGACCCCAAAATATTAAATTTTCGGGTGTTTTGAGCCTGAATTTGAGATATAAACGGGTACATCAGATGCATGCACATATCGACTTTAGACACTTAAAATATCGATTTTTAGCATGTTTTGAGCCTATATTTTGAAAACATTCTAGCTCTGAGTAGGCATGTACAGATCGCTTCTGGGACCCAAAAATATCGAATTTTCGGGTGTTTGGAGCCTGAATTTAAGATATAAACGGGTATTGAAGATGCATGCACATATCGACTTTTGGGCACGTAAAAGATTGATTTTCAGTATGTTTTGGGCCTGTATATTGAAAATACTCTAACACGGAGTAGGTATGTACAGTTCGCTTCTGGGTCCCCAAAATATCGAATTTTCGGGTGTTTTCGGCCTGAATTTGAGATATCGACTTTGGGCACCTAAAATATCGATTTTTAGCATGTTTTGGGCCTATATTTTGAAAATATTCTAGCACTAAGTAGGCATGTACAGATCGCTTCTGGGACCCAAAAATATCGAATTTTCGGGTGTTTGGAGCCTGAATTTGAGATATAAACGGGTACTGAAGATGCATGCACATATCGACTTTAGGGCACCTAAAAGATCGATTTTCAGTATGTTTTGGGCCTGTATATTGAAAATACTCTAACACGGAGTAGGCATGTACAGATCGCTTCTGGGACCCCAAAATATCGAATTTTCGGGTGTTTGGAGCCTGAATTTGAGATATAAACGGGTATACAAGATGCATCCACATATCGACTTTTGGGCACCTAAAAGATCGATTTTCAGTATGTTTTGGGCCTATATATTGAAAATACTCTAACACGGATTAGGCATGTACAGTTCGCTTCTGGGACCCCAAAATATAGAATTTTCGGGTGTTTTCGGCCTGAATTTGAGATATAAACGGGTACAGAAGATACATGCACATATCGACTTTTGGGCACCTAAAATATCGATTTTGAGCATGTTTTGGGTCTGTATCTTGAAAACATTCTAACTAGGGGTAGACATGTACAGATTGCTTCTAGGACCCAAAAATACCGAATTTTCGGGTGTTTTGAGCCTGAAATTGAGATATAAACGGGTACATAAGATGCATGCACATATCGACTTTGGACACTTAAAATATCGATTTTTAGCATGTTTTGAGCCTATATTTTGAAAACATTCTAGCACAGATCGCTTCTGGGACCCAAAAATATCGAATTTTCGGGTGTTTTGTGGTTGAATTTGAGATATAAACGAGTGCAGAAGATGCATACACATATTAACTTTGGGCACCAAAAATTTCGATTTTCAGCATGTTTTGGGCCTGTATCTGAATAGGCATGTACAGATCGCTTCTGGGACCCCAAAATATTAAATTTTCGGGTGTTTGGAGCCTGAATTTGAGATATAAACGGGTACTGAAGATGCATGCACATATCGACTTTAGGGCACCTAAAAGATCGATTTTCAGTATGTTTTGGGCCTGTATATTGAAAATACTCTAACACGGAGTAGGCAAGTACAGTTCGCTTCTGGGACCCCAAAATATCGAATTTTCGGGTGTTTTGGGCCTGAATTTGAGATATCGACTTTGGGCACCTAAAATATCGATTTTTAGCATGTTTTGGACCTATATTTTAAAAATATTCTAGCACTAAGTAGGCAAGTACAGATCGCTTCTGGGACCCCAAAATATCGAATTTTCGGGTGTTTGGAGCCTGAATTTGAGATATAAACGGGTACAGAAGATGCATCCACATATCGACTTTTGGGCACCTAAAAGATCGAATTTCAGTATGTTTTGGGCCTGTTTATTGAAAATATTCTAACACGGAGTAGGCATGTACAGTTTGCTTCTGGGACCCCAAAATATCGGATTTTCGGGTGTTTTGGGCCTGAATTTGAGATATCGACTTTGGGCACCTAAAATGTCGATTTTTAGCATGTTTTGGGCCTATATTTTGAAAATATTCTAGCACTAAGTAGGCATGTACAGATCACTTCTGGTACCCCAAAATATTGAATTTTCCGGTGTTTTGAGCCTGAATTTGAGATATAAACGGGTACAGAAGATGCATGCACATATCGACTTTTGGCCACCTAAAATATCGATTTTGAGCATGTTTTGGGTCTGTATATTGAAAACATTTTAACTAGGAGTAGGCATGTACAGATAGCTTCTAGGACCTAAAAATACCGAATTTTCGGGTGTTTTGAGCCTGAATTTGAGATATAAACGGGTTCAGAAGATGCATGCACATATCGACCTTGGGCACCTAAAATTTTGATTTTCAGCATGTTTTGGGCTTGTATCTAAGTAGGCATGTATAGATCGCTTCTGGGACCCCAAAATATTGATATTTTGGGGGTTTGGAGCCTGAATTTGAGATATAAACGGGTACAGAAGATGCATGCACATATCGACTTTTGGGCACCTAAAAGATCGATTTTCAGTATGTTTTGGGCTGTATTTTGAAAATACTCTAACACGGGGTAGGCTAGTACAGTTCGCTTCTGGAACCCCAAAATATCGAATTTTCGGGTGTTTTTGGCCTGAATTTGAGAAATCGTCTTTAGGCACCTAAAATATCGATTTTGAGCATTTTTTGGGTCTTTATCTTGAAAACATTCTAACTAGGAGTAGGCATGTACAGATTGCTTCTAGGACCCAAGAATACCGAATTTTCGGGTGTTTTGAGCCTGAATTTGAGATATAAACGCGTACAGAAGATGCATGCACATATCGACTTTTGACACTTAAAATATCGATTTTTAGCATGTTTTGATCCTATATTTTGAAAATATTCTAGCACTGAGTAGGCATGTACAGATCGCTTCTGGGACCCAAATATATAAATTTTTTGGGTGTTTGGAGCCTGAATTTGAGATATAAATGGGTACAGAAGATGCATCCCCATATCGACTTTTGGGCACCTAAAAGATCGATTTTCAGTATGTTTTGGGCCTGTATATTGAAAATACTCTAACACGGAGTAGGCATGTACAGTTCGCTTCTGGGTCCCCAAAACATCGAATTTTCGGGTGTTTTCGGCCTGAATTTGAGATATCGACTTTGGGCACCTAAAATATCGATTTTTAGCATGTTTTGGGCCTATATTTTGAAAATATTCTAGCACTAAGTAGGCATGTACAGATTACTTCTGGGACCCCAAAATATTGAATTTTCGGGTGTTTTGAGCCTGAATTTGAGATATAAACGGGTACAGAAAATGCATCCACATATCGACTTCTAGGCACCTAAAAGATCGATTTTCAGTATGTTTTGGGCCTGTATATTGAAAATACTCTACCACGGAGTAGGCATGTACAGTTCGCCTCTGGGACCTTAAAATATCGAATTTTCGGGTGTTTTCGGCCTGAATTTGAGATATCGACTTTGGGCACCTAAAATATCGATTTGTAGCATGTTTTGCGTCTATATTTTGAAAATATTCTGGCACTAAGTAGGCATGTACAGATCACTTCTGGGACCAAAAAATATTGAATTTTCGGGTGT
This sequence comes from Petrolisthes cinctipes, assembly GCA_033782935.1. Taxonomy (NCBI): domain Eukaryota; kingdom Metazoa; phylum Arthropoda; class Malacostraca; order Decapoda; family Porcellanidae; genus Petrolisthes; species Petrolisthes cinctipes. The sequence goes on from JAWQEG010000068.1 coordinate 480,731, forward strand.
TTTGAGCCAGAATTTGAGATATAAACGGGTACAGAAGATGCATGCATATATCGAATTTTGAGCACCTAAAAGATCGATTTTCAGTATGTTTTGGGCCTGTATTTTGAAAATACTCTCACACAGAGTAGGCATGTACAGTTCGCTTCTGGGACCCCAAAATATCGAATTTTCGGGTGTTTTAGGCCTGAATTTGAGATATCGACTTTGGGCACCTAAAATATAGATTTTTAGCATATTTTGGGCCTATATTTTGAAAATATTCAAGCACTAAGTAGGCATGTACAGATCACTTCTGGGATCCCAAAATATCGAATTTTCGGGTGTTTTGGGCCTAAATTTGAGATATCGACTTTGGGCACCTAAAATATCGATTTTTATCATGTTTTGGGCCTATAATTTGAAAATATTCTAGCACTAAGTAGGCATGTACAGATCACTTCTGGGACCTAAAAATATTGAATTTTTGGGTATTTTGAGCCTGAATTTGAGATATAAACGGGTACAGAAGAAGCATGCACATATCGACTTTGGACACTTAAAATATCGATTTTTAGCATGTTTTAAACCTATATTTTGAAAACATTCTAGCACTAAGTAGGCATGTACAGATCGCTTCTGGGACCCAAAAATATCGAATTTTCGGGTGTTTTGAGTTTGAATTTGGGATATAAACGGGTGCAGAAGATGCATAAACATATTGACTTTAGTCTCCTAAAATATCGATTTTCAGCATGTTTTGGGCCTGTATTTTGAAAATACTCTAAAACGGAGTAGGCAAGTACAGATCGCTTCTGGGACCCCAAAATATCGAATTTTCGGGTGTTTGGAGAGAGAATTTGAGATATAAACGGGTATACAAGATGCATACACATATCGACTTTTGGGCAAGTAAAAGATCGATTTTCAGTATGTTTTGGGCCTATATATTGAAAATACTCTAACACGGATTAGGCATGTACAGTTCGCTTCTGGGACCCCAAAATATAGAATTTTCGGGTGTTTTCGGCCTGAATTTGAGATATAAACGGGTACAGAAGATACATGCACATATCGACTTTTGGGCACCTAAAATATCGATTTTGAGCATGTTTTGGGTCTGTATCTTGAAAACATTCTAACTAGGGGTAGACATGTACAGATTGCTTCTAGGACCCAAAAATACCGAATTTTCGGGTGTTTTGAGCCTGAAATTGAGATATAAACGGGTACATAAGATGCATGCACATATCGACTTTGGACACTTAAAATATCGATTTTTAGCATGTTTTGAGCCTATATTTTGAAAACATTCTAGCACAGATCGCTTCTGGGACCCAAAAATATCGAATTTTCGGGTGTTTTGTGGTTGAATTTGAGATATAAACGAGTGCAGAAGATGCATACACATATTAACTTTGGGCACCAAAAATTTCGATTTTCAGCATGTTTTGGGCCTGTATCTGAATAGGCATGTACAGATCGCTTCTGGGACCCCAAAATATTAAATTTTCGGGTGTTTGGAGCCTGAATTTGAGATATAAACGGGTACTGAAGATGCATGCACATATCGACTTTAGGGCACCTAAAAGATCGATTTTCAGTATGTTTTGGGCCTGTATATTGAAAATACTCTAACACGGAGTAGGCATGTACAGATCGCTTCTGGGACCCCAAAATATCGAATTTTCGGGTGTTTTCGGCCTGAATTTGAGATATCGACTTTGGGCACCTAAAATATTGATTGTTAGCATGTTTTGGGCCTATATTTTGAAAATATTCTAGCACTGAGTAGGCTTGTACAGATCGCTTCTGGGACCCCAAAATATCTAATTATCGGGTGTTTTGAGGTTGAATTTGGGATATAATTGGGTGCAGAAGATGCAAACACATATTGACTTTGGTCATCTAAAAAAACAATTTTCAGCATGTCTTGGGCCTGTATTTTGAAAATACTCTAACACGGAGTAGGCATGTACAGATCGCTTCTGGGACCCCAAAATATCGAAATTTCGGATGTTTGGAGCCTGAATTTGAGATTTAAACTGGTAAAGAAGATGCATTCACATATTGACTTTTGGGCACCTAAAAGATTGATTTTCAGTATGTTTTGGGCCTGTATATTGAAAATACTCTAACACGGAGTAGACATACAGTTCGCTTCTATGACCCCAAAATATCGAATTTTCGGGTGTTTTGGGCCTGAATTTGAGATATCGACTTTGGGTACCTAAAATATCGATTTTAGCATGTTTTGGTCCTATATTTTGAAAATATTCTAGCACTAAGAAGGCATGTATAGATCACTTCTGGGACCCCAAAATATTAAATTTTCGGGTGTTTTGAGCCTGAATTTGAGATATAAACGGGTACATCAGATGCATGCACATATCGACTTTAGACACTTAAAATATCGATTTTTAGCATGTTTTGAGCCTATATTTTGAAAACATTCTAGCTCTGAGTAGGCATGTACAGATCGCTTCTGGGACCCAAAAATATCGAATTTTCGGGTGTTTGGAGCCTGAATTTAAGATATAAACGGGTATTGAAGATGCATGCACATATCGACTTTTGGGCACGTAAAAGATTGATTTTCAGTATGTTTTGGGCCTGTATATTGAAAATACTCTAACACGGAGTAGGTATGTACAGTTCGCTTCTGGGTCCCCAAAATATCGAATTTTCGGGTGTTTTCGGCCTGAATTTGAGATATCGACTTTGGGCACCTAAAATATCGATTTTTAGCATGTTTTGGGCCTATATTTTGAAAATATTCTAGCACTAAGTAGGCATGTACAGATCGCTTCTGGGACCCAAAAATATCGAATTTTCGGGTGTTTGGAGCCTGAATTTGAGATATAAACGGGTACTGAAGATGCATGCACATATCGACTTTAGGGCACCTAAAAGATCGATTTTCAGTATGTTTTGGGCCTGTATATTGAAAATACTCTAACACGGAGTAGGCATGTACAGATCGCTTCTGGGACCCCAAAATATCGAATTTTAGGGTGTTTTCGGCCTGAATTTGAGATATCGACTTTGGGCACCTAAAATATCGATTTTTAGCATGCTTTGGGCCTATATTTTGAAAATATTCTAGCACTAAGTAGGCATGTACAGATCACTTCTAAGACCCCAAAATATTGAATTTTCGGGTGTTTTGAGCCTGAATTTGAGATATAAACGGGTACAGAAGATGCATACACATATTGACTTTAGTCACCTAAAATATCGATTTTCAGCATGTTTTGGGCCTGTATTTTGAAAATACTCTAAAACGGAGTAGGCAAGTACAGATCGCTTCTGGGACCCCAAAATATCGAATTTTCGGGTGTTTGGAGCCTGAATTTGAGATATAAACGGGTATACAAGATGCATCCACATATCGACTTTTGGGCACCTAAAAGATCGATTTTCAGTATGTTTTGGGCCTGTATATTGAAAATACTCTAACACGGATTAGGCATGTACAGTTCGCTTCTGGGACCCCAAAATATAGAATTTTCGGGTGTTTTCGGCCTGAATTTGAGATATCGACTTTGGGCACCTAAAATATCGATTTTTAGCATGTTTTGGGCCTATATTTTGAAAATATTCTAGCACGACGTAGGCATGTAAAGATCACTTCTGGGACTCCAAAATATTGAATTTTCGGGTGTTTTGAGCCTGAATTTGAGATATAAACGGGTACAGAAGATGCATGCACATATCGACTTTTGGGCACCTAAAAGATCGATTTTCAGTATGTTCTGGGCCTGTATTTTGAAAATACTCTAACACGGAGTAGGCATGTACAGTTCGCTTCTGGGACCCCAAAATATCGAATTTTCGGGTGTTTTCGGCCTGAATTTGAGATACCGACTTTAGGCACCTAAAATATCGATTTTTAGCATGTTTTGGGCCTATATTTTGAAAATATTCTAGTACTAAGTAGGCATGTACAGATCACTTCTGGGACCCCAAAATATTGAATTTTCAGGTGTTTTCAGCCTGAATTTGAGATATAAACGCGTACAGAAGATGCATACACATATCGACTTTTGGGCACCAAAAAGAACGATTTTCAGTATGTTCTGGGCCTGTATTTTGAAAATACTCTAACACGGAGTAGGCATGTACAGTTCGCTTCTGGGACCCCAAAATATCGAATTTTCGGGTGTTTTAGGCCTGAATTTGAGATATCGACTTTGGGCACCTAAAATATAGATTTTTAGCATATTTTGGGCCTATATTTTGAAAATATTCAAGCACTAAGTAGGCATGTACAGATCACTTCTGGGATCCCAAAATATCAAATTTTCGGGTGTTTTGGGCCTAAATTTGAGATATCGACTTTGGGCACCTAAAATATCGATTTTTATCATGTTTTGGGCCTATAATTTGAAAATATTCTAGCACTAAGTAGGCATGTACAGATCACTTCTGGGACCTAAAAATATTGAATTTTTGGGTATTTTGAGCCTGAATTTGAGATATAAACGGGTACAGAAGAAGCATGCACATATCGACTTTGGACACTTAAAATATCGATTTTTAGCATGTTTTAAACCTATATTTTGAAAACATTCTAGCACTAAGTAGGCATGTACAGATCGCTTCTGGGACCCAAAAATATCGAATTTTCGGGTGTTTTGAGTTTGAATTTGGGATATAAACGGGTGCAGAAGATGCATAAACATATTGACTTTAGTCTCCTAAAATATCGATTTTCAGCATGTTTTGGGCCTGTATTTTGAAAATACTCTAAAACGGAGTAGGCAAGTACAGATCGCTTCTGGGACCCCAAAATATCGAATTTTCGGGTGTTTGGAGAGAGAATTTGAGATATAAACGGGTATACAAGATGCATACACATATCGACTTTTGGGCAAGTAAAAGATCGATTTTCAGTATGTTTTGGGCCTATATATTGAAAATACTCTAACACGGATTAGGCATGTACAGTTCGCTTCTGGGACCCCAAAATATAGAATTTTCGGGTGTTTTCGGCCTGAATTTGAGATATAAACGGGTACAGAAGATACATGCACATATCGACTTTTGGGCACCTAAAATATCGATTTTGAGCATGTTTTGGGTCTGTATCTTGAAAACATTCTAACTAGGGGTAGACATGTACAGATTGCTTCTAGGACCCAAAAATACCGAATTTTCGGGTGTTTTGAGCCTGAAATTGAGATATAAACGGGTACATAAGATGCATGCACATATCGACTTTGGACACTTAAAATATCGATTTTTAGCATGTTTTGAGCCTATATTTTGAAAACATTCTAGCACAGATCGCTTCTGGGACCCAAAAATATCGAATTTTCGGGTGTTTTGTGGTTGAATTTGAGATATAAACGAGTGCAGAAGATGCATACACATATTAACTTTGGGCACCAAAAATTTCGATTTTCAGCATGTTTTGGGCCTGTATCTGAATAGGCATGTACAGATCGCTTCTGGGACCCCAAAATATTAAATTTTCGGGTGTTTGGAGCCTGAATTTGAGATATAAACGGGTACTGAAGATGCATGCACATATCGACTTTAGGGCACCTAAAAGATCGATTTTCAGTATGTTTTGGGCCTGTATATTGAAAATACTCTAACACGGAGTAGGCATGTACAGATCGCTTCTGGGACCCCAAAATATCGAATTTTCGGGTGTTTTCGGCCTGAATTTGAGATATCGACTTTGGGCACCTAAAATATTGATTGTTAGCATGTTTTGGGCCTATATTTTGAAAATATTCTAGCACTGAGTAGGCTTGTACAGATCGCTTCTGGGACCCCAAAATATCTAATTATCGGGTGTTTTGAGGTTGAATTTGGGATATAATTGGGTGCAGAAGATGCAAACACATATTGACTTTGGTCACCTAAAAAAACAATTTTCAGCATGTCTTGGGCCTGTATTTTGAAAATACTCTAACACGGAGTAGGCATGTACAGATCGCTTCTGGGACCCCAAAATATCGAAATTTCGGATGTTTGGAGCCTGAATTTGAGATTTAAACGGGTAAAGAAGATGCATTCACATATTGACTTTTGGGCACCTAAAAGATTGATTTTCAGTATGTTTTGGGCCTGTATATTGAAAATACTCTAACACGGAGTAGACATACAGTTCGCTTCTATGACCCCAAAATATCGAATTTTCGGGTGTTTTGGGCCTGAATTTGAGATATCGACTTTGGGTACCTAAAATATCGATTTTAGCATGTTTTGGTCCTATATTTTGAAAATATTCTAGCACTAAGAAGGCATGTATAGATCACTTCTGGGACCCCAAAATATTAAATTTTCGGGTGTTTTGAGCCTGAATTTGAGATATAAACGGGTACATCAGATGCATGCACATATCGACTTTAGACACTTAAAATATCGATTTTTAGCATGTTTTGAGCCTATATTTTGAAAACATTCTAGCTCTGAGTAGGCATGTACAGATCGCTTCTGGGACCCAAAAATATCGAATTTTCGGGTGTTTGGAGCCTGAATTTAAGATATAAACGGGTATTGAAGATGCATGCACATATCGACTTTTGGGCACGTAAAAGATTGATTTTCAGTATGTTTTGGGCCTGTATATTGAAAATACTCTAACACGGAGTAGGTATGTACAGTTCGCTTCTGGGTCCCCAAAATATCGAATTTTCGGGTGTTTTCGGCCTGAATTTGAGATATCGACTTTGGGCACCTAAAATATCGATTTTTAGCATGTTTTGGGCCTATATTTTGAAAATATTCTAGCACTAAGTAGGCATGTACAGATCGCTTCTGGGACCCAAAAATATCGAATTTTCGGGTGTTTGGAGCCTGAATTTGAGATATAAACGGGTACTGAAGATGCATGCACATATCGACTTTAGGGCACCTAAAAGATCGATTTTCAGTATGTTTTGGGCCTGTATATTGAAAATACTCTAACACGGAGTAGGCATGTACAGATCGCTTCTGGGACCCCAAAATATCGAATTTTAGGGTGTTTTCGGCCTGAATTTGAGATATCGACTTTGGGCACCTAAAATATCGATTTTTAGCATGCTTTGGGCCTATATTTTGAAAATATTCTAGCACTAAGTAGGCATGTACAGATCACTTCTAAGACCCCAAAATATTGAATTTTCGGGTGTTTTGAGCCTGAATTTGAGATATAAACGGGTACAGAAGATGCATACACATATTGACTTTAGTCACCTAAAATATCGATTTTCAGCATGTTTTGGGCCTGTATTTTGAAAATACTCTAAAACGGAGTAGGCAAGTACAGATCGCTTCTGGGACCCCAAAATATCGAATTTTCGGGTGTTTGGAGCCTGAATTTGAAATATAAACGGGTATACAAGATGCATCCACATATCGACTTTTGGGCACCTAAAAGATCGATTTTCAGTATGTTTTGGGCCTGTATATTGAAAATACTCTAACACGGATTAGGCATGTACAGTTCGCTTCTGGGACCCCAAAATATAGAATTTTCGGGTGTTTTCGGCCTGAATTTGAGATATCGACTTTGGGCACCTAAAATATCGATTTTTAGCATGTTTTGGGCCTATATTTTGAAAATATTCTAGCACGACGTAGGCATGTAAAGATCACTTCTGGGACTCCAAAATATTGAATTTTCGGGTGTTTTGAGCCTGAATTTGAGATATAAACGGGTACAGAAGATGCATGCACATATCGACTTTTGGGCACCTAAAAGATCGATTTTCAGTATGTTCTGGGCCTGTATTTTGAAAATACTCTAACACGGAGTAGGCATGTACAGTTCGCTTCTGGGACCCCAAAATATCGAATTTTCGGGTGTTTTCGGCCTGAATTTGAGATACCGACTTTAGGCACCTAAAATATCGATTTTTAGCATGTTTTGGGCCTATATTTTGAAAATATTCTAGTACTAAGTAGGCATGTACAGATCACTTCTGGGACCCCAAAATATTGAATTTTCAGGTGTTTTCAGCCTGAATTTGAGATATAAACGCGTACAGAAGATGCATACACATATCGACTTTTGGGCACCAAAAAGAACGATTTTCAGTATGTTCTGGGCCTGTATTTTGAAAATACTCTAACACGGAGTAGGCATGTACAGTTCGCTTCTGGGACCCAAAAATATCGAATTTTCGGGTGTTTTGGGCCAGAATTTGAGATATCGACTTTGGGCACCTAAAATATTGATTGTTAGCATGTTTTGGGCCTATATTTTGAAAATATTCTAGCACTGAGTAGGCTTGTACAGATCGCTTCTGGGACCCCAAAATATCTAATTATCGGGTGTTTTGAGGTTGAACTTGGGATATAATTGGGTGCAGAAGATGCAAACACATATTGACTTTGGTCACCTAAAATATCAATTTTCAGCAAGTCTTGGGCCTGTATATTGAAAATACTCTAAAACGGAGTAGACATACAGTTCGCTTCTGGGATCCCAAAATATCGAAATTTCGGGTGTTTTCGGCCTGAATTTGAGATACCGACTTTGGGCACCTAAAATATCGATTTTTAGCATGTTTTGGGCCTATATTTTGAAAATATTCTAGCACTAGGTAGGCATGTACAGATCACTTCTGGGACCCCAAAATATTGATTTTTCGGGTGTTTTGAGCCTGAATTTGAGATATAAACGGGTACAGAAAATGCATCCACATATCGACTTCTAGGCACCTAAAAGATCGATTTTCAGTATGTTTTGGGCCTGTATTTTAAAAATACTCTTACACGGAGTAGGCATGTACAGATTGCTTCTGGGACCCCAAAATATCGAATTTTCGGGTGTTTTGTTCCTAAATTTGATATATCGACTTTGGGCACCTAAAATATCGATTTTTAGCATGTTTTCGGCCTATAATTTGAAAATATTCTAGCACTGATTAGGCATGTACAGATCGCTTCTGGGACCCCAAAATATCGAATTTTCGGGTGTTTTGAGGTCGAATTTGGGATATAAACGGGTTCAGAAGATGCATTCACATATTGACTTTCGTCACCAAAAATATCGATTTTCAGCATATTTTGGGCCTGAATTTTGAAAATACGCTAACACGGAGTAAGCAAGTACAGATTGCTTCTGGGACCCCAAAATATCGAATTTTCGGGTGTTAGGAGCTTGAATTTGAGATATAAACGGGTACAGAAGATGCATCCACATATCGACTTTTGGGCACCTAAAATATCGATTTTTAGCATGTTTTGGGCCTATATTTTGAAAATATTCTAGCACTAAGTAGGCATGTACAGAACACTTCTGGGACCCCAAAATATTGAGTTTTCGGGTGTTTTGAGCCTGAATTTGAGATATAAACGGGTACATAAGATGCATGCACATATCGACTTTGGACACTTAAAATATCGATTTTTAGCATGTTTTGAGCCTAAATTTTGAAAACATTCTAGCACTATGTAGGCATGTACAGATCGCTTCTGGGACCCAAAAATATCGAATTTTCGGGTGTTTGGAGCCTGATTTTGAGATATAAACGGGTACTGAAGATGCATGCACATATCGACTTTAGGGCACCTAAAAGATCGATTTTCAGTATGTTTTGGGCCTGTATATTGAAAATACTCTAACACGGAGTAGGCATGTACAGATCGCTTCTGGGACCCCAAAATATCGAATTTTCGGGTGTTTTCGGCCTGAATTTGAGATATCGACTTTGGGCACCTAAAATATCGATTTTTAGCATGTTTTTAGCCTATATTTTGAAAATATAGCACTGAGTAGGCATGTACAGATTGCTTCTGGGACCCCAAAATATTGAATTTTCGGGTGTTTTGAGCCAGAATTTGAGATATAAACGGGTACAGAAGAAGCATGCACATATCGACTTTGGACACTTAAAATATCGATTTTTAGCATGTTTTGAGCCTATATTTTGAAAACATTATAGCACTAAGTAGGCATGTACAAATCGCTTCTGGGACCCCAAAATATCTAATTATCGGGTGTTTTGAGGTTGAATTTGGGATATAATTGGGTGCAGAAGATGCAAACACATATTGACTTTGGTCACCTAAAATATCAATTTTTAGCATATTTTGGGCACTACGTAGGCATGTACAGATCACTTCTGGGACCCCAAAATATTGAATTTTCGAGTGTTTTGAGCCTGAATTTGAGATATAAACGGGTACAGAAGATGCATGCACATATTGACTTTGGTCACCTAAAATATCAATTTTCAGCATGTCTTGGGCCTGTATTTTGAAAATACTCTAACACGGAGTAGGCATGTACAGATCGCTTCTGGGACCCCAAAATATCGAAATTTCGGATGTTTGGAGCCTGAATTTGAGATTTAAACGGGTACAGAAGATGCATTCACATATCGACTTTTGGGCTCCTAAAAAATTGATTTTCAGTATGTTTTGGGCCTGTATATTGAAAATACTCTAACACGGATTAGGCATGTACAGTTCGCTTCTGGGACCCCAAAATATAGAATTTTCGGGTGTTTTCGGCCTGAATTTGAGATATCGACTTTGGGCACCTAAAATATCGATTTTTAGCATGTTTTGGGCCTATATTTTGAAAATATTCTAGCACGACGTAGGCATGTACAGATCACTTCTGGGACCCCAAAATATTGAATTTATTGGGTGTTTTGAGCCTGAATTTGAGATATAAACGGGTACAGAAGATACATGCACATATCGACTTTTGGGCACCTAAAAGATCGATTTTCAGTATGTTCTGGGCCTGTATTTTGAAAATACTCTAACACGGAGTAGGCATGTACAGTTCGCTTCTGGGACCCCAAAATATCGAATTTTCGGGTGTTTTCGGCCTGAATTTGAGATACCGACTTTAGGCACCTAAAATATCGATTTTTAGCATGTTTTGGGCCTATATTTTGAAAATATTCTAGCACTAAGTATGCATATACAGATCACTTCTGGGACCCCAAAATATTGAATTTTCAGGTGTTTTAAGCCTGAATTTGAGATATAAACGGGTACAGAAGATACATGCACATATCGACTTTTGGGCACCTAAAATATCGATTTTGAGCATGTTTTGGGTCTGTATCTTGAAAACATTCTAACTAGGGGTAGATATGTACAGATTGCTTCTAGGACCCAAAAATACCGAATTTTCGGGTGTTATGAGCCTGAATTTGAGATTTAAACGGGTACAGAAGATGCATGCACATATCGACTTTGGACACTTAAAATATCGATTTTTAGCATGTTTTGGGCCTATATTTTGAAAACATTCTAGCACAGATCGCTTATGGGACCCAAAAATATCGAATTTTCGGGTGTTTTGTGGTTGAATTTGAGATATAAACGAGTGCAGAAGATGCATACACATATTAACTTTGGGCACCTAAAATTTGGATTTCAGCATGTTTTGGGCCTGTATCTGAATAGGCATGTACAGATCGCTTCTGGGACCCCAAAATATCGAATTTTCGGGTTTTTGGAGCTTGAATTTGAGATATAAACTGGTACAGAAGATGCATGCATATATCGACTTTTGGGCACCTAAAAGATCGATTTTCAGTATGTTTTGGGTCTGTATATTGAAAATACTCTAACACGGAGTAGGCATGTACAGATCGCTTCTGGGACCCCAAAATATCGAATTTTCGGGTATTTTGGGCCTGAATTTGAGATATCGACTTTGGGCACCTAAAATATCGATTTTTAGCATGCTTTGGGCCAATAATTTGAATATATTCTAGCACTGAGTAGGCATGTACAGATCGCTTCTGGGACCCCAAAATATCGAATTTTCGGGTGTTTTTTGAGTTTGAATTTGGGATATAAACGGGTGCAGAAGATGCATACACATATTGACTTTAGTCACCTAAAATATCGATTTTCAGCATGTTTTGGGCCTGTATTTTGAAAATACTCTAAAACGGAGTAGGCAAGTACAGATCGCTTCTGGGACCCCAAAATATCGAATTATCGGGTGTTTTGAGGTTGAATTTGGGATATAAACGGGTGCAGAAGATGCATACACTTATTGATTTTGGTCACCTAAAATATCGATTATCAGCATGTCTTGGGCCTGTATTTTGAAATACTCTAACACGGAGTAGGCAAGTACAGATCGTTTCTGGGACCCCAAAATATCGAATTTTCGGGTGTTTTGAGCCAGAATTTGAGATATCGACTTTGGGCACCTAAAATATCGATTGTTAGCATGTTTTGGGCCTATATTTTGAAAATATTCTAGCACTGAGTAGGCTTGTACAAATCGCTTCTGGGACCCCAAAATATCTAATTATCGGGTGTTTTGAGGTTGAATTTGGGATATAATTGGGTGCAGAAGATGCAAACACATATTGACTTTGGTCACCTAAAATATCAATTTTTAGCATGTTTTGGGCACTACGTAGGCATGTACAGATCACTTCTGGGACCCCAAAATATTGAATTTTCGAGTGTTTTGAGCCTGAATTTGAGATATAAACGGGTACAGAAGATGCATGCACATATTGACTTTGGTCACCTAAAATATCAATTTTCAGCATGTCTTGGGCCTGTATTTTGAAAATACTCTAACACGGAGTAGGCATGTACAGATCGCTTCTGGGACCCCAAAATATCGAAATTTCGGATGTTTGGAGCCTGAATTTGAGATTTAAACGGGTACAGAAGATGCATTCACATATCGACTTTTGGGCTCCTAAAAGATTGATTTTCAGTATGTTTTGGGCCTGTATATTGAAAATACTCTAACACGGATTAGGCATGTACAGTTCGCTTCTGGGACCCCAAAATATAGAATTTTCGGGTGTTTTCGGCCTGAATTTGAGATATCGACTTTGGGCACCTAAAATATCGATTTTTAGCATGTTTTGGGCCTATATTTTGAAAATATTCTAGCACGACGTAGGCATGTACAGATCACTTCTGGGACCCCAAAATATTGAATTTATTGGGTGTTTTGAGCCTGAATTTGAGATATAAACGGGTACAGAAGATACATGCACATATCGACTTTTGGGCACCTAAAATATCGATTTTTAGCATGTTTTGGGCCTTTATTTTGAAAATATTCTAACACGGAGTAGGCATGTACAGTTCGCTTCTGGGACCCCAAAATATCGAATTTTCGGGTGTTTTCGTCCTGAATTTGAGATACCGACTTTAGGCACCTAAAATATCGATTTTTAGCATGTTTTGGGCCTATATTTTGAAAATATTCTAGCACTAAGTATGCATATAGAGATCACTTCTGGGACCCCAAAATATTGAATTTTCAGGTGTTTTAAGCCTGAATTTGAGATATAAACGGGTACAGAAGATACATGCACATATCGACTTTTGGGCACCTAAAATATCGATTTTGAGCATGTTTTGGGTCTGTATCTTGAAAACATTCTAACTAGGGGTAGACATGTACAGATTGCTTCTAGGACCCAAAAATACCGAATTTTCGGGTGTTATGAGCCTGAATTTAAGATTTAAACGGGTTGAGAAGATGCATGCACATATCGACTTTGGACACTTAAAATATCGATTTTTAGCATGTTTTGGGCCTATATTTTGAAAACATTCTAGCACAGATCGCTTATGGGACCCAAAAATATCGAATTTTCGGGTGTTTTGAAGTTGAATTTGAGATATAAACGAGTGCAGAAGATGCATACACATATTAACTTTGGGCACCTAAAATTTGGATTTCAGCATGTTTTGGGCCTGTATCTGAATAGGCATGTACAGATCGCTTCTGGGACCCCAAAATATTGAATTTTCGGGTGTTTGAAGCATGAATTTGAGATATAAACAGGTACAAAAGATGCATGCACATATCGACTTTTGGGCACCTAAAAGATCGATTTTCAGCATGTTATGGGCCTGTAGTTTGAAAATACCCTAACACGGAGTAGGCATATACAGTTCGCTTTTGGAACCCCAAAATATCGAATTTTCGGGTGTTTTGGGCCTAAATTTGAGATATCGAATTTGGGCACCTAAAATATCGATTTTTAGCATGTTTTGGGCCTATATTTTGAAAATATTCTAGCACTAAGTAGGCATGTACAGATCACTTCTGGGACCCCAAAATATTGAATTTTCGGGTGTTTTGAGCCTGAATTTGAGATATAAACAGGTACATAAGATGCATGCACATATCGACTTTGGACACATAAAATATCGATTTTTAGCATGTTTTGAGCCTATATTTTGAAAACATTCTAGCACTAAGTAGGCATGTACAGATCGCTTCTTTGACCCAAAAATATCGAATTTTCGGGTGTTTGGAGCCTGAATTTGAGATATCGACTTTGGGCACCTAAAATATCGATTTTTAGCATGCTTTGGGCCAATAATTTGAAAATATTCTAGCACTGAGTAGGCATGTACAGATCGCTTCTGGGACCCCAAAATATCGAATTTTCGGGTGTTTTAAGTTTGAATTTGGGATATAAACGGGTGCAGAAGATGCATACACATATTGACTTCAGTCACCTAAAATATCGATTTTCAGCATTTTTTGGGCCTGAATTTTGAAAATACTCTAAAACGGAGTAGGCAAGTACAGATTGCTTCTGGGACCCCAAAATATCGAATTTTCGGGTGTTTGGTGCTTGAATTTGAGATATAAACGGGTACAGAAAATGCATCCACATATCGACTTCTCGGCACCTAAAAGATCGATTTTCAGTATGTTTTGGGCCTGTATATTGAAAATACTCTAACACGGAGTAGGCATGTACAGTTCGCCTCTGGGACCCCAAAATATCGAATTTTCGGGTGTTTTCGGCCTGAATTTGAGATATCGACTTTGGGCACCTAAAATATCGATTTTTAGCATGTTTTGCGTCTATATTTTGAAACTATTCTGGCACTAAGTAGGCATGTACAGATCACTTCTGGGACCCCAAAATATTGAATTTTCGGGTGTTTTGAGCCCGAATTTGAGATATAAACGGGTACAGAAGATGCATGCATATATCGACTTTTGGGCACCTAAAAGACCGATTTTCAGTATGTTTTGGGCCTGTATTTTGAAAATACTCTTACACGGAGTAGGCATGTACAGTGCACTTCAGGGACCCCAAAATATAGAATTTTCGGGTGTTTTGGGCCTGAATTTGAGATATCGACTTTGGGCACCTAGAATATCGATTTTTAGCATGTTTTGGGCCTATATTTTGAAAATATTTTAGCACTAAGTAGGCATGTACAGATCACTTCTGGGACCCCAAAATATCGAATTTTCGGGTGTTTTGTGCCTAAATTTGATATATCGACTTTGGGCACCTAAAATATCGATTTTTAGCATGTTTTCGGCCTATAATTTGAAAATATTCTAGCACTGAGTAGGCTTCTGGGACCCCAAAATATCGAATTTTCGGTGGTTTTGAGGTCGAATTTGGGATATAAACGGGTTCAGAAGATGCATTCACATATTGACTTTGGTCACCAAAAATATCGATTTTCAGCATGTTTTGGGCCTGTATTTTGAAAATACTCTAACACGGAGTAGGCAAGTACAGATCGCTTCTGGGACCCCAAAATATCGAATTTTCGGGTGTTTGGAGCTTGAATTTGAGATATAAACGGGTACAGAAAATGCATCCACATATCGACTTTTGGGCACCTAAAATATCGATTTTTAGCATGTTTTGGGCCTATATTTTGAAAATATTCTAGCACTAAGTAGGCATGTACAGATCGCTTCTGTGACCCAAAAATATCGAATTTTCGGGTGTTTGGAGCCTGAATTTGAGATATCGACTTTGGGCACCTAAAATATCGATTTTTAGCATGCTTTGGGCCAATAATTTGAAAATATTCTAGCACTGAGTAGGCATGTACAGATCGCTTCTGGGACCCCCAAAATATCGAATTTTCGGGTGTTTTGAGTTTGAATTTGAGATATAAACGGGTGCAGAAGATGCATACACATATTGACTTTAGTCACCTAAAATATCGATTTTCAGCATGTTTTGGGCCTGTATTTTGAAAATGCTCTAAAACGGAGTAGGCAAGTACAGATCGCTTCTGGGACCCCAAAATATCGAATTTTCGGGTGTTTGGAGCCTGAATTTGAGATATAAACCAGTATACAAGATGCATCCACATATCGACTTTTGGGCACCTAAAAGATCGATTTTCAGTATGTTTTGGGCCTGTATATTGAAAATACTCTAACACAGATTAGGCATGTACAGTTCGCTTCTGGGACCCCAAAATATCGAATTTTCGGGTGTTTTCGGCCTGAATTTGAGATATCGACTTTGGGCACCTAAAATATCGATTTTTAGCATGTTTTGGGCCTATATTTTGAAAATATTCTAGCACTACGTAGGCATGTACAGATCACTTCTGGGACCTCAAAATATTGAATTTTCGAGTGTTTTGAGCCTGAATTTGAGATATAAACGGGTACAGAAGATGCATGCACATATCGACTTTTGGGCACCTAAAAGATCGATTTTCAGTATGTTCTGGGCCTGTATTTTGAAAATACTCTAACTCGGAGTAGGCATGTACAGTTCGCTTCTGGGACCCCAAAATATCGAATTTTCGGGTGTTTTGGGCCAGAATTTGAGATATCGACTTTGGGCACCTAAAATATTGATTGTTAGCATGTTTTAGGCCTATATTTTGAAAATATTCTAGCACTGAGTAGGCTTGTACAGATCGCTTCTGGGACCCCAAAATATCGAATTATCGGGTGTTTTGAGGTTGAATTTGGGATATAAACGGGTGCAGAAGATGCATACACTTATTGATTTTGGTCACCTAAAATATCGATTTTCAGCATGTCTTGGGCCTGTATTTTGAAAATACTCTAACACGGAGTAGGCAAGTACAGATCGTTTCTGGGACCCCAAAATATCGAATTTTCGGGGTTTTTGGGACGGAATTTGAGATATCGACTTTTTGCACCTAAAATATCGATTGTTAGCATGTTTTGGGCCTATACTTTGAAAATATTCTAGCACTGAGTAGGCTTGTACAGATCGCTTCTGGGACCCCAAAATATCTAATTATCGGGTGTTTGGAGCCTGAATTTGAGATTTAAACGGGTACAGAAGATGCATTCACATATCGACTTTTGGGCACCTAAAAGATTGATTTTCAGTATGTTTTGGGCCTGTATATTGAAAATACTCTAACACGGAGTAGACATACAGTTCGCTTCTGGGACCCCAAAATATAGAATTTTCGGGTGTTTTCGGCCTGAATTTGAGATACCGACTTTGGGCACCTAAAATATCGATTTTTAGCATGTTTTGCGTCTATATTTTGAAAATATTCTGGCACTAAGTAGGCATGTACAGATCACTTCTGGGACCCCAAAATATTGAATTTTCGGGTGTTTTGAGCCAGAATTTGAGATATAAACGGGTACAGAAGATGCATGCATATATCGACTTTTGGGCACCTAAAAGACCGATTTTCAGTATGTTTTGGTCCTGTATTTTGAAAATACTCTTACACGGAGTAGGCATGTACAGTGCGCTTCTGGGACCCCAAAATATCGAATTTTCGGGTGTTTTAGGCCTGAATTTGAGATATCGACTTTGGGCACCTAGAATATCGATTTTTAGCATGTTTTGGGCCTATATTTTGAAAATATTCTAGCACTAAGTAGGCTTGTACAGATTACTTCTGGGACCCCAAAATATCGAATTTTCGGGTGTTTTGTGCCTAAATTTGATATATCGACTTTGGGCACCTAAAATATCGATTTTTAGCATGTTTTCGGCCTATAATTTGAAAATATTCTAGCACTGAGTAGGCTTCTGGGACCCCAAAATATCGAATTTTCGGGTGTTTTGAGGTCGAATTTGGGATATAAACGGGTTCAGAAGATGCATTCACATATTGACTTTGGTCACCAAAAATATCGATTTTCAGCATGTTTTGGGCCTGTATTTTGAAAATACTCTAACACGGAGTAGGCAAGTACAGATCGCTTCTGGGACCCCAAAATATCGAATTTACGGGTGTTTGGAGCTTGAATTTGAGATATAAACGGGTACAGAAGATGCATCCACATATCGACTTTTGGGCACCTAAAATATCGATTTTTAGCATGTTTTGGGCCTATATTTTGAAAATATTCTATCACTAAGTAGGCATGTACAGATCACTTCTGGGACCCCAAAATATTGAATTTTCGGGTGTTTTGAGCCTGAATTTGAGTTATAAACGGGTACATAAGATGCATGCACATATCGACTTTGGACACTTAAAATATCGATTTTTAGCATGTTTTGAGCCTATAGTTTGAAAACATTCTAGCACTAAGTAGGCATGTACAGATCGCTTCTGTGACCCAAAAATATCGAATTTTAGGGTGTTTGGAGCCTGAATTTGAGATATCGACTTTGGGCACCTAAAATATCGATTTTTAGCATGCTTTGGGCCAATAATTTGAAAATATTCTAGCACTGAGTAGGCATGTACAGATCGCTTCTGGGACCCCAAAATATCGAATTTTCGGGTGTTTTGAGTTTGAATTTTGGATATAAACGAGTGCAGAAGATGCATCCACATATTGACTTTAGTCACCTAAAATATCGATTTTCAGCATGTTTTGGGCCTGTATTTTGAAAATACTCTAAAACGGAGTAGGCAAGTACAGATCGCTTCTGGGACCCCAAAATATCGAATTTTCGGGTGTTTGGAGCCTGAATTTGAGATATAAACGGGTACACAAGATGCATCCACATATCGACTCTTGGGCACCTAAAAGATCGATTTTCAGTATGTTTTGGGCCTGTATATTGAAAATACTCTAACACGGATTAGGCATGTACAGTTCGCTTCTGGGACCCCAAAATATCGAATTTTCGGGTGTTTTCGGCCTGAATTTGAGATATCGACTTTGGGCACCTAAAATATCGATTTTTAGCATGTTTTGGGCCTATATTTTGAAAATATTCTAGCACTACGTAGGCATGTACAGATCACTTCTGGGACCCCAAAATATTGAATTTTCGAGTGATTTGAGCCTGAATTTGAGATATAAACGGGTACAGAAGATGCATGCACATATCGACTTTTGGGCACCTAAAAGATCGATTTTCTGTATGTTCTGGGCCTGTATTTTGAAAATACTCTAACACGGAGTAGGCATGTACAGTTCGCTTCTGGGACCCCAAAATATCGAATTTTCGGGTGTTTTGGGCCAGAATTTGAGATATCGACTTTGGGCACCTAAAATATTGATTGTTAGCATGTTTTAGGCCTATATTTTGAAAATATTCTAGCACTGAGTAGGCTTGTACAGATCGCTTCTGGGACCCCAAAATATCGAATTATCGGGTGTTTTGAGGTTGAATTTGGGATATAAACGGGTGCAGAAGATGCATACACTTATTGATTTTGGTCACCTAAAATATCGATTTTCAGCATGTCTTGGGCCTGTATTTTGAAAATACTCTAACACGGAGTAGGCAAGTACAGATCGTTTCTGGGACTCCAAAATATCGAATTTTCGGGTGTTTTGGGCCAGAATTTAAGATATCGACTTTGGGCACCTAAAATATCGATTGTTAGCATGTTTTGGGCCTATATTTTGAAAATATTCTAGCACTGAGTAGGCTTGTACAGATCGCTTCTGGGACCCCAAAATATCTAATTATCGGGTGTTTGGAGCCTGAATTTGAGATTTAAACGGGTACAGAAGATGCATTCACATATCGACTTTTGGGCACCAAAAAGATTGATTTTCAGTATATTTTGGGCCTGTATATTGAAAATACCCTAACACGGAGTAGACATACAGTTCGCTTCTGGGACCCCAAAATATAGAATTTTCGGGTGTTTTCGGCCAGAATTTGAGATATAAACAGGTACAAAAGATGCATGCACATATCGACTTTTGGGCACCTAAAAGATCGATTTTCAGTATGTTATGGGTCTGTAGTTTGAAAATACCCTAACACGGAGTAGGCATGTACAGTTCGCTTTTGGAACCCCAAAATAGCGAATATTCGGGTGTTTTGGGCCTGAATTTGAGATATCGACTTTGGGCACCTAAAATATCGATTTTAGCATGTTTTGGGCCTATATTTTGAAAATATTCTAGCACTAAGAAGGCATGTATAGATCACTTCTGGGACCCCAAAATATTGAATTTTCGGGTGTTTTGAGCATGAATTTGAGATATAAACGGGTACAGAAGATGCATGCACATATTGACTTTAGACAATTAAAATATCGATTTTTAGCATGTTTTGAGCCTATATTTTGAAAACATTCTAACTAGGGGTAGACATGTACAGATTGCTTCTAGGACCCAAAAATACCGAATTTTCGGGTGTTTTGAGCCTGAATTTGATATTTAAACGGGTACAGAAGATGCATGCACATATCGACTTTGGACACTTAAAATATCGATTTTTAGCATGTTTTGAGCCTATATTTTGAAAACATTCTAGCACAGATAGCTTCTGGGACCCAAAAATATCGAATTTTCGGGTGTTTTGTGCTTGAATTTGAGATATAAACGAGTGCAGAAGATGCATACACATATTAACTTTGGGCACCTAAAATTTCGATTTTCAGCATGTTTTGGGCCTGTATCTGAATAGGCATGTACAGATCGCTTCTGGGACCCCAAAATATTGAATTTTCGGGTGTTTGGAGCATGAATTTGAGATATAAACAGGTACAAAAGATGCATGCACATATCGACTTTTGGGCACCTAAAAGATCGATTTTCAGTATGTAGTTTGAAAATACCCTAACACGGAGTAGGCATGTACAGTTCGCTTTTGGAACCCCACAATATTGAATTTTCGGGTGTTTTGGGCCTGAATTTGAGATATCGACTTTGGGCACCTAAAATATCGATTTTTAGCATGTTTTGGGCCTATATTTTGAAAATATTCTAGCACTAAGTAGGCATGTACAGATCACTTCTGGGACCCCAAAATATTGAATTTTCGGGTGTTTTGAGCCTGAATTTGAGATATAAACGGGTACGGAAGATGCATGCATATATCGACTTTTGGGCACCTAAAAGACCGATTTTCAGTATGTTTTGGGCCTGTATTTTGAAAATACTCTTACACGGAGTAGGCATATACAGTGCGCTTCTGCGACCCCAAAATATCGAATTTTCGGGTGTTTTGGGCCTGAATTTGAGATATCGACTTTGGGCACCTAGAATATCGATTTTTAGCATGTTTTGGGCCTATATTTTGAAAATATTCTAGAACTAAGTAGGCATGTACAGATCACTTCTGGGACCCCAAAATATCGAATTTTCGGGTGTTTTGTGCCTAAATTTGATATATCGACTTTGGGCACCTAAAATATCGATTTTTAGCATGTTTTCGGCCTATAATTTGAAAATATTCTAGCACTGAGTAGGCTTCTGGGACCCCAAAATATCGAATTTTCGGGTGTTTTGAGGTCGAATTTGGGATACAAACGGGTTCAGAAGATGCATTCACATATTGACTTTGGTCACCAAAAATATCGATTTTCAGCATGTTTTGGGCCTGTATTTTGAAAATACTCTAACACGGAGTAGGCAAGTACAGATCGCTTCTGGGACCCCAAAATATCGAATTTTCGGGTGTTTGGAGCTTAAATTTGAGATATAAACGGGTACAGAAGATGCATCCACATATCGACTTTTGGGCACCTAAAATATCGATTTTTAGCATGTTTTGGGCCTATATTTTGAAAATATTCTAGCACTAAGTAGGCATGTACAGATCACTTCTGGGACCCCAAATTATTGAATTTTCGGGTGTTTTGAGCCTGAATTTGAGATATAAACGGGTACATAAGATGCATGCATATATCGACTTTGGACGCTTAAAATATCGATTTTTAGCATGTTTTGAGCCTATATTTTGAAAACATTCTAGCACTAAGTAGGCATGTACAGATCGCTTCTTTGACCCAAAAATATCGAATTTTCAAGTGTTTGGAGCCAGAATTTGAGATATCGACTTTGGGCACCTAAAATATCGATTTTTAGCATGCTTTGGGCCAATAATTTGAAAATATTCTAGCACTGAGTAGGCATGTACAGATCGCTTCTGGGACCCCAAAATATCGAATTTTCGGGTGTTTTAAGTTTGAATTTGGGATATAAACGGGTGCAGAAGATGCATACACATATTGACTTCAGTCACCTAAAATATCGATTTTCAGCATTTTTTGGGCCTGAATTTTGAAAATACTCTAAAACGGAGTAGGCAAGTACAGATTGCTTCTGGGACCCCAAAATATCGAATTTTCGGGTGTTTGGAGCTTGAATTTGAGATATAAACGGGTACAGAAAATGCATCCACATATCGACTTCTCGGCACCTAAAAGATCGATTTTCAGTATGTTTTGGGCCTGTATATTGAAAATACTCTAACACGGAGTAGGCATGTACAGTTCGCCTCTGGGACCCCAAAATATCGAATTTTCGGGTGTTTTCGGCCTGAATTTGAGATATCGACTTTGGGCACCTAAAATATCGATTTTTAGCATGTTTTGCGTCTATATTTTGAAAATATTCTGGCACTAAGTAGGCATGTACAGATCACTTCTGGGACCCCAAAATATTGAATTTTCGGGTGTTTTGAGCCAGAATTTGAGATATAAACGGGTACAGAAGATGCATGCATATATCGACTTTTGGGCACCTAAAAGACCGATTTTCACTATGTTTTGGGCCTGTATTTTGAAAATACTCTTACACGGAGTAGGCATGTACAGTGCACTTCTGGGACCCCAAAATATCGAATTTTCGGGTGTTTTGGGCCTGAATTTGAGATATCGACTTTGGGCACCTAGAATATCGATTTTTAGCATGTTTTGGGCCTATATTTTGAAAATATTTTAGCACTAAGTAGGCATGTACAGATCACTTCTGGGACCCCAAAATATCGAATTTTCGGGTGTTTTGTGCCTAAATTTGATATATCGACTTTGGGCACCTAAAATATCGATTTTTAGCATGTTTTCGGCCTATAATTTGAAAATATTCTAGCACTGAGTAGGCTTCTGGGACCCCAAAATATCGAATTTTCGGTTGTTTTGAGGTCGAATTTGGGATATAAACGGGTTCAGAAGATGCATTCACATATTAACTTTGGTCACCAAAAATATCGATTTTCAGCATGTTTTAGGCCTGTATTTTGAAAATACTCTAACACGGAGTAGGCAAGTACAGATCGCTTCTGGGACCCCAAAATATCGAATTTTCGGGTGTTTGGAGCTTGAATTTGAGATATAAACGGGTACAGAAAATGCATCCACATATCGACTTTTGGGCACCTGAAATATCGATTTTTAGCATGTTTTGGGCCTATATTTTGAAAATATTCTAGCACTAAGTAGGCATGTACAGATCGCTTCTGTGACCCAAAAATATCGAATTTTCGGGTGTTTGGAGCCTGAATTTGAGATATCGACTTTGGGCACCTAAAATATCGATTTTTAGCATGCTTTGGGCCAATAATTTGAAAATATTCTAGCACTGAGTAGGCATGTACAGATCGCTTCTGGGACCCCAAAATATCGAATTTTCGGGTGTTTTGAGTTTGAATTTGAGATATAAACGGGTGCAGAAGATGCATACACATATTGACTTTAGTCACCTAAAATATAGATTTTCAGCATGTTTTGGGCCTGTATTTTGAAAATGCTCTAAAACGGAGTAGGCAAGTACAGATCGCTTCTGGGAACCCAAAATATCGAATTTTCGGGTGTTTGGAGCCTGAATTTGAGATATAAACCAGTATACAAGATGCATCCACATATCGACTTTTGGGCACCTAAAAGATCGATTTTCAGTATGTTTTGGGCCTGTATATTGAAAATACTCTAACACAGATTAGGCATGTACAGTTCGCTTCTGGGACCCCAAAATATCGAATTTTCGGGTGTTTTCGGCCTGAATTTGAGATATCGACTTTGGGCACCTAAAATATCGATTTTTAGCATGTTTTGGGCCTATATTTTGAAAATATTCTAGCACTACGTAGGCATGTACAGATCACTTCTGGGACCCCAAAATATTGAATTTTCGAGTGTTTTGAGCCTGAATTTGAGATATAAACGGGTACAGAAGATGCATGCACATATCGACTTTTGGGCACCTAAAAGATCGATTTTCAGTATGTTCTGGGCCTGTATTTTGAAAATACTCTAACTCGGAGTAGGCATGTACAGTTCGCTTCTGGGACCCCATAATATCGAATTTTCGGGTGTTTTGGGCCAGAATTTGAGATATCGACTTTGGGCACCTAAAATATTGATTGTTAGCATGTTTTAGGCCTATATTTTGAAAATATTCTAGCACTGAGTAGGCTTGTACAGATCGCTTCTGGGACCCCAAAATATCGAATTATCGGGTGTTTTGAGTTTGAATTTGGGATATAAACGGGTGCAGAAGATGCATACACTTATTGATTTTGGTCACCTAAAATATCGATTTTCAGCATGTCTTGGGCCTGTATTTTGAAAATACTCTAACACGGAGTAGGCAAGTACAGATCGTTTCTGGGACCCCAAAATACCGAATTTTCGGGGTTTTTGGGACAGAATTTGAGATATCGACTTTGGGCACCTAAAATATCGATTGTTAGCATGTTTTGGGCCTATACTTTGAAAATATTCTAGCACTGAGTAGGCTTGTACAGATCGCTTCTGGGACCCCAAAATATCTAATTATCGGGTGTTTGGAGCCTGAATTTGAGATTTAAACGGGTACAGAAGATGCATTCACATATCGACTTTTGGGCACCTAAAAGATTGATTTTCAGTATGTTTTGGGCCTGTATATTGAAAATACTCTAACACGGAGTAGACATACAGTTCGCTTCTGGGACCCCAAAATATAGAATTTTCGGGTGTTTTCGGCCTGAATTTGAGATACCGACTTTGGGCACCTAAAATATCGATTTTTAGCATGTTTTGCGTCTATATTTTGAAAATATTCTGGCACTAAGTAGGCATGTACAGATCACTTCTGGGACCCCAAAATATTGAATTTTCGGGTGTTTTGAGCCAGAATTTGAGATATAAACGGGTACAGAAGATGCATGCATATATCGACTTTTGGGCACCTAAAAGACCGATTTTCAGTATGTTTTGGGCCTGTATTTTGAAAATACTCTTACACGGAGTAGGCATGTACAGTGCGCTTCTGGGACCCCAAAATATCGAATTTTCGGGTGTTTTAGGCCTGAATTTGAGATATCGACTTTGGGCACCTAGAATATCGATTTTTAGCATGTTTTGGGCCTATATTTTGAAAATATTCTAGCACTAAGTAAGCTTGTACAGATTACTTCTGGGACTCCAAAATATCGAATTTTCGGGTGTTTTGTGCCTAAATTTGATATATCGACTTTGGGCACCTAAAATATCGATTTTTAGCATGTTTTCGGCCTATAATTTGAAAAATATTCTAGCACTGAGTAGGCTTCTGGGACCCCAAAATATCGAATTTTCGGGTGTTTTGAGGTCGAATTTGGGATATAAACGGGTTCAGAAGATGCATTCACATATTGACTTTGGTCACCAAAAATATCGATTTTCAGCATGTTTTGGGCCTGTATTTTGAAAATACTCTAACACGGAGTAGGCAAGTACAGATCGCTTCTGGGACCCCAAAATATCGAATTTTCGGGTGTTTGGAGCTTGAATTTGAGATATAAACGGGTACAGAAGATGCATCCACATATCGACTTTTGGGCACCTAAAATATCGATTTTTAGCATGTTTTGGGCCTATATTTTGAAAATATTCTAGCACTAAGTAGGCATGTACAGATCACTTCTGGGACCCCAAAATATTGAATTTTCGGGTGTTTTGAGCCTGAATTTGAGTTATAAACGGGTACATAAGATGCATGCACATATCGACTTTGGACACTTAAAATATCGATTTTTAGCATGTTTTGAGCCTATAATTTGAAAACATTCTAGCACTAAGTAGGCATGTACAGATCGCTTCTGTGACCCAAAATTATCGAATTTTAGGGTGTTTGGAGCCTGAATTTGAGATATCGACTTTGGGCACCTAAAATATCGATTTTTAGCATGCTTTGGGCCAATAATTTGAAAATATTCTAGCACTGAGTAGGCATGTACAGATCGCTTCTGGGACCCCAAAATATCGAATTTTCGGGTGTTTTGAGTTTGAATTTTGGATATAAACGAGTGCAGAAGATGCATACACATATTGACTTTAGTCACCTAAAATATCGATTTTCAGCATGTTTTGGGCCTGTATTTTGAAAATACTCTAAAACGGAGTAGGCAAGTACAGATCGCTTCTGGGACCCCAAAATATCGAATTTTCGGGTGTTTGGAGCCTGAATTTGAGATATAAACGGGTACACAAGATGCATCCACATATCGACTCTTGGGCACCTAAAAGATCGATTTTCAGTATGTTTTGGGCCTGTATATTGAAAATACTCTAACACGGATTATGCATGTACAGTTCGCTTCTGGGACCCCAAAATATCGAATTTTCGGGTGTTTTCGGCCTGAATTTGAGATATCGACTTTGGGCACCTAAAATATCGATTTTTAGCATGTTTTGGGCCTATATTTTGAAAATATTCTAGCACTACGTAGGCATGTACAGATCACTTCTGGGACCCCAAAATATTGAATTTTCGAGTGTTTTGAGCCTGAATTTGAGATATAAACGGGTACAGAAGATGCATGCACATATCGACTTTTGGGCACCTAAAAGATCGATTTTCAGTATGTTCTGGGCCTGTATTTTGAAAATACTCTAACTCGGAGTAGGCATGTACAGTTCGCTTCTGGGACCCCATAATATCGAATTTTCGGGTGTTTTGGGCCAGAATTTGAGATATCGACTTTGGGCACCTAAAATATTGATTGTTAGCATGTTTTAGGCCTATATTTTGAAAATATTCTAGCACTGAGTAGGCTTGTACAGATCGCTTCTGGGACCCCAAAATATCGAATTATCGGGTGTTTTGAGTTTGAATTTGGGATATAAACGGGTGCAGAAGATGCATACACTTATTGATTTTGGTCACCTAAAATATCGATTTTCAGCATGTCTTGGGCCTGTATTTTGAAAATACTCTAACACGGAGTAGGCAAGTACAGATCGTTTCTGGGACCCCAAAATACCGAATTTTCGGGGTTTTTGGGACAGAATTTGAGATATCGACTTTGGGCACCTAAAATATCGATTGTTAGCATGTTTTGGGCCTATACTTTGAAAATATTCTAGCACTGAGTAGGCTTGTACAGATCGCTTCTGGGACCCCAAAATATCTAATTATCGGGTGTTTGGAGCCTGAATTTGAGATTTAAACGGGTACAGAAGATGCATTCACATATCGACTTTTGGGCACCTAAAAGATTTATTTTCAGTATGTTTTGGGCCTGTATATTGAAAATACTCTAACACGGAGTAGACATACAGTTCGCTTCTGGGACCCCAAAATATAGAATTTTCGGGTGTTTTCGGCCTGAATTTGAGATACCGACTTTGGGCACCTAAAATATCGATTTTTAGCATGTTTTGCGTCTATATTTTGAAAATATTCTGGCACTAAGTAGGCATGTACAGATCACTTCTGGGACCCCAAAATATTGAATTTTCGGGTGTTTTGAGCCAGAATTTGAGATATAAACGGGTACAGAAGATGCATGCATATATCGACTTTTGGGCACCTAAAAGACCGATTTTCAGTATGTTTTGGGCCTGTATTTTGAAAATACTCTTACACGGAGTAGGCATGTACAGTGCGCTTCTGGGACCCCAAAATATCGAATTTTCGGGTGTTTTAGGCCTGAATTTGAGATATCGACTTTGGGCACCTAGAATATCGATTTTTAGCATGTTTTGGGCCTATATTTTGAAAATATTCTAGCACTAAGTAGGCTTGTACAGATTACTTCTGGGACTCCAAAATATCGAATTTTCGGGTGTTTTGTGCCTAAATTTGATATATCGACTTTGGGCACCTAAAATATCGATTTTTAGCATGTTTTCGGCCTATAATTTGAAAAATATTCTAGCACTGAGTAGGCTTCTGGGACCCCAAAATATCGAATTTTCGGGTGTTTTGAGGTCGAATTTGGGATATAAACGGGTTCAGAAGATGCATTCACATATTGACTTTGGTCACCAAAAATATCGATTTTCAGCATGTTTTGGGCCTGTATTTTGAAAATACTCTAACACGGAGTAGGCAAGTACAGATCGCTTCTGGGACCCCAAAATATCGAATTTTCGGGTGTTTGGAGCTTGAATTTGAGATATAAACGGGTACAGAAGATGCATCCACATATCGACTTTTGGGCACCTAAAATATCGATTTTTAGCATGTTTTGGGCCTATATTTTGAAAATATTCTAGCACTAAGTAGGCATGTACAGATCACTTCTGGGACCCCAAAATATTGAATTTTCGGGTGTTTTGAGCCTGAATTTGAGTTATAAACGGGTACATAAGATGCATGCACATATCGACTTTGGACACTTAAAATATCGATTTTTAGCATGTTTTGAGCCTATAATTTGAAAACATTCTAGCACTAAGTAGGCATGTACAGATCGCTTCTGTGACCCAAAATTATCGAATTTTAGGGTGTTTGGAGCCTGAATTTGAGATATCGACTTTGGGCACCTAAAATATCGATTTTTAGCATGCTTTGGGCCAATAATTTGAAAATATTCTAGCACTGAGTAGGCATGTACAGATCGCTTCTGGGACCCCAAAATATCGAATTTTCGGGTGTTTTGAGTTTGAATTTTGGATATAAACGAGTGCAGAAGATGCATACACATATTGACTTTAGTCACCTAAAATATCGATTTTCAGCATGTTTTGGGCCTGTATTTTGAAAATACTCTAAAACGGAGTAGGCAAGTACAGATCGCTTCTGGGACCCCAAAATATCGAATTTTCGGGTGTTTGGAGCCTGAATTTGAGATATAAACGGGTACACAAGATGCATCCACATATCGATTCTTGGGCACCTAAAAGATCGATTTTCAGTATGTTTTGGGCCTGTATATTGAAAATACTCTAACACGGATTATGCATGTACAGTTCGCTTCTGGGACCCCAAAATATCGAATTTTCGGGTGTTTTCGGCCTGAATTTGAGATATCGACTTTGGGCACCTAAAATATCGATTTTTAGCATGTTTTGGGCCTATATTTTGAAAATATTCTAGCACTACGTAGGCATGTACAGATCACTTCTGGGACCCCAAAATATTGAATTTTCGAGTGTTTTGAGCCTGAATTTGAGATATAAACGGGTACAGAAGATGCATGCACATATCGACTTTTGGGCACCTAAAAGATTGATTTTCAGTATGTTTTGGGCCTGTATATTGAAAATACTCTAACACGGAGTAGGCATAAACAGTTCGCTTCTGGGTCCCCAAAATATCGAATTTTCGGGTGTTTTGGGCCAGAATTTGAGATATCGACTTTGGGCACCTAAAATATTGATTGTTAGCATGTTTTAGGACTATATTTTGAAAATATTCTAGCACTGAGTAGGCTTGTACAGATCGCTTCTGGGACCCCAAAATATCGAATTTTCGGGTGTTTTGAGTTTGAATTTTGGATATAAACGAGTGCAGAAGATGCATCCACATATTGACTTTAGTCACCTAAAATATCGATTTTCAGCATGTTTTGGGCCTGTATTTTGAAAATACTCTAAAACGGAGTAGGCAAGTACAGATCGCTTCTGGGACCCCAAAATATCGAATTTTCGGGTGTTTGGAGCCTGAATTTGAGATATAAACGGGTACACAAGATGCATCCACATATCGACTCTTGGGCACCTAAAAGATCGATTTTCAGTATGTTTTGGGCCTGTATATTGAAAATACTCTAACACGGATTAGGCATGTACAGTTCGCTTCTGGGACCCCAAAATATCGAATTTTCGGGTGTTTTCGGCCTGAATTTGAGATATCGACTTTGGGCACCTAAAATATCGATTTTTAGCATGTTTTGGGCCTATATTTTGAAAATATTCTAGCACTACGTAGGCATGTACAGATCACTTCTGGGACCCCAAAATATTGAATTTTCGAGTGATTTGAGCCTGAATTTGAGATATAAACGGGTACAGAAGATGCATGCACATATCGACTTTTGGGCACCTAAAAGATCGATTTTCTGTATGTTCTGGGCCTGTATTTTGAAAATACTCTAACACGGAGTAGGCATGTACAGTTCGCTTCTGGGACCCCAAAATATCGAATTTTCGGGTGTTTTGGGCCAGAATTTGAGATATCGACTTTGGGCACCTAAAATATTGATTGTTAGCATGTTTTAGGCCTATATTTTGAAAATATTCTAGCACTGAGTAGGCTTGTACAGATCGCTTCTGGGACCCCAAAATATCGAATTATCGGGTGTTTTGAGGTTGAATTTGGGATATAAACGGGTGCAGAAGATGCATACACTTATTGATTTTGGTCACCTAAAATATCGATTTTCAGCATGTCTTGGGCCTGTATTTTGAAAATACTCTAACACGGAGTAGGCAAGTACAGTTCGCTTCTGGGACCCCAAAATATAGAATTTTCGGGTGTTTTCGGCCAGAATTTGAGATACCGACTTTGGGCACCTAAAATATCGATTTTTAGCATGTTTTGAGCCTATATTTTGAAAATATTCTAGCACTAAGTAGGCATGTACAGATCGCTTCTGGGACCCAAAATATTGAATTTTCGGGTGTTTGGAGCATGAATTTGAGATATAAACAGGTACAAAAGATGCATGCACATATCGACTTTTGGGCACCTAAAAGATCGATTTTCAGTATGTTATGGGTCTGTAGTTTGAAAATACCCTAACACGGAGTAGGCATGTACAGTTCGCTTTTGGAACCCCAAAATATCGAATATTCGGGTGTTTTGGGCCTGAATTTGAGATATCGACTTTGGGCACCTAAAATATCGATTTTTAGCATGTTTTGGGCCTATATTTTGAAAATATTCTAGCACTAAGAAGGCATGTATAGATCACTTCTGGGACCCCAAAATATTGAATTTTCGGGTGTTTTGAGCATGAATTTGAGATATAAACGGGTACAGAAGATGCATGCACATATTGACTTTAGACAATTAAAATATCGATTTTTAGCATGTTTTGAGCCTATATTTTGAAAACATTCTAACTAGGGGTAGACATGTACAGATTGCTTCTAGGACCCAAAAATACCGAATTTTCGGGTGTTTTGAGCCTGAATTTGATATTTAAACGGGTACAGAAGATGCATGCACATATCGACTTTGGACACTTAAAATATCGATTTTTAGCATGTTTTGAGCCTATATTTTGAAAACATTCTAGCACAGATAGCTTCTGGGACCCAAAAATATCGAATTTTCGGGTGTTTTGTTGTTGAATTTGAGATATAAACGAGTGCAGAAGATGCATACACATATTAACTTTGGGCACCTAAAATTTCGATTTTCAGCATGTTTTGGGCCTGTATCTGAATAGGCATGTACAGATCGCTTCTGGGACCCCAAAATATTGAATTTTCGGGTGTTTGGAGCATGAATTTGAGATATAAACAGGTACAAAAGATGCATGCACATATCGACTTTTGGGCACCTAAAAGATCGATTTTCAGTATGTAGTTTGAAAATACCCTAACACGGAGTAGGCATGTACAGTTCGCTTTTGGAACCCCACAATATTGAATTTTCGGGTGTTTTGGGCCTGAATTTGAGATATCGACTTTGGGCACCTAAAATATCGATTTTTAGCATGTTTTGGGCCTATATTTTGAAAATATTCTAGCACTAAGTAGGCATGTACAGATCACTTCTGGGACCCCAAAATATTGAATTTTCGGGTGTTTTGAGCCTGAATTTGAGATATAAACGGGTACGGAAGATGCATGCATATATCGACTTTTGGGCACCTAAAAGACCGATTTTCAGTATGTTTTGGGCCTGTATTTTGAAAATACTCTTACACGGAGTAGGCATATACAGTGCGCTTCTGCGACCCCAAAATATCGAATTTTCGGGTGTTTTGGGCCTGAATTTGAGATATCGACTTTGGGCACCTAGAATATCGATTTTTAGCATGTTTTGGGCCTATATTTTGAAAATATTCTAGAACTAAGTAGGCATGTACAGATCACTTCTGGGACCCCAAAATATCGAATTTTCGGGTGTTTTGTGCCTAAATTTGATATATCGACTTTGGGCACCTAAAATATCGATTTTTAGCATGTTTTCGGCCTATAATTTGAAAATATTCTAGCACTGAGTAGGCTTCTGGGACCCCAAAATATCGAATTTTCGGGTGTTTTGAGGTCGAATTTGGGATACAAACGGGTTCAGAAGATGCATTCACATATTGACTTTGGTCACCAAAAATATCGATTTTCAGCATGTTTTGGGCCTGTATTTTGAAAATACTCTAACACGGAGTAGGCAAGTACAGATCGCTTCTGGGACCCCAAAATATCGAATTTTCGGGTGTTTGGAGCTTAAATTTGAGATATAAACGGGTACAGAAGATGCATCCACATATCGACTTTTGGGCACCTAAAATATCGATTTTTAGCATGTTTTGGGCCTATATTTTGAAAATATTCTAGCACTAAGTAGGCATGTACAGATCACTTCTGGGACCCCAAAATATTGAATTTTCGGGTGTTTTGAGCCTGAATTTGAGATATAAACGGGTACATAAGATGCATGCATATATCGACTTTGGACGCTTAAAATATCGATTTTTAGCATGTTTTGAGCTTTTTTTTTTAAAACATTCTAGCACTAAGTAGGCATGTACAGATCGCTTCTTTGACCCAAAAATATCGAATTTTCAAGTGTTTGGAGCCAGAATTTGAGATATCGACTTTGGGCACCTAAAATATCGATTTTTAGCATGCTTTGGGCCAATAATTTGAAAATATTCTAGCACTGAGTAGGCATGTACAGATCGCTTCTGGGACCCCAAAATATCGAATTTTCGGGTGTTTTAAGTTTGAATTTGGGATATAAACGGGTGCAGAAGATGCATACACATATTGACTTCAGTCACCTAAAATATCGATTTTCAGCATTTTTTGGGCCTGAATTTTGAAAATACTCTAAAACGGAGTAGGCAAGTACAGATTGCTTCTGGGACCCCAAAATATCGAATTTTCGGGTGTTTGGAGCTTGAATTTGAGATATAAACGGGTACAGAAAATGCATCCACATATCGACTTCTCGGCACCTAAAAGATCGATTTTCAGTATGTTTTGGGCCTGTATATTGAAAATACTCTAACACGGAGTAGGCATGTACAGTTCGCCTCTGGGACCCCAAAATATCGAATTTTCGGGTGTTTTCGGCCTGAATTTGAGATATCGACTTTGGGCACCTAAAATATCGATTTTTAGCATGTTTTGCGTCTATATTTTGAAAATATTCTGGCACTAAGTAGGCATGTACAGATCACTTCTGGGACCCCAAAATATTGAATTTTCGGGTGTTTTGAGCCAGAATTTGAGATATAAACGGGTACAGAAGATGCATGCATATATCGACTTTTGGGCACCTAAAAGACCGATTTTCACTATGTTTTGGGCCTGTATTTTGAAAATACTCTTACACGGAGTAGGCATGTACAGTGCACTTCTGGGACCCCAAAATATCGAATTTTCGGGTGTTTTGGGCCTGAATTTGAGATATCGACTTTGGGCACCTAGAATATCGATTGTTAGCATGTTTTGGGCCTATATTTTGAAAATATTTTAGCACTAAGTAGGCATGTACAGATCACTTCTGGGACCCCAAAATATCGAATTTTCGAGTGTTTTGTGCCTAAATTTGATATATCGACTTTGGGCACCTAAAATATCGATTTTTAGCATGTTTTCGGCCTATAATTTGAAAATATTCTAGCACTGAGTAGGCTTCTGGGACCCCAAAATATCGAATTTTCGGTTGTTTTGAGGTCGAATTTGGGATATAAACGGGTTCAGAAGATGCATTCACATATTAACTTTGGTCACCAAAAATATATATTTTCAGCATGTTTTAGGCCTGTATTTTGAAAATACTCTAACACGGAGTAGGCAAGTACAGATCGCTTCTGGGACCCCAAAATATCGAATTTTCGGGTGTTTGGAGCTTGAATTTGAGATATAAACGGGTACAGAAAATGCATCCACATATCGACTTTTGGGCACCTGAAATATCGATTTTTAGCATGTTTTGGGCCTATATTTTGAAAATATTCTAGCACTAAGTAGGCATGTACAGATCGCTTCTGTGACCCAAAAATATCGAATTTTCGGGTGTTTGGAGCCTGAATTTGAGATATCGACTTTGGGCACCTAAAATATCGATTTTTAGCATGCTTTGGGCCAATAATTTGAAAATATTCTAGCACTGAGTTGGCATGTACAGATCGCTTCTGGGACCCCAAAATATCGAATTTTCGGGTGTTTTGAGTTTGAATTTGAGATATAAACGGGTGCAGAAGATGCATACACATATTGACTTTAGTCACCTAAAATATAGATTTTCAGCATGTTTTGGGCCTGTATTTTGAAAATGCTCTAAAACGGAGTAGGCAAGTACAGATCGCTTCTGGGAACCCAAAATATCGAATTTTCGGGTGTTTGGAGCCTGAATTTGAGATATAAACCAGTATACAAGATGCATCCACATATCGACTTTTGGGCACCTAAAAGATCGATTTTCAGTATGTTTTGGGCCTGTATATTGAAAATACTCTAACACAGATTAGGCATGTACAGTTCGCTTCTGGGACCCCAAAATATCGAATTTTCGGGTGTTTTCGGCCTGAATTTGAGATATCGACTTTGGGCACCTAAAATATCGATTTTTAGCATGTTTTGGGCCTATATTTTGAAAATATTCTAGCACTACGTAGGCATGTACAGATCACTTCTGGGACCCCAAAATATTGAATTTTCGAGTGTTTTGAGCCTGAATTTGAGATATAAACGGGTACAGAAGATGCATGCACATATCGACTTTTGGGCACTTAAAAGATCGATTTTCAGTATGTTCTGGGCCTGTATTTTGAAAATACTCTAACTCGGAGTAGGCATGTACAGTTCGCTTCTGGGACCCCATAATATCGAATTTTCGGGTGTTTTGGGCCAGAATTTCAGATATCGACTTTGGGCACCTAAAATATTGATTGTTAGCATGTTTTAGGCCTATATTTTGAAAATATTCTAGCACTGAGTAGGCTTGTACAGATCGCTTCTGGGACCCCAAAATATCGAATTATCGGGTGTTTTGAGGTTGAATTTGGGATATAAACGGGTGCAGAAGATGCATACACTTATTGATTTTGGTCACCTAAAATATCGATTTTCAGCATGTCTTGGGCCTGTATTTTGAAAATACTCTAACACGGAGTAGGCAAGTACAGATCGTTTCTGGGACCCCAAAATACCGAATTTTCGGGGTTTTTGGGACAGAATTTGAGATATCGACTTTGGGCACCTAAAATATCGATTGTTAGCATGTTTTGGGCCTATACTTTGAAAATATTCTAGCACTGAGTAGGCTTGTACAGATCGCTTCTGGGACCCCAAAATATCTAATTATCGGGTGTTTGGAGCCTGAATTTGAGATTTAAACGGGTACAGAAGATGCATGCACATATCGACTTTAGACAATTAATATATCGATTTTTAGCATGTTTTGAGCCTATATTTTGAAAACATTCTAACTAGGGGTAGACATGTACAGATTGCTTCTAGGACCCAAAAATACCGAATTTTCGGGTGTTTTGAGCCTGAATTTGATATTTAAACGGGTACAGAAGATGCATGCACATATCGACTTTGGACACTTAAAATATCGATTTTTAGCATGTTTTGAGCCTATATTTTGAAAACATTCTAGCACAGATAGCTTCAGGGACCCAAAAATATCGAATTTTCGGGTGTTTTGTGGTTGAATTTGAGATATAAACGAGTGCAGAAGATGCATACACATATTAACTTTGGGCACCTAAAATTTCGATTTTCAGCATATTTTGGGCCTGTATCTGAATAGGCATGTACAGATCGCTTCTGGGACCCCAAAATATTGAATTTTCGGGTGTTTGGAGCATGAATTTGAGATATAAACAGGTACAAAAGATGAATGCACATATCGACTTTTGGGCACCTAAAAGATCGATTTTCAGTATGTAGTTTGAAAATACCCTAACACGGAGTAGGCATGTACAGTTCGCTTTTGGAACCCCAAAATATTGAATTTTCGGGTGTTTTGGGCCTGAATTTGAGATATCTACTTTGGGCACCTAAAATATCGATTTTAGCATGTTTTGGTCCTATATTTTGAA
This sequence comes from Petrolisthes cinctipes, assembly GCA_033782935.1. Taxonomy (NCBI): domain Eukaryota; kingdom Metazoa; phylum Arthropoda; class Malacostraca; order Decapoda; family Porcellanidae; genus Petrolisthes; species Petrolisthes cinctipes. The sequence goes on from JAWQEG010000068.1 coordinate 516,967, forward strand.
AATATTCTAGCACTAAGAAGGCATGAATAGATCACTTCTGGGACCCCAAAATATTGAATTTTTGGGTGTTTTGAGCCTGAATTTGGGATATAAACGGGTACAGCAGATGCATGCACATATCGACTTTAGACACTTAAAATATCGATTTTTAGCATGTTTTGAGCCTATATTTTGAAAACATTCTAGCTCTGAGTAGGCATGTACAGATCGCTTCTGGGACCCAAAAATATCGAATTTTCGGGTGTTTGGAGCCTGAATTTAAGATATAAACGGGTATTGAAGATGCATGCACATATCGACTTTTGGGCACCTAAAAGATTGATTTTCAGTATGTTTTGGGCCTGTATATTGAAAATACTCTAACACGGAGTAGGCATGTACAGTTCGCTTCTGGGTCCCCAAAATATCGAATTTTCGGGTGTTTTCGGCCTGAATTTGAGATATCGACTTTGGGCACCTAAAATATCGATTTTTAGCATGTTTTGGGCCTATATTTTGAAAATATTCTAGCACTAAGTAGGCATGTACAGATCACTTCTGGGACCCCAAAATATTGAATTTTCGGGTGTTTTGAGCCTGAATTTGAGATATAAACGGGTACAGAAAATGCATCCACATATCGACTTCTAGGCACCTAAAAGATCGATTTTCAGTATGTTTTGGGTCTGTATATTGAAAATACTCTAACACGGAGTAGGCATGTACAGTTCGCCTCTGGGACCCCAAAATATCGAATTTTCGGGTGTTTTCGGCCTGAATTAGAGATATCGACTTTGGGCACCTAAAATATCGATTTTTAGCATATTTTGCGTCTATATTTTGAAAATATTCTGGCACTAAGTAGGCATGTACAGATCACTTCTGGGACCCCAAAATATTGAATTTTCTGGTGTTTTGAGCCAGAATTTGAGATATAAACGGGTACAGAAGATGCATGCATATATCGACTTTTGGGCACCTAAAAGATCTATTTTCAGAATGTTTTGGGCCTGTATTTTGAAAATACTCTAACACGGAGTAGGCATGTACAGTGCGCTTCTGGGACCCCAAAATATCGAATTTTCGGAAGTTTTGGGCCTGAATTTGAGATATCGACATTGGGCACCTAAAATATCGATTTTTAGCATGTTTTGGGCCTATGTTCTGAAAATATTCTAGCACTAAGTAGGCATGTACAGATCACTTCTGGGACCCCAAAATATCGAATTTTCGGGTGTTTTGAGCTTGAATTTGAGATATAAACGGGTACAGAAGATGCATCCACATATCGACTTTGGACACTTAAGATATCGATTTTTAGCATGTTTTGAGCCTATATTTTGAAAACATTCTAGCACTAAGTAGGCATGTACAGATCGCTTCTGGGACCCAAAAATATCGAATTTTCGGGTGTTTGGAGCCTGAATTTGAGATATAAACGGGTACTGAAGATGCATGCATATATCGACTTTAGGGCACCTAAAAGATCGATTTTCAGTATGTTTTGGGCCTGTATATTGAAAATACTCTAACACGGAGTAGGCATATACAGATTGCTTCTGAGACCCCAAAATATCGAATTTTCGGGTGTTTTCGGCCTGAATTTGAGATATCGACTTTGGGCACCTAAAATATCGATTTTTAGCATGTTTTGGGCCTATATTTTGAAAATATTCTAGCACTAAGTAGGCATGTACAGATCACTTCTAAGACCCCAAAATATTGAATTTTCGGGTGTTTTGAGCCTGAATTTGAGATATAAACGGGTGCAGAAGATGCATACACATATTGACTTTAGTCACCTAAAATATCGATTTTCAGCATGTTTTGGGCCTGTATTTTGAAAATACTCTAAAACGGAGTAGGCAAGTACAGATCGCTTCTGGGACCCAAAAATATCGAATTTTCGGGTGTTTGGAGCCTGAATTTGAGATATCGACTTTGGGCACCTAAAATATTGATTGTTAGCATGTTTTAGGCCTATATTTTGAAAATATTCTAGCACTGAGTAGGCTTGTACAGATCGCTTCTGGGACCCCAAAATATCGAATTATCGGGTGTTTTGAGGTTGAATTTGAGATATAAACGGGTACAGAAGAAGCATGCACATATCGACTTTGGGCACTTAAAATATCGATTTTTAGCATGTTTTGAGCCTATATTTTGAAAACATTCTAACTAGGGGTAGACATGTACAGATTGCTTCTAGGACCCAAAAATACCGAATTTTCGGGTGTTTTGAGCCTGAATTTGATATTTAAACGGGTACAGAAGATGCATGCACATATCGACTTTGGACACTTAAAATATCGATTTTTAGCATGTTTTGAGCCTATATTTTGAAAACATTCTAGCACAGATAGCTTCTGGGACCCAAAAATATCGAATTTTCGGGTGTTTTGTGGTTGAATTTGAGATATAAACGAGTGCAGAAGATGCATACACATATTAACTTTGGGCACCTAAAATTTCGATTTTCAGCATATTTTGGGCCTGTATCTGAATAGGCATGTACAGATCGCTTCTGGGACCCCAAAATATTGAATTTTCGGGTGTTTGGAGCATGAATTTGAGATATAAACAGGTACAAAAGATGCATGCACATATCGACTTTTGGGCACCTAAAAGATCGATTTTCAGTATGTAGTTTGAAAATACCCTAACACGGAGTAGGCATGTACAGTTCGCTTTTGGAACCCCAAAATATTGAATTTTCGGGTGTTTTGGGCCTGAATTTGAGATATCGACTTTGGGCACCTAAAATATCGATTTTAGCATGTTTTGGTCCTATATTTTGAAAATATTCTAGCACTAAGAAGGCATGAATAGATCACTTCTGGGACCCCAAAATATTGAATTTTTGGGTGTTTTGAGCCTGAATTTGGGATATAAACGGGTACAGCAGATGCATGCACATATCGACTTTAGACACTTAAAATATCGATTTTTAGCATGTTTTGAGCCTATATTTTGAAAACATTCTAGCTCTGAGTAGGCATGTACAGATCGCTTCTGGGACCCAAAAATATCGAATTATCGGGTGTTTGGAGCCTGAATTTAAGATATAAACGGGTATTGAAGATGCATGCACATATCGACTTTTGGGCACCTAAAAGATTGATTTTCAGTATGTTTTGGGCCTGTATATTGAAAATACTCTAACACGGAGTAGGCATGTACAGTTCGCTTCTGGGTCCCCAAAATATCGAATTTTCGGGTGTTTTCGGCCTGAATTTGAGATATCGACTTTGGGCACCTAAAATATCGATTTTTAGCATGTTTTGGGCCTATATTTTGAAAATATTCTAGCACTAAGTAGGCATGTACAGATCACTTCTGGGACCCCAAAATATTGAATTTTCGGGTGTTTTGAGCCTGAATTTGAGATATAAACGGGTACAGAAAATGCATCCACATATCGACTTCTAGGCACCTAAAAGATCGATTTTCAGTATGTTTTGGGTCTGTATATTGAAAATACTCTAACACGGAGTAGGCATGTACAGTTCGCCTCTGGGACCCCAAAATATCGAATTTTCGGGTGTTTTCGGCCTGAATTAGAGATATCGACTTTGGGCACCTAAAATATCGATTTTTAGCATATTTTGCGTCTATATTTTGAAAATATTCTGGCACTAAGTAGGCATGTACAGATCACTTCTGGGACCCCAAAATATTGAATTTTCTGGTGTTTTGAGCCAGAATTTGAGATATAAACGGGTACAGAAGATGCATGCATATATCGACTTTTGGGCACCTAAAAGATCTATTTTCAGAATGTTTTGGGCCTGTATTTTGAAAATACTCTAACACGGAGTAGGCATGTACAGTGCGCTTCTGGGACCCCAAAATATCGAATTTTCGGGAGTTTTGGGCCTGAATTTGAGATATCGACATTGGGCACCTAAAATATCGATTTTTAGCATGTTTTGGGCCTACGTTCTGAAAATATTCTAGCACTAAGTAGGCATGTACAGATCACTTCTGGGACCCCAAAATATCGAATTTTCGGGTGTTTTGAGCTTGAATTTGAGATATAAACGGGTACAGAAGATGCATCCACATATCGACTTTGGACACTTAAGATATCGATTTTTAGCATGTTTTGAGCCTATATTTTGAAAACATTCTAGCACTAAGTAGGCATGTACAGATCGCTTCTGGGACCCAAAAATATCGAATTTTCGGGTGTTTGGAGCCTGAATTTGAGATATAAACGGGTACTGAAGATGCATGCATATATCGACTTTAGGGCACCTAAAAGATCGATTTTCAGTATGTTTTGGGCCTGTATATTGAAAATACTCTAACACGGAGTAGGCATATACAGATCGCTTCTGAGACCCCAAAATATCGAATTTTCGGGTGTTTTCGGCCTGAATTTGAGATATCGACTTTGGGCACCTAAAATATCGATTTTTAGCATGTTTTGGGCCTATATTTTGAAAATATTCTAGCACTAAGTAGGCATGTACAGATCACTTCTAAGACCCCAAAATATTGAATTTTCGGGTGTTTTGAGCCTGAATTTGAGATATAAACGGGTACAGAAGAAGCATGCACATATTGACTTTGGACACTTAAAATATCGATTTTTAGCATGTTTTGAGCCTATATTTTGAAAACATTCTAGCACTAAGTAGGCATGTACAGATCGCTTCTGGGACCCAAAAATATCGAATTTTTGGGTGTTTGGAGCCTGAATTTGAGATATAAACGGTTACTGAAGATGCATGCACATATCGGCTTTTGGGCACCTAAAAGATCGATTTTCAGTATGTTTTGGGTCTGTATATTGAAAATACTCTAACACGGAGTAGGCATGTACAGATCGCTTCTGGGACCCCAAAATATCGAATTTTCGGGTGTTTTGGGCCTGAATTTTAGATATCGACTTTGGGCACCTATAATATCGATTTTTAGCATGTTTTGGGCCAATAATTTGAAAATATTCTAGCACTGAGTAGGCATGTACAGATCGCTTCTGGGACCCCAAAATATTGAATTTTCGGGTGTTTGGAGTTTGAATTTGAGATATAAACGGGTGCAGAAGATGCATACACATATTGACTTTAGTCACCTAAAATATCGATTTTCAGCATGTTTTGGGCCTGTATTTTGAAAATACTCTAAAACGGAGTAGGCAAGTACAGATCGCTTCTGGGACCCAAAAATATCGAATTTTCGGGTGTTTGGAGCCTGAATTTGAGATATCGACTTTGGGCACCTAAAATATTGATTGTTAGCATGTTTTAGGCCTATATTTTGAAAATATTCTAGCACTGAGTAGGCTTGTACAGATCGCTTCTGGGACCCCAAAATATCGAATTATCGGGTGTTTTGAGGTTGAATTTGAGATATAAACGGGTACAGAAGAAGCATGCACATATCGACTTTGGGCACTTAAAATATCGATTTTTAGCATGTTTTGAGCCTATATTTTGAAAACATTCTGTCACTAAGTAGGCATGTACAGATCACTTCTGGGACCCCAAAATATTGAATTTTCGGGTGTTTTGGGCCTGAATTTGAGATATCGACTTTGGGCACCTAAAATATTGATTGTTAGCATGTTTTAGGCCTATATTTTGAAAATATTCTAGCACTGAGTAGGCTTGTACAGATCGCTTCTGGGACCCAAAAATATCGAATTATCGGGTGTTTTGAGGTTGAATTTGGGATATAAACGGGTGCAGAAGATGGATACACTTATTGACTTTGGTCACCTAAAATATCGATTTTCAGCATGTCTTGGGCCTGTATTTTGAAAATACTCTAATACGGAGTAGGCAAGTACAGATCGTTTCTGGGATCCCAAAATATCGAATTTTCGGGTGTTTTGGACCAGAATTTGAGATATCGACTTTGGGCACCTAAAATATCGATTGTTAGCATGTTTTGGGCCTATATTTTGAAAATATTCTAGCACTGAGTAGGCTTGTACAGATCGCTTCTGGGACCCCAAAATATCGAATTATCGGGTGTTTTGAGGTTGAATTTGTGATATAATTGGGTGCAGAAGATGCAAACACATATTGACTTTGGTCACTTAAAATATCAATTTTCAGCATGTCTTGGGCCTGTATTTTAAAAATACTCTAACACGGAGTAGGCATGTACAGATCGCTTCTGGGACCCCAAAATATCGAAATTTCGGGTGTTTGGAGCCTGAATTTGAGATATAAACGGGTACAGAAGATGCATGCACATATCGACTTTTGGGCACCTAAAATATCGATTTTGAGCATGTTTTGGGTCTGTATCTTGAAAACATTCTAACTAGGGGTAGACATGTACAGATTGCTTCTAGGACCCAAAAATACCGAATTTTCGGGTGTTTTGAGCCTGAATTTGAGATTTAAACGGGTACAGAAGATGCATGCACATATCGACTTTGGACACTTAAAATATCGATTTTTAGCATGTTTTGAGCCTATATTTTGAAAACATTCTAGCACAGATCGCTTCTGGGACCCAAAAATATTGAATTTTCGGGTGTTTTGTGGTTGAATTTGAGATATAAACGAGTGCAGAAGATGCATACACATATTAACTTTGGGCACCTAAAATTTCGATTTTCAGCATGTTTTGGGCCTGTATCTGAATAGGCATGTACAGATCGCTTCTGGGACCCCAAAATATTGAATTTTCGGGTGTTTGGAGCATGAATTTGAGATATAAACAGGTACAAAAGATGCATGCATATATCGACTTTTAGGCACCTAAAAGATCGATTTTCAGTATGTTTTGGGCCTGTATTTTGAAAATACTCTTACACGGAGTAGGCATGTACAGTGCGCTTCTGGAACCCCAAAATATCGAATTTTCGGGTGTTTTGGGCCTGAATTTGAGATATCGACTTTGGGCACCTAAAATATCGATTTTTAGCATGTTTTGGGCCTACATTTTGAAAATATTCTAGCACTAAGTAGGCATGTACAGATCACTTCTGGTACCCCAAAATATCGAATTTTCGGGTGTTTTGGGCCTAAATTTGAGATATCGACTTTGGGCACCTAAAATATCGATTTCTAGCATGTTTTCGGCCTATATTTTGAAAATATTCTAGCACTAAGTAGACATGTACAGATTGCTTCTAGTACCCAAAAATACCGAATTTTCGGGTGTTTTGAGCCTGAATTTGAGATTTAAACGGGTACAGAAGATGCATGCACATATCGACTTTGGACACTTAAAATATCGATTTTTAGCATGTTTTGAGCCTATATTTTGAAAACATTCTAGCACAGATCGCTTCTGGGACCCAAAAATATCGAATTTTCGGGTGTTTTGTGGTTGAATTTGAGATATAAACGAGTGCAGAAGATGCATACACATATTAACTTTGGGCACCTAAAATTTCGATTTTCAGCATGTTTTGGGCCTGTATCTGAATAGGCATGTACAGATCGCTTCTGGGACCCCAAAATATTGAATTTTCGGGTGCTTGGAGCATGAATTTGAGATATAAACAGGTACAAAAGATGCATGCACATATCGACTTTTGTGCACTTAAAAGATCGATTTTTAGTATGTTATGGGCCTGTAGTTTGAAAATACCCTAACACGGAGTAGGCATGTACAGTTCGCTTTTGGAACCCCAAAATATCGAATTTTCGGGTGTTTTGGGCCTGAATTTGAGATATCGACTTTGGGCACCTAAAATATCGATTTTTAGCATGTTTTGGGCCCATATTTTGAAAATATTCTAGCACTAAGAAGGCATGTACAGATCGCTTCTGGGACCCAAAAATATCGAATTTTCGGGTGTTTGGAGCCTGAATTTAAGATATAAACGGGTATTGAAGATGCATGCACATATCGACTTTTGGGCACCTAAAAGATCGATTTTCAGTATGTTTTGGGCCTGTATATTGAAAATACTCTAACACGGAGTAGGCATGTACAGTTCGCTTCTGGGTCCTCAAAATATCGAATTTTCGGGTGTTTTCGGCCTGAATTTGAGATATCGACTTTGGGCACCTAAAATATCGATTTTTAGCATGTTTTGGGCCTACATTTTGAAAATATTCTAGCACTAAGTAGGCATGTACAGATCACTTCTGGTACCCCAAAATATCGAATTTTCGGGTGTTTTGGGCCTAAATTTGAGATATCGACTTTGGGCACCTAAAATATCGATTTCTAGCATGTTTTTGGCCTATATTTTGAAAATATTCTAGCACTAAGTAGGCATGTACAGATCACTTCTAAGACCCCAAAATATTGAATTTTCGAGTTTTTTGAGCCTGAATTTGAGATATAAACGGGTACTGAAGATGCATGCATATATCGACTTTTGGGCACCTAAAAGATCGATTTTCAGTATGTTTTGGGCCTGTATTTTGAAAATACTCTTACACGGAGTAGGCATGTACAGTGCGCTTCTGGAACCCCAAAATATCGAATTTTCGGGTGTTTTGGGCCTGAATTTGAGATATCGACTTTGGGCACCTAAAATATCGATTTTTAGCATGTTTTGGGCCTACATTTTGAAAATATTCTAGCACTAAGTAGGCATGTACAGATCACTTCTGGTACCCCAAAATATTGAATTTTCGGGTGTTTTGGGTTTAAATTTGAGATATCGACTTTGGGCACCTAAAATATCGATTTCTAGCATGTTTTCGGCCTATATTTTGAAAATATTCTAGCACTAAGTAGACATGTACAGATTGCTTCTAGGACCCAAAAATACCGAATTTTCGGGTGTTTTGAGCCTGAATTTGAGATTTAAACGGGTACAGAAGATGCATGCACATATCGACTTTGGACACTTAAAATATCAATTTTTAGCATGTTTTGAGCCTATATTTTGAAAACATTCTAGCATAGATCGCTTCTGGGACCCAAAAATATCGAATTTTCGGGTGTTTTGTGGTTGAATTTGAGATATAAACGAGTGCAGAAGATGCATACACATATTAACTTTGGGCACCTAAAATTTCGATTTTCAGCATGTTTTGGGCCTGTATCTGAATAGGAATGTACAGATCGCTTCTGGGACCCCAAAATATTGAATTTTCGGGTGCTTGGAGCATGAATTTGAGATATAAACAGGTACAAAAGATGCATGCACATATCGACTTTTGGGCACTTAAAAGATCGATTTTTAGTATGTTATGGGCCTGTAGTTTGAAAATACCCTAACACGGAGTAGGCATGTACAGTTCGCTTTTGGAACCCCAAAATATCGAATTTTCGGGTGTTTTGGGCCTGAATTTGAGATATCGACTTTGGGCACCTAAAATATCGATTTTTAGCATGTTTTGGGCCTATATTTTGAAAATATTCTAGCACTAAGAAGGCATGTACAGATCGCTTCTGGGACCCAAAAATATCGAATTTTCGGGTGTTTGGAGCCTGAATTTAAGATATAAACGGGTATTGAAGATGCATGCACATATCGACTTTTGGGCACCTAAAAGATCGATTTTCAGTATGTTTTGGGCCTGTATATTGAAAATACTCTAACACGGAGTAGGCATGTACAGTTCGCTTCTGGGTCCTCAAAATATCGAATTTTCGGGTGTTTTCGGCCTGAATTTGAGATATCGACTTTGGGCACCTAAAATATCGATTTTTAGCATGTTTTGGGCCTACATTTTGAAAATATTCTAGCACTAAGTAGGCATGTACAGATCACTTCTGGTACCCCAAAATATCGAATTTTCGGGTGTTTTGGGCCTAAATTTGAGATATCGACTTTGGGCACCTAAAATATCGATTTCTAGCATATTTTTGGCCTATATTTTGAAAATATTCTAGCACTAAGTAGGCATGTACAGATCACTTCTAAGACCCCAAAATATTGAATTTTCGAGTGTTTTGAGCCTGAATTTGAGATATAAACGGGTACAGAAGAAACATGCACATATCGACTTTGGACACTTAAAATATCGATTTTTAGCATGTTTTGAGCCTATACTTTGAAAACATTTTAGCACTAAGTAGGCATGTACAGATCGCTTCTGGGACCCAAAAATATCGAATTTTCGGGTGTTTGGAGCCTGAATTTGAGATATAAACGGGTACTGAAGATGCATGCACATATCGACTTTTGGGCACCTAAAAGATCGATTTTCAGTATGTTTTGTTCCTGTATATTGAAAATACTCTAACACGGAGTAGGCATGTACAGTTCGCTTCTGGGTCCTCAAAATATCGAATTTTCGGGTGTTTTCGGCCTGAATTTGAGATATCGACTTTGGGCACCTAAAATATCGATTTTTAGCATGTTTTGGGCCTATATTTTGAAAATATTCTAGCACTAAGTAGGCATGTACAGATCACTTCTGGGACCCCAAAATATTGAATTTTCGGGTGTTTTGAGCCTGAATTTGAGATATCGACTTTGGGCACCTAAAATATCGATTTCTAGCATGTTTTCGGCCTATATTTTGAAAATATTCTAGCACTAAGTAGACATGTACAGATTGCTTCTAGTACCCAAAAATACCGAATTTTCGGGTGTTTTGAGCCTGAATTTGAGATTTAAACGGGTACAGAAGATGCATGCACATATCGACTTTGGACACTTAAAATATCGATTTTTAGCATGTTTTGAGCCTATATTTTGAAAACATTCTAGCACAGATCGCTTCTGGGACCCAAAAATATCGAATTTTCGGGTGTTTTGTGGTTGAATTTGAGATATAAACGAGTGCAGAAGATGCATACACATATTAACTTTGGGCACCTAAAATTTCGATTTTCAGCATGTTTTGGGCCTGTATCTGAATAGGCATGTACAGATCGCTTCTGGGACCCCAAAATATTGAATTTTCGGGTGCTTGGAGCATGAATTTGAGATATAAACAGGTACAAAAGATGCATGCACATATCGACTTTTGGGCACTTAAAAGATCGATTTTTAGTATGTTATGGGCCTGTAGTTTGAAAATACCCTAACACGGAGTAGGCATGTACAGTTCGCTTTTGGAACCCCAAAATATCGAATTTTCGGGTGTTTTGGGCCTGAATTTGAGATATCGACTTTGGGCACCTAAAATATCGATTTTTAGCATGTTTTGGGCCCATATTTTGAAAATATTCTAGCACTAAGAAGGCATGTACAGATCGCTTCTGGGACCCAAAAATATCGAATTTTCGGGTGTTTGGAGCCTGAATTTAAGATATAAACGGGTATTGAAGATGCATGCACATATCGACTTTTGGGCACCTAAAAGATCGATTTTCAGTATGTTTTGGGCCTGTATATTGAAAATACTCTAACACGGAGTAGGCATGTACAGTTCGCTTCTGGGTCCTCAAAATATCGAATTTTCGGGTGTTTTCGGCCTGAATTTGAGATATCGACTTTGGGCACCTAAAATATCGATTTTTAGCATGTTTTGGGCCTACATTTTGAAAATATTCTAGCACTAAGTAGGCATGTACAGATCACTTCTGGTACCCCAAAATATCGAATTTTCGGGTGTTTTGGGCCTAAATTTGAGATATCGACTTTGGGCACCTAAAATATCGATTTCTAGCATGTTTTTGGCCTATATTTTGAAAATATTCTAGCACTAAGTAGGCATGTACAGATCACTTCTAAGACCCCAAAATATTGAATTTTCGAGTTTTTTGAGCCTGAATTTGAGATATAAACGGGTACTGAAGATGCATGCATATATCGACTTTTGGGCACCTAAAAGATCGATTTTCAGTATGTTTTGGGCCTGTATTTTGAAAATACTCTTACACGGAGTAGGCATGTACAGTGAGCTTCTGGAACCCCAAAATATCGAATTTTCGGGTGTTTTGGGCCTGAATTTGAGATATCGACTTTGGGCACCTAAAATATCGATTTTTAGCATGTTTTGGGCCTACATTTTGAAAATATTCTAGCACTAAGTAGGCATGTACAGATCACTTCTGGTACCCCAAAATATCGAATTTTCGGGTGTTTTGGGTTTAAATTTGAGATATCGACTTTGGGCACCTAAAATATCGATTTCTAGCATGTTTTCGGCCTATATTTTGAAAATATTCTAGCACTAAGTAGACATGTACAGATTGCTTCTAGGACCCAAAAATACCGAATTTTCGGGTGTTTTGAGCCTGAATTTGAGATTTAAACGGGTACAGAAGATGCATGCACATATCGACTTTGGACACTTAAAATATCAATTTTTAGCATGTTTTGAGCCTATATTTTGAAAACATTCTAGCATAGATCGCTTCTGGGACCCAAAAATATCGAATTTTCGGGTGTTTTGTGGTTGAATTTGAGATATAAACGAGTGCAGAAGATGCATACACATATTAACTTTGGGCACCTAAAATTTCGATTTTCAGCATGTTTTGGGCCTGTATCTGAATAGGAATGTACAGATCGCTTCTGGGACCCCAAAATATTGAATTTTCGGGTGCTTGGAGCATGAATTTGAGATATAAACAGGTACAAAAGATGCATGCACATATCGACTTTTGGGCACTTAAAAGATCGATTTTTAGTATGTTATGGGCCTGTAGTTTGAAAATACCCTAACACGGAGTAGGCATGTACAGTTCGCTTTTGGAACCCCAAAATATCGAATTTTCGGGTGTTTTGGGCATGAATTTGAGATATCGACTTTGGGCACCTAAAATATCGATTTTTAGCATGTTTTGGGCCTATATTTTGAAAATATTCTAGCACTAAGAAGGCATGTACAGATCGCTTCTGGGACCCAAAAATATCGAATTTTCGGGTGTTTGGAGCCTGAATTTAAGATATAAACGGGTATTGAAGATGCATGCACATATCGACTTTTGGGCACCTAAAAGATCGATTTTCAGTATGTTTTGGGCCTGTATATTGAAAATACTCTAACACGGAGTAGGCATGTACAGTTCGCTTCTGGGTCCTCAAAATATCGAATTTTCGGGTGTTTTCGGCCTGAATTTGAGATATCGACTTTGGGCACCTAAAATATCGATTTTTAGCATGTTTTGGGCCTACATTTTGAAAATATTCTAGCACTAAGTAGGCATGTACAGATCACTTCTGGTACCCCAAAATATCGAATTTTCGGGTGTTTTGGGCCTAAATTTGAGATATCGACTTTGGGCACCTAAAATATCGATTTCTAGCATGTTTTTGGCCTATATTTTGAAAATATTCTAGCACTAAGTAGGCATGTACAGATCACTTCTAAGACCCCAAAATATTGAATTTTCGAGTTTTTTGAGCCTGAATTTGAGATATAAACGGGTACAGAAGAAACATGCACATATCGACTTTGGACACTTAAAATATCGATTTTTAGCATGTTTTGAGCCTATACTTTGAAAACATTTTAGCACTAAGTAGGCATGTACAGATCGCTTCTGGGACCCAAAAATATCGAATTTTCGGGTGTTTGGAGCCTGAATTTGAGATATAAACGGGTACTGAAGATGCATGCACATATCGACTTTTGGGCACCTAAAAGATCGATTTTCAGTATGTTTTGGGCCTGTATATTGAAAATACTCTAACACGGAGTAGGCATGTACAGTTCGCTTCTGGGTCCTCAAAATATCGAATTTTCGGGTGTTTTCGGCCTGAATTTGAGATATCGACTTTGGGCACCTAAAATATCGATTTTTAGCATGTTTTGGGCCTATATTTTGAAAATATTCTAGCACTAAGTAGGCATGTACAGATCACTTCTGGGACCCCAAAATATTGAATTTTCGGGTGTTTTGAGCCTGAATTTGAGATATAAACGGGTACTGAAGATGCATGCATATATCGACTTTTGGGCACCTAAAAGATCGATTTTCAGTATGTTTTGGGCCTGTATTTTGAAAATACTCTTACACGGAATAGGCATGTACAGTGCGCTTCTGGAACCCCAAAATATCGAATTTTCGGGTGTTTTGGGCCTGAATTTGAGATATCGACTTTGGGCACCTAAAATATCGATTTTTAGCATGTTTTGGGCCTACATTTTGAAAATATTCTAGCACTAAGTAGGCATGTACAGATCACTTCTGGTACCCCAAAATATCGAATTTTCGGGTGTTTTGGGCCTAAATTTGAGATATCGACTTTGGGCACCTAAAATATCGATTTCTAGCATGTTTTCGGCCTATATTTTGAAAATATTCTAGCACTAAGTAGACATGTACAGATTGCTTCTAGGACCCAAAAATATCGAATTTTCGGGTGTTTGGAGCCTGAATTTAAGATATAAACGGGTATTGAAGATGCATGCACATATCGACTTTTGGGCACCTAAAAGATCGATTTTCAGTATGTTTTGGGCCTGTATATTGAAAATACTCTAACACGGAGTAGGCATGTACAGTTCGCTTCTGGGTCCTCAAAATATCGAATTTTCGGGTGTTTTCGGCCTGAATTTGAGATATCGACTTTGGGCACCTAAAATATCGATTTTTAGCATGTTTTGGGCCTATATTTTGAAAATATTCTAGCACTAAGTAGGCATGTACAGATCACTTCTGGGACACCAAAATATTGAATTTTCGGGTGTTTTTGAGCCTGAATTTGAGATATAAACGGGTACTGAAGATGCATGCATATATCGACTTTTGGGCACCTAAAAGATCGATTTTCAGTATGTTTTGAGCCTATACTTTGAAAACATTTTAGCACTAAGTAGGCATGTACAGATCGCTTCTGGGACCCAAAAATATCGAATTTTCGGGTGTTTGGAGCCTGAATTTGAGATATAAACGGGTACTGAAGATGCATGCACATATCGAATTTTGGGCACCTAAAAGATCGATTTTCAGTATGTTTTTGGTCTGTATATTGAAAATACTCTAACACGGAGTAGGCATGTACAGATCGCTTCTGGGACCCCAAAATATCGAATTTTCGGGTGTTTTCGGCCTGAATTTGAGATATCGACTTTGGGCACCTAAAATATCGATTTTTAGCATGTTTTTGGCCAATAATTTGAAAATATTCTATCACTGAGAAGGCTTGTACAGATCGCTTCTAGGACCCCAAAATATCGAATTATCGGGTGTTTTGGGCCTAAATTTGAGATATCAACTTTGGGCACCTAAAATATCGATTTTTAGCATGTTTTGGGCCTATATTTTGAAAATATTCTAGCACTAAGTAGGCATGTACAGATCACTTCTGGGACCCCAAAATATCGAATTTTCGGGTGTTTTGGGCCTAAACTTGAAATATCGACTTTGGGCACCTAAAATATCGATTTTTAGCATGTTTTCGGCCTATAATTTGTAAATATTCTAGCACTGAGTAGGCATGTACAGATCGCTTCTGGGACCCCAAAATATCGAATTTTCGGGTGTTTTGAGGTCGAATTTGGGATATAAACGGGTGCAGAAGATGCATACACATATTGACTTTAGTCACCTAAAATATCGATTTTCAGCTTGTTATAGGCCTTTATTTTAAAAATACTCTAGCACTAAGTAGGCATGTACAGATCGCTTCTGGGACCCCAAAATATCGAATTTTCGGGTGTTTGGAGCCTGAATTTGAGATATAAACGGGTACACAAGATGCATCCACATATCGACTTTTGGGCACCTATAAGATCGATTTTCAGTATGTTTTGGGCCTGTATATTGAAAATACTCTAACACGGATTAGGCATGTACAGTTCGCTTCTGGGACCCCAAAATATCGAATTTTCGGGTGTTTTCGGCCTGAATTTGAGATATCGACTTTGGGCACCTAAAATATCGATTTTTAGCATGTTTTGGGCCCATATTTTGAAAATATTCTAACACTACGTAGGCATGTACAGATCACTTCTGGGACCCCAAAATATTGAATTTTCGGGTGTTTTGAGCCTGAATTTGAGATATAAACAGGTACAGAAGATGCATGCACATATCGACTTTTAGGCACCTAAAAGATCGATTTTCAGTATGTTCTGGGCCTGTATTCTGAAAATACTCTAACACGGAGTAGGCATGTACAGTTCGCTTCTGGGACCCAAAAATATCGAATTTTCGGGTGTTTTGGGCCAGAATTTGAGATATCGACTTTGGGCACCTAAAATATTGATTTTTAGCATGTTTTAGACCTATATTTTGAAAATATTCTAGCACTGAGTAGGCTTGTACAGATCGCTTCTGGGACCCCAAAATATCGAATTATCGAGTGTTTTGAGGTTGAATTTGGGATATAAACGGGTGCAGAAGATGCATACGCCTATTGATTTTGGTCACCTAAAATATCGATTTTGAGCATGTCTTGGGCCTGTATTTTGAAAATACTCTAACACGGAGTAGGCAAGTACAGATCGTTTCTGGGACCCCAAAATATCGAATTTTCGGGTGTTTTGGGCCAGAATTTGAGATATCGACTTTGGGCACCTAAAATATCGATTGTTAGCATGTTTTGGGCCTATATTTTGAAAATATTCTAGCACTGAGTAGGCTTGTACAGATCGCTTCTGGGACCCCAAAATATCGAATTATCGGGTGTTTTGAGGTTGAATTTGGGATATAATTGGGTGCAAAAGATGCAAACACATATTGACTTTGGTCACCTAAAATATCAATTTTGAGCATGTCTTGTGGCTGTATTTTGAAAATACTCTAACACGGAGTAGGCATGTACAGGTCGCTTCTGGGACCCCAAAATATCGAAATTTTGGGTGTTTGGAGCCTGAATTTGAGATATAAACGGGTACAGAAGATGCATGCACGTATCGACTTTTGGGCACCTAAAAGATTGATTTTGAGTATGTTTTGGGCCTGTATATTGAAAATACTCTAACACGGAGTAGACATACAGTTCGCTTCTGGGTCCCCAAAATATCGAATTTTCGGGTGTTTTCGGCATGAATTTGAGATACCGACTTTGGGCACCTAAAATATCGATTTTTAGCATGTTTTGGGCCTATATTTTGAAAATATTCTAGCACTAAGTAGGCATGTACAGATCACTTCTGGGACCCCAAAACATTGAATTTTCAGGTGTTTTAAGCCTGAATTTGAGATATAAACGGGTACACAAGATGCATCCACATATCGACTTTTGGGCACCAAAAAGATCGATTTTCAGTATGTTTTGGGCCTGTATATTGAAAATACTCTAACACGGATTAGGCATGTACAGTTCGCTTCTGGGACCCCAAAATATCGAATTTTCGGGTGTTTTCGGCCTGAATTTGAGATATCGACTTTGGGCACCTAAAATATCGATTTTTAGCATGTTTTGGGCCTATATTTTGAAAATATTCTAGCACTACGTAGGCATGTACAGATCACTTCTGGGACCCCAAAATATTGAATTTTCGGGTGTTTTGAGCCTGAATTTGAGATATAAACGGGTACAGAAGATGCATGCACATATCGACTTTTGGGCACCTAAAAGATCGATTTTCAGTATGTTCTGGGCCTGTATTTTGAAAATACTCTAACACGGAGTAGGCATGTACAGTTCGCTTCTGGGACCCCAAAATATCGAATTTTCGGGTGTTTTGGGCCAGAATTTGAGATATCGACTTTGGGCACCTAAAATATTGATTGTTAGCATGTTTTAGGCCTATATTTTGAAAATATTCTAGCACTGAGTAGGCTTGTACAGATCGCTTCTGGGACCCCAAAATATCGAATTATCGGGTGTTTTGAGGTTGAATTTGGGATATAATTGGGTGCAGAAGATGCAAACACATATTGACTTTGGTCACCTAAAATATCAATTTTCAGCATGTTTTGAGCCTATATTTTGAAAACATTCTAGCTCTGAGTAGGCATGTACAGATCGCTTCTGGGACCTAAAAATATCGAAATTTCGGGTGTTTTGAGGTTGAATTTGGGATATAATTGGGTGCAGAAGATGCAAACACATATTAACTTTGGTCACCTAAAATATCAATGTTCTGGGACCCCAAAATATTGAATTTTCGGGTGTTTTGAGCCTGAATTTGAGATATAAACGGGTACAGAAGATGCATGCGCATATCGACTTTAGACACTTAAAATATCGATTTTTAGCATGTTTTGAGCCTATATTTTGAAAACATTCTAGCTCTGAGTAGGCATGTACAGATCGCTTCTGGGACCTAAAAATATCAAAATTCCGGGTGTTTGGAGCCTGAATTTGAGATATAAACGGGTAAAGAAGATACATGCATATATCGACTTTTGGGCACCTAAAATATCGATTTTGAGCATGTTTTGGGTCTGTATCTTGAAAACATTCTAACTAGGGGTAGACATGTACAGATTGCTTCTAGGACCCAAAAATACCGAATTTTCATGTGTTTTGAGCCTGAATTTGAGATTTAAACGGGTACAGAAGATGCATGCACATATCGACTTTGGACACTTAAAATATCGATTTTTAGCATGTTTTGAGCCTATATTTTGAAAACATTCTAGCACAGATCGCTTCTGGGACCCAAAAATATCGAATTTTCAGGTGTTTTGTGGTTGAATTTGAGATATAAACGAGTGCAGAAGATGCATACACATATTAACTTTGGGCACCTAAAATTTCGATTTTTAGCATGTTTTGGGCCTGTATCTGAATAGGCATGTACAGATCGCTTCTGGGACCCCAAAATATTGAATTTTCGGGTGTTTGGAGCATGCATTTAAGATATAAACAGGTACAAAAGATGCATGCACATATCGACTTTTCGGCTCCTAAAAGATCAATTTTCAGTATGTTATGGGCCTGTAATTTGAAAATACCCTAACACGGAGTAGGCATGTACAGTTCGCTTTTGGAACCCCAAAATATCGAATTTTCGGGTGTTTTGGGCCTGAATTTGAGATATCGACTTTGGGCACCTAAAATATCGATTTTTAGCATGTTTTGGACCTATATTTTGAAAATATTCTAGCACTAAGTAGGCATGTACAGATCACTTCTGGGACCCCAAAATATAGAATTTTCGGGTGTTTTGAGCCTGAATTTGAGATATAAACGGGTACAGAAGATGCATGCACATATCGACTTTGGACACTTAATATATCGATTTTTAGCACGTTTTGAGCCTATATTTTGAAAACATTCTAGTACTGAGTAGGCATGTACAGATCGCTTCTGGGACCCAAAAATATCGAATTTTCGGGTGTTTTGAGGTTGAATTTGAGATATAAACGACTGCATAAGATGCATACACATATTGACTTTGGGCACCTATAATATCGATTTTCAGCATGTTTTAGGTCTGTATCTGAGTACGCATGTACAGATGGCTTCTGGGACCCCAAAATATCGAATTTTCGGGTGTTCTGAGCCTGAATTTGAGATATAAACGGGTACAGATGATGCATGCACATATCGACTTTTAGGCACCTAAAAGATCGATTTTCAGTATGTTTTGGGCCTGTACTTTGAAAATACTCTAACACGGAGTAGGCAAGTACAGATCGCTTCTGGGACCCCAAAATATTGAATTTTCGGGTGCTTGGAGCCTGAAATTGAGATGTAAACGGGTACAGAAGAAGCATCCACATATCGACTTTGGGGCACCTAAACGATCGATTTTCAGTATGTTTTGGGCCTGTATATTGAAAATACTCAAACACGGAGTAGGCATGCACAGGTCGCTTCTGGGACCCCAAAATATCGAATTTTCGGGTGTTTTGGGCCTGAATTTGAGATATCGACTTTGGGCACCTAAAATATCGATTTTTAGCATGTTTTGGGCCTATATTTTGAAAATATTCTAGCACTAAGTAGGCATGTACAGATCACTTCTGGGACCCCAAAATATAGAATTTTCGGGTGTTTTGAGCCTGAATTTGAGATATAAACGGGTACAGAAGATGCATGCACATATCGACTTTGGAAACTTAATATATCGATTTTTAGCATGTTTTGAGCCTATATTTTGAAAACATTCTAGAACTGAGTAGGCATGTACAGATCGCTTGTGGGACCCAAAAATATCGAATTTTCGGGTGTTTTAAGGTTGAATTTGGGATATAAACGGGTGCAGAAGATGCATACACATATTGACTTTGGTCACCTAAAATATCGATTTTCAGCATGTTTTGGGCCTGTATTTTGAAAATACTCTAACACGGAGTAGGCAAGTACAGATCGCTTCTGGGACCCCAAAATATTGAATTTTCGGGTGTTTGGAGCCTGAATCTGAGATGTAAACGGGTACAGAAGATGCATCCACATATCGACTTTTGGGCACCTAAAAGATCAATTTTCAGTATGTTTTGGGCCTGTATATTGAAAATACTCAAACATGGAGTAGGCATGCACAGGTCGCTTCTGGGACCCCAAAATATCGAATTTTCGGGTGTTTTGGGCCTGAATTTGAGATATCGTCTTTGGGCACCTAAAACATCGATTTTTAGCATGTTTTGGGCCTATATTTTGAAAATATTCTATCACTAAGTAGGCATGTACAGATCACTTCAGGGACCCCAAAATATCGAATTTTCGGGTGTTTTGAACCTGAATTTGAGATATAAACGGGTTCAGAAGATGCATGCAAATATCGACTTTGGACACTTAATATATCGATTTTTAGCATGTTTTGAGCCTATATTTTGAAAACATTCTAGGACTGATTAGGCATGTACAGATCGCTTCTGGGACCCAAAAATATCGAATTTTCGGGTGTTTTGAGGTTGAATTTGGGAAATAAACGGTTGCAGAAGATGCATACACATATCGACTTTGGTCACCTAAAATATCGATTTTCAGCATGTTTTGGGCCTGTATTTTGAAAATACTCTAACAGAGAGTAGGCAAGTACAGATCGCTTCTGGGACCCCAAAATATCGAATTTTCGGGTGTTTTGAGCCTGAATTTGAGATGTAAACGGGTACAGATGATGCATGCAGATATCGACTTTTGGGCACCCAAAATATCGATTTTGAGCATGTTTTGGGTCTGTATCTTGAAAACATTCTAACTAGGAGTAGGCATGTACAGATCGCTTCTAGGACCCAAAAATACCGAATTTTCGGGTGTTTTGAGCCTGAATTTGAGATATCGACTTTGGGCACCTAAAATATCGATTTTTAGCATGTTTTGGGCCTATATTTTGAAAATATTCTAGCACTAAGTAGGCATGTACAGGTCGCTTCTGGGACCCCAAAATATCGAATTTTCGGGTGTTTTGGGCGTTAATTAGAGATATTGACTTTGGGCAGCTAAAATATCGATTTATAGCATGTTTTGGGCCTATATTTTGAAAATATTCTAGCACTGAGTAGGCATGTACAGATCGCTTCTGGGACCCAAAAATATCGAATTTACGGGTGTTTTGAGCCTTAATTTGAGATATAAACGGGTACAGAAGAAGCATGCACATATCGACTTTAAACACTTTAAATATCGATTTTTAGCATGTTTTGAGCCTATATTTTGAAAACATTCTAACTAGGAGTAGGCATGTACAGATCGCTTCTAGGACCCAAAAATACCGAATTTTCGGGTGTTTTGAGCCTGAATTTGAGATATAAACGGGTGCAGAAGATGCATTCACATATTGACTTTGGGCACCTAAAATATCGATTTTCAGCATGTTTTGGGCCTGTATCTGAATAGGCATGTACAGATCGCTTCTGGGACCCCAAAATATAGAATTTTCATGTGTTTGGAGCCTGAATTTGAATTATAAACAGGTACAGAAGATGCATGCACATATCGACTTTTGGGCACCTAAAAGATCGATTTTCAGTATGTTTTGGGCCTGTATTTTGAAAATACTCAAACACGGAGTAGGCATGTACAGTTCGCTTTTGGGACCCCAAAATATCGAATATTCGGGTGTTTTGGGACTGAATTTGAGATATCGACTTTGGGCACCTAAAATATCGATTTTTAGCATGTTTTGGGCCTATATTTTGAAAATATTCTAGCTCTGAGTAGGCGTGTACTGTACAGATCGCTTCTGTGACCCAAAAATATCTTATTTTCGGGTGTTTTGAGGTTGAATTTGGGACATAAACGGGTACAGAAGATGCATCCACATATGTGGAAAATATAGGCTCAAAACATGCTAAAAATCGATCTTTTAGGTACCCAAAAGTCGATATGTGGATGCATCTTCTGTACCCGTTAATATCTCAAATTCAGGCTTCAAACACCCGAAAATTCGATATTTTGGGGTCCCAGAAGCGATCTGTACTTGTCTACTCCGTGGTAGAGTATTTTCAAAATACAGGCCCAAAACATGCTGAAAATCGATATTTTAGGTGACCAAAGTCAATATGTGTATGCATCTTCTGCACCCGTTTATATCCCAAATTCAACCTCAAAACACACGAAAATTCGATATTTTTGGGTCCCAGAAGCGATCTGTACATGTCTACTCAGTCCCAGAATGTTTTCAAAATATAGGCGCAAAACATGCTAAAAATCGATATTTTAAGTGTCCAAAGTCTATAGATATGTGCATGCATCTTCTGTGCCCGTTTATATCTCAAATTCAGGCTCAAAACACCCGAAAATTCGATATTTTTTGGTCCTAGAAGCGATCGGTACATGCCTACTCCGTGTTAGAGTATTTTCAAAATACAGGCCCAAAACATACAGAAAATCGATATTTTAGGTGCCCAAAAGTCGATATGTGCATGCATCTTCTGTACCCGGTTATATCTCAAATTCAGGCTCCAAACACAGGAAAATTCAATATTTTAGGGTCCCAGAAGCGATCTGTACATGCCTACTCAGATACAGGCCCAAAACATGCTGATAATCGATATTTTAGGTGCCATAAGTCAATATGTGTATGCATCTTCTGCACCCGTTTATATCCCAAATTCAACATCAAAACACCCGAAAATTCAATATTTTTGGGTCCTAGAAGCGATCTTGATATGCCTACTCAGTGCTAGAATGTTTTCAAAATATAGGCTCAAAACATGCTAAAAATCGATATTTTAAGTGTTCAAAGTCGATATGTGCATGCATCTTCTGTACCCGTTTATATCTCAAATTCAGGCTCAAAACACCCGAAAATTCGGTATTTTTGGGTCTTAGAAGCGATCTGTACATGTCTACTCCTAGTTAGAATGTTTTCAAGATACAGACCCAAAACATACTCAAAATCGATATTTTAGGTGCCTAAAAGTCGATATGTGCATGCATCTTCTGCACTCGTTTATATCTCAAATTCAACCTCAAAACACCCGAAAATTCGATATTTTTGGATCCCAGAAGCGATCTGTATATGCCTACTTAGTGCTAGAATGTTTTCAAAATATAGGCTCAAAACATGCTAAAAATCGATATTTTAAGTGTCCAAAGTCAATATGTGTATGCATCTACTGCACCCGTTTATATCCCAAATTCAACCTCAAAACACCCGAAAATTCGATATTTTTGGTTCTCTGAAGCGATCTGTACATGCCTACTCATTGCTAGAATGTTTCCAAAATATAGGCTCAAAGCATGCTAAAAATCGATATTTTATGTGTCCAAAGTCGATATTTGCATGCATCTTCTGTACCCGTTTATATCTCAAATTCAGGCTTAAAATACCCGAAAATTCGGTATTTTTGGGTCCTAGAAGCGATCTGTACATGCCTACTCCTAGTTAGAATGTTTTCAAGATACAGACCCAAAACATGCTCAAAATCGATATTTTTGGTGCCCAAAAGTCGATATGTGCATGCATCTTCTGTACCCGTTTATATCTCAAATTTAGGATCAAAACACCCGAAAATTCGATGTTTTGGGGTCCCAGAAGCGAACTGTACTTTCCTACTCCGTGTTGGAGTATTTTCAAAATACAGGCCCAAAACATGCTGAAAATCGATATTTTAGGTGACCAAAGTCAATATGTGTATGCATCTTCTGTACCCGTTTATATCCCAAATTCAACCTCAAAACACCCGAAAATTCGATATTTTTGGGTCACAGAAGCGATCTGTACAGTACATGCCTACTCAGTGCTAGAATGTTTTCAAAATATAGGCTCAAAACATGCTAAAAATCGATATTTTAGGTGACCAAAGTCAATATGTGTATGCATCTTCTGCAACCGTTTATATCCCAAATTCAACCTCAAAACACCCGAAAATTCGATATTTTTGGGTCACAGAAGCGATCTGTACAGTACACGCCTACTCAGAGCTAGAATATTTTCAAAATATAGGCCCAAAACATGCTAAAAATCGATATTTTAGGTGCCAAAAGTCGATATCTCAAATTCAGGCCCAAAACACCCGAATATTCGATATTTTGGGGTCCCAAAAGCGAACTGTACATGCCTACTCCGTGTTTGAGTATTTTCAAAATACAGGCCCAAAACATACTGAAAATCGATCTTTTAGGTGCCCAAAAGTCGATATGTGCATGCATCTTCTGTACCTGTTTATAATTCAAATTCAGGCTCCAAACACATGAGAATTCTATATTTTGGGGTCCCAGAAGCGATCTGTACATGCCTATTCAGATACAGGCCCAAAACATGCTGAAAATCGATATTTTAGGTGCCCAAAGTCAATATGTGTATACATGCCTACTCAGTGCTAGAATATTTTCAAAATATAGGCCCAAAACATGCTAAAAATCGATATTTTAGGTGCACAAAGTCGATATCTCAAAATCAGGCCCAAAACACCCGAAAATTCGATATTTTGGCATCCCAGAAGCGATCTGTATATGCCTACTCCGTGTTAGAGTATTTTCAAAATACAGGCCCAAAACATACAGAAAATCGATATTTTATGTGCCCAAAAGTCGATATTTGCATGCATCTTCTATATTCGTTTATATCTAAAATTCAGGCTCCAAACACCCGAAAATTCGATATTATGGGGTCCCAGAAGCGATCTGTACATGCCTATTCAGATACAGGCCCAAAACATGCTGATAATCGATATTTGAGGTGCCCAAAGTCAATATGTGTATGCATTTTCTGCACCCGTTTAGATCCCAAATTCAACCTCAAAACACCCGAAAATTCAGTATTTTTTGGTCCTAGAAGCGATCTGTACATGCCTACTCAGTGCTAGAATGTTTTCAAAATATATGCTCAAAACATGCTAAAAATCGATATTTTAAGTGTCCAAAGTCGATATGTGCATGCATCTTCTGTACCCGTTTATATTTCAAATTCAGGCTCAAAACACCCGAAAATTCGGTATTTTTGGGTCCTAGAAGCGATCTGTACATGCCTACTCCTAGTTAGAATGTTTTCAAGATACAGACCCAAAACATGCTCAAAATCGATATTTTAGGTGCCCAAATGTCGATATGTGCATGAATCTTCAGTACCTGTTTATATCTCAAGTTCAGGCTCAAAACACCCGAAAATTCGATATTTTTGGGTCCCAGAAGCGATCTGTACATGCCTACTCAGTGCTAGAATATTTTTAAAATATAGGCCCAAAACATGCTAAAAATCGATATTTTAGGTGCCAAAAGTCGATATCTCAAATTCAGGGCCAAAACAACCGAAAATTCAATATTTTGGTTTCCCAGAAGCGATCTGTACAGTACATGCCTACTCCGTGTTAGAGTATTTTCAATATACAGGCCCAAAACAAACTGAAAATTGATCATTTTGGTGCCCAAAAGTCGATATGTGGATGCATCTTTTGTACCCGTTTATATCTTAAATTCAGGCTCCAAACACCTGAAAATTCGATACATGCCTACTCAGATACAGGACCAAAACATGCTAAAAATCGATATTTGAGATATCGATTTTGGGCACCTAAAATATCGATTTTTAGCATGTTTTGGGCCTATATTTTGAAAATATTCTAGCACTGAGTAGGCATGTACAGATTGCTTCTGGGACCCCAAAATATCGAATTTTCGGGTATTTTGAGCCTTAATTTGAGATATAAACGGGTACAGAAGATGCATGCACATATCGACTTTGGACATTTAAAATATCGATTTTTAGCATGTTTTGAGCCTTTATTTTGAAAACATTCTAGCACTAAGTAGGCATGTACAGATCGCTTATGGGACCAAAAAATATCGAATTTTCGGGTGTTTTGAGGTTTAATTTGGGATATTAACGGGTGCAGAAGATGCATACACATATTGACTTTGGGCACCTAAAATATCGATTTTCAGCATGTTTTGGGCCTGTATCTGAGTAGACATGTACAGATCGCTTCTGGGACCCCAAAATATCGAATTTTCGGGTGTTTGGAGCCTGAAATTGAGATATAAACAAATACAGAAGATGCATGCATATATCGACTTTTGGGCACCTAAAATATCGATTTTCTGTATATTTTGGGCCTGTATTTAAAAATAATCTAACACGGAGTTGGGATGTACAGATCGCTTCTGGGACCCCAAAATGTCGAATTTTCGGGTGTTTTGGGCCTGAATTTGAGATATCGACTTTGGGCACCTAAAATATCGATTTTTAGCATGTTTTGGGCCTATATTTTGAAAATATTCTAGCACTGAGTAGGCACGTACAGATCACTTCTGGGACCCCAAATTATCGAATTTTCGGGTGTCTTGAGCCTGAATTTGAGATATAAACGTGTACAGAAAATGCATTCACATATCGACTTTGGACACTTAATATATCGATTTTTAGCATGTTATGAGCCTATTTTTTGAAAACATTCTAGCACTGGGTAGGCATGTACAGATCGCTTCTGGGACCCCAAAATATCGAATTTTTGGGTGATTTTAGGTTTTATTTGGGATATAAACGGGTGCAGAAGATGCATACACATATTGAATTTGGGCACCTAAAATATCGATTTTCAGCATGTTTTGGGCCTGTATCTGAGTAGACATGTAAAGATCGCTTCTGGGACCCCAAAATATCGAATTTTCGGGTGTTTGGAGCCTGAATTTTAGATATAAACGGGTACAAAAGATGCATGCACATATCGACTTTGGACATTTAAAATATCGATTTTTAGCATGTTTTGAGCCTTTATTTTGAAAACATTCTAGCACTAAGTAGGCATGTACAGATCGCTTATGGGACCCAAAAATATCGAATTTTCGGGTGTTTTGAGGTTGAATTTGGGATGTTAACGGGTGCAGAAGATGCATACACATATTGACTTTGGGCACCAAAAATATCGATTTTCAGCATGTCTTGGGCCTGTATCTGAGTAGGCATGTACATATCGCTTCTGGGACCCCAAAATATCGAATTTTCGGGTGTTTGGAGCCTGAATTTAAGATATAAACGGATACAGAAGATGCATGCACATATCGACTTTTGGGCACCTAAAATATCAATTTTCTGTATGTTTTGGGCCTGTATTTTGAAAATACTCTAACACGGAGTAGGCATGTACAAATCGCTTCTGGGACCCCAAAATATCAAATTTTCGGGTGTTTTGGGCCTGAATTTGAGATATCGACTTTAGGCACCTAAAATATAGATTTTTAGCATGTTTTGGGCCTATATTTTGAAAATATTCTAGCACTAAGTAGGCATGTACAGATCGCTTCTGGGACCCCAAATATCGAATTTTCGGGTGTTTTGAGCCTGAATTTGAGATATAAACGGGTACAGAAGATGCATACACATATCGACTTTTGGGCACCTAAAATATCGATTTTGAGCATGTTTTGGGCCTGTATATTGAAAATACTCTAACACGGAGTAGGCATGTACAGATCGCTTCTAGGACCCAAAAAATACCGAATTTTCGGGTGTTTTTGAGCCTGAATTTGAGATATAAACGGGTACAGAGGATGCATGCACATATCGACTTTGGACACTTAAAATATCGATTTTTAGCATGTTTTGAGGCTATATTTTGAAAACATTTTAGCACTGAGTAGGCATGTAGAGATCGCTTCTGGGACCCCAAAATATCGAATTTTCGGGTGTTTTAGGCCTGAATTTGAGATATCGACTTTGGGCACTTAAAATATCGATTTTTAGCATGTTTTGGGCCTATATTTTGAAAATATTCTAGCACTGAGTAGGCAGGTACAGATCGCTTCTGACTCAAAAAAATATCGAATTTTAGGGTGTTTTGAGCCTGAATTTGAGATATAAACGGGTACAGAAGATGCATGCACATATCGACTTTGGACACTTAAAATATTGATTTTTAGCATGTTTTGAGCCTATGTTTTGAAAACATTCTAGCACTGAGTAGGCATATACAGATTGCTTCTGGGACCCAAAAATATCGAACTTTCGGGTGTTTTGATGTTGAATTTGGGATATAAACGGGTGCAGAAGATGCATACACATATTGACTTTGGGCACCTAAAATATCGACTTTCAGCATGTTTTAGGCCTGTATCTGAGTAGGCATGTACAGATCGCTTCTGGGAACCCAAAACTTCGAAATTTCGGGTGTTTGGAGCCTGAATTTGAGATATAAACGGGTACAGAAGATGCATGCACATATCGACTTTTGGGCACCTAAAATATCGATTTTTGTATGTTTTAAGCTTATATTTTGAAAATACTCTAACACAGAGTAGGCATGTACAGATCGCTTCTGGGACCCAAAAATATCGAATTTTCGGGTGTTTTGGGCCTGAATTTGAGATATAGACTTTGGGCACCTAAAATATCGATTTTTAGCATGTTTTGGGCCTATATTTCGACAATATTCTAGCACTAAGTAGGCATGTACAGATCACTTCTGGGACCCCAAAATATCGAATTTTCGGGTGTTTTGAGCCTGAATTGGAGATATAAACGGGTACAGAAGATGCATGCACATATCGACTTTGGACACTTAAAATATCGATTTTTAGCATGTTATGAGCCTATATTTTGAAAACATTCTAGCACTGAGTAGGCATGTACAGATCACTTCTGGGACCCAAAAATATCGAATTTTCGGGTGTTTTGGGCCTGAATTTGAGATATAGACTTTGGGCACCTAAAATATTGATTTTTAGCATGTTTTGGGCCTATATTTTGAAAATATTCAAGCATTGAGTAGGCATGTACAGAACGCTTCTTGGACCCCAAAATATCGAATTTTCGGGTGTTTTAAGCCTGAATTTGAGATATAAACGGATACAGAAGATGAATGCACATATCGACTTTGGGCATCTAAAATATCGATTATCAGCATGTTTTGGGACTGTATCTGAGTAGGCATGTACAGGTCGCTTCTGGGACCCCAAAATATCGAATTTTCAGGGATTTGGAGCCTGAATTTGAGATATAAACGGGTACAGAAGATGCATGCACCTATCGACTTTTGGGCACCTAAAATATCGATTTTCTGTATGTTTTGGGGCTGTATTTTGAAAATACTCTAACACGGAGTAGGCATGTACATATCGCTTCTGGGACCCCAAAATATCGAATTTTCGGGTGTTTTGGGCCTGAATTTGAGATATAAACAGGTACTAAAGATGCATGCACATATCGACTTTTGGGCACCTAAAATATCGATTTTGAGCATGTTTTGGGTCTGTATCTTGAAAACATTCTAACTAGGAGTAGGCATGTACAGTTTGCTTCTGGAACCCCAAAATATCGAATTTTCGGGTGTTTTGAGCCTGAATTTGAGATATAAACGGGTACAGAAGATGAATGCACATATCGACTTTGGACACTTAAAATATCGATTTTTAGCATGTTTTGAGCATATATTTTGAAAATACTCTAACACGGAGTAGGCATGTACAGATCACTTCTGGGACCCAAAAATACCGAATTTTCGGGTGTTTTGAGGTTGAATTTGAGATATAAACGAGTGCAGAAGATGCTTACACATATCGACTTTTGGGCACCTAAAAGATCGATTTTCAGTATGTTTTGGGCCTGTATTTTGAAAATACTCTAACACGGAGTAGGCAAGTACAGATCGCTTCTGGGACCCCAAAAAATCAAATTTTCGGGTGTTTGGAGCCTGAATTTGAAATATAAACGGGTACAGAAGAAGCATCCACATATCGACTTTTGGGCACCTAAAAGATCGATTTTCAGTATGTTTTGAGCCTGTATATTGAAAATACTATAACACGGAGAATGCATGTACAGATCGCTTGTGGGACCCCAAAATATCGAATTTTCGGGTGTTTTAGGCCTGAATTTGAGATATCGACTTTGTGCACCTAAAATATCGATTTTTAGCATGTTTTAGGCCTATATTTTGAAAATATTCTAACACTGAGTAGGGATGTACAGATCGCTTGTGGGACCCCCAAATATCGAATTTTCGGGTGTTTTGAGCCTGAATTTGATATATAAACGGGTACAGAAAATGCATGCACATATTGACTTTTGGCACCTAAAATATCGATTTTGAGCATGTTTTGGGCCTGTATATTGAAAATACTCTAACACGGAGTAGGCATGTACAGATCGCTTCTAGGACCTAAAAAATACCGATTTTTCCTGTGTTTTTGGGCCTGAATTTGAGATATAAACGGGTACAGAGGATGCATGCACATATCGACTTTGGACACTTAAAATATCGATTTTTAGCATGTTTTGAGGCTATATTTTGAAAACATTTTAGCACTGAGTAGGAATGTACAGATCGCTTCTGGGACCCAAAAATACCGAATTTTCGGGTGTTTTGAGGTTGAATTTGAGATATAAACGAGTGCAGAAGAGGCATGCACATATCGACTTTGGACACTTAAAATATCGATTTTCAGCATGTTTTGGGCCTGTATTTTGAAAATACTCTAACACGGAGTAGGCATGTACAGATCGCTTCTAGGACTCAAAAATACCGAATTTTCGGGTGTTTTGAGTGTGAATTTGAAATATAAACGGGTACAGAAGATGCATGCACATATCGACTTTGGACACTTAAAATATCGATTTTTAGCATGTTTTGAGCCTATATTTTGAAAACATTCTAGCACTGAGTAGGAATGTACAGATCGCTTCTGGGACCCAAAAATACCGAATTTTCGGGAGTTTTGAGGTTGAATTTGAGATATAAACGAGTGCAGAAGAGGCATGCACATATCGACTTTGGACACTAAAAATATCGATTTTCAGCATGTTTTGGGCCTGTATTTTGAAAATACTCTAACACGGAGTAGGCATGTACAGATCACTTCTGGGACCCAAAAATACAGAATTTTCGGGTGTTTTGAGGTTGAATTTGAGATATAAACGAGTGCAGAAGATGCATTCACGTATCGACTTTTGGACACATAAAATATCGATTTTCAGTATGTTTTGGGCCTGTATTTTGAAAATACTCTAACACGGAGAATGCATGTACAGATCGCATCTGGGACCCCAAAATATCGAATTTTCGGGTGTTTTGGGCCTGAATTTGAGATATAGAGTTTTTGCACCTAAAATATCGATTTTTAGCATGTTTTAGGCCTATATTTTTGAAAATATTCTAGCACTGAGTAGGCATGTACAGATCGCTTCTGGGACCTCAAAATATCGAATTTTCGGGTGTTTGGAGCCTGAATTTGAGATATCGACTTTGGGCACCGAAAATATCGATTTTTAGCATGTTTTGGGCCTATGTTTTGAAAATATTCTAGCACTGAGTAGGCAGGTACAGATCGCTTTTGACTCCCAAAAATATCGAATTTTAGGGTGTTTTGAGCCTGAATTTGAGATATAAACGGGTACAGAAGATGCATGCACATATCGACTTTGGAAACTTAAAATATTGATTTTTAGCATGTTTTGAGCCTATATTTTGAAAACATTCTAGCACTGAGTAGGCATATACAGATTGCTTCTGGGACCCAAAAATATCGAATTTTCGGGTGTTTTGATGTTGAATTTGGGATATAAACGGGTGCAGAAGATGCATACACATATTGACTTTGGGCACCTAAAATATCGACTTTCAGCATGTTTTAGGCCTGTATCTGAGTAGGCATGTACAGATCGCTTCTGGGACCCCAAAAAATCGAAATTTCGGGTGTTTGGAGCCTGAATTTGAGATATAAACGGGTACAGAAGATGCATGCACATATCGACTTTTGTGCACCTAAAATATCGATTTTTGTATGTTTTAAGCTTATATTTTGAAAATACTCTAACACAGAGTAGGCATGTACAGATCGCTTCTGGGACCCCAAAATATCAAATTTTCTGGTCTTTTGAGCCTGAATTTGAGATATAAACGGGTACAGAAAATGCATGCACATATTGACGTTGGGCACCAAAAATATCGATTTTCAGCATGTTTTGGGCCTATATTTTGAAAATACTCTACCATGGAGTAGGCATGTACAGATCCCTTCAGAGACCCAAAAATATAGAATTTTCGGGTGTTTTGAGCCTGAATTTGAGATATAGACTTTGGGCACCTAAAATATCGATTTTTAGCATGTTTTCGGCCTATATTTTGACAATATTCTAGCACTAAGTAGGCATGTACAGATCACTTCTGGGACCCCAAAATATCGAATTTTCGGGTGTTTTGGGCCTGAATTTGAGATATAGACTTTGGGCACCTAAAATATTGATTTTTAGCATGTTTTTGGCCTATATTTTGAAAATATTCAAGCACTGAGTAGGCATGTACAGAACGCTTCTTAGACCCCAAAATAACGAATTTTCGGGTGTTTTAAGCCTGAATTTGAGATATAAACGGATACAGAAGATGAATGCACATATCGACTTTGGGCACCTAAAATATCGACTTTCAGCATGTTTTGGGACTGTATCTGAGTAGGCATCTACAGGTCGTTTCTGGGACCCCAAAATATCGAATTTTCGGGTGTTTGGAGCCTGCATTTGAGATATAAACGGGTACAGAAGATGCATGCACATATTGACTTTTGGGCACCTAAAATATCGATTTTTAGCATGTTTTGAGCCTATATTTTTAAAACATTCTAGCACTTAGTAGGCATGTACAGATCGCTTCTGGGACCCAAAAATATCGAATTTTCGGGTGTTTTGAGGTTGAATTTGGGATATAAACGGGTGCAGAAGATGCATACACATATTGACTTTGGGCCCCTAAAATATCGATTTTCACCATGTTTTAAGGCCTGTATCTGAGTAGGCATGTACGGGTCGCTTCTGGGACCCCAAAATATCGAATTTTCGGATGTTTTGAGCCTGAATTTAAGATATAAACGGGTACAGAAGATGCATGCACATATTGATTTTTGGGCACCTAAAATATCGATTTTCAGCATGTTTTGGGACTGTGTATGAGTAGGCATGTACAGGTCGCTTCTGGGACCCCAAAATATCGAATTTTCGGGTGTTTGGAGCCTGAATTTGAGATATAAACGGGTACAGAAGATGCATGCACATATCGACTTTTGGGCACCTAAAATATCGATTTTCTGTATGTTTTGGGCCTGTATTTTGAAAATACTTTAACACGGAGTAGGCATGTACAGTTCGCTTCTGGGACCCCAAAATATCGAATTTTCGGGTGTTTTAAGTCTGAATTTGAGATATAAACGGGTACAGAAGATGCATGCACATATCGACTTTTGGGCACCTAAAATATCGATTTTCTGTATGTTTTTGGCCTGTATTTTAAAAATACTCTAACACGGAGTAGGCATGTACAGATCGCTTCTGGGACCCCAAAATATCGAATTTTCGGGTGTCTTGGGCCTGAATTTAAGATATCGACTTTGGGCACCTAAAATATCGATTTTTAGCATGTTTTGGGCCTATATTTTGAAAATATTCTAGCACTGAGTAGGCATGTACAGATCGTTTCTTGGACCCCAAAATATCGAATTTTCGGATGTTTTGAGCCTGAATTTGAGATATAAACGGGTACCGAAAATGCATGCACATAAAATATTGACTTTGGGCACCTAAAATATCGATTTTTAGCATGTTTTGGGCCTGTATTTTGAAAATACTCTAACACGGAGTAGGCATCTACACACCGCTTCTGGGTCCCAAAAATATCGAATTTTCGGGTGTTTTGAGCCTGAATTTGAGATATAAACAGGTACTGAAGATGCATGCACATATCGACTTTTGGGCACCTAAAATATCGATTTTGAGCTTGTTTTGGGTCTGTATCTTGAAAACATTCTAACACGGAGTAGGCAAGTACAGACCGCTTCTAGGACCCAAAAATACCGAATTTTCGGGTGTTTTGAGCCTGAATTTGATATATAAACAATTGCAGAAGATGCATACACATATTGACTTTAGTCACCTAAAATATCGACTTTTAGCATGTTTTGGGCCTGTATTTTGAAAATACTCTAACACGGAGTAGGCAAGTACAGATCGCTTCTGTGACCCCAAAATATCGAATTTTCGGGTGTTTGGAGCCTGAATTTGAGATATAAACGGGTACAGAAGAAGCATCCACATATCGACTTTTGGGCACCTAAAAGATCGATTTTCAGTATGTTTTGGGCCTGTATATTGAAAATACTCTAACACGGAGAATGCATGTACAGATCGCTTCTGGGACCCAAAAATATCGAATTTTCGGGTGTTTTAGGCCTGAATTTGAGATATCGTTTTTGGGCACCTAAAATATCGATTTTTAGCATGTTTTGGGCCTATATTTTGAAAATATTCTAACATTGAGTAGGCATGTACAGATCGCTTCTGGGACCCTCAAATATCGAATTTTCGGGTGTTTTGAGCCTGAATTTGATATATAAACGGGTACAGAAAATGCATGCACATATTGACTTTGGACACTTAAAATATCGATTTTTAGCATGTTTTGAGGCTATATTTTGAAAACATTCTAGCACTGAGTAGGAATGTACAGATCGCTTCTGGGACCCAAAAATACCGAATTTTCGGGTGTTTTGACCCTGAATTTGAGATATAAACGAGTGCAGAAGATGCATGCACATATCAACTTTGGACACTTAAAATATCGATTTTCAGCATGTTTTGGGCCTGTATTTTGAAAATACTCTAACACGGAGTAGGCATGTACAGATTACTTCTGGGACCCAAAAATATCGAATTTTCGGGTGTTTTGGGCCTGAATTTGAGATATCGACTCTGGGCACCTAAAATATCGATTTTTAGCATATTTTGGGCCTATATTTTGAAAATATTCTAGCACTAAGTAGGCATGTACAGATCACTTCTGGGACCCCAAAATATCGAATTTTTGGGTGTTTTGAGCCTGAATTTGAGATATAAACAGGTACTGAAGATGCATGCACATATCGACTTTTGGGCACCTAAAATATCGATTTTGAGCATGTTTTGGGTCTGTATCTTGAAAACATTCTAACTAGGAGTAGGCATGTACAGTTTGCTTCTAGGACCCAAAAATACCGAATTTTCGGGTGTTTTGAGCCTGAATTTGAGATATAAACGGGTACAGAAGATGCATGCACATATCGACTTTCGACACTTAAAATATCGGTTTTTAGCAAGTTTTGAGCCTAGATTTTGAAGACATTCTAGCACTGTGTAGGAATGTACAGATCGCTTCAGGGACCCAAAAATACCGAATTTTCGGGTGTTTTGAGGTTGAATTTGAGATATAAACGAGTACAGAAGATGCATTCACATATTGACTTTGGGCACCTAAAATATTGATTTTCAGCATGTTTTGGGCCTGTATTTTGAAAATACTCTAACAAGGAGTAGGCATGTACAGATCGCTTCTGGGACCCTAAAATATCGAATTTTCGGGTGTTTTGAGGTTGAATTTGAGATATAAACGTGTACAGAAAATGCATTCACATATTGACTTTGTTCACCAAAAATATCGATTTTCAACATGTTTTGGGCCTGTATCTTGAAAACAATCTAACTAGGAGTAGGCATGTACAGTTCGCTTCTGGGAAACCAAAATATCGAATTTTCGGGTGTTTTGGGACTGAATTTGAGATATCGACTTTGGGCACCTAAAATATCGATTTTTAGCATGTTTTGAGCTTATATTTTGAAAACATTATAGACCGGAGTAGACATGTACAGTTTGCTTCTGGGAAACGAAAATATCGAATTTTTGGGTGTTTTGAGCCTGAATGTGAGATATAAACAGGTACTGAAGATGCATGCACATATTGACTTTTGGGCACCTAAAATATCGATTTTGAGCATGTTTTGGGTCTGTATTTTGAAAACATTCTAACTAGGAGTAGGCATGTACAGTTTGCTTCTGGGACCCCAAAATATCGAATTTTCGGGTGTTTTGAGCCTGAATTTGAGATATAAACGGGTACAGAAGATGCATGCACATATCGACTTTGGATAATTAAAATATCGATTTTTAGCACGTTTTGAGCCTATATTTTGAAAATATTCTAGCACTGAATAGGTATGTACAGATCGCTTCTGGGACCCAAAAATATCGAATTTTCGGGTGTTTTGAGGTTGAATTTGGGATATTAACGGGTGCAGAAGATGCATACACATATTGACTTTGCTCACCTAAAATATCGATTTTCAGCATGTTTTGGGCCTGTATTTTGAAAATACTCTAACACGGAGTAGGTAAGTACAGATCGCTTCTGGTAGCCCAAAATATCGAATTTTCGGGTGTTTGGAGCCTGAATTTGATATATAAACGGGTACAGAAGATGCATCCACATATCGACTTTGGACACTTAAAATATCGATTTTTAGCATGTTTTGAGCCTTCATTTTGAAAACATTCTAGAACTGAGTTCGCTTCTGGGAAACAAAAATAGTGCATTTGTCGCGGCTTCTAGCCGCTTAAATTGTATTTATTGGTTGTGAAACCAGCACAGCTGTTTGCTATAGAATAGGCCCCTTCACAAGCCCAGGCCCCGTGTAGGCATAATCTGGGTTGGAAGGGTCAATTCCGTGACGTTCATCAGAAGTAAATAAAATTCAAATCTGGCGCTGTACTGATAGTGGAGCCACCTGGTGGTGGTGAGGTGAGGTATTAAGCCCCTCCTCCGCTGAATACCGCTCGCCCACTCCAATGAGAAAGAAGTGAGTGCCTGGCGCATCGGGAGGTGGGTGGGACAGTAGAAGCTGTGCTGGTTTCACAACCAATAAATACAATTTAAGCGGCTAGAAGCCGCGACAAATGCACTATTATTGGTATAGTGAAACCAGCACAGCTGTTTGCTATGCATGCGATGCGGTAGGTGGGAGGTGAGGTGGAGGCAATCACGTGCTAGTTAAGAGTGGTTGAGAGCGGAGGGCAGGAAAGGTAACCGAGCCCGGTGAGGCAGCAACTAACGCCCCTCCCGACACTGGCTAGGTGAAACGCCGTGGTGGGGGAGAAGTAGCTTATACCATATAACCGTAGACCATTCTGTTATAGACCAGAATTGTTACACATAAAGTCTTTATAGGTAGACTCGAGGGTTCGGGCCTAGGAGAGGAGGGGGGAGGTGCCCATGGCTACTCCCCCCCCCCTTTTCCTCCCCCCCCCATTCCCCCCCCCCCCCCCCCTTATTCAAGTCTTCTGAGTTAGGGCTATGGCCCTCGCTCAGGTAATGTGATCCCGAGGGGATGAAGGAGGACACTAGGATCCAGATATCCTGTGTAAAAATATCTCCTGTCACTCATCGTAGTTAAATAATTGTTTGGAAAATGAATACACAAGAATTCCGTAACAATGTAATTTATTATAGACTCTCTTTCACCATATGTACACGTGAAGAATGGGGATGAGTATGAAGCTGTACAAGATGTGGATGAGGTATGGGATGATGTGACGGGACTTAAATCACCCGACCTTTTCTCTTCGGGCGGCCCCTCCCCCCCATGTGTCTCCCGCGGGGACCCTGGGGAATAGGAGGTGGAGTACCCATAGCCACACAGGGGGTAGGGGAGAGCGAGTGGAACAGGTACCTCGTCCTGAAGGAGGAAGTGGACGCCCAGCCCCCTAAATCCCTGACCCTCTCCACCGAGTGAGTCCTGAGGAAGGCGAGGGAGGCGGCCACGCCCCTAACGCTGTGAGCCCTCGGGGCGTGTCCGGGATCCCCGTTCTCTATCACTCGGCAGAGAAGGCGAGCGATTGACCTAGGGAAGAGAGGGTTACCGGACCTAGAGTTGTAGAAGAGGTGGTCCGGAGAAGTCCCTCTCGTCGCCTCCACGTATGCAACAAAGGCGTGAACTGGGCAGAGGGGGTGGAAATTTCCATCCCTCAGGAACGAGGGTACTGCGAGAGGGCCAATTCTGTCGTCAGCCTGCTCGTTCTTAGCTAGAAAAGCAGGAGAGGGGGAAATGGTTAAGGAAGTAAGGTTAGGGGTTACTGAAGAAAAGGCTGTGTGACGGGTCAGGGCTGCCAACTGAGAAGCCCTGTAACCTGTAGCTAAGGCGAGCAGGAAGAGAGCTTTCTGGAGGAGGTGACAAACCTCCAGAGGGACCCCCTCGAAGGTCAGGTAGGAAAGGACACGATGAAGGGACCAGGAGGGTGTCTGGGCCCGGTGAGGTGCGGTCCCCGCCCGAATCCCCATCCTCAGGAGAGAGAGAGGCCTCTCCGAAACCTTAATGTTAAAACCCAGGAGGAGGGGATCAGACAGGGCTGCGTGATGCGCAAGCACCGTCGCCGGGGCCCTGTTGGTGGAATCGGCGAGCCACGTGAGGAATTCCAGGACTGTGTCCTCCGAGATGACCCTGGAGGGGTGTCTTCGCAAGAAGTCCTGGAATCTTTTCCAGCACGATTCGTATTGTCGCACCGAAGACTGACGATGAGCCCTCAACATCTTGTCCACTGTCTCCTTAGTGAACCTTTTGCTGAGGACTCCCCGTAGAAACTCCAAGCGTGTAGTTTCAGTGACGCTTGGAGTGGTGCAGACAGGGTGCTGGAGAGGCACGCCGATCCCAACTGAAGGGGATGCGGGCACCACCGGGACAACTCTCCGAACCACGGCTGTGCTGGCCAGAGGGGGGCTATGAGGAGAACCCTCACCCTGAAAGTGCGCAGCTTGAGGATCGCCTTCAGGAGGACTGAAGTGGCTGGGGGTGGGAAGAGGTAGAGATGACCCCACCTGTTCCAGTCCTCCGTGAAGGCGTCCGGGCCTCCCGCCTCTGTTCTGGATGAGAAAGTCAGGAACAGAGGGAGTAGGGCCGTGGATGGGGAGGCGAATAGGTCCACCTCCGGTGTCCCGTAGCGAAGGCAGAGAGACTCGAACACAAGGGGACGCAGTTGCCACTCGACTGACGTCCCCCTGAACCTGGATAGGGCGTCCGCGCAATCGTTCTCCCGCCCTGGCACGTAGCGGGCCGAGAGGTGAATGTCCCTCTTGGCCGCTATTGCGAAAATCTGTTCTGACAGGGACAGGAGAATTTCCGACCGTACGGTGCCCTGTTTCTGTAGGCACTGCACGGCCGCAACGTTGTCCATATCGAAGCGGACGCCTATCCTGGCAAACTGAGGGTGTCTGTTGAGCCATTCCTTCGCTACCATCAACTCCCGGGCGTTGATGTGCAGTAGCCTTTCCCCTTCCTTCCATCCCCCGCACCGTTGATGTCCCAGGCAAGACTGGTATCCCCAGCCTACGTCCGATGCGTCTGTCGCCACCGTAATCCCCGGGGGAGGGAACACCCAGGGGACCCGCTGACGCAGGGCACCGGGACGTAGCCAGGGGCGAAGGAGGCGGTGGAGAGAGGGGGACTCTTGCCTGGGAAGGTCCCTGTGTGCGGGGGACAGGTGGAGGTTTACCTCCCGCGTCAGCCTCCTGTGTTTCAATCGTCCCAGGGGCATTGCAGGGGCCGCGAAATTTAGGGACCCGAGCAATGATTCCCACTGGCGGCGAGAGAAAGTACGGGAAAAATGCGCCTGGCGGACGTGGCGGAGGGTCCGGCGGGCGTTGTCTGGAGCGAGAGAGAGGGTGGCCGAAAGAGAGTCCCACTCTATTCCTAGCCAACACAGCTTGCGAGTGGGGGTGAGAGACGACTTGGGGATGTTCAACAGAAACCCCATTTCCTCTAGCACTCCCCTCGCTACCCGGACGTTGTTTGCTACCTGCTCCTTGGAAGGGGCGTGAAGCAACCAATCGTCCAGGTACATGAGGGTGGGGACACCCGCCTCTGCCAGACGGGATGCCACCACCCTCACGAGTTTTGTGAAGACTCGCGGAGCTAGAGAAAGACCGAAAGGGAGCCTGGTAAACTGGAACGTCTCGGTCCCCACCTGGAAGGCCAGAAAGCGGCGAAACCTGGGGTGGATCGGGACGTGCCAGTACGCATCCTTGAGATCCAGGGATGCTAACCAGTCTCCCTTCCTCAGAACTGTGCGGACCTGAGCAACCGAAACCATCCTGAAATGTAACGTTTTCACGAATTTGTTTAGTTTGCTCAGGTCCATCACCAATCTCGTTTTTCCCTGATCCTTTTTGGGGACCGTGAATAAACGAGAAAGAAAGACCCTTCCCGTCGCCCGCTCCACTACCCCTTTTTCCCGCATTTCTAACACATGCGGGACGACCGAAAGTGACACTTTGGTTGAGGCAGGAGGTAGACGTAGTGGCTGTAACGGGAGAAGACAGGTGTCAGTGAGAGTACCGTTAATCCTAATCCCCCGGGGCCCGAGGGACCCGTGGTGGTTGGGGGGTGAATGACAGGAGAGGCAGAGATTTTGACCGCAAGGGAAAATCTGATTTTGACCTAACGGTACCCCAAGGACGGGATTAGGCATAATTCATATGTCAGAAAGTAAGGATGACAGTTACTCACCGGAACAGTAATCCAGGGCCATGACAGGCCCTGGCGAATTATCCTTGCTGCCCAGCCGTGGGTGGGCCAGGCTGCTGACCACCCTGTGAGGCAGCCCAGAGTGGGACCCTCAAGTGGCGCGGTCCTTCTGGGCGGGGTGGTTGAAGGAGGACTTGGGCTTCGAGTAGGGCTTGGAGCCCTGTCCCCTTCCTCGAAAGGGCTGCTGGCCCCTCTGGGAGGGCCTGTTGTGTGCTCTCGGGGGAGTGGGATAGGAGGGCCTCGGTAGCCTGGAGGGCTGGGAGGGCCTCCGGGGCTGGTAGGCTGGTCTGGCTGGCTGTGGGGCACGTGGCCTACGGACAAACAGAATGATTAGGAACCAACGTAGACCCGAAAATCCTTTCATTTCACCCCCGTGACAACTCGGGTAAGACGAACACGAGAGGTACTTACTTGGAGGTGGAAGGCTTTGGTAAATTGATTACCGCTGGGAGGGAGGCGAAGATCGTGTCTGTCGCCGGTTGGTCAAAGAGGGCGGGGGACAAGGGGGCAGCTCGCACCACTCCCCTCTGTGCCATCTCCGGCGCAGATTTAGCCGCCGCCTGGCGGGCTGCCAGTCTCGCCTCGGCGAACGCCTTCGCCTCCTCCCGCATGAAGTGGGTTGACATTGCCGCCACGCCCTCCATCACGGTGGCCATGGAAGAGAGGGTGTCACTGTAAGGGGTAAACAAGGAAAAAACCGAGCGAACCCGGGGATAAGTACCCGGGAGTAACAGGGAGACCCTCTACCCAGCATCCCTAAAAACATGATACACGAGTAAGGTACTCACGCTAGCTGTACACCCGACATCTCGTGGTAGGAGTTGGTTAGGGCGTTGAGGCAGTCCCTAATCAACGAGGCGGCTGCTCCCGTGGAGATGGTGTGGGCCAGCTCCAGACGGGTAGCAGACTCCGCCTGTCGCAACTTACCATCGGGCTCCTTCAGCTGATAGGGGACCGGGGGCTCCTTCTCCGTCTTCCACAGGCACTCCCTCAAGCCCGGGGGAGCCCGGGAATGAGGGAGGATGACGGGGAAAGACGGAGGAGGGGGCTTCCTGGGCGCGTTGTTTCTCTGGTGGTCCAGGGACTTAAGGAGAAGGGCTGGAATATCCAGGTCCCCTTCGCCCTTATCCCCCGGGAAGTACGCGTCCGGGGAAAGGAGGAGAGCCGTGTTACCGTGGGAGCGGTCAATCCTCCAAGCCCCGGACAAGTGTAGCTGGCTGTACTCCACCAGGAAACCCATCGCGTCCAGGGTCGCCGCAGAGGACACCCTAGCTGAAGTGGGTACGGGCGCTGAGATAGGACGGACCTTGTAGAAGGGAATAGCCTCGCCCTTCTCATCCGCCCCCCACTTCACCACGACGTCATCCCTCCGGATCCACACGTCTGGTTGAGCTGTGTCCGGAGACCAGGCCACCAATCTGCCCTCCTCCGAAGAGTGGGTCTATGCAGGAGGGAGAAGAGACCAAGAGTAGGGAAGGTATCCGTCTCCCGAAGGAGGGGGTGACGGGGACGGAGGTGCGGAGGTAACCAACTCCTCAGCTACGTCCCCCGACGGAGACTCGAGCCCTGGGGAAACGGGAGGCACGAAAAGGACTCCCACATCCCCGGGAGGACTCGAGCCCTCGACGGGAGCAGCAGCGGGAGGCGGGGGAACAGGAGCGGGTTCCGTAGCGACAGCCGGAGGCTGCGCGACGGAAGCCCCAGGAAAAGCGTGAGGAATAAGGGCGTGGAAGATCTTAACTATCTTCCTCGACGAGGGGCTGTCCCCCCCCCGCTTACCCCTGCGGGAATTGCGGGCGGGCGAAGGAGAGCTCCCCGACGACGAAGAAGAGGAAGAGGACAACGAAGAAGAGGAGGAAGGAGAACGGCGACGAGCACGGGACTACCTGGAGTGGCGGGACCTTTTAGCTGAACGCTTGCGTCCTCTAGAGAGGCCTGAGGAGCCAGCTCTAGCAGGAGGCGAAGCTGGGGGTTCCCTGCTGGGCCCTTGTACCGGTGAGGCAGTCGGGAGAACCAGCGCGACAGACTCGCTCGCTTCCCGGGGGGATAAGCCCCGAGAAGGAGTCGTAGTACCGCCTAGGGAAGAAGGCTCAATCTCTCGGGCCTCAGGAGGTTCTAGCCCCTGAGACTCCGAGAGACAGGAAGAAGGGTAACGGGTCCTGAATAAACCCAGGTCCGCTCCCAAAATCGGGTCCACCCACGCCAAAGAAGAACCGTCTCGTTTGTGGGCCATTCTCCTAGCCCTCGTCCACGCCATACGAAGAGAAGCAAGGGCAGGGAGCTTGGAGCGGGCAGAAGGGGAGGTAACCCGACACAACTCAGCCCAGGGGCGGCACACACCACACGCCAAAGGGTCGTAACCCAAGGAAGTGAAGCAGGGTGCGTGAGGAGAACAGTGCAGGTGTCCGTCAGGCGAGACCCGCACGGTACATCCTGAGGCAGCACAAAGGGCACGAGTAGGCTGGGGGAGAAAAGAATACACAAACATGGGTTAACACGTGCAAACACTGGAACACAAACCCATCCTCCCCGAAGGAAAGAAGCGCGGGACACGCCCGCTGAACCTGGGGACCAGAACACGATCCCCCACACTCGCGCAGCCGCCCAGGGAAAAACCCTGTAAAACCAGAATCGTCCGCCACATGGAGCGGGTAAAAAAGGGCCCCCCCGGACAGATGAACCAGAAGGAGGGGTAGGAGGGGACCCGATAGCCTGAGAAGAAACACTCCAGGCTGAAAATAATGGAAGAACCCCAAAATAAAATAAAAAACCCCCGCCCGGGAGAGGAAGAGAGAACCAGGGCACAATTCTCACTCCCCCCTACCGAGAGGGGACACATAATAATCGGGGAAGGCAAGAGGAAGGGCTGCAAAGACCCCATGTGGTCACCACGTGGGGCGGGGAAGTCCCACGTGGCGCCCACTAACCTCGCTAAAAAACCCAGAAAACCCCGATAAAATACACATGAAGAATGTACTAGTGGAAGGAGGGACAGTGAAAGAGGGGACAGACGGAGAAAAACTCCGAAAACAGGGGCTGAAAAGCCCCCTTCGCTTAAGGAAAGAACTAAGTCCTAACGAAGAAAAAACCCCCATAAACACCTAAAAACCCTCCTAGAAAACACACATGATACATCTGCAAAGCAGGCTAGCCACTAGAACACAAAAGAAAAACTTAGCAGGAACACGCGACACAATACCATAGCGTAGCAGCGAGGAGCGTAGATGTTGACAGAGACGTGTTCCGCGACAGAGTGGGCGAGCGGTATTCAGCGGAGGAGGGGCTTAATACCTCACCTCACCACCACCAGGTGGCTCCACTATCAGTACAGCGCCAGATTTGAATTTTATTTACTTCTGATGAACGTCACGGAATTGACCCTTCCAACCCAGATTATGCCTACACGGGGCCTGGGCTTGTGAAGGGGCCTATTCTATAGCAAACAGCTGTGCTGGTTTCACTATACCAATAATATCGAATTTTCGGGTGTTTTGGGCCTGAATTTGAGATATCGACTTTGGGCACCTAAAATATCGATTTTTAGCATGTTTTGAGCCTATATTTTGAAAACATTATAGACCTGAGTAGGCATGTACAGTTTCCTTCTGGGAAACCAAAATATCGAATTTTCGGGTGTTTTGAGCCTGAATTTGAGATATAAACGAGTACAGAAGATGCATGCACATATCGACTTTGGACACTTAAAATATCGATTTTTAACATGTTTTGAGCCTATATTTTGAAAACATTCTAGCACTGAGTAGGCATGTACAGATTGCTTCTGGGACCCAAAAATATCGAATTTTGGAGTGTTTTGAGGTTGAATTTGGGATATAAACTGGTGCAGAAGATGCATACACATATTGACTCTGGTCACCTAAAATATCGATTTTCAGCATGTTATAGGCCTGTATCTGAGGAGGCTTGTACAGATCGCTTCTGGGACCCCAAAATATCGATTTTTCGGGTGTTTGGAGCCTGAATTTAAGATATAAACGGGTACAGAAGATTCATGCACATATCGACTTTTGGGCACCTAAAAGATCGATTTTCAGTATGTTTTCGGCCTGTATTATAAAAATACTCTAAAACGGAGTAGGCATGTACAGTTCGCTTCTGGGACCCCAAAAAATCGAATTTAAGGGTGTTTTGGGCCTGAATTTGAGTTATCGAGTTTGTGCACCTAAAATATCGATTTTTAGCATGTTTTGGGCCTATATTTTGAAAATATTCTAGCACTAAGTAGGCATGTACAGATCACATCTAGGACCCCAAAATATCGAATTTTCGGGTGTTTTGAGCCTGAATTTGAGATATAAACGTGTACAGAAGATGCATGC
Source organism: Petrolisthes cinctipes (assembly GCA_033782935.1). Lineage (NCBI taxonomy): Eukaryota > Metazoa > Arthropoda > Malacostraca > Decapoda > Porcellanidae > Petrolisthes > Petrolisthes cinctipes. Next base: position 561,656 of record JAWQEG010000068.1, read on the forward strand.
ACATATCGACTTTGGACACTTAAAATATTGATTTTTATCACGTTTTGAGCCTATATTTTGAAAATATTCTAGCACTGAGTAGGCATGTACAGATCGCTTCTGGGACCCTAAAATATCGAATTTTCGGGTGTTTTGAGGTTGAATTTGGGATATAAACGGGTGCAGAAAATGCATACACATATTGACTTTGGGCAAATAAAATTTCGATTTTCAGCATGTTTTGGGTCTGTATCTGAGTAGACAAGAACAGATCGCTTCTGGGACCCCAAAATATCGAATTTTCGGGTGTTTGGAGCCTGAATTTGAGATATAAATGGGTACAGAAGATGCCTGCACATATCGACTTTTGGGCACCCAAAATATTGATTTTCTTTATGATTTGAGCCTGTGTTTTGAAAATTCTCCAACCCGGAGTAGGCATGTACAGATTGCTTCTAAGACCCCAAAATATCGAATTTTCGGGTGTTTTGGGCCTGAATTTGAGATATAGACTTTGGGCACCTAAAAGATCGATTTTCAGTATGTTTTCGGCCTGTATTTTAAAAATACTCTAACACGGAGTAGGCATGTACAGTTCGCTTCTGGGACCCCAAAATATCGAATTTTCGGGAGTTTTGGGCCTGAATTTGAGATATCGAGTTTGTGCACCTAAAATATCGATTTTTAGTATGTTTTGGGCCTATATTTTGAAAATATTCTAGCACTAAGTAGGCATGTACAGATAACATCTGGGACCCAAAACAAACGAATTTTCGGGTGTTTTGACCCTGAATTTGAGATATAAACGTGTACAGAGGATGCATGAACATATCGACTTTGGATACTTAAAATATCGATTTTTAGCACGTTTTGATCCTATATTTTGAAAATATTCTAGTACTGAGTAGGCATGTACAGATCGCTTCTGGGACCCAAAAATATCGAATTTTCGGGTGTGTTGAGGTTGAATTTGGGATATAAACGGGTACAGAAGATGCATGCACATATCGACTTTTGGGCACCTGAAGGTCGATTTTCAGTATGTTTTGGACCTGTATTTTGAAAATATTCTAACACGGAGTAGGCATGTACAGTTCGCTTCTGGGACCCCAAAATATCGAATTTTCAGGTGTCTTGGGCCTGAATTTGAGATATCGACTTTGGGCACCTAAAATATCGATTTTCAGCATGTTTTGGGCCAGTATTTTGAAAATACTCTAACACGGAGTAGGCAAGTACAGATCGCTTCTGGGACCCCAAAATATCGATTTTTCGGGTGTTTGGAGCCTGAATTTGAGATATAAACGGGTACAGAAGATGCAGCCACAAATCGACTTTTGGGCACTTAAAAGATCGAATTTCAGTATGTTTTGGGCCGGTATATTGAAAATACTCTAACACGGAATAGGCATGTAAAGATCGCTACTGGGAGGCCAAATTATCGAATTTTCGGGTGTTTTGGGCCTGAATTTGAGATATCGACTTTGGGCACCTAAAATATGGATTTTTAGCATGTTTTTTGGCCTTTATTTTGAAAATATTCTACCACTGAGTAGGCATGTACAGATCGCTTCTGGGACCTCAAAATATCGAATTTTCGGGAGTTTTGACTCTGAATTTGAGATATATACGGGTACAGAAGATGCATGCACATATCGACTTTTGGGCATCTAAAATATCGATTTTGAGCATGTTTTGGGTCTGTATCTTGAAAACATTCTAACTAAGAGTAGGCATGTACATATCGCTTCTAAAACCAAAAATACCAAATTTTCGGGTGTTTTGAGCCTGAATTTGAGATATAAACGGGTACAGAAGATGCATGCACATATCGACTTTGGACACTTAAAATATCGATTTTTAGCATGTTTTGAGCCTTTATTTTGAAAATATTCTAGAACTGAGTAGGCATGTACAGATCGCTTCTGGGACCCAAAAATATCGAATTTTCGGGTGTTTTCAGGTTGAATATGGGATATAAACGGGTGCAGAAGATACATACACATATTGACTTTGGGCACCTAAAATTTCGATTTTCAGCATATTTTGGGCCTGTATTTGAGTAGGCAAGTACAGATCGCTTCTGGGACCCCAAAATATCGAATTTTCAGGTGTTTGGAGCCTGAATTTGAGATATAAACGGGTACAGAATATGCATGCACATATTGACTTTGCGCACCTAAAATATCGATTTTCAGCATGTTTTGGGCCTGTATTTTGAAAATACTCTAACACGGAATAGGCATGTACAGATCGCTTCTGGGACCCAAAAATATCGAATTTTCGGGTGTTTTGAGCCTGAATTTGAGATATAAACAGGTACTGAAGATGCATGCACATATCGACTTTTAGATACCGAAAATATCGATTTTGAGCATGTTTTAGGTCTGTATCATGAAAACATTCTAACTAGGAGTAGGCATGTACAGTTCGCTTCTGTGAACCCAAAATATCGAAATTTCGGGTGTTTTGGGCCTGAATTTGAGATATCGACTTTGGGCACCTAAAATATCGATTTTTAGCTTGTTTTAAGCCTATATTTTGAAAATATTCTAGCACTAAGTAGGCATGTACAGATCACTTCTGGGACCCCAAAATATCGAATTTTCGTGTGTTTGGAGCCTGAATTTGAGATATAGACGGGGACAAAAAATGCATGCACCTATTGACTTTGGATACCTAAAATATCGATTTTCAGCATGTTTTGGGCCTGTATTTTGAAAAATCTCTACCACGGAATAGGCATGTACAAATCGCTTCTGGGACCCAAAAATATCGAATTTTCGGGTGTTTTGGGCCTGAATTTGAGATATAGACTTTGGACACCTAAAATATCGATTTTTAGCATGTTTTGGGCCAATATTTTGAAAATATTCTAGCAATGAGTATGCATGTACAGATCGCTTCTGGGACCCCAAAGTATAGAATTTTCGGGTGTTTTGAGCCTGAATTTGAGATATAAACGGGTACAGAAGATGCATTTACATATCGACTTTTGGGCACCTAAAATGTCGATTTTGAGCATGTTTTGGGTCTGCATCTTGAAAACATTCTAGCACTGAGTAGGCATGAACAGATCGCTTCTGGGACCCAAAAACATCGAATTTTCAGGTGTTTTGAGGTTGAATTTGGGATATAAACGGGTGCAGAAGATGCATACACATATTGACTTTGGGCCCCTAAAATATCGATTTTCAGCATGTTTTTAGGCCTGTATCTAAGTAGGCATGTACAGGTCGCTTCTGGGACCCAAAAATATCGAATTTTCGGGTGTTTTAAGCCTGAATTTGAGATATAAACGGGTACAGAAGATGCATGCACATATCGACTTTTGGGCACCTAAATAATCGATTTTCTATATGTTTTGGGCCTGTATTATGAAAATACTCTAACACGGAGTAGGCATGTACAGATCGCTTCTGGGACCCCAAAATATCGAATTTTCGGGTGTTTCGGGCCAGGATTTGAGATATCGACTTTGGGCACCTAAAATATCGATTTTTAGCATGTTTTGGGCCTATATTTTGAAAATATTCTAGCACTGAGTAGGCATGTACAGAGCGCTTCTTGGACCCCAAAATATCGAATTTTCGGGTGTTTGGAGCTTGAATTTGAGATATAAACGGGTACAGAAGATGCATGCACATATTGACTTTGGGCACCTAAAATATCGATTTTCATCATGTTTTGGGACTGTATCTGAGTAGGCATGTACAGGTCGCTTCTGGGACCCCAAAATATCGAATTTTCGGGTGTTTTTAAAGTTGAATTTGGGATATAAACGGGTGCAGAAGATGCATACACATATTGACTTTGGGCACCTAAAATATCGATTTTCAGCATGTTTTAGGCCTGTATCTGAGTAGGCATGTACAGATCGCTTCTAGGACCCCAAAATATCGAATTTTCAGGTGTTTGGAGCCTGAATTTGAGATATAAACGGGTACAGAACATGCATGCACATATCGACTTTTGGGCACCTAAAATATCGATTTTCTGTATGTTTTGGGCCTGTATTTTGAAAATACTCTAACACGGATTAGGCATGTATATATCGCTTCTGGGACCCCAAAATATCGAATTTTCGGGTGTTTAGGGCCTGAATTTGAGATATAAACAGGTACTGAAGATGCATGCATATTGTGGCTTTTGTTAACCTAAAATATCGATTTTGAGCATGTTTTGGGTCTGTATCTTGAAAACATTCTAACTAGGAGTAGGCATGTACAGTTCGCTTCTGGAACCCCAAAATATCGAATTCTCGGGCGTTTTGAGCCTGAATTAGAGATATAAACGGGTACAGAAGATGCATTCACATATTGACTTTCGGCATCTAAAATATCGATTTTCAGCATGTTTTGGGCCTGTATTTTGAAAATAAACTAACACGGAGTAGGCATGTACAGATCGCTTCTGGGACCCCAAAATATCGAATTTTCGGGAGTTTTGAGCCTGAATTTGAGATATAAACGGGTACAGAAGATGCATGCACATATCGACTTTTACGCACCTAAAATATCGATTTTGAGCATGTTTTGGATCTGTTTCTTGAAAACATTCTAACTAGGAGTAGGCATGTACAAATCGCTTCTAGGACCAAAAAATAACGAATTTTCGGGTGTTTTGAGCCTGAATTTGAGATATAAACACAGAAGATGCATGCACATATTGACTTTGGACACTTAAAATATTGATTTTTAGCATGTTTTGAGCCTATATTTTGAAAACATTCTAGCACTGAGTAGGCATGTACAGATCGCTTCTGGGACCCAAAAATATCGAATTTTCGGGTGTTTTGAGGTTGAATTTGGGATATAAACGGGTGCAGAAAATGAATACACATATTGACTTTGGTCACCTAAAATATCGATTTTCAGCATGTTTTGGGCCTGTATTTTGAAAATACTCTAACAAGGAGTAGGCAAGTACAGATCGCTTCTGGGACCCCAAAATGTCGAATTTTTGGGTGTTTGGAGCCTGAATTTGAGATTTAAACGGGTACAGAAGATGCATACACATATCGACTTTTGGGCACCTAAAATATCGATTTTCTGTATGTTTTGAGCCTGTATTTTGAAAATACTCTAACACGGAGTAGGCATGTACAGATCGCTTCTGGGACCCCAAAATATCGAATTTTCGGGTGTTTTGGGCTTGAATTTGAGATATTGACTTTGGGCACTTAAAATATCGATTTTCAGCATGTTTTGGGCCTGTATTTTAAAAATACTCTAACACGGAGTAGGCATGTACAGATCGCTTCTGCGACCCAAAAATATCGAATTTTCGGGTGTTTTGAGCCTGAATTTGAGATATAAACGGGTACAGAAGATGCATGCACATATCGACTTTGGACACTTAAAATATCGGTTTTTTGCATGTTTTTTAGCCTATATTTTGGAAACATTCTAGCACTGAGTAGGAATGTACAGATCGCTTCTGGAACCCAAAAATATCGAATTTTCGGGTGTTTTTAAGTTGAATTTGAGATATAAACAATTGCAGAAGATGCATACACATATTGACTTTGGGCACCAAAAAATATCGATTTTCAGCATGTTTTGGGCCTGTATCTGAGTAGGCTTGTACAGATCGCTTCTAAGACCCCAAAATATCGAATTTTTGGGTGTTTGGAGCCTGAATTTGAGATGTAAACGGGTACAGAAGATGCATGCACATATCGACTTTTGGGCACCTAAAAGACCGATTTTCAGTATGTTTTGGGCCTGTATTATGAAAATACTCTAACACGGAGTAGGCATGTACAGATCGCTTCTGGGACCCCAAAATATTGAATTTTCGGGTGTTTTGAGCCTGAATTTGAGATATCGACTTTGGGCACCTAAAATTTCGATTTTTAGCAGGTTTTGGGCTTATATTTTGAAAATATTCTAGCACTAAGTAGGCATGTACAGATCACTTCTGGGACCCTAAAATATCGAATTTTCAGGTGTTTTGAGCTTGAATTTGAGATATAAACGGGTACAGAAGAAGCATGTACATATCGACTTTGGACACTTAAAATATCGATTTTTAGTATGTTTTGAGCCTATATTTTGAAAACATTCTAGCACTGAGTAGGCATGTACAGATCGCTTCTGGGACCCAAAAATATCTTATTTTCGGGTGTTTTGGGCCTGAATTTAAGATATAGACTTTGGGCACCTAAAATATCGATTTTCAGCATGTTTTGGGCCTGTATTTTGAAAATAATCTAACCCGGACTAGGCATGTACAAATCGCTTCTAGTACCCAAAAATAACGAATTTTCCGGTGTTTTGAACCTGAATTTGAGATATAAACGGGTACAGAAGATGAATGCACATATCGACATTGGACACTTAAAATATCGATTTTCAGTATGTTTAGGGCCTGTATTATGAAAATATTCTAGCACTGAGTAGGCATGTACAGATCGCTTCTGGGACCCCAAAATATCGAATTCTCGGGTGTTTTGAGCCTGAATTAGAGATATAAACGGGTACAGAAGATGCATGCACATATTGACTTTGGACACTTAAAATATTGATTTTTAGCATGTTTTGGGCCTGTATCTGAGTAGGCATGTACAGATCGCTTCTGGGACCCCAAAATATCGAATTTTCGGGTATTTGGAGTCTGAATTTGAGATTTAAACTGGTACTGAAGATGCATGCACATATTGACTTTGGGCACCTAAAAGATCGATTTTCAGCATATTTTGAACCTGTATTTTGAAAATACTCTAATACGGAGTAGGCATGTACAGATCGCTTCTTAGACCCAATAATATCGAATTTTCGGGTGTTTTAAGCCTGAATTTAAAATATAAACGGGTACTGAAGATGCATGCACATATCGACTTTTGGGCACATAAAATATCGATTTTGATCATGTTTTGGGTCTGTATCTTGATAACATTCTAACTAGAAGTAGGTATGTACAGATCGTTTCTAGGACCCAAAAATACCGAATTTTCGTTTTTTTTTTTAGCCTGAATTTGAGATATAAACGGGTACAGATGATGCATCTTCTGTACCCGTTTATATCCCAAATTCAACCTCAAAACACCCGAAAATTAGATATTTTGGGGTCCCAGAAGCGAACTGTACATGCCTACTCCGTGTTAGAGTATTTTCATAATACAGGCCCAAAACATACTGAAAATCGATCTTTTAGGTGCCCAAAAGTCGATACGTGCATGCATCTTCTGTACCCGTTTATATCTCAAATTCAGGCTCCAAACACCCGAAATTTCGATATTTTGGGGTCCCAGAAGCGATCTGTACATGCCTACTCAGATACAGGCCCAAAACATGCTGAAAATCGATATTTTAGGTGACCAAAGTCAATATGTGTATGCATCTTCTGCACCCGTTTATATCCCAAATTCAACCTCAAAACACCCGAAAATTCGATATTTTTGGGTCCCACAAGCGATATGTACATGCCTACTCAGTGCTAGAATGTTTTCAAAATATAGGCACAAAACATGCTAAAAATCGATATTTTAAGTGTCCAAAGTCAATATGTGGATGCATCTTCTGTACCCGTTTATATCTCAAATTATGGCTCCAAACACCCGAAAATTCGATATTTTGGGGTCCCAGAAGCGATCTGTATTTGCCTACTCCGTGTTAGAGTATTTTCAAAATACAGGCTCAAAACATACTGAAAATCGATATTTTAGGTGACCAAAGTCTATATGTGTATGCATCTTCTGCACCCGTTTATATCCCTAATGCAACCTCAAAACACCCGAAAATTCGATATTGTTGGGTCCCAGAAGCGATCTGTACATGCCTACTCAGTGCTAAAATGTTTTCAAAATATAGGCTCAAAACATGCAAAAAATCGATATTTAAAGTGTCCAAAGTCGATATGTGCATGCATCTTCTGTACCCGTTTATATCTCAAATTCAGGCTCAACACACCCGTAAATTCGGTATTTTTGGATCCTAGAAGTGATCTGTACATGCCTACTACTAGTTAGAATATTTTCAAGATACAGACCCAAAACATGCTCAAAATCGATATTTTAGGTGCCCAAAAGTCGATATGTGCATGCATCTTCTGTACCCGTTTATATCTCAAATTCAGGCTCAAAACTCCCGAAAATTCGATATTTTGGGGTCCCAGAAGCGATTTGTACATGCCTACTCAGTGCTAGATTTTTTTCAAAATATAGGCCTAAAACATGCTAAAAATCTATATTTTAGGTGCCCAAAGTCGATATCTCAAATTCAGGCCCAAAACACCCGAAAATTCGATATTTTGGGGTCCCACAAGCGATCGGTACATGTCTTCTCCGTGTTAGAGTATTTTCAATATTCAGGCCCAAAACATACTGAAAATCGATCTTTTAGGTGCCCAAAAGTCGAGATGTGGATGCATCTTCTGTACCCTTTTATATCTCAAATTCAGGCTCCAAACACACGAAAATTCGATATTTTGGGGTCCCAGAAGCGATCTGTACATGCCTACACAGTGCTAGAATATTTTTAAAATATAGGCTCAAAACATGCTACAAATCGATATTTTAAGTGTCCAAAGTCGATATGTGCATGCATCTTCTGTACCCGTTTATATCTCAAATTCAAGCTCAAAACTCCCGAAAATTCGATATTTTTGGGTCCCAGAAGCGATCTGTACATGCCTACTCAGTGCTAAAATATTTTCAAAATATAGGCCCAAAACATGCTAAAAATCGATATTTTAGGTGCCCAAAGTCGATATCTCAAATTCAGGCTCAAAACACCCGAAAATTCGGTATTTTTGGGTCCTAGAAGTGATCTGTACATGCCTACTCTTAGTTAGAATGTTTTCAAGATACAGACCCAAAACATGCTCAAAATCGATATTTGAGGTGCCCAAAAGTCGATATGTGCATGCATCTTCTGTACCCGTTTATATCTCAAATTCAGGCTCAAAACTCCCGAAAATTCTATATTTTGGGGTCCCAGAAGCGATCTGTACATGCCTACTCCGTGTTAGAGTATTTTCAAAATACAGGCCCAAAACATGCTGAAAATTGATATTTTAGGTGACCAAAGTCTATATGTGGAAACATCTTCTGTACCCGTTTTTATCTCAAATTCAGGCTCAAAACTCCCGAAAATTCGATGTTTTGGGGTCCCAGAAGTGATCTGTACATGCCTACTTAGTGCTAGAATATTTTCAAAATATAGGCTCAAAACATGCTAAAAATCGATATATTAAGTGTCCAAAGTCGATATGTGCATGCATCTTCTGTATCCGTTTATATCTCAAATTCAGGCTCAAAACTGTACATGCCTACTCAGTGCTAGAATTTTTTTCAAAATATAGGCTCAAAACATGCTAAAAATCGAAATTTTAAGTGTCTAAGTCGATATGTGCATGCATCATCTGTACCCGTTTATATCTCAAATTCAACCTCAAAACACCCGAAAATTCGATATTTTGGGGTCCCAGAAGTGATCTGTACATGCCTACTTAGTGCTAGAATATTTTCAAAATATAGGCCCAAAACATGCTAAAAATCGACATTTTAGGTGCCCAAAGTCGATATCTCAAATTTAGGCCCAAAACACCCAAAAATTCGATATTTTTGGGTCCCTGAAGCGATCTGTACATGCCTACTCAGTGCTAGAATATTTTCAAAATATAGGCCCAAAACATGCTCAAAATCGATATTTTAGGTGCCCAAAGTCGATATCTCAAATTCAGGCCCAAAACACCCAAAAATTCGATATTTTTGGGTCCCAGAAGCGATCTGTACATGCCTACTCCGTGTTAGAGTATTTTCAATATACAGGCCCAAAACATACTGAAAATCGATCTTTTAGGTGCCCAAAAGTCGATATGTGGCTGCATATTCTGTACCCGTTTATATCTCAAATTCAGGCTCAAAACACCCGAAAATTCGATATTTTGGGGTCCCAGAAGCGATCTGTACTTGCCTACTCCGTGTTAGAGTATTTTTAAAATACAGGCCAAAACAAGCTGAAAATCGATATTTTAGGTGACCAAAGTCAATATGTATACATCTTCTGCACCCGTTTATATCCCAAATTCAACCTCAAAACACCCGAAAAGTCGGTATTTTTGGGTCCCAGAAGCGATTTGTAAATGCCTACTCAGTGCTAGAATGTTTTCAAAATATAGGCTCAAAACATGCTAAAAATTGATATTTTAAGTGTCCAAAGTCGATATGTGCATGCATCATCTGTACCCGTTTATATCTCAAATTCAGGATCATAACACCCGAAAATTCGATATTTCGGGGTCCCAGAAGTGATCTGTACATGCCTACTTAGTTCTAGAATATTTTCAAAATATAGGCCCAAAACATGCTAGAAATCGATATTTTAGGTGCCCAAAGTCGATATCACAAATTCAGGCCCAAAACACCTGAAAATTCGATATTTTTGGGTCCCAGAAGCGAACTGTACATGCCTACTCCGTGTTAGAGTATTTTCAAAATACAGGTCCAAAACATACTGAAAATCGATCTTTTCGGTGCCCAAAAGTCGATATGTGCATGCATCTTCTGTACCCGTTTATATCCCAAATTCAACCACAAAACACCCGAAAAATCGATATTTTTGGGTCCCAGAAGCGATTTGTACATGCCTACTCAGTGCTAGAATTTTTGCAAAATATAGAATCAAAACATGCTAAAAATCGATATTCTAAGTGTCCAAAGTCAATATGTGCATGCTTCATCTGTACCCGTTTATATCTCAAATTCAGGCTCAAAACAACCGAAAATTCGATATTTTGGGGTCCCAGAAGTGATCTGTACATGCCTACTTAGTGCTAGAATATTTTCAAAATATAGGCCCAAAACATGCTAGAAATCGATATTTTAGGTGCCCAAAGTCGATATCTCAAATTCAGGCCCAAAACACTCGAAAAATTGATATTTTGGGGTCCCAGAAGCGAACTGTACATGCCTACTCCGTGTTAGAGTATTTTCAAAATACAGGCCCAAAAAATACTAAAAATCGATCTTTTAGGTGCCCAAAAGTCGATATGTGCATGCATCTTCTGTAACCGTTTATATCTCAAATTCAGGCTCCAAACACCCAAAAAATCGATATTTGGGGGTCCCAGAAGCGATTTGTACATGCCTACTCAGATGCAGGCCCAAAACATGCTGAAAATCGATATTTAAGGTGCCCAAAGTCAATATGTGTATGCTTCATCTGCACTCGTTTATATCTCAAATTCAACCTCAAAACACCCGAAAATTCGATAATTTTGGGTCCAAGAAGCGATCTGTACATGCCTACTCAGTGGTAGAATGTTTTCAAAATATAGGCTCAAAACATGCTAATAATCGATATTTTAAGTGTCCAAACTCGATATGCGCATGCATCATCTGTACCCGTTTATATCTCAAATTAAGGCTCAAAACACCCGAAAATTCGATATTTTGGGGTCTCAGAAGTGATCTGTACATGCCTACTCAGTGCTAGAATATTTTCAAAATATAGGCCCAAAACATGCTAAAATCCGATATTTTAGGTGCCCAAAGTCGATATGTGGATGCATCTTCTGTACCCGTTTATATCTCAAATTCAGGCTCCAAACATCCGAAAATTCGATATTTGGGGGTCCCAGAAGCGATCTGTACATGCCTACTCAGATGCAGGTCCAAAACATGCTGAAAATCGATATTTTAGGTGACCGAAGTCAATATGTGTATGCATCTTCTGCACCCGTTTATATCCCAAATTCAACCTCAAAACACCCGAAAATTCGATAATTTTGGGTCCCAGAAGCGATCTGTAAGTGCCTACTCAGTGCTAGAATGTTTTCAAAACATAGGCTCAAAACATGCTAAAAATCGATATTTTAAGTGTCCAAAGTCGATATATGCATATATCATCTGTACCCGTTTACATCTCAAATTCAGGCTCAAAACAACAGAAAATTCGATATTTTGGGGTCCCAGACGTGATCTGTACATGCCTACTTAGTGCTAGAATATTTTCAAAATATAGGCCAAAAACATGCTAAAAATCGATATTTTAGGTGCCCAAAGTCGATATCTCAAATTCAGGCCCAAAACACCCGAAAATTCGATATTTTGGGGTCCCAGAAGCGAACTGTACATGCCTACTCCGTGTTAGAGTATTTTCAAAATACAGGCCCAAAACATACTAAAAATCGATCTTTTTGGTGCCCAAAAGTCTATATGTGCATTCACCTTCTGTACCCGTTTATATCTCAAATTCAGGCTCAAAACACCCGAAAATTCGATATTTTGGGATTCCTGAAGCGATCTGTACAAGCCTACTCAGTGCTAGAATATTTTCAAAATATAGGCCCAAAACATGCTAAAAATCGATATTTTAGGTGCCCAAAGTCGATATCTCAAATTCAGGCCCAAAACCTTCCAAAATTCGATATTTTTTGGTCCCAGAGGCGATCTGTACATGCCTACTCCTTGTTAGAGTATTTTCAATATACAGGCCCAAAACATACTGAAAATCGATCTTTTAGGTGCCCAAAAGTTGATATGTGGAGGCATCTTCTGTACCCGTTTATATCTCAAATTCAGGCTCAAAACACCCGAAAATTCAATATTTTGGGATCCCAGAAGCGATCTGTACTTGCCTACTCCGTGTTAGAGTATTTTCAAAACACACGCCCAAAATAAGCTGAAAATCGATATTTTAGGTGACCAAAGTCAATATGTGTATGCATCTTATGCACCCGTTTATATCCCAAATTCAACCTCAAAAACCCCGAAAATTCGGTATTTTTGGGTCCTAGAAGCGATCTGTACATCCCTACTTATAGTTAGAATGTTTTCAAAATACAGACCCAAAACATGCTCAAAATCGATATTTTAGGTGCCCAAAAGTCGATATGTGCATGCATCTTCTGTACCCGTTTATATCTCAAATTCAGGCTCAAAACACCCGAAAATTCGATATTTCGGGGTTCCAGAAGCTATCTGTAAATGCCTACTCAGTGCTAGAATATTTTCAAAATATAGGCCCAAAACATGCTAAAAATCGATATTTTAGGTGCCCAAAGTCTATATCTTAAATTCAGTCCCAAAACACCCAAAAATTCGATATTTTGTGGTCCCAGAAGCGATCTGTACATGTCTACTACGTGTTAGAGTATTTTCAATATACAGGCCCAAAACATACTGAAAATCGATATTTTAGGTGCCCAAAAGTTGATATGTATATGCATCTTCTGCACCCGTTTATATCCCAAATTCAACCTCAAAACACCCGAAAATTCGATATTTTTGGGTCCCAGAAGCGATATGTACATGCCTACTCAGTGCTAGAATTTTTTCAAAATATAGGCTCAAAACATGCTAAAAATCGATATTTTAAGTGTCCAAAGTCGATTGGTGCATGCATCATCTGTACCCGTTTATATCTCAAATTCAGGCTCAAAACACCCGAAAATTCGATATTTTGGGGTCCCAGAAGTGATCTGTACATGCCTACTCAGTGCTAGAATATTTTCAAAATATATTCCCAAAACATGCTAAAATCCGATATTTTAGGTGCCAAAAGTCGATATCTCAAATTCAGGCCCAAAACACCCAAAAATTCGATATTTTGGGGTCCCAGAAGCGATCTGTACATGCCTACTCCGTGTTAGAGTATTTTGAATATACAGGCCCAAAACATACTGAAAATCGATCTTTTAGGTGCCCAAAAGTTGATATGTGGATGCATCTTCTGTACCCGTTTATATCTCAAATTCAGGCTCAAAACACCCGAAAATTCGATATTTTGGGGTCCCAGAAGCGATCTGTACTTGCCTACTCCGTGTTAGAGTATTTTCAAAATACAGACCCAAAACAAGCAGAAAATCGATATTTTAGGTGATCAAAGTCAATATGTGTATGCATCTTCTGCACCCGTTTATATCCCAAATTCAACCTCAAAACACCCGAAAATTCGATATTTTTTGGTCCCAGAAGCGATCTGTGCTAGAATGTTTAAAAAAAAAAGGCTCAAAACATGCTAAAAATCGATATTTTAAGTGTCCAAAGTCGATATATGCATGCATCATCTGTACCCGTTTGTATCTCAAATTCAGGCTCAAAATAACAGAAAATTCGATATTTTGGGGTCCCAGAAGTGATCTGTGCTAGAATATTTTCAAAATATAGGCCCAAAACATGCTAAAAATCGAAATTTTAGGTGCCCAAAGTCGATATGTGCATGCATCATCTGTACCCGTTTATATCTCAAATTCAGGCTCAAAACACCTGAAAATTCGATATTCTGGGGTCCCATAAGTGATCTGTACATGCATACTTAGTGCTAGAATATTTTCAAAATACAGGCCCAAAACATACTGAAAATCGATATTTTAGGTGCCCAAAGTCGATATGTGTATGCATCATCTGCCCTTGTTTATATCTCAAATTCAACCTCAAAACACCCGAAAATTCGATAATTTTGGGTCCCAGAAGCGATCTGTACATGTCTAGTCAGTGCTAGAATGTTTTCAAAATATAGGCTTAAAACTTGCTAAAAATCGTTATTTTAAGTGTCCAAAGTCGATATGTGCATGCATCTTCTGTACCCGTTTATATCTCAAATTCAGGCTCAAAACACCCGAAAAATCAATATTTTGGGGTCCCAGAAGCGATCTATACTTGCCTACTCCGTGTTAGAGTATTTTGAAAATACAGGCCCAAAACAAGCTGAAAATCGATATTTTAGGTGACCAAAGTCGATATCTCAAATTCAGGCTCAAAACACCCGAAAACTCGATATTTTGGGGTTCCAGAAGCGATCTGTACTTGCCTACTCCGTGTTAGAGTATTTATAAAATACAGGCCCAAAACAAGCTGAAAATCGATATTTTAGGTGACCAAAGTCAATATGTGCATGCATCATCTGTACCCGTTTATATCTCAAATTCAGGCTCAAAACACCCGAAAATTCGATATTTTGGGGTCCCAGAAGCGATCTGTACATGCCTACTCAGTGCTAGAATGTTTTCAAAAAAAAGGCTCAAAACATGCTAAAAATCGATATTTTAAGTGTCCAAAGTCGATATATGCATGCATCATCTGTACCCGTATATATCTCAAATTCAGGCTCAAAACAACAGAAAATTCGATATTTTGGGGTCCCAGAAGTGATCTGTACATGCCTACTTAGTGCTAGAATATTTTCAAAATATAGGCCCAAAACATGCTAAAAATCGATATTTTAGGTGCCCAAAGTCGATATCTCAAATTCAGGCCCAAAACACCCGAAAATTCGATATTTTGTGGTCCCAGAAGCGAACAGTACATGCCTACTCCGTGTTAGAGTATTTTCAAAATACAGGCCCAAAACATACTAAAAATCGACCTTTTTGGTGCCCAAAAGTCGATATGTGCATGCATCTTCTGTACCCGTTTATATCTCAAATTCAGGCTCCAAACACCCGAAAATTCTATATTTGGGGGTCCCAGAAGCGATCTGTAGATGCCTACTCAGATGCAGGCCCAAAACATGCTGAAAATCGATATTTTAGGTGCCCAAAGTCAACATGTGTATGCATCATCTGCACTCGTTTATATCTCAAATTCAACCTCAAAACACCCGAAAATTCGATAATTTTGGGTCCCAGAAGCGATCTGTACATGTCTAGTCAGTGATAAAATGTTTTCAAAATATAGGCTCAAAACATGCTAAAAATCGATATTTTAAGTGTCCAAAGTCGATATGTGCATGCATCTTGTGTACCCGTTTATATCTCAAATTCAGGTTCGAAACACCCGAAAATTCGATATTTTTGGGTCCCAGAAGCGATCTGTACATGCCTACTCCTAGTTAGAGTATTTTAATAATACAGCCCCAAAACATGCTGAAAATCGATATTTTAGGTTCCCAAAGTCAATATGTGCATGCATCTTCTGTACCCGTTTATATCTCAAATTCAGGATCAAAACACCCGAAAATTCGGTATTTGTGGGTCCTAGAAGCGATCTGTACATCCCTACACCTAGTTAGAATGTTTTCAAGATACAGACCTAAAACATGTTCAAAATCAATATTTTAGGTGCCCAAAAGTCGATACGTGCTTGCATCTTCTGTACCCGTTTATATCTCAAATTCTGGCTCAAAACACCCAAAAATTCGATATTTTGGGGTTCCAGAAGCGATCTGTACATGCCTTCTCAGTGCTAGAATATTTTCAAAATATAGGCCCATAACATGCTAAAAATCGATATTTTTGGTGACCAAAGTCGATATCTCAAATTCAGGCCCAAAACACCCAAAAATTCGATATTTTGGGGTCCCAGAAGCGATCTGTACATGCCTACTCCGTGTTAGAGTATTTTCAATATACAGGCCCAAAACATACTTGTTTCACCAGGGCGTGAATGAGACAGCACCGGAAGTAACTCTTCTTTATTATAGGGTCCAACCTGTTAACGAGGGTACATGTCACAAACACACAGCCTGCTATCTCACCTTAATACTCACAACATAACCCGAAATCGATGCACCATGATCACAAAACTCACAAATCTCAATTAGTTTTATCAATCAATACATAACAATTTAACAACTCACACGGTGCCTCCCCTATCAGCGCATTGGTGAATTCCTGCATACCATTCCTGGGACAGGACCACGTATCACAAATCCAGGGATCACAAACACTGTAACACGACATCTTCATAACCTCAATTCACCACATCATAAATTTATACATGTCAACTGCACTAAGTGTGGTAACAACCTACACACAACCTGACCCCATACAGTATATATCAAGTGAATAAATAATCAGAATGTTGCATATCACTAAGATGGCTTACAGAATATAGTAACTTACCCGAAATTCCTGCCCCACATCTGGACACTGTAATTCTTGCACCAACACCCCCGTGCTAGTTTCCCTACAGCTGGAACACGGAGCTGGTATCCATGCAGTTCGCAATCAACACCACCACCTCACCACACAGATTTCCCCAAGTAAAATGAAGGGCAGCCCAGCTGACCACCTCGACAATAAGTTCACCTCAGCCACGTCCCCCAACTCCCACGTCACAAACTCCACACAAGAATAGCGAAATGCGCAAATAAAGGAAACGAAATACATAAATGTTCAAACATAAGGACATAGTACAATTTACTTATAATACATAATACAAGACAAGAGAAATTACAGTATTTAGTAATAAGATTTGGCAGTACAATTTACTTATAATACATAATACAAGACAAGAGAAATTACAGTATTTAATAATAAGATTTGGCTCTATAATCAAAGAAAACTTAATCAATAGGCCATACTGAGATATTCTCAGTACAATACTGAAAATCGATCTTTTAGGTGCCCAAAAGTCGATATGAGCATGCATCTTCTGTACCCGTTTATATCTCAAATTCAGGCTCAAAACACCCGAAAATTCGATATTTTCGGGTCCCAGAAGCGATCTTTACTTGCCTACTCAGTGCTAGAATGTTTTCAAAATATAGGCCCAAAACATGCTAAAAATCGATATTTTAAGTGTCCAAAGTCGATATGTGCATGCATCATCTGTACCCGTTTATATCTCAAATTCAGGCTCAAAACACCCGAAAATTCGATATTTTGGGGTCCTAGAAGTGATCTGTACATGCCTACTTAGTGCTAGAATATTATCAAAATATAGGCCCAAAACATGCTAAAAATCGATATTTTAGGTGCCCAAAGTCGATATCTCAAATTCAGGCCCAAAACACTCGAGAATTCGATATTTTGGGGTCCCAAAAGCGAACTGTACATGCCTACTTCGTGTTAGAGTATTTTCAAAATACAGGTCCAAAACATACTGAAAATCGATCTTTTAGGTGCCCAAAAGTCGATATGAGCATGCATCTTCTGTACCCGTTTATATCCCAAATTCAACCTCAAAACACCCTAAAATTCGATATTTTTGGGTCCCAGAAGCGATCTGTACATGCCTACTCAGTGCTTGAATTTTTTCAAAATATAGGATCAAAACATGCTAAAAATCGATATTTTAAGTGTCCAAAGTCGATATGTGGATGCATCATCTGTACCCGTTTATATCTCAAATTCAGGCTCAAAACAATCGAAAATTCGATATTTTGGAATCCCAGAAGTGATCTGTACATGCCTACTTAGTGCTAGAATATTTTCAAAATATAGGCCCAAAACATGATAAAAATCGATATTTTAGGTGCCCAAAGTCGATATAAAAAATTCAGCCCCAAAACACCCGAAAATTCGATATTTTGGGGTCCCTGAAGCAAACTGTACATGCCTACTCCGTGTTTGAGTATTTTCAAAATACAGGCCCAAAACATACTACAAATCGATCTTTTAGGTGCCCAAAAGTCGATATGTGCATGCATCTTCTGTACCCGTTTATATCTCAAATTCAGGCTCCAAACACCCGAAAATTCGATATTTGGGGGTCCCAGAAGCGATCTGTACATGCCTACTCCTAGTTAGAGTATTATAAAAATACATCCCCAAAACATGCTGAAAATCGATATTTTAGGTGCCCAAAGTCAATATGTGCATGCATCTTCTGTACCCGTTTATATCTCAAATTCAGGTTCAAAACACCTGAAAATTCGGTATTTTTGGTTCCTAGAAGCGATCGGTACATCCCTACTCCTAGTTAGAATGTTTTCAAGATACAGACCCAAAACATGCTAAAAATCGATATTTTAGGTGCCCAAAAGTCGATATGTGCATGCATCTTCTGTACCCGTTTATATCTCAAATTCAGGCTCAAAACACCCGAAAATTCGATATTTTGGGGTTCCAGAAGCGATCTGTGCATGCCTTCTCAGTGCTAGAATATTTTCAAAATATAGGCCCATAACATGATAAAAATCGATATTTTAGATGCCCAAAGTCGATATCTCAAATTCAGGCCCAAAACACCCAAAAATTCGATATTTTGGGGTATCAGAAGCGATCTGTACATGCCTACTCCGTGTTAGAGTATTTTAAAAATACAAGTCCAAAACATACTGAAAATCGATCTTTTAGGTGCTCAAAAGTCGATATGTGAATGCATCTTCTGTACCCGTTTATATCTCAAATTCAGGCTCAAAAAAATCGAAAATTCGATATTTTGGGGTCCCAGAAGTGATCTGTACATGCCTACGTAGTGCTAGAATATTTTCAAAATATAGGACCAAAACATGCTGAAAATCGATATTTTAGGTGCCCAAAGTCGATATGTGCATGCATCTTCTGTACCCGTTTATATCTCAAATTCAGGATCAAAACACCCGAAAATTCGGTATTTTTGGGTCCTAGAAGCGATCGGTACATCTCTACTCCTAGTTAGAATGTTTTCAAGATACAGACCCAAAACATGCTCAAAATCAATATTTTAGGTGCCCAAAAGTCGATATGTGCATGCATCTTCTGTACCCGTTTATATCTCAAATTCATGCTCAAAACAATCGAAAATTCGATATTTTGGGGTCCCAGAAGTGATCTGTACATGCCTACTTAGTGCTAGAATATTTTCAAAATATAGGCCCAAAACATGCTGAAAATCGATATTTTAGGTGCCCAAAGTCGATATCAAAAATTCAGGCCCAAAACACCCGAAAATCCGATATTTTGGGGTCCCAGAAGCAAACTGTACATGCCTACTCCGTGTTTGAGTATTTTCAAGATACAGGCCCAAAACATACTACAAATCGATCTTTTAGGTGCCCAAAAGTCGATATGTGCATGCATCTTCTGTACCCGTTTATATCTCAAATTCAGGCTCCAAACACCCGAAAATTCGGTATTTTTGGGTCCTAGAAGCGATCGGTACATCCCTACTCCTAGTTAGAATGTTTTCAAGATACAGACCCAAAACATGCTCAAAATCAATATTTTAGGTGCCCAAAAGTCGATATGTGCATGCATCTTCTGTACCCGTTTATATCTCAAATTCAGGCTCAAAACACCCGAAAATTCGATATTTTGGGGTTCCAGAAGCGATCTGTACATGCCTTCTCAATGCTAGAATATTTTCAAAATATAGGCCCATAACATGATAAAAATCGATATTTTAGATGCCCAAAGTCGATATCTCAAATTCAGGCCCAAAACACCCAAAAATTCGATATTTTGGGGTCCCAGAAGGGATCTTTACTTGCCTACTCCGTGTTAGAGTATTTTCAATATACTGGCCCAAAACATACTGAAAATCGATCTGTTAGGTGACCAAAAGCTGATATGTGGATGCATCTTCTATACCCGTTTATAACTCAAATTCAGGCTGAAAACAACCGAAAATTCGATATTTTGGGGTATCAGAAGCGATCTGTACTTGCCTACTCCGTGTTAGAGTATTTTCAAAATACAGGCCCAAAATAAGCTGAAAATCGATATTTTTGGTGACCAAAGTCAATATGGGTATGCATCTTCTGCACCCTTTTATATCCCAAATTCAACCTCAAAACGCCCGAAAATTCGATATTTTTGGGTCCCAGAAGCGATCCGTACATGTCTACTCAGTGCTAGAATGTTTTCAAAATATAGGCTCAAAACACGCTAAAAATCGATATTTTAAGTGTCCAAAGTCGATATGTGCATGCATCATCTGTACCCGTTTATATCTCAAATTCAGGCTCAAAACACCCGAAAATTCGATATTTTGGGGTCCCAGAAGTGATCTGTACATGCCTACTTAGTGCTAGAATAATTTCAAAATATAGGCCCAAAACATGCTAAAAATCGATATTATAGGTGCCCAAAGTCGATATCTCAAATTCAGGCCCAAAACACTCGAAAATTCGATATTTTGGGGTCCCAGAAGCGAACTGTACATGCCTACTCCGTGTTAGAGTATTTTAAAAATACAGGTCCAAAACATACTGAAAATCGATCTTTTAGGTGCTCAAAAGTCGATATGTGAATGCATCTTCTGTACCCGTTTATATCTCAAATTCAGGCTCAAAACAATCGAAAATTCGATATTTTGGGGTCCCAGAAGTGATCTGTACATGCCTACGTAGTGCTAGAATATTTTCAAAATATAGGACCAAAACATGCTGAAAATCGATATTTTAGGTGCCCAAAGTCGATATGTGCATGCATCTTCTGTACCCGTTTATATCTCAAATTCAGGATCAAAACACCCGAAAATTCGGTATTTTTGGGTCCTAGAAGCGATCGGTACATCTCTACTCCTAGTTAGAATGTTTTCAAGATACAGACCCAAAACATGCTCAAAATCAATATTTTAGGTGCCCAAAAGTCGATATGTGCATGCATCTTCTGTACCCGTTTATATCTCAAATTCATTCTCAAAACAATCGAAAATTCGATATTTTGGGGTCCCAGAAGTGATCTGTACATGCCTACTTAGTGCTAGAATATTTTCAAAATATAGGCCCAAAACATGCTGAAAATCGATATTTTAGGTGCCCAAAGTCGATATCTAAAATTCAGGCCCAAAACACCCGAAAATCCGATATTTTGGGGTCCCAGAAGCAAACTGTACATGCCTACTCCGTGTTTGAGTATTTTCAAGATACAGGCCCAAAACATACTAAAAATCGATCTTTTAGGTGCCCATAGTCAATATGTGCATGCATCTTCTGTACCCGTTTATATCTCAAATTCAGGTTCAAAACACCTGAAAATTCGGTATTTTTGGGTCCTAGAAGCGATCGGTACATCCCTACTCCTAGTTAGAATGTTTTCAAGATACAGACCCAAAACATGCTCAAAATCAATATTTTAGGTGCCCAAAAGTCGATATGTGCATGCATCTTCTGTACCCGTTTATATCTCAAATTCAGGCTCAAAACACCCGAAAATTCGATATTTTGGGGTTCCAGAAGCGATCTGTACATGCCTTCTCAGTGCTAGAATATTTTCAAAATATAGGCCCATAACATGATAAAAATCGATATTTTAGATGCCCAAAGTCGATATCTCAAATTCAGGCCCAAAACACCCAAAAATTCGATATTTTGGGGTCCCAGAAGGGATCTTTACTTGCCTACTCCGTGTAAGAGTATTTTCAATATACTGGCCCAAAACATACTGAAAATCGATCTGTTAGGTGACCAAAAGCTGATATGTGGATGCATCTTCTATACCCGTTTATAACTCAAATTCAGGCTGAAAACAACCGAAAATTCGATATTTTGGGGTATCAGAAGCGATCTGTACTTGCCTACTCCGTGTTAGAGTATTTTCAAAATACAGGCCCAAAATAAGCTGAAAATCGATATTTTTGGTGACCAAAGTCAATATGGGTATGCATCTTCTGCACCCGTTTATATCCCAAATTCAACCTCAAAACGCCCGAAAATTCGATATTTTTGGGTCCCAGAAGCGATCCGTACATGTCTACTCAGTGCTAGAATGTTTTCAAAATATAGGCTCAAAACATGCTAAAAATCGATATTTTAAGTGTCCAAAGTCGATATGTGCATGCATCATCTGTACCCGTTTATATATCAAATTCAGGCTCAAAACACCCGAAAATTCGATATTTTGGGGTCCCAGAAGTGATCTGTACATGCCTACTTAGTGCTAGAATAATTTCAAAATATAGGCCCAAAACATGCTAAAAGTCGATATTATAGGTGCCCAAAGTCGATATCTCAAATTCAGGCCCAAAACACTCGAAAATTCGATATTTTGGGGTCCCAGAAGCGAACTGTACATGCCTACTCCGTGTTAGAGTATTTTAAAAATACAGGTCCAAAACATACTGAAAATCGATCTTTTAGGTGCTCAAAAGTCGATATGTGAATGCATCTTCTGTACCCGTTTATATCTCAAATTCAGGATCAAAACACCCGAAAATTCGGTATTTTTGGGTCCTAGAAGCGATCGGTACATCTCTACTCCTAGTTAGAATGTTTTCAAGATACAGACCCAAAACATGCTCAAAATCAATATTTTAGGTGCCCAAAAGTCGATATGTGCATGCATCTTCTGTACCCGTTTATATCTCAAATTCATGCTCAAAACAATCGAAAATTCGATATTTTGGGGTCCCAGAAGTGATCTGTACATGCCTACTTAGTGCTAGAATATTTTCAAAATATAGGCCCAAAACATGCTGAAAATCGATATTTTAGGTGCCCAAAGTCGATATCTAAAATTCAGGCCCAAAACACCCGAAAATCCGATATTTTGGGGTCGCAGAAGCAAACTGTACATGCCTACTCCGTGTTTGAGTATTTTCAAGATACAGGCCCAAAACATACTACAAATCGATCTTTTAGGTGCCCATAGTCAATATGTGCATGCATCTTCTGTACCCGTTTATATCTCAAATTCAGGCTCAAAACACCCGAAAATTCGGTATTTTTGGGTCCTAGAAGCGATCTGTACATCCCTACTCCAAGTTAGAATGTTTTCAAGAAACAGACCCAAAACATGCTTACAATCGATATTTTAGGTGCCCAAAAGTCGATATGTGCATGCATCTTCTGTACCCGTTTATATCTCAAATTCAGGCTCAAAACACCCGAAAAATCGATATTTCGGGGTCCCAGAAGCGATCTATACTTGCCTACTCCGTGTTAGAGTATTTTGAAAATACAGGCCCAAAACAAGCTGAAAATCGATATTTTAGGTGTACAAAAGTCGATATGTGGATGCATCTTCTGTACCCGTTTATATCTCAAATTCAGGCTGAAAACACCCGAAAACTCGATATTTTGGGGTCCCAGAAGCGATCTAAACTTGCCTACTCCGTGTTAGAGTATTTATAAAATACAGGCCCAAAACAAGCTGAAAATCGATATTTTAGGAGACCAAAGTCAATATGTGCATGCATCATCTGTACCCGTTTATATCTCAAATTCAGGCTCAAAACATCCGAAAATTCGATATTTTTGGGTCCCAGAAGTGATCTGCATATGCCTACTTAGTGCTGGAATATTTTCAAAATACAGGCCCAAAACATGCTTAAAATCGATATTTTAGGTGCCCAAAGTCGATATCTAAAAATTCAGGCCCAAAACACCCGAAAATTCGATATTTTGGGGTCCCAGAAGCGAACTGTACGTACAATGCCTACTCCGTCTTAGAGTATTTTCAAAATACAGGCCCAAAGCATACTGAAAATCGATCCTTTAGGTGCCCAAAAGTCGATATGTGCATGCATCTTCTGTACCCGTTTATATCCCAAATTCAACTCCAAAACACCCAAAAATTTGATATATTTGGGTCCCAGAAGCGATCTGTACATGCCTACTAAGTGCTAGAATTTTTTCAAAATATAGGCTCAAAACATGCTAAAAATCGATATTTTAAGTGTCCAAAGGCGATAGGTGCATGCATCATCTGTACCCGTTTATATCTCAAATTCAGGCTCAAAACACCCGAAAATTCGATATTTTGGGGTCCCAGAAGTGATCTGTACATGCCTACTTAGTGCTAGAATATTTTCAAAATATAGGCCCTAAACATGCTAGAAATCGATATTTTAAGTGTCCAAAGTCGATATGTGCATGCATCTTCTGTACCCGTTTATATCTCAAATTCAGGCTCAAAATACTTGAAAATTCGATATTTTTGGGTCCCAGAAGCGATCTGTACATGCCTACTCCTAGTTAGAGAATTTTCAAAATACAGGCCCAAAACATGCTAAAAATCGATATTTTAGGTGCCCAAAGTCAATATGTGCATGCATCTTCTGCACTCGTTTATATCTCAAATTCAACCTCAAAACACCCGAAAATTCTATAATTTGGGGTCCCAGAAGCGATCTGTACATGTCTAGTCAGTGCTAGAATGTTTTCAAAATATAGGCTCAAAACAGGCTAAAAATCGATATTTTAAGTGTCCAAAGTCGATATGTGCATATATCTTCTGTACCCTTTTATATATCAAATTCAGGCTCAAAACACCCAAAAATTCGATATTTTTGGGTCCCAGAAGCGATCTGTACATCCCTACTCCTAGTTAGAGTATTTTCAAAATACAGGCCCACAACATGCTGAAAATCGATATTTTAGGTGCCCAAAGACAATATGTGCATGCATCTTCTGTACCCGTTTATATCTCAAATTCAGGCTCAAAACACCCGAAAATTCGGTATTTTTAGGTCCTAGAAGCGATCTGTACATCCCTACTCCAAGTTAGAATGTTTTCAAGATACAGACCCAAAACATGCTCAAAATCGATATTTTAGGTGCCCAAAAGTCGATATGTGCATGCATCTTCTGTACCCGTTTATATCTCAAATTCAGGCTCAAAACACCCGAAAAATCGATATTTTTGGGTCCCAGAAGCGATCTGTACTTGTCTACTCCGTGTTAGAGTATTTTCAAAATAAAGGCCCAAAACAAGCTGAAAAGCGATATTTTAGGTAACCAAAGTCAATATTTGTATGCATCTTCTGCACCCGTTTATATCCCAAAATCAACCTCAAAACACCCGAAAATTCGATATTTTTGGGTCCCAGAAGCGATCTGTACATGCCTACTCAGTGCTAGAATGTTTTCAAAATATAGGCTCAAAACATGCTAAAAATCGATATTTTAAGTGTCCATAGTCGATATGTGCATGCATCATCTGTACCCGTTTATATCTCAAATTCAGGCTCAAAACACCCGAAAATTCGATATTTTGGGGTCCCAGAAGTGATCTGTACATGCCTACTTAGTGCTAGAATATATTCAAAATATAGGCCCAAAACATGTTAAAAATCGATATTTTAGGTGCCCAAAGTCGATATCTCAAATTCAGGCCCAAAACACCCGAAAATTCGATATTTTGGGGTCCCAGAAGCGAACTGTACATGCCTACTCCGTGTTAGAGTATTTTCAAAATACAGGCCCAAAACATACTGAAAATCGATCTTTTAGGTGCCCAAATGTCGATATGTGCATGCATCTTCTGTACCCGTTTATATCTCAAATTCAGGCTCAAAACACCCGAAAAATCGATATTTTGGGGTCCCAGAAGCGATCTGTACTTGCCTACTCCGTGTTAGAGTATTTTCAAAATAAAGGCCCAAAACAAGCTGAAAAGCGATATTTTAGGTAACCAAAGTCAATATTTGTATGCATCTTCTGCACCCGTTTATATCCCAAATTCAACCTCAAAACACCCGAAAATTCGATATTTTTGGGTCCCAGAAGCGATCTGTACATGCCTACTCAGTGCTAGAATGTTTTCAAAATATAGGCTCAAAACATGCTAAAAATCGATATTTTAAGTGTCCATAGTCGATATGTGCATGCATCATCTGTACCCGTTTATATCTCAAATTCAGGCTCAAAACAACCGAAAATTCGATATTTTGGGGTTCCAGAAGCGATCTGTACATGCCTACTCAGTGTTAGAATATTTTCAAAATATAGGGCCAAAACATGCTAAAAATCGATATTTTAGGTGCCCAAAGTCGATATCTCAAATTCAGGCCCAAAACACTCGAAAATTCGATATTTTGGGGTCCCAGAAGCGAACTGTACATGCCTACTCCGTGTTAGAGTATTTTCAAAATACAGGCCCAAAACATACTAAAAATCGATCTTTTAGGTGCCCAAAAGTCGATATGTGCATGCATCTTCTGTACCCGTTTATATCTCAAATTCAGGCTCCAAACACCCGAAAATTCGATATTTTGGGGTCCCAGAAGCGATCTGTACTTGCCTACTCCGTGTTAGAGTATTTTCATAACACAGGCCCAAAAAAAGCTGAAAATCGATATTTTAGGTGACCAAAGTCAATATGTGTATGCATCTTCTGCACCCGTTTATATCCCAAATTCATCCTCAAAACACCCGAAAATTCGATATTTTTGGGTCCCAGAATCAATCTGTACATGCCTACGCAGTTCTAGAATTTTTTCAAAATATAGGCTCCAAACATGCTAAAAATCGATATTTTAGGTGTCCAAAGTCGATATGTGCATGCATCATCTGTACCCGTTTATATCTCAAATTTAGGCTCAAAACAACCGAAAATTCGATATTTTGGGGTAACAGAAGTGATCTGTACATGCCTACTTAGTTCTAGAATATTTTCAAAATATAGGCCCAAAACATGCTAAAAATCGATATTTTTGGTGCCCAAAGTCGATATCTCAAATTCAGGCCCAAAAAACCCGAAAATTCGATATTTTGGGGTCCCAGAAACGAACTGTACATGCCTACTCCGTGTTAGAGTATTTTCAAAATGAAGGCCCAAAACATACTAAAAATCGATCTTTTAGGTTCCCAAAAGTCGATATGTGCAAGCATCTTCTGTACCCGTTTATATCTCAAATTCAGGCTCCAAACACCCGAAAATTCGATATTTGGGGGTCCCAGAAGCGATCTGTACATGCTTACTCAGATGCAGGCCCAAAACATGCTGAAAGACGATATTTTAGGTGCCCTAAGTCAATATGTGTATGCATCATCTGCACTCGTTTATATCTCAAATTCAACCTCAAAACACCCGAAAATTCGATAATTTGGGGTCCCAGAAGCGATCTGTACATGTCTAGTCAGTGCTAGAATGTTTTCAAAATATAGGCTCAAAACTTGCTAAAAATCGATATTTTAAGTGTCCAAAGTCGATATGTGCATACATCTTCTGTACCCGTTTATATCTCAAATTCAGGTTCAAAACACCCGAAAATTCGATATTTTTGGTTCCCAGAAGCGATCTGTACATGCCTACTCCTAGTTAGAGTATTTTCAAAATACAGGCCCAAAACATGCTTAAATCGATATTTTAGGTGCCCAAAGTCAATATGTGCATGCATCTTCTGTACCCGTTTATATCTCAAATTTTGCTCAAAACACCCGAAAATTCGGTATCTTTGGGTCCTAGAAGCGATCTGTACATCCCTACTCCTAGTTAGAATGTTTTCAAGATACAGACCCAAAACATGCTCAAAATCGATATTTTAGGTGCCCAAAAGTCGATATGTGCATGCATCTTCTGTACCCGTTTATATCTCAAATTCAGGCTCAAAACACCCGAAAATTCGAAATTTTGGGGTTCCAGAAGCGATCTGTACATGCCTACTCAGTGCTAGAATATTTTCAAAATATAGGCCCAAAACATGCTAAAAATCGATATTTTAGGTGCCCAAAGTCGATATGTGCATGCATCTTCTGTACCCGTTTATATCTCAAATTCAGGATCAAAACACCCGAAAATTCGGTATTTTTGGGTCCTAGAAGCGATCGGTACATCTCTACTCCTAGTTAGAATGTTTTCAAGATACAGACCCAAAACATGCTCAAAATCAATATTTTAGGTGCCCAAAAGTCGATATGTGCATGCATCTTCTGTACCCGTTTATATCTCAAATTCATGCTCAAAACAATCGAAAATTCGATATTTTGGGGTCCCAGAAGTGATCTGTACATGCCTACTTAGTGCTAGAATATTTTCAAAATATAGGCCCAAAACATGCTGAAAATCGATATTTTAGGTGCCCAAAGTCGATATCTAAAATTCAGGCCCAAAACACCCGAAAATCCGATATTTTGGGGTCGCAGAAGCAAACTGTACATGCCTACTCCGTGTTTGAGTATTTTCAAGATACAGGCCCAAAACATACTAAAAATCGATCTTTTAGGTGCCCATAGTCAATATGTGCATGCATCTTCTGTACCCGTTTATATCTCAAATTCAGGCTCAAAACACCCGAAAATTCGGTATTTTTGGGTCCTAGAAGCGATCTGTACATCCCTACTCCAAGTTAGAATGTTTTCAAGAAACAGACCCAAAACATGCTTACAATCGATATTTTAGGTGTCCAAAAGTCGATATGTGCATGCATCTTCTGTACCCGTTTATATCTCAAATTCAGGCTCAAAACACCCGAAAAATCGATATTTCGGGGTCCCAGAAGCGATCTATACTTGCCTACTCCGTGTTAGAGTATTTTGAAAATACAGGCCCAAAACAAGCTGAAAATCGATATTTTAGGTGTACAAAAGTCGATATGTGGATGCATCTTCTGTACCCGTTTATATCTCAAATTCAGGCTGAAAACACCCGAAAACTCGATATTTTGGGGTCCCAGAAGCGATCTAAACTTGCCTACTCCGTGTTAGAGTATTTATAAAATACAGGCCCAAAACAAGCTGAAAATCGATATTTTAGGAGACCAAAGTCAATATGTGCATGCATCATCTGTACCCGTTTATATCTCAAATTCAGGCTCAAAACATCCGAAAATTCGATATTTTTGGGTCCCAGAAGTGATCTGCATATGCCTACTTAGTGCTGGAATATTTTCAAAATACAGGCCCAAAACATGCTTAAAATCGATATTTTAGGTGCCCAAAGTCGATATCTCAAATTCAGGCCCAAAACACCCGAAAATTCGATATTTTGGGGTCCCAGAAGCGAACTGTACGTACAATGCCTACTCCGTCTTAGAGTATTTTCAAAATACAGGCCCAAAGCATACTGAAAATCGATCCTTTAGGTGCCCAAAAGTCGATATGTGCATGCATCTTCTGTACCCGTTTATATCCCAAATTCAACTCCAAAACACCCAAAAATTCGATATATTTGGGTCCCAGAAGCGATCTGTACATGCCTACTAAGTGCTAGAATTTTTTCAAAATATAGGCTCAAAACATGCTAAAAATCGATATTTTAAGTGTCCAAAGGCGATAGGTGCATGCATCATCTGTACCCGTTTATATCTCAAATTCAGGCTCAAAACACCCGAAAATTCGATATTTTGGGGTCCCAGAAGTGATCTGTACATGCCTACTTAGTGCTAGAATATTTTCAAAATATAGGCCCTAAACATGCTAGAAATCGATATTTTAAGTGTCCAAAGTCGATATGTGCATGCATCTTCTGTACCCGTTTATATCTCAAATTCAGGCTCAAAATACTTGAAAATTCGATATTTTTGGGTCCCAGAAGCGATCTGTACATGCCTACTCCTAGTTAGAGAATTTTCAAAATACAGGCCCAAAACATGCTAAAAATCGATATTTTAGGTGCCCAAAGTCAATATGTGCATGCATCTTCTGCACTCGTTTATATCTCAAATTCAACCTCAAAACACCCGAAAATTCGATAATTTGGGGTCCCAGAAGCGATCTGTACATGTCTAGTCAGTGCTAGAATGTTTTCAAAATATAGGCTCAAAACAGGCTAAAAATCGATATTTTAAGTGTCCAAAGTCGATATGTGCATATATCTTCTGTACCCTTTTATATATCAAATTCAGGCTCAAAACACCCAAAAATTCGATATTTTTGGGTCCCAGAAGCGATCTGTACATCCCTACTCCTAGTTAGAGTATTTTCAAAATACAGGCCCAAAACATGCTGAAAATCGATATTTTAGGTGCCCAAAGACAATATGTGCATGCATCTTCTGTACCCGTTTATATCTCAAATTCAGGCTCAAAACACCCGAAAATTCGGTATTTTTAGGTCCTAGAAGCGATCTGTACATCCCTACTCCAAGTTAGAATGTTTTCAAGATACAGACCCAAAACATGCTCAAAATCGATATTTTAGGTGCCCAAAAGTCGATATGTGCATGCATCTTCTGTACCCGTTTATATCTCAAATTCAGGCTCAAAACACCCGAAAAATCGATATTTTTGGGTCCCAGAAGCGATCTGTACTTGTCTACTCCGTGTTAGAGTATTTTCAAAATAAAGGCCCAAAACAAGCTGAAAAGCGATATTTTAGGTAACCAAAGTCAATATTTGTATGCATCTTCTGCACCCGTTTATATCCCAAAATCAACCTCAAAACACCCGAAAATTCGATATTTTTGGGTCCCAGAAGCGATCTGTACATGCCTACTCAGTGCTAGAATGTTTTCAAAATATAGGCTCAAAACATGCTAAAAATCGATATTTTAAGTGTCCATAGTCGATATGTGCATGCATCATCTGTACCCGTTTATATCTCAAATTCAGGCTCAAAACAACCGAAAATTCGATATTTTGGGGTTCCAGAAGCGATCTGTACATGCCTACTCAGTGTTAGAATATTTTCAAAATATAGGGCCAAAACATGCTAAAAATCGATATTTTAGGTGCCCAAAGTCGATATCTCAAATTCAGGCCCAAAACACCCGAAAATTCGATATTTTGGGGTCCCAGAAGCGAACTGTACATGCCTACTCCGTGTTAGAGTATTTTCAAAATACAGGCCCAAAACATACTAAAAATCGATCTTTTAGGTGCCCAAAAGTCGATATGTGCATGCATCTTCTGTACCCGTTTATATCTCAAATTCAGGCTCCAAACACCCGAAAATTCGATATTTTGGGGTCCCAGAAGCGATCTGTACTTGCCTACTCCGTGTTAGAGTATTTTCATAACACAGGCCCAAAAAAAGCTGAAAATCGATATTTTAGGTGACCAAAGTCAATATGTGTATGCATCTTCTGCACCCGTTTATATCCCAAATTCATCCTCAAAACACCCGAAAATTCGATATTTTTGGGTCCCAGAATCAATCTGTACATGCCTACGCAGTTCTAGAATTTTTTCAAAATATAGGCTCCAAACATGCTAAAAATCGATATTTTAGGTGTCCAAAGTCGATATGTGCATGCATCATCTGTACCCGTTTATATCTCAAATTTAGGCTCAAAACAACCGAAAATTCGATATTTTGGGGTAACAGAAGTGATCTGTACATGCCTACTTAGTTCTAGAATATTTTCAAAATATAGGCCCAAAACATGCTAAAAATCGATATTTTTGGTGCCCAAAGTCGATATCTCAAATTCAGGCCCAAAAAACCCGAAAATTCGATATTTTGGGGTCCCAGAAACGAACTGTACATGCCTACTCCGTGTTAGAGTATTTTCAAAATGAAGGCCCAAAACATACTAAAAATCGATCTTTTAGGTTCCCAAAAGTCGATATGTGCAAGCATCTTCTGTACCCGTTTATATCTCAAATTCAGGCTCCAAACACCCGAAAATTCGATATTTGGGGGTCCCAGAAGCGATCTGTACATGCTTACTCAGATGCAGGCCCAAAACATGCTGAAAGACGATATTTTAGGTGCCCTAAGTCAATATGTGTATGCATCATCTGCACTCGTTTATATCTCAAATTCAACCTCAAAACACCCGAAAATTCGATAATTTTGGGTCCCAGAAGCGATCTGTACATGCCTACTCCGTGTTAGAGTATTTTCAATATACAGGCCCAAAACATACTGAAAATCGATCTTTTAGGTGCCCAAAAGTCGATATGTGGATGCATCTTCTGTACCCGTTTATATCTCAAATTCAGGTTCAAAACACCCGAAAATTCGATATTTTTGGTTCCCAGAAGCGATCTGTACATGCCTACTCCTAGTTAGAGTATTTTCAAAATACAGGCCCAAAACATGCTTAAATCGATATTTTAGGTGCCCAAAGTCAATATGTGCATGCATCTTCTGTACCCGTTTATATCTCAAATTTTGCTCAAAACACCCGAAAATTCGGTATCTTTGGGTCCTAGAAGCGATCTGTACATCCCTACTCCTAGTTAGAATGTTTTCAAGATACAGACCCAAAACATGCTCAAAATCGATATTTTAGGTGCCCAAAAGTCGATATGTGCATGCATCTTCTGTACCCGTTTATATCTCAAATTCAGGCTCAAAACACCCGAAAATTCGAAATTTTGGGGTTCCAGAAGCGATCTGTACATGCCTACTCAGTGCTAGAATATTTTCAAAATATAGGCCCAAAACATGCTAAAAATCGATATTTTAGGTGCCCAAAGTCGATATCTCAAATTCAAGCCCAAAACACCCAAAAATTCGATATTTTTGGGTCCCAGAAGCGATCTGTACATGCCTACTCCGTGTTAGAGTATTTTCAATATACAGGCCCAAAACATACTGAAAATCGATCTTTTAGGTGCAAAAAGTTGATATGTGGAGGCATATTCTGTACCCGTTTATATCTCAAATTCAGTCTCAAAACACCCCAAAACTCGATATTTTGGGGTTCCAGAAGCGATCTGTACATGCCTACCCAGTGCTAGAATATTTTCAAAATATAGGCCCAAAACATGCTAAAAATCGATATTTAGGTGCCCAAAGTCGATATCTCAAATTTAGGCCCAAAACACCCAAAAATTCGATATTTTGGAGTCCCAGAAGCGATCTGTACATGCCTAATCCGTGTTAGAGTATTTTCAATATACAGGCCCAAAACATACTGAAAATCGATCTTTTAGGTGCCCAAAAGTCGATATGTGGATGCATCTTCTGTACCCGTTTATATCTCAAATTCAGGCTCAAAACACCAAAAAATTCGATATTTTCGGGTCCCAGAAGCGATCTGTACTTGCCTACTCCGTGTTAGTGTATTTTCAAAATACAGGCCCAAAACAAGCTGAAAATCGATACTTTAATTGACCAAAGTCAATATGTGATACTATGCATCTTCTGCACCTGTTTATATAACAAATTCAACCTCAAAACACCCGAAAATTCGATAATTTTGGGTCCCAGAAGCGATCTGTACATGCCTAGGCAGTGCTAGAATGTTTTCAAAATATAGGCTCAAAACATGCTAAAAATCGATATTTTAAGTGTCCAAAGTCGATATGTGCATGCATCATCTGTACCCGTTTATATCTCAAATTCAGGCTCAAAACACCCTAAAATTCGATATTTTGGGGTCCCAGAAGTGATCTGTACATGCCTACTTAGTGGTAGAATATTTTCAAAATATAGGCCCAAAACATGCTAAAAATCGAGATTTTAGGTGCCCAAAGTCGATATCTCAAATTCTGGCCCAAAACACCCGAAAATTCGATATTTTGGGGTCCCAGAAGCGAACTGTACATGCCTTCTCCGTGTTAGAGTATTTTCAAAAAAAGGTCCAAAACATACTGAAAATCGATCTTTTAGGTGCCCAAAAGTCGATATGTGCATGCATCTTCAGTACCCGTTTATATCCCAAATTCAACCTCAAAACACCCGAAAATTCGATATTTTTGGGTCCCAGAAGCGATCTGTACATGCCTACTCAGTGCTAGAAATTTTCCAAAATATAGGCTCAAAACATGCTTAAAATCGATATTTTAAGTGTCCAAAGTCAATATGTGCATGCATCATCTGTACCCGTTTATATCTCAAATTCAGGCTCAAAACAACAGAAAATTCGATATTTTGGGGTCCCAGAAGTGATCTGTACATGCCTAATTAGTATTAGAATATTTTCAAAATATAGGCCCAAAACATGCTAAAAATCGATATTTTAGGTGCCCAAAGTCGATATCTCAAATTCAGGCCCAAAACACCCGAAAATCCGATATTTTGGGGTCCCAGAGGCGAACTGTACATGCCTACTCCGTGTTAGAGTATTTTCAAAATACAGGTCCAAAACATACTGAAAGTCGATCTTTTAGGTTCCCAAAAGTCGATATGTGCATGCATCTTCTGTACCCGTTTATATCCCAAATTCAACCTCAAAACACCCGAAAATTCGATATTTTTGGAACCCAGAAGCGATCTGTACATGCCTACTCAGTGCTAGAATTTTTTCAAAATATAGACTCAAAACATGCTAAAAATCGATATTTTAAGTGTCCAAAGTCGATATGTGCATGCATCATCTGTACCCGTTTATATCTCAAATTCAGGCTCAAAACAACCGAAAATTTGGTATTTTGGGGTCCCAGAAGTGATCTGTACATGCCTACTTAGTGCTAGAATATTTTTCAAAATATAGGCCCAAAACATGCTAAAAATCGATATTTTAGGTGCCCAAAGTCGATATCTCAAATTTAGGCCCAAAACACCCGTAAATTCGATATTTTGGGGTCCCAGAAGCGAACTGTACATGCCTACTCCGTGTTAGAGTATTTTCAAAATAAAGGCCCAAAACATACTAAAAATCGATCTTTTAGGTGCCCAAAAGTCGATATGTGCATGCATCTTCTGTACCCGTTTATATCTCAAATTCAGGCTCCAAACACCCGAAAACTCGATATTTGGGGGTCCCAGAAGCGATCTGTACATGCTTACTCAGATGCAGGCCCAAAACATGCTGAAAGACGATATTTTAGGTGTCCTAAGTCAATATGTGTACGCATCATCTGCACTCGTTTATATCTCAAATTCAACCTCAAAATACCCGAAAATTCGATAATTTTGGGTCCCAGAAGCGATCTGTACATGTCTAGTCAGTGCCTGAATGTTTTCAAAATATAGGCTCAAAACTTGCTAAAAATCGATATTTTAAGTGTCCAAAGTCGATATGTGCATGCATCTTCTGTACCCGTTTATATCTCAAATTCAGGTTCAAAACACCCGAAAATTCGATATTTTTGGTTCCCAGAAGTGATCTGTACATGCCTAATCCTAGTTAAGAGTATTTTCAAAATACAGGCCCAAAACATGCTGAAAATCGATATTTTAGGTGCCCAAAAGTCGATATGTGCATGCATCTTCTGTACCCGTTTATATCTCAAATTCAAGCCCAAAATACCCAAAAATTAGATATTTTTGGGTCCCAGAAGCGATCTGTACATGCCTACTCCGTGTTAGAGTATTTTCAATATACAGGCCCAAAACATACTGAAAATCGATCTTTTAGGTTCCCAAAAGTTGATATGTGGAGGCATATTCTGTACCCGTTTATATCTCAAATTCAGTCTCCAAACACCCGAAAACTTGATATTTTGGGGTTCCAGAAGCGATCTGTACATGACTACTCAGTGCTAGAATATTTTCAAAATATAGGCCCAAAACATGCTAAAAATCGATATTTTAGGTGCCCAAAGTCGATATCTCAAATTTAGGCCCAAAATACCCAAAAATTCGATATTTTGGAGTCCCAGAAGCGATCTGTACATGCCTAATCCGTGTTAGAGTATTTTCAATATACAGGCCCAAAACATACTGAAAATCGATATTTTAGGTGCCCAAAAGTCGATATGTGGATGCATCTTCTGTACCCGTTTATATCTCAAATTCAGGCTCAAAACACCCAAAAATTCGATATTTTCGGGTCCCACTAGCGATCTGTACTTGCCTACTCCGTGTTAGAGTATTTTCAAAATACAGGCCCAAAACAAGCTGAAAATCGATACTTTAATTGACGAAAGTCAATATGTGATACTATGCATCTTCTGCACCTGTTTATATCCCAAATTCAACCTCAAAACACCCGAAAATTGGATATTTTTGGGTCCTAGAAGCGATCTGTACATGCCTACTCAGTGCTAGAAATTTTTCAAAATATAGGCTCAAAAAATGCTTAAAATCGATATTTTAAGTGTCCAAAGTCAATATGTTCATGCATCATCTGTACCCGTTTATATCTCAAATTCAGGCTCAAAACAACATAAAATTCGATATTTTGGGGTCCCAGAAGTGATCTGTACATGCCTACTTAGTGGTAGAATATTTTCAAAATATATGCCCAAAACATGCTAAAAATCGATATTTTAGGTGCCCAAAGTCGATATCTCAAATTCAGGCCCAAAACACCCGAAAATCCGATATTTTGGGGTCCCAGAAGCGAACTGTACATGCCTACTCCGTGTTAGAGTATTTTCAAAATACAGGCCCAAAACATACTAAAAATCGATCTGTTAGGTGCCCAAAAGTCGATATGTGCATGCATCTTCCGTACCCGTTTATATCTCAAATTCAGGCTCCAAACACCCGAAAATTCGATATTTGGGGGTCCCAGAAGCGATCTGTACATGCTTACTCAGATGCAGGCCCAAAACATGCTGAAAGACGATATTTTCGGTGCCCTAAGTCAATATGTGTATGCATCATCTGCACTCGTTTATATCTCAAATTCAACCTCAAAACATCCGAAAATTCGATAATTTTTGGTCCCAGAAGCGATCTGTACATGTCTAGTCAGTGCTAGAATGTTTTCAAAATATAGGCTCAAAACTTGCTAAAAATCGATATTTTAAGTGTCCAAAGTCGATATGTGCATGCATCTTCTGTACCCAGTTATATCTCAAATTCAGGTTCAAAACACCCGAAAATTCGATATTTTTGGTTCCCAGAAGCGATCTGTACATGCCTACTCCTAGTTAGAGTATTTTCAAAATACAGGCCCAAAACATGCTGAAAATCGATATTTTAGGTGCTTAAAGTCCATATGTGCATGCATCTTCTGTACCCGTTTATATCTCAAATTTTGCTCAAAACACCCGAGAATTCGGTATCTTTGGGTCCTAGAAGCGATCTGTACATCCCTACTCCTAGTTAGAATATTTTCAAGATACAGATCCAAAAACATGCTCAAAATCGATATTTTAGGTGCCCAAAAGTCGATATGTGCATGCATCTTCTGTACCCGTTTATATCTCAAATTCAGGCTCAAAACACCCGAAAATTCGAAATTTTGGGGTTATAGAAGCGATCTGTACATACCTAGTCAGTGCTAGAATATTTTCAAAATATAGGCCCAAAAAATGCTAAAAATCGATATTTTAGGTGCCCAAAGTCGATATCTCAAATTCAAGCCCAAAACACCCAAAAATTCGATATTTTGGGGTCCCATAGGCGATCTGTACTTGCCTACTCCGTGTTAGAGTATTTTCATAACACAGGCCCAAAATAAGCTAAAAATCGATATTTTAGGTGACCAAAGTCAATATGTGTATGCATCTTCTGCACCCGTTTATATCCCAAATTCATCCTCAAAACACCCGAAAATTCGATATTTTGGCGTCCCAGAAGCGAAATATACATGCCTACTCCGTATTAGAGTATTTTCAAAATACAGGTCCAAAACATACTGAAAAACGATCTTTTAGGTTCCCAAAAGTCGATATGTGCATGCATCTTCTGTACCCGTTTATATCCCAAATTCAACCTCAAAACACCCGAAAATTCGATATTTTTGGGTCCCAGAAGTGATCTGTACATGCCTACTCAGTGCTAGAATTTTTTCAAAATATAGGCTCAAAACATGCTAAAAATCGATATTTTAAGTGTCCGAAGTCGATATGTGCATGAATGATCTGTACCCGTTTATATCTCAAATTCAGGCTCAAAACACCCGAAAATTCGATATTTTGGGGTCCCAGAAGTGATCTGTACACCCCTACTCAGTGCTAGAATATTTTCAAAATATAGGCCCAAAACATGCTAAAATCCGATATTTTAGGTGCATAAAGTTGATATCTCAAATTTAGGCCCAAAACACCCAAAAGTTCGATATTTTGGGGTCCCAGAAGCGATCTGTACATGCCTACTCCGTGTTAGAGTATTTTCAATATACAGGCCCAAAACATACTGAAAATCGATCTTTTAGGTTCCCAAAAGTTGATATGTGGATGCATCTTCTTTACTCGTTTATATCTCAAATTCAGGCTCCAAACACCAGAAAATTCGATATTTTGGGGTCCCAGAAGCGATCTGTACTTGCCTACTCCGTGTTAGAGTATTTTCAATATAAAGGCCCATAACAAGCTGAAAATCGATATTTTAGGTGACCAAAGTCAATATGTGTATGCATCTTCTGCACCTGTTTATATCCCAAATTCAACCTCAAAACACCCGAAAATTCGATGTTTTTGGGTCCCAAAAGCGATCTGTACATGCCTACTCAGTGCTAGAATGTTTTCAAAAAATAAGCTCAAAACATGCTAAAAATCGATATTTTAAGTGTCCAAAGTCGATATGTGCATGCATCATCTGTACCCGTTTTTATCTCAAATTCAGGCTCTAAACACCCGAAAATTCGATATTTTTGGGTCCCAGAAGTGATCTGTACATGCCTACTTAGTGCTATAATATTTTTAAGATATAGACCCAAAAAATGCTAAAAATCGATATTTTTGGTGCCCAAAGTCGATATATCAAATTCAGGCCCAAAACACCCGAAAATTCGATATTTTGGGGTCCCAGAAGCGAACTGTACATGCCTACTCCGTGTTAGAGTATTTTCAAAATATAGGTCCAAAACATACTGAAAATCGATCTTTTAGGTGCCCAAAAGTCGATATGTGCATGCATCTTCTGTACCCGTTTATATCCCAAATTCAACCTCAAAACACCCGAAAATTCGATATTTTTTGGTCCCAGAAGCGATATGTACATGCCTACTCAGTGCTAGAAATTTTTCAAAATATAGGCTCAAAACATGCTAAAAATCGATATTTTAAGTGTTCAAAGTCGATATGTGCATGCATCATCCGTACCCGTTTATATCTCAAATTCAGGCTCAAAACAACCGAAAATTCGATATTTTGGGGTCCCAGAAGTGATCTGTACATGCCTACTTAGTGCTAGAATATTTTCAAAATATAGGCCTAAAACATGCTAAAAATCGATATTTTAGGTGCCCAAAGTCGATATCTCAAATTCAGCCCCAAAACACCCGAAAATTCGATATTTTGGGATCCCAGAAGCGAACTGTACATGCCTACTCCGTGTTAGAGTATTTTCAAAATACAGGCCCAAAACATACTAAAAATCGATCTTTTAGGTGCCCAAAAGTCGATATGTGCATGCATCTTCTGTACCCGTTTATATCTCAAATTCAGGCTCCAAACACCCTAAAATTCGATATTTTGGGGTCCCTGAAGCGATCTGTATATGGCTACTCAGATGCAGGCCCAAAACATGCTGAAAATCGATATTTTAGGTGCCCAAAGTCAACATGTGTATGCATCATCTGCACTCGTTTATATCTCAAATTCAACCTCAAAACACCCGAAAATTCGATAATTTTGGGTCCCAGAAGCGATCTGTAAATGTCTAGTCAGTGCTATAATGTTTTCAAAATATAGGCTTAAAACATGCTCAAAATCGATATTTTAAGTGTCCAATGTCGATATGTGAATGCATCATCTGTACCCGTTTATATCTCAAATTCAGGCTCAAAATACCCGAAAATTCGATATTTTGGGGCCCCAGAAGTGATCTGTACATGCCTACTTAGTGCTATAATATTTTCAAAATATAGACCCAAAACATGCTAAAAATCGATATTTTAGGTGCCCAAAGTCGATATCTCAAATTCAGGCCCAAAACAACCGAAAATTCGATATTTTGGGGTCTCAGAAGCGAACTGTACATGCCTAATCCGTGTAAAGTATTTTCAAAATACAGGTCCAAAACAAGCTCAAAATCGATCTTTTAGGTGCCCAAAAGTCGATATGTGCATGCATCTTCTGTACCCGTTTATATCCCAAATTCAACCTCAAAACACCCAAAAATTCGATATTTTGGGGTCCCAGAAGCGATCTGTACATGCCTACTCCGTGTTAGAGTATTTTCAATATACAGGCCCAAAACATACTGAAAATCGATCTTTTAGGTGCCCAAAACTTGATATGTGGATGCATCTTCTGTACCCGTTTATATTTCAAATTCAGGCTCAAAACACACGAAAATTCGATATTTTAGGGTCCCAGAAACGATCTGTACTTGCCTACTCCGTGTTAGAGTATTTTCAAAATACAGGCCCAAAACAAGCTGAAAATCGATATTTTAGGTGACCAAAGTCAATATGTGTATGCATCTTGTGTACCCGTTTATATCTCAAATTCAGGTTCAAAACACCTGAAAATTCGATATTTTTGGGTCCCAGAAGCGATCTGTACATGCATACTCCTAGTTAGAGTATTTTAAAAATACAGCCCCAACACATGCTGAAAATCGATATTTTAGGTGCCCAAAGTCAATATGTGCATGCATCTTCTGTACCTGTTTATATCTCAAATTTAGGATCAAAACACCCGAAAATTCGGTATTATTGGGTCCTAGAAGCGATCTGTACATCCCTACTCCTAGTTAGAATGTTTTCAAGATACAGACCCAAAACATGCTAAAAATCAATATTTTAGGTGCCCAAAAGTCGATATGTGCATACATCTTCTGTTCCCGTTTATATCTCAAATTCAGGCTCAAAACACCCGAAAATTCAATATTTTGGGGTCCCAGAAGTGATCTGTAGATGCCTACTCAGTGCTAGAATATTTTCAAAATATAGGCCCAAACATGCTAAAATCCGATATTTTAGGTGCCCAAAGTCGATATCTCAAATTCAGGCCAAAAACACCCAAAAATTCGATATTTTGGGGTCCCAGAAGAGATCTGTACATGCCTACTCCGTGTGAGAGTATTTTCAATATACAGGCCCAAAACATACTGAAAATCGATCTGTGAGGTGACCAAAAGTTGATATGTGGATGCATCTTCTGTACCCGTTTATATCCCAAATTCAGGCTCAAAACACCCGAAAATTCGATATTTTGGGGTCCCAGAAGCGATCTGTACATGCCTATTCAGTGCTAGAATTTTATCAAAATATAGGCTCAAAATATGCTAAAAATCGATATTTTAAGTGTTCAAAGTCGATATATGCATGCATCATCTGTACCCGTTTATATCTCAAATTCAGGCTCAAAACAACAGAAAATTCGATATTTTGGGGTCCCAGAAGTGATCTGTACATGCCTACTTAGTGCTAGAATATTTTCAAAAAATAGGCACAAAACATGCTAAAAATCGATATTTTAGGTGCCCAAAGTCGATATCTCAAATTCAGGCCCAAAACACCCGAGAATTCGATATTTTGGGGTCCCAGAAGCGAACTGTACATGCCTACTCCGTGTCTGAGTATTTTCAAAATACAGGTCCAAAACATGCTCAAATTCAATATTTTAGGTGTCCAAAAGTCGATATGTGCATGCATCTTCTGTACCCGTTTATATCTCAAATTCAGGTTCAAAACACCCGAAAATTCGATATTTTGGGTTTCCAGAAGCGATCTGTACAGGCCTTCTCAGTGCTAGAATATTGTCAAAATATTGGCCCAAAACATGCTAAAAATCGATATTTTAGGCGCCCAAAGTCGATATCTCAAATTCAGGCCCAAAACACCCTAAAATCCGATATTTTGGGGTCCCAGAAGCGAACTGTACATGCCTACTCCGTGTTAGAGTATTTTCAAAATACAGGCCCAAAACATACTAAAAATCGATCTGTTAGGTGCCCAAAAGTCGATATGTGCATGCATCTTCTGTACCCGTTTATATCTCAAATTCAGGCTCAAAACACCCGAAAATTCAATATTTTGGGGTCCCAGAAGTGATCTGTAGATGCCTACTCATTGCTAGAATATTTTCAAAATATAGGCCCAAACATGCTAAAATCCGATATTTTAGGTGCCCAAAGTCGATATCTCAAATTCAGGCCAAAAACACCCAAAAATTCGATATTTTGGGGTCCCAGAAGAGATCTGTACATGCCTACTCCGTGTGAGAGTATTTTCAATATACAGGCCCAAAACATACTGAAAATCGATCTGTGAGGTGACCAAAAGTTGATATGTGGATGCATCTTCTGTACCCGTTTATATCCCAAATTCAGGCTCAAAACACCCGAAAATTCGATATTTTGGGGTCCCAGAAGCGATCTGTACATGCCTATTCAGTGCTAGAATTTTATCAAAATATAGGCTCGAAATATGCTAAAAATCGATATTTTAAGTGTTCAAAGTCGATATATGCATGCATCATCTGTACCCGTTTATATCTCAAATTCAGGCTCAAAACAACAGAAAATTCGATATTTTGGGGTCCCAGAAGTGATCTGTACATGCCTACTTAGTGCTAGAATATTTTCAAAAAATAGGCACAAAACATGCTAAAAATCGATATTTTAGGTGCCCAAAATCGATATCTCAAATTCAGGCCCAAAACACCCGAGAATTCGATATTTTGGGGTCCCAGAAGCGAACTGTACATGCCTACTCCGTGTCTGAGTATTTTCAAAATACAGGTCCAAAACATGCTCAAAATCAATATTTTAGGTGTCCAAAAGTCGATATGTGCATGCATCTTCTGTACCCGTTTATATCTCAAATTCAGGTTCAAAACACCCGAAAATTCGATATTTTGGGTTTCCAGAAGCGATCTGTACAGGCCTTCTCAGTGCTAGAATATTGTCAAAATATTGGCCCAAAACATGCTAAAAATCGATATTTTAGGCGCCCAAAGTCGATATCTCAAATTCAGGCCCAAAACACCCTAAAATCCGATATTTTGGGGTCCCAGAAGCGAACTGTACATGCCTACTCCGTGTTAGAGTATTTTCAAAATACAGGCCCAAAACATACTAAAAATCGATCTGTTAGGTGCCCAAAAGTCGATATGTGCATGCATCTTCTGTACCCGTTTATATCTCAAATTCAGGCTCCAAACACCCGAAAATTCGATATTTGTGGGTCCCAGAAGCGATCTGTACATGCTTACTCAGATGCAGGCCCAAAACATGCTGAAAGACGATATTTTCGGTGCCCTAAGTCAATATGTGTATGCATCATCTGCACTCGTTTATATCTAAAATTCAACCTCAAAACATCCGAAAATTCGATAATTTTGGGTCCCAGAAGCGATCTGTACATGTCTAGTCAGTGCTAGAATGTTTTCAAAATATAGGCTCAAAACTTGCTAAAAATCGATATTTTAAGTGTCCAAAGTCGATATGTGCATGCATCTTCTGTACCCGGTTATATCTCAAATTCAGGTTCAAAACACCCGAAAATTCGATATTTTTGGTTCCCAGAAGCGATCTGTACATACCTACTCCTAGTTAGAATGTTTTCAAGATACAGACCCAAAAACATGCTGAAAATCGATATTTTAGGTGCCCAAAAGTCGATATGTGCATGCATCTTCTGTACCCGTTTATATCTCAAATTCAGGCTCAAAACAACCGAAAATTCGATATTTTGGGGTCCCAGAAGTGATCTGTACATGCCTACTTAGTGCTAGAATATTTTCAAAATATAGGCCTAAAACATGCTAAAAATCGATATTTTAGGTGCCCAAAGTCGATATCTCAAATTCAGCCCCAAAACACCCGAAAATTCGATATTTTGGGATCCCAGAAGCGAACTGTACATGCCTACTCCGTGTTAGAGTATTTTCAAAATACAGGCCCAAAACATACTAAAAATCGATCTTTTAGGTGCCCAAAAGTCGATATGTGCATGCATCTTCTGTACCCGTTTATATCTCAAATTCAGGCTCCAAACACCCGAAAATTCGATATTTTGGGGTCCCTGAAGCGATCTGTATATGGCTACTCAGATGCAGGCCCAAAACATGCTGAAAATCGATATTTTAGGTGCCCAAAGTCAACATGTGTATGCATCATCTGCACTCGTTTATATCTCAAATTCAACCTCAAAACACCCGAAAATTCGATAATTTTGGGTCCCAGAAGCGATCTGTAAATGTCTAGTCAGTGCTATAATGTTTTCAAAATATAGGCTTAAAACATGCTAAAAATCGATATTTTAAGTGTCCAATGTCGATATGTGAATGCATCATCTGTACCCGTTTATATCTCAAATTCAGGCTCAAAATACCCGAAAATTCGATATTTTGGGGTCTCAGAAGCGAACTGTACATGCCTACTCCGTGTAAAGAATTTTCAAAATACAGGTCCAAAACAAGCTCAAAATCGATCTTTTAGGTGCCCAAAAGTCGATATGTGCATGCATCTTCTGTACCCGTTTATATCCCAAATTCAACCTCAAAACACCCAAAAATTCGATATTTTGGGGTCCCAGAAGCGATCTGTACATGCCTACTCCGTGTTAGAGTATTTTCAATATACAGGCCCAAAACATACTGAAAATCGATCTTTTAGGTGCCCAAAACTTGATATGTGGATGCATCTTCTGTACCCGTTTATATTTCAAATTCAGGCTCAAAACACACGAAAATTCGATATTTTAGGGTCCCAGAAACGATATGTACTTGCCTACTCCGTGTTAGAGTATTTTCAAAATACAGGCCCAAAACAAGCTGAAAATCGATATTTTAGGTGACAAAAAGTCAATATGTGTATGCATCTT
Source organism: Petrolisthes cinctipes (assembly GCA_033782935.1). Taxonomy (NCBI): domain Eukaryota; kingdom Metazoa; phylum Arthropoda; class Malacostraca; order Decapoda; family Porcellanidae; genus Petrolisthes; species Petrolisthes cinctipes. The sequence continues at coordinate 606,341 of JAWQEG010000068.1, forward strand.
CTGCACCCGTTTATATCCCAAATTCAACCTCAAAACACCCGAAAATTCGATATTTTTGGGTCCCATAAGCAATCGGTACATGCCTACTCAGTGCTAGAATGTTTTCAAAATACAGGTCCAAAACATACTGAAAATCGATCTTTTAGGTGCCCAAGAGTCGATATGTGCATCCATCTTTTGTACCCGTTTATATCCCAAATTCAACCTCAAAACACCCGAAAATTCGATATTTTTGGGTCCCAGAAGCGATCTGTACATGCCTACTCAGTGCTAGAATTTTTTCAAAATATAGGCTCAAAACATGCTAAAAATCGATATTTTAAGTGTCCAAAGTCGATACGTGCATGCATCTTGTGTACCCGTTTATATCTCAAATTCAGGTTCAAAACACCTGAAAATTCGATATTTTTGGGTCCCAGAAGCGATCTGTACATGCATACTCCTAGTTAGAGTATTTTAAAAATACTGCCCCAACACATGCTGAAAATCGATATTTTAGGTGCCCAAAGTCAATATGTGCATGCATCTTCTGTACCTGTTTATATCTCAAATTTAGGATCAAAACACCCGAAAATTCGGTATTTTTGGGTCCTAGAAGCTATCTGTACATCCCTACTCCTAGTTAGAATGTTTTCAAGATACAGACCCAAAACATGCTAAAAATCAATATTTTAGGTGCCCAAAAGTCGATATGTGCATGCATCTTCTGTTCCCGTTTATATCTCAAATTCAGGCTCAAAACACCCGAAAATTCAATATTTTGGGGTCCCAGAAGTGATCTGTAGATGCCTACTCAGTGCTAGAATATTTTCAAAATATAGGCCCAAACATGCTAAAATCCGATATTTTAGGTGCCCAAAGTCGATATCTCAAATTCAGGCCCAAAACACCCAAAAATTCGATATTTTGGGGTCCCAGAAGCGATCTGTACATGCCTACTCCGTGTGAGAGTATTTTCAATATACAGGCCCAAAACATACTGAAAATCGATCTGTGAGGTGACCAAAAGTTGATATGTGGATGCATCTTCTGTACCCGTTTATATCCCAAATTCAGGCTCAAAACACCCGAAAATTCGATATTTTGGGGTCCCAGAAGCGATCTGTACATGCCTATTCAGTGCTAGAATTTTATCAAAATATAGGCTCAAAATATGCTAAAAATCGATATTTTAAGTGTTCAAAGTCTATATATGCATGCATCATCTGTACACGTTTATATCTCAAATTCAGGCTCAAAACAACAGAAAATTCGATATTTTGGGGTCCCAGAAGTGATCTGTACATGCCTACTTAGTGCTAGAATATTTTCAAAAAATAGGCACAAAACATGCTAAAAATCGATATTTTAGGTGCCCAAAGTCGATATCTCAAATTCAGGCCCAAAACACCCGAGAATTCGATATTTTGGGGTCCCAGAAGCGAACTGTACATGCCTACTCCGTGTCTGAGTATTTTCAAAATACAGGTCCAAAACATGCTCAAAATCAATATTTTAGGTGTCCAAAAGTCGATATGTGCATGCATCTTCTGTACCCGTTTATATCTCAAATTCAGGTTCAAAACACCCGAAAATTCGATATTTTGGGTTTCCAGAAGCGATCTGTACAGGCCTTCTCAGTGCTAGAATATTGTCAAAATATAGGCCCAAAACATGCTAAAAATCGATATTTTAGGTGCCCAAAGTCGATATCTCAAATTCAGGACCAAAACACCCTAAAATCCGATATTTTGGGGTCCCAGAAGCGAACTGTACATGCCTACTCCGTGTTAGAGTATTTTCAAAATACAGGCCCAAAACATACTAAAAATCGATCTGTTAGGTGCCCAAAAGTCGATATGTGCATGCATCTTCTGTACCCGTTTATATCTCAAATTCAGGCTCCAAACACCCGAAAATTCGATATTTGGGGGTCCCAGAAGCGATCTGTACATGCTTACTCAGATGCAGGCCCAAAACATGCTGAAAGACGATATTTTCGGTGCCCTAAGTCAATATGTGTATGCATCATCGGCACTCGTTTATATCTAAAATTCAACCTCAAAACATCCGAAAATTCGATAATTTTGGGTCCCAGAAGCGATCTGTACATGTCTAGTCAGTGCTAGAATGTTTTCAAAATATAGGCTCAAAACTTGCTAAAAATCGATATTTTAAGTGTCCAAAGTCGATATGTGCATGCATCTTCTGTACCCGTTTATATCCCAAATTCAACCTCAAAACACACTAAAATTCGATATTTTTGGGTCCCAGAAGTGATCTGTACATGCCTACTCAGTGCTAGAATTTTTTCAAAATATAGGCTCAAAACATGCTAAAAATCGATATTTTAAGTGTCCAAAGTCGATATGTGCATGAATGATCTGTACCAGTTTATATCTCAAATTCAGGCTCAAAACACCCGAAAATTCGATATTTTGGGGTCCCAGAAGTGATCTGTACACCCCTACTCAGTGCTAGAATATTTTCAAAATATAGGCCCCATACATGCTAAAATCCGATATTTTAGGTGCTCAAAGTTGATATCTCAAATTTAGGCCCAAAACACCCAAAAGTTCGATATTTTGGGGTCCCAGAAGCGATCTGTACATGCCTACTCCGTGTTAGAGTATTTTCAATATACAGGCCCAAAACATACTGAAAATCGATCTTTTAGGTGCCCAAAAGTTGATATGTGGATGCATCTTCTTTACTCGTTTATATCTCAAATTCAGGCTCCAAACACCCGAAAATTCGATATTTTGGGGTCCCAGAAGCGATCTGTACTTGCCTACTCCGTGTTAGAGTATTTTCAATATAAAGGCCCATAACAAGCTGAAAATCGATATTTTAGGTGACCAAAGTCAATATGTGTATGCATCTTCTGCACCTGTTTATATCCCAAATTCAACCTCAAAACACCCGAAAATTCGATGTTTTTGGGTCCCAAAAGCGATCTGTACATGCCTACTCAGTGCTAGAATGTTTTCAAAAAATAGGCTCAAAACATGCTCAAAATCGATATTTTAAGTGTCCAAAGTCGATATGTGCATGCATCATCTGTACCCGTTTATATCTCAAATTCAGGCTCAAAACACCCGAAAATTCGATATTTTTGGGTCCCAGAAGTGATCTGTACATGCCTACTTAGTGCTAGAATGTTTTCATAATATAGGATCAAAACATGGTAAAAATCGATATTTTTCGTGTCCATAGTCGATATGTGCATCCATCATCTGTACCCGTTTATATCTCAATTTCAGGCTCAAAACACCCAAAAATTCGATATTTAGGGGTCCCAGAAGTGATCTGTACATGCCTACTTAGTGCTAGAATATTTTCAAAATATATGCCCAAAACATGCTAAAAATCGATATTTATGGTGCCCAAAGTCGATATCTCAAATTCAGGCCCAAAACACCCGAAAATTCAATATTTTGGGGTCCCAGAAGCGAACTGTACGTACAATGCCTACTCCGTGTTAGAGTTTTTTCAAAATACAGGCCCAAAACATACTGAAAATCGATCTTTTAGGTGCCCAAAAGTCGATATGTGGATGCATCTTCTGCCCTCGTTTATATCTGAAATTCAACCTCAAAACACCCGAAAATTCGATAATTTTGAGTCCCAGAAGCGATCTGTACATGTCTAGTCAGTGTTAGAATGTTTTTAAAATATAGGCTCAAAACATGCTAAAAATCGATATTTTAAGTGTCCAAAGTCGATATGTGTATGCATCTTCTGTACCCGTTTATATCTCAAATTCAGGCTCAAAAACCCGAAAATTCGATATTTTTGGGTCCCAGAAGCGATCTGTAAATGCCTACTCCTAGTTAGAGTATATTAAAAATACAGGCCCAAAACATGCTGAGAATCGATATTTTAGGTTCCCAAAGTCAATATGTGCATGCATCTTCTGTACCCGTTTATATCTCAAATTCAGGATCAAAACACCCGAAAATTCGATTTTTTGGGGTCCCAGAAGCGATCTGTACTTGCCTACTCCGTGTTAGAGTATTTTCAAAATACAGGCTCAAAACAAGCTAAAAATCGATATTTTAGGTGACCAAAGTCAATATGTGTATGCATCTTCTGTACCCGTTTATATCTCAAATTCAGGCTCAAAACACCCGAAAATTCGATATTTTGGGGTTCCAGAAGCGATCTGTACATGCCTACTCAGTGCTAGAAGATTTTCAAAATATAGGCCCAAAACAAGCTAAAATCGATATTTTAGGTGCCCAAAGTCGATATCTCAAATTCAGGCCCAAAACACCCAAAAATTCGATATTTTGGGGTCCCAGAAGCGATCTGTACATGCCTACTCCGTGTTAGAGTATTTTCAATATACAGGCCCAAAACATACTGAAAATCGATCTTTTAGGTGCCCAAAAGTTGATATGTGGATGCATCTTCTGTACCCGTTTATATCTCAAATTCATGCTCAAAACACCCTATAACTCGATATATTGGGGTCCCAGAAGCGATGTGTACTTGCCTACTCCGTGTTAGAGTATTTTCAAAATACAGGCCCAAAACAAGCTGAAAGTCGATATTTGTGGTGACCAAAGTCAAAATGTGATAATATGCATCTTCTGCACCCGTTTATATCCCAAATTCAACCTCAAAACACCCGAAAATTCGATATTTTTGGGTCCCAGATGCGACCGGTACATGCCTACGCAGTGCTAGAATGTTTTCAAAATATAAGCTCAAAACATGCTAAAAATCGATATTTTAAGTGTCCAAAGTGGATATGTGCATTCATCTTCTGTACCCGTTTATATCTCAAATTCAGGCTCAAAACACCCGAAAATTCGGTATTTCTGGGTCCTAGAAGCGATTTGTACATGCCTACTCCTAGTTAGAATGTTTTCAAGATACAGACCCAAAACATGATCAAAATCGATATTTTATGTACCCAAAAGTCGATATGTGCATGCATCTTCAGTACCCGTTTATATCTCAAATTCAAGCTTAAAACACCCGAAAATTCGATATTTTGGTGTCCCAGAAGCGATATGTACATGCCTACTCCGTGTTAGAGTATTTTCAAAATACAGGCCCAAAACATGCTGAAAATCGATATTTTAGGTGACCAAAGTCAATATGTGCATGCATCTTCTGTACCCGTTTATATCTCAAATTCAGGCTCAAAACACCCGAAAATTCGATATTTTGGGGTCCCTGAAGCGATATGTACTTGCCTACTCCGTGTTAGAGTATTTTCAAAATACACGCCCAAAACAAGCTGAAAATCGAAATTTTAAGTGAACAAAGTCAATATGTGTATGCATCTTCTGCAACCGTTTATATCCCAAATTCAACCTCAAAACACCCGGAAATTCGATATTTTTGGGTCCCAGAAGCGAACTGTACATGCCTACACAGTGCTAGAATGTTTTCAAAATATAGGCTGAAAACATGCTAAAAAATCGATATTTTAAGTGTCCAAAGTCGATATGTGCATGTATCATCTGTACCCGTTTATATCTCAAATTCAGGCTCAAAACACCCGAGAATTCGGTATTTTTGGGTCCTAGATGCGATTTGTACATCCCTACTCCTAGTTAGAATGTTATCAAGATACAGACCCAAAACATGCTCAAAATCGATATTTTAGGTACCCAAAAGTCGATATGTGTATGCATCTTCAGTACCCGTTTATATCTCAAATTAAAGCTTAAAACACCCGAAAATTCGATATTTGGGAGTCCCAGAAGCGATCTGTACATGCGTACTCCGTGTTAGAGTATTTTAAATATACAGGCCCAAAACATGCTGAAAATCAATATTTTAGGAGCCCAGTGTCAATATGGGCATGCATCTTCTGTACCCGTTTATATCTTAAATTCAGGCTCTAAACACCCGAAAATTTGATATTTTGGGGTCCCAGAACCGATCTGTACATGCCTACTCAGTGCTAGAATATTTTCAAAATACAGGTCCAAAACATGCTGAAAATCGATATTTTAGGTGCCCAAAGTCAATATGTGCATTCATCTTCTGTACCCGTTTATATCTCAAGTTCAGGCTTAAAACACCCAAAAATTCGGTATTTTTGGGTCCTAGAAGCGATCTGTACATGCCTACTCCTAGTTAGAGTGTTTTCAAGATACAGACCCAAAACATGCTCAAAATCGATATTTTAGGTGCCCAAAGTCGATATCTCAAATTCAGGCCTAAAACACCCAAAAATTCGATATTTTTGGGTCCCTGAAGCGATCTGTACATGCCTACTCCGTGTTAGAGTATTTTTAATATACAGGCCCAAAACATACTGAAAATCGATATTTTAGGTGCCGAAAGTCAACATGTGTATGCATCTTCTGCACTCGTTTATATCTCAAATTCAACCTCAAAACACTATAAAATTCGATAATTTTGGGTCCCAGAAGCGATCTGTACATGACTAGTCAGTGCTAGAATGTTTTCAAAATATAGGCACAAAACATGCTAAAAATCGATATTTTAAGTGTCCAAAGTCGATATGTGCATGCATCTTCTGTACCCGTTTATATCTCAAATTCAGGCTCAAAACACCTGAAAATTCGATATTTTGGGGTCCCAGAAGTGATCTGTACATGCCTACTTAGTGCTAGAATATTTTCAAAATATAGGCCCAAAACATGCTAAAAATCGATATTTTAGGTGCCCAAAGTCGATATCTGAAATTCAGTCTCAAAACACCCGAAAATTCGATATTTTGGGGTCCCAGAAGCGAACTGTACATGCCTACTCCGTGTTAGAGTATTTTCAAAATACAGGCCCAAAACATGCTGAAAATCGATATTTTAGGTGCCCAAAGTCAATATGTGCATGTATCTTCTCTACCCGTTCATAACTCAAATTCAGGCTCAAAACCCCAGAAAATTCGATATTTTTGGGTCCCAGAAGCGATCTGTACATGCCTACTCATAGATAGAGTATTTTCAAAATACAGGCCCAAAACATGCTAAAAATCGATATTTTAGGTGCCCAAAGTCAATATGTGCATGCATCTTCTGTACCCGTTTATATCTCAAATTCAGGCTCAAAACACCCGAAAATTCGGTATTTTTGGGTCCTAGAAGCGATCTGTACATCCCTACTCCTAGTTAGAATGTTTTCAAGATATAGACCCAAAACATGCTCAAAATCGATATTTTAGGTGCCCAAAAGTCGATATGTAGATGCATCTTCTGTACCCGTTTATATCACAAATTCAGGCTCCAAACACCCGAAAATTCGATATTTTGGGGTCCCAGAAGTGATCTGTACATGCCTAATTAGTGCTAGAATATTTTCAAAATATAGGCCCAAAACATGCTAAAAATCGATATTTTAGGTGCCCAAAGTCGATATCTCAAATTCAGGCCCAAAACACCCGAAAATACGATATTTTGGGGTCCCAGAGGCGAACTGTACATGCCTACTCCGTGTTAGAGTATTTTCAAAATACAGGCCCAAAACATGCTGAAAATCGATATTTTAGGTGCCCAAATTCAATATGTGCATGCATCTTCTCTACCCGTCTATATATCAAATTCAGGCTCAAAACACCCGAAAGTTCGATATTTTGGGGTCCCAGAAGCGATCTGTACATGCCTACTTAGATGCAGGCCCAAAACATGCTGAAAATCGATATTTTAGGTACCCAAAGTCAACATGTGTATGCATCTTCTGCACTCGTTTATATCTCAAATTCAACCTCAAAAAACCCGAAAATTCGATAATTTTGGGTCACAGAAGCGATCTGTACATGTCCAGTAAGTGCTAGAATGTTTTCAAAATATAGGCTCAAAACATGCTAAAAATCGATATTTTAAGTGTACAAAGTCGATATGTGCATGCATCTTCTGTACCCGTTTATATCTCAAATTCAGGCTCAAAACACCCGAAAATTCGATATTTTTGGGTCCCAGAAGCGATCTGTACTTGCCTACTCCGTGTTAGAGTATTTTCAAAATACAGGCCCACAACAAGCTGAAAATCGATATTTTAGGTGATCAAAATCAATATGTGTATGCATCTTCTGCACCCGTTTATATCCCAAATTCAACCTCAAAACACCCGAAAATTCGATATTTTTGGGTCCTAGAAGCGATCTGTACATGTCTAGTCAGTGCTGGAATGTTTTCAAAATATAGGCTCAAAACATGCTAAAAATCGATATTTTAAGTGTCCAAAATCGGTATGTGTATGCATCATCTGTACCCGTTTATATCTCAAATTCAGGCTCAAAACACCTGAAAATTCGATATTTTGGGGTCCCAGAAGTGATCTGTACATGCCTACTCAGATGCAGGCCCAAAACATGCTGAAAATCGATATTTTAGGTGCCCAAGGTCAACATGTGTATGCATCTTCTGCACTCGTTTACATCTCAAATTCAACCTCAAAACACCCGAAAATTCGATAATTTTGGGTCCCAGAAGCGATCTGTACATGTCTAGTCAGTGCTAGAATGTTTTCAAAATATAGGCTCCAAACGTGCTAAAAATCGATATTTTAAGTGTCCAAAGTCGATATGTGCATGCATCTTCTGTACCCGTTTATATCTCAAATTAAGGCTCAAAACACCCAAAAATTCGATATTTTTGGGTCCTAGAAGCGATCTGTACATGCCTACTCCTAGATAGAGTATTTTCAAAATAAAGGCTAAAAACATGCTGAAAATCGATATTTTAGGTGACCAAAGTCAATATGTGCATGCATCTTCTGTACCCGTTTATATCTCAAATTCAGGCTCAAACCACCCGAAAATTCAGTATTTTTGGGTACTAGAAGCGATCTGTACATCCCTACTCCTAGTTAGAATGTTTTCAAGATACTGACCCAAAACATGCTCAAAATCGATATTTTAGTTGCCCAAAAGTCGATATGTGTATGCATCTTCTGCACCCGTTTATATCCCAAATTTAACCTCAAAACACCCGAAAATTCGATATTTTTGGGTCCCAGAAGCAATATGTACATCCCTACTCCTAGTTAGAATGTTTTCAATATACAGACCCAAAACATGCTCAAAATCGATAATTTAGGTGCCCAAAAGTCGATATGTGCATGCATCTTCTGTACCCGTTTATATCTCAAATTTAGGCTTAAAGCACCCGAAAATTCGGTATTTTTTGGGTCCCAAAAGCGATCTGTACATGCCTACTCAGTGCTAGAATGTTTACAAAACATAGGCACAAAACATGATAATAATCGATATTTTAAGTGTCCCAAGTCGATATGTGCATGCATCATCTGTACCCTTTTATATCTCAAATTAAGGCTCAAAACACCCGAAAATTCGATATTTTGGGGTCACAGAAGTGATCTGTACATGCCTACTTAGTTTTAGAATATTTTAAAAATATAGGCCCAAAACATGCTAAAAATCGATATTTTAGGTGCCCAAAGTCGATATCTCAAATTCAGGCCCAAAACACCCAAAAATTCGATATTTTGGGGTCCCAGAAGCGAACTGTACATGCCTACTCCGTGTTAGAGTATTTTCAAAATACAGGCCCAAAACAAGCTGAAAATCGATATTTTGGGTGACCAAAGTCAATATGTGTATGCATCTTCTGCACCCGTTTATATCCCAAATTCAACCTCAAAACATCTGAAAATTTGATAATTTTCGGTCCCTGAAGCGATCTGTACATGTCTATTCAGTGCTAGAATGCTTTCAAATAATAGGCCCAAAACATGCTAAAAATCGATATTTTAAGTGCCCAAAGTCGATATCTCATATTCAGGCCAAAAACACCCGAAAATTCGATATTTTGGGGTCCCAGAAGCGAACTGTACATGCCTACTCCGTGTTAGAGTATTTTCAAAATACAGGCCTAAAACATACTGAAAATCAATCTTTTAGGTGCCCAAAAGTCGATATGTGCATGCATCTTCTGTACCCGTTTATATCTCAATTTCAGGCTCCAAACACCCCAAAGTTCGATATTTTGGGGTCCCAGAAGCGATCTGTACATGCCTACTCAGATGCAAGCCCAAAACATTCTGAAAATCGATATTTTAGGTGCCCAAAGTCAACATGTGTATGCATCTTCTGCACTCGTTTATATTTCAAATTCAACCTCAAAACACCCGAAAATTCGTTAATTTTGGGTCCCAGAAGCGATCTGTACATGTCTAGTCAGTCCTAGAATGTTTTCAAAATATAGGCTTAAAACATGCTAAAAATCGATATTTTAATTGTCCAAAGTCGATATGTGCATGCATCTTCTGTACCCGTTTATATCTCAAATTCAGGCTCAAACCACCCGAAAATTCGGTATTTTTGGGTCCCAAAAGCGATCTGTACATCCCTACTCCTAGTTAGAATGTTTTCAAGATATAGACCCAAAACATGCTCAAAATCGATATTTTAGGTGCCCAAAAGTCGATATGTGCATGCATCTTCTGTACCCGTTTATATCTCAAATTCAGGCTCAAAACACCCATAAATTCGATATTTTAGGGTCCCAGAAGCGATCTGTACTTGCCTACTCCGTGTTAGAGTATTTTCAAATTACAGGCCCAAAACAAGCTGAAAATCGATATTTTAAGTGTCCAAAGTCGATATGTGCATGCATCTTCTGTACCCGTTTATATCTCAAATTCAGGCTTAAAACACCCGAAAATTCGATATTTTGGGGTCCCAGAAGTGATCTGTACATGCCTACTTAGTGCTAGAATATTTTCAAAATATAGGCCCAAAACATGCTAAAAATCGATATTTTAGGTGCTCAAAGTCGATATCTCAAATTCAGGCCCAAAACACCCGAAAATTCGATATTTTGGGGTCCCAGAAGCGAACTGTACATGCCTACTCCGTGTTAGAGTATTTTCAAAATACAGGCCCAAAACATACTGAAAATCAATCTCTTAGGTTCCCAAAAGTCGATATGTGCATGCATCTTCTGTACCCGTTTATATCTCAAGTTCAGGCTCCAAACACCCGAAAATTCGATATTTTGGGGTCCCAGAAGCGATCTGTAGATGTCTAGTCAGTCCTAGAATGTTTTCAAAATATAGGCTTAAAACATGCTAAAAATCGATATTTTAAGTGTCCAATGTCGATATGTGCATGCATCTTCTGTACCCGTTTATATCTCAAATTCAGGCTTAAAACACCCGAAAATTCGATATTTTTGGGTCCCAAAAGCGATCTGTACATGCCTACTCCTAGTTAGAGTATTTTCAAAATACAGGCCCAAAACATGCTGAAAATAGATATTTTAGGTGACCAAAGTCAATATGTGTATGCATCTTCTGCACCCGTTTATATCCCAAATTCAACCTCAAAACATCCGAAAATTTGAAATTTTCGGTCCCAGAAGCGATCTGTACATGTCTATTCAATGCTAGAATGTTTTCAAATAATAGGCCCAAAACATGCTAAAAATTGATATTTTAGGTGCCCAAAGTCGATATCTCAAATTCAGGCCAAAAACACCCGAAAATTCGATATTTTGGGGTCCCAGAAGCGATCTGTACATGCCTACTCCGTGTTAGAGTATTTTCAATATGCAGGCTCAAAACATGCTAAAAATCGATATTTTAAGTGTCCAAAGTCGATATGTGCATGCATCTTCTGTACCCGTTTATATATCAAATTCAGGCTCAAAACACCTGAAAATTCGATATTTTGGGGTCCCAGAAGCGATCTGTACATGCATACTCCTAGTTAGAGTATTTTCAAAATATAGGCTTAAAACATGCTAAAAATCGATATTTTAAGTGTCCAAAGTCGATATGTGCATGCATCTTCTGCACCCGTTTATATCTCAAATTCCGGCTCAAAACACCCGAAAATTCGATATTTTTGTGTCCCAGAAGCGATCTGTACATGCCTAGTCCTAGTTAGAGTATTTTCAAAATACAGGCCCAAAACATGCTGAAAATCGATATTTTAGGTGCCCAAAGTCAATATGTGTATGCATCTTCTGTACCCGTTTATATCCCAAATTCAACCTCAAAACACCCGAAAATGTGATAATTTTGGGTCCCAGAAGCGATCTGTACATGTCTTGTCAGTGCTATAATGTTTTCAAAATATAGGCTCAAAACATGCTAAAAATCGATATTTCAAGTGTCCAAAGTCGATATGTGCATGCATCTTCTGTACCCGTTTATATCTCAAATTCAGGCTCAAAACACCCGAAAATTCGATATTTTATGGCCCCAGAAGCAATCTGTACTTGCCTACTCCGTGTTAGAGTATTTTCAAAATACAGGCCCAAAACAAGCTGAAAATCTATATTTTAGGTGACCAAAGTCAATATGTGTATGCATCTTCTGCACCCGTTTATATCCCAAATTCAACCTCAAAACACCCGAAAATTCGATAATTTTGGGTCCCAGAAGTGATCTGTACATGTCTAGTCAGTGCTAGAATGTTTTCAAAATATAGGCTCAAAACATGCTAAAAATCGATGATTTAAATGTCCAAAGTCGATATTGTGCATGCATCTTCTGTACCCGTTTATATCTCAAATTCAGGCTTAAAAACACAAGAAAATTCGATATTTTTGGGTCCCAGAAGCGATCTGTACATGCATACTCCTAGTTAGAGTATTTTCAAAATATAGGCTCAAAACATTCTAAAAATCGATATTTTAAGTGTCCAAAGTCGATATGTGCATGCATCTTCTGCACCCGTTTATATCTCAAATTCAGGCTCAAAACACCCGAAAATTCGATATTTTGGGGTCCCAGAAGCGATCTGTACTTGCCTACTCCGTGTTAGAGTATTTTCAAAATACAGGCCCAAAACAAGCTGAAAATCGATATTTTAGGTGACCAAAGTCCATATGTGTATGCATCTTCTGCACCCGTTTATATCCCAAATTCATCCTCAAAACACCCGAAAATTCGATAATTTTGGGTCCCAGAAGTGATCTGTACATGTCTAGTCAGTGCTATAATGTTTTCAAAATATAGGCTCAAAACATGCTAAAATTCGATATTTTAAGAGCCCAAAGTCGATATGTGCATGCATCTTCTGTACCCGTTTATATCTCAAATTCAGGCTCAAAACACCCGAAAATTCGATATTTTGGGGTCCCAAAAGCGATCTGTACATGCATACTCCTAGTTAGAGTATTTTCAAAATATAGGCTCAAAACATGCTAAAAATCGATATTTTAAGTGTCCAAAGTCGATATGTGCATGCATCTTCTGCACCCGTTTATATCTCAAATTCAGGTTCAAAACACCCGAAAATTCGATATTTTGGGGTCCCAAAAGCGATCTGTACATGCATACTCCTAGTTAGAGTATTTTCAAAATATAGGCTCAAAACATGCTAAAAATCGATATTTTAAGTGTCCAAAGTCAATATGTGCATGCATCTTCTGCACCCGTTTATATCTCAAATTCAGGTTCAAAACACCCGAAAATTCGATATTTTGGGGTCCCAGAAGCGATCTGTACATGTCTAGTCAGTGCTAGAATGTTTTCAAAATATAGGCTTAAAACATGCTAAAAATCGATATTTTAAGTGTCCAAAGTCGATATGTGCATGCATCTTCTGTACCCGTTTATATCTCAAATTCAGGCTCAAAACACCCGAAAATTCGATATTTTTGGGTCCCAGACGTGATCTGTACATGCATACTCCTAGTTAGAGTATTTTCAAAATATAGGCTCAAAACATGCTAAAAATCGATATTTTAAGTGTCCAAAGTCGATATGTGCATGCATCTTCTGCACCCGTTTATATCTCAAATTCAGGCTCAAAACACCCAAAAATTCGATATTTTTGGGTCCCAGAAGCGATCTGTACATGCCTACTCCTAGTTAGAGTATTTTCAAAATAAAGGCCCAAAACATGCTGAAAATCGATATTTTAGGTGCCCAAAGTCAATATGTGTATGCATCTTCTGCACCCGTTTATATCCCAAATTCAACCTCAAAACACCCGAAAATGTGATAATTTTGGGTCCCAGAAGCGATCTGTACATGTCTAGTCAGTGCTAGAATGTTTTCAAAATATAGGCTCAAAACATGCTAAAAATCGATATTTTAAGTGTCCAAAGTCGATATGTGCATGCATCTTCTGTGCCCGTTTGTATCTCAAATTCAGGCTCAAAACACCCAAAAATTCGATATGTTTGGGTCCCAGAAGCGATCTGTACATGCCTACTCCTAGTTAGAGTATTTTCAAAATATAGGCTCAAAACATGCTAAAAATCGATATTTTAAGTGTCCAAAGTCGATATGTGCATGCATCTTCTGCACCCGTTTATATCTCAAATTCAGGCTGAAAACACCCGAAAATTCGATATTTTTGGGTCCCAGAAGCGATCTGTACATGCCTACTCCTAGTTAGAGTATTTTCAAAATACAGGCCCAAAACATGCAGAAAATCGATATTTTAGGTGCCCAAAGTCAATATGTGTATGCATCTTCTGCACCCGTTTATATCCCAAATTCAACCTCAAAACACCCGAAAATTTGATAATTTTGGGTCCCAGAAGCGATCAGTACATGTCTAATCAGTGCTAGAATGTTTTCAAAATATAGGCTCAAAACATGCAAAAAATCGATATTTTAAGTGTCAAAAGTCGATATGTGCATGCATCTTCTGTACCCGTTTATATCTCAAATTCAAGCTCAAAACACCCGAAAATTCCATATTTTTGGGTCCCAGAAGCGATCTGAACATGCCTACTCCTAGTTAGAGTATTTTCAAAATACAGTCCCAAAACATGCTGAAAATCGATATTTTAGGTGCCCAAAGTCAATACGTGCATGCATCTTCTGTGCCCGTTTATATCTCAAATTCAGGTTCAAAACACCCGAAAATTCGATATTTGGGGTCCCAGAAGCGATCTGTACATGCCTAGTCAGTGCTAGAATATTTTCAAATTATAGGCCCATAACATGCTAAAAATCGATATTTTAGGTGCCCAAAGTCGATATCTCAAATTCAGGCACAAAACACCCAAAAATTCGATATTTTAGGGTCCCAGAATCGATCTGTACATGCCTACTCCGTGTTAGAGTATTTTAAATATACAGGCCAAAACCATACTGAAAATCGATCTTTTAGGTGCCCAAAAGTCGATATCTGGATTCATCTTCTGTACCCGTTTATATCTCAAATTCAGGCTCAAAACACCCGAAAATTCGATATTTTGGGGTCCCAGAAGCGATCTGTACATGCATACTCCTAGTTAGAGTATTTTCAAAATATAGGCTCAAAACATGCTAAAAATCGATTTTTTAAGTGTCCAAAGTCGATATGTGCATGCATCTTCTGCACCCGTTTATATCTCAAATTCAGGCCCAAAACACCCAAAAATTCGATATTTTGGGGTCCCAGAAGCGATCTGTACATGCCTACTCCTAGTTAGAGTATTTTCAAAATACAGGCCCAAAACATGCAGAAAATCGATATTTTAGGTGCCCAAAGTCAATATGTGTATGCATCTTCTGCACCCGTTTATATCCCAAATTCAACCTCAAAACACCCGAAAATTTGATAATTTTGTGTCCCAGAAGCGATCTGTACATGTCTAGTCAGTGCTAGAATGTTTTCAAAATATAGGCTCAAAACATGCTAAAAATCGATATTTTAGGTGACCAAAGTCGATATGTGCATGCATCTTCTGTGCCCGTTTGTATCTCAAATTCAGGCTCAAAACACCCGGAAATTCGATATTTTAGGGTCCCAGAAGCGATCTGTACTTGCCTACTCCGTGTTAGAGTATTTTCAAAATATTGGTTCAAAACATGCTAAAAATCGATATTTTAAGTGTCCAAAGTCGATATGTTCATGCATCTTCTGCACCCTTTTATATCTCAAATTCAGGCTCAAAACACCCGAAAATTCGATATTTTTGGGTCCCAGAAGCGATCTGTACATGCCTACTCCTAGTTAGAGTATTTTCAAAATACAGGCCCAAAACATGTTGAAAATCGATATTTTAGGTGCCCAAAGTCAATACGTGCATGCATCTTCTGTACCCGTTTATATCTCAAATTCAGGTTCAAAACAACCGAAAATTCGATATTTGGGGTCCCAGAAGCGATCTGTACATGCGTACTCAGTGCTAGAATATTTTCAAATTATAGGCCCATAACATGCTAAAAATCGATATTTTAGGTGCCCAAAGTCGATATCTCAAATTCAGGCACAAAACACCCAAAAATTTGATATTTTAGGGTCCCAGAATCGATCTGTACATGCCTACTCCGTGTTAGAGTATTTTAAATATACAGGCCCAAAACATACTGAAAATCGATCTTTTTGGTGCCCAAAAGTCGATATCTGGATGCATATTCTGTACCCGTTTATATCTCAAATTCAGGCTCAAAACACCCGAAAATTCGATATTTTTGGGTCCCAGAAGCGATCTGTACATGCCTACTCCTATTTAGAGTATTTTCAAAATATAGGCTCAAAACATGCTAAAAATCGATATTTTAAGTGTCCAAAGTCGATATGTGCATGCATCTTCTGCACCCGTTTATATCTCAAATTCAGGCCCAAAACACCCAAAAATTTGATATTTTAGGGTCCCAGAATCGATCTGTACATGCCTACTCCGTGTTAAAGTATTTTCAAAATACAGGCCCAAAACATAATGAAAATCGATCTTTTAGGTGCCCATAGTCAACATGTGTATCCATCTTCTGCACTCGTTTATATCTCAAATTCAATCTCAAAACACCCGAAAATTCGATAATTTTGGGTCCCAGAAGCGATCTGTACATGTTTAGTCAGTGCTAGAATGTTTTCAAAATAGAGGCTCAAAACATGCTAAAAATCGATATTTTAATTGTCCAAAGTCGATATGTGCATGCATCTTCTGTACCCGTTTATATCTCAAATTCAGGCTCAAAACACCCGAAAATTCGATATTTTGGGGTCCCAGAAGCGATCTGTACATGCCTACTCCTAGTTAGAGTATTTTCAAAATATAGGCTCAAAACATGCTAAAAATCGATATTTTAAGTGTCCAAAGTCGATATGTGCATGGGGTGTGTCGGTGACATTACATTGCTTGTACTGTAAATATTAACAGTCATTCATAGGTTGGTAGGTGTGTGTGTCATTACAGTTCTTGGACTGTAAATATCAACAGTCATTCATTGGGTGGTGGGTGTTTGTGTGTCATTACAGTGCTTGGACTGTTAATATTTATCAACAGTCATTCAAAGGGTGGTGGGTGTGTAACTGTCATTACAGTGCTAGGACTGTAAATATCAACCGTCATTCATAGGGTAGTGGGTGCCATTACAGTGCTTTGACTGTATATATCAACAGTCATTCTTGATGTGGTGAGTGTCATTACAGTGCTTGGACTGTATATATCAGCAGTCATTAATGGGGTGGTGGGTGTGTGGGTGTCATTACATTGCTTTGACTGTAACTATCAACAGTCATTCATGGGTTGGTGATTGTGTGGGTGTCATTACATTGTTTGGACTGTAAATTTTTCAAAGTCAATTATAGGGTGGTGGGTGTGTGGGTGTCATTACAGTGCTAGGACTGTAAATATCAACAGTCATTTATAGGGTGGTGGGTGTGTGGGTGTCATTACTGTGCCTTGACTGTAAATATCAACAGTCATTCATGGGGTAGTGGGTGTCATTACAGTGCTTAGATTATAAGTATTAACAGTCATTCATTGGGTGGTGGGTGTGTGGGTGTCATTACGGTGCTTGGACTGAAAATATCAACAGTCATTTATTGGGTGGTGGGTGTGTGGGTTTCATTACAGTGCTTGGACTGTAAATATCTACAGTCATTCATAAGGTGGTGGGTGTGTAAGTGTCATTACAGAGCTTGGACTGTAAATATCAATAGTCATTCATGTGAAGGTGGGTGTGTGGGTGTCATTACAGTGCTTTGACTGTAAATATCAATAGTCATTTAGAGGGTGGTGGGTGTCATTAGAGTGCCAGGACTGTAAATATTAACAGTCATTTATGAGCTGGTAAGTGTGTGGATGTCATTACAGTGCGTGGACTGAAAATATCAACAGTCATGTATTGGGTGGTAGGTGTGTGGGTGTCATTACAGTGCTTGGATTGTAAATATCAACAGTCATTCGTAAGGTGGTGGGTGTGTGAGTGTCATTACAGAGCTTGGACTGTAAATATCAACAGTCATTCATGGGAAGGTGGGTGTGTGGGTGACATTACAGTGCTTGGACTGTAAATATCAACAGTCATTTATGGGGTGGTAGGTGTGTGGGTGATATTACAGTGCTTGGACCGTAAATATTAACCAACATTAATGGGGTTGGGGTTGTGTAGGTGTCATTACAGTGCTTGGACTGTAAATATCAACAGTCATTCATGGGTTGGTGGGTGTGTGGGTGTCATACAATGCTTGGACTGTAAATATCAACAGTCATTCATGGGGTGGTGGGTTGTTGGTGTCATTACAGTGTTTGGATTGTAAATATCAACAGTCATTCATAGGGTGGTTGGTGTGTGGGTGTCATTACAGTGCTTGGATGTAAATATCAATTGTCATTCATGGGGTGTGTCGGTGACATTACAGTGCTTGTACTGTAAATATTAACAGTCATTCATAGGTTGGTTGATGTGTGTGTCATTACAGTGCTTGGACTGTAAATAGCAACAGTCATTAATTGGGTGGTGGGTATTTGTGTGTCATTACAGTGCTTGGACTGTTAATATATATTAACAGTCATTCAAAGGGTGGTGGGTGTGTAACTGTCATTACAGTGCTTGGACTGTAAATATCAACCGTCATTCATAAGGTAGTGGGTGTCATTACAGTGCTTTGACTGTATATATCAAAAGTCATTCTTGGTGTGGTGAGTGTCATTACAGTGCTTGGACTGTATGTATCAGCAGTCATTCATGGGGTGGTGGGTGTGTGGGTGTCATTACATTGCTTTGACTGTAACTATCAACAGTCATTCATGGGGTGGTGGGTGTGTGGGTGTCATTACATTGTTTGGACAGTAAATATTAAAAGTCAATGATAGTGTGGTGGGTGTGTGGGTAATATTAAAGTGCTTGGACTGTAAATATCAACAGTCAGTCATAGAGTGGTTGGTGTGTGGGTGTCATTACAGTGCTAGGACTGTAAATATCAACAGTCATTTATAGGGTGGGGGGTGTGTGGGTGTCATTACTGTGCCTAGACTGTAAATATCAACAGTCATTCATGGGGTAGTGGGTGTAATTACGGTGCTTGGATTATAAGTATTAACATTCATTCATTGGGTGGTGGGTGTGTGGGTGTCATTACGGTGCTTGGACTGTAAATATCAACTGTCATTCATGGGGTGTGTGGGAGATATTACTGTGCTTAAACTGTGAATATCAACAGTCATTCATGGGTTGGTTGGTGTGTGTGTCATTACAGTGCTTGGACTGTAAATATCAACAGTCATTCATGGGGTAGTGGATGTGTGGGTGTCATTACATTGCTTGGACTGTAAATATTACCAGACATTCATGAGGTGGTGGGTGTGTGGGTGTCATTACAATGCTTGGACTGTAAATATCAACGGTCATTGATGGGGTGGTGGTTGTGTGTGTCATTACAGTTCTTGGACTGTAAAAATCAAATGACATTCATGGGGTGTGTCAGTGACATTACAGTGATTGTACTGCAAATACCAACAGTCATTCATGGGTTGGTGTGTGTGTGTGTCATTACAGTTCTTGGACTGTAAAAATCAACAGTCATTCATGGGGTGGCGGGTGTTTGTGCGTCATTACAGTACTTGGACTGTTAATATATATAAACAGTCATTCATGGGGTGGTGGGTGTGTAAGTGTCATTACAGTGCTTGGACTGTAAATATCAACTGTCATTTATGGGGTGGTGGGTGTCATTACAGTGCTTTGACTTTAAATATCAACAGTTATTCATGGGGTGGTGAGTGTCATTACAGTGCTTGGACTGTATATATCAACAGTCAATTATGGGGTGGTGGGTGTGTGGGTGTCATTACATTGCTTGGACTGTAAATATCAACAGTCATTCATGGGGTGGTGTGTGTGTGGGTGTCATTACAGTGTTTGGATTGTAAATATCAAGAGTCATTCATGGGGTGGTTAATGAATGGGAGCTTGGACAGCAAAGTATTAACAGTCATTCATTGAGTGGTGGGTGTGTGGGTGTCATTACGGTGCTTGGACTGTAAATATCAACTGTCATTCATGGGGTGTGTGGGAGCTATTACTGTGCTTGGACTGTGAATATCAACAGTCATTAATGGGTTGGTTGGTGTGTGTGTCATTACAGTGCTTGGACTGTAAATATCAACAGTCATTCATGGGGTGGTGGGTGGGTGTGTGTTATTACAGTGCTTGGACCATAAATATCAACAGTCATTCATGGGGTTGTGGACTGTAAATATCAACCATCATTTATGGGGTGGTGGGTGTTATTACAGTGCTTTGACTGTAAATATCAACAGTCATTCATGGGGAGGTGGATGTGTGGATGTCAATACAGTGCTTGGACTGCAAATATCAACAGTCATTCATGGGATGGTTGGTGTCATTACAGTAGTTGGACTGTAAATATCAACAGTCATTCATGGGGTAGTGGATGTGTGGGTGTCATTACATTGCTTGGACTGTAAATATTACCAGACATTAATGAAGTGGTGGGTGTGTGGGTGTCATTACAATGCTTGGACTGTAAATATCAACGGTCATTGATGGGGTGGTGGTTGTGTGTGTCAATACAGTTCTTGGACTGTAAAAATAAAATGACATTCGTGGGGTGTGTCAGTGACATTACAGTGATTGTACTGCAAATACCAACAGTCATTCATGGGTTGGTGGGTGTGTGTGTCATTACAGTTCTTGGACTGTAAAAATCAATAGTCATTCATGGGGTGGCGGGTGTTTGTGCGTCATTACAGTACTTGGACTGTTAATATATAAAAACAGTCATTCATGGGGTGGTGGGTGTGTAGGTGTCATTACAGTGCTTGGACTGTAAATATCAACTGTCATTCATGGGGTGGTGGGTGTCATTACAGTGCTTTGACTTTAAATATCAACAGTTATTCATGGGGTTGTAAGTGTCATTACAGTGCTTGGACTGTATATATCAACAGTCAATTATGGGGTGGTGGGTGTGTGGGTGTCATTACATTGCTTGGACTGTAAATATCAACAGTCATTCATGGGGTGGTGGGTGTGTGGGTGTCATTACAGTTTTTGGATTGTAAATATCAAGAGTCATTCATGAGGTGGTTAATGAATATGTGCTTGGACAGCAAATATTAACGGTCATTTTAGGGGTGGTGAGTGTGTGGGTGTCATTAGAGGGGATTGACTGTAAATATCAACAGTTATTCATGGGGTGGTGAGTGTCATTACAGTGCTTGGACTGTATATATCAACAGTCAATTATGGGGTGGTGGGTGTGCGGGTGTCATTACAGTGATTGGACTGTATATATCAACAGTCATTCATGGAGTATTGGGTGTGTGGGTGTCATTTCAGGGCTTGGACTGTGAATATCAACAGTCATTGATGGGGTGGGGGGTGTATGGGTGTCATTACTGTGCTTAGACTCTTAATATCAACAGTCATTCATGAGGTGGTGGGTGTTTGGGTGTCATGACATTGCTTGGAGTGTAAATATTAAGTTATTCATGGGGTGGTGGGTTTGTGTGTTTTACTACAGTGCTAGGACTGTAAATATTAAGTCATTCATGGAGTGATTGGTGTGTGGGTGTCATTGCAGTGCTTGTACTGTAAGTATCAACAGTCATTCATGGGGTGGTATGTGTCATTACAGTGCTTGGACTGTAAATACTGACAGTCATTATGGGGTGATGGGTATGTGGGTGTCATTACAGTGATTGAACTGTAAATATTAACAGTCATTAATGGGGTGGTGGCTGTGTGGGTGTCATTACAGTGCTGGGTCTGTATATATCAACAGTCATTCATTTAGTGGTGGGTGTGGGGGTGTCATTACAGTGCTTGGACTGTGAATATCAACCATCATTCATGGAGTGGTGGGTGTTTGGGTGTCATTACAGTGCTTGGACTGTAAATATCAACAGTCAATTATGGGGTGGTGGGTGTGCGGGTGTCATTACAGTGATTGGACTGTATATATCAACAGTCATTCATGGAGTATTGGGTGTGTGGGTGTCATTTCAGGGCTTGGACTGTGAATATCAACAGTCATTGATGGGGTGGGGGGTGTATGGGTGTCATTACTGTGCTTAGACTCTTAATATCAACAGTCATTCATGAGGTGGTGGGTGTTTGGGTGTCATGACATTGCTTGGAGTGTAAATATTAAGTTATTCATGGGGTGGTGGGTTTGTGTGTTTTACTACAGTGCTAGGACTGTAAATATTAAGTCATTCATGGAGTGATTGGTGTGTGGGTGTCATTGCAGTGCTTGTACTGTAAGTATCAACAGTCATTCATGGGGTGGTATGTGTCATTACAGTGCTTGGACTGTAAATACTGACAGTCATTATGGGGTGATGGGTATGTGGGTGTCATTACAGTGATTGAACTGTAAATATTAACAGTCATTAATGGGGTGGTGGCTGTGTGGGTGTCATTACAGTGCTGGGTCTGTATATATCAACAGTCATTCATTTAGTGGTGGGTGTGGGGGTGTCATTACAGTGCTTGGACTGTGAATATCAACCATCATTCATGGAGTGGTGGGTGTTTGGGTGTCATTACAGTGCTTGGACTGTAAATATCAACAGTCATTTATGGGTTGGTGGGTGTGTGGGTGTCATTACAGTGCTTGGGCTGTAAATATTAACAGTCATTAATGGGATGGTGGGTGTGTGGGTATCATTACCGTGCATGGACTGTAATTATCAACAGTCATATATAGGATAGAGCGTGATTTTACAGTGCTTGGACTGTCAATATCAACAGTCATTCAAAGGGTGGTAGGTGTGTAGGTGTCATTACAGTGCTTGGGCTGTAAATATCAACAGTCATTCATGGGATGGTGGGTGTGTGGGTGTCATTACCGTGCTTGGACTGTAATTATCAACAGTCATATATAGGATGGTGGGTGATTTTACAGTGCTTGGACTGTAAATATCAACAGTCATTTATTGGGTGGTGGGTGTGTGGGTGTCATTACAGTGCTTGGACTGTAAATTTTAACAGTCATTTATAGGGTGGATGGTGTGTGAGGTTCATTACAGTGTTTGGACTGTAAATATCAACAGTCATTCATCGGGTGGTTGGTGTGTAGGTCTCATTACTGTGCTTGGAATATAAATATCAACAGTCATTCATGGAGTGGATGGTGTGTGAGTGTCATTACAGTGCTTAGACTGTAAATATCACCAGTCATTCATGAGGTGGTCAGTGTGTGGGTGTCAATACAATGCTTGGACTGTAAATATTAACAGTTATGCATGGGGTTGTCAGTGTGTCAGTGTTAATACTGTACTTGGATTTTAAATATCAACAGTCATTCAAGGGATTGTGGGTGTGTGGGTGTCATTAAAGTACTTAGATTGTAAATATCAACTGTCATTCATGGTGTGTGTGGGTGCTATTACAGAGCTTGGACTGTAAATATCAACAGTCATTCATACGTTGGTGGGGGGGGGTGTCATTACAGTGCCTGGACTGTAAATATCAACAATCATTCATGGGGTGGTGGGTGTGTAGGTGTAATTACAGATCTTGGACTATAAATATTAAGTCATTAATGGGGTAGTGGATGTATGGGTGTCAGTACTGTGCTTGGACTGTAAATATCAACAGTCATTCATGGGGTGGTGGGTGTGTGGGGGTCATTACAGTGCTAGGACTGTAAATATCAAAAGTCCATCATGGCGTGATTGTTGTGTAGGTGTCATTACAGGGCTTTAACTGTAAGTATCAACAGTCATTCATGGGGTGGTGTGTATGTGTGTTTCATTTTAGTGCTTTAACTGTAAATATCAACAGTCATTCATGGGGAGGGGAGTGTCATTGCAGTGTTTGAACTGTAAATATCAAGTCATTCATGGGATGGTGGGTGTGTGGGTGTCATTACAGTGCTTGGACTGTAAATATCAAAAGTCATTCATGGGGTGGTGGGTGTGTGGGTGTCATTACAGTGCTTGGACTGTAAATATCAACAGTCATTTATGTGGTGGTTGGTTAGTGGGTGTCATTACAGTGCTTGGAGTGTAAATATCAACAGTCATATATGGGGTGGTGGGTGTGGGGGTGTCATTACAGTGCTTGGACTGTAAACATCAAGCGTATTAATGGGGTAGTGGGTGTTTGGGTGTCATTATAGTGCTTGGACTGTAAATATCAACAGCCATTCATCGGGTGGTGGGTGTGTGGGTGTCATTACAGTGATTGGACTGTAAATATCAACAGACATTCATTGGGTGGTGGGTGTGTGTGTGTCATTACAGTGCTTGGTCTGTAAATACCAATAGTCATTCATTTAGTGGTGGGTGTAGGGGTGTCATTACAGTGCTTGGACGTTGAATATCAACCATCACTCATGGGTTGGTGGGTGTGTGGGTGTCATTACAGTGCTTGGAGTGTAAATATCAACAGTCATTTAAAGGGTGGTGGGTGTGTGAGTGTCATTACAGTGCTTGGACTGTAAATATCAACAGTTATTAATGGTATGGTAAGTGTGTTGGTGTCATTACCGTGCTTGGTCTGTTAATATCAAGAGACATTAATGGGATGATGGGAGTGTGGGTGTCATTACAATGCTTGGACTGTAAATATAAACAGTCATTCATGGGGTGGGGGGAAAGTGGTTGTCATTACAGTGCTTGGACTGTAAACATCAACAGTCATTCATTGGGTGGTGGGTGTGTGGGTGTCATTACAGTGATTGGACTATAAATATCAATGGTCATTAATGGGGTGGTGGATGTGTGGGTGTCATTACAGTGCTTAGACTGTAAATAACAACAGTCAATAATGGGGTGGTCAGTGTGTGGGTGTCAATACAGTGCTTACTTGTAAATATCAAAAGTCATTCATGGGGTGGTAGATGTGTGGGTGTCATTACAGAGCTTAAATTGTAAATATCAACAGTCATTCATAGGTTGGTGGGAGTGTGTGTCTTTACAGTGCTTGGACTGTAAATATCAACAGTCATTAATGGGGTGGTTGGCGTCATTACAGTGCTTGGACTGTTAATATCAACAGTCATTCATAAGGGTGATAGGTGTGTGGTGTCATTACAGTGCCTTTACTGTAAATATTAACAGTCATTCAGAGGATGGTGGGTGTGTGGGTGTCATTACAGTGCTTTGACTGTAAATATCAACAGTCAATTATTTGGTTTTCAGTGTGTGTATGTCATTAGTGCTTGGACTGTAAATATCAATAGTCATTTATGGGGTGATGTGTGTGTGGGTGTCATTACAGTTCAATAGTCATTTATAGGGTTGTGGGTATGAGGGTGTCATTACTGTGCTTGGACTGTAAATATCAACAGTCATTCATGGTGTGGTGGGTGGGTGTGTGTGTCATTACAGTGCTTGGAACGTAAATATCAACAGTCATTCATCGGGTGGTGGGTGTGTGGGTGTCATTACAGTGCTTAGACTGTAAATATCAACTGTCTTTCATGGGGTGTATGGGTGCAATTACAGTGCTTGAACTGTAAATATCAACAGTCATTCATGGGGTGGTGGGTGTGTGTGTGTCATTACAGTACTTGGACTGTAAATATCAACAGTCATTCTACGGTTGTGGGTGTGTGGGTGTCATTACAGTGCTTAGACTGTAAATATCAACAGTCATTCATCGGGTGGTGGGTGTGTAAGTGTCATTACAGTGCTTAGACTGTAAATATCAACAGTCATTTATAGTGTGGTGGGTGTCATTACAGTGCTTTGACTGTATATATCAACAGTCATTCATTGGGTGTTTGGATGTGTGGGTGTCATTACAGTGCTTGGACTGCAACTATCAACAGTCATTCATGGGGTTTTGGGTGTCATTACAGTGCTTGGACTGTAAATATCAACCATCATTCATGGGGTGTTGGGTGTGTGGGTGTCATTGCAGTGCTTGGACTGTAAATATCAACAGTTATATATGGGGTGTTGGGTGTATGGGTGACATTACAGTACTTGGACTGTAAATATTAACCATAAAAAATGGGGTAGTGAGTGTTTGGGTGTCATTACAGTGCTTGGGCGTTAAATATCAACAGTCATTTATGGGGTGGTGGGTGTGTGGGTGTCATTACAGAGCTTGGACTGTAAATATTAACAGTCATTTATGGTGTGATCGATGTGTGGGTGTCATTACAGTGCTTGGACTGTAAGTATCAACAGTCATTTATGAGGTGGTGGTAGTCTGAATGTCATTACAGTGCTTGAACTGTATATATCAACAGTCATTCATGGGGTGGTAGGTGTCATTACAGTGCTTGGACTGTAAATATCAACAGTCATTCATGGGGTGGTTGGTGTGTAGGTCTCATTACTGTGCTTGGAATGTAAATATCAACAGTCAGTCATGGAGTGGATGGTGTGTAAGTGTCATTACAGTGCTTAGACTGTAAATATCACCAGTCATTCATGAGGAGGTCTGTGTGTGGGTGTCAATACAATGCTTGGATTGTAAATATCAACATTTATGCATGGGGTTGTCAGTGTGTGGGTGCTATTACAGAGCTTGGACTGTAAATATCAACAGTCATTCATAGGTTTTTTGGGGGGTGTGTGTCATTACAGTGCTTGGACTGTAAATATCAACAATCATTCATGGGGTGGTGGGTGTGTAGGTGTAATTACAGATCTTGGACTATAAATATTAAGTCATTCATGGGGTAGAGGATGTATGGGTTTCAATACTGTGCTTGGACTGTTAATATCAACTGTCATTCATGGGGTGGTGGGTGTGTGGGTGTCATGACATTGCTTGGACTGTAAATATCAACAGTCATTAATGGGGTGGTGGGTGTGTGGGGGTCATTACAGTGCTTGGACTTTAAATATTAAAAGTCCATCATGGCGTGATTGGTGTGGAGGTGTCATTACAGTGCTTTAACTGTAAGTATCAACAGTCATTCATGGGGTGGTGTGTATGTGGGTTTCATTTCAGTGCATTAACTGTAAATATCAACAGTCATTCATAGGGAGGGGAGTGTCATTGCAGTGCTTGGACTGTAAATATCAAGTCATTCATGGGGTGGTGGGTGTGTGGGTGTCATTACAGTACTTGGACAGTAAATATCAATAGTCATTCATGGAGTGGTGGGTGTGTGGGTGTCATTACAGTGCTTGTACTGTAAACATGAACCGTATTAATGGGGTAGTGTGTTTGTGGGTGTCATTAGAGTGCTTGGTCTGTAAATACCAATAGTCATTCATTGGGTGGTGGGTGTGTGGGTGTCATTACAGTGCTTGGACGTTGAATATCAACCATCACTTATGGGTTGGTGGGTGTGTGGGTGTCATTACAGTGCTTGGAGTGTAAATATCAACAGTCATTCAAAGGGTGGTGGGTGTGTGGGTGTCATTGCAGTGCTTGGACTGTAAATATCAAAAGTTATTCATGGTATGGTAAGTGTGTTGGTATCATTACAGTGCTTGGTCTGTTAATATCAACAGACATTCATGGGGAGGTGTGAGTGTGGGTGTCATTACAATGCTTGCACTGTAAATATAAACAGTCATTCATGGGGTGGTGGGTAAGTGGGTGTCATTACAGTGCTTGAACTGTAAACATTAACAGTTATTCATTGGGTGGTGGGTGTGTGGGTGTCATTACAGTGCTTGGACTATAAATATCAATGGTCATTAATGGGGTGGTGGATGTGTGGGTGTCAGTACAGTGCTTAGACTTTAAATATCATCAGTCAATCATGGGGTGGTCAGTGTGTGGGTGTCAATACAGTGCTTGGATTGTAAATATCAACAGTCAGTCATGGGGTGGTAGATCTGTGGGTGTCATTACAGTGCTTGGATTGTAAATATCAACAGTCATTCATGGAGTGGTGCGTGAGTGGGTGTCCTTACAGTGCTTGGACTGTAAATATCAACTGTCATTGATGGTGTGTGTGGGTGCTATTACAGAGTTTGGAGTGTAAATATCAACAGTCATTCATAGGTTGGTGGGAGTGTGTGTCATTACAGTGCTTGGACTGTAAATATCAACAGTCATTCAAGGGGTTGTGGGTGTGTAGGTGTAATTACAGTGCTTGGAGTGTAAATATCAAGTCATTGATGGGGTGATGGGTGTCATTACAGTGCTTTGACTGTAAATATCAGCAGTCATTAATGTGGTGGTGGGTGTCATTACAGTGTTTGGACTGTTAATATCAACAGTCATTCATGGGGTGATAGGTGTGTGGGTGTCATTACAGTGCTTTGACTGTAAATATTAACAGTCATTCAGGGGATGGTGGGTGTGTGGGTGTCATTAGAGTGCTTTGACTGTAAATATCAAATGTCAATTATTTGGTTTTCTGTGTGTGTATGTCATTAGTGCTTGGACTGTAAATATCAATAGTCATTTATGGGTGATGTGTGTGTGGGTGTCATTACAGTTCAATAGTCATTTATAGGGTTGTGGGTATGAGGGTGTCATTACAGTGCTTGGACTGTAAATATCAACAGTCATTCATGGGGTGGTGGGTGGGTGTGTGTGTCATTACAGTGCTTGGACCGTAAATATCAACAGTCATACCTCGGGTGGTGGGTGTGTGGGTGTCATTACAGTGCTTAGACTGTAAATATCAACTGTCATTCATGGGGTGTATGGGTGCCATTACAGTGCTAGGACTGTAAATATCAACAGTCATTCTACAGTGGTGGGTGTGTGGGTGTCATTACAGTGCTTAGACTGTAAATATCAACAGTCATTCATCGGGTGGTGGGTGTGTAGGTGTCATTACAGTGTTTAGACTGTAAATATCAACAGTTATTCATAGTGTGGTTGGTGTCATTACAGTGCTTTGACTGTATATATCAACACTCATTCATTGGGTGGTGGATGTGTGGGTGTCATTACAGTGTTTGGACTGCAACTATCAACAGTCATTCATGGGGTTTTGGGTGTCATTACAGTGCTTGGACTGTAAATATCAACCGTCATTCATAGGGTGCTGGGTGTGTGGGTGTCATTATAGTGCTTGGACTGTAAATATCAACAGTTATATATGGGGTGGTGGGTGTATGGGTGAAATTACAGTACTTGGACTGTAAATATTAACCATCATTAATGGGGTAGTGAGTGTTTGGGTGTCATTACAGTGCTTGGACGTTAAATATCAACAGTCATTCTTGGGTTGGTGGGTGTGTGGGTGTCATTACAGAGCTTGGACTTTAAATATCAACAGTCATTCATGGTGTGATCGATGTGTGGGTGTCATTACAGTGCTTGGACTGTAAGTATCAACAGTCATTTATGAGGTGGTGGTAGTGTGGATGTCATTACAGTGCTTGAACTGTATATATCAACCGTCATTCATGGATTGGTGAGTGTGTGGGTGTCATTACAGTTCTTGGACTGTAAATATCAACAGTCAGTCATGGGGTGGTGGGTTTATACGTCTCATTACAGTTCCTGGACTGTAAATATCAACAGTCATTAACGGTGTGATGGGTGTGTGAGTGTCATTACAGTGCTTGGACTGTACGGATCAACAGTCATTAATGAGGTGTTGGGTGTGTGGGTGTCATTACAGTGCTTGGACTGTAAATATCAACAGTCATAAATGGGGTGGTGGATGTCATTACAGTCCTTGGATTGTAAATATCAATAGTTATTAATGAGGTGATAGGTGAGTGGGTGTCATTACAGTGCTTTGACTGTAAATATCAACAGTCATTCAGAGGGTGGTGGGTGTGGTGGTGTCATTACAGTGCCTGGATTGTAAATATCAACAGTCAATTATGGGGTGGTTGGTGTGTGTATGTCATTAGTGCTTATACTGTAAATATCAATAGTCATTCATGGGGTGGTGTGTGTGTGGGTGTCATTTCAGTGCTCTGACTGTAAATATCAACAGTCATTCATGGAGAGGGGAGTGTCATTGCAGTGCTTGGACTGTAAATATAAAGTCATTCATGGGGTGGTGGGTGTGTGGGTGTCATTACAGTGCTTGGACAGTAAATATCAATAGTCATTTATTCAGTGGTGGGTGATATTACAGTGCTTGGACTGTAAATATCAACAGTCATTCATTTGGTGGTGGGTGTGGGGGTGCCATTACAATGCTTGGACTGTAAATATCAACCATCTTTCATGGGGTAGTGGGTGTTTGGGTGTCATGATAGTGCTTGGACTGTAAATATCAACAGCCATTTATTGAGTGGTGGGTGTTTGGGTGTAATTACAGTGATTGGACTGTAAATATCAACAGACATTGATGGGGTGGTGGGTGTGTGGGTGTCATTACATTGATTGGTGTGTATATATCAACAGTCATTCATTTAGTGGTGGGTGTGATGGTGTCATTACAGTGCTTGGACTGTGAATATCAACCATCATTCATGGGGTGGTGGGTGTGTGTGTGTCATTACAGTGCTTGGACATTAAATACCAACGTTCATTCATAGGATGGTAGGTGTTATTACAGTGTTGGGACTGTAAATATTAACAGTCATTTAAAGGCTGGTGGGTGTGTGGGTGTCATTACAGTGCTTGGACTACAAATATCAATAGTCTTTCATGGGATGGTAAGTGTGTGGGTGTCATTACAGTGCTTGGACTTTTAATATTAACAGACATTCATGGGGTGGTGGATGTGTGGGTATCATTATAATGCTTGGACTGTAAAAATCAACAGTCATTCATGGGGTCGGTAGTGTGTGGGTGTCATTACAGTGCTTGGACTGTAAATATTAACAGTTTTTTCATTGGATGGTGGGTGTGTGGGTGTCTTTACAATGCTTGGACTATAAATATCAATGGTCATTATTGGGGTGGTGTGTGTGTGGCTGTCATTACAGTGCTTGGACTGTAAATATCAACAGTTATTCATGGGGTGGATGGTGTGTGAGTGTCATTACAGTGCTTGGACTGTAAATATCAACAGTTATTCAGAGGGTGGTGGGTGTGTGGGTGTCATTACAGTGCCTGGACTGTAAATATCAACAGTCAATTATGGGGTGGTGGGTGTGTGTATGTCATTAGTGCTTGGACTGTAAATATCAATAGTCATTCATGGGGTGGTGTGTGTGTGTGTGTCATTTCAGTGCTTTGACTGTAAATATCAACAGTCATTCATGGGGAGGGGAGTATCATTGCAGTGCTTGGACTGTAAATATCAAGTCATTCATGGGGTGGTGGGTGTGTGGGTGTCATTACAGTGCTTGGACAGTAAATATCAATAGTCATTCATTCAGTAGTGGGTGTCATTACAGTGCTTGGACTGTAAATATCAACAGTCATTCATTTGGTGGTGGGTGTGGGGGTGCCATTACAGTGCTAGGACTGTAAATATCAACCATCTTTAATGGGGTAATGGGTGTTTGGGTGTCATGATATTGCTTGGATTGTAAATATCAACAGCCATTCATTAAGTGGTGGGTGTGTGGGTGTAATTACAGTGATTGGACTGTAAATATCAACAGACATTCATGGAGTGGTGGGTGTGTGGGTGTCATTACAGTGATTGGTGTGTATATATCAACAGTCATTCATTTAGTGGTGGGAGTGATGGTGTCATTACAGTGCTTGGACTGTGAATATCAACCGTCATTCATGGGGTGGTGGGTGTGTGTGTGTCATTAACGTGCTTGGATTTTTAATATTAACTGACATTCATGGGGTGGTTGGTGTGTGGGTATCATTATAATGCTTGGGCTGTAAATATCAACAGTCATTCATGGGGTGGGTAGTGTGTGGGTGTCATTACAATGCTTGGACTGTAAATATTAACAGTTATTCATTGGATTGTGGGTGTGTGGGTGTCATTACAATGCTTGGACTATAAATATCAATGGTCATTATTGGGGTGGTGTGTGTGTGGTTGTCATTACAGTGCTTGGACTGTAAATATCAACAATCATTCATGGGGTGGATGGTGTGTGAGTGTCATTACAGTGCTTGGACTGTAAATATCAACAGTCATTCAGAAGGTGGTGGGTGTGTGGGTGTCATTACAGTGCCTAGACTGTAAATATCAACAGTCAATTATGGGGTGGTGGGTGTGTGTATGTCATTAGTGCTTGGACTGTAAATATCAATAGTCATTCATGGGGTGGAGTGTCTGTGGGTGTCATTTCAGTGCTTTGACTGTAAATATCAACAGTCATTCATGGGGTGTGGAGTGTCATTGCAGTGCTTGGACTTTAAATATCAAGTCATTCATGGGGTGGTGGGTGTGTGGGTGTCATTACAGTGCTTGGACAGTAAATATCAATAGTCATTCATTCAGTGGTGGGTGTCATTACAGTGCTTGGACTGTAAATATCAACAGTCATTCATTTGGTGATGGGTGTGGGGGTGCCATTACAGTGCTTGGACTGTAAATATTAACCATCTTTCATGGGGTAGTGGGTGTTTGGGTGTCATGATAGTGCTTGGACTTTAAATATCAACAGCCATTCATTGAGTGGTGGGTGTGTTGGTGTCATTACAGTGATTGGACTGTAAATATCAACAGACATTCATGGAGTGGTGGGTGTGTGGGTTTCATTACAGTGATTGGTGTGTATATATCAACAGTCATTTATTTAGTGGTGGGTGTGATGGTGTCATTACAGTGCTTGGACTGTGAATATCAACCGTCATTCATGGGGTGGTGGGTGTGTGTGTGTCATTACAGTGCTTATACTTTAAATACCAACAGTCATTCATAGGATGGTAGGTGTTATTACAGTGGTTGCACTGTAAATATCAACAGTAATTTAAAGGCTGGTGGGTGTGTGGGTGTCATTACAGTGCTTGGACTGCAAATATCAATAGTCATTCATGGGATGGTAAGTGTGTGGGTGTCATTACAGTGCTTGGACTTTTAATATTAACAGACATTCATGGGGTGGTTGGTGTGTGGATATCATTATAATGCTTGGACTGTAAATATCAACAGTCATTCATGGGGAGGGTAGTGTGTGGGTGTCATTACAATGCTTGGACTGTAAATATTAACAGTTATTTATTGGATGGTGGGTGTGTGGGTGTCATTACATTGCTTGGACTATAAATATCAATGGTCATTATTGGGGTGGTGTGTGTGTGGGTGTCATTACAGTGCTTGGACTGTAAATATCAACAATCATTAATGGGGTGGATGGTGTGTGAGTGTCATTACAGTGCTTGGACTGTAAATATCAACAGTCATTCATGGGGTGGTTGGTGTGTGGGTTTCATTACAAAGCATGGAATGTAAATATCGACAGTCATTTATGGGTTGGTGGGTGTGTGGGTGTCGATACAGTGCTTAGAATGTAAATATCAACATTCAATCATGGGGTGGTGGGTGTGTAGGTGTCATTACAGTGCTTGGATTGTAAATATCAACGGCCCAAATTCATGGGGTGGTGGGTGTCTGGGTGTCATTACAGTGCTTGGACTGTAAATATCAACTGTCATTTATGGTGTGTGTGGGTGCTATTACAGAGTTTGGAGTGTAAATATCAACAGTCATTCATAGGTTGGTGGGAGTGTGTGTCATTACAGTGCTTGGACTGTAAATATCTACAGTCATTCATGGGTGGTGGGTGTGTAGGTGTAATTACAGTGCTTGGAGTGTAAATATCATGTCATTCATGGGATGGTGGGTGTCATTACAGTGCTTTGACTGTGAATATAAGCAGTTATTCATGGGGTGATGGATGTGTGGGTGTCAATACAGTGCTTGCATTGTAAATATCAACAGTCATTCATGGGGTGGTAGATGTGTGGGTGTCATTACAGTGCTTTGATTGTAAATATCAACAGTCATTCATGGGGTGGTGGGTGAGTGGGTGTCCTTACAGTGCTTGGACTGTAAATATCAACTGTCATTGATGGTGTGTGTAGGTGCTATTACAGAGTTTGGAGTGTAAATATCAACAGTCATTCTTAGTTTGGTGGGAGTGTGTGTCATTACAGTGCTTGGACTGTAAATATTAAGTCATTCATCAGATGGTGGGTGTGTGGGTGTCATTACAGTGCTTTGACTGTAAATATCAACAGTCAATTATTTGGTTTTCGGTGTGTGTATGTCATTAGTGCTTGGACTGTAAATATCAATAGTCATTTATGGGGTGATGTGTGTGTGAGTGTCATTACAGTTCAATAGTCATTTATAGGGTTGTGGGTATGAGGGTGTCATTACAGTGCTTGGACTTTAAATATCAACAGTCATTCATGGAATGGTGGGTGGGTGTGTGTGTCATTACAGTGCTTTGACTGTATATATCAACAGTCTTTCATTGGTTGGTTGATGTGTGGGTGTCATTACAGTGCTTGGACTGCAACTATCAACAGTCATTCATGGGGTTTTGGGTGTCATTACAGTGCTTGGACTGTAAATATCAACAGTCATTCATGGAGTGTTGGGTGTGTGGGTGTCATTACAGTGCTTGGACTGTAAATATCAACAGTTATATATGGGGTGGTGGGTGTATGGGTGAAATTACAGTACTTGGACTGTAAATATTAACATCATTAATGGGGTAGTGAGTGTTTAGGTGTCATTACAGTGTTTGGACGTTAAATATCAACAGTCATTCATGGGGTGGTGAGTGTGTGGGTGTCATTACAGAGCTTGGACTGTAAATATCAACAGTCATTCATGGTGTAATCGATGTGTGGGTGTCATTTCAGTGCTTGGACTGTAAGTATCAACAGTCATTTATGAGGTGGTGGTAGTGTGGATGTCATTACAGTGCTTGAACTGTATATATCAACAGTCATTTATGGGGTGGTAGGTGTCATTACAGTGCTTGTACTGTAAATATCAACAGTCATTCATGGTGTGATGGGTGTGTGGGTTACATTACAGTGCTTGGACTGTAAGTATCAACAGTCATTCACGAGGTGGTTTGTGTGTGGGTGTCATTACAGTGCTTGGACTGTAAATATCAACAGTCATTCATGGGGTGGTGGGTGTGTGGGTGTCATTACAGTTCTTGGACTGTAAATATCAACAGTCAGTCATGGGGTGGTGGGTTTATACGTCTCATTACAGTTCCTGGACTGTAAATATCAACAGTCATTAATGGTGTGAAGGGTGTGTGAGTGTCATTACAGTGCTTGGACTGTATGGATCAACAGTCATTCATGAGGTGGTGGGTGTGTGGGTGTCATTACAGTGCTTGGACTTTAAATATCAACAGTTATAAATGGGGTGGTGGATGTCATTACAGTCCTTAGATTGTAAATATCAATAGTTATTAATGAGTTGATAGGTGTGTGGGTGTCATTACAGTGCTTTGACTGTAAATATCAACAGTTATTCAGAGGGTTGTGGGTGTGTGGGTGTCATTACAGTGCCTGGACTGTAAATATCAACAGTAAATTATGGGGTGGTGCGTGTGTGTATGTCATTAGTGCTTGGACTGTAAATATCAATAGTCATTCATAGGGTGTGTCGGTGACATTACAGTGCTTGTACTGTAAATATCAACAGTCATTCATGGGTTGATGTGTCTGTGTGTCGTCATTACAGTGCTTGGACTGTAAATATCAACAGTCATTCATAGGGTGGTGGGTGTTTGTATGTCATTACAGTGCTTGGACTGTTAATATATATCAACAGTCATTTATGGGGTGGTGGGTGTGTAGGTGTCATTACAGTGCTTGGACTGTAACTATCAACCGTCTTTTATGGGGTGGTGGGTGTCATTACAGTGCTTTGACTATAAATATCAACAGTCATTCATGGGGTGGTGAGTGTCATTACAGTGCTTGGACTGTATATATCAACAGTCATTCATGGGGTTGTGGGTGTGTGGGTGTCATTACATTGCTTGGACTGTAACTATCAACAGTCATTCATGGGGTGGTGGGTGTGTGGGTGTCATTACAGTGTTTGGACTGTAAATATTAACAGTCATTCATGGGGTGGTGGGTGTGTGGGTGTTATTACAGTGCTTGGACTGTAAATATCAACAGTTATTTATTGGGTGGTGGGTGTTTGGGTGTCATTACAGTGATTGGACTATAAATATCAATTGTCATTAATGGGGTGGTGGGTGTGTGGGTGTCATTACATTGCTTGGACTGTAAATATCAACAGTCAATCATGGGGTGGTCAGTGTGTGGGTGTCAATACAGTGCTTGGACTGTAAATATCAACTGTCATTCATGGTGTGTGTGGGTGCTATTACAGAGTTTGGAGTGTAAATATCAACAGTCATTCAAAGGTTGGTGGGATTGTGTGTCATTACAGTGCTTGGACTGTAAATATCAACTGTCATTCATGGTGTGTGTGGGTGCTATTACAGAGCTTGGACTGTAAATATCAACAGTCATTCATAGGTTGGTGGGGGCGTGTGTCATTACAGTGCCTGGACTGTAAATATCAACAATCATTCATGGGGTGGTGGGTGTGTAGGTGTAATTACAGATCTTGAACTGTAAATATCAAGTCATTCATGGGGTAGTGGATGTATAGGTGTCAGTACAGTGCTTGTACTGTAAATATCAACAGTCATTCATAAGTTGGTAGGTGTGTTTGTCATTACAGTGCTTGGACTGTAAATATCAACAGTCATTCATAGGGTGGTGGGTGTTTGTGTGTCATTACAGTGCTCTGACTGTTAATATATATCAACAGTCATTCATGGGGTGGTGGGTGTGTAGGTCTCATTACAGTGCTTGGACTGTAAATATCAACAGTCATTAATGGGGTTGGTGGGTGTCATTACAGTGCTTTGACTGTAAATATCAACAGTCATTCATGGGGTGGTGAGTGTCATTACAGTGCTTGGACTGTATATATTAACAGTCATTTGTAAAAGCTGGTATTTTTGTCCCCATACTTTACTCATAGATATTACTATTTTACTCTACTTTTGGAGGGAAACAAAAACCCACTGCCTTTAACAAAACAAAAAAAACAACCAGTGTATGCTACAACTCTATCCTATAGCTGTATCAACCTGGTCTGGAAAAAAAAACAAGATACCGATGAGGAACAGGATTTGCCTTGCGAATACCAAAAATAAATCATACAAAGGACAAGTCCAGCTCCTCTCCAGTACTGGTTAAACACTGCCACCACCAGACCAAAGTCGATCAGAGGAACCAAGTAAGCACACACCGGAAGGGTAGCGTAACGTTACGTTAAGAAGGCTCGCGAGTAAGCAACCCAGACTACTATTTTAACGGGGGTACGATCAGTGTTGTGAATGGAGAACTAACCTCTATATAGGTACACAGTCTATTTGTTATATCGGTGATGGAAATACTCAGACAATTTAAAACTCGTTTATTTTATCAACCTATTTGGTACGAGTACAACATAATCACAATAATAATAATTTCTGTTCCCCCTTCCCTTGCTAATATTTCCTACTCCCCGTTCTGTCACCTAGGACAGGAATAATTCAGTGTCTCGCCAGTTGACAGAGCTAAGTACATATAACAAAAAAATATTACATCCTAATCTCAATACTATAATAATGAAATAATATAAAATTGCCAGCAAATGTTCTTAATTTTCTTTGGTACCACGTGGTTCACTAAACACCAAGGGAGAATGCTATTTAATGGCTGTCACCCAGCAGAGACGAGACCAGAATGAGCTTTAGAAAAACAACATACTTTACTTACTATGTCTGAATGTGAACACAATATTCTTTAGTTAGTTATATTCCCTCACGGGACTAATAGATTCACCACACTATATTCACAATACAATATTTATGATGAGAGCGAGTTTGACTCCTACCTGTCACCCAGCAGAGACGAGACCAGAATGAGGTCGAGAAAAAGCATGGTACTGCCTCGTCATCTCCCCCACTCTCACTCTCTTAAGCAAAGTAGTGACCACTCTCATCTCAATTTCTGACAAATTCATCAGTTCCACCCTTACTGGTGTATATAGTTACACAACATGATTTATACACATTAGTGAACTCAAATGCATTGCTTTCTCCCTTGTTTAAAGTTTTATATTACTGTAATTCACATATTCACGGCATATATTGTTCCGCCAACAAGAAAATGTACTGTCCCGACTTTAGTCCCTAACTAATCTAATAAATTTTCTAAGTAAGTTACAATTAAATGCCGGTAACAGTATAGGAATGTTAGCTTCGTAATTATACATTATAATTATAAATGCAGGTTATTCCCTGTCTCCAATAAATTATTTTACATTCATTTCTTAAATCACCACGTATTTCTCTATCCCTATCAATCTACCTAAGTTTCAATTATTCCTCTCTTTAACCTATTTACCTAACTATAATCATTAATTCTATTTTCCTCCTAATAACATTTCGTGTTGAAGAAGCCCACCACCGAGATTATTCGTTAGTGATAATCTCCGCCTGGCTACTCCCTACAATTTTACACTTATTTCGTGTTGAAGAAGCCCACCACCGAGATTATTCGTCAGTGATAATCTCAGCCTGGCCACTCCCTACAATCTTACACTCAAAACCTATTCTAATACATATACATATATAATACCCGTAAATATCCTAAATAACAATACATATAAAATAGGGGTGTTACACATTCATGGGGTTGTGGGTGTGTGGGTGTCATTACATTGCTTGGACTGTAACTATCAACAGTCATTCATGTGGTGGTGGGTGTGTGGGTGTCATTACAGTGTTTGGACTGTAAATATTAACAGTCATTCATGGGGTGGTGGGTGTGTGGGTGTCATTACAGTGCTTGGACTGTAAATATCAACAGTTATTCATGGGGTGGTTGGTGTGTGGGTCTCATTACAGTGCATGGAATGTAAATATCAACAGTCAATTATGGGTTGGTGGGTGTGTGGGTGTCATTACAGTGCTTAGACTGTAAATATCAACAGTCAATCATGGGGTGGTCAGTGTGTGGGTGTCAATACAGTGCTTGGATTGTAAATATCAACAGTCATTCATGGGGTGGTGGGTGTGTGGGTGTCAATACAGTGCTTGGACTGTAAATATCAACTGTCATTCATGGTGTGTGTGGGTGCTATTACAGAGTTTGGAGTGTAAATATCAACAGTCATTCAAAGGTTGGTGGGAGTGTGTGTCATTACAGTGCTTGGACTGTAAATATCAACTGTCATTCATGGTGTGTGTGGGTGCTATTACAGAGCTTGGACTGTAAATATCAACAGTCATTCATAGGTTGGTGGGGGTGTGTGTCATTACAGTGCCTGGACTGTAAATATCAACAATCATTCATGGGGTGGTGGGTGTGTAGGTGTAATTACAGATCTTGAACTGTAAATATCAAGTCATTCACGGGGTAGTGGATGTATGGGTGTCAGTACTGTGCTTGGACTGTTAATATCAACAGTCATTCATGGGGTGGTGGGTGTATGGGTGTCATGATTTTGCTTGGACTGTAAATATCAACAGTCATTCGTTGGGTGGTGGGTGTGTGGGTTTCATTACAGTGCTAGGACTGTAAATATCAAAAGTCATTCATGGCGTGATTGGTGTGTGGGTGTCATTACAGTGATTTAACTGTAAGTAACAACAGTCATCCATGGGGTGGTGTGTGTGTGGGTTTCATTTCAGTGCTTTAACTGTAAATATCAACAGTCATTCATGGGGAGGGGAGTGTCATTGCAGAGCTTGGACTGTAAATATCAAGTCATTCATAGGGTGGTGGGTGTGTGGGTGTCATTACAGTACTTGGACAGTAAATATCAATAGTCATTCATAGAGTGGTGGGTGTGTGGGTGTCATTACAGTGCTTGGACTGTAAATATCAACAGTCTTTCATGGGGTGGTGGGTGTGTGGGTGTCATTACAGTGCATGGAGTGTAAATATCAACTGTCTTTCATGGGGTAGTGGGTGTTTGGGTGTCATTATATTGCTTGGACTGTAAATATCAACAGCCATTCATGGGGTGGTGGGTGTGTGGGTGTCATTACAGTAATTGGACTGTAAATATCAACAGACATTCATGGGGTGGTGGGTGTGTGGGTGTCATTACAGTGCTTGGTCTGTAAATATCAACAGTCATTCATTTATTGGTTAGTGTAGGGGTGTCATTACAGAGCTTGGATTGTGATTATTAACCATCATTAATGGGGTGCTGGGTGTGTGTGTGTCATTACAGTGCTTGGAGTGTAAATATCAACAGTTATTTATGGGATAGTGGGTGTGTGCATCATTACAGTGGTTGGACTTTAAATATCAACAGTCATTCATTTAGTGGTTAGTGTAGGGTTGTCATTGCAGTGCTTGGACTGTAAATATCAAGTCATTCATGGGGTGGTGGGTGTGTAGTGTCATTAGAGTACTTGGACAGTAAATATTAATAGTCATTCATGGAGTGGTGGGTGTGTGGGTGTTATTACAGTACTTCAACTGTAAGTATTACCAGTCATTCAGTGGGTGGTTTGTGTGTGGGTTTCATTTCATTGCTTTAACTGTAAATATCAACAGTCATTCATGGGGAGGGGAATGTCATTGCAGTGCTTGGACTGTAAATATCAAGTCATTCATGGGGTGGTGGTTGTGTGGGTGTCAATACAGTGCTTGGACTGTAAATATCAACTGTCATTCATGGTGTGTGTGGGTGCTATTACAGAGTTTGGAGTGTAAATATCAACAGTCATTCAAAGGTTGGTGGGAGTGTGTGTCATTACAGTGCTTGGACTGTAAATATCAACTGTCATTCATGGTGTGTGTGGGTGCTATTACAGAGCTTGGACTGTAAATATCAACAGTCATTCATAGGTTGGTGGGGGTGTGTGTCATTACAGTGCCTGGACTGTAAATATCAACAATCATTCATGGGGTGGTGGGTGTGTAGGTGTAATTACAGATCTTGAACTGTAAATATCAAGTCATTCACGGGGTAGTGGATGTATGGGTGTCAGTACTGTGCTTGGACTGTTAATATCAACAGTCATTCATGGGGTGGTGGGTGTATGGGTGTCATGATTTTGCTTGGACTGTAAATATCAACAGTCATTCGTTGGGTGGTGGGTGTGTGGGTTTCATTACAGTGCTAGGACTGTAAATATCAAAAGTCATTCATGGCGTGATTGGTGTGTGGGTGTCATTACAGTGATTTAACTGTAAGTAACAACAGTCATCCATGGGGTGGTGTGTGTGTGGGTTTCATTTCAGTGCTTTAACTGTAAATATCAACAGTCATTCATGGGGAGGGGAGTGTCATTGCAGAGCTTGGACTGTAAATATCAAGTCATTCATAGGGTGGTGGGTGTGTGGGTGTCATTACAGTACTTGGACAGTAAATATCAATAGTCATTCATAGAGTGGTGGGTGTGTGGGTGTCATTACAGTGCTTGGACTGTAAATATCAACAGTCTTTCATGGGGTGGTGGGTGTGTGGGTGTCATTACAGTGCATGGAGTGTAAATATCAACTGTCTTTCATGGGGTAGTGGGTGTTTGGGTGTCATTATATTGCTTGGACTGTAAATATCAACAGCCATTCATGGGGTGGTGGGTGTGTGGGTGTCATTACAGTAATTGGACTGTAAATATCAACAGACATTCATGGGGTGGTGGGTGTGTGGGTGTCATTACAGTGCTTGGTCTGTAAATATCAACAGTCATTCATTTATTGGTTAGTGTAGGGGTGTCATTACAGAGCTTGGATTGTGATTATTAACCATCATTAATGGGGTGCTGGGTGTGTGTGTGTCATTACAGTGCTTGGAGTGTAAATATCAACAGTTATTTATGGGATAGTGGGTGTGTGCATCATTACAGTGGTTGGACTTTAAATATCAACAGTCATTCATTTAGTGGTTAGTGTAGGGTTGTCATTGCAGTGCTTGGACTGTAAATATCAAGTCATTCATGGGGTGGTGGGTGTGTAGTGTCATTAGAGTACTTGGACAGTAAATATTAATAGTCATTCATGGAGTGGTGGGTGTGTGGGTGTTATTACAGTACTTCAACTGTAAGTATTAACAGTCATTCAGTGGGTGGTTTGTGTGTGGGTTTCATTTCATTGCTTTAACTGTAAATATCAACAGTCATTCATGGGGAGGGGAATGTCATTGCAGTGCTTGGACTGTAAATATCAAGTCATTCATGGGGTGGTGGTTGTGTGGGTGTCAATACAGTGCTTGGACTGTAAATATCAACTGTCATTCATGGTGTGTGTGGGTGCTATTACAGAGTTTGGAGTGTAAATATCAACAGTCATTAAAAGGTTGGTGGGAGTGTGTGTCATTACAGTGCTTGGACTGTAAATATCAACTGTCATTCATGGTGTGTGTGGGTGCTATTACAGAGCTTGGACTGTAAATATCAACAGTCATTCATAGGTTGGTGGGGGTGTGTGTCATTACAGTGCCTGGACTGTAAATATCAACAATCATTCATGTGGTGGTGGGTGTGTAGGTGTAATTACAGATCTTGAACTGTAAATATCAAGTCATTCACGGGGTAGTGGATGTATGGGTGTCAGTACTGTGCTTGGACTGTTAATATCAACAGTCATTCATGGGGTGGTGGGTGTATGGGTGTCATGATTTTGCTTGGACTGTAAATATCAACAGTCATTCGTTGGGTGGTGGGTGTGTGGGTTTCATTACAGTGCTAGGACTGTAAATATCAAAAGTCATTCATAGCGTGATTGGTGTGTGGGTGTCATTACAGTGATTTAACTGTAAGTAACAACAGTCATCCATGGGGTGGTGTGTGTGTGGGTTTCATTTCAGTGCTTTAACTGTAAATATCAACAGTCATTCATGGGGAGGGGAGTGTCATTGCAGAGCTTGGACTGTAAATATCAAGTCATTCATAGGGTGGTGGGTGTGTGGGTGTCATTACAGTACTTGGACAGTAAATATCAATAGTCATTCATAGAGTGGTGGGTGTGTGGGTGTCATTACAGTGCTTGGACTGTAAATATCAACAGCCATTCATGGGGTGGTGGGTGTGTGGGTGTCATTACAGTAATTGGACTGTAAATATCAACAGACATTCATGGGGTGGTGGGTGTGTGGGTGTCATTACAGTGCTTGGAGTGTAAATATCAACAGTCATTCATGGGGTGGTGGGTGTGTGGGTGTCATTACAGTGAATGGAGTGTAAATATCAACCGTCTTTCATGGGGTAGTGTGTGTTTGGGTGTCATTATATTGCTTGGACTGTAAATATCAACAGCAATTCATGGGGTGGTGGGTGTCATTACAGTGCTTGGACTTTGATTATCAACCGTCATTTATGGGGTGCTGGGTGTGTTGGTGTCATTACAGTGCTTGGAGTGTAAATATCAACAGTTATTTATGGGATGGTGGGTGTGTGTCATTACAGTGCTTGGACTTTAAATATCAACAGTCATTCATTTAGTGGTTGGTGTAGGGTTGTCATTACAGTGCTTGAACTGTAAATATCAACCGTCATTCATGGGGTGGTGGGTGTGTAGTGTCATTACAGTACTTGGACAGTAAATATCAATAGTCATTCATGGAGTGGTGGGTGTGTGGGTGTCATTACAGTGCTTCAACTCTAAGTATTAACAGTCATTCATGGGGTGGTGTGTGTGTGGGTTTCATTTCAGTGCTATAATTGTAAACATCAACAGTGATTAATGGGGAGGGGAGTGTCATTGCAGTGCTTGGACTGTATATATCAAGTCATTCATGGGGTGCTGTGTGTGTGGGTGTCATTACAGTGCTTGGACTGTAAATATCAACAGTTATTTATTGGGTGTTGGGTGTGTGGGTGTCATTACAGTGCTTGGACTATAAATATCAATAATCATTATGAGGTGGTGGATGTGTGGGTGTCATTACAGTGCTAGGACTGTAAATATCAACAGTCATCCATGGGGTGGATGGTGTGTGAGTGTCATTACAGTGCTTGGA
The DNA here is from genome assembly GCA_033782935.1 of Petrolisthes cinctipes. Classification (NCBI taxonomy): domain Eukaryota; kingdom Metazoa; phylum Arthropoda; class Malacostraca; order Decapoda; family Porcellanidae; genus Petrolisthes; species Petrolisthes cinctipes. Next base: position 650,148 of record JAWQEG010000068.1, read on the forward strand.
CTGTATATATAAACAGTCATTCATAGGGTGGTTAGTGTGTGGGTCTCATTACAGTGCATGAAATGTAAATATCAACAGTCATTTATGGGTTGGTGGGTGTGTGGGTGTCATTACAGTGCTTAGACTGTAAATATCAACAGTCAATCATGGGGTGGTCAGTGTGTGGGTGTCAATACAGTGCTTGGATTTCAAAAATCAACAGTCATTCATGGGAAGGTAGATGTGTAGGTGTCATTATAGTGCTTGGATTGTAAATATCAACAGTCATTTATGGGGTGGTGGGTGAGTGGGTGTCATTATAGTGCTTGGATTGTAAATATATACTGTCATTAATGGTGTGTGTTGGTGCTATTACAGAGTTTGGAGTGTAAATATCAAAAGTCAATCATAGGTTGGTGGGAGTGTGTGTCATTACAGTGCTTGGATTGTAAATATCAACAGTCATTCATGGGGTTGTGGGTGAGTGGGTGTCATTACAGTGCTTGGACTGTAAATATCAATTGTCATTCATGGTGTGTGTGGGTGCTATTACAGAGTTTGGAGTGTAAATATCAACAGTCATTCATAGATTGGTGTGAGTGTGTGTCATTACAGTGCTTGGACTGTAAATACCAACAGTCATTCAAGGGGTGGTGTGTGTGTAGGTGTAATTACAGTGCTTGGAGTGTAAATATCAAGTCATTAATGGGGTGGTGGGTGTCATTACAGTGCTTTGACTGTAAATATCAACAGTCATTCATGGGGTGATGGATGTTTGGGTGTCATTACAGTGCTTGGACTGTAAATATCAACAGTCATTAATGGGGTGGTGGGTGTCATTACAGTGCTTGGACTGTAAATATCAACAGTCATTCATGGAAAGGTGGGGTTGTGGGTGTCATTTAAGAGCTTGGATTGTAAATATTAACAGTCGTTTATGGGGTGGTGGGTGTGTGGGGGATATTACAGTGCTTGGACTGTAAATATTAACCATCATTTATTGGGTTGTTGTTGTGTGGGTGTCATTATAGTGCTTGGACTGTAAATATCAACAGTCATTCATGGGTTGGTGGGTGTGTCGGTGTCATTACAATGCTTGGACTGTAAATATCTACAGTCATTCATGGGGTGGTTGGTTGTTGGTGTCATTACAGTGCTTGGATTGTAAATATCAACAATCATTCATTGGGTGGTGGGTGTGTGGGTGTCAATACAGTGCTTGGACTGTAAATATCAACAGTCATTCATAGGGTGGATGGTGTGTAAGTTTCATTACAGTGCTTGGACTGTAAATATAAACAGTCATTCATGGGGTGGTTGGTGTGTGGGTCTCATTACAGTGCATAGAATGTAAATATCAACAGTAATTTATGGGTTGGTGGGTGTGTGGTTGTCATTACAGTGCTTAAACTATAAATATCAACAGTTAATCATGGGGTGGTCAGTGTGTGGGTGTCAATACAGTGCTTGGATTGTAAATATTAACAGTCATTCATGGGGTGGTAGATGTGTGGGTGTCATTACAGTGCTTGGATTGTAAATATCAACAGTCATTCAAGGGGTTGTGGGTGAGTGGGTGTCATTACAGTGCTTGGACTGTAAATATCAATTGTCATTCATGGTGTGTGTGGGTGCTATTACAGAGTTTGGAGTGTAAATATCAACAGTCATTCATAGATTGGTGTGAGTGTGTGTCATTACAGTGCTTGGACTGTAAATACCAACAGTCATTCAAGGGGTGGTGTGTGTGTAGGTGTAATTACAGTGCTTGGAGTGTAAATATCAAGTCATTAATGGGGTGGTGGGTGTCATTACAGTGCTTTGACTGTAAATATCAACAGTCATTCATGGGGTGATGGATGTTTGGGTGTCATTACAGTGCTTGGACTGTAAATATCAACAGTCATTAATGGGGTGGTGGGTGTCATTACAGTGCTTGGACTGTAAATATCAACAGTCATTCATGGAAAGGTGGGGTTGTGGGTGTCATTTAAGAGCTTGGATTGTAAATATTAACAGTCGTTTATGGGGTGGTGGGTGTGTGGGTGATATTACAGTGCTTGGACTGTAAATATTAACCATCATTTATTGGGTTGTTGTTGTGTGGGTGTCATTATAGTGCTTGGACTGTAAATATCAACAGTCATTCATGGGTTGGTGGGTGTGTCGGTGTCATTACAATGCTTGGACTGTAAATATCTACAGTCATTCATGGGGTGGTTGGTTGTTGGTGTCATTACAGTGCTTGGATTGTAAATATCAACAATCATTCATTGGGTGGTGGGTGTGTGGGTGTCAATACAGTGCTTGGACTGTAAATATCAACAGTCATTCATGGGGTGTGTCGGTGACATTACAGTGCTTGTACTGCAAATATCAACAGTCATTCATGGGTTGGTGTGTGAGTGTGTCATTACAGTGCTTGGACTGTAAATTTCAACTGTCATTCATGGGGTGTCTCGGTGACATTACAGTGGTTGTACTGTAAATATCAACAGTCATTCAAGGGGTGGTGGGTGTGTAGGTGTCATTACAGTGCTTGGACGGTAAATATCAACCGTCATTCATAGGGTGTTAGGTGTCATTTCAGTGCTTTGACTGTAAATATCCACAGTCATTAATGGGGTTGTGAGTGTCATTACAGTGCTTGGACTGTATATATCAACAGTCATTCATGGGGTGGTGGGTGTGTGGGTGTCATTACATTGCTTGGACTGTAACTATTAACAGTCATATATGGGGTAGTGGGTGTGTGGGGTTAATTACAGTGGTTGGACTGCAAATATTAACAGTTATATATGGGGTGGTGTGTGTGTGGGAGATATTACAGTGCTTGAACTGTAAATATCAACAGTCAGTCATAGTGTGGTTGGTGTGTGGGTGTCTTTACAGTACCTGGACTGTATATACCAACAGTCAATTATTTTGTGGTGGGTTTATGGGTGTCATTAGAGTGATTGGACTGTAAATATTAACAGTCATTCATAGGGTGGATGGTGTGTGAGTGTCATTACCATGTTTGGACTGTAAATATCAACTGTCATTCATGGTGTGTGTGGGTGCTATTACAGAGCTTGGACTGTAAATATCAACAGTCATTCATTGGTTGGTGGGAGTGTGTCATTACAGTGCCTGGACTGTAAATATCAACAATCATTCATGGGGTGGTGGGTGTGTAGGTGTAATTGCAGATCTTGGACTGTAAATATCAAGTCATTCATGAGGTAGTGGATGTATTGGTGTCAGTACTGTGCTTGGACTGTTAATATCAACAGTCATTCATAGGGTGGTGGGTGTGAGGGTGTCATGACATTGCTTGGACCGTAAATATCAATATTCATTCATAGGGTAGTGGGTGTGTGGGTTTTATTACAGTGCTAGGACTGTAAATATCAAAAGTCATTCATGGCGTGATTGGTATGTGTGTGTCATTACAGTGCTTTAACTGTATGTATCAACAATCATTTATGGGGTGGTGTGTGTGTGGGTTTCATTTCAGTGCTTTAACTGTTAATATCAACAGTCATTCATTGGAAGGGGAGTGTCATTGCAGTGCTTGGACTGTAAATATCAAGTCATTCATGGGGTGGTGGGTGTGTGGGCGTCATTACAGTACTTGGAAAGAAAATATCAATAGTCATTCATGGAGTGGTGGGTGTGTGGGTGTCATTACAGTGCTTGGACTGTAAATATCAACAGTCATTCATAGGGTGGTGGGTGTGTGGGTGTCATTACAGTGCTTGGAGTGTAAATATCAATAGTCATTCATGGGGTGGTGGGTGTGGGGGTGTCATTACAGTGCTTGGACTGTAAATATCAACCGTCTTTCATGAGGTAGTGGGTGTTTGGGTGTCATTATAATGCTTAGACTGTAAATATCAACAGCCATTCATGGGGTGGTGGGTGTGTGGGTGTCATACAGTGATTGGACTGTAAATATCAACAGACATTCATGGGGTGGTGGGTGTGTGGGTGTCATTACAGTGCTTGGTCTGTAAATATCAACAGTCATTCATTTAGTGGTGGGTGTAGGGGTGTGATTACAATGCTTTGACTGTGAATATCAACCGTCATTCATGGGGTGGTGGGTGTTTGTGTTTCATTACAGTGCTTGGAGTGTAAATATCAACAGTCATTCATGGGATTGTGGGTGTTATTACAGTGCTTGGACTGTAAATATCAACAGTCATTTATGGTATGGTAAGTGTGTTGGTGTCATTACAGTGCTTGGACTGTTAATATCAACAGACATTCATGAGGTGGTGGGTGTGTGGGTGTCATTACATTGCTTGGACTATAAATATCAATGGTCATTATTGGGGTGGTGGATGTGTGGGTGTCATTACAGTGCTAGGACTGTAAATATCAACAGTCATTCATGGGGTGAATGGTGTTTGGGTGTCATTACAGTGCTTGGACTGTAAATATTAACAGTCATTCATAGGGTTGATGGTGTGTGAGTGTCATTACCGTGTTTGGACTGTAAATATCAACAGCCATTCATGGGGTGTTTCGGTGTAGGTCTCATTACATTGCTTGGAATGTGAATATCAACTGTCAGTCATGGAGTGGATGGTGTGTTTGTCATTACAGTGCTTAGACTGTAAATATCACCAGTCATTCATAAGGAGGTCAGTGTGTGAGTGTCAATACAGTGCTTGGATTGTAAATATCAACAGTTATGCATGGGGTTGTCAGTGTGTGGGTGTTTAATACAGTGCTTGGATTGTAAATATCAACAGTCATTCATGGGGTGGTGGGTGTGTGGGTGTCATTACAGTACTTGGATTGCAGATATCAACAGTCATTCATGGTGTGTGTGGGTGCTATTACAGAGCTTGGACTGTAAATATCAACAGTCATTAATGGGGTGGTGGGTGTGTAGGTGTAATTACAGATCTTGGACAGTAAATATCAAGTTATTCATGGGGTAGTGGATGTATAGGTGTCAGTACTGTGCTTGGACTGTTAATATCAACAGTCATTCATGGGGTGGTGAGTGTATGGGTGTCATGACATTGCTTGGACTGTATATATTAGCAGTCATTCATGGGGTGGTGGCGGTGTGGGTTTCATTACAGTGCTAGGACTGTAAATATCAAAAGTCATTCATGGGGTGGTGTGTGTGTGGGTTTCATTTCAGTGCTTTAACTATTAATATCAACGGTCATTCAAGTGGAGGGGAGTGTCATTGCAGTGCTTGGAATGTAAATATCAAGTCATACATGGTGTGGTGGGTGTGTGGGCTTCATTACAGTACTTGGACAGTAAATATCAATAGTCATTCATAGAGTGGTGGGTGTGTGGGTGTCATTACCGTGCTTGGACTGTAAATATCAACAGTCATTCATGAAGTAGTGGGTGTGTGGGTGTCATTACAGTGCTTGGAGTGTAAATATCAACAGTCATTCATGGGTTGGTGGGAGTGGGGGTGTCCTTACAGTGCTTGGTCTGTAAATATCAACCGTCTTTCATGGGGTATTGGGTGTTTGGTTGTCATTATATTGCTTTGACTGTATATATCAACAGACATTCATGGGGTGGTGGGTGTGTGTGTGTCATTACAGTACTTGGAAAGTAAATATCAATAGTCATTTATAGAGTGGTGGGTGTGTGGGTGTCATTACAGTGCTAGGACTGTAAATATCAACAGTGATTCAAGGGGGGGATAGTGTGTGAGTATCATTACGAAGCTTGGACTGTAAATATAAACAGTCATTAATAGGGTGGTTGGTGTGTGGGTCTCATTACAGGGCATGGAATGTAAATATCAACAGTCATTTATGGGTTGGTGGGTGTGTGGGTGTCATTACTGTGCTTAGACTGTAAATATCAATAGTCAATCATGGGGTGGTCAGTGTGTGAGTGTCAATACAGTGCTTGGATTGTAAATATCAACAGTCATTCATAGGTTGGTGGGAGTGTGTGTTATTACAGTGCTTGGACTGTAAATATCAACAGTCATTCAAGGGGTGGTGGGTGTGTAGGTGTAATTACAGTGCTTGGAATGTCAATATCAAGTCATTCATGTGGTGGTGGGTGTCATTACAGTGCTTTGACTGTAAATATCAACAGTCATTCATTTAGTGGTGGGTGTGATGGTGTCATTACAGTGCTTGGACTGTAAATATTAACAGTCATTCATGGGGTGGTGGGTGTGTGGGTGATATTACAGTGCTTGGACTGTAAATATTAACCATCATTCATGGGGTTGTGGTTGTGTGAGTGTCATTACAGTGCTTGGACTGTAAATATCAACAGTCATTCATGGGTTGGTGGGTGTGTGGGTGTCATTACAATGCTTGGACTGTAAATATCACTAATCAATCATGGGGTGGTGGGTTGTTGGTGTCATTACAGTTCTTAGATTGTAAATATTAACAGTCATTCATTGGGTGGTTGGTGTGTGGGTGTCATTACAGTGCTTTGACTGTAAATATCAACAGTCATTCATTTAGTGGTGGGTGTGATGGTGTCATTACAGTGCTTGGACTGTAAATATTAACCATCATTCATGGGGTTGTGGTTGTGTGAGTGTCATTACAGTGCTTGAACTGTAAATATCAACAGTCATTCATGGGTTGGTTTGTGTTTGGGTGTCATTACAATGCTTGGACTGTAAATATCACTAGTCAATCATGGGGTGGTGGGTTGTTGGTGTCATTACAGTGCTTAGATTCATTGGGTGGTGGGTGTGTGGGTGTCATTACAGTGGTTGGACTGTAAATATCAACTGTCATACATGGGGTGTGTCGGTGACATTAGAGTGCTTGTACTGTAAATATCAACTGTCATTCATGGGTTGGTGTATGTGTGCGTCATTATAGTGCTTGGACAGTAAATATCAACTGTCATTCATTGGGTATGTCGGTGACATTACTGTGCTTGTACTGTAAATATCAACAGTCATTAATGGGTTGGTGGGTGTGTGTGTCATTACAGTGCTTGGACTGTAAATATCAACAGTCATTAATGGGGTGGTGGGTGTTTGTGTGTCATTACAGTGCTTGGACTGTTAATATATATCAACAGTTATTCATGGAGTGCTGTGTGTGTAGGTGTCATTACAGTGATTGGACTGTAAATATCAACTTTCATTCATGGGGTGGTGGGTGACATTATAGTGCTTGGACTGTAAATATCAACAGCAATTCATGGGGTGGTGGGTGTGGGGGTGTCATTACATTGATTGGACTGTAAATATCTATAGTTATTCATGGGGTGGTGGGAGTGTTGGTGTCATTACAGTGCTAGGACTGTAAATATCAACAGTCATTCATGGGGTGGTGGGTGTGTGGGTGTCATTACAGTGACTAGACTGTAAATATCAGCAGTTATTTATGGGGTAGTGGGTGTCATTACAGTGTTTGGATTGTAAATATTAATAGTCATTTATTGGGTGGTGGGTGGGTTTGTGTTATTACAGTGCTTGGGCAGTAAATATCAACAGCCATTCATGGGGTGGTGGACTGTAAATATCAACCTTTATTAATGGAGTGGTGGGTGTCATTACAGTGCTTTGACTGTAAATATCAACAGTCATTCATGGGGTGGTGGATGTGTGGGTGTCAATACAGTGCTTAGACTGCAAATATCAACAGACATTCATGGGATGGTGGGTGTTGTTACAATACTTGGACTGTAAATATTAACAGTCATTAATGGGGTGGTGGATGTGTGGGTGTCATTACATTGCTTGGACAGTAAATATTAACAGACATTTATGGGGTGGTGGGTGTGTGGGTGTCATTACAGAGCTTAAACTGTATATATCAACAGTCATTCATGGGGTGGTGGGTGTGAGGGTGTCATTACAGTGCTTGGACTACAAATATCAATAGTCATTCATAGGGTGGTGGGTGTGAGGATATCATTACAGTGCTTGGACTGTAAATATCAACTGTCATTCATGGGGTGTGTCGGTGACATTACTGTGCTTGTACTGTAAATATCAACAGTCATTAATGTGTTGGTGGGTGTGTGTGTCATTACAGTGCTTGGACTGTAAATATCAACAGTCATTAATGGGGTGGTGAGTGTTTGTGTGTCATTACAGTGCTTGGACTGTTAATATATATCAACAGTCATTCATGGGGTGGTGGGTATGTAGGTGTCATTACAGTGTTTGGACTGAAAATATCAACTGTCATTTATGGGGGGGTGGGTGTCATTACAGTGCTTTGACTGTAAATATCAACAGTCATTCACGAGGTGGTAAGTGTCATTACAGTGCTTGGACTGTATATATCAACAGCCTTTCATGGGGTGGTGGGTATGTGGGATTCATTACAGTGTTTGAACTGTAAATATTAAGAGTCATTCTTGGGGTGGTAGGTGTGACGGTGATATTTCTGTTCTTGGACTGTAAATATCAACAGTCCTTAATGGGGTGGTGGGAGTGTTGGTGTCATTACAATGCTAGGACTGTAAATATCAACAGTCATTCATGGGGTGGTGGGTGTGTGGGTGTCATTACAGTGACTAGACTGTAAATATCAGCTGTCATTAATGGGGTATTGGGTGTTATTACAGTGCTTGGATTGTAAATATTAACAGTCATTTATTGGGTGTTTGGTGGGTGTGTGTTATTATAGTGCTTGGACTGTAAATATCAACAGTCATTCATGGGGAGGTGGGTGGGTTTGTGTTATTACAGAGCTTGGACCGTAAATATCAACAGCCATTCATGGGGTGGAGGACTGTAAATATCAACCTTTATTAATGGAGTGGTGGGTGTCATTACAGTGCTTTGACTGTAAATATCAACAGTCATTTATGGGGTGGTGGATATGTGGGTGTCAATACAGTGCTTAGACTGCAAACATCAACAGACATTCATGGGATGGTGGGTGTTGTTACAGTACTTGGACTGTAAATATCAACAGTCATTCATGGGGTGGTGGATGTGTGTGTGTCATTACATTGCTTTGACTTTAAATATCAACAGTCATTCATGGGGTGGTGGGTATTTGTGTGTCATTACAGTGTTTGGACTGTTAATATATATCAACAGTCATTCATGGGGTGTTGGATGTGTAGGTGTCATTACAGTGCTTGGACTGTAAATATTAACCATCATGAATGGGGTTGGGGGTGTGTGGGTGTCATTACAGTACTTGGAGTGTAAATATCAACAGTCATTTGTTAAGTGGTAGGTGTGTGGGAGTCATTACAATGCTTTGACTATAAATATCAATCATCATTAATGGGGTGTTGGGTGTGTGGATGTCATTACAGTGCTTGGACTGTTAATATATATCAACAGTCATTCATGGGGTGTTGGATGTGTAGGTGTCATTACAGTGCTTGGACTGTAAATATTAACCATCATGAATGGGGTTGGTTGTGTGTGAGTGTCATTACAGTACTTGGAGTGTAAATATCAACAGTCATTTGTTAATGGTGGGTGTGTGGGAGTCATTACAATGCTTCGACTATAAATATCAATCATCATTAATGGGGTGTTGCGTGTGTGGGTATCATTACAGTGCTTGGACTGTAAATATTAACAGTTATTCATGGGGTGGATGGTGTGTTAGTGTCATTACAGTGTTTGGACTATGAATATCAATGGTCATTAATGGGGTGGTGGATGTGTGGGTGTCATTACAGTGCTTGGACTGTAAATATTAACCATCATGAATGGGGTGGTGGGTGTCATTACAGTGCTTTGACTGTAAATATCAACAGTCATTCATGGGGTATTGAGTATCCTTACAGTGCTTGGACTGTATATATCAACAGTTATTCATAGGGTGGTTGGTGTGTGGGTGTCAATACAGTGCTTGGACAGCAAATATTAAGTCATTTATGGGGTTGTGGGTGTGCGGGTGTCATTACAGTGATTGGACTGTAAATATCAACAGTCATTAATGGAGTATTGGGTGTGTGGGTGTTATTTCAGTGCTTGGACTGTAAATATCAACAGTCCTTCATGGGGTGGGGGGTGTATGGGTGTCATTACTGTGCTTGGACTGTTAATATCAACAGTCATTCATGGGGTGGTGGGATTTTGGGTGTAATGACATTGCTTGGACTGTAAATATCAAGTCATTCATGGGGTGGTTGGTTTGTGGGTTTTATTACAGTGCTAAGACTCTAAATATTAAGTCATTCATGGCGTGATTCGTGTGTGGGTGTCATTACAGTGCTTGGACTGTAAGTATCAACAGTCATTAATTAGGTGGTATGTGTCATTACATTGCTTGCACTTTATATACTAACAGTCATTCATAGGGTGATGGGTATGTGGGTGTCATTACAGTGATTGGACTGTAAGTATCAACAGTCATTCATGGGGTGGTGGGTGTGTGGGTGTCATTACAGTGCTGGGTCTGGATATATAAACAGTAATTCATTTAGTGGTGGGTGTGGGGGTGTCATTACAGTTCTTGGACTGTGAATATCAACCATCATTCATGGGGTGGTGGTTGTGTGGGTGTCATTACAGTGCTTGGACTGGAAATATCAACAGTCATTTATGGGATGGTGTGTGTGTGGGTGTCATTACAGTTCTTGGACTGTAAATATCAACAGTCATTCATGGGATGGTGGGTGTTATTACAGTGCTTGGACTGTCAATATCAACAGCCATTCAAAGGGTGGTGGTTGTGCGGGTGTCACTACAGTGCTTGGGGTGTAAATATCAACAGTCATTCATGGGATTGTAGGTGTGTGAGTGTCATTACAGTGCTTGGACTGTTGATATCAACAGACATTTATGGGGTGGTGGGTGTGTGGGTGTCATTACAATGCGTGGACTGTAAATATCAACTGTCATTCATGGGGTTGGGGGTGCGTGGGTGACATTACAGTGCTTGGACTGTAAATATCAATAGTCATTCATTAAGTTGTAGGTGTGTGGGAGTCATTACAATGCTTCGACTATAAATATCAATGGTCATTAATGGGGTGTTGGGTGTGTGGGTGTCATTACAGTGCTTGGACTGTAAATATTAACAGTCATTCATGGGGTGGATGGTGTGTGAGTGTCATTACAGTGTTTGGACTATAAATATCAATAGTCATTCATGGGGTTGTGGGATTGTGGTTGTCATTACAGTGCTTGGACTGTAAATATCAACAGTCATTCATTGGGTGGTGGGTGTGCGGGTGTCATTACAGTGCTTGGACTGTAAATATCAACCGTCCTTTATGGGGTGGTGGGTTTGGGGGTGTCATTACAGTGTTTGGACTGTAAATATCAATCGTCTTTCAAGGGGTGGTGGGTTTGGGGGTGTCATTACAGTGTTTGGACTGTAAATATCAATCGTCTTTCACGGGGTAGTGGGTGTTTAGGTATCATTATAGTTCATGGACTGTAAATATTAACAGTCATTTATGTGATGGTGGGTGTGTGTGTCATTATAGTGCTTGAACTTTAAAATATCAACAGTCATTCATGGGATAGTGGGTGTTATTACAGTGCTTGGACTGTAAATATCAACAGTCATTAAAAGGGTGGTGGGTGTGTGGGTGTCATTACAGAGCTTGGACTGTAAATATCAACAGTCATTCATGGGATGGTAAGTGTGTGGGTGTCATTACACTGATTGGACTGTTAATATCAACAGACATTCATTGGGTGGTCGGTGTGTGGGTGTCATTACAGTGCTTGGACTGTATATATCAACAGTCATTCATGGTATGGTAAGTGTGTTGGTATCATTACAGTGCTTGGACTGTTAATATCAACAGACATTCATTGGGTGGTCGGTGTGTGGGTGTCATTACAGTGCTTGGACTATAAATATCAATGGTCATTAATGGGGTGGTGGATGTGTGTGTGTCATTACAATGTTAGGACTGTAAATATCAACAGTCATTCATGGGGTGGTGGTTGTGTGGGTGTCATTAAATTGCTTGGACTGTAAATATTAACAGACATTTATGAGGTGGTGGGTGTGTGGGTGTCATTACAGAGATTGGACTGTATATATCAACAGTCATTCCTGGCGTGGTGGGTGTGAGGGTGTCATTACAGTGCTTGTACTACAAATATCAATAGTCATTCGTAGGGTGGTGGGTGTGAGGATATCATTTCAGTGCTTGGACTGTAAATATCAACTGTCATTCATGGGGTGTGTCGGTGACATTACAGTGCTTGTACTGTAAATATCAACAGTCATTCATGGGTTGGTGGGTGGGTGTGTCATTACAGTGCTAGGATTGTAAATATAAATAGTCATTCATGGGGTGGTGGGTTTTTTTGTGTCTTTACATTGTTTAGCCTTTAAATATCAACAGTTATTCATGGGGTGGTGAATCTGTGGGTGTCAATACAGTGCTTAGACAGCAAATATTAACAGTCATTTATGGGGTTGTGGGCGTGCGGGTGTCATTACAGTGATTGGACTGTAAATATCAACAGTCATTCATGGAGTATTGGGTGTGTGGGTGTCATTTCAGTGCTTGGAATGTAAATATCAAGTCATTCATGGGGTGGTGGGTTTGTGGGTTTTATTACAGTGCTAGGACTGTAAATATTAAGTCATTCATGGCGTGATTGGTGTGCGGGTGTCATTACAGTGCTTAGACTGTAAGTATCAACATTCATTCATTGGGTGGTATGTGTCATTACAGTGCTTGGACTGTAAATACTAACAGTCATTCATGTGGTGATTGGTATGTGGGTTTCATTACAGTGATTGGACTGTAAGTATCAACAGTCATTCATGGGGTGGTGGGTGTGTGGGTGTCATTACAGTGCTGGGTCTGTATATATCAACAGTCATTAATTTAGTGGTGGGTGTGGGGGTGTCATTACAGTTCTTGGACTGTGAATATCAACCATCAATTATGGGGTGGTGGTTGTGTGGGTGTCATTACAGTGCTTGGACTGTAAATATCAACAGTCATTTATGGGATGGTGGGTGTGTGGGTGTCATTATAGTGCTTGGACTGTAAATATCAACAGTCATTCATGGGTTGGTGGGTGTTATTACAGTGCTTGGACTGTTAATATCAACAGACATTTATGGGGTGGTGGGTGTGTGGGTGTCAATACAATGCTTGGACTGTAAATATCAACTGTCATTTATGGAGTTGAGAGTGTGTGGGTGTCATTACAGTGCTTGGACTGTAAATATCAACAGTCATTTATTAATTAACCCCTTAGTACCGACTTTTTTTTTTTTTTTTCATCCCCAGTCGACTTCTGGGGGTCAATTTTCAAATTTTATGTAGGCAAATTTTGTTCTTACAGAATGAAAGAGCTTGAATTTACACACCAGGAACTGAAAACAGGAGCCTCCTAGGTGTAAGCGTTTGCGTATGACAGAGCGTCAAACTACGAAAATAAATAAATAGTATCCCTGAAACGCATGAAAGAAAACCTCATACGCTCTGCATACGCTTTAAACATGTATATAAACACCTAAATAATGCGTCTAAGTGGTTTTCAATGATAATAAACTTATTTCAGTGTAATTTTGTCTGTTTAGACTCTCCTGGAGTATAGTAGACAGCAGAGAGATACGAGAAACATAAGAAAACATCATGTAGTGGTGAGATATTTCCTTGTTGGCATACGCAGCAGCCAGACACAACTACCACAGTCAAACCTTTTCTCAAGGACGTTAGCTTTCCATCGTTACCAACGCCAGCTCGCTAGCTACTCGCTACGGTTTTTTGTAGGTAAGTCGACATGTCGGTTATTCGGAGGGAACGATTAATTTTTTTATCACCGACATGTCAGTCAATCGGTCCTAAGGGGTTAAGTGGTGGGTGTGTGGGAGTCATTACAATGCTTGGACTATAAATATCAATGGTCATTAATGGGGTGTTGGGTGTGTGGGTGTCATTACAGTGCTTGGACTGTAAATATTAACAGTGATTCATGGGGTGGATGGTGTGTGAGTGTCTTTACAGTGTTTGTACTATAAATATCAATAGTCATTCATAGGGTGGTTGGTGTGTAGGTCTCATTACAGTGCTTGGAATGTAAATATCAACAGTCATTCATGGGGTGGATGGTGTGTGAGTGTCATTATAGTGTTTAGACTGTAAATATCACCAGTCATTCATGAGGTGGTCAGTGTGTGGGTGTCAATACAGTGCTTGGACTGTAAATATCAACTGTCATTCATGGTGTGTTTGGGTGCTATTACAGAGCTTGGACTCTAAATATCAACAGTCATTCATAGGTTGGTGGGAGTGTGTGTCATTACAGTGCCTGGACTGTAAATATCAACAATCATTCATGGGGGGGTGGGTGTGTAGGTGTAATTACAGATCTTGGACTGTAAATATCAGCAGTCATTCATGGGGTGGTGTGTGTATGGATGTCATTTCAGTGCTTTGACTGTAAATATCAACAGTCATTTATGGGGAGGGGAGTGTCATTGCAGTGCTTGGACAGTAAATATCAACAGTCATTCAAAGGATGGTGGGTGTATGGGTTTCATTACAGAGCTTGGACTGTATATATCAACAGTCATTCATGGGATGGTAAGTGTGTGGGTGTCATTACAGCGCTTGGACTGTTAATATCAACAGACATTCATAGGGTGGTGGGTGTGTTGGTGTCAATACATTGCTTGGATTGTAAATATCAACAGTCATTCATGGAGTGGAATGTGTGTGGGTGTCATTACAGTGCTTGTATTATAAATATCAACAGTCATTCATGGGTTGGTGGGTGAGTGGGTGTTATTACTGTGCTTGGACCGTACATATCAACAGTCATTCAAAGGGTGGTGGGTGTGTGGGTGTCATTACAGTGCTCGGACTGTAAATATCAACAGTCATTTATGGTATGGTAAGTGTGTTGGTGTCATTACAGTGCTTGGACTGTTAATATGAACAGCTATTCATGGGGTGGTGGGTGTGTGGGTGTCATGACATTGCTTGGACTATAAATATCAATGGTCATTGATGGGGTGGTGAATGTTTGGGTGTCATTACAATGCTAGGACTGTAAATATCAACAGTCATTCATGGGGCGGATAGTGTGTGAGTGTCATTACAGTGCTTGGACTGTAAATATAAACAGTCATTCATGGGGTGGTTGGTGTGTGGGTCTCATTACAGTGCATGGAATGTAAATATCAACAGTCATTAATGGGTTGGTGGGTGTGTGGGTGTCATTACAGTGCTTGGATTGTAAATATCAACAGTCATTCATAGGTTGGTGGGAGTGTGTGTCATTACAGTGCTTGGGCTGTAAATATCAACAGTCATTAATGGGGTGGTGGGTGTTTTTGTGTCATGACAGTGCTTGGACTGTTAATATATATCAACAGTCATTAATGGGGTGGTGTGTATGTAGGTGTCATTACAGTGCTTGGACTGTAAATATTAACAGTCATTCATGGGGTGGTGGGTGTCATTACAGTGTTTTGACTGTAAATATCAACAGTCATTCTTGGGGTGGTGAGTGTCATTACAGTGCTTGGACTGTATATATCAACAGTCATTCATGGGGTGGTGGGTGTGTGGGTGTCATTACATTGCTTGGACTGTAACGATCAACAGTCATTCATGGGGTGGTGGGTGTGTTGGTGTTATTACAGTGTTTGGACAGTAAATATTAACAGTCATTCATGGGGTGGTGGGTGTGACGGTGATATTACAGTGCTTGGACTGTAAATATCAACAGTCAGTCATAGAGTGGTTGGTGTGTGGGTGTCATTACAGTGCTTGGACTGTAAGTATCAACAGTCATTCATGGGGTGGTGGGAGTCTTGGTGTCATTTCAATGCTAGGACTGTAAATATCAACAGTCATTCATGGATTGGTGGGTGTGTGGGTGTCATTACAATGACTAGACTGTAAATATCAGCAGTCATTCATGGGGTAGTGGGTGTCATTACAGTGCTTGGATTGTAAATATTAACAGTCATTTATTGGGTGGTGGGTGGGTGTGTGTTATTACAGTGCTTGGACTGTAAATATCAACAGTCATTCATGGGGAGGTGGGTGTGTGGGTGTTATTACAGAGCTTGGACCGTAAATATCAAGAGTCAATCATGGGGTGGTGGGCTGTAAATATCAACCATCATTAATGGAGGGGTGGGTGTCATTACAGAGCTTTGACTATAAATATCAACAGTCATTCATGGGGTGGTGGATGTGTGGGTGTCAATACAGTGCTTAGACTGCAAATATATACAGACATTCATGGGATGGTGGGTGTTGTTACAGAACTTGGACTGTAAATATCAACAGTCATTCATGGGGTGGTGGATGTGTGGATGTCATTACATTGCTTGGACTGTAAATATTAATAGACATTTATGGGGTGGTGGGTGTGTGGGTGTCATTACATGGCTTGGACTGTATATATCAACAGTTATTCATGGGGTGGTGGGTGTGAGGGTGTCATTACAGTGCTTGGACTACAAATATCAATTGTCATTCGTGGGGTTGTGGGTGTGAGGATATCATTACATTGCTTAGACTGTATATATCAACAGTCATTCATGGGATGGTAAGTGTGTGGGTGTCATTACAGCGCTTGGACTGTTAATATCAACCGACATTCATGGGGTGTTGCGTGTGTTGGTGTCAATATATTGCTTGGATTGTAAATATCAACAGTCATTCATGGAGTGGAATGTGTGTGGGTGTCATTACAGTGCTTGGATTATAAATATCAACAGTCATTCATGGGTCGGTGGGTGAGTGGGTGTTATTACAGTGCTTGGACTGTACATATCAACAGTCATTCAAAGGTTGGTGGGTGTGTGGGTGTCATTACAGTGCTTGGACTGTAAATATCAACAGTCATTCATGGTATGGTAAGTGTGTTGGTGTCATTACAGTGCTTGGACTGTTAATATGAACAGCCATTCATGGGGTGGTGGGTGTGTGGGTGTCATGACATTGCTTGGACTATAAATATCAATGGTCATTGATGGGGTGGTGGATGTGTCATTACAATGCTAGGACTGTAAATATCAACAGTCATTCATGGAGCGGATAGTGTGTGAGTGTCATTACAGTGTTTGGACTGTAAATATAAACAGTCATTCATGGGGTGGTTGGTGTGTGGGTCTCATTACAGTGCATGGAATGTAAATATCAACAGTCATTAATGGGTTGGTGGGTGTGTGGGTGTCATTACAGTGCTTGGATTGTAAATATCAACAGTCATTCATAGGTTGTTGGGAGTGTGTGTCATTACAGTGCTTGAGCTGTAAATATCAACAGTCATTAATGGGGTGGTGGGTGTTTTTGTGTCATGACAGTGCTTGGACTGTTAATATATATCAACAGTCATTAATGAGGTGGTGTGTATGTAGGTGTCATTACAGTGCTTGGGCTGTAAATATTAACAGTCATTCATGGGGTGGTGGGTGTCATTACAGTGTTTTGACTGTAAATATCAACAGTCATTCATGGGGTGGTGAGTGTCATTACAGTTCTTGGACTGTATATATCAACAGTCATTCATGGGGTGGTGGGTATGTGGGTGTCATTACATTGCTTGGAATGTAACTATCAACAGTCATTCATGGGGTGGTGGGTGTGTTGGTGTTATTACAGTGTTTGGACAGTAAATATTAACAGTCATTCATGGGGTGGTGGGTGTGACGGTGATATTACAGTGCTTGGACTGTAAATATCAACAGTCAGTCATAGAGTGGTTGGTGTGTGGGTGTCATTACAGTGCTTGGACTGTAAGTATCAACAGTCATTCATGGGGTGGTGGGAGTCTTGGTGTCATTTCAATGCTAGGACTATAAATATCAACAGTCATTTATGGGGTGGTGGGTGTCATTACAGTGCTTGGATTGTAAATATTAACAGTCATTTATTGGGTGGTGGGTGTGTGTGTGTTATTACAGTGCTTGGACTGTAAATATCAACAGTTATTCATGGGGAGGTGGGTGTGTGTGTGTTATTACAGAGCTTGTACCGTAAATATCAAGAATCATTCATGGGGTGGTGGACTGTAAATATCAACCATTATTAATGGAGTGGTGGGTGTCATTACAGAGCTTTGACTGTAAATATCAACAGTCATTCATGGGGTGGTGGATGTGTGGGTGTCAATACAGTGCTTAGACTGCAAATATATACAGACGTTCATGGGATGTTGGGTGTTGTTACAGAACTTGGATTGTAAATATCAACAGTCATTCATGGGGTGGTGGATGTGTGGATGTCATTACATTGCTTGGACTGTAAATATTAATAGACATTTATGGGGTGGTGGGTGTGTGGGTGTCATTACATGACTTGGACTGTATATATCAACAGTTATTCATGGGGTGGTGGGTGTGAGGGTGTCATTACAGTGCTTGGACTACAAATATCAATTGTCATTCGTGGGGTTGTGGGTGTGAGGATATCATTACATTGCTTAGACTGTATATATCAACAGTCATTCATGGGATGGTAAGTGTGTGGGTGTCATTACAGCGCTTGGACTGTTAATATCAACAGACATTCATGGGGTGTTGGGTGTGTTGGTGTCAATATATTGCTTGGATTGTAAATATCAACAGTCATTCATGGAGTGGAATGTGTGTGGGTGTCATTACAGTGCTTGGATTATAAATATCAATAGTCATTCATGGGTCGGTTGGTGAGTGGGTGTTATTACAGTGCTTGGACTGTACATATCAACAGTCATTCAAAGGGTGGTGGGTGTGTGGGTGTCATTACAGTGCTTGGACAGTAAATATCAACAGTCATTCATGGTATGGTAAGTGTGTTGGTGTCATTACAGTGCTTGGACTGTTAATATGAACAGTTATTCATGGGGTGGTGGGTGTGTGGGTGTCATAACATTGCTTGGACTATAAATATCAATGGTCATTGATGGGGTGGTGGATGTGTGGGTGTCATTACAATGCTAGGACTGTAAATATCAACAGTCATTCATGGGTCGGTGGGTGAATGGGTGTTATTACAGTGCTTGGACTGTACATATCAACAGTCATTCAAAGGGTGGTGGGTGTGTGGGTGTCATTACAGTGCTTGGACTGTAAATATCAACAGTCATTCATGGTATGGTAAGTGTGTTGGTGTCATTACAGTGCTTGGACTGTTAATATGAACAGCTATTCATGGGGTGGTGGGTGTGTGGGTGTCATGACATTGCTTGGACTATAAATATCAATGGTCATTGATGGGGTCTTGGATGTGTGGGTGTCATTACAATGCTAGGACTGTAAATATCAATAGTCATTAATGGAGCGGATAGTGTGTGAGTGTCATTACAGTGCTTGGACTGTAAATATAAACAGTCATTCATGGGGTGGTTGGTGTGTGGGTCTCATTACAGTTCATGGAATGTAAATATCAACAGTCATTAATGGGTTGGTGGGTGTGTGGGTGTCATTACAGTGCTTGGATTGTAAATATCAACAGTCATTCATAGGTTGGTGGGAGTGTGTGTCATTACAGTGCTTGAGCTGTAAATATCAACAGTCATTAATGGGGTGATGGGTGTTTTTGTGTCATGACAGTGCTTGGACTGTTAATATATATCAACAGTCATTAATGGGGTGGTGTGTATGTAGGTGTCATTACAGTGCTTGGGCTGTAAATATTAACAGTCATTCAAGGGGTGGTGAGTGTCATTACAGTGTTTTGACTGTAAATATCAACAGTCATTCATGGGGTGGTGAGTGTCATTACAGTGCTTTGACTGTATATATCAACAGTCATTCATGGGGTGGTGGGTGTGTGGGTGTCATTACATTGCTTGGACTGTAACTATCAACAGTCATTCATGGGGTTGTGGGTGTGTTGGTGTTATTACAGTGTTTGGACAGTAAATATTAACAGTCATTCATGGGGTGGTGTGTGTGACGGTGATATTACAGTGCTTGGACTGTAAATATCAACAGTCAGTCATAGAGTGGTTGGTGTGTGGGTGTCATTACAGTGCTTGGACTGTAAGTATCAACAGTCATTCATGGGGTGGTGGGAGTCTTGGTGTCATTTCAATGCTAGGACTATAAATATCAACAGTCATTCATGGTGTGGTGGGTGTGTGGGTGTCATTACAGTGACTAGACTGTAAATATCAGCAGTCATTCATGGGGTAGTGGGTGTCATTACAGTGCTTGGATTGTAAATATTAACAGTCATTTATTGGGTGGTGGGTGGGTGTGTGTTATTACAGTGCTTGGACTGTAAATATCAACAGTCATTCATGGGGAGGTGGGTGTGTGTGTGTTATTACAGAGCTTGGACCGTAAATATCAAGAATCATTCATGGGGTGGTGGACTGTAAATATCAACCATCATTAATGGAGTGGTGGGTGTCATTACAGAGCTTTGACTGTAAATATCAACAGTCATTCATGGGGTGGTGGATGTGTGGGTGTCAATACAGTGCTTAGACTGCAAATATATAAAGACGTTCATGGGATGGTGGGTATTGTTACAGAACTTGGACTGTAAATATCAACAGTCATTCATGGGGTGGTGGATGTGTGGATGTCATTACATTGCTTGGACTGTAAATATTAATAGACATTTATGGGGTGGTGGGTGTGTGGGTGTCATTACATGGCTTGGACTGTATATATCAACAGTTATTCATGGGGTGGTGGGTGTGAGGGAGTCATTACATTGCTTGGACTACAAATATCAATTGTCATTCGTGGGGTTGTGAGTGTGAGGATATCATTACATTGCTTAGACTGTATATATCAACAGTCATTCATGGGATGGTAAGTGTGTGGGTGTCATTACAGCGCTTGGACTGTTAATATCAACAGACATTCATGGGGTGTTGGGTGTGCGGGTGTCATTACAGTGCTTGGACTGTAAATATCAACCGTCCTTTATGGGGTGGTGGGTTTGGGGGTGTCATTACAGTGTTTGGACTGTAAATATCAATCGTCTTTCAAGGGGTGGTGGGTTTGGGGGTGTCATTACAGTGTTTGGACTGTAAATATCAATCGTCTTTCACGGGGTAGTGGGTGTTTAGGTATCATTATAGTTCATGGACTGTAAATATTAACAGTCATTTATGTGATGGTGGGTGTGTGTGTCATTATAGTGCTTGAACTTTAAAATATCAACAGTCATTCATGGGATAGTGGGTGTTATTACAGTGCTTGGACTGTAAATATCAACAGTCATTAAAAGGGTGGTGGGTGTGTGGGTGTCATTACAGAGCTTGGACTGTAAATATCAACAGTCATTCATGGGATGGTAAGTGTGTGGGTGTCATTACACTGATTGGACTGTTAATATCAACAGACATTCATTGGGTGGTCGGTGTGTGGGTGTCATTACAGTGCTTGGACTGTATATATCAACAGTCATTCATGGTATGGTAAGTGTGTTGGTATCATTACAGTGCTTGGACTGTTAATATCAACAGACATTCATTGGGTGGTCGGTGTGTGGGTGTCATTACAGTGCTTGGACTATAAATATCAATGGTCATTAATGGGGTGGTGGATGTGTGTGTGTCATTACAATGTTAGGACTGTAAATATCAACAGTCATTCATGGGGTGGTGGTTGTGTGGGTGTCATTAAATTGCTTGGACTGTAAATATTAACAGACATTTATGAGGTGGTGGGTGTGTGGGTGTCATTACAGAGATTGGACTGTATATATCAACAGTCATTCCTGGCGTGGTGGGTGTGAGGGTGTCATTACAGTGCTTGTACTACAAATATCAATAGTCATTCGTAGGGTGGTGGGTGTGAGGATATCATTTCAGTGCTTGGACTGTAAATATCAACTGTCATTCATGGGGTGTGTCGGTGACATTACAGTGCTTGTACTGTAAATATCAACAGTCATTCATGGGTTGGTGGGTGGGTGTGTCATTACAGTGCTAGGATTGTAAATATAAATAGTCATTCATGGGGTGGTGGGTTTTTTTGTGTCTTTACATTGTTTAGCCTTTAAATATCAACAGTTATTCATGGGGTGGTGAATCTGTGGGTGTCAATACAGTGCTTAGACAGCAAATATTAACAGTCATTTATGGGGTTGTGGGCGTGCGGGTGTCATTACAGTGATTGGACTGTAAATATCAACAGTCATTCATGGAGTATTGGGTGTGTGGGTGTCATTTCAGTGCTTGGAATGTAAATATCAAGTCATTCATGGGGTGGTGGGTTTGTGGGTTTTATTACAGTGCTAGGACTGTAAATATTAAGTCATTCATGGCGTGATTGGTGTGCGGGTGTCATTACAGTGCTTAGACTGTAAGTATCAACATTCATTCATTGGGTGGTATGTGTCATTACAGTGCTTGGACTGTAAATACTAACAGTCATTCATGTGGTGATTGGTATGTGGGTTTCATTACAGTGATTGGACTGTAAGTATCAACAGTCATTCATGGGGTGGTGGGTGTGTGGGTGTCATTACAGTGCTGGGTCTGTATATATCAACAGTCATTAATTTAGTGGTGGGTGTGGGGGTGTCATTACAGTTCTTGGACTGTGAATATCAACCATCAATTATGGGGTGGTGGTTGTGTGGGTGTCATTACAGTGCTTGGACTGTAAATATCAACAGTCATTTATGGGATGGTGGGTGTGTGGGTGTCATTATAGTGCTTGGACTGTAAATATCAACAGTCATTCATGGGTTGGTGGGTGTTATTACAGTGCTTGGACTGTTAATATCAACAGACATTTATGGGGTGGTGGGTGTGTGGGTGTCAATACAATGCTTGGACTGTAAATATCAACTGTCATTTATGGAGTTGAGAGTGTGTGGGTGTCATTACAGTGCTTGGACTGTAAATATCAACAGTCATTTATTAATTAACCCCTTAGTACCGACTTTTTTTTTTTTTTTTCATCCCCAGTCGACTTCTGGGGGTCAATTTTCAAATTTTATGTAGGCAAATTTTGTTCTTACAGAATGAAAGAGCTTGAATTTACACACCAGGAACTGAAAACAGGAGCCTCCTAGGTGTAAGCGTTTGCGTATGACAGAGCGTCAAACTACGAAAATAAATAAATAGTATCCCTGAAACGCATGAAAGAAAACCTCATACGCTCTGCATACGCTTTAAACATGTATATAAACACCTAAATAATGCGTCTAAGTGGTTTTCAATGATAATAAACTTATTTCAGTGTAATTTTGTCTGTTTAGACTCTCCTGGAGTATAGTAGACAGCAGAGAGATACGAGAAACATAAGAAAACATCATGTAGTGGTGAGATATTTCCTTGTTGGCATACGCAGCAGCCAGACACAACTACCACAGTCAAACCTTTTCTCAAGGACGTTAGCTTTCCATCGTTACCAACGCCAGCTCGCTAGCTACTCGCTACGGTTTTTTGTAGGTAAGTCGACATGTCGGTTATTCGGAGGGAACGATTAATTTTTTTATCACCGACATGTCAGTCAATCGGTCCTAAGGGGTTAAGTGGTGGGTGTGTGGGAGTCATTACAATGCTTGGACTATAAATATCAATGGTCATTAATGGGGTGTTGGGTGTGTGGGTGTCATTACAGTGCTTGGACTGTAAATATTAACAGTGATTCATGGGGTGGATGGTGTGTGAGTGTCTTTACAGTGTTTGTACTATAAATATCAATAGTCATTCATAGGGTGGTTGGTGTGTAGGTCTCATTACAGTGCTTGGAATGTAAATATCAACAGTCATTCATGGGGTGGATGGTGTGTGAGTGTCATTATAGTGTTTAGACTGTAAATATCACCAGTCATTCATGAGGTGGTCAGTGTGTGGGTGTCAATACAGTGCTTGGACTGTAAATATCAACTGTCATTCATGGTGTGTTTGGGTGCTATTACAGAGCTTGGACTCTAAATATCAACAGTCATTCATAGGTTGGTGGGAGTGTGTGTCATTACAGTGCCTGGACTGTAAATATCAACAATCATTCATGGGGGGGTGGGTGTGTAGGTGTAATTACAGATCTTGGACTGTAAATATCAGCAGTCATTCATGGGGTGGTGTGTGTATGGATGTCATTTCAGTGCTTTGACTGTAAATATCAACAGTCATTTATGGGGAGGGGAGTGTCATTGCAGTGCTTGGACAGTAAATATCAACAGTCATTCAAAGGATGGTGGGTGTATGGGTTTCATTACAGAGCTTGGACTGTATATATCAACAGTCATTCATGGGATGGTAAGTGTGTGGGTGTCATTACAGCGCTTGGACTGTTAATATCAACAGACATTCATAGGGTGGTGGGTGTGTTGGTGTCAATACATTGCTTGGATTGTAAATATCAACAGTCATTCATGGAGTGGAATGTGTGTGGGTGTCATTACAGTGCTTGTATTATAAATATCAACAGTCATTCATGGGTTGGTGGGTGAGTGGGTGTTATTACTGTGCTTGGACCGTACATATCAACAGTCATTCAAAGGGTGGTGGGTGTGTGGGTGTCATTACAGTGCTCGGACTGTAAATATCAACAGTCATTTATGGTATGGTAAGTGTGTTGGTGTCATTACAGTGCTTGGACTGTTAATATGAACAGCTATTCATGGGGTGGTGGGTGTGTGGGTGTCATGACATTGCTTGGACTATAAATATCAATGGTCATTGATGGGGTGGTGAATGTTTGGGTGTCATTACAATGCTAGGACTGTAAATATCAACAGTCATTCATGGGGCGGATAGTGTGTGAGTGTCATTACAGTGCTTGGACTGTAAATATAAACAGTCATTCATGGGGTGGTTGGTGTGTGGGTCTCATTACAGTGCATGGAATGTAAATATCAACAGTCATTAATGGGTTGGTGGGTGTGTGGGTGTCATTACAGTGCTTGGATTGTAAATATCAACAGTCATTCATAGGTTGGTGGGAGTGTGTGTCATTACAGTGCTTGGGCTGTAAATATCAACAGTCATTAATGGGGTGGTGGGTGTTTTTGTGTCATGACAGTGCTTGGACTGTTAATATATATCAACAGTCATTAATGGGGTGGTGTGTATGTAGGTGTCATTACAGTGCTTGGACTGTAAATATTAACAGTCATTCATGGGGTGGTGGGTGTCATTACAGTGTTTTGACTGTAAATATCAACAGTCATTCTTGGGGTGGTGAGTGTCATTACAGTGCTTGGACTGTATATATCAACAGTCATTCATGGGGTGGTGGGTGTGTGGGTGTCATTACATTGCTTGGACTGTAACGATCAACAGTCATTCATGGGGTGGTGGGTGTGTTGGTGTTATTACAGTGTTTGGACAGTAAATATTAACAGTCATTCATGGGGTGGTGGGTGTGACGGTGATATTACAGTGCTTGGACTGTAAATATCAACAGTCAGTCATAGAGTGGTTGGTGTGTGGGTGTCATTACAGTGCTTGGACTGTAAGTATCAACAGTCATTCATGGGGTGGTGGGAGTCTTGGTGTCATTTCAATGCTAGGACTGTAAATATCAACAGTCATTCATGGATTGGTGGGTGTGTGGGTGTCATTACAATGACTAGACTGTAAATATCAGCAGTCATTCATGGGGTAGTGGGTGTCATTACAGTGCTTGGATTGTAAATATTAACAGTCATTTATTGGGTGGTGGGTGGGTGTGTGTTATTACAGTGCTTGGACTGTAAATATCAACAGTCATTCATGGGGAGGTGGGTGTGTGGGTGTTATTACAGAGCTTGGACCGTAAATATCAAGAGTCAATCATGGGGTGGTGGGCTGTAAATATCAACCATCATTAATGGAGGGGTGGGTGTCATTACAGAGCTTTGACTATAAATATCAACAGTCATTCATGGGGTGGTGGATGTGTGGGTGTCAATACAGTGCTTAGACTGCAAATATATACAGACATTCATGGGATGGTGGGTGTTGTTACAGAACTTGGACTGTAAATATCAACAGTCATTCATGGGGTGGTGGATGTGTGGATGTCATTACATTGCTTGGACTGTAAATATTAATAGACATTTATGGGGTGGTGGGTGTGTGGGTGTCATTACATGGCTTGGACTGTATATATCAACAGTTATTCATGGGGTGGTGGGTGTGAGGGTGTCATTACAGTGCTTGGACTACAAATATCAATTGTCATTCGTGGGGTTGTGGGTGTGAGGATATCATTACATTGCTTAGACTGTATATATCAACAGTCATTCATGGGATGGTAAGTGTGTGGGTGTCATTACAGCGCTTGGACTGTTAATATCAACCGACATTCATGGGGTGTTGCGTGTGTTGGTGTCAATATATTGCTTGGATTGTAAATATCAACAGTCATTCATGGAGTGGAATGTGTGTGGGTGTCATTACAGTGCTTGGATTATAAATATCAACAGTCATTCATGGGTCGGTGGGTGAGTGGGTGTTATTACAGTGCTTGGACTGTACATATCAACAGTCATTCAAAGGTTGGTGGGTGTGTGGGTGTCATTACAGTGCTTGGACTGTAAATATCAACAGTCATTCATGGTATGGTAAGTGTGTTGGTGTCATTACAGTGCTTGGACTGTTAATATGAACAGCCATTCATGGGGTGGTGGGTGTGTGGGTGTCATGACATTGCTTGGACTATAAATATCAATGGTCATTGATGGGGTGGTGGATGTGTCATTACAATGCTAGGACTGTAAATATCAACAGTCATTCATGGAGCGGATAGTGTGTGAGTGTCATTACAGTGTTTGGACTGTAAATATAAACAGTCATTCATGGGGTGGTTGGTGTGTGGGTCTCATTACAGTGCATGGAATGTAAATATCAACAGTCATTAATGGGTTGGTGGGTGTGTGGGTGTCATTACAGTGCTTGGATTGTAAATATCAACAGTCATTCATAGGTTGTTGGGAGTGTGTGTCATTACAGTGCTTGAGCTGTAAATATCAACAGTCATTAATGGGGTGGTGGGTGT
The DNA here is from genome assembly GCA_033782935.1 of Petrolisthes cinctipes. Classification (NCBI taxonomy): domain Eukaryota; kingdom Metazoa; phylum Arthropoda; class Malacostraca; order Decapoda; family Porcellanidae; genus Petrolisthes; species Petrolisthes cinctipes. Next base: position 676,895 of record JAWQEG010000068.1, read on the forward strand.
TTTTGTGTCATGACAGTGCTTGGACTGTTAATATATATCAACAGTCATTAATGAGGTGGTGTGTATGTAGGTGTCATTACAGTGCTTGGGCTGTAAATATTAACAGTCATTCATGGGGTGGTGGGTGTCATTACAGTGTTTTGACTGTAAATATCAACAGTCATTCATGGGGTGGTGAGTGTCATTACAGTTCTTGGACTGTATATATCAACAGTCATTCATGGGGTGGTGGGTATGTGGGTGTCATTACATTGCTTGGAATGTAACTATCAACAGTCATTCATGGGGTGGTGGGTGTGTTGGTGTTATTACAGTGTTTGGACAGTAAATATTAACAGTCATTCATGGGGTGGTGGGTGTGACGGTGATATTACAGTGCTTGGACTGTAAATATCAACAGTCAGTCATAGAGTGGTTGGTGTGTGGGTGTCATTACAGTGCTTGGACTGTAAGTATCAACAGTCATTCATGGGGTGGTGGGAGTCTTGGTGTCATTTCAATGCTAGGACTATAAATATCAACAGTCATTTATGGGGTGGTGGGTGTCATTACAGTGCTTGGATTGTAAATATTAACAGTCATTTATTGGGTGGTGGGTGTGTGTGTGTTATTACAGTGCTTGGACTGTAAATATCAACAGTTATTCATGGGGAGGTGGGTGTGTGTGTGTTATTACAGAGCTTGTACCGTAAATATCAAGAATCATTCATGGGGTGGTGGACTGTAAATATCAACCATTATTAATGGAGTGGTGGGTGTCATTACAGAGCTTTGACTGTAAATATCAACAGTCATTCATGGGGTGGTGGATGTGTGGGTGTCAATACAGTGCTTAGACTGCAAATATATACAGACGTTCATGGGATGTTGGGTGTTGTTACAGAACTTGGATTGTAAATATCAACAGTCATTCATGGGGTGGTGGATGTGTGGATGTCATTACATTGCTTGGACTGTAAATATTAATAGACATTTATGGGGTGGTGGGTGTGTGGGTGTCATTACATGACTTGGACTGTATATATCAACAGTTATTCATGGGGTGGTGGGTGTGAGGGTGTCATTACAGTGCTTGGACTACAAATATCAATTGTCATTCGTGGGGTTGTGGGTGTGAGGATATCATTACATTGCTTAGACTGTATATATCAACAGTCATTCATGGGATGGTAAGTGTGTGGGTGTCATTACAGCGCTTGGACTGTTAATATCAACAGACATTCATGGGGTGTTGGGTGTGTTGGTGTCAATATATTGCTTGGATTGTAAATATCAACAGTCATTCATGGAGTGGAATGTGTGTGGGTGTCATTACAGTGCTTGGATTATAAATATCAATAGTCATTCATGGGTCGGTTGGTGAGTGGGTGTTATTACAGTGCTTGGACTGTACATATCAACAGTCATTCAAAGGGTGGTGGGTGTGTGGGTGTCATTACAGTGCTTGGACAGTAAATATCAACAGTCATTCATGGTATGGTAAGTGTGTTGGTGTCATTACAGTGCTTGGACTGTTAATATGAACAGTTATTCATGGGGTGGTGGGTGTGTGGGTGTCATAACATTGCTTGGACTATAAATATCAATGGTCATTGATGGGGTGGTGGATGTGTGGGTGTCATTACAATGCTAGGACTGTAAATATCAACAGTCATTCATGGGTCGGTGGGTGAATGGGTGTTATTACAGTGCTTGGACTGTACATATCAACAGTCATTCAAAGGGTGGTGGGTGTGTGGGTGTCATTACAGTGCTTGGACTGTAAATATCAACAGTCATTCATGGTATGGTAAGTGTGTTGGTGTCATTACAGTGCTTGGACTGTTAATATGAACAGCTATTCATGGGGTGGTGGGTGTGTGGGTGTCATGACATTGCTTGGACTATAAATATCAATGGTCATTGATGGGGTCTTGGATGTGTGGGTGTCATTACAATGCTAGGACTGTAAATATCAATAGTCATTAATGGAGCGGATAGTGTGTGAGTGTCATTACAGTGCTTGGACTGTAAATATAAACAGTCATTCATGGGGTGGTTGGTGTGTGGGTCTCATTACAGTTCATGGAATGTAAATATCAACAGTCATTAATGGGTTGGTGGGTGTGTGGGTGTCATTACAGTGCTTGGATTGTAAATATCAACAGTCATTCATAGGTTGGTGGGAGTGTGTGTCATTACAGTGCTTGAGCTGTAAATATCAACAGTCATTAATGGGGTGATGGGTGTTTTTGTGTCATGACAGTGCTTGGACTGTTAATATATATCAACAGTCATTAATGGGGTGGTGTGTATGTAGGTGTCATTACAGTGCTTGGGCTGTAAATATTAACAGTCATTCAAGGGGTGGTGAGTGTCATTACAGTGTTTTGACTGTAAATATCAACAGTCATTCATGGGGTGGTGAGTGTCATTACAGTGCTTTGACTGTATATATCAACAGTCATTCATGGGGTGGTGGGTGTGTGGGTGTCATTACATTGCTTGGACTGTAACTATCAACAGTCATTCATGGGGTTGTGGGTGTGTTGGTGTTATTACAGTGTTTGGACAGTAAATATTAACAGTCATTCATGGGGTGGTGTGTGTGACGGTGATATTACAGTGCTTGGACTGTAAATATCAACAGTCAGTCATAGAGTGGTTGGTGTGTGGGTGTCATTACAGTGCTTGGACTGTAAGTATCAACAGTCATTCATGGGGTGGTGGGAGTCTTGGTGTCATTTCAATGCTAGGACTATAAATATCAACAGTCATTCATGGTGTGGTGGGTGTGTGGGTGTCATTACAGTGACTAGACTGTAAATATCAGCAGTCATTCATGGGGTAGTGGGTGTCATTACAGTGCTTGGATTGTAAATATTAACAGTCATTTATTGGGTGGTGGGTGGGTGTGTGTTATTACAGTGCTTGGACTGTAAATATCAACAGTCATTCATGGGGAGGTGGGTGTGTGTGTGTTATTACAGAGCTTGGACCGTAAATATCAAGAATCATTCATGGGGTGGTGGACTGTAAATATCAACCATCATTAATGGAGTGGTGGGTGTCATTACAGAGCTTTGACTGTAAATATCAACAGTCATTCATGGGGTGGTGGATGTGTGGGTGTCAATACAGTGCTTAGACTGCAAATATATAAAGACGTTCATGGGATGGTGGGTATTGTTACAGAACTTGGACTGTAAATATCAACAGTCATTCATGGGGTGGTGGATGTGTGGATGTCATTACATTGCTTGGACTGTAAATATTAATAGACATTTATGGGGTGGTGGGTGTGTGGGTGTCATTACATGGCTTGGACTGTATATATCAACAGTTATTCATGGGGTGGTGGGTGTGAGGGAGTCATTACATTGCTTGGACTACAAATATCAATTGTCATTCGTGGGGTTGTGAGTGTGAGGATATCATTACATTGCTTAGACTGTATATATCAACAGTCATTCATGGGATGGTAAGTGTGTGGGTGTCATTACAGCGCTTGGACTGTTAATATCAACAGACATTCATGGGGTGTTGGGTGTGTTGGTGTCAATATATTGCTTGGATTGTAAATATCAACAGTCATTCATGGAGTGGAATGTGTGTGGGTGTCATTACCGTGCTTGGATTATAAATATCAACAGTCATTCATGGGTCGGTGGGTGAGTGGGTGTTATTACAGTGCTTGGACTGTACATATCAACAGTCATTCAAAGGGTGGTGGGTGTGTGGGTGTCATTATAGTGCTTGGAATGTAAATATCAACAGTCATTCATGGTATGGTAAGTGTGTTGGTGTCATTACAGAGCTTGGACTGTTAATATGAACAGCCATTCATGGGGTGGTGGGTGTGTGGGTGTCATGACATTGCTTGGACTATAAATATCAATGGTCATTGATGGGGTGGTGGATGTGTGGGTGTCATTACAATGCTAGGACTGTAAATATCAACAGTCATTCATGGAGCGGATAGTGTGTGAGGGTCATTACAGTGTTTGGACTGTAAATATAAACAGTCATTCATGGGGTGGTTGGTGTGTGGGTCTCATTACAGTGCATGGAATGTAAATATCAACAGTCATTAATGGGTTGGTGGGTGTGTGGGTGTCATTACAGTGCTTGGATTGTAAATATCAACAGTCATTTATAGGTTGGTTGGAATGTGTGTCATTACAGTGCTTGGGCTGTAAATATCAACAGTCATTAATGGGGTGGTGGGTGTTTTTGTGTCATGACAGTGCTTGGACTGGTAATATATATCAACAGTCATTAATGGGGTGGTGTGTATGTAGGTGTCATTACAGTGCTTGGGCTGTAAATATTAACAGTCATTCATGGGGTGGTGGGTGTCATTACAGTGTTTTGACTGTAAATATCAACAGTCATTCATGGGGTGGTGAGTGTCATTACAGTGCTTGGACTGTATATATCAACAGTCATTCATGGGGTGGTGGGTGTGTGGGTGTCATTACATTGCTTGGACTATAACTATCAACAGTCATTCATGGGGTGGTGGGTGTGTTGGTGTTATTACAGTGTTTGGACAGTAAATATTAACAGTCATTCATAGGGTTGTAGGTGTGACGGTGATATTACAGTGCTTGGACTGTAAATATTAACAGTCAGTGATAGAGTGGTTGGTTTGTGGTTGTCATTACAGTGCTTGGACTGTAAGTATCAACAGTCATTCATTTGGTGGTGGAAAAGTGGATGTCAATACATTGCTTGGACTGTAAATATTAATAGACATTTATGGGGTAGAGGGTGTGTGGGTATCATTACATGGCTTGGACTGTATATATCAACAGTTATTCATGGGGTGGTGGGTGTGAGGGTGTCATTACAGTGCTTGGACTACAAATATCAATTGCCATTCGTGGGGTTGTGGGTGTGAGGATATCATTACAGTGCTTAGACTGTATATATCAACAGTCATTAATGGGATGGTAAGTGTGTGAGTGTCATTACTGCGCTTGGACTGTTAATATCAACAGACATTCATGGGGTGGTGGGTGTGAGGGTGTCATTACAGTGCTTGGACTACAAATATCAATAGTCATTCGTAGGGTTGTGGGTGTGAGGATATCATTACAGTGCTTGGACTGTAAATATCAATTGTCATTCATGAGGTGTGTCGGTGACATTACAGTTCTTTTACTATAAATATCAACAGTCATTCATGGGTTGGTGGGTGGGTGTTTCATTACAGTGCTTGGACTGTAAATGTCAACAGTCATTCATGGGGTGATGGGTTTTTGTGTCATTACAGTGCTTGGACTGTAATATATATCAACAGTTATTCATGGGGTGGTGGGTGTGTAGGTGTTATTACAGTGCTTGGACTGTAACTATCAAAAGTCATTAAAGGGGTGGTGGGTGTGTAAGTGTTATTACATTGTTTGGACTGTAAATATCAACAGTCATTTATGGGGTGGTGAATCTGTGGGTGTCAATACAGTGCTTGGACAGCAAATATTAACAGTCATTTATGAGGTTGTGGGTGTGCGGGTGTCATTACAGTGATTGGACTGTAAATATCAACAGTCATTCATGGAGTATTGGGTATGTGAGCGTCATTTCAGTGCTTGGACTGTAAATATCAACAGTCATTCATGGGGTGGGGGGTTTATGGGTGTCATTACTGTGATTGGACTGTTAATATCAACAGTCATTCATGAGGTGGTGGGTGTCCGGGTGTCATGACATTGCTTGGACTGTAAATATCAAGTCATTCATTGGGTGGTTTGTTTGTGGGTTTTATTACAGTGCTAGGACTGTAAAAATTAACTCATTCATAGTGTGATTGGTATGTGGGTGTCATTACAGTGCTTGGACTGTAAGTATTAACAGTCATTCATTGGGTGGTATGTGTCATTACAGTGCTTGGACTGTAAATACTAACAGTCATTCATGGGGTTATGGGTATGTGGGTGTCATTACAGTGATTGGACTGTAAATATCAACAGTCATTCATGGGGTGGCTGGTGTGTGGGTGTCATTACAGTGCTGGGTCTGTATATATCAACAGTCATTCATTTATTGGTGGGTGTGTGGGTGTCATTACAGTTCTTGGACTGTAAATATCAACCATCATTCATGGGGTGGTGGTTGTGTGGGTGTCATTACAGTGCTTGGACTGTTAATATCAACAGACATTTATGGGGCGGTGGGTGTGTGGGTGTCTTTACAATGCTTGGACTGTAAATATTAACAATCATTCATTAAGTGGTGGGTGTGTGGGAGTCATTACAATGCTTCGACTATAAATATCAATTGTCATTAATGGGGTGTTGGGTGTGTGGGTGTCATTACAGTGCTTGGACTGTAAATATTAACAGTCATTCATGAAGTGGATGGTGTGTGAGTGTCATTACAGTGTTTGGACTGTAAATATCTATAGTCATTTATGGGGTGGTTGGTGTGTAGGTCTCATTACAGTGCTTGGAATGTAAATATCAACAGTCATTCATGGAGTGGATAGTGTGTGAGTGTTATTACAGTGCTTAGACTGTAAATATCACCAGTTATTCATGAGGTGGTCAGTGTGTGGGTGTCAATACAGTGCTTAGATTGTAAATATCAACAGTTATTCATGGGGTTGTCAGTGTGTGGGTGTTAATACAGTGCTCGGACTGTAAATATCAACTGTCATTCATGGTGTGTATTGATGGTATTACAGAGCTTGGACTCTAAATATCAACAGTCATTCATAGGTTGGTGTGTGTGTGTGTCATTACAGTGCCTGGACTGTAAATATCAACAGTCATTCATGGGGTGGTGGGTGTGTAGGTGTAATTACAGATCTTGGACCGTAAATATCAAGTCATTAATAGGGTATTGGATGTATGCGTGTCAGTACTGTGCTTGGACTGTTAATATCAACAGTCATTCATGGGGTGGTGGGTGTGTGGGTGTCATGACATTGCTTGGACTGTTAATATCAACAGTCATTTATCGGGTGGTGGGTGTGTGGGTTTCATTAATGTGGTAGGAATGTAAATATCAAAAGTTATTCATGGCTTGATTGGTGTGTGGGTGTCATTAAAACGCTTTAACTGTCAGTATCAACAGTCATTCATGGGGTGGTGGGTGTGTAGATGTCATGACATTGATTGGACTGTAAATATCAACAGTCATTCATGGGGTAGTGGATGTATGCGAGTCAGTACTGTGCTTGGACTGTAAATATCAAGCCATTCATGGGGTGGTGGGTGTGTGGATGTCATTACAGTGCTTGGACAGTAAATATCAACAGTCATTCAAAGGGTGGTGGGTGTGTGTGTGTCATTACCGAGCTTGGACTGTAAATATCAACAGTCATTCATTAGATGGTAAGTGTGTGGGTGTCATTACAGTGCTTGGACTGTTAATATCAACAGACATTCATGGGGTGGTGGGTGTGTGGGTGTCAATACAGTGCTTGGATTGTAAATATCAACGGTCATTAATGAAATGGGAGGTGTGTGGGTGTCTTTACAGTGCTTGGATTATAAATACCAACAATCATTCATGGAGTGGTGGGTGAGTGGGTGTCATTTCAGTGCTTGGACTGTATATATCAACTGTCATTAATGGTGTGTGTGGGTGCTATTACAGAGTTTAAAGTGTAAATATCAACAGTCATTCACAGGTTGGTGGGAGTGTGTGTCATTACAGTGCTTAGACTGAAAATATCAAGTTATTAATAAGGTGGTGGGTGTCATTACAGTGCTTACACTGTAAATATCAACAGTCATTCATAGGGTGGTGGGTGTGTGTGTGTCATTACAGTGCTTGGACTGTAAATATCAACAGTCATTCATGAGGTGGTGGGTGTGTGGGTAATATTACAGTGTTTGGACTGTATATTAACCATCATTCATAGAATTGTGGTTGCGTGGGTGTCATTACAATGCTTGGACTGTAAATATAAATAGTCATTCATGGGGTGGTTAGTTTTTGTTGTCATTAGAGTGCTTGAATTGTAAATATCAACAGTCATTCATTGGGTGGTAGGTGTGTGAGTGTCATTATAGTGCTTGGACTGTAAATATCAACTGTCATTCATGGGGTGTTTTGGTGAAATTACAGTGCTTGTACTGTAAATATCAACAGTCATTCATGTTTTGGTGGGTGTGTGTGTCATTACAGTGCTTGGACTGTAAATATCAACAGTCATTCATGGGGTGGTGGGTGTTTGTGTGTCATTACAGTGCTTGGACTGTTAATATATATCAACAGTTATTCATTGGGTGGTGGGTGTGTAGGTGTCATTACAGTGCTTAAACTGTAAATATCAACTGTCATTCATGGGGTTGTGAGTGTCATTACAGTGCTCGGACTGTATATATCAACAGTCATTTATCGGGTGGTGGGTGTGTGGGTGTCATTGCATTTCTTGGACTGTAAACATCAACCATCTTTTATGGGGTAGTGGATGTTTGGGTATCATTATAGTTCATAGACTGTAAATACCAACAGTCATTTATGGGATGATGGGTGTGTGTGTCATTATAGCGCTTGAACTTTAAAATATCAACAGTCATTCATAAGATGGTGATTGTTATTACAGTGCTTTGACTGTAAATATCAACAGACATTCATGGGGTGGTGGGTGTGTGGGTGTCAATACAGTGCTTGGATTGTAAATATCAACAGTCATTCATGGAGTGGTAGGTGTGTGGGTGTCATTACAGTGCTAGGACTGTAAATATCAAAAGTTATTCATGTCTTGATTGGTGTGTGGGTGTCATTACAGCGATTTAACTGTAAGTATCAACAGTCAATCATGGGGTGGTGGGTGTGTGGGTGATATTACAGTGTTTGGAATGTAAATATCAACAGTCATTCATGGTGTGGATGGTGTGTGAGTGTCATTACAGAGTTTGGACTGTAAATATCAATAGTCATTCATGGGGTGGTTGATGTGTAGGTCTCATTACAGTGCTTGGAATGTAAATATCAACAGTCATTCATGGGGTGGATAGTGTGTGGGTGTCATTACAGTGCTTAGACTGTAAATATCACCAGTTATTCATGAGGTGGTCGGTGTGTGGGTGACAATACAGTACTTGGATTGTAAATATCAACTGTCATTCATGATGTGTGTTGGTGCTATTACAGAGCTTGGACTCTAAATATCAACAGTCATTCATAGGTTGGTGGGGGTGTGTGTCATTACAGTGCCTGGACTGTAAATATCAACAATCATTCATGGGGTGGTAGGTGGGTAGGTGTAATTACAGATCTTGGACCGTAAATATCAAGTCATTCATGGGGTAGTGGATGTATGCGTGTCAGTACTGTGCTTGGACATTTAATATTAACAGTCATTCATGGGGTGGTGGGTGTGTGGGTGTCATGACATTGCTTGGACTGTTAATATCAACAGTCATTTATCGGGTGGTGGGTGTGTGGGTTTCATTACAGTGCTAGGACTTTAACCCCTCCGGGACGGGCCAAGAATGGAAATACGTACTGTGGTTCTGGGCGCAATACTAACTTTTTACCCTGCCTGTCCGGGTATTTCCCGGAAAATCACTCTACTTCTCTTACTCCCTACGTCTAAACTACAATACTGAACAACTTAAATTTGATTGTGTACTCACCATAAACTCCTCCTCTTTCCATTAAAACCAACCCCAGCTCTCTAGGACACTCCATTGCCGAGAAATCAAGTGAGGAATGGAGGTCACTTTTCCCGTGAGAGCGAGGCTGCGTTCGCTTTGTGAGCGTGGCTGCGACTCAATCTAGCTGGTTGCACCCGCGGAGTGGAGGTTACAGGAGCGGGTGCGCCCGGCAGCGCGGTAGGATGCACCGAATCGAACGAGCCCGTATTTTCTTCACTACGCCCAGCCATTGTCACGGTCAAGCACACACTGATTGAATGTGGGGATGAAAAGGTCTGGTGGTGAAGTATAGCCAGATCAAAAAAAATCCCGACAAATTTGGCGTTTTTCCCCATAAATTACCAAAAGCGGGATTTCCCGCTGCCCGGACTCTGTCGACAGAGCGGGATTTCCCGCTGCCCGGCCTCTGTCGACCGAGCGGGAAATCCCGCTGCCCGGACTCTGGGGGTTAAATATCAAAAGTTATTTATGTCTTGATTGGTGTGTGGGTGTCATTACAGCGATTTAACTGTAAGTATCAACAGTCATTCATGGGGTGGTGGGTGTGTGGGTGTCATGACATTGCTTGGACTGTAAATATCAACAGTCATTCATGGGGTAGTGGATGTATGCGAGTTAGTACTGTGCTTGGACTGTAAATATCAAGCCATTAATGGGGTGGTCGGTGTGTGGATGTCATTACAGTGCTTGGACAGTAAATATCAATAGTCATTCATGGAGTGGTGGGTGTTTAGTTGTCATTACAGTGCTTGGACTGTAAATATCAACAGTCATTCATGCGGTGGTGGGTGTGTGGGTGTCATTACAGTGTTTGGACTGTAAACATCAACCATCTTTTATGGGGTAGTGGGTGTTTGGGTATCATTATAGTTCATGGACTGTAAATATCAACAGTCATTTATGGGATGATGGGTGTGTGTGTCATTATAGCGCTTGAACTTTAAAATATCAACAGTCATTCATAAGATGGTGATTGTTATTACAGTGCTTTGACTGTAAATATCAACAGACATTCATAGGGTGGTGGGTGTGTGGGTGTCAATACAGTGCTTGGATTGTAAATATCAACAGTCATTCATGGAGTGGTAGGTGTGTGGGTGTCATTACAGTGCTTGGATTATAAATATCAACAGTCATTCATGGGGTGGTGGGTGAGTCGGTGTCATTACAGTGCTTGGACTGTATATATCAACTGTCATTTATGGTGTGTGTGGGTGCTATTGCAGAGTTTAAAGTGTAAATATCAACAGTCAATCATCGGTTGGTGGGAGTGTGTGTCATTACAGTGCTTGGACTGTAAATATCAACAGTCATAATGGGGTGTGGGGTGTCATTACAGTGCTTAGACTGTAAATATTAACAGTCATTTATAGGGTGGTGGGTGTGTGAGTGTGTCATTACAGTGCTTGGACTGTAAATATCAACAGTCATTCCTGAGGTGGTGGGTGTTTGGGTGATATTACAGTGTTTGGACTTTAAATATTAACCATCATTCCTGGGGTTGTGGTTGTGTGGGTGTCATTACAGTGCTTGGACTGTAAATATCAACAGTCATTCATGGGTTGGTTGGTGTGTGGGTGTCATTACATTGCTTGGACTGTAAATAAAAACAGTCATTCATGGGGTGGTTGGTTGTTGGTGTAATTACAGTGCTTGAATTGTAAATATCAACAGTCATTCATTAGGTGGTAGGTGTGTGGGTATCATTACAGTGCTTTTACTGTAAATATCAACTGTCATTCATGGGGTGTGTCAGTGACATTACATTGCTTGTACACTAAATATCAACAGTCATTCATGGGCTTGTGGGTGTGTGTGTCATTACAGTGCTTGGACTGTAAATATCAACTGTCATTCATGGATTGTGTCGGTAAAATTACAGTGCTTGTATTGTAAATATCAACAGTCATTCATGGGTTGTTGGGTGTGTGTGTCATTACTGTTCATGGACTGTAAATATCAAATGTCATTTATGGGGTGTGTCGGTGAAATTACAGTTCTAGTACAGTAAATATCAACAGTCATTAATGGGTTGTTGGGTGTGTGTATCATTACAGTGCTTGGACTATAAATATCAACAGTCATTAATGGGGTGGTGGGTCTTTGTGTGTCATTACAGTGCTTGGACTGTTAATATATATCAACAGTCATTCATGGGGTGGTGGGTGTATAGGTGTCATTACAATGCTTAAACTGTAAATATCAATTGTCATTTATTAGGTGGTGGGTGTCATTACAGGACTTAGACTGTAAATATCAACAGTCATTCATGGGGTGGTGAGTGTCATTACAGGGGGTGGTGGGTGTGTTGGTGTCAATGCATTGCTTGGACTGTAACTATTAACAGTCATTCATGGGGTGGTGGGTGTGTGGGTGTCATTACAGTGTTTGGACTGTAAATATTAACAGTCTTTCATGAGGTGGTGGGTGTGTGGGTGATATTACAGTGTTTGGACTGTAAGTATCAACAGTCATTCAAGGGGTGGTTGGAGTGTTGGTGTCATTACAGCGCTAGGACTGTAAATATCAATAGTCATTCAAGGGGTGGTGGGTGTGTGGGTGTCATTACAGTGCTTGGATTGTAAATATTACCAGTCATTCATGGGAAGGTAGACTGTAAATATCAACCATCATTAATGAGGTGGTGAGTGTCATTACAGTGCTTTGATTGTAAATATCAACAGTCATTCAAGAGGTGGTGGATGTATTGGTGTAAATACAGTGTTTGGAGTGCAAATATCAACAGTCATTAATGTGGTGGTGGGTGTCATTACAGTACCTGGACTGTAAATATCAACAGTCATTCATGGAGTGGTGGATGTGTGGGTGTCATTACAGTGATTGTACTGTATATATCAACAGGCATTCATGGGGTAGTGGGTGTGAGGGTGTCATTACAGTGCTTGGTCTACAAATATCAATAGTCATTCATAGGGTGGTGGGTGTGATGATGTCATCACAGTGCTTGGACTGTAAATATCAACTGTCATTCATAGGGTGTCGGTGACATTACATTGCTTGTACTGTATATATCAACATTCATTCATGGGGTGGTGGGTGTGTTGGTGTCATTACATTGCTTGGACTGTAACTATCAACAGTCATTCTAGGGATGGTTGGTGTGTGGGTGTCATTACAGTGTTTGGACGGTAAATATCAACAGACATTAATGGGGTGGTTCGTGTGTGGGTGTCATTACAAAACTTGGACTGTAAATATCAACAGTCATTGATGGGGTGGTGGGTGTGTGGGTGTTATTACAGTGCTTGGACTGTAAATATTAACAGTCATTTATGAGGTGGTGGATGTGTGTGTGTTATTGCAGTACTTGAACTGTAAATATCAACAGTCAAATATTTAGTGGTGGATGTGTTTGTGTCATTACAGTGCTTGGACAGCAAATATAAACAGTCATTCATGGGGTGGTGGGTGTGCAGGTGTCATTACAGTGCTTGGACTGTTTATATTAACAGTCATTTATTTGATGGTGTGTGTGAGGGTGTCATTACAGTGCATGGACTACAAATATCAATAGTCATTCATAGGGTGGCAGGTGTAAGGATGTCATTACAGTGCTTGGACTGTAAATATCAACTGTCATTAATGTGGTGTGTCAGTGACATTAGAGTGCTGGTACTGTAAATATCATCAGTCATTTATGGGTTGGTGGGTGTGGGTGTCATTACAGTGCTTGGACTGTAAATATCAACAGTCATTCATTGGGTGGTAGGTGTTTGTGTGTCATTACAGTGCTTCGACTGTTAATATATATCAACAGTCATTTATGGGGTGGTGGTCGTGTAGGATTCATTACAGTGCTTGGACTGTAAATATCAACCATCATTCATGGGGTGGTGGGTGTCAATACAGTGCTTTGACTGTAAATATCAACAGTCATTTATGGTGTGGTGGGTGTCATTACAGTGCTTGGACTGTATATATCAATAGACATTCATGGGGTGGTGCATGTGTGGGTGTCGTTACAATGCTTGGACTGTAAATATCAACAGTCATTGATGGGGTGGGGGTGTTTGTGTGTCATTACAGTGCTTGGACTGTTAATATATATCAACAGTCATTTATAGGGTGGTGGGTGTGTAGGATTCACTACAGTGCTTGGACTGTAAATATCAACTATCATTCATGGGGTGGTGGGTGTCAATACAGTGCTTTGACTGTATATATCAACAGTTATTTATGGTGTTGTGGGTGTCATTACAGTGCTTGGACTGTATATATCAACAGACATTCATGGGGTGGTGCATGTGTGGATGTCATTACAATGCTTGGACTGTAAATATCAACAGTCATTGATGGGGTGGTGGGTGTGTGGGTGTGATTACAGTGCTTGGACAGCAAATATCAACAGTCATTCATGGGGTGGTGGGTGTGTGGGTGTCATTACACTGCTTGGACTGTAAATATCAGCAGTCAGTCATGGAGTGGTGGGTGTGTGGGGGTCATTACAGTTCTTGGACTGTAAGTATCAACAGTCATTCATGGGGTGGTGGGAGTGTTGGTGTCATTACAGTGCAAGGACTGTAAATATCAATAGTCATTAATGGGGTGGTGGGTGTGTAGGTGTCATTACAGTGCTTGGACTGTAAATATCAACCATCATTTATGGGGTCGTGGGTGTGATTACAGTGCTTTGACTGTAAATATCAACAGTCATTTATGGGTTGGTGGGTGTGTGTGTCATTACAGTGCTTGAACTGTAAATATGATCAGTCATTCATGGGGTGGTGGGTGTGTGTGTTTCATTACAGTCCTTGGACTGTTAATATATATCAAGATCATTCATGGGGTGTTGGGTGTGTAGGTGTCATTACAGTGGTTGGACTGTAAATATCAACTGTCATTTATGGGGTGGTGGGTGTCATTACCGTGGTTTAACTGCAAATATCAACAGTCATTCATGGGGTGGTGGATGTGTGTGTGTTATTACAGTACTTGGACTGTAAATATCAACAGTCAATTATATAGTGGTTGATGTGTTTGTGTCATTACAATGCTTGGGCAGCAAATATCAACAGTCATTCAAGGGGTGGTGGGTGTGTAGGTGTCATTACAGTGCTTGGACTACAAATATCAATAGTCATTCATAGGGTGGCAGGTGTGAGGATGTCATTACAGTGCTTGGACTGTAAATATCAACTGTCATTCATGTGGTGTGTCAGGGACATTAGAGTGCTTGTACTGTAAATATCATCAGTCATTTATGGGTTGGTGGGTGTGGGTGTCATTACAGTGCTTGGACTGTAAATATCAACAGTCATTCATTGGGTGGTGGGTGTTTGTGTGTCATTACAGTGCTTGGCCTGTTAATATATATCAACAGTCATTTATGGGGTGGTAGGTGTGTAGGATTCATTACAGTGCTTGGACTGTAAATATCAACGATCATTCATAGGGTAGTGGTAGTCAATACAGTGCTTTGACTGTAAATATCAACAGTCATTTATGGTGTGGTGGGTGTCATTACAGTGCTTGGACTGTATACATCAACAGACATTTATGGGGTGGTGCATGTGTAGGTGTCATTACAATGCTTGGACTGTAAATATCAACAGTCATTAATGGGGTGGTGGGTGTGTGGGTGTGATTACAGTGCTTGGACTGTAAATATCAACAGTCATTCATGGGGTGGTGTGTTTGAGGGATTCATTACAGTGCTTGGACTGTAAATATCAACAGTCATTCATGGGGTGGTGGGTGTGTGTATGTTATTACAGTGCTTGGAATGTAAATATCAACAGTCATTTATGGGGTGGTGGATGTGTGGGTGTCATTACAGTGCTTAGACAGCAAATATCAACAGTTATTCATGGGGTGGTGGGTGTGTGGGTGTCATTACACTGCTTGGACTGTAAATATCAACAGTCAGTCATGGAGTGGTGGGTGTGTGGGGGTCATTACAGTGCTTTTACTGTAAGTATCAACAGTCAGTCATGGGGTGGTTGGAGTGTTGGTGTCATTACAGTGCAAGGACTGTAAATATTAACAGTCATTGATAGGGTGGTGGGTGTGTAGGTGTCATTACAGTGCTTGGACTGCAAATATCAACCGTCAGTTATGAGGTGGTGGGTGTGATTACAGTGCTTTGACTGTAAATATCAACAGTCATTTATGTGTTGGTGGGTGTGTGTGTCCATACAATGCTTGACTGTAAATATCACCAGTCATTCATGGGGTGGTGGGTGTGTGTGTTTCATTACAGTGCTTGGACTGTTAATATATATCAAGATCATTCATGGGGTGGTGGGTGTGTAGGTGTCATTACAGTGCTTGGATTGTAAATATCAACCGACATTTATGGGTTGGTGGGTGTCATTACCGTGCTTTAACTGTAAATATCAACACTCATTCATGGGTTGGTAGGTGTGTGTGTCATTACAGTGCTTGGACAGTAAATATCAACATTAATTCATGGGGTGGTGGGTGTGTGTGTGTGTTATTACAGTGCTTGGACTGCAAATATCAACAGTCATTTATGGAGTGGTGGACTGTAAATATCAACTGTCATTAATGGGTTGGTGGGTGTCATTACAGTGATTTGACTGTAAATATCAACAGTCATTAATGGGGTGGTGGATGTGTGGGTGTCATTACAGTGCTTGAACTACATATATCAACAGTCATTTATGGGGTGGTGAGTGTCATTACAGTGCTTGGACTGTAAATATCAACAGTCATTCATGGGGTTGTGGATGTGTGGGTGTCATTACAGTACTTGGACTTTAAATATTAACAGACATTTATGGGGTGGTGGGTGTGTGTGTCATTACAATGCTTGGACAGTAAATATCAACAGTCATTGATGGGGTAGTGGGTGCGTGGGTGTCATTGCAGTGCTTGGACTGTATTTATCAACAGTCATTTATGGGGTGGTGGGTGTAAGGGAGTCATTACAATGCTTGGACAACAAATATCAATAGTCATTAATAGGGTGGTGGGTGTGAGGGTGTCATTACAATGCTTGGACTGTAAATATCAACAGTCATTCATGGGGTGGTGGGTGTCATTAAAGTGCTTGGACTGTAAATATCAACAGTCATTCATTGTGTGGAGGATGTGTGGGTGTCATTACAGTGCTTGAACTACATATATCAACAGTCATTTATGGGGTGGTGGGTGTCATTACAGTGCTTGGACTGTAAATATCAACAGTTATTTATGGGGTTGTGGATGTGTGGGGGTCATTACAGTGCTTGGACTTTAAATATTAACAGACATTTATGGGGTGGTGGGTGTGTGTGTCATTACAATGCTTGGACTGTATTTATCAACAGTCATTTATGGGGTGGTGGGTGTAAGGGAGTCATTACAATGCTTGGACAACAAATATCAATAGTCATTCATAGGGTGGTGGGTGTGAGGGTGTCATTACAATGCTTGGACTGTAAATATCAACAGTCATTCATGGGGTGGTGGGTGTCATTAAAGTGCTTGGACTGTAAATACCAACAGTCATTCATTGTGTGGTGGGTGTGTGGGTGTCATTACAGTGCTTGGACTATAAACATCAACAGTCATTTATGGGGTGGTGCGTGTGTTGGTGTTATTACAGTGCTTGGACTGTAAATATCAACAGTCATTCATGGGGTGGTTGGTGTGTTAGTATCATTACAGTGCTAGGACTGTAAATATCAACAGTCATTCATGGGGTGGTGCATGTGAGGGTGTCATTACAGTGCTTGGATTGTAAATATCAACAGTCATTCATGGGGTGGTGGATGTGTGTGTGTTATTACAGTGCTTGGACTGTAAATATCAACAGTCATTCAAGGGGGTGGTGGATGTGTGGGTGTCATTACAGTGCTTGGACTGTAAATATTTACAGACATTAATGGGGTGGTGGATGTGTGTGTGTCATTTCAATGCTTGGACTGTAAATATCAACAGTCACTGATGATGTGGTGGGTGTGTGGGTGTCATTACAGTGCTTGGACTGTATATATCATAAGTCATTCATGGGGTGGTGGGTGTGCGGGTGTTATTATAGTGCTTGGACTGTAAATATCAACAGTCATTCATGGGGTGGTTGGTGTGTTGGTATCTTTACAGTGCTAGGACTGTAAATATCAACAGTCATTCATGGGGTGGTGGGTGTGTGGTTGTCATTACAGTGCTTGGACTGAATATATCAATAGTCATTCATGGGGTGGTAGGTGTGAGTGTGTTATTACAGTGCTTGGACTTTAAATATCAACAGTCATTCATGGGGTGGTGCATGTGAGGGTGTCATTACAGTGCTTGGACTGTAAATATCAACAGTCATTCATGGGGTGGTGGATGTGTGTGTGTTATTACAGTGCTTGGAATGTAAATATCAACAGTCATTCATGGGGTGGTTTGTGTGTGGGTGTCATTACAGTGCTTGGACAGCAAATATCAACAGTCATTCATGGGGTGGTGGGTGTGTAGGTGTCATTACAGTGCTTGGACTGTAAATATCAACAGTCAGTCATGGAGTGGTAGGTGTGAGTGTGTTATTACAGTGCTTGGACTGTAAGTATCAACAGTCATTCATGGGGTTGGGTTTGGAGTGTTGGTGTCATTACAGTGCTAGGACTGTAAATATCAACAGTCATTCATGGGGTGGTGGGTGTGTGGGTGTCATTACAGTGCTTAGACTGTAAATATCAACAGTCATTCATAGGGTGGTGTGAGTCATTACAGTGCTTGGATTGTAAATATCAACAGTCATTCATGGGTTGGTGGGTGTGTGTGTTATTACAGTGCTTGGACTGTAAATATCAACAGTCATTCAAGGGTTGTGGGGTGTGTGTGTGTCATTACAGTGCTTGGACTGTTAATATATATCAACAGTCATTCATGGGGTGGGGGGTATGTAGGTGTTATGACCGTGCTTGGAACGTAATAAAAACTATTATTTATGGGGTGGTGGGTGTCATTACCGTGCTTTAACTGTAAATATCAACAGTCATTCATGGGGTGGTGCAAGTGTGGGTGTCATTACTGTGCTTGGACTGTAAATATCAACAGTCATTCATGGGGTGGTGGGTGTGTGTGTGTTATTACACTTCATTGACTGTAAATATCAACAGTCATTCATGGAGTGGTGGACTGTAAATATCAACCATCATTAATGGGGTGTTGGGTGTCATTACAGTGCTTTGACTATAAATATCAACAGTCATTCATTGGGTGGTGGATGTGTGGGTTTCATTACAGTGCTTGGACTGCATATATCAACAGTTATTAATGGTGTGGTGGTTGTGAGGGTGTCATTACAGTGCTTGAACAACAAATATCAATAGTCATTCATAGGGTGGTGGATGTGAGGGTGTCATTACAATGCTTGGACTGTAAACATCAACAGTCATTCATGGGGTGGTGGGTGTTAGGGTGTCATTACAGTGCTTGGACTGTCAATATCAACAGTCATGGTGGGTGTCATTACAGAGCTTGGACTGTAAATATCAACAGTCATTCATAGGGATGTGGATGTGTGGGTGTCATTACAGAGCTTGGACTGTAAATATTAACAGACATTTATGGGGTGGTGGATGTGTGTGTGTTATTACAGTGCTTGGACTGTAAATATCAACAGTCATTCATGGGGTGGTGGATGTGTGGGTGTCATTACAGTGCTTGGACTGTAAATATTTACAGACATTAATGGGGTGGTGGATGTGTGTGTGTCATTTCAATGCTTGGACTGTAAATATCAACAGTCATTGATGATGTGGTGGGTGTGTGGGTGTCATTACAGTGCTTGGACTGTATATATCATAAGTCATTCATGGGGTGGTGGGTGTGCGGGTGTTATTATAGTGCTTGGACTGTAAATATCAACAGTCATTAATGGGGTAGTGAGTGTGAGAGTGTCATTACAGTGCTTGGACTGTGAATATCAACAGTCATTCATGGGATGGTGGATGTGTGTGTGTTATTACAGTGCTTGGACTGTAAATATCAACAGTCATTCATGGGGTGGTTGGTGTGTTGGTATCATTACAGTGCTAGGACTGTAAATATCAACAGTCATTCATGGGGTGGTGGGTGTGTGGGTGTTATTACAGTGCTTGGACTGAATATATCTTTAGTCATTCATGGGGTGGTAGGTGTGAGTGTGTTATTACAGTGCTTGGACTGTAAATATCTACAGTCATTCATGGGGTGGTGCATGTGAGGGTGTCATTACAGTGCTTGGACTGTAAATATTTACAGACATTAATGGGGTGGTGGATGTGTGTGTGTCATTTCAATGCTTGGACTGTAAATATCAACAGTCATTGATGATGTGGTGGGTGTGTGGGTGTCATTACAGTGCTTGGACTGTATATATCATAAGTCATTCATGGGGTGGTGGGTGTGCG
This sequence comes from Petrolisthes cinctipes, assembly GCA_033782935.1. Classification (NCBI taxonomy): domain Eukaryota; kingdom Metazoa; phylum Arthropoda; class Malacostraca; order Decapoda; family Porcellanidae; genus Petrolisthes; species Petrolisthes cinctipes. Next base: position 696,837 of record JAWQEG010000068.1, read on the forward strand.
GGTGTTATTATAGTGCTTGGACTGTAAATATCAACAGTCATTAATGGGGTAGTGAGTGTGAGGGTGTCATTACAGTGCTTGGACTGTGAATATCAACAGTCATTCATGGGATGGTGGATGTGTGTGTGTTATTACAGTGCTTGGACTGTAAATATCAACAGTCATTCATGGGGTGGTTGGTGTGTTGGTATCATTACAGTGCTAGGACTGTAAATATCAACAGTCATTCATGGGGTGGTGGGTGTGTGGGTGTTATTACAGTGCTTGGACTGAATATATCTATAGTCATTCATGGGGTGGTAGGTGTGAGTGTGTTATTACAGTGCTTGGACTGTAAATATCTACAGTCATTCATGGGGTGGTGCATGTGAGGGTGTCATTACAGTGCTTAGACTGTAAATATCAACAGTCATTCATGGGGTGGTGGATGTGTGTGTGTTATTACAGTGCTTGAACTGTAAATATCAACAGTCATTCATGGGGTGGTGGGTGTGTGGGTGTCATTACAGTGCTTGGACAGCAAATATCAACAGTCATTCATGGAGTGGTGGGTGTGTGTGTTATTACAGTGCTTGGACTGTAATTATCAACAGTCATTCAAGGGTTGTGGGGTGTGTGTGTGTCATTACAGTGCTTGGACTGTTAATATATATCAACAGTCATTCATGGGGTGGGGGGTATGTAGGTGTTATGACCGTGCTTGGAACGTAATAAAAACTATTATTTATGGGGTGGTGGGTGTCATTACCGTGCTTTAACTGTAAATATCAACAGTCATTCATGGGGTGGTGCATGTGTGGGTGTCATTACAGTGCTTGGACTGTAAATATCAACAGTCATTCATGGGGTGGTGGGTGTGTGTGTGTTATTACACTTCATTGACTGTAAATATCAACAGTCATTCATGGAGTGGTTGACTGTAAATATCAACCATCATTAATGGGGTGTTGGGTGTCATTACAGTGCTTTGACTATAAATATCAACAGTCATTCATGGGGTGGTGGATGTGTGGGAGTCATTACAGTGCTTGGACTGCATATATCAACAATTATTCATGGGGTGGTGGTTGTGAGGGTGTCATTACAGTGCTTGAACAACAAATATCAATAGCCATTCATAGGGTGGTGGGTGTGAAGGTGTTATTACAATGCTTGGACTGTAAACATCAACAGTCTTTCATGGGGTGGTGGGTGTTAGGGTGTCATTACAGTGCTTGGACTGTAAATATCAACAGTCATGGTGGGTGTCATTACATAGCTTGGACTTTAAATATCAACAGTCATTTATAGGGATGTGGATGTGTGGGTGTCATTACAGAGCTTGGACTGTAAATATTAACAGACATTTATGGGGTGGTGGGTGTGTGTGTGTCATTAAAATGCTTGGACTGTAAATATCAACGGTCATTGATGGGGTGGTGGGTGTGTGGGTGTCATTACAGTACTTGGACTGTATTTATCAACAGTCATTCATGGGGTGGTGGTTGTGAGGGTGTCATTACAGTGCTTGAACAACAAATATCAATAGTCATTCATAGGGTGGTGGATGTGAGGGTGTCATTACAATGCTTGGACTGTAATCATCAACAGTCATTTATGGGGTGGTGGGTGTTAGGTTGTCATTACTGTGCTTGGACTATAAATATCAATAGTCATTCATAGGGTGGTGTGTCTGAGGGTGTCATTACAGTGCTTGGACTGTATATATCAACAGTCAGTCGTGGGATGGTGGGTGTGTAGGTGTCATTACAGTGCTTGGACTGTAAATATCAACATCCATTTGTGGGGTGGTGTGTGTCATTACAGTGCTTAAACTGTAAATATCAACAGTCATTCATGGGGTGGTGGTTGTGAGGGTGTCATTACAGTGCTTGAACAACAAATATCAATAGTCATTCATAGGGTGGTGGATGTGAGGGTGTCATTACAATGCTTGGACTGTAAACATCAACAGTCATTCATGGGGTGGTGGGTGTTAGGGTGTCATTACAGTGCTTGGACTGTAAATATCAACAGTCATTCATGGATTGGTGGGTTTGGGGGTGTCATTACAGTGCTTGGACTGTAAATATCAACAGTCATTAATGGAGTGGTCAGTGTGTGGATGTCATTACAGTGCTTGGATTGTAAATATCAACTGTCTTTCATGGGGTGGTGTTTGTGTGTGTGTCATTACAGTGCTTGGACTGTTAATATATATCAAAGGTAATTCATTGGGTGGTGGGTGTGGAAGTGTCATTACAGTGCTCTGACTGTATATATCAACGATGATTCATGTGGTGGTGGGTGTCATTACAGTGCTTGGACTGTATATATCAACAATCATTCATAGGGTGGTGGGTGTGTGGGTGTCATTACAGTGCTTGGACTATGACTATCAACAGTCATTTATGGGGTGGTGGGTGTTTGGGTATCATTAAAATGCTTGGACTGTAAATATCAACTGTCATTGATGGGGTAGTGGGTGTGTGGGTGTCATTACAGTACTTGGACTGTATTTATCAACAGTCATTCATGGGGTGGTGGGTGTGAGGGTGTCATTACAGTGTTTGGGCTATAAATATCAATAGTCATTCATAGGGTGGTGGGTCTGAGGGTGTCATTACAGTGCTTGGACTGTAAATGTCAACAGTCAGTCATGGGATAGTGGGTGTGTAGGTGTCATTACAGTGCTTGGACTGTAAATATCAACATCCATTTATGGGATGGTAGGTGTGTGGGTGTCATTACACTGCTTGGACTGTAAATATCAACAGTCAGTCATGGAGTGGTGGGTGTGTGTGGGTCATTACAGTGCTTGGACTGTAGATATCAACAGTCATTCTTGGGGTGGTGGGTGTGTGTATGTTATTACAGTGCTTGGAATGTAAATATCAACAGTCATTTAAATGGTGGTGGATGTGTGGGTGTCATTCAGTGCTTGGACAGCAAATATCAACAGTCATTCATGGGGTGGTGGGTGTGTGGGTGTCATTACACTGCTTGGACTGTAAATATCAGCAGTCAGTCATGGAGTGGTGGGTGTGTGGGGGTCATTACAGTTCTTGGACTGTAAGTATCAACAGTCATTCATGGGGTGGTGGGAGTGTTGGTGTCATTACAGTGCAAGGACTGTAAATATCAATAGTCATTAATGGGGTGGTGGGTGTGTAGGTGTCATTACAGTGCTTGGACTGTAAATATCAACCATCATTTATGGGGTGGTGGGTGTGATTACAGTGCTTTGACTGTAAATATCAACAGTCATTTATGGGTTGGTGGGTGTGTATGTCATTACAGTGCTTGAACTGTAAATATGATCAGTCATTCATGGGGTGGTGGGTGTGTGTGTTTCATTACAGTGCTTGGACTGTTAATATATATCAAGATCATTCATGGGGTGTTGGGTGTGTAGGTGTCATTACAGTGGTTGGACTGTAAATATCAACTGTCATTTATGGGGTGGTGGGTGTCATTACCGTGGTTTAACTGCAAATATCAACAGTCATTCATGGGGTGGTGGATGTGTGTGTGTTATTACAGTACTTGGACTGTAAATATCAACAGTCAATTATATAGTGGTGGATGTGTTTGTGTCATTACAGTTCTTGGGCAGCAAATATCAACAGTCATTCATGGGGTGGTGGGTGTGTAGGTGTCATTACAGTGCTTGGACTACAAATATCAATAGTCATTCATAGGGTGGCAGGTGTGAGGATGTCATTACAGTGCTTGGACTGTAAATATCAACTGTCATTCATGTGGTGTGTCAGGGACATTAGAGTGCTTGTACTGTAAATATCATCAGTCATTTATGGGTTGGTGGGTGTGGGTGTCATTACAGTGCTTGGACTGTAAATATCAACAGTCATTCATTGGGTGGTGGGTGTTTGTGTGTCATTACAGTGCTTGGCCTGTTAATATATATCAACAGTCATTTATGGGGTGGTAGGTGTGTAGGATTCATTACAGTGCTTGGACTGTAAATATCAACAATCATTCATAGGGTAGTGGTAGTCAATACAGTGCTTTGACTGTAAATATCAACAGTCATTTATGGTGTGGTGGGTGTCATTACAGTGCTTGGACTGTATACATCAACAGACATTTATGGGGTGGTGCATGTGTAGGTGTCATTACAATGCTTGGACTGTAAATATCAACAGTCATTAATGGGGTGGTGGGTGTGTGGGTGTGATTACAGTGCTTGGACTGTAAATATCAACAGTCATTCATGGGGTGGTGTGTTTGAGGGATTCATTACAGTGCTTGGACTGTAAATATCAACAGTCATTCATGGGGTGGTGGGTGTGTGTATGTTATTACAGTGCTTGGAATGTAAATATCAACAGTCATTTATGGGGTGGTGGATGTGTGGGTGTCATTACAGTGCTTAGACAGCAAATATCAACAGTTATTCATGGGGTGGTGGGTGTGTGGGTGTCATTACACTGCTTGGACTGTAAATATCAACAGTCAGTCATGGAGTGGTGGGTGTGTGGGGGTCATTACAGTGCTTTTACTGTAAGTATCAACAGTCAATCATGGGGTGGTTGGAGTGTTGGTGTCATTACAGTGCAAGGACTGTAAATATTAACAGTCATTGATAGGGTGGTGGGTGTGTAGGTGTCATTACAGTGCTTGGACTGCAAATATCAACCGTCAGTTATGAGGTGGTGGGTGTGATTACAGTGCTTTGACTGTAAATATCAACAGTCATTTATGTGTTGGTGGGTGTGTGTGTCCTTACAATGCTTGGACTGTAAATATCATCAGTCATTCATGGGGTGGTGGGTGTGTGTGTTTCATTACAGTGCTTGGACTGTTAATATATATCAAGATCATTCATGGGGTGGTGGGTGTGTAGGTGTCATTACATTGCTTGGATTGTAAATATCAACCGACATTTATGGGGTGGTGGGTGTCATTACCGTGCTTTAACTGTAAATATCAACAGTCATTCATGGGGTGGTGGATGTGTGGGTGTCATTACAGTGCTTGGACTGCATATATCAACAATTATTCATGGGGTGGTGGTTGTGAGGGTGTCATTACAGTGCTTGAACAACAAATATCAATAGCCATTCATAGGGTGGTGGGTGTGAAGGTGTTATTACAATGCTTGGACTGTAAACATCAACAGTCTTTCATGGGGTGGTGGGTGTTAGGGTGTCATTACAGTGCTTGGACTGTAAATATCAACAGTCATGGTGGGTGTCATTACATAGCTTGGACTTTAAATATCAACAGTCATTTATAGGGATGTGGATGTGTGGGTGTCATTACAGAGCTTGGACTGTAAATATTAACAGACATTTATGGGGTGGTGGGTGTGTGTGTGTCATTAAAATGCTTGGACTGTAAATATCAACGGTCATTGATGGGGTGGTGGGTGTGTGGGTGTCATTACAGTACTTGGACTGTATTTATCAACAGTCATTCATGGGGTGGTGGTTGTGAGGGTGTCATTACAGTGCTTGAACAACAAATATCAATAGTCATTCATAGGGTGGTGGATGTGAGGGTGTCATTACAATGCTTGGACTGTAATCATCAACAGTCATTTATGGGGGGGTGGGTGTTAGGTTGTCATTACTGTGCTTGGACTATAAATATCAATAGTCATTCATAGGGTGGTGTGTCTGAGGGTGTCATTACAGTGCTTGGACTGTATATATCAACAGTCAGTCGTGGGATGGTGGGTGTGTAGGTGTCATTACAGTGCTTGGACTGTAAATATGAACATCCATTTGTGGGGTGGTGTGTGTCATTACAGTGCTTAAACTGTAAATATCAACAGTCATTCATGGGGTGGTGGTTGTGAGGGTGTCATTACAGTGCTTGAACAACAAATATCAATAGTCATTCATAGGGTGGTGGATGTGAGGGTGTCATTACAATGCTTGGACTGTAAACATCAACAGTCATTCATAGGGTGGTGGGTGTTAGGGTGTCATTACAGTGCTTGGACTGTAAATATCAACAGTCATTCATGGATTGGTGGGTTTGGGGGTGTCATTACAGTGCTTGGACTGTAAATATCAACAGTCATTAATGGAGTGGTCAGTGTGTGGATGTCATTACAGTGCTTGGATTGTAAATATCAACTGTCTTTCATGGGGTGGTGTTTGTGTGTGTGTCATTACAGTGCTTGGACTGTTAATATATATCAAAGGTAATTCATTGGGTGGTGGGTGTGGAAGTGTCATTACAGTGCTCTGACTGTATATATCAACGATGATTCATGTGGTGGTGGGTGTCATTACAGTGCTTGGACTGTATATATCAACAATCATTCATAGGGTGGTGGGTGTGTGGGTGTCATTACAGTGCTTGGACTATGACTATCAACAGTCATTTATGGGGTGGTGGGTGTTTGGGTATCATTAAAATGCTTGGACTGTAAATATCAACAGTCATTGATGGGGTGGTGGGTGTGTGGGTGTCATTACAGTGTTTGGGCTATAAATATCAATAGTCATTCATAGGGTGGTGGGTCTGAGGGTGTCATTACAGTGCTTGGACTGTAAATGTCAACAGTCAGTCATGGGATAGTGGGTGTGTAGGTGTCATTACAGTGCTTGGACTGTAAATATCAACATCCATTTATGGGATGGTAGGTGTGTGGGTGTCATTACACTGCTTGGACTGTAAATATCAACAGTCAGTCATGGAGTGGTGGGTGTGTGTGGGTCATTACAGTGCTTGGACTGTAGATATCAACAGTCATTCATGGGGTGGTGGGTGTGTGTATGTTATTACATTGCTTGGAATGTAAATATCAACAGTCATTTAAATGGTGGTGGATGTGTGGGTGTCATTCAGTGCTTGGACAGCAAATATCAACAGTCATTCATGGGGTGGTGGGTGTGTGGGTGTCATTACACTGCTTGGACTGTAAATATCAGCAGTCAGTCATGGAGTGGTGGGTGTGTGGGGGTCATTACAGTTCTTGGACTGTAAGTATCAACAGTCATTCATGGGGTGGTGGGAGTGTTGGTGTCATTACAGTGCAAGGACTGTAAATATCAATAGTCATTAATGGGGTGGTGGGTGTGTAGGTGTCATTACAGTGCTTGGACTGTAAATATCAACCATCATTTATGGGGTGGTGGGTGTGATTACAGTGCTTTGACTGTAAATATCAACAGTCATTTATGGGTTGGTGGGTGTGTGTGTCATTACAGTGCTTGAACTGTAACTATGATCAGTCATTCATGGGGTGGTGGGTGTGTGTGTTTCATTACAGTGCTTGGACTGTTAATATATATCAAGATCATTCATGGGGTGTTGGGTGTGTAGGTGTCATTACAGTGGTTGGACTGTAAATATCAACTGTCATTTATGGGGTGGTGGGTGTCATTACCGTGGTTTAACTGCAAATATCAACAGTCATTCATGGGGTGGTGGATGTGTGTGTGTTATTACAGTACTTGGACTGTAAATATCAACAGTCAATTATATAGTGGTGGATGTGTTTGTGTCATTACAGTGCTTGGGCAGCAAATATCAACAGTCATTCATGGGGTGGTGGGTGTGTAGGTGTCATTACAGTGCTTGGACTACAAATATCAATAGTCATTCATAGGGTGGCAGGTGTGAGGATGTCATTACAGTGCTTGGACTGTAAATATCAACTGTCATTCATGTGGTGTGTCAGGGACATTAGAGTGCTTGTACTGTAAATATCATCAGTCATTTATGGGTTGGTGGGTGTGGGTGTCATTTCAGTGCTTGGACTGTAAATATCAACAGTCATTCATTGGGTGGTGGGTGTTTGTGTGTCATTACAGTGCTTGGCCTGTTAATATATATCAACAGTCATTTATGGGGTGGTAGGTGTGTAGGATTCATTACAGTGCTTGGACTGTAAATATCAACGATCATTCATAGGGTAGTGGTAGTCAATACAGTGCTTTGACTGTAAATATCAACAGTCATTTATGGTGTGGTGGGTGTCATTACAGTGCTTGGACTGTATACATCAACAGACATTTATGGGGTGGTGCATGTGTAGGTGTCATTACAATGCTTGGACTGTAAATATCAACAGTCATTAATGGGGTGGTGGGTGTGTGGGTGTGATTACAGTGCTTGGACTGTAAATATCAACAGTCATTCATGGGGTGGTGTGTTTGAGGGATTCATTACAGTGCTTGGACTGTAAATATCAACAGTCATTCATGGGGTGGTGGGTGTGTGTATGTTATTACAGTGCTTGGAATGTAAATATCAACAGTCATTTATGGGGTGGTGGATGTGTGGGTGTCATTACAGTGCTTAGACAGCAAATATCAACAGTTATTCATGGGGTGGTGGGTGTGTGGGTGTCATTACACTGCTTGGACTGTAAATATCAACAGTCAGTCATGGAGTGGTGGGTGTGTGGGGGTCATTACAGTGCTTTTACTGTAAGTATCAACAGTCAATCATGGGGTGGTTGGAGTGTTGGTGTCATTACAGTGCAAGGACTGTAAATATTAACAGTCATTGATAGGGTGGTGGGTGTGTAGGTGTCATTACAGTGCTTGGACTGCAAATATCAACCGTCAGTTATGAGGTGGTGGGTGTGATTACAGTGCTTTGACTGTAAATATCAACAGTCATTTATGTGTTGGTGGGTGTGTGTGTCCTTACAATGCTTGGACTGTAAATATCATCAGTCATTCATGGGGTGGTGGGTGTGTGTGTTTCATTACAGTGCTTGGACTGTTAATATATATCAAGATCATTCATGGGGTGGTGGGTGTGTAGGTGTCATTACAGTGCTTGGATTGTAAATATCAACCGACATTTATGGGGTGGTGGGTGTCATTACCGTGCTTTAACTGTAAATATCAACACTCATTCATGGGTTGGTAGGTGTGTGTGTCATTACAGTGCTTGGACTGTAAATATCAACATTAATTCATGGGGTGGTGGGTGTGTGTGTGTGTTATTACAGTGCTTGGACTGCAAATATCAACAGTCATTTATGGAGTGGTGGACTGTAAATATCAACTGTCATTAATGGGTTGGTGGGTGTCATTACAGTGATTTGACTGTAAATATCAACAGTCATTCATGGGGTGGTGGATGTGTGGGTGTCATTACAGTGCTTGAACTACATATATCAACAGTCATTTATGGGGTGGTGGGTGTCATTACAGTGCTTGGACTGTAAATATCAACAGTCATTCATGGGGTTGTGGATGTTTGGGTGTCATTACAGTACTTGGACTTTAAATATTAACAGACATTTATGGGGTGGTGGGTGTGTGTGTCATTACAATGCTTGGACAGTAAATATCAACAGTCATTGATGGGGTGGTGGGTGCGTGGGTGTCATTGCAGTGCTTGGACTGTATTTATCAACAGTCATTTATGGGGTGGTGGGTGTAAGGGAGTCATTACAATGCTTGGACAACAAATATCAATAGTCATTAATAGGGTGGTGGGTGTGAGGGTGTCATTACAATGCTTGGACTGTAAATATCAACAGTCAATCATGGGGTGGTGGGTGTCATTAAAGTGCTTGGACTGTAAATATCAACAGTCATTCATTGTGTGGAGGATGTGTGGGTGTCATTACAGTGCTTGAACTACATATATCAACAGTCATTTATGGGGTGGTGGGTGTCATTACAGTGCTTGGACTGTAAATATCAACAGTCATTCATAGGGTTGTGGATGTGTGGGGGTCATTACAGTGCTTGGACTTTAAATATTAACAGACATTTATGGGGTGGTGGGTGTGTGTGTCATTACAATGCTTGGACTGTATTTATCAACAGTCATTTATGGGGTGGTGGGTGTAAGGGAGTCATTACAATGCTTGGACAACAAATATCAATAGTCATTCATAGGGTGGTGGGTGTGAGGGTGTCATTACAATGCTTGGACTGTAAATATCAACAGTCATTCATGGGGTGGTGGGTGTCATTAAAGTGCTTGGACTGTAAATATCAACAGTCATTCATTGTTTGGTGGGTGTGTGGGTGTCATTACAGTGCTTGGACTATAAACATCAACAGTCATTTATGGGGTGGTGCGTGTGTTGGTGTCATTACAGTGCTTGGACGGTAAATATCAACAGTCATTCATGGGGTGGGGGTTGTGGGTGTCATTACAGTGCTAGGACTGTAAATATCAACAGTCATTCATGGAGTGGTCAGTGTGTGGATGTCATTACAGTGCTTGGACTGTAAATATCAACAGTCTTTCATGGGGTGGTGGGTGTGTGTTTCATTACAGTGCTTGAACTGTTAATATATATCAACAGTCATACATTGGGTGGTGGGTGTGTAGGTGTCATTACACTGCTTAGACTGTAAATATCAACCATCATTCATGGGGTGGTGGGTGTAATTACAGTGCTTTGACTGTAAATATCAACAGTCTTTTATGGGGTGGTGGGTGTGTGGGCATCATTACAGTGCTTGGACTGTAACTATCAACAGTCATTCATGGGGTTGTGGGTGTGTGGGTTTTTATTACAATGTTTGGAGTGTAAATATCAACAGTCATTCATAGGGTGGTGGGTGTGAGGGTGTCATTACTGTGCTTGGACTATAAATATCAATAGTAATTCATAGGGTGGTGTGTCTCAGGGTGTCATTACAGTGCTTGGACTGTAAATATTGTAAATATCAACAGTCAGTTGTGAAATGGTGGGTGTGTAGGTGTCATTACAGTGCTTGGACTGTAAATATCAACATCCATTTATGGGGTGGTGTGTGTCATTACAGTGCTTAAACTGTAACTATCAACAGTCATTCATGGGGGGTGGATATGTGGGTGTCATTACAGTGCTTGGACAACAAATATCAACAGTCAATCATGGGGTGGTTGGTGTGTGGGTGTCATTACAGTGCTTGAACTGTAAATATCAACATTCAGTCATGGGGTGGTTGGTGTGTGTGTGTCATTACAGTGCTTTGAGTGTAAGTATCAACAGTTATTCTTGGGGTGTTGGGAGTGTGGGCGTCATTACAGAGATTGGACTGTACATATCAACAGTCATTCATGGGGTGGTGGGTGTGTGGGTGTCATTACAGTGCCTAAACTGTAAATATCAACATTCATTCTTGGGGTGGTGATTGTCATTACAGTACTTGGATTGTAAATATCAAAAGTCATAAATTGTTTGGTTGGTGTGTGGGTGTCATTACAGTGCTTGGACTGTAAATATCAACTGTCATTCCTGAGGTTTGTGGGTGCCATTACCGTGCTTAGACTGTGAATATCAACAGTCATTCATAGGTTGGTGGGTGTGTGTGTTATTTCCGTGCTTGGACAGTAAATATCAACAGTCATTCATGGGGTGGTGGGTGTTTGTGTGTGTTTTTTTTTACAGTGCATGGACCGTAAATATCAACTGTCATTCAGGGGGTGGTGGATGGTAAATATAAACTGTCATTAATGGGGTGGTGGGTGTCATTACATTGCTTTGACTGTAAATATTAACAGTCATTCATTGGGTAGTGGATGTGTGGGTGTCATTACAGAACTTGGACTGCAAATATCAACAGTCATTTATGAGGTCGTGGGTGTCATTACAATGCTTTGACTGTAAATATCAACAGTCATTCATGGGGTTGTGGATGTGTGGGTGTCATTAAAGTGCTTGGACTGTAAATATTAACAGACATTCATGGGGTGGTGGATGTGTGTGTGTCATTACAATGCTTGGACTGTAAATATCAACAGTCATTGATGATGTGGTGGGTGTTTGGGTGTCATTACAGTGCTTGGACTGTATAAATCATAAGTCATTCATGGGGTGGTGGGTGTGAGGGTGTTATTACAGTGCTTGAACTGTAAATATCAACAGTCATTAATTGGGTAGTGTGTGTGAGGGTGTTATTACAGTGCTTGGACTGTGAATTTAAACAGTCATTCATGGGATGGTGGATGTGTGTGTGTTATTACAGTGCTTGGACTGTAAATATCAACAGTCATTCATGGGGTGGTTGGTGTGTTAGTATCATTACAGTGCTAGGACTGTAAATATCAACAGTCATTCATGGGGTGGTGCATGTGAGGGTGTCATTACAGTGCTTGGATTGTAAATATCAACAGTCATTCATGGGGTGGTGGATGTGTGTGTGTTATTACAGTGCTTGGACTGTAAATATCAACAGTCATTCAAGGGGGTGGTGGATGTGTGGGTGTCATTACAGTGCTTGGACTGTAAATATTTACTGACATTAATGGGGTGGTGGATGTGTGTGTGTCATTTCAATGCTTGGACTGTAAACATCAACAGTCACTGATGATGTGGTGGGTGTGTGGGTGTCATTACAGTGCTTGGACTGTATATATCATAAGTCATTCATTAGGTGGTGGGTGTGCGGGTGTTATTATAGTGCTTGGACTGTAAATATCAACAGTCATTAATGGGGTAGTGAGTGTGAGGGTGTCATTACAGTGCTTGGACTGTGAATATCAACAGTCATTCGTGGGATGGTGGATGTGTGTGTGTTATTACTGTGCTTGGACTGTAAATATCAACAGTCATTCATGGGGTGGTTGGTGTGTTGGTATCTTTACAGTGCTAGGACTGTAAATATCAACAGTCATTCATGGGGTGGTGGGTGTGTGGGTGTCATTACAGTGCTTGGACTGAATATATCAATAGTCATTCATGGGGTGGTAGGTGTGAGTGTGTTATTACAGTGCTTGGACTGTAAATATCAACAGTCATTCATGGGGTGGTGCATGTGAGGGTGTCATTACAGTGCTTGGACTGTAAATATCAACAGTCATTCATGGGGTGGTGGATGTGTGTGTGTTATTACAGTGCTTGGAATGTAAATATCAACAGTCATTCATGGGGTGGTGGGTGTGTGGGTGTCATTACAGTGCTTGGACAGCAAATATCAACAGTCATTCATGGGGTGGTGGGTGTGTGGGTGTCATTACAGTGCTTGGACTGTAAATATCAACAGTCAGTCATGGAGTGGTTAGTGTGTGTTATTACAGTGCTTGGACTGTAAGTATCAACAGTCATTCATGGGGTGGGGTTTGGAGTGTTGGTGTCATTACAGTGCTAGGACTGTAAATATCAACAGTCATTCATGGGGTGGTGGGTGTGTGGGTGTCATTACAGTGCTTAGACTGTAAATATCAACAGTCATTCATATGGTGGTTGGAGTCATTACAGTGCTTGGATTGTAAATATCAACAGTCATTCATGGGTTGGTGGGTGTGTGTGTTATTACAGTGCTTGGACTGTAAATATCAACCATCATTAATGGGGTGTTGGGTGTCATTACAGTGCTTTGACTATAAATATCAACAGTCATTCATTGGGTGGTGGATGTGTGGGTTTCATTACAGTGCTTGGACTGCATATATCAACAGTTATTAATGGTGTGGTGGTTGTGAGGGTGTCATTACAGTGCTTGAACAACAAATATCAACAGTCATTCATGGGGTGGTTGGTGTGTTGGTATCATTACAGTGCTAGGACTGTAAATATCAACAGTCATTCATGGGGTTGTGGGTGTGTGGGTGTTATTACAGTGCTTGGACTGAATATATCTATAGTCATTCATGGGGTGGTAGGTGTGAGTGTGTTATTACAGTGCTTGGACTGTAAATATCTACAGTCATTCATGGGGTGGTGCATGTGAGGGTGTCATTACAGTGCTTGGACTGTAAATATCAACAGTCATTCATGGGGTGGTGGATGTGTGTGTGTTATTACAGTGCTTGAACTGTAAATATCAACAGTCATTCATGGGGTGGTGGGTGTGTGGGTGTCATTACAGTGCTTGGACAGCAAATATCAACAGTCATTCATGGGGTGGTGGGTGTGTGTGTTATTACAGTGCTTGGACTGTAATTATCAACAGTCATTCAAGGGTTGTGGGGTGTGTGTGTGTCATTACAGTGCTTGGACTGTTAATATATATCAACAGTCATTCATGGGGTGGGGGGTATGTAGGTGTTATGACCGTGCTTGGAACGTAATAAAAACTATTATTTATGGGGTGGTGGGTGTCATTACCGTGCTTTACCGTAAATATCAACAGTCATTCATGGGGTGGTGCATGTGTGGGTGTCATTACAGTGCTTGGACTGTAAATATCAACAGTCATTCATGGGGTGGTGGGTGTGTGTGTGTTATTACACTTCATTGACTGTAAATATCAACAGTCATTCATGGAGTGGTGGACTGTAAATATCAACCATCATTAATGGGGTGTTGGGTGTCATTACAGTGCTTTGACTATAAATATCAACAGTCATTCATGGGGTGGTGGATGTGTGGGTGTCATTACAGTGCTTGGACTGCATATATCAACAATTATTCATGGGGTGGTGGTTGTGAGGGTGTCATTACAGTGCTTGAACAACAAATATCAATAGCCATTCATAGGGTGGTGAGTGTGAAGGTGTTATTACAATGCTTGGACTGTAAACATCAACAGTCTTTCATGGGGTGGTGGGTGTTAGGGTGTCATTACAGTGCTTGGACTGTAAATATCAACAGTCATGGTGGGTGTCATTACATAGCTTGGACTTTAAATATCAACAGTCATTTATAGGGATGTGGATGTGTGGGTGTCATTACAGAGCTTGGACTGTAAATATTAACAGACATTTATGGGGTGGTGGGTGTGTGTGTCATTAAAATGCTTGGACTGTAAATATCAACGGTCATTGATGGGGTGGTGGGTGTGTGGGTGTCATTACAGTACTTGGACTGTATTTATCAACAGTCATTCATGGGGTGGTGGTTGTGAGGGTGTCATTACAGTGCTTGAACAACAAATATCAATAGTCATTCATAGGGTGGTGGATGTGAGGGTGTCATTACAATGCTTGGACTGTAATCATCAACAGTCATTTATGGGGTGGTGGGTGTTAGGTTGTCATTACTGTGCTTGGACTATAAATATCAATAGTCATTCATAGGGTGGTGTGTCTGAGGGTGTCATTACAGTGCTTGGACTGTATATATCAACAGTCAGTCGTGGGATGGTGGGTGTGTAGGTGTCATTACAGTGCTTGGACTGTAAATATCAACATCCATTTGTGGGGTGGTGTGTGTCATTACAGTGCTTAAACTGTAAATATCAACAGTCATTCATGGGGTGGTGGTTGTGAGGGTGTCATTACAGTGCTTGAACAACAAATATCAATAGTCATTCATAGGGTGGTGGATGTGAGGGTGTCATTACAATGCTTGGACTGTAAACATCAACAGTCATTCATGGGGTGGTGGGTGTTAGGGTGTCATTACAGTGCTTGGACTGTAAATATCAACAGTCATTCATGGATTGGTGGGTTTGGGGGTGTCATTACAGTGCTTGGACTGTAAATATCAACAGTCATTAATGGAGTGGTCAGTGTGTGGATGTCATTACAGTACTTGGATTGTAAATATCAACTGTCTTTCATGGGGTGGTGTTTGTGTGTGTGTCATTACAGTGCTTGGACTGTTAATATATATCAAAGGTAATTCATTGGGTGGTGGGTGTGGAAGTGTCATTACAGTGCTCTGACTGTATATATCAACGATGATTCATGTGGTGGTGGGTGTCATTACAGTGCTTTGACTGTATATATCAACAATCATTCATAGGGTGGTGGGTGTGTGGGTGTCATTACAGTGCTTGGACTATGACTATCAACAGTCATTTATGGGGTGGTGGGTGTTTGGGTATCATTAAAATGCTTGGACTGTAAATATCAACAGTCATTGATGGGGTGGTGGGTGTGTGGGTGTCATTACAGTACTTGGACTGTATTTATCAACAGTCATTCATGGGGTGGTGGGTGTGAGGGTGTCATTACAGTGTTTGGGCTATAAATATCAATAGTCATTCATAGGGTGGTGGGTCTGAGGGTGTCATTACAGTGCTTGGACTGTAAATGTCAACAGTCAGTCATGGGATAGTGGGTGTGTAGGTGTCATTACAGTGCTTGGACTGTAAATATCAACATCCATTTATGGGATGGTAGGTGTCATTACAGTGCTTGGACTGTAAATATCAACAGTCATTCATGGGGTGGTGGATATGTATGTGTCATTACAGTGCTTGGACAGCAAATGTCAACAGTCAATCATGGGGTGGTGGGTGTGTGGGTGTCATTACACTGCTTGTACTGTAAATATAAAGAGTCAGTCATGTGGTGGTTGGTGTGTGTGTGTCATTACAGTGCTTGGACTGTAAGTATCAACAGTTATTCATGGGGTTTTGGGAGTGTGGGTGTCATTACATTGATTGGACTGTAAATATCAACAGTCATTCATGGAGTGGTGGGTGTGTGGGCATCATTACAGTGCCTAGACTGCAAATATCAACAGTCATTAATGGGGTGGTGGTTGTCATTACAGTGCTTGGATTGTAAATATCAACAGTCATTCATTGTTTGGTTGGTGTGTGGGTGTCATTACAGTGCTTGGACTGTAAATATCAACTGTCATTCCTGAAGTTTGTGGGTGCCATTACAGTTCTTGGACTATAAATATCAACAGTCATTCATTGGGTGGTGTGTGTGTGTGTGTTATTACAGTGCATGGACTGTAAATATTAATAGTCATTTATGGGGTGGTGGTGTCATTACAGTGCTCGGACTGTATATATCAATAGTCATTCATGGTGTGGTGGGTGTGAGGGTGTTATTACAGTGCTTGGACTGTAAATATCAACAATCATTCATGGGGTCGTGCATGTGAGGGTGTCATTACAGTGCTTGGACTTAAAATATCAACAGTCATTCATGGGGTTGTGGGTGTGTGTGTGTTATTACAGTGCTTGGATTGTAAATATCAACAGTCATTCATGTGGTGGTAGATGTGTGGGTGTCATAACAGTGCTTGAACAGCAAATATCAACAGTCATTCATGGAGATGTGGGTGTGTGGGTTTAATTACACTGATTGGACTGTAAATATCAATAGTCAGTCATGGAGTGGTGGTTGTGTAGGTGTCATTACAGTGCTTGGACTGTTTATATTAACAGTCATTAATTGGATGGTGTGTGTGAGGGTGTCATTACAGTGCTTGGACTACAAATATCAATAGTCATTCATAGGGTGGCAGGTGTGAGGATGTCATTACAGTGCTTGGACTGTAAATATCAACTGTCATTCATGTGGTGTATCGGTGACATTAGAGTGCTTGTACTGTAAATATCATCAGTCATTCATGGGTTGGTGGGTGTGTTTGTCATTACAGTGCTTGGACTGTAAATATCAACAGTCATTTATGGGGTGGTGTGTGTGTGTGTGTTATTACAGTGCTTGGACTGTAAATATCAACAATCATTCATGGGGTCGTGCATGTGAGGGTGTCATTACAGTGCTTGGACTTAAAATATCAACAGTCATTCATGGGGTTGTGGGTGTGTGTGTGTTATTACAGTGCTTGGATTGTAAATATCAACAGTCATTCATGTGGTGGTAGATGTGTGGGTGTCATAACAGTGCTTGAACAGCAAATATCAACAGTCATTCATGGAGATGTGGGTGTGTGGGTTTAATTACACTGATTGGACTGTAAATATCAATAGTCAGTCATGGAGTGGTGGTTGTGTAGGTGTCATTACAGTGCTTGGACTGTTTATATTAACAGTCATTTATTGGATGGTGTGTGTGAGGGAGTCATTACAGTGCTTGGACTACAAATATCAATAGTCATTCATAGGGTGGCAGGTGTGAGGATGTCATTACAGTGCTTGGACTGTAAATATCAACTGTCATTCATGTGGTGTGTCGGTGACATTAGAGTGCTTGTACTGTAAATATCATCAGTCATTCATGGGTTGGTGGGTGTGTTTGTCATTACAGTGCTTGGACTGTAAATATCAACAGTCATTTATGGGGTGGTGTGTGTGTGTGTGTTATTACAGTGCTTGGACCATAAATATCAACTGTTATTCATAGTGTAGTGGACTGTAAATATCAACCATCATTAATGGGGTGGTGGGTATCATTACAGGGCCTTGACTGTAAATATCAACAGTCATTCATCGGGTGGTGGATGTGTGGGTGTCATTACAGTGCTTGGACTGCATATATCAGCAGTCATTCATTGGTGGTGGGTGTCATTACAGTGCTTGGACTGTATATATTGACAGTCATTCATAGGGATGTGGATGTGTGGGTGTCATTACAGTGTTTGGACTGTAAATATTAACAGACATTTATGGGGTGGTGGGTGTGTGTGTCATTACAATGCTTGGACAGTAAATATCAATAGTCATTCATAGGGTGGTGGGTGTGAGGGTGTCATTATAATGCTTGGAATGTAAATATCAACAGTCATTCATGGGGTGGTGGTTGTGTGGGTGTCATTACAGTGCTTGGACTGTAACTATCAACAGTCATTCATGGGGTGGTGGGTGTGTTGATGTCATTACAATACTTGGACTGTAAATATCAACAGTCATTCATGGGGTGGTGGCTGTGTGGGTGTCATTACAGTTGCATCCGCGGCTGATCACGTTCGCGATACATGATACACCTATGGTAGTGGAACATACCGTTAGGCCAAAGCAGTTCAAGCTAGTTTCATTAGATACAACATCCTTTGAAAAGTGCTGAGTAGCAGCGTGAGGGAATCTTCCATGCTGAGCTACTGATTGCTAGATTCACTCTGTAATTATCTATATATTAATCTCTCTACTATAATCAACTCCATATTGTCATCTTGTATGTAGAGAAAGGGACAATATATATTTACTCACTTTATTTTTATATAAACTCATATCTAACTTATCCATATTTCATATGTAAGCTTAGCATTGTAAATAGCATCATCGACAACCTGTCATCTAAGAAAGGGTGTGGCAGTGTATACCACGAGCGGGGACTACCAGAGAGAGAAGGCGCATTACACACCCTGCCTTGGCTACAACAGGTTCACCTCCTACCCTATATTAGAGAGACACGAGTTGTCTGTATAACCTGTAACCTATACATAATATATTCAGTAAATAGAGACAAGTCCACAAGTTTACTCTAAACCTTGAGTAACTAACTTAGTTCCCCAGGAAGACTAGAGTGGTAGTTCAGAGCAACGGTAAGTTGGCTGAAACCAGAGGTCTACATCGGCGTAGTAAGTAATACTAGCCCGAGAGTAAGTGAGAGTTTCCAGCAGGTGTTTCCGAGAGAAGCTGTTGCTGAGCTTGGACGACCCCACGAGTACATAATGGTGGCAGCGGTGGAACACGTAACATTCACAGTGTCCTGTATTAATTCTATATTCCAAACAGAATACTTGTGTACGTGAGGGGCGGCTTGGGCATTTTTCCTCTTTGGTAACACTGATGGAGCGAGAGCGAGCCAGAGCGATACCAGCTGGGGGTTGCCAGCTAATGGTGGCTGTATAACCTTACCTACTTTAATCAGGCATTTTTCCCTGTGTGCTTTTCCCAGGGAAAAAGAGGAATTGTCTGTTGTGGGTATCTCATCTGGGAAGGAACAAGGATGGACTTAGGAGGGTGAACCAGAAGAGTGAACGGGAGCTGTGAGAGGAACAACTGGCCAGCGTTTACTCTTGGGGTGTGTGGCATCTACACATTCCTTTACTACATGTGCTGAGCATCTCTGTAATCTTCAATTTCTACTTTCTTTGCAAACTTATGTTGCCTTGCAATATGTTCTGCCCGTGAGGCTTCCATATGCTTTCTTACTTCATGGTGAATGGTTGCAAAAGCATGTCCATGGACACTCACATAGTCGCCTACATTATACACTGGGCCTGGTCTTCCAACCAATATATCACATGGTAGGACCTTATCCCCACCATATATAATATAATGTGGAGTCTTTCCCAGTGAGGAATGTATGGAACTATTTATACAGGCGGTTACCTGGCATAACCAATCTTCCCAGCCTGCTTGAATTGAACCTGCCAGATGTCTAAGTACCTCCAAAATCTTCCTATTTACTCTCTCCACCATACCATTACTTTGAGGATGGTATGCAACCGTGAACACCTGCTTAATATTGTAGAGCTTGCAGATTTCTTCTAGGACACTATTTCTAAATTCTGTCTTATTGTCTGACAACAGCACACGGGGTATAGTGTATGTACAAAACAATGAGTTTACTAATGCATGTGCAATGGACTGAGCTGATTTATCTTGTAGAGGAGCTAACACAACAAACCTACTGAAATGATCCACACAAGTCAACAAATACTTTGATCCCTGATAACTTGTAGGTAGCTGTAACACATCTATGGCTACCACATCCCAAGGTTTAGCAGGACTTGGAAATGTTTGCAGAGGAGCGGGTGGTCCCGTAGTTCCTTTGTTCCTCGCACACGATACACATTTCTTTATATGGTTTTCTATGTCCTTACGCATTTTCAACCAGAAATACCTCGACCTAGCTTCTTCTAGATAAGCGTCCCTCCCTTTATGACCTGCTTGCGGTGCATCATGAAGAAGCCTTAATACTGTTTCTATCAGAGACCCTGGCACTACTATTCTGTATGTTTCTTTCCCTTTAACTACAGTTACCTTATGAAGAACATTATCCCTCAGGATAAACTCTGTTGTTCTTAGCGGTAGACCTGGAACTTCTACCTCTTCCCCTGACTCTAGACCATAAATTACCCTTTTCCACATAGGATCTTCCCTTTGCTTTGTCTTTAACTTCTGTGGGGATATTGTACTCAATGTGGTTACAGAGTTCACAGTCTGTCGACTTAATGCATCTGCAACTACATTAATCTTACCAGGTACAAAATTGAAAGTAGGGTTGAACTCCAGAATAGTCAAATGCCATCGTGCTAACTTCCCGGTCATATTCTTCCCCTTGAACAACTCGAGACATGGGCAATGATCAGTACAAACTGTAATAGAGTAACCAAAAATAATAGGACGAAAATGCTTCAAGGCCCACACTATGGCATATGATGTGTAACACTATATTTCTTCTCTGTATCATTTAACGCCTTACTTGCGTAGCCAATGGGTTTTAACTTTCCCCCCTCATCTTCTTGTGCCAATACTGCCCCAAGTCCAACCCCCGATGCATCTGTATGTAAAATAAAAGGTTTCTTGAAATCTGGGAAAGCCAAAACAGGTGGTTGCGTCAGAGCCTCCTTTAATATACTAAATGCCTCTTCTTGTGGTTGACCCCATTCAAACTTATTTGTCTGCTTCAACAGTTTAATCAATGGTGCTGCGTTGCTAGAAAACTGATACACAAAACTCTTGTAGTAACCCGCTAGTCCCAGAAAAGAACGTACATGATCTGCCTTGGTCGATGTTGGAAACTTTAAGATAGCCTTTATCTTATCCTGATTCACATGTATACCTGACTCGTCTACTTCATGCCCCAAATACTTAATCTTTTGTTTCAAGAATTCATACTTACTAAGTTTTAGCTTCAAACCCGCTGATGCTAAACGTTCCAATACCTTTCTTAATTTCTCCAAGTGCGTAGGCACATCCTTTGAGAAAATAATTATGTCATCTAGGTATACTAATGCATCTTTCCCAATTAACCCCGCCAATACATTGTTCACTAGTCTTTGGAAAGTCGTAGGGGCATTGCAGAGCCCAAATGGCATCCTGTGAAACTGATAATGACCCTGATGAGTGGAAAAAGCCGTGATCTCACGATATCGATCGTGAACTGGCACCTGCCAATATCGTGACAGCAAATCCAAGGTAGAAAACACCTTATTTCCCTCACCTATAGCCTGCAACAGGTCATTCAAATGAGGCATTGGGTATTTATCAGGGACGGTCTGTTGATTTACTCTCCTATAGTCAATAACAGGTCTATATGTTCCATCCTTCTTTGGAACCAAAAATATGGGACTACTCCAAGGAGAGGTCGAAGGTTCAATAACCTTCTGTTTTAACATATCCTTCACCGTATCGTCCACTATCTGTCTTTGTGAATGGGGAAGCCTATATGATTTTATGTAACTGGGTTGCGCTTCTCGCTTTAACTTAATCACATGTGAAGTTAGGTCTGTACTACCTAATGATTCCCCTGCAAGAGCTATATGAATGGGGAAGCCTATTGGGAAGGAACAAGGATGGACTTAGGAGGGTGAACCAGAAGAGTGAACGGGATCTGTGAGAGGAACGACTGGCCAGCGTTTACTCTGGGGGTGTGTGGCATCTACACATTCCTTTACTACATGTGCTGAGCATCTCTGTAATCTTCAATTTCTCCATCGGTTAGTTATTTTAATTCTATACACATACACAGTGAACATTAAACACACAATAGTAACATGTTGTTGGGGTATTTTTGTATGCCTATGTAAGTGTATAGGAATTATTTCTACGGGACATGTTTAAGAAATTATCCCAGGGGATTCATCAGAGGATTCAGACAGTAGTAGCAGTTTTGAGGGGGAACTAAACTTTCCACCTTCTCCCAATACCACTAATATACATGAGCAGTTAAGGGGACTGAATAGTCCAGTGCCAGGGCAGTTAAGAAGTGGATATCAATTTCGTGTAGAGGGAAGTGACGAAATAGAGGAAACACGGGAAAACGTGTTTAAGTTACCGCCAAAAGGGCGAGGAAAGGGTAATAAAAATACTACAGTTGTACAAGCTACAATTCCAATGGCGACTGCAAGCACCAGTGTTGTTGGGAAAGCAGCCCAGGCGACAGGGCAGAATGTCACTAACCCTAGTATACAAGGCAATATGGTGGGTAGCGCCCACGGGAATCAGCCAACGAATATTATGAGAGTGTTTACAGGTGAGGATTCAGTACCAAAGTTTGATGGGGATCCAAATAAGAATTATACAATAGAGGAATTTATACGGAGACTTGAGCAGTCTTTCGTGGAGTATAATATTACCGGGGATACAGGTAAAATAGGATATGCAGACTCGAGGATTGAAGGGGAGTTTGCAAGGCAGTTATTAAACTGTAGTTGTCTGTTGGGGAGGTCGTCAAGGGAACAACAGACGTGGGAGGAGTTTAAAAAAACATTAATTACAGTGTACCGAAGGTCGGCTCCAGAGGGATGCTCGGCGTGGGCACATAGAACATTCACGGACTTAGGTTTAAAGGCGTGGATTACACCACTAGAAGTAGCAGTATCAAAGGCGGGTGCGATACGTAAGGATATACAAGATTGTATACAGGACAACAATTGGTCTAAGGATGTTAATGGGGAACAATGGATGAAGGTAAACGATGCCTGTGAGATGTTTGAATATCTCTTGATGTATATAGGTCTATCAGAGGAGGACCAGAGGAGAGTCCGGAAAAAAAAGTTGGAGCGAGGTAAGGGAATCTGGCATTTGATTAATGAGTTAAAATTGGAAATCAGAGATCCCATGGTTGTTAGACCATTTCGCAACCAAAATGCTACGAAGGTACAGACTTCGGTATTGCAAACGGAGGTAACTGACAGGAGGACAGAGGGCGAGCCGGAGACAGGCGTAAATGCAGTCGCGGGGCAAAGGAATACAAGGGGTGGAAATTCTTCTGCGAGGTACCAGGTAGAATGTTTCCATTGTCGTAAGTGGGGCCATGTAAAGGCCGACTGTCCTTAATTACAGAATAGATCTCAAGGGGATCAATATAGAGGTTCAATGAACAGGGGTCAGGCATACCCTAGAGGCGCAGCCAGGCGGGCGCGTGGAAGACAAGCTAGAGGACGTGGTAGAGCGTACCACTATGCACATCAGGATAATTATCAACAAGGAGGAGGTTATGTACCTCCCGGACAGAGTAAGTGGTGTGAAATCCATAAATGGTCGAATCATATAACGGCAGACTGTGGAGTAATAGTACGAGCTATGCATGAGGAAAAATCACGTATGGGGGTCCGGCGATCAGGGTCGGATGAGGCATTATGACACAAGGACGAGAGGAAGAGAATGTCTAGAGATATAGAATTCTCCATAGTGTCGGCAGTCAGTAGAAGTAATCATTTAGCCGTAGGAAATGTAACAATAGAATGAATTCCGGGGGCACTTTTGATTGATACTGGTGCAGTAGTCAATCTAATATCAAAGGTTACCTATCAAAATATTAGAAAACATCATTCTGAGAGGAGTTATGCATTGCAAGAGCCACAATACCAACTGAGTGGGGTGTCAGGAACTACAGTGGATGTTCTTGGAGTTGTGAGGTTGCTAGTTCACTTCCGGGGTAGTTCAAGTTTTGCTGCATCATTTTATGTTGTAAGTAAATTTCATCCTATGGCAAGCGGGTTGCTTGGATTGTCAACCATGGCTGAAAGGAAGATTGAGCTGTACCCAGGGGAGGGTTTAATTGTTCATGAAAATGTACCTTATATGTGTATGGCAACCCCGCAACCCAAACACTCAGACAAAGAGGTTAAAACGGTGGGTTATGTAAGGGGCTTTGAAGAGAAGTCAACCCAAAGGGTCATGAAACAAGATAGACTTTGCGACACTGCTAGGGAGGAAGTCACGCGTTGGACTGTTGTTACTGCTATTGTACCTGATGCGCACAGGCTGCAACCGCAGGAAATGATTCAGTTCAAGGTGTGTTTGAAAGGAGTGAAAGAAGGCATAGATGTGGTGTGCATGTCTGAAACATGTAAGTTGAAAGGGGTGTCGCTAGAGTCTACCTTAACTACAGTAAAGTCAGGGGGTGAGACTGTGGTGCTGGCTGTAAATAATACAGGAGTAGAGATTGAAGTTAAGCCAGGCAGTCAATTGTGTGATTTTCTCGTATACCATGGTACGGTATTAGAGCCAAAGCATAACCTACCAGTTGTGAGTGTTGTTGGTTGTATTGGTGCATCTCCTTCATCAGAATTGAGAAGTCAAGTTAAAACCTGGGGAAACTCAGAAGGGAAAGAAGAGTTGTTACAGTTACTTCAAGGGTATAGGAAGGCTAAGCCTTGATTAAATTAAATTTAATGTTATTGTGAACTGAAGGGACGCAGTTGTTTTTAGCGTGGCCGAGCAATGTATCCGCGGCTGATCACGTTCGCGATACATGATACACCTATGGTGGTGGAACATACCGTTAGGCCAAAGCAGTTCAAGCTAGTTTCATTAGACACAACATCCTTTGAAAAGTGCTGAGTAGCAGCGTGAGGGAATCTTCCATGCTGAGCTACTGATTGCTAGATTCACTCTGTAATTATCTATATATTAATCTCTCTACTATAATCAACTCCATATTGTCATCTCGTATGTAGAGAAAGGGACAATATATATTTACTCACTTTATTCTTATATAAACTTATATCTAACTTATCCATATTTCATATGTAAGCTTAGCATTGTAAATAGCATCATCGACAACCTGTCATCTAAGAAAGGGTGTGGCAGTGTATACCACGAGCGGGGACTACCAGAGAGAGAAGGCGCATTACACGCCCTGCCTTGGCTACAGCAAGTTCACCTCCTACCCTATATTAGAGAGACACGAGTTGTCTGTATAACCTGTAACCTATACATAATATATTCAGTAAATAGAGACAAGTCCACAAGTTTACTCTAAACCTTGAGTAACTAACTTAGTTCCCCAGGAAGACTAGAGTGGTAGTTCAGAGCAACGGTAAGTTGGCTGAAACAAGAGGTCTACAGCGGCGTAGTTAGTAATACTAGCCCGAGAGTAAGTGAGAGTTTCCAGCAGGTGTTTCCGAGAGAAGCTGTTGCTGAGCTTGAACGACCCCACGAGTACACAGTGCTTGGAGTGTAAATATCAACAGTCATTCATAGGGTGGGGGGTGTGAGGGTGTCATTACAGTGCTTGGACTATAAATATCAATAGTCATTCATAGGGTGGTGTGCCTGAGGGTGTCATTACAGTGCTTGGACTGTAAATGTCAACAGTCAGTCATGGGATGGTGGGTGTGTAGGTGTCATTACAGTGCATGGACTGCAAATATCAACATCCATTTATGGGGTGGTGGGTGTCATTACAGTGCTTAAACTGTAAAAAGCAACAGTCATTCATGGGGTGGTGGATATGTGGGTGTCATTACAGTGCTTGGACAGCAAATATCAACAGTCAATCATGGGGTGGTGGGTGTGTGGGTGTCATTACAGTGCCTAGACTGTAAATATCAACAGTCATTCATGGGGTGGTGGTTGTCATTACAGTGCTTGGATTGTAAATATCAACAGTCATTCATTGTTAGGTTGGTGTGAGGGTGTCATTACAGCGCTTGGACTGTAAATATCAACTTTCATTCATGAGGTTTGTGTGTGCCATTACAGTGCTTAGACTGTGAATATCAACAGTCCATGAATTGGACATGATTTTTGACACTTCCACTAACGACTATGCAGATGGGGACAGAGAGCGGGCCTGTGGCCTTTAGTCCCCATCTTTTTTCTTAATATAGAAAAAAAAAAAAAAATCATGGGTTGGTGGGTGTGTGTGTCATTTCAGTGCTTGTACTGTAAATATCAACAGTCATTCATGGGGTGGTGGGTGGGTGTGTGTTTTTACAGTGCATGGACTGTAAGTATCAACAGTTATTCATAGGGTGTTGGGAGTGTTGGTGTCATTACAGTGATTGGACTGTAAATATGAACAGTCATTCATTGTTTGGTTGGTGTGTGGGTGTCATTACAGCGCTTGGACTGTAAATATCAACTGTCATTCATGAGGTTTGTGGGTGCCATTACAGTGCTTGGACTGTGAATATCAACAGTCAAATATGGGTTGGTGGGTGTGTGTGTCATTTCAGTGCTTGGACTGTAAATATCAACTGTCATTCATGAGGTGGTGGACTGTAAATATCAACCGTCATTAATGGGGTGTTGGGTGTCATTACATTATTTGACTGTAAATATTAACAGTCATTCATTGGGTAGTGGATGTGTGGGTGTCACTACATTCCTTGGACTGAAAATATCAAGAGTCATTTATGGGGTGGTGGGTGTCATTACAGTGCTTGGACTGTAAATATCAACAGTCATTCATGGGGTGGTGGATGTGTGGGTGTCATTACAGTGCTTGGACTGTAAATATTAACAGACATTCATGCGGTAGTGGATGTGTGGGTGTCATTACAATGCTTGGACTGTAAATATCAACAGTCATTGATGGGGTGGTGGGTGTGTGGGTGTTATTACAGTGCTTGGACTGCAAATATCAACAGTCATTTAAGGGGTGGTGAGTGTGAGGGTGTCATTACATTGCTTGGACTGTAAATATCAACAGTCAATTATAGGATGGTGGGTGTGTGTGTGTTATTATAGTGCTTGGACTATAAGTATCAACAGTCATTCATGGGGTGGTGGGAGTGTTTATGTCATTACAGTGCTAGGACTGTAAATATCAACAGTCATTCATGGGGTGGTGGGTGTCATTACAGTGCTTGGATTGTAAATATCAACAGTCATTCATGGGTTGGTGTGTGTGTGTGTTATTACAGTTCTTGGACTGTAAATATCAACAGTCATTCATGGGCTGGTGGGTGTGTAGGTGTCATTACAGTGCTTGGACTGTTAATATGTACTGTCATTTATGGGGTGGTGGGTGTCATTACCGTGCTTTGACTGTAATTATCAACAGTCATTCATGGGTTGGTAGGTGTGTGTGTCATTACAGTGCTTCGACTGTAAATATCAACAGTCATTCATGGGATGGTGGGTGTGTGTGTGTTATTACAATGCTTGGACCGTAAATATCAACAGTCATTCATTGGGTGGTGAACTGTAAATATCAACCATCATTAATGGGGTTTGTGGGTGTCATTACAGTGCTTTGACTGTATTTATCAACAGTCATTCATTGGGTGGTGGGTGTGAGGGAGTCATTACAGTGCTTGGACAACAAATATCAATAGTCATTCATAGGGTGGTGGGTGTGAGGGTGTCATTACAATGCTTCGACTGTAAATATCAACAGTCATTCATGGGGTGGTGGGTGTCATTACCATGCTTGGACTGTAAATATCAACAGTCATTCATTGGGTGGTGGGTTTGTGGGTGTCATTACAGTGCTTGGATTGTAAACATCAACAGTCATTCATGGGGTGGTGGGTGTGTGGGTTTTATTACAGTGCTTGGACTGTAAGTATCAACAGTCATTCATGGGGTGGTGGGAGTGTTGGTGTCATTACAGTGCTAGGACTGTAAATATCAACAGTCATTCATGCGGTGGTGGGTGTGTGGGTGTCATTACAGTGCCTAGACTGTAAATATCTACAGTCATTCTTGGGGTGGTGGGTGTCATTACAGTGCTTTGATTGTAAATATCAACAGTCATTCATGGGTTGGTGAGTGTGTGTGTTATTACAGTGCTTAGACTGTAAATATCAACAGTCATTCATGGGGTGGTGGGAGTGTTGGTGTCATTACAGTGCTAGGACTGTAAATATCAACAGTCATTTATGCGGTAGTGGGTGTGTGGGTGTCATTACAGTGCCTAGACTGTAAATATATACAGTCATTCATGGGGTGGTGGGTGTCATTACAGTGCTTTGATTGTAAATATCAACAGTCATTCATAAGTTGGTGTGTGTGTGTGTTATTACAGTGCTTGGACTGTAAATATCAACAGTCATTCATGAGGTGGTGGTTGTGAAGGTGTCATTACAGTGCTTGGACTGTAAATATCAACCGTCATTTATAGGGTGGTGGGTGTCATTACCGTGCTTTGACTGTAAATATCAACAGTCATTTATGGGTTGGTGGGTATATGTGTCATTACAGTGCTTGGACCGTAAATATCAACAGTCATTCATGGAATGGTGGACTGTAAATATCAACCATCATTAATGGAGTGGTGGGTGTCATTACAGAGCTTTGACTGAATTTATCAACAGTCATTCATGGGGTGGTGGGTGTGAGGGAATCATTACAGTGCTTGGACAACAAATATCAATTGTCATTCATAGGGTGGTGGGTGTGAGGGTGTCATTACAATGCTTGGAGTGTAAATATCAACAGTCATTCATGGGGTGGTGGGTGTGAGGGTGTCATTACAGTGCTTCGACTATAAATATTAATAGTCATTTATAGGGTGGTGGGTCTGAGTGTGTCATAACAGTGCTTGGATTGTAAATATCAACAGTCATACATGGAGTGATGGGTGTGTAGGTATCATTACAGTGATTTGACTGTAAATATCAACATCCATTTATGGGGTGGTGGGTGTCATTACAGTGCTTGGACTGTAAATATCAACAGTCATTCATGGGGTGGTGGATATAAGGTTGTCATTACAATGCTTGGACAGCAAATATCAACAGTCAATCATGGGTTGTTGGGTGTGTGGGTGTCATTACAGTGCTTGGACTGTAAATATCAACAGTCAGTCATGGGGTGGTTGGTGTGTGTGTGTCATTACAGTGCTTGGACTGTAAGTATCAACAGTCATTAATGAGGTGTTGAGAGTGTGGGTGTCATTACAGTGCTTGGACTGTAAATATAAATAGTCATTTATTGGGTGGTGGGTGTGTGGGTGTCATTACAGTGCCTAGACTATAAATATCAACAGTCATTCATGGGGTGGTGGTTTTCATTACAGCGCTTGGATAGTAAATATCAACACTTATTCATTGTTTAGTTGGTGTGTGGGTGTCATTACTGTGTTTGGACTGTATATATCAACTGTCATTCATGGGGTTTATGGGTGCCATTACAGTGCTTGGACTGTGAATATCAACAGTCATTATGGGTTGGTGGGTGTGTGGGTGTCATTACATTGCTTGGACTGTAACTATCAATAGTCATTCATATGGTGGTGGGTGTGTGGGTGTCATTACAGTGTTTGGACTGTAAATATTAACAGTCATTCATGGGGTGGTGGGTGAGTGGGTGTCATTACAGTGCCTAGACTGTAAATATCAACAGTCATTCACGGGGTGGTGGGTGTCATTACAGTGCTTTGATTGTAAATATTAACAGTCATTTATTGGGTGGTGGGTGTGTGGGTGTCATTACACTGCTTGGACTGTATATATCAACTGTCATTCATTGGGTGTGTGGGTGTCATTATAGTGCCTAGACTGTAAATATCAACAGTCATTCATGGGGTGGTGGACTGTAAATATGAACCATCATTAACCCCTTAGGACCGACTTCTTTTTTTCTTTTCTTTTTCATCCCCAGCCGATTTCTTGGTGTCAATTTTCAACTTTCATGTAAGCAAATTTTGTTTTTACAGAATGAAAGAGTTTGAATTTACACACCAGGAACTGAAAACGGGAGCATCCTAGGTGTACGCGTTTGCGTATGACAGAGCGTCAAAATCCGAATATAAATAAATAGTATCCCCTGAAACGCATGAAAGAAAACCTCATACGCTCTGCGTACCTGTAAATATGTATATAAACACCTAAATAATGCGTTTAAGTGGTTTTCAATGATAATAAACGTATTTCAGTGTAATTTTGTCTGTCTAGACTCTCCTGGAGTATAGTAGACAGCAGAGAGATACGAGAAGCATAAGAAAACACCATGTAGTGGTGAGATATTTCCTTGTTGGCATACGCAGCTGCCAGACACCACTACCACAGTCAATCCTTTCCTCAAGGACGTTAGCTTTCCATCGTTACCAATGCCAGCTCGCTAGCTACTCGCTACAGTTTTTTATAGGTACGTCGACATGTCGGTGATTCGGAGCGAACCATTAATTTTTTTATCACCGATGTGTCGGTCAATCGGTCCTAAGGGGTTAATGGGGTGGTGGGTGTCATTACAGTGCTTTGACTGTAAATATCAACAGTCATTTATGGTGTAGTGGATGTGTGGGTGTCAATACAGTGCTTGGAATGCAAATATCAACAATTATTCATGGGGTGGTAGGTGTCATTACAGTATTTGAACTGTAAATATCAACAGTTATTCATGGGGTGGTGGATGTGTGGGTGTCATTTCCTTGCTTGGACTGTGAATATTAACAGACATTCATGGGGTGGTGGGTGTGTAGGTGTTATTACAATGCTTGGACTGTAAATATCAACGGTCATTAATGGGGTGGTGGGTGTGTGGGTATCAATACAGTGCTTGGACTGTATATATCAACAGTCATTCATGGGGTCGTGGGTGTGAGGGTGTCATTACAGTGCTTGGACTACAAATATCAATAGTCATTCATGGGGTGGTGGGTGTGTGTGTGTTATTACAGTGCTTGGACCGTAAATATCAACAGTCATTTATGGAGTGGTGGACTGTAAATATCAACCATCATTAATGGGGTGGTTGGTGTCATTACAGTGCCTTGACTGTAAATATCAACAGTCATTCATGGGGTGGTGGATGTGTATGTGTCATTACAGTGCTTGGACTGTAAGTATCAACAGTCATTTATGGGGTTGTGGGTGACATTACAGTGCTTTGACTGTACATTTCAAACATCATTTATTCGGTGGTGGGTGTCATTACAGTGCTTTAACTGTAAATATCAACAGTCATTCATGGGTTGGTGGGTGTGTGTGTCATTACAGTGCTTGGACTGTATATATCAACAGTCATTCATGGGGTGGTGGGTGTGTGTGTTATTACAGTGCTTGGACCGTAAATATCAACAGTCATTCATGAAGTGGTGGACTGTAAATATCAACCATCATTAATGGGGTGGTGGGTGTCATTACAGTGCCTTGACTGTAAATATCAACAGTCATTCATGGGGTGGTGGATGTGTAGGTGTCATTACAGTGCTTGGACTACAAATATCAATAGTCATTTATAGGGTGGTGGGTGTGAGGATGTCATTACTGTGCTTGGTCTGTAAATATCAACTGTCATTCATGGGGTGTGTCGGTAACATTACAGTGCTTGTACTGTATATATCAACAGTCATGCATGGGTTGGTGGGTTGGTGTGTCATTACAGTGCTTGGACTGTAGATATCAACAGTCCTTTATGGGGTGGTGGGTGTCATTACAGTACTTAGACTATAAATATCAACAGTCATTCATAGGGTGGTGGGTGTGAGGGTGTCATTACAGTGCTTGGACTATAAATATCAATAGTAATTCATAGGGTGTTGGGAGTGAGGGTGTCATTACAGTGCTTAGACTGTAAATATCAACAGTCATACATGGGGTGGTGGGTGTGTATGTGTCATTACAGTGCTTGGACTGTAAGTATCAACAATAATTTATGGGGTTGTGGGTGTCATTACAGTGCTTGGACTGTAAATATCAACCGTCATTTGTCGGGTGGTGGGTGTCATTACAGTACTTTGACTGAAATATAAACAGTCATTCATGGGTTGGTGGGTGTTTGTGTCATTACAGTGCTTGGACTGTAAATATCAACAGTCATTATTGGGGTGGTGGGTGTGTGTGTTATTACAGTGCTTGGACCGTAAATATCAACAGTCATTCATGGATGGGTGGACTGTAAATATCAACCATCATTAATGGGGTGGTTGGTGTCATTACAGTGCCTTGACTGAAAATATCAACAGTCATTCATGGGGTGGTGGATGTGTATGTGTCATTACAGTGCTTGGACTGTAAGTATCAACAGTCATTTATGGGGTTGTGGGTGACATTACAGTGCTTGGACTGTACATTTCAAACATCATTTATTCGGTGGTGGGTGTCATTACAGTGCTTTAACTGTAAATATCAACAGTCATTCATGGGTTGGTGGGTGTGTGTGTCATTACAGTGCTTGGACTGTAAATATCAACAGTCATTCATGGGGTGGTGGGTGTGTGTGTTATTACAGTGCTTGGACCGTAAATATCAACAGTCATTCATGAAGTGGTGGACTGTAAATATCAACCATCATTAATGGGGTGGTGGGTGTCATTACAGTGCCTTGACTGTAAATATCAACAGTCATTCATGGGGTGGTGGATGTGTAGGTGACATTACAGTGCTTGGACTACAAATATCAATAGTCATTTATAAGGTGGTGGGTGTGAGGATGTCATTACTGTGCTTGGTCTGTAAATATCAACAGTCATTTATGGGGTGGTGGGTGTCATTACAGTACTTAGACTATAAATATCAACAGTCATTCATAGGGTGGTGGGTGTGAGGGTGTCATTACAGTGCTTGGACTATAAATATCAATAGTAATTCATAGGGTGTTGGGAGTGAGGGTGTCATTACAGTGCTTAGACTGTAAATATCAACAGTCATACATGGGGTGGTGGGTGTGTATGTGTCATTACAGTGCTTGGACTGTAAGTATCAACAATAATTTATGGGGTTGTGGGTGTCATTACAGTGCTTGGACTGTAAATATCAACCGTCATTTGTCGTGTGGTGGGTGTCATTACAGTATTTTGACTGAAATATAAACAGTCATTCATGGGTTGGTGGGTGTTTGTGTCATTACAGTGCTTGGACTGTAAATATCAACAGTCATTATTGGGGTGGTGGGTGTGTGTGTTATTACAGTGCTTGGACCGTAAATATCAACAGTCATTCATGGATGGGTGGACTGTAAATATCAACCATCATTAATGGGGTGGTGGGTGTCATTACAGTGCCTTGACTGTAAATATCAACAGTCATTCATGGGGTGGTTGATGTGTGGGTGTCATTACAGTGCTTGGACTGCATATATCAACAGTCATTCATGGGGTGGTGGGTGTCATTACAGTGCTTTAAGTGTAGATATTAACAGTCATTCATGGGGTGGTAGATGTGTGGGTGTCATTACAGTGCTTGGACTGTAAATATTAACAGACATTTATTGGCTTGTGTGTGTTTGTGTCATTACAATGCTTGGACTGTAAATATCAATGGTCATTGATGGGGTGGTGTGTGTGTGGGTTTCATTACAGTGCTTAGACTGTATATATCAACAGTCATTCATGGGGTTGTAGGTGTGAGGGAGTCATTACAGTGCTTGGACAACAAGTATCAATAGTCATTCATAGGGTGGTGGGTGTGAGGGTGTCATTACAATGCTTGGACTGTTAATATCAACAGTCATTTATGGGATGGTTGGTGTCATTATTGTGCTTGGACTGTAAATATCAAAAGTCATTCATTGGGTGGTGGGTGTGTGGGTGTTCTTACAGTGCTTGGAATGTAAACGTCAACAGTCATTTATGGGGTGGTGGGGGTTTTGGTGTCATTACAGTGCTTTGATTGTAAATATCAACAGTCATACATGGGGTGGTGGGTGTGTATGTGTCATTACA
Source organism: Petrolisthes cinctipes (assembly GCA_033782935.1). Lineage (NCBI taxonomy): Eukaryota > Metazoa > Arthropoda > Malacostraca > Decapoda > Porcellanidae > Petrolisthes > Petrolisthes cinctipes. The sequence continues at coordinate 730,806 of JAWQEG010000068.1, forward strand.
GTGCTTGGACTGTAAGAATCAACAGTCATTTATGGGGTTGTTGGTGTCATTACAGTGCTTGGACTGTAAATATCAAACGTCATTTATTGGGTGGTGGGTGTCATTACAGTGCTTTGACTGTAAATATCAACAGTCATTCATGGGTTGGTGGGTGTGTGTGTTATTACAGTGCTTGGACCATAAATATCAACAGTCATTCATGGAGTGGTGGACTGTAAATATCAACCATCAATAATGGGGTGGTGGGTGTCATTACAGTGCCTTGACTGTAAATATCAACAGTCATTCATGGGGTGGTGGATGTGTAGGTGTCATTACAGTGTTTGGACTACAAACATCAATAGTCATTTATAGGGTGGTGGGTGTGAGGATGTCATTACAGTGCTTGGTCTGTAAATATCAACTGTCATTCATGGAGTGTGTCGGTAACATTACAGTGCTTGTTCTGTATATATCAACAGTCATTAATGGGTTGGTGGGTGTGGGTGTCATTACAGTGCTTGGACTGTAATTATCAACAGTCATACATGGGGTGGTGGGTGTGTATGTGTCATTACAGTGCTTGGACTGTGTAAGGGAATAGGCAAACGGGCAATAAGTAAGTAATTACTTGTATGGGTTTGAACTAATGGATGGATATTATAAGGCGTTTTCAAGTTCATTTCGAGCTACATCCGAGTTATCTTGGAGTTTCTTGTGCATCCCATTCCTCACTAGTCTCGCAACCTCCAAACACGACGGTAAGACCATTCCGTGATCTTATATTGGTATTGTGAAGTGAAACTTATTTACTGTGTTTCTCCAGAATAACTTTAGTTTTCTGAGTGCTTTTTGTTTAAGTTTGCATGTCATCCGTGACTCATTGATTAATAGTGGGACTGTGCTAATTATTATTACTGTGATTTTTAACATTGGAGGCGGGATCCTACCCTCGTCAAGGGCCGGGCGAGAGAGGCATCCTGTACCTGATTTCCTGCACTCCTGTATGTTTTGTGGAAAGTGACCCCCTCAACCTTGTGGAGCGATATCCCCTGCCAGTGGAGTCCGTGGTGGAGAGTGTGAGGCCCAGAGCCGGTGAGATGATAGCAGACACAAGCTGGTGTGGCCAGTAGAGCACCTCCAAACAGTCTCCGTGACTGTGTGGCTGGTGTTAGTGCCGTACTCCTGTACGTTTAATGACAGGGAAGTGCTCTGGCAGGGAGTTGATTTAATGTATATTCGAAGATTAATGTTGTGGGGGACACCTCTGATATGTATGTTATCCAATATATATATTGTAAATAAATGTATATAGTTTTCTCCTCGTTTCCCTCAGCCTCAGATTGGTGAGAACTCAATAAGATAAAAGATCCTGGTTATTACTTTACACTGGCGACCTCGCCAGGATGAGTGCTTACCTCTCTGTTGCGGAGGATATCGGGCTGATTTATACATTTGTTTACGGTAAGGGCCATTTTGTTGTATGTATAACGTGTGGCTTGTTTTCCCGCCATGGGTAGTTTGTCGTCCTTGGGGCCCGGAGACAAACTTTGTGTACTCCGTGTATACATTTGTGTGCTTGTATATTCAGTGTATACTTATTTTCCACATCATTGATTAAGCCTAGTCTCCTGTAGGTAGTTCCTTGTGCTGTCTTCCGGCCGGGAAGAGAGGACTATCAGTTAGTAGGGTTACTAGGAATCATGATCGTTTGCTATCATCACAAATAGCCAGTTTTCTAATCTGTATGTGAGTATAGTACACCAGTACTTCTCGCTTAGCCATCCAAGGCTATTTGAGTCTAGTCAAGTTATTATTTACCCTTGTTGTCTTTTATTGTTTGTAATGGATCTCTCTATTGATGGCCTTAAGGCTCAAGCTGAGTCCCTAGGTCTCACAGGTGCAGATGTTGCGAAATTTGTTATGCAGCAGCAGGCTATAGCTAGAGAGGAAAGAGCGTTAGAAAGAGAGGAAAGAGAGAAAGAAAGAGCTCGTGAAGAGCGATTAGAGAAATTAAGATTAGAAAACTCTCTTGAGTTAGCTAAATTAAATAACCCCCAGGCTAATACCTTAACCCCAGCTCTCCCCGAACCTAGTAAACCTACACTACCCTTCTATAAAGACGGGGAAGATATTTCATCCTACCTTATAAGGTTTGAAAGGATTGCCAGCCTTTTAGCTATTAAGAAGGATACTTACGCAGTTTGCCTTGGTAGTCTTCTTACCGGGAAGTGTGTAGACATTTATACTAGCCTGTCACCAGAGATAACAGAAGACTACGACCTCCTGAAAGCAGCTCTTTTAAGAGGTTTCTGTAAAACCCCTGATAGTTATCGTCAGGAATTTAAATTTGTTAAGATAAAGTTCGGGGAAACCTATGATACATTTTCAATACAACTTGGGCGTTTATTAGACCAGTGGATGGCCTCTTGTAATGTTCAGAGTGAGTACGAGTCCTTAAGAAATTTTCTCCTTCTAGACCAGTTTTTATCATCGCTTTCCCCGGACTTGAGGATCTTCATCAAGGAGCACAGTGTGACTAGTCTGAAGGAAGCTGTGACCCTGGCTGATAACTGGGCATCGGCTCATGGTGCATACCCAAAGAATAAGTTTGATGGCAATAAAGGTAAGAAATTCGCTTCATCCTTTAGTACAACCCAAACTGCTCAGTCTGAACCTAATAAACCATTATCACAGCCTCAGACTAGCCTCACAGCTTCCTTTAGGAGGGATTATACTAACGTAACATGTCATGGATGTGGGGAGAAGGGGCATATCAAACCACGGTGTCCTAAGAACCCCGCTGCTTTTAAACAAAATCCCTCAATGATTACTGAAGTACAGAGAATTGGATATTGTTTTAAAGATAGTCAACCTCCTGAGTATACTACTTGTGGAACGGTGAATGGTGTTTGGGTATCTACTATAATCAGAGATTCAGGTTGTTCTTGTATACTAGTGTCGGAAGATGTTCTCCCCGATATGGATGTGACGGGATGTAGATTTGTAGAAGTGTCTGATTACCTAGGTCGTCGAGACTATTTTCCTGAAGTACGGTGTTATATCAAATGTCCCTACTACACTGGGTGGGCCAATGTACTTCGAGCCCCTATATCGTTCTGTTGTGTTCTGATTGGGAATGTGCCCGGTGCTCGTAAACTTTGTGAAGAGGAAAGTGAAAGTGCAGAGGCCAGTGAAGTCGTTAACGCTGTTCAGACTAGGTCGGCACGTGATAAAAAGATACATCCTTTAGTTTTACCCAAAGTAGCTCCACTGGATATAACCCCACAACAGTTTGCTAAACTTCAGGAATCTTGCCCTACACTTTCGCCAAGGTACTATCAGGTGAAACGAAAGTTGCACGGAATGGAAGTGCTTTCATGTACAAAGTCACTGATGGATTAATATATCGTGTATGTTCTTCCTCTAAGTTCAAAGAGAAAGTTGGTAAGAAAGTTTTAGTTATACCTAGTGATTGTAGGAAGTTTATTCTTTCAGTAGCTCATGAAAGTCCTTTTTCTGGCCATTTCTCACATAGGAAGACGGAGATGAAGGTTAAAGAGATATTTTTCTGGCCAGGGATGACTGTGGACATCAGGGATTTTTGTAGGTCTTGTGAAAAGTGTCAACGGATGTCACCTAGGGGTAGAGTGAAGCTGGTACCTCTCCAGACATTACCGATAATCACTGAACCATTTTCCCGGGTGGCCATTGATCTGGTTGGTCCTTTATCCCCTCCATCTTCAGAAGGTCACAGGTACATTTTGACATTGATTGACTTTGCCACTGGGTTTCCTGAAGCCTTACCCCTCAAATCAATCGACACCATATCTGTCGCTGAAGCATTAATAACCATCTTTTCCTGGGTGGGCATACCTCGCGAAATACTGTCGGATCAAGGGACCCAGTTCACGCCTCAGCTAATGCAGGAGATCCATAAACTCTTAGGGGTTAAGCCTATGTTTACCACACCCTATCACCCTAGAAGTAATGGTCGGATTGAGAGGCTTCATTCTACCCTTAAAGCTGGTTTGAGAAAACTTTGTTCAGATAAACCTACCGAATGGCACAGATACCTGATCCCTACTATGTTTGCTTTGCGTGAAATCCCTAGTGACTGAACAGGTTTTTCAGCCTTCGAGATGTTGTATGGGAGAAAGGTGAGGGGGCCCTTAGCAGTCTTGAGAGACCTATGGGAAGATCGAAAGGCTGATGAGGATGCCCGCACCTCTTTCCAATATGTTATTGAATTGAGAAGTAAGTTAGAAGAATGTGCCAGAATTGCTGCTCAGAATGCAGACATTTCATGTGCAAGGTACAAGTCTTATTTTGATTTAAAATCTCAAGACCGTAAATTTAAACCTGGTGATGAAGCTCTGGTCTTGTTGCCAGATACTCATAACAAATTACTGATGTCTTGGAAAGGACCTTTTCCTGTACTTGAGTGTAAGAATAAGGTTACATATGTAATAGAAGAGAAAGGGAAGAGGAAGCTTTATCATATAAATCTCTTAAAGAAGTACCATCGAAGAGCTCATGTAGGACTGGCGCATGTGGTGGATGAGCCTAACCCTGATCATGATTTCAGACCTTTGTTGACTGTACAAGCTTGTGTGATGTCCGAGGAGGATGAGGATGGTGATGATTCGAAGTTTCCTACTGTACCAACTACCTCAGTAGAATATGATCTCTCCTTCCAGGTAAATGATCGACCCCTAATTTGTCCTGATCTGTCCCAGAGTGAAGCAGAGGAAATATTACATCTCAAAGCCCAGTACAGTGATGTGTTCTCAGATGTCCCAGGACTTACTACAGCACTTGATCATGACATTGTCCTGTCATCTTCAGAGCGCCTAAAATCTAACTCTTACCCCATCCCCATCCACCTTCGGCCGCATTTTGAAAAGGAAGTAGACAATCTGCTTGAACAGGGACTAATTAGACCTTCCTCTTCCCCTCACTCCTCACCTGTAGTTCTTGTCAAAAAGCCGGATGGCAGCTATCGCATGACCATAGATTATAGAACACTTAACAGTGTCACTGTATTTCATGCTGAACCTATGTGTACTATGGAAGAAGATTTGCACAAATTTACAGGTGCTAAGTATTTTTCAGAACTTGATCTAACTAAAGCATATTATCAGATCCCACTGTCTGAAAGAAGCAAACCCTTGACAGCATTTCAAACCCATAGGGGTCTGATGGAATTTAATAGACTTCCATTTGGGCTAGTAACTGCTTGTGCAACCTATATACGACTAATGAGGATTGTTCTTGCAGGTTTGAAGAATGTGTCTTTCTATTTTGATAATGTATTCATATATTCAGCTACTTGGGAGGAACACATTCAAGCTCTTACTTCCGTTCTAGACAGATTAAAAGCTTTCAGTTTGACAGCCAAACTTAGTAAATGTAGATTTGGATTTCCCTCCATTCAGTACTTGGGCTATATTGTAGATGGAAAGCATATACAAGCTCAGATAGATAAGATTAGGGCTATATTGGGAATTACCCCTCCATCCACCAAGAAAACTTTAAGATCATTCTTGGGAATTATTTCATTTTATAGGAGGTTCATTCCCAATGCAGCAACTCTGTCCGCCCCACTATCTGATTTACTACGCAAAGGTGTTCGGGAACCATTACCCTGGACCGATGAAGTAAGAGGTAATTTTGAGAAATTAAAAGCTTCTTTAGCTACATACCCTATTCTCCGATTACCAAATCCTAATCTCCCTTTTGTTCTTCGGACAGATTCCTCGGCTTTTGGCCTCGGAGCAGTACTACTCCAGTACATTGATGGGGTGTCTTTTCCCATTGCCTATGCAAGCAGAAAACTGCTAGATAGGGAAACCAGGTATTCTACCATAGAAAGAGAATGTTTGGCGATTATTTTTGGGATTCAGAGGTTCACATATTATCTGACGGGTTCAGAATTTATCTTGGAGGTTGATCACAAACCCCTGATCTATTTGGCAAAGTTCAAAGGCTCCAATAATAGACTTCTTAGGTGGGCCCTCAGCTTGCAGCCCTACAGGTATAGGTTAGTACACGTTGCTGGGTCTATTAATATAGGTGCAGATTTCCTTAGCAGGTCTATTAAGTAATGCTTGTCGTATCTACCCTCCGGGTACATACTTGTTAGGGGAGCTATGTAAGGGAATAGGCAAATGGGCAATAAGTAAGTAATTACTTGTATGGGTTCGAACGAATGGATGGATATTATAAGGCGTTTTCAAGTTCATTTCGAGCTACATCCAAGTTATCTTGGAGTTTCTTGTGCATCCCATTCCTCACTAGACTCGCAACCTCCAAACACGACGGTAAGACCATCCCGTGATCTTATATTGGTATTGTGAAGTGAAACTTATTTACTGTGTTTCTCCAGAATAACTTTAGTTTTCTGAGTGCTTTTTGTTTAAGTTTGCGTGTCATTTGTGACTCATTGATTAATAGTGGGACTGTGCTAATTATTATTACTGTGATTTTTAACATTGGAGGCGGGATCCTACCCTCGTCAAGGGCCGGGCGAGAGAGGCATCCTGTACCTGATTTCCTGTACTCCTGTATGTTTTGTGGAAAGTGACCCCCTCAACCTTGTGGAGCGATATCCCCTGCCAGTGGAATCCGTGGTGGAGAGTGTGAGGCCCAGAGCCGGTGAGGTGATAGCAGACGCGAGCTGGTGTGGCCAGTAGAGCACCTCCAAACAGTCTCCGTGACCGTGTGGCTGGTGTTAGTACCGTACGCCTGTACGTTTAATGACAGGGAAGTGCTCTGGCAGGGAGTTGATTTAATGTATATTCGAAGATTAATGTTGTGGGGGACACCTCTGATATGTATGTTATCCAATATATATATTGTAAATAAATGTATATAGTTTTCTCCTCGTTTCCCTCAGCCTCAGATTGGTGAGAACTCAATAAGATAAAAGATCCTGGTTATTACTTTACAGACTGTAAGGATCAACAATCATTTATGGGGTTGTGGGTCTCATTACAGTGCTTGGACTGTAAATATCAACCGTCATTTATGGGGTGGTGGGTGTCATTACAGTGCTTTGACTGTAAATATCAACAGTCATTCATGGGTTGGTGGGTGTTTGTGTCAGTATTTTGCTTGGACTGTAAATATCAACAGTCATTCATGGGGTTGTGGGTGTGTGTGTGTTATTACAGTGCTTGGACCGTAAATATTAACAGTCATTCATGGAGTGGTGGACTGTAAATATCAACCATCATTAATGGGGTGGTGGGTGTCATTACAGTGCCTTGACTGTAAATATCAACAGTCATTCATGGGGTTGTAGATGTGTGGGTGTCATTACAGTGCTTGGACTGTAAATATTAACAGACATTTATGGGTTGGTGTGTGTGTGTCATTACAATGCTTGGACTGTAAATATCAACTGTCATTGATGGGGTGGTGTGTGTGTGAGTTTCATTACAGTGCTTGGACTATATATATCAACAGTCATTAATGGGGTGGTAGGTGTGAGGGAGTCATTACAGTGCTTGGACAACAAATATCAATAGTCATTCATAGGGTGGTGGGTGTGAGGGTGTCATTACAATGCTTGGACTGTAAATATCAACAGTCATTCATAGGATGGTGGGTGTCATTATTGTGCTTGGACTGTAAATATCAAAAGTCATTCATTGGGTGGTGGGTGTGTGGTTGTTCTTACAGTGCTTGGACTGTAAACATCAACAGTCATTCATGGGGTGGTGGGGGTTTTGGTGTCATTACAGTGCTTTGACTGTAAATATCTACAGTCATTCGTGAGATGGTGGGTTGTGGATGTCATTACAGTGCTTGGACTGTAAATATCAACAGTCATTCATGGAGTGGTCAGTGTGTTAATGTCATTACAGTGCTTGGACTGTAAATATCAACAGTCTTTCATGGGGTTGTGATTGTGTGTGTGTCATTACAGTGCTTTAACTGTTAATATATATCAACAGTCATTTATTTGCTGGTGGGTGTGTAGGTGTCATTACAGTGCTAGGACTGTAAATATCAACCATAATTCATGGGGTGGTGGGTGTCATTACAGTGCTTTGACTGTAAATATCAACAGTCATTCATGGGGTGGTGGGTGTGTGGGTGTCATTCCAGTGCTTTGACTGTAACTATCAACAATCATTGAAAAGGTGGTGGGTGTGTGGGTGTCATTACAGTGCTTGGACTATAAATATCAACATCCATTTATGGGGTGGTGTATGTCATTACATTGCTTGGACTGTAAATATCAACAATCATTCATGGGGTGGTGGATGTGTGGGTGTCATTACAGTGCTTGGACAGCAAATATCAACAGTCATTCATAGGGTGGTGGGTGTGTTGGTGTCATTACAGTGCTTGGACTATAAATATCAACAGTCATTCATGGGGTGGTGGGTGTGTGGGTGTCATTACAGTGCCTAGACTGTAAATATCAACAGTCATTTATAGGGTGGTGGTTGGCATTACAGTGCTTGGATTGTAAATATTAACAGTCATTCATTGGGTGGTGGGTGTGTGGGTGTCATTACAGTGCTTGGACTGTAAATAACAACTGTCATTAATGGGGTTTGTGGGTGCCATTACAGTGCTTGGACTGTAAATATCAACAGTCTTTCATGGGGTTGTGATTGTGTGTGTGTCATTACAGTGCTTTGACTGTTAATATATATCAACAGTCATTCATTTGCTGGTGGGTGTGTAGGTGTCATTACAGTGCTAGGACTGTAAATATCAACCATCATTCATGGGGTGGTGGGTGTCATTACAGTGCTTTGACTGTAAATATCAAAAGTCATTCATGGGGTGGTGAGTGTCATTACAGTGCTTTGACTGTATATATCAACAGTTATTAATGGGGTGGTGGGTGTGTGGGTGTCATTACAGTGCTTTGACTGTAACTATCAACAGTCATTGAAAGGGTGGTGGGTGTGTGGGTGTCATTACAGTGCTTGGACTATAAATATCAACATCCATTTATGGGGGGGTGGATGTCATTACAATGCGTGGACTGTAAATATCAACAGTCATTCATGGGGTGGTGGATATGTGGGTGTCATTACAGTGCTTGGACAGCAAATATCAACAGTCATTCATAGGGTGGTGGTTGTCATTACAGTGCTTGGACCGTAAATATCAACAGTCAGTCATGGGGTGGTTGGTGTGTGTGTGTGTCATTACAGTGCTAGGACTGTAGGTATCAACAGACATTCCAGGGGTGTTGGGAGTGTGGGTGTCCTTACAGTGCTTGGACTGTAAATATCAACAGTCATTCGTGTGGTGGTGGGTGTGTGGGTGTCATTACAGTGCCTAGACTGTAAATATCAACAGTCATTCATGGGGTGGTGGTTGGCATTACAGTGCTTGGATTGTAAATATTAACAGTCATTCATTGTGTGGTGGGTGTGTGGGTGCCATTACAGTGCTTGGACTATAAATAACAACTGTCATTAATGGGGTTTCTGGGTGCCATTACAGTGCTTGGACTGTGAATATCAACAGTCATTCATGTGTTGGTGGGTGTGGGTGTCATTTCAGTGTTTGGAATATAAATATCAATAGTCATTCATGGGGTGGTGGGTGTGTGTGTGTTATTACAGTGCATGGACCGTCAATATCAACAGTCATTCATTGGGTGGTGGTCTGTAAATATCAACCGTCATTAATGGGGTTGTAGGTGTCAATACATTGTTTTGACTGTAAATATTAAAAGTTATTCATTGGGTGGTGGATGTTTAGGTGTCATTACAGTGCTTGGACTGCTAATATCAACAGTCATTGATGTGGTGGTGGGTGTGTGGGTGTCATTACAGAGCTTGTACTGTATATATCAATAGTCATTTATGGGGTGGTGGGTGTGAGGGTGTTATTACAATGCTTGGACTACAAATATCAATAGTCATACATAGGGTGATGGGTGTGAGAGTGTCATTACAATACTTGGACTGTAAATATCAACAGTCATTCATGGGGTATTTGTTTCATTACAGGTCTTGGAAAGCAAATATCAAATGTCATTGATGGGGTAGTGGATGTGTGGGTGTCATTACAGTGCTAGGACTGTAAATATCAACAGTCATTCATGAGGTAGTGGATGTATGGGTGTCAGTACTGTGCTTGGACTGTTAATATCAACAGTCATCAATGAAGTGGTAGGTGTGTAGGTGTCATTACAGTGCTTGGACTGGGAATATCAACCATTATTAATGGGTTTGTGGGTGTTTTGGTGTCATTACAGTGCTTGGACTGTAACTATCAACAGTCATTTATGGGAGGGTGGGTGTGTGGGTTTCATTACAGTGCTTGGAATATAAACATTAACAGTCAATAATGGGATAGTGGGCGTTACTACAGTGCTTGGACTGTAAATATTAATAGTCATTCAAAGGGTGGTTGGTGTGTGGGTGTCATTACAGTGTTTGGACTGTAAATATCGACAGTCATTCGTGTGATGGTAAGTGTGTGGGTGTCATTACAGTGCTTGGACTGTAAATATCAACAGTCATTTATTGGGTGGTTGGTGTGTGGGGGTCATTATAGTGCTTGGACTATAAATATCAATAGTCATTAATGGGGTGTTGTTGTATGTGTCTCATTACAGTGCTTGGAATGTAAATAGCAACAGTCATTCATGGGATGGTGGGTGTGTTGGTGTCATTACAGTGCTTAGACTGTAAATATAACCAGTAATTTATGGGGTGGACAGTTTGTGGGTGTCATTACAGTGCTTGGACTGTATATATCAACAGTCATTCATGTGGTGGTGGGTGTCATTACAGTGCCTTGACTGTAAATATCAACAGTCATTCATGGGGTGGTGGACTGTAAATATCAACCGTCATTAATGGGGTGGTGGACTGTAAATATCAACAGTCATTCATGGGGTAGTGGATGTATGGGTGTCAGTACTGTGCTTGGACTGTTAATATCAACAGTCATTAATGGGGTGGTAGGTGTGTAGGTGTCATTACATTGCTTGGACTGTAAATATCAACAGTCATTCATGGGGTGGTTGGTGTATGGGTGTCATTACTCTGCTTAGACTGTTAATATCAACAGTCATTCATGAGGTGGTGGGTTTGTGGGTGTCATTACAGTGCTTGGAGTGTAAATATCAACAGTCATTCATGGGGTGGTGGTTGTGGGTGTGTCATTACAGTGCTTGGACAGGGAATATTACCATCATTCATGGGGTGGTAAGTGTGTGGGTGTCATTACAGTGTTCGGACTGTAAATATCAACAGTCATTTATGGGATAGTGGGTGTGTGGGTGTCATTACAGTGCTTGGATTGTAAATATCAACTGTCATTAATGGGGTGGTCAGTGTTATTACAGTGCTTGGACTGTAAATACCAACAGTCATTCTTGGAGTGATGGGTGTGTAGGTGTCATTACAGTGCTTAGATTTTAAATATCAACAGTCATTCATGGGGTGGTGGGTGTGTGGGTGTCATTACAGTGCTTGTACTTTAAATATCAACAGTCATTCATGGGGTGGTGGGTGTATGGGTGTCATTACAGTGCTTGGAGTGTAAATATCAACAGTCCTTTATGGGGTGGTGGGTGTGCGGGTGTCATTACAGTGCTTGGACTGGGAATATCAACCATCATTCATGGGGTGGTGGGTGTGTTGGTGTCATTACAGTGCTTGGACTGTAAATATCAACAGTTATTTATAGGATGGGGGGTGTGTGGGCGTCATTACAGTGCTTGTAATGTAAATATCAATAGTAATTTTTGAAATAGTGGGTGTTATTACAGTTCTTGGACTGTAAATATCAATAGTCATTCAAAGGGTGGTTGGTGTGTGGGTGTCATTACAGTGCTTGGACTGTAAATATCGACAGTCATTCTTGTGATGGTAAGTGTGTGGGTGTCATTACAGTGCTTGTACTGTAAATATCAACAGTCATTCATTAGGGGGTGGGTATGTGGATGTCATTACAGTGCTTGGACTATAAATATCAATGGTCATTAATGGGGTGTTGTGTGTGTGGGTGTCATTACAGTGCTTGGACTCTAAATATCAAAAGTCATTAGTTGGGTGGATGGTGTGTGAGTGTCATTACAGTGCTTAAACAGTAAATATCAACAGTCATTCAGGGGGTGGTGGGTTGTGGGTGTCATTACAGTGCTTGGACTGTAAATATTAACGGTCATTTATAGGGTGGTCAGTATGTTGATGTCATTACAGTGCTTGGACTGTAAATATCAACAGTCAATCATGGGGTGGTGGGTGTGTGTGTGTCATTACAGTGATGGAACTGTTAATATATATATACAGTTTTTCATTGGGTGGTGGATGTGTGGGTGTCAATACAGTGCTTGGACTGCAAATATCAACAGTTGTTCATTGAGTGGTGGGTTTCATTACAGTGCTTGGACTGTAAATATCAAGAGTCATTAATAGGCTGGTCGATGTGTGGGTGTCATTACAGTGCTTGGACTGTAAATATTAACAGACATTCATGGGGTGGTGGGTGTGTGGGTGTCATTACAATGCTTAGACTGTAAATATCAACAGTCATTGATGGGGTGGTGGGTGAGTGGGTGTCATTACAGTGCTTGGACTGTATATATCAACAGTCATTCATGGTGTAGTGGGTGTGAGGGTGTCATTACAGTGCTTGGACTATAAATATCAATAGTCATTCATAGGGTGGTGGGTGTGAGGTTGTCATTACAGTGATTCGACTACAAATATCAACAGTCATTCATGGGGTGGTGGGTGTCCTTACAGTGTTTGGACTATAAATATCAAGAGTTATTCACTCACACACTGTTGATGTGTGAGTGTCATTACAGTGCTTAAACAGCAAATATCAACAGTCATTCATGTGGTGGTTGATGTGTGGTTGACATTACAGTTTTTGGACTGTAAATATCAACAGTTATTAATAGAGTAGTGGGTGTATGGGTGTCATTACAGTGCTTCGACTGTAAATATCAACAGTCTTTTATGGGATGGTGGGTGTGTGGGTGTCATTACAGTGCTTTGACTGTTAATATATATCAACAGTCATTCATTTGCTGGTGGGTGTGTAGGTGTCATTACAGTGCTAGGACTGTAAATATCAACCATAATTCATTGGGTGGTGGGTGTCATTACAGTGCTTTGACTGTAAATATCAACAGTCATTTATGGGGTGGTGAGTGTCATTACAGTGCTTTGACTGTATATATCAACAGTTATTAATGGGGTGGTGGGTGTGTGGGTGGCATTCCAGTGCTTTGAGTGTAACTATCAACAATCATTGAAAGGGTGGTGGGTGTGTGGGTGTCATTACAGTGCTTGGACTATAAATATCAACATCCATTTATGGGGTGGTGGATATCATTACAATGCTTGGACTGTAAATATCAACAATCATTCATGAGGTGGTGGATGTGTGGGTGTCATTACAGTGCTTGGACAGCAAATATCAACAGTCATTCATATGGTGGTGGGTGTGTGGGTGTCATTACAGTGCTTGGACCGTAAATATCAACAGTCAGTCATGGGGTGGTTGGTGTGTGTGTGTCATTACAGTGCTTGGACTGTAGGTATCAACAGACATTCCAGGGGTGTTGGGAGTGTGGGTGTCATTACAGTGTTTGGACTGTAAATATCAACAGTCATTCATGGGGTGGTGGGTGTGTGGGTGTCATTACAGTGCCTAGACTGTAAATATCAACAGTCATTCATGGGGTGGTGGTTGGCATTACAGTGCTTGGATTGTAAATATTAACAGTCATAATGGGGTTTGTGGGTGCCATTACAGTGCTTGGACTGTAAATATCAACAGTCATTCATGGAGTGGTCAGTGTGTTAATGTCGTTACAGTGCTTGGACTGCAAATATCAACAGTCTTTCATGGGGTTGTGATTGTGTGTGTGTCATTACAGTGCTTTGACTGTTAATATATATTAACAGTCATTCATTTGCTGGTGGGTGTGAAGGTGTCATTATAGTGCTAGGACTGTAAATATCAACCATCATTCATGGGGTGGTGGGTGTTATTACATTGCTTTGACTGTAAATATCAACAGTCATTCATGGGGTGGTGGGTGTGTGGGTGTCATTACAGTGCTTGGACTGTAAATATCAACAGTCATTCATGGAGTGGTGAGTGTGTGGGTATCATTACAGTTCTTGGACTATAAATATTAACAGTCATTCATGGGGTGATGGATGTGTTGATGTCATTACAGTGCTTGGACTGATAATATCAACAGTCATTCATGGGGTGGTGGGTGTGTGGGTGTCATTAAAGTGCTTGAACTTTAAATATCAACAGTCATTCATGTGGATGTGAGTGTGTCTGTGTCATTACCGTTCGTGGACTGTAAATTTCAACCATCATTTATTGGGTGGTGGGTGTGTGGGTGTCATTACAGTGCTTGGACTGTAAATATTACTAGTCATCCATTCTGTGGTGTGTAACATTAGAGTGCTTGAACTGTAAATATTAACAGTCATTCATAGGTCGGTGAGTGTGTGGATGTCATTACAGTGCTTGGACTGAAAATATCAACAGTCTTTCATGGGGTGGTAGGTGTGTGGGTGTCATTACAGTGGTTGGACTATAAATATCAACCAACATTAATGGGGTGGTAGCTGTGTGGGTGTCATTACAGTGCTTGAACTGTAAATATCAACAGTCATTCATTCATTGTGGTGGGTGAGTGAGTGTCATTACAGAGTTTGGACTATAAATATCAACAGTTATTCATGCGGTGGTGGGTGTGTGGGTATCATGAAAGTGCTTGGACTGTAAATATCAACAGTCATTCATGGGGTGGTGAGTGTGTGGGTGTTATTGCAGTTCTTGAACTGTAAATATCAACCATCATCCCTTTTGTGGTGCGTGTGTGGGTGTCATTACAGTGCTTGGACTGTAAATATCAACAGTTATTTATGGTTTGGTGAGTGTGTGGGTGTTATTACAGTGCTTTGACTGTAAATATCAACAGTTATTCAGAGGTTGGTGAGTGTCATTAGAATGCTTGGACTGTAAATATTAACAGTCATTCATAGGGTGGTGGGTGTGTGGATGTCATTACAGTGCTTGGACTGTAAATATCAACCGTCAATCATAGGGTGGTGGGTGTGTGGGTGTCATTACAGAGCTTGAACTGAAAATATCAAAAGTCATTTATTGGGTGGTGGGTGTGTGGGTGTCATTACAGTGTTTTAATTGTAATTATAAACAGTCATTCATTGGCTGGTGGGTGTCATTACAGTGATTGGACTGTAAATATCAACAGTAATTCATGGGGTGGCGGTTGTGTGGGTGTCATTACATTGCATGGACTGTAAATATCAACCATAATTCATGGGGTGGTGGGTGTGGGGGTGTCATTACGGTGCTTGGACTGTAAATATCAACAGTCTTTTATGGGGTGGTGGGTGTCAGGGTGTCATTACCGTGCTTGAACTGAAAATATCAACAGTCATTCATGGGGTGGTAGGTGTGTGAGTGTCATTACCGTGTTTTGATTTTAATTATCAACAGTCATTAATAAGGTGGTGGGTGTCATTACAGTGCTTGGACTGTAAATATCAATAGTTATTCATGGGGTGGTGGTTGTGTGGGTGTCATTACAGTGCTTGGACTGTAAATATCAACCATAATTCATGGGGTGGTGGGTTTGGGGGTGTCATTACAGTGCATGGACTGTAAATATCAACAGTCAATCATGGGGTTGTGGGTGTGTGGGTGTCATTACAGTGCTTGGACTGTAAATATCAACAGTCATTAATGGGGTAGTGGGTGTATGGGTGTCATTACAGTGATTTGATTGTAAATATTAACAGTCATTCATAGGGTGGTATGTATCGTTAGAGTGCTTGGACTGTAAATATCAACAGTCATTCATGGTGTTGTGGGTGTGTGGGTGTCATTACAGTGTTTGGACTGTAAATATCAACTATAATTCATGGGGTCGTGGGTGTTGGGGTGTCATTACAGTGCTTTGAGTGTAAATATCAAGTCATTTATTGGGTGGTGGGTAGCATTACAGTTCTTGGACTGTAAATATCAACATTCATTCATAGGGTGATGGGTGTGTGGGTGTCATTACAGTGCATGGACTGTAAATATCAACAGTCATTTATAGGGTGGTGGGTGTTTGGGTGTCATTACATTGCTTGGACTGTAAATATCAACAGTCAATTAAGGGGTGGTGGGTGTGTGGGTGTCATTACAGTGCTTGGACTGAAAATATCAACAGTCATTTATAGGGTGGTGGGTGTGTGACTGTTATTACAGAGCTTGGACTGTAAATATCAACAGTCATTTATGGAGTGGTGGGTGTGTGGGTGTCATTACAGTGCTTGGACTGTAAATATCAACAGTCATTTTTGGGGTGGTGATTGTGTGGGTGTCATTACAGTGGTTAGACT
The DNA here is from genome assembly GCA_033782935.1 of Petrolisthes cinctipes. NCBI lineage: Eukaryota > Metazoa > Arthropoda > Malacostraca > Decapoda > Porcellanidae > Petrolisthes > Petrolisthes cinctipes. The sequence goes on from JAWQEG010000068.1 coordinate 747,170, forward strand.
GTAAATATCAACAGTCATTTATGTGGTGGTGGGTGTGAGGGTGTCATTACAGAGCTTGGACTGTAAATATCAACAGTCATTTATGGGTGGTGGGTATCGTTAGAGTGCTTGCACTGTAAATATTAACAGTCATTCATGGGGTTGTGGGTGTGTGGATGTCATTACAGTGCTTAGACTGTAAATATCAACAGTCATTCACTAGGTGGAGGGTGTGTGGATATCATTACAGTGCTTGGACTGTAAATATCAACAGTCAATCATAGGGTGGTGGGTGTGTGGGTGTCATTACAGTGCTTGGACTGTAAATATCAACAGTCAATCATGGGGTGGTGGGTGTGTTGGTGTCATTACAGTGCTTGGACTGTAAATATCAACAGTCATTTATAGGGTGGTGGGTGTGTGACTGTTATTACAGAGCTTGGACTGTAAATATCAACAGTCATTCATGGGGTGGTGACTGTGTGGGTGTCATTACAGTGGTTAGACTGTAAATATCAACAGTCATTTATGTGGTGGTGGGTGTGAGGGTGTCATTACAGAGCTTGGACTGTAAATATCAACAGTCATTTATGGGTGGTGGGTATCGTTAGAGTGCTTGCACTGTAAATATTAACAGTCATTCAAGGGGTTGTGGGTGTGTGGATGTCATTACAGTGCTTAGACTGTAAATATCAACAGTCATCCACTAGGTGGGGGGTGTGTGGATATCATTACAGTGCTTGGACTGTAAATATCAACAGTCAATCATAGGGTGGTGGGTGTGTGGGTGTCATTGCAGTGCTTGGACTGTAAATATCAACAGTCATTCTTGGGCTGGTGGGTGTGTGGGTGTCATTACAGTGTTTTAATTGTAATTATAAACAGTCATTCATTGGGTGGTGGGTGTCATTACAGTGCTTGGACTGTAAATATCAACAGTAATTCATGGGGTGGTGGTTGTGTGGGTGTCATTACATTGCTTGGACTGTAAATATCAACCATAATTCATGGGGTGGTGGGTGTGGGGGTGTCATTACAGTGCTTGGACTGTAAATATCAACAGTCAATCATGGGGTGGTGGGTGTGTGGGTGTCATTACCGTGCTTGGACTTTAAATATCAACAGTCTAACATGGGGTGGTGGTGTATGGGTGTCATTACAGTAATTTGATTGTAAATATCAACAGTCATTCATAGGGTGGTGGGTATCATTAAAGTGCTTGGGCTGTAAATATCAACAGTCATTCATGGGGCTGTGGGTGTGTGGGTGTCTGTACAGTGCTTGGACTGTAAATATTAACTATAATTCATGGGGTTGTGGGTGTTGGGGTGTCATTACTGTGCTTTGACTGTAAATATCAACAGTCATTTTTGGGGTGGTGGGTGTCAGGGTGTCATTACCGTGCTTGAACTGAAAATATCAACAGTCATTCATGGGGTGGTAGGTGTGTGAGTGTCATTACAGTGTTTTGATTTTAATTATCAACAGTCATTAATGGGGTGGTGGGTGTCATTACAGTGCTTGGACTGTAAATATCAACAGTTATTCGTGGGGTGGTGGTTGTGTGGGTGTCATTACAGTGCTTGGACTGTAAATATCAACCATAATTCATGGGGTGGTGGGTGTGGGGGTGTCATTACAGCGCATGGACTGTAAATATCAACAGTCAATCATGGGGTTGTGGGTGTGTGGGTGTCATTACAGTGCTTGGACTCTAAATATCAACAGTCATTCATGGGGAAGTGGGTGTATGGGTGTCATTACAGTGATTTGATTGTAAATATTAACAGTCATTCATAGGGTGGTATGTATCGTTAGAGTGCTTGGACTGTAAATATCAACAGTCATTCATGGGGTTGTGGGTGTGTGGGTGTCATTACAGTGTTTGGACTGTAAATATCAACTATAATTCATGGGGTCGTGATTGTTGGGGTGTCATTACAGTGCTTTGAGTGTAAAAATCAAGTCATTTATTGGGTGGTGGGTAGCATTACAGTGCTTGGACTGTAAATATAAACAGTCATTCATAGGGTGATGGGTGTGTGGGTGTCATTACAGTGCTTGGACTGTAAATATCAACAGTCATTTATAGGGTGGTGGGAGTTTGGGTGTCATTACATTGCTTGGACTGTAAATATCAACCGTCAATTATGGGGTGGTGGGTGTGTGGGTGCCATTACAGTTCTTGGATTGTAAATATCAACAGTCATTCTTGGGGTGGTGATTGTGTGGGTGTCATTACAGTGGTTAGACTGTAAATATCAACAGTCATTTATGTTGTGGTGGGTGTGAGGGTGTCATTACAGAGCTTGGACTGTAAATATCAACAGTCATTTATAGGTGGTGGGTATCGTTAGAGTGCTTGCACTGTAAATATCAACAGTCATTCATGGGGTTATGGGTGTGTGGATGTCATTACAGTGCTTGGACTGTAAATATCAACAATAATTCATGGGGTCGTGGGTGTTGGGGTGTCATTACAGTGCTTTGAGTGTAAATATCAACAGTCATTTATTGGGTAGTGTGTAGCATTACAGTGCTTGGACTGTAAATATCAACAGTCATTCATAGGGTGATGGGTGTGTGGGTGTCATTACAGTGCTTGGACTGTAAATATCAACAGTCATTCTTGGGGTGGTGATTGTGTGGGTGTCATTACAGTGGTTAGACTGTAAATATAAACAGTCATTCATAGGGTGATGGGTGTGTGGGTGTCATTACAGTGCTTGGACTGTAAATATCAACAGTTATTTATAGGGTGGTGGGAGTTTGGGTGTCATTACATTGCTTGGACTGTAAATATCAACCGTCAATTATGGGGTGGTGGGTGTGTGGGTGTCATTACAGTGCTTGGACTGTAAATATCAACAGTCATTTATAGGGTGGTGGGTGTGTGACTGTTATTACAGACCTTGGACTGTAAATATCAACAGTCATTTATGGAGTGGTGGGTGTGTGGGTGTCATTACAGTTCTTGGACTGTAAATATCAACAGTCATTCTTGGGGTGGTGATTGTGTGGGTGTCATTACAGTGGTTAGACTGTAAATATCAAAAGTCATTTATGTTGTGGTGGGTGTGAGGGTGTCATTACAGAGCTTGGACTGTAAATATCAACAGTCATTTATAGGTGGTGGGTATCGTTAGAGTGCTTGCACTGTAAATATCAACAGTCATTCATGGGGTTATGGGTGTGTGGATGTCATTACAGTGCTTGGACTGTAAATATCAACAATAATTCATGGGGTCGTGGGTGTTGGGGTGTCATTACAGTGCTTTGAGTGTAAATATCAACAGTCATTTATTGGGTAGTGTGTAGCATTACAGTGCTTGGACTGTAAATATCAACAGTCATTCATAGGGTGATGGGTGTGTGGGTGTCATTACAGTGCTTGGACTGTAAATATCAACAGTCATTCTTGGGGTGGTGATTGTGTGGGTGTCATTACAGTGGTTAGACTGTAAATATAAACAGTCATTCATAGGGTGATGGGTGTGTGGGTGTCATTACAGTGCTTGGACTGTAAATATCAACAGTTATTTATAGGGTGGTGGGAGTTTGGGTGTCATTACATTGCTTGGACTGTAAATATCAACCGTCAATTATGGGGTGGTGGGTGTGTGGGTGTCATTACAGTGCTTGGACTGTAAATATCAACAGTCATTTATAGGGTGGTGGGTGTGTGACTGTTATTACAGACCTTGGACTGTAAATATCAACAGTCATTTATGGAGTGGTGGGTGTGTGGGTGTCATTACAGTTCTTGGACTGTAAATATCAACAGTCATTCTTGGGGTGGTGATTGTGTGGGTGTCATTACAGTGGTTAGACTGTAAATATCAAAAGTCATTTATGTTGTGGTGGGTGTGAGGGTGTCATTACAGAGCTTGGACTGTAAATATCAACAGTCATTTATAGGTGGTGGGTATCGTTAGAGTGCTTGCACTGTAAATATCAACAGTCATTCATGGGGTTATGGGTGTGTGGATGTCATTACAGTGCTTGGACTGTAAATATCAACAATAATTCATGGGGTCGTGGGTGTTGGGGTGTCATTACAGTGCTTTGAGTGTAAATATCAACAGTCATTTATTGGGTAGTGTGTAGCATTACAGTGTTTGGACTGTAAATATCAACAGTCATTCATAGGGTGATGGGTGTGTGGGTGTCATTACAGTGCTTGGACTGTAAATATCAACAGTCATTTATAGGGTGGTGAGTGTTTGGGTGTCATTACATTGCTTGGACTGTAAATATCAACAGTTATTCATGGGGTCGTGGGTGTGTGGGTGTCATTACAGTGTTTGGACTGTAAATATCAACTATATTTCATGGGATCTTGGGTGTTGGGGTGTCATTACAGTGCTTTGACTGTAAATATCAACAGTAATTTATGGGGTGGTAGGTGTGAGGGTGTCATTACAGAGCTTGGACTGTAACTATCAACAGTCATTTATGGGTTGGTGGCTGGGTGGGTGTCATTAAAGTGATTAGACTGTAAATATCAACAGTTATTTACGGGGTGGTGGGTGTGTGGCTGTCATTACGGTGCTTGGACTATAAATTTCAACAGTCATTCATGAGGTGGTGTGTGTGTTGGCGATATTACAGTTTTTTTATTATAAATCTCAACAGTCATTCATAGGGTGGTGGATGTCATTAGAGTGCTTGGACTGTAAATATCAACAGTCATTAATGGGGTGGTGGGTGTGTGGGTGTCATTACAGTGCTTGGACTGTAAATATCAACAATAATTCATTGGGTGGTCGGTGTGTAGGTGTCATAACAGTGCTTTGACTGTAAATATCAACAGTCATTCATGGTGTGGTAGGTGTGAGGGTGTCATAACAGTGCTTCGACTGTAAATATCAACAGTCATTCATGGGGTGGTGGGTGTTTTGGTGTCATTATATTGCTTGGACTGTAAATATCAACAGTCATTCATGGGGTGGTTGGTGTGTGGGTGTCAATACAGTGCTTGGACTGTAAATATCAATTCATTCATGGGGTGGTGCGTGTGTGTGTGTCATTATTGCTTGAACTGTAAATATCAACAGTCATTCATAGGGTGGTAAGTGGCATTACAGTGCTTGGACTGAAAATATTAACAGTCATTCATGGGGTGATGGGTGTGTGGGTGTCATTACAGTGCTTGGACGGTAAATATCAACAGTCAATCATGGGGAGGTGGGTGTCATTACAGAGCTTGGAATGTAAATATCAACAGTCATTCATGAGTTGGTGGGTGGGTGGGTGTCATTAGAGTGCTTAGACTGTAAATATCAACAGTTATTTATGGGGTGGTGGGTGTGTGGCTGTCATTACAGTGTTTGGACTGTAAATTTCAACAGTCATTCATGGGGTGGTGTTTGTGTTGGCGATATTACAGTGTTTTGATTATAAATATCAACAGTCATTCATAGGGTGGTGGGTGTCATTAGAGTGCTTGGACTGTAAACATCAACAGTCATTAATGGGGTGGTGGGTGTGTGGGTGTCATTACAGTGCTTGGACTGTAAATATCAACCATAATTCATTGGGTGGTCGGGAAGTGGGTGTCGTTACAGTGCTTTGACTGTAAATATCAACAGTCATTTATGGGGTGGTGGGTGTGTTTGTGTCATTATATTGCTTGGACAGTAAATATTAACAGTCATTCATGGGGTGGTGGGTTGTTTGGTGTCAATACAATGCTTGGACTGTAAATATCAATTCATTCATGGGGTGGTGGGTGTGTGTGTGTCATTATTGCTTGAACTGTAAATATCAACAGTCATTCATAGGGTGGTGGGTGGCATTACAGTGATTGGACTGTAAATATCAACAGTCATTCATGGGGTGATGGGTGTGTGGGTGTCATTACAGTGCTTGGACTGTAAATATCAACAGTCATTAATGGGGTGGTGGGTGTGAGGCTGTCATTACATTGCTTGGACTGTAAATATCAACAGTTATTCATGGGGTGGTGGGTGTGTGGGTGTTATTACAGTGCTTTGACTGTAAATATCAACAGCCATTCAGAGGGTGGTGGGTGTCATTAGAGTGCTTGTACTGTACATATCAACAGTCATTTATGGGGTGGTGGGTGTGTGGGTGTCATGAAAGTGCTTGGACTGTAAATAACCATAAACACCATAAAATTTGATATTTTTGGGTCCCGGAAGCGATCTCGATATTTTAGGTTTCCTAAATCGATATGTGCATTCATCTTCTGTACCCGTTTATATCTCAAATTCAGGCTCAAAACACTTGAAAATTCGATATTTTTGGGTCCCAGAAGCGATCTGTACATGCCTACTCCTTGCTAAAATGTTTTCATGATACAGACCCTAAACAAGTTGAAAATCGATATTTTAGGTGCCCAAAATTGATATGTGCATGCATCTTCTGTATCCGTTTATGTCCCAAATTCAGGCTTATAACACCCTAAAATTCGATATTTTTGGGTCCCGGAAGCGATCTGTACATGCCTTCTCAGAAAAAGAATGTTCTCAAAATATAAGCCCAAAACATGCTGAAAATCTATATTTTATGTGCCCAAAGTCGATATGTGCATGCATCTTCTGTACCCGTTTATATCTCAAATTCAGGCTCAAAACACCCGAAAATTCGATATTTTTCAGTCCCAGACGCTCTCTGTACACGCCTACTCAGTGTTAGAATATTTTCAAAGTACAGGCCAAAAAACTTCTGGTAATCGATATTTTAGGTTCCCAAAGTTAATATGTGCATGCATTTTCTGTTCCCATTTCTATCCCATATTCGTGCTCAAAACATCCAAAAAATCGATATTTTTGGGCCCCAGAAGCTATCTTTACATGCCTACTCCGTGTTAGAGTATTTTCAAGATACAGGCCTAAAACATGCTGAAAATTGATATTTTAGGTGCCCAAAGTCAATATGTGTATGCATCATCTGTACCCGTTTATATCTCAAATTCAGGCTCAAAACACACGAAATTTCGATATTTTTGGTCCAAGAAGCGATCTGTACATGCATACTCAGTGCTAAAATATTTTCAGAATATAAGCTCAAAACATGCTAAAAATCGATATTTTAGGTGTCTAAAGTCAATATGTGTATGCATCTTCTGTACCCTTTTATATCCCAAATTCTGGCTCAAAACACCCGAAAATTCGATATTTTTGGGTCCCATAAGCGATCTGTACATGCCTACTCAATGTTAGAATATTTTCAAAATACAGGCAGAAAAACAAGTTAAAATCGATATTTTAGGTGCACAAGTCAATTAGAGCTTGCATCTTTTGTACCCATTTACATCCCAAATTCAGGCTTAAAACACCCGAAATTTCGATATTTTTGGGTCCCATAAGCGATCTGTACATGCCTAATCAATGTTAGAATATTTTCAGAATATAGGCCCAAAACATGCTAAAAATCGATATTTTAGGTGTCCAAAGTCGATATGTGTATGCATCTTCAGTACCGTTTTATATCTCAAATTCAGGCTCAAAACACCCGAAAATTCGATATTTTTATGTCCCAGAAGTGATCTGTACGTGCCAACTCCTTCCTAGAATGTTTTCAAGATACAGACCCAACATGCTCAAAATCGATATTTTAGGTGCAAAAAGTCGATATGTGCATGCATCTTCAGTACCCGTTTATATCTCAAATTCAGGCTTAAAACACCCGAAAATTCGATATTTTTGGGTCCCAGAAGCGATCTGTACATGCCTACTCAGTGCTAGAATTGTTTCAATATATAGGCCCAAAACATGCTGAAAATTGATATTTTAGGTGCCCAAAGTCGATATGTGCATGGATCTTCTGTACCCGTTTATATCTCAAATTCAGGCTCAAAACACCCAAATATTTGATTTTATTTTGGCCCAGAAGCGATCTGTACATGCCTACTCAGTGACAGAATATTTTCAAAATGCAGACCCAAAACATGCTGAAAATTGATATTTCAGGTGCCCAAAGTCGATATGTGCATGCATCTTCAATACCCGTTTATATCTCAAGTTCAGGCTCAAAACACCTGAAAAATTCGATATTTTTGCGTCCCAGAAGCGATCTGTACATGCCTATTCAGTAATGGAATGTTTTCAAAATATTGGCTCCAAGCATGCAAAAAATCGATATTTTACGTGTCCAAAGTCGATATGTGCATTCATCTTCTGTACCCGTTGATATCTCAAATTCAAGCTCAAAACACCCGAAAATTCGATATTTTTGGGTCCCAGAAGCGATCTGTACATGCCTACTCAGTGTTAGGGTATTTTCATAATACAGGCCCAAAATATGCTGAAAATCGATATTTTAGGTGCCCAAAGTCAATATGTGTATGTATCTTCTGTACCCGTTTATATCTCAAATTCAGGATCAAAACACCCGAAAAATCGATATTGTTGGGTCCCAGAAGCTATCTGTACATGCCTATTCCGTGTTAGAGTTTTTTCAAAATAAAGGACAAAAACATGCTGAAAATCGATATATTAGGTGCCCAAAGTCGATATGTGCATGCATTTTCTGTACCCTTTTATATTTAAATTCAGGATCAAAATACAAGAAAATTCGATATTTTTGGGTTCCAGAAGCGATCTCTCCATGCCTACTCACTGCTAGAATATTTTCAAATTATATCCCGAAAACATGCTGAAAATCGATATTTTAGGTGTCTAAAGTCGATATGTGCATGCATCTTCAGCACCCGTTTATATCTCAAATTTAGGCTCAAAACACCCGAATATTCTATTTTATTTTGGCCCAGAAGTGATCTGTACATGCCTACTCAGTGCTAGAATATTTTCAAAATATAAGCCCAAAACATGCTGAAAATCGATATATTAGGTGCCCAAAGTCGATATGTGCGTGCATTTTCTTTACCTGTTTATATCTCAAATTCAGGCTCAAAACACTCGAAAATTCGATTTTATTGGCGTCCAGAAGCGATCTGTACATGCCTACTCAGTGACAGAATATTTTCAAATAACAGACCCAAAACATGCTAAAATCGATATTTTAGGTGCCCAAAGCCGATATGTGTATATATCTTCAGTACCCGTTTATATCTCAAATTCAGTCTCAAAACACCCGAAAATTCGATATTTTTGGGTCCCAGAAGCGATGTGTACATGCCTACTCAATGTTAGAATATTTTCAAAAGCGATCTTCAAAAAACAAGTTGAAAATCGATATTTTAGGTGCCCAAAATCGACATGTGCATTCATCTTCAGTACCCATTTATATCTTAAATTCTGGCTCAAAACACCCGAAAATTCGATATTTTTGGTTCCCAGAAGCGATCTGTACATGCCTACTCCGTGTTAGAGTATTTTCAAAATACAGGCCTAAAACATGCTGAAAATCGATATTTTAGGTGCCCAAAGTCAATATGGGTATGCATCTTCTGTACCCATGTATATCTCAAATTCAGGCTGAAAACACCCGAAAATTCAAATTTTTTGGTTCCCAGAAGCGATCTGTACATGCCTACTCCGTGTTAGAGTATTTTCAAAATACAGGCCCAAAACATGTTGAAATTCGATATTTTAGGTGCCAAATGCAATATGTGTATGCATCTTCTCTACCCGTTTATATCTCAAATTCAGGCTCAAAACACCCGAAAACTCGATATTTTTGGGTCCAATAAGCGATCTGTACATGCCTACTCAGTGACAGAATATTTTCAAATTACAGACCCAAAACATGCTGAAAATCGATATTCTAGGTGCCCAAAGTCGATATGTGCATGCATCTTCAGTACACGTTTATATCTCAAATTCAGGCTCAAAACATCCGAAAATTCGATATTTTTGGGTCCAAGAAGCGATTTCTACATGCCTACTCAGAAATAGAATATTTTTAAGATTCAGGCCGAAAACATGCTAACAATCGATATTTTAGGTGCACAAAATCGATATGTGCATGCATCTTCTGTACTCGTTTATGTCCCAAATTCCGGCTCAAAACACCCTAAAATTCGAGATTTTTGGGTCCAAAAAGCGATCTGTACATACCTACTCAATGTTAGAATATTTTCAAAATACAGGCAGAAAAACAAGTTAAAATCGATATTTTAGGTGCCCAAGTCAATATGTGCTTGCATTTTCTGTACCCATTTCTATCCCATATTCGTGCTCAAAATATCCAAAAAATCGATATTTTTGGTCCAAGAAGCGATCTGTACATGCCTACTCCGTGTTAGAGTATTTTCAAAATACAGGCCCAAAACATGCTGAAAATCGATATTTTAGGTGCCCAAAGTCAATATATGTATGGATCTTCAGTACCCGTTTATATCTCAAATTCAGGATCAAAACACCAAAAAATTCGATATTTTTGAATCCCAGAAGCGATCTGTACATGCCTACTCAGTAACAGAATATTTTCAAAATACAAGTCAAAATATGCTGAAAAACGATATTTTAGGTGCCCAAAGTCGATATGTGCATGCATCTTCTGTACCCGTTTATATCTTAAATTCAGGCTCAAAACACCCGAAAATTCCATTTTTTTAGGTCCCAGAAGCGATTTGTACATGCCTACTCAGTAATAGAATATTTTCAAGATTCAGGCCGAAAACATGCTGAAAATCGATATTTTAGGTGTCCAAACTCAATATGTGTATGCATCTTCTGTACCTGTGTATATTTAAAATTCAGGCTCAAAACACCCGAAAAATTCGATATTTTTGGGTCCCAGAGGCAATCTGTACATGCCTACTCCGTGTTAGAGTATTTTCAAAATACAGGCCCAAAACATGCTGAAAATCGATATTTCAGGGGCCCAAAGTCGATATGTGCATGCATTTTCAGTACCCGTTTATATCTCAAATTCAGGCTCAAAACACCCGAAAATTCGATATTTTGGGGTCCCTGAAGCGATCTGTACATGCCTACTCCGTGTGAGAGTATTTTCAAAATACAGGCCTAAAACATGCTGAAATTCGATATTTTAGGTGCCTAAAGTCGATATGTGCATGCATTTTCGGTACCCCTTTATATTTAAATTCAAGATCAAAATACCCGAAAATTCGATATTTTTGGGTCCCTGAAGCGATCTGTACATGCCTACTCCGTGTTAGAGTATTTTCAAAATACAGGCCCAAAACATGCTGAAAATCGATATTTTAGGTGCCTAAAGTCAATATGTGTATGCATCTTCTGTACCCGTGTATATCTCAAATTCAGGCTCAAAACACACGAAAAAATCGATATTTTTGGGCCCCAGAAGCTATCTGTACATGCCTACTCCGTGTTAGATTATTTTCAAGATACAGGCCTAAAACATGCTGAAAATTGATATTTTAGGTGCCCAAAGTCAATATGTGTATGCATCATCTGTACCCGTTTATATCTCAAATTCAGGCTCAAAACACCCGAAAATTCGATATGTTTTGGTCCAAGAAGCGATCTGTACATGCATACTTAGTGCTAAAATATTTTCAGAATATAAGCTCAAAACATGCTAAAAATCGATATTTGTTGTGCCCAAAGTCAATATGTGTATGCATCTTCTGTACCCTTTTATATCCCAAATTCTGGCTCAAAACACCAGAAAATTCGATATTTTTGGGACCCATAAGCGATCTCTACATGCCTACTCAATGTTAGAATATTTTCAAAATACAGGCACAAAAACAAGTTGAAAAAGATATTTCTAGGTGCCCAAAATTGATATGTGCATGGATCTTCTGTACCCATTTATGTCCCAAATTTAGGCTCAAAACACCCTAAAATTAGATATTTTTGGGACCCAGAAGCGATCTGTACATACCTACTCAATGTTAGAATATTTTCAAAATTCAGGCACAAAAACAAGTTGAAAATCGATGTTTTAGGTGCCCAAAATCGATATGTGCATGCATCTTCAGAACCCGTTTATATCTCAAATTCTGGCTCAAAACACCAACAAAATTCGATATTTTTGGGTCCCAGAAGGGATCTGTACATGCCTACTCAGTGTTAGAGTATTTTCAAAATACAGGCCCAAAACATGCTGAAAATCGATATTTTAGATGCCCAAAGTCAATATGTGCATGTATCTTCTGTACCCGTTTATATCTCAAATTCAGGCTCAAAACACCCGAAAATTCAATATTTTGGGGTCCCAGAAGCAATCTGTACATGCCTACACAGTGCTAGAATATTTTCAAAATATAGGCTAAAAACATGCTAAAAATCGACATTTTAGGTGCCAAAAAATCGATATCTCAAATTCAGTCCCAAAACACCCGAAAATTCGATATTTAGAGGTCCCAGAAGGTATCTGTACATGCCTAATCCGTGTGATAGAGTATTTTAAAAATTCAGGCCCAAAACATGCTGAAAATCTATATTTTTGGTGCCCAAAGTCAATATGTGCATGTATCTTCTGTACCCGTTTATATCTCAAATTCAGGTTCAAAACACCCGAAAATTCAATATTTTGGGGTCCCAGAAGCAATCTGTACATGCCTACTCAGTGTTAGAGTATTTTCAAAATACAGGCCCAAAACATGCTGAAAATCGATATTTTAGATGCCCAAAGTCAATATGTGCATGTATCTTCTGTACCCGTTTATATCTCAAATTCAGGCTCAAAACACCCGAAAATTCAATATTTTGGGGTCCCAGAAGCAATCTGTACATGCCTACTTAGTGCTAGAATATTTTAAAAATATAGGCTAAAAACATACTGAAAATCGATCTTTTAGGTGCAGAAAAGTCGATATGTGCATGCATCTTCAATACCCGTTTATATCTCAAATTCAGGCTCAAAACACCCGAAAATTCAATATTTTGGGGTCCCAGAAGCAATCTGTACATGCCTACTCAGTGTTAGAGTATTTTCAAAATACAGGCCCAAAACATGCTGAAAATCGATATTTTAGATGCCCAAAGTCAATATGTGCATGTATCTTCTGTACCCGTTTATATCTCAAATTCAGGCTCAAAACACCCGAAAATTCAATATTTTAGGGTCCCAGAAGCAATCTGTACATGCCTACACAGTGCTAGAATTTTTTCAAAATATAGGCTAAAAACATGCTAAAAATCGACATTTTAGGTGCCAAAAAATCGATATCTCAAATTCAGTCCCAAAACACCCGAAAATTCGATATTTAGGGGTCCTAGAAGCGATCTGTACATGCCTACTCCGTGTTAGAGTCTTTTCAAAATACATACTCAAAACATACTGAAAATCGATCTTTTAGGAGCACAAAAGTCGATATGTGCATGCATCTTCAGTACCCGTTTATATATCAAATTCAGGCTCAAAACACCCGAAAATTCAATATTTTGTGGTCCCAGAAGCAATCTGTACATGCCTACACAGTGCTAGAATATTTTAAAAATATAGGCTAAAAACATACTGAAAATCGATCTTTTAGGTGCAGAAAAGTCGATATGTGCATGCATCTTCAATACCCGTTTATATCTCAAATTCAGGCTCAAAACACCCGAAAATTCAATATTTTGGGGTCCCAGAAGCAATCTGTACATGCCTACTCAGTGTTAGAGTATTTTCAAAATACAGGCCCAAAACATGCTGAAAATCGATATTTTAGATGCCCAAAGTCAATATGTGCATGTATCTTCTGTACCCGTTTATATCTCAAATTCAGGCTCAAAACACCCGAAAATTCAATATTTTAGGGTCCCAGAAGCAATCTGTACATGCCTACACAGTGCTAGAATTTTTTCAAAATATAGGCTAAAAACATGCTAAAAATCGACATTTTAGGTGCCAAAAAATCGATATCTCAAATTCAGTCCCAAAACACCCGAAAATTCGATATTTAGGGGTCCTAGAAGCGATCTGTACATGCCTACTCCGTGTTAGAGTCTTTTCAAAATACATACTCAAAACATACTGAAAATCGATCTTTTAGGAGCACAAAAGTCGATATGTGCATGCATCTTCAGTACCCGTTTATATATCAAATTCAGGCTCAAAACACCCGAAAATTCAATATTTTGTGGTCCCAGAAGCAATCTGTACATGCCTACACAGTGCTAGAATATTTTCAAAATATAGGCTAAAAACATGCTAAAAATCGACATTTTAGGTGCCAAAAAATCGATATCTCAAATTCAGTCACAAAACACCCGAAAATTCGATATTTAGAGGTCCCAGAAGGTATCTGTACATGCCTACTCCGTGTTAGAGTATTTTCAAAATACATGCTCAAAACATACTGAAAATCGATCTTTTAGGTGCACAAAAGTCGATATGTGCATGCATCTTCAGTACCCGTTTATATCTCAAATTCAGGCTCAAAACACCCGAAAATTCAATATTTTGGGGTCCCAGAAGCAATCTGTACATGCCTACTCAGTGCTAGAATATTTTCAAAATATAGGCTAAAAACATGCTAAAAATCGATTTTTTAGGTGCCAAAAAGTCGATATCTCAAATTCAGTCCCAAAACACCCGAAAATTCGATATTTAGGGGTCCCAGAAGCGATCTGTACATGCCTACTTCGTGTTAGAGTATTTTCAAAATACATGCTCAAAACATACTAAAAATCGATCTTTTAGGTGCACAAAAGTCGATATGTGCATGCATCTTCTGTACCCGTTTATATCTCAAATTCAGGCTCAAAACACCCGAAAATTCAATATTTTGGGGTCCCAGAAGCAATCTGTACATGCCTACTCAGTGTTAGAGTATTTTCAAAATACAGGCCCAAAACATGCTGAAAATCGATATTTTAGATGCCCAAAGTCAATATGTGCATGTATCTTCTGTACCCGTTTATATCTCAAATTCAGGCTCAAAACACCCGAAAATTCAATATTTTGGGGTCCCAGAAGCAATCTGTACATGCCTACACAGTGCTAGAATATTTTCAAAATATAGGCTAAAAACATGCTAAAAATCGACATTTTAGGTGCCAAAAAATCGATATCTCAAATTCAGTCCCAAAACACCCGAAAATTCGATATTTAGAGGTCCCAGAAGGTATCTGTACATGCCTAATCCGTGTGATAGAGTATTTTAAAAATTCAGGCCCAAAACATGCTGAAAATCTATATTTTTGGTGCCCAAAGTCAATATGTGCATGTATCTTCTGTACCCGTTTATATCTCAAATTCAGGCTCAAAACACCCGAAAATTCAATATTTTGGGGTCCCAGAAGCAATCTGTACATGCCTACTCAGTGTTAGAGTATTTTCAAAATACAGGCCCAAAACATGCTGAAAATCGATATTTTAGATGCCCAAAGTCAATATGTGCATGTATCTTCTGTACCCGTTTATATCTCAAATTCAGGCTCAAAACACCCGAAAATTCAATATTTTGGGGTCCCAGAAGCAATCTGTACATGCCTACTTAGTGCTAGAATATTTTAAAAATATAGGCTAAAAACATACTGAAAATCGATCTTTTAGGTGCAGAAAAGTCGATATGTGCATGCATCTTCAATACCCGTTTATATCTCAAATTCAGGCTCAAAACACCTGAAAATTCAATATTTTGGGGTCCCAGAAGCAATCTGTACATGCCTACTCAGTGTTAGAGTATTTTCAAAATACAGGCCCAAAACATGCTGAAAATCGATATTTTAGATGCCCAAAGTCAATATGTGCATGTATCTTCTGTACCCGTTTATATCTCAAATTCAGGCTCAAAACACCCGAAAATTCAATATTTTGGGGTCCCAGAAGCAATCTGTACATGCCTACAGAGTGCTAGAATTTTTTCAAAATATAGGCTAAAAACATGCTAAAAATCGACATTTTAGGTGCCAAAAAATCGATATCTCAAATTCAGTCCCAAAACACCCGAAAATTCGATATTTAGGGGTCCTAGAAGCGATCTGTACATGCCTACTCCGTGTTAGAGTCTTTTCAAAATACATGCTCAAAACATACTGAAAATCGATCTTTTAGGAGCACAAAAGTCGATATGTGCATGCATCTTCAGTACCCGTTTATATATCAAATTCAGGCTCAAAACACCCGAAAATTCAATATTTTGTGGTCCCAGAAGCAATCTGTACATGCCTACACAGTGCTAGAATATTTTCAAAATATAGGCTAAAAACATGCTAAAAATCGACATTTTAGGTGCCAAAAAATCGATATCTCAAATTCAGTCACAAAACACCCGAAAATTCGATATTTAGAGGTCCCAGAAGGTATCTGTACATGCCTACTCCGTGTTAGAGTATTTTCAAAATACATGCTCAAAACATACTGAAAATCGATCTTTTAGGTGCACAAAAGTCGATATGTGCATGCATCTTCAGTACCCGTTTATATCTCAAATTCAGGCTCAAAACACCCGAAAATTCAATATTTTGGGGTCCCAGAAGCAATCTGTACATGCCTACACAGTGCTAGAATTTTTTCAAAATATAGGCTAAAAACATGCTAAAAATCGACATTTTAGGTGTTAAAAAATCGATATCTCAAATTCAGTCCCAAAACACCCGAAAATTCGATATTTAGCGGTCCCAGAAGGTATCTGTACATGCCTACTCCGAGTTAGAGTATTTTCAAAATACAGGCCAAAAACATACTGAAAATCGATCTTTTAGGTGCCCAAAAGTCGATATGTGCATGCATCTTCTGTACCCGTTTATATCTCAAATTCTGGCCCTAAACACCCGAAAATTCGATATTTTGGGGTCCCAGAAGCGATCTGTACATGCCAACTCCGTGTTAGAGTATTTTCAAAATTCAGGCCCAAAACATGCTGAAAATCGATATTTTTGGTGCCCAAAGTCAATATGTGCATGTATCTTCTGTACTCGTTTATATCTCAAATTCAGGCTCAAAACACCCGAAAATTCAATATTTTGGGGTCCCAGAAGCAATCTGTACATGCCTACTCAGTGCTAGAATATTTTCAAAATATAGGCTAAAAACATGCTAAAAATCGATCTTTTAGGTGCCAAAAAGTCGATATCTCAAATTCAGTCCCAAAACACCCGAAAATTCGATATTTAGGGGTCCCAGAAGCGATCTGTACATGCCTACTCCGTGTTAGAGTATTTTCAAAATACATGCTCAAAACATACTGAAAATCGATCTTTTAGGTGCACAAAAGTCGATATGTGCATGCATCTTCAGTACCCGTTTATATATCAAATTCATGCTCAAAACACCCGAAAATTCAATATTTTGGGGTCCCAGAAGCAATCTGTACATACCTACTCAGGGTTAGAGTATTTTCAAAATACAGGCCCAAAACATGCTGAAAATCGATATTTTAGATGCCCAAAGTCAATATGTGCATGTATCTTCTGTACCCGTTTATATCTCAAATTCAGGC
Source organism: Petrolisthes cinctipes (assembly GCA_033782935.1). Classification (NCBI taxonomy): domain Eukaryota; kingdom Metazoa; phylum Arthropoda; class Malacostraca; order Decapoda; family Porcellanidae; genus Petrolisthes; species Petrolisthes cinctipes. Next base: position 764,385 of record JAWQEG010000068.1, read on the forward strand.
TCAAAACACCCGAAAATTCAATATTTTCGGGTCCCAGAAGCAATCTGTACATGCCTACACAGTGCTAGAATATTTTCAAAATATAGGCTAAAAACATGCTAAAAATCGACATTTTAGGTGCCAAAAAATCGATATCTCAAATTCAGTCCCAAAACACCCGAAATCTCGATATTTAGAGGTCCCAGAAGGTATCTGTACATGCCTACTCCGTGTTAGAGTATTTTCAAAATACAGGCCCAAAACACGCTGAAAATCGATATTTTAGATGCCCAAAGTCAATATGTGCATGTATCATCTGTACCCGTTAATATCTCAAATTCAGGCTCAAAACACCCGAAAATTCAATATTTTCGGGTCCCAGAAGCAATCTGTACATGCCTACACAGTGCTAGAATATTTTCAAAATATAGGCTAAAAACATGCTAAAAATCGACATTTTAGGTGCCAAAAAATCGATATCTCAAATTCAGTCCCAAAACACCCGAAAATTCGATATTTAGAGGTCCCAGAAGGTATCTGTACATGCCTACTACGTGTTAGAGTATTTTAAAAAATTAGGCCCAAAACATGCTGAAAATCGATATTTTTGGTGCCCAATGTCAATATGTGCATGTATCTTCTGTACCCGTTTATATCTCAAATTCAGGCTCAAAACACCCGAAAATTCAATATTTTGGGGTCCCAGAAGCAATCTGTACATGCCTACTCAGTGTTAGAGTATTTTTAAAATACATGCTCAAAACATACTGAAAATCGATCTTTTAGGTGCAGAAAAGTCGATATGTGCATGCATCTTCAGTACCCGTTTATATCTCAAATTCAGGTTCAAAACACCCGAAAATTCAATATTTTGGGGTCCCAGAAGCAATCTGTACATGCCTACTCAGTGTTAGAGAATTTTCAAAATACAGGCCCAAAACATGCTGAAAATCGATATTTTAGATGCCCAAAGTCAATATGTGCATGTATCTTCTGTACCCGTTTATATCTCAAATTCAGGCTCAAAACACCCGAAAATTCAATATTTTCGGGTCCCAGAAGCAATCTGTACATGCCTACACAGTGCTAGAATATTTTCAAAATATAGGCTAAAAACATGCTAAAAATCGACATTTTAGGTGCCAAAAAATCGATATCTCAAATTCAGTCCCAAAACACCCGAAAATTCGATATTTAGAGGTCCCAGAAGGTATCTGTACATGCCTACTCCGTGTTAGAGTATTTTCAAAATACAGGCCCAAAACATGCTGAAAATCGATATTTTAGATGCCCAAAGTCAATATGTGCATGTATCATCTGTACCCGTTTATATCTCAAATTCAGGCTCAAAACACCCAAAAATTCAATATTTTCGGGTCCCAGAAGCAATCTGTACATGCCTATACAGTGCTAGAATATTTTCAAAATATAGGCTAAAAACATGCTAAAAATTGATCTTTTAGGTGCCAAAAAATCGATATCTCAAATTCAGTCCCAAAACACCCGAAAATTCGATATTTAGAGGTCCCAGAAGGTATCTGTACATGCCTACTCCATGTTAGAGTATTTTCAAAATACATGCTCAAAACATACTGAAAATCGATCTTTTAGGTGCACAAAAGTCGATATGTGCATGCATCTTCAGTACCCGTTTATATCTCAAATTCAGGCTCAAAACACCCGAAAATTCAATATTTTGGGGTCCCAGAAGCAATCTGTACATGCCTACTCAGTGCTAGAATATTTTCAAAATATAGGCTAAAAACATGCTAAAAATCGATCTTTTAGGTGCCAAAAAGTCGATATCTCAAATTCAGTCCCAAAACACCCGAAAATTCGATATTTAGAGGTCCCAGAAGGTATCTGTACATGCCTACTCCATGTTAGAGTATTTTCAAAATACATGCTCAAAACATACTGAAAATCGATCTTTTAGGTGCACAAAAGTCGATATGTGCATGCATCTTCAGTACCCGTTTATATCTCAAATTCAGGCTCAAAACACCCGAAAATTCAATATTTTGGGGTCCCAGAAGCAATCTGTACATGCCTACTCAGTGTTAGAGTATTTTCAAAATACAGGCCCAAAACATGCTGAAAATCGATATTTTAGATGCCCAAAGTCAATATGTGCATGTATCTTCTGTACCCGTTTATATCTCAAATTCAAGGTCAAAACACCCGAAAATTCAATATTTTGGGGTCCAGAAGCAATCTGTACATGCCTACTTAGTGCTAGAATATTTTCAAAATATAGGCTAAAAACATGCTAAAAATCGATCTTTTAGGTGCCAAAAAGTCGATATCTCAAATTCAGTCCCAAAACACCCGAAAATTCGATATTTAGGGGTCCCAGAAGCGATCTGTACATGCCTACTCCGTGTTAGAGTATTTTCAAAATTCAGGCCCAAAACATGCTGAAAATCGATATTTTTGGTGCCCAAAGTCAATATGTGCATGTATCTTCTGTACCCGTTTATATCTCAAATTCATGCTCAAAACACCCGAAAATTCAATATTTTGGGGTCCCAGAAGCAATCTGTACATGCCTACTCAGTGCTAGAATATTTTCAAAATATAGGCTAAAAACATGCTAAAAATCGATCTTTTAGGTGCCAAAAAGTCGATATCTCAAATTCAGTCCCAAAACACCCGAAAATTCGATATTTAGGGGTCCCAGAAGCGATCTGTACATGCCTACTCCGTGTTAGAGTATTTTCAAAATACATGCTCAAAACATACTGAAAATCGATCTTTTAGGTGCACAAAAGTCGATATGTGCATGCATCTTCAGTACCCGTTTATATCTCAAATTCAGGCTCAAAACACCCGAAAATTCAATATTTTGGGGTCCCAGAAGCAATCTGTACATGCCTACTCAGTGTTAGAGTATTTTCAAAATACAGGCCCAAAACATGCTGAAAATCGATATTTTAGATGCCCAAAGTCAATATGTGCATGTATCTTCTGTACCCGTTTATATCTCAAATTCAGGCTCAAAACACCCGAAAATTCAATATTTTGGGGTCCCAGAAGCAATCTGTACATGCCTACTCAGTGCTAGAATATTTTCAAAATATAGGCTAAAAACATGCTAAAAATCGATTTTTTAGGTGCCAAAAAGTCGATATCTCAAATTCAGTCCCAAAACACCCGAAAATTCGATATTTAGGGGTCCCAGAAGCGATCTGTACATGCCTACTCCGTGTTAGAGTATTTTCAAAATACATGCTCAAAACATACTGAAAATCGATCTTTTAGGTGCACAAAAGTCGATATGTGCATGCATCTTCTGTACCCGTTTATATCTCAAATTCAGGCTCAAAACACCCGAAAATTCAATATTTTGGGGTCCCAGAAGCAATCTGTACATGCCTACTCAGTGTTAGAGTATTTTCAAAATACAGGCCCAAAACATGCTGAAAATCGATATTTTAGATGCCCAAAGTCAATATGTGCATGTATCTTCTGTACCCGTTTATATCTCAAATTCAGGCTCAAAACACCCGAAAATTCAATATTTTGGGGTCCCAGAAGCAATCTGTACATGCCTACACAGTGCTAGAATATTTTCAAAATATAGGCTAAAAACATGCTAAAAATCGACATTTTAGGTGCCAAAAAATCGATATCTCAAATTCAGTCCCAAAACACCCGAAAATTCGATATTTAGAGGTCCCAGAAGGTATCTGTACATGCCTAATCCGTGTGATAGAGTATTTTAAAAATTCAGGCCCAAAACATGCTGAAAATCTATATTTTTGGTGCCCAAAGTCAATATGTGCATGTATCTTCTGTACCCGTTTATATCTCAAATTCAGGTTCAAAACACCCGAAAATTCAATATTTTGGGGTCCCAGAAGCAATCTGTACATGCCTACTCAGTGTTAGAGTATTTTCAAAATACAGGCCCAAAACATGCTGAAAATCGATATTTTAGATGCCCAAAGTCAATATGTGCATGTATCTTCTGTACCCGTTTATATCTCAAATTCAGGCTCAAAACACCCGAAAATTCAATATTTTGGGGTCCCAGAAGCAATCTGTACATGCCTACTTAGTGCTAGAATATTTTAAAAATATAGGCTAAAAACATACTGAAAATCGATCTTTTAGGTGCAGAAAAGTCGATATGTGCATGCATCTTCAATACCCGTTTATATCTCAAATTCAGGCTCAAAACACCCGAAAATTCAATATTTTGGGGTCCCAGAAGCAATCTGTACATGCCTACTCAGTGTTAGAGTATTTTCAAAATACAGGCCCAAAACATGCTGAAAATCGATATTTTAGATGCCCAAAGTCAATATGTGCATGTATCTTCTGTACCCGTTTATATCTCAAATTCAGGCTCAAAACACCCGAAAATTCAATATTTTGGGGTCCCAGAAGCAATCTGTACATGCCTACACAGTGCTAGAATTTTTTCAAAATATAGGCTAAAAACATGCTAAAAATCGACATTTTAGGTGCCAAAAAATCGATATCTCAAATTCAGTCCCAAAACACCCGAAAATTCGATATTTAGGGGTCCTAGAAGCGATCTGTACATGCCTACTCCGTGTTAGAGTCTTTTCAAAATACATGCTCAAAACATACTGAAAATCGATCTTTTAGGAGCACAAAAGTCGATATGTGCATGCATCTTCAGTACCCGTTTATATATCAAATTCAGGCTCAAAACACCCGAAAATGCAATATTTTGTGGTCCCAGAAGCAATCTGTACATGCCTACACAGTGCTAGAATATTTTCAAAATATAGGCTAAAAACATGCTAAAAATCGACATTTTAGGTGCCAAAAAATCGATATCTCAAATTCAGTCACAAAACACCCGAAAATTCGATATTTAGAGGTCCCAGAAGGTATCTGTACATGCCTACTCCGTGTTAGAGTATTTTCAAAATACAGGCCCAAAACATGCTGAAAATCGATATTTTAGATGCCCAAAGTCAATATGTGCATGTATCATCTGTACCCGTTTATATCTCAAATTCAGGCTCAAAACACCCAAAAATTCAATATTTTCGGGTCCCAGAAGCAATCTGTACATGCCTATACAGTGCTAGAATATTTTCAAAATATAGGCTAAAAACATGCTAAAAATTGATCTTTTAGGTGCCAAAAAATCGATATCTCAAATTCAGTCCCAAAACACCCGAAAATTCGATATTTAGAGGTCCCAGAAGGTATCTGTACATGCCTACTCCATGTTAGAGTATTTTCAAAATACATGCTCAAAACATACTGAAAATCGATCTTTTAGGTGCACAAAAGTCGATATGTGCATGCATCTTCAGTACCCGTTTATATCTCAAATTCAGGCTCAAAACACCCGAAAATTCAATATTTTGGGGTCCCAGAAGCAATCTGTACATGCCTACTCAGTGCTAGAATATTTTCAAAATATAGGCTAAAAACATGCTAAAAATCGATCTTTTAGGTGCCAAAAAGTCGATATCTCAAATTCAGTCCCAAAACACCCGAAAATTCGATATTTAGAGGTCCCAGAAGGTATCTGTACATGCCTACTCCATGTTAGAGTATTTTCAAAATACATGCTCAAAACATACTGAAAATCGATCTTTTAGGTGCACAAAAGTCGATATGTGCATGCATCTTCAGTAACCGTTTATATCTCAAATTCAGGCTCAAAACACCCGAAAATTCAATATTTTGGGGTCCCAGAAGCAATCTGTACATGCCTACTCAGTGTTAGAGTATTTTCAAAATACAGGCCCAAAACATGCTGAAAATCGATATTTTAGATGCCCAAAGTCAATATGTGCATGTATCTTCTGTACCCGTTTATATCTCAAATTCAAGGTCAAAACACCCGAAAATTCAATATTTTGGGGTCCAGAAGCAATCTGTACATGCCTACTTAGTGCTAGAATATTTTCAAAATATAGGCTAAAAACATGCTAAAAATCGATCTTTTAGGTGCCAAAAAGTCGATATCTCAAATTCAGTCCCAAAACACCCGAAAATTCGATATTTAGGGGTCCCAGAAGCGATCTGTACATGCCTACTCCGTGTTAGAGTATTTTCAAAATTCAGGCCCAAAACATGCTGAAAATCGATATTTTTGGTGCCCAAAGTCAATATGTGCATGTATCTTCTGTACCCGTTTATATCTCAAATTCAGGCTCAAAACACCCGAAAATTCAATATTTTGGGGTCCCAGAAGCAATCTGTACATGCCTACTCAGTGCTAGAATATTTTCAAAATATAGGCTAAAAACATGCTAAAAATCGATCTTTTAGGTGCCAAAAAGTCGATATCTCAAATTCAGTCCCAAAACACCCGAAAATTCGATATTTAGGGGTCCCAGAAGCGATCTGTACATGCCTACTCCGTGTTAGAGTATTTTCAAAATACATGCTCAAAACATACTGAAAATCGATCTTTTAGGTGCACAAAAGTCGATATGTGCATGCATCTTCAGTACCCGTTTATATCTCAAATTCAGGCTCAAAACACCCGAAAATTCAATATTTTGGGGTCCCAGAAGCAATCTGTACATGCCTACTCAGTGTTAGAGTATTTTCAAAATACAGGCCCAAAACATGCTGAAAATCGATATTTTAGATGCCCAAAGTCAATATGTGCATGTATCTTCTGTACCCGTTTATATCTCAAATTCAGGCTCAAAACACCCGAAAATTCAATATTTTGGGGTCCCAGAAGCAATCTGTACATGCCTACTCAGTGCTAGAATATTTTCAAAATATAGGCTAAAAACATGCTAAAAATCGATTTTTTAGGTGCCAAAAAGTCGATATCTCAAATTCAGTCCCAAAACACCCGAAAATTCGATATTTAGGGGTCCCAGAAGCGATCTGTACATGCCTACTCCGTGTTAGAGTATTTTCAAAATACATGCTCAAAACATACTGAAAATCGATCTTTTAGGTGCACAAAAGTCGATATGTGCATGCATCTTCTGTACCCGTTTATATCTCAAATTCAGGCTCAAAACACCCGAAAATTCAATATTTTGGGGTCCCAGAAGCAATCTGTACATGCCTACTCAGTGTTAGAGTATTTTCAAAATACAGGCCCAAAACATGCTGAAAATCGATATTTTAGATGCCCAAAGTCAATATGTGCATGTATCTTCTGTACCCGTTTATATCTCAAATTCAGGCTCAAAACACCCGAAAATTCAATATTTTGGGGTCCCAGAAGCAATCTGTACATGCCTACACAGTGCTAGAATATTTTCAAAATATAGGCTAAAAACATGCTAAAAATCGACATTTTAGGTGCCAAAAAATCGATATCTCAAATTCAGTCCCAAAACACCCGAAAATTCGATATTTAGAGGTCCCAGAAGGTATCTGTACATGCCTAATCCGTGTGATAGAGTATTTTAAAAATTCAGGCCCAAAACATGCTGAAAATCTATATTTTTGGTGCCCAAAGTCAATATGTGCATGTATCTTCTGTACCCGTTTATATCTCAAATTCAGGTTCAAAACACCCGAAAATTCAATATTTTGGGGTCCCAGAAGCAATCTGTACATGCCTACTCAGTGTTAGAGTATTTTCAAAATACAGGCCCAAAACATGCTGAAAATCGATATTTTAGATGCCCAAAGTCAATATGTGCATGTATCTTCTGTACCCGTTTATATCTCAAATTCAGGCTCAAAACACCCGAAAATTCAATATTTTGGGGTCCCAGAAGCAATCTGTACATGCCTACTTAGTGCTAGAATATTTTAAAAATATAGGCTAAAAACATACTGAAAATCGATCTTTTAGGTGCAGAAAAGTCGATATGTGCATGTATCTTCTGTACCCGTTTATATCTCAAATTCAGGCTCAAAACACCCGAAAATTCAATATTTTGGGGTCCCAGAAGCAATCTGTACATGCCTACTCAGTGTTAGAGTATTTTCAAAATACAGGCCCAAAACATGCTGAAAATCGATATTTTAGATGCCCAAAGTCAATATGTGCATGTATCTTCTGTACCCGTTTATATCTCAAATTCAGGCTCAAAACACCCGAAAATTCAATATTTTGGGGTCCCAGAAGCAATCTGTACATGCCTACACAGTGCTAGAATTTTTTCAAAATATAGGCTAAAAACATGCTAAAAATCGACATTTTAGGTGCCAAAAAATCGATATCTCAAATTCAGTCCCAAAACACCCGAAAATTCGATATTTAGGGGTCCTAGAAGCGATCTGTACATGCCTACTCCGTGTTAGAGTCTTTTCAAAATACATGCTCAAAACATACTGAAAATCGATCTTTTAGGAGCACAAAAGTCGATATGTGCATGCATCTTCAGTACCCGTTTATATATCAAATTCAGGCTCAAAACACCCGAAAATTCAATATTTTGGGGTCCCAGAAGCAATCTGTACATGCCTACACAGTGCTAGAATATTTTCAAAATATAGGCTAAAAACATGCTAAAAATCGACATTTTAGGTGCCAAAAAATCGATATCTCAAATTCAGTCCCAAAACACCCGAAAATTCGATATTTAGAGGTCCCAGAAGGTATCTGTACATGCCTAATCCGTGTGATAGAGTATTTTAAAAATTCAGGCCCAAAACATGCTGAAAATCTATATTTTTGGTGCCCAAAGTCAATATGTGCATGTATCTTCTGTACCCGTTTATATCTCAAATTCAGGTTCAAAACACCCGAAAATTCAATATTTTGGGGTCCCAGAAGCAATCTGTACATGCCTACTCAGTGTTAGAGTATTTTCAAAATACAGGCCCAAAACATGCTGAAAATCGATATTTTAGATGCCCAAAGTCAATATGTGCATGTATCTTCTGTACCCGTTTATATCTCAAATTCAGGCTCAAAACACCCGAAAATTCAATATTTTGGGGTCCCAGAAGCAATCTGTACATGCCTACAGAGTGCTAGAATTTTTTCAAAATATAGGCTAAAAACATGCTAAAAATCGACATTTTAGGTGCCAAAAAATCGATATCTCAAATTCAGTCCCAAAACACCCGAAAATTCGATATTTAGGGGTCCTAGAAGCGATCTGTACATGCCTACTCCGTGTTAGAGTCTTTTCAAAATACATGCTCAAAACATACTGAAAATCGATCTTTTAGGAGCACAAAAGTCGATATGTGCATGCATCTTCAGTACCCGTTTATATATCAAATTCAGGCTCAAAACACCCGAAAATTCAATATTTTGTGGTCCCAGAAGCAATCTGTACATGCCTACACAGTGCTAGAATATTTTCAAAATATAGGCTAAAAACATGCTAAAAATCGCCATTTTAGGAGCCAAAAAATCGATATCTCAAATTCAGTCACAAAACACCCGAAAATTCGATATTTAGAGGTCCCAGAAGGTATCTGTACATGCCTACTCCGTGTTAGAGTATTTTCAAAATACATGCTCAAAACATACTGAAAATCGATCTTTTAGGTGCACAAAAGTCGATATGTGCATGCATCTTCAGTACCCGTTTATATCTCAAATTCAGGCTCAAAACACCCGAAAATTCAATATTTTGGGGTCCCAGAAGCAATCTGTACATGCCTACACAGTGCTAGAATTTTTTCAAAATATAGGCTAAAAACATGCTAAAAATCGACATTTTAGGTGTTAAAAAATCGATATCTCAAATTCAGTCCCAAAACACCCGAAAATTCGATATTTAGCGGTCCCAGAAGGTATCTGTACATGCCTACTCCGAGTTAGAGTATTTTCAAAATACAGGCCAAAAACATACTGAAAATCGATCTTTTAGGTGCCCAAAAGTCGATATGTGCATGCATCTTCTGTACCCGTTTATATCTCAAATTCTGGCCCTAAACACCCGAAAATTCGATATTTTGGGGTCCCAGAAGCGATCTGTACATGCCAACTCCGTGTTAGAGTATTTTCAAAATTCAGGCCCAAAACATGCTGAAAATCGATATTTTTGGTGCCCAAAGTCAATATGTGCATGTATCTTCTGTACTCGTTTATATCTCAAATTCAGGCTCAAAACACCCGAAAATTCAATATTTTGGGGTCCCAGAAGCAATCTGTACATGCCTACTCAGTGCTAGAATATTTTCAAAATATAGGCTAAAAACATGCTAAAAATCGATCTTTTAGGTGCCAAAAAGTCGATATCTCAAATTCAGTCCCAAAACACCCGAAAATTCGATATTTAGGGGTCCCAGAAGCGATCTGTACATGCCTACTCCGTGTTAGAGTATTTTCAAAAATTAGGCCCAAAACATGCTGAAAATCGATATTTTTGGTGCCCAAAGTCAATATGTGCATGTATCTTCTGTACCCATTTATATCTCAAATTCAGGCTCAAAACACCCGAAAATTCAATATTTTGGGGTCCCAGAAGCAATCTGTACATGCCTACTCAGTGTTAGAGTATTTTTAAAATACATGCTCAAAACATACTGAAAATCGATCTTTTAGGTGCAGAAAAGTCGATATGTGCATGCATCTTCAGTACCCGTTTATATCTCAAATTCAGGCTCAAAAACACCCGAAAATTCAATATTTTGGGGTCCCAGAAGCAATCTGTGCATGCCTACTCAGTGTTAGAGAATTTTCAAAATACAGGCCCAAAACATGCTGAAAATCGATATTTTAGATGCCCAAAGTCAATATGTGCATGTATCTTCTGTACCCGTTTATATCTCAAATTCAGGCTCAAAACACCCGAAAATTCAATATTTAGGGGTCCCAGAAGGTATCTGTACATGCCTATACAGTGCTAGAATATTTTCAAAATATAGGCTAAAAACATGCTAAAAATTGATCTTTTAGGTGCCAAAAAATCGATATCTCAAATTCAGTCCCAAAACACCCGAAAATTCGATATTTAGAGGTCCCAGAAGGTATCTGTACATGCCTACTCCATGTTAGAGTATTTTCAAAATACATGCTCAAAACATACTGAAAATCGATCTTTTAGGTGCACAAAAGTCGATATGTGCATGCATCTTCAGTACCCGTTTATATCTCAAATTCAGGCTCAAAACACCCGAAAATTCAATATTTTGGGGTCCCAGAAGCAATCTGTACATGCCTACTCAGTGCTAGAATATTTTCAAAATATAGGCTAAAAACATGCTAAAAATCGATCTTTTAGGTGCCAAAAAGTCGATATCTCAAATTCAGTCCCAAAACACCCGAAAATTCGATATTTAGAGGTCCCAGAAGGTATCTGTACATGCCTACTCCATGTTAGAGTATTTTCAAAATACATGCTCAAAACATACTGAAAATCGATCTTTTAGGTGCACAAAAGTCGATATGTGCATGCATCTTCAGTACCCGTTTATATCTCAAATTCAGGCTCAAAACACCCGAAAATTCAATATTTTGGGGTCCCAGAAGCAATCTGTACATGCCTACTCAGTGTTAGAGTATTTTCAAAATACAGGCCCAAAACATGCTGAAAATCGATATTTTAGATGCCCAAAGTCAATATGTGCATGTATCTTCTGTACCCGTTTATATCTCAAATTCAAGGTCAAAACACCCGAAAATTCAATATTTTGGGGTCCAGAAGCAATCTGTACATGCCTACTTAGTGCTAGAATATTTTCAAAATATAGGCTAAAAACATGCTAAAAATCGATCTTTTAGGTGCCAAAAAGTCGATATCTCAAATTCAGTCCCAAAACACCCGAAAATTCGATATTTAGGGGTCCCAGAAGCGATCTGTACATGCCTACTCCGTGTTAGAGTATTTTCAAAATTCAGGCCCAAAACATGCTGAAAATCGATATTTTTGGTGCCCAAAGTCAATATGTGCATGTATCTTCTGTACCCGTTTATATCTCAAATTCATGCTCAAAACACCCGAAAATTCAATATTTTGGGGTCCCAGAAGCAATCTGTACATGCCTACTCAGTGCTAGAATATTTTCAAAATATAGGCTAAAAACATGCTAAAAATCGATCTTTTAGGTGCCAAAAAGTCGATATCTCAAATTCAGTCCCAAAACACCCGAAAATTCGATATTTAGGGGTCCCAGAAGCGATCTGTACATGCCTACTCCGTGTTAGAGTATTTTCAAAATACATGCTCAAAACATACTGAAAATCGATCTTTTAGGTGCACAAAAGTCGATATGTGCATGCATCTTCAGTACCCGTTTATATCTCAAATTCAGGCTCAAAACACCCGAAAATTCAATATTTTGGGGTCCCAGAAGCAATCTGTACATGCCTACTCAGTGTTAGAGTATTTTCAAAATACAGGCCCAAAACATGCTGAAAATCGATATTTTAGATGCCCAAAGTCAATATGTGCATGTATCTTCTGTACCCGTTTATATCTCAAATTCAGGCTCAAAACACCCGAAAATTCAATATTTTGGGGTCCCAGAAGCAATCTGTACATGCCTACTCAGTGCTAGAATATTTTCAAAATATAGGCTAAAAACATGCTAAAAATCGATTTTTTAGGTGCCAAAAAGTCGATATCTCAAATTCAGTCCCAAAACACCCGAAAATTCGATATTTAGGGGTCCCAGAAGCGATCTGTACATGCCTACTCCGTGTTAGAGTATTTTCAAAATACATGCTCAAAACATACTGAAAATCGATCTTTTAGGTGCACAAAAGTCGATATGTGCATGCATCTTCTGTACCCGTTTATATCTCAAATTCAGGCTCAAAACACCCGAAAATTCAATATTTTGGGGTCCCAGAAGCAATCTGTACATGCCTACTCAGTGTTAGAGTATTTTCAAAATACAGGCCCAAAACATGCTGAAAATCGATATTTTAGATGCCCAAAGTCAATATGTGCATGTATCTTCTGTACCCGTTTATATCTCAAATTCAGGCTCAAAACACCCGAAAATTCAATATTTTGGGGTCCCAGAAGCAATCTGTACATGCCTACACAGTGCTAGAATATTTTCAAAATATAGGCTAAAAACATGCTAAAAATCGACATTTTAGGTGCCAAAAAATCGATATCTCAAATTCAGTCCCAAAACACCCGAAAATTCGATATTTAGAGGTCCCAGAAGGTATCTGTACATGCCTAATCCGTGTGATAGAGTATTTTAAAAATTCAGGCCCAAAACATGCTGAAAATCTATATTTTTGGTGCCCAAAGTCAATATGTGCATGTATCTTCTGTACCCGTTTATATCTCAAATTCAGGTTCAAAACACCCGAAAATTCAATATTTTGGGGTCCCAGAAGCAATCTGTACATGCCTACTCAGTGTTAGAGTATTTTCAAAATACAGGCCCAAAACATGCTGAAAATCGATATTTTAGATGCCCAAAGTCAATATGTGCATGTATCTTCTGTACCCGTTTATATCTCAAATTCAGGCTCAAAACACCCGAAAATTCAATATTTTGGGGTCCCAGAAGCAATCTGTACATGCCTACTTAGTGCTAGAATATTTTAAAAATATAGGCTAAAAACATACTGAAAATCGATCTTTTAGGTGCAGAAAAGTCGATATGTGCATGCATCTTCAATACCCGTTTATATCTCAAATTCAGGCTCAAAACACCCGAAAATTCAATATTTTGGGGTCCCAGAAGCAATCTGTACATGCCTACACAGTGCTAGAGTATTTTCAAAATACAGGCTAAAAACATGCTAAAAATCGACATTTTAGGTGCCAAAAAATCGATATCTCAAATTCAGTCCCAAAACACCCGAAAATTCGATATTTAGAGGTCCCAGAAGGTATCTGTACATGCCTAATCCGTGTGATAGAGTATTTTAAAAATTCAGGCCCAAAACATGCTGAAAATCTATATTTTTGGTACCCAAAGTCAATATGTGCATGTATCTTCTGTACCCGTTTATATCTCAAATTCAGGTTCAAAACACCCGAAAATTCAATATTTTGGGGTCCCAGAAGCAATCTGTACATGCCTACTCAGTGTTAGAGTATTTTCAAAATACAGGCCCAAAACATGCTGAAAATCGATATTTTAGATGCCCAAAGTCAATATGTGCATGTATCTTCTGTACCCGTTTATATCTCAAATTCAGGCTCAAAACACCCGAAAATTCAATATTTTGGGGTCCCAGAAGCAATCTGTACATGCCTACACAGTGCTAGAATTTTTTCAAAATATAGGCTAAAAACATGCTAAAAATCGACATTTTAGGTGCCAAAAAATCGATATCTCAAATTCAGTCCCAAAACACCCGAAAATTCGATATTTAGGGGTCCTAGAAGCGATCTGTACATGCCTACTCCGTGTTAGAGTCTTTTCAAAATACATGCTCAAAACATACTGAAAATCGATCTTTTAGGAGCACAAAAGTCGATATGTGCATGCATCTTCAGTACCCGTTTATATATCAAATTCAGGCTCAAAACACCCGAAAATTCAATATTTTGTGGTCCCAGAAGCAATCTGTACATGCCTACACAGTGCTAGAATATTTTCAAAATATAGGCTAAAAACATGCTAAAAATCGACATTTTAGGTGCCAAAAAATCGATATCTCAAATTCAGTCACAAAACACCCGAAAATTCGATATTTAGAGGTCCCAGAAGGTATCTGTACATGCCTACTCCGTGTTAGAGTATTTTCAAAATACATGCTCAAAACATACTGAAAATCGATCTTTTAGGTGCACAAAAGTCGATATGTGCATGCATCTTCAGTACCCGTTTATATCTCAAATTCAGGCTCAAAACACCCGAAAATTCAATATTTTGGGGTCCCAGAAGCAATCTGTACATGCCTACTCAGTGCTAGAATATTTTCAAAATATAGGCTAAAAACATGCTAAAAATCGATTTTTTAGGTGCCAAAAAGTCGATATCTCAAATTCAGTCCCAAAACACCCGAAAATTCGATATTTATTGGTCCCAGAAGCGATCTGTACATGCCTACTTCGTGTTAGAGTATTTTCAAAATACATGCTCAAAACATACTGAAAATCGATCTTTTAGGTGCACAAAAGTCGATATGTGCATGCATCTTCTGTACCCGTTTATATCTCAAATTCAGGCTCAAAACACCCGAAAATTCAATATTTTGGGGTCCCAGAAGCAATCTGTACATGCCTACTCAGTGTTAGAGTATTTTCAAAATACAGGCCCAAAACATGCTGAAAATCGATATTTTAGATGCCCAAAGTCAATATGTGCATGTATCTTCTGTACCCGTTTATATCTCAAATTCAGGCTCAAAACACCCGAAAATTCAATATTTTGGGGTCCCAGAAGCAATCTGTACATGCCTACACAGTGCTAGAATATTTTCAAAATATAGGCTAAAAACATGCTAAAAATCGACATTTTAGGTGCCAAAAAATCGATATCTCAAATTCAGTCCCAAAACACCCGAAAATTCGATATTTAGAGGTCCCAGAAGGTATCTGTACATGCCTAATCCGTGTGATAGAGTATTTTAAAAATTCAGGCCCAAAACATGCTGAAAATCTATATTTTTGGTGCCCAAAGTCAATATGTGCATGTATCTTCTGTACCCGTTTATATCTCAAATTCAGGTTCAAAACACCCGAAAATTCAATATTTTGGGGTCCCAGAAGCAATCTGTACATGCCTACTCAGTGTTAGAGTATTTTCAAAATACAGGCCCAAAACATGCTGAAAATCGATATTTTAGATGCCCAAAGTCAATATGTGCATGTATCTTCTGTACCCGTTTATATCTCAAATTCAGGCTCAAAACACCCGAAAATTCAATATTTTGGGGTCCCAGAAGCAATCTGTACATGCCTACTTAGTGCTAGAATATTTTAAAAATATAGGCTAAAAACATACTGAAAATCGATCTTTTAGGTGCAGAAAAGTCGATATGTGCATGCATCTTCAATACCCGTTTATATCTCAAATTCAGGCTCAAAACACCTGAAAATTCAATATTTTGGGGTCCCAGAAGCAATCTGTACATGCCTACTCAGTGTTAGAGTATTTTCAAAATACAGGCCCAAAACATGCTGAAAATCGATATTTTAGATGCCCAAAGTCAATATGTGCATGTATCTTCTGTACCCGTTTATATCTCAAATTCAGGCTCAAAACACCCGAAAATTCAATATTTTGGGGTCCCAGAAGCAATCTGTACATGCCTACAGAGTGCTAGAATTTTTTCAAAATATAGGCTAAAAACATGCTAAAAATCGACATTTTAGGTGTTAAAAAATCGATATCTCAAATTCAGTCCCAAAACACCCGAAAATACGATATTTAGCGGTCCCAGAAGGTATCTGTACATGCCTACTCCGAGTTAGAGTATTTTCAAAATACAGGCCAAAAACATACTGAAAATCGATCTTTTAGGTGCCCAAAAGTCGATATGTGCATGCATCTTCTGTACCCGTTTATATCTCAAATTCTGGCCCTAAACACCCGAAAATTCGATATTTTGGGGTCCCAGAAGCGATCTGTACATGCCAACTCCGTGTTAGAGTATTTTCAAAATTCAGGCCCAAAACATGCTGAAAATCGATATTTTTGGTGCCCAAAGTCAATATGTGCATGTATCTTCTGTACTCGTTTATATCTCAAATTCAGGCTCAAAACACCCGAAAATTCAATATTTTGGGGTCCCAGAAGCAATCTGTACATGCCTACTCAGTGCTAGAATATTTTCAAAATATAGGCTAAAAACATGCTAAAAATCGATCTTTTAGGTGCCAAAAAGTCGATATCTCAAATTCAGTCCCAAAACACCCGAAAATTCGATATTTAGGGGTCCCAGAAGCGATCTGTACATGCCTACTCCGTGTTAGAGTATTTTCAAAATACATGCTCAAAACATACTGAAAATCGATCTTTTAGGTGCACAAAAGTCGATATGTGCATGCATCTTCAGTACCCGTTTATATATCAAATTCATGCTCAAAACACCCGAAAATTCAATATTTTGGGGTCCCAGAAGCAATCTGTACATGCCTACTCAGTGTTAGAGTATTTTCAAAATACAGGCCCAAAACATGCTGAAAATCGATATTTTAGATGCCCAAAGTCAATATGTGCATGTATCTTCTGTACCCGTTTATATCTCAAATTCAGGCTCAAAACACCCGAAAATTCAATATTTTCGGGTCCCAGAAGCAATCTGTACATGCCTACACAGTGCTAGAATATTTTCAAAATATAGGCTAAAAACATGCTAAAAATCGACATTTTAGGTGCCAAAAAATCGATATCTCAAATTCAGTCCCAAAACACCCGAAATCTCGATATTTAGAGGTCCCAGAAGGTATCTGTACATGCCTACTCCGTGTTAGAGTATTTTCAAAATACAGGCCCAAAACACGCTGAAAATCGATATTTTAGATGCCCAAAGTCAATATGTGCATGTATCATCTGTACCCGTTTATATCTCAAATTCAGGCTCAAAACACCCGAAAATTCAATATTTTCGGGTCCCAGAAGCAATCTGTACATGCCTACACAGTGCTAGAATATTTTCAAAATATAGGCTAAAAACATGCTAAAAATCGACATTTTAGGTGCCAAAAAATCGATATCTCAAATTCAGTCCCAAAACACCCGAAAATTCGATATTTAGGGGTCCTAGAAGCGATCTGTACATGCCTACTCCGTGTTAGAGTCTTTTCAAAATACATGCTCAAAACATACTGAAAATCGATCTTTTAGGAGCACAAAATTCGATATGTGCATGCATCTTCAGTACCCGTTTATATATCAAATTCAGGCTCAAAACACCCGAAAATTCAATATTTTGTGGTCCCAGAAGCAATCTGTACATGCCTACACAGTGCTAGAATATTTTCAAAATATAGGCTAAAAACATGCTAAAAATCGCCATTTTAGGTGCCAAAAAATCGATATCTCAAATTCAGTCACAAAACACCCGAAAATTCGATATTTAGAGGTCCCAGAAGGTATCTGTACATGCCTACTCCGTGTTAGAGTATTTTCAAAATACATGCTCAAAACATACTGAAAATCGATCTTTTAGGTGCACAAAAGTCGATATGTGCATGCATCTTCAGTACCCGTTTATATCTCAAATTCAGGCTCAAAACACCCGAAAATTCAATATTTTGGGGTCCCAGAAGCAATCTGTACATGCCTACACAGTGCTAGAATTTTTTCAAAATATAGGCTAAAAACATGCTAAAAATCGACATTTTAGGTGTTAAAAAATCGATATCTCAAATTCAGTCCCAAAACACCCGAAAATTCGATATTTAGCGGTCCCAGAAGGTATCTGTACATGCCTACTCCGAGTTAGAGTATTTTCAAAATACAGGCCAAAAACATACTGAAAATCGATCTTTTAGGTGCCCAAAAGTCGATATGTGCATGCATCTTCTGTACCCGTTTATATCTCAAATTCTGGCCCTAAACACCCGAAAATTCGATATTTTGGGGTCCCAGAAGCGATCTGTACATGCCAACTCCGTGTTAGAGTATTTTCAAAATTCAGGCCCAAAACATGCTGAAAATCGATATTTTTGGTGCCCAAAGTCAATATGTGCATGTATCTTCTGTACTCGTTTATATCTCAAATTCAGGCTCAAAACACCCTTAAATTCAATATTTTGGGGTCCCAGAAGCAATCTGTACATGCCTACTCAGTGCTAGAATATTTTCAAAATATAGGCTAAAAACATGCTAAAAATCGATCTTTTAGGTGCCAAAAAGTCGATATCTCAAATTCAGTCCCAAAACACCCGAAAATTCGATATTTAGGGGTCCCAGAAGCGATCTGTACATGCCTACTCCGTGTTAGAGTATTTTCAAAATACATGCTCAAAACATACTGAAAATCGATCTTTTAGGTGCACAAAAGTCGATATGTGCATGCATCTTCAGTACCCGTTTATATATCAAATTCATGCTCAAAACACCCGAAAATTCAATATTTTGGGGTCCCAGAAGCAATCTGTACATGCCTACTCAGTGTTAGAGTATTTTCAAAATACAGGCCCAAAACATGCTGAAAATCGATATTTTAGATGCCCAAAGTCAATATGTGCATGTATCTTCTGTACCCGTTTATATCTCAAATTCAGGCTCAAAACACCCGAAAATTCAATATTTTCGGGTCCCAGAAGCAATCTGTACATGCCTACACAGTGCTAGAATATTTTCAAAATATAGGCTAAAAACATGCTAAAAATCGAAATTTTAGGTGCCAAAAAATCGATATCTCAAATTCAGTCCCAAAACACCCGAAATCTCGATATTTAGAGGTCCCAGAAGGTATCTGTACATGCCTACTCCGTGTTAGAGTATTTTCAAAATACAGGCCCAGAACACGCTGAAAATCGATATTTTAGATGCCCAAAGTCAATATGTGCATGTATCATCTGTACCCGTTTATATCTCAAATTCAGGCTCAAAACACCCGAAAATTCAATATTTTCGGGTCCCAGAAGCAATCTGTACATGCCTACACAGTGCTAGAATATTTTCAAAATATAGGCTAAAAACATGCTAAAAATCGACATTTTAGGTGCCAAAAAATCGATATCTCAAATTCAGTCCCAAAACACCCGAAAATTCGATATTTAGAGGTCCCAGAAGGTATCTGTACATGCCTACTCCGTGTTAGAGTATTTTAAAAAATTAGGCCCAAAACATGCTGAAAATCGATATTTTTGGTGCCCAAAGTCAATATGTGCATGTATCTTCTGTACCCGTTTATATCTCAAATTCAGGCTCAAAACACCCGAAAATTCAATATTTTGGGGTCCCAGAAGCAATCTGTACATGCCTACTCAGTGTTAGAGTATTTTTAAAATACATGCTCAAAACATACTGAAAATCGATCTTTTAGGTGCAGAAAAGTCGATATGTGCATGCATCTTCAGTACCCGTTTATATCTCAAATTCAGGTTCAAAACACCCGAAAATTCAATATTTTGGGGTCCCAGAAGCAATCTGTACATGCCTACTCAGTGTTAGAGAATTTTCAAAATACAGGCCCAAAACATGCTGAAAATCGATATTTTAGATGCCCAAAGTCAATATGTGCATGTATCTTCTGTACCCGTTTATATCTCAAATTCAGGCTCAAAACACCCGAAAATTCAATATTTTCGGGTCCCAGAAGCAATCTGTACATGCCTACACAGTGCTAGAATATTTTCAAAATATAGGCTAAAAACATGCTAAAAATCGACATTTTAGGTGCCAAAAAATCGATATCTCAAATTCAGTCCCAAAACACCCGAAAATTCGATATTTAGAGGTCCCAGAAGGTATCTGTACATGCCTACTCCGTGTTAGAGTATTTTCAAAATACAGGCCCAAAACATGCTGAAAATCGATATTTTAGATGCCCAAAGTCAATATGTGCATGTATCATCTGTACCCGTTTATATCTCAAATTCAGGCTCAAAACACCCAAAAATTCAATATTTTCGGGTCCCAGAAGCAATCTGTACATGCCTATACAGTGCTAGAATATTTTCAAAATATAGGCTAAAAACATGCTAAAAATTGATCTTTTAGGTGCCAAAAAATCGATATCTCAAATTCAGTCCCAAAACACCCGAAAATTCGATATTTAGAGGTCCCAGAAGGTATCTGTACATGCCTACTCCATGTTAGAGTATTTTCAAAATACATGCTCAAAACATACTGAAAATCGATCTTTTAGGTGCACAAAAGTCGATATGTGCATGCATCTTCAGTACCCGTTTATATCTCAAATTCAGGCTCAAAACACCCGAAAATTCAATATTTTGGGGTCCCAGAAGCAATCTGTACATGCCTACTCAGTGCTAGAATATTTTCAAAATATAGGCTAAAAACATGCTAAAAATCGATCTTTTAGGTGCCAAAAAGTCGATATCTCAAATTCAGTCCCAAAACACCCGAAAATTCGATATTTAGAGGTCCCAGAAGGTATCTGTACATGCCTACTCCATGTTAGAGTATTTTCAAAATACATGCTCAAAACATACTGAAAATCGATCTTTTAGGTGCACAAAAGTCGATATGTGCATGCATCTTCAGTACCCGTTTATATCTCAAATTCAGGCTCAAAACACCCGAAAATTCAATATTTTGGGGTCCCAGAAACAATCTGTACATGCCTACTCAGTGTTAGAGTATTTTCAAAATACAGGCCCAAAACATGCTGAAAATCGATATTTTAGATGCCCAAAGTCAATATGTGCATGTATCTTCTGTACCCGTTTATATCTCAAATTCAAGGTCAAAACACCCGAAAATTCAATATTTTGGGGTCCAGAAGCAATCTGTACATGCCTACTTAGTGCTAGAATATTTTCAAAATATAGGCTAAAAACATGCTAAAAATCGATCTTTTAGGTGCCAAAAAGTCGATATCTCAAATTCAGTCCCAAAACACCCGAAAATTCGATATTTAGGGGTCCCAGAAGCGATCTGTACATGCCTACTCCGTGTTAGAGTATTTTCAAAATTCAGGCCCAAAACATGCTGAAAATCGATATTTTTGGTGCCCAAAGTCAATATGTGCATGTATCTTCTGTACCCGTTTATATCTCAAATTCAGGCTCAAAACACCCGAAAATTCAATATTTTGGGGTCCCAGAAGCAATCTGTACATGCCTACTCAGTGCTAGAATATTTTCAAAATATAGGCTAAAAACATGCTAAAAATCGATCTTTTAGGTGCCAAAAAGTCGATATCTCAAATTCAGTCCCAAAACACCCGAAAATTCGATATTTAGGGGTCCCAGAAGCGATCTGTACATGCCTACTCCGTGTTAGAGTATTTTCAAAATACATGCTCAAAACATACTGAAAATCGATCTTTTAGGTGCACAAAAGTCGATATGTGCATGCATCTTCAGTACCCGTTTATATCTCAAATTCAGGCTCAAAACACCCGAAAATTCAATATTTTGGGGTCCCAGAAGCAATCTGTACATGCCTACTCAGTGTTAGAGTATTTTCAAAATACAGGCCCAAAACATGCTGAAAATCGATATTTTAGATGCCCAAAGTCAATATGTGCATGTATCTTCTGTACCCGTTTATATCTCAAATTCAGGCTCAAAACACCCGAAAATTCAATATTTTGGGGTCCCAGAAGCAATCTGTACATGCCTACTCAGTGCTAGAATATTTTCAAAATATAGGCTAAAAACATGCTAAAAATCGATTTTTTAGGTGCCAAAAAGTCGATATCTCAAATTCAGTCCCAAAACACCCGAAAATTCGATATTTAGGGGTCCCAGAAGCGATCTGTACATGCCTACTCCGTGTTAGAGTATTTTCAAAATACATGCTCAAAACATACTGAAAATCGATCTTTTAGGTGCACAAAAGTCGATATGTGCATGTATCTTCTGTACCCGTTTATATCTCAAATTCAGGCTCAAAACACCCGAAAATTCAATATTTTGGGGTCCCAGAAGCAATCTGTACATGCCTACTCAGTGTTAGAGTATTTTCAAAATACAGGCCCAAAACATGCTGAAAATCGATATTTTAGATGCCCAAAGTCAATATGTGCATGTATCTTCTGTACCCGTTTATATCTCAAATTCAGGCTCAAAACACCCGAAAATTCAATATTTTGGGGTCCCAGAAGCAATCTGTACATGCCTACACAGTGCTAGAATATTTTCAAAATATAGGCTAAAAACATGCTAAAAATCGACATTTTAGGTGCCAAAAAATCGATATCTCAAATTCAGTCCCAAAACACCCGAAAATTCGATATTTAGAGGTCCCAGAAGGTATCTGTACATGCCTAATCCGTGTGATAGAGTATTTTAAAAATTCAGGCCCAAAACATGCTGAAAATCTATATTTTTGGTGCCCAAAGTCAATATGTGCATGTATCTTCTGTACCCGTTTATATCTCAAATTCAGGTTCAAAACACCCGAAAATTCAATATTTTGGGGTCCCAGAAGCAATCTGTACATGCCTACTCAGTGTTAGAGTATTTTCAAAATACAGGCCCAAAACATGCTGAAAATCGATATTTTAGATGCCCAAAGTCAATATGTGCATGTATCTTCTGTACCCGTTTATATCTCAAATTCAAGCTCAAAACACCCGAAAATTCAATATTTTGGGGTCCCAGAAGCAATCTGTACATGCCTACTTAGTGCTAGAATATTTTAAAAATATAGGCTAAAAACATACTGAAAATCGATCTTTTAGGTGCAGAAAAGTCGATATGTGCATGCATCTTCAATACCCGTTTATATCTCAAATTCAGGCTCAAAACACCCGAAAATTCAATATTTTGGGGTCCCAGAAGCAATCTGTACATGCCTACTCAGTGTTAGAGTATTTTCAAAATACAGGCCCAAAACATGCTGAAAATCGATATTTTAGATGCCCAAAGTCAATATGTGCATGTATCTTCTGTACCCGTTTATATCTCAAATTCAGGCTCAAAACACCCGAAAATTCAATATTTTGGGGTCCCAGAAGCAATCTGTACATGCCTACACAGTGCTAGAATTTTTTCAAAATATAGGCTAAAAACATGCTAAAAATCGACATTTTAGGTGCCAAAAAATCGATATCTCAAATTCAGTCCCAAAACACCCGAAAATTCGATATTTAGGGGTCCTAGAAGCGATCTGTACATGCCTACTCCGTGTTAGAGTCTTTTCAAAATACATGCTCAAAACATACTGAAAATCGATCTTTTAGGAGCACAAAAGTCGATATGTGCATGCATCTTTAGTACCCGTTTATATATCAAATTCAGGCTCAAAACACCCGAAAATTCAATATTTTGTGTTCCCAGAAGCAATCTGTACATGCCTACACAGTGCTAGAATATTTTCAAAATATAGGCTAAAAACATGCTAAAAATCGACATTTTAGGTGCCAAAAAATCGATATCTCAAATTCAGTCACAAAACACCCGAAAATTCGATATTTAGAGGTCCCAGAAGGTATCTGTACATGCCTACTCCGTGTTAGAGTATTTTCAAAATACATGCTCAAAACATACTGAAAATCGATCTTTTAGGTGCACAAAAGTCGATATGTGCATGCATCTTCAGTACCCGTTTATATCTCAAATTCAGGCTCAAAACACCCGAAAATTCAATATTTTGGGGTCCCAGAAGCAATCTGTACATGCCTACTCAGTGCTAGAATATTTTCAAAATATAGGCTAAAAACATGCTAAAAATCGATTTTTTAGGTGCCAAAAAGTCGATATCTCAAATTCAGTCCCAAAACACCCGAAAATTCGATATTTAGGGGTCCCAGAAGCGATCTGTACATGCCTACTTCGTGTTAGAGTATTTTCAAAATACATGCTCAAAACATACTGAAAATCGATCTTTTAGGTGCACAAAAGTCGATATGTGCATGCATCTTCTGTACCCGTTTATATCTCAAATTCAGGCTCAAAACACCCGAAAATTCAATATTTTGGGGTCCCAGAAGCAATCTGTACATGCCTACTCAGTGTTAGAGTATTTTCAAAATACAGGCCCAAAACATGCTGAAAATCGATATTTTAGATGCCCAAAGTCAATATGTGCATGTATCTTCTGTACCCGTTTATATCTCAAATTCAGGCTCAAAACACCCGAAAATTCAATATTTTGGGGTCCCAGAAGCAATCTGTACATGCCTACTCAGTGCTAGAATATTTTCAAAATATAGGCTAAAAACATGCTAAAAATCGATTTTTTAGGTGCCAAAAAGTCGATATCTCAAATTCAGTCCCAAAACACCCGAAAATTCGATATTTAGGGGTCCCAGAAGCGATCTGTACATGCCTACTCCGTGTTAGAGTATTTTCAAAATACATGCTCAAAACATACTGAAAATCGATCTTTTAGGTGCACAAAAGTCGATATGTGCATGCATCTTCAGTACCCGTTTATATCTCAAATTCAGGCTCAAAACACCAGAAAATTCAATATTTTGGGGTCCCAGAAGCAATCTGTACATGCCTACTAAGTGCTAGAATATTTTCAAATTATAGGCTAAAAACATGCTAAAAATCGACATTTTAGGTGCCAAAAAATCGATATCTCAAATTCAGTCCCAAAACACCCGAAAATTCGATATTTAGAGGTCCCAGAAGGTATCTGTACATGCCTACTCCGTGTTAGAGTATTTTCAAAATTCAGGCCCAAAACATGCTGAAAATCGATATTTTTGGTGCCCAAAGTCAATATGTGCATGTATCTTCTGTACCCGTTTATATCTCAAATTCAGGCTCAAAACACCCGAAAATTCAATATTTTGGGGTCCCAGAAGCGATCTGTACATGCCTACTCAGTGTTAGAGTATTTTCAAAATTCAGGCCCAAAACATGCTGAAAATCGATATTTTTGGTGCCCAAAGTCAATATGTGCATGTATCTTCTGTACCCGTTTATATCTCAAATTCAGGCTCAAAACACCCAAAAATTCAATATTTTGGGGTCCCAGAAGCAATCTGTACATGCCTACTCAGTGCTAGAATATTTTCAAAATATAGGCTAAAAACATGCTAAAACTCGATCTTTTAGGTGCCAAAAAGTCGATATCTCAAATTCAGTCCCAAAACACCCGAAAATTCGATATTTAGGGGTCCCAGAAGCGATCTGTACATGCCTACTCCGTGTTAGAGTATTTTCAAAATACATGCTCAAAACATACTGAAAATCGATCTTTTAGGTGCACAAAAGTCGATATGTGCATGCATCTTCAGTACCCGTTTATATCTCAAATTCAGGCTCAAAACACCCGAAAATTCAATATTTTGGGGTCCCAGAAGCAATCTGTACATGCCTACTCAGTGTTAGAGTATTTTCAAAATAAAGGCCCAAAACATGCTGAAAATCGATATTTTAGATGCCCAAAGTCAATATGTGCATGTATCTTCTGTACCCGTTTATATCTCAAATTCAGGCTCAAAACACCCGAAAATTCAATATTTTGGGGTCCCAGTAGCAATCTGTACATGCCTACTAAGTGCTAGAATATTTTCAAAATATAGGCTAAAAACATGCTAAAAATCGATCTTTTAGGTGCCAAAAGTCGATATCTCAAATTCAGTCCCAAAACACCCGAAAATTTGATATTTAGGGGTCCCAGAAGCGATCTGTACATGACTTCTCCGTGTTAGAGTATTTTCAAAATACATGCCCAAAACATACTGAAAATCGATCTTTTAGGTGCACAAAAGTCGATATGTGCATGCATCTTCAGTACCCGTTTATATCTCAAATTCAGGCTCAAAACACCCGAAAATTTGATATTTTGGGGTCCCAGAAGCAATCTGTACATGCCTACTCAGTGTTAGAGTATTTTCAAAATACAGGCCCAAAACATGCTGAAAATCGATATTTTAGATGCCCAAAGTCAATATGTGCATGTATCTTCTGTACCCGTTTATATCTCAAATTCAGGCTCAAAACACCCGAAAATTCAATATTTTGGGGTCCCAGTAGCAATCTGTACATGCCTACTAAGTGCTAGAATATTTTCAAATTATAGGCTAAAAACATGCTAAAAATCGACATTTTAGGTGCCAAAAAATCGATATCTCAAATTCAGTCCCAAAACACCCGAAAATTCGATATTTAGAGGTCCCAGAAGGTATCTGTACATGCCTACTCCGTGTTAGAGTATTTTCAAAATTCAGGCCCAAAACATGCTGAGAATCGATATTTTTGGTGCCCAAAGTCAATATGTGCATGTATCTTCTGTACCCGTTTATATCTCAAATTCAGGCTCAAAACACCCGAAAATTTGATATTTTGGGGTCCCAGACGCGATCTGTACATGCCTACTCCGTGTTAGAGTATTTTCAAAATTCAGGCCCAAAACATGCTGAAAATCGATATTTTTGGTGCCCAAAGTCAATATGTGCATGTATCTTCTGTACCCGTTTATATCTCAAATTCAGGCTCAAAACACCCGAAAATTCAATATTTTGGGGTCCCAGAAGCAATCTGTACATGCCTACTCAGTGCTAGAATATTTTCAAAGTATAGGCTAAAAACATGCTAAAACTCGATCTTTTAGGTGCCAAAAAGTCGATATCTCAAATTCAGTCCCAAAACACCCGAAAATTCGATATTTAGGGGTCCCAGAAGCGATCTGTACATGCCTACTCCGTGTTAGAGTATTTTCAAAATACATGCTCAAAACATACTGAAAATCGATCTTTTAGGTGCACAAAAGTCGATATGTGCATGCATCTTCTGTACCCGTTTATATCTCAAATTCAGGCTGAAAACACCCGAAAATTCAATATTTTGGGGTCCCAGAAGCAATCTGTACATGCCTACTCAGAGTTAGAGTATTTTCAAAATAAAGGCCCAAAACATGCTGAAAATCGATATTTTAGATGCCCAAAGTCAATATGTGCATGTATCTTCTGTACCCGTTTATATCTCAAATTCAGGCTCAAAACACCCGAAAATTCAATATTTTGGGGTCCCAGAAGCAATCTGTACATGCCTACACAGTGCTAGAATATTTTCAAATTATAGGCTAAAAACATGCTAAAAATCGACATTTTAGGTGCCAAAAAATCGATATCTCAAATTCAGTCCCAAAACACCCGAAAATTCGATATTTAGAGGTCCCAGAAGGTATCTGTACATGCCTACTCCGTGTTAGAGTATTTTCAAAATTCAGGCCCAAAACATGCTGAAAATCGATATTTTTGGTGCCCGAAGTCAATATGTGCATGTATCTTCTGTACCCGTTTATATCTCAAATTCAGGCTCAAAACACCCGAAAATTCAATATTTTGGGGTCCCAGAAGCAATCTGTACATGCCTACACAGTGCTAGAATATTTTCAAAATATAGGCTAAAAACATGCTAAAAATCGATCTTTTAGGTGCCAAAAAGTCGATATCTCAAATTCAGTCCCAAAACACCCGAAAATTCGATATTTAGGGGTCCCAGAAGCGATCTATACATGCCTACTCCGTGTTAGAGTATTTTCAAAATACATGCTCAAAACATACTGAAAATCGATCTTTTAGGTGCACAAAAGTCGATATGTGCATGCATCTTCAGTACCCGTTTATATCTCAAATTCAGGCTCAAAACACCCGAAAATTCAATATTTTGGGGTCCCAGAAGCAATCTGTACATGCCTACTCAGTGTTAGAGTATTTTCAAAATACAGGCCCAAAACATGCTGAAAATCGATATTTTAGATGCCAAAAGTCAATATGTGCATGTATCTTCTGTACCCGTTTATATCTCAAATTCAGGCTCAAAACACCCGAAAATTCAATACTTTGGGGTCCCAGAAGCAATCTGTACATGCCTACTCAGTGCTAGAATATTTTCAAAATATAGGCTAAAAACATGCTAAAACTCGATCTTTTAGGTGCCAAAAAGTCGATATCTCAAATTCAGTCCCAAAACACCCGAAAATTCGATATTTAGGGGTCCCAGAAGCGATCTGTACATGCCTACTCCGTGTTAGAGTATTTTCAAAATACATGCTCAAAACATACTGAAAATCGATCTTTTAGGTGCACAAAAGTCGATATGTGCATGCATCTTCAGTACCCGTTTATATCTCAAATTCAGGCTCAAAACACCCGAAAATTCAATATTTTGGGGTCCCAGAAGCAATCTGTACATGCCTACTCAGTGTTAGAGTATTTTCAAAATAAAGGCCCAAAACATGCTGAAAATCGATATTTTAGATGCCCAAAGTCAATATGTGCATGTATCTTCTGTACCCGTTTATATCTCAAATTCAGGCTCAAAACACCCGAAAATTCAATATTTTGGGGTCCCAGTAGCAATCTGTACATGCCTACACAGTGCTAGAATATTTTCAAAATATAGGCTAAAAACATGCTAAAAATCGACATTTTAAGTGCCAAAAAATCGATATCTCAAATTCAGTCCCAAAACACCCGAAAATTCGATATTTAGAGGTCCCAGAAGGTATCTGTACATGCCTACTCCGTGTTAGAGTATTTTCAAAATTCAGGCCCAAAACATGCTGAAAATCGATATTTTTGGTGCCCGAAGTCAATATGTGCATGTATCTTCTGTACCCGTTTATATCTCAAATTCAGGCTCAAAACACCCGAAAATTCAATATTTTGGGGTCCCAGAAGCAATCTGTACATGCCTACACAGTGCTAGAATATTTTCAAAATATAGGCTAAAAACATGCTAAAAATCGATCTTTTAGGTGCCAAAAAGTCGATATCTCAAATTCAGTCCCAAAACACCCGAAAATTCGATATTTAGGGGTCCCAGAAGCGATCTATACATGCCTACTCCGTGTTAGAGTATTTTCAAAATACATGCTCAAAACATACTGAAAATCGATCTTTTAGGTGCACAAAAGTCGATATGTGCATGCATCTTCAGTACCCGTTTATATCTCAAATTCAGGCTCAAAACACCCGAAAATTCAATATTTTGGGGTCCCAGAAGCAATCTGTACATGCCTACTCAGTGTTAGAGTATTTTCAAAATACAGGCCCAAAACATGCTGAAAATCGATATTTTAGATGCCAAAAGTCAATATGTGCATGTATCTTCTGTACCCGTTTATATCTCAAATTCAGGCTCAAAACACCCGAAAATTCAATACTTTGGGGTCCCAGAAGCAATCTGTACATGCCTACACAGTGCTAGAATATTTTCAAAATATAGGCTAAAAACATGCTAAAAATCGATCTTTTAGGTGCCAAAAGTCGATATCTCAAATTCAGTCCCAAAACACCCGAAAATTTGATATTTAGGGGTCCCAGAAGCGATCTGTACATGACTTCTCCGTGTTAGAGTATTTTCAAAATACATGCCCAAAACATACTGAAAATCGATCTTTTAGGTGCACAAAAGTCGATATGTGCATGCATCTTCAGTACCCGTTTATATCTCAAATTCAGGCTCAAAACACCCGAAAATTTGATATTTTGGGGTCCCAGAAGCAATCTGTACATGCCTACTCAGTGTTAGAGTATTTTCAAAATACAGGCCCAAAACATGCTGAAAATCGATATTTTAGATGCCCAAAGTCAATATGTGCATGTATCTTCTGTACCCGTTTATATCTCAAATTCAGTCTCAAAACACCCGAAAATTCAATATTTTGGGGTCCCAGTAGCAATCTGTACATGCCTACTAAGTGCTAGAATATTTTCAAATTATAGGCTAAAAACATGCTAAAAATCGACATTTTAGGTGCCAAAAAATCGATATCTCAAATTCAGTCCCAAAACACCCGAAAATTCGATATTTAGAGGTCCCAGAAGGTATCTGTACATGCCTACTCCGTGTTAGAGTATTTTCAAAATTCAGGCCCAAAACATGCTGAAAATCGATATTTTTGGTGCCCAAAGTCAATATGTGCATGTATCTTCTGTACCCGTTTATATCTCAAATTCAGGCTCAAAACACCCGAAAATTTGATATTTTGGGGTCCCAGACGCGATCTGTACATGCCTACTCCGTGTTAGAGTATTTTCAAAATTCAGGCCCAAAACATGCTGAAAATCGATATTTTTGGTGCCCAAAGTCAATATGTGCATGTATCTTCTGTACCCGTTTATATCTCAAATTCAGGCTCAAAACACCCGAAAATTCAATATTTTGGGGTCCCAGAAGCAATCTGTACATGCCTACTCAGTGCTAGAATATTTTCAAAGTATAGGCTAAAAACATGCTAAAACTCGATCTTTTAGGTGCCAAAAAGTCGATATCTCAAATTCAGTCCCAAAACACCCGAAAATTCGATATTTAGGGGTCCCAGAAGGTATCTGTACATGCCTACTCCGTGTTAGAGTATTTTTAAAATACAGGCCAAAAACATACTGAAAATCGATCTTTTAGGAGCCCAAAAGTCGATATGTGCATGCATCTCCTGTACCCGTTTATATCTCAAATTCTGGCCCTAAACACCCGAAAATTCGATATTTTGGGGTCCCAGAAGCGATCTGTACATGCCTACTCCGTGTTAGAGTATTTTCAAAATTCAGGCCCAAAACATGCTGAAAATCGATATTTTTGGTGCCCAAAGTCAATATGTGCATGTATCTTCTGTACCCGTTTATATCTCAAATTCAGGCTCAAAACACCCGAAAATTCAATATTTTGGGGTCCCAGAAGCAATCTGTTCATGCCTACTCAGTGCTAGAATATTTTCAAAATATAGGCTAAAAACATGCTAAAAATCGATCTTTTAGATGCCAAAAAGTCGATATCTCAAATTCAGTCCCAAAACACCCGAAAATTCGATATTTAGGGGTCCCAGAAGCGATCTGTACATGCCTACTCCGTGTTAGAGTATTTTCAAAATACAGGCCAAAAACATACTGAAAATCGCTCTTTTAGGTGAACAAAAGTCGATATGTGCATGCATCTTCAGTACCCGTTTATATCTCAAATTCAGGCTCAAAACACCCGAAAATTCAATATTTTGGGGTCCCAGAAGCAATCTGTACATGCCTACTCAGTGTTAGAGTATTTTCAAAATACAGGCCCAAAACATGCTAAAAATCGATATTTTAGATGCCCAAAGTCAATATGTGCATGTATCTTCTGTACCCGTTTATATCTCAAATTCAGGCTCAAAACACCCGAAAATTCAATATTTTGGGGTCCCAGAAGCAATCTGTACATGCCTACTCAGTGCTAGAATATTTTCTAAATATAGGCTAAAAACATGCTAAAAATCGATCTTTTAGATGCCAAAAAGTCGATATCTCAAATTCAGTCCCAAAACACCCGAAAATTCGATATTTAGGGGTCCCAGAAGCGATCTGTACATGCCTACTCCGTGTTAGAGTATTTTTTAAATACATGCTTAAAACATACTGAAAATCGATCTTTTAGGTGCACAAAAGTCGATATGTGCATGCATCTTCAGTACCCGTTTATATCTCAAATTCAGGCTCAAAACAACCGAAAATTCAATATTTTGGGGTCCCAGAAGCAATCTGTACATGCCTACTCAGTGCTAGAATATTTTCAAAAAATAGGCTTTTAAAAAAATGCTAAAAATCGACATTTTAGGTGCCAAAAAATCGATATCTCAAATTCAGTCCCATAACACCCGAAAATTCGTTATTTAGAGGTCCCAGAAGGTATCTGTACATGCCTACTCTGTGTTAGAGTATTTTCAAAATACAGGCCAAAAACATACTGAAAATCGATCTTTTAGGTGCCCAAAAGTCGATATGTGCATGCATCTTCTGTACCCGTTTATATCTCAATTTCTGGCCCTAAACACCCGAAAATTCGATATTTTGGGGTCCCAGAAGCGATCTGTACATGCCTACTCCGTGTTAGAGTATTTTCAAAGTTCAGGCCCAAAACATGCTGAAAATCGATATTTTTGGTGCCCAAAGTCAATATGTGCATGTATCTTCTGTACCCGTTTATATCTCAAATTCAGGCTCAAAACACCCGAAAATTCAATATTTTGGGGTCCCAGAAGCAATCTGTACAGTGCTAGAATATTTTCAAAATATAGGCTAAAAACATGCTAAAAATCGATCTTTTAGTTGCCAAAAAGTCGATATCTCAAATTCAGTCCCAAAACACCCGAAAATTCGATATTTAGGGGTCCCAGAAGCGATCTGTATATGCCTACTCCGTGTTAGAGTATTTTTAAAATACATGCTCAAAACATACTGAAAATCGATCTTTTAGGTGCACAAAAGTCGATATGTGCATGCATCTTCAGTACCCGTATATATCTCAAATTCAGGCTCAAAACACCCGAAAATTCAATATTTTGGGGTCCCAGAAGCAATCTGTACATGCCTACTCAGTGTAAGAGTATTTTCAAAATACAGGCCTAAAACATGCTGAAAATCGATATTTTAGATGCCCAAAGTCAATATGTGCATGTATCTTCTGTACCTGTTTATATTTCAAATTCAGGCTCAAAACACCCGAAAATACAATATTTTGGGGTCCCAGAAGCAATCTGTACATGCCTACACAGTGCTAGAATATTTTCAAAAAATAAGATTTTAAAAAAATGCTAAAAATCGACATTTTAGGTGCCAAAAAATCGATATCTCAAATTCAGTCCCATAACACCCGAAAATTCGATATTTAGAGGTCCCAGAAGGTATCTGTACATGCCTACTCCGTGTTAGAGTATTTTCAAAATACTGGCCAAAAACATATTGAAAATCGATCTTTTAGGTGCCCAAAAGTCGATATGTGCATGCATCTTCTGTACCTGTTTATATCTCAAATTCTGGCCCTAAACACCCGAAAATTCGATATTTTGGGGTCCCAGAAGCAATCTATACATGCCTACTCAGTGCTAGAATATTTTCAAAATATAGGCTGAAAACATGCTAAAAATCGATCTTTTAGGTGCCAAAAAGTCGATATCTCAAATTCAGTCCCAAAACACCCGAAAATTCGATATTTAGGGGTCCCAGAAGCGATCTGTACATGCCTACAACGTGTTAGAGTATTTTCAAAATTCAGGCTCAAAACATGCTGAAAATCGATATTTTTGGTGCCCAAAGTCAATATGTGCATGTATCTTCTGTACCCGTTTATATCTCAAATTCAGGCTCAAATCACCCGAAAATTCAATATTTTGGGGTCCCAGAAGCAATCTATACATGCCTACTCAGTGCTAGAATATTTTCAAAATATAGGCTGAAAACATGCTAAAAATCGATCTTTTAGGTGCCAAAAAGTCGATATCTCAAATTCAGTCCCAAAACACCCGAAAATTCGATATTTAGGGGTCCCAGAAGCGATCTGTACATGCCTACTCCGTGTTAGAGTATTTTCAAAATACATGCTCAAATAATGCTGAAAATCCATATTTTTGGTGCCCAAAGTCAATATGTGCATGTATCTTCTGTACCCGTTTATATCTCAAATTCAGGCTCAAAACACACGAAAATTCAATATTTTGGGGTCCCAGAAGCAATCTGTACATGCCTACACAGTGCTAGAATATTTTCAAAATATAGGCTAAAACATGCTAAAAATCGACATTTTAGGTGCCAAAAAATCGATATCTCAAATTCAGTCCCAAAACACCCGAAAATTCGATATTTAGGGGTCCCAGAAGCTATCTGTACATGCCTACTCCGTGTTAGAGTATTTTCAAAATACATGCTCAAAACATACTGAAAATCGATCTTTTTGGTGCACAAAAGTCGATATGTGCATGCATCTTCAGTACCCGTTTATATCTCAAATTCAGGCTCAAAACACCCGAAAATTCAATATTTTGGGGTCCCAGAAGCAATCTGTACATGCCTACTCAGTGCTAGAATATTTTCAAAATATAGGCTAAAAACATGCTAAAAATCGATCTTTTAGGTGCCAAAAAGTCGATATCTCAAATTCAGGCTCAAAATACCCGAAAATTCAATATTTTGGGGTCCCAGAAGCAATCTGTACATGCCTACACAGTGCTAGAATATTTTCAAAATATAGGCTAAAAACATGCTAAAAATCGACATTTTAGGTGCCAAAAAATCGATATCTCAAATTCAGTCCCAAAACACCCGAAAATTCGATATTTAGAGGTCCCAGAAGGTATCTGTACATGCCTACTCCGTGTTAGAGTATTTTCAAAATACAGGCCAAAAACATACTGAAAATCGATCTTTTAGGTGCCCAAAAGTCGATATGTGCATGCATCTTCTGTACATGCCTACTCCGTGTTAGAGTATTTTCAAAATTAATGCCCAAAACATGCTAAAAATCGATATTTTAGATGCCCAAAGTCAATATGTGCATGTATCTTCTGGACCCGTTTATATCTCAAATTCAGGCTCAAAACACCCGAAAATTCAATATTTTGGGGTCCCAGAAGCAATCTGTACATGCCTACACAGTGCTAGAATATTTTCAAAATATAGGCTAAAAACATGCTAAAAATCGACATTTTAGGTGCCAAAAAATCGATATCTCAAATTCAGTCCCAAAACACCCGAAAATTCGATATTAGGAGGTCCCAGAAGGTATCTGTACATGCCTACTCCGTGTTAGAGTATTTTCAAAATACAGGCCAAAAACATACTGAAAATCGATCTTTTAGGTGCCCAAAAGTCGATATGTGCATGCATCTTCTGTACCCGTTTATATCTCAAATTCTGGCCCTAAACACCCGAAAGTTCGATATTTTGGGGTCCCAGAAGCGATCTGTACATGCCTACTCCGTGTTAGTGTATTTTCAAAATTCAGGCCCAAAACATGCTAAAAATCGATATTTTTGGTGGCCAAAGTCAATATGTGCATGTATCTTCTGTACCCGTTTATATCTCAAATTTAGGCTCAAAACTCCCGAAAATTCAATATTTTGGGGTCCCAGGAGCAATCTAGAATATTTTCAAAATATAGGCTGAAAACATGCTAAAAATCGATCTTTTAGGTGCCAAAAAGTCGATATCTCAAATTCAGTCCCAAAACACCCGAAAATTCGATATTTAGGTGTCCCAGAAGCGATCTGTACATGCCTACTCCGTGTTAGAGTATTTTCAAAATACATGCTCAAATAATGCTGAAAATCGATATTTTTGGTGCCCAAAGTCAATATGTGCATGTATCTTCTGTACCCGTTTATATCTCAAATTCAGGCTCAAAACACCCGAAAATTCAATATTTTGGGGTCCCAGAAGCAATCTGTACATGCCTACAGTGCTAGAATATTTTCAAAATATAGGCTAAAACATGCTAAAAATCGACATTTTAGGTGCCAAAAAATCGATATCTCAAATTCAGTCCCAAAACACCCGAAAATTCGATATTTAGGGGTCCCAGAAGCGATCTGTACATGCCTACTCCGTGTTAGAGTATTTTCAAAATACAGGCCAAAAACATACTGAAAATCGATCTTTTAGGTGCCCAAAAGTCGATATGTGCATGCATCTTCTGTACCCGTTTATATCTCAAATTCTGGCCCTAAACACCCGAAAATTCGATATTTTGGGGTCCCAGAAGCGATCTGTACATGCCTACTCCGTGTTAGAGTATTTTCAAAATTAATGCCCAAAACATGCTGAAAATCGATATTTTTGGTGCCCAAAGTCAATATGTGCATGTATCTTCTGTACCCGTTTATATCTCAAATTCAGGCTCAAAACACCCGAAAATTCAATATTTTGGGGTCCCAGAAGCAATCTGTACATGCCTACTCAGTGCTAGAATATTTTCAAAATATAGGCTAAAAACATGCTAAAAATCGATCTTTTAGGTGCCAAAAAATCGATATCTCAAATTCAGTCCCAAAACACCCGAAAATTCGATATTTAGAGGTCCCAGAAGGTATTTGTACATGCCTACTCCGTGTTAGAGTATTTTCAAAATACATGCTCAAAACATACTGAAAATCGATCTTTTAGGTGCCCAAAAGTCGATATGTGCATGCATCTTCTGTACCCGTTTATATCTCAAATTCTGGCCCTAAACACCCGAAAATTCGATATTTTGGGGTCCCAGAAGCGATCTGTACATCCCTATTCCGTGTTAGAGTATTTTCGAAATTCAGGCCCAAAACATGCTGAAAATCGATATTTTTGGTGCCCAAAGTCAATATGTGCATGTATCTTCTGTACCCGTTTATATCTCAAATTCAGGCTCAAAACACCCGAAAATTCAATATTTTGGGGTCCCAGAGGCAATCTGTACAGTGCTAGAATATTTTCAAAATATAGGCTAAAAACATGCTAAAAATCGATCTGTTTGGTGTCAAAAAGTCGAAATCTCAAATTCAGTCCCAAAACACCCGAAAATTCGATATTAAGGGGTCCCAGAAGCGATCTGTACATGCCTACTCCGTGTTAGAGTATTTTCAAAATACATGCTCAAAACATACTGAAAATCGATCTTTTAGGTGCACAAAGTCGATATGTGCATGCATCTTCAGTACCCGTTTATATCTCAAATTCAGGCTCAAAACACCCGAAAATTCAATATTTTGGGGTCCCAGAAGCAATCTGTACATGCCTACTCAGTGTTAGAGTATTTTCAAAATACAGGCCCAAAACATGCTGAAAATCGATATTTTAGATGCCTAAAGTCAATATGTGCATGTATCTTCTGTACCCGTTTATATCTCAAATTCAGGCTCAAAATACCCGAAAATTCAATATTTTGGGGTCCCAGAAGCAATCTGTACATGCCTACACAGTGCTAGAATATTTTCAAAATTTAGGCTAAAAACATGCTAAAAATCGACATTTTAGGTGCCAAAAAATCGATATCTCAAATTCAGTCCCAAAACACCCGAAAATTCGATATTTAGAGGTCCCAGAAGGTATCTGTACATGCCTACTCCGTGTTAGAGTATTTTCAAAATACAGGCCAAAAACATACTGAAATTCGATCTTTTAGGTGCCCAAAAGTCGATATGTGCATGCATCTTCTTTACATGCCTACTCCGTGTTAGAGTATTTTCAAAATTAATGCCCAAAACATGCTAAAAATCGATATTTTAGATGCCCAAAGTCAATATGTGCATGTATCTTCTGGACCCGTTTATATCTCAAATTCAGGCTCAAAACACCCGAAAATTCAATATTTTGGGGTCCCAGAAGTAATCTGTACATGCCTACACAGTGCTAGAATATTTTCAAAATATAGGCTAAAAACATGCTAAAAATCGACATTTTAGGTGCCAAAAAATCGATATCTCAAATTCAGTCCCAAAACACCCGAAAATTCGATATTTAGGGGTCCCAGAAGCGATCTGTACATGCCTACTCCGTGTTAGAGTATTTTCAAAATACATGCTCAAAACATACTGAAAATCGATCTTTTTGGTGCACAAAAGTCGATATGTGCATGCATCTTCAGTACCCGTTTATATCTCAAATTCAGGCTCAAAACACCCGAAAATTCAATATTTTGGGGTCCCAGAAGCAATCTGTACATGCCTACAGCGTGTTAGATTATTTTCAAAATTCAAGCCCAAAACATGATGAAAATCGATATTTTTGGTGCCCAAAGTCAATATGTGCATGTATCTTCTGAACCCGTTTATATCTCAAATTCAGGCTCAAAACACCCGAAAATTCAATATTTTGGGGTCCCAGAAGCAATCTGTACATGCCTACTCAGTGCTAGAATATTTTCAAAATATAGGCTAAAAACATGCTAAAAATCGATCTTTTTGGTGCCAAAAAGTCGATATCTCAAATTCAGTCCCAAAACACCCGAAAATTCGATATTTAGGGGTCCCAGAATCGATCT
Organism: Petrolisthes cinctipes; assembly: GCA_033782935.1. Classification (NCBI taxonomy): domain Eukaryota; kingdom Metazoa; phylum Arthropoda; class Malacostraca; order Decapoda; family Porcellanidae; genus Petrolisthes; species Petrolisthes cinctipes. Next base: position 802,418 of record JAWQEG010000068.1, read on the forward strand.
GTACATGCCTACTCCGTGTTAGAGTATTTTAAAAATACATGCTCAAAACATACTGAAAATCGATCTTTTAGGTGCACAAAAGTCGATATGTGCATGCATCTTCAGTACCCGTTTATATCTCAAATTCAGGCTCAAAACACCCGAAAATTCAATATTTTGGGGTCCCAGAAGCAATCTGTACATGCCTACTCAGTGTTAGAGTATTTTCAAAATACAGGCCCAAAACATGCTGAAAATCGATATTTTAGATGCCCAAAGTCAATATGTGCATGTATCTTCTGTACCCGTTTATATCTCAAATTCAGGCTCAAAACACCCGAAAATTCAATATTTTGGGGTCCCAGAAGCAATCTGTACATGCCTACACAGTGCTGGAATATTTTCAAAATATAGGCTAAAAACATGCTAAAAATCGACATTTTAGGTGCCAAAAAATCGATATCTCAAATTCAGTCCTAAAACACCCGAAAATTCGATATTTAGAGGTCCCAGAAGGTATCTGTACATGCCTACTCCGTGTTAGAGTATTTTCAAAATACAGGCCAAAAACATACTGAAAATCGATCTTTTAGGTGCACAAAAGTCGATATGTGCATGCATCTTCTGTACCCGTTTATATCTCAAATTCTGGCCCTAAACACCCGAAAATTCGATATTTTGGGGTCCCAGAAGCGATCTGTACATGCCTACTCCGTGTTAGAGTATTTTGTAAAATACAGGCCCAAAACATGCTGAAAATCGATATTTTAGATGCCATAAGTCAATATGTGCATGTATCTTCTGTACCCGTGTATATCTCAAATTCAGGCTCAAAACACCCGATAATTCAATATTTTGGGGTCCCAGAAGCAATCTGTACATGCCTACTCCGTGTTAGAATATTTTCAAAATATAGGCTAAAAACATGCTAAAAATCGACATTTTAGGTGCCAAAAAATCGATATCTCAAATTCAGTCCCAAAACACCCGAAAATTCGATATTTAGAGGTCCTAGAAGGTATCTGTACATGCCTACTCCGTCTTAGAGTATTTTCAAAATTCAGGCCCAAAACATGCTGAAAATCGATATTTTTGGTGCCCAAAGTCAATATGTGCATGTATCTTCTGTACCCGTTTATATCTCAAATTCAGGCTCAAAACACCCGAAAATTCAATATTTTGGGGTCCCAGAAGCAATCTGTACATGCCTACTCAGTGCTAGAATATTTTCAAAATATAGGCTAAAAACATGCTAAAAATCGAACTTTTAGGTGCCAAAAAGTCGATATCTCAAATTTAGTCCCAAAACACCCGAAAATTCGATATTTAGGGGTCCCAGAAGCGATCTGTACATGCCTACTCCGTGTTAAAGTATTTTCAAAATACAGGCCAAAAACATACTGAAAATCGATCTTTTAGGTGCACAAAAGTCGATATGTGCATGCATCTTCTGTACCCGTTTATATCTCAAATTCTGGCCCTAAACACGCGAAAATTCGATATTTTGGGGTCCCAGAAGCGATCTGTACATGCCTACTCCGTGTTAGAGTATTTTCAAAAATTCTGGCCCAAAACATGCTGAAAATCGATATTTTTGGTGCCCAAAGTCAAAATGTGCATGTATCTTCGGTACCCGTTTATATCTCAAATTCAGACTCAAAACACCCGAAAATTCAATATTTTGGGGTCCCAGAAGCAATCTGTACAGTGCTAGAATATTTTCAAAATATAGGCTAAAAACATGCTAAAAATCGATCTTTTATGTGCCAAAAAGTCGATATCTCAAATTCAGTCCCAAAACACCCGAAAATTCAATATTTTAGGGTCCCAGAAGCAATCTGTACATGCCTACTCAGTGTTAGAGTATTTTCAAAATTCAGGCCCAAAACATGCTGAAAATCGATATTTTTGGTGTCCAAAGTCAATATGTGCATGTATCTTCTGTAACCGTTTATATCTCAAATTCAGGCTCAAAACACCCGAAAATTCAATATTTTGGGGTCCCAGAAGCAATCTGTACAGTGCTAGAATATTTTCAAAATATAGGCTAAAAACATGCTAAAAATCGATCTTTTAGGTGCCAAAAAGTCGATATCTCAAATTCAGTCCTAAAACACCCGAAAATTCGATATTTAGGGGTCCCAGAAGCGATCTGTACATGCCTACTCCGTGTTAGAGTATTTTCAAAATACATGCTCAAAACATATTGAAAATCGATCTTTTAGGTGCACAAAAGTCGATATGTGCATGCATCTTCAGTACCCGTTTATATCTCAAATTCAGGCTCAAAACACCCGAAAATTCAATATTTTGGGGTCCCAGAAGCAGTCTGTACATGCCTACTCAGTGTTAGAGTATTTTCAAAATACAGGCCCAAAACATGCTGAAAATCGATATTTTAGATGCCCAAAGTCAATATGTGCATGTATCTTCTGTACCCGTTTATATCTCAAATTCTGGCTCAAAACACCCGAAAATTCAATATTTTGGGGTCCAAGAAGCAATCTGTACATGCCTACTCCGTGTTAGAGTATTTTCAAAAATTCTGGTTCAAAACATGCTGAAAATCGATATTTTAAATGCCCAAAGTCAATATGTGCATGTATCTTCTGTACCCGTTTATATCTCAAATTCAGGCTCAAAATACCCGAAAATTCAATATTTTGGGGTCTCCGAAGCAATCTGTACATGCCTACTCAGTGCTAGAATATTTTCAAAATATAGGCTAAAAACATGCTAAAAATCGACATTTTAGGTGCCAAAAAATCGATATCTCAAATTCAGTCCCAAAACACCCGAAAAATCGATATTTAGAGGTCCCAGAAGGTATCTGTACATGCTTACTCCGTGTTAGAGTATTTTCAAAATACAGGCCAAAAACATACTGAAAATCGATCTTTTAGGTGCACAAAAGTCGATATCTCAAATTCAGTCCCAAAATACCCGAAAATTAGATATTTAGGGTTCCCAGAAGCGATCTGTACATGCCTACTCCGTGTTCGAGTATTTTCAAAATACATGCTCAAAACATACTGAAAATCGATCTTTTAGGTGCACAAAAGTCGATATGTGCATGCATCTTCAATACCCGTTTATATCTCAAATTCAGGCTCAAAACACCCGAAAATTCAATATTTTGCGGTCCCAGAAGCAATCTGTACATGCCTACTCAGTGTTAGAGTATTTTCAAAATACAGGCCAAAAAATGCTGAAAATCGATATTTTAGATGCCCAAAGTCAATATGTGCATGTATCTTCTGTACCCGTTTATATCTCAAATTCAGGCTCAAAACACCCGAAAATTCAATATTTTGGGGTCCCAGAAGCAATCTGTACATACCTACTCAGTGCTAGAATATTTTCAAAATATAGGCTAAAAACATGCTAAAAATCGATCTTTTAGGTGCCAAAAAGTCGATATCTCAAATTCAGTCCCAAAACACCCGAAAATTCGATATTTAGGTGTCCCAGAAGCGATCTGTACATGCCTACTCCGTGTTAGAGTATTTTCAAAATACATGCTCAAATAATGCTGAAAATCGATATTTTTGGTGCCCAAAGTCAATATGTGCATGTATCTTCTGTACCCGTTTATATCTCAAATTCAGGCTCAAAACACCCGAAAATTCAATATTTTGGGGTCCCAGAAGCAATCTGTACATGCCTACACAGTGCTAGAATATTTTCAAAATATAGGCTAAAACATGCTAAAAATCGACATTTTAGGTGCCAAAAAATCGATATCTCAAATTCAGTCCCAAAACACCCGAAAATTCGATATTTAGGGGTCCCAGAAGCGATCTGTACATGCCTACTCCGTGTTAGAGTATTTTCAAAATACATGCTCAAAACATACTGAAAATCGATCTTTTTGGTGCACAAAAGTCGATATGTGCATGCATCTTCAGTACCCGTTTATATCTCAAATTCAGGCTCAAAACACCCGAAAATTCAATATTTTGGGGTCCCAGAAGCAATCTGTACATGCCTACAGCGTGTTAGATTATTTTCAAAATTCAAGCCCATAACATGCTTAAAATCGATATTTTTGGTGCCCAAAGTCAGTATGTGCATGTATCTTCTGAACCCGTTTATATCTCAAATTCAGGCTCAAAACACCCGAAAATTCAATATTTTGGGGTCCCAGAAGCAATCTGTACATGCCTACTCAGTGCTAGAATATTTTCAAAATATAGGCTAAAAACATGCTAAAAATCGATCTTTTTGGTGCCAAAAAGTCGATATCTCAAATTCAGTCCCAAAACACCCGAAAATTCGATATTTAGGGGTCCCAGAATCGATCTGTACATGCCTACTCCGTGTTAGAGTATTTTCAAAATACATGCTCAAAACATACTGAAAATCGATCTTTTAGGTGCACAAAAGTCGATATGTCCATGCATCTTCAGTACCCGTTTATATCTCAAATTCAGGCTCAAAACACCCGAAAATTCAATATTTTGCGGTCCCAGAAGCAATCTGTACATGCCTACTCAGTGTTAGAGTATTTTCAAAATACAGGCCCAAAACATGCTGAAAATCGATATTTTAGATGCCCAAAGTCAATATGTGCATGTATCTTCTGTACCCGTTTATATCTCAAATTCAGGCTCAAAACACCCGAAAATTCAATATTTTGGGGTCCCAGAAGCAATCTGTACATGCCTACACAGTGCTGGAATATTTTCAAAATATAGGCTAAAAACATGCTAAAAATCGACATTTTAGGTGCCAAAAAATCGATATCTCAAGTTCAGTCCCAAAACACCCGAAAATTCGATATTTAGAGGTCCCAGAAGGTATTTGTACATGCCTACTCCGTGTTAGAGTATTTTCAAAATACAGGCCAAAAACATACTGAAAATCGATCTTTTAGGTGCCCAAAAGTCGATATGTGCATGCATCTTCTGTACCCGTTTATATCTCAAATTCTGGCCCTAAACACCCGAAAATTCGATATTTTGGGGTCCCAGAAGCGATCTGTACATGCCTACTCCGTGTTAGAGTATTTTCAAAATTAATGCCCAAAACATGCTGAAAATCGATATTTTTGGTGCCCAAAGTCAATATGTGCATGTATCTTCTGTACCCGTTTATATCTCAAATTCAGGCTCAAAACACCCGAAAATTCAATATTTTGGGGTCCCAGAAGCAATCTGTACATGCCTACTCAGTGCTAGAATATTTTCAAAATATAAGCTAAAAACATGCTAAAAATCGATCTTTTAGGTGCCAAAAAGTCGATATCTCAAATTCAGTCCCAAAACACCCGAAAATTCGATATTTAGGGGTCCCAGAAGCGATCTGTACATGCCTACTCCGTGTTAGAGTATTTTCAAAATACATGCTCAAAACATACTGAAAATCGATCTTTTAGGTGCACAAAAGTCGATATGTGCATGCATCTTCAGTACCCGTTTATATCTCAAATTCAGGCTCAAAACACCCGAAAATTCAATATTTTGGGGTCCCAGAAGCAATCTGTACATGCCTACTCAGTGTTAGAGTATTTTCAAAATACAGTCCCAAAACATGCTGAAAATCGATATTTTAGATGCCCAAAGTCAATATGTGCATGTATCTTCTGTACCCGTTTATATCTCAAAATGAGGCTCAAAACACCCGAAAATTCAATATTTTGGGGTCCCAGAAGCAATCTGTACATGCCTACACAGTGCTGGAATATTTTCAAAATATAGGCTAAAAACATGCTAAAAATCGATCTTTTAGGTGCCAAAAAGTCGATATCTCAAATTCAGTCCCAAAACACCCGAAAATTCGATATTTAGGGGTCCCATAAGCGATCTGTACATGCCTACTCCGTGTTATAGTATTTTCAAAATAAATGCTTAAATAATGCTGAAAATCGATATTTTTGGTGCCCAAAGTCAATATGTGCATGTATCTTCTGTACCCGTTTATATCTCAAATTCAGGCTCAAAACACCCGAAAATTCAATATTTTGGGGTCCCAGAAGCAATCTGTACATGCCTACACAGTGCTAGAATATTTTCAAAATATAGGCTAAAACATGCTAAAAATCGACATTTTAGGTGCCAAAAAATCGATATCTCAAATTCAGTCCCAAAACACCCGAAAATTCGATATTTAGAGGTCCCAGAAGGTATCTGTACATGCCTACTCCGTGTTAGAGTATTTTCAAAATACAGGCCAAAAACATACTGAAAAACGATCTTTTAGGTGCCCAAAAGTCGATATGTGCATGCATCTTCTGTACCCGTTTATATCTCAAATTCTGGCCCTAAACACCCGAAAATTCGATATTTTGGGGTCCCAGAAGCGATCTGTACATGCCTACTCCGTGTTAGAGTATTTTCAAAATTAATGCCCAAAACATGCTGAAAATCGATATTTTTGTTGCCCAAAGTCAATATGTGCATGTATCTTCTGTACCCGTTTATATCTCAAATTCAGGCTCAAAACACCCGAAAATTCAATATTTTGGGGTCCCAGAAGCAATCTGTACATGCCTACTCAGTGCTAGAATATTTTCAAAATATAGGCTAAAAACATGCTAAAAATCGACATTTTAGGTGCCAAAAAATCGATATCTCAAATTCAGTCCCAAAACACCCGAAAATTCGATATTTAGAGGTCCCAGAAGGTATCTGTACATGCCTACTCCGTGTTAGAGTATTTTCAAAATACATGCTCAAAACATACTGAAAATCGATCTTTTAGGTGCCCAAAAGTCGATATGTGCATGCATCTTCTGTACCCGTTTATATCTCAAATTCTGGCCCTAAACACCCGAAAATTCGATATTTTGGGGTCCCAGAAGCGATCTGTACATCCCTATTCCGTGTTAGAGTATTTTCAAAATTCAGGCCCAAAACATGCTGAAAATCGATATTTTTGGTGCCCAAAGTCAATATGTGCATGTATCTTCTGTACCCGTTTATATCTCAAATTCAGGCTCAAAACACCCGAAAATTCAATATTTTGGGGTCCCAGAAGCAATCTGTACAGTGCTAGAATATTTTCAAAATATAGGCTAAAAACATGCTAAAAATCGATCTTTTTGGTGTCAAAAAGTCGATATCTCAAATTCAGTCCAAAAACACCCGAAAATTCGATATTTAGGGGTCCCAGAAGCGATCTGTACATGCCTACTCCGTGTTAGAGTATTTTCAAAATACAGGCCAAAAACATACTGAAAATCGATCTTTTAGGTGCCCAAAAGTCGATATGTGCATGCATCTTCTGTACCCGTTTATATCTCAAATTCAGGCTCAAGACACCCGAAAATTCAATATTTTGGGGTCCCAGAAGCAATCTGTACATGCCTACTCAGTGCTAGAATATTTTCAAAATATAGGCTAAAAACATGCTAAAAATCGACATTTTAGGTGCCAAAAAATCGATATCTCAAATTCAGTCCCAAAACACCCGAAAATTCGATATTTAGAGGTCCCAGAAGGTATCTGTACATGCCTACTCCGTGTTAGAGTATTTTCAAAATACATGCTCAAAACATACTGAAAATCGATCTTTTAGGTGCACAAAGTCGATATGTGCATGCATCTTCAGTACCCGTTTATATCTCAAATTCAGGCTCAAAACACCCGAAAATTCAATATTTTGAGGTCCCAGAAGCAATCTGTACATGCCTACTCAGTGTTAGAGTATTTTCAAAATACAGGCCCAAAACATGCTGAAAATCGATATTTTAGATACCCAAAGTCAATATGTGCATGTATCTTCTGTACCCGTTTATATCTCAAATTCAGGCTCAAAATACCCGAAAATTCAATATTTTGGGGTCCTAGAAGCAATCTGTACAGTGCTAGAATATTTTCAAAATATAGGCTAAAAACATGCTAAAAATCGATCTTTTAGGTGCCAAAAAGTCGATATCGCAAATTCAGTCCCAAAGCACCCGAAAATTCGATATTTAGGGGTCCCAGAAGCGATCTGTACATGCCTACTCCGTGTTAGAGTATTTTTAAAATACATGCTCAAAACATACTGAAAATCGATCTTTTAGGTGCACAAAAGTCGATATGTGCATGTATCTTCTGTACCCGTTTATATCTCAAATTCAGGCTCAAAACACCCGAAAATTCGATATTTAGAGGTCCCAGAAGGTATCTGTACATGCCTACACCGTGTTAGAGTATTTTCAAAATACCGGCCAAAAACATACTGAAAATCGACATTTTAGATGCCCAAAGTCAATATGTGTATGCATCTTCTGTACCCGTTTATATCTCAAATTCTGGCCTTAAACACCCGAATATTCGATATTTTGGGGTCCCAGAAGCGATCTGTACAAGCCTACACCATGTTAGATTATTTTCAAAATTCAGGCCCAAAACATGCTGAAAATCGATATTTTTGGTGCCCAAAGTAAATATGTGCATGTATCTTCTGTACCCGTTTATATCTCAAATTCAGGCTCAAAACACCCGAAAATTCAATATTTTGGGGTCCCAGAAGCAATCTGTACATGCCTACTCAGTGCTAGAATATTTTCAAAATATAGGCTAAAAACATGCTAAAAATCGACATTTTAGGTGCCAAAAAATCGATATCTCAAATTCAGTCCCAAAACACCCGAAAATTCGATATTTAGAGGTCCCAGAAGGTATCTGTACATGCCTACTCCGTGTTAGAGTATTTTCAAAATACAGGCCAAAAACATACTGAAAATCGATCTTTTAGGTGCCCAAAAGTCGATATGTGCATGCATCTTCTGTACCCGTTTATATCTCAAATTCAGGCTCAAGACACCCGAAAATTCAATATTTTGGGGTCCCAGAAGCAATCTGTACATGCCTACACAGTGCTAGAATATTTTCAAAATATAGGCTAAAAACATGCTAAAAATCGACATTTTAGGTGCCAAAAAATCGATATCTAAAATTCAGTCCCAAAACACCTGAAAATTCGATATTTAGAGGTCCCAGAAGGTATCTGTACATGCTTACTCCGTGTTAGAGTATTTTCAAAATACAGGCCAAAAACATACTGAAAATCGATCTTTTAGGTGCACAAAAGTCGATATCTCAAATTCAGTCCCAAAACACCCGAAAATTCGATATTTAGGGGTCCCAGAAGCGATCTATACATGCCTACTCCGTGTTAGAGTTATTTTCAAAATACATGCTCAAAACATACTGAAAATCGATCTTTTAGATGCACAAAAGTCGATATGTGCATGCATCTTCTGTACCCGTTTATATCTCAAATTCTGGCCCTAAACACCAGAAAATTCGATATTTAGGGGTCCCAGAAGCGATCTGTACATGCCTACTCCGTGTTAGAGTATTTTCAAAATACATGCTCAAAACATACTGAAAATCGATCTTTTTGGTGCACAAAAGTCGATATGTGCATGCATCTTCAGTACCCGTTTATATCTCAAATTCAGGCTCAAAACACCCGAAAATTCAATATTTTGGGGTCCCAGAAGCAATCTGTACATGCCTACACCGTGTTAGATTATTTTCAAAATTCAAGCCCAAAACATGCTGAAAATCGATATTTTTGGTGCCCAAAGTCAATATGTGCATGTATCTTATGTACCCGTTTATATCTCAAATTCAGGCTCAAAACACCCGAAAATTCAATATTTTGGGGTCCCAGAAGCAATCTGTACATGCCTACTCAGTGCTAGAATATTTTCAAAATATAGGCAAAAAAACATGCTAAAAATCGATCTTTTAGGTGCCAAAAAGTCGATATCTCAAATTCAGTCCCAAAACACCCGAAAATTCGATATTTAGGGGTCCCAGAAGCGATCTGTACATGCCTACTCCGTGTTAGAGTATTTTAAAAATACATGCTCAAAACATACTGAAAATCGATCTCTTAGGTGCACAAAAGTCGATATGTGCATGCATCTTCAGTACCCGTTTATATCTCAAATTCAAGCTCAAAACACCCGAAAATTCAGTATTTTGGGGTCCCAGAAGCAATGTGTACATGCCTACTCCGTGTAAGAGTATTTTCAAAATTCAGGCCCAAAACATGCTGAAAATCGATATTTTAGATGCCCTAAGTCAATATGTGCATGTATCTTCTGTACCCGTTTATATCTCAAATTCAGGCTCAAAACACCCGAAAATTCAATATTTTGGGGTCCCAGAAGCAATCTGTACAGTGCTAGAATATTTTCAAAATATAGGCTAAAAACATGCTAAAAATCGATCTTTTATGTGCCAAAAAGTCGATATCTCAAATTCAGTCCTTAAACACCCGAAAATTCAATATTTTAGGGTCCCAGAAGCAATCTGTACATGACTACTTAGTGTTAGAGTATTTTCAAAATACAGGCCCAAAACATGCTGAAAATCGATATTTTAGATGCCAAAAGTCAATATGTGCATGTATCTTCTGTACCCGTTTATATCTCAAATTCAGGCTCAAAACACCCGAAAATTCAATATTTTGGGGTCCCAGAAGCAATCTTTACATGCCTACACAGTGCTAGAATATTTTTAAATTATAGGCTAAAAACATGCTAAAAATCGATCTTTTAGGTGCCAAAAAGTCGATATCTCAAATTCTGTCCCAAAACACCCGAAAATTCGATATTTAGGGGTCCCAGAAGCGATCTGTACATGCCTACTCCGTGTTAGAGTATTTTCAAAATACATGCTCAAAACATACTGAAAATCGATATTTTAGGCGCACAAAAGTCGATATGTGCATGCATCTTCAGTACCCGTTTATATCTCAAATTCAGGCTCAAAACACCCGAAAATTCTGTATTTTGGGGTCCCAGAAGCAATCTGTACATGCCTACTCAGTGTTAGAGTATTTTCAAAATACAGGCCCAAAACATGCTGAAAATCGATATTTTAGATGCCCAAAGTCAATATGTGCATGTATCTTCTGTACCCGTTTATATCTCAAATTCAGGCTCAAAACACCCGAAAATTCAATATTTTGGGGTCCCAGAAGTAATCTGTACATGCCTACACAGTGCTAGAATATTTTCAAAATATAGGCTAAAAACAGGCTAAAAATCGACATTTTAGGTGCCAAAAAATCGATATCTCAAATTCAGTCCCAAAACACCCGAAAATTCGATATTTAGAGGTCCCAGAAGGTATCTGTAGATGCCTACACCGTGTTAGAGTATTTTCAAAATACAGGCCAAAAACATACTGAAAATCGATCTTTTAGGTGCCCAAAAGTCGATATGTGCATGCATCTTCTGTACCCGTTTATATCTCAAATTCTGGCCCTAAACACCCGAAAATTCGATATTTTGGGGTCCCAGAAGCGATCTGTACATGCCTACTCCGTGTTAGAGTATTTTCAAAATTCAGGCCCAAAACATGCTGAAAATCGATATTTTTGGTGGCCAAAGTCAATATGTGCATGTATCTTCTGTACCCGTTTATATCTCAAATTCAGGCTCAAAACACCCGAAAATTCAATATTTTGGGGTCCCAGAAGCAATCTGTACAGTGCTAGAATATTTTCAAAATATAGGCTAAAAACATGCTAAAAATCGATCTTTTAGGTGCCAAAAAGTCGATATCTCAAATTCAGTCCCAAAACACCCGAAAATTCGATATTTAGGGGTCCCAGAAGCGATCTGTACATGCCTACTCCGTGTTAGAGTATTTTCAAAATACATGCTCAAAACATACTGAAAATCGATCTTTTAGGTGCACAAAAGTCGATATGTGTATGCATCTTCAGTACCCGTTTATATCTCAAATTCAGGCTCAAAACACCCGAAAATTCAATGTTTTGGGGTCCCAAAAGCAATCGGTACATGCCTACACAGTGCTAGAATATTTTCAAAAAATAGGCTAAAAACATGCTAAAAATTGACATTTTAGGTGCCAAAAAATCGATATCTCAAATTCAGTCCTAAAACACCCGAAAATTCGATATTTAGAGGTCCCAGAAGGTATCTGTACATGCCTACGCCGTGTTAGAGTATTTTCAAAATACAGGCCAAAAACATACTGAAAATCGATCTTTTAGGTGCACAAAAGTCGATATGTGCATGCATCTTCTGTACCCGTTTATATCTCAAATTCTGGCCCTAAACACCCGAAAATTCGATATTTTGGGGTCCCAGAAGCGATCTGTACATGCCTACTCCGTGTTAGAGTATTTTGTAAAATACAGGCCCAAAACATGCTGAAAATCGATATTTTAGATGCCATAAGTCAATATGTGCATGTATCTTCTGTACCCGTGTATATCTCAAATTCAGGCTCAAAACACCCGATAATTCAATATTTTGGGGTCCCAGAAGCAATCTGTACATGCCTACTCCGTGTTAGAATATTTTCAAAATATAGGCTAAAAACATGCTAAAAATCGACATTTTAGGTGCCAAAAAATCGATATCTCAAATTCAGTCCCAAAACACCCGAAAATTCGATATTTAGAGGTCCTAGAAGGTATCTGTACATGCCTACTCCGTCTTAGAGTATTTTCAAAAAACAGGCCAAAAACATACTGAAAATCGATCTTTTAGGTGCACAAAAGTCGATATGTGCATGTATCTTCTGTACCCGTTTATATCTCAAATTCTGGCCCTAAACACCCGAAAATTCGATATTTTGTTGTCCCAGAAGTGATCTGTACATGCCTACTCCGTGTTAGAGTATTTTCAAAATTCAGGCCCAAAACATGCTGAAAATCGATATTTTTGGTGCCCAAAGTCAATATGTGCATGTATCTTCTGTACCCGTTTATATCTCAAATTCAGGCTCAAAACACCCGAAAATTCAATATTTTGGGGTCCCAGAAGCAATCTGTACATGCCTACTCAGTGCTAGAATATTTTCAAAATATAGGCTAAAAACATGCTAAAAATCGAACTTTTAGGTGCCAAAAAGTCGATATCTCAAATTTAGTCCCAAAACACCCGAAAATTCGATATTTAGGGGTCCCAGAAGCGATCTGTACATGCCTACTCCGTGTTAAAGTATTTTCAAAATACAGGCCAAAAACATACTGAAAATCGATCTTTTAGGTGCACAAAAGTCGATATGTGCATGCATCTTCTGTACCCGTTTATATCTCAAATTCTGGCCCTAAACACGCGAAAATTCGATATTTTGGGGTCCCAGAAGCGATCTGTACATGCCTACTCCGTGTTAGAGTATTTTCAAAAATTCTGGCCCAAAACATGCTGAAAATCGATATTTTTGGTGCCCAAAGTCAAAATGTGCATGTATCTTCTGTACCCGTTTATATCTCAAATTCAGACTCAAAACACCCGAAAATTCAATATTTTGGGGTCCCAGAAGCAATCTGTACAGTGCTAGAATATTTTCAAAATATAGGCTAAAAACATGCTAAAAATCGATCTTTTATGTGCCAAAAAGTCGATATCTCAAATTCAGTCCCAAAACACCCGAAAATTCAATATTTTAGGGTCCCAGAAGCAATCTGTACATGCCTACTCAGTGTTAGAGTATTTTCAAAATTCAGGCCCAAAACATGCTGAAAATCGATATTTTTGGTGTCCAAAGTCAATATGTGCATGTATCTTCTGTAACCGTTTATATCTCAAATTCAGGCTCAAAACACCCGAAAATTCAATATTTTGGGGTCCCAGAAGCAATCTGTACAGTGCTAGAATATTTTCAAAATATAGGCTAAAAACATGCTAAAAATCGATCTTTTAGGTGCCAAAAAGTCGATATCTCAAATTCAGTCCTAAAACACCCGAAAATTCGATATTTAGGGGTCCCAGAAGCGATCTGTACATGCCTACTCCGTGTTAGAGTATTTTCAAAATACATGCTCAAAACATATTGAAAATCGATCTTTTAGGTGCACAAAAGTCGATATGTGCATGCATCTTCAGTACCCGTTTATATCTCAAATTCAGGCTCAAAACACCCGAAAATTCAATATTTTGGGGTCCCAGAAGCAGTCTGTACATGCCTACTCAGTGTTAGAGTATTTTCAAAATACAGGCCCAAAACATGCTGAAAATCGATATTTTAGATGCCCAAAGTCAATATGTGCATGTATCTTCTGTACCCGTTTATATCTCAAATTCTGGCTCAAAACACCCGAAAATTCAATATTTTGGGGTCCAAGAAGCAATCTGTACATGCCTACTCCGTGTTAGAGTATTTTCAAAAATTCTGGTTCAAAACATGCTGAAAATCGATATTTTAAATGCCCAAAGTCAATATGTGCATGTATCTTCTGTACCCGTTTATATCTCAAATTCAGGCTCAAAATACTCGAAAATTCAATATTTTGGGGTCTCCGAAGCAATCTGTACATGCCTACTCAGTGCTAGAATATTTTCAAAATATAGGCTAAAAACATGCTAAAAATCGACATTTTAGGTGCCAAAAAATCGATATCTCAAATTCAGTCCCAAAACACCCGAAAAATCGATATTTAGAGGTCCCAGAAGGTATCTGTACATGCTTACTCCGTGTTAGAGTATTTTCAAAATACAGGCCAAAAACATACTGAAAATCGATCTTTTAGGTGCACAAAAGTCGATATCTCAAATTCAGTCCCAAAATACCCGAAAATTAGATATTTAGGGTTCCCAGAAGCGATCTGTACATGCCTACTCCGTGTTCGAGTATTTTCAAAATACATGCTCAAAACATACTGAAAATCGATCTTTTAGGTGCACAAAAGTCGATATGTGCATGCATCTTCAATACCCGTTTATATCTCAAATTCAGGCTCAAAACACCCGAAAATTCAATATTTTGCGGTCCCAGAAGCAATCTGTACATGCCTACTCAGTGTTATAGTATTTTCAAAATACAGGCCAAAAAATGCTGAAAATCGATATTTTAGATGCCCAAAGTCAATATGTGCATGTATCTTCTGTACCCGTTTATATCTCAAATTCAGGCTCAAAACACCCGAAAATTCAATATTTTGGGGTCCCAGAAGCAATCTGTACATACCTACTCAGTGCTAGAATATTTTCAAAATATAGGCTAAAAACATGCTAAAAATCGATCTTTTAGGTGCCAAAAAGTCGATATCTCAAATTCAGTCCCAAAACACCCGAAAATTCGATATTTAGGGGTCCCAGAAGCGATCTGTACATGCCTACTCCGTGTTAGAGTATTTTCAAAATACAGGCCAAAAACATACTGAAAATCGATCTTTTAGTTGCCCAAAAGTCGATATGTGAATGCATCTTCTGTACCCGTTTATATCTCAAATTCTGGCCCTCAACACCCGAAAATTCGATATTTTGGGGTCCCAGAAGCGATCTGTACATGCCTACTCCGTGTTAGAGTATTTTCAAAATTCAGGCCCAAAACATGCTGAAAATCGATATTTTTGGTGCCCAAAGTCAATATATGCATGTATCTTCTGTACCCGTTTATATCTCAAATTCAGGCTCAAAACACCCGAAAATTCAATATTTTGGGGTCCCAGAAGCAATCTGAACATGCCTACTCAGTGCTAGAATATTTTCAAAATATAGGCTAAAAACATGCTAAAAATCGATCCTTTAGGTGCCAAATAGTCGATATCTCAAATTCAGTCCTAAAACACCCGAAAATTCGATATTTAGGGGTCCCAGAAGCGATCTGTACATGCCTACTCCGTGTTAGAGTATTTTCAAAATACATGCTCAAAACATATTGAAAATCGATCTTTTAGGTGCACAAAAGTCGATATGTGCATGCATCTTCAGTACCCGTTTATATCTCAAATTCAGGCTCAAAACACCCGAAAATTTAATATTTTGGGGTCCCAGAAGCAATCTGTACATGCCTACACAGTGCTAGAATATTTTCAAAAAAAAGGCCCAAAACATGCTGAAAATCGATATTTTAGATGCCCAAAGTCAATATGTGCATGTATCTTCTGTACCCGTTTATATCTCAAATTCAGGCTCAAAACACAAGAAAATTCAATATTTTTGGGTTCCAGAAGCAATCTGTACATGCCTATTCAGTGTTAGAGTATTTTCAAAATTCTGGCCCAAAACATGCTGAAAATCGATATTTTTGGTGCCCAAAGTCAATATGTGCATGTATCTTCTGTACCCGTTTATATCTCAAATTCAGGCTCAAAACACCCGAAAATTCAATATTTTGGGGTCCCCGAAGCAATCTGTACATGCCTACTCAGTGCCAGAATATTTTCAAAATATAGGCTAAAAACATGCTAAAAATCGATCTTTTAGGTGCCAAATAGTCGATATCTCAAATTCAGTCCCAAAACACCCGAAAATTCGATATTTAGGGGTCCCAGAAGCGATCTGTACATGCCTACTCCGTGTTAGAGTATTTTCAAAATACAGGCCCAAAACATGCTGAAAATCGATATTTTAGATGTCCAAAGTCAATATGTGCATGTATCTTCTGTACCCGTTTATATCTCAAATTCAGGCTCAAAACACCCGAAAATTCAATATTTTGGGGTCCCAGAAGCAATCTGTACATGCCTACTCAGTGTTAGAGTATTTTCAAAATACAGGCCCAAAACATGCTGAAAATTGATATTTTAGATGTTCAAAGTCAATATGTGCATGTATCTTCTGTACCCGTTTATATCTCAAATTCTGGCTCAAAACACCCGAAAATTCAATATTTTGGGGTCCAAGAAGCAATCTGTACATGCCTACTCAGTGTTAGAGTATTTTCAAATTACAGGCCCAAAACATGCTGAAAATCGATATTTTAAATGCCCAAAGTCAATATGTGCATGTATCTTCTGTACCCGTTTATATCTCAAATTCTGGCCCTAAACAACCGAAAATTCGATATTTTGGGGTCAAAATTCGGTGCCAAAAAGTCAATATCTCAAATTCAGTCCAAAAACACCCGAAAATTCAATATTTTAAGGTTCCAGAAGCAATCTGTACATGCCTACTCAGTGTTAGAGTATTTTCAAAATACTGGCCCAAAACATGCTGAAAATCGATATTTTAGATGCCAAAAGTCAATATGTGCATGTATCTTCTGTACCCGTTTATATCTCAAATTCAGGCTCAAAACACCCAAAAATTCAATATTTTGGGGTCCCAGAAGCAATCTGTACATGCCTACACAGTGCTAGAATATTTTCAAAATATAGGCTAAACATGCTAAAAATCGACATTTTAGGTGCCAAAAAATCGATATCTCAAATTCTGTCCCAAAACACCCGAAAATTCGATATTTAGAGGTCCCAGAAGGTATCTGTACATGCCTACTCCGTGTTAGAGTATTTTCAAAATACAGGCCAAAAACATACTGAAAATCGATC
Source organism: Petrolisthes cinctipes (assembly GCA_033782935.1). NCBI lineage: Eukaryota > Metazoa > Arthropoda > Malacostraca > Decapoda > Porcellanidae > Petrolisthes > Petrolisthes cinctipes. Next base: position 819,596 of record JAWQEG010000068.1, read on the forward strand.
TTTTAGGTGCCCAAAAGTCGATATGTGCATGTATCTTCTGTACCCGTTTATATCTCAAATTCTGGCCCTAAACACCCGAAAATTCGATATTTTGGGGTCCCAGTAAGCGATCTCTACATGCCTACTCCGTGTTAGAGTATTTTCAAAATTCAGGCCCAAAACATGCTGAAAATCGATATTTTTGGTGCCCAAAGTCAATATGTGCATGTATCTTCTGTAACCGTTTATATCTCAAATTCAGGCTCAGAACACCCGAAAATTCAATATTTTGGGGTCCCAGAAGCAATCTGTACAGTGCTAGAATATTTTCAAAATATAGGCTAAAAACATGCTAAAAATCGATCTTTTAGGTGCCAAAAAGTCGATATCTCAAATTCAGTCCCAAAACACCCGAAAATTCGATATTTTGGGGTCCCAGAAGCGATCTGTACATGCCTACTCCGTGTTAGAGTATTTTCAAAATACAGGCCCAAAACATGCTGAAAATCGATATTTTAGATGCCCAAAGTCAATATGTGCATGTATCTTCTGTACCCGTTTATATCTCAAATTCAGGCTCAAAACACCCGAAAATTCAATATTTTGGGGTCCCAGAAGCAATCTGTACATGCCTACACAGTGCTAGAATATTTTCAAAATATAGGCTAAAAACATGCTAAACATCGACATTTTAGGTGCCAAAAAATCGATATCTCAAATTCAGTCCCAAAACACACGAAAATTCGATATTTAGAGGTCCCAGAAGGTATCTGTACATGCCTACTCCGTGTTAGAGTATTTTCAAAATACAGGCCAAAAACATACTGAAAATCGATCTTTTAGGTGCCCAAAAGTCGATATGTGCATGCATCTTTTGTACCCGTTTATATCTCAAATTCTGGCACTAAACACCCGAAAATTCGATATTTGCGGGTCCCAGAAGCGATCTGTACATGCCTACTTCGTGTTAGAGTATTTTCAAAGTTCAGGCCCAAAACATGCTGAAAATCGATATTTTTTGGTGCCCAAAGTCAATATGTGCATGTATCTTCTGTACCCGTTTATATCTCAAATTCAGGCTCAAAACACCCGAAAATTTAATATTTTGGGGTTCCAGAAGCAATCTGTACATGCCTACTCAGTGCTAGAATATTTTCAAAATATAGGCTAAAAACATGCTAAAAATCGATCTTTTAGGTGCCAAAAAGTCGATATCTCAAATTCAGTCCCAAAACACCCGAAAATTCGATATTTAGGGGTCCCAAAAGCGATCTGTACATGCCTACTCCGTGTTAGAGTATTTTCAAAATACAGGCCAAAAACATACTGAAAATCGATCTTTTAGTGCCCAAAAGTCGATATGTGCATGCATCTTCTGTACCCGTTTATATCACAAATTCTGGCCCTAATCACCCGAAATTTCGATATTTTGGGGTCCCAGAAGCGATCTGTACATGCCAACTCCGTGTTAGAGTATTTTCAAAATTCAGGCCCAAAACATGCTGAAAATCGATATTTTTGGTGCCCAAAGTCAGTATGTGCATGTATCTTCTGTACCCGTTTATATCTCAAATTCAGGCTCAAAACACCCGAAAATTCAATATTTTGGGGTCCCAGAAGCAATCTGTACAGTGCTAGAATATTTTCAAAATATAGGCTAAAAACATGCTGAAAATCGATCTTTTAGGTGCCAAAAAGTCGATATCTCAAATTCAGTCCAAAAACTCCCGAAAATTCGATATTTAGGGGTCCCAGAAGCGATCTGTACATGCCTACTCCGTGTTAGAGTATTTTCAAAATACATGCTCAAAACATACTGAAAATCGATCTTTTAGGTGCACAAAAATCGATATGTGCATGCATCTTCAGTACCCGTTTATATCTCAAATTCAGGCTCAAAACACCCGAAAATTCAATATTTTGGGGTCCCAGAAGCAATCTGTACAGGCACTCAGTGTTAGAGTATTTTCAAAGTACAGGCCCAAAAACATGCTGAAAATCGATATTTTAGATTCCCAAAATCAATATGTGCATGTATCTTCTGTACCCGTTTATATCTCAAATTCAGGCTCAAAACACCCGAAAATTCAATATTTTGGGGTCCCAGAAGCAATCTGTACATGCCTACACAGTGCTAGAATATTTTCAAAATATAGGCTAAAAACATGCTAAACATCGACATTTTAGGTGCCAAAAAATCGATATCTCAAATTCAGTCCCAAAACACCCGAAAATTCGATATTTAGAGGTCCCAGAAGGTATCTGTACATGCCTACTCCGTGTTAGAGTATTTTCAAAATACAGGCCAAAAACATACTGAAAATCGATCTTTTAGGTGCCCAAAAGTCGATATGTGCATGCATCTTTTGTACCCGTTTATATCTCAAATTCTGGCCCTAAACACCCGAAAATTCGATATTTGCGGGTCCCAGAAGCGATCTGTACATGCCTACTTCGTGTTAGAGTATTTTCAAAGTTCAGGCCCAAAACATGCTGAAAATCGATATTTTTGGTGCCCAAAGTCAATATGTGCATGTATCTTCTGTACCCGTTTATATCTCAAATTCAGGCTCAAAACACCCGAAAATTTAATATTTTGGGGTTCCAGAAGCAATCTGTACATGCCTACTCAGTGCTAGAATATTTTCAAAATATAGGCTAAAAACATGCTAAAAATCGATCTTTTAGGAGCCAAAAAATCTATATCTCTTAAATTCAGTCCCAAAACACCCGAAAATTCGATATTTAGGGGTCCCAGAAGCGATCTGTACATGCCTACTCCGTGTTAGAGTATTTTCAAAATACATGCTCAAAACATACTGAAAATCGATCTTTTAGGTGCACAAAAGTCGATATGTGCATGCATCTTCAGTACCCGTTTATATCTCAAATTCAGGCTCAAAACACCCGAAAATTCGATATTTGCGGGTCCCAGAAGCAATCTGTACATGCCTACTCCGTGTTAGAGTATTTTCAAAGTTCAGGCCCAAAACATGCTGAAAATCGATATTTCTGGTGCCCAAAGTCAATATGTGCATGTATCTTCTGTACCCGTTTATATCTCAAATTCAGGCTCAAAACACCCGAAAATTCAATATTTTGGGGTCCCAGAAGCAATCTGTACATGCCTACTCAGTGCTAGAATATTTTCAAAATATAGGCTAAAAACATGCTAAAAATCGATCTTTTAGGTGCCAAAAAGTCGATATCTCAAATTCAGTCGCAAAACACCCGAAAATTCGATATTTAGGGGTCCCAGAAGCGATCTGTACATGCCTACTCCGTGTTAGAGTATTTTCAAAATACAGGCCAAAAACATACTGAAAATCGATCTTTTAGGTGCCCAAAAGTCGATATGTGCATGCATCTTCTGTACCCGTTTATATCACAAATTCTGGCCCTAATCACCCGAAATTTCGATATTTTGGGGTCCCAGAAGCGATCTGTACATGCCAACTCCGTGTTAGAGTATTTTCAAAATTCAGGCCCAAAACATGCTGAAAATCGATATTTTTGGTGCCCAAAGTCAGTATGTGCATGTATCTTCTGTACCCGTTTATATCTCAAATTCAGGCTCAAAACACCCGAAAATTCAATATTTTGGGGTCCCAGAAGCAATCTGTACAGTGCTAGAATATTTTCAAAATATAGGCTAAAAACATGCTAAAAATCGATCTTTTAGGTGCCAAAAAGACGATATCTCAAATTCAGTCCAAAAACTCCCGAAAATTCGATATTTAGGGGTCCCAGAAGCGATCTGTACATGCCTACTCCGTGTTAGAGTATTTTCAAAATACATGCTCAAAACATACTGAAAATCGATCTTTTAGGTGCACAAAAATCGATATGTGCATGCATCTTCAGTACCCGTTTATATCTCAAATTCAGGCTCAAAACACCCGAAAATTCAATATTTTGGGGTCCCAGAAGCAATCTGTACAGGCACTCAGTGTTAGAGTATTTTCAAAGTACAGGCCCAAAAACATGCTGAAAATCGATATTTTAGATTCCCAAAATCAATATGTGCATGTATCTTCTGTACCTCGTTTATATCTCAAATTTATGCTCAAAATACCCGAAAATTCAATATTTTGGGGTCCCAGAAGCAATCTGTACATGCCTACACAGTGCTAGAATATTTTCAAAATATAGGCTAAAAACATGCTAAAAATCGACATTTTAGGTGCCACAAAATCGATATCTCAAATTCAGTCCCAAAACACCCGAAAATTCGATATTTAGAGGTCCCAGAAGGTATCTGTACATGCCTACTCCGTGTTAGGGTATTTTCAAAATACAGGCCAAAAACATACTGAAAATCGATCTTTAAGTGCCCAAAAGTCGATATGTGCATGCAACTTCAGTACCCGTTTATATCTCAAATTCTGGCCCTAAACACCCGAAAATTCGATATTTTGGGGTCCCAGAAGCGATCTGTACATCCCTACTCCGTGTTAGAGTATTTTCAAAATTCAGGCCCAAAACATGCTGAAAATCGATATTTTTGGTGCCCAAAGTCAATATGTGCATGTATCTTCTGTACCCGTTTATATCTCAAATACAGGCTCAAAACACCCGAAAATTCAATATTTTGGGGTCCCAGAAGCAATCTGTACAGTGCTAGAATATTTTCAAAATATAGGCTAAAAACATGCTAAAAATCGATCTTTTAGGTGCCAAAAAGTCGATATCTCAAATTCAGTCCCAAAACACCCAAAAATTCGATATTTAGGGGTCCCATGCCTGTACATGCCTACTCCGTGTTAGAGTATTTTCAAAATACATGCTCAAAACATACTGAAAATCGATCTTTTAGGTGCACAAAAGTCGATATGTGCATGCATCTTCAGTACCCGTTTATATCTCAAATTCAGGCTCAAAACACCCGAAAATTCAATATTTTGGGGTCCCAGAAGCAATCAGTACATGCCTACTCAGTGTTAGAGTATTTTCAAAATACAGGCCCAAAACATGCTAAAAATCGATATTTTAGATGCCTAAAGTCAATATGTGCATGTATCTTCTGTACCCGTTTATATCTCAAATTCAGGCTCAAAACACCCGAAAATTCAATATTTCGGGGTCCCAGAAGCAATCTGTACATGCCTACACAGTGCTAGAATATTTTCAAAATATAGGCTAAAAACATGCTAAAAATCGATCTTTTAGGTGCCAAAAAATCGATATCTCAAATTCAGTCCCAAAACACCCGAAAATTCGATATTTAGAGGTCCCAGAAGGTATCTGTACATTCCTACTCCGTGTTAGAGTATTTTCAAAATACAGGCCAAAAACATATTGAAAATCGATCTTTTAGGTGCACAAAAGTCGATATGTGCATGCATCTTCTGTACCCGTTTATATCTCAAATTCTGGCCCTAAACACCCGAAAATTCGATATTTTGGGGTCCCAGAAGCGATCTGTACATGCCTACTCAGTGTTAGAGTATTTTCAAAATTCAGACCCAAAACATGCTGAAAATCGATATTTTTGGTGCCCAAAGTCAATATGTGCATGTATCTTCTGTACCTGTTTATATCTCAAATTCAGGCTCAAAACACCCGAAAATTCAATATTTTGGGATCCCAGAAGCAAACTGTACAGTGCAAGAATATTTTCAAAATATAGGCTAAAAACATGCTAAAAATCGATCTTTTAGGTGCCAAAAAGTCGATATCTCAAATTCAGTCCCAAAACACCCGAAAATTCGATATTTAGGGGTCCCAGAAGCGATCTGTACATGCCTACTCCGTGTTAGAGTATTTTCAAAATACATGCTCAAAACATACTGAAAATCGATCTTTTAGGTGCACAAAAGTCGATATGTGCATGCATCTTCATTACCCGTTTATATCTCAAATTCAGGCTCAAAACACCCGAAAATTCAATATTTTGGGGTCCCAGAAGCAATCAGTACATGCCTACTCAGTGTTAGAGTATTTTCAAAATACAGGCCCTAAACATGCTAAAAATCGATATTTTAGATGCCCAAAGTCAATATGTGCATGTATCTTCTGTACCCGTTTATATCTCAAATTCAGGCTCAAAACACCCGAAAATTCAATATTTCGGGGTCCCAGAAGCAATCTGTACATGCCTACACAGTGCTAGAATGTTTTCAAAATATAGGCTAAAAACATGCTAAAAATCGACATTTTAGGTGCCAAAAAATCGATATCTCAAATTCAGTCCCAAAACACCCGAAAATTCGATATTTAGAGGTCCCAGAAGGTATCTGTACATGCCTACTCCGTGTTAGAGTATTTTCAAAATAGAGGCCAAAAACATACTGAAAATCGATCTTTTAGGTGCCCAAAAGTCGATATGTGCATGCATCTTCTGTACCCGTTTATATCTCAAATTCTGGCCCTAAACACCCGAAAATTCGATATTTTGGGGTCCCAGAAGCGATCTGTACATGCCTACTCCGTGTTAGAGTATTTTCAAAATTCAGGCCCTAAATATGCTGAAAATCGATATTTTTGGTGCCTAAAGTCAATATGTGCATGTATCTTCTGTACCCGTTTATATCTCAAATTCAGGCTCAAAACACCCGAAAATTCAATATTTTGGGGTCCCAGAAGCAATCTGAACATGCCTACTCAGTGCTAGAATATTTTCAAAATATAGGCTAAAAACATGCTAAAAATCGACATTTTAGGTGCCAAAAAATCGATATCTCAAATTCAGTCGCAAAACACCCGAAAATTCGATATTTAGAGGTCCCAGAAGGTATCTGTACATGCCTACTCCGTGTTAGAGTATTTTCAAAATACAGGCCAAAAACATACTGAAAATCGATATTTTTGGTGCCCAAAGTCAATATGTGCATGTATCTTCTGTACCCGTTTATATCTCAAATTCAGGCTCAAAACACCCGAAAATTCAATATTTTGGGGTCCCAGAAGCAATCTGTACAGTGCTAGAATATTTTCAAAATATAGGCTAAAAACATGCTAAAAATCGATCTTTTAGGTGCCAAAAAGTCGATATCTCAAATTCAGTCCCAAAACACCCGAAAATTCGATATTTAGGGGTCCCATGCCTGTACATGCCTACTCCGTGTTAGAGTATTTTCAAAATACATGCTCAAAACATACTGAAAATCGATCTTTTAGGTGCACAAAAGTCGATATGTGCATGCATCTTCAGTACCCGTTTATATCTCAAATTCAGGCTCAAAACACCCGAAAATTCAATATTTTGGGGTCCAAGAAGCAATCAGTACATGCCTACTCAGTGTTAGAGTATTTTCAAAATATAGGCCCAAAACATGCTAAAAATCGATATTTTAGATGCCCAAAGTCAATATGTGCATGTATCTTCGGTACCCGTTTATATCTCAAATTCAGGCTCAAAACACCCGAAAATTCAATATTTCGGGGTCCCAGAAGCAATCTGTACATGCCTACACAGTGCTAGAATATTTTCAAAATATAGGCTAAAAACATGCTAAAAATCGACATTTTAGGTGCCAAAAAATCGATATCTCAAATTCAGTCCCAAAACACCCGAAAATTCGATATTTAGAGGTCCCAGAAGGTATCTGTACATGCCTACTCCGTGTTAGAGTTTTTTCAAAATACAGGCCAAAAACATACTGAAAATCGATCTTTTAGGTGCCCAAAAGTCGATATGTGCATGCATCTTCTGTACCCGTTTATATTTCAAATTCTGGCCCTAAACACCCGAAAATTCAATATTTTGCGGTCCCAGAAGCGATCTGTACATGCCTACTCCGTGTTAGAGTATTTTCATAATTCAGGCCCAAAACATGCTGAAAATCGATATTTTTGGTGCCTAAAGTCAATATGTGCATTTATCTTCTGTACCCGTTTATATCTCAAATTCAGGCTCAAAACACCCGAAAATTCAATATTTTGGGGTCCCAGAAGCAATCTGTACATGCCTAGTCAGTGCTAGAATATTTTCAAAATATAGGCTAAAAACATGCTAAAAATCGACATTTTAGGTGCCAAAAAATCGATATCTCAAATTCAGTCCCAAAACACCCGAAAATTCGATATTTAGAGGTCCCAGAAGGTATCTGTACATGCCTACTCCGTGTTAGAGTATTTTCAAAATACAGGCCAAAAACATACTGAAAATCGATCTTTTAGGTGCACAAAAGTCGATATGTGCATGCATCTTCTGTACCCGTTTATATCTCAAATTCTGGCCCTAAACACCCGAAAATTCGATATTTTGGGGTCCCAGAAGCGATCTGTACATACCTACTCCGTGTTAGAGTATTTTCAAAATTCAGGCCCAAAACATGCTGAAAATCGATATTTTTGGTGCCCAAAGTCAATATGTGCATGTATCTTCTGTACCCGTTTATATCTCAAATTCAGGCTCAAAACACCCGAAAATTCAATATTTTGGGGTCCCAGAAGCAATCTGTACAGTGCTAGAATATTTTCAAAATATAGGCTAAAAACATGCTAAAAATCGATCTTTTAGGTGCCAAAAAGTCGATATCTCAAATTCAGTCCCAAAACACCCAAAAATTCGATATTTAGGGGTCCCATGCCTGTACATGCCTACTCCGTGTTTGAGTATTTTCAAAATACATGCTCAAAACATACTGAAAATCGATCTTTTAGGTGCACAAAAGTCGATATGTGCATGCATCTTCTGTACCCGTTTATATCTCAAATTCTGGCCCTAAACACCCGAAAATTCGATATTTTGGGGTCCCAGAAGCGATCTGTACATGCCTACTCAGTGTTAGAGTATTTTCAAAATTCAGACCCAAAACATGCTGAAAATCGATATTTTTGGTGCCCAAAGTCAATATGTGCATGTATCTTCTGTACCTGTTTATATCTCAAATTCAGGCTCAAAACACCCGAAAATTCAATATTTTGGGGTCCCAGAAGCAATCTGTACAGTGCTAGAATATTTTCAAAATATAGGCTAAAAACATGCTAAAAATCGATCTTTTAGGTGCCAAAAAGTCGATATCTCAAATTCAGTCCCAAAACACTCGAAAATTCGATATTTAGGGGTCCCAGAAGCGATCTGTACATGCCTACTCCGTGTTAGAGTATTTTCAAAATACATGCTCAAAACATACTGAAAATCGATATTTTAGGTGCACAAAAGTCGATATGTGCATGCATCTTCAGTAGCCGTTTATATCTCAAATTCAGGCTCAAAACACCCGAAAATTCAATATTTTGGGATCCCAGAAGCAATCTGTACATGCCTACACAGTGCTAGAATATTTTTAAATTATAGGCTAAAAACATGCAAAAAATTAACTTTTAGGTGCCAAAAAGTCGATATCTCAAATTCAGTCCCAAAACACCCGAAAATTCGATATTTAGGGGACCCAGAAGCGATCTGTACATGCTTACTCCGTGTTAAAGTATTTTCAAAATACAGGCCAAAAACATACTGAAAATCGATCTTTTAGGTGCACAAAAGTCGATATGTGCATGCATCTTCTGTACCCGTTTATATCTCAAATTCTGGCCCTAAACACCCGAAAATTCGATATTTTGGGGTCCCAGAAGCGATCTGTACATGCCTACTCCGTGTTGGAGTATTTTCAAAAATTCTGGCCCAAAACATGCTGAAAATCGATATTTTTGGTGCCCAAAGTCAATATGTGCTTGTATCTTCTGTACCCGTTTATATCTCAAATTCAGGCTCAAAATACCCGAAAATTCAATATTTTGGGGTCTCCGAAGCAATCTGTACATGCCTACTCAGTGCTAGAATATTTTCAAAATATAGGCTAAAAACATGTTAAAAATCGATCTTTTAAGTGCCAAATAGTCGATATCTCAAATTCAGTCCCAAAACACCCGAAAATTCGATATTTAGGGGTCCCAGAAGCGATCTGTACATGCCTACTCAGTGTTGGAGTATTTTCAAAATACAGGCCCAAAACATGCTGAAAATCGATATTTTAGATGTCCGAAGTCAATATGTACATGTATCTTCTGTACCCGTTTATATCTCAAATTCAGGCTCAAAACACCCGAAAATTCAATATTTTGGGGTCCCAGAAGCAATCTGTACATGCCTACACAGTGCTAGAATATTTTCAAAAAAAAGGCTAAAAACATGCTAAAAATCGACATTTTAGGTGCCAAAAAATCGATATCTCAAATTCAGTCCCAAAACACCCGAAAAATCGATATTTAGAGGTCCCAGAAGGTATCTGTACATGCTTACTCAGTGTTAGAGTATTTTCAAAATACAGGCCAAAAACATACTGAAAATCGATCTTTTAGGTGCACAAAAGTCGATATCTCAAATTCAGTCCCAAAATACCCGAAAATTCGATATTTAGGGTTCCCAGAAGCGATCTGTACATGCCTACTCCGTGTTCGAGTATTGTCAAAATACATGCTCAAAACATACTGAAAATCGATCTTTTAGGTGCACAAAAGTCGATATGTGCATGCATCTTCAATACCCGTTTATATCACAAATTCAGGCTCAAAACACCCGAAAATTCAATATTTTGCGGTCCCAGAAGCAATCTGTACATGCCTACTCAGTGTTAGAGTATTTTCAAAATACAGGCCAAAAAATGCTGAAAATCGATATTTTAGATGCCCAAAGTCAATATGTGCATGTATCTTCTGTACCCGTTTATATCTCAAATTCAGGCTCAAATCACCCGAAAATTCAATATTTTGGGGTCCCAGAAGCAATCTGTACATACCTACTCAGTGCTAGAATATTTTCAAAATATAGGCTAAAAACATGCTAAAAATCGATCTTTTAGGTGCCAAAAAGTCGATATCTCAAATTCAGTCGCAAAACACCCGAAAATTCGATATTTTGGGGTCCCAGAAGCGATCTGTACATGCCTACTCCGTGTTAGAGTATTTTCAAAATACAGGCCAAAAACATACTGAAAATCGGTCTTTTAAGTGCCCAAAAGTCGATATGTGCATGCATCTTCAGTACCCGTTTATATCTCAAATTCAGGCTCAAAACACCCGAAAATTCAATATTTTGGGGTCCCAGAAGCAGTCTGTACATGCCTACTCAGTGTTAGAGTATTTTCAAAATACAGGCCCAAAACATGCTGAAAATCGATATTTTAGATGCCCAAAGTCAATATGTGCATGTATCTTCTGTACCCGTTTATATCTCAAATTCTGGCTCAAAACACCCGAAAATTCAATATTTTTGGGTTCAAGAAGCAATCTGTACATGCCTACTCAGTGTTAGAGTATTTTCAAAATACAGGCCCAAAACATGCTGAAAATCGATATTTTAAATGCCCAAAGTCAATATGTGCATGTATCTTCTGTACCCGTTTATATCTCAAATTCAGGCTCAAAACACCCGAAAATTCAATATTTTGGGGTCCCAGAAGCAATCTGTACATGCCTACACAGTGCTAGAATATTTTAAAAATATAGGCTAAAAACATGCAAAAAATGAACTTTTAGGTGCCAAAAAGTCGATATCTCAAATTCAGTCCCAAAACACCCGAAAATTCGATATTTAGGGGACCCAGAAGCGATCTGTACATGCCTACTCCGTGTTAAAGTATTTTCAAAATACAGGCCAAAAACATACTGAAAATCGATCTTTTAGGTGCACAAAAGTCGATATGTGCATGCATCTTCTGTACCCGTTTATATCTCAAATTCTGGCCCTAAACACCCGAAAATTCGATATTTTGGGGTCCCAGAAGCGATCTGTACATGCCTACTCCGTGTTAGAGTATTTTCAAAAATTCTGGCCCAAAACATGCTGAAAATCGATATTTTTGGTGCCCAAAGTCAATATGTGCATGTATCTTCTGTACCCGTTTATATCTCAAATTCAGGCTCAAAATACCCGAAAATTCAATATTTTGTGGTCTCCGAAGCAATCTGTACATGCCTACTCAGTGCTAGAATATTTTCAAAATATAGGCTAAAAACATGTTAAAAATCGATCTTTTAAGTGCCAAATAGTCGATATCTCAAATTCAGTCCCAAAACACCCGAAAATTCGATATTTAGGGGTCCCAGAAGCGATCTGTACATGCCTACTCAGTGTTGGAGTATTTTCAAAATACAGGCCCAAAACATGCTGAAAATCGATATTTTAGATGTCCAAAGTCAATATGTACATGTATCTTCTGTACCCGTTTATATCTCAAATTCAGGCTCAAAACACCCGAAAATTCAATATTTTGGGGTCCCAGAAGCAATCTGTACATGCCTACACAGTGCTAGAATATTTTCAAAAAAAAGGCTAAAAACATGCTAAAAATCGACATTTTAGGTGCCAAAAAATCGATATCTCAAATTCAGTCCCAAAACACCCGAAAAATCGATATTTAGAGGTCCCAGAAGGTATCTGTACATGCTTACTCCGTGTTAGAGTATTTTCAAAATACAGGCCAAAAACATACTGAAAATCGATCTTTTAGGTGCACAAAAGTCGATATCTCAAATTCAGTCCCAAAATACCCGAAAATTCGATATTTAGGGTTCCCAGAAGCGATCTGTACATGCCTACTCCGTGTTCGAGTATTTTCAAAATACATGCTCAAAACATACTGAAAATCGATCTTTTAGGTGCACAAAAGTCGATATGTGCATGCATCTTCAATACCCGTTTATATCTCAAATTCAGGCTCAAAACACCCGAAAATTCAATATTTTGCGGTCCCAGAAGCAATCTGTACATACCTACTCAGTGCTAGAATATTTTCAAAATATAGGCTAAAAACATGCTAAAAATCGATCTTTTAGGTGACAAAAAGTCGATATCTCAAATTCAGTCCCAAAATACCCGAAAATTCGATATTTAGGGGTCCCAGAAGCGATCTGTACATGCCTACTCCGTGTTAGAGTATTTTAAAAAAACAGGCCAAAAACATACTGAAAATACTTTTAGGTGCCCAATAGTCGATATGTGCATGCATCTTCAGTACCCGTTTATATCTCAAATTCTGGCTCAAAACACCCGAAAATTCAATATTTTGGGGTCCCAGAAGCAGTCTGTACATGCCTACTCAGTGTTAGAGTATTTTCAAAATACAGGCCCAAAACATGCTCTAAATCGATATTTTAGATGCCCAAAGTCAATATGTGCATGTATCTTCTGTACCCGTTTATATCTCAAATTCTGGCTCAAAACACCCGAAAATTCAATATTTTGGGGTCCAAGAAGCAATCTGTACATGCCTACTCAGTGTTAGAGTATTTTCAAAATACAGGCCCAAAACATGCTGAAAATCGATATTTTAAATGCCCAAAGTCAATATGTGCATGTATCTTCTGTACCCGTTTATATCTCAAATTCAGGCTCAAAACACCCGAAAATTCAATATTTTGGGGTCCCAGAAGCAATCTGTACATGCCTACACAGTGCTAGAATATTTTAAAAATATAGGCTAAAAACATGCTAGAAATCGACATTTTAGGTGCCAAAAAATCGATATCTCAAATTCAGTCCCAAAACACCTGAAAATTCGATATTTAGAGGTCCCAGAAGGTATCTGTACATGCCTACTCCGTGTTAGAGTATTTTCAAAATACAGGCCAAAAACATACTGAAAATCGATCTTTTAGGTGCACAAAAGTCGATATGTGCATGCATCTTCTGTACCCGTTTATATCTCAAATTCTGGCCCTAAACACCCGAAAATTCGATATTTTGGGGTCCCAGAAGCGATCTGTACATGCCTACTCCGTGTTGGAGTATTTTCAAAATTCAGGCCCAAAACATGCTGAAAATCTATATTTTTGGTGCCCAAAGTCAATATGTGCATGTATCTTCTGTACCCGTTTATATCTCAAATTCAGGCTCAAAACACCCGAAAATTCAATATTTTGGGGTCCCAGAAGCAATCTGTACATGCCTACTCAGTGCTAGAATATTTTAAAAATATAGGCTAAAAACATGCAAAAAATGAACTTTTAGGTGCCAAAAAGTCGATATCTCAAATTCAGTCCCAAAACACCCGAAAATTCGATATTTAGGGGACCCAGAAGCGATCTGTACATGCCTACTCCGTGTTAAAGTATTTTCAAAATACAGGCCAAAAACATACTGAAAATCGATCTTTTAGGTGCACAAAAGTCGATATGTGCATGCATCTTCTGTACCCGTTTATATCTCAAATTCTGGCCCTAAACACCCGAAAATTCGATATTTTGGAGTCCCAGAAGCGATCTGTACATGCCTACTCCGTGTTAGAGTATTTTCAAAAATTCTGGCCCAAAACATGCTGAAAATCGATATTTTTGGTGCCCAAAGTCAATATGTGCATGTATCTTCTGTACCCGTTTATATCTCAAATTCAGGCTCAAAACACCCGAAAATTCAATATTTTGGGGTCTCCGAAGCAATCTGTACATGCCTACTCAGTGCTAGAATATTTTCAAAATATAGGCTAAAAACATGTTAAAAATCGATCTTTTAGGTGCCAAATAGTCGATATCTCAAATTCAGTCCCAAAACACCCGAAAATTCGATATTTAGGGGTCCCAGAAGCGATCTGTACATGCCTACTCAGTGTTGGACTATTTTCAAAATACAGGCCCAAAACATGCTGAAAATCGATATTTTAGATGTCCAAAGTCAATATGTACATGTATCTTCTGTACCCGTTTATATCTCAAATTCAGGCTCAAAACACACGAAAATTCAATATTTTGGGGTCCCAGAAGCAATCTGTACATGCCTACAAAGTGCTAGAATATTTTCAAAAAAAAGGCTAAAAACATGCTAAAAATCGACATTTTAGGTGCCAAAAAATCGATATCTCAAATTCAGTCCCAAAACACCCGAAAAATCGATATTTAGAGGTCCCAGAAGGTATCTGTACATGCTTACTCCGTGTTAGAGTATTTTCAAAATACAGGCCAAAAACATACTGAAAATCGATCTTTTATGTGCACAAAAGTCGATATCTCAAATTCAGTCCCAAAATACCCGAAAATTCGATATTTAGGGTTCCCAGAAGCGATCTGTACATGCCTACTCCGTGTTCGAGTATTTTCAAAATACATGCTCAAAACATACTGAAAATCGATCTTTTAGGTGCACAAAAGTCGATATGTGCATGCATCTTCAATACCCGTTTATATCTCAAATTCAGGCTCAAAACACCCGAAAATTCAATATTTTGCGGTCCCAGAAGCAATCTGTACATGCCTACTCAGTGTTAGAGTATTTTCAAAATACAGGCCAAAAAATGCTGAAAATCGATATTTTAGATGCCCAAAGTCAATATGTGCATGTATCTTCTGTACCCGTTTATATCTCAAATTCAGGCTCAAAACACCCGAAAATTCAATATTTTGGGGTCCCAGAAGCAATCTGTACATACCTACTCAGTGCTAGCATATTTTCAAAATATAGGCTAAAAACATGCTAAAAATCGATCTTTTAGGTGCCAAAAAGTCGATATCTCAAATTCAGTCCCAAAACACCCGAAAATTCGATATTTAGGGGTCCCAGAAGCGATCTGTACATGCCTACTCCGTGTTAGAGTATTTTCAAAATACAGGCCAAAAACATACTGAAAATCGATCTTTTAGGTGCCCAAAAGTCGATATGTGCATGCATCTTCAGTACCCGTTTATATCTCAAATTCAGGCTCAAAACACCCAAAAATTCAATATTTTGGGGTCCCAGAAGCAGTCTGTACATGCCTACTCAGTGTTAGAGTATTTTCAAAATACAGGCCCAAAACATGCTGAAAATCGATATTTTAGATGCCCAAAGTCAATATGTGCATGTATCTTCTGTATCCGTTTATATCTCAAATTCTGGCTCAAAACACCCGAAAATTCAATATTTTTGGGTCCAATAAGCAATCTGTACATGCCTACTCAGTGTTAGAGTATTTTCAAAATACAGGCCCAAAACATGCTGAAAATCGATATTTTAAATGCCCAAAGTCAATATGTGCATGTATCTTCTGTACCCGTTTATATCTCAAATTCAGGCTCAAAACACCCGAAAATTCAATATTTTGGGGTCCCAGAAGCAATCTGTACATGCCTACACAGTGCTAGAATATTTTAAAAATATAGGCTAAAAACAGGCTAAAAATCGACATTTTAGGTGCCAAAAAATCGATATCTCAAATTCAGTCCCAAAACACCCGAAAATTTGATATTTAGAGGTCCCAGAAGGTATCTGTACATGCCTACTCCGTGTTAGAGTATTTTCAAAATACAGGCCAAAAACATACTGAAAATCGATCTTTTAGGTGCACAAAAGTCGATATGTGCATGCATCTTCTGTACCCGTTTATATCTCAAATTCTGGCCCTAAACACCCGAAAATTCGATATTTTGGGGTCCCAGAAGCGATCTGTACATGCCTACTCCGTGTTGGAGTATTTTCAAAATTCAGGCCCAAAACATGCTGAAAATCGATATTTTTGGTGCCCAAAGTCAATATGTGCATGTATTTTCTGTACCCGTTTATATCTCAAATTCAGGCTCAAAACACCCGAAAATTCAATATTTTGGGGTCCCAGAAGCAATCTGTACAGTGCTAGAATGTTTTCAAAATATAGGCTAAAAACATGCTAAAAATCGATCTTTTAGGTGCCAAAAAGTCGATATCTCAAATTCAGTCCGAAAACACCCGAAAATTCGATATTTAGGGGTCCCAGAAGCGATCTGTACATGCCTACTCCGTGTTAGAGTATTTTCAAAATACATGCTCAAAACATACTGAAAATCGATCTTTTAGGTGCACAAAAGTCGATATGTGCATGCATCTTCAGTACTCGTTTATATCTCAAATTCAGGCTCAAAACACCCGAAAATTCAATATTTTGGGATCCCAGAAGCAATCTGTACATGCCTACACAGTGCTAGAATATTTTTAAATTATAGGCTAAAAACATGCTAAAAATCGATCTTTTAGGTGCCAAAAAGTCGATATCTCAAATTCAGTCCCAAAATACCCGAAAATTCGATATTTAGGGGTCCCAGAAGCGATCTGTACATGCCTACTCCGTGTTAGAGTATTTTCAAAATACATGCTCAAAACATACTGAAAATCGATCTTTTATGTGCACAAAAGTCGATATGTGCATGCATCTTCAGTACCCGTTTATATCTCAAATTCAGGCTCAAAACACCCGAAAATTCAATATTTTGGGGTCCCAGAAGCAAACTGTACATGCCTACACGGTGCTAGAATATTTTCAAAATATAGGCTAAAAACATGCTAAAAATCGACATTTTAGGTGCCAAAAAATCGATATCTCAAATTCAGTCCCAAAACACCTGAAAATTCGATATTTAGAGGTCCCAGAAGGTATCTGTACATGCCTAAACCGTGTTAGAGTATTTTCAAAATACAGGCCAAAAGCATACTGAAAATCGATCTTTTAGGTGCCCAAAAGTCGATATGTGCATGCATCTTCTGTACCCGTTTATATCTCAAATTCTGGCCCTAAACACCCGAAAATTCGATATTTTGGGGTCCCAGAAGCGATCTGTACATGCCTACTCCGTGTTAGAGTATTTTCAAAATTCAGGCCCAAAACATGCTGAAAATCGATATTTTTGGTGCCCAAAGTCAATATGTGCATGTATCTTCTGTACCCGTTTATATCTCAAATTCAGGCTCAAAACACCCGAAAATTCAATATTTTGGGGTCCCAGAAGCAATCTGTACAGTGCTAGAATATTTTCAAAATATAGGCTAAAAACATGCTAAAAATCGATCTTTTAGGTGCCAAAAAGTCGATATCTCAAATTCAGTCCTAAAACACCCGCAAATTCGATATTTAGGGGTCCCAGAAGCGATCTGTACATGCCTACTCCGTGTTAGAGTATTTTCAAAATACATGCTCAAAACATATTGAAAATCGATCTTTTAGGTGCACAAAAGTCGATATGTGCATGCATCTTCAGTACCCGTTTATATCTCAAATTCAGGCTCAAAACACCCGAAAATTCAATATTTTGGGGTCCCAGAAGCAGTCTGTACATGCCTACTCAGTGTTAGAGTATTTTCAAAATACAGGCCCAAAACATGCTGAAAATCGATATTTTAGATGCCCAAAGTCAATATGTGCATGTATCTTCTGTACCCGTTTATATCTCAAATTCTGGCTCAAAACACCCGAAAATTCAATATTTTGGGGTCCAAGAAGCAATCTGTACATGCCTACTCAGTGTTAGAGTATTTTCAAAATACAGGCCCAAAACATGCTGAAAATCGATATTTTAAATGCCCAAAGTCAATATGTGCATGTATCTTCTGTACCCGTTTATATCTCAAATTCAGGCTCAAAACACCCGAAAATTCAATATTTTGGGGTCCCAGAAGCAATCTGTACATGCCTACACAGTGCTAGAATATTTTAAAAATATAGGCTAAAAACATGCAAAAAATGAACTTTTAGGTGCCAAAAAGTCGATATCTCAAATTCAGTCCCAAAACACCCGAAAATTCGTTATTTAGGGGACCCAGAAGCGATCTGTACATGCCTACTCCGTGTTAAAGTATTTTCAAAATACAGGCCAAAAACATACTGAAAATCGATCTTTTAGGTGCACAAAAGTCGATATGTGCATGCATCTTCTGTACCCGTTTATATCTCAAATTCTGGCCCTAAACACCCGAAAATTCGATATTTTGGGGTCCCAGAAGCGATCTGTACATGCCTACTCAGTGTTAGAGTATTTTCAAAATTCAGACCCAAAACATGCTGAAAATCGATATTTTTGTTGCCCAAAGTCAATATGTGCATGTATCTTCTGTACCTGTTTATATCTCAAATTCAGGCTCAAAACACCCGAAAATTCAATATTTTGGGGTCCCAGAAGCAATCTGTACAGTGCTAGAATATTTTCAAAATATAGGCTAAAAACATGCTAAAAATCGATCTTTTAGGTGCCAAAAGTCGATATGTGCATGCATCTTCTGTACCCGTTTATATCTCAAATTCTGGCCCTAAACACCCGAAAAATCGATATTTTGGGGTCCCAGAAGCGATCTGTACATGCCTACTCCGTGTTAGAGTATTTTCAAAAATTCTGGCCCAAAACATGCTGAAAATCGATATTTTTGGTGCCCAAAGTCAATATGTGCATGTATCTTCTGTACCCGTTTATATCTCAAATTCAGGCTCAAAATACCCGAAAATTCAATATTTTGGGGTCCCAGAAGCAATCTGTACATGCCTACACAGTGCTAGAATATTTTCAAAAAAAAGGCTAAAAACATGCTAAAAATCGACATTTTAGGTGCCAAAAAATCGATATCTCAAATTCAGTCCCAAAACACCCGAAAAATCGATATTTAGAGGTCCCAGAAGGTATCTGTACATGCTTACTCTGTGTTAGAGTATTTTCAAAATACAGGCCAAAAACATACTGAAAATCGATCTTTTAGGTGCACAAAAGTCGATATCTCAAATTCAGTCCCAAAATACCCGAAAATTCGATATTTAGGGTTCCCAGAAGCGATCTGTACATGCCTACTCCGTGTTCGAGTATTTTCAAAATACATGCTCAAAACATACTGAAAATCGATCTTTTAGGTGCACAAAAGTCGATATGTGCATGCATCTTCAATACCCGTTTATATCTCAAATTCAGGCTCAAAACACCCGAAAATTCAATATTTTGCGGTCCAAGAAGCAATCTGTACATGCCTACTCATTGTTAGATTATTTTCAAAATACAGGCCAAAACATGCTGAAAATCGATATTTTAGATCCCCAAAGTCAATATGTGCATGTATCTTCTGTACCCGTTTATATCTCAAATTCAGGCTCAAAACACCCGAAAATTCAATATTTTGGGGTCCCAGAAGCAATCTGTACATGCCTACACAGTGCTAGAATATTTTAAAAATATAGGCTAAAAACATGCTAAAAATCGACATTTTAGGTGCCAAAAAATCGATATCTCAAATTCAATCCCAAAACACCCGAAAATTCGATATTTAGAGGTCCCAGAAGGTATCTGTACATGCCTACTCCGTGTTAGAGTATTTTCAAAATTCAGGCCTAAAACATACTGAAAATCGATATTTTAGATGCCCAAAGTCAATATGTGCATGTATCTTCTGTACCCGTTTATATCTCAAATTCTGGCTCAAAACACCCGAAAATTCAATATTTTGGGGTCCAAGAAGCAATCTGTACATGCCTACTCAGTGTTAGAGTATTTTCAAAATACAGGCCCAAAACATGCTGAAAATCGATATTTTAAATGCCCAAAGTCAATATGTGCATGTATCTTCTGTACCCGTTTATATCTCAAATTCAGGCTCAAAACACCCGAAAATTCAATATTTTGGGGTCCCAGAAGCAATCTGTACATGCCTTCACAGTGCTAGAATATTTTAAAAATATAGGCTAAAAACATGCAAAAAATTAACTTTTAGGTGCCAAAAAGTCGATATCTCAAATTCAGTCCCAAAACACCCGAAAATTCGATATTTAGGGGACCCAGAAGCGATCTGTACATGCCTACTCCGTGTTAAAGTATTTTCAAAATACAGGCCAAAAACATACTGAAAATCGATCTTTTAGGTGCACAAAAGTCGATATGTGCATGCATCTTCTGTACCCGTTTATATCTCAAATTCTGGCCCTAAACACCCGAAAATTCGATATTTTGGGGTCCCAGAAGCGATCTGTACATGCCTACTCCGTGTTAGAGTATTTTCAAAAATTCTGGCCCAAAACATGCTGAAAATCGATATTTTTGGTGCCCAAAGTCAATATGTGCATGTATATTCTGTACCCGTTTATATCTCAAATTCAGGCTCAAAATACCCGAAAATTCAATATTTTGGGGTCTCCGAAGCAATCTGTACATGCCTACTCAGTGCTAGAATATTTTCAAAATATAGGCTAAAAACATGTTAAAAATCGATCTTTTAGGTGCCAAATAGTCGATATCTCAAATTCAGTCCCAAAACACCCGAAAATTCGATATTTAGGGGTCCCAGAAGCGATCTGTACATGCCTACTCAGTGTTGGAGTATTTTCAAAATACAGGCCCAAAACATGCTGAAAATCGATATTTTAGATGTCCAAAGTCAATATATACATGTATCTTCTGTACCCGTTTATATCTCAAATTCAGGCTCAAAACACACGAAAATTCAATATTTTGGGGTCCCAGAAGCAATCTGTACATGCCTACACAGTGCTAGAATATTTTCAAAAAAAAGGCTAAAAACATGCTAAAAATCGACTTTTTGGTGCCAAAAAATCGATATCTCAAATTCAGTCCCAAAACACCCGAAAAATCGATATTTAGAGGTCCCAGAAGGTATCTGTACATGCTTACTCCGTGTTAGAGTATTTTCAAAATACAGGCCAAAAACATACTGAAAATCGATCTTTTAGGTGCACAAAAGTCGATATCTCAAATTCAGTCCCAAAATACCCGAAAATTCGATATTTAGGGTTCCCAGAAGCGATCTGTACATGCCTACTCCGTGTTCGAGTATTTTCAAAATACATGCTCAAAACATACTGAAAATCGATCTTTTAGGTGCACAAAAGTCGATATGTGCATGCATCTTCAATACCCGTTTATATCTCAAATTCAGGCTCAAAACACCCGAAAATTCAATATTTTGCGGTCCCAGAAGCAATCTGTACATGCCTACTCAGTGTTAGAGTATTTTCAAAATACAGGCCAAAAAATGCTGAAAATCGATATTTTAGATGCCCAAAGTCAATATGTGCATGTATCTTCTGTACCCGTTTATATCTCAAATTCAGGCTCAAAACACCCGAAAATTCAATATTTTGGGGTCCCTGAAGCAATCTGTACAGTGCTAGAATATTTTCAAAATATAGGCTAAAAACATGCTAAAAATCGATCTTTTAGGTGCAAAAAAGTCGATATCTCAAATTCAATCCCAAAACACCCGAAAATTCGATATTTAGGGGTCCCAGAAGCGATCTGTACATGCCTACTCCGTGTTAGAGTATTTTCAAAATACATGCTCAAAACATATTGAAAATCGATCTTTTAGGTGCACAAAAGTCGATATGTGCATGCATCTTCAGTACCCGTTTATATCTCAAATTCAGGCTCAAAACACCCGAAAATTCAATATTTTGGGGTCCCAGAAGCAGTCTGTACATGCCTACTCAGTGTTAGAGTATTTTCAAAATACAGGCCCAAAACATGCTGAAAATCGATATTTTAGATGCCCAAAGTCAATATGTGCATGTATCTTCTGTACCCGTTTATATCTCAAATTCTGGCTCAAAACACCCGAAAATTCAATATTTTGGGGTCCAAGAAGCAATCTGTACATGCCTACTCAGTGTTAGAGTATTTTCAAAATACAGGCCCAAAACATGCTGAAAATCGATATTTTAAATGCCCAAAGTCAATATGTGCATGTATCTTCTGTACCCGTTTATATCTCAAATTCAGGCTCAAAACACCCGAAAATTCAATATTTTGGGGTCCCAGAAGCAATCTGTACATGCCTACACAGTGCTAGAATATTTTAAAAATATAGGCTAAAAACATGCAAAAAATGAACTTTTAGGTGCCAAAAAGTCGATATCTCAAATTCAGTCCCAAAACACCCGAAAATTCGTTATTTAGGGGACCCAGAAGCGATCTGTACATGCCTACTCCGTGTTAAAGTATTTTCAAAATACAGGCCAAAAACATACTGAAAATCGATCTTTTAGGTGCACAAAAGTCGATATGTGCATGCATCTTCTGTACCCGTTTATATCTCAAATTCTGGCCCTAAACACCCGAAAATTCGATATTTTGGGGTCCCAGAAGCGATCTGTACATGCCTACTCAGTGTTAGAGTATTTTCAAAATTCAGACCCAAAACATGCTGAAAATCGATATTTTTGTTGCCCAAAGTCAATATGTGCATGTATCTTCTGTACCTGTTTATATCTCAAATTCAGGCTCAAAACACCCGAAAATTCAATATTTTGGGGTCCCAGAAGCAATCTGTACAGTGCTAGAATATTTTCAAAATATAGGCTAAAAACATGCTAAAAATCGATCTTTTAGGTGCCAAAAGTCGATATGTGCATGCATCTTCTGTACCCGTTTATATCTCAAATTCTGGCCCTAAACACCCGAAAAATCGATATTTTGGGGTCCCAGAAGCGATCTGTACATGCCTACTCCGTGTTAGAGTATTTTCAAAAATTCTGGCCCAAAACATGCTGAAAATCGATATTTTTGGTGCCCAAAGTCAATATGTGCATGTATCTTCTGTACCCGTTTATATCTCAAATTCAGGCTCAAAATACCCGAAAATTCAATATTTTGGGGTCCCAGAAGCAATCTGTACATGCCTACACAGTGCTAGAATATTTTCAAAAAAAAGGCTAAAAACATGCTAAAAATCGACATTTTAGGTGCCAAAAAATCGATATCTCAAATTCAGTCCCAAAACACCCGAAAAATCGATATTTAGAGGTCCCAGAAGGTATCTGTACATGCTTACTCTGTGTTAGAGTATTTTCAAAATACATGCTCAAAACATACTGAAAATCGATCTTTTAGGTGCACAAAAGTCGATATGTGCATGCATCTTCAATACCCGTTTATATCTCAAATTCAGGCTCAAAACACCCGAAAATTCAATATTTTGCGGTCCCAGAAGCAATCTGTACATGCCTACTCAGTGTTAGATTATTTTCAAAATACAGGCCAAAACATGCTGAAATACGATATTTTAGATCCCCAAAGTCAATATGTGCATGTATCTTCTGTACCCGTTTATATCTCAAATTCAGGCTCAAAACACCCGAAAATTCAATATTTTGGGGTCCCAGAAGCAATCTGTACATGCCTACACAGTGCTAGAATATTTTAAAAATATAGGCTAAAAACATGCTAAAAATCGACATTTTAGGTGCCAAAAAATCGATATCTCAAATTCAATCCCAAAACACCCGAAAATTCGATATTTAGAGGTCCCAGAAGGTATCTGTACATGCCTACTCCGTGTTAGAGTATTTTCAAAATTCAGGCCTAAAACATACTGAAAATCGATATTTTAGATGCCCAAAGTCAATATGTGCATGTATCTTCTGTACCCGTTTATATCTCAAATTCTGGCTCAAAACACCCGAAAATTCAATATTTTGGGGTCCAAGAAGCAATCTGTACATGCCTACTCAGTGTTAGAGTATTTTCAAAATACAGGCCCAAAACATGCTGAAAATCGATATTTTAAATGCCCAAAGTCAATATGTGCATGTATCTTCTGTACCCGTTTATATCTCAAATTCAGGCTCAAAACACCCGAAAATTCAATATTTTGGGGTCCCAGAAGCAATCTGTACATGCCTTCACAGTGCTAGAATATTTTAAAAATATAGGCTAAAAACATGCAAAAAATTAACTTTTAGGTGCCAAAAAGTCGATATCTCAAATTCAGTCCCAAAACACCCGAAAATTCGATATTTAGGGGACCCAGAAGCGATCTGTACATGCCTACTCCGTGTTAAAGTATTTTCAAAATACAGGCCAAAAACATACTGAAAATCGATCTTTTAGGTGCACAAAAGTCGATATGTGCATGCATCTTCTGTACCCGTTTATATCTCAAATTCTGGCCCTAAACACCCGAAAATTCGATATTTTGGGGTCCCAGAAGCGATCTGTACATGCCTACTCCGTGTTAGAGTATTTTCAAAAATTCTGGCCCAAAACATGCTGAAAATCGATATTTTTGGTGCCCAAAGTCAATATGTGCATGTATATTCTGTACCCGTTTATATCTCAAATTCAGGCTCAAAATACCCGAAAATTCAATATTTTGGGGTCTCCGAAGCAATCTGTACATGCCTACTCAGTGCTAGAATATTTTCAAAATATAGGCTAAAAACATGTTAAAAATCGATCTTTTAGGTGCCAAATAGTCGATATCTCAAATTCAGTCCCAAAACACCCGAAAATTCGATATTTAGGGGTCCCAGAAGCGATCTGTACATGCCTACTCAGTGTTGGAGTATTTTCAAAATACAGGCCCAAAACATGCTGAAAATCGATATTTTAGATGTCCAAAGTCAATATGTACATGTATCTTCTGTACCCCTTTATATCTCAAATTCAGGCTCAAAACACACGAAAATTCAATATTTTGGGGTCCCAGAAGCAATCTGTACATGCCTACACAGTGCTAGAATATTTTCAAAAAAAAGGCTAAAAACATGCTAAAAATCGACATTTTAGGTGCCAAAAAATCGATATCTCAAATTCAGTCCCAAAACACCCGAAAAATCGATATTTAGAGGTCCCAGAAGGTATCTGTACATGCTTACTCCGTGTTAGAGTATTTTCAAAATACAGGCCAAAAACATACTGAAAATCGATCTTTTAGGTGCACAAAAGTCGATATCTCAAATTCAGTCCCAAAATACCCGAAAATTCGATATTTAGGGTTCCCAGAAGCGATCTGTACATGCCTACTCCGTGTTCGAGTATTTTCAAAATACATGCTCAAAACATACTGAAAATCGATCTTTTAGGTGCACAAAAGTCGATATGTGCATGCATCTTCAATACCCGTTTATATCTCAAATTCAGGCTCAAAACACCCGAAAATTCAATATTTTGCGGTCCCAGAAGCAATCTGTACATGCCTACTCAGTGTTAGAGTATTTTCAAAATACAGGCCAAAAAATGCTGAAAATCGATATTTTAGATGCCCAAAGTCAATATGTGCATGTATCTTCTGTACCCGTTTATATCTCAAATTCAGGCTCAAAACACCCGAAAATTCAATATTTTGGGGTCCCAGAAGCAATCTGTACAGTGCTAGAATATTTTCAAAATATAGGCTAAAAACATGCTAAAAATCGATCTTTTAGGTGCCAAAAAGTCGATATCTCAAATTCAGTCCCAAAACACCCGAAAATTCGATATTTATGGGTCCCAGAAGCGATCTGTACATGCCTACTCCGTGTTAGAGTATTTTCAAAATACAGGCCAAAAACATACTGAAAATCGATCTTTTAGGTGCCCAAAAGTCGATATGTGCATGCATCTTCAGTACCCGTTTATATCTCAAATTCAGGCTCAAAACACCCAAAAATTCAATATTTTGGGGTCCCAGAAGCAGTCTGTACATGCCTACTCAGTGTTAGAGTATTTTCAAAATACAGGCCCAAAACATGCTGAAAATCGATATTTTAGATGCCCAAAGTCAATATGTGCATGTATCTTCTGTACCCGTTTATATCTCAAATTCTGGCTCAAAACACCCGAAAATTCAATATTTTTGGGTCCAAGAAGCAATCTGTACAGTGCTAGAATATTTTCAAAATATAGGCTAAAAACATGCTAAAAATCGATCTTTTAGGTGCCAAAAAGTCGATATCTCAAATTCAGTCCCAAAACACCCAAAAATTCGATATTTAGGGGTCCCATGCCTTTACATGCCTACTCCGTGTTTGAGTATTTTCAAAATACATGCTCAAAACATACTGAAAATCGATCTTTTAGGTGCACAAAAGTCGATATGTGCATGCATCTTCAGTACCCGTTTATATCTCAAATTCAGGCTCAAAACACCCGAAAATTCAATATTTTGGGGTCCCAGAAGCAATCTGTACATGCCTACTCAGTGTTAGAGTATTTTCAAAATACAGGCCCAAAACATGCTAAAAATCGATATTTTAGATGCCCAAAGTCAATATGTGCATGTATCTTCTGTACCCGTTTATATCTCAAATTCAGGCTCAAAACACCCGAAAATTCAATATTTCGGGGTCCCAGAAGCAATCTGTACATACCTACACAGTGCTAGAATATTTTCAAAATATAGGCTAAAAACATGCTAAAAATCGACATTTTAGGTGCCAAAAAATCGATATCTCAAATTGAGTCCCAAAACACCCGAAAATTCGATATTTAGAGGTCCCAGAAGGTATCTGTACATGCCTACTCCGTGTTAGAGTATTTTCAAAATACAGGCCAAAAACATACTGAATATCGATCTTTTAGGTGCACAAAAGTCGATATGTGCATGCATCTTCTGTACCCGTTTATATCTCAAATTCTGGCCCTAAACACCCGAAAATTCGATATTTTGGGGTCCCAGAAGCGATCTGTACATGCCTACTCAGTGTTAGAGTATTTTCAAAATTCAGACCCAAAACATGCTGAAAATCGATATTTTTGGTGCCCAAAGTCAATATGTGCATGTATCTTCTGTACCTGTTTATATCTCAAATTCAGGCTCAAAACACCCGAAAATTCAATATTTTGGGGTCCCAGAAGCAATCTGTACAGTGCTAGAATATTTTCAAAATATAGGCTAAAAACATGCTAAAAATCGATCTTTTAGGTGCCAAAAAGTCGATATCTCAAATTCAGTCCCAAAACACCCGAAAATTCGATATTTAGGGGTCCCAGAAGCGATCTGTACATGCCTACTCCGTGTTAGAGTATTTTCAAAATACATGCTCAAAACATACTGAAAATCGATCTTTTAGGTGCACAAAAGTCGATATGTGCATGCATCTTCAGTACCCGTTTATATCTCAAATTCAGGCTCAAAACACCCGAAAATTCAATATTTTGGGATCCCAGAAGCAATCTGTACATGCCTACACAGTGCTAGAATATTTTTAAATTATAGGCTAAAAACATGCTAAAAATCGATCTTTTAGGTGCCAAAAAGTCGATATCTCAAATTCAGTCCCAAAATACCCGAAAATTCGATATTTAGGGGTCCCAGAAGCGATCTGTACATGCCTACTCCGTGTTAGAGTATTTTCAAAATACATGCTCAAAACATACTGAAAATCGATCTTTTATGTGCACAAAAGTCGATATGTGCATGCATCTTCAGTACCCGTTTATATCTCAAATTCAGGCTCAAAACACCCGAAAATTCAATATTTTGGGGTCCCAGAAGCAAACTGTACATGACTACACGGTGCTAGAATATTTTCAAAATATAGGCTAAAAACATTCTAAAAATCGACATTTTAGGTGCCAAAAAATCGATATCTCAAATTCAGTCCCAAAACACCCGAAAATTCGATATTTAGAGGTCCCAGAAGGTATCTGTACATGCCTAAACCGTGTTAGAGTATTTTCAAAATACAGGCCAAAAACATACTGAAAATCGATCTTTTAGGTGCCCAAAAGTACATATGTGCATGCATCTTCTGTACCCGTTTATATCTCAAATTCTGGCCCTAAACACCCGAAAATTCGATATTTTGGGGTCCCAGAAGCGATCTGTACATGCCTACTCCGTGTTAGAGTATTTTCAAAATTCAGGCCCAAAACATGCTGAAAATCGATATTTTTGGTGCCCAAAGTCAATATGTGCATGTATCTTCTGTACCCGTTTATATCTCAAATTCAGGCTCAAAACACCCGAAAATTCAATATTTTGGGGTCCCAGAAGCAATCTGTACAGTGCTAGAATATTTTCAAAATATAGGCTAAAAACATGCTAAAAATCGATCTTTTAGGTGCCAAAAAGTCGATATCTCAAATTCAGTCCTAAAACACCCGAAAATTCGATATTCAGGGGTCCCAGAAGCGATCTGTACATGCCTACTCCGTGTTAGAGTATTTTCAAAATACATGCTCAAAACATATTGAAAATCGATCTTTTAGGTGCACAAAAGTCGATATGTGCATGCATCTTCAGTACCCGTTTATATCTCAAATTCAGGCTCAAAACACCCGAAAATTCAATATTTTGGGGTCCCAGAAGCAGTCTGTACATGCCTACTCAGTGTTAGAGTATTTTCAAAATACAGGCCCAAAACATGCTGAAAATCGATATTTTAGATGCCCAAAGTCAATATGTGCATGTATCTTCTGTACCCGTTTATATCTCAAATTCTGGCTCAAAACACCCGAAAATTCAATATTTTGGGGTCCAAGAAGCAATCTGTACATGCCTACTCAGTGTTAGAGTATTTTCAAAATACAGGCCCAAAACATGCTGAAAATCGATATTTTAAATGCCCAAAGTCAATATGTGCATGTATCTTCTGTACCCGTTTATATCTCAAATTCAGGCTCAAAACACCCGAAAATTCAATATTTTGGGGTCCCAGAAGCAGTCTGTACATGCCTACACAGTGCTAGAATATTTTAAAAATATAGGCTAAAAACATGCAAAAAATGAACTTTTAGGTGCCAAAAAGTCGATATCTCAAATTCAGTCCCAAAACACCCGAAAATTCGATATTTAGGGGACCCAGAAGCGATCTGTACATGCCTACTCCGTGTTAAAGTATTTTCAAAATACAGGCCAAAAACATACTGAA
The DNA here is from genome assembly GCA_033782935.1 of Petrolisthes cinctipes. Lineage (NCBI taxonomy): Eukaryota > Metazoa > Arthropoda > Malacostraca > Decapoda > Porcellanidae > Petrolisthes > Petrolisthes cinctipes. The sequence goes on from JAWQEG010000068.1 coordinate 848,797, forward strand.
AATCGATCTTTTAGGTGCCCAAAAGTCGATATGTGCATGCATCTTCTGTACCCGTTTATATCTCAAATTCTGGCCCTAAACACCCGAAAATTCGATATTTTGGGGTCCCAGAAGCGATCTGTACATGCCTACTCCGTGTTAGAATATTTTCAAAATTCAGGCCCAAAACATGCTGAAAATCGATATTTTTGGTGTCCAAAGTCAATATGTGCATGTATCTTCTGTACCCGTTTATATCTCAAATTCAGGCTCAAAACACCCGAAAATTCAATATTTTGGGGTCCCAGAAGCAATCTGTACAGTGCTAGAATATTTTCAAAATATAGGCTAAAAACATGCTAAAAATCGATCTTTTAGGTGCCAAAAAGTCGATATCTCAAATTCAGTCCTAAAACACCCGAAAATTCGATATTTAGGGGTCCCAGAAGCGATCTGTACATGCCTACTCAGTGTTAGAGTATTTTCAAAATACAGGCCCAAAACATGCTGAAAATCGATATTTTAAATGCCCAAAGTCAATATGTGCATGTATCTTCTGTACCCGTTTATATCTCAAATTCAGACCCAAAACACCCGAAAATTCAATATTTAGAGGTCCCAGAAGGTATCTGTACATGCCTACTCCGTGTTAGAGTATTTTCAAAATACAGGCCAAAAACATACTGAAAATCGATCTTTTAGGAGCACAAAAGTCGATATGTGCATGCATCTTCTGTACCCGTTTATATCTCAAATTCTGGCCCTAAACACCCGAAAATTCGATATTTTGGGGTCCCAGAAGCGATCTGTACATGCCTACTCCGTGTTAGAGTATTTTCAAAATTCAGGCCCAAAACATGCTGAAAATCGATATTTTTGGTGCCCAAAGTTAATATGTGCATGTATCTTCTGTACCCGTTTATATCTCAAATTCAGGCTCAAAACACCCGAAAATTCAATATTTCGGGGTCCCAGAAGCAATCTGTACATACCTACACAGTGCTAGAATATTTTCAAAATATAGGCTAAAAACATGCTAAAAATCGACATTTTAGGTGCCAAAAAATCGATATCTCAAATTGAGTCCCAAAACACCCGAAAATTCGATATTTAGAGGTCCCAGAAGGTATCTGTACATGCCTACTCCGTGTTAGAGTATTTTCAAAATACAGGCCAAAAACATACTGAAAATCGATCTTTTAGGTGCACAAAAGTCGATATGTGCATGCATCTTCTGTACCCGTTTATATCTCAAATTCTGGCCCTAAACACCCGAAAATTCGATATTTTGGGGTCCCAGAAGCGATCTGTACATGCCTACTCAGTGTTAGAGTATTTTCAAAATTCAGACCCAAAACATGCTGAAAATCGATATTTTTGGTGCCCAAAGTCAATATGTGCATGTATCTTCTGTACCTGTTTATATCTCAAATTCAGGCTCAAAACACCCGAAAATTCAATATTTTGGGGTCCCAGAAGCAATCTGTACAGTGCTAGAATATTTTCAAAATATAGGCTAAAAACATGCTAAAAATCGATCTTTTAGGTGCCAAAAAGTCGATATCTCAAATTCAGTCCCAAAACACCCGAAAATTCGATATTTAGGGGTCCCATGTCTGTACATGCCTACTCCGTGTTAGAGTATTTTCAAAATACATGCTCAAAACATACTGAAAATCGATCTTTTAGGTGCACAAAAGTCGATATGTGCATGCATCTTCAGTACCCGTTTATATCTCAAATTCAGGCTCAAAACACCCGAAAATTCAATATTTTGGGATCCCAGAAGCAATCTGTACATGCCTACACAGTGCTAGAATATTTTTAAATTATAGGCTAAAAACATGCTAAAAATCGATCTTTTAAGTGCCAAAAAGTCGATATCTCAAATTCAGTCCCAAAATACCCGAAAATTCGATATTTAGGGGTCCCAGAAGCGATCTGTACATGCCTACTCCGTGTTAGAGTATTTTCAAAATACATGCTCAAAACATACTGAAAATCGATCTTTTATGTGCACAAAAGTCGATATGTGCATGCATCTTCAGTACCCGTTTATATCTCAAATTCAGGCTCAAAACACCCGAAAATTCAATATTTTGGGGTCCCAGAAGCAAACTGTACATGCCTACACGGTGCTAGAATATTTTCAAAATATAGGCTAAAAACATTCTAAAAATCGACATTTTAGGTGCCAAAAAATCGATATCTCAAATTCAGTCCCAAAACACCCGAAAATTCGATATTTAGAGGTCCCAGAAGGTATCTGTACATGCCTAAACCGTGTTAGAGTATTTTCAAAATACAGGCCAAAAACATACTGAAAATCGATCTTTTAGGTGCCCAAAAGTCGATATGTGCATGCATCTTCTGTACCCGTTTATATCTCAAATTCTGGCCCTAAACACCCGAAAATTCGATATTTTGGGGTCCCAGAAGCGATCTGTACATGCCTACTCCGTGTTAGAGTATTTTCAAAATTCAGGCCCAAAACATGCTGAAAATCGATATTTTTGGTGCCCAAAGTCAATATGTGCATGTATCTTCTGTACCCGTTTATATCTCAAATTCAGGCTCAAAACACCCGAAAATTCAATATTTTGGGGTCCCAGAAGCAATCTGTACAGTGCTAGAATATTTTCAAAATATAGGCTAAAAACATGCTAAAAATCGATCTTTTAGGTGCCAAAAAGTCGATATCTCAAATTCAGTCCCAAAACACCCGAAAATTCGATATTTAGGGGACCCAGAAGCGATCTGTACATGCCTACTCCGTGTTAAAGTATTTTCAAAATACAGGCCAAAAACATACTGAAAATCGATCTTTTAGGTGCACAAAAGTCGATATGTGCATGCATCTTCTGTACCCGTTTATATCTCAAATTCTGGTCCTAAACACCCGAAAATTCGATATTTTGGGGTCCCAGAAGCGATCTGTACATGCCTACTCAGTGTTAGAGTATTTTCAAAATTCAGACCCAAAACATGCTGAAAATCGATATTTTTGTTGCCCAAAGTCAATATGTGCATGTATCTTCTGTACCTGTTTATATCTCAAATTCAGGCTCAAAACACCCGAAAATTCAATATTTTGGGGTCCCAGAAGCAATCTGTACAGTGCTAGAATATTTTCAAAATATAGGCTAAAAACATGCTAAAAATCGATCTTTTAGGTGCCAAAAGTCGATATGTGCATGCATCTTCTGTACCCGTTTATATCTCAAATTCTGGCCCTAAACACCCGAAAAATCGATATTTTGGGGTCCCAGAAGCGATCTGTACATGCCTACTCCGTGTTGGAGTATTTTCAAAATTCAGGCCCAAAACATGCTGAAAATCGATATTTTTGGTGCCCAAAGTCAATATGTGCATGTATCTTCTGTACCCGTTTATATCTCAAATTCAGGCTCAAAACACCCGAAAATTCAATATTTTGGGGTCCCAGAAGCAATCTGTACATGCCTACTCAATGCTAGAATATTTTCAAAATATAGGCTAAAAACATGCAAAAAATGAACTTTTAGGTGCCAAAAAGTCGATATCTCAAATTCAGTCCCAAAACACCCGAAAATTCGTTATTTAGGGGGCCCAGAAGCGATCTGTACATGCCTACTCCGTGTTAAAGTATTTTCAAAATACAGGCCAAAAACATACTGAAAATCGATCTTTTAGGTGCACAAAAGTCGATATGTGCATGCATCTTCTGTACCCGTTTATATCTCAAATTCTGGCCCTAAACACCCGAAAATTCGATATTTTGGGGTCCCAGAAGCGATCTGTACATGCCTACTCCGTGTTAGAGTATTTTCAAAATTCAGGCCCAAAACATGCTGAAAATCGATATTTTTGGTGCCCAAAGTCAATATGTGCATGTATCTTCTGTACCCGTTTATATCTCAAATTCAGGCTCAAAACACCCGAAAATTCAATATTTTGGGGTCCCAGAAGCAATCTGTACAGTGCTAGAATATTTTCAAAATATAGGCTAAAAACATGCTAAAAATCGATCTTTTAGGTGCCAAAAAGTCGATATCTCAAATTCAGTCCCAAAACACCCGAAAATTCGATATTTAGGGGACCCAGAAGCGATCTGTACATGCCTACTCCGTGTTAAAGTATTTTCAAAATACAGGCCAAAAACATACTGAAAATCGATCTTTTAGGTGCACAAAAGTCGATATGTGCATGCATCTTCTGTACCCGTTTATATCTCAAATTCTGGCCCTAAACACCCGAAAATTCGATATTTTGGGGTCCCAGAAGCGATCTGTACATGCCTACTCAGTGTTAGAGTATTTTCAAAATTCAGACCCAAAACATGCTGAAAATCGATATTTTTGTTGCCCAAAGTCAATATGTGCATGTATCTTCTGTACCTGTTTATATCTCAAATTCAGGCTCAAAACACCCGAAAATTCAATATTTTGGGGTCCCAGAAGCAATCTGTACAGTGCTAGAATATTTTCAAAATATAGGCTAAAAACATGCTAAAAATCGATCTTTTAGGTGCCAAAAGTCGATATGTGCATGCATCTTCTGTACCCGTTTATATCTCAAATTCTGGCCCTAAACACCCGAAAAATCGATATTTTGGGGTCCCAGAAGCGATCTGTACATGCCTACTCCGTGTTGGAGTATTTTCAAAATTCAGGCCCAAAACATGCTGAAAATCGATATTTTTGGTGCCCAAAGTCAATATGTGCATGTATCTTCTGTACCCGTTTATATCTCAAATTCAGGCTCAAAACACCCGAAAATTCAATATTTTGGGGTCCCAGAAGCAATCTGTACATGCCTACTCAATGCTAGAATATTTTCAAAATATAGGCTAAAAACATGCAAAAAATGAACTTTTAGGTGCCAAAAAGTCGATATCTCAAATTCAGTCCCAAAACACCCGAAAATTCGTTATTTAGGGGGCCCAGAAGCGATCTGTACATGCCTACTCCGTGTTAAAGTATTTTCAAAATACAGGCCAAAAACATACTGAAAATCGATCTTTTAGGTGCACAAAAGTCGATATGTGCATGCATCTTCTGTACCCGTTTATATCTCAAATTCTGGCCCTAAACACCCGAAAATACGATATTTAGAGGTCCCAGAAGGTATCTGTACATGCCTAAACCGTGTTAGAGTATTTTCAAAATACAGGCCAAAAACATACTGAAAATCGATCTTTTAGGTGCCCAAAAGTCGATATGTGCATGCATCTTCTGTACCCGTTTATATCTCAAATTCTGGCCCTAAACACCCGAAAATTCGATATTTTGGGGTCCCAGAAGCGATCTGTACATGCCTACTCCGTGTTAAAGTATTTTCAAAATTCAGGCCCAAAACATGCTGAAAATCGATATTTTTGGTGTCCAAAGTCAATATGTGCATGTATCTTCTGTACCCGTTTATATCTCAAATTCAGGCTCAAAACACCCGAAAATTCAATATTTTGGGGTCCCAGAAGCAATCTGTACAGTGCTAGAATATTTTCAAAATATAGGCTAAAAACATGCTAAAAATCGATCTTTTAGGTGCCAAAAAGTCGATATCTCAAATTCAGTCCTAAAACACCCGAAAATTCGATATTTAGGGGTCCCAGAAGCGATCTGTACATGCCTACTCCGTGTTAGAGTATTTTCAAAATACATGCTCAAAACATATTGAAAATCGATCTTTTAGGTGCACAAAAGTCGATATGTGCATGAATCTTCAGTACCCGTTTATATCTCAAATTCAGGCTCAAAACACCCGAAAATTCAATATTTTCTGGTCCCAGAAGCAGTCTGTACATGCCTACTCAGTGTTAGAGTATTTTCAAAATACAGGCCCAAAACATGCTGAAAATCGATATTTTAGATGCCCAAAGTCAATATGTGCATGTATCTTCTGTACCCGTTTATATCTCAAATTCTGGCTCAAAACACCCGAAAATTCAATATTTTGGGGTCCAAGAAGCAATCTGTACATGCCTACTCAGTGTTAGAGTATTTTCAAAATACAGGCCCAAAACATGCTGAAAATCGATATTTTAAATGCCCAAAGTCAATATGTGCATGTATCTTCTGTACCCGTTTATATCTCAAATTCAGACCCAAAACACCCGAAAATTCAATATTTAGAGGTCCCAGAAGGTATCTGTACATGCCTACTCCGTGTTAGAGTATTTTCAAAATACAGGCCAAAAACATACTGAAAATCGATCTTTTAGGAGCACAAAAGTCGATATGTGCATGCATCTTCTGAACCCGTTTATATCTCAAATTCTGGCCCTAAACACCCGAAAATTCGATATTTTGGGGTCCCAGAAGCGATCTGTACATGCCTACTCCGTGTTAGAGTATTTTCAAAATTCAGGCCCAAAACATGCTGAAAATCGATATTTTTGGTGCCCAAAGTTAATATGTGCATGTATCTTCTGTACCCGTTTATATCTCAAATTCAGGCTCAAAACACCCGAAAATTCAATATTTTGGGGTCCCAGAAGCAATCTGTACATGCCTACTCAGTGCTAGAATATTTTCAAAATATAGGCTAAAAACATGCAAAAAATGAACTTTTAGGTGCCAAAAAGTCGATATCTCAAATTCAGTCCCAAAACACCCGAAAATTCGATATTTAGGGGACCCAGAAGCGATCTGTACATGCCTACTCCGTGTTAAAGTATTTTCAAAATACAGGCCAAAAACATACAGAAAATCGATCTTTTAGGTGCACAAAAGTCGATATGTGCATGCATCTTCTGTACCCGTTTATATCTCAAATTCTGGCCCTAAACACCCGAAAATTCGATATTTTGGGGTCCCAGAAGCGATCTGTACATGCCTACTCCGTGTTAGAGTATTTTCAAAAATTCTGGCCCAAAACATGCTGAAAATCGATATTTTAGATGTCCAAAGTCAATATGTACATGTATCTTCTGTGCCCTGTTTATATCTCAAATTCAGGCTCAAAACACCCGAAAATTCAATATTTTGGGGTCCCAGAAGCAATCTGTACATGCCTACACAGTGCTAGAATATTTTCAAAAAAAAGGCTAAAAACATGCTAAAAATCGACATTTTAGGTGCCAAAAAATCGATATCTCAAATTCAGTCCCAAAACAACCGAAAAATCGATATTTAGAGGTCCCAGAAGGTATCTGTACATGCTTACTCCGTGTTAGAGTATTTTCAAAATACAGGCCAAAAACATACTGAAAATCGATCTTTTAGGTGCACAAAAGTCGATATCTCAAATTCAGTCCCAAAATACCCGAAAATTCGATATTTAGGGTTCCTAGAAGCGATCTGTACATGCCTACTCCGTGTTCGAGTATTTTCAAAATACATGCTCAAAACATACTGAAAATCGATCTTTTAGGTGCACAAAAGTCGATATGTGCATGCATCTTCAATACCCGTTTATATCTCAAATTCAGGCTCAAAACACCCGAAAATTCAATATTTTGCGGTCCCAGAAGCAATCTGTACATGCCTACTCAGTGTTAGAGTATTTTCAAAATACAGGCCAAAAAATGCTGAAAATCGATATTTTAGATGCCCAAAGTCAATATGTGCATGTATCTTCTGTACCCGTTTATATCTCAAATTCAGGCTCAAAACACCCGAAAATTCAATATTTTGGGGTCCCAGAAGCAATCTGTACATACCTACTCAGTGCTAGAATATTTTCAAAATATAGGCTAAAAACATGCTAAAAATCGATCTTTTAGGTGCCAAAAAGTTGATATCTCAAATTCAGTCCCAAAACACCCGAAAATTCGATATTTAGGGGTCCCAGAAGCGATCTGTACATGCCTACTCCGTGTTAGAGTATTTTCAAAATACAGGCCAAAAACATACTGAAAATCGATCTTTTAGGTGCCCAAAAGTCGATATGTGCATGCATCTTCAGTACCCGTTTATATCTCAAATTCAGGCTCAAAACACCCGAAAATTCAATATTTTGGGGTCCCAGAAGCAGTCTGTACATGCCTACTCAGTGTTAGAGTATTTTCAAAATACAGGCCCAAAACATGCTGAAAATCGATATTTTAGATGCCCAAAGTCAATATGTGCATGTATCTTCTGTACCCGTTTATATCTCAAATTCTGGCTCAAAACACCCGAAAATTCAATATTTTGGGGTCCAGGAAGCAATCTGTACATGCCTACTCAGTGTTAGAGTATTTTCAAAATACAGGCCCAAAACATGCTGAAAATCGATATTTTAGATGCCCAAAGTCAATATGTGCATGTATCTTCTGTACCCGTTTATATCTCAAATTCTGGCTCAAAACACCCGAAAATTCAATATTTTGGGGTCCAAGAAGCAATCTGTACATGCCTACTCAGTGTTAGAGTATTTTCAAAATACAGGCCCAAAACATGCTGAAAATCGATATTTTAAATGCCCAAAGTCAATATGTGCATGTATCTTCTGTACCCGTTTATATCTCAAATTCAGGCTCAAAACACCCGAAAATTCAATATTTTGGGGTCCCAGAAGCAATCTGTACATGCCTACACAGTGCTAGAATATTTTAAAAATATAGGCTAAAAACATGCAAAAAATGAACTTTTAGGTGCCAAAAAGTCGATATCTCAAATTCAGTCCCAAAACACCCGAAAATTCGATATTTAGGGGACCCAGAAGCGATCTGTACATGCCTACTCCGTGTTAAAGTATTTTCAAAATACAGGCCAAAAACATACTGAAAATCGATCTTTTAGGTGCACAAAAGTCGATATGTGCATGCATCTTCTGTACCCGTTTATATCTCAAATTCTGGCCCTAAACACCCGAAAATTCGATATTTTGGGGTCCCAGAAGCGATCTGTACATGCCTACTCAGTGTTAGAGTATTTTCAAAATTCAGACCCAAAACATGCTGAAAATCGATATTTTTGTTGCCCAAAGTCAATATGTGCATGTATCTTCTGTACCTGTTTATATCTCAAATTCAGGCTCAAAACACCCGAAAATTCAATATTTTGGGGTCCCAGAAGCAATCTGTACAGTGCTAGAATATTTTCAAAATATAGGCTAAAAACATGCTAAAAATCGATCTTTTAGGTGCCAAAAGTCGATATGTGCATGCATCTTCTGTACCCGTTTATATCTCAAATTCTGGCCCTAAACACCCGAAAAATCGATATTTTGGGGTCCCAGAAGCGATCTGTACATGCCTACTCCGTGTTGGAGTATTTTCAAAATTCAGGCCCAAAACATGCTGAAAATCGATATTTTTGGTGCCCAAAGTCAATATGTGCATGTATCTTCTGTACCCGTTTATATCTCAAATTCAGGCTCAAAACACCCGAAAATTCAATATTTTGGCGTCCCAGAAGCAATCTGTACATGCCTACTCAATGCTAGAATATTTTCAAAATATAGGCTAAAAACATGCAAAAAATGAACTTTTAGGTGCCAAAAAGTCGATATCTCAAATTCAGTCCCAAAACACCCGAAAATTCGATATTTAGGGGACCCAGAAGCGATCTGTACATGCCTACTCCGTGTTAAAGTATTTTCAAAATACAGGCCAAAAACATACTGAAAATCGATCTTTTAGGTGCACAAAAGTCGATATGTGCATGCATCTTCTGTACCCGTTTATATCTCAAATTCTGGCCCTAAACACCCGAAAATACGATATTTAGAGGTCCCAGAAGGTATCTGTACATGCCTAAACCGTGTTAGAGTATTTTCAAAATACAGGCCAAAAACATACTGAAAATCGATCTTTTAGGTGCCCAAAAGTCGATATGTGCATGCATCTTCTGTACCCGTTTATATCTCAAATTCTGGCCCTAAACACCCGAAAATTCGATATTTTGGGGTCCCAGAAGCGATCTGTACATGCCTACTCCGTGTTAGAGTATTTTCAAAATTCAGGCCCAAAACATGCTGAAAATCGATATTTTAGATGCCCAAAGTCAATATGTGCATGTATCTTCTGTACCCGTTTATATCTCAAATTCTGGCTCAAAACACCCGAAAATTCAATATTTTCTGGTCCCAGAAGCAGTCTGTACATGCCTACTCAGTGTTAGAGTATTTTCAAAATACAGGCCCAAAACATGCTGAAAATCGATATTTTAGATGCCCAAAGTCAATATGTGCATGTATCTTCTGTACCCGTTTATATCTCAAATTCTGGCTCAAAACACCCGAAAATTCAATATTTTGGGGTCCAAGAAGCAATCTGTACATGCCTAAACCGTGTTAGAGTATTTTCAAAATACAGGCCCAAAACATGCTGAAAATCGATATTTTAAATGCCCAAAGTCAATATGTGCATGTATCTTCTGTACCCGTTTATATCTCAAATTCAGACCCAAAACACCCGAAAATTCAATATTTAGAGGTCCCAGAAGGTATCTGTACATGCCTACTCCGTGTTAGAGTATTTTCAAAATACAGGCCAAAAACATACTGAAAATCGATCTTTTAGGAGCACAAAAGTCGATATGTGCATGCATCTTCTGTACCCGTTTATATCTCAAATTCTGGCCCTAAACACCCGAAAATTCGATATTTTGGGGTCCCAGAAGCGATCTGTACATGCCTACTCCGTGTTAGAGTATTTTCAAAATTCAGGCCCAAAACATGCTGAAAATCGATATTTTTGGTGCCCAAAGTTAATATGTGCATGTATCTTCTGTACCCGTTTATATCTCAAATTCAGGCTCAAAACACCCGAAAATTCAATATTTTGGGGTCCCAGAAGCAATCTGTACATGACTACTCAGTGCTAGAATATTTTCAAAATATAGGCTAAAAACATGCAAAAAATGAACTTTTAGGTGCCAAAAAGTCGATATCTCAAATTCAGTCCCAAAACACCCGAAAATTCGATATTTAGGGGACCCAGAAGCGATCTGTACATGCCTACTCTGTGTTAAAGTATTTTCAAAATACAGGCCAAAAACATACTGAAAATCGATCTTTTAGGTGCACAAAAGTCGATATGTGCATGCATCTTCTGTACCCGTTTATATCTCAAATTCTGGCCCTAAACACCCGAAAATTCGATATTTTGGGGTCCCAGAAGCGATCTGTACATGCCTACTCCGTGTTAGAGTATTTTCAAAAATTCTGGCCCAAAACATGCTGAAAATCGATATTTTTGGTGCCCAAAGTCAATATGTGCATGTATCTTCTGTACCCGTTTATATCTCAAATTCAGGCTCAAAATACCCGAAAATTCAATATTTTGGGGTCTCCGGAGCAATCTGTACATGCCTACTCAGTGTTAGAATATTTTCAAAATATAGGCTAAAAACATGTTAAAAATCGATCTTTTTGGTGCTAAATAGTCGATATCTCAAATTCAGTCCCAAAACACCCGAAAATTCGATATTTAGGGGTCCCAGAAGCGATCTGTACATGCCTACTCAGTGTTGGAGTATTTTCAAAATACAGGCCCAAAACATGCTGAAAATCGATATTTTAGATGTCCAAAGTCAATATGTACATGTATCTTCTGTGCCCCGTTTATATCTCAAATTCAGGCTCATAACACCCGAAAATTCAATATTTTGGGGTCCCAGAAGCAATCTGTACATGCCTACACAGTGCTAGAATATTTTCAAAAAAAAGGCTAAAAACATGCTAAAAATCGACATTTTAGGTGCCAAAAAATCGATATCTCAAATTCAGTCCCAAAACACCCGAAAAATCGATATTTAGAGGTCCCAGAAGGTATCTGTACATGCTTACTCCGTGTTAGAGTATTTTCAAAATACAGGCCAAAAACATACTGAAAATCGATCTTTTAGGTGCACAAAAGTCGATATCTCAAATTCAGTCCCAAAATACCCGAAAATTCGATATTTAGGGTTCCCAGAAGCGATCTGTACATGCCTACTCCGTGTTCGAGTATTTTCAAAATACATGCTCAAAACATACTGAAAATCGATCTTTTAGGTGCACAAAAGTCGATATGTGCATGCATCTTCAATACCCGTTTATATCTCAAATTCAGGCTCAAAACACCCGAAAAATCAATATTTTGGGGTCCCAGAAGCAATCTGTACATGCCTACACAGTGTTAGAGTATTTTCAAAATACAGGCCAAAAAATGCTGAAAATCGATATTTTAGATGCCCAAAGTCAATATGTGCATGTATCTTCTGTACCCGTTTATATCTCAAATTCAGGCTCAAAACACCCGAAAATTCAATATTTTGGGGTCCCAGAAGCAATCTGTACATACCTACTCAGTGCTAGAATATTTTCAAAATATAGGCTAAAAACATGCTAAAAATCGATCTTTTAGGTGCCAAAAAGTCGATATCTCAAATTCAGTCCCAAAACACCCGAAAATTCGATATTTAGGGGACCCAGAAGCGATCCGTACATGCCTACTCCGTGTTAAAGTATTTTCAAAATACAGGCCAAAAACATACTGAAAATCGATCTTTTAGGTGCACAAAAGTCGATATGTGCATGCATCTTCTGTACCCGTTTATATCTCAAATTCTGGCCCTAAACACTCGAAAATACGATATTTAGAGGTCCCAGAAGGTATCTGTACATGCCTAAACCGTGTTAGAGTATTTTCAAAATACAGGCCAAAAACATACTGAAAATCGATCTTTTAGGTGCCCAAAAGTCGATATGTGCATGCATCTTCTGTACCCGTTTATATCTCAAATTCTGGCCCTAAACACCCGAAAATTCGATATTTTGGGGTCCCAGAAGCGATCTGTACATGCCTACTCCGTGTTAGAGTATTTTCAAAATTCAGGCCCAAAACATGCTGAAAATCGATATTTTTGGTGCCCAAAGTTAATATGTGCATATATCTTCTGTACCCGTTTATATCTCAAATTCAGGCTCAAAACACCCGAAAATTCAATATTTTGGGGTCCCAGAAGCAATCTGTACATGCCTACTCAGTGCTAGAATATTTTCAAAATATAGGCTAAAAACATGCAAAAAATGAACTTTTAGGTGCCAAAAAGTCGATATCTCAAATTCAGTCCCAAAACACCCGAAAATTCGATATTTAGGGGACCCAGAAGCGATCTGTACATGCCTACTCCGTGTTAAAGTATTTTCAAAATACAGGCCAAAAACATACTGAAAATCGATCTTTTAGGTGCACAAAAGTCGATATGTGCATGCATCTTCTGTACCCGTTTATATCTCAAATTCTGGCCCTAAACACCCGAAAATTCGATATTTTGGGGTCCCAGAAGCGATCTGTACATGCCTACTCCGTGTTAGAGTATTTTCAAAAATTCTGGCCCAAAACATGCTGAAAATCGATATTTTAGATGTCCAAAGTCAATATGTACATGTATCTTCTGTGCCCTGTTTATATCTCAAATTCAGGCTCAAAACAACCGAAAATTCAATATTTTGGGGTCCCAGAAGCAATCTGTACATGCCTACACAGTGCTAGAATATTTTCAAAAAAAAGGCTAAAAACATGCTAAAAATCGACATTTTAGGTGCCAAAAAATCGATATCTCAAATTCAGTCCCAAAACAGCCGAAAAATCGATATTTAGAGGTCCCAGAAGGTATCTGTACATGCTTACTCCGTGTTAGAGTATTTTCAAAATACAGGCCAAAAACATACTGAAAATCGATCTTTTAGGTGCACAAAAGTCGATATCTCAAATTCAGTCCCAAAACACCCGAAAATTCGATATTTAGGGGTCCCAGAAGCGATCTGTACATGCCTACTCCGTGTTAGAGTATTTTCAAAATACAGGCCAAAAACATACTGAAAATCGATCTTTTAGGTGCCCAAAAGTCGATATGTGCATGCATCTTCTGTACCCGTTTATATCTCAAATTCTGGCTCAAAACACCCGAAAATTCAATATTTTGGGGTCCAGGAAGCAATCTGTACATGCCTACTCAGTGTTAGAGTTTTTTCAAAATACAGGCCCAAAACATGCTGAAAATCGATATTTTAAATGCCCAAAGTCAATATGTGCATGTATCTTCTGTACCCGTTTATATCTCAAATTCAGGCTCAAAACACCCGAAAATTCAATATTTTGGGGTCCCAGAAGCAATCTGTACATGCCTACACAGTGCTAGAATATTTTAAAAATATAGGCTAAAAACATGCTAAAAATCGACATTTTAGGTGCCAAAAAATCGATATCTCAAATTCAGTCCCAAAACACCCGAAAATTCGATATTTAGGGGTCCCAGAAGCGATCTGTACATGCCTACTCCGTGTTAGAGTATTTTCAAAATACAGGCCAAAAACATACTGAAAATCGATCTTTTAGGTGCCCAAAAGTCGATATGTGCATGCATCTTCTGTACCCGTTTATATCTCAAATTCTGGCTCAAAACACCCGAAAATTCAATATTTTGGGGTCCAGGAAGCAATCTGTACATGCCTACTCAGTGTTAGAGTTTTTTCAAAATACAGGCCCAAAACATGCTGAAAATCGATATTTTAAATGCCCAAAGTCAATATGTGCATGTATCTTCTGTACCCGTTTATATCTCAAATTCAGGCTCAAAACACCCGAAAATTCAATATTTTGGGGTCCCAGAAGCAATCTGTACATGCCTACACAGTGCTAGAATATTTTAAAAATATAGGCTAAAAACATGCTAAAAATCGACATTTTAGGTGCCAAAAAATCGATATCTCAAATTCAGTCCCAAAACACCCGAAAATTCGATATTTAGAGGTCCCAGAAGGTATCTGTACATGCCTACTCCGTGTTAGAGTATTTTCAAAATACAGGCCAAAAACATACTGAAAATCGATCTTTTAGGTGCACAAAAGTCGATATGTGCATGCATCTTCTGTACCCGTTTATATCTCAAATTTTGGCCCTAAACACCCGAAAATTCGATATTTTGGGGTCCCAGAAGCGATCTGTACATGCCTACTCCGTGTTAGAGTATTTTCAAAAATTCTGGCCCAAAACATGCTGAAAATCGATATTTTTGGTGCCCAAAGTCAATATGTGCATGTATCTTCTGTACCCGTTTATATCTCAAATTCAGGCTCAAAACACCCGAAAATTCAATATTTTGGGGTCTCCGAAGCAATCTGTACATGCCTACTCAGTGCTAGAATATTTTCAAAATATAGGCTAAAAACATGTTAAAAATCGATCTTTTAGGTGCCAAATAGTCGATATCTCAAATTCAGTCCCAAAACACCTGAAAATTCGATATTTAGGGGTCCCAGAAGCGATCTGTACATGCCTACTCAGTGTTAGAGTATTTTCAAAATACAGGCCCAAAACATGCTGAAAATCGATATTTTAGATGTCCAAAGTCAATATGTACATGTATCTTCTGTACCCGTTTATATCTCAAATTCAGGCTCAAAACACACGAAAATTCAATATTTTGGGGTCCCAGAAGCAATCTGTACATGCCTACACAGTGCTAGAATATTTTCAAAAAAAAGGCTAAAAACATGCTAAAAATCGACATTTTAGGTGCCAAAAAATCGATATCTCAAATTCAGTCCCAAAACACCCGAAAAATCGATATTTAGAGGTCCCAGAAGGTATCTGTACATGCTTACTCCGTGTTAGAGTATTTTCAAAATACAGGTCAAAAACATACTGAAAATCGATCTTTTAGGTGCACAAAAGTCGATATCTCAAATTCAGTCCCAAAATACCCGAAAATTCGATATTTAGGGTTCCCAGAAGCGATCTGTACATGCCTACTCCGTGTTCGAGTATTTTCAAAATACATGCTCAATACATACTGAAAATCGATCTTTTAGGTGCACAAAAGTCGATATGTGCATGCATCTTCAATACCCGTTTATATCTCAAATTCAGGCTCAAAACACCCGAAAATTCAATATTTTGCGGTCCCAGAAGCAATCTGTACATGCCTACTCAGTGTTAGAGTATTTTCAAAATACAGGCCAAAAAATGCTGAAAATCGATATTTTAGATGCCCAAAGTCAATATGTGCATGTATCTTCTGTACCCGTTTATATCTCAAATTCAGGCTCAAAACACCCTAAAATTCAATATTTTGGGGTCCCAGAAGCAATCTGTACATACCTACTCAGTGCTAGAATATTTTCAAAATATAGGCTAAAAACATGCTAAAAATCGATCTTTTAGGTGCCAAAAAGTCGATATCTCAAATTCAGTCCCAAAACACCCGAAAATTCGATATTTAGGGGACCCAGAAGAGATCTGTACATGTCTACTCCGTGTTAAAGTATTTTCAAAATACAGGCCAAAAACATACTGAAAATCGATCTTTTAGGTGCACAAAAGTCGATATGTGCATGCATCTTCTGTACCCGTTTATATCTCAAATTCTGGCCCTAAACACTCGAAAATACGATATTTAGAGGTCCCAGAAGGTATCTGTACATGCCTAAACCGTGTTAGAGTATTTTCAAAATACAGGCCAAAAACATACTGAAAATCGATCTTTTAGGTGCCCAAAAGTCGATATGTGCATGCATCTTCTGTACCCGTTTATATCTCAAATTCTGGCCCTAAACACCCGAAAATTCGATATTTTTGGGTCCCAGAAGCGATCTGTACATGCCTACTCCGTGTTAGAGTATTTTCAAAATTCAGGCCTAAACCATGCTGAAAATCGATATTTTTGGTGTCCAAAGTCAATATGTGCATGTATCTTCTGTACCCGTTTATATCTCAAATTCAGGCTCAAAACACCCGAAAATTCAATATTTTGGGGTCCCAGAAGCAATCTGTACAGTGCTAGAATATTTTCAAAATATAGGCTAAAAACATGTTAAAAATCGATCTTTTAGTTGCCAAAAAGTCGATATCTCAAATTCAGTCCTGAAACACCCGAAAATTCGATATTTAGGGGTCCCAGAAGCGATCTGTACATGCCTACTCCGTGTTAGAGTATTTTCAAAATACATGCTCAAAACATATTGAAAATCGATCTTTTAGGTGCACAAAAGTCGATATGTGCATGCATCTTCTGTACCCGTTTATATCTCAAATTCTGGCTCAAAACACCCGAAAATTCAATATTTTGGGGTCCAAGAAGCAATCTGTACATGCCTACTCAGTGTTAGAGTATTTTCAAAATAAAGGCCCAAAACATGC
Organism: Petrolisthes cinctipes; assembly: GCA_033782935.1. NCBI lineage: Eukaryota > Metazoa > Arthropoda > Malacostraca > Decapoda > Porcellanidae > Petrolisthes > Petrolisthes cinctipes. Next base: position 865,811 of record JAWQEG010000068.1, read on the forward strand.
TGAAAATCGATATTTTAAATGCCCAAAGTCAATATGTGGATGTATCTTCTGTACCCGTTTATATCTCAAATTCAGGCTCAAAACACCCGAAAATTCAATATTTTGGGGTCCCAGAAGCAATCTGTACATGCCTACACAGTGCTAGAATATTTTAAAAATATAGGCTAAAAACATGCTAAAAATCGACATTTTAGGTGCCAAAAGATCGATATCTCAAATTCAGTCCCAAAACACCCGAAAATTCGATATTTAGAGGTCCCAGAAGGCATCTGTACATGCCTACTCCGTGTTAGAGTATTTTCAAAATACAGGCCAAAAACATACTGAAAATCGATCTTTTACGTGCACAAAAGTCGATATGTGCATGCATCTTCTGTACCCGTTTATATCTCAAATTCTGGCCCTAAACACCCGAAAATTCGATATTTTGGGGTCCCAGAAGCGATCTGTACATGCCTACTCCGTGTTAGAGTATTTTCAAAATTTAGGCCCAAAACATGCTGAAAATCGATGTTTTTGGTGCCCAAAGTCAATATGTGCATGTATCTTCTGTACCCGTTTATATCTCAAATTCAGGCTCAAAACACCCGAAAATTCAATATTTTGGGGTCCCAGAAGCAATCTGTACATGCCTACTCAGTGCTAGAATATTTTCAAAATATAGGCTAAAAACATGCAAAAAATGAACTTTTAGGTGCCAAAAAGTCGATATCTCAAATTCAGTCCCAAAACACCCGAAAATTCGATATTTAGTGGACCCAGAAGAGATCTGTACATGCCTACTCCGTGTTAAAGTATTTTCAAAATACAGGCCAAAAACATATTGAAAATCGATCTTTTAGGTGCACAAAAGTCGATATGTGCATGCATCTTCTGTACCCGATTATATCTCAAATTCTGGCCCTAAACACCCGAAAATTCGATATTTTGGGGTCCCAGAAGCGATCTGTACATGCCTACTCCGTGTTAGAGTATTTTCAAAAATTCTGGCCCAAAACATGCTGAAAATCGATATTTTTGGTGCCCAAAGTCAATATGTGCATGTATCTTCTGTAACCGTTTATATCTCAAATTCAGGCTCAAAACACCCGAAAATTCAATATTTTGGGGTCCCAGAAGCAATCTGTACATACCTACTCAGTGCTAGAATATTTTCAAAATATAGGCTAAAAACATACTAAAAATCGATCTTTTAGGTGCCAAAAAGTCGATATCTCAAATTCAGTCCCAAAACACCCGAAAATTCGATATTTAGGGGTCCCAGAAGCGATCTGTACATGCCTACTCCGTGTTAGAGTATTTTCAAATTACAGGCCAAAAACATACTGAAAATCGATCTTTTAGGTGCCCAAAAGTCGATATGTGCATGCATCTTCAGTACCCGTTTATATCTCAAATTCAGGCTCAAAAAACCCGAAAATTCAATATTTTGGGGTCCCAGAAGCAGTTTGTACATGCCTACTCAGTGTTAGAGTATTTTCAAAATACAGGCCCAAAACATGCTGAAAATCGATATTTTAGATGCCCAAAGTCAATATGTGCATGTATCTTCTGTACCCGTTTATATCTCAAATTATGGCTCAAAACACCCGAAAATTCAATATTTTGGGGTCCAAGAAGCAATCTGTACATGCCTACTCAGTGTTAGAGTATTTTCAAAATACAGGCCCAAAACATGCTGAAAATCGATATTTTAAATGCCCAAAGTCAATATGTGCATGTATCTTCTGTACCCGTTTATATCTCAAATTCAGGCTCAAAACACCCGAAAATTCAATATTTTGGGGTCCCAGAAGCAATCTGTACATGCCTACACAGTGCTAGAATATTTTAAAAATATAGGCTAAAAACATGCTAAAAATCGACATTTTAGGTGCCAAAAAATCGATATCTCAAATTCAGTCCCAAAACAGCCGAAAATTCGATATTTAGAGGTCCCAGAAGGTATCTGTACATGCCTACTCCGTGTTAGAGTATTTTCAAAATAGAGGCCAAAAACATACTGAAAATCGATTTTTTAGGTGCACAAAAGTCGATATGTGCATGCATCTTCTGTACCCGTTTATATCTCAAATTCTGGCCCTAAACACCCGAAAATTCGATATTTTGGGGTCCCAGAAACGATCTGTACATGCCTACTCCGTGTTGGAGTATTTTCAAAATTCAGGCCCAAAACATGCTGAAAATCGATATTTTTGGTGCCCAAAGTCAATATGTGCATGCATCTTCTGTACCCGTTTATATCTCAAATTCTGGCTCAAAACACCCGAAAATTCAATATTTTGGGGTCCAAGAAGCAATCTGTACATGCCTACTCAGTGTTAGAGTATTTTCAAAATAAAGGCCCAAAACATGCTGAAAATCGATATTTTAAATGCCCAAAGTCAATATGTGGATGTATCTTCTGTACCCGTTTATATCTCAAATTCAGGCTCAAAACACCCGAAAATTCAATATTTTGGGGTCCCAGAAGCAATCTGTACATGCCTACACAGTGCTAGAATATTTTAAAAATATAGGCTAAAAACATGCTAAAAATCGACATTTTAGGTGCTAAAAAATCGATATCTCAAATTCAGTCCCAAAACACCCGAAAATTCGATATTTAGAGGTCCCAGAAGGCATCTGTACATGCCTACTCCGTGTTAGAGTATTTTCAAAATACAGGCCAAAAACATACTGAAAATCGATCTTTTACGTGCACAAAAGTCGATATGTGCATGCATCTTCTGTACCCGTTTATATCTCAAATTCTGGCCCTAAACACCCGAAAATTCGATATTTTGGGGTCCCAAAAGCGATCTGTACATGCCTACTCCGTGTTAGAGTATTTTCAAAATTTAGGCCCAAAACATGCTGAAAATCGATATTTTTGGTGCCCAAAGTCAATATGTGCATGTATCTTCTGTACCCGTTTATATCTCAAATTCAGACTCAAAACACCCGAAAATTCAATATTTTGGGGTCCCAGAAGCAATCTGTACATGCCTACTCAGTGCTAGAATATTTTCAAAATATAGGCTAAAAACATGCAAAAAATGAACTTTTAGGTGCCAAAAAGTCGATATCTCAAATTCAGTCCCAAAACACCCGAAAATTCGATATTTAGTGGACCCAGAAGAGATCTGTACATGCCTACTCCGTGTTAAAGTATTTTCAAAATACAGGCCAAAAACATATTGAAAATCGATCTTTTAGGTGCACAAAAGTCGATATGTGCATGCATCTTCTGTACCCGATTATATCTCAAATTCTGGCCCTAAACACCCGAAAATTCGATATTTTGGGGTCCCAGAAGCGATCTGTACATGCCTACTCCGTGTTAGAGTATTTTCAAAAATTCTGGCCCAAAACATGCTGAAAATCGATATTTTTGGTGCCCAAAGTCAATATGTGCATGTATCTTCTGTAACCGTTTATATCTCAAATTCAGGCTCAAAACACCCGAAAATTCAATATTTTGGGGTCCCAGAAGCAATCTGTACATACCTACTCAGTGCTAGAATATTTTCAAAATATAGGCTAAAAACATGCTAAAAATCGATCTTTTAGGTGCCAAAAAGTCGATATCTCAAATTCAGTCCCAAAACACCCGAAAATTCGATATTTAGGGGTCCCAGAAGCGATCTGTACATGCCTACTCCGTATTAGAGTATTTTCAAATTACAGGCCAAAAACATACTGAAAATCGATCTTTTAGGTGCCCAAAAGTCGATATGTGCATGCATCTTCAGTACCCGTTTATATCTCAAATTCAGGCTCAAAACACCCGAAAATTCAATATTTTGGGGTCCCAGAAGCAGTCTGTACATGCCTACTCAGTGTTAGAGTATTTTCAAAATACAGGCCCAAAACATGCTGAAAATCGATATTTTAGATGCCCAAAGTTAATATGTGCATGTATCTTCTGTACCCGTTTATATCTCAAATTATGGCTCAAAACACCCGAAAATTCAATATTTTGGGGTCCAAGAAGCAATCTGTACATGCCTACTCAGTGTTAGAGTATTTTCAAAATACAGGCCCAAAACATGCTGAAAATCGATATTTTAAATGCCCAAAGTCAATATGTGCATGTATCTTCTGTACCCGTTTATATCTCAAATTCAGGCTCAAAACACCCGAAAATTCAATATTTTGGGGTCCCAGAAGCAATCTGTACATGCCTACACAGTGCTAGAATATTTTAAAAATATAGGCTAAAAACATGCTAAAAATCGACATTTTAGGTGCCAAAAAATCGATATCTCAAATTCAGTCCCAAAACAGCCGAAAATTCGATATTTAGAGGTCCCAGAAGGTATCTGTACATGCCTAATCCGTGTTAGAGTATTTTCAAAATACAGGCCAAAAACATACTGAAAATCGATCTTTTAGGTGCACAAAAGTCGATATGTGCATGCATCTTCTGTACCCGTTTATATCTCAAATTCTGGCCCTAAACACCCGAAAATTCGATATTTTGGGGTCCCAGAAACGATCTGTACATGCCTACTCCGTGTTGGAGTATTTTCAAAATTCAGGCCCAAAACATGCTGAAAATCGATATTTTTGGTGCCCAAAGTCAATATGTGCATGTATCTTCTGTACCCGTTTATATCTCAAATTCAGGCTCAAAACACCCGAAAATTCAATATTTTGGGGTCCCATAAGCAATCTGTACATGCCTACTCAGTGCTAGAATATTTTCAAAATATAGGCTAAAAACATGCAAAAAATGAACTTTTAGGTGCCAAAAAGTCGATATCTCAAATTCAGTCCCAAAACACCCGAAAATTCGATATTTAGGGGACCCAGAAGCGATCTGTACATGCCTACTCCGTGTTAAAGTATTTTCAAAATACAGGCCAAAAACATACTGAAAATCGATCTTTTAGGTGCACAAAAGTCGATATGTGCATGCATCTTCTGTACCCGTTTATATCTCAAATTCTGGCCCTAAACACCCGAAATTTCGATATTTTGGGGTCCCAGAAGCGATCTGTACATGCCTACTCCGTGTTAGAGTATTTTCAAAAATTCTGGCCCAAAACATGCTGAAAATCGATATTTTTGGTGCCCAAAGTCAATATGTGCATGTATCTTCTGTACCCGTTTATATCTCAAATTCAGGCTCAAAATACCCGAAAATTCAATATTTTGGGGTCTCCGAAGCAATCTGTACATGCCTACTCAGTGCTAGAATATTTTCAAAATATAGGCTAAAAACATGTTAAAAATCGATCTTTTAGGTGCCAAATAGTCGATATCTCAAATTCAGTCCCAAAACACCCGAAAATTCGATATTTAGGGGTCCCAGAAGCGATCTGTACATGCCTACTCAGTGTTAGAGTATTTTCAAAATATAGGCCCAAAACATGCTGAAAATCGATATTTTAGATGCCCAAAGTCAATATGTGCATGTATCTTCTGTACCCGTTTATATCTCAAATTCAGGCTCAAAACACCCGAAAATTCAATATTTTGGGGTCCCAGAAGCAATCTGAACATGCCTACTCAGTGCTAGAATATTTTCAAAATATAGGCTAAAAACATGCTAAAAATCGATCTTTTATGTGCCAAAAAGTCGATATCTCAAATTCAGTCCTAAAACACCCGAAAATTCGATATTTAGGGGTCCCAGAAGCGATCTGTACATGCCTACTCCATGTTAGAGTATTTTCAAAATACATGCTCAAAACATATTGAAAATCGATCTTTTAGGTGCACAAAAGTCGATATGTGCATGCATCTTCAGTACCCGTTTATATCTCAAATTCAGGCTCAAAACACCCGAAAATTCAATATTTTGGGGTCCCAGAAGCAGTCTGTACATGCCTACTCAGTGTTAGAGTATTTTCAAAATACAGGCCCAAAACATGCTGAAAATCGATATTTTAGATGCCCAAACTCAATATGTGCATGTATCTTCTGTACCCGTTTATATCTCAAATTCAGGCTCAAAACACAAGAAAATTCAATATTTTGGGGTTCCAGAAGCAATCTGTACATGCCTATTCAGTGTTAGAGTATTTTCAAAATTCTGGCCCAAAACATGCTGAAAATCGATATTTTTGGTGCCCAAAGTCAATATGTGCATGTATCTTCTGTACCCGTTTATATCTCAAATTCAGGCTCAAAACACCCGAAAATTCGATATTTTGGGGTCCCCGAAGCAATCTGTACATGCCTATTAAGTGCTAGAATATTTTCAAAATATAGGCTAAAAACATGCTAAAAATCGATCTTTTAGGTGCCAAATAGTCGATATCTCAAATCAGTCCCAAAACACCCGAAAATTCGATATTTAGGGGTCCCAGAAGCGATCTGTACATGCCTACTCAGTGTTAGAGTATTTTCAAAATACAGGCCCAAAACATGCTGAAAATCGATATTTTAGATGTCCAAAGTCAATATGTACATGTATCTTCTGTACCCGTTTATATCTCAAATTCAGGCTCAAAACACCCGAAAATTCAATATTTTGGGGTCCCAGAAGCAATCTGTACATGCCTACACAGTGCTAGAATATTTTCAAAAAAAAGGCTAAAAACATGCTAAAAATCGACATTTTAGGTGCCAAAAAATCGATATCTCAAATTCAGTCCCAAAACACCCGAAAAATCGATATTTAGAGGTCCCAGAAGGTATCTGTACATGCTTACTCCGTGTTAGAGTATTTTCAAAATACAGGCCAAAAACATACTGAAAATCGATCTTTTAGGTGCACAAAAGTCGATATCTCAAATTCAGTCCCAAAATACCCGAAAATTCGATATTTAGGGTTCCCAGAAGCGATCTGTACATGCCTACTCCGTGTTCGAGTATTTTCAAAATACATGCTCAAAACATACTGAAAATCGATCTTTTAGGTGCACAAAAGTCGATATGTGCATGCATCTTCAATACCCGTTTATATCTCAAATTCAGGCTCAAAACACCCGAAAATTCAATATTTTGCGGTCCCAGAAGCAATCTGTACATGCCTACTCCGTGTTAGAGTATTTTCAAAATAGAGGCCAAAAACATACTGAAAATCGATTTTTTAGGTGCACAAAAGTCGATATGTGCATGCATCTTCTGTACCCGTTTATATCTCAAATTCTGGCCCTAAACACCCGAAAATTCGATATTTTGGGGTCCCAGAAACGATCTGTACATGCCTACTCCGTGTTGGAGTATTTTCAAAATTCAGGCCCAAAACATGCTGAAAATCGATATTTTTGGTGCCCAAAGTCAATATGTGCATGTATCTTCTGTACCCGTTTATATCTCAAATTCAGGCTCAAAACACCCGAAAATTCAATATTTTGGGGTCCCAGAAGCAATCTGTACATGCCTACTCAGTGCTAGAATATTTTCAAAATATAGGCTAAAAACATGCAAAAAATGAACTTTTAGGTGCCAAAAAGTCGATATCTCAAATTCAGTCCCAAAACACCCGAAAATTCGATATTTAGGGGACCCAGAAGCGATCTGTACATGCCTACTCCGTGTTAAAGTATTTTCAAAATACAGGCCAAAAACATACTGAAAATCGATCTTTTAGGTGCACAAAAGTCGATATGTGCATGCATCTTCTGTACCCGTTTATATCTCAAATTCTGGCCCTAAACACCCGAAATTTCGATATTTTGGGGTCCCAGAAGCGATCTGTACATGCCTACTCCGTGTTAGAGTATTTTCAAAAATTCTGGCCCAAAACATGCTGAAAATCGATATTTTTGGTGCCCAAAGTCAATATGTGCATGTATCTTCTGTACCCGTTTATATCTCAAATTCAGGCTCAAAATACCCGAAAATTCAATATTTTGGGGTCTCCGAAGCAATCTGTACATGCCTACTCAGTGCTAGAATATTTTCAAAATATAGGCTAAAAACATGTTAAAAATCGATCTTTTAGGTGCCAAATAGTCGATATCTCAAATTCAGTCCCAAAACACCCGAAAATTCGATATTTAGGGGTCCCAGAAGCGATCTGTACATGCCTACTCAGTGTTAGAGTATTTTCAAAATATAGGCCCAAAACATGCTGAAAATCGATATTTTAGATGCCCAAAGTCAATATGTGCATGTATCTTCTGTACCCGTTTATATCTCAAATTCAGGCTCAAAACACACGAAAATTCAATATTTTGGGGTCCCAGAAGCAATCTGAACATGCCTACTCAGTGCTAGAATATTTTCAAAATATAGGCTAAAAACATGCTAAAAATCGATCTTTTATGTGCCAAAAAGTCGATATCTCAAATTCAGTCCTAAAACACCCGAAAATTCGATATTTAGGGGTCCCAGAAGCGATCTGTACATGCCTACTCCGTGTTAGAGTATTTTCAAAATACATGCTCAAAACATATTGAAAATCGATCTTTTAGGTGCACAAAAGTCGATATGTGCATGCATCTTCAGTACCCGTTTATATCTCAAATTCAGGCTCAAAACACCCGAAAATTCAATATTTTGGGGTCCCAGAAGCAGTCTGTACATGCCTACTCAGTGTTAGAGTATTTTCAAAATACAGGCCCAAAACATGCTGAAAATCGATATTTTAGATGCCCAAACTCAATATGTGCATGTATCTTCTGTACCCGTTTATATCTCAAATTCAGGCTCAAAACACAAGAAAATTCAATATTTTGGGGTTCCAGAAGCAATCTGTACATGCCTATTCAGTGTTAGAGTATTTTCAAAATTCTGGCCCAAAACATGCTGAAAATCGATATTTTTGGTGCCCAAAGTCAATATGTGCATGTATCTTCTGTACCCGTTTATATCTCAAATTCAGGCTCAAAACACCCGAAAATTCGATATTTTGGGGTCCCCGAAGCAATCTGTACATGCCTATTCAGTGCTAGAATATTTTCAAAATATAGGCTAAAAACATGCTAAAAATCGATCTTTTAGGTGCCAAATAGTCGATATCTCAAATTCAGTCCCAAAACACCCGAAAATTCGATATTTAGGGGTCCCAGAAGCGATCTGTACATGCCTACTCAGTGTTAGAGTATTTTCAAAATACAGGCCAAAAACATGCTGAAAATCGATATTTTAGATGTCCAAAGTCGATATCTCAAATTCAGTCCCAAAATACCCGAAAATTCGATATTTAGGGTTCCCAGAAGCGATCTGTACATGCCTACTCCGTGTTCGAGTATTTTCAAAATACATGCTCAAAACATACTGAAAATCGATCTTTTAGGTGCACAAAAGTCGATATGTGCATGCATCTTCAATACCCGTTTATATCTCAAATTCAGGCTCAAAACACCCGAAAATTCAATATTTTGCGGTCCCAGAAGCAATCTGTACATGCCTACTCAGTGTTAGAGTATTTTCAAAATACAGGCCAAAAAATGCTGAAAATCGATATTTTAGATGCCCAAAGTCAATATGTGCATGTATCTTCTGTACCCGTTTATATCTCAAATTCAGGCTCAAAACACCCGAAAATTCAATATTTTGGGGTCCCAGAAGCAATCTGTACATACCTAATCAGTGCTAGAATATTTTCAAAATATAGGCTAAAAACATGCTAAAAATCGATCTTTTAGGTGCCAAAAAGTCGATATCTCAAATTCAGTCCCAAAACACCCGAAAATTCGATATTTAGGGGTCCCAGAAGCGATCTGTACATGCCTACTCCGTGTTAGAGTATTTTCAAAATACAGGCCAAAAACATACTGAAAATCGATCTTTTAGGTGCCCAAAAGTCGATATGTGAATGCATCTTCTGTACCCGTTTATATCTCAAATTCTGGCCCTCAACACCCGAAAATTCGATATTTTGGGGTCCCAGAAGCGATCTGTACATGCCTACTCCGTGTTAGAGTATTTTCAAAATTCAGGCCCAAAACATGCTGAAAATCGATATTTTTGGTGCCCAAAGTCAATATGTGCATGTATCTTCTGTACCCGTTTATATCTCAAATTCAGGCTCAAAACACCCGAAAATTCAATATTTTGGGGTCCCAGAAGCAGTCTGTACATGCCTACTCAGTGTTAGAGTATTTTCAAAATACAGGCCCAAAACATGCTGAAAATCGATCTTTTAGGTGCCAAATAGTCGATATCTCAAATTCAGTCCCAAAACACACGAAAATTCGATATTTAGGGGTCCCAGAAGCGATCTGTACATGCCTACTCAGTGTTAGAGTATTTTCAAAATACAGGCCCAAAACATGCTGAAAATCGATATTTTAGATGTCCAAAGTCAACATGTGCATGTATCTTCTGTACCCGTTTATATCTCAAATTCAGGCTCAAAACACCCGAAAATTCAATATTTTGGGGTCCCAGAAGCAATCTGTACATGCCTACACAGTGCTAGAATATTTTCAAAAAAAAGGCTAAAAACATGCTAAAAATCGACATTTTAGGTGCAAAAAAATCGATATCTCAAATTCAGTCCCAAAACACCCGAAAATTCGATATTTAGAGGTCCCAGAAGGTATCTGTACATGCCTACTCCGTGTTAGAGTATTTTCAAAATACAGGCCAAAAACATACTGAAAATCGATCTTTTAGGTGCACAAAAGTCGATATGTGCATGCATCTTCAGTACCCGTTTATATCTCAAATTCTGGCCCTAAACACCCGAAAATTCGATATTTTGGGGTCCCAGAAGCGATCTATACATGCCTACTCCGTGTTAGAGTATTTTCAAAATTCATTCCCAAAACATGCTGAAAATCGATATTTTTGGTGCCCAAAGTCAATATGTGCATGTATCTTCTGTACCCGTTTATATCTCAAATTCAGGCTCAAAACACCCGAAAATTCAATATTTTGGGGTCCCAGAAGCAATCTGTACATACCTACTCAGTGCTAGAATATTTTCAAAATATAGGCTAAAAACATGCTAAAAATCGATCTTTTAGGTGCCAAAAAAGTCGATATCTCAAATTCAGTCCCAAAACACCCGAAAATTCGATATTTAGGGGTCCCAGAAGCGATCTGTACATGCCTACTCCGTGTTAGAGTATTTTCAAAATACAGGCCAAAAACATACTGAAAATCGATCTTTTAGGTGCCCAAAAGTCGATATGTGCATGCATCTTCTGTACCCGTTTATATCTCAAATTCTGGCCCTAAACACGCGAAACTTCGATATTTTGGGGTCCCAGAAGCGATCTGTACATGCCTAGTCCGTGTTAGAGTATTTTCAAAATTCAGGCCCAAAACATGCTAAAAATCGATATTTTTGGTGCCCAAAGTCAATATGTGCATGTATCTTCTGTACCCGTTTATATCTCAAATTCAGGCTCAAAACACCCGAAAATTCAATATTTTGGGGTCCCAGAAGCAATCTGTACAGTGCTAGAATATTTTCAAAATATAGGCTTTTTAAAAACATGCTAAAAATCGATCTTTTAGGTGTCAAAAAGTCGATATCTCAAATTCAGTCCCAAAACACCCGAAAATTCGATATTTAGGGGTCCCAGAAGCGATCTGTACATGCCTACTCCGTGTTAGAATATTTTCAAAATACATGCTCAAAACATATTGAAAATCGATATTTTAGGTGCACAAAAGTCGATATGTGCATGCATCTTCAGTACCCGTTTATATCTCAAATTCAGGCTCAAAACACCCGAAATTTCAATATTTTGGGGTCCCAGAAGCAATCTGTACATGCCTACACAGTGCTAGAATATTTTCAAAATATAGGCTAAAAACATGCAAAAAATCGACATTTTAGGTGCCAAAAAATCGATATCTCAAATTCAGTCCCAAAACACCCGAAAATTCGATATTTAGAGGTCCCAGAAGGTATCTGTACATGCCTACTCCGTGTTAGAGTATTTTCAAAATACAGGCCAAAAACATACTGAAAATCGATCTTTTAGGTGCCCAAAAGTCGATATGTGCATGCATCTTCTGTACCCGTTTATATCTCAAATTCTGGCCCTAAACACCCGAAAATTCGATATTTTGGGGTCCCAAAAGCGATCTGTACATGCCTACTCCGTGTTAGAGTATTTTCAAAATTCAGGCCCAAAACATGCTGAAAATCGATATTTTTGGTGCCCAAAGTCAATATGTGCATGTATCTTCTGTACCCGTTTATATCTCGAATTCAGGCTCAAAACACCCGAAAATTCAATATTTTTGGGCCCCAGAAGCAATCTGTACAGTGCAAGAATATTTTCAAAAAAAAGGCTAAAAACATGCTAAAAATCGATCTTTTAGGTGCCAAAGTCGATATCTCAAATTCAGTCCAAAAACACCCGAAAATTCAATATTTTAGGGTCCCAGAAGCAATCTGTACATGCCTACTCAGTGTTAGAGTATTTTCAAAATACAGGCCCAAAACATGCTGAAAATCGATATTGTAGATGCCAAAAGTCAATATGTGCATGTATCTTCTGTACCTGTTTATATCTCAAATTGAGGCTCAAAACACCCGAAAATTCAATATTTTGGGGTCCCAGAAGCAATCTGTACATGCCTACACAGTGCTAGAATATTTTCAAAATATAGGCTAAAAACATGCTAAAAATCGATCTTTTAGGTGCCAAAAAGTCGATATCTCAAATTCAGGCCCAAAACACCCGAAAATTCGATATTTAGGGGTCCCATAAGCGATCTGTACATGCCTACTCCATGTTAGAGTATTTCAAAATACATGCTCAAAACATACTGAAAATCGATGTTTTAGGTGCACAAAAGTCGATATGTGCATGCATCTTCAGTACCCGTTTATATCTCAAATTCAGGCTCAAAACACCCGAAAATTCAGTATTTTGGGGTCCCAGAAGCAATCTGTACATGCCTACTCCGTGTTAGAGTATTTTCAAAATACAGGCCCAAAACATGCTGAAAATCGATATTTTAGATGCCCAAAGTCAATATGTGCATGTATCTTCTGTACCCGTTTATATCTCAAATTCAGGCTCAAAATACCCGAAAATTCAATATTTTAGGGTCCCAGAAGCAATCTGTACATGCCTACACAGTGCTAGAATATTTTCAAAATATAGGCTAAAAACATGCTAAAAATCGACATTTTAGGTGCCAAAAAATCGATATCTCAAATTCAGTCCCAAAACACCCGAAAATTCGATATTTAGATGTCCCAGAAAGTATCTGTACATGCCTACACCGTGTTAGAGTATTTTCAAAATACAGGCCAAAAACATACTGAAAATCGATCTTTTAGGTGCCCAAAAGTCGATATGTGCATGCATCTTCTGTACCCGTTTATATCTCAAATTCTGGCCCTAAACACCCGAAAATTCGATATTTTGGGGTCCCAGAAGCGATCTGTACATGCCTACTCCGTTTTAGAGTATTTTCAAAATTCAGGCCCAAAACATGCTGAAAATCGATATTTTTGGTGGCCAAAGTCAATATGTGCATGTATCTTCTGTACCCGTTTATATCTCAAATTCAGGCTCAAAACACCCGAAAATTCAATATTTTGGGGTCCCAGAAGCAATCTGTACAGTGCTAGAATATTTTCAAAATATAGGCTAAAAACATGCTAAAAATCGATCTTTTAGGTGCCAAAAAGTCGATATCTCAAATTCAGTCCCAAAACACCTGAAAATTCGATATTTAGGGGTCCCAGAAGCGATCTGTACATGCCTACTCCGTGTTAGAGTATTTTCAAAATACATGCTCAAAACATACTGAAAATCGATCTTTTAGGTGCACAAAAGTCGATATGTGCATGCATCTTCAGTACTTGTTTATATCTCAAATTCAGGCTCAAAACACCCGAAAATTCAATATTTTGGGGTCCCAGAAGCAATCTGTACATGCCTACTCAGTGTTAGAGTATTTTCAAAATACAGGCCCAAAACATGCTGAAAACGATATTTTAGATGCCCAATGTCAATATGTGCATGTAACTTCTGTACCCGTTTATATCTCAAATTCAGGCTCAAAACACCCGAAAATTCAATATTTTGGGGTCCCAGAAGCAATCTGTACATGCCTACGCAGTGCTAGAATATTTTCAAAATATAGGCTAAAAACATGCTAAAAATCGACATTTTAGGTGCCAAAAATTCGATATCTCAAATTCAGTCCCAAAACACCCGAAAATTCGATATTTAGAGGTCCCAGAAGGTATCTGTACATGCCTTCTCCGTGTTAGAGTATTTTCAAAATACAGGCCAAAAACATACTGAAAATCGATATTTTTGGTGCCCAAAGTCAATATGTGCATGTATCTTCTGTACCCGTTTATATCTCAAATTCAGGCTCAAAACACCCGAAAATTCAATATTTTGGGGTCCCAGAAGCAATCTGTACAGTGCTAGAATATTTTCAAAATATATTCTAAAAACATGTTAAAAATCGATCTTTTAGGTGCCAAAAAGTCGATATCTCAAATTCAGTCCCAAAACACCCGAAAATTCGATATTTAGGGGTCCCAGAAGCGATCTGTACATGCCTACTCCGTGTTAGAGTATTTTCAAAATACAGGCCCAAAACATGCTGAAAATCGATATTTTAGATGCCCAAAGTCAATATGTGCATGTATCTTCTGTACCCGTTTATATCTCAAATTCAGGCTCAAAACACCCGAAAATTCAATATTTTGGGGTCCCAGAAGCAATCTGTACATGCCTACACAGTGCTAGAATATTTTCAAAATATAGGCTAAAAACATGCTAAAAATCGACATTTTAGGTGCCAAAAAATCGACATCTCAAATTCAGTCCCAAAACACCCGAAAATTCGATATTTAGAGGTTCCAGAAGGTATCTGTACATGCCTACTCCGTGTTAGAGTATTTTCAAAATACAGGCCAAAAACATACTGAAAATCGATCTTTTAGGTGCCCAAAAGTCGATATGTGCATGCATCTTTTGTACCCGTTTATATCTCAAATTCTGGCCCTAAACACCCGAAAATTCGATATTTGCGGGTCCCAGAAGCGATCTGTACATGCCTACTTCGTGTTAGAGTATTTTCAAAGTTCAGGCCCAAAACATGCTGAAAATCGATATTTTTGGTGCCCAAAGTCAATATGTGCATGTATCTTCTGTACCCGTTTATATCTTAAATTCAGGTTCAAAACACCCGAAAATTCAATATTTTGGGGTCCCAGAAGCAATCTGTACATGCCTACTCAGTGCTAGAATATTTTCAAAATATAGGCTAAAAACATGCTAAAAATCGATCTTTTAGGTGCCGAAAAGTCGATATCTCAAATTCAGTCCCAAAACACCCGAAAATTCGATATTTAGGGGTCCCAGAAGCGATCTGTACATGCCTACTCCGTGTTAGAGTATTTTCAAAATACATGCTCAAAACATACTGAAAATCGATCTTTTAGGTGCACAAAAATCGATATGTGCATGCATCTTCAGTACCCGTTTATATCTCAAATTCAGGCTCAAAACACCCGAAAATTCAATATTTTGGGGTCCCAGAAGCAATCTGTACAGGCACTCAGTGTTAGAGTATTTTCAAAGTACAGGCCCAAAAACATGCTGAAAATCGATATTTTAGATTCCCAAAATCAATATGTGCATGTATCTTCTGTACCCGTTTATATCTCAAATTCAGGCTCAAAACACCCGAAAATTCAATATTTTGGGGTCCCAGAAGCAATCTGTACATGCCTACACAGTGCTAGAATATTTTCAAAATATAGGCTAAAAACATGCTAAAAATCGACATTTTAGGTGCCAAAAAATCGATATCTCAAATTCAGTCCCAAAACACCCGAAAATTCGATATTTAGAGGTCCCAGAAGGTATCTGTACATGCCTACTCCGTGTTAGGGTATTTTCAAAATACAGGCCAAAAACATACTGAAAATCGATATTTTTGGTGCCCAAAGTCAATATGTGCATGTATCTTCTGTACCCGTTTATATCTCAAATTCAGGCTCAAAACACCCGAAAATTCAATATTTTGGGGTCCCAGATGCAATCTGTACAGTGCTAGATTATTTTCAAAATATAGGCTAAAAACATGCTAAAAATCGATCTTTTAGGTGCCAAAAAGTCGATATCTCAAATTCAGTCCCAAAACACCCAAAAATTCGATATTTAGGGGTCCCATCCATGCCTGTACATGCCTACTCCGTGTTAGAGTATTTTCAAAATACATGCTCAAAACATACTGAAAATCGATCTTTTAGGTGCACAAAAGTCGATATGTGCATGCATCTTCAGTACCCGTTTATATCTCAAATTCAGGCTCAAAACACCCGAAAATTCAATATTTTGGGGTCCCAGAAGCAATCTGTACATGCCTACTCAGTGTTAGAGTATTTTCAAAATACAGGCCCAAAACATGCTAAAAATCGATATTTTAGATGCCTAAAGTCAATATGTGCATGTATCTTCTGTACCCGTTTATATCTCAAATTCAGGTTCAAAACACCCGAAAAATCAATATTTCGGGGTCCCAGAAGCAATCTGTACATACCTACACAGTGCTAGAATATTTTCAAAATATAGGCTAAAAACATGTTAAAAATCGACATTTTAGTTTCAAAAAAATCGATATCTCAAATTCAGTCCCAAAACACCCAAAAATTCGATATTTAGGGGTCCCATGCCTGTACATGCCTACTCCGTGTTAGAGTATTTTCAAAATACATGCTCAAAACATACTGAAAATCGATCTTTTAGGTGCACAAAAGTCGATATGTGCATGCATCTTCAGTACCCGTTTATATCTGAAATTCAGGCTCAAAACACCCGAAAATTCAATATTTTGGGGTCCAAGAAGCAATCAGTACATGCCTACTCAGTGTTAGAGTATTTTCAAAATACAGGCCCAAAACATGCTAAAAATCGATATTTTTGGTGCCTAAAGTCAATATGTGCATGTATCTTCTGTACCCGTTTATATCTCAAATTCAGGCTCAAAACACCCGAAAATTCAATATTTCGGGGTCCCAGAAGCAATCTGTACATGCCTACACAGTGCTAAAATATTTTCAAAATATAGGCTAAAAACATGCTAAAAATCGACATTTTAGGTGCCAAAAAATCGATATCTCAAATTCAGTCCCAAAACACCCGAAAATTCGATATTTAGAGGTCCCAGAAGGTATCTGTACATGCCTACTCCGTGTTAGAGTATTTTCAAAATAGAGGCCAAAAACATACTGAAAATCGATCTTTTAGGTGCCCAAAAGTCGATATGTGCATGCATCTTCTGTACCCGTTTATATCTCAAATTCTGGCCCTAAACACCCGAAAATTCGATATTTTGGGGTCCCAGAAGCGATCTGTACATGCCTACTCCGTGTTAGAGTATTTTCATAATTCAGGCCCAAAACATGCTGAAAATCGATATTTTTGGTGCCTAAAGTCAATATGTGCATGTATCTTCTGTACCCGTTTATATCTCAAATTCAGGCTCAAAACACCCGAAAATTCAATATTTTGGGGTCCCAGAAGCAATCTGTACATGCCTACTCAGTGCTAGAATATTTTCAAAATATAGGCTAAAAACATTCTAAAAATCGACATTTTAGGTGCCAAAAAATCGATATCTCAAATTCAGTCCCAAAACACCCGAAAATTCGATATTTAGAGGTCCCAGAAGGTATCTGTACATTCCTACTCCGTGTTAGAGTATTTTCAAAATACAGGCCAAAAACATTTTGAAAATCGATCTTTTAGGTGCACAAAAGTCGATATGTGCATGCATCTTCTGTACCCGTTTATATCTCAAATTCTGGCCCTAAACACCCGAAAATTCGATATTTTGGGGTCCCAGAAGCGATCTGTACATGCCTACTCAGTGTTAGAGTATTTTCAAAATTCAGACCCAAAACATGCTGAAAATCGATATTTTTTGTGCCCAAAGTCAATATGTGCATGTATCTTCTGTACCTGTTTATATCTCAAATTCAGGCTCAAAACACCCTAAAATTCAATATTTTGGGGTCCCAGAAGCAATCTGTACATACCTAATCAGTGCTAGAATATTTTCAAAATATAGGCTAAAAACATGCTAAAAATCGATCTTTTAGGTGCCAAAAAGTCGATATCTCAAATTCAGTCCCAAAACACCTGAAAATTCGATATTTAGGGGTCCCAGAAGCGATCTGTACATGCCTACTCCGTGTTAGAGTATTTTCAAAATACATGCTCAAAACATACTGAAAATCGATCTTTTAGGTGCACAAAAGTCGATATGTGCATGCATCTTCATTACCCGTTTATATCTCAAATTCAGGCTCAAAACACCCGAAAATTCAATATTTTGGGGTCCCAGAAGCAATCAGTACATGCCTACTCAGTGTTAGAGTATTTTCAAAATACAGGCCCAAAACATGCTAAAAATCGATATTTTAGATGCCCAAAGTCAATATGTGCATGTATCTTCTGTACCCGTTTATATCTCAAATTCAGGCTCAAAACACCCGAAAATTCAATATTTCGGGGTCCCAGAAGCAATCTGTACATGCCTACACAGTGCTAGAATGTTTTCAAAATATAGGCTAAAAACATGCTAAAAATCGACATTTTAGGTGCCAAAAAATCGATATCTCAAATTCAATCCCAAAACACCCGAAAATTCGATATTTAGAGGTCCCAGAAGGTATCTGTACATGCCTACTCCGTGTTAGAGTATTTTCAAAATAGAGGCCAAAAACATACTGAAAATCGATCTTTTAGGTGGCCAAAAGTCGATATGTGCATGCATCTTCTGTACCCGTTTATATCTCAAATTCTGGCCCTAAACACCCGAAAATTCGATATTTTGGGGTCCCAAAAGCGATCTGTACATGCCTACTCCGTGTTAGAGTATTTTCAAAATTCAGGCCCAAAACATGCTGAAAATCGATATTTTTGGTGCCTAAAGTCAATATGTGCATGTATCTTCTGTACCCGTTTATATCTCAAATTCAGGCTCAAAACACCCGAAAATTCAATATTTTGGGGTCCCAGAAGCAATCTGTACATGCCTACTCAGTGCTAGAATATTTTCAAAATATAGGCTAAAAACATGCTAAAAATCGACATTTTAGGTGCCAAAAAATCGATATCTCAAATTCAGTCCCAAAACACCCGAAAATTCGATATTTAGAGGTCCCTGAAGGTATCTGTACATGCCTACTCCGTGTTAGAGTATTTTCAAAATACAGGCCAAAAACATACTGAAAATCGATCTTTTAGGTGCACAAAAGTCGATATGTGCATGCATCTTCTGTACCCGTTTATATCTCAAATTCTGGCCCTAAACACCCGAAAATTCGATATTTTGGGGTCCCAGAAGCGATCTGTACATCCCTACTCCGTGTTAGAGTATTTTCAAAATTCAGGCCCAAAACATGCTGAAAATCGATATTTTTGGTGCCCAAAGTCAATATGTGCATGTATCTTCTGTACCCGTTTATATCTCAAATTCAGGCTCAAAACACCCGAAAATTCAATATTTTGGGGTCCCAGAAGCAATCTGTACAGTGCTAGAATATTTTCAAAATATAGGCTAAAAACATGCTAAAAATCGATCTTTTAGGTGCCAAAAAGTCGATATCTCAAATTCAGTCCCAAAACACCCAAAAATTCGATATTTAGGGGTCCCATGCCTGTACATGCCTACTCCGTGTTTGAGTATTTTCAAAATACATGCTCAAAACATACTGAAAATCGATCTTTTAGGTGCACAAAAGTCGATATGTGCATGCATCTTCAGTACCCGTTTATATCTCAAATTCAGGCTCAAAACACCCGAAAATTCAATATTTTGGGGTCCCAGAAGCAATCTGTACATGCCTACTCAGTGTTAGAGTATTTTCAAAATACAGGCCCAAAACATGCTAAAAATCGATATTTTAGATGCCCAAAGTCAATATGTGCATGTATCTTCTGTACCCGTTTATATCTCAAATTCAGGCTCAAAACACCCGAAAATTCAATATTTCGGGGTCCCAGAAGCAATCTGTACATACCTACACAGTGCTAGAATATTTTCAAAATATAGGCTAAAAACATGCTAAAAATCGACATTTTAGGTGCCAAAAAATCGATATCTCAAATTCAGTCCCAAAACACCCGAAAATTCGATATTTAGAGGTCCCAGAAGGTATCTGTACATGCCTACTCCATGTTAGAGTATTTTCAAAATACAGGCCAAAAACATACTGAAAATCGATCTTTTAGGTGCACAAAAGTCGATATGTGCATGCATCTTCTGTACCCGTTCATATCTCAAATTCTGGCCCTAAACACCCGAAAATTCGATATTTTGGGGTCCCAGAAGCGATCTGTACATGCCTACTCAGTGTTAGAGTATTTTCAAAAATCAGACCCAAAACATGCTGAAAATCGATATTTTTGGTGCCCAAAGTCAATATATGCATGTATCTTCTGTACCTGTTTATATCTCAAATTCAGGCTCAAAACACCCGAAAATTCAATATTTTGGGGTCCCAGAAGCAATCTGTACAGTGCTAGAATATTTTCAAAATATAGGCTAAAAACATGCTAAAAATCGATCTTTTAGGTGCCAAAAAGTCGATATCTCAAATTCAGTCCCAAAACACCCAAAAATTCGATATTTAGGGGTCCCAGAAGCGATCTGTACATGCCTACTCCGTGTTAGAGTATTTTCAAAATACATGCTCAAAACATACTGAAAATCGATCTTTTAGGTGCACAAAAGTCGATATGTGCATGCATCTTCAGTACCCGTTTATATCTCAAATTTAGGCTCAAAACACCCGAAAATTCAATATTTCGGGGTCCCAGAAGCAATCTGTACATACCTACACAGTGCTAGAATATTTTCAAAATATAGGCTAAAAACATGCTAAAAATCGACATTTTAGGTGCCTAAAAATCGATATCTCAAATTCAGTCCCAAAACACCCAAAAATTCGATATTTAGGGGTCCCATGCCTGTATATGCCTACTCCGTGTTAGAGTATTTTCAAAATACATGCTCAAAACATACTGAAAATCGATCTTTTAGGTGCACAAAAGTCGATATGTGTATGCATCTTAAGTACCCGTTTATATCTCAAATTCAGGCTCAAAACACCCGAAAATTCAATATTTTGGGGTCCAAGAAGCAATCAGTACATGCCTACTCAGTGTTAGAGTATTTTCAAAATACAGGCCCAAAACATGCTAAAAATCGATATTTTTGGTGCCTAAAGTCAATATGTGCATGTATCTTCTGTACCCGTTTATATCTCAAATTCAGGCTCAAAACACCCGAAAATTCAATATTTCGGGGTCCCAGAAGCAATCTGTACATGCCTACACAGTGCTAGAATTTTTTTAAAATATAGGCTAAAAACATGCTAAAAATCGACATTTTAGGTGCCAAAAAATCGATATCTCAAATTCAGTCCCAAAACACCCGAAAATTCAATATTTAGAGGTCCCAGAAGGTATCTGTACATGCCTACTCCGTGTTAGAGTATTTTCAAAATAGAGGCCAAAAACATACTGAAAATCGATCTTTTAGGTGCCCAAAAGTCGATATGTGCATGCATCTTCTGTACCCGTTTATATCTCAAATTCTGGCCCTAAACACCCGAAAATTCGATATTTTGGGGTCCCAGAAGCGATCTGTACATGCCTACTCCGTGTTAGAGTATTTTCATAATTCAGGCCCAAAACATGCTGAAAATCGATATTTTTGGTGCCTAAAGTCAATATGTGCATGTATCTTCTGTACCCGTTTATATCTCAAATTCAGGCTCAAAACACCCGAAAATTCAATATTTTGGGGTCCCAGAAGCAATCTGTACATGCCTACTCAGTGCTAGAATATTTTCAAAATATAGGCTAAAAACATGCTAAAAATCGACATTTTAGGTGCCAAAAAATCGATATCTCAAATTCAGTCCCAAAACACCCGAAAATTCGATATTTAGAGGTCCCAGAAGGTATCTGTACATTCCTACTCCGTGTTAGAGTATTTTCAAAATACAGGCCAAAAACATATTGAAAATCGATCTTTTAGGTGCACAAAAGTCGATATGTGCATGCATCTTCTGTACCCGTTTATATCTCAAATTCTGGCCCTAAACACCCGAAAATTCGATATTTTGGGGTCCCAAAAGCGATCTGTACATGCCTACTCAGTGTTAGAGTATTTTCAAAATTCAGACCCAAAACATGCTGAAAATCGATATTTTTGGTGCCCAAAGTCAATATGTGCATGTATCTTCTGTACCTGTTTATATCTCAAATTCAGGCTCAAAACACCCTAAAATTCAATATTTTGGGTTCCCAGAAGCAATCTGTACAGTGCTAGAATATTTTCAAAATATAGGCTAAAAACATGCTAAAAATCGATCTTTTAGGTGCCAAAAAGTCGATATCTCAAATTCAGTCCCAAAACACCCGAAAATTCGATATTTAGGGGTCCCAGAAGCGATCTATACATGCCTACTCCGTGTTAGAGTATTTTCAAAATAAATGCTCAAAACATACTGAAAATCGATCTTTTAGGTGCACAAAAGTCGATATGTGCATGCATCTTCATTACCCGTTTATATCTCAAATTCAGGCTCAAAACACCCGAAAATTCAATATTTTGGGGTCCCAGAAGCAATCAGTACATGCCTACTCAGTGTTAGAGTATTTTCAAAATACAGGCCCAAAACATGCTAAAAATCGATATTTTAGATGCCCAAAGTCAATATGTGCATGTATCTTCTGTACCCGTTTATATCTCAAATTCAGGCTCAAAACACCCGAAAATTCAATATTTCGGGGTCCCAGAAGCAATCTGTACATGCCTACACAGTGCTAGAATGTTTTCAAAATATAGGCTAAAAACATTTAAAAAATCTACATTTTAGGTGCCAAAAAATCGATATCTCAAATTCAGTCCCAAAACACCCGAAAATTCGATATTTAGAGGTCCCAAAAGGTATCTGTACATGCCTACTCCGTGTTATAGTATTTTCAAAATACAGGCCAAAAACATACTGAAAATCGATCTTTTAGGTGCACAAAAGTCGATATGTGCATGCATCTTCTGTACCCGTTTATATCTCAAATTCTGGCCCTAAACACCCGAAAATTCGATATTTTGGGGTCCCAGAAGCGATCTGTACATCCCTACTCCGTGTTAGAGTATTTTCAAAATTCAGGCCCAAAACATGCTGAAAATCGATATTTTTGGTGCCCAAAGTCAATATGTGCATGTATCTTCTGTACCCGTTTATATCTCAAATTCAGGCTCAAAACACCCGAAAATTCAATATTTTGGGTTCCCAGAAGCAATCTGTACAGTGCTAGAATATTTTCAAAATATAGGCTAAAAACATGCTAAAAATCGATCTTTTAGGTGCCAAAAAGTCGATATCTCAAATTCAGTCCCAAAACACCCGAAAATTCGATATTTAGGGGTCCCAGAAGCGATCTGTACATGCCTACTCCGTGTTAGAGTATTTTCAAAATACATGCTCAAAACATACTGAAAATCGATCTTTTAGGTGCACAAAAGTCGATATGTGCATGCATCTTCAGTACCCGTTTATATCTCAAATTCAGGCTCAAAACACCCGAAAATTCAATATTTTGGGGTCCCAGAAGCAATCTGTACATGCCTACTCAGTGTTAGAGTGTTTTCAAAATACAGGCCCAAAACATGCTGAAAATCGATATTTTAGATGCCCAAAGTCAATATGTGCATTTATCTTCTGTACCCGTTTATATCTCAAATTCAGGCTCAAAACACCCGAAAATTCAATATTTTGGGGTCCCAGAAGCAATCTGTACATGCCTACACAGTGCTAGAATATTTTCAAAATATAGGCTAAAAACATGCTAAAAATCGACATTTTAGGTGCCAAAAAATCGATATCTCAAATTCAGTCCCAAAACACCCGAAAATTCGATATTTAGAGGTCCCAGAAGGTATCTGTACATGCCTACTCCGTGTTAGAGTATTTTCAAAATACAGGCCAAAAACATACTGAAAATCGATCTTTTAGGTGCCCAAAAGTCGATATGTGCATGCATTTTCTGTACCCGTTTATATCTCAAATTCTGGCCCTAATCACCCGAAAATTCGATATTTTGGGGTCCCAGAAGCGATCTGTACATGCCAACTCCGTGTTAGAGTATTTTCAAAATTCAGGCCCAAAACATGCTAAAAACCGATATTTTTGGTGCCCAAAGTCAGTATGTGTATGTATCTTCTGTACCCGTTTATATCTCAAATTCAGGCTCAAAACACCCGAAAATTCAATATTTTGGGGTCCCAGAAGCAATCTGTACAGTGCTAGAATATTTTCAAAATATAGGCTAAAAACATGCTAAAAATCGATCTTTTAGGTGCCAAAAAGTCGATATCTCAAATTCAGTCCCAAAACACCCAAAAATTCGATATTTAGGGGTCCCATGCCTGTACATGCCTACTCCGTGTTAGAGTATTTTCAAAATACATGCTCAAAACATATTGAAAATCGATCTTTTAGGTGCACACAAGTCGATATATGCATGCATCTTCAGTACCCGTCTATATCTCATATTCAGGCTCAAAACACCCGAAAATTCAATATTTTGGGGTCCCAGAAGCAATCTGTACATGCCTACTCAGTGTTAGAGTATTTTCAAAATACAGGCCCAAAGCATGCTAAAAATCGATATTTTAGATGCCCAAAGTCAACATGTGCATGTATCTTCTGTACCCGTTTATATCTCAAATTCAAGCTCAAAACACCCGAAAATTCAATATTTCGGGGTCCCAGAAGCAATCTGTACATACCTACACAGTGCTAGAATATTTTCAAAATATAGGCTAAAAACATGCTAAAAATCGATCTTTTAGGTGCCAAAAAATCGATATCTCAAATTCTGTCCCAAAACACCCGAAAATTCGATATTTAGAGGTCCCATGCCTGTACATGCCTACTCCGTGTTAGAGTATTTTCAAATTACATGCTCAAAACATACTGAAAATCGATCTTTTAGGTGCCCAAAAGTCGATATGTGCATGCATCTTCAGTACCCGTTTATATCTCAAATTCAGGCTCAAAACACCCGAAAATTCAATATTTTGGGGTCCCAGAAGCAATCTGTACATGCCTACTCAGTGTTAGAGTATTTTTTTAAAATACAGGCCCAAAACATGCTAAAAATCGATATTTTAGATGCCCAAAGTCAATATGTGCATGTATCTTCTGTACCCGTTTATATCTCAAATTCAGGCTCAAAACACCCGAAAATTCAATATTTCGTGGTCCCAGAAGCAATCTGTACATGCCTACTCAGTGCTAGAATATTTTCAAAATATAGGCTAAAAACATGCTAAAAATCGATCTTTTAGGTGCCAAAAAGTCGATATCTCAAATTCAGTCCCAAAACACCCGAAAATTCGATATTTAGGGGTCCCAGAAGCGATCTGTACATGCCTACTCCGTGTTAGAGTATTTTCAAAATACATGCTCAAAACATACTGAAAATCGATCTTTTAGGTGCACAAAAGTCGATATGTGCATGCATCTTCAGTACCCGTTTATATCTCAAATTCAGGCTCAAAACACCCGGAAATTCAATATTTTGGGGTCCCAGAAGCAATCTGTACATGCCTACTCAGTGTTAGAGTATTTTCAAAATACAGGCCCAAAACATGCTGAAAATCATATGCCCAAAGTCAATATGTGTATGTATCTTCTGTACCCGTTTATATCTTAAATTCAGGCTCAAAACACCCGAAAATTCAATATTTTGGGGTCCCAGAAGCAATCTGTACATGCCTACACAGTGCTAGAATATTTTCAAAATATAGGCTAAAAACATGCTAAAAATCGACATTTTAGGTGCCAAAAAATCAATATCTCAAATTCAGTCCCAAAACACCCGAAAAATCGATATTTAGCGGTCCCAGAAGGTATTTGTACATGCCTACTCCGTGTTAGAGTATTTTCAAAATTCAGGCCCAAAACATGCTGAAAATCGATATTTTTGGTGCCCAAAGTCAATATGTGCATGTATCTTCTGTACCCGTTTATATCTCAAATTCAGGCTCAAAACACCCGAAAATTCAATATTTTGGGGTCCCAGAAGCAATCTGTACAGTGCTAAAATATTTTCAAAATATAGGCTAAAAACATGCTAAAAATCGATCTTTTAGGTGCCAAAAAGTCGATATCTCAAATTCAGTCCCAAAACACCCGAAAATTCGATATTTAGGGGTCCCAGAAGCAATCTGTACATGCCTACTCCGTGTTAGAGTATTTTCAAAATACATGCTCAAAACATACTGAAAATCGATCTTTTAGGTGCACAAAAGTCGATATGTGCATGCATCTTCAGTACCCGTTTATATCTCAAATTCAGGCTCAAAACACCCGAAAATTCAATATTTTGGGGTCCCAGAAGCAATCTGTACATGCCTACTCAGTGTTAGAGTATTTTCAAAATACAGGCCCAAAACATGCTGAAAATCGATATTTTAGATGTCCAAAGTCAATATGTGCATGTATCTTCTGTACCCGTTTATATCTCAAATTCAGGCTCAAAACACCCGAAAATTCAATATTTTGGGGTCCCAGAAGCAATCTGTACATGCCTACACAGTGCTAGAATATTTTCAAAATATAGGGTAAAAACATGCTAAAAATCGACATTTTAGGTGCCAAAAAATCAATATCTCAAAATCAGTCCCAAAACACCCGAAAATTCGATATTTAGAGGTCCCAGAAGGTATTTGTACATGCCTACTCCGTGTTAGAGTATTTTCAAAATACAGGCTTAAAACATACTGAAAATCGATCTTTTAGGTGCCCAAAAGTCGATATGTACCCGTTTATAACTCAAATTCTGGCCCTAAACACCCGAAAATTCGATATTTTGGGGTCCCAGAAGCGATCTGTACATGCCTACTCCGTGTTAGAGTATTTTCAAAATTCAGGCCCAAAACATGCTGAAAATCGATATTTTTGGTGCCCAAAGTCAATATGTGCATGTATCTTCTGTGCCCGTTTATATCTCAAATTCAGGCTCAAAACACCCGAAAATTCAATATTTTGGGGTCCCAGAAGCAATCTGTACATGCCTACACAGTGCTAGAATATTTTCAAAATATAGGCTAAAAACATGCTAAAAATCGATCTTTTAGGTTCCAAAAAATCGATATCTCAAATTCCGTCCCAAAACACCCGAAAATTCGATATTTAGATGTCCCAGAAGGTATCTGCACATGCCTACTCCGTGTTAGAGTATTTTCAAAATACAGGCCAAAAACATACTGAAAATCGATCTTTTAGGTGCCCAAAAGTCGATATGTGCATGCATCTTCTGTACCAGTTTATATCTCAAATTTTGACTCAAAATTCCCGAAAATTCAATATTTTGGGGTCCCAGAAGCAATCTGTACATGCCTACTCAGTGCTAGAATATTTTCAAAATATAGGCTAAAAACATGCTAAAAATCGATCTTTTAGGTGCCAAAAAGTCGATATCTCAAATTCAGTCCCAAAACACCCGAAAATTCGATATTTAGGGGTCCCAGAAGCGATCTGTACATGCCTATTCGGTGTTAGTGTATTTTCAAAATACATGCTCAAAACATACTGAAAATCGATCTTTTAGGTGCACAAAAGTCGATATGTGCATGCATCTTCTGTACCCGTTTATATCTCAAATTCTGGCCCTAAACACCCGAAAATTCGATATTTTGGGGTCCCAGAAGCGATCTGTACATGCCTATTCCGTGTTAGAGTATTTTCAAAATTCAGGCCCAAAACATCCTGAAAATCGATATTTTTGGTGCCCAAAGTCAATATGTGCATGTATCTTCTGTACCCGTTTATATCTCAAATTCAAGCTCAAAACACCCGAAAATTCAATATTTTGGGGTCCCAGAAGCAATCTGTACAGTGCTAAAATATTTTCAAAATATAGGCTAAAAACATGCTAAAAATCGTTCTTTTAGGTGCCAAAAAGTCGATATCTCAAATTCAGTCCCAAAACACCCGAAAATTCGATATTTAGGGGTCCCAGAAGCGATCTGTACATGCCTACTCCGTGTTAGAGTATTTTCAAAATACATGCTCAAAACCTACTGAAAATCGATCTTTTAGGTGCACAAAAGTCGATATGTGCATGCATCTTCTGTACCCGTTTATATCTCAAATTCAGGCTCAAAACACCCGAAAATTCGATATTTTGGGGTCCCAGAAGCAATCTGTACATGCCTACTCAGTGTTAGAGTATTTTCAAAATACAGGCCCAAAACATGCTGAAAATCGATATTTTAGATGCCCAAAGTCAATATGTGCATGTATCTTCTGTACCCGTTTATATCTCAAATTCAGGCTCAAAACACCCGAAAATTCAATATTTTGGGGTCCCAGAAGCAATCTGTACATGCCTACACAGTGCTAGAATATTTTCAAAATATAGGCTAAAAACATGCTAAAAATCGACATTTTAGGTGCCAAAAAATCGATATCTCAAATTCAGTCACAAAACACCCGAAAATTCGATATTTAGAGGTCCCAGAAGGTATCTGTACATGCCTACTCCGTGTTAGAGTATTTTCAAAATACAGGCCAAAAACATACTGAAAATCGATCTTTTAGGTGCCCAAAAGTCGATATGTGCATGCATCTTCAGTACCCGTTTATATCTCAAATTCAGGCTCAAAACACCCGAAAATTCAATATTTTGAGGTCCCAGAAGCAATCTGTACAGTGCTAAAATATTTTCAAAATATAGGGTAAAAACATGCTAAAAATCGATCTTTTAGGTGCCAAAAAGTCGATATCTCAAATTCAGTCCCAAAACACACGAAAATTCGATATTTAGGGGTCCCAGAAGCGATCTGTACATGCCTACTCCGTGTTAGAGTATTTTCAAAATACATGCTCAAAACATACTGAAAATCGATCTTTTAGGTGCACAAAAGTCGATATGTGCATGCATCTTCAGTACCATTTTATATCTCAAATTCAGGCTCAAAACACCCGAAAATTCAAAATTTTGGGGTCCCAGAAGCAATCTGTACATGCCTACTCGGTGTTAGAGTATTTTCAAAATACAGGCCCAAAACATGCTGAAAATCGATATTTTAGATGCCCAAAGTCAATATGTGCATGTATCTTCTGTACCCGTTTATATCTCAAATTCAGGCTCAAAACACCCGAAAATTCAATATTTTGGGGTCCCAGAAGCAATCTGTACATGCCTACACAATGCTAGAATATTTTCAAAATATAGGCTAAAAACATGCTAAAAATCGACATTTTAGGTGCCAAAAAATCAATATCTCAAATTCAGTCCCAAAACACCCGAAAATTCGATATTTAGAGGTCCCAGAAGGTATTTGTACATGCCTACTCCGTGTTAGAGTATTTTCAAAATACAGGCTTAAAACATACTGAAAATCGATCTTTTAGGTGCCCAAAAGTCGATATGTACCCGTTTATATCTCAAATTCCGTCCCAAAACACCCGAAAATTCGATATTTAGAGGTCCCAGAAGGTATCTGTACATGCCTACTCCGTGTTAGAGTATTTTCAAAATACAGGCCAAAAACATATTGAAAATCGATCTTTTAGGTGCCCAAAAGTCGATATGTGCATGCATCTTCAGTACCCGTTTATATCTCAAATTCAGGCTCAAAACACCCGAAAATTCAATATTTTTGGGTCCCAGAAGCAATATGTACATGCCTACACAGTGCTAGAATATTTTCAAAATATAGGCTAAAAACATGCTAAAAATCGACATTTTAGGTGCCAAAAAATCGATATTTCAAATTCTGGCCCTAAACACCCGAAAATTCGATATTTTGGGGTCCCAGAAGCGATCTGTACATGCCTACTCCGTGTTAGAGTATTTTCAAAATTCAGGCCCAAAACATGCTGAAAATCGATATTTTTGGTGCCCAAAGTCAATATGTGCATGTATCTTCTGTACCTGTTTATATCTCGAATTCAGGCTCAAAACACCCGAAAATTCAATATTTTGGGGTCCCAGAATCAAACTGTACATGCCTACAGTGCTAGAATATTTTCAAAATATAGGCTAAAAACATGCTAAAAATCGATCTTTTAGGTGCCATGAAGTCGATATCTCAGATTCAGTCCCAAAACACCCGAAAATTCTATATTTAGGGGTCCCAGAAGCGATCTGTACATGCCTACTCCGTGTTAGAGTATTTTCAAAATAGATGCTCAAAACATACTGAAAATCGATCTTTTAGGTGCACAAAAGTCGATATGTGCATGCATCTTCAGTACCCGTTTATATCTCAAATTCAGGCTCAAAACACCCGAAAATTCAATATTTTTGGGTCCCAGAAGCAATCTGTACATGCCTACACAGTGCTAGAATATTTTAAAAATATAGGCTAAAAACATGCTAAAAATCGACATTTTAGGTGCCAAAAAATCGATATCTCAAATTCAGTCCCAAAACACCCGAAAATTCGATAATTAGAGGTCCCAGAAGGTATCTGTACATGCCTACTCTGTGTTAGAGTATTTTCAAAATACAGGCCAAAAACATACTGAAAATCGATCTTTTAGGTGCCCAAAAGTCGATATGTGCATGCATCTTCTGTACCCGTTTATATCTCAAATTCTGGCCCTAAACACCCGAAAATTCGATATTTTGGGGTCCCAGAAGCGATCTGTACATGCCTACTCCGTGTTAGAGTATTTTCAAAATTCAGGCCCAAAACATGCTGAAAATCGATATTTTTGGTGCCCAAAGTCAATATGTGCATGTATCTTCTGTACCCGTTTATATCTCAAATTCAGGCTCAAAACACCCGAAAATTCAATATTTTGGGGTCCCAGAAGCAATCTGTACAGTGCTAGAATATTTTCAAAATATAGGCTAAAAACATGCTAAAAATCGATCTTTTAGGTGCCAAAAAGTCGATATCTCAAATTCAGTCCCAAAACACCCGAAAATTCGATATTTAGGGGTCCCAGAAGCGATCTGTACATGCTTACTCCGTGTTAGAGTATTTTCAAAATACATGCTCAAAAACATACTGAAAATCGATCTTTTAGGTGCACAAAAGTCGATATGTGCATGCATCTTCAGTACCCGTTTATATCTCAAATTCAGGCTCAAAACACCCGAAAATTCAATATTTTGGGGTCCCAGAAGCAATCTGTACATGCCTACTCAGTGTTAGAGTATTTTCAAAATACAGGCCCAAAACATGCTGAAAATCGATATTTTAGATGCCCAAAGTCAATATGTGCATGTATCTTCTGTACCCGTTTATATCTCAAATTCAGGCTCAAAACACCCGAAAATTCAATATTTTGGGGTCCCAGAAGCAATCTGTACATGCCTACACAGTGCTAGAATATTTTCAAAATATAGGCTAAAAACATGCTAAACATCGACATTTTAGGTGCCAAAAAATCGATATCTCAAATTTGGTCGCAAAACACCCGAAAATTCGATATTTAGAGGTCCCAGAAGGTATCAGTACATGCCTACTCCGTGTTAGAGTATTTTCAAAATACAGGCCAAAAACATACTGAAAATCGATCTTTTATGTGGCCAAAAGTCGATATGTGCATGCATCTTCTGTACCCGTTTATATCTCAAATTCTGGCCCTAAACACCCGAAAATTCGATATTTTGGGGTCCCAGAAGCGATCTGTACATGCCTACTCCGTGTTAGAGTATTTTCAAAATTCAGGCCCAAAACATGCTTAAAATCGATATTTTTGGTGCCCAAAGTCAATATGTGCATGTATCTTCTGTACCCGTTTATATCTCAAATTCAGGCTCAAAACACCCGAAAATTCATTATTTTGGGGTCCCAAAAGCAATCTGTACAGTGCTAGAATATTTTCAAAATATAGGCTAAAAACATGCTAAAAATCGATCTTTTAAGTGCCAAAAAGTCGATATCTCAAATTCAGTCCCAAAACACCCGAAAATTCGATATTTAGGGGTCCCAGAAGCGATCTGTACATGCCTACTCCGTGTTAGAGTATTTTCAAAATACAGGCTTAAAACATACTGAAAATCGATCTTTTAGGTGCCCAAAAGTCGATATGTACCCGTTTATATCTCAAATTCCGTCCCAAAACACCCGAAAATTCGATATTTAGAGGTCCCAGAAGGTATCTGTACATGCCTACTCCGTGTTAGAGTATTTTCAAAATACAGGCCAAAAACATATTGAAAATCGATCTTTTAGGTGCCCAAAAGTCGATATGTGCATGCATCTTCTGTACCCGTTTATATCTCAAATTCTGGCCCTAAACACCCGAAAATTCGATATTTTGGGGTCCCAGAAGCGATCTGTATTTGCCTACTCCGTGTTAGAGTATTTTCAAAATTCAGGCCCAAAACATGCTGAAAATCTATATTTTTGGTGCCCAAAGTCAATATGTGCATGTATCTTCTGTACCCGTTTATATCTCAAATTCAGGCTCAAAACACCCGAAAATTCAATATTTTGGGGACCCAGAAGCAATCTGTACATGCCTACTCAGTGCTAGAATATTTTCAAAATATAGGCTAAAAACATGCTAAAAATCGATCTTTTAGGTGCCATGAAGTCGATATCTCAAATTCAGTCCCAAAACACCTGAAAATTCGATATTTAGGGGTCCCAGAAGCGATCTGTACATGCCTACACCGTGTTAGAGTATTTTCAAAATACATGCTCAAAACATACTGAAAATCGATCTTTTAGGTGCACAAAAGTCGATATGTGCATGCATCTTCAGTACCCGTTTATATCTCAAATTCAGGCTCAAAACACCCGAAAATTCAATATTTTTGGGTCCCAGAAGCAATATGTACATGCCTACACAGTGCTAGAATATTTTCAAAATATAGGCTAAAAACATGCTAAAAATCGACATTTTAGGTGCCAAAAAATCGATATTTCAAATTCTGGCCCTAAACACCCGAAAATTCGATATTTTGGGGTCCCAGAAGCGATCTGTACATGCCTACTCCGTGTTAGAGTATTTTCAAAATTCAGGCCCAAAACATGCTGAAAATCGATATTTTTGGTGCCCAAAGTCAATATGTGCATGTATCTTCTGTACCTGTTTATATCTCGAATTCAGGCTCAAAACAACCGAAAATTCAATATTTTGGGGTCCCAGAATCAAACTGTACATGCCTACAGTGCTAGAATATTTTCAAAATATAGGCTAAAAACATGCTAAAAATCGATCTTTTAGGTGCCATGAAGTCGATATCTCAGATTCAGTCCCAAAACACCCGAAAATTCTATATTTAGGGGTCCCAGAAGCGATCTGTACATGCCTACTCCGTGTTAGAGTATTTTCAAAATAGATGCTCAAAACATACTGAAAATCGATCTTTTAGGTGCACAAAAGTCGATATGTGCATGCATCTTCAGTACCCGTTTATATCTCAAATTCAGGCTCAAAACACCCGAAAATTCAATATTTTTGGGTCCCAGAAGCAATCTGTACATGCCTACACAGTGCTAGAATATTTTAAAAATATAGGCTAAAAACATGCTAAAAATCGACATTTTAGGTGCCAAAAAATCGATATCTCAAATTCAGTCCCAAAACACCCGAAAATTCGATAATTAGAGGTCCCAGAAGGTATCTGTACATGCCTACTCTGTGTTAGAGTATTTTCAAAATACAGGCCAAAAACATACTGAAAATCGATCTTTTAGGTGCCCAAAAGTCGATATGTGCATGCATCTTCTGTACCCGTTTATATCTCAAATTCTGGCCCTAAACACCCGAAAATTCGATATTTTGGGGTCCCAGAAGCGATCTGTACATGCCTACTTCGTGTTAGAGTATTTTCAAAATTCAGGCCCAAAACATGCTGAAAATCGATATTTTTGGTGCCCAAAGTCAATATGTGCATGTATCTTCTGTACCCGTTTATATCTCAAATTCAGGCTCAAAACACCCGAAAATTCAATATTTTGGGGTCCCAGAAGCAATCTGTACAGTGCTAGAATATTTTCAAAATATAGGCTAAAAACATGCTAAAAATCGATCTTTTAGGTGCCAAAAAGTCGATATCTCAAATTCAGTCCCAAAACACCCGAAAATTCGATATTTAGGGGTCCCAGAAGCGATCTGTACATGCTTACTCCGTGTTAGAGTATTTTCAAAATACATGCTCAAAAACATACTGAAAATCGATCTTTTAGGTGCACAAAAGTCGATATGTGCATGCATCTTCAGTACCCGTTTATATCTCAAATTCAGGCTCAAAACACCCGAAAATTCAATATTTTTTGGTCCCAGAAGCAATCTGTACATGCCTTATCAGTGTTAGAGTATTTTCAAAATACAGGCCCAAAACATGCTGAAAATCGATATTTTAGATGCCCAAAGTCAATATGTGCATGTATCTTCTGTACCCGTTTATATCTCAAATTCAGGCTCAAAACACCCGAAAATTCAATATTTTGGGGTCCCAGAAGCAATCTGTACATGCCTACACAGTGCTAGAATATTTTCAAAATATAGGCTAAAAACATGCTAAACATCGACATTTTAGGTGCCAAAAAATCGATATCTCAAATTTGGTCGCAAAACACCCGAAAATTCGATATTTAGAGGTCCCAGAAGGTATCAGTACATGCCTACTCCGTGTTAGAGTATTTTCAAAATACAGGCCAAAAACATACTGAAAATCGATCTTTTATGTGGCCAAAAGTCGATATGTGCATGCATCTTCTGTACCCGTTTATATCTCAAATTCTGGCCCTAAACACCCGAAAATTCGATATTTTGGGGTCCCAGAAGCGATCTGTACATGCCTACTCCGTGTTAGAGTATTTTCAAAATTCAGGCCCAAAACATGCTGAAAATCGATATTTTTGGTGCCCAAAGTAAATATGTGCATGTATCTTCTGTACCCGTTTATATCTCAAATTCAGGCTCAAAACACCCGAAAATTCATTATTTTGGGGTCCCAAAAGCAATCTGTACAGTGCTAGAATATTTTCAAAATATAGGCTAAAAACATGCTAAAAATCGATCTTTTAAGTGCCAAAAAGTCGATATCTCAAATTCAGTCCCAAAACACCCGAAAATTCGATATTTAGGGGTCCCAGAAGCGATCTGTACATGCCTACTCCGTGTTAGAGTATTTTCAAAATACATGCTCAAAACATACTGAAAATCGATCTTTTAGGTGCACAAAAGTCGATATGTGCATGCATCTTCAGTACCCGTTTATATCTCAAATTCAGGCTCAAAACACCCGAAAATTCGATATTTTGGGGTCCCAGAAGCAATCTGTACATGCCTACTCAGTGTTAGAGTATTTTCAAAATACAGGCCCAAAACATGCTGAAAATCGATATTTTAGATGCCCAAAGTCAATATGTGCATGCATCTTCTGTACCCGTTTATATCTCAAATTCAGGCTCAAAACACCCGAAAATTCAATATTTTGGGGTCCCAGAAGCAATCTGTACATGCCTACACAGTGCTAGAATATTTTCAAAATATAGGCTAAAAACATGCTAATAATCGACATTTTAGGTGCCAAAAAATCGATATCTCAAATTCAGTCCCAAAACACCCGAAAATTCGATATTTAGAGGTCCCAGAAGGTATCTGTACATGCCTACTCCGTGTTAGAGTATTTTCAAAATACAGGCAAAAAACATACTGAAAATCGATCTTTTAGGTGAACAAAAGTCGATATGTGCATGCATCTTCTGTACCCGTTTATATCTCAAATTCTGGCCATAAACACCCGAAAATTCGATATTTTGGGGTCCCAGAAGCGATCTGTACATGCCTACTCCGTGTTAGAATATTTTCAAAATATAGGCTAAAAACATGCTAAAAATCGACATTTAAGGTGCCAAAAAATCGATATCTCAAATTCAGTCCCAAAACAAACGAAAATTCGATATTTAGAGGTCCCAGAAGGTATCTGTACATGCCTACTCCGTGTTAGAGTATTTTCAAAATATAGGCCAAAAACATACTGAAAATCGATCTTTTAGGTGCCCAAAAGTCGATATGTGCATGCATCTTCTGTACCCGTTTATATCTCAAATTCTGGCTCAAAACACCCGAAAATTCAATATTTTGGGGTCCCAGAAGCATTCTGTACAGTGCTAGAATATTTTCAAAATATAGGCTAAAAACATGCTAAAAATCGATCTTTTAGGTGCCAAAAAGTCGATATCTCAAAATCAGTCCCAAAACACCCGAAAATTCGATATTTAGGGGTCCCAGAAGCGATCTGTACATGCCTACTCCGTGTTAGAGTATTTTCAAAATACATGCTCAAAACATACTGAAAATCGATCTCTTAGGTGCACAAAAGTCGATATGTGCATGCATCTTCAGTACCCGTTTATATCTCAAATTCAGGCTCAAAACACCCGAAAATTCAATATTTTGGGGTCCCAGATGCAATTTGTACATGCCTACTCAGTGTTAGAGTATTTTTTAAAATACAGGCCCAAAACATGCTGAAAATCGATATTTTAGATGCCCAAAGTCAATATGTGCATGTATCTTCTGTACCCGTTTATATCTCAAATTCAGGCTCAAAACACCCGAAAATTCAATATTTTGGGGTCCCAGAAGCAATCTGTACATGCCGACACAGTGCTAGAATATTTTCAAAATATAGGCTAAAAACATGCTAAAAATCGACATTTTAGGTGCCAAAAAATCGATATCTCAAATTCAGTCCCAAAACACCCGAAAATTCGATATTTAGAGGTCCCAGAAGGTATCTGTACATGCCTACTCCGTGTTAGAGTATTTTCAAAATACAGGCCAAAAACATACTGAAAATCGATCTTTTAGGTGTACAAAATTCGATATGTGCATGCATCTTCTGTACCCGTTTATATCTCAAATTCTGGCCCTAAACACCCGAAAATTCGATATTTTGGGGTCCCAGAAGCGATCTGTACATGCCTACTCCGTGTTAGAGTATTTTCAAAATTCAGGCCCAAAACATGCTGAAAATCGATATTTTTGGTGCCCAAAGTCAATATGTGCATGTATCTTCTGTACCCGTTTATATCTCAAATTCAGGCTCAAAACACCCGAAAACTCAATATTTTGGGGTCCCAGAAGCAATCTGTACAGTGCTAGAATATTTTCAAAATATAGGCTAAAAACATGCTAAAAATCGATCTTTTAGGTGCCAAAAAGTCGATATCTCAAATTCAGTCCCAAAACACCCGAAAATTCGATATTTAGGGGTCCCAGAAGCGATCTGTACATGCCTACTCCGTGTTAGAGTATTTTCAAAATACATGCTCAAAACATACTGAAAATCGATCTTTTAGGTGCACAAAAGTCGATATGTGCATGCATCTTCAGTACCCGTTTATATCTCAAATTCAAGCTCAAAACACCCGAAAATTCAATATTTTGGGGTCCCAGAAGCAATCTGTACATGCCTACTCAGTGTTAGAGTATTTTCAAAATACAGGCCCAAAACATGTTGAAAATCGATATTTTAGATGCCCAAAGTCAATATGTGCATGTATCTTCTGTACCCGTTTATATCTCAAATTCAGGCTCAAAACACCCGAAAATTCAATATTTTGGGGTCCCAGAAGCAATCTGTACATGCCTACACAGTGCTAGAATATTTTCAAAATATAGGCTAAAAACATGCTAAAAATCGACATTTTAGGTGCCAAAAAATCGATATCTCAAATTCAGTCCCAAAACACCCGAAAATTCGATATTTAGAGGTCCCAGAAGGTATCTGTACATGCCTACTCCGTGTTAGAGTATTTTCAAAATACAAGCCAAAAACATACTGAAAATCGATCTTTTAGGTGCCCAAAAGTCGATATGTGCATGCATCTTCTGTACCCGTTTATATCTCAAATTCTGGCCCTAAACACCCGAAAATTCGATATTTTGGGGTCCCAGAAGCGATCTGTACATGCCTACTCCGTGTTAGAGTATTTTCAAAATTCAGGCCCAAAACATGCTGAAAATCGATATTTTTGGTGCCCAAAGTCAATATGTGCATGTATCTTCTGTACCCGTTTATATCTCAAATTCAGGCTCAAAACACCCGAAAATTCAATATTTTGGGGTCCCAGAAGCAATCTGTACATGCCTACATAGTGCTAGAATATTTTCAAAATATAGGCTTTAGTAAAAACATGCTAAAAATCGATCTTTTTGGTGCCAAAAAATCGATATCTCAAATTCCGTCACAAAACACCCGAAAATTCGATATTTAGAGGTCCCAGAAGGTATCTGTACATGCCTACTCCGTGTTAGAGTATTTTCAAAATACAGGCCAAAAACATACTGAAAATCGATCTTTTAGATGCCCAAAGTCAATATGTGCATGTATCTTCTGTACCCGTTTATATCTCAAATTCAGGCTCAAAACACCCGAAAATTCAATATTTTGGGGTCCCAGAAGCAATCTGTACATGCCTACACAGTGCTAGAATATTTTCAAAATATAGGCTAAAAACATGCTAAAAATCGACATTTTAGGTGCCAAAAAATCGATATCTCAAATTCAGTCCCAAAACACCCGAAAATTCGATATTTAGAGGTCCCAGAAGGTATCTGTACATGCCTACTCCGTGTTAGAGTATTTTCAAAATACAAGCCAAAAACATACTGAAAATCGATCTTTTAGGTGCCCAAAAGTCGATATGTGCATGCATCTTCTGTACCCGTTTATATCTCAAATTCTGGCCCTAAACACCCGAAAATTCGATATTTTGGGGTCCCAGAAGCGATCTGTACATGCCTACTCCGTGTTAGAGTATTTTCAAAATTCAGGCCCAAAACATGCTGAAAATCGATATTTTTGGTGCCCAAAGTCAATATGTGCATGTATCTTCTGTACCCGTTTATATCTCAAATTCAGGCTCAAAACACCCGAAAATTCAATATTTTGGGGTCCCAGAAGCAATCTGTACATGCCTACATAGTGCTAGAATATTTTCAAAATATAGGCTTTAGTAAAAACATGCTAAAAATCGATCTTTTTGGTGCCAAAAAATCGATATCTCAAATTCCGTCACAAAACACCCGAAAATTCGATATTTAGAGGTCCCAGAAGGTATCTGTACATGCCTACTCCGTGTTAGAGTATTTTCAAAATACAGGCCAAAAACATACTGAAAATCGATCTTTTAGGTGCCCAAAAGTCAATATGTGCATGAATCTTCTGTAGCCGTTTATATCTCAAATTCTGGCTCAAAACACCCGAAATTTCAATATTTTTGGGTCCCAGAAGCAATCTGTACAGTGCTAGAATATTTTCAAAATATAGGCTAAAAACATGCTAAAAATCAATCTAAATTTTAGGTGCCAAAAAGTCCATATCTTAAATTCAGTCCCAAAACACCCGAAAATTCGATATTTAGGGGTCCCAGAAGCGATCTGTACATGCCTACTCCGTGTTAGAGTATTTTCAAAATACATGCTCAAAACATACTGAAAATCGATCTTTTAGGTGCACAAAAGTCGATATGTGCATGCATCTTCAGTACCCGTTTATATCTCAAATTCAGGCTCAAAACACCCGAAAATTCAATATTTAGGGGTCCCAGAAGCGATCTGTACATGCCTACTCCGTGTTAGAGTATTTTCAAAATACAGGCCAAAAACATACTGAAAATCGATCTTTTAGGTGCCCAAAAGTCGATATGTGCATGCATCTTCTGTACCCGTTTATATCTCAAATTCTGGCCCTAAACACCCGAAAATTCGATATTTTGGGGTCCCAGAAACGATCTGTACATGCCTACTCCGTGTTAGAGTATTTTCAAAATTCAGGCCCAAAACATGCTGAAAATCGATATTTTAGATGCCCAAAGTCAATATGTGCATGTATCTTCTGTACCCGTTTTTATCTCAAATTCAGGCTCAAAACACCCGAAAATTCAATATTTTGGGGTCCCAGAAGCAATCTGTACATGCCTACTCAGTGCTAGAATATTTTCAAAATATAGGCTAAAAACATGCTAAAAATCGATCTTTTAGGTGCCAAAAAGTCGATATCTCAAATTCAGTCCCAAAATACCCGAAAATTCGATATTTAGGGGTGCAAGAAGCGATCTGTACATGCCTACTCCGTGTTAGAGTATTTTCAAAATACATGCTCAAAACATACTAAAATTCGATCTTTTAGGTGAACAAAAGTCGATATGTGCATGCATCTTCAGTACCCGTTTATATCTCAAATTCAGGCTCAAAACACCCGAAAATTCAATATTTTGGGGTCGCAGAAGCAATCTGTACATGCCTACTCAGTGTTAGAGTATTTTCAAAATACAGACCCAAAACATGCTGAAAATCGATATATTAGATGCCCAAAGTCAATATGTGCATGTATCTTGTGTACCCGTTTATATCTCAAATTCAGGCTCAAAACACCCGAAAATTCAATATTTTGGGGTCCCAGAAGCAATCTGTATATGCCTACACAGTGCTAGAATATTTTTAAAATATAGGCTAAAAACATGCTAAAAATCGATCTTTTAGGTGACAAAAAGTCGATATCTCAAATTCAGTCCCAAAACACCCGAAAATTCGATATTTAGGGGTCCTAGAAGCGATCTGTACATGCCTACTCCGTGTTAGAGTATTTTCAAAATACAGGCCAAAAACATACTGAAAATCGATCTTTTAGGTGCCCAAAAGTCGATATGTGCATGCATCTTCTGTACCCGTTTATATCTCAAATTCTGGCTCAAAACACCCGACAATTCGATATTTTAGGGTCCCAGAAGCGATCTGTACATGCCTACTCCGTGTTAGAGTATTTTCAAAATTCAGGCCCAAAACATGCTGAAAATCGATATTTTTGGTGCCAAAAATCAATATGTGCATGTATCTTCTGTACCCGTTTATATCATAAATTCAGGCTCAAAACACCCGAAAACTCAATATTTTGGGGTCCCAGAAGCAATCTGTACATGCCTACTCAGTGCTAGAAAATTTTCAAAATATAGGCTAAAAACATGCTAAAAATCGATCTTTTAGGTGCCAAAAAGTCGATATCTCACATTCAGTCCCAAAACACCCGAAAATTCGATATTTAGGGGTCCCAGAAGCGATCTGTACATGCCTACTCCGTGTTAGAGGATTTTCAAAATACATGCTCAAATCATACTGAAAATCGATCTTTTAGGTGCACAAAAGTCGATATGTGCATGCATCTTCAGTACCCGTTTATATCTCAAATTCAGGCTCAAAACACCCGAAAATTCAATATTTTGGGGTCCCAGAAGCAATCTGTACATGCCTACTCAGTGTTAGAGTATTTTCAAAATACAGGCCCAAAACATGCTGAAAATCGATATTTTAGATGCCCAAAGTCAATATGTGCATGTATCTTCTGTACCCGTTTATATCTCAAATTCAGGCTCAAAACACCCGAAAATTCAATATTTTGGGGTCCCAGAAGCAATCAGTACATGCCTACACAGTTCTAGAATATTTTCAAAATATAGGCTAAAAACATGCTAAAAATCGACATTTTAGGTGCCAAAAAATTGATATCTCAAATTCAGTCCCAAAACACCCGAAAATTCGATATTTAGAGGTCCCAGAAGGTATCTGTACATGCCTAATCCGTGTTAGAGTATTTTCAAAATACAGGCCAAAAACATACTGAAAATCGATCTTTTAGGTGCCCAAAAGTCGATATGTGCATGCATCTTCTGTACCCGTTTATATCTCAAATTATGGCCCTAAACACCCGAAAATTCGATATTTTGGGGTCCCAGAAGCGATCTGTACATGCCTACTCCGTTTTAGAGTATTTTCAAAATTCAGGCCTAAAACATGCTGAAAATCGATATTTTTGGTGCCCAAAGTCAATATGTGCATGTATCTTCTGTACCCGTTTATATCTCAAATTCAGGCTCAAAACAACCGAAAATTCAATACATTGGGGTCCCGGAAGCAATCTGTACATGCCTACTCAGTGTTTGAATATTTTCAAAATATAGGCTAAAAACATGCTAAAAATCGATCTTTTAGGTGCCAAAAAGTCGATATCTCAAATTCAGTCCCAAAACACCCGAAAATTCGATATGTAGAGGTCCCAGAAAATATCTGTACATGCCTACTCCGTGTTAGAGTATTTTCAAAATATATGCTCAAAACATACTGAAAATTGATCTTTTAGGTGCACAAAAGTCGATATGTGCATGCATCTTCAGTACCCGTTTATATCTCAAATTCAGGCTCAAAACACCCGAAAATTCAATATTTTGGGGTCCCAGAAGCAATCTGTACATGCCTACTCAGTGTTAGAGTATTTTCAAAATACAGGCTAAAAACATGCTAAAAATCGACATTTTAGGTGCCAAAAAATCGATATCTCAAATTCAGTCCCAAAACACCCGAAAATTCGATATGTAGA
This sequence comes from Petrolisthes cinctipes, assembly GCA_033782935.1. Classification (NCBI taxonomy): domain Eukaryota; kingdom Metazoa; phylum Arthropoda; class Malacostraca; order Decapoda; family Porcellanidae; genus Petrolisthes; species Petrolisthes cinctipes. Next base: position 908,035 of record JAWQEG010000068.1, read on the forward strand.
GGTCCCAGAAGGTATCTGTACATGCCTACTCCGTGTTAGAGTATTTTCAAAATACAGGCCAAAAACATACTGAAAATCGATCTTTTAGGTGCCCAAAAGTCGATATGTTCATGCATCTTCTGTACCCGTTTATATCTCAAATTTTGGCTCAAAACACCCGAAAATTCGATATTTTGGGGTCCCAGAATCAATATGTACATGCCTACTCCGTGTTAGAGTATTTTCAAAATTCAGGCCCAAAACATGCTGAAAATCGACATTTTTGGTGCCCAAAGTCAATATGTGCATGTATCTTCTGTACCCGTTTATATCACAAATTCAGGCTCAAAACACCCGAAAATTCAATATTTTGGGGTCCCAGAAGCAATCTGTACATGCCTATTCAGTGCTAGAATATTTTCAAAATATAGGCTAAAAACATGCTAAAAATCGATCTTTTAGGTGCCAAAAAGTCGATATCTCAAATTCAGTCCCAAAACACCCGAAAATTCGATATGTAGAGGTCCCAGTAGGTATCTGTACATGCCTACTCAGTGTTAGAGTATTTTCAAAATAAAGGCCCAAAACATGCTGAAAATCGATATTTTAGATGCCCAAAGTCAATATGTGCATGTATCTTCTGTACCCGTTTATATCTCAAATTCAGGCTCAAAACACCCGAAAATTCAATATTTTGGGGTCCCAGAAGCAATCTGTACATGCCTACACAATGCTAGAATATTTTCAAAATATAGGCTAAAAACATGCTAAAAATCGATCTTTTAGGTGCCAAAAAGTCGATATCACAAATTCAGTCCCAAAACACCCGAAAATTCGATATTTAGAGGTCCCAGAAGGTATCTGTACATGCCTACTCCGTGTTGGAGTATTTTCAAAATACAGGCCAAAAACATACTGAAAATCGATCTTTTAGGTGCCCAAAAGTCGATATGTGCATGCATCTTCTGTACCCGTTTATATCTCAAATTCTGGCCCTAAACACCCGAAAATTAGATATTTTGGGGTCCCAGAAGAGATCTGTACATGCCTACTCCGTGTTAGAGTATTTTCAAAATTCAGGCCCAAAACATGCTGAAAATCGATATTTTTTGTGCCCAAAGTCAATATGTGCATGTATCTTCTGTACCCGTTTATATCTCAAATTCAGGCTCAAAACACCCGAAAATTCAATACTTTGGGGTCCCAGAAGCAATCTGTACATGCCTACACAATGCTAGAATATTTTCAAAATAGAGGCTAAAAACATGCTAAAAATCGACATTTTAGGTGCCAAAAAATCGATATCTCAAATTCAGTCCCAAAACACCCGAAAATTCGATATTTAGAGGTCCCAGAAGGTATCTGTACATGCCTACTCCGTGTTAGAGTATTTTCAAAATACAGGCCAAAAACATACTGAAAATCGATCTTTTAGGTGCCCAAAAGTCGATATGTGCATGTATCTTCTGTACCCGTTTATATCTCAAATTCAGGCTCAAAACACCCGAAAATTCAATATTTTTGGGTCCCAGAAGCAATCTGTACATGCCTACACAGTGCTAGAATATTTTCAAAATATAGGCCCAAAACATGCTGAAAATCGATATTTTAGATGCCCAAAGTCAATATGTGCATGTATCTTCTATACCCGTTTATATCTCAAATTCAGGCTCAAAACACCTGAAAATTCAATATTTTGGGGTCCCAGAAGCAATCTGTACATGCCTACTTAGTGCTATAATATTTTCAAAATATAGGCTAAAAACATGCTAAAAATCGATCTTTTATGTGCCAAAAAGTCGATATCTCAAATTCATTCCCAAAACACCCGAAAATTCGGTATTTAGGGGTCCCAGAATAGATCTGTACATGCCTACTCCGTGTTAGAGTATTTTCAAAATACATGCTCAAAACATACTGAAAATCGATCTTTTAGGTGCACAAAAGTCGATATGTGCATGCATCTTCAGTACCCGTTTATATCTCAAATTCAGGCTCAAAACACCCGAAAATTCAATATTTTGGGGTCCCAGAAGGTATCTGTACATGCCTACTCCGTGTTAGAGTATTTTCAAAATTCAGGCCCAAAACATGCTGAAAATCGATATTTTTGGTGCCCAAAGTCAATATGTGCATGTATCTTCTGTACCCGTTTATATCTCAAATTCAGGCTCAAAACACCCGAAAATTCAATATTTTGGGGTCCCAGAAGCAATTTGTACATGCCTACTCAGTGCTAGAATATTTTCAAAATATAGGCTAAAAACATGCTAAAAATCGATCTTTTAGGTGCCAAAAAGTCGATATCTCTAATTCAGTCTCAAAACACCCGAAAATTCGATATTTAGGGGTCCCAGAAGCGATCTGTACATGCCTACTCCGTGTTAGAGTATTTTCAAAATACATGCTCAAAACATACTGAAAATCGATCTTTTAGGTGCACAAAAGTCGATATGTGCATGCATCTTCAGTACCCGTTTATATCTCAAATTCAGGCTCAAAACACCCAAAAATTCAATATTTTGGGGTCCCAGAAGCAATCTGTACATGCCTACTCAGTGTTAGAGTATTTTCAAAATACATGCCCAAAACATGCTGAAAATCGATATTTTAGATGCTTAAAGTCAATATGTGCATGTATCTTCTGTACCCGTTTATATCTCAAATTCAGGCTCAAAACACCCGAAAATTCAATATTTTGGGGTCCCAGAAGCAATCTGTACATGCCTACTTAGTGCTAGAATATTTTCAAAATATAGTCTAAAAATATGCTAAAAATCGATCTTTTAGGTGCCAAAAAGTCGATATCTCAAATTCAGTCCCAAAACACCCGAAAATTCGATATTTAGGGGTCCCAGAATAGATCTGTACATGCCTACTCCGTGTTAGAGTATTTTCAAAATACATTCTCAAAACATGCTGAAAATCGATCTTTTAGGTGCACAAAAGTCGATATGTGCATGCATCTTCAGTACCCGTTTATATCTCAAATTCAGGCTCAAAACACCCGAAAATTCAATATTTTGGGGTCCCAGAATCGATCTGTACATGCCTACTCAGTGTTAGAGTATTTTCAAAATTCAGGCCCAAAACATGCTGAAAATCGATATTTTTGGTGCCCAAAGTCAATATGTGCATGCATCTTCTGTACCCGTTTATATCTCAAATTCAGGCTCAAAACACCCGAAAATTCAATATTTTGGGTTCCCAGAAGCAATCTGTACATGCCTACACAATGCTAGAATATTTTCAAAATATAGGCTAAAAACATGCTAAAAATCGACATTTTAGGTGCCAAAAAATCGATATCTCAAATTCAGTCCCAAAACACCTGAAAATTCGATATTTAGAGGTCCCTGAAGGTATCTGTACATGCCTACTCCGTGTTAGAGTATTTTCAAAATACAGGCCAAAAACATACTGAAAATCGATCTTTTAGGTGCCCAAAAGTCGATATGTGCATGTATCTTCTGTACCCGTTTATATCTCAAATTCAGGCTCAAAACACCCGAAAATTCAATATTTTGGGGTCCCAGAAGCAATCTGTACATGCCTACACAGTGCTAGAATATTTTCAAAATATAGGCTAAAAACAAGCTAAAAATCGACATAATAGGTGCCAAAAAATCGATATCTCAAATTCAGTCCCAAAACACCCGAAAATTCGATATTTAGAGGTCCCAGAAGGTATCTGTACATGCCTAATCCGTGTTAGAGTATTTTCAAAATTCAGGCCCAAAGCATACTGAAAATCGATCTTTTAGGTGCCCAAAAGTCGATATGTGCATGCATCTTCTGTACCCGTTTATATCTCAAATTCTGGCCCTAAACACCCGAAAATTCGATATTTAAAGGTCCCAGAAGCGATCTGTACATGCCTACTCCGTGTTACAGTATTTTCAAAATACATGCCCAAAACATGCTGAAAATCGATATTTTTGGTGCCCAAAGTCAATATGTGCATGTATCTTCTGTACCCGTTTATATCTCAAATTCAGGCTCAAAACACCCGAAAATTCAATATTTTGGGGTCCCAGAAGCAATCTGTACAGTGCTAGAATATTTTCAAAATATAGGCTAAAAACATGCTAAAAATCGATCTTTTAGGTGCCAAAAAGTCGATATCTCAAATTCAGTCCCAAAACACCCGAAAAATCGATATTTAGGGGTTCCAGAAGCGATCTGTACATGCCTACTCCGTGTTAGAGTATTTTCAAAATACATGCTCAAAACATACCGAAAATCGATCTTTTAGGCGCACAAAAGTCGATATGTGCATGCATCTTCAGTACCCGTTTATATCTCAAATTGAGGCTCAAAACACCCGAAAATTCAATATTTTGGGGTCCCAGAAGCAATCTGTACATGCCTACACAGTGCTAGAATATTTTCAAAATATAGGCTAAAAACATGCTAAAAATCGACATTTTAGGTGCCAAAAAATCGATATATCAAATTCAGTCCCAAAACACCTGAAAATTCGATATTTAGAGGTCCCAGAAGGTATCTGTACATGCCTACTCCGTGTTAGAGTATTTTCAAAATACATGCTCAAAACATACTGAAAATCGATCTTTTAGGTGCACAAAAGTCGATATGTGCATGCATCTTCAGTACCCGTTTATATCTCAAATTCAGGCTCAAAACACCCGAAAATTCGATATTTAGGGGTCCCAGAAGCAATCTGTACATGCCTACTCCGTGTTAGAGTATTTTCAAAATACATGCTCAAAACATACTGAAAATCGATCTTTTAGGTGCACAAAAGTCGATATGTGCATGCATCTTCAGTACCCGTTTATATCTCAAATTCAGGCTCAAAACACCCGAAAATTCAATATTTTGGGGTCTCAGAGGCAATCTGTACATGCCTACTCAGTGTTAGAGTATTTTCAAAATACATGCTCAAAACATACTGAAAATCGATCTTTTAGGTGCCCAAAAGTCGATATGTGCATGCATCTTCTGTACCCGTTTATATCTCAAATTCTGGCCCTAAACACCCGAAAATTCGATATTTTGGGGTCCCAGAAGCGATCTGTACATGCCTACTCCGTGTTAGAGTATTTTCAAAATTCAGGCCCAAAACATGCTGAAAATCGATATTTTTGGTGTCCAAAGTCAATATGTGCATGTATCTTCTGTACCCGTTTATATCTCAAATTCAGGCTCAAAACACCCGAAAATTCATACTGAAAATCGATCTTTTAGGTGCACAAAAGTCGATATGTGCATGCATCTTCAGTACCCGTTTATATCTCAAATTCAGGCTCAAAACACCCGAAAATTCAATATTTTGGGGTCCCAGAAGCAATCTGTACATGCCTACTCAGTGTTAGAGTATTTTCAAAATACAGGCCCAAAACATGCTGAAAATCGATATTTTAGATGCCCAAAGTCAATATGTGCATATATCTTCTGTACCCGTTTATATCTCAAATTCAGGCTCAAAACACATGAAAATTCAATATTTTGGGGTCCCAGAAGCAATCTGTACATGCCTACACAGTGCTAGAATATTTTCACAATATAGGCTAAAAATATGCTAAAAATCGACATTTTAGGTGCCAAAAAATCGATATCTCAAATTCAGTCCCAAAACACCCGAAAATTCGATATTTAGAGGTCCCAGAAGGTATCTGTACATGCCTACTCCGTGTTAAAGTATTTTCAAAATACAGGCCAAAAACATACTGAAAATCGATCTTTTAGGTGCCCAAAAGTCGATATGTGCATGCATCTTCAGTACCCGTTTATATCTCAAATTCAGGCTCAAAACACCCGAAAATTCAATATTTTGGGGTCCCAGAAGCAATCTGTACATGCCTACTCAGTGTTAGAGTATTTTCAAAATACAGGCCCAAAACATGCTGAAAATCGATATTTTAGATGCCCAAAGTCAATATGTGCATGTATCTTGTGTACCCGTTTATATCTCAAATTCAGGCTCAAAACACCCGAAAATTCAATATTTTGGGGTCCCAGAAGCAATCTGTACATGCCTACACAGTGCTAGAATATTTTCAAAATATAGGCTAAAAACATGCTAAAAATCGACATTTTAGGTGTCAAAAAATCGATATCTCAAATTCAGTCTCAAAACACCCGAAAATTCGATATTTAGAGGTCCCAGAAGGTATCTGTACATGCCTACTCCGTGTTAGAGTATTTTCAAAATACAGGCCAAAAACATACTGAAAATCGATCTTTTAGGTGGCCAAAAGTCGATATGTGCATGCATCTTCTGTACCCGTTTATATCTCAAATTCTGGCCCTAAACACCCGAAAATTCGATATTTTGGGTTCCCAGAAGCGATCTGTACATGCCTACTCCTTGTTAGAGTATTTTCAAAATTCAGGCTCAAAACATGCTGAAAATCGGTATTTTTGGTGCCCAAAGTCAATATGTGCATGTATCTTCTGTACCCGTTTATATCTCAAATTCAGGCTCAAAACACCCGAAAATTCAATATTTTGGGGTCCCAGAAGCAATCTGTACGGTGCTAGAATATTTTCAAAATATAGGCTAAAAACATGCTAAAAATCGATCTTTTCGGTGCCGAAAAGTCGATATCTCAAATTCAGTCCCAAAACACCCGAAAATTCGATATTTAGGTGTCCCAGAAGCGATCTGTACATGCCTACTCCGTGTTAGAGTATTTTCAAAATACATGCTCAAAACATACTGAAAATCGATCTTTTAGGTGCACAAAAGTCGATATGTGCATGCATCTTCAGTACCCGTTTATATCTCAAATTCAGGCTCAAAACACCCGAAAATTCGATATTTAGGGGTCCCAGAAGCAATCTGTACATGCCTACTCCGTGTTAGAGTATTTTCAAAATACATGCTCAAAACATACTGAAAATCGATCTTTTAGGTGCACAAAAGTCGATATGTGCATGCATCTTCAGTACCCGTTTATATCTCAAATTCAGGCTCAAAACACCCGAAAATTCAATATTTTGGGGTCTCAGAGGCAATCTGTACATGCCTACTCAGTGTTAGAGTATTTTCAAAATACATGCTCAAAACATACTGAAAATCGATCTTTTAGGTGCCCAAAAGTCGATATGTGCATGCATCTTCTGTACCCGTTTATATCTCAAATTCTGGCCCTAAACACCCGAAAATTCGATATTTTGGGGTCCCAGAAGCGATCTGTACATGCCTACTCCGTGTTAGAGTATTTTCAAAATTCAGGCCCAAAACATGCTGAAAATCGATATTTTTGGTGTCCAAAGTCAATATGTGCATGTATCTTCTGTACCCGTTTATATCTCAAATTCAGGCTCAAAACACCCGAAAATTCATACTGAAAATCGATCTTTTAGGTGCACAAAAGTCGATATGTGCATGCATCTTCAGTACCCGTTTATATCTCAAATTCAGGCTCAAAACACCCGAAAATTCAATATTTTGGGGTCCCAGAAGCAATCTGTACATGCCTACTCAGTGTTAGAGTATTTTCAAAATACAGGCCCAAAACATGCTGAAAATCGATATTTTAGATGCCCAAAGTCAATATGTGCATTTATCTTGTGTACCCGTTTACATCTCAATATTTTGGGGTCCCAGAAGCAATCTGTACATGCCTACACAGTGCTAGAATATTTTCAAAATATAGGCTAAAAACATGCTAAAAATCGACATTTTAGGTGCCAAAAAATCGATATCTCAAATTCAGTCCCAAAACACCCGAAAATTCGATATTTAGAGGTCCCAGAAGGTATCTGTACATGCCTACTCCGTGTTAGAGTATTTTCAAAATACAGGCCAAAAACATACTGAAAATCGATCTTTTAGGTGGCCAAAAGTCGATATGTGCATGCATCTTCTGTACCCGTTTATATCTCAAATTCTGGCCTTAAACACCCGAAAATTCGATATTTTGGGGTCCCAGAAGCAATCTGTACATGCCTACTCAGTGTTAGAGTATTTTCAAAATTCAGGCCCAAAACATGCTGAAAATCGATATTTTAGATGCCCAAAGTCAATATGTGCATGTATCTTCTGTACCCGTTTATATCTCAAATTCAGGCTCAAAACACCCGAAAATTCGATATTTAGGGGTCTGTATATGCCTACTCCGTGTTAGAGTATTTTCAAAATACATGCTCAAAACATACTGAAAATCGATCTTTTAGGTGCACAAAAGTCGATATGTGCATGCATCTTCAGTACCCGTTTATATCTCAAATTCAGGCTCAAAACACCCGAAAATTCAATATTTTGGGGTCCCAGAAGCAATCTGTACAGTGCTAGAATATTTTCAAAATATAGGCTAAAAACATGCTAAAATCGGTCTTTTAGGTGCCAAAAAGTCGATATCTCAAATTCAGTCCCAAAACACCCGAAAATTCGATATTTAGGTGTTCCAGAAGCGATCTGTACATGCCTACTCCGTGTTAGAGTATTTTCAAAATACATGCTCAAAACATACTGAAAATCGATCTTTTAGGTGCACAAAAGTCGATATGTGCATGCATCTTCAGTACCCGTTTATATCTCAAATTCAGGCTCAAAACACCCGAAAATTCGATATTTAGGGGTATGTATATGCCTACTCCGTGTTAGAGTATTTTCAAAATACATGCTCAAAACATACTGAAAATCGATCTTTTAGGTGCACAAAAGTCGATATGTGCATGCATCTTCAGTACCCGTTTATATCTCAAATTCAGGCTCAAAACACCCGAAAATTCAATATTTTGGGGTCCCAGAAGCAATCTGTACATGCCTACTCAGTGTTAGAGTATTTTCAAAATTCAGACCCAAAACATGCTGAAAATCGATATTTTAGATGCCCAAAGTCAATATGTGCATATATCTTCTGTACCCGTTTATATCTCAAATTCAGGCTCAAAACACATGAAAATTCAATATTTTGGGGTCCCAGAAGCAATCTGTACATGCCTACAAAGTGCTAGAATATTTTCACAATATAGGCTAAAAATATGCTAAAAATCGACATTTTAGGTGCCAAAAAATCGATATATCAAATTCAGTCCCAAAACACCCGAAAATTCGATATTTAGAGGTCCCAGAAGGTATCTGTACATGCCTACTCTGTGTTAAAGTATTTTCAAAATACAGGCCAAAAACATACTGAAAATCGATCTTTTAGGTGCCCAAAAGTCGATATGTGCATGCATCTTCAGTACCCGTTTATATCTCAAATTCAGGCTCAAAACACCCGAAAATTCAATATTTTGGGGTCCCAGAAGCAATCTGTACATGCCTACTCAGTGTTAGAGTATTTTCAAAATACAGGCCCAAAACATGCTGAAAATCGATATTTTAGATGCCCAAAGTCAATATGTGCATGTATCTTGTGTACCCGTTTATATCTCAAATTCTGGCTCAAAACACCCGAAAATTCAATATTTTGGGGTCCCAGAAGCAATCTGTACGGTGCTAGAATATTTTCAAAATATAGGCTAAAAACATGCTAAAAATCGATCTTTTAGGTGCCAAAAAGTTGATAACTCAAATTGAGTCCCAAAACACCAGAAAATTCGATATTTAGGCGTCCGAGAAGCGATCTGTACATGCCTACTCCGTGTTAGAGTATTTTCAAAATACATGCTCAAAACATACTGAAAATCGATCTTTTAGGTGCACAAAAGTCGATATGTGCATGCATCTTCAGTACCCGTTTATATCTCAAATTCAGGCTCAAAACAACCGAAAATTCAATATTTTGGGGTCCCAGAAGCAATCTGTACATGCCTACTCAGTGTTAGAGTATTTTCAAAATACAGGCCCAAAACATGCTGAAAATCGATATTTTAGATGCCCATGTATCTTCTGTACCCGTTTATATCTCAAATTCAGGCTCAAAACACCCGAAAATTCAATATTTTGGGGTCCCAGAAGCAATCTGTACATGCCTACACATTGCTAGAATATTTTCAAAATATAGGCTAAAAACATGCTAAAAATCGATCTTTTAGGTGCCAAAAAATCGATATCTCAAATTCAGACCCAAAACACCCGAAAATTCGATATTTAGAGGTCCCAGAAGGTATCTGTACATGCCTACTCCGTGTTAGAGTATTTTCAAAATACAGGCCAAAAACATACTGAAAATCGATCTTTTAGGTGCCCAAAAATCGATATGTGCATGCATCTTCTGTACCCGTTTATATCTCAAATTCTGGCCCTAAACACCCGAAAATTCGATATTTTGGGGTCCCAGAAGCGATCTGTACATGCCTAGTCCGTGTTAGAGTATTTTCAAAATTCAGGCCCAAAACATGCTGAAAATCGATCTTTTAGATGCACAAAAGTCGATATGTGCATGCATCTTCAGTACCCGTTTATATCTCAAATTCAGGCTCAAAACACCCGAAAATTCGATATTTTGGGGTCCCAGAAGCGATCTGTACATGCCTACTCCGTGTTAGAGTATTTACAAAATATAGGCTAAAAACATGCTAAAAATCGATCTTTTAGGTGCCAAAAAGTCGATATCTCAAATTCAGTCCCAAAACACCCGAAAATTCGATATTTAAAGGTCCCAGAAGGTATCTGTCCATGCCTACTCCGTGTTAGAGTATTTTCAAAATACATGCTCAAAACATACTGAAAATCGATCTTTTAGGTGCACAAAAGTCGATATGTGCATGCATCTTCAGTACCCGTTTATATCTCAAATTCAGGCTCAAAACACCCGAAAATTCGATATTTAGGGGTCCCAGAAGCGATCTGTACTTGCCTACTCCGTGTTAGAGTATTTTCAAAATACATGCTCAAAACATACTGAAAATCGATCTTTTAGGTGCACAAAAGTCGATATGTGCATGCATCTTCAGTACCCGTTTATATCTCAAATTCAGGCTCAAAACACCCGAAAATTCAATATTTTGGGGTCCCAGAAGCAATCTGTACATGCCTACTCAGTGCTAGAATATTTTCAAAATAAAGGCTTAGAACATGCTAAAAATCGACATTTTAGGTGCCAAAAAATCGATATCTCAAATACAGTCCAAAAACACCCGAAAATTCGATATTTAGAGGTCCAAGAAGGTATCTGTACATGCCTACTCCGTGTTAGAGTATTTTCAAAATACAGGCCAAAAACATGCTCAAAATCGATGTTTTAGGTGCCCAAAAGTCGATATGTGCATGTATCTTCTGTACCCGTTTATATCTCAAATTCTGGCCCTAAACACCCGAAAATTCGATATTTTGGGGTCCCAGAAGCGATCTGTACATGCCTACTCCGTGTTAGAGTATTTTCAAAATTCAGGCCCAAAACATGCTGAAAATCGATATTTTTGGTGCCCAAAGTCAATATGTGCATGTATCTTCTGTACCCGTTTATATCTCAAATTCAGGCTCAAAACACCTGAAAATTCAATATTTTGGGGTCCCAGAAGCAATCTGTACATGCCTACTCAGTGCTAGAATATTTTCAAAATATAGGCTAAAAACATGCTAAAAATCGACATTTTAGGTGCCAAAAAATCGATATCACAAATTCAGTCCCAAAACACCCGAAAATTCGATATTTAGAGGTCCCAGAAGGTATCTGTACATGCCTATTTCGTGTTAGAGTATTTTCAAAATACAGGCCAAAAACATACTGAAAATCGATCTTTTAGGTGCCCAAAACTCGATATGTGCATGCATCTTCTGTACCCGTTTATATCTCAAATTCTGGCCCAAAACACCCGAAAATTCGATATTTTGGGGTCCCAGAAGCGATCTGTACATGCCTACTCCGTGTTAGAGTATTTTCAAAATTCAGGCCCATAACATGCTGAAAATCGATCTTTTAGGTGCACAAAAGTCGAAATGTGCATGCATCTTCAGTACCCGTTTATATCTCAAATTCAGGCTCAAAACACCCGAAAATTCGATATTTAGGGGTCATAGAAGCGATCTGTACATGCCTACTCAGTGCTAGAATATTTTCAAAATATAGGCTAAAAACATGCTAAAAATCGATCTTTTAGGTGCCAAAAAGTCGATATCTCAAATTCAGTCCCAAAACACCCGAAAATTCGATATTTAGGGGTCCCATAAGCGATCTGTACATGCCTACTCCGTGTTAGAGTATTTTCAAAATACAGGCCAAAAACATACTGAAAATAGATCTTTTAGGTGCCCAAAAGTCGATATGTGCATGCATCTTCTGTACCCGTTTATATCTCAAATTCTGGCCCAAAACACCCGAAAATTCGATATTTTGGGGTCCCAGAAGCGATCTGTACATGCCTACTCCGTGTTAGAGTATTTTCAAAATACATGCTCAAAACATACTGAAAATCGATCTTTTAGGTGCACAAAAGTCGATATGTGCATGCATCTTCTGTACCCGTTTATATCTCAAATTCAGGCTCAAAACACCCGAAAATTCAATATTTTGGGGTCCCAGAAGCAATCTGTACATGCCTACAGTGCTAGAATATTTTCAAAATATAGGCTAAAAACATGCTAAAAATCGACATTTTAGGTGCCAAATAATCGATATCTCAAATTCAGTCCCAAAACACCCGAAAATTCGATATTTAGAGGTCCCAGAAGGTATCTAGACATGCCTACTCCGTGTTAGAGTATTTTCAAAATAAAGGCCAAAAACATACTGAAAATCGATCTTTTAGGAGCCCAAAAGTCGATATGTGCATGCATCTTCTGTACCCGTTTATATCTCAAATTCTGGCCTAAACACCCGAAAATTCGATATTTTGGGGTCCCAGAAGCGATCTGTACATGCCTACTCCGTGTTAGAGTATTTTCAAAATTAAGGCCCAAAACATGCTGAAAATCGATATTTTTGGTGCCCAAAGTCAATATGTGCATTTATCTTCTGTACCCGTTTATATCTCAAATTCAGGCTCAAAACACCCGAAAATTCAATATTTTGGGGTCCCAGAAGCAATCTGTACATGCCTACTCAGTGCTAGAATACTTTCAAAATATAGGCTTAAAACATGCTAAAAATCGACATTTTAGGTGCCAAAAAATCGATATCTCAAATTCAGTCCAAAAACACCCGAAAATTCGATATTTAGAGGTCCCAGAAGGTATCTGTACATGCCTACTCCGTGTTAGAGTATTTTCAAAATACAGGCCAAAAACATGCTCAAAATCGATGTTTTAGGTGCCCAAAAGTCGATATGTGCATGCATCTTCTGTACCCGTTTATATCTCAAATTCTGGCCCTAAACACCCGAAAATTCGATATTTAGGGGTCCCAGAAGCGATCTGTACATGCCTACTCCGTGTTAGAGTATTTTCAAAATACATGCTCAAAACATACTGAAAATCGATCTTTTAGGTGCACAAAAGTCGATATGTGCATGCATCTTCAGTACCCGTTTATATCTCAAATTCAGGCTCAAAACACCCGAAAATTGAATATTTTGGGGTCCCAGAAGCAATCTGTACATGCCTACAGTGCTAGAATATTTTCAAAATATAGGCTAAAAACATGCTAAAAATCGACATTTTAGGTGCCAAAAAATCGATATCTCAAATTCAGTCCCAAAACACCCGAAAATTCGATATTTAGAGGTCCCAGAAGGTATCTATACATGCCTACTCCGTGTTAGAGTATTTTCAAAATAAAGGCCAAAAACATACTGAAAATCGATCTTTTAGGAGCCCAAAAGTCGATATGTGCATGCATCTTCTGTACCCGTTTATATCTCAAATTCTGGCCTAAACACCCGAAAATTCGATATTTTGGGGTCCCAGAAGCGATCTGTACATGCCTACTCCGTGTTAGAGTATTTTCAAAATTCAGGCCTAAAACATGCTGAAAATCGATATTTTTGGTGCCCAAAGTCAATATGTGCATTTATCTTCTGTACCCGTTTATATCTCAAATTCAGGCTCAAAACACCCGAAAATTCAATATTTTGGGGTCCCAGAAGCAATCTGTACATGCCTACTCAGTGCTAGAATACTTTCAAAATATAGGCTTAAAACATGCTAAAAATCGACATTTTAGGTGCCAAAAAATCGATATCTCAAATTCAGTCCAAAAACACCCGAAAATTCGATATTTAGAGGTCCCAGAAGGTATCTGTACATGCCTACTCCGTGTTAGAGTATTTTCAAAATACAGGCCAAAAACATGCTCAAAATCGATGTTTTAGGTGCCCAAAAGTCGATATGTGCATGCATCTTCTGTACCCGTTTATATCTCAAATTCTGGCCCTAAACACCCGAAAATTCGATATTTAGGGGTCCCAGAAGCGATCTGTACATGCCTACTCCGTGTTAGAGTATTTTCAAAATACATGCTCAAAACATACTGAAAATCGATCTTTTAGGTGCACAAAAGTCGATATGTGCATGCATCTTCAGTACCCGTTTATATCTCAAATTCAGGCTCAAAACACCCGAAAATTCGATATTTAGGGGTCCCAGAAGCGATCTGTACATGCCTACTCCGTGTTAGAGTATTTTCAAAATACATGCTCAAAACATACTGAAAATCGATCTTTTAGGTGCACAAAAGTCGATATGTGCATGCATCTTCAGTACCCGTTTATATCTCAAATTCAGGCTCAAAACACCCGAAAATTCAATATTTTGGGGTCCCAGAAGCAATCTGTACATGCCTACAGTGCTAGAATATTTTCAAAATATAGACTAAAAACATGCTAAAAATCGACATTTTAGGTGCCAAAAAATCGATATCTCAAATTCAGTCCCAAAACACCCGAAAATTCGATATTTAGAGGTCCCAGAAGGTATCTATACATGCCTACTCCGTGTTAGAGTATTTTCAAAATACAGGCCAAAAACATACTGAAAATCGATCTTTTAGGAGCCCAAAAGTCGATATGTGCATGCATCTTCTGTACCCGTTTATATCTCAAATTCTGGCCTAAACACCCGAAAATTCGATATTTTGGGGTCCCAGAAGCGATCTGTACATGCCTACTTCGTGTTAGAGTATTTTCAAAATTCAGGCCCAAAACATGCTGAAAATCGATATATTTGGTGCCCAAAGTCAATATGTGCATGTATCTTCTGTACCCGTTTATATCTCAAATTCAGGCTCAAAACACCCGAAAATTCAATATTTTGGGGTCCCAGAAGCAATCTGTACATGCCTACTCAGTGCTAGAATATTTTCAAAATATAGGCTTAAAACATGCTAAAAATCGACATTTTAGGTGCCAAAAAATCGATATCTCAAATTCAGTCCCAAAACACCCGAAAATTCGATATTTAGAGGTCCCAGAAGGTATCTGTACATGCCTACTCCGTGTTAGAGTATTTTCAAAATACAGGCCAAAAACATACTGAAAATCGATCTTCTAGGTGCCCAAAAGTCGATATGTGCATGCATCTTCTGTACCCGTTTATATCTCAAATTCTGTCCCTAAACACCCGAAAATTCGATATTTTGGGGTCCCAGAAGCGATCTGTACATGCCTACTCCGTGTTAGAGTATTTTCAAAATTCAGGCCCAAAACATGCTGAAAATCGATATTTTTGGTGCCCAAAGTCAATATGTGCATGTATCTTCTGTACCCGTTTATATTTCAAATTCAGGCTCAAAACACCCGAAAATTCAATATTTTGGGGTTCCAGAAGCAATCTGTACAGTGCTAGAATATTTTCAAAATATAGGCTAAAAACATACTAAAAATCGATCTTTTAGGTGCCAAAAAGTCGATATCTCAAATTCAGTCGCAAAACACCCGAAAATTCGATATTTAGGGGTCCCAGAAGCGATCTGTACTTGCCTACTCCGTGTTAGAGTATTTTTAAAATACATGCTCAAAACATACTGAAAATCGATCTTTTAGGTGCACAAAAGTCGATATGTGCATGCATCTTCAGTACCCGTTTATATCTCAAATTCAGGCTCAAAACACCCGAAAATTCAATATTTTGGGGTCCCAGAAGCAATCTGTACATGCCTACTCAGTGTTAGAGTATTTTCAAAATACAGGCCCAAAACATGCTGAAAATCGATATTTTAGATGCCCAAAGTCAATATGTGCATGTATCTTCTGTACCCGTTTATATCTCAAATTCAGGCTCAAAACACCCGAAAATTCAATATTTTGGGGTCCCAGAAGCAATCTGTACATGCCTACACAGTGCTAGAATATTTTCAAAATATAGGCTAAAAACATGCTAAAAATCGACATTTTAGGTGCCAAAAAATCGATATCTCACGTGTTAGAGTATTTTCAAAATACATGCTCAAAACATACTGAAAATCGATCTTTTAGGTGCACAAAAGTCGATATGTGCATGCATCTTCAGTACCTGTTTATATCTCAAATTGAGGCTCAAAACACCCGAAAATTCGATATTTTGGGGTCCCAGAAGCAATCTGTACATGCCTACTCAGTGCTAGAATAATTTCAAAGTATAGGCTAAAAATATGCTAAAAATCGATCTTTTAGGTGCCAAAAAGTCGATATCTCAAATTCAGTCCCAAAACACCCGAAAATTCAATATTTTGGGGTCCCAAAAGCAATCTGTACATGCCTACTCAGTGTTAGAGTATTTTAAAAATACAGGCCCAAAACATGCTGAAAATCGATATTTTAGATGCCCAAAGTCAATATGTGCATGTATCTTCTGTACCCGTTTATATCTCAAATTCAGGCTCAAAACACCCGAAAATTCAATATTTTGGGGTCCCAGAAGCAATCTGTACAGTGCTAGAATATTTTCAAAATATAGGCTAAAAACATGCTAAAAATCTATCTTTTAGGTGCCAAAAAGTCGATATCTCAAATTCAGTCCCAAAACACCCGAAAATTCGATATTTAGGGGTCCCAGAAGCGATCTGTACATGCCTACTCCGTGTTAGAGTATTTTCAAAATACAGGCCCAAAACATGCTGAAAATCGATATTTTAGATGCCCAAAGTCAATATGTGCATGTATCTTCTGTACCCGTTTATATCTCAAATTCAGGCTCAAAACACCCGAAAATTCAATATTTTGGGGTCCCAGAAGCAATCTGTACATGCCTACTCAGTGCTAGAAAATTTTCAAAATATAGGCTAAAAACATGCTAAAAATCGATCTTTTAGGTGCCAAAAAGTCGATATCTCAAATTCAGTCCCAAAACACCCGAAAATTCGATATTTAGGGGTCCCAGAAGCGATCTGTACATGCCTACTCCGTGTTAGAGTATTTTCAAAATACATGCTCAAAACATACTGAAAATCGATCTTTTAGGTGCACAAAAGTCGTTATGTGCATGCATCTTCAGTACCCGTTTATATCTCAAATTCAGGCTCAAAACACCCGAAAATTCAATATTTTCGGGTCCCAGAAGCAATCTGTACATGCCTACTCAGTGTTAGAGTATTTTCAAAATACAGGCCCAAAACATGCTAAAAATCGATATTTTAGATGCCAAAAGTCAATATATGCATGTATTTTCTGTACCCGTTTATATCTCAAATTCAGGCTCAAAACACCCGAAAATTCAATATTTAGGGGTCCAATAAGCAATCTGTACATGCCTACTCAGTGCTAGAATATTTTCAAAATATAGGCTTTTATAAAAACATGCTAAAAATCGACATTTTAGGTGCCAAAAAATCGATATCTCAAATTCAGTCCCAAAACACACGAAAATTCGATATTTAGAGGTCCCAGAAGGTATCTGTACATGCCTATTCCTTGTTAGAGTATTTTCAAAATACAGGCCAAAAACATACTGAAAATCGATCTTTTAGGTGCCCAAAAGTCGATATGTGCATGCATCTTCTGTACCCGTTTATATCTCAAATTCTGGCCCTAAACACCCGAAAATTCGATATTTTGGGGTCCCAGAAGCAATCTGTACATGCCTACTCAGTGTTAGAGTATTTCCAAAATTCAGGCCCAAAACATGCTGAAAATCGATATTTTTGGTGCCCAAAGTCAATATGTGCATGTATCTTCTATACCCGTTTATATCTCAAATTCAGGCTCAAAACACCCGAAAATTCAATATTTTGGGGTCCCAGAAGCAATCTGTACATGCCTCCTCAGTGCTAGAATAATTTCAAAATATAGGCTAAAAACATGCTAAAAATCGATCTTTTAGGTGCCAAAAAGTCGATATCTCAAATTCAGTCCCAAAACAACCGAAAATTCGATATTTAGGGGTCCCAGAAGCGATCTGTACATGCCTACTCCGTGTTAGAGTATTTTCAAAATGCATGCTGAAAACATACTGAAAATCGATCTTTTAGGTGCACAAAAGTCGATATGTTCATGCATCTTCAGTACCCGTTTATATCTCAAATTCAGGCTCAAAACACCCGAAAATTCAATATTTTGGGGTCCCAGAAGCAATCTGTACATGCCTACTCAGTGTTAGAGTATTTTCAAAATACAGGCCCAAAACATGCTGAAAATCGATAATTTAGATGACCAAACTCAATATGTGCATGTATCTTCTGTACCCGTTTATATCTCAAATTCAGGCTCAAAACACCCGAAAATTCAATATTTTGGGGTCCCAGAAGCAATCTGTACATGTCTACACAGTGCTAGAATATTTTCAAAATATAGGCTAAAAACATGCTAAAAATCGACATTTTAGGTGCCAAAAAATCGATATCTCAAATTCAGTCCCAAAACACCCGAAAATTCGATATTTAGGGGACCCAGAAGCGATCTGTACATGCCTACTCCGTGTTAGAGTATTTTCAAAATACATGCTCAAAACATACTGAAAATCGATCTTTTAGGTGCACAAAAGTCGATATGAGCATGCATCTTCAGTACCCGTTTATATCTCAAATTCAGGCTCAAAACACCCGAAAATTCAATATTTTGGGGTCCCAGAAGCAATCTGTACATGCCTACTCAGTGTTAGAGTATTTTCAAAATACAGGCCCAAAACATGCTGAAAATCGATATTTTAGATGCCCAAAGTCAATATGTGCATGTATCTTCTGTACCCGTTTATATCTCAAATTCAGTCTCAAAACACCCGAAAATTCAATATTTTGGGGTCCCAGAAGCAATCTGTACATGCCTACTCAGTGTTAGAGTATTTTCAAAATACAGGCCCAAAACATGCTGAAAATCGATATTTTAGATGCCCAAAGCCAATATCTGCATGTATCTTCTGTACCCGTTTATATCTCAAATTCTGGCCCTAAACACCCGAAAATTCGATATTTTGGGGTCCCAGAAGCAATCTGTACATGCCTACTCAGTGCTAGAATATTTTCAAAATATAGGCTAAAAACATGCTAAAAATCGATCTTTTAGGTGCCAAAAAGTCGATATCTCAAATTCAGTCCCAAAACACCCGACAATTCGATATATTGGGGTCCCAGAAGCGATCTGTACATGCCTACTCCGTGTTAGAGTATTTTCAAAATTCAGGCCCAAAACATGCTGAAAATCGATATTTTTGGTGCCCAAAGTCAATATGTGCATGTATCTTCTGTACCCGTTTATATCTCAAATTCAGGCTCAAAACACCCGAAAATTCAATATTTTGGGGTCCCAGAAGCAATCTGTACATGCCTACTCAGTGCTAGAATATTTTCAAAATATAGGCTAAAAACATGCTAAAAATCGATATTTTAAGTGCCAAAAAGTCGATATCTCAAATTCAGTCCCAAAACATCCGAAAATTCGATATTTAGGGGTCCCAGAAGCGATCTGTACATGCCTACTCCGTGTTAGAGTATTTTCAAAATACATGCTCAAAACATACTGAAAATCGATCTTTTAGGTGCACAAAAGTCGATATGTGCATGCTTCTTCAGTACCCGTTTATATCTCAAATTCAGGCTCAAAACACCCGAAAATTCAATATTTTGGGGTCCCAGAAGCAATCTGTACATGCCTACTCAGTGTTAGAGTATTTTCAAAATACAGGCCCAAAACATGCTGAAAATCGATATTTTAGATGCCCAAAGTCAATATGTGCATGTATCTTCTGTACCCGTTTATATCTCAAATTCAGGCTCAAAACACCCGAAAATTCAATATTTTGGGGTCCCTGAAGCAATCTGTACATGCCTACACAGTGCTAGAATATTTTCAAAATATAGGCTAAAAACATGCTAAAAATCGACATTTTAGGTGCCAAAAATCGATATCTCAAATTCAGTCCCAAAACACCCGAAAATTCGATATTTAGAGGTCCCAGAAGGTATCTCTACATGCCTACACCGTGTTAGAGTATTTTCAAAATACAGGCCAAAAACATACTGAAAATCGATCTTTTAGGTGCCCAAAAGTCGATATGTGCATGCATCTTCTGTACCCGTTTATATCTCAAATTCTGGCCCTAAACACCCGAAAATTCGATATTTTGGGGTCCCAGAAGCGATCTGTACATGCCTACTCAGTGCTAGAATATTTTCAAAATATAGGCTTAAAACATGCTAAAAATCGATCTTTTAGGTGCCAAAAAGTCGATATCTCAAATTCAGTCCCAAAACACCCGAAAATTCGATATTTAGGGGCCCCAGAAGCGATCTGTACATGCCTACTCCGTGTTAGAGTATTTTCAAAATACAGGCCAAAAACATACTGAAAATCGATCTTTTAGGTGCCCAAAAGTCGATATGTGCATGCATCTTCTGTACCCGTTTATATCTCAAATTCTGGCCCTAAACACCCGAAAATTCGATATTTTGGGGTCCCAGAAGCAATCTGTACATGCCTACTCAGTGTTAGAGTATTTCCAAAATTCAGGCCCAAAACATGCTGAAAATCGATATTTTTGGTGCCCAAAGTCAATATGTGCATGTATCTTCTATACTCGTTTATATCTCAAATTCAGGCTCAAAACACCCGAAAATTCAATATTTTGGGGTCCCAGAAGCAATCTGTACATGCCTACTCAGTGCTAGAATAATTTCAAAATATAGACTAAAAACATGCTAAAAATCGATCTTTTAGGTGCCAAAAAGTCGATATCTCAAATTCAGTCCCAAAACAACCGAAAATTCGATATTCAGGGGTCCCAGAAGCGATCTGT
The DNA here is from genome assembly GCA_033782935.1 of Petrolisthes cinctipes. Lineage (NCBI taxonomy): Eukaryota > Metazoa > Arthropoda > Malacostraca > Decapoda > Porcellanidae > Petrolisthes > Petrolisthes cinctipes. Next base: position 928,955 of record JAWQEG010000068.1, read on the forward strand.
ACATGCCTACTCCGTGTTAGAGTATTTTCAAAATGCATGCTGAAAACATACTGAAAATCGATCTTTTAGGTGCACAAAAGTCGATATGTTCATGCATCTTCAGTACCCGTTTATATCTCAAATTCAGGCTCAAAACACCCGAAAATTCAATATTTTGGGGTTCCAGAAGCAATCTGTACATGCCTACTCAGTGTTAGAGTATTTTCAAAATACAGGCCCAAAACATGCTGAAAATCGATAATTTAGATGACCAAAGTCAATATGTGCATGTATCTTCTGTACCCGTTTATATCTCAAATTCAGGCTCAAAACACCCGAAAATTCAATATTTTGGGGTCCCAGAAGCAATCTGTACATGCCTACACAGTGCTAGAATATTTTCAAAATATAGGCTAAAAACATGCTAAAAATCGACATTTTAAGTGCCAAAAAATCGATATCTCAAATTCAGTCCCAAAACACCCGAAAATTCGATATTTAGGGGACCCAGAAGCGATCTGTACATGCCTACTCCGTATTAGAGTATTTTCAAAATACATGCTCAAAACATACTGAAAATCGATCTTTTAGGTGCACAAAAGTCGATATGAGCATGCATCTTCAGTACCCGTTTATATCTCAAATTCAGGCTCAAAACACCCGAAAATTCAATATTTTGGGGTCCCAGAAGCAATCTGTACATGCCTACTCAGTGTTAGAGTATTTTCAAAATACAGGCCCAAAACATGCTGAAAATCGATATTTTAGATGCCCAAAGTCAATATGTGCATGTATCTTCTGTACCCGTTTATATCTCAAATTCAGGCTCAAAACACCCGAAAATTCAATATTTTGGGGTCCCAGAAGCAATCTGTACATGCCTACTCAGTGTTAGAGTATTTTCAAAATACAGGCCCAAAACATGCTGAAAATCGATATTTTAGATGCCCAAAGCCAATATCTGCATGTATCTTCTGTACCCGTTTATATCTCAAATTCTGGCCCTAAACACCCGAAAATTCGATATTTTGGGGTCCCAGAAGCAATCTGTACATGCATACTCAGTGCTAGAATATTTTCAAAATATAGGCTAAAAACATGCTAAAAATCGATCTTTTAGGTGCCAAAAAGTCGATATCTCAAATTCAGTCCCAAAACACCCGAAAATTCGATATTTAGGGGTCCCAGAAGCGATCTGTACATGCCTACTCCGTGTTAGAGTATTTTCAAAATACATGCTCAAAACATACTGAAAATCGATCTTTTAGGTGCACAAAAGTCGATATGTGCAAGCATCTTCAGTACCCGTTTATATCTCAAATTCGGGCTCAAAACACCCGAAAATTCAATATTTTGGGGTCCCATAAGCAATCTGTACATGCCTACTCAGTGTTAGAGTATTTTCAAAATACAGACCCAAAACATGCTGAAAATCGATCTTTTAGGTGCACAAAAGTCGATATGTGCATGCATCTTCAGTACCCGTTTATATCTCAAATTCAGGCTCAAAACACCCGAAAATTCGATATTTAGGGGTCCCAGAAGCGATCTGAACATGCCTACTCCGTGTTAGAGTATTTTCAAAATACATGCTCAAAACATACTGAAAATCGATCTTTTAGGTGCACAAAAGTCGATATGTGCATGCATCATCTGTACCCGTTTATATCTCAAATTCAGGCTCAAAACACCCGAAAATTCAATATTTTGGGGTCCCAGAAGCAATCTGTACATGCCTACAGTGCTAGAATATTTTCAAAATATAGGCTAAAAACATGCTAAAAATCGACATTTTAGGTGCCAAAAAATCGATATCTCAAATTCAGTCCCAAAACACCCGAAAATTCGATATTTAGAGGTCCCAGAAGGTATCTATACATGCCTACTCCGTGTTAGAGTATTTTCAAAATAAAGGCCAAAAACATACTGAAAATCGATCTTTTAGGAGCCCAAAAGTCGATATGTGCATGCATCTTCTGTACCCGTTTATATCTCAAATTCTGGCCTAAACACCCGAAAATTCGATATTTTGGGGTCCCAGAAGCGATCTGTACATGCCTACTCCGTGTTAGAGTATTTTCAAAATTCAGGCCCAAAACATGCTGAAAATCGATATTTTTGGTGCCCAAAGTCAATATGTGCATTTATCTTCTGTACCCGTTTATATCTCAAATTCAGGCTCAAAACACCCGAAAATTCAATATTTTGGGGTCCCAGAAGCAATCTGTACATGCCTACTCAGTGCTAGAATACTTTCAAAATATAGGCTTAAAACATGCTAAAAATCGACATTTTAGGTGCCAAAAAATCGATATCTCAAATTCAGTCCAAAAACACCCGAAAATTCGATATTTAGAGGTCCCAGAAGGTATCTGTACATGCCTACTCCGTGTTAGAGTATTTTCAAAATACAGGCCAAAAACATGCTCAAAATCGATGTTTTAGGTGCCCAAAAGTCGATATGTGCATGCATCTTCTGTACCCGTTTATATCTCAAATTCTGGCCCTAAACACCCGAAAATTCGATATTTAGGGGTCCCAGAAGCGATCTGTACATGCCTACTCCGTGTTAGAGTATTTTCAAAATACATGCTCAAAACATACTGAAAATCGATCTTTTAGGTGCACAAAAGTCGATATGTGCATGCATCTTCAGTACCCGTTTATATCTCAAATTCAGGCTCAAAACACCCGAAAATTCGATATTTAGGGGTCCCAGAAGCGATCTGTACATGCCTACTCCGTGTTAGAGTATTTTCAAAATACATGCTCAAAACATACTGAAAATCGATCTTTTAGGTGCACAAAAGTCGATATGTGCATTCATCTTCAGTACCCGTTTATATCTCAAATTCAGGCTCAAAACACCCGAAAATTCAATATTTTGGGGTCCCAGAAGCAATCTGTACATGCCTACAGTGCTAGAATATTTTCAAAATATAGGCTAAAAACATGCTAAAAATCGACATTTTAGGTGCCAAAAAATCGATATCTCAAATTCAGTCCCAAAACACACGAAAATTCGATATTTAGAGGTCCCAGAAGGTATCTATACATGCCTACTCCGTGTTAGAGTATTTTCAAAATACAGGCTAAAAACATACTGAAAATCGATCTTTTAGGAGCCCAAAAGTCGATATGTGCATGCATCTTCTGTACCCGTTTATATCTCAAATTCTGGCCTAAACACCCGAAAATTCGATATTTTGGGGTCCCAGAAGCGATCTGTACATGCCTACTTCGTGTTAGAGTATTTTCAAAATTCAGGCCCAAAACATGCTGAAAATCGATATATTTGGTGCCCAAAGTCAATATGTGCATGTATCTTCTGTACCCGTTTATATCTCAAATTCAGGCTCAAAACACCCGAAAATTCAATATTTTGGGGTCCCAGAAGCAATCTGTACATGCCTACTCAGTGCTAGAATATTTTCAAAATATAGGCTTAAAACATGCTAAAAATCGACATTTTAGGTGCCAAAAAATCGATATCTCAAATTCAGTCCCAAAACACCGGAAAATTCGATATTTAGAGGTCCCAGAAGGTATCTGTACATGCCTACTCCGTGTTAGAGTATTTTCAAAATACAGGCCAAAAACATACTGAAAATCGAACTTTTAGGTGCCCAAAAGTCGATATGTGCATGCATCTTCTGTACCCGTTTATATCTCAAATTCTGGCCCTAAACACCCGAAAATTCGATATTTTGGGGTCCCAGAAGCGATCTGTACATGCCTACTCCGTGTTAGAGTATTTTCAAAATTCAGGCCCAAAACATGCTGAAAATCGATATTTTTGGTGCCCAAAGTCAATATGTGCATGTATCTTCTGTACCCGTTTATATTTCAAATTCAGGCTCAAAACACCCGAAAATTCAATATTTTGGGGTTCCAGAAGCAATCTGTACAGTGCTAGAATATTTTCAAAATATAGGCTAAAAACATACTAAAAATCGATCTTTTAGGTGCCAAAAAGTCGATATCTCAAATTCAGTCGCAAAACACCCGAAAATTCGATATTTAGGGGTCCCAGAAGCGATCTGTACTTGCCTACTCCGTGTTAGAGTATTTTTAAAATACATGCTCAAAACATACTGAAAATCGATCTTTTAGGTGCACAAAAGTCGATATGTGCATGCATCTTCAGTACCCGTTTATATCTCAAATTCAGGCTCAAAACACCCGAAAATTCAATATTTTGGGGTCCCAGAAGCAATCTGTACATGCCTACTCAGTGTTAGAGTATTTTCAAAATACAGGCCCAAAACATGCTGAAAATCGATATTTTAGATGCCCAAAGTCAATATGTGCATGTATCTTCTGTACCCGTTTATATCTCAAATTCAGGCTCAAAACACCGCGAAAATTCAATATTTTAGGGTCCCAGAAGCAATCTGTACATGCCTACACAGTGCTAGAATATTTTCAAAATATAGGCTAAAAACATGCTAAAAATCGACATTTTATGTGCCAAAAAATCGATATCTCACGTGTTAGAGTATTTTCAAAATACATGCTCAAAACATACTGAAAATCGATCTTTTAGGTGCACAAAAGTCGATATGTGCATGCATCTTCAGTACCCGTTTATATCTCAAATTCAGGCTCAAAACACCCGAAAATTCGATATTTAGGGGTCCCAGAAGCGATCTGTACATGCCTACTCCGTGTTAGAGTATTTTCAAAATACATGCTCAAAACATACTGAAAATCGATCTTTTAGGTGCACAAAAGTCGATATGTGCAAGCATCTTCAGTACCCGTTTATATCTCAAATTCAGGCTCAAAACATCCGAAAATTCAATATTTTGGGGTCCCATAAGCAATCTGTACATGCCTACTCAGTGTTAGAGTATTTTCAAAATACAGACCCAAAACATGCTGAAAATCGATATTTTAGATGCCCAAAGTCAATATGTGCATGTATCTTCTATACCCGTTTATATCCCAAATTAAGGCTCAAAACACCCGAAAATTCAATATTTTGGGGTCCCAGAAGCAATCTGTACATGCCTACTCAGTGCTAGAATAATTTCAAAGTATAGGCTAAAAATATGCTAAAAATCGATCTTTTAGGTGCCAAAAAGTCGATATCTCAAATTCAGTCCCAAAACACCCGAAAATTCAATATTTTGGGGTCCCAAAAGCAATCTGTACATGCCTACTCAGTGTTAGAGTATTTTAAAAATACAGGCCCAAAACATGCTGAAAATCGATATTTTAGATGCCCAAAGTCAATATGTGCATGTATCTTCTGTACCCGTTTATATCTCAAATTCAGGCTCAAAACACCCGAAAATTCAATATTTTGGGGTCCCAGAAGCAATCTGTACAGTGCTAGAATATTTTCAAAATATAGGCTAAAAACATGCTAAAAATCTATCTTTTAGGTGCCAAAAAGTCGATATCTCAAATTCAGTCCCAAAACACCCGAAAATTCGATATTTAGGGGTCCCAGAAGCGATCTGTACATGCCTACTCCGTGTTAGAGTATTTTCAAAATACAGGCCCAAAACATGCTGAAAATCGATATTTTAGATGCCCAAAGTCAATATGTGCATGTATCTTCTGTACCCGTTTATATCTCAAATTCAGGCTCAAAACACCCGAAAATTCAATATTTTGGGGTCCCAGAAGCAATCTGTACATGACTACTCAGTGCTAGAAAATTTTCAAAATATAGGCTAAAAACATGCTAAAAATCGATCTTTTAGGTGCCAAAAAGTCGATATCTCAAATTCAGTCCCAAAACACCCGAAAATTCGATATTTAGGGGTCCCAGAAGCGATCTGTACATGCCTACTCCGTGTTAGAGTATTTTCAAAATACAGGCCCAAAACATGCTAAAAATCGATAATTTAGATGCCAAAAGTCAATATATGCATGTATTTTCTGTACCCGTTTATATCTCAAATTCAGGCTCAAAACACCCGAAAATTCAATATTTAGGGGTCCAATAAGCAATCTGTACATGCCTACTCAGTGCTAGAATATTTTCAAAATATAGGCTTTTATAAAAACATGCTAAAAATCGACATTTTAGGTGCCAAAAAATCGATATCTCAAATTCAGTCCCAAAACACACGAAAATTCGATATTTAGAGGTCCCAGAAGGTATCTGTACATGCCTATTCCTTGTTAGAGTATTTTCAAAATACAGGCCAAAAACATACTGAAAATCGATCTTTTAGGTGCCCAAAAGTCGATATGTGCATGCATCTTCTGTACCCGTTTATATCTCAAATTCTGGCCCTAAACACCCGAAAATTCGATATTTTGGGGTCCCAGAAGCAATCTGTACATGCCTACTCAGTGTTAGAGTATTTCCAAAATTCAGGCCCAAAACATGCTGAAAATCGATATTTTTGGTGCCCAAAGTCAATATGTGCATGTATCTTCTATACCCGTTTATATCTCAAATTCAGGCTCAAAACACCCGAAAATTCAATATTTTGGGGTCCCAGAAGCAATCTGTACATGCCTACTCAGTGCTAGAATAATTTCAAAATATAGGCTAAAAACATGCTAAAAATCGATCTTTTAGGTGCCAAAAAGTCGATATCTCAAATTCAGTCCCAAAACAACCGAAAATTCGATATTTAGGGGTCCCAGAAGCGATCTGTACATGCCTTCTCCGTGTTAGAGTATTTTCAAAATGCATGCTGAAAACATACTGAAAATCGATAATTTAGATGACCAAACTCAATATGTGCATGTATCTTCTGTACCCGTTTATATCTCAAATTCAGGCTCAAAACACCCGAAAATTCAATATTTTGGGGTCCCAGAAGCAATCTGTACATGTCTACACAGTGCTAGAATATTTTCAAAATATAGGCTAAAAACATGCTAAAAATCGACATTTTAGGTGCCAAAAAATCGATATCTCAAATTCAGTCCCAAAACACCCGAAAATTCGATATTTAGGGGACCCAGAAGCGATCTGTACATGCCTACTCCGTGTTAGAGTATTTTCAAAATACATGCTCAAAACATACTGAAAATCGATCTTTTAGGTGCACAAAAGTCGATATGAGCATGCATCTTCAGTACCCGTTTATATCTCAAATTCAGGCTCAAAACACCCGAAAATTCAATATTTTGGGGTCCCAGAAGCAATCTGTACATGCCTACTCAGTGTTAGAGTATTTTCAAAATACAGGCCCAAAACATGCTGAAAATCGATATTTTAGATGCCCAAAGTCAATATGTGCATGTATCTTCTGTACCCGTTTATATCTCAAATTCAGTCTCAAAACACCCGAAAATTCAATATTTTGGGGTCCCAGAAGCAATCTGTACATGCCTACTCAGTGTTAGAGTATTTTCAAAATACAGGCCCAAAACATGCTGAAAATCGATATTTTAGATGCCCAAAGCCAATATCTGCATGTATCTTCTGTACCCGTTTATATCTCAAATTCTGGCCCTAAACACCCGAAAATTCGATATTTTGGGGTCCCAGAAGCAATCTGTACATGCCTACTCAGTGCTAGAATAATTTCAAAGTATAGGCTAAAAATATGCTAAAAATCGATCTTTTAGGTGCCAAAAAGTCGATATCTCAAATTCAGTCCCAAAACACCCGAAAATTCAATATTTTGGGGTCCCAAAAGCAATCTGTACATGCCTACTCAGTGTTAGAGTATTTTAAAAATACAGGCCCAAAACATGCTGAAAATCGATATTTTAGATGCCCAAAGTCAATATGTGCATGTATCTTCTGTACCCGTTTATATCTCAAATTCAGGCTCAAAACACCCGAAAATTCAATATTTTGGGGTCCCAGAAGCAATCTGTACAGTGCTAGAATATTTTCAAAATATAGGCTAAAAACATGCTAAAAATCTATCTTTTAGGTGCCAAAAAGTCGATATCTCAAATTCAGTCCCAAAACACCCGAAAATTCGATATTTAGGGGTCCCAGAAGCGATCTGTACATGCCTACTCCGTGTTAGAGTATTTTCAAAATACAGGCCCAAAACATGCTGAAAATCGATATTTTAGATGCCCAAAGTCAATATGTGCATGTATCTTCTGTACCCGTTTATATCTCAAATTCAGGCTCAAAACACCCGAAAATTCAATATTTTGGGGTCCCAGAAGCAATCTGTACATGCCTACTCAGTGTTAGAGTATTTTCAAAATACAGGCCCAAAACATGCTGAAAATCGATATTTTAGATGCCCAAAGTCAATATGTGCATGTATCTTCTGTACCCGTTTATATCTCAAATTCAGGCTCAAAACACCGCGAAAATTCAATATTTTAGGGTCCCAGAAGCAATCTGTACATGCCTACACAGTGCTAGAATATTTTCAAAATATAGGCTAAAAACATGCTAAAAATCGACATTTTATGTGCCAAAAAATCGATATCTCACGTGTTAGAGTATTTTCAAAATACATGCTCAAAACATACTGAAAATCGATCTTTTAGGTGCACAAAAGTCGATATGTGCATGCATCTTCAGTACCCGTTTATATCTCAAATTCAGGCTCAAAACACCCGAAAATTCGATATTTAGGGGTCCCAGAAGCGATCTGTACATGCCTACTCCGTGTTAGAGTATTTTCAAAATACATGCTCAAAACATACTGAAAATCGATCTTTTAGGTGCACAAAAGTCGATATGTGCAAGCATCTTCAGTACCCGTTTATATCTCAAATTCAGGCTCAAAACATCCGAAAATTCAATATTTTGGGGTCCCATAAGCAATCTGTACATGCCTACTCAGTGTTAGAGTATTTTCAAAATACAGACCCAAAACATGCTGAAAATCGATATTTTAGATGCCCAAAGTCAATATGTGCATGTATCTTCTATACCCGTTTATATCCCAAATTAAGGCTCAAAACACCCGAAAATTCAATATTTTGGGGTCCCAGAAGCAATCTGTACATGCCTACTCAGTGCTAGAATAATTTCAAAGTATAGGCTAAAAATATGCTAAAAATCGATCTTTTAGGTGCCAAAAAGTCGATATCTCAAATTCAGTCCCAAAACACCCGAAAATTCGATATTTAGGGGTCCCAAAAGCAATCTGTACATGCCTACTCAGTGTTAGAGTATTTTAAAAATACAGGCCCAAAACATGCTGAAAATCGATATTTTAGATGCCCAAAGTCAATATGTGCATGTATCTTCTGTACCCGTTTATATCTCAAATTCAGGCTCAAAACACCCGAAAATTCAATATTTTGGGGTCCCAGAAGCAATCTGTACAGTGCTAGAATATTTTCAAAATATAGGCTAAAAACATGCTAAAAATCTATCTTTTAGGTGCCAAAAAGTCGATATCTCAAATTCAGTCCCAAAACACCCGAAAATTCGATATTTAGGGGTCCCAGAAGCGATCTGTACATGCCTACTCCGTGTTAGAGTATTTTCAAAATACAGGCCCAAAACATGCTGAAAATCGATATTTTAGATGCCCAAAGTCAATATGTGCATGTATCTTCTGTACCCGTTTATATCTCAAATTCAGGCTCAAAACACCCGAAAATTCAATATTTTGGGGTCCCAGAAGCAATCTGTACATGACTACTCAGTGCTAGAAAATTTTCAAAATATAGGCTAAAAACATGCTAAAAATCGATCTTTTAGGTGCCAAAAAGTCGATATCTCAAATTCAGTCCCAAAACACCCGAAAATTCGATATTTAGGGGTCCCAGAAGCGATCTGTACATGCCTACTCCGTGTTAGAGTATTTTCAAAATACAGGCCCAAAACATGCTAAAAATCGATAATTTAGATGCCAAAAGTCAATATATGCATGTATTTTCTGTACCCGTTTATATCTCAAATTCAGGCTCAAAACACCCGAAAATTCAATATTTAGGGGTCCAATAAGCAATCTGTACATGCCTACTCAGTGCTAGAATATTTTCAAAATATAGGCTTTTATAAAAACATGCTAAAAATCGACATTTTAGGTGCCAAAAAATCGATATCTCAAATTCAGTCCCAAAACACACGAAAATTCGATATTTAGAGGTCCCAGAAGGTATCTGTACATGCCTATTCCTTGTTAGAGTATTTTCAAAATACAGGCCAAAAACATACTGAAAATCGATCTTTTAGGTGCCCAAAAGTCGATATGTGCATGCATCTTCTGTACCCGTTTATATCTCAAATTCTGGCCCTAAACACCCGAAAATTCGATATTTTGGGGTCCCAGAAGCAATCTGTACATGCCTACTCAGTGTTAGAGTATTTCCAAAATTCAGGCCCAAAACATGCTGAAAATCGATATTTTTGGTGCCCAAAGTCAATATGTGCATGTATCTTCTATACCCGTTTATATCTCAAATTCAGGCTCAAAACACCCGAAAATTCAATATTTTGGGGTCCCAGAAGCAATCTGTACATGCCTACTCAGTGCTAGAATAATTTCAAAATATAGGCTAAAAACATGCTAAAAATCGATCTTTTAGGTGCCAAAAAGTCGATATCTCAAATTCAGTCCCAAAACAACCGAAAATTCGATATTTAGGGGTCCCAGAAGCGATCTGTACATGCCTTCTCCGTGTTAGAGTATTTTCAAAATGCATGCTGAAAACATACTGAAAATCGATAATTTAGATGACCAAACTCAATATGTGCATGTATCTTCTGTACCCGTTTATATCTCAAATTCAGGCTCAAAACACCCGAAAATTCAATATTTTGGGGTCCCAGAAGCAATCTGTACATGTCTACACAGTGCTAGAATATTTTCAAAATATAGGCTAAAAACATGCTAAAAATCGACATTTTAGGTGCCAAAAAATCGATATCTCAAATTCAGTCCCAAAACACCCGAAAATTCGATATTTAGGGGACCCAGAAGCGATCTGTACATGCCTACTCCGTGTTAGAGTATTTTCAAAATACATGCTCAAAACATACTGAAAATCGATCTTTTAGGTGCACAAAAGTCGATATGAGCATGCATCTTCAGTACCCGTTTATATCTCAAATTCAGGCTCAAAACACCCGAAAATTCAATATTTTGGGGTCCCAGAAGCAATCTGTACATGCCTACTCAGTGTTAGAGTATTTTCAAAATACAGGCCCAAAACATGCTGAAAATCGATATTTTAGATGCCCAAAGTCAATATGTGCATGTATCTTCTGTACCCGTTTATATCTCAAATTCAGTCTCAAAACACCCGAAAATTCAATATTTTGGGGTCCCAGAAGCAATCTGTACATGCCTACTCAGTGTTAGAGTATTTTCAAAATACAGGCCCAAAACATGCTGAAAATCGATATTTTAGATGCCCAAAGCCAATATCTGCATGTATCTTCTGTACCCGTTTATATCTCAAATTCTGGCCCTAAACACCCGAAAATTCGATATTTTGGGGTCCCAGAAGCAATCTGTACATGCCTACTCAGTGCTAGAATAATTTCAAAGTATAGGCTAAAAATATGCTAAAAATCGATCTTTTAGGTGCCAAAAAGTCGATATCTCAAATTCAGTCCCAAAACACCCGAAAATTCAATATTTTGGGGTCCCAAAAGCAATCTGTACATGCCTACTCAGTGTTAGAGTATTTTAAAAATACAGGCCCAAAACATGCTGAAAATCGATATTTTAGATGCCCAAAGTCAATATGTGCATGTATCTTCTGTACCCGTTTATATCTCAAATTCAGGCTCAAAACACCCGAAAATTCAATATTTTGGGGTCCCAGAAGCAATCTGTACAGTGCTAGAATATTTTCAAAATATAGGCTAAAAACATGCTAAAAATCTATCTTTTAGGTGCCAAAAAGTCGATATCTCAAATTCAGTCCCAAAACACCCGAAAATTCGATATTTAGGGGTCCCAGAAGCGATCTGCACATGCCTACTCCGTGTTAGAGTATTTTCAAAATACAGGCCCAAAACATGCTGAAAATCGATATTTTAGATGCCCAAAGTCAATATGTGCATGTATCTTCTGTACCCGTTTATATCTCAAATTCAGGCTCAAAACACCCGAAAATTCAATATTTTGGGGTCCCAGAAGCAATCTGTACATGACTACTCAGTGCTAGAAAATTTTCAAAATATAGGCTAAAAACATGCTAAAAATCGATCTTTTAGGTGCCAAAAAGTCGATATCTCAAATTCAGTCCCAAAACACCCGAAAATTCGATATTTAGGGGTCCCAGAAGCGATCTGTACATGCCTACTCCGTGTTAGAGTATTTTCAAAATACAGGCCCAAAACATGCTAAAAATCGATAATTTAGATGCCAAAAGTCAATATATGCATGTATTTTCTGTACCCGTTTATATCTCAAATTCAGGCTCAAAACACCCGAAAATTCAATATTTAGGGGTCCAATAAGCAATCTGTACATGCCTACTCAGTGCTAGAATATTTTCAAAATATAGGCTTTTATAAAAACATGCTAAAAATCGACATTTTAGGTGCCAAAAAATCGATATCTCAAATTCAGTCCCAAAACACACGAAAATTCGATATTTAGAGGTCCCAGAAGGTATCTGTACATGCCTATTCCTTGTTAGAGTATTTTCAAAATACAGGCCAAAAACATACTGAAAATCGATCTTTTAGGTGCCCAAAAGTCGATATGTGCATGCATCTTCTGTACCCGTTTATATCTCAAATTCTGGCCCTAAACACCCGAAAATTCGATATTTTGGGGTCCCAGAAGCAATCTGTACATGCCTACTCAGTGTTAGAGTATTTCCAAAATTCAGGCCCAAAACATGCTGAAAATCGATATTTTTGGTGCCCAAAGTCAATATGTGCATGTATCTTCTATACCCGTTTATATCTCAAATTCAGGCTCAAAACACCCGAAAATTCAATATTTTGGGGTCCCAGAAGCAATCTGTACATGCCTACTCAGTGCTAGAATAATTTCAAAATATAGGCTAAAAACATGCTAAAAATCGATCTTTTAGGTGCCAAAAAGTCGATATCTCAAATTCAGTCCCAAAACAACCGAAAATTCGATATTTAGGGGTCCCAGAAGCGATCTGTACATGCCTTCTCCGTGTTAGAGTATTTTCAAAATGCATGCTGAAAACATACTGAAAATCGATAATTTAGATGACCAAACTCAATATGTGCATGTATCTTCTGTACCCGTTTATATCTCAAATTCAGGCTCAAAACACCCGAAAATTCAATATTTTGGGGTCCCAGAAGCAATCTGTACATGTCTACACAGTGCTAGAATATTTTCAAAATATAGGCTAAAAACATGCTAAAAATCGACATTTTAGGTGCCAAAAAATCGATATCTCAAATTCAGTCCCAAAACACCCGAAAATTCGATATTTAGGGGACCCAGAAGCGATCTGTACATGCCTACTCCGTGTTAGAGTATTTTCAAAATACATGCTCAAAACATACTGAAAATCGATCTTTTAGGTGCACAAAAGTCGATATGAGCATGCATCTTCAGTACCCGTTTATATCTCAAATTCAGGCTCAAAACACCCGAAAATTCAATATTTTGGGGTCCCAGAAGCAATCTGTACATGCCTACTCAGTGTTAGAGTATTTTCAAAATACAGGCCCAAAACATGCTGAAAATCGATATTTTAGATGCCCAAAGTCAATATGTGCATGTATCTTCTGTACCCGTTTATATCTCAAATTCAGTCTCAAAACACCCGAAAATTCAATATTTTGGGGTCCCAGAAGCAATCTGTACATGCCTACTCAGTGTTAGAGTATTTTCAAAATACAGGCCCAAAACATGCTGAAAATCGATATTTTAGATGCCCAAAGCCAATATCTGCATGTATCTTCTGTACCCGTTTATATCTCAAATTCTGGCCCTAAACACCCGAAAATTCGATATTTTGGGGTCCCAGAAGCAATCTGTACATGCCTACTCAGTGCTAGAATAATTTCAAAGTATAGGCTAAAAATATGCTAAAAATCGATCTTTTAGGTGCCAAAAAGTCGATATCTCAAATTCAGTCCCAAAACACCCGAAAATTCAATATTTTGGGGTCCCAAAAGCAATCTGTACATGCCTACTCAGTGTTAGAGTATTTTAAAAATACAGGCCCAAAACATGCTGAAAATCGATATTTTAGATGCCCAAAGTCAATATGTGCATGTATCTTCTGTACCCGTTTATATCTCAAATTCAGGCTCAAAACACCCGAAAATTCAATATTTTGGGGTCCCAGAAGCAATCTGTACAGTGCTAGAATATTTTCAAAATATAGGCTAAAAACATGCTAAAAATCTATCTTTTAGGTGCCAAAAAGTCGATATCTCAAATTCAGTCCCAAAACACCCGAAAATTCGATATTTAGGGGTCCCAGAAGCGATCTGTACATGCCTACTCCGTGTTAGAGTATTTTCAAAATACAGGCCCAAAACATGCTGAAAATCGATATTTTAGATGCCCAAAGTCAATATGTGCATGTATCTTCTGTACCCGTTTATATCTCAAATTCAGGCTCAAAACACCCGAAAATTCAATATTTTGGGGTCCCAGAAGCAATCTGTACATGCCTACTCAGTGCTAGAAAATTTTCAAAATATAGGCTAAAAACATGCTAAAAATCGATCTTTTAGGTGCCAAAAAGTCGATATCTCAAATTCAGTCCCAAAACACCCGAAAATTCGATATATAGGGGTCCCAGAAGCGATCTGTACATGCCTACTCCGTGTTAGAGTATTTTCAAAATACATGCTCAAAACATACTGAAAATCGATCTTTTAGGTGCACAAAAGTCGTTATGTGCATGCATCTTCAGTACCCGTTTATATCTCAAATTCAGGCTCAAAACACCCGAAAATTCAATATTTTCGGGTCCCAGAAGCAATCTGTACATGCCTACTCAGTGTTAGAGTATTTTCAAAATACAGGCCCAAAACATGCTAAAAATCGATATTTTAGATGCCAAAAGTCAATATATGCATGTATTTTCTGTACCCGTTTATATCTCAAATTCAGGCTCAAAACACCCGAAAATTCAATATTTAGGGGTCCAATAAGCAATCTGTACATGCCTACTCAGTGCTAGAATATTTTCAAAATATAGGCTTTTATAAAAACATGCTAAAAATCGACATTTTAGGTGCCAAAAAATCGATATCTCAAATTCAGTCCCAAAACACACGAAAATTCGATATTTAGAGGTCCCAGAAGGTATCTGTACATGCCTATTCCTTGTTAGAGTATTTTCAAAATACAGGCCAAAAACATACTGAAAATCGATCTTTTAGGTGCCCAAAAGTCGATATGTGCATGCATCTTCTGTACCCGTTTATATCTCAAATTCTGGCCCTAAACACCCGAAAATTCGATATTTTGGGGTCCCAGAAGCAATCTGTACATGCCTACTCAGTGTTAGAGTATTTCCAAAATTCAGGCCCAAAACATGCTGAAAATCGATATTTTAAGTGCCAAAAAGTCGATATCTCAAATTCAGTCCCAAAACATCCGAAAATTCGATATTTAGGGGTCCCAGAAGCGATCTGTACATGCCTACTCCGTGTTAGAGTATTTTCAAAATACATGCTCAAAACATACTGAAAATCGATCTTTTAGGTGCACAAAAGTCGATATGTGCATGCTTCTTCAGTACCCGTTTATATCTCAAATTCAGGCTCAAAACACCCGAAAATTCAATATTTTGGGGTCCCAGAAGCAATCTGTACATGCCTACTCAGTGTTAGAGTATTTCCAAAATTCAGGCCCAAAACATGCTGAAAATCGATATTTTTGGTGCCCAAAGTCAATATGTGCATGTATCTTCTATACTCGTTTATATCTCAAATTCAGGCTCAAAACACCCGAAAATTCAATATTTTGGGGTCCCAGAAGCAATCTGTACATGCCTACTCAGTGCTAGAATAATTTCAAAATATAGGCTAAAAACATGCTAAAAATCGATCTTTTAGGTGCCAAAAAGTCGATATCTCAAATTCAGTCCCAAAACAACCGAAAATTCGATATTTAGGGGTCCCAGAAGCGATCTGTACATGCCTACTCCGTGTTAGAGTATTTTCAAAATGCATGCTGAAAACATACTGAAAATCGATCTTTTAGGTGCACAAAAGTCATGCATCTTCAGTACCCGTTTATATCTCAAATTCAGGCTCAAAACACCCGAAAATTCAATATTTTGGGGTCCCAGAAGCAATCTGTACATGCCTACTCAGTGTTAGAGTATTTTCAAAATACAGGCCCAAAACATGCTGAAAATCGATAATTTAGATGACCAAAGTCAATATGTGCATGTATCTTCTGTACCCGTTTATATCTCAAATTCAGGCTCAAAACACCCGAAAATTCAATATTTTGGGGTCCCAGAAGCAATCTGTACATGCCTACACAGTGCTAGAATATTTTCAAAATATAGGCTAAAAACATGCTAAAAATCGACATTTTAGGTGCCAAAAAATCGATATCTCAAATTCAGTCCCAAAACACCCGAAAATTCGATATTTAGGGGACCCAGAAGCGATCTGTACATGCCTACTCCGTGTTAGAGTATTTTCAAAATACATGCTCAAAACATACTGAAAATCGATCTTTTAGGTGCACAAAAGTCGATATGAGCATGCATCTTCAGTACCCGTTTATATCTCAAATTCAGGCTCAAAACACCCGAAAATTCAATATTTTGGGGTCCCAGAAGCAATCTGTACATGCCTACTCAGTGTTAGAGTATTTTCAAAATACAGGCCCAAAACATGCTGAAAATCGATATTTTAGATGCCCAAAGTCAATATGTGCATGTATCTTCTGTACCCGTTTATATCTCAAATTCTGGCCCTAAACACCCGAAAATTCGATATTTTGGGGTCCCAGAAGCAATCTGTACATGCCTACTCAGTGCTAGAATATTTTCAAAATATAGGCTAAAAACATGCTAAAAATCGATCTTTTAGGTGCCAAAAAGTCGATATCTCAAATTCAGTCCCAAAACACCCGACAATTCGATATATTGGGGTCCCAGAAGCGATCTGTACATGCCTACTCCGTGTTAGAGTATTTTCAAAATTCAGGCCCAAAACATGCTGAAAATCGATATTTTTGGTGCCCAAAGTCAATATGTGCATGTATCTTCTGTACCCGTTTATATCTCAAATTCAGGCTCAAAACACCCGAAAATACAATATTTTGGGGTCCCAGAAGCAATCTGTACATGCCTACTCAGTGCTAGAATATTTTCAAAATATAGGCTAAAAACATGCTAAAAATCGATATTTTAAGTGCCAAAAAGTCGATATCTCAAATTCAGTCCCAAAACATCCGAAAATTCGATATTTAGGGGTCCCAGAAGCGATCTGTACATGCCTACTCCGTGTTAGAGTATTTTCAAAATACATGCTCAAAACATACTGAAAATCGATCTTTTAGGTGCACAAAAGTCGATATGTGCATGCTTCTTCAGTACCCGTTTATATCTCAAATTCAGGCTCAAAACACCCGAAAATTCAATATTTTGGGGTCCCAGAAGCAATCTGTACATGCCTACTCAGTGTTAGAGTATTTTCAAAATACAGGCCCAAAACATGCTGAAAATCGATATTTTAGATGCCCAAAGTCAATATGTGCATGTATCTTCTGTACCCGTTTATATCTCAAATTCAGGCTCAAAACACCCGAAAATTCAATATTTTGGGGTCCCAGAAGCAATCTGTACATGCCTACACAGTGCTAGAATATTTTCAAAATATAGGCTAAAAACATGCTAAAAATCGACATTTTAGGTGCCAAAAATCGATATCTCAAATTCAGTCCCAAAACACCCGAAAATTCGATTTTTAGAGGTCCCAGAAGGTATCTCTACATGCCTACTCCGTGTTAGAGTATTTTCAAAATACAGGCCAAAAACATACTGAAAATCGATCTTTTAGGTGCCCAAAAGTCGATATGTGCATGCATCTTCTGTACCCGTTTATATCTCAAATTCTGGCCCTAAACACCCGAAAATTCGATATTTTGGGGTCCCAGAAGCGATCTGTACATGCCTACTCAGTGCTAGAATATTTTCAAAATATAGGCTTAAAACATGCTAAAAATCGATCTTTTAGGTGCCAAAAAGTCGATATCTCAAATTCAGTCCCAAAACACCCGAAAATTCGATATTTAGGGGCCCCAGAAGCGATCTGTACATGCCTACTCCGTGTTAGAGTATTTTCAAAATACAGGCCAAAAACATACTGAAAATCGATCTTTTAGGTGCCCAAAAGTCGATATGTGCATGCATCTTCTGTACCCGTTTATATCTCAAATTCTGGCCCTAAACACCCGAAAATTCGATATTTTGGGGTCCCAGAAGCAATCTGTACATGCCTACTCAGTGTTAGAGTATTTCCAAAATTCAGGCCCAAAACATGCTGAAAATCGATATTTTTGGTGCCCAAAGTCAATATGTGCATGTATCTTCTATACTCGTTTATATCTCAAATTCAGGCTCAAAACACCCGAAAATTCAATATTTTGGGGTCCCAGAAGCAATCTGTACATGCCTACTCAGTGCTAGAATAATTTCAAAATATAGGCTAAAAACATGCTAAAAATCGATCTTTTAGGTGCCAAAAAGTCGATATCTCAAATTCAGTCCCAAA
This sequence comes from Petrolisthes cinctipes, assembly GCA_033782935.1. NCBI lineage: Eukaryota > Metazoa > Arthropoda > Malacostraca > Decapoda > Porcellanidae > Petrolisthes > Petrolisthes cinctipes. The sequence goes on from JAWQEG010000068.1 coordinate 947,490, forward strand.
ACAACCGAAAATTTGATATTTAGGGGTCCCAGAAGCGATCTGTACATGCCTACTCCGTGTTAGAGTATTTTCAAAATGCATGCTGAAAACATACTGAAAATCGATCTTTTAGGTGCACAAAAGTCGATATGTTCATGCATCTTCAGTACCCGTTTATATCTCAAATTCAGGCTAAAAACACCCGAAAATTCAATATTTTGGGGTCCCAGAAGCAATCTGTACATGCCTACTCAGTGTTAGAGTATTTTCAAAATACAGGCCCAAAACATGCTGAAAATCGATAATTTAGATGACCAAAGTCAATATGTGCATGTATCTTCTGTACCCGTTTATATCTCAAATTCAGGCTCAAAACACCCGAAAATTCAATATTTTGGGGTCCCAGAAGCAATCTGTACATGCCTACACAGTGCTAGAATATTTTCAAAATATAGGCTAAAAACATGCTAAAAATCGACATTTTAGGTGCCAAAAAATCGATATCTCAAATTCAGTCCCAAAACACCCGAAAATTCGATATTTAGGGGACCCAGAAGCGATCTGTACATGCCTGCTCCGTGTTAGAGTATTTTCAAAATACATGCTCAAAACATACTGAAAATCGATCTTTTAGGTGCACAAAAGTCGATATGAGCATGCATCTTCAGTACCCGTTTATATCTCAAATTCAGGCTCAAAACACCCGAAAATTCAATATTTTGGGGTCCCAGAAGCAATCTGTACATGCCTACTCAGTGTTAGAGTATTTTCAAAATACAGGCCCAAAACATGCTGAAAATCGATATTTTAGATGCCCAAAGTCAATATGTGCATGTATCTTCTGTACCCGTTTATATCTCAAATTCAGGCTCAAAACACCCGAAAATTCAATATTTTGGGGTCCCAGAAGCAATCTGTACATGCCTACTCAGTGTTAGAGTATTTTCAAAATACAGGCCCAAAACATGCTGAAAATCGATATTTTAGATGCCCAAAGTCAATATGTGCATGTATCTTCTGTACCCGTTTATATCTCAAATTCAGGCTCAAAACACCCGAAAATTCAATATTTTGGGGTCCCTGAAGCAATCTGTACATGCCTACACAGTGCTAGAATATTTTCAAAATATAGGCTAAAAACATGCTAAAAATCGACATTTTAGGTGCCAAAAATCGATATCTCAAATTCAGTCCCAAAACACCCGAAAATTCGATATTTAGAGGTCCCAGAAGGTATCTCTACATGCCTACACCGTGTTAGAGTATTTTCAAAATACAGGCCAAAAACATACTGAAAATCGATCTTTTAGGTGCCCAAAAGTCGATATGTGCATGCATCTTCTGTACCCGTTTATATCTCAAATTCTGGCCCTAAACACCCGAAAATTCGATATTTTGGGGTCCCAGAAGCGATCTGTACATGCCTACTCAGTGCTAGAATATTTTCAAAATATAGGCTTAAAACATGCTAAAAATCGATCTTTTAGGTGCCAAAAAGTCGATATCTCAAATTCAGTCCCAAAACACCCGAAAATTCGATATTTAGGGGCCCCAGAAGCGATCTGTACATGCCTACTCCGTGTTAGAGTATTTTCAAAATACAGGCCAAAAACATACTGAAAATCGATCTTTTAGGTGCCCAAAAGTCGATATGTGCATGCATCTTCTGTACCCGTTTATATCTCAAATTCTGGCCCTAAACACCCGAAAATTCGATATTTTGGGGTCCCAGAAGCAATCTGTACATGCCTACTCAGTGTTAGAGTATTTCCAAAATTCAGGCCCAAAACATGCTGAAAATCGATATTTTTGGTGCCCAAAGTCAATATGTGCATGTATCTTCTATACTCGTTTATATCTCAAATTCAGGCTCAAAACACCCGAAAATTCAATATTTTGGGGTCCCAGAAGCAATCTGTACATGCCTACACAGTGCTAGAATATTTTCAAAATATAGGCTAAAAACATGCTAAAAATCGACATTTTAGGTGCCAAAAAATCGATATCTCAAATTCAGTCCCAAAACACCCGAAAATTCGATATTTAGGGGACCCAGAAGCGATCTGTACATGCCTACTCCGTATTAGAGTATTTTCAAAATACATGCTCAAAACATACTGAAAATCGATCTTTTAGGTGCACAAAAGTCGATATGAGCATGCATCTTCAGTACCCGTTTATATCTCAAATTCAGGCTCAAAACACCCGAAAATTCAATATTTTGGGGTCCCAGAAGCAATCTGTACATGCCTACTCAGTGTTAGAGTATTTTCAAAATACAGGCCCAAAACATGCTGAAAATCGATATTTTAGATGCCCAAAGTCAATATGTGCATGTATCTTCTGTACCCGTTTATATCTCAAATTCAGGCTCAAAATACCCGAAAATTCAATATTTTGGGGTCCCAGAAGCAATCTGTACATGCCTACTCAGTGTTAGAGTATTTTCAAAATACAGGCCCAAAACATGCTGAAAATCGATATTTTAGATGCCCAAAGCCAATATCTGCATGTATCTTCTGTACCCGTTTATATCTCAAATTCTGGCCCTAAACACCCGAAAATTCGATATTTTGGGGTCCCAGAAGCAATCTGTACATGCCTACTCAGTGCTAGAATATTTTCAAAATATAGGCTAAAAACATGCTAAAAATCGATCTTTTAGGTGCCAAAAAGTCGATATCTCAAATTCAGTCCCAAAACACCCGAAAATTCGATATTTAGGGGTCCCAGAAGCGATCTGTACATGCCTACTCCGTGTTAGAGTATTTTCAAAATACATGCTCAAAACATACTGAAAATCGATCTTTTAGGTGCACAAAAGTCGATATGTGCAAGCATCTTCAGTACCCGTTTATATCTCAAATTCGTGCTCAAAACACCCGAAAATTCAATATTTTGGGGTCCCATAAGCAATCTGTACATGCCTACTCAGTGTTAGAGTATTTTCAAAATACAGACCCAAAACATGCTGAAAATCGATCTTTTAGGTGCACAAAAGTCGATATGTGCATGCATCTTCAGTACCCGTTTATATCTCAAATTCAGGCTCAAAACACCCGAAAATTCGATATTTAGGGGTCCCAGAAGCGATCTGAACATGCCTACTCCGTGTTAGAGTATTTTCAAAATACATGCTCAAAACATACTGAAAATCGATCTTTTAGGTGCACAAAAGTCGATATGTGCATGCATCTTCTGTACCCGTTTATATCTCAAATTCAGGCTCAAAACACCCGAAAATTCAATATTTTGGGGTCCCAGAAGCAATCTGTACATGCCTACAGTGCTAGAATATTTTCAAAATATAGGCTAAAAACATGCTAAAAATCGACATTTTAGGTGCCAAAAAATCGATATCTCAAATTCAGTCCCAAAACACCCGAAAATTCGATATTTAGAGGTCCCAGAAGGTATCTATACATGCCTACTCCGTGTTAGAGTATTTTCAAAATAAAGGCCAAAAACATACTGAAAATCGATCTTTTAGGAGCCCAAAAGTCGATATGTGCATGCATCTTCTGTACCCGTTTATATCTCAAATTCTGGCCTAAACACCCGAAAATTCGATATTTTGGGGTCCCAGAAGCGATCTGTACATGCCTACTCCGTGTTAGAGTATTTTCAAAATTCAGGCCCAAAACATGCTGAAAATCGATATTTTTGGTGCCCAAAAGTCGATATGTGCAAGCATCTTCAGTACCCGTTTATATCTCAAATTCAGGCTCAAAACATCCGAAAATTCAATATTTTGGGGTCCCATAAGCAATCTGTACATGCCTACTCAGTGTTAGAGTATTTTCAAAATACAGACCCAAAACATGCTGAAAATCGATATTTTAGATGCCCAAAGTCAATATGTGCATGTATCTTCTATACCCGTTTATATCCCAAATTCAGGCTCAAAACACCCGAAAATTCAATATTTTGGGGTCCCAGAAGCAATCTGTACATGCCTACTCAGTGCTAGAATAATTTCAAAGTATAGGCTAAAAATATGCTAAAAATCGATCTTTTAGGTGCCAAAAAGTCGATATCTCAAATTCAGTCCCAAAACACCCGAAAATTCAATATTTTGGGGTCCCAAAAGCAATCTGTACATGCCTACTCAGTGTTAGAGTATTTTAAAAATACAGGCCCAAAACATGCTGAAAATCGATATTTTAGATGCCCAAAGTCAATATGTGCATGTATCTTCTGTACCCGTTTATATCTCAAATTCAGGCTCAAAACACCCGAAAATTCAATATTTTGGGGTCCCAGAAGCAATCTGTACAGTGCTAGAATATTTTCAAAATATAGGCTAAAAACATGCTAAAAATCTATCTTTTTGGTGCCAAAAAGTCGATATCTCAAATTCAGTCCCAAAACACCCGAAAATTCGATATTTAGGGGTCCCAGAAGCGATCTGTACATGCCTACTCCGTGTTAGAGTATTTTCAAAATACAGGCCCAAAACATGCTGAAAATCGATATTTTAGATGCCCAAAGTCAATATGTGCATGTATCTTCTGTACCCGTTTATATCTCAAATTCAGGCTCAAAACACCCGAAAATTCAATATTTTGGGGCCCAGAAGCAATCTGTACATGCCTACTCAGTGCTAGAAAATTTTCAAAATATAGGCTAAAAACATGCTAAAAATCGATCTTTTAGGTGCCAAAAAGTCGATATCTCAAATTCAGTCCCAAAACACCCGAAAATTCGATATTTAGGGGTCCCAGAAGCGATCTGTACATGCCTACTCCGTGTTAGAGTATTTTCAAAATACATGCTCAAAACATACTGAAAATCGATCTTTTAGGTGCACAAAAGTCGTTATGTGCATGCATCTTCAGTACCCGTTTATATCTCAAATTCAGGCTCAAAACACCCGAAAATTCAATATTTTCGGGTCCCAGAAGCAATCTGTACATGCCTACTCAGTGTTAGAGTATTTTCAAAATACAGGCCCAAAACATGCTAAAAATCGATAATTTAGATGCCAAAAGTCAATATATGCATGTATTTTCTGTACCCGTTTATATCTCAAATTCAGGCTCAAAACACCCGAAAATTCAATATTTAGGGGTCCAATAAGCAATCTGTACATGCCTACTCAGTGCTAGAATATTTTCAAAATATAGGCTTTTATAAAAACATGCTAAAAATCGACATTTTAGGTGCCAAAAAATCGATATCTCAAATTCAGTCCCAAAACACACGAAAATTCGATATTTAGAGGTCCCAGAAGGTATCTGTACATGCCTATTCCTTGTTAGAGTATTTTCAAAATACAGGCCAAAAACATACTGAAAATCGATCTTTTAGGTGCCCAAAAGTCGATATGTGCATGCATCTTCTGTACCCGTTTATATCTCAAATTCTGGCCCTAAACACCCGAAAATTCGATATTTTGGGGTCCCATAAGCAATCTGTACATGCCTACTCAGTGTTAGAGTATTTCCAAAATTCAGGCCCAAAACATGCTGAAAATCGATATTTTTGGTGCCAAAAAGTCGATATCTCAAATTCAGTCCCAAAACACCCGAAAATTCGATATTTAGGGGACCCAGAAGCGATCTGTACATGCCTACTCCGTGTTAGAGTATTTTCAAAATACATGCTCAAAACATACTGAAAATCGATCTTTTAGGTGCACAAAAGTCGATATGAGCATGCATCTTCAGTACCCGTTTATATCTCAAATTCAGGCTCAAAACACCCGAAAATTCAATATTTTGGGGTCCCAGAAGCAATCTGTACATGCCTACTCAGTGTTAGAGTATTTTCAAAATACAGGCCCAAAACATGCTGAAAATCGATATTTTAGATGCCCAAAGTCAATATGTGCATGTATCTTCTGTACCCGTTTATATCTCAAATTCAGTCTCAAAACACCCGAAAATTCAATATTTTGGGGTCCCAGAAGCAATCTGTACATGCCTACTCAGTGTTAGAGTATTTTCAAAATACAGGCCCAAAACATGCTGAAAATCGATATTTTAGATGCCCAAAGCCAATATCTGCATGTATCTTCTGTACCCATTTATATCTCAAATTCTGGCCCTAAACACCCGAAAATTCGATATTTTGGGGTCCCAGAAGCAATCTGTACATGCCTACTCAGTGCTAGAATAATTTCAAAGTATAGGCTAAAAATATGCTAAAAATCGATCTTTTAGGTGCCAAAAAGTCGATATCTCAAATTCAGTCCCAAAACACCCGAAAATTCAATATTTTGGGGTCCCAAAAGCAATCTGTACATGCCTACTCAGTGTTAGAGTATTTTAAAAATACAGGCCCAAAACATGCTGAAAATCGATATTTTAGATGCCCAAAGTCAATATGTGCATGTATCTTCTGTACCCGTTTATATCTCAAATTCAGGCTCAAAACACCCGAAAATTCAATATTTTGGGGTCCCAGAAGCAATCTGTACAGTGCTAGAATATTTTCAAAATATAGGCTAAAAACATGCTAAAATCTATCTTTTAGGTGCCAAAAAGTCGATATCTCAAATTCAGTCCCAAAACACCCGAAAATTCGATATTTAGGGGTCCCAGAAGCGATCTGTACATGCCTACTCCGTGTTAGAGTATTTTCAAAATACAGGCCCAAAACATGCTGAAAATCGATATTTTAGATGCCCAAAGTCAATATGTGCATGTATCTTCTGTACCCGTTTATATCTCAAATTCAGGCTCAAAACACCCGAAAATTCAATATTTTGGGGTCCCAGAAGCAATCTGTACATGCCTACTCAGTGCTAGAAAATTTTCAAAATATAGGCTAAAAACATGCTAAAAATCGATCTTTTAGGTGCCAAAAAGTCGATATCTCAAATTCAGTCCCAAAACACCCGAAAATTCGATATTTAGGGGTCCCAGAAGCGATCTGTACATGCCTACTCCGTGTTAGAGTATTTTCAAAATACATGCTCAAAACATACTGAAAATCGATCTTTTAGGTGCACAAAAGTCGTTATGTGCATGCATCTTCAGTACCCGTTTATATCTCAAATTCAGGCTCAAAACACCCGAAAATTCAATATTTTCTGGTCCAAGAAGCAATCTGTACATGCCTACTCAGTGTTAGAGTATTTTCAAAATACAGGCCCAAAACATGCTAAAAATCGATATTTTAGATGCCAAAAGTCAATATATGCATGTATTTTCTGTACCCGTTTATATCTCAAATTCAGGCTCAAAACACCCGAAAATTCAATATTTAGGGGTCCAATAAGCAATCTGTACATGCCTACTCAGTGCTAGAATATTTTCAAAATATAGGCTTTTATAAAAACATGCTAAAAATCGACATTTTAGGTGCCAAAAAATCGATATCTCAAATTCAGTCCCAAAACACACGAAAATTCGATATTTAGAGGTCCCAGAAGGTATCTGTACATGCCTATTCCTTGTTAGAGTATTTTCAAAATACAGGCCAAAAACATACTGAAAATCGATCTTTTAGGTGCCCAAAAGTCGATATGTGCATGCATCTTCTGTACCCGTTTATATCTCAAATTCTGGCCCTAAACACCCGAAAATTCGATATTTTGGGGTCCCAGAAGCAATCTGTACATGCCTACTCAGTGTTAGAGTATTTCCAAAATTCAGGCCCAAAACATGCTGAAAATCGATATTTTAAGTGCCAAAAAGTCGATATCTCAAATTCAGTCCCAAAACATCCGAAAATTCGATATTTAGGGGTCCCAGAAGCGATCTGTACATGCCTACTCCGTGTTAGAGTATTTTCAAAATACATGCTCAAAACATACTGAAAATCGATCTTTTAGGTGCACAAAAGTCGATATGTGCATGCTTCTTCAGTACCCGTTTATATCTCAAATTCAGGCTCAAAACACCCGAAAATTCAATATTTTGGGGTCCCAGAAGCAATCTGTACATGCCTACTCAGTGTTAGAGTATTTTCAAAATACAGGCCCAAAACATGCTGAAAATCGATATTTTAGATGCCCAAAGTCAATATGTGCATGTATCTTCTGTACCCGTTTATATCTCAAATTCAGGCTCAAAACACCCGAAAATTCAATATTTTGGGGTCCCTGAAGCAATCTGTACATGCCTACACAGTGCTAGAATATTTTCAAAATATAGGCTAAAAACATGCTAAAAATCGACATTTTAGGTGCCAAAAATCGATATCTCAAATTCAGTCCCAAAACACCCGAAAATTCGATATTTAGAGGTCCCAGAAGGTATCTCTACATGCCTACTCCGTGTTAGAGTATTTTCAAAATACAGGCCAAAAACATACTGAAAATCGATCTTTTAGGTGCCCAAAAGTCGATATGTGCATGCATCTTCTGTACCCGTTTATATCTCAAATTCTGGCCCTAAACACCCGAAAATTCGATATTTTGGGGTCCCAGAAGCGATCTGTACATGCCTACTCAGTGCTAGAATATTTTCAAAATATAGGCTTAAAACATGCTAAAAATCGATCTTTTAGGTGCCAAAAAGTCGATATCTCAAATTCAGTCCCAAAACACCCGAAAATTCGATATTTAGGGGCCCCAGAAGCGATCTGTACATGCCTACTCCGTGTTAGAGTATTTTCAAAATACAGGCCAAAAACATACTGAAAATCTATCTTTTAGGTGCCCAAAAGTCGATATGTGCATGCATCTTCTGTACCCGTTTATATCTCAAATTCTGGCCCTAAACACCCGAAAATTCGATATTTTGGGGTCCCAGAAGCAATCTGTACATGCCTACTCAGTGTTAGAGTATTTCCAAAATTCAGGCCCAAAACATGCTGAAAATCGATATTTTTGGTGCCCAAAGTCAATATGTGCATGTATCTTCTATACTCGTTTATATCTCAAATTCAGGCTCAAAACACCCGAAAATTCAATATTTTGGGGTCCCAGAAGGAATCTGTACATGCCTACTCAGTGCTAGAATAATTTTAAAATATAGGCTAAAAACATGCTAAAAATCGATCTTTTAGGTGCCAAAAAGTCGATATCTCAAATTCAGTCCCAAAACAACCGAAAATTCGATATTTAGGGGTCCCAGAAGCGATCTGTACATGCCTACTCCGTGTTAGAGTATTTTCAAAATGCATGCTGAAAACATACTGAAAATCGATCTTTTAGGTGCACAAAAGTCGATATGTTCATGCATCTTCAGTACCCGTTTATATCTCAAATTCAGGCTCAAAACACCCGAAAATTCAATATTTTGGGGTCCCAGAAGCAATCTGTACATGCCTACTCAGTGTTAGAGTATTTTCAAAATACAGGCCCAAAACATGCTGAAAATCGATAATTTAGATGACCAAAGTCAATATGTGCATGTATCTTCTGTACCCGTTTATATCTCAAATTCAGGCTCAAAACACCCGAAAATTCAATATTTTGGGGTCCCAGAAGCAATCTGTACATGCCTACACAGTGCTAGAATATTTTCAAAATATAGGCTAAAAACATGCTAAAAATCGACATTTTAGGTGCCAAAAAATCGATATCTCAAATTTAGTCCCAAAACACCCGAAAATTCGATATTTAGGGGACCCAGAAGCGATCTGTACATGCCTACTCCGTGTTAGAGTATTTTCAAAATACATGCTCAAAACATACTGAAAATCGATCTTTTAGGTGCACAAAAGTCGATATGAGCATGCATCTTCAGTACCCGTTTATATCTCAAATTCAGGCTCAAAACACCCGAAAATTCAATATTTTGGGGTCCCAGAAGCAATCTGTACATGCCTACTCAGTGTTAGAGTATTTTCAAAATACAGGCCCAAAACATGCTGAAAATCGATATTTTAGATGCCCAAAGTCAATATGTGCATGTATCTTCTGTACCCGTTTATATCTCAAATTCTGGCCCTAAACACCCGAAAATTCGATATTTTGGGGTCCCAGAAGCAATCTGTACATGCCTACTCAGTGCTAGAATATTTTCAAAATATAGGCTAAAAACATGCTAAAAATCGATCTTTTAGGTGCCAAAAAGTCGATATCTCAAATTCAGTCCCAAAACACCCGACAATTCGATATATTGGGGTCCCAGAAGCGATCTGTACATGCCTACTCCGTGTTAGAGTATTTTCAAATTTCAGGCCCAAAACATGCTGAAAATCGATATTTTTGGTGCCCAAAGTCAATATGTGCATGTATCTTCTGTACCCGTTTATATCTCAAATTCAGGCTCAAAACACCCGAAAATACAATATTTTGGGGTCCCAGAAGCAATCTGTACATGCCTACTCAGTGCTAGAATATTTTCAAAATATAGGCTAAAAACATGCTAAAAATCGATATTTTAAGTGCCAAAAAGTCGATATCTCAAATTCAGTCCCAAAACATCCGAAAATTCGATATTTAGGGGTCCCAGAAGCGATCTGTACATGCCTACTCCGTGTTAGAGTATTTTCAAAATACATGCTCAAAACATACTGAAAATCGATCTTTTAGGTGCACAAAAGTCGATATGTGCATGCTTCTTCAGTACCCGTTTATATTTCAAATTCAGGCTCAAAACACCCGAAAATTCAAAATTTTGGGGTCCCAGAAGCAATCTGTACATGCCTACTCAGTGTTAGAGTATTTTCACAATACAGGCCCAAAACATGCTGAAAATCGATATTTTAGATGCCCAAAGTCAATATGTGCATGTATCTTCTGTACCCGTTTATATCTCAAATTCAGGCTCAAAACACCCGAAAATTCAATATTTTGGGGTCCCAGAAGCAATCTGTACATGCCTACACAGTGCTAGAATATTTTCAAAATATAGGCTAAAAACATGCTAAAAATCGACATTTTAGGTGCCAATAATCGATATCTCAAATTCAGTCCCAAAACACCCGAAAATTCGATATTTAGAGGTCCCAGAAGGTATCTCTACATGCCTACTCCGTGTTAGAGTATTTTCAAAATACAGGCCAAAAACATACTGAAAATCGATCTTTTAGGTGCCCAAAAGTCGATATGTGCATGCATCTTCTGTACCCGTTTATATCTCAAATTCTGGCCCTAAACACCCGAAAATTCGATATTTTGGGGTCCCAGAAGCGATCTGTACATGCCTACTCAGTGCTAGAATATTTTCAAAATATAGGCTTAAAACATGCTAAAAATCGATCTTTTAGGTGCCAAAAAGTCGATATCTCAAATTCAGTCCCAAAACACCCGAAAATTCGATATTTAGGGGCCCCAGAAGCGATCTGTACATGCCTACTCCGTGTTAGAGTATTTTCAAAATACAGGCCAAAAACATACTGAAAATCGATTTTTTAGGTGCCCAAAAGTCGATATGTGCATGCATCTTCTGTACCCGTTTATATCTCAAATTCTGGCCCTAAACACCCGAAAATTCGATATTTTGGGGTCCCAGAAGCAATCTGTACATGCCTACTCAGTGTTAGAGTATTTCCAAAATTCAGGCCCAAAACATGCTGAAAATCGATATTTTTGGTGCCCAAAGTCAATATGTGCATGTATCTTCTATACTCGTTTATATCTCAAATTCAGGCTCAAAACACCCGAAAATTCAATATTTTGGGGTCCCAGAAGCAATCTGTACATGCCTACTCAGTGCTAGAATAATTTCAAAATATAGGCTAAAAACATGCTAAAAATCGATCTTTTAGGTGCCAAAAAGTCGATATCTCAAATTCAGTCCCAAAACAACCGAAAATTCGATATTTAGGGGTCCCAGAAGCGATCTGTACATGCCTACTCCGTGTTAGAGTATTTTCAAAATGCATGCTGAAAACATACTGAAAATCGATCTTTTAGGTGCACAAAAGTCAATATGTTCATGCATCTTCAGTACCCGTTTATATCTCAAATTCAGGCTAAAAACACCCGAAAATTCAATATTTTGGGGTCCCAGAAGCAATCTGTACATGCCTACTCAGTGTTAGAGTATTTTCAAAATACAGGCCCAAAACATGCTGAAAATCGATAATTTAGATGACCAAAGTCAATATGTGCATGTATCTTCTGTACCCGTTTATATCTCAAATTCAGGCTCAAAACACCCGAAAATTCAATATTTTGGGGTCCCAGAAGCAATCTGTACATGCCTACACAGTGCTAGAATATTTTCAAAATATAGGCTAAAAACATGCTAAAAATCGACATTTTAGGTGCCAAAAAATCGATATCTCAAATTCAGTCCCAAAACACCCGAAAATTCGATATTTAGGGGACCCAGAAGCGATCTGTACATGCCTACTCCGTGTTAGAGTATTTTCAAAATACATGCTCAAAACATACTGAAAATCGATCTTTTAGGTGCACAAAAGTCGATATGAGCATGCATCTTCAGTACCCGTTTATATCTCAAATTCAGGCTCAAAACACCCGAAAATTCAATATTTTGGGGTCCCAGAAGCAATCTGTACATGCCTACTCAGTGTTAGAGTATTTTCAAAATACAGGCCCAAAACATGCTGAAAATCGATATTTTAGATGCCCAAAGTCAATATGTGCATGTATCTTCTGTACCCGTTTATATCTCAAATTCAGGCTCAAAACACCCGAAAATTCAATATTTTGGGGTCCCAGAAGCAATCTGTACATGCCTACTCAGTGTTAGAGTATTTTCAAAATACAGGCCCAAAACATGCTGAAAATCGATATTTTAGATGCCCAAAGCCAATATCTGCATGTATCTTCTGTACCCGTTTATATCTCAAATTCTGGCCCTAAACACCCGAAAATTCGATATTTTGGGGTCCCAGAAGCAATCTGTACATGCCTACTCAGTGCTAGAATATTTTAAAAATATAGGCTAAAAACATGCTAAAAATCGATCTTTTAGGTGCCAAAAAGTCGATATCTCAAATTCAGTCCCAAAACACCCGACAATTCGATATATTGGGGTCCCAGAAGCGATCTGTACATGCCTACTCCGTGTTAGAGTATTTTCAAAATTCAGGCCCAAAACATGCTGAAAATCGATATTTTTGGTGCCCAAAGTCAATATGTGCATGTATCTTCTGTACCCGTTTATATCTCAAATTCAGGCTCAAAACACCCGAAAATTCAATATTTTGGGGTCCCAGAAGCAATCTGTACATGCCTACTCAGTGCTAGAATATTTTCAAAATATAGGCTAAAAACATGCTAAAAATCGATATTTTAAGTGCCAAAAAGTCGATATCTCAAATTCAGTCCCAAAACATCCGAAAATTCGATATTTAGGGGTCCCAGAAGCGATCTGTACATGCCTACTCCGTGTTAGAGTATTTTCAAAATACATGCTCAAAACATACTGAAAATCGATCTTTTAGGTGCACAAAAGTCGATATGTGCATGCTTCTTCAGTACCCGTTTATATCTCAAATTCAGGCTCAAAACACCCGAAAATTCAATATTTTGGGGTCCCAGAAGCAATCTGTACATGCCTACTCAGTGCTAGAATATTTTCAAAATATAGGCTTAAAACATGCTAAAAATCGATCTTTTAGGTGCCAAAAAGTCGATATCTCAAATTCAGTCCCAAAACACCCGAAAATTCGATATTTAGGGGCCCCAGAAGCGATCTGTACATGCCTACTCCGTGTTAGAGTATTTTCAAAATACATGCTCAAAACATACTGAAAATCGATCTTTTAGGTGCACAAAAGTCGATATGTGCATGCATCTTCAGTACCCGTTTATATCTCAAATTCAGGCTCAAAACACCCGAAAATTCAATATTTTGGGGTCCCAGAAGCAATCTGTACATGCCTACTCAGTGTTAGAGTATTTTCAAAATACAGGCCCAAAACATGCTGAAAATCGATATTTTAGATGCCCAAAGTCAATATGTGCATGTATCTTCTGTACCCGTTTATATCTCAAATTCAGGCTCAAAACACCCGAAAATTCAATATTTTGGGGTCCCAGAAGCAATCTGTACATGCCTACTCAGTGCTAGAATATTTTCAAAATATAGGCTAAAAACATGCTAAAAATCGATATTTTAGGTGCCAAAAAGTCGATATCTCAAATTCAGTCCCAAAACACCCGAAAATTCAATATTTAGGGGTCCCAGAAGCGATCTGTACATGCCTACTCCGTGTTAGAGTATTTTCAAAATACATGCTCAAAGCATACTGAAAATCGATCTTTTAGGTGCCCAAAAGTCGATATGTGCATGCATCTTCAGTACCCGTTTATATCTCAAATTCAGGCTCAAAACACCCGAAAATTCAATATTTTGGGGTCCAAGAAGCAATCTGCACATGCCTACTCAGTGCTAGAATATTTACAAAATATAGGCTAAAAACATGCTAAAAATCGATATTATAGGTGCCAAAAAATCGATATCTCAAATTCAGACCCATAACACCCAAAAATTCGATATTTAGAGGTCCCAGAAGGTATCTCTACATGACTACTCCGTGTTAGAGTATTTTCAAAATACAGGCCAAAAACATACTGAAAATCGATCTTTTAGGTGCCCAAAAGTCGATATGTGCATGCATCTTCTGTACTCGTTTATATCTCAAATTCTGGCCCTAAACACCCGAAAATTCGATATTTTGGGGTCCCAGAAACGATCTGTACATGACTACTCCGTGTTAGAGTATTTTCAAAATTCAGGCACAAAACATGCTAAAAATCGATATTTTTGGTGCCCAAAGTCAATATGTGCATGTATCTTCTGTACCCGTTTATATCTCAAATTCAGGCTCAAAACACCCGAAAATACAATATTTTGGGGTCCCAGAAGCAATCTGTACATGCCTACTCAGTGCTAGAATATTTTCAAAATATAGGCTAAAAACATGCTAAAAATCGATATTTTAAGTGCCAAAAAGTCGATATCTCAAATTCAGTCCCAAAACATCCGAAAATTCGATATTTAGGGGTCCCAGAAGCGATCTGTACATGCCTACTCCGTGTTAGAGTATTTTCAAAATACATGCTCAAAACATACTGAAAATCGATCTTTTAGGTGCACAAAAGTCGATATGTGCATGCTTCTTCAGTACCCGTTTATATCTCAAATTCAGGCTCAAAACACCCGAAAATTCAATATTTTGGGGTCCCAGAAGCAATCTGTACATGCCTACTCAGTGTTAGAGTATTTTAAAAATACAGGCCCAAAACATGCTGAAAATCGATATTTTAGATGCCCAAAGTCAATATGTGCATGTATCTTCTGTACCCGTTTATATCTCAAATTCAGGCTCAAAACACCCGAAAATTCAATATTTTGGGGTCCCAGAAGCAATCTGTACATGCCTACACAGTGCTAGAATATTTTCAAAATATAGGCTAAAAACATGCTAAAAATCGACATTTTAGGTGCCAAAAATCGATATCTCAAATTCAGTCCCAAAACACCCGAAAATTCGATATTTAGAGGTCCCAGAAGGTATCTCTACATGCCTACTCCGTGTTAGAGTATTTTCAAAATACAGGCCAAAAACATACTGAAAATCGATCTTTTAGGTGCCCAAAAGTCGATATGTGCATGCATCTTCTGTACCCGTTTATATCTCAAATTCTGGCCCTAAACACCCGAAAATTCGATATTTTGGGGTCCCAGAAGCGATCTGTACATGCCTACTCAGTGCTAGAATATTTTCAAAATATAGGCTTAAAACATGCTAAAAATCGATCTTTTAGGTGCCAAAAAGTCGATATCTCAAATTCAGTCCCAAAACACCCGAAAATTCGATATTTAGGGGCCCCAGAAGCGATCTGTACATGCCTACTCCGTGTTAGAGTATTTTCAAAATACAGGCCAAAAACATACTGAAAATCGATCTTTTAGGTGCCCAAAAGTCGATATGTGCATGCATCTTCTGTACCCGTTTATATCTCAAATTCTGGCCCTAAACACCCGAAAATTCTATATTTTGGGGTCCCAGAAGCAATCTGTACATGCCTACTCAGTGTTAGAGTATTTCCAAAATTCAGGCCCAAAACATGCTGAAAATCGATATTTTTGGTGCCCAAAGTCAATATGTTCATGTATCTTCTATACTCGTTTATATCTCAAATTCAGGCTCAAAACATCCGAAAATTCAATATTTTGGGGTCCCAGAAGCAATCTGTACATGCCTACTCAGTGCTAGAATAATTTCAAAATATAGGCTAAAAACATGCTAAAAATCGATCTTTTAGGTGCCAAAAAGTCGATATCTCAAATTCAGTCCCAAAACAACCGAAAATTCGATATTTAGGGGTCCCAGAAGCGATCTGTACATGCCTACTCCGTGTTAGAGTATTTTCAAAATGCATGCTGAAAACATACTGAAAATCGATCTTTTAGGTGCACAAAAGTCGATATGTTCATGCATCTTCAGTACCCGTTTATATCTCAAATTCAGGCTCAAAACACCCGAAAATTCAATATTTTGGGGTCCCAGAAGCAATCTGTACATGCCTACTCAGTGTTAGAGTATTTTCAAAATGCAGGCCCAAAACATGCTGAAAATCGATAATTTAGATGACCAAAGTCAATATGTGCATGTATCTTCTGTACCCGTTTATATCTCAAATTCAGGCTCAAAACACCCGAAAATTCAATATTTTGGGGTCCCAGAAGCAATCTGTACATGCTTACACAGTGCTAGAATATTTTCAAAATATAGGCTAAAAACATGCTAAAAATCGACATTTTAGGTGCCAAAAAATCGATATCTCAAATTCAGTCCCAAAACACCCGAAATTTCGATATTTAGGGGACCCAGAAGCGATCTGTACATGCCTACTCCGTGTTAGAGTATTTTCAAAATACATGCTCAAAACATACTGAAAATCGATCTTTTAGGTGCACAAAAGTCGATATGAGCATGCATCTTCAGTACCCGTTTATATCTCAAATTCAGGCTCAAAACACCCGAAAATTCAATATTTTGGGGTCCCAGAAGCAATCTGTACATGCCTACTCAGTGTTAGAGTATTTTCAAAATACAGGCCCAAAACATGCTGAAAATCGATATTTTAGATGCCCAAAGTCAATATGTGCATGTATCTTCTGTACCCGTTTATATCTCAAATTCAGGCTCAAAACACCCGAAAATTCAATATTTTGGGGTCCCAGAAGCAATCTGTACATGCCTACTCAGTGTTAGAGTATTTTCAAAATACAGGCCCAAAACATGCTGAAAATCGATATTTTAGATGCCCAAAGCCAATATCTGCATGTATCTTCTGTACCCGTTTATATCTCAAATTCTGGCCCTAAACACCCGAAAATTCGATATTTTGGGGTCCCAGAAGCAATCTGTACATGCCTACTCAGTGCTAGAATATTTTAAAAATATAGGCTAAAAACATGCTAAAAATCGATCTTTTAGGTGCCAAAAAGTCGATATCTCAAATTCAGTCCCAAAACACCCGACAATTCGATATATTGGGGTCCCAGAAGCGATCTGTACATGCCTACTCCGTGTTAGAGTATTTTCAAAATTCAGGCCCAAAACATGCTGAAAATCGATATTTTTGGTGCCCAAAGTCAATATGTGCATGTATCTTCTGTACCCGTTTATATCTCAAATTCAGGCTCAAAACACCCGAAAATTCAATATTTTGGGGTCCCAGAAGCAATCTGTACATGCCTACTCAGTGCTAGAATATTTTCAAAATATAGGCTAAAAACATGCTAAAAATCGATATTTTAAGTGCCAAAAAGTCGATATCTCAAATTCAGTCCCAAAACATCCGAAAATTCGATATTTAGGGGTCCCAGAAGCGATCTGTACATGCCTACTCCGTGTTAGAGTATTTTCAAAATACATGCTCAAAACATACTGAAAATCGATCTTTTAGGTGCACAAAAGTCGATATGTGCATGCTTCTTCAGTACCCGTTTATATCTCAAATTCAGGCTCAAAACACCCGAAAATTCAATATTTTGGGGTCCCAGAAGCAATCTGTACATGCCTACTCAGTGCTAGAATATTTTCAAAATATAGGCTTAAAACATGCTAAAAATCGATCTTTTAGGTGCCAAAAAGTCGATATCTCAAATTCAGTCCCAAAACACCCGAAAATTCGATATTTAGGGGCCCCAGAAGCGATCTGTACATGCCTACTCCGTGTTAGAGTATTTTCAAAATACATGCTCAAAACATACTGAAAATCGATCTTTTAGGTGCACAAAAGTCGATATGTGCATGCATCTTCAGTACCCGTTTATATCTCAAATTCAGGCTCAAAACACCCGAAAATTCAATATTTTGGGGTCCCAGAAGCAATCTGTACATGCCTACTCAGTGTTAGAGTATTTTCAAAATACAGGCCCAAAACATGCTGAAAATCGATATTTTAGATGCCCAAAGTCAATATGTGCATGTATCTTCTGTACCCGTTTATATCTCAAATTCAGGCTCAAAACACCCGAAAATTCAATATTTTGGGGTCCCAGAAGCAATCTGTACATGCCTACTCAGTGCTAGAATATTTTCAAAATATAGGCTAAAAACATGCTAAAAATCGATATTTTAGGTGCCAAAAAGTCGATATCTCAAATTCAGTCCCAAAACACCCGAAAATTCAATATTTAGGGGTCCCAGAAGCGATCTGTACATGCCTACTCCGTGTTAGAGTATTTTCAAAATACATGCTCAAAGCATACTGAAAATCGATCTTTTAGGTGCCCAAAAGTCGATATGTGCATGCATCTTCAGTACCCGTTTATATCTCAAATTCAGGCTCAAAACACCCGAAAATTCAATATTTTGGGGTCCAAGAAGCAATCTGCACATGCCTACTCAGTGCTAGAATATTTACAAAATATAGGCTAAAAACATGCTAAAAATCGATATTATAGGTGCCAAAAAATCGATATCTCAAATTCAGACCCATAACACCCAAAAATTCGATATTTAGAGGTCCCAGAAGGTATCTCTACATGACTACTCCGTGTTAGAGTATTTTCAAAATACAGGCCAAAAACATACTGAAAATCGATCTTTTAGGTGCCCAAAAGTCGATATGTGCATGCATCTTCTGTACTCGTTTATATCTCAAATTCTGGCCCTAAACACCCGAAAATTCGATATTTTGGGGTCCCAGAAGCGATCTGTACATGACTACTCCGTGTTAGAGTATTTTCAAAATTCAGGCACAAAACATGCTAAAAATCGATATTTTTGGTGCCCAAAGTCAATATGTGCATGTATCTTCTGTACCCGTTTATATCTCAAATTCAGGCTCAAAACACCTGAAAATTCAAAATTTTGGGGTCCCAGAAGCAATCTGTACATGCCTACTCAGTGCTAGAATATTTTCAAAATATAGGCTAAAAACATGCTAAAAATCGATCTGTTAGGTGCCAAAAAGTCGATATCTCAAATTCAGTCCCAAAACACCCGAAAATTCAATATTTAAAGGTCCCAGAAGGTATCTGTCCATGCCTACTCAGTGTTAGAGTATTTTCAAAATACAGGCCCAAAACATGCTGAAAATCGATAATTTAGATGACCAAAGTCAATATGTGCATGCATCTTCTGTACCCGTTTATATCTCAAATTCTGGCCCTAAACACCCGAAAATTCGATATTTTGGGGTCCCAGAAGCGATCTGTACATGCCTTCTCCGTGTTAGAGTATTTTCAAAATTCATGCCCAAAACATGCTGAAAATCGATATTTTTGGTGCCCAAAGTCAATATGTGCATGTATCTTCTGTACCCGTTTACATCTCAAATTCATGCTCAAAACACCCGAAAATTCAATATTTTGGGGTCCCAGAAGCAATTTGTACATGCCTACTCAGTGCTAGAATATTTTCAAAATATAAGCTAAAAACATGCTAAAAATCGACATTTTAGGTGCCAAAAAGTCGATATCTCAAATTCAGTCCCAAAACACCCGAAAATTCGATATTTAGGGGCCCCAGAAGCGATCTGTACATGCCTACTCCGTGTTAGAGTATTTTCAAAATACATGCTCAAAACATACTGAAAATCGATCTTTTAGGTGCACAAAAGTCGATATGTGCATGCATCTTCAGTACCCGTTTACATCTCAAATTCAGGCTCAAAACACCCGAAAATTCAATATTTTGGGGTCCCAGAAGCAATCTGTACATGCCTACTCAGTGTTAGAGTATTTTCAAAATACAGGCCCAAAACATGCTGAAAATCGATATTTTAGATGCCCAAAGTCAATATGTGCATGTATCTTCTGTACCCGTTTATATCTCAAATTCAGGCTCAAAACACCCGAAAATTCAATATTTTGGGGTCCCAGAAGCAATCTGTACATGCCTACTCAGTGCTAGAATATTTTCAAAATATAGGCTAAAAACATGCTAAAAATCAATATTTTAGGTGCCAAAAAGTCGATATCTCAAATTCAGTCCCAAAACATCCGAAAATTCGATATTTAGGGGTCCCAGAAGCGATCTGTACATGCCTACTCCGTGTTAGAGTATTTTCAAAATACATGCTCAAAACATACTGAAAATCGATCTTTTAGGTGCACAAAAGTCGATATGTGCATGCTTTTTCAGTACCAGTTTATATCTCAAATTCAGGCTTAAAACACCCGAAAATTCAATATTTTGGGGTCCCAGAAGCAATCTGTACATGCCTACTCAGTGTTAGAGTATTTTCAAAATACAGGCCCAAAACATGCTGAAAATCGATATTTTAGATGCCCAAAGTCAATATGTGCATGTATCTTCTGTACCCGTTTATATCTCAAATTCAGGCTCAAAACACCCGAAAATTCAATATTTTGGGGTCCCAGAAGCAATCTGTACATGCCTACTCAGTGCTAGAATATTTTCAAAATACATGCTCAAAGCATACTGAAAATCGATCTTTTAGGTGCCCAAAAGTCGATATGTGCATGAATCTTCTGTACCCGTTTATATCTCAAATTTTAGCCCTAAACACCCGAAAATTCGATATTTTGGGGTCCCAGAAGCGATCTGTACATGCCTACTCAGTGCTAGAATATTTTCAAAATATAGGCTTAAAACATGCTAAAAATCGATCTTTTAGGTGCCAAAAAGTCGATATCTCAAATTCAGCCCCAAAACACCCGCAAATTCGATATTTAGGGGCCCCAGATGCGATCTGTACATGCCTACTCCGTGTTAGAGTATTTTCAAAATACATGCTCAAAACATACTGAAAATCGATCTTTTAGGTGCACAAAAGTCGATATGTGCATGCATCTTCAGTACCCGTTTATATCTCAAATTCAGGTTCAAAACACCCGAAAATTCAATATTTTGGGGTCCCAGAAGCAATCTGTACATGCCTACTCAGTGTTAGAGTATTTTCAAAATACAGGCCCAAAACATGCTGAAAATCGATATTTTAGATGCCCAAAGTCAATATGTGAATGTATCTTCTGTACCCGTTTATATCTCAAATTCAGGCTCAAAACACCCGAAAATTCAATATTTTGGGGTCCCAGAAGCAATCTGTACATGCCTACTCAGTGTTAGAGTATTTTCAAAATACAGGCCCAAAACATGCTGAAAATCGATATTTTAGATGCCCAAAGCCAATATCTGCATGTATCTTCTGTACCCGTTTATATCTCAAATTCTGACCCTAAACACCCGAAAATTCGATATTTTGGGGTCCCAGAAGCAATCTGTACATGCCTACTCAGTGCTAGAATATTTTCAAAATATAGGCTAAAAACATGCTAAAAATCGATCTTTTAGGTGCCAAAAAGTCGATATCTCAAATTCAGTCCCAAAACACTCGACAATTCAATATTTAGGGGTCCCAGAAGCGATCTGTACATGCCTACTCCGTGTTAGAGTATTTACAAAATACATGCTCAAAGCATACTGAAAATCGATCTTTTAGGTGCCCAAAAGTCGATATGTGCATGAATCTTCTGTACCCGTTTATATCTCAAATTTTAGCCCTAAACACCCGAAAATTCGATATTTTGGGGTCCCAGAAGCGATCTGTACATGCCTACTCAGTGCTAGAATATTTTCAAAATATAGGCTTAAAACATGCTAAAAATCGATCTTTTAGGTGCCAAAAAGTCGATATCTCAAATTCAGTCCCAAAACACCCGCAAATTCGATATTTAGGGGCCCCAGATGCGATCTGTACATGCCTACTCCGTGTTAGAGTATTTTCAAAATACATGCTCAAAACATACTGAAAATCGATCTTTTAGGTGCACAAAAGTCGATATGTGCATGCATCTTCAGTACCCGTTTATATCTCAAATTCAGGTTCAAAACACCCGAAAATTCAATATTTTGGGGTCCCAGAAGCAATCTGTACATGCCTACTCAGTGTTAGAGTATTTTCAAAATACAGGCCCAAAACATGCTGAAAATCGATATTTTAGATGCCCAAAGCCAATATCTGCATGTATCTTCTGTACCCGTTTATATCTCAAATTCTGACCCTAAACACCCGAAAATTCGATATTTTGGGGTCCCAGAAGCAATCTGTACATGCCTACTCAGTGCTAGAATATTTTCAAAATATAGGCTAAAAACATGCTAAAAATCGATCTTTTAGGTGCCAAAAAGTCGATATCTCAAATTCAGTCCCAAAACACCCGACAATTCAATATTTAGGGGTCCCAGAAGCGATCTGTACATGCCTACTCCGTGTTAGAGTATTTACAAAATACATGCTCAAAGCATACTGAAAATCGATCTTTTAGGTGCCCAAAAGTCGATATGTGCATGAATCTTCTGTACCCGTTTATATCTCAAATTTTAGCCCTAAACACCCGAAAATTCGATATTTTGGAGTCCCAGAAGCGATCTGTACATGCCTACTCAGTGCTAGAATATTTTCAAAATATAGGCTTAAAACATGCTAAAAATCGATCTTTTAGGTGCCAAAAAGTCGATATCTCAAATTCAGTCCCAAAACACCCGCAAATTCGATATTTAGGGGCCCCAGATGCGATCTGTACATGCCTACTCCGTGTTAGAGTATTTTCAAAATACATGCTCAAAACATACTGAAAATCGATCTTTTAGGTGCACAAAAGTCGATATGTGCATGCATCTTCAGTACCCGTTTATATCTCAAATTCAGGTTCAAAACACCCGAAAATTCAATATTTTGGGGTCCCAGAAGCAATCTGTACATGCCTACTCAGTGTTAGAGTATTTTCAAAATACAGGCCCAAAACATGCTGAAAATCGATATTTTAGATGCCCAAAGTCAATATGTGAATGTATCTTCTGTACCCGTTTATATCTCAAATTCTGACCCTAAACACCCGAAAATTCGATATTTTGGGGTCCCAGAAGCAATCTGTACATGCCTACTCAGTGCTAGAATATTTTCAAAATATAGGCTAAAAACATGCTAAAAATCGACATTTTAGGTGCCAAAAAGTCGATATCTCAAATTCAGTCCCAAAACACCCGACAATTCGATATTTTGGGGTCCCAGAAGCGATCTGTACATGCCTACCCCGTGTTAGAGTATTTTCAAAATTCAGGCCCAAAACATGCTGAAAATCGATATTTTTGGTGCCCAAAGTCAATATGTGCATGTATCTTCTGTACCCGTTTATATCTCAAATTCAGGCTCAAAACACCCGAAAATTCAATATTTTGGGGTCCCAGAAGCAATCTGTACATGCCTACTCAGTGCTAGAATATTTTCAAAATATAGGCTAAAAACATGCTAAAAATCGATATTTTAGGTGCCAAAAAGTCGATATCTCAAATTCAGTCCCAAAACATCCGAAAATTCGATATTTAGGGGTCCCAGAAGCGATCTGTACATGCCTACTCCGTATTAGAGTATTTTCAAAATACATGCTCAAAACATACTGAAAATCGATCTTTTAGGTGCACAAAAGTCGATATGTGCATGCTTCTTCAGTACCCGTTTATATCTCAAATTCAGGCTCAAAACA
The DNA here is from genome assembly GCA_033782935.1 of Petrolisthes cinctipes. NCBI lineage: Eukaryota > Metazoa > Arthropoda > Malacostraca > Decapoda > Porcellanidae > Petrolisthes > Petrolisthes cinctipes. Next base: position 971,261 of record JAWQEG010000068.1, read on the forward strand.
CCCGAAAATTCAATATTTTGGGGTCCCAGAAGCAATCTGTACATGCCTACTCAGTGTTAGAGTATTTTCAAAATACAGGCCCAAAACATGCTGAAAATCGATATTTTAGATGCCCAAAGTCAATATGTGCATGTATCTTCTGTACCCGTTTATATCTCAAATTCAGGCTCAAAACACCCGAAAATTCAATATTTTGGGGTCCCAGAAGCAATCTGTACATGCCTACACAGTGCAAGAATATTTTCAAAATATAGGCTAAAAACATGCTAAAAATCGACATTTTAGGTGCCAAAAATCGATATCTCAAATTCAGTCCCAAAACACCCGAAAATTCGATATTTAGAGGTTCCAGAAGGTATCTGTACATGCCTACTCCGTGTTAGAGTATTTTCAATATACAGGCCAAAAGCATACTGAAAATCGATCTTTTAGGTGCCCAAAAGTCGATATGTGCATGCATCTTCTGTACCCGTTTATATCTCAAATTCTGGCCCTAAACACCCGAAAATTCGATATTTTGAGGTCCCAGAAGCGATCTGTACATGCCTACTCAGTGCTAGAATATTTTCAAAATATAGGCTTAAAACATGCTAAAAATCGATCTTTTAGGTGCCAAAAAGTCGATATCTCAAATTCAGTCCCAAAACACCCGAAAATTCGATATTTAGGGGCCCCAGAAGCGATCTGTACATGCCTACTCCGTGTTAGAGTATTTTCAAAATACATGCTCAAAACATACTGAAAATCGATTCTTTAGGTGCACAAAAGTCGATATGTGCATTCATCTTCAGTACCCGTTTATATCTCAAATTCAGGCTCAAAACACCCGAAAATTCAATATTTTGGGGTCCCAGAAGCAATCTGTACATGCCTACTCAGTGTTAGAGTATTTTCAAAATACAGGCCCAAAACATGCTGAAAATCGATATTTTAGATGCCCAAAGTCAATATGTGCATGTATCTTCTGTACCCGTTTATATCTCAAATTCAGGCTCAAAACACCCGAAAATTCAATATTTTGGGGTCCCAGAAGCAATCTGTACATGCCTACTCAGTGTTAGAGTATTTTCAAAATACAGGCCTAAAACATGCTGAAAATCGATATTTTAGATGCCCAAAGTCAATATGTGCATGTATCTTCTGTACCCGTTTATATCTCAAATTCATGCTCAAAACACCCGAAAATTCAATATTTTGGGGTCCCAGAAGCAATCTGTACATGCCTACTCAGTGCTAGAATATTTTCAAAATATAGGCTAAAAACATGCTAAAAATCGATATTTTAGGTGCCAAAAAGTCGATATCTCAAATTCAGTCCCAAAACATCCGAAAAATCGATATTTAGGGGTCCCAGAAGCGATCTGTACATGCCTACTCCGTGTTAGAGTATTTTCAAAATACATGCTCAAAACATAATGAAAATCGATCTTTTAGGTGCACAAAAGTCGATATGTGCATGCTTCTTCAGTACCCGTTTATATCTCAAATTCAGGCTCAAAACACCCGAAAATTCAATATTTTGGGGTCCCAGAAGCAATCTGTACATGCCTACTCAGTGTTAGAGTATTTTCAAAATACAGGCCCAAAACATGCTGAAAATCGATATTTTAGATGCCCAAAGTCAATATGTGCATGTATCTTCTGTACCCGTTTATATCTCAAATTCAGGCTCAAAACACCCGAAAATTCAATATTTTGGGGTCCCAGAAGCAATCTGTACATGCCTACTCAGTGCTAGAATATTTTCAAAATATAGGCTAAAAACATGCTAAAAATCGATCTTTTAGGTGCCAAAAAGTCGATATCTCAAATTCAGTCCCAAAACACCCGAAAATTCGATATTTAGGGGTCCCAAAAGCGATCTGTACATGCCTACTCCGTGTTAGAGTATTTTCAAAATACATGCTCAAAGCATACTGAAAATCGATCTTTTAGGTGCCCAAAAGTCGATATGTGCATGCATCTTCAGTACCCGTTTATATCTCAAATTCAGGCTCAAAACACCCGAAAATTCAATATTTTGGGATCCCAGAAGCAATCTGTACATGCCTACACTGTGCTAGAATATTTTCAAAATATAGGCTAAAAACATGCTAAAAATCGACAGTTTAGGTGCCAAAAAATCGATATCTCAAATTCAGTCCCAAAACACACGAAAATTCGATATTTAGAGGTCCCAGTAGGTATCTGTATATGCCTACTCCGTGTTAGAGTATTTTCAAAATACAGGCCAAAAGCATACTGAAAATCGATCTTTTAGGTGCCCAAAAGTCGATATGTGCATGCATCTTCTGTACCCGTTTATATCTCAAATTCTGGCCCTAAACACCCGAAAATTCGATATTTTGGGGTCCCAGAAGCAATCTGTACATGCCTACTCAGTGCTAGAATATTTTCAAAATATAGGCTAAAAACATGCTAAAAATCGATATTTTAGGTGCCAAAAAGTCGATATCTCAAATTCAGTCCCAAAACATCCGAAAATTCGATATTTAGGGGTCCCAGAAGCGATCTGTACATGCCTACTCCGTGTTAGAGTATTTTCAAAATACATGCTCAAAACATACTGAAAATCGATCTTTTAGGTGCACAAAAGTCGATATGTGCATGCTTCTTCAGTACCCGTTTATATCTCAAATTCAGGCTCAAAACACCCGAAAATTCAATATTTTGGGGTCCCAGAAGCAATCTGTACATGCCTACTCAGTGTTAGAGTATTTTCAAAATACAGGCCCAAAACATGCTGAAAATCGATATTTTAGATGCCCAAAGTCAATATGTGCATGTATCTTCTGTACCCGTTTATATCTCAAATTCAGGCTCAAAACACCCGAAAATTCAATATTTTGGGGTCCCAGAAGCAATCTGTACATGCCTACACAGTGCTAGAATATTTTCAAAATATAGGCTAAAAACATGCTAAAAATCGACATTTTAGGTGCCAAAAATCGATATCTCAAATTCAGTCCCAAAACACCCGAAAATTCGATATTTAGAGGTCCCAGAAGGTATCTGTATATGCCTACTCCGTGTTAGAGTATTTTCAAAATACAGGCCAAAAGCATACTGAAAATCGATCTTTTAGGTGCCCAAAAGTCGATATGTGCATGCATCTTCTGTACTCGTTTATATCTCAAATTCTGTCCCTAAACACCCGAAAATTCGATATTTTGGGGTCCCAGAAGCGATCTGTACATGACTACTCCGTGTTAGAGTATTTTCAAAATTCAGGCCCAAAACATGCTTAAAATCGATATTTTTGGTGCCCAAAGTCAATATGTGCATGTATCTTCTGTACCCGTTTATATCTCAAATTCAGGCTCAAAACACCCGAAAATTCAATATTTTGGGGTCCCAGAAGCAATCTTTACATGCCTACTCAGTGCTAGAATATTTTCAAAATATAGGCTAAAAACATGCTAAAAATCGATCTGTTAGGTGCCAAAAAGTCGATATCTCAAACTCAGTCCCAAAACACCCGAAAATTCGATATTTAAAGGTCCCAGAAGGTATCTGTCCATGCCTACTCCGTGTTAGAGTATTTTCAAAATACATGCTCAAAACATACTGAAAATCGATCTTTTAGGTGCACAAAAGTCGATATGTGCATGCATCTTCAGTACCCGTTTATATCTCAAATTCAGGCTCAAAACACCAGAAAATTCAATATTTTGGGGTCCCAGAAGCAATCTGTACATGCCTACTCAGTGTTAGAGTATTTTCAAAATACAGGCCCAAAACATGCTGAAAATCGATAATTTAGATGACCAAAGTCAATATGTGCATGTATCTTCTGTACCCGTTTATATCTCAAATTCAGGCTCAAAACACCCGAAAATTCAATATTTTGGGGTCCCAGATGCAATCTGTACATGCCTACACAGTGCTAGAATATTTTCAAAATATAGGCTAAAAACATGCTAAAAATCGACATTTTAGGTGCCAAAAAATCGATATCTCAAATTCAGTCCCAAAACACCCGAAAATTCGATATTTAGAGGTCCCAGAAGGTATCTGTACATGCCTACTCCGTGTTAGAGTATTTTCAAATGCAGGCCAAAAACATACTGAAAATCGATCTTTTAGGTGCCTAAAAGTCGATATGTGCATGCATCTTCTGTACCAGTTTATATCTCAAATTCTGGCCCTAAACACCCGAAAATTCGATATTTTGGGGTCCCAGAAGCGATCTGTACATGCCTACTCCGTGTTAGAGTATTTTCAAAATTCAGGCCCAAAACATGCTGAAAATCGATATTTTTGGTGCCGAAAGTCAATATGTGTATGTATCTTCTGTACCCGTTTATATCTCAAATTCAGGCTCAAAACACCCGAAAATTCAATATTTTGTGGTCCCAGAAGCAATCTGTACATGCCTACTCAGTGCTAGAATATTTTCAAAATATAGGCTAAAAACATGCTAAAAATCGATATTTTAGGTGCCAAAAAGTCGATATCTCAAATTCAGTCCCAAAACATCCGAAAATTCGATATTTAGGGGTCCCAGAAGCGATCTGTACATGCCTACTCCGTGTTAGAGTATTTTCAAAATACATGCTCAAAACATACTGAAAATCGATCTTTTAGATGCACAAAAGTCGATATGTGCATGCATCTTCAGTACCCGTTTATATCTCATATTCAGGCTCAAAACACCCGAAAATTCAATATTTTGGGGTCCCAGAAGCAATCTGTACATGCCTACTCAGTGTTAGAGTATTTTCAAAATACAGGCCCAAAACATGCTGAAAATCGATATTTTAGATGCCCAAAGTCAATATGTGCATGTATCTTCTGTACCCGTTTATATCTCAAATTCAGGCTCAAAACACCCGAAAATTCAATATTTTGGGGTCCCAGAAGCAATCTGTACATGCCTACACAGTGCTAGAATATTTTCAAAATATAGGCTAAAAACATGCTAAAAATCGACATTTTAGGTGCCAAAAAATCGATATCTCAAATTCAGTCCCAAAACACCCGCAAATTCGATATTTAGGGGCCCCAGAAGCGATCTGTACATGCCTACTCCGTGTTAGAGTATTTTCAAAATACATGCTCAAAACATACTGAAAATCGATCTTTTAGGTGCACAAAAGTCGATATGTGCATGCATCTTCAGTACCCGTTTATATCTCAAATTCAGGCTCAAAACACCCGAAAATTCAATATTTTGGGGTCCCAGAAGCAATCTGTACATGCCTACTCAGTGTTAGAGTATTTTCAAAATACAGGCCCAAAACATGCTGAAAATCGATATTTTAGATGCCCAAAGTCAATATGTGCATGTATCTTCTGTACCCGTTTATATCTCAAATTCAGGCTCAAAACACCCGAAAATTCAATATTTTGGGGTCCCAGAAGCAATCTGTACATGCCTACTCAGTGTTAGAGTATTTTCAAAATACAGGCCCAAAACATGCTAAAAATCGATATTTTAGATGCCCAAAGCCAATATCTGCATGTATCTTCTGTACCCGTTTATATCTCAAATTCTGGCCCTAAACTCCCGAAAATTCGATATTTTGGGGTCCCAGAAGCAATCTGTACATGCCTACTCAGTGCTAGAATATTTTCAAAATATAGGCTAAAAACATGCTAAAAATCGATCTATTAGGTGCCAAAAAGTCGATATCTCAAATTCAGTCCCAAAACACCCGACAATTCGATATTTTGGGGTCCCAGAAGCGATCTGTACATGCCTACTCCGTGTTAGAGTATTTTCAAAATTCAGGCCCAAAACATGCTGAAAATCGATATTTTTGGTGCCCAAAGTCAATATGTGCAGGTATCTTCTGTACCCGTTTATATCTCAAATTCAGGCTCAAAACACCCGAAAATTCAATATTTTGGGGTCCCAGAAGCAATCTGTACATGCCTACTCAGTGCTAGAATATTTTCAAAATATAGGCTAAAAACATGCTAAAAATCGATATTTTAGGTGCCAAAAAGTCGATATCTCAAATTCAGTCCCAAAACATCCGAAAATTCGATATTTAGGGGTCCCAGAAGCGATCTGTACATGCCTACTCCGTGTTAGAGTATTTTCAAAATACATGCTCAAAACATACTGAAAATCGATCTTTTAGGTGCACAAAAGTCGATATGTGCATGCTTCTTCAGTACCCGTTTATATCTCAAATTCAGGCTCAAAACAACCGAAAATTCAATATTTTGGGGTCCCAGAAGCAATCTGTACATGCCTACTCAGTGTTAGAGTATTTTCAAAATACAGGCCCAAAACATGCTGAAAATCGATATTTTAGATGCCCAAAGTCAATATGTGCATGTATCTTCTGTACCCGTTTATATCTCAAATTCAGGCTCAAAACACCCGAAAATTCAATATTTTGGGGTCCCAGAAGCAATCTGTACATGCCTACACAGTGCTAGAATATTTTCAAAATATAGGCTAAAAACATGCTAAAAATCGACATTTTAGGTGCCAAAAATCGATATCTCAAATTCAGTCCCAAAACACCCGACAATTCGAAATTTTGGGGTCCCAGAAGCGATCTGTACATGCCTACTCCGTGTTAGAGTATTTTCAAAATTTAGGCCCAAAACATGATGAAAATCGATATTTTTGGTGCCCAAATTCAATATGTGCATGTATCTTCTGTACCCGTTTATATCTCAAATTCAGGCTCAAAACACCCGAAAATTCAATATTTTGGGGTCCCAGAAGCAATCTGTACATGCCTACTCAGTGCTAGAATATTTTCAAAATATAGGCTAAAAACATGCTAAAAATCGATATTTTAGGTGCCAAAAAGTCGATATCTCAAATTCAGTCCCAAAACATCCGAAAATTCGATATTTAGGGGTCCCAGAAGCGATCTGTACATGCCTACTCCGTGTTCGAGTATTTTCAAAATACATGCTCAAAACATACTGAAAATCGATCTTTTAGGTGCACAAAAGTCGATATGTGCATGCTTCTTCAGTACCCGTTTATATCTCAAATTCAGGCTCAAAACACCCGAAAATTCAATATTTTGGGGTCCCAGAAGCAATCTGTACATGCCTACTCAGTGTTAGAGTATTTTCAAAATACAGGCCCAAAACATGCTGAAAATCGATATTTTAGATGCCCAAAGTCAATATGTGCATATATCTTCTGTACCCGTTTATATCTCAAATTCAGGCTCAAAACACCCGAAAATTCAATATTTTGGGGTCCCAGAAGCAATCTGTACATGCCTACACAGTGCTAGAATATTTTCAAAATATAGGCTTAAAACATGCTAAAAATCGATCTTTTAGGTGCCAAAAAGTCGATATCTCAAATTCAGTCCCAAAACACCCGAAAATTCGATATTTAGGGGCCCCAGAAGCGATCTGTACATGCCTACTCCGTGTTAGAGTATTTTCAAAATACATGCTCAAAACATACTGAAAATCGATCTTTTAGGTGCACAAAAGTCGATATGTGCATGCATCTTCAGTACCCGTTTATATCTCAAATTCAGGCTCAAAACACCCGATAATTCAATATTTTGGGGTCCCAGAAGCAATCTGTACATGCCTACTCAGTGCTAGAATATTTTCAAAATATAGGCTAAAAACATGCTAAAAATCGATATTTTAGGTCCCAAAAAGTCGATATCTCAAATTCAGTCCCAAAACATCCGAAAATTCGATATTTAGGGGTCCCAGAAGCGATCTGTACATGCCTACTCCGTGTTAGAGTATTTTCAAAATACATGCTCAAAACATACTGAAAATCGATCTTTTAGGTGCACAAAAGTCGATATGTGCATGCTTCTTCAGTACCCGTTTATATCTCAAATTCAGGCTCAAAACACCCGAAAATTCAATATTTTGAGGTCCCAGAAGCAATCTGTACATGCCTACTCAGTGTTAGAGTATTTTTAAAATGCAGGCCCAAAATATGCTGAAAAACGATATTTTAGATGCCCAAAGTCAATATGTGCATGTATCTTCTGTACCCGTTTATATCTCAAATTCAGGCTCAAAACACCCGAAAATTCAATATTTTGGGGTCCCAGAAGCAATCTGTACATGCCTACTCAGTGTTAGAGTATTTTCAAAATACAGGCCTAAAACATGCTGAAAATCGATATTTTAGGTGCCAAAAAGTCGATATCTCAAATTCAGTCCCAAAACACCCGAAAATTCAATATTTAGGGGTCCCAGAAGCGATCTGTACATGCCTACTCCGTGTTAGAGTATTTTCAAAATACATGCTCAAAGCATGCTGAAAATCGATCTTTTAGCTGCCCAAAAGTCGATATGTGCATGCATCTTCAGTACCCGTTTATACCTCAAATTCAGGCTCAAAACACCCGAAAATTCAATATTTTGGGATCCCAGAAGCAATCTGTACATGCCTACACTGTGCTAGAATATTTTCAAATTATAGGCTAAAAACATGCTAAAAATCGACAGTTTAGGTGCCAAAAAATCGATATCTCAAATTCAGTCCCAAAACACCCGAAAATTCGATATTTAGAGGTCCCAGAAGGTATCTGTATATGCCTACTCCGTGTTAGAGTATTTTCAAAATAGAGGCCAAAAGCATACTGAAAATCGATCTTTTAGGTGCCCAAAAGTCGATATGTGCATGCATCTTCTGTACCCGTTTATATCTCAAATTCTGGCCATAAACACCCGAAAATTCGATATTTTGGGGTCCCAGAAGCGATCTGTACATGCCTACTCCGTGTTAGAGTATTTTCAAAATTCAGGCCCAAAACATGCTGAAAATCGATATTTTTTGGTGCCGAAAGTCAATATGTGCATGTATCTTCTGTACCCGTTTATATCTCAAATTCAGGCTCAAAACACCCGAAAATTCAATATTTTGGGGTCCCAGAAGCAATCTGTACATGCCTACTCAGTGCTAGAATATTTTCAAAATATAGGCTAAAAACATGCTAAAAATCGATCTGTTAGGTGCCAAAAAGTCGATATCTCAAATTCAGTCCCAAAACACCCGAAAATTCGATATTTAAAGGTCCCAGAAGGTATCTGTCCATGCCTACTCCGTGTTAGAGTATTTTCAAAATACATGCTCAAAACATACTGAAAATCGATCTTTTAGGTGCACAAAAGTCAATATGTGCATGCATCTTCAGTACCCGTTTATATCTCAAATTCAGGCTCAAAACACCCGAAAATTCAATATTTTGGGGTCCCAGAAGCAATCTGTACATGCCTACTCAGTGTTAGAGTATTTTCAAAATACAGGCCCAAAACATGTTGAAAATCGATATTTTAGATGCCCAAAGTCAATATGTGCATGTATCTTCTGTACCCGTTTATATCTCAAATTCAGGCTCAAAACACCCGAAAATTCAATATTTTGGGGTCCCAGAAGCAATCTGTACATGCCTACACAGTGCTAGAATATTTTCAAAATATAGGCTAAAAACATGCTAAAAATCGACATTTTAGGTGCCAAAAAATCGATATCTCAAATTCAGTCCCAAAACACCCGAAAATTCGATATTTAGAGGTCCCAGAAGGTATCTGTACATGCCTACTCCGTGTTAGAGTATTTTCAAAATACAGGCCAAAAACATACTGAAAATCGATCTTTTAGGTGCCTAAAAGTCGATATGTGCATGCATCTTCTGTACCCGTTTATTTCTCAAATTCTGGCCCTAAACACCCGACAATTCGATATTTTGGGGTCCCAGAAGCGATCTGTACATGACTACTCCGTGTTAGAGTATTTTCAAAATTCAGGCCCAAAACATGCTTAAAATCGATATTTTTGGTGCCCAAAGTCAATATGTGCATGTATCTTCTGTACCCGTTTATATCTCAAATTCAGGCTCAAAACACCCGAAAATTCAATATTTTGGGGTCCCAGAAGCAATCTGTACATGCCTACACAGTGCTAGAATATTTTCAAAATATAGGCTAAAAACATGCTAAAAATCGATCTGTTAGGAGCCAAAAAGTCGATATCTCAAATTCAGTCCCAAAACACCCGAAAATTCGATATTTAAAGGTCCCAGAAGGTATCTGTCCATGCCTACTCCGTGTTGGAGTATTTTCAAAATACAGGCCAAAAACATACTGAAAATCGATCTTTTAGGTGCCCAAAGTCAATATGTGCATGCATCTTCTGTACCCGTTTATATCTCAAATTCAGGCTCAAAACACCCGAAAATTCAATATTTTGGGGTCCCAGAAGCAATCTGTACATGCCTACTCAGTGCTAGAATATTTTCAAAATATAGGCTAAAAACATGCTAAAAATCGATATTTTAGGTGCCAAAAAGTCGATATCTCAAATTCAGTCCCAAAACATCCGAAAATTCGATATTTAGGGGTCCCAGAAGCGATCTGTACATGCCTACTCCGTGTTAGAGTATTTTCAAAATACATGCTCAAAACATACTGAAAATCGATCTTTTAGGTGCACAAAAGTCGATATGTGCATGCATCTTCAGTACCCGTTTATATCTCAAATTTAGGCTCAAAACACCCGAAAATTCAATATTTTGGGGTCCCAGAAGCAATCTGTACATGCCTACTCAGTGTTAGAGTATTTTCAAAATACAGGCCCAAAACATGCTGAAAATCGATATTTTAGATGCCCAAAGTCAATATGTGCATGTATCTTCTGTACCCGTTTATATCTCAAATTCAGGCTCATAACACCCGAAAATTCAATATTTTGGGGTCCCAGAAGCAATCTGTACCTGCCTACTCAGTGCTAGAATATTTTCAAAATATAGGCTAAAAACATGCTAAAAATCGATATTTTAGGTGCCAAAAAGTCGATATCTCAAATTCAGTCCCAAAACATCCGAAAATTCGATATTTAGGGGTCCCAGAAGCGATCTGTACATGCCTACTCCGTGTTAGAGTATTTTCAAAATACATGCTCAAAACATACTGAAAATCGATCTTTTAGGTGCACAAAAGTCGATATGTGCATGCATCTTCAGTACCCGTTTATATCTCAAATTTAGGCTCAAAACACCCGAAAATTCAATATTTTGGGGTCCCAGAAGCAATCTGTACATGCCTACTCAGTGTTAGAGTATTTTCAAAATACAGGCCCAAAACATGCTGAAAATCGATATTTTAGATGCCCAAAGTCAATATGTGCATGTATCTTCTGTACCCGTTTATATCTCAAATTCAGGCTCATAACACCCGAAAATTCAATATTTTGGGGTCCCAGAAGCAATCTGTACATGCCTACTCAGTGCTAGAATATTTTCAAAATATAGGCTAAAAACATGCTAAAAATCGATCTGTTAGGTGCCAAAAAGTCGATATCTCAAATTCAGTCCCAAAACACCCGAAAATTCGATATTTAAAGGTCCCAGAAGGTATCTGTCCATGCCTACTCCGTGTTAGAGTATTTTCAAAATACATGCTCAAAACATACTGAAAATCGATCTTTTAGGTGCCCAAAAGTCGATATGTGCATGAATCTTCTGTACCCGTTTATATCTCAAATTCTGACCCTAAACACCCAAAAATTCGATATTTTGGGGTCCCAGAAGCGATCTGTACATGCCTACTCAGTGCTAGAATATTTTCAAAATATAGGCTTAAAACATGCTAAAAATCGATCTTTTAGGTGCCAAAAAGTCGATATCTCAAATTCAGTCCCAAAACACTCGCAAATTCGATATTTAGGGGCCCCAGAAGCGATCTGTACATGCCTACTCCGTGTTAGAGTATTTTCAAAATACATGCTCAAAACATACTGAAAATCGATCTTTTAGGTGCACAAAAGTCGATATGTGCATGCATCTTCAGTACCCGTTTATATCTCAAATTCAGGCTCAAAACACCCGAAAATTCAATATTTTGGGGTCCCAGAAGCAATCAGTAAATGCCTACTCAGTGTTAGAGTATTTTCAAAATGCAAGCCCAAAACATGCTGAAAATCGATATTTTAGATGCGCAAAGTCAATATGTGCATGTATCTTCTGTACCCGTTTATATCTCAAATTCAGGCTCAAAACACCCGAAAATTCAATATTTTGGGGTCCCAGAAGCAATCTGTACATGCCTACTCAGTGTTAGAGTATTTTCAAAATACAGGCCCAAAACATGCTGAAAATCGATAATTTAGATGACCAAAGTCAATATGTGCATGTATCTTCTGTACCCGTTTATATCTCAAATTCAGGCTCAAAACACCCGAAAATTCAATATTTTGGGGTCCCAGAAGCAATCTGTACATGCCTACACAGTGCTAGAATATTTTCAAAATATAGGCTAAAAACATGCTAAAAATCGACATTTTAGGTACCAAAAAATCGATATCTCAAATTCAGTCCCAAAACACCCGAAAATTCGATATTTAGAGGTCCCAGAAGGTATCTGTACATGCCTACTCCGTGTTAGAGTATTTTCAAAATACAGGCCAAAAACATACTGAAAATCAATCTTTTAGGTGCCTAAAAGTCGATATGTGCATGCATCTTCTGTACCCGTTTATATCTCAAATTCTGGCCCTAAACACCCGACAATTCGATATTTTGGGGTTCCAGAAGCGATCTGTACATGCCTACTCAGTGCTAGAATATTTTCAAAATATAGGCTTAAAACATGCTAAAAATCGATCTTTTAGGTGCCAAAAAGTCGATATCTCAAATTCAGTCCCAAAACACCCGCAAATTCGATATTTAGGGGCCCCAGAAGCGATCTGTACATGCCTACTCCGTGTTAGAGTGTTTTCAAAATACATGCTCAAAACATACTGAAAATCGATCTTTTAGGTGCACAAAAGTCGATATGTGCATGCATCTTCAGTACCCGTTTATATCTCAAATTCAGGCTCAAAACACCCGAAAATTCAATATTTTGGGGTCCCAGAAGCAATCTGTACATGCCTACTCAGTGTTAGAGTATTTTCAAAATACAAGCCCAAAACATGCTGAAAATCGATATTTTAGATGCCCAAAGTCAATATGTGCATGTATCTTCTGTACCCGTTTATATCTCAAATTCAGGCTCAAAACACCCGAAAATTCAATATTTTGGGGTCCCAGAAGCAATCTGTACATGCCTACTCAGTGTTAGAGTATTTTCAAAATACAGGCCCAAAACATGCTGAAAATTGATATTTTAGATGCCCAAAGCCAATATCTGCATGTATCTTCTGTACCCGTTTATATCTCAAATTCTGGCCCTAAACACCCGAAAATTCGATATTTTGGGGTCCCAGAAGCAATCTGTACATGCCTACTCAGTGCTAGAATATTTTCAAAATATAGGCTAAAAACATGCTAAAAATCGATCTTTTAGGTGCCAAAAAGTCGATATCTCAAATTCAGTCCCAAAACACCCGACAATTCGATATTTTGGGGTCCCAGAAGCGATCTGTACATGCCTACTCCGTGTTAGAGTATTTTCAAAATTCAGGCCCAAAACATGCTGAAAATCGATATTTTTGGTGCCCAAAGTCAATATGTGCATGTATCTTCTGTACCCGTTTATATCTCAAATTCAGGCTCAAAACACACGAAAATTCAATATTTTGGGGTCCCAGAAGCAATCTGTACATGCCTACACAGTGCTAGAATATTTTCAAAATATAGGCTAAAAACATGCTAAAAATCGACATTTTAGGTGCCAAAAAATCGATATCTCAAATTCAGTCCCAAAACACCCGAAAATTCGATATTTAGAGGTCCCAGAAGGTATCTGTACATGCCTACTCCGTGTTAGAGTATTTTCAAAATACAAGCCAAAAACATACTGAAAATCGATCTTTTAGGTGCCCAAAAGTCGATATGTGCATGAATCTTCTGTACCCGTTTATATCTCAAATTATGGCCCTAAACACCCGAAAATTCGATATTTTGGGGTCCCAGAAGCGATCTGTACATGCCTACTCAGTGCTAGAATATTTTCAAAATATAGGCTTAAAACATGCTAAAAATCGATCTTTTAGGTGCCAAAAAGTCGATATCTCAAATTCAGTCCCAAAACACCCGCAAATTCGATATTTAGGGGCCCCAGAAGCGATCTGTACATGCCTACTCCGTGTTAGAGTATTTTCAAAATACATGCTCAAAACATATTGAAAATCGATCTTTTAGGTGCACAAAAGTCGATATGTGCATGCATCTTCAGTACCCGTTTATATCTCAAATTCAGGCTCAAAACACCCGAAAATTCAATATTTTGGGGTCCCAGAAGCAATCTGTACATGCCTACTCAGTGTTAGAGTATTTTCAAAATACAAGCCCAAAACTTGCTGAAAATCGATATTTTAGATGCCCAAAGTCAATATGTGCATGTATCTTCTGTACCCGTTTATATCTCAAATTCAGGCTCAAAACACCCGAAAATTCAATATTTTGGGGTCCCAGAAGCAATCTGTACATGCCTACTCAGTGTTAGAGTATTTTCAAAATACAGGCCCAAAACATGCTGAAAATCGATATTTTAGATGCCCAAAGCCAATATCTGCATGTATCTTCTGTACCCGTTTATATCTCAAATTCTGGCCCTAAACACCCGAAAATTCGATATTTTGGGGTCCCAGAAGCAATCTGTACATGCCTACTCAGTGCTAGAATATTTTCAAAATATAGGCTAAAAACATGCTAAAAATCGATCTTTTAGGTGCCAAAAAGTCGATATCTCAAATTCAGTCCCAAAACACCCGACAATTCGATATTTTGGGGTCCCAGAAGCGATCTGTACATGCCTACTCCGTGTTAGAGTATTTTCAAAATTCAGGCCCAAAACATGCTGAAAATCGATATTTTTGGTGCCCAAAGTCAATATGTGCATGTATCTTCTGTACCCGTTTATATCTCAAATTCAGGCTCAAAACACCCGAAAATTCAATATTTTGGGGTCCCAGAAGCAATCTGTACATGCTTACTCAGTGCTAGAATATTTTCAAAATATAGGCTAAAAACATGCTAAAAATCGATATTTTAGGTGCCAAAAAGTCGATATCTCAAATTCAGTCCCAATACATCCGAAAATTCGATATTTAGGGGTCCCAGAAGCGATCTGTACATGCCTACTCCGTGTTAGAGTATTTTCAAAATACATGCTCAAAACATACTGAAAATCGATCTTTTAGGTGCACAAAAGTCGATATGTGCATGCTTCTTCAGTACCCGTTTATATCTCAAATTCAGGCTCAAAACACCCGAAAATTCAATATTTTGGGGTCCCAGAAGCAATCTGTACATGCCTACTCAGTGTTAGAGTATTTTCAAAATACAGGCCCAAAACATGCTGAAAATCGATATTTTAGATGCCCAAAGTCAATATGTGCATGTATCTTCTGTACCCGTTTATATCTCAAATTCAGGCTCAAAACACCCGAAAATTCAATATTTTGGGGTCAAAGAAGCGATCTGTACATGCCTACTCAGTGCTAGAATATTTTCAAAATATAGGCTAAAAACATGCTAAAAATCGACATTTTAGGTGCCAAAAATCGATATCTCAAATTCAGTCCCAAAACACCCGAAAATTCGATATTTAGAGGTCCCAGAAGGTATCTGTACATGCCTACTCCGTGTTAGAGTATTTTCAAAATACAGGCCAAAAACATACTGAAAATCGATCTTTTAGGTGCCCAAAAGTCGATATGTGCATGCATCTTCTGTATCCGTTTATATCTCAAATTCTGGCCCTAAACACCCGAAAATTCGATATTTTGGGGTCTCAGAAGCGATCTGTACATGCCTACTCAGTGCTAGAATATTTTCAAAATATAGGCTTAAAACATGCTAAAAATCGATCTTTTAGGTGCCAAAAAGTCGATATCTCAAATTCAGTCCCAAAACACCCGAAAATTCGATATTTAGGGGCCCCAGAAGCGATCTGTACATGCCTACTCCGTGTTAGAGTATTTTCAAAATACATGCTCAAAACATACTGAAAATCGATCTTTTAGGTGCACAAAAGTCGATATGTGCATGCATCTTCAGTACCCGTTTATATCTCAAATTCAGGCTCAAAACACCCGAAAATTCAATATTTTGGGGTCCCAGAAGCAATCTGTACATGCCTACTCAGTGTTAGAGTATTTTCAAAATACAGGCCCAAAACATGCTGAAAATCGATATTTTAGATGCCCAAAGTCAATATGTGCATGTATCTTCTGTACCCGTTTATATCTCAAATTCAGGCTCAAAACACCCGAAAATTCAATATTTTGGGGTCCCAGAAGCAATCTGTACATGCCTACTCAGTGCTAGAATATTTTCAAAATATAGGCTAAAAACATGCTAAAAATCGATCTTTTAGGTGCCAAAAAGTCGATATCTCAAATTCAGTCCCAAAACACCCGAAAATTCAATATTTAGGGGTCCCAGAAGCGATCTGTACATGCCTACTCCGTGTTAGAGTATTTTCAAAATACATGCTCAAAGCATACTGAAAATCGATCTTTTAGGTGCCCAAAAGTCGATATGTGCATGCATCTTCAGTACCCGTTTATATCTCAAATTCAGGCTCAAAACACCCGAAAATTCAATATTTTGGGATCCCAGAAGCAATCTGTACATGCCTACACTGTGCTAGAATATTTTCAAAATATAGGCTAAAAACATGCTAAAAATCGACAGTTTAGGTGCCAAAAAATTGATATCTCAAATTCAGTCCCAAAACACCCGAAAATTCGATATTTAGAGGTCCCAGAAGGTATCTGTATATGCCTACTCCGTGTTAGAGTATTTTCAAAATACATGCTCAAAACATACTGAAAATCTATCTTTTAGGTGCACGAAAGTCGATATGTGCATGCATCTTCAGTACCCGTTTATATCTCAAATTCAAGCTCAAAACACCCGAAAATTCAATATTTTGGGGTCCCAGAAGCAATCTGTACATGCCTACTCCGTGTTAGAGTATTTTCAAAATACAGGCCCAAAACATGCTGAAAATCGATATTTTAGATGCACAAAAGTCAATATGTGCATGTATCTTCTGTACCCGTTTATATCTCAAATTCAGGCTCAAAACACCCGAAAATTCAATATTTTGGGGTCCCAGAAGCAATCTGTACATGCCTACACAGTGCTAGAATATTTACAAAATATAGGCTAAAAACATGCTAAAAATCGATATTATAGGTGCCAAAAAATCGATATCTCAAATTCAGACCCATAACACCCGAAAATTCGATATTTAGAGGTCCCAGAAGGTATGTGTACATGACTACTCCGTGTTAGAGTATTTTCAAAATACAGGCCAAAAACATACTGAAAATCGATCTTTTAGGTGCCCAAAAGTCGATATGTGCATGCATCTTCTGTACTCGTTTATATCTCAAATTCTGGCCCTAAACACCCGAAAATTCGATATTTTGGGGTCCCAGAAGCGATCTGTACATGACTACTCCGTGTTAGAGTATTTTCAAAATTCAGGCCCAAAACATGCTAAAAATCGATATTTTTGGTGCCCAAAGTCAATATGTGCATGCATCTTCTGTACCCGTTTATATCTCAAATTCAGGCTCAAAACACCCGAAAATTCAATATTTTGGGGTCTCAGAAGCAATCTGTACATGCCTACTCAGTGCTAGAATATTTTCAAAATATAGGCTAAAAACATGCTAAAAATCGATCTGTTAGGTGCCAAAAAGTCGATATCTCAAATTCAGTCCCAAAACACCCGAAAATTCGATATTTAGGGGTCCCAGAAGCAATCTGTACATGCCTACTCAGTGCTAGAATATTTTCAAAATATAGGCTAAAAACATGCTAAAAATCGATCTGTTAGGTGCCAAAAAATCGATATCTCAAATTCAGTCCCAAAACCCCCGAAAATTCGATATTTAGATGTCCCAGAAGGTATCTGCATATGCCTACTCCGTGTTAGAGTATTTTCAAAATACAGGCCAAAAGCATACTGAAAATCGATCTTTTAGGTGCCCAAAAGTCGATATGTGCATGCATCTTCTGTACCCGTTTATATCTCAAATTCTGGCCCTAAACACCCGAAAATTCGATATTTTGGGGTCCCAGAAGCGATCTGTACATGCCTACTCCGTGTTAGAGTATTTTCAAAATTCAGGCGCAAAACATGCTGAAAATCGATATTTTTGGTGCCGAAAGTCAATATGTGCATGTATCTTCTGTACCCGTTTATATCTCAAATTCAGGCTCAAAACACCCGAAAATTCAATATTTTGGGGTCCCAGAAGCAATCTGTACATGCCTACTCAGTGCTAGAATATTTTCAAAATATAGGCTAAAAACATGCTAAAAATCGATCTGTTAGGTGCCAAAAATCGATATCTCAAATTCAGTCCCAAAACACCCGAAAATTCGATATTTAGAGGTCCCAGAAGGTATCTGTATATGCCTACTCCGTGTTAGAGTATTTTCAAAATACAGGCCAAAAGCATACTGAAAATCGATCTTTTAGGTGCCCAAAAGTCGATATGTGCATGCATCTTCTGTACCCGTTTATATCTCAAATTCTGTCCCTAAACACCCGAAAATTCGATATTTTGGGGTCCCAGAAGCGATCTGTACATGCCTACTCCGTGTTAGAGTATTTTCAAAATTCAGGCGCAAAACATGCTGAAAATCGATATTTTTGGTGCCGAAAGTCAATATGTGCATGTATCTTCTGTACCCGTTTATATCTCAAATTCAGGCTCAAAACACCCGAAAATTCAATATTTTGGGGTCCCAGAAGCAATCTGTACATGCCTACTCAGTGCTAGAATATTTACAAAATATAGGCTAAAAACATGCTAAAAATCGATATTATAGGTGCCAAAAAATCGATATCTTAAATTCAGACCCATAACACCCGAAAATTCGATATTTAGAGGTCCCAGAAGGTATCTGTACATGACTACTCCGTGTTAGAGTATTTTCAAAATACAGGCCAAAAACATACTGAAAATCGATCTTTTAGGTGCCCAAAAGTCGATATGTGCATGCATCTTCTGTATTTGATTATATCTCAAATTCTGGCCCTAAACACCCGAAAATTCGATATTTTGGGGTCCCAGAAGCGATCTGTACATGACTACTCCGTGTTAGAGTATTTTCAAAATTCAGACCCAAAACATGCTAAAAATCGATATTTTTGGTGCCCAAAGTCAATATGTGCATGTATCTTCTGTACCCGTTTATATCTCAAATTCAGGCTCAAAACACCCGAAAATTCAATATTTTGGGGTCCCAGAAGCAATCTGTACATGCCTACTCAGTGCTAGAATATTTTCAAAATATAGGCTAAAAACATGCTAAAAATCGATATTATAGGTGCCAAAAAATCGATATCTCAAATTCAGACCCATAACACCCGAAAATTCGATATTTAGAGGTCCCAGAAGGTATCTGTACATGACTACTCCGTGTTAGAGTGTTTTCAAAATACAGGCCAAAAACATGCTAAAAATCGACATTTTAGGTGCCAAAAAATCGATATCTCAAATTCAGTCCCAAAACACCCGAAAATTCGATATTTAGGGGTCCCAAAAGCGATCTGTACATGCCTACTCAGTGTTAGAGTATTTTCAAAATACAGGCCCAAAACATGCTGAAAATCGATATTTTAGATGCCCAAAAGTCAATATGAGCATGTATCTTCTGTACCCGTTTATATCTCAAATTCAGGCTCAAAACACCCGAAAATTCAATATTTTGGGGTCCCAGAAGCAATCTGTACATGCCTACACAGTGCTAGAATATTTTCAAAATATAGGCTAAAAACATGCTAAAAATCGACATTTTAGGTGCCAAAAAATCGATATCTCAAATTCAGTCCCAAAACACCCGAAAATTCGATATTTAAAGGTCCCAGAAGGTATCTGTCCATGCCTACTCCGTGTTAGAGTATTTTCAAAATACAGGCCAAAAACATACTGAAAATCGATCTTTTAGGTGCCCAAAAGTCGATATGTGGATGCATCTTCAGTACCCGTTTATATCTCAAATTCAAGCTCAAAACACCCGAAAATTCAATATTTTGGGGTCCCAGAAGCAATCTGTACATGCCTACTACGTGTTAGAGTATTTTCAAAATACAGGCCCAAAACATGCTGAAAATCGATATTTTAGATGCCCAAAGTCAATATGTGCATGAATCTTCTGTACCCGTTTATATCTCAAATTCAGGCTCAAAACACCCGAAAATTCAATATTTTGGGGTCCCAGAAGCAATCTGTACATGCCTACTCATTGCTAGAATATTTACAAAATATAGGCTAAAAACATTTTAAAAATCGATATTATAGGTGCCAAAAAATCGATATCTCAAATTCAGACCCATAACACCCGAAAATTCGATATTTAGGGGTCCCAGAAGCGATCTGTACATGCCTACTCAGTGTTAGAGTATTTTCAAAATACAGGCCCAAAACATGCTGAAAATCGATATTTTAGATGCACAAAAGTCGATATGTGCATGTATCTTCTGTACTCGTTTATATCTCAAATTCTGGCCCTAAAGAACCGAAAATTCGATATTTTGGGGTCCCAGAAGCGATCTGTACATGACTACTCCGTGTTAGAGTATTTTCAAATTTCAGGCCCAAAACATGCTAAAAATCGATATTTTTGGTGCCCAAAGTCAATATGTGCATGTATCTTCTGTACCCGTTTATATCTCAAATTCAGGCTCAAAACACCCGAAAATTCAATATTTTGGGGTCCCAGAAGCAATCTGTACATGCCTACTCAGTGCTAGAATATTTTCAAAATATAGCCTAAAAACATGCTAAAAATCGATCTGTTAGGTGCCAAAAAGTCGATATCTCGAATTCAGTCCCAAAACACCCGAAAATTCTATATTTAGGGGTCCCAGAAGCGATCTGTACATGCCTACTCCGTGTTAGAGTATTTTCAAAATACAGGCCCAAAACATGCTGAAAATCGATATTTTAGATGCACAAAAGTCGATATGTGCATGTATCTTCTGTACCCGTTTATATCTCAAATTCAGGCTCAAAACACCCGAAAATTCAATATTTTGGGGTCCCAGAAGCAATCTGTACATGCCTACTCCGTGTTAGAGTATTTTCAAAATACAGGCCCAAAACATGCTGAAAATCGATATTTTAGATGCCAAAAGTCAATATGTGCATGTATCTTCTGTACCCGTTTATATCTCAAATTCAGGCTCAAAACACCCGAAAATTCAATATTTTGGGGTCCCAGAAGCAATCTGTACATGCCTACACAGTGCTAGAATATTTTCAAAATATAGGCTAAAAACATGCTAAAAATCGACATTTTAGGTGCCAAAAAATCGATATATCAAATTCAGTCCCAAAACACCCGAAAATTCGATATTTAGGGGTCCCAGAAGGTATCTGTGCATGCCTACTACGTGTTAGAGTATTTTCAAAATACAGGCCTAAAACATACTTAAAATCGATCTTTTAGGTGCCCAAAAGTCGATATGTGCATGCATCTTCAGTACCCGTTTCTATCTCAAATTCTGGCCTTAAACACCCGATAATTCGATATTTTGGGGTCCCAGAAGCGATCTGTACATGCCTACTCCGTGTTAGAGTATTTTCAAAATTCAGGCCCAAAACATGCTGAAAATCGATATTTTAGATGCCCAAAGTCAATATGTGCATGTATCTTCTGTACCCGTTTATATCTCAAATTCAGGCTCAAAACACCCGAAAATTCAATATTTTGGGGTCCCAGAAGCAATTTGTACATGCCTACACAGTGCTAGAATATTTTCAAAATATAGGCTAAAAACATGCTAAAAATCGACATTTTAGGTGCCAAAAAATCGATATCTCAAATTCAGTCCCAAAACACCCGAAAATTCGATATTTAGAGGTCCCAGAAGGTATCTGTACATGCCTACTCATATTTAGAATGTTTTCAAGATACAGACCCAAATCATGCTCAAAATCGATATTTTAGGTGCCAAAAAGTCGATATGTTCATGCATCTTCAGTACCCGTTTATATCTCAAATTCAGGCTACAAACACCCGAAAATTCGATATTTTGAGGTCCCAGAAGCGATCTGTACATGCCTATTCAGATACAGGCCCAAAACATGCTGAAAATCGATATATTAGGTGCCCAAAGTCAATATGTATATGCATCTTCTGCAACCGTAATATTACAAATTAAACCTAAAAACACCCGAAAATTCAATATTTTTGGGTCCCAGAAGCGATCTATACATACCTACTCCGTGTTAGATTATTTTCAACTTACAGGCCCAAAACATGCTGAAAATCGATATTTTAGGTGCCCAAAGTCAATATGTGCATGTATCTTCTGTACCCGTTTATATCTCAAATTCAACCTCAAAACACACGAAATTTCGATATTTTGGGGTTCCAGAAGCGATCTGTACATGCCTACTCAGTGCTAGAATGTTTTCATAATATAGGCTCAAAAATTGCTAAAAATCAATATTTTAAGTGTCCAAAGTCGATATGTGCATGCATCTTCTATACCCGTTTATATCTCAAATCCGGGATCAAAACACCTGAAAATTCGGTATTTTTGGGTCCCAGAAGCAATCTGTACATGCCTACACAGTGCTAGAATGTTTAAAAAAAAACGGCTGAAAACATGCTAAAAATCGATATTTTAAGTGTCCAAAGTCGATATGTGCATGCATCTTCTGTACCCGTTTATATCTCAAATTTACCTTAAAACACACGAAAATTAGATATTTTGGGGTCCCAGAAGCGATCTGTACATGCCTACTCTGTGCTAGAATGTTTTCATAATATAGGCACAAAACATGCTAAAAATCGATATTTTAAGTGTCCAAAATCGATATGTGCATGCATCTTCTGTACCCGTTTATATCTCAAATTCAGGCTCAAAATACCCGAAAATTCGGTATTTTTGGGTCCTAGAAGCGATCTGTACATGCCTACTCCGTGTTAGAGTATTTTCAAAATACAGGCCAAAAACATGCTGAAAATCGATATTTTAGGTGCCCAAAGTCAATATGTGCATGCATCTTCTTTACCCGTTTATATCTCAAATTCGACCTCAAAACACCCGAAAATTCGATATTTTTGGGTCCCAGAAGCGATCTGTACATGCCTACACATTGCTAGAATGTTTTCAAAAAAAAGGCTCAAAACATGCTAAAAATCGATATTTTAATTGTCCAAAGTCGATATGTGCATGGATCATCTGTACCTGTTTATATCTTAAATTCAGGCTCAAAAGACCCGAAAATTTGGTATTTTGGTATCCCAGAAGCGATCTGTACATGCCTACTCCTAGTTAGAATGTTTTCAAGATACTGACCCAAAACATGCTCAAAATCGATATTTTAGGTGCCAAAAAGTCGATATGTTCATGACTCTTCAGTACCCGTTTATATCTCAAATTCAGGCTCAAAACACCCGAAAATTCGATATTTTGAGGTCCCAGAAGCGATCTGTACATGCCTACTCAGTGCTAGAATATTTTCAAAATATAGTCCAAAAACATGCTAAAAATCGATATTTTAGGTGCCCAAAGTCGATATCTCAAATTCAGGCCCAAAACACCCGAAAATTCAATATTTTGGGGTCCCAGAAGCTATCTGTAAATGCCTACTCCGTGTTAGAATATTTTCAAAATACAGGCCCAAAAAATACTGAAAATCGATATTTTAGGTGCCAAAAAGTCAATATGTGCATGCATCTTCTGTACCCGTTTATTTCTCAAAATCACGCTACAAACACCCGAAAATTCGATATTTTGGGGTCCCAGAAGCAATCTGTACATGCATACTCAGTGCTAGAATGTTTTCAAAACATAGGCTCAGAACATGCTAAAAATCGATATTTTAGGTGTCCAAAGTCGATATGTGCATGCATCTTCTGTACCCGTTTATATCTCAAATTCAGGCTCAAAACACCCGAAAATTTGGTATTTTGGTATCCCAGAAGCGATCTGTACATGCCTACTCCTAGTTAGAATGTTTTCAAGATACTGACCCAAAACATGCTCAAAATCGATATTTTAGGTGCCAAAAAGTCGATATGTTCATGACTCTTCAGTATCCGTTTATATCTCAAATTGAAGCTCTAAACACCCAAAAATTCGATAGTTTGGAGTCCTAAAAGGGATCTGTACATCCCTACTCATATACAGGCCCAAAACATGCTGAAAATCGAAATTTTAGGTGCCCAAAGTCAAGATGTGGATGCATCTTCTGCGCCCTTTTATATCCCAAATTCAACCTCAAAACACGCGAAAATTCGATATTTTTGGGTCCCAGAAGCGATCTGTACATGCCTACTCTGTGCTAGAATGTTTTCATAATATAGGCACAAAACATGCTAATAATCGATATTTTAAGTGTCCAAAGTCAATATGTGCATGCATCTTCTGTTCCCGTTTATATCTCAAATTTAACCACAAAACACACGAAAATTCGATATTTTGGGGTCCCAGAAGCGATCTGTACATGCCTACTCCGTGTTAGAGTATTTTCAAAATACAGGCCCAAAACATACTGAAAATCGATCTGTTAGGTGCCCAAAAGTCGATATGTGTATGCATCTTCTGAGCCCGTTTATATCCCAAATTCAACCTCTAAACACCCGAAAATTCGATATTTTTGCGTCCCAAAAGCGATCTGTACATGCCTACTCTGTGCTTGAATGTTTTCAAAATATAGGCTCAAAACATGCTAAAAATCGATATTTTAAGTGTCCAAAACCGATATGTGCATTCATCTTCTGTACCCGTTTATATCTCAAATTCAGGCTCAAAATACCCGAAAATTCGGTATTTTTTGGGTCCTACAAGCGATCTGTACATGCCTACTCCTAGTTAGAATGTTTTCAAGATACAGACCCAAAACATGCTCAAAATCGATATTTTAGGTGCCCAAAAGTCAATATGTGTATGCATCTTCTGCAACCGTTAATATCACAAATTAAACCTCAGAACACCCGAAAATTCGATATTTTTGGGTCCCAGAAGCGATCTATACATACCTACTCCGTGTTAAAGTATTTTCAACATACAGGCCCAAAACATGCTGAAAATCGATATTTTAGGTGCCCAAAGTCAATATGTGCATGCATCTTCTGTACTCGTTTATATCTCAAATTCAACCTCAAAACACACAAAAATTCGATATTTTGGGGTGCCAGAAGCGATCTGTACATGCCTACTCAGTGCTAGAATGTTTTCATAATATTGGCTCAAAACTTGCTAAAAATCAATATTCTAAGTGTCCAAAGTCGATATGTGCATGCATCTTCTGTACCCGTTTATATCTCAAATTCGGGATTAAAACACCTGAAAATTCGGTATTTTGGGGTCCTACAAGCGATCTGTACATGCCTACTCCTAGTTAGAATGTTTTCAAGATACAGACCCAAATCATGCTCAAAATCGATATTTTAGGTGCCAAAAAGTCGATATGTTCATGCATCTTCAGTACCCGTTTATATCTCAAACTCAGGCTACAAACACCCGAAAATTCGATATTTTGAGGTCTAAGAAGCGATCTGTACATGCCTATTCAGATACAGGCCCAAAACATGCTGAACATCGATATATTAGGTGCCCAAAAGTCAATATGTGTATGCATCTTCTGCAACCGTTAATATCACAAATTAAACCTCAGAACACCCGAAAATTCGATATTTTTGGGTCCCAGAAGCGATCTATACATACCTACTCCGTGTTAAAGTATTTTCAACATACAGGCCCAAAACATGCTGAAAATCGATATTTTAGGTGCCCAAAGTCAATATGTGCATGCATCTTCTGTACTCGTTTATATCTCAAATTCAACCTCAAAACACATAAAAATTCGATATTTTGGGGTGCCAGAAGCGATCTGTACATGCCTACTCAGTGCTAGAAATTTTTCATAATATTGGCTCAAAACTTGCTAAAAATCAATATTTTAAGTGTCCAAAGTCGATATGTGCATGCATCTTCTGTACCCGTTTATACCTCAAATTCGGGATTAAAACACCTGAAAATTCGGTATTTCTGGGTCCTAGAAGCGATCTGTACATGCCTTCTCCTAGTTAGAATGTTTTCAAGATACAGACCCAAAACATGCTCAAAATCGATATTTTAGGTGCCCAAAAGTCATTATGTGCATGCATCTTCAGTACCTGTTAATATCTCAAATTCAGGGTTAAAAAACCCGAAAATTTCGATATTTTGGGGTTCCAGAAGCGATCTGTACATGCCTACTCCGTGTTAGAGTATTTTCAACATACATCCCTAAAACATGCTGAAAATCGATATTTTAGGTGCCCAAAGTCAATATGTGCATGCATCTTCTTTACCCGTTTATATCTCAAATTCAACCTCAAAACACACGAAAATTCGATATTTTGGGGTCCCAGAAGCGATCTGTTCATGCCTACTCAGTGCTAGAATATTTTCAAAATATAGGCCCAAAACATGCTAAAAATCGATATCTTAGGTGTCCAAAGTCGATATCTCAAATTCAGGCCCAAAACACCCGAAAATTCGATATTTTGGGGTCCCAAAAGCAATTTGTACATGCCGACTCCGTGTTAGAGTATTTTCAAAATACAGGCCCAAAACATACTGAAAATCGATCTTTTAGGTGCCCGCAAGTCGATATGTACATGAATCTTCTGTACCCGTTTATATCTCAAATTGAGGCTCTAAACACCAAAAAATTTGATAGTTTGTGGTCCCAAAAGCGGTCTGTACATGCCTACTCAGAAACAGGCCCAAAACATGCTGAAAATCGATATTTTAGGTGACCAAAGTCAAAATGTGGATGCATCTTCTGCGCCCGTTTATATCCCAAATTCAACCTCAAAACACCCGAAAATTCGATATTTTTGGGTCCCAGAAGCGATCTGTACATGCCTACTCTGTCCTAGAATGTTTTCATAATATAGGCACAAAACATGCTAAAAATCGATATTTTAAGTGTCCAAAGTCGATATGTGCATGCATCTTCTGTACCCGTTTATATCTCAAATTCAGGCTAAAAACACCCGAAAATTCGGTATTTTTGGGTCCTAAAAGCGATCTGTACATGCCTAAATCCTAGTTGGAATGTTTTCAAGATACAGACCCAAAACTTGCTCAAAATCGATATTTTAGGTGTCCAAAAGTCGATATGTGCATGCATCTTCAGTACCCGTTTATATCTCAAATTCAGGCTCAAAACACCCGAAAATTCGATATTTTGAGGTCCCAGAAGTTATCTGTACATGCCTACTCTGTGTTAGAGTATTTCAAAATACAGGCCCAAAACATGCTAACAATCGATATTTTAGGTGCCCAAAGTCAATATGTGTATACATCTTCTGCACCCGTTTATATCACAAATTCAACCTCAAAACACTCGAATAATCGATATTTTTGGGCCCCAGAAGTGATCTGTACATGCCTACTCAGTGCTAGAATGTTTTCAAAATATAGGCCTAAAACATGCTAAAAATCGATATTTTAAGTGTCCAAAGTCGATATGTGCATGCATCTTCTGTACCCGTTTATATCTCAAACTCAGGCTCAAAACACCCTAAAATACGGTATTTTTGCGTCCTAGAAGTAATCTGTACATGCCTACTCTGTCCTAGAATGTTTTCATAATATAGGCACAAAACATGCTAAAAATCGATATTTTAAGTGTCCAAAGTCGATATGTGCATGCATCTTCTGTACCCGTTTATATCTCAAATTTAATATCAAAACACACAAAATTCGATCTTTTGGGGTCCCAGAAGCGATCTGTACATGTTTACTCAGTGCTAGAATATTTTCAAAATATAGGCTCAAAACTAGCTAAAAATCGATATTTTAGGTGCCCAAAGTCGATATCTCAAATTCAGGCCCAAAACACCCGAAAATTCGATATTTTGGGGTCCCAGAAGCGATCTGTACATGCCTACTCCGTGTTAGAGTATTTTCAAAATACAGACCCAAAACATGCTAACAATCGATATTTTAGGTGCCCAAAGTCAATATGTGTATGCATCTTCTGCACCCGTTTATATCACAAATTCAACCTCAAAACACTCGAATAATCGATATTTTTGGGCACCAGAAGTGATCTGTACATGCCTACTCAGTGCTAGAATGTTTTCAAAATATAGGCCTAAAACATGCTAAAAATCGATATTTTAAGTGTCCAAAGTCGATATGTGCATGCATCTTCTGTACCCGTTTATATCTCAAACTCAGGCTCAAAACACCCTAAAATACGGTATTTTTGCGTCCTAGAAGTAATCTGTACATGCCTACTCTGTCCTAGAATGTTTTCATAATATAGGCACAAAACATGCTAAAAATCGATATTTTAAGTGTCCAAAGTCGATATGTGTATGCATCTTCTGTACCCGTTTATATCTCAAATTTAATATCAAAACACACAAAATTCGATCTTTTGGGGTCCCAGAAGCGATCTGTACATGTTTACTCAGTGCTAGAATATTTTCAAAATATAGGCTCAAAACTAGCTAAAAATCGATATTTTAGGTGCCCAAAGTCGATATCTCAAATTCAGGCCCAAAACACCCGAAAATTCGATATTTTGGGGTCCCAGAAGCGATCTGTACATGCCTACTCCGTGTTAGAGTATTTTCAAAATACAGACCCAAAACATGCTAACAATCGATATTTTAGGTGCCCAAAGTCAATATGTGTATGCATCTTCTGCACCCGTTTATATCACAAATTCAACCTCAAAACACTCGAATAATCGATATTTTTGGGCACCAGAAGTGATCTGTACATGCCTACTCAGTGCTAGAATGTTTTCAAAATATAGGCCTAAAACATGCTAAAAATCGATATTTTAAGTGTCCAAAGTCGATATGTGCATGCATCTTCTGTACCCGTTTATATCTCAAACTTAGGCTCAAAACACCCTAAAATACGGTATTTTTGCGTCCTAGAAGTAATCTGTACATGCCTACTCTGTGCTAGAATGTTTTCATAATATAGGCACAAAACATGCTAAAAATCGATATTTTAAGTGTCCAAAGTCGATATGTGCATGCATCTTCTGTACCCGTTTATATCTCAAATTTAACATCAAAACACACGAAAATTCGATATTTTGGGGTCCCAGAAGCGATCTGTACATGCTTACTCAGTGCTAGAATATTTTCAAAAAATAGGTTCAAAACTAGCTAAAAATCGATATTTTAGGTGCCCAAAGTCGATATCTCAAATTCAGGCCCAAAACACCCGAAAATTCGATATTTAGGGGTCCCAGAAGCGATCTGTACATGCCTACTCCGTGTTAGAGTATTTTCAAAATACAGGCCCAAAACATACTGAAAATCGATCTTTTAGGTGCCCAAAAGTCGATATGTGTATGCATCTTCTGAGCCCGTTTATATCCCAAATTCAACCTCAAACACCCGAAAATTCGATATTTTTGCGTCCCAGAAGCGATCTGTACATGCTTACTCTGTGCTAGAATGTTTTCAAAATATAGGCTCAAAACATGCTAAAAATCGATATTTTAAGTGTCCAAAATCGATATGTCCGTGCATCTTCTGTTCCCGTTTATATCTCAAATTCAGGCTCAAAATACCCGAAAATTCGGTATTTTTGGGTCCTAGAAGCGATCTGTACATGCCTACTCCTAGTTAGAATATTTTAAAGACACAGACCCAAAACATGCTCAAAATCGATATTTTAGGTGCCCAAAAGTCGATATGTGCATGCATCTTCAGTACCCGTTTATATCTCAAATTTAGGGTTAAAAACCCGAAAATTTCGATATTCTGGGGTTCCAGAAGCGATCTGTACATGCCTACTCCGTGTACGAGAATTTTCAACATACAGGCCTGTGATGATAAACTACTTTCTATAAACCATTAACTATGTTGTTATGACAAACTGTTCTCTGTGAATCACTGGCTGTTGTATGTGAGTTTGGCAACACTGTTTTAGGAGTTGACCTGAGAGTTGTCGGAGTTGGGGTGTTCCACTCCTCACTCATCGTCAGTTCTGACAGGTGTGTACTGTGTATAGACTTGGTATAGTCTGTCTCAGGAAACTTGAGGGAGAGATTTTAAGAAAGCCTTTGCCAAGATCGGAACACAAGTGACAGTGTGAAGGATTAAAAGGTCCCCTCGGGAGTCTGAACATGCCTCCTTCCATGTCTCCTTCCCTTTTCCTCTCCTACACACACACACACACACACACTGTGCTGAAATGTGTAGCCTTTGTTTATCCGTTTATCTAGCAGGGAGCAAAATAAGTTGAAAAATTATGCTTGGGTTGTAGAGATAAAACTAACCATGGGATATTCTTCCAGATAGTCTCATTGGAAGGAATATGTCTGAATAAATGAGTGAAGCACGTGGCTCACGCAAGAACAGAGAAGGGCGGTGTGGCGGATGAGGGGGGGGGGGGATTAACTGGGGTTGACCAATGTCAGGTTTGAGGAGGGTTGAAGGATGGGAGTGGGCAGGTGGGAAGGTTAATGTTAATCAGTTTTCATCTTTAGTATTTTCCATGGAGATAACATAATCGTGCTGTTTTAGGATTGCTATAATAAAATTGTTATGAAAAGATATAAACTGATTTGTAATAGTTTTAATAGTAACATGTCCTAAGTAAATATTTACATACTCTTAAATTTGAAAATACAATTCTCTCTCTCTCTCTCTCTCTCTCTCTCTCTCTCTCTCTCTCTCTCTCACACATTTTTACATGTGTTGATATTTCTCAGTAGGGACAGTATAGAAAAAAATAGATGATAAATACTTTTCATAATCTATTGTAGCTAATACAAAGTAAAATAATGTATATTTAAGACTAAAATTAATGCATAAATTAATACATAAAAACGACGGTGTCTGAATATGAACTATTATGTAACATTCAACTCAAATCAAGTGTGTGTGTTGGAGGCGGAGGTGTGAAGTGATTTGATAAGGATTAAAATATTCTCGTTTTCTATACACAGCCAGAATGAAGGCTTCTTCCTGTATATATGCTATTTTCACAGCACAATTTCTATGCTTATATGTCATTTCTCGAAAACTTCTACTGAGAACTTTCGATACCTATACATATGAAGAAATTTTAGAAACAAAAACGATTCGCCTACATTAAGTCTAAGCCCTGAATTTTGGCAAGAAAGTTAGGCATTTTTGCCACTGAAATGAGAGAGGTCGTTGATATTGACCCTAATGTACCCCCATCATAGAGACTACTATTCCATCCCATATTTGGTAGACAGAGAGCTGCCTCAGTTTGGGGCAATCGACGTCACCAGCCAGGCCCGATATGCGCGATGAGCAGACCTGGTATTCTAGATCTTGATATGTTCCTGCTCTAATTTTCTCATATGCTCCATACATTTTTGCCAATTTTCTGGTGTCACTTTCGCCACTGCATTTCTGGTTATTTCTTCGACCACACGCATTGTCTGATTATTATTAGAATTCTTTTTTCTGACTTCCTCTTTCACCTGAGCCCATATAAGTTCTATGAGATTAAATTCACTGTGGTAGGGCGGAAGTCGTAATACTTCATGTCCATAGTCTTTTGCTATATTGTCTATTTCATATTCTTGCCTGTCTTTGCTTCTTTCCACCAGATGTAGCAGCTCAAGCTTGGAGTGTTGTGGGTTGTATTGAATGTTGTTCTTACTGTCCGAGTCATTGTCCCTGGCCAGCCTGTATTCCCTCAGGTCGAGAGGTCAGGTGTGTTCGGCCTTTGACATTGACTTTGGAGTAAAAAAGACGATATTCTACCCTCAACTTTCCTGAGACAGACTATAGTATTGTGGGTTTTCTTATAATGGTGTTTTGTGTTATTTTGTTATTATGTTATTGATGTTCACGTGTTAAGGTTTGGCTTTGTATCTTTTACAGTATGAAGATGTTTTATGTTGATTAAAGCCTACAAAATGGTTTGATGTGTATAACTTTTTACATCAATTTAATCAACATAAAACATAGTGGCGGCGTTTGAACCTGCCACTTCACTATGGAGCGTTTCATGAAATCGGACCTCCTGGATTGTGACCCAAGTTTACCGACGGCAGCACAGGAGTGGAAGCACTGGTTTAAAACGTTCAACAACTTCGTAGAAGCTATACCTGGTGAAAATATAAATAAGCTCAACCTCCTCATCAATTTTGTGTCTCCTAGAATTTATGAAAATATATCGGAGAGTGCTTCCTACAATAATGCCATAGATACCTTACAAGCCATGTTTGTGAAACCTACTAATGAAGTGTTTGCTCGTCATCGTCTTGCTACCCGCCGCCAACAATCAGGTGAGACTTTGGACGAGTATTTCAGAACCCTTAACGTGTTGAGTAAAAACTGTAACTTTAAAGCTGTAACTGCAATTCAGCATTGTGAGGAGTTCATCAGGGATGCTTTTATTAGTGGCCTGCAGTCTCCACTGATCAGGCAGCGCTTACTGGAAAACAAGACTCTCGATCTGGCTACCATGTTTGACCAGGCACGGGCTCTCGAGTCGGCACAGAAAGATTCAGAGTCTTATAGCGGTAATAGTGCTGTATATCCCCGTCTATTAAGTGCAGCCCATGAAAATGATGACTGTGAACTGAAATGTGAAATGAAACCAGAATCCCCTCCTGTGGTGTCAGCCGCGAGTGCTAAATGTTATTTTTGTGGCCAGTCACGTCATCCACGCTCTAAGTGTCCTGCTCGTACAGCGGTGTGTCATAAATGTCAGAAAATGGGTCACTTCTTTAAAGTGTGTCGAAGTCCAAGTGCTAGTGCTTCTGTGACTTTTAGTGATCGTGCTACTCTGGCCACCATAACTTCAGCAGCTGCTCCTGGTGTTTTGTCAAAGGCTGTCGTTGGTATTTTAGTGAATGGAACAGAAATAGAAGGTCTTATTGACAGTGGTAGCTCTGGGAGTTATATTCATCCAGATCTAGTGAAGCAACTCAACTTAGCTGTGCAACAATCACAAAGTGCTGTAACATTGGCCTCTACTTCCTTCTCGGCTAAAGCTACTGGTCTGTGCACTGTTAATATCAAAGTGAACGGCAGGGACTATGAAAATGTGCGTCTAACTGTGCTCCCACAACTCTGTTCAGACGTAATTCTAGGCCAAGATTTCCAGAAATTACATAGCAGTGTTACGTTAACGTATGATGGAACTTTGCCCCCTCTTGTTATCTGTGGACTAGGTGTGCTAAAAGTTAATCCTCCTGAATTATTTGCTAACTTGACGGCTGACTGTCATCCTGTTGTAGCCAAATCCCGTCGGTATTCCTTTGATGATCGTGACTTTATTTATAAAGAAGTACAAAGACTACTTCAGGAAGGAATAATTGAACAAAGTAACTCCCCGTGGCGAGCTCAAGTTGTCGTTGTCAAGAATGAATCCCGCAAGAAAAGACTAGCCATAGACTACTCTGAAACTATTAACAAGTTTACGCAACTCGATGCTTATCCATTGCCTCGCATTGATGCAACAGTGAATAAAATTGCTCAATACCGTGTTTTTTGCACTATCGATCTCCGTAGTGCCTATCATCAAGTTGCAATTAAGGAAGAGGATAAGCCATACACTGCTTTTGAAGCGTGTGGTAAACTGTACCAATTTACTCGTATCCCTTTTGGGGTCACCAACGGAGTAGCGTGTTTTCAAAGAATTATTAATTCACTCATCAAAGAGGAAGGACTTTCTGGCACCTTCGCCTACCTGGACGATGTCACCATTTGTGGAATGACGCAAGAAGAACATGATGAAAATCTCAGAAAATTCATTGAAGCTGCCGGGGGAAGGAATGTAAGTTATAATGAAGGAAAGTGCACTTTTTCCACACGAAAACTCAGCATTCTCGGTTACGTAGTGGAGGACGGAACAGTACGTCCGGATCCAGAACGACTCAAACCACTTCAAGATTTACCTGTGCCGTGTGATATGAAGTCCCTGCGCCGCGCTCTTGGCCTTTTTGCTTACTATTCACGATGGATATACAACTACTCAGGCAAAATTCGTCCACTAAGTGCCACTACTACATGTCCGGTGACGAAAGAGGCAGAAGAAGCATTTCATCAACTCAGGAATGATATCGAATCCTCAGTGGTTAAGGCTATTGATGAAGCGGTGCCATTTGAAGTAGAAACAGATGCCTTTGACTCTGCCATAGCAGCCGTCCTCACTCAGGCTGGACGTCCTGTTGCCTTCTTTTCGCGTACACTCCAAGGACCTGAGAGGCGTCATGCTGCTGTTGAAAAGGAGGCTCAGGCTATTATTGAAAGTGTACGTCACTGGAGGCATTATTTGACTGGTAGGCATTTTACTATAAGAACTGATCAACGCTCTGTGACTTACATGTTTGATAAACATCACAACAGCAAGATTAAAAACGACAAAATATTAAGGTGGAGAATGGACTTATCTTGCTATGATTATGATATTGTGTATAGACCTGGCAGAGACAACATTACTCCTGACATAATTTCCAGATCCTACTGTGGAATGACATGCAATGACCAGAGGTCGCTGTCTGCCCTTCATAACGGTTTGTGTCACCCTGGTATTACCCGGATGCTTCATTTTGTCAGATCTAAGAATCTCCCTTACTCAGTAGAAGACATCAGACAGGTCATTAATTCATGTAAAGTGTGTGCCGAGATTAAACCTAAATTTCATCAACCTGAAAAAGCCCATCTTGTTAAGGCTACTCAACCATTTGAGCGTCTTAATATTGATTTTAAAGGACCTCTCCCCAGCACAGATAAAAATCAGTATTTTTTAAACATTGTAGACGAGTACTCAAGATTTCCTTTTGTATTTCCATGCTCTGGTATGACTGCATCGACCGTGATAAGTTGTCTTTCTCAGCTTTTTTCTATTTTTGGTATGCCAGCTTATATTCATTCAGACAGGGGGACGTCATTCATGAGCAGAGAACTGCAGGGATTCCTGGCAAGTAAAGGAATCGCCAGTAGTAGGACTACGAGTTACAACCCTCAAGGTAATGGGCAAGTGGAACGGACTAATGGCACAATCTGGAAGGCTATCACCGCTGCTTTGAAGTCCCGTGGCCTGCAGACCAAGTACTGGCAGGTTGTCCTTCATGATGCCCTTCACTCAATCTGCTCGTTACTATGTACAACTACCAATGCTACTCCTCACGAAAGGTTATTTAACTATGCTCGCCGCTCCTCTACAGGTACCTCTGTTCCTTCTTGGTTATGCGGTCCTGGCCCAGTTCTCCTGAAGCGTCATGTCCGCATGAGCAAGACTGAACCTCTAGTTGACGAAGTTGAGCTTTTACATTCCAATCCTCAGTACGCTCATATTAAGTATCCAAATGGCAAGGAAGATACCGTATCTATTAGACATTTAGCCCCAGTCGGTAGTGAACCTCCTTGTGTTCAGCTAAACCAGGAAGTTGATAATCATATGACTCTGTTTCCAGAATCTACAGGGGTGACTCAGGAATATGCCCCTGGACCTGCTCAAGTGGGAGTGGAGGTTTCGAGTCTCGAGCAAAGTCCATCTTCTCCCCCTCAACATGAAACTAGTGAGGATGTCCCGGCACCAAGACGATCTACCCGTGTCAGGCGCCCTCCTATTCGTTTTGAGGCGTGCTAAGGCGGCCTCTCACTAAGTTTGAGGAAATAGGTGCAGAGTTTTCGTAAGAGGGGGTGAATGTGATGATAAACTACTTTCTATAAACCATTAACTATGTTGTTATGACAAACTGCTCTCTGTGAATCACTGGCTGTTGTATGTGAGTTTGGCAACACTGTTTTAGGAGTTGACCTGAGAGTTGTCGGAGTTGGGGTGTTCCACTCCTCACTCATCGTCAGTTCTGACAGGTGTGTACTGTGTATAGACTTGGTAGTATTGTGGGTTTTCTTATAATGGTGTTTTGTGTTATTTTGTTATTATGTTATTGATGTTCACGTGTTAAGGTTTGGCTTTGTATCTGTTACAGTATGAAGATGTTTTATGTTGATTAAAGCCTACAAAATGGTTTGATGTGTATAACTTTTTACATCAAGGCTCAAAACATGCTGAAAATCGATATTTTAGGTGCCCAAAGTCAATATGTGCATGCATCTTCTGTACCCGTTTATATCTCAAATTGAGGCTCTAAACACCCAAAAATTCGATATTTTGGGGTCCCATAAGCGATCTGTACATGCCTACTTAAATACAGGCCCAAAACATGCTGAAAATCGATATTTAAGGTGCCCAAAGTCAAAATGTGGATGCATTTTCTGCTCCCGTTTATATCCCAAATTCAACCTCAAAACACCCGAAAATTCGATATTTTTGGGTCCCAGAAGCGATCTGTACATGCCTACTCTGTGCTAGAATGTTTTCATAATATAGGCACAAAACATGCTAAAAATCGATATTTTAAGTGTCCAAAGTCGATATGTGCATGCATCTTCTGTACCCGTTTATATCTCAAACTCAGGCTAAAAACACCCTAAAATACGGTATTTTTGCGTCCTAGAAGCGATCTGTACATGCCTACTCCTAGTTAGAATGTTTTCAAGATACAGACCCAAAACATGCTCAAAATCGATATTTTAGATGCCTAAAAGTCGATATGTGCATGCATCTTCAGTACCCGTTTATATCTCAAATTCAGGATTAAAACACCCGAAAATTTGATTTTTTGGGGTCCCAGAAGCTATCTGTAAATGCCTACTCCGTGTAGAGTATTTTCAAAATACAGGCCCAAAACATACTGAAAATCGATCTTTTAGGTGCCCAAAAGTCGATATGTGCATGCATCTCCTGTACCCGTTTATATCTCAAATTCAGGCTACAAACACCCAAAAATTCGATATTTTGAGGTCCCAGAAGCGATCCGTACATGCCTACTCAGTGCTAGAATGTTTTCAAAATATAGGCTCAAAACATGCTAAAAATCGGTATTTTAAGTGTCCAAAGTCGATATGTGCATTCATCTTCGTTACCCGTTTATATCTCAAATTCAGGCTCAAAACACTCGAAAAATCTTTATTTTTGGGTCCTACAAGCGATCTGTACATGCCTACTCCTAGTTAGAATGTTTTCAAGATACAGACCCTAAACATGCTCAAAATCTATATTTTAGGTGCCCAAAAGTCGATATGTACATGCATCTTCAGAACCCGTTTATATCTCAAATTCAGGCTCCAAACACCCGAAAATTCGATATTTTGGGGTCCCAGAAGCGATCTGTACATGCCTTCTCCGTGTTAGAGTATTTTCAAATTACGGGCCCAAAACATGCTGAAAATCGATATTTTAGGTGCACAAAGTCAATATGTGCATGCATCTTCTGTACCCGTTTATATCTCAAATTCAGGCTACAAACACCCAAAAATTCGATATTTTGGAGTCCCAAAAGCGATCTGTACATGCCTATTCAGATACAGGCCAAAAACATGTTGAAAATTGATATTTTAGGTGCCCAAAGTCAATATGTGCATGCATCTTCTGTACCCTTTTATATCTCAAATTCAGGCTCAGAACACCCGAAAATTCGATATTTTGAGGTCCCAGAAGCGATCTGTACCTGCCTACTCAGTGCTAGAATATTTTAAAAATATAGTCTCAAAACATGCTAAAAATCGATATTTTATGTGCCCAAAGTCGATATCTCAAATTCAGGCCCAAAACACCCGAAAATCCGATATTTTAAGGTCCCAGAAGCTATCTGTAAATGCCTACTCTGTGTAAGAGTATTTTCAAAATACAGGCCCAAAACATACTGAAAATCGATCTTTTAGGTGCCCAAAAGTCGATATGTGAATGCATCTTCTATACCCGTTTATATCTCAAATTCAGGCTACAAACACCCGAAAATTCGATATTTTTGGGTCCCAGAAGCGATCTGTACATGCCTACTAAGATACAGGCCCAAAACATGTTGAAAAGTAATATATTAGGTGCCAAAATTCAATATGTGTATGCATCTTCTGCACCCGTTTATATCCCAAATTCAACCTCAAAACACTCAAAAATTCGATATTTTTGGGTCTCAGAAACGATCTGTACATGCCTACTCAGTGCTAGAATGTTTTCAAAATATAGGCTCAAAACATGCTAAAAATCGATATTTTAGGTGCCCATAGTCGATATCTCAAATTCAGGCCCAAAACTCCCGAAAATTCGATATTTTGGGGTCCCAGAAGCGATCTGTACATGCCTACTCCGTTTTAGAGTATTTTCAAAATACAGGCCCAAAACAAATTGAAAATCGATCTTTTAGGTGCTCAAAAGTCGATATGTGTATGCATCTTCTGTACCCGTTTATATCCCAAATTCAGGCTCAGAACACCCGAAAGTTCGATATTTTGGGGTCCCATAAGCGATATGTACATGCCTACTCCTTGCTAGAACAATTTCAAGATACAGACCCAAAACATGCTCAAAATCGATATTTAAGGTGCAAAAGGTCGATATGTGCATGCATCTCCAGTACCCGTTTACATCCCAAATTCAGGCTCAAATCACCCAAAAATTCGATATTTTTGGGTCCCAGAAGCAATCTGTACATGCCTACTCAATGTTAGACAATTTTTAAATTACATGCACAAAAACAAGTTGAAAATCGATATTTTAGGTGCCCAAAATCGATATGTGCATGCATCTTCTGTAACCGTTTATATCTCAAATTTAGTCTCAAAACTCTCAAAAATTCGATATTTTTGGGTCCCAGATGCGATATGTACATGCATAGTCAGTGCTAGAATATTTTCAAAATACAGTCCCAGAACAAGCTGAAAATCGATATTTTAAGTGCCCAAGTCAATAGGTGCATGCATCTTCTGTACCCGTTTATATCCCATATTCAGGCTCATGACACCCGAAAATTCGATATTTTTGGGTTCTAGAAGCGATCTGTACATGCCTACTCCTTGCTAGAATGTTTTCAAAATACAGACCCAAAACATGCTCAAAATCGATATTTTAGGTGCCTAAAGTCAATATGTGCATGCATCTTCTGTACCCGTTTATATCTCAAATTCAGGCTCAAAACACCCGAAAATTCAATATTTTTGGGTCCCAGAAGCGATCTGTACATGGCTACTCCTTGCTAAATTGTTTTAAAGATACAGAGCCAAAACATGCGTAAAATCGATATTTTAAGGTGCAAAAAGTTGATATGTGCATGCATCTTCAGTACCCGTTTATATCCCAAATTCAAGCTCAAAACACCCGAAAATTCGATATTTTTGGGTCCAAGAAGCGATCTGTACATGCCTACTCAGTGCTAGAATGTTTTCAAATTACAGGCACAAAAACAAGTTGAAAATCGATATTTTACGTGACCAAAATCGATATGTGCATGCATTTTCTGTACCCGTTTATATCTCAAATTCAGGCTCAAAACACCCAAAAAAAAAGATATTTTTGGGTCAAAGATGCGATCTGTACATGCATACTCAGTGCTAGAATACTTTCAAAATATAGGCCCAAAACATGCTGAAATTCGATATTTTAGTTGCAAAAAGTCGATATGTGCATGCATATTTTGTACTTATTTATATTCCAAATTCAGGCTCAAAACACCCGAAAATTCGATATTTTTGGGTCCCAGAAGCGAGCTGTACATGTCTACTCACTCTAAGAATAATTTCAAAATATAGGCCCAAAGCATACTAAAAATCGATATTTTTTTGTGCCCAAAGTCGATATGTGCATGCGTTTTCTGTACCCGTTTATATCACAAATTCTGGCTCAAAATACCCGAAAATTCGATATTTTTGGTTCCCAGAAGCGATCTATACATGCATATTCAGCAATAGAATATTTTCAAAATACAGGCCCATCAAATGCCGAAATTCGATATTTTAGGTACCCAAAGTCGATATGTGCATGCATCTTCTGTACTCGTTTATATCCCAAATTCATGCTCAAAACACCCGAAAATTCGATATTTTTTGGTCCCGAAAGCGATCTGTAAATGCCTACTCAGTTCTAGAATATTTTCAAAATATAGGCCCAAAACAAGCTGAAATTCGACCTATTAGGTGCAAAAATACGATATGTGCATGCATCTTCTGTACCCGTTTAAATCCCAAATTCAGGCTCAAAACACCCGAAAATTCGATATTTTTGGGTTCCAGAAGCGATCTGTACATACCTACTCAGTGCTAGAATATTTTCAAAATATAAGCCGAAAACATGCTAAAAATCGATATTTGTTGTTCAAAAAGTCATTCATGGGGTGGTGGGTGTGTGGGTGTCAGTACAGTGCGTGGATAGTAAATATCAACAGTCATTCATGAGATGGTGGGTGTGTTGGTGTCATTACAGTGCTCGGACTGTAAATATCAACAGTCATTCATGGGGTGGTTTTTGTCATTACAGTGCTTGGACTGTAAATGTAAACAGTCATTCATTGGGTGGTGGGTGTGTGGGTGTCATTAAAGTACTTGGACTGTATATATCAACAGTCATTCATGGGGTGGTGGGTGTGTGGGTGTCATTACAGTGCTTGGACAGTAAATATCAACAGTCATTCATGAGATGGTGGGTGTGTTGGTGTCATTACAGTGCTCGGACTGTAAATATCAACAGTCATTCATGGGCTGGTTAGTCTGTGGGTGTTATTACAATGCTTTGACTGAAAATATCAACAGTCATTTATGGGGTGGTGGGTGTCATTATAGTGCTTGGAGTGTACATATCAACAGTCATTCATGGGGTCGTGGGTGTGTGGGTGTTATTACAGTGCTTGGAGTGTAAATATCAACCGTCATTCATGGGGTGGTGGGTGTCATTACAGTGTTTGTACTGTAAATATCAAGAGTCATTAATGCGGTGGTCGGTGTGTGGGTTTCATTACAGTGCTTGGACTGTAAATATCAACAGTCATTTAAGGGGTGGTGGGTGTGTGGGTATCATTACAGAGCTTGGACTGTAAATATCAACAGTCATTCATGGGGTGGTGGGTGTTATTACAGTGCTTGGATTTTAAATATCAACAGTCATTAACCCTTAAATGCTTATTGACCAAATATCACGTCACCGTGAATTTAGGCCTTGAAGCCAATTGACGTAATATTTAGCCGGTAGAAAAAAAACTGCTTGGGCTATATCCAGCCACTTCATTGGTAACACTGGTTAGGTTGGGCCTTCAATGAGTGGTGTGAGAGGGAAATGGTTCACTCGTCATATATACGCAATGAAAATACGCTCGCTCACGTTTTCTAATTTTTAGGGTTTTTTTAGGGGTAACTACTTTATTACTCATGGTGCTGCTGTACGCAAACCAGTGGACCTAGAAAATTTTAGTTTACAGATTCTGGTGTGTAAAATCAAGCTCTACAAATCTGTAATAACAAAATTTACCTAAACGAAACTTTAAAA
Organism: Petrolisthes cinctipes; assembly: GCA_033782935.1. Classification (NCBI taxonomy): domain Eukaryota; kingdom Metazoa; phylum Arthropoda; class Malacostraca; order Decapoda; family Porcellanidae; genus Petrolisthes; species Petrolisthes cinctipes. The sequence continues at coordinate 1,012,442 of JAWQEG010000068.1, forward strand.
ATCACCCTGTTTTTGCTGTTCACGCTCCAGTAGCGGTAGGGGGATTGCGGTTCTTAGGGGTTAATGGGGTGGTGGGTGTGTGGGTGTCATAACAGTGCTTAGACTGTAAATATCAACAGTCATTCTTGGGATATTGTGTGTGTGAGTATCATTACAGTGCTTGGACTGTAAATATCAATAGTCATTCAAAGGGTGGTGGGTGTGTGGATGTCATTACAACGCTTGGACTGCAAATATCAACAGTCATTTATGGGATGGTAAGTATGTGGGTGTCATTACAGTGCTTGGACTGTTAATATTAACAGACATTCATGGGGTGGTGGGTGTGTGGGTATCATTACAATGCTTGGACTGTAAATATCAACAGTCATTTATGGGGTGGGTGGTGTGTGGGTGTCATTACAGTGCTTGGACTGTAAATATCAACAGTTATTCATTGGGTGGTGGGTGTGTGGGTGTCATTACAGTGCTTGGACTATATATATCAATGGTCATTATATGGGTGGAGGGTGTGTGGGTGTCATTACAGTAATTGAACTGTAAATATCAACAGTCATTCATGGGGTGGATGGTATGTGAGTGTCATTACAGTGCTTGAACTGTAAATATCAACAGTCATTTATTGGTTGGTGGGTGTGTGGGTGTCATTACAGTGCTTAGAGTGTAAATATTAACAGTCAAACATGGGGTGGTCAGTGTGTGGGTGTCAATACAGTGCTTGGATTGTAAATATCAACAATCATTCATGGGGTGGTGGGTGTGTGGGTGTCATTACAGTGCTTGGATTGTAAATATCAACAGTCATTCATGGGGTGATGGGTGTCTGGGTGTCATTACAGTACTTGGACTGTAAATATCAACTGTTATTCATGGTGTGTGTGGGTGCTATTACAGAGTTTGGAGTGTAAATATCAAGTCATTCATAGGTTGGTGGGAGTGTGTGTCATTACAGTGATTGGACTGTAAATATCAACAGTCATTCAGGGGGTGGTGTGTGTGTAGGTGTAATTACAGTGCTTGGACTGTAAATATCAATAGTCATTCAAAGGGTGGTGGGTGTGTGGATGTCATTACAACGCTTGGACTGCAAATATCAACAGTCATTTATGGGATGGTAAGTAAGTGGGTGTCATTACAGTGCTTGGACTGTTAATATTAACAGACATTCATGGGGTGGTGGGTGTGTGGGTATCATTACAATGCTTGGACTGTAAATATCAACAGTCATTTATGGGGTGGGTGGTGTGTGGGTGTCATTACAGTGCTTGGACTGTAAATATCAACAGTTATTCATTGGGTGGTGGGTGTGTGGGTGTCATTACAGTGCTTGGACTATAAATATCAATGGTCATTATATGGGTGGAGGGTGTGTGGGTGTCATTACAGTAATTGAACTGTAAATATCAACAGTCATTCATGGGGTGGATGGTATGTGAGTGTCATTACAGTGCTTGAACTGTAAATATCAACAGTCATTTATTGGTTGGTGGGTGTGTGGGTGTCATTACAGTGCTTAGAGTGTAAATATTAACAGTCAATCATGGGGTGGTCAGTGTGTGGGTGTCAATACAGTGCTTGGATTGTAAATATCAACAATCATTCATGGGGTGGTGGGTGTGTGGGTGTCAATACAGTGCTTGGATTGTAAATATCAACAGTCATTCATGGGGTGATGGGTGTCTGGGTGTCATTACAGTACTTGGACTGTAAATATCAACTGTTATTCATGGTGTGTGTGGGTGCTATTACAGAGTTTGGAGTGTAAATATCAAGTCATTCATAGGTTGGTGGGAGTGTGTGTCATTACAGTGATTGGACTGTAAATATCAACAGTCATTCAGGGGGTGGTGTGTGTGTAGGTGTAATTACAGTGCTTGGAGTGTAAATATCAAGTCATTTATGGGGTGGTGGGTGTCATTACAGTGCCTTGACTGTAAATATCAACAGTCATTCATGGGGTGATGGATGTGTGGGTGTCGTTACAGTGCTTGGACTGTAAATATCAACAGTCATTAATGGGGTGGTAGGTGTCATTACAGTGCTTGGACTGTAAATATCAACTGTCATTCATGGGAAGGTGGGTGTGTGGGTATCATTACAGTGATTGAACTGTAAATATCAACAGTCATTCATGGGGTGGTCGGTGTGTGGGTGATATTACAGTGCTTGGATTATAAATATCAACAGTCATTCATGGAAAGGTGGGGTTGTAGGTGTCATTACAGTGCTTGGACTGTAAATATTAACAGTCATTTATAGGGTGGTGGGTGTTTGAGTGATATTACAGTGCTTGGACTGAAAATATCAACAGTCATTCATGGGTTGATGGGTGTGTCGGTGTCATTACAATGCTTAGACTGTAAATATCAACAATCATTCATTGGGTGGTGGGTGTGTGGGTGTCATTACAGTGCTTGGACTGTAAATATCAACTGTCATTAATGGGGTGTGTCGGTGACATTACAGTGTTTGTACTGCAAATATCAACAGTCATTCATGGGTTGGTGTGTGAGTGTATCATTACAGTGCTTGGACTGTAAATTTCAACTGTCATTCATGGGGTGTGTCGGTGACATTACAGTGCTTGTACTGTAAATATCAACCGTCATTCATAGGTTGGTTGGTGTGTGTGTCATTACAGTGCTTGGACTGAAAATATCAACAGTCATTCATGGGGTGGTGGGTGATTGTGTGTCATTACAGTGCTTGGACTGTTAATATATATCAACAGTCATTCAAGGGGTGGTGGGTGTGTAGGTGTCATTACAGTGCTTGGACTGTTAATATCAACCATCATTCATGGAGTGTTATGTGTCATTACAGTGCTTTGACTGTAAATATCCACAGTCATTCATGGGGTTGTGAGTGTCATTACAGTGCTTGGACTGTATATATCAACAGTCATTCATGGGGCGATGGGTGTGTGGGTGTCATTACATTGCTTGGACTGTAACTATTAACAGTCATTCATGGGGTGGTGGGTGTGTGGGGTTCATTACAGTGTTTGGACTGTAAATATTAACAGTTATTAATGGGGTGGTGTGTGTGTGGGTGATATTACAGTGCTTGGACTGTAAATATCAACAGTCAGTCATAGAGTGGTTGGTGTGTGGGTGTCTTTACAGTACTTGGACTGTATATACCAACAATCAATTATTGGGTGGTGGGTGTACGGGTGTCATTACAGTGATTGGACTGTAAATATCAACAGTTATTCATTGAGTATTAGGTGTGTGGGTGTCATTTGAGGGCTTGGACTGTAAATATCAACTGTCATTGATGGGGTGGTGGGTGTATGGGTGTCATTACAATGCTTGACCTGTAAATATCAACTTTCATACATGGGTTTGGGGGTGTGTGGGTGTCATTACAGTGCATGGACTGTAAATATCAACAATCATTCATTAAGTGGTGGGTGTGTGGAAGTCATTAAAATGCTTGTACTATAATTATCAATGGTCATTAATGGGGTGTTGGGTGTGTGGGTGTCATTACAATGCTTGGACTGAAAATATCAACTGTCATTTATGGGGTGTTGGGTGTTTGGGTGTCCTTACAGTGCTTGGACTGTAAATATTAACAGACATTTATAGGGCGGATGGTGTGTGAGTGTCATTACCGTGTTTGGACTGTAAATATCAACAGTTATTCATGGGGTGGTTGGTGTGTAGGTCTCATTACATTGCTTGGAATGTAAATATCAACAGTCAGTCATGGAGTGGATGGTGTGTGAGTGTCGTTACAGTGCTTGGACTGTAAATATCACCAGTCATTCATGAGGGGGTCAGGGTGTGGGTGTCATTGCAGTGCTTGGACTGTAAATATCAACTGTCATTCATGGTCTGTGTGGGTGATATTACAGAGCTTGGACTGTAAATATCAACAGTCATTCATAGGTTGGTGGGGGTGTGTCATTACAGTGCCTGGACTGTAAATATCAACAGTCATTTATCGGGTGGTGGGTGTGTGGGTGTCATTACATTGCTTGGACTATAAATATCAACCGTCATTTATGGGGTGGTGGGTGTGTAGGTGTCATTACAGTGCTTGGACTGTTAATATCAACAGTCATTCATAGGGTGGTGGGTGTGTGAGTGTCATTACAGAGCTTGGACTGTAAATATCAACAGTCATTCATGGGTTGGTGGGTGTGTGGATGTCATTACAGTGCTTGGACTGTAAATATCAACAGTCATTCTTGGGGTTGTGGGTGTGTGGGTGTCATTACAGTGCTTGGACTGTAAATATCAACAGTTATTTAAGGGGTGGTGGGTGTGTGGTTGTCATTACAGTGTTTTGATTGTAATTATCAACAGTCATTCATAGGGTGGTGTGTGTCATTACAGTGCTTGGACTGTAAATATCAACAGTATTAATGGGGTGGTGGTTGTGTGGGTGTCATTACAGTGCTTGGACTGTAAATATCAACCAGAATTAATGGAGTGGTGGGTGTGAGGGTGTCATTACAGTGATTGGACTGTAAATATCAACAGTCAATCATGGGGTGGTGGGTGTATGGGTGTCATTACAGAGCTTGGACTGTAAATATCAACAGTCATTCATGGAGTGGTGGGTGTGTGGGTGTCATTACAGTGCTTGGACTTTAAATATCAACAGTCATTTTTGGGGTGGTGGGTGTGTGGGTGTCATTACAGTGCTCAGACTGTAAATGTTAACAGTCATTCATGGGATGGTAGGTGTGTGGATGTCATTACAGTGCCTGGACTGAAAATATTAAGTCATTTATGGGGTGGTGGGTGTGTGGGTGTCATTACGGTACTTGGACTATAAATATCAACCGTCATTTATGGGGTTGTGGGAGTGTGGTTGTCATTACAGTGCTTGGACTGTAAATCTCAACAGTCATTCATAGGGTGGTGGGTGTGTGAGTGTTATTACAGTGCTTGGACTGTAAATATCTACAGTCATTCATAGGGTGATGGGTGTCATTAGATTGCTTGGACAGTAAATATCAACAGTTATTTATGGGGTGGTGGGTGTGTGGGTGTCAATACAGTGCTTTGAATGTAAATATCAACAGTCATTCATTGGGTGGTTGGTGTGTGGGTGTCATTATGGTGATCGAACTGTAAATATCAACAGTCAATTATGGGGTGGTTGGTGTTTGGGTGTCATTACAGTGCTTGGACTATGAATATCAACAGTCAATTATAAGATGGTGGTTGTCGGGGTGTCATTACGGTGCTTGGACTGTGAATATCAACAGTCATTCATGGGGTGGTTGGTGTGTGGGTGTCATTACAGTGCTTGGACTGTAAATATCAACAGTCATTTATAGTTTGGTGAGTGTGTTAGTGTATTACAGTGCATTGACTGTAAATATCAACAGTCATTCAGAGGGTGGTGGGTGTCATTAAAGTGCTTGGACTGTAAATATTAACAGTAATTCATGGGGTAGTGGGTGTGTGGATGTCATTACAGTGCTTGGACTGAAAATATCAACAGTCATTTATATGGTGGTGGGTGTGTCGGTGTCATTACATTGCTTGGACTATAAATATCTACCATCATTTATGGGGTGGTGGGTGCGTGGGTGTCATTACAGTGCTTGGACTGTAAACATCAACAGTCATTCATAGGGTGGTGGGTGTGTGAGTGTCATTACAGAGCTTGGACTGTAAATATCAACAGTCATTCATAGGGTGGTGGGTGTGTGGATGTCATTAAAGTGCTTGGACTGTAAATATCAACAGTCAATCATGGGGTAGTGGGTGTGTGGGTGTCATTACAGTGCTTGGACTGTAAATATCAACAGTCATTCATGGGGTGGTTGTGTATGGGTGTTGTTACAGTGATTTGATTGTAAATATCTACAGTCATTCATAGGGTGGTGGGTATCATTAGAGTGCTTGGACTGTAAATATCAACAGTCATTCATGGGGTTGTGGGTGTGTGGGTGTCATTGCAGTGCTTGGACTGTAAATATCAACTATAATTCATGGGGTCATGGGTGTTTAGGTGTCATTACATTGCTTTGACTGTAAATATCAACAGTCATTTATTGGGTGGTGGGTGGCATTACAGTGCTTGGACTGTAAATATCAACAGTCATTCATAGGGTGATAGGTGTGTGGGTGTCATTACAGTGCTTGGACGGTAAATATCAACAGTCATTTATAGGGTGGTGGGTGTTTGGGTGTCATTACATTGCTTGAACTGTAAATATCAACAGTCAATCATGGGGTGGTGGTTGTGTGGGTGTCATTACAGTGCTTGGACTGTAAATATCAACAGTCATTCATAGGGTGGTGGGTGTGTAAGTGTTATTACAGAGCTTGGACTGTAAATATCAACAGTCATTAATGGAGTGGTGGGTGTGTGGGTGTCATTACAGTGCTTGGACTATAAATATCAACAGTCATTCTTGGGGTGGTGGTTGTGTGGGTGTCATTACAGTGCTTAGACCGTAAATATCAACAGTCATTTATGGGTGGGTGGGTGTGAGTGTGTCATTACAGTGCTTGGACTGTAAATATCAACAGTCATTCATTGGGTGGTGAGTGTGTGGGTGTCATTACAGTTTTTGGACTGTAAATATCAACCATCATATATTGGGTGGTGGGTGAGTGGGTGTCATTACAGTGCTTGGACTGTGAATATCAACAGTCATTCATGGGGTGGTGAGTGTGTGGGTGTTATTACAGTGCTTTGACTGTAAATATCAACAGTCTTTAAGAGGGTGGTAGGTGTCATTAGAGTGCATGGACTGTAAATATTAACAGTCATTCATGGGGCAGTGGGTGTGTGGATGTCATTACAGTGCTTGGACTGAAAATATCAACAGTCATTTATGGGGTGGTGGGTGTGTGGGTGTCATTACATTGCTAGGACTATAATTATCAACCGTCATTTATGTGGTGGTGGGTGTGTGTGTGTCATTACAGTGCTTGGACTGTAAATATCAACAATCATTTATAGGGTGGTGGGTGTGTGAGTGTCAGTACAGAGCTTGGACTGTAAATATCAACAGTCAATCATGTGGTGGTGGGTGTGTGGGTGTCATTACAGTGCTTAGACTGTAAATATCCACAGTCATTCATAGGGTCATGGGTGTGTGAGTGTTATTACAGAGCTTGGACTGTAAATATCAACAGTCATTCATGGAGTGGTGGGTGTGTGGGTGTCATTACAGTGCTTAGACTTTAAATATCAACAGTCCTTTTTGGGGTGGTGGTTGTGTGGGTGTCATTACAGTGCTTAGACTATAAATATCAACAGTCATTTATGGGGTGGTGGGTGTGAGTGTGTTATTACAGTGCTTGGACTGTAAATATCAACAGTCATTTATTGGGTGGTGGGTGTGTGTGTGTCATTACAGTGCTCAGACTGTAAATGTTAACAGTCATTCATGGGGTGGTAGGTGTGTGGATGTCATTACAGTGCTTGGACTGAAAATATTAAGTCATTAATGGAATGGTGGGTGTGTGGGTGTCATTACAGTACTTGGACTATAAATATCAACCGTTATTTATGGGGTGGTGGGAGTGTGGTTGTCATTACAGTGCTTGGACTGAAAATATCAACAGTCATTTATATGGTCGTGGGTGTGTTGGTGTCATTACAGTGCTTGGACTATAAATATCAACAGTCATTTATGGGATGGTTGGTGTGTGGGTGTCATTACAGTGCTTGTACTGTAAACATCAACAGTCATTCATAGGGTGGTGGGTGTGTGAGTGTCATTACAGAGCTTGGACTGTAAATATCAACAGTCATTCATGGGGTGGTGGGTGTGTGGATGTCATTAAAGTGCATGGACTGTAAATATCAACAGTCAATCATAGGGTGGTGGGTGTGTGGGTGTCATTACAGTGCTTGGACTGTAAATATCAATAGTCATTCATGGGGTGGTGGGTGTATGGGTGTTGTTACAGTGATTTGATTGTAAATATCTACAGTCATTCATAGGGTGGTGGGTATCATTAGAGTGCTTGGACTGAATTACAGTCATTCATTGGGTTGTGGGTGTGTGGGTGTCATTACAGTGCTTGGACTGTAAATATCAACCATAATTCATGGGGTCATGGGTGTTTAGGTGTCATTACATTGCTTTGACTGTAAATATCAACAGTCATTTATTGGGTGGTGGGTGGCATGACAGTGCTTGGACTGTAAATATTAACAGTCATTCATAGGGTGATAGGTGTGTGGATGTCATTACAGTGCTTGGACGGTAAATATCAACAGTCATTTATAGGGTGGTGGGTGTTTGGGTGTCATTACATTGCTTGAACTGTAAATATCAACAGTCAATCATGGGGTGGTGGTTGTGTGGGTGTCATTACAGTGCTTGGACTGTAAATATCAACAGTCATTCATAGGGTGGTGGGTGTGTAAGTGTTATTACAGAGCTTGGACTGTAAATATCAACAGTCATTAATGGAGTGGTGGGTGTGTGGGTGTCATTACAGTGCTTGGACTATAAATATCAACAGTCATTCTTGGGGTGGTGGTTGTGTGGGTGTCATTACAGTGCTTAGACTGTAAATATCAACAGTCATTTATGGGCTGGTGGGTGTGAGTGTGTCATTACAGTGTTTGGACTGTAAATATCAACAGTCATTCAAGGAGTGGTAGGTGTGTGGGTGTCATTACATTGCTTGGACTTTAAATATCAACAGTCATTTTTGGGGTGGTGGGTGTGTGGGTGTCATTACAGTGCTCAGACTGTAAATGTTAACAGTCATTCATGGGGTGGTAGGTGTGTGGATGTCATTACAGTGCTTGGACTGAAAATATTAAGTCATTTATGGGGTGGTGGGTGTGTGGGTGTCATTACGGTACTTGGACTATAAATATCAACCGTCATTTATGGGGTGGTAGGAGTGTGGTTGTCATTACAGTGCTTGGACTGTAAATCTCAACAGTCATTCATAGGGTGGTGGGTGTGTGAGTGTTATTACAGTGCTTGGACTGTAAATATCTACAGTCATTCATAGGGTGATGGGTGTCATTAGATTGCTTGGACAGTAAATATCAACAGTTATTTATGGGGTGGTGGGTGTGTGGGTGTCAATACAGTGCTTTGAATGTAAATATCAACAGTCATTCATTGGGTGGTTGGTGTGTGGGTGTCATTATGGTGATCGAACTGTAAATATCAACAGTCAATTATGGGGTGGTTGGTGTTTGGGTGTCATTACAGTGCTTGGACTATGAATATCAACAGTCAATTATAAGATGGTGGTTGTCGGGGTGTCATTACGGTTCTTGGACTGTGAATATCAACAGTCATTCATGGGGTGGTTGGTGTGTGGGTGTCATTACAGTGCTTGGACTGTAAATATCAACAGTCATTTATAGTTTGGTGAGTGTGTGAGTGTATTACAGTGCATTGACTGTAAATATCAACAGTCATTCAGAGGGTGGTGGGTGTCATTAAAGTGCTTGGACTGTAAATATTAACAGTAATTCATGGGGTAGTGGGTGTGTGGATGTCATTACAGTGCTTGGACTGAAAATATCAACAGTCATTTATATGGTGGTGGGTGTGTCGGTGTCATTACATTGCTTGGACTATAAATATCTACCATCATTTATGGGGTGGTGGGTGCGTGGGTGTCATTACAGTGCTTGGACTGTAAACATCAACAGTCATTCATAGGGTGGTGGGTGTGTGAGTGTCATTACAGAGCTTGTACTGTAAATATCAACAGTCATTCATAGGGTGGTGGGTGTGTGGATGTCATTAAAGTGCTTGGACTGTAAATATCAACAGTCAATCATGGGGTAGTGGGTGTGTGGGTGTCATTACAGTGCTTGGACTGTAAATATCAACAGTCATTCATGGGGTGGTTGTGTATGGGTGTTGTTACAGTGATTTGATTGTAAATATCTACAGTCATTCATAGGGTGGTGGGTATCATTAGAGTGCTTGGACTGTAAATATCAACAGTCATTCATGGGGCTGTGGGTGTGTGGGTGTCATTGCAGTGCTTGGACTGTAAATATCAACTATAATTCATGGGGTCATGGGTGTTTAGGTGTCATTACATTGCTTTGACTGTAAATATCAACAGTCATTTATTGGGTGGTGGGTGGCATTACAGTGCTTGGACTGTAAATATCAACAGTCATTCATAGGGTGATAGGTGTGTGGGTGTCATTACAGTGCTTGGACGGTAAATATCAACAGTCATTTATAGGGTGGTGGGTGTTTGGGTGTCATTACATTGCTTGAACTGTAAATATCAACAGTCAATCATGGGGTGGTGGTTGTGTGGGTGTCATTACAGTGCTTGGACTGTAAATATCAACAGTCATTCATAGGGTGGTGGGTGTGTAAGTGTTATTACAGAGCTTGGACTGTAAATATCAACAGTCATTAATGGAGTGGTGGGTGTGTGGGTGTCATTACAGTGCTTGGACTATAAATATCAACAGTCATTCTTGGGGTGGTGGTTGTGTGGGTGTCATTACAGTGCTTAGACCGTAAATATCAACAGTCATTTATGGGTGGGTGGGTGTGAGTGTGTCATTACAGTGCTTGGACTGTAAATATCAACAGTCATTCATTGGGTGGTGAGTGTGTGGGTGTCATTACAGTTTTTGGACTGTAAATATCAACCATCATATATTGGGTGGTGGGTGAGTGGGTGTCATTACAGTGCTTGGACTGTGAATATCAACAGTCATTCATGGGGTGGTGAGTGTGTGGGTGTTATTACAGTGCTTTGACTGTAAATATCAACAGTCTTTAAGAGGGTGGTAGGTGTCATTAGAGTGCATGGACTGTAAATATTAACAGTCATTCATGGGGCAGTGGGTGTGTGGATGTCATTACAGTGCTTGGACTGAAAATATCAACAGTCATTTATGGGGTGGTGGGTGTGTGGGTGTCATTACATTGCTAGGACTATAATTATCAACCGTCATTTATGTGGTGCTGGGTGTGTGTGTGTCATTACAGTGCTTGGACTGTAAATATCAACAATCATTTATAGGGTGGTGGGTGTGTGAGTGTCAGTACAGAGCTTGGACTGTAAATATCAACAGTCAATCATGTGGTGGTGGGTGTGTGGGTGTCATTACAGTGCTTAGACTGTAAATATCCACAGTCATTCATAGGGTCATGGGTGTGTGAGTGTTATTACAGAGCTTGGACTGTAAATATCAACAGTCATTCATGGAGTGGTGGGTGTGTGGGTGTCATTACAGTGCTTAGACTTTAAATATCAACAGTCCTTTTTGGGGTGGTGGTTGTGTGGGTGTCATTACAGTGCTTAGACTATAAATATCAACAGTCATTTATGGGGTGGTGGGTGTGAGTGTGTTATTACAGTGCTTGGACTGTAAATATCAACAGTCATTTATTGGGTGGTGGGTGTGTGTGTGTCATTACAGTGCTCAGACTGTAAATGTTAACAGTCATTCATGGGGTGGTAGGTGTGTGGATGTCATTACAGTGCTTGGACTGAAAATATTAAGTCATTAATGGAATGGTGGGTGTGTGGGTGTCATTACAGTACTTGGACTATAAATATCAACCGTTATTTATGGGGTGGTGGGAGTGTGGTTGTCATTACAGTGCTTGGACTGAAAATATCAACAGTCATTTATATGGTCGTGGGTGTGTTGGTGTCATTACAGTGCTTGGACTATAAATATCAACAGTCATTTATGGGGTGGTTGGTGTGTGGGTGTCATTACAGTGCTTGTACTGTAAACATCAACAGTCATTCATAGGGTGGTGGGTGTGTGAGTGTCATTACAGAGCTTGGACTGTAAATATCAACAGTCATTCATGGGGTGGTGGGTGTGTGGATGTCATTAAAGTGCATGGACTGTAAATATCAACAGTCAATCATAGGGTGGTGGGTGTGTGGGTGTCATTACAGTGCTTGGACTGTAAATATCAACAGTCATTCATGGGGTGGTGGGTGTATGGGTGTTGTTACAGTGATTTGATTGTAAATATCTACAGTCATTCATAGGGTGGTGGGTATCATTAGAGTGCTTGGACTGAATTACAGTCATTCATGGGGTTGTGGGTGTGTGGGTGTCATTACAGTGCTTGGACTGTAAATATCAACCATAATTCATGGGGTCATGGGTGTTTAGGTGTCATTACATTGCTTTGACTGTAAATATCAACAGTCATTTATTGGGTGGTGGGTGGCATGACAGTGCTTGGACTGTAAATATTAACAGTCATTCATAGGGTGATAGGTGTGTGGATGTCATTACAGTGCTTGGACGGTAAATATCAACAGTCATTTATAGGGTGGTGGGTGTTTGGGTGTCATTACATTGCTTGAACTGTAAATATCAACAGTCAATCATGGGGTGGTGGTTGTGTGGGTGTCATTACAGTGCTTGGACTGTAAATATCAACAGTCATTCATAGGGTGGTGGGTGTGTAAGTGTTATTACAGAGCTTGGACTGTAAATATCAACAGTCATTAATGGAGTGGTGGGTGTGTGGGTGTCATTACAGTGCTTGGACTATAAATATCAACAGTCATTCTTGGGGTGGTGGTTGTGTGGGTGTCATTACAGTGCTTAGACTGTAAATATCAACAGTCATTTATGGGCTGGTGGGTGTGAGTGTGTCATTACAGTGTTTGGACTGTAAATATCAACAGTCATTCAAGGAGTGGTAGGTGTGTGGGTGTCATTACATTGCTTGGACTTTAAATATCAACAGTCATTTTTGGGGTGGTGGGTGTGTGGGTGTCATTACAGTGCTCAGACTGTAAATGTTAACAGTCATTCCAGGGGTGGTAGGTGTGTGGATGTCATTACAGTGCTTGGACTGAAAATATTAAGTCATTTATGGGGTGGTGGGTGTGTGGGTGTCATTACGGTACTTGGACTATAAATATCAACCGTCATTTATGGGGTGGTAGGAGTGTGGTTGTCATTACAGTGCTTGGACTGTAAATCTCAACAGTCATTTATAGGGTGGTGGGTGTGTGAGTGTCATTACAGTGCTTGGACTGTAAATATCTACAGTCATTCATAGGGTGATGGGTGTCATTAGATTGCTTGGACAGTAAATATCAACAGTTATTTATGGGGTGGTGGATGTGTGGGTGTCATTACAGTGCTTTGAATGTAAATATCAACAGTCATTCATTGGGTGGTTGGTGTGTGGGTGTCATTATGGTGCTTGAACTGTAAATATCCACTGTCATTAATGGGGTGGTGGGTGTGTGGGTGTCATTACAGTGCTTGGACTGTAAATATCAAGTCATTCAAGGGGTGGTGTGTGTGTGTTATTAGTGCATGGACTATGAATATCAACAGCTATTCATGGGGTGGTGGGTGGAATTACAGTGCTTGGACTGTAAATATCAACAGTCATTGATGGGTTGATGGGTGAGTGGGTGTCATTACAGAGCTTGGACTGTAAATATCAACAGTCAATTATGGGGTGGTGGGTGTTTGGGTGTCATTACAGTGCTTGGGCTATGAATATCAACAGTCAATTATAAGATGGTGGTTGTAGGGGTGTCATTACGGTGCTTGGACTGTAAATATCAACAGTCATTTATGGTTTGGTGAGTGTGTGAGTGTATTACAGTGCTTTGACTGTAAATATCAACAGTCATTCAGAGGGTGGTGGGTGTCATTAAAGTGCTTGGATTGTAAATATTAACAGTCATTCATGGGGTAGTGGGTGTGTGGATGTCATTACAGTGCTTGGACTGAAAATATCAACAGTCATTTATATGGTGGTGGGTGTGTCGGTGTCATTACAGTGTTTGGACTGTAAATATCAACAGTCATTAATGGAGTGGTGGGTGTGTGGGTGTCATTACAGTGCTTGGACTATAAATATCAACAGTCATTCTTGGGGTGGTGGTTGTGTGGGTGTCATTACAGTGCTTAGACTGTAAATATCAACAGTTATTTATGGGGGGGTGGGTGTGAGTGTGTCATTACAGTGCTTGGACTGTAAATATCAACAGTCATTCATGGGGTGGTGAGTGTGTGGGTGTCATTACAGTTCTTGGACTGTAAATATTAACCATCATATATTGGGTGGTGGGTGAGTGGGTGTCATTACAGTGCTTGGACTGTGAATAACAACAGTCATTCATGGGGTGGTGAGTATGTGGGTGTTATTACAGTGCTTTGACTGTAAATATCAACAGTCTTTAAGAGGGTGGTGGGTGTCATAGAGTGCATGGACTGTAAATATTAACAGTCATTCATGGGGCAGTGGGTGTGTGGATGTCATTACAGTGCTTGGACTATAAATATCAACAGTCATTTATGGGGTGGTGGGTGTGTGGGTGTCATTACAGTGCTAGGACTGTAAACATCAACAGTCATTCATAGGGTGGTGGGTGTGTGAGTGTCATTACAGAGCTTGGACTGTAAATATCAACAGTCATTCATGGGGTGGTGGGTGTGTGGATGTCATTAAAGTGCTTGGACTGTAAATATCAACAGTCAATGATGGGGTGGTGGGTGTGTGGGTGTCATTACAGTGCTTGGACTGTAAATATCAACAGTCATTCATGGGGTGGTGGGTGTATGGGTGTTGTTATAGTGATTTGATTGTAAATATCTACAGTCATTCATAGGGTGGTGGGTATCATTAGAGTGCTTGGACTGTAAATATCAACAGTCATTCAAGGGGTTGTGGGTGTGTGGGTGTCATTACAGTGCTTGGACTGTAAATATCAACTATAATTCATGGGGTCATGGGTGTTTTGGTGTCATTGCATTGCTTTGACTGTAAATATCAACAGTCATTTATTGGGTGGTGGGTGGCATTACAGTGCTTGGACTGTAAATATCAACAGTCATTCATAGGGTGATAGGTGTGTGGGTGTCATTACAGTGCTTGGACGGTAAATATCAACAGTCATTTATAGGGTGGTGGGTGTTTGGGTGTCATTACATTGCTTGAACTGTAAATATCAACAGTCAATCATGGGGTGGTGGTTGTGTGGGTGTCATTACAGAGCTTGGACTGTAAATATCAACAGTCATTCTTAGGGTGGTGGGTGTGTAAGTGTTATTACAGAGCTTGGACTGTAAATATCAACAGTCATTAATGGAGTGGTGGGTGTGTTGGTGTCATTACAGTGCTTGGACTATAAATATCAACAGTCATTCTTGGGGTGGTGGTTGTGTGGGTGTCATTACAGTGCTTAGACTGTAAATATCAACAGTTATTTATGGGGTGGGTGGGTGTGAGTGTGTCATTACAGTGCTTGGACTGTAAATATCAACAGTCATTCATGGGGTGGTGGTTGTGTGGGTGTCATTAAGATGCTTGGACTGTAAATATCAACCATAATTCATGGGGTTGTGGGTGTGGGGGTGTCATTACAGTGCTTAGACTGTAAATATCAACAGTCAATCATGGGGTGGTGGGTGTGTGGTTGTCATTACAGTGCTTAGACTGTAAATATCAACAGTCATTCATAGGGTCGTGGGTGTGTGAGTGTTATTACAGAGTTTGAAATGTAAATATCAACAGTCATTCATGGAGTGGTGGGTGTGTGGGTGTCATTACAGTGCTTAGACTTTAAATATCAACAGTCATTTTTGGGGTGGTGGTTGTGTGGGTGTCATTACAGTGCTTAGACTGTAAATATCAACAGTCATTTATGGGGTGGTGGGTGTGAGTGTGTCATTACAGTGCTTGGACTGTAAATATCAACAGTCATTCATTGGGTGGTGGGTGTGTGGGTGTCATTACAGTGCTTAGACTGTAAATGTTAACAGTCATTAATGGGGTGGTAGGTGTGTGGATGTCATTACAGTGCTTGGACTGAAAATATTAAGTCATTTATGTGGTGGTGGGTGTGTGGGTGTTATTACAGTACTTGGACTATAAATATCAAACTTTATTTATGGGGTGGTGGGAGTGTGGTTGTCATTACAGAGCTTGGACTGTAAATTTCAACAGTCATTCATAGGGTGGTGGGTGTGTGAGTGTCATTACAGTGCTTGGACTGTAAATATCTACAGTCATTCATAGGGTGGTGGGTGTCATTAGATTGCTTGAACAGTAAATATCAACAGTTATTTATGGGGTGGTGGGTGTGTACGTGTCATAACAGTTCTTGGACTGTAAATATCAACCATAATTCATAGAGTGGTGGGTGTGGGGGTGTCATTACAGTGCTTTGAATGTAAATATCAGCAGTCATTCATTGGGTGGTTGGTGTGTGGGTGTCATTATGGTGCTTGAACTGTAAATATCCACAGTCATTCATGGGGTGTTGGGTGTGTGGGTATCATTACAGTGCTTGGACTGTAAATATCAAGTCATTCATGGGGTGGTGGGTGTGTGTGTTATTAGTGCATGGACTATTAATATCAACAGCTATTCATGGGGTGGTGGGTGGCATTACAGTGCTTGGACTGTAAGTATCAACAGCCATTCATGGGTTGATGGGTTTGTGGGTGTCATTACAGAGATTGGACTGTAAATATCAACAGTCATTCATGGGGTGGTGGGTGTGTGGGTGTCATTAAAGTGCTTGGACTGTAAATATCAACAGTCATTCATGGGGTGGTGAGTGTGTCTGTGTCATTACCGTTCGTAGACTGTAAATTTCAACCATCATTCATTGGGTGGTGGGTGTTTGGGTGTCATTACAGTGTTTGTACTGATAATATCAACAGTCAATCATGGGATGGTGGTTGTGTGGATGTCATTACACTCCTTGGACTGTAAATATTAACAGTCATTCATGGGGTGGTGGGTGTGTGGGTGTCATTAAAGTGCTTGGACTGTAAATATCAACAGTCATTCATGGGGTGGTGAGTGTGTCTGTGTCATTACCGTTCGTAGACTGTAAATTTCAACCATCATTCATTGGGTGGTGGGTGTGTGGGTGTCATTACAGTGCTTGGACTGTAAATATTAACAGTCATCTATTCTGTGGTGGGGGTCATAAGAGTGCTTGGACTGAAAATATCAACCAACATTAATGGGGTGGTAGGTGTGTGGGTGTCATTACAGTGCTTGAACTGTAACTATCAACAGTAATTCATTCATTGTGGTGGGTGTGTGAGTGTCATTACAGAGCTGGGACTGTAAATATCAACAGTTATTCATGAGGTGGTGGGTTTGTGGGTATCATGAAAGTGCTTGGACTGCAAATATCAACAGTCATTCAAGGAGTGGTGAGTGTGTGAGTGTTATTGCAGTTCTTGGACTGTAAATATCAATCATCATTCATTAGGTGGTGGGTGTGTGGGTGTCAATACAGTGTTTGGACTGTAAATAATAACAGTTATTTATGGTTTGGTGAGTGTGTGGTTGTCATTACAGTTCTTGGACTGTAAATATCAACAGTCATTCATTTGGTGGTAGGTGTATGGGTGTCATTACAGTGCTTGGACTGTAAATATCATCAGTCATTCATGGGGTGGTTGTTGGGTGAGTGTCATTACAGTGATTTGATTAAAATATTAACAGTCATTCATAAGGTGGTGGATATCATTAGAGTGCTTGGACTGTACATATCAACTGTCATTCATGGGGTTGTGGGTGTGTGGGTGTCATTACAGTGCTTGGACTGTTAATATCAACAGTCAATCATGGGGTGGTGGGTGTGTTGGTGTCATTACAGTGCTTGGACTATAAATATCAACTATAATTCAAGGGTCGTGGGTGTTGGGGTGTCATTACAGTGCTTTGAGTGTAAATATCAACCGTCATTTATTGGGTGGTGGGTAGCATTACAGTGCTTGGACTGTAAATATCAACAGTCAATCATAGGATGATGGGTGTGTGGGTGTTGTTACTATGCTTGGACTGTAAATATCAACAGTCATTTATTGGGTGGTTTGTGTTTGGGTGTCATTACATTGCTTGGACTGTAAATATCAACAGTCAATCAAGGGATGGTGTGTGTGTAGGTGTCATTACAGTGCTTGGACTGTAATTATCAACAGTCATTTATAGGGTGGTGGGTGTCATTACAGTGCTTGGACTGTAAATATCAACAGTCATTTATGGGGTGGTGGTTGGGTGAGTGTCATTACAGTGATTTGATTAAAATATTAACAGTCATTCATAAGGTGGTGGGTATCATTAGAGTGCTTGGACTGTAAATATCAACTGTCATTCATGGGGTTGTGGGTGTGTGGGTGTCATTACAGTGCTTGGACTGTAAATATCAACAGTCATTCATGGGGTTGTGGGTGTGTGGGTGTCATTACAGTGCTTGGACTGTAAATATCAACTATAATTCATGGGGTCATGGGTGTTGGGGTGTCATTACATTGCTTGGACTGTAAATATCAACAGTCAATCATGGGGTGGTGGGTGTGTGGGTGTCATTACAGTGCTTGGACTTTAAATATAAACAGTCATTCATAGGGTGGTGGGGGTGTGAGTGTTATTACAGAGCTTGGACTGTAAATATCAACAGTTATTCATGGAGTGGTGGGTGTGTAGGTGTCATTACTGTGCTTGGACTGTAAATATCAACAGTCGTTCTTGGGGTGGTGGTTGTGTGGGTGTCATTACAGTGCTTAGACTGTAAATATCAACAGTCATTTATGGGGTGATGGGTGTGACTGTGTCATTACAGTGCTTGGACTGTAAATATCAACAGTCATTCATGGGGTGGTGATTGTGTGTGTGTAATTAAAGTTTTTGGACTGTAAATATCAACCATCATTCATTAGGTGGCGGTTGAGTGGGTGTCATTACAGTGCTTGGACTGTGAATATCAACAGTCATTCGTAGTGTGATGAGTGTGTGGGTGTTATTACAGTGCTTTGACTGTAAATATCAAAAGTCATTCAGAGATTGGTTGGTGTCATTAGAGTGCTTGGACTCTATATATTAACAGTCATTCATGGGGTGGTGGGTGTGTGTTTGTCATTACAGTTATTGGACTGTAAATATCAACAGTCATTCATGGGGTGGTGGGTGTATGGGTGTCATTACAGTGTTTTGATTGTAAATATCAACAGTCATTCATAAGGTGGTGAGTATCATTAAAGTGCTTGGACTGTAAATATCAACAGTCATTCATGGGGCTGTGGATGTGTGGGTGTCATTACAGTGCTTGGACTGTAAATATCAACTATAATTCATGGGGTCGTGGGTGTTGGGGTGTCATTACATTGCTTTGACTGTAAATATCAACAGTCATTTATGGGGTGGTGGGTGTGAGGGTGTCATTACAGTGCTTGTACTGAAAATGTCATAAGTCATTCATGGGGTGGTAGGTGTGTGAGTGTCATTACTGTGTTTTGATTGTAATTATCAACAGTCATTTATAGGGTGGTGGGTGTTATTACAGTGCTTGGACTGTAAATATCAACAGTCATTTATGGGGTGGTGGTTGTGTGAGTGTCATTACAGTGCTTGGACTGTAAATATCAACAGTCATTTATAGGGTGGTGGGTGTTTGGGTGTCATTACATTGCTTGGACTGTAAATATCAACAGTCATTTATAGGGTGGTGGGTGTTTGGGTGTCATTACATTGCTTGGACTGTAAATATCAACAGTCAATCAAGGGGTGGTGGGTGTGTGGGTGTCATTACAGTGCTTGGACTGTAAATATCAACAGTCATTCTTGGGGTGGTAGGTGTGTGAGTGTCATTACAGTGTTTTAATCGTAATTATCAACAGTCATTTATAGGGTGGTGGGTGTCATTAAAGTGTTTTGACTGTAAATATCAACAGTCATTTATGGGGTGGTGGTTGGGTGAGTGTCATTACAGTGATTTGATTAAAATATTAACAGTCATTCATAAGGTGGTGGGTATCATTAGAGTGCTTGGACTGTAAATATCAACTGTCATTCATGGGGCTGTGGGTGTGTGGGTGTCATTACAGTGCTTGGAATGTAAATATCAACTATAATTCATGGGGTCGTGGGTGTTGGGGTGTCATTACAGTGCTTTGACTGTAAATATCAACAGTCATTTATCGGGTGGTGGGTGTGAGGGTGTCATTACAGTGCTTGGACTGAAAATGTCAACAGTCATTCATGGGGTGGTAGGTGTGTGAGTGTCATTACAGTGTATTGATTGTAATTATCAACAGTCATTCATAGGGTGGTGGGTGTCATTACAGTGCTTGGACTGTAAATATCAACAGTCATTCATGGGGCTGTGGGTGTGTGGGTGTCATTACAGTGCTTGGACTGTAAATATCAACTATAATTCATGGGGTCGTGGGTGTTGGGGTGTCATTACATTGCTTTGACTGTAAATATCAACAGTCTTTGATGAGGTGGTGGGTGTATGGGTGTCATTACAGTGATTTGATTGTAAATATCAACAGTCATTCATAGGGTCGTGGTTATCATTAGAGTGCTTGGACAGTAAATATCAACAGTCATTCATGGGGTTGTGGGTGTGTGGGTGTCATTACAGTGCTTGGACTGTAAATATCAACAGTCATTTATGGGGTGGTGGGTGTGTCGTTGTCATTATAGTGCTTGGACTATAAATATCAAACATCATTTAAGTGGTGGTGGGTGTGTGGGTGTCATTACATTGCTTGGACTATAAATATCAACCATCATTTATAGGGTGGTGGGTGTGTGGGTGTCATTACAGTGCTTGGACTGTAAACATCAACAGTCATTCATAGGGTGGTGGGTGTGTGAGTGTCATTACAGAGCTTGGACTGTAAATATCAACAGTCATTCATGGGGTTGTGGGTGTGTGGATGTCATTAAAGTGCTTGGACTGTAAATATCAACAGTCAGTCATGGGGTAGTTGGTGTGTGGGTGTCATTACAGTGCTTGGACTGTAAATATTAACAGTCATTCATGGGGTGGTGGTGTATGGGTGTTGTTACAGTGATTTGATTGTAAATATCTACAGTCATTCATAGGGTGGTGGGTATCATTCGAGTGCTTGGACTGTAAATATCAATAGTCATTCATGGGGTTGTGGGTGTGTGGGTGTCATTACAGTGCTTGGACTGTAAATATCAACTATAATTCATGGGGTCATGGGTGTTTAGGTGTCATTACATTGCTTTGACTGTAAATATCAACAGTCATTTATTGGGTGGTGGGTGGCATTACAGTGCTTGGACTGTAAATATCAACAGTCATTCATAGGGTGATAGGTGTGTGGGTGTCATTACAGAGCTTGGACTGTAAATATCAACAGTCATTAATGGAGTTGTGGGTGTGTGGGTGTCATTACAGTGCTTGGACTATAAATATCAACAGTCACTCTTGGGGTGGTGGTTGTGTGGGTGTCATTACAGTGCTTAGACTGTAAATAGCAACAGTCATTTATGGGGGGTGGGTGTGAGTGTGTCATTACAGTGCTTGGACTGTAAATATCAACAGTCATTCATGGGGTGGTGAGTGTGTGGGTGTCATTACAGTTTTTGGACTGTAAATATCAACCATCATATATTGGGTGGTAGGTGAGTGGGTGTCATTACAGTGCTTGGACTGTGAATATCAACAGTCATTCATGGGGTGGTGAGTGTGTGGGTGTTATTACAGTGCTTTGACTGTAAATATCAACAGTCTTTAGGAGGGTGGTGGGTGTCATTAGAGTGCATGGACTGTAAATATTAACAGTCATTCATGGGGCAATGGGTGTGTGGATGTCATTACAGTGCTTGGACTGAAAATATCAACAGTCATTTATGGGGTGGTGGGTGTGTGGGTGTCATTACATTGCTTGGACTATAAATATCAACCGTCATTTATGGGGTGGTGGGTGTGTGTGTGTCATTACAGTGCTTGGACTGTAAATATCAACAATCATTTATAGGGTGGTGAGTGTGTGAGTGTCAGTACAGAGCTTGGACTGTAAATATCAACAGTCATTCATGGGTTGGTGGGTGTGTGGATGTCATTACAGTACTTGGACTGTAAATATCAAAAGTCATTCTTGGGGTGGTGGGTGTGTGGGTGTCATTACAGTGCTTGGACTGTAAATATCAACAGTTATTCATGGGGTGGTGGGTGTGTGGGTGTCATTACAGGGTTTTTTTATTGTAATTATCAACAGTCATTCATAGAGTGGTGTGTGTCATTACAGTGCTTGGACTGTAAATATCAACAGTCATTAATGGGGTGGTGGTTGTGTGGGTGTCATTAAGATGCTTGGACTGTAAATATCAACCATAATTCATGGGGTTGTGGGTGTGGGGGTGTCATTACAGTGCTTGGACTGTAAATATCAACAGTCAATCATGGGGTGGTGGGTGTGTGGGTGTCATTACAGTGCTTAGACTGTAAATATCCACAGTCTTTCATAGGGTCGTGGGTGTGTGAGTGTTATTACAGAGCTTGGACTGTAAATATCAACAGTCATTCATGGAGTGGTGGGTGTGTGGGTGTCATTACAGTGCTTAGACTTAAAATTTTTACAGTCATTTATAGGGTGATAGGTGTGTGGGTGTCATTACAGTGCTTGGACTGTAAATATCAACAGTCATTTATAGGGTGGTGGGTGTTTGGGTGTCATTACAGTGCTTGGACTGAAAATATCAACAGTCATTTATATGGTGGTGGGTGTGTCGGTGTCATTACAGTGCTTGGACTATAAATATCAACAGTCATTTATGGGGTGGTGGGTGTGTGGGTGTCATTACAGTGCTTGGACTGTAAATATCAACAGTCATTCATGGGGTGGAGGGTGTGTGGATGTCATTAAAGTGCTTGGACTGTAAATATCAACAGTCAATCATGGGGTGGTGGGTGTGTGGGTGTCATTACAGTGCTTGGACTGTAAATATCAACAGTCATTCATGGGGTGGTGGGTGTATGGGTGTTGTTACAGTGATTTGATTGTAAATATCTACAGTCATTCATAGGGTGGTGGGTATCATCAGAGTGCTTGGACTGTAAATATCTACAGTCATTCATGGGGTTGAGGGTGTGTGGGTGTCATTACAGTGCATGGACTGTAAATATCAACTATAATTCATGGGGTCATGGGTGTTTTGGTGTCATTACATTGCTTTGACTGTAAATATCAACAGTCATTTATTGGGTGGTGGGTGGCATTACAGTGCTTGGACTGTAAATATCAACAGTCATTCATAGGGCGATAGGTGTGTGGGTGTCATTACAGTGCTTGGACGGTAAATATCAACAGTCATTTATAGGGTGGTGGGTGTTTGGGTGTCATTACATTGCTTGAACTGTAAATATCAACAGTCAATCATGGGGTGGTGGTTGTGTGGGTGTCATTACAGTGCTTGGACTGTAAATATCAACAGTCATTCATAAGGTGGTGGGTGTGTAAGTGTTATTACAGAGCTTAGACTGTAAATATCAACGGTCATTAATGGAGTGGTGGGTGTGTGGGTGTCATTACAGTGCTTGGACTATAAATATCAACAGTCATTCTTGGGGTGGTGTTTGTGTGGGTGTCATTACAGTGCTTAGACTGTAAATATCAACAGTTATTTATGGGGGGGAGGGTGTGAGTGTGTCATTACAGTGCTTGGACTGTAAATATCAACAGTCATTCATGGGGTGGTGAGTGTGTGGGTGTCATTACAGTTCTTGGACTGTAAATATCAACCATCATATATTGGGTGGTGGGTGAGTGGGTGTCATTACAGTGCTTGGACTGTGAATAACAACAGTCATTCATGGGGTGGTGAGTGTGTGGGTGTTATTACAGTGCTTTGACTGTAAATATCAACAGTCTTTAAGAGGGTGGTGGGTGTCATTAGAGTGCATGGACTGTAAATATTAACAGTCATTCATGGGGCAGTGGGTGTGTGGATGTCATTACAGTGCTTTGACTGAAAATATCAACAGTCATTTATGGGGTGGTGGGTGTGTGGGTGTCATTACATTGCTTGGACTATAAATATCAACCGTCATTTATGGGGTGGTGGGTGTGTGTGTGTCATTACAGTGCTTGGACTGTAAATATCAACAATCATTTATAGGGTGGTGGGTGTGTGAGTGTCATTACAGAGCTTGGACTGTAAATATCAACAGTTATTCATGGGGTGGTGGGTGTGTGGGTGTCATTACAGGGTTTTTTTTATTGTAATTATCAACAGTCATTCATAGAGTGGTGTGTGTCATTACAGTGCTTGGACTGTAAATATCAACAGTCATTAATGGGGTGGTGGTTGTGTGGGTGTCATTAAAATGCTTGGACTGTAAATATCAACCATAATTCATGGGGTTGTGGGTTTGGGGGTGTCATTACAGTGCTTAGACTGTAAATATCAACAGTCAATCATGGGGTGTTGGGTGTGTGGGTGTCATTACAGTGCTTAGACTGTAAATATCAACAGTCATTCATTGGGTTGTGGGTGTGTGAGTGTTATTACAGAGATTGGACTGTAAATATCAACAGTCATTCATGGAGTGGTGGGTGTGTGGGTGTCATTACAGTGCTTAGATTTTAAATATCAACAGTCATTTTTGGGGTGGTGATTGTGTGGGTGTCATTACATTGTTTAGACTGTAAATATCAACAGTCATTTATGGGGTGGTGGGTGTGAGTGTGTCATTACAGTTCTTGGACTGTAAATATCAACAGTCATTCATTGGGTGGTGGGTGTGTGGGTGTCATTACAGTGCTCAGACTGTAAATGTTAACAGTCATTAATGGGGTGGTAGGTGTGTCGATGTCATTACAGTGCTTGGACTGAAAATATTAAGTCATTTATGTGGAGGTGGGTGTTTGGGTGTCATTACAGTACTTGGACTATAAATATCAACCTTTATTTATGGGGTCGTGGGAGTGTGGTTGCCATTACAGAGATTGGACTGTAAATCTCAACAGTCATTCATAGGGTGGTGGGTGTGTGAGTGTCATTACAATGCTTGGACTGTAAATATCTACAGTCATTCATAGGGTGGTGGGTGTGTACGTGTCATTACAGTGCTTGGACTGTAAATATCAAGTCATTTATGGGGTGGTGGGTGTGTGTGTTATTAGTGCATGGACTATAAATATCAACAGCTATTCTTGGGGTGGTGGGTGGCATTACAGTGCTTGGACTGTAAATATCAACAGTCATTCATGTGTTGATGGGTTTGTTGGTGTCATTACAGAGCTTGGACTGTAAATATCAACAGTCATTCATGGGGTGGTGGGTGTTTGGGTGTCATTACAGTGCTTGGACTGATAATATCAACAGTCAATCATGGGATGGTGGTTGTGTGGATGTCATTACACTCCTTGGACTATAAATATTAACAGTCATTCATGGGGTGGTGGGTGTGTGGGTGTCATTAAAGTGCTTGGACTGTAAATATCAACAGTCATTCAAAGGGTGGTGAGTGTGTCTGTGTCATTACCGTTCGTAGACTGTAAATTTCAACCATCATTCATTGGGTGGTGGATATGTGGGTGTCATTACAGTGCTTGGACTGTAAATAATACAGTTATTTATGGTTTGGTGAGTGTGTGAGTGTTATTACAGTGCTTTGACAGTAAATATCAACAGTCATTCAGAGGGTGGTGAGTGTCATTAGAATGCTTGGACTGTAAATATTAACAGTAATTCATGGGGTGGTGGGTGTGTGGATGTCATTACAGTGATTGGACTGTAAATATCAACAGTCAATCATGGGGTGGTGGGTGTGTGGATGTCATTACAGTGCTTGGACTGTAAATATCAATACTCAATCATGGGGTGGTGGGTGTGTGGGTGTCATTACATTGGTTGGACTGTAAATATCAACTGTCATTCATGGGGTGGTAGGTGTGTGAGTGTCATTACAGTGTTTTAATTGTAATTATCAACAGTCATTTATAGGGTGGTGGTTGTCATTACAGTGCTTGGACTGTAAATATCAACAGTCATTTATGGGGTGGTGGTTGGATGAGTGTCATTACAGTGATTTGATTAAAATATTAACAGTCATTCATAAGGTGGTGGGTATCATTAGAGTGCTTGGACTGTACATATCAACTGTCATTCATGGGGTTGTGGGTGTGTGGGTGTCATTACAGTGCTTGGACTGTTAATATCAACAGTCAATCATGGGGTGGTGGGTGTGTTGGTGTCATTACAGTGCTTGGACTATAAATATCAACTATAATTCAAGGGTCGTGGGTGTTGGGGTGTCATTACAGTGCTTTGAGTGTAAATATCAACCGTCATTTATTGGGTGGTGGGTAGCATTACAGTGCTTGGACTGTAAATATCAACAGTCAATCATAGGATGATGGGTGTGTGGGTGTTGTTACTATGCTTGGACTGTAAATATCAACAGTCATTTATTGGGTGGTGGGTGTTTGGGTGTCATTACATTGCTTGGACTGTAAATATCAACAGTCAATCAAGGGGTGGTGGGTGTGTAGGTGTCATTACAGTGCTTGGACTGTAATTATCAACAGTCATTTATAGGGTGGTGGGTGTCATTACAGTGCTTGGACTGTAAATATCAACAGTCATTTATGGGGTGGTGGTTGGGTGAGTGTCATTACAGTGATTTGATTAAAATATTAACAGTCATTCATAAGGTGGTGGGTATCATTAGAGTGCTTGGACTGTAAATATCAACTGTCATTCATGGGGTTGTAGGTGTGTGGGTGTCATTACAGTGCTTGGACTGTAAATATCAACAGTCATTCATGGGGTTGTGGGTGTGTGGGTGTCATTACAGTGCTTAGACTGTAAATATCAACTATAATTCATGGGGTCATGGGTGTTGGGGTGTCATTACAGTGCTTTGAGTGTAAATATCAACAGTCATTTATTGAGTGGTGGGTAGCATTACAGTGCTTGGACTGTAAATATCAACAGTCAATCATAGGATGATGGGTGTGTGGGTGTCGTTACTGTGCTTGGACTGTAAATATCAACAGTCATTTATAGGGTGGTGGGTGTTTGGGTGTCATTACATTGCTTGGACTGTAAATATCAACAGTCAATCATGGGGTGGTGGGTGTGTGGGTGTCATTACAGTGCTTGGACTTTAAATATAAACAGTCATTCATAGGGTGGTGGGTGTGTGAGTGTTATTACAGAGCTTGGACTGTAAATATCAACAGTTATTCATGTAGTGGTGGGTGTGTAGGTGTCATTACTGTGCTTGGACTGTAAATATCAACAGTCGTTCTTGGGGTGGTGGTTGTGTGGGTGTCATTACAGTGCTTAGACTGTAAATATCAACAGTCATTTTTGGGGTGATGGGTGTGACTGTGTCATTACAGTGCTTGGACTGTAAATATCAACAGTCATTCATGGGGTGGTGAGTGTGTGTGTGTAATTAAAGTTTTTGGACTGTAAATATCAACCATCATTCATTAGGTGGCGGTTGAGTGGTTGTCATTACAGTGCTTGGACTGTGAATATCGACAGTCATTCGTAGTGTGATGAGTGTGTGGGTGTTATTACAGTGCTTTGACTGTAAATATCAAAAGTCATTCAGAGATTGGTTGGTGTCATTAGAGTGCTTGGAGTCTATATATTAACAGTCATTCATGGGGTGGTGGGTGTGTGGATGTCATTACAGTGCTTGGACTTTAAATATCAACAGTCAATCATGGGGTGGTGGGTGTGTGTTTGTCATTACAGTTATTGGACTGTAAATATCAACAGTCATTCATAGGTTGGTGGGTGTATGGGTGTCATTACAGTGTTTTGATTGTAAATATCAACAGTCATTCATAAGGTGGTGAGTATCATTAAAGTGCTTGGACTGTAAATATCAACAGTCATTCATGGGGCTGTGGATGTGTGGGTGTCATTACAGTGCTTGGACTGTAAATATCAACTATAATTCATGGGGTCGTGGGTGTTGGGGTGTCATTACATTGCTTTGACTGTAAATATCAACAGTCATTTATGGGGTGGTGGGTGTGAGGGTGTCATTACAGTGCTTGTACTGAAAATGTCATAAGTCATTCATGGGGTGGTAGGTGTGTGAGTGTCATTACTGTGTTTTGATTGTAATTATCAACAGTCATTCATAGGGTGGTGGGTGTCATTACAGTGCTTGGACTGTAAATATCAACAGTCATTTATGGGGTGGTGGTAGTGTGAGTGTCATTACAGTGCTTGGACTGTAAATATCAACAATCATTTATAGGGTGGTGGGTGTTTGGGTGTCATTACATTGCTTGGACTGTAAATATCAACAGTCATTTATAGAGTGGTGGGTGTTTGGGTGTCATTACATTGCTTGGACTGTAAATATCAACAGTCAATCAAGGGGTGGTGGGTGTGTGGGTGTCATTACAGTGCTTGGACTGTAAATATCAACAGTCATTCATGGGGTGGTAGGTGTGTGAGTGTCATTACAGTGTTTTAATCGTAATTATCAACAGTCATTTATAGGGTGGTGGGTGTCATTACAGTGCTTGGACTGTAAATATCAACAGTCATTTATGGGGTGGTGGTTGGGTGAGTGTCATTACAGTGATTTGATTAAAATATTAACAGTCATTCATAAGGTGGTGGGTATCATTAGAGTGCTTGGACTGTAAATATTAACTGTCATTCATGGGGCTGTGGGTGTGTGGGTGTCATTACAGTGCTTGGAATGTAAATATCAACTATAATTCATGGGGTCGTTGGTGTTGGGGTGTCATTACAGTGCTTTGACTGTAAATATCAAGTCATTTATGGGGTGGTGGGATTGAGGGTGTCATTACAGTGCTTGGACTGAAAATGTCAACAGTCATTCATGGGGTGGTAGGTGTGTGAGTGTCATTACAGTGTATTGATTGTAATTATCAACAGTCATTCATAGGGTGGTGGGTGTCATTACAGTGCTTGGACTGTAAATATCAACAGTCATTCATGGGGCTGTGGGTGTGTGGGTGTCATTACACTGCTTGAACTGTAAATATCAACTATAATTCATGGGGTCGTGGGTGTTGGGGTGTCATTACATTGCTTTGACTGTAAATATCAACAGTCTTTGATGAGGTGGTGGGTGTATGGGTGTCATTACAGTGATTTGATTGTAAATATCAACAGTCATTCATAGGGTCGTGGTTATCATTAGAGTGCTTGGACAGTAAATATCAACAGTCATTCATGGGGTTGTGGGTGTGTGGGTGTCATTACAGTGCTTGGACTGTAAATATCAACAGTCATTTATGGGGTAGTGGGTGTGTCGGTGTCATTATAGTTCTTGGACTATAAATATCAAACATCATTTAAGTGGTGGTGGGTGTGTGGGTGTCATTACATTGCTTGGACTATAAATATCAACCATCATTTATAGGGTGGTGGGTGTGTGGGTGTCATTACAGTGCTTGGACTGTAAACATCAACAGTCATTCATAGGGTGGTGGGTGTGTGAGTGTCATTACAGAGCTTGGACTGTAAATATCAACAGTCATTCATGGGGTTGTGGGTGTGTGGATGTCATTAAAGTGCTTGGACTGTAAATATCAACAGTCAGTCATGGGGTAGTTGGTGTGTGGGTGTCATTACAGTGCTTGGACTGTAAATATTAACAGTCATTCATGGGGTGGTGGTGTATGGGTGTTGTTACAGTGATTTGATTGTAAATATCTACAGTCATTCATAGGGTGGTGGGTATCATTCGAGTGCTTGGACTGTAAATATCAATAGTCATTCATGGGGTTGTGGGTGTGTGGGTGTCATTACAGTGCTTGGACTGTAAATATCAACTATAATTCATGGGGTCATGGGTGTTTAGGTGTCATTACATTGCTTTGACTGTAAATATCAACAGTCATTTATTGGGTGGTGGGTGGCATTACAGTGCTTGGACTGTAAATATCAACAGTCATTCATAGGGTGATAGGTGTGTGGGTGTCATTACAGAGCTTGGTCTGTAAATATCAACAGTCATTAATGGAGTTGTGGGTGTGTGGGTGTCATTACAGTGCTTGGACTATAAATATCAACAGTCACTCTTGGGGTGGTGGTTGTGTGGGTGTCATTACAGTGCTTAGACTGTAAATATCAACAGTCATTTTTGGGGGGTGGGTGTGAGTGTGTCATTACAGTGCTTGGACTGTAAATATCAACAGTCATTCATGGGGTGGTGAGTGTGTGGGTGTCATTACAGTTTTTGGACTGTAAATATCAACCATCATATATTGGGTGGTAGGTGAGTGGGTGTCATTACAGTGCTTGGACTGTGAATATCAACAGTCATTCATGGGGTGGTGAGTGTGTGGGTGTTATTACAGTGCTTTGACTGTAAATATCAACAGTCTTTAGGAGGGTGGTGGGTGTCATTAGAGTGCATGGACTGTAAATATTAACAGTCATTCATGGGGCAATGGGTGTGTGGATGTCATTACAGTGCTTGGACTGAAAATATCAACAGTCATTTATGGGGTGGTGGGTGTGTGGGTGTCATTACATTGCTTGGACTATAAATATCAACCGTCATTTATGGGGTGGTGGGTGTGTGTGTGTCATTACAGTGCTTGGACTGTAAATATCAACAATCATTTATAGGGTGGTGGGTGTGTGAGTGTCAGTACAGAGCTTGGACTGTAAATATCAACAGTCATTCATGGGTTGGTGGGTGTGTGGATGTCATTACAGTACTTGGACTGTAAATATCAAAAGTCATTCTTGGGGTGGTGGGTGTGTGGGTGTCATTACAGTGCTTGGACTGTAAATGTCAACAGTTATTCATGGGGTGGTGGGTGTGTGGGTGTCATTACAGGGTTTTTTTATTGTAATTATCAACAGTCATTCATAGAGTGGTGTGTGTCATTACAGTGCTTGGACTGTAAATATCAACAGTCATTAATGGGGTGGTGGTTGTGTGGGTGTCATTAAGATGCTTGGACTGTAAATATCAACCATAATTCATGGGGTTGTGGGTGTGGGGGTGTCATTACAGTGCTTGGACTGTAAATATCAACAGTCAATCATGGGGTGGTGGGTGTGTTGGTGTCATTACAGTGCTTAGACTGTAAATATCCACAGTCTTTCATAGGGTCGTGGGTGTGTGAGTGTTATTACAGAGCTTGGACTGTAAATATCAACAGTCATTCATGGAGTGGTGGGTGTGTGGGTGTCATTACAGTGCTTAGACTTAAAATTTTAACAGTCATTTATAGGGTGATAGGTGTGTGGGTGTCATTACAGTGCTTGGACTGTAAATATCAACAGTCATTTATAGGGTGGTGGGTGTTTGGGTGTCATTACAGTGCTTGGACTGAAAATATCAACAGTCATTTATATGGTGGTGGGTGTGTCGGTGTCATTACAGTGCTTGGACTATAAATATCAACAATCATTTATGGGGTGGTGGGTGTGTGGGTGTCATTACAGTGGTTTAACTGTAAATATCAACAGTCATTCATAGGGTGGTGGGTGTGTGAGTGTCATTACAGAGCTTGGACTGTAAATATCAACAGTCATTCATGGGGTGGAGGGTGTGTGGATGTCATTACAGTGCTTGGACTGTAAATATCAACAGTCAATCATAGGGTGGTGGGTGTGTGGGTGTCATTACAGTGCTTGAACTGAAAATATCAAAAGTCATTTATGGGGTGGTGGGTGTGTCGGTGTCATTACAGTGCTTGGACTATAAATATCAACCATCATTTATGTGGTGGTGGGAGTGTGGGTGGCATTACATTGCTTGGACTGTAAATATCAACAGTCATTCATAGGGTGGTGGGTGTGTGAGTGTCATTACAGAGCTTGGACTGTAAATATCAACAGTCATTCATTGGGTGGAGGGTGTGTGGATATCATTACAGTGCTTGGACTGTAAATATCAACAGTCAATCATAGGGTGGTGGGTGTGTGGGTGTCATTACATTGCTTGGACTGTAAATATCAACAGTAATTCATGGGGTGGTGGTTGTGTGGGTGTCATTACATTGCTTGGACTGTAAATATCAACCATAATTCATGGGGTGGTGAGTGTGGGGGTGTCATTACAGTGCTTGGACTGTAAATATCAACAGTCAATCATGGGGTGGTGGGTGTGTGGGTGTCATTACAGTGCTTGGACTGAAAATATCAACAGTCATTCATGGGGTAGTGGGTGTATGGGTGTCATTACAGTGATTTGATTGTAAATATTAACAGTCATTCATAGGGTGGTATGTATCGTTAGAGTGCTTGGACTGTAAATATCAACAGTCATTCATGGGGTTGTGGGTGTGTGGGTGTCATTACAGTGTTTAGACTGTAAATATCAACTATAATTCATGGGGTCGTGGGTGTTGGGGTGTCATTACAGTGCTTTGGGTGTAAATATCAAGTCATTTATTGGGTGGTGGGTAGCATTACAGTTCTTGGACTGTAAATATCAACAGTCATTCATAGGGTGATGGGTGTGTGGGTGTCATTACAGTGCATGGACTGTAAATATCAACAGTCATTTATAGGGTGGTGGGTGTTTGGGTGTCATTACATTGCTTGGACTGTAAATATCAACAGTCAATCATGGGGTGGTGGGTGTGTGGGTGTCATTACAGTGCTTGGACTGTAAATATCAACAGTCATTTATAGGGTGGTGGGTGTGTGACTGTTATTACAGAGCTTGGACTGTAAATATCAACAGTCATTTATGGAGTGGTGGGTGTGTGGGTGTCATTACAGTGCTTGGACTGTAAATATCAACAGTCATTTATGTGGTGGTGGGTGTGAGGGTGTCATTACAGAGCTTGGACTGTAAATATCAACAGTCATTTATGGGTGGTGGGTATCGTTAGAGTGCTTGCACTGTAAATATTAACAGTCATTCATGGGGTTGTGGGTGTGTGGATGTCATTACAGTGCTTAGACTGTAAATATCAACAGTCATTCACTAGGAAGAGGGTGTGTGGATATCATTACAGTGCTTGGACTGTAAATATCAACAGTCAATCATAGGGTGGTGGGTGTGTGGGTGTCATTACAGTGCTTGGACTGTAAATATCAACAGTCAATCATGGGGTGGTGGGTGTGTGGGTGTCATTACAGTGCTTGGACTGTAAATATCAACATTCATTTATAGGGTGGTGGGTGTGTGACTGTTATTACAGAGCTTGGACTGTAAATATCAACAGTCATTCATGGGGTGGTGACTGTGTGGGTGTCATTACAGTGGTTAGACTGTAAATATCAACAGTCATTTATGTGGTGGTGGGTGTGAGGGTGTCATTACAGAGATTGGACTGTAAATATCAACAGTCATTTATGGGTGGTGGGTATCGTTAGAGTGCTTGCACTGTAAATATTAACAGTCATTCATGGGGTTGTGGGTGTGTGGATGTCATTACAGTGCTTAGACTGTAAATATCAACAGTCATTCACTAGGAAGAGGGTGTGTGGATATCATTACAGTGCTTGGACTGTAAATATCAACAGTCAATCATAGGGTGGTGGGTGTGTGGGTGTCATTACATTGCTTGGACTGTAAATATCAAACATAATTCATGGGGTGGTGGGTGTGGGGGTGTCATTACAGTGCTTGGACTGTAAATATCAACAGTCAATCATGGGGCGGTGGGTGTGTGGGTGTCATTACCGTGCTTGGACTTTAAATATCAACAGTCTAACATGGGGTGGTGGTGTATGGGTGTCATTACAGTAATTTGATTGTAAATATCAACAGTCATTCATAGGGTGGTGGGTATCATTAAAGTGCTTGGACTGTAAATATCAACAGTCATTCATGGGGCTGTGGGTGTGTGGGTGTCAGTACAGTGCTTGGACTGTAAATATTAACTATAATTCATGGGGTTGTGGGTGTTGGGGTGTCATTACTGTGCTTTGACTGCAAATATCAACAGTCATTTTTGGGGTGGTGGGTGTCAGGGTGTCATTACCGTGCTTGAACTGAAAATATCAACAGTCATTCATGGGGTGGTAGGTGTGTGAGTGTCATTACAGTGTTTTGATTTTAATTATCAACAGTCATTAATGGGGTGGTGGGTGTCATTACAGTGCTTGGACTGTAAATATCAACAGTTATTCGTGGGGTGGTGGTTGTGTGGGTGTCATTACAGTGCTTGGACTGTAAATATCAACCATAATTCATGGGGTGGTGGGTGTGGGGGTGTCATTACAGCGCATGGACTGTAAATATCAACAGTCAATCATGGGGTTGTGGGTGTGTGGGTGTCATTACAGTGCTTGGACTCTAAATATCAACAGTCATTAATGGGGAAGTGGGTGTATGGGTGTCATTACAGTGATTTGATTGTAAATATTAACAGTCATTCATAGGGTGGTATGTATCGTTAGAGTGCTTGGACTGTAAATATCAACAGTCATTCATGGGGTTGTGGGTGTGTGGGTGTCATTACAGTGTTTGGACTGTAAATATCAACTATAATTCATGGGGTCGTGATTGTTGGGGTGTCATTACAGTGCTTTGAGTGTAAAAATCAAGTCATTTATTGGGTGGTGGGTAGCATTACAGTGCTTGGACTGTAAATATAAACAGTCATTCATAGGGTGATGGGTGTGTGGGTGTCATTACAGTGCTTGGACTGTAAATATCAACAGTCATTTATAGGGTGGTGGGAGTTTGGGTGTCATTACATTGCTTGGACTGTAAATATCAACCGTCAATTATGGGGTGGTGGGTGTGTAGGTGTCATTACAGTGCTTGGACTGTAAATATCAACAGTCATTTATAGGGTGGTGGGTATGTGACTGTTATTACAGAGCTTGGACTGTAAATATCAACAGTCATTTATGGAGTGGTGGGTGTGTGGGTGTCATTACAGTTCTTGGATTGTAAATATCAACAGTCATTCTTGGGGTGGTGATTGTGTGGGTGTCATTACAGTGGTTAGACTGTAAATATCAACAGTCATTTATGTTGTGGTGGGTGTGAGGATGTCATTACAGAGCTTGGACTGTAAATATCAACAGTCATTTATAGGTGGTGGGTATCGTTAGAGTGCTTGCACTGTAAATATCAACAGTCATTCATGGGGTTATGGGTGTGTGGATGTCATTACAGTGCTTGGACTGTAAATATCAACAATAATTCATGGGGTCGTGGGTGTTGGGGTGTCATTACAGTGCTTTGAGTGTAAATATCAACAGTCATTTATTGGGTAGTGTGTAGCATTACAGTGCTTGGACTGTAAATATCAACAGTCATTCATAGGGTGATGGGTGTGTGGGTGTCATTACAGTGCTTGGACTGTAAATATCAACAGTCATTCTTGGGGTGGTGATTGTGTGGGTGTCATTACAGTGGTTAGACTGTAAATATAAACAGTCATTCATAGGGTGATGGGTGTGTGGGTGTCATTACAGTGCTTGGACTGTAAATATCAACAGTTATTTATAGGGTGGTGGGAGTTTGGGTGTCATTACATTGCTTGGACTGTAAATATCAACCGTCAATTATGGGGTGGTGGGTGTGTGGGTGTCATTACAATGCTTGGACTGTAAATATCAACAGTCATTTATAGGGTGGTGGGTGTGTGACTGTTATTACAGACCTTGGACTGTAAATATCAACAGTCATTTATGGAGTGGTGGGTGTGTGGGTGTCATTACAGTTCTTGGACTGTAAATATCAACAGTCATTCTTGGGGTGGTGATTGTGTGGGTGTCATTACAGTGGTTAGACTGTAAATATCAACAGTCATTTATGTTGTGGTGGGTGTGAGGGTGTCATTACAGAGCTTGGACTGTAAATATCAACAGTCATTTATAGGTGGTGTGTATCGTTAGAGTGCTTGCACTGTAAATATCAACAGTCATTCATGGGGTTATGGGTGTGTGGATGTCATTACAGTGCTTGGACTGTAAATATCAACAATAATTCATGGGGTCGTGGGTGTTGGGGTGTCATTACAGTGCTTTGAGTGTAAATATCAACAGTCATTTATTGGGTAGTGTGTAGCATTACAGTGTTTGGACTGTAAATATCAACAGTCATTCATAGGGTGATGGGTGTGTGGGTGTCATTACAGTGCTTGGACTGTAAATATCAAGAGTCATTTATAGGGTGGTGAGTGTTTGGGTGTCATTACATTGCTTGGACTGTAAATATCAACAGTTATTCATGGGGTCGTGGGTGTGTGGGTGTCATTACAGTGTTTGGAATGTAAATATCAACTATATTTCATGGGATCTTGGGTGTTGGGGTGTCATTACAGTGCTTTGACTGTAAATATCAACAGTAATTTATGGGGTGGTGGGTGTGAGGGTGTTATTACAGTGCTTGGACTGAAAATATTAACAGTCATTCATGGGGTGATGGGTGTGTGGGTGTCATTACAGTGCTTGGACGGTAAATATCAACAGTCAATCATGGGGAGGTGGGTGTCATTACAGTGCTTGGACTGTAAATATCAACAGTCATTCATGGGGTGGTGGGTGTGTGGGTGTTATTACAGTGCTTTGACTGTAAATATCAACAGCTATTCAGAGGGTGGTGAGTGTCATTAGAGTGCTTGGACTGAAAATATCAACAGTCATTTATGGGGTGGTGGGTGTGTGGGTGTCATTACAGTGCTTGGACTGTAAATATCAACAGTCATTTATGGGTTGGTGGGTGTATGGGTGTCATTACAGTGTTTTGATTGTAAATATCAACAGTCATTTATAGAGTGGTGGGTATCATTAGAGTGCTTGGACTGTAAATATCAACAGTTATTCATGGGGTTGTGAGTGTGTGGGTATCATTACAGTGCTTGGACTGTAAATATCAACTATATTTCATGGGATCTTGGGTGTTGGGGTGTCATTACAGTGCTTTGACTGTAAATATCAACAGTCATTTATGGGGTGGTAGGTGTGAGGGTGTCATTACAGAGCTTGGAATGTAAATATCAACAGTCATTCATGAGTTGGTGGGTGGGTGGGTGTCATTAGAGTGCTTAGACTGTAAATATCAACAGTTATTTATGGGGTGGTGGGTGTGTGGCTGTCATTACAGTGTTTGGACTGTAAATTTCAACAGTCATTCATGGGGTGGTGTTTGTGTTGGCGATATTACAGTGTTTTGATTATAAATATCAACAGTCATTCATAGGGTGGTGGGTGTCATTAGAGTGCTTGGACTGTAAACATCAACAGTCATTAATGGGGTGGTGGGTGTGTGGGTGTCATTACAGTGCTTGGACTGTAAATATCAACCATAATTCATTGGGTGGTCGGGAAGTGGGTGTCGTTACAGTGCTTTGACTGTAAATATCAACAGTCATTTATGGGGTGGTGGGTGTGTTTGTGTCATTATATTGCTTGGACAGTAAATATTAACAGTCATTCATGGGGTGGTGGGTTGTTGGGTGTCAATACAATGCTTGGACTGTAAATATCAATTCATTCATGGGGTGGTGGGTGTGTGTGTGTCATTATTGCTTGAACTGTAAATATCAACAGTCATTCATAGGGTGGTGGGTGGCATTACAGTGATTGGACTGTAAATATCAACAGTCATTCATGGGGTGATGGGTGTGTGGGTGTCATTACAGTGCTTGGACTGTAAATATCAACAGTCATTAATGGGGTGGTGGGTGTGAGGCTGTCATTACATTGCTTGGACTGTAAATATCAACAGTTATTCATGGTGTGGTGGGTGTGTGGGTGTTATTACAGTGCTTTGACTGTAAATATCAACAGCCATTCAGAGGGTGGTGGGTGTCATTAAAGTGCTTGTACTGTAAATATCAACAGTCATTTATGGGGTGGTGGGTGTGTGGGTGTCATGAAAGTGCTTGGACTGTAAATAACCATAAACACCATAAAATTTGATATTTTTGGGTCCCGGAAGCGATCTGTATATGCCTACTCGATATTTTAGGTTTCCTAAATCGATATGTGCATTCATCTTCTGTACCCGTTTATATCTCAAATTCAGGCTCAAAACACTTGAAAATTCGATATTTTTGGGTCCCAGAAGCGATCTGTACATGCCTACTCCTTGCTAAAATGTTTTCATGATACAGACCCTAAACAAGTTGAAAATCGATATTTTAGGTGCCCAAAATTGATATGTGCATGCATCTTCTGTACCCGTTTATGTCCCAAATTCAGGCTTAAAACACCCTAAAATTCGATATTTTTGGGTCCCGGAAGCGATCTGTACATGCCTTCTCAGAAAAAGAATGTTCTCAAAATATAAGCCCAAAACATGCTGAAAATCTATATTTTATGTGCCCAAAGTCGATATGTGCATGCATCTTCTGTACCCGTTTATATCTCAAATTCAGGCTCCAAACACCCGAAAATTCGATATTTTTCAGTCCCAGACGCTCTCTGTACACGCCTACTCAGTGTTAGAATATTTTCAAAGTACAGGCCAAAAAACTTCTGGAAATCGATATTTTAGGTTCCCAAAGTTAATATGTGCATGCATTTTCTGTTCCCATTTCTATCCCATATTCGTGCTCAAAACATCCAAAAAATCGATATTTTTGGGCCCCAGAAGCTATCTTTACATGCCTACTCCGTGTTAGAGTATTTTCAAGATACAGGCCTAAAACATGCTGAAAATTGATATTTTAGGTGCCCAAAGTCAATATGTGTATGCATCATCTGTACCCGTTTATATCTCAAATTCAGGCTCAAAACACACGAAATTTCGATATTTTTGGTCCAAGAAGCGATCTGTACATGCATACTCAGTGCTAAAATATTTTCAGAATATAAGCTCAAAACATGCTAAAAATCGATATTTTAGGTGTCTAAAGTCAATATGTGTATGCATCTTCTGTACCCTTTTATATCCCAAATTCTGGCTCAAAACACCCGAAAATTCGATATTTTTGGGTTCCATAAGCGATCTGTACATGCCTACTCAATGTTAGAATATTTTCAAAATACAGGCAGAAAAACAAGTTAAAATCGATATTTTAGGTGCCCAAGTCAATTAGAGCTTGCATCTTTTGTACCCATTTACATCCCA
Source organism: Petrolisthes cinctipes (assembly GCA_033782935.1). Classification (NCBI taxonomy): domain Eukaryota; kingdom Metazoa; phylum Arthropoda; class Malacostraca; order Decapoda; family Porcellanidae; genus Petrolisthes; species Petrolisthes cinctipes. The sequence goes on from JAWQEG010000068.1 coordinate 1,051,132, forward strand.
AATTCAGGCTTAAAACACCCGAAATTTCGATATTTTTGGGTCCCATAAGCGATCTGTACATGCCTAATCAATGTTAGAATATTTTCAGAATATAGGCCCAAAACATGCTAAAAATCGATATTTTAGGTGTCCAAAGTCGATATGTGTATGCATCTTCAGTACCGTTTTATATCTCAAATTCAGGCTCAAAACACCCGAAAATTCGATATTTTTATGTCCCAGAAGTGATCTGTACGTGCCAACTCCTTCCTAGAATGTTTTCAAGATTCAGACCCAACATGCTCAAAATCGATATTTTAGGTGCAAAAAGTCGATATGTGCATGCATCTTCAGTACCCGTTTATATCTCAAATTCAGGCTTAAAACACCCGAAAATTCGATATTTTTGGGTCCCAGAAGCGATCTGTACATGCCTACTCAGTGCTAGAATTGTTTCAATATATAGGCCCAAAACATGCTGAAAATTGATATTTTAGGTGCCCAAAGTCGATATGTGCATGGATCTTCTGTACCCGTTTATATCTCAAACTCAGGCTCAAAACACCCAAATATTTGATTTTATTTTGGCCCAGAAGCGATCTGTACATGCCTACTCAGTGACAGAATATTTTCAAAATGCAGACCCAAAACATGCTGAAAATTGATATTTCAGGTGCCCAAAGTCGATATGTGCATGCATCTTCAATACCCGTTTATATCTCAAGTTCAGGCTCAAAACACCTGAAAAATTCGATATTTTTGCGTCCCAGAAGCGATCTGTACATGCCTATTCAGTAATGGAATGTTTTCAAAATATTGGCTCAAAGCATGCAAAAAATCGATATTTTACGTGTCCAAAGTCGATATGTGCATTCATCTTCTGTACCCGTTGATATCTCAAATTCAAGCTCAAAACACCCGAAAATTCGATATTTTTGGGTCCCAGAAGCGATCTGTACATGCCTACTCCGTGTTAGGGTATTTTCATAATACAGGCCCAAAATATGCTGAAAATCGATATTTTAGGTGCCCAAAGTCAATATGTGTATGTATCTTCTGTACCCGTTTATATCTCAAATTCAGGATCAAAACACCCGAAAAATCGATATTGTTGGGTCCCAGAAGCTATCTGTACATGCCTATTCCGTGTTAGAGTTTTTTCAAAATAAAGGACAAAAACATGCTGAAAATCGATATATTAGGTGCCCAAAGTCGATATGTGCATGCATTTTCTGTACCCTTTTATATTTAAATTCAGGATCAAAATACAAGAAAATTCGATATTTTTGGGTTCCAGAAGCGATCTCTCCATGCCTACTCACTGCTAGAATATTTTCAAATTATATCCCGAAAACATGCTGAAAATCGATATTTTAGGTGTCTAAAGTCGATATGTGCATGCATCTTCAGCACCCGTTTATATCTCAAATTTAGGCTCAAAACACCCGAATATTCGATTTTATTTTGGCCCAGAAGTGATCTGTACATGCCTACTCAGTGCTAGAATATTTTCAAAATATAAGCCCAAAACATGCTGAAAATCGATATATTAGGTGCCCAAAGTCGATATGTGCGTGCATTTTCTTTACCTGTTTATATCTCAAATTCAGGCTCAAAACACTCGAAAATTCGATTTTATTGGCGTCCAGAAGCGATCTGTACATGCCTACTCAGTGACAGAATATTTTCAAATAACAGACCCAAAACATGCTAAAATCGATATTTTAGGTGCCCAAAGCCGATATGTGTATATATCTTCAGTACCCGTTTATATCTCAAATTCAGTCTCAAAACACCCGAAAATTCGATATTTTTGGGTCCCAGAAGCGATGTGTACATGCCTACTCAATGTTAGAATATTTTCAAAAGCGATCTTCAAAAAACAAGTTGAAAATCGATATTTTAGGTGCCCAAAATCGACATGTGCATTCATCTTCAGTACCCATTTATATCTTAAATTCTGGCTCAAAACACCCGAAAATTCGATATTTTTGGTTCCCAGAAGCGATCTGTACATGCCTACTCCGTGTTAGAGTATTTTCAAAATACAGGCCTAAAACATGCTGAAAATCGATATTTTAGGTGCCCAAAGTCAATATGGGTATGCATCTTCTGTACCCGTGTATATCTCAAATTCAGGCTGAAAACACCCGAAAATTCAAATTTTTTGGTTCCCAGAAGCGATCTGTACATGCCTACTCCGTGTTAGAGTATTTTCAAAATACAGGCCCAAAACATGTTGAAATTCGATATTTTAGGTGCCAAATGCAATATGTGTATGCATCTTCTATACCCGTTTATATCTCAAATTCAGGCTCAAAACACCCGAAAACTCGATATTTTTGGGTCCAATAAGCGATCTGTACATGCCTACTCAGTGACAGAATATTTTCAAATTACAGACCCAAAACATGCTGAAAATCGATATTCTAGGTGCCCAAAGTCGATATGTGCATGCATCTTCAGTACACGTTTATATCTCAAATTCAGGCTCAAAACATCCGAAAATTCGATATTTTTGGGTCCAAGAAGCGATTTCTACATGCCTACTCAGAAATAGAATATTTTTAAGATTCAGGCCGAAAACATGCTAACAATCGATATTTTAGGTGCACAAAATCGATATGTGCATGCATCTTCTGTACTCGTTTATGTCCCAAATTCCGGCTCAAAACACCCTAAAATTCGAGATTTTTGGGTCCAAAAAGCGATCTGTACATACCTACTCAATGTTAGAATATTTTCAAAATACAGGCAGAAAAACAAGTTAAAATCGATATTTTAGGTGCCCAAGTCAATATGTGCTTGCATTTTCTGTACCCATTTCTATCCCATATTCGTGCTCAAAATATCCAAAAAATCGATATTTTTGGTCCAAGAAGCGATCTGTACATGCCTACTCCGTGTTAGAGTATTTTCAAAATACAGGCCCAAAACATGCTGAAAATCGATATTTTAGGTGCCCAAAGTCAATATATGTATGGATCTTCAGTACCCGTTTATATCTCAAATTCAGGATCAAAACACCAAAAAATTCGATATTTTTGAATCCCAGAAGCGATCTGTACATGCCTACTCAGTAACAGAATATTTTCAAAATACAAGTCAAAATATGCTGAAAAACGATATTTTAGGTGCCCAAAGTCGATATGTGCATGCATCTTCTGTACCCGTTTATATCTTAAATTCAGGCTCAAAACACCCGAAAATTCCATTTTTTTAGGTCCCAGAAGCGATTTGTACATGCCTACTCAGTAATAGAATATTTTCAAGATTCAGGCCGAAAACATGCTGAAAATCGATATTTTAGGTGTCCAAACTCAATATGTGTATGCATCTTCTGTACCTGTGTATATTTAAAATTCAGGCTCAAAACACCCGAAAAATTCGATATTTTTGGGTCCCAGAGGCAATCTGTACATGCCTACTCCGTGTTAGAGTATTTTCAAAATACAGGCCCAAAACATGCTGAAAATCGATATTTCAGGGACCCAAAGTCGATATGTGCATGCATTTTCAGTACCCGTTTATATCTCAAATTCAGGCTCAAAACAACCGAAAATTCGATATTTTGGGGTCCCTGAAGCGATCTGTACATGCCTACTCCGTGTGAGAGTATTTTCAAAATACAGGCCTAAAACATGCTGAAATTCGATATTTTAGGTGCCTAAAGTCGATATGTGCATGCATTTTCGGTACCCCTTTATATTTAAATTCAAGATCAAAATACCCGAAAATTCGATATTTTTGGGTCCCTGAAGCGATCTGTACATGCCTACTCCGTGTTAGAGTATTTTCAAAATACAGGCCCAAAACATGCTGAAAATCGATATTTTAGGTGCCTAAAGTCAATATGTGTATGCATCTTCTGTACCCGTGTATATCTCAAATTCAGGCTCAAAACACACGAAAAAATCGATATTTTTGGGCCCCAGAAGCTATCTGTACATGCCTACTCCGTGTTAGATTATTTTCAAGATACAGACCTAAAACATGCTGAAAATTGATATTTTAGGTGCCCAAAGTCAATATGTGTATGCATCATCTGTACCCGTTTATATCTCAAATTCAGGCTCAAAACACCCGAAAATTCGATATGTTTTGGTCCAAGAAGCGATCTGTACATGCATACTTAGTGCTAAAATATTTTCAGAATATAAGCTCAAAACATGCTAAAAATCGATATTTGTTGTGCCCAAAGTCAATATGTGTATGCATCTTCTGTACCCTTTTATATCCCAAATTCTGGCTCAAAACACAAGAAAATTCGATATTTTTGGGACCCATAAGCGATCTCTACATGCCTACTCAATGTTAGAATATTTTCAAAATACAGGCACAAAAACAAGTTGAAAAAGATATTTTTAGGTGCCCAAAATTGATATGTGCATGGATCTTCTGTACCCATTTATGTCCCAAATTTAGGCTCAAAACACCCTAAAATTAGATATTTTTGGGACCCAGAAGCGATCTGTACATACCTACTCAATGTTAGAATATTTTCAAAATTCAGGCACAAAAACAAGTTGAAAATCGATGTTATAGGTGCCCAAAATCGATATGTGCATGCATCTTCAGAACCCGTTTATATCTCAAATTCTGGCTCAAAACACCCACAAAATTCGATATTTTTGGGTCCCAGAAGGGATCTGTACATGCCTATTCCGTGTTAAAGTATTTTCAAAATACAGGCCCAAAACATGCTAAAAAATCGATATTTTAGGTGCCCAAAGTCAATATGTGAATGCATCATCTGTACCCGTTTATATCTCAAATTCAGGCTTAAAACACCCGAAAATTCGATATTTTTGGTTTCCGGAAGCGATCTGTACATGCCTACTCCGTGTTAGAGTATTTTCAAAATAAAGGCCTAAAACATGCTGAAAATTGATATTTCAGGTGCCCAAAGTCGATATGTGCATGCATTTTCAGTACCCGTTTATATCTCAAATTCAGGCTCAAAACACCTGAAAAATCGATATTTTTGGGTCCCATAAGCGATCTGTACATGCCTACTCCGTGTTAGAATATTTTTATAATACAGGCCCAAAACATGCTGAAAATCGATATTTTAGGCGCCCAAAGTCAATATATGTATGGATCTTCAGTACCCGTTTATATCTCAAATTCAGGATCAAAACACCCAAAAATTCGATATTTTTGAGTCCCAGAAGCGATCTGTACATGCCTACTCAGTAACAGAATATTTTCAAAATACAAGTCAAAATATGCTGAAAAACGATATTTTAGGTGCCCAAAGTCGATATGTGCCTGCATCTTCTGTACCCGTTTAAATCACAAATTCAGGCTCAAAACACCCGAAAATTCCATTTTTTTAGGTCCCAGAAGCGATCTGTACATGTCTACTCAGTAATAGAATATTTTCAAGATTCAGGCCGAAAACATGCTGAAAATCGATATTTTAGGTGTCCAAACTCAATATGTGTATGCATCTTCTGTACCTGTGTATATTTAAAATTCAGGCTCAAAACACCCGAAAAATTCGATATTTTTGGGTCCAAGAGGCAATCTGTACATGCCTACTCCGTGTTAGAGTATTTTCAAAATACAGGCCCAAAACATGCTGAAAATCGATATTTCAGGGGCCCAAAGTCGATATGTGCATGCATTTTCAGTACCCGTTTATATCTCAAATTCTGGCTCAAAACACCCGAAAATTCGATATTTTTGGTTCCCAGAAGCGATCTGTACATGGCTACTCCGTGTGAGAGTATTTTCAAAATACAGGCCTAAAACATGCTGAAATTCGATATTTTAGGTGCCTAAAGTCAATATGTGTATGCATCTTCTGTACCCGTGTATATCTCAAATTCAGGCTCAAAACACCCGAAAAATTCGATATTTTTGGGTCCCAGAGGCAATCAGTAGATGCCTACTCCGTGTTTAGATGCCCAAAGTCAATATGTGTATGCATCTTCTGTACCCGTTTATATCCCAAATTCAAGCTCAAAACACACGAAAATTCGACATTTTTGGGTCCAAAAAGCGATCTGTACAAGCCTACTCAGTGCTTGAATATTTTCAATATATAGGCCCAAAACATGCTGAAAATCTATATTTTAGGTGCCCAAAATCGATATGTGCATTCATCTTCTGTACCCGTTTATATCTCAAATTCAGGCTCAAAACACCCGAAAATTCGATATTTTGGGGTCCCTGAAGCGATCTGTACATGCCTACTCCGTGTGAGAGTATTTTCAAAATACAGGCCTAAAACATGCTGAAATTCGATATTTTAGGTGCCTAAAGTCGATATGTGCATGCATTTTCGGTACCCCTTTATATTTAAATTCAAGATCAAAATACCCGAAAATTCGATATTTTTGGGTCCCTGAAGCGATCTGTACATGCCTACTCCGTGTGAGAGTATTTTCAAAATACAGGCCTAAAACATGCTGAAATTCGATATTTTAGGTGCCTAAAGTCAATATGTGTATGCATCTTCTGTACCCGTGTATATCTCAAATTCAGGCTCAAAACACACGAAAAAATCGATATTTTTGGGCCCCAGAAGCTATCTGTACATGCCTACTCCGTGTTAGATTATTTTCAAGATACAGGCCTAAAACATGCTGAAAATTGATATTTTAGGTGCCCAAAGTCAATATGTGTATGCATCATCTGTACCCGTTTATATCTCAAATTCAGGCTCAAAACACCCGAAAATTCGATATGTTTTGGTCCAAGAAGCGATCTGTACATGCATACTTAGTGCTAAAATATTTTCAGAATATAAGCTCAAAACATGCTAAAAATCGATATTTGTTGTGCCCAAAGTCAATATGTGTATGCATCTTCTGTACCCTTTTATATCCCAAATTCTGGCTCAAAACACCAGAAAATTCGATATTTTTGGGACCCATAAGCGATCTCTACATGCCTACTCAATGTTAGAATATTTTCAAAATACAGGCACAAAAACAAGTTGAAAAAGATATTTTTAGGTGCCCAAAATTGATATGTGCATGGATCTTCTGTACCCATTTATGTCCCAAATTTAGGCTCAAAACACCCTAAAATTAGATATTTTTGGGACCCATAAGCGATCTCTACATGCCTACTCAATGTTAGAATATTTTCAAAATACAGGCACAAAAACAAGTTGAAAAAGATATTTTTAGGTGCCCAAAATTGATATGTGCATGGATCTTCTGTACCCATTTATGTCCCAAATTTAGGCACAAAACACCCTAAAATTAGATATTTTTGGGACCCAGAAGCGATCTGTACATACCTACTCAATGTTAGAATATTTTCAAAATTCAGGCACAAAAACAAGTTGAAAATCGATGTTTTAGGTGCCCAAAATCGATATGTGCATGCATCTTCAGAACCCGTTTATATCTCAAATTCTGGCTCAAAACACCTGAAAAATCGATATTTTTGGGTCCCATAAGCGATCTGTACATGCCTACTCCGTGTTAGAATATTTGTATAATACAGGCCCAAAACATGCTGAAAATCGATATTTTAGGTGCCCAAAGTCAATATATGTATGGATCTTCAGTACCCGTTTATATCTCAAATTCAGGATCAAAACACCCAAAAATTCGATATTTTTGAGTCCCAGAAGCGATCTGTACATGTCTACTCAGTAATAGAATATTTTCAAGATTCAGGCCGAAAACATGCTGAAAAACGATATTTTAGGTGTCCAAACTCAATATGTGTATGCATCTTCTGTACCTGTGTATATTTAAAATTCAGGCTCAAAACACCCGAAAAATTCGATATTTTTGGGTCCCAGAGGCAATCTGTACATGCCTACTCCGTGTTAGAGTATTTTCAAAATACAGGCCCAAAACATGCTGAAAATCGATATTTCAGGGGCCCAAAGTCGATATGTGCATGCATTTTCAGTACCCGTTTATATCTCAAATTCTGGCTCAAAACACCCGAAAATTCGATATTTTTGGTTCCCAGAAGCGATCTGTACATGGCTACTCCGTGTGAGAGTATTTTCAAAATACAGGCCTAAAACATGCTGAAATTCGATATTTTAGGTGCCTAAAGTCAATATGTGTATGCATCTTCTGTACCCGTGTATATCTCAAATTCAGGCTCAAAACACCCGAAAAATTCGATATTTTTGGGTCCCAGAGGCAATCAGTAGATGCCTACTCCGTGTTTAGATGCCCAAAGTCAATATGTGTATGCATCTTCTGTACCCGTTTATATCCCAAATTCAAGCTCAAAACACACGAAAATTCGACATTTTTGGGTCCAAAAAGCGATCTGTACAAGCCTACTCAGTGCTTGAATATTTTCAATATATAGGCCCAAAACATGCTGAAAATCTATATTTTAGGTGCCCAAAATCGATATGTGCATTCATCTTCTGTACCCGTTTATATCTCAAATTCAGGCTCAAAACACCCGAAAATTCGATATTTTGGGGTCCCTGAAGCGATCTGTACATGCCTACTCCGTGTGAGAGTATTTTCAAAATACAGGCCTAAAACATGCTGAAATTCGATATTTTAGGTGCCTAAAGTCGATATGTGCCTGCATCTTCTGTACCCGTTTAAATCACAAATTCAGGCTCAAAACACCCGAAAATTCCATTTTTTTAGGTCCCAGAAGCGATCTGTACATGTCTACTCAGTAATAGAATATTTTCAAGATTCAGGCCGAAAACATGCTGAAAATCGATATTTTAGGTGTCCAAACTCAATATGTGTATGCATCTTCTGTACCTGTGTATATTTAAAATTCAGGCTCAAAACACCCGAAAAATTCGATATTTTTGGGTCCCAGAGGCAATCTGTACATGCCTACTCCGTGTTAGAGTATTTTCAAAATACAGGCCCAAAACATGCTGAAAATCGATATTTCAGGGGCCCAAAGTCGATATGTGCATGCATTTTCAGTACCCATTTATATCTCAAATTCTGGCTCAAAACACCCGAAAATTCGATATTTTTGGTTCCCAGAAGCGATCTGTACATGGCTACTCCGTGTGAGAGTATTTTCAAAATACAGGCCTAAAACATGCTGAAATTCGATATTTTAGGTGCCTAAAGTCAATATGTGTATGCATCTTCCGTACCCGTGTATATCTCAAATTCAGGCTCAAAACACCCGAAAAATTCGATATTTTTGGGTCCCAGAGGCAATCAGTAGATGCCTACTCCGTGTTTAGATGCCCAAAGTCAATATGTGTATGTATCTTCTGTACCCGTTTATATCCCAAATTCAAGCTCAAAACACACGAAAATTCGACATTTTTGGGTCCAAAAAGCGATCTGTACAAGCCTACTCAGTGCTTGAATATTTTCAATATATAGGCCCAAAACATGCTGAAAATCGATATTTTAGGTGCCCAAAATCGATATGTGCATGCATCTTCTGTACCCGTTTATATCTCAAATTCAGGCTCAAAACACCCGAAAATTCGATATTTTTGGGTCCCGGAAGCGATGTGTACATGCCTACTCAATGTTAGAATATTTTCAAAACACAGGCACAAAAACAAGTTGAAAATCGATATATTTTAGGTGCCCAAAATCGATATGTGCATGCATCTTCTGTATCCGTTTATGTCCCAAATTCAGGCTTAAAACACCCTAAAATTCGATATTTTTGGGTACCGGAAGCGATCTGTACATGCCTACTCAGAAAAAGAATATTCTCAAAATATAAGCCCAAAACATGCTGAAAATCTATATTTTATGTGCCCAAAGTCGATATGTGCATGCATCTTCTGTACCCGTTTATATCTCAAATTCAGGCTCAAAACACCCGAAAATTCGATATTTTTGAGTCCCAGAAGCTCTCTGTACACGCCTCCACAGTGTTAGAATATTTTCAAAATACAGGCCAAAAACATTCTGGAAATCGATATTTTAGGTTCCCAAAGTTAATATGTGCATGCATTTTCTGTACCCATTTCTATCCCATACTCGTGCTCAAAACATCCAAAAAATTGATATTTTTGGGCCCCAGAAGCTATCTGTACATGCCTACTCCGTGTTAGATTATTTTCAAGATACAGGCCTAAAACATGCTGAAAATTGATATTTTAGGTGCCCAAAGTCAATATGTGTATGCATCATCTGTACCCGTTTATATATCAAATTCAGGCTCAAAACACCCGAAAATTCGATATGTTTTGGTCCAAGAAGCGATCTGTACATGCATACTTAGTGCTAAAATATTTTCAGAATATAAGCTCAAAACATGCTAAAAATCGATATTTTAGGTGCCCAAAGTCAATATGTGTATGTATCTTCTGTACCCGTTTATATCTCAAATTCAGGATCAAAATACAAGAAAATTCGATATTTTTGGGTTCCAGAAGCGATCTCTCCATGCCTACTCACTACTAGAATATTTTCAAATTATATCCCGAAAACATGCTGAAAATCGATATTTTAGGTGTCTAAAGTCGATATGTGCATGCATCTTCAGCACCCGTTTATATCTCAAATTTAGGCTCAAAACACCCGAATATTCGATTTTATTTTGGCCCAGAAGTGATCTGTACATGCCTACTCAGTGCTAGAATATTTTCAAAATATAAGCCCAAAACATGCTGAAAATCGATATATTAGGTGCCCAAAGTCGATATGTGCGTGCATTTTCTTTACCTGTTTATATCTCAAATTCAGGCTCAAAACACTCGAAAATTCGATTTTATTGGCGTCCAGAAGCGATCTGTACATGCCTACTCAGTGACAGAATATTTTCAAATAACAGACCCAAAACATGCTAAAATCGATATTTTAGGTGCCCAAAGCCGATATGTGTATATATCTTCAGTACCCGTTTATATCTCAAATTCAGTCTCAAAACACCCGAAAATTCGATATTTTTGGGTCCCAGAAGCGATGTGTACATGCCTACTCAATGTTAGAATATTTTCAAAAGCGATCTTCAAAAAACAAGTTGAAAATCGATATTTTAGGTGCCCAAAATCGACATGTGCATTCATCTTCAGTACCCATTTATATCTTAAATTCTGGCTCAAAACACCCGAAAATTCGATATTTTTGGTTCCCAGAAGCGATCTGTACATGCCTACTCCGTGTTAGAGTATTTTCAAAATACAGGCCTAAAACATGCTGAAAATCGATATTTTAGGTGCCCAAAGTCAATATGGGTATGCATCTTCTGTACCCGTGTATATCTCAAATTCAGGCTGAAAACACCCGAAAATTCAAATTTTTTGGTTCCCAGAAGCGATCTGTACATGCCTACTCCGTGTTAGAGTATTTTCAAAATACAGGCCCAAAACATGTTGAAATTCGATATTTTAGGTGCCAAATGCAATATGTGTATGCATCTTCTCTACCCGTTTATATCTCAAATTCAGGCTCAAAACACCCGAAAACTCGATATTTTTGGGTCCAATAAGCGATCTGTACATGCCTACTCAGTGACAGAATATTTTCAAATTACAGACCCAAAACATGCTGAAAATCGATATTCTAGGTGCCCAAAGTCGATATGTGCATGCATCTTCAGTACACGTTTATATCTCAAATTCAGGCTCAAAACATCCGAAAATTCGATATTTTTGGGTCCAAGAAGCGATTTCTACATGCCTACTCAGAAATAGAATATTTTTAAGATTCAGGCCGAAAACATGCTAACAATCGATATTTTAGGTGCACAAAATCGATATGTGCATGCATCTTCTGTACTCGTTTATGTCCCAAATTCCGGCTCAAAACACCCTAAAATTCGAGATTTTTGGGTCCAAAAAGCGATCTGTACATACCTACTCAATGTTAGAATATTTTCAAAATACAGGCAGAAAAACAAGTTAAAATCGATATTTTAGGTGCCCAAGTCAATATGTGCTTGCATTTTCTGTACCCATTTCTATCCCATATTCGTGCTCAAAATATCCAAAAAATCGATATTTTTGGTCCAAAAAGCGATCTGTACATGCCTACTCCGTGTTAGAGTATTTTCAAAATACAGGCCCAAAACATGCTGAAAATCGATATTTTAGGTGCCCAAAGTCAATATATGTATGGATCTTCAGTACCCGTTTATATCTCAAATTCAGGATCAAAACACCAAAAAATTCGATATTTTTGAATCCCAGAAGCGATCTGTACATGCCTACTCAGTAACAGAATATTTTCAAAATACAAGTCAAAATATGCTGAAAAATGATATTTTAGGTGTCCAAACTCAATATGTGTATGCATCTTCTGTACCTGTGTATATTTAAAATTCAGGCTCAAAACACCCGAAAAATTCGATATTTTTGGGTCCCAGAGGCAATCTGTACATGCCTACTCCGTGTTAGAGTATTTTCAAAATACAGGCCCAAAACATGCTGAAAATCGATATTTCAGGGGCCCAAAGTCGATATGTGCATGCATTTTCAGTACCCGTTTATATCTCAAATTCAGGCTCAAAACAACCGAAAATTCGATATTTTGGGGTCCCTGAAGCGATCTGTACATGCCTACTCCGTGTGAGAGTATTTTCAAAATACAGGCCTAAAACATGCTGAAATTCGATATTTTAGGTGCCTAAAGTCGATATGTGCATGCATTTTCGGTACCCCTTTATATTTAAATTCAAGATCAAAATACCCGAAAATTCGATATTTTTGGGTCCCTGAAGCGATCTGTACATGCCTACTCCGTGTTAGAGTATTTTCAAAATACAGGCCCAAAACATGCTGAAAATCGATATTTTAGGTGCCTAAAGTCAATATGTGTATGCATCTTCTGTACCCGTGTATATCTCAAATTCAGGCTCAAAACACCCGAAAAAATCGATATTTTTGGGCCCCAGAAGCTATCTGTACATGCCTACTCCGTGTTAGATTATTTTCAAGATACAGGCCTAAAACATGCTGAAAATTGATATTTTAGGTGCCCAAAGTCAATATGTGTATGCATCATCTGTACCCGTTTATATCTCAAATTCAGGCTCAAAACACCCGAAAATTCGATATGTTTTGGTCCAAGAAGCGATCTGTACATGCATACTTAGTGCTAAAATATTTTCAGAATATAAGCTCAAAACATGCTAAAAATCGATATTTGTTGTGCCCAAAGTCAATATGTGTATGCATCTTCTGTACCCTTTTATATCCCAAATTCTGGCTCAAAACACCAGAAAATTCGATATTTTTGGGACCCATAAGCGATCTCTACATGCCTACTCAATGTTAGAATATTTTCAAAATACAGGCACAAAAACAAGTTGAAAAAGATATTTTTAGGTGCCCAAAATTGATATGTGCATGGATCTTCTGTACCCATTTATGTCCCAAATTTAGGCTCAAAACACCCTAAAATTAGATATTTTTGGGACCCAGAAGCGATCTGTACATACCTACTCAATGTTAGAATATTTTCAAAATTCAGGCACAAAAACAAGTTGAAAATCGATGTTTTAGGTGCCCAAAATCGATATGTGCATGCATCTTCAGAACCCGTTTATATCTCAAATTCTGGCTCAAAACACCCACAAAATTCGATATTTTTGGGTCCCAGAAGGGATCTGTACATGCCTATTCCGTGTTAAAGTATTTTCAAAATACAGGCCCAAAACATGCTAAAAAATCGATATTTTAGGTGCCCAAAGTCAATATGTGAATGCATCATCTGTACCCGTTTATATCTCAAATTCAGGCTTAAAACACCCGAAAATTCGATATTTTTGGTTTCCGGAAGCGATCTGTACATGCCTACTCCGTGTTAGAGTATTTTCAAAATAAAGGCCTAAAACATGCTGAAAATTGATATTTCAGGTGCCCAAAGTCGATATGTGCATGCATTTTCAGTACCCGTTTATATCTCAAATTCAGGCTCAAAACACCTGAAAAATCGATATTTTTGGGTCCCATAAGCGATCTGTACATGCCTACTCCGTGTTAGAATATTTTTATAATACAGGCCCAAAACATGCTGAAAATCGATATTTTAGGTGCCCAAAGTCAATATATGTATGGATCTTCAGTACCCGTTTATATCTCAAATTCAGGATCAAAACACCCAAAAATTCGATATTTTTGAGTCCCAGAAGCGATCTGTACATGCCTACTCAGTAACAGAATATTTTCAAAATACAAGTCAAAATATGCTGAAAAACGATATTTTAGGTGCCCAAAGTCGATATGTGCCTGCATCTTCTGTACCCGTTTAAATCACAAATTCAGGCTCAAAACACCCGAAAATTCCATTTTTTTTAGGTCCCAGAAGCGATCTGTACATGTCTACTCAGTAATAGAATATTTTCAAGATTCAGGCCGAAAACATGCTGAAAATCGATATTTTAGGTGTCCAAACTCAATATGTGTATGCATATTCTGTACCTGTGTATATTTAAAATTCAGGCTCAAAACACCCGAAAAATTCGATATTTTTGGGTCCCAGAGGCAATCTGTACATGCCTACTCCGTGTTAGAGTATTTTCAAAATACAGGCCCAAAACATGCTGAAAATCGATATTTCAGGGGCCCAAAGTCGATATGTGCATGCATTTTCAGTACCCGTTTATATCTCAAATTCTGGCTCAAAACACCCGAAAATTCGATATTTTTGGTTCCCAGAAGCGATCTGTACATGGCTACTCCGTGTGAGAGTATTTTCAAAATACAGGCCTAAAACATGCTGAAATTCGATATTTTAGGTGCCTAAAGTCAATATGTGTATGCATCTTCTGTACCCGTGTATATCTCAAATTCAGGCTCAAAACACCCGAAAAATTCGATATTTTTGGATCCCAGAGGCAATCAGTAGATGCCTACTCCGTGTTTAGATGCCCAAAGTCAATATGTGTATGCATCTTCTGTACCCGTTTATATCCCAAATTCAAGCTCAAAACACACGAAAATTCGACATTTTTGGGTCCAAAAAGCGATCTGTACAAGCCTACTCAGTGCTTGAATATTTTCAATATATAGGCCCAAAACATGCTGAAAATCTATATTTTAGGTGCCCAAAATCGATATGTGCATTCATCTTCTGTACCCGTTTATATCTCAAATTCAGGCTCAAAACACCCGAAAATTCGATATTTTGGGGTCCCTGAAGCGATCTGTACATGCCTACTCCGTGTGAGAGTATTTTCAAAATACAGGCCTAAAACATGCTGAAATTCGATATTTTAGGTGCCTAAAGTCGATATGTGCATGCATTTTCGGTACCCCTTTATATTTAAATTCAAGATCAAAATACCCGAAAATTCGATATTTTTGGGTCCCTGAAGCGATCTGTACATGCCTACTCCGTGTGAGAGTATTTTCAAAATACAGGCCTAAAACATGCTGAAATTCGATATTTTAGGTGCCTAAAGTCAATATGTGTATGCATCTTCTGTACCCGTGTATATCTCAAATTCAGGCTCAAAACACCCGAAAAAATCGATATTTTTGGGCCCCAGAAGCTATCTGTACATGCCTACTCCGTGTTAGATTATTTTCAAGATACAGGCCTAAAACATGCTGAAAATTGATATTTTAGGTGCCCAAAGTCAATATGTGTATGCATCATCTGTACCCGTTTATATCTCAAATTCAGGCTCAAAACACCCGAAAATTCGATATGTTTTGGTCCAAGAAGCGATCTGTACATGCATACTTAGTGCTAAAATATTTTCAGAATATAAGCTCAAAACATGCTAAAAATCGATATTTGTTGTGCCCAAAGTCAATATGTGTATGCATCTTCTGTACCCTTTTATATCCCAAATTCTGGCTCAAAACACCAGAAAATTCGATATTTTTGGGACCCATAAGCGATCTCTACATGCCTACTCAATGTTAGAATATTTTCAAAATACAGGCACAAAAACAAGTTGAAAAAGATATTTTTAGGTGCCCAAAATTGATATGTGCATGGATCTTCTGTACCCATTTATGTACCAAATTTAGGCTCAAAACACCCTAAAATTAGATATTTTTGGGTCCCAGAAGCGATCTGTACTTGCCTACTCCGTGTTAGAGTATTTTCATAATACCGGCCCAAAACATGCTAAAATCGATATTTTAGGTGCCCAAAGTCAATATGTGTATGTATCTTCATTACTCGTTTATATCTCAAATTCATGCTCAAAACACCCGAAAACTTGATATTTTTGGGTCCAAGAAGCGATCTGTATATGCCTAATCAGTAACAGAATATTTTCAAAATACAAGTCCAAAACATGCTAAAAATCGATATTTTAGGTGCCCAAAGTCGATATGTGCATGCATCTTCTGTACCCATTTCTTTCCCATATTTGTGCTCAAAACACCCAAAAATTCGATATTTTTGGGCCTCAGAAGCTATCTGTATATACCTACTCCGTGTTAGAGTATTTTCATTATACAGGCCCAAAACATGCTGAAAATCGATATTTTAGGTGCCCAAAGTCAATATGTGTATACATCTTCTGCACCCGTTTATATCCCAAATTCAACCTCAAAACACACGAAAATGCGATATATTTGGGTCCCAGAAGCGATCTGTACATGCCTACTCAGTGCTTGAATATTTTCAAAATATAGGGCCAAAACATGCTGAAAATCGATATTTTAGGTGCAAAAAGTCAATATGTGCATGCATCTTCTGTATCCGTTTATATCTCAAATTCAAGTTTAAAACACCCGAAAATTCGATATTTTTGGGTCCCAGAAGTGATCTGTACATGCCTACTCCGTGTTTGAGTATTTTCATAATACAGGCCCAAAACAGGCTGAAAATCGATATTTTAGGTTCCCAAAGTCAATATGTGTATGCTTCTTCAGTATACGTTTATATCTCAAATTCAGGCTCAAAACACCCGAAAATTCGATATTTTTGGGTCCCAGAAGCGATCTTTACATGCCTACTCAGTAACAGAATATTTTCAAAATACAAGTCCAAAAACATGCTGAAAATCTATATTTTAAGTGCCCAAAGTCGATATGTGCATGCATCTTCTGTACCCGTTTATATCTCAAATTCAGGCTCAAAACACCCTAAAATTCGATAGTTTTGGGTCCCAGAAGCGATCTGTACATGCCTACTCAATGTTAGAATATTTTCAAAATATAGGCCCAAAACATGCTAAATATCGATATTTTGGGCGCCAAAGTCGATATGTGCATGCATCTTCTGTAGCCGTTTATATCTCAAATTTATGCTCAAAACCCCTGAAAATTCAATATTTTTACGTCCCAGAAGCGATCTGTACATGCCTACTAGAAAATAGAATGTTTTCATAATATAGGCTAAAAGCATGCTAAAAATCGATATTTTAGGGGTCGAAAGTCGATATGTGCATGCATCTTCTGTACCCGTTGATATCTCAAATTCAGGCTCAAAACACCCGAAAATTCGATATTTTTGGGTCCCAGGAGCGATCTGTACATGCCTACTCCGTGTTTGAGTATTTTCATAATACAGGCCCAAAACAGGCTGAAAATCGATATTTTAGGTTCCCAAAGTCAATATGTGTATGCTTCTTCAGTACACGTTTATATCTCAAATTCTGGCTCAAAACACCCGAAAATTCGATATTTTTGGGTCCCAGAAGCGATCTGTACATGCCTAGTCAATGTAAGAATATTTTTGAAACATAGGCAGAAAAACAAGTTGATAATCGATATTTTAGGTGCACAAAATCGATATGTGCATGCATCTTCTGTACCCGTTTATGTCCCAAATTCAGGCTCAAAACACCCTAAAATTCGTTATTTTTGGGTCCCAGAAGCGATCTGTACATGCCTACTCAGTGCTAGAATATTTTCAAAATATAGGCCCAAAACATGCTAAATATCGATATTTTGGGTGCCAAAGTCGATATGTGCATGCATCTTCTGTAGCCGTTTATATCTCAAATTTAGGCTCAAAACCCCTGAAAATTCAATATTTTTACGTCCCAGAAGCGATATGTACATGCCTACTAGAAAATAGAATGTTTTCATAATATAGGCTCAAAGCATGCTAAAAATCGATATTTTAAGGGTCCAAAGTCGATATGTGCATGCATCTTCTGTACCCGTTGATATCTCAAATTCAGGCTCAAAACACCCGAAAATTCGATATTTTTGGGTCCCAGAAGCGATCTGTACATGCCTACTCAGTGCTAGAATATTTTCAAAATATAGGCCCAAAACATGCTAAATATCGATATTTTGGGTGCCAAAGTCGATATGTGCATGCATCTTCTGTAGCCGTTTATATCTCAAATTTAGGCTCAAAACCCCTGAAAATTCAATATTTTTACGTCCCAGAAGCGATATGTACATGCCTACTAGAAAATAGAATGTTTTCATAATATAGGCTCAAAGCATGCTAAAAATCGATATTTTAAGGGTCCAAAGTCGATATGTGCATGCATCTTCTGTACCCGTTGATATCTCAAATTCAGGCTCAAAACACCCGAAAATTCGATATTTTTGGGTCCCAGGAGCGATCTGTACATGCCTACTCCGTGTTAGAGTATTTTCATAATACTGGCCCAAAACATGCTAAAATCGATATTTTAGGTGCCCAATGTCAATATGTGTATGTATCTTCATTACCGGTTTATATCTCAAATTCAGGCTCAAAACTCCCGAAAACTCGATATTTTTGGGTCCAAGAAGCGATCTGTACATGCCTAATCAGTAACAGAATATTTTCAAAATACAAGTCCAAAACATGCTAAAAATCGATATTTTAGGTGCCCAAAGTCGATATGTGCATGCACCTTTTGTACCCATTTCTTTCCCATATTTGTGCTCAAAACACCCAAAAATTCGATATTTTTGGGCCTCAGAAGCTATCTGTATATACCTACTCCGTGTTAGAGTATTTTCAATATACAGGCCCAAAACATGCTGAAAATCGATATTTTAGGTGCCCAAAGTCAATATGTGTATGCATCTTCTGCACCCGTTTATATCCCAAATTCAACCTCAAAACACACGAAAATGCGATATATTTGGGTCCCAGAAGCGATCTGTACATGCCTACTCAGTGCTTGAATATTTTCAAAATATAGGGCCAAAACATGCTAAATATCGATATTTTAGGTGCAAAAAGTCAATATGTGCATGCATCTTCTGTATCCGTTTAAATCTCAAATTCAAGTTTAAAACATCCGAAAATTCGATATTTTTGGGTCCCAGAAGCGATCTGTACATGCCTACTCCGTGTTTGAGTATTTTCATAATACAGGCCCAAAACATGCTGAAAATCGATATTTTAGGTTCCCAAAGTCAATATGTGTATGCATCTTCTGCACCCGTTTATATCCCAAATTCAACCTCAAAACACACGAAAATGCGATATATTTGGGTCCCAGAAGCGATCTGTACATGCCTACTCAGTGCTTGAATATTTTCAAAATATAGGGCCAAAACATGCTGAAAATCGATATTTTAGGTTCAAAAAGTCAATATGTGCATGCATCTTCTGTATCCGTTTATATCTCAAATTCAAGTTTAAAACTCCCGAAAATTCGATATTTTTGGGTCCCAGAAGCGATCTGTACATGCCTACTCCGTGTTTGAGTATTTTCATAATACAGGCCCAAAACAGGCTGAAAATCGATATTTTAGGTTCCCAAAGTCAATATGTGTATGCTTCTTCAGTACACGTTTATATCTCAAATTCTGGCTCAAAACACCCGAAAATTCGATATTTTTGGGTCCCAGAAGCGATCTGTACATGCCTACTCAATGTAAGAATATTTTTGAAACATAGGCAGAAAAACAAGTTGAAAATCGATATTTTAGGTGCACAAAATCGATATGTGCATGCATCTTCTGTACCCGTTTATGTCCCAAATTCAGGCTCAAAACACCCTAAAATTCGTTATTTTTGGGTCCCAGAAGCGATCTGTACATGCCTACTCAGTGCTAGAATATTTTCAAAATATAGGCCCAAAACATGCTAAATATCGATATTTTGGGTGCCAAAGTCGATATGTGCATGCATCTTCTGTAGCCGTTTATATCTCAAATTTAGGCTCAAAACCCCTGAAAATTCAATATTTTTACGTCCCAGAAGCGATATGTACATGCCTACTAGAAAATAGAATGTTTTCATAATATAGGCTCAAAGCATGCTAAAAATCGATATTTTAAGGGTCCAAAGTCGATATGTGCATGCATCTTCTGTACCCGTTGATATCTCAAATTCAGTCTCAAAAGACCCGAAAATTCGATATTTTTGGGTCCCAGGAGCGATCTGTACATGCCTACTCCGTGTTAGAGTATTTTCATAATACAGGCCCAAAACATGCTAAAATCGATATTTTAGGTGCCCAATGTCAATATGTGTATGTATCTTCATTACCGGTTTATATCTCAAATTCAGGCTCAAAACTCCCGAAAACTCGATATTTTTGGGTCCAAGAAGCGATCTGTACATGCCTAATCAGTAACAGAACATTTTCAAATTACAAGTCCAAAACATGCTAAAAATCGATATTTTAGGTGCCCAAAGTCGATATGTGCATGCATCTTCTGTACCCATTTCTTTCCCATATTTGTGCTCAAAACACCCAAAAATTCGATATTTTTGGGCCTCAGAAGCTATCTGTATATACCTACTCCGTGTTAGAGTATTTTCAATATACAGGCCCAAAACATGCTGAAAATCGATATTTTAGGTGCCCAAAGTCAATATGTGTATGCATCTTCTTCACCCGTTTATATCCCAAATTCAACCTCAAAACACACGAAAATGCGATATATTTGGGTCCCAGAAGCGATCTGTACATGCCTACTCAGTGCTTGAATATTTTCAAAATATAGGGCCAAAACATGCTGAAAATCGATATTTTAGGTGCAAAAAGTCAATATGTGCATGCATCTTCTGTATCCGTTTATATCTCAAATTCAAGTTTAAAACACCCGAAAATTCGATATTTTTGGGTCCCAGAAGCGATCTGTACATGCCTACTCCGTGTTTGAGTATTTTTATAATACAGGCCCAAAACGGGCTGAAAATCGATATTTTAGGTTCTCAAAGTCAATATGTGTATGCTTCTTCAGTACACGTTTATATCTCAAATTCAGGCTCAAAACACCCGAAAATTCGATATTTTTGGGTCCCAGAAGCGATCTGTACATGCCTACTCAATGTACGAATATTTTTGAAACATAGGCAGAAAAACAAGTTGAAAATCGATATTTTAGGTGCACAAAATCGATATGTGCATGCATCTTCTGTACCCGTTGATATCTCAAATTCAGGCTCAAAACACCCGAAAATTCGATATTTTTGGGTCCCAGAAGCGATCTGTACATGCCTACTCAGTGCTAGAATATTTTCAAAATATAGGCCCAAAACATGCTAAATATCGATATTTTGGGTGCCAAAGTCGATATGTGCATGCATCTTCTGTAGCCGTTTATATCTCAAATTTAGGCTCAAAACCCTTGAAAATTCAATATTTTTACGTCCCAGAAGCGATATGTACATGCCTACTAGATAATAGAATGTTTTCATAATATAGGCTCAAAGCATGCTAAAAATCGATATTTTAAGGGTCCAAAGTCGATATGTGCATGCATCTTCTGTACCCGTTGATATCTCAAATTCAGGCTCAAAACACCCGAAAATTCGATATTTTTGGGTCCCAGGAGCGATCTGTACATGCCTACTCCGTGTTAGAGTATTTTCATAATACAGGCCCAAAACATGCTAAAATCGATATTTTAGGTGCCCAATGTCAATATGTGTATGTATCTTCATTACCGGTTTATATCTCAAATTCAGACTCAAAACTCCCGAAAACTCGATATTTTTGGGTCCAAGAAGCAATCTGTACATGCCTAATCAGTAACAGAATATTTTCAAATTACAAGTCCAAAACATGCTAAAAATCGATATTTTAGGTGCCCAAAGTCGATATGTGCATGCATCTTCTGTACCCATTTCTTTCCCATATTTGTGCTCAAAACACCCAAAAATTCGATATTTTTGGGCCTCAGAAGCTATCTGTATATACCTACTCCGTGTTAGAGTATTTTCAATATACAGGCCCAAAACATGCTGAAAATCGATATTTTAGGTGCCCAAAGTCAATATGTGTATGCATCTTCTGCACCCGTTTATATCCCAAATTCAACCACAAAACACACGAAAATGCGATATATTTGGGTCCCAGAAGCGATCTGTACATGCCTACTCAGTGCTTGAATATTTTCAAAATATAGGGCCAAAACATGCTGAAAATCGATATTTTAGATGCAAAAAGTCAATATGTGCATGCATCTTCTGTATCCGTTTATATCTCAAATTCAAGTTTAAAACACCCGAAAATTCGATATTTTTGGGTCCCAGAAGCGATCTGTACATGCCTACTCCGTGTTTGAGTATTTTTATAATACAGGCCCAAAACAGGCTGAAAATCGATATTTTAGGTTCCCAAAGTCAATATGTGTATGCTTCTTCAGTAAACGTTTATATCTCAAATTCAGGCTCAAAACACCCGAAAATTCGATATTTTTGGGTCCCAGAAGCGATCTGTACATGCCTACTCAATGTAAGAATATTTTTGAAACATAGGCAGAAAAACAAGTTGAAAATCGATATTTTAGGTGCACAAAATCGATATGTGCATGCATCTTCTGTACCCGTTTATGTCCAAAATTCAGGCTCAAAACACCCTAAAATTCGATATTTTTGGGTCCCAGAAGCGATCTGTACATGCCTACTCAGTGCTAGAATATTTTCAAAATATAGGCCCAAAACATGCTAAATATCGATATTTTGGGTGCCAAAGTCGATATGTGCATGCATCTTCTGTAGCCGTTTATATCTCAAATTTAGGCTCAAAGCCCCTGAAAATTCAATATTTTTACGTCCCAGAAGCGATATGTACATGCCTACTAGAAAATAGAATGTTTTCAAAATATAGGCTCAAAGCATGCTAAAAATCGATATTTTAAGGGTCCAAAGTCGATATGTGCATGCATCTTCTGTACCCGTTGATATCTCAAATTCAGTCTCAAAAGACCCGAAAATTCGATATTTTTGGGTCCCAGGAGCGATCTGTACATGCCTACTCCGTGTTAGAGTATTTTCATAATACAGGCCCAAAACATGCTAAAATCGATATTTTAGGTGCCCAATGTCAATATGTGTATGTATCTTCATTACCGGTTTATATCTCAAATTCAGGCTCAAAACTCCCGAAAACTCGATATTTTTGGGTCCAAGAAGCAATCTGTACATGCCTAATCAGTAACAGAATATTTTCAAATTACAAGTCCAAAACATGCTAAAAATCGATATTTTAGGTGCCCAAAGTCGATATGTGCATGCATCTTCTGTACCCATTTCTTTCCCATATTTGTGCTCAAAACACCCAAAAATTCGATATTTTTGGGCCTCAGAAGCTATCTGTATATACCTACTCCGTGTTAGAGTATTTTCAATATACAGGCCCAAAACATGCTGAAAATCGATATTTTAGGTGCCCAAAGTCAATATGTGTATGCATCTTCTGCACCCGTTTATATCCCAAATTCAACCTCAAAACACACGAAAATGCGATATATTTGGGTCCCAGAAGCGATCTGTACATGCCTACTCAGTGCTTGAATATTTTCAAAATATAGGGCCAAAACATGCTGAAAATCGATATTTTAGGTGCAAAAAGTCAATATGTGCATGCATCTTCTGTATCCGTTTATATCTCAAATTCAAGTTTAAAACACCCGAAAATTCGATATTTTTGGGTCCCAGAAGCGATCTGTACATGCCTACTCCGTGTTTGAGTATTTTTATAATACAGGCCCAAAACAGGCTGAAAATCGATATTTTAGGTTCCCAAAGTCAATATGTGTATGCTTCTTCAGTACACGTTTATATCTCAAATTCAGGCTCAAAACACCCGAAAATTCGATATTTTTGGGTCCCAGAAGCGTACTGTACATGCCTACTCAATGTAAGAATATTTTTGAAACATAGGCAGAAAAACAAGTTGAAAATCGATATTTTAGGTGCACAAAATCGATATGTGCATGCATCTTCTGTACCCGTTTATGTCCCAAATTCAGGCTCAAAACACCCTAAAATTCGTTATTTTTGGGTCCCAGAAGCGATCTGTACATGCCTACTCAGTGCTAGAATATTTTCAAAATATAGGCCCAAAACATGCTAAATATCGATATTTTGGGTGCCAAAGTCGATATGTGCATGCATCTTCTGTAGCCGTTTATATCTCAAATTTAGGCTCAAAACCCTTGAAAATTCAATATTTTTACGTCCCAGAAGCGATATGTACATGCCTACTAGAAAATAGAATGTTTTCATAATATAGGCTCAAAGCATGCTAAAAATCGATATTTTAAGTGTCCAAAGTCGATATGTGCATGCATCTTCTGTACCCGTTGATATCTCAAATTCAGGCTCAAAACACCCGAAAATTCGATATTTTTGGGTCCCAGGAGCGATCTGTACATGCCTACTCCGTGTTAGAGTATTTTCATAATACAGGCCCAAAACATGCTAAAATCGATATTTTAGGTGCCCAAAGTCAATATGTGTATGTATCTTCATTACCGGTTTATATCTCAAATTCAAGCTCAAAACTCCCGAAAACTCGATATTTTTGGGTCCAAGAAGCGATCTGTACATGCCTAATCAGTAACAGAATATTTTCAAATTAAAAGTCCAAAACATGCTAAAAATCGATATTTTAGGTGCCCAAAGTCGATATGTGCATGCATCTTCTGTACCCATTTCTTTCCCATATTTGTGCTCAAAACACCCAAAAATTCGATATTTTTGGGCCTCAGAAGCTATCTGTATATACCTACTCCGTGTTAGAGTATTTTCAATATACAGGCCCAAAACATGCTGAAAATCGATATTTTAGGTGCCCAAAGTCAATATGTGTATGCATCTTCTGCACCCGTTTATATCCCAAATTCAACCTCAAAACACACGAAAATGCGATATATTTGGGTCCCAGAAGCGATCTGTACATGCCTACTCAGTGCTTGAATATTTTCAAAATATAGGGCCAAAACATGCTGAAAATCGATATTTTAGGTGCAAAAAGTCAATATGTGCATGCATCTTCTGTATCCGTTTATATCTCAAATTCAAGTTTAAAACACCCGAAAATTCGATATTTTTGGGTCCCAGAAGCGATCTGTACATGCCTACTCCGTGTTTGAGTATTTTCATAATACAGGCCCAAAACAGGCTGAAAATCGATATTTTAGGTTCCCAACGTCAATATGTGTATGCTTCTTCAGTACACGTTTATATCTCAAATTCAGGCTCAAAACACCCGAAAATTCGATATTTTTGGGTCCCAGAAGCGATCTTTACATGCCTTCTTAGTAACAGAATATTTTCAAAATACAAGTCCAAAAACATGCTGAAAATATATATTTTAAGTGCCCAAAGTCGATATGTGCATGCATCTTCTGTACCCGTTTATATCTCAAATTCAGGCTCAAAACACCCGAAAATTCGATATTTTTGGGTCCCAGAAGCGATCTGTACATGCCTACTCAATGTTAGAATATTTTTGAAACACAGGCAGAAAAACAAGTTGAAAATCGATATTTTAGGTGCACAAAATCGATATGTGCATGCATCTTCTGTACTCGTTTATGTCCCAAATTCAGGCTCAAAACACCCTAAAATTCGATATTTTTGGGTCCCAGAAGCGATCTGTACATGCCTA
Organism: Petrolisthes cinctipes; assembly: GCA_033782935.1. Classification (NCBI taxonomy): domain Eukaryota; kingdom Metazoa; phylum Arthropoda; class Malacostraca; order Decapoda; family Porcellanidae; genus Petrolisthes; species Petrolisthes cinctipes. Next base: position 1,076,713 of record JAWQEG010000068.1, read on the forward strand.
CTCAGTGCTAGAATAATTTCAAAATATAGGCCCAAAACATGCTAAATATCGATATTTTGGGTGCCAAAGTCGATATGTGCAAGCATCTTCTATAGCCGTTTATATCTCAAATTTAGGCTCAAAACCCCTGAAAATTCAATATTTTTACGTCCCAGAAGCGATCTGTACATGCCTACTTGAAAATAGAATGTTTTCATAATATAGGCTCAAAGCATGCTAAAAATCGATATTTTAAGGGTCCAAAGTCGATATGTGCAAGCATCTTCTGTACCCGTTGATATCTCAACTTCAGGCTCAAAACACCCGAAAATTCGATATTTTTGGGTCCCAGGAGCGATCTGTACATGCCTACTCCGTGTTAGAGTATTTTCATAATACAGGCCCAAAACATGCTAAAATCGATATTTTAGGTGCCCAAAGTCAATATGTGTATGTATCTTCATTACCGGTTTATATCTCAAATTCAAGCTCAAAACTCCCGAAAACTCGATATTTTTGGGTCCAAGAAGCGATCTGTACATGCCTAATCAGTAACAGAATATTTTCAAATTACAAGTCCAAAACATGCTAAAAATCGATATTTTAGGTGCCCAAAGTCGATATGTGCATGCATCTTCTGTACCCATTTCTTTCCCATATTTGTGCTCAAAACACCCAAAAATTCGATATTTTTGGGCCTCAGAAGCTATCTGTATATACCTACTCCGTGTTAGAGTATTTTCAATATACAGGCCCAAAACATGCTGAAAATCGATATTTTAGGTGCCCAAAGTCAATATGTGTATGCATCTTCTGCACCCGTTTATATCCCAAATTCAACCTTAAAACACACGAAAATGCGATATATTTGGGTCCCAGAAGCGATCTGTACATGCCTACTCAGTGCTTGAATATTTTCAAAATATAGGGCCAAAACATGCTGAAAATCGATATTTTAGGTGCAAAAAGTCAATATGTGCATGCATCTTCTGTATCCGTTTATATCTCAAATTCAAGTTTAAAACACCCGAAAATTCGATATTTTTGGGTCCCAGAAGCGATCTGTACATGCCTACTCCGTGTTTGAGTATTTTTATAATACAGGCCCAAAACAGGCTGAAAATCGATATTTTAGGTTCCCAAAGTCAATATGTGTATGCTTCTTCAGTACACGTTTATATCTCAAATTCAGGCTCAAAACACCCGAAAATTCGATATTTTTGGGTCCCAGAAGCGATCTTTACATGGCTTCTTAGTAACAGAATATTTTCAAAATACAAGTGCAAAAACATGCTGAAAATATATATTTTAAGTGCCCAAAGTCGATATGTGCATGCATCTTCTGTACCCGTTTATATCTCAAATTCAGGCTCAAAACACCCGAAAATTCGATATTTTTGGGTCCCAGAAGCGATCTGTACATGCCTACTCAATGTTAGAATATTTTTGAAACACAGGCAGAAAAACAAGTTGAAAATCGATATTTTAGGTGCACAAAATCGATATGTGCATGCATCTTCTGTACTCGTTTATGTCCCAAATTCAGGCTCAAAACACCCTAAAATTCGATATTTTTGGGTCCCAGAAGCGATCTGTACATGCCTACTCAGTGCTAGAATAATTTCAAAATATAGGCCCAAAACATGCTAAATATCGATATTTTGGGTGCCAAAGTCGATATGTGCAAGCATCTTCTATAGCCGTTTATATCTCAAATTTAGGCTCAAAACCCCTGAAAATTCAATATTTTTACGTCCCAGAAGCGATCTGTACATGCCTACTTGAAAATAGAATGTTTTCATAATATAGGCTCAAAGCATGTTAAAAATCGATATTTTAAGGGTCCAAAGTCGATATGTGCAAGCATCTTCTGTACCCGTTGATATCTCAAATTCAGGCTCAAAACACCCGAAAATTCGATATTTTTGGGTCCCTGGAGCGATCTGTACATGCCTACTCCGTGTTAGAGTATTTTCATAATACAGGCCCAAAACATGCTAAAATCAATATTTTAGGTGCCCAATGTCAATATGTGTATGTATCTTCATTACCGGTTTATATCTCAAATTCAGGCTCAAAACTCCCGAAAACTCGATATTTTTGGGTCCAAGAAGCGATCTGTACATGCCTAATCAGTAACAGAATATTTTCAAAATACAAGTCCAAAACATGCTAAAAATCGATATTTTAGGTGCCCAAAGTCGATATGTGCATGCATCTTCTGTACCCATTTCTTTCCCATATTTGTGCTCAAAACACCCAAAAATTCGATATTTTTGGGCCTCAGAAGCTATCTGTATATACCTACTCCGTGTTAGAGTATTTTCAATATACAGGCCCAAAACATGCTGAAAATCGATATTTTAGGTGCCCAAAGTCAATATGTGTATGCATCTTCTGCACCCGTTTATATCCCAAATTCAACCTCAAAACACACGAAAATGCGATATATTTGGGTCCCAGAAGCGATCTGTACATGCCTAATCAGTGCTTGAATATTTTCAAAATATAGGGCCAAAACATGCTGAAAATCGATATTTTAGGTGCAAAAAGTCAATATGTGCATGCATCTTCTGTATCCGTTTATATCTCAAATTCAAGTTTAAATCATCCGAAAATTCGATATTTTTGGGTCCCAGAAGCGATCTGTACATGCCTACTGCGTGTTTGAGTATTTTCATAATACAGGCCCAAAACAGGCTGAAAATCGATATTTTAGGTTCCCAAAGTCAATATGTGTATGATTCTTCAATACACGTTTATATCTCAAATTCAGGCTCAAAACACCCGAAAATTCAATATTTTTGGGTCCCAGAAGCGATCTTTACATGCCTACTCAGTAACAGAATATTTTCAAAATACAAGTCTAAAAACATGCTGAAAATATATATTTTAAGTGCCCAAAGTCGATATGTGCATGCATCTTCTGTACCCGTTTATATCTCAAATTCAGGCTCAAAACACCCGAAAATTCGATATTTTTGGGTCCCAGAAGCGATCTGTACATGCCTACTCAATGTTAGAATATTTTTGAAACACAGGCAGAAAAACAAGTTGAAAATCGATATTTTAGGTACACAAAATCGATATGTGCATGCATCTTCTGTACCCGTTTATGTTCCAAATTCAGGCTCAAAACACCCTAAAATTCGACATTTTTGGGTCCCAGAAGCGATCTGTACATGCCTACTCAGTGCTAGAATATTTTCAAAATATAGGCCCAAAACATGCTAAATATCGATATTTTGGGTGCCAAAGTCGATATGTGCATGCATCTTCTGTAGCCGTTTATATCTCAAATTTAGGCTCAAAACCCCTGAAAATTCAATATTTTTACGTCCCAGGAGTGATATGTACATGTCTACTAGAAAATAGAATGTTTTCATAATATAGGCTCAAAGCATGCTAAAAATCGATATTTTAGGGGTCGAAAGTCGATATGTGCATGCATCTTCTGTACCCGTTGATATCTCAAATTTATGCTCAAAACCCCTGAAAATTCAATATTTTTACCTCCCAGAAGCGATCTGTACATGCCTACTAGAAAATAGAATGTTTTCATAATATAGGCTCAAAGCATGCTAAAAATCGATATTTTAAGGGTCCAAAGTCGATATGTGCATGCATCTTCTGTACCCGTTGATATCTCAAATTCAGGCTCAAAACACCCGAAAATTCGATATTTTTGGGTCCCAGGAGCGATCTGTACATGCCTACTCCGTGTTAGAGTATTTTCATAATACAGGCCCAAAACATGCTAAAATCGATATTTTAGGTGCCCAAAGTCAATATGTGTATGTATCTTCATTACCGGTTTATATCTCAAATTCAAGCTCAAAACTCCCGAAAACTCGATATTTTTGGGTCCAAGAAGCGATCTGTACATGCCTAAAAAGTAACAGAATATTTTCAAATTACAAGTCCAAAACATGCTAAAAATCGATATTTTAGGTGCCCAAAGTCGATATGTGCATGCATCTTCTGTACCCATTTCTTTCCCATATTTGTGCTCAAAACACCCAAAAATTCGATATTTTTGGGCCTCAGAAGCTATCTGTATATACCTACTCCGTGTTAGAGTATTTTCAATATACAGGCCCAAAACATGCTGAAAATCGATATTTTAGGTGCCCAAAGTCAATATGTGTATGCATCTTCTGCACCCGTTTATATCCCAAATTCAACCTCAAAACACACGAAAATGCGATATATTTGGGTCCCAGAAGCGATCTGTACATGCCTACTCAGTGCTTGAATATTTTCAAAATATAGGGCCAAAACATGCTGAAAATCGATATTTTAGGTGCAAAAAGTCAATATGTGCATGCATCTTCTGTATCCGTTTATATCTCAAATTCAAGTTTAAAACACCCGAAAATTCGATATTTTTGGGTCCCAGAAGCGATCTGTACATGCCTACTCCGTGTTTGAGTATTTTTATAATACAGGCCCAAAACAGGCTGAAAATCGATATTTTAGGTTCCCAAAGTCAATATGTGTATGCTTCTTCAGTACACGTTTATATCTCAAATTCAGGCTCAAAACACCCGAAAATTCGATATTTTTGGGTCCCAGAAGCGATCTTTACATGCCTTCTTAGTAACAGAATATTTTCAAAATACAAGTCCAAAAACATGCTGAAAATATATATTTTAAGTGCCCAAAGTCGATATGTGCATGCATCTTCTGTACCCGTTTATATCTCAAATTCAGGCTCAAAACACCCGAAAATTCGATATTTTTGGGTCCCAGAAGCGATCTGTACATGCCTACTCAATGTTAGAATATTTTTGAAACACAGGCAGAAAAACAAGTTGAAAATCGATATTTTAGGTGCACAAAATCGATATGTGCATGCATCTTCTGTACTCGTTTATGTCCCAAATTCAGGCTCAAAACACCCGAAAATTCGATATTTTTGGGTCCCAGAAGCGATCTGTACATGCCTACTCAGTGCTAGAATAATTTCAAAATATAGGCCCAAAACATGCTAAATATCGATATTTTGGGTGCCAAAGTCGATATGTGCAAGCATCTTCTATAGCCGTTTATATCTCAAATTTAGGCTCAAAACCCCTGAAAATTCAATATTTTTACGTCCCAGAAGCGATCTGTACATGCCTACTTGAAAATAGAATGTTTTCATAATATAGGCTCAAAGCATGTTAAAAATCGATATTTTAAGGGTCCAAAGTCGATATGTGCAAGCATCTTCTGTACCCGTTGATATCTCAAATTCAGGCTCAAAACACCCGAAAATTCGATATTTTTGGGTCCCTGGAGCGATCTGTACATGCCTACTCCGTGTTAGAGTATTTTCATAATACAGGCCCAAAACATGCTAAAATCAATATTTTAGGTGCCCAATGTCAATATGTGTATGTATCTTCATTACCGGTTTATATCTCAAATTCAGGCTCAAAACTCCCGAAAACTCGATATTTTTGGGTCCAAGAAGCGATCTGTACATGCCTAATCAGTAACAGAATATTTTCAAAATACAAGTCCAAAACATGCTAAAAATCGATATTTTAGGTGCCCAAAGTCGATATGTGCATGCATCTTCTGTACCCATTTCTTTCCCATATTTGTGCTCAAAACACCCAAAAATTCGATATTTTTGGGCCTCAGAAGCTATCTGTATATACCTACTCCGTGTTAGAGTATTTTCAATATACAGGCCCAAAACATGCTGAAAATCGATATTTTAGGTGCCCAAAGTCAATATGTGTATGCATCTTCTGCACCCGTTTATATCCCAAATTCAACCTCAAAACACACGAAAATGCGATATATTTGGGTCCCAGAAGCGATCTGTACATGCCTACTCAGTGCTTGAATATTTTCAAAATATAGGGACAAAACATGCTGAAAATCGATATTTTAGGTGCAAAAAGTCAATATGTGCATGCATCTTCTGTATCCGTTTATATCTCAAATTCAAGTTTAAATCATCCGAAAATTCGATATTTTTGGGTCCCAGAAGCGATCTGTACATGCCTACTCCGTGTTTGAGTATTTTCATAATACAGGCCCAAAACAGGCTGAAAATCGATATTTTAGGTTCCCAAAGTCAATATGTGTATGATTCTTCAATACACGTTTATATCTCAAATTCAGGCTCAAAACACCCGAAAATTCAATATTTTTGGGTCCCAGAAGCGATCTTTACATGCCTACTCAGTAACAGAATATTTTCAAAATACAAGTCCAAAAACATGCTGAAAATATATATTTTAAGTGCCCAAAGTCGATATGTGCATGCATCTTCTGTACCCGTTTATATCTCAAATTCAGGCTCAAAACACCCGAAAATTCGATATTTTTACGTCCCAGAAGCGATCTGTACATGCCTACTCAATGTTAGAATATTTTTGAAACACAGGCAGAAAAACAAGTTGAAAATCGATATTTTAGGTACACAAAATCGATATGTGCATGCATCTTCTGTACCCGTTTATGTTCCAAATTAAGGCTCAAAACACCCTAAAATTCGACATTTTTGGGTCCCAGAAGCGATCTGTACATGCCTACTCAGTGCTAGAATATTTTCAAAATATAGGCCCAAAACATGCTAAATATCGATATTTTGGGTGCCAAAGTCGATATGTGCATGCATCTTCTGTAGCCGTTTATATCTCAAATTTAGGCTCAAAACCCCTGAAAATTCAATATTTTTACGTCCCAGGAGCGATATGTACATGTCTACTAGAAAATAGAATGTTTTCATAATATAGGCTCAAAGCATGCTAAAAATCGATATTTTAGGGGTCGAAAGTCGATATGTGCATGCATCTTCTGTACCCGTTGATATCTCAAATTTATGCTCAAAACCCCTGAAAATTCAATATTTTTACCTCCCAGAAGCGATCTGTACATGCCTACTAGAAAATAGAATGTTTTCATAATATAGGCTCAAAGCATGCTAAAAATCGATATTTTAAGGGTCCAAAGTCGATATGTGCATGCATCTTCTGTACCCGTTGATATCTCAAATTCAGGCTCAAAACACCCGAAAATTCGATATTTTTGGGTCCCAGGAGCGATCTGTACATGCCTACTCCGTGTTAGAGTATTTTCATAATACAGGCCCAAAACATGCTAAAATCGATATTTTAGGTGCCCAAAGTCAATATGTGTATGTATCTTCATTACCCGTTTATATCTCAAATTCAGGCTCAAAACACCCGAAAACTCGATATTTTTGGGTCCAAGAAGCGATCTGTACATGCCTAATCAGTAACAGAATATTTTCAAAATACAAGTCCAAAACATGCTAAAAATCGATATTTTAGGTGCCCAAAGTCGATATGTGCATGCATCTTCTGTACCCATTTCTTTCCCATATTTGTGCTCAAAACACCCAAAAATTCGATAATTTTGGGCCTCAGAAGCTATCTGTATATACCTACTCCGTGTTAGAGTATTTTCAATATACAGGCCCAAAACATGCTGAAAATCGATATTTTAGGTGCCCAAAGTCAATATGTGTATGCATCTTCTGCACCCGTTTATATCCCAAATTCAACCTCAAAACACACGAAAATGCGATATATTTGGGTCCCAGAAGCGATCTGTACATGCCTACTCAGTGCTTGAATATTTTCAAAATATAGGGCCAAAACATGCTGAAAATCGATATTTTAGGTGCCCAAAGTCAATATGTGCATGCATCTTCTTTACCCGTTTATATCTCAAATTCAACATCAAAACACACGAAAATTCGATATTTGTGGGTCCCAGAAGCGATCTGTTCATGCCTACTCAGTGCTAGAATATTTTCAAAATATAGGCCCAAAACATGCTAAATATCGATATTTTGGGTGCCAAAGTCGATATGTGCATGCATCTTCTGTAGCCGTTTATATCTCAAATTTAGGCTCAAAACCCCTGAAAATTCAATATTTTTACGTCCCAGAAGCGATATGTACATGTCTACTAGAAAATAGAATGTTTTCATAATATAGGCTCAAAGCATGCTAAAAATCGATATTTTAAGGGTCCAAAGTCGATATGTGCATGCATCTTCTGTACCCGTTGATATCTCAAATTCAGGCTCAAAACACCCGAAAATTCGATATTTTTGGGTCCCAGGAGCGATCTTTACATGCCTACTCCGTGTTAGAGTATTTTCATAATACAGGCCCAAAACATGCTAAAATCGATATTTTAGGTGCCCAAAGTCAATATGTGTATGTATCTTCATTACCCGTTTATATCTCAAATTCAGGCTCAAAACACCCGAAAACTCGATATTTTTGGGTCCAAGAAGCGATCTGTACATGCCTAATCAGTAACAGAATATTTTCAAAATACAAGTCCAAAACATGCTAAAAATCGATATTTTAGGTGCAAAAAGTCAATATGTGTATGCATCTTCTGCACCCGTTTATATCCCAAATTCAACCTCAAAACACCCGAAAATTCGATATTTTTGGGACCCAGTAGCGATCTGTACATGCCTACTCAGTGCTTGAATATTTTCAAAATATAGGGCCAAAATATGCTGAAAATCGATATTTTAGGTGCCCAAAGTCAATATGTGCATGCATCTTCTGTATCCGTTTATATCTCAAATTCAAGTTTAAAACACCCGAAAATTCGATATTTTTGGGTCCCAGAAGCGATCTGTACATGCCTACTCGGTGTTTGAGTATTTTCATAATACAGGCCCAAAACAGGCTGAAAATCTATATTTTAAGTTCCCAAAGTCAATATGTGTATGCTTCTTCAGTACACGTTTATATCTCAAATTCAGGCTCAAAACACCCGAAAATTCGATATTTTTGGGTCCCAGAAGCGATCTTTACATGCCTACTCAGTAACAGAATATTTTCAAAATACAAGTCCAAAAACATGCTGAAAATCGATATTTTAAGTGCTCAAAGTCGATATGTGCATGCATCTTCTGTAGCCGTTTATATCTCAAATTTAGGCTCAAAACCTTTGAAAATTCAATATTTTTACGTCCCAGAAGCGATCTGTACATGCCTACTAGAAAATAGAATGTTTTCATAATATAGGCTCAAAGCATGCTAAAAATCGATATTTTAGGGGTCCAAAGTCGATAAGTGCATGCATCTTCTGTAGCCGTTTATATCTCAAATTCAGGCTCAGAACACCCGAAAATTCGATATTTTTGGGTCCCAGAAGCGATCTGTACATGCCTACTCCGTTTTAGAGTATTTTCATAATACAGGCCCAAAACATGCTAAAATCGATATTTTAGATGCCCAAAGTCAATATGAGTATGTATCTTCATTACCCGTTTATATCTCAAATTCAGACTCAAAACACCCGAAAACTCGATATTTTTGGGTCCAAGAAGCGATCTGTACATGCCTAATCAGTAACAGAATATTTTCAAAATACAAGTCCAAAACATGCTAAAAATCGATATTTTATGTGCCCAAAGTCGATATGTGCATGCATCTTCTGTATCCATTTCTATCCCATATTCGTGCTTAAAACACCAAAAAATTCGATATTTTTGGGCCCCAGAAGCTATCTGTACACGCCTACTCAGTGTTAGAATATTTTCATAATACACGCCAAAAACATTCTGGAAATCAATATTTTAGGTTCCCAAAGTTAATATGTGCTTGCATTTTCTGTACCCATTTCTATCCCATATTCGTGCACAAAACATCCAAAAAATCGATATTTTTTTGGCCCCAGAAGCTATCTGTACATGCCTACTGCGTGTTAGAGTATTTTCAAGATACAGGCCCAAAACATGCTGAAAATCGATATTTTAGGTGCTCAAAGTCAATATGTGTATGCATCATCTGTACCCGTTTATATCTCAAATTCAGGGTCAAAACACCCGAAAATTCGATATGTTTTGGTCCAAGAAGCGATCTGTACATGCATACTCAGTGCTAAAATATTTTCAGAATATAAGCTCAAAACATGCTAAAAATCGATATTTTAGGTGCCCAAAGTCAATATGTGTATGCATCTTCTGTACCCTTTTATATCTCAAATTCTGGCTCAAAACACCAGAAAATTCGATATTTTTGGGTCCCATAAGCGATCTGTACATGCCTAATTAATGTTAGAATATTTTCAAAATATAGGCCCAAAACATGCTAAAAATCGATATTTTAGGTGTCCAAAGTCGATATGTGTATGCATCTTCAGTACCGTTTTATATTTCAAATTCAGGCTCAAAATACCCGAATATTCGATATTTTTATGTCCCAGAAGCAATCTGTACATGCCTACTCCTTCCTAGAATGTTTTCAAGATACAGACCCAACATGCTCAAAATCGATATTTTAGGTGCAAAAAGTCGATATGTGCATGCATCTTCAGTACCCGTTTATATCTCAAATCCAGACTTAAAACACCCTAAAATTCGATATTTTTGGGTCCCGGAAGGGATCTGTACATGCCTACTCAGTGCTAGAATTGTTTCAATATATAGGCCCAAAACATGCTGAAAATTGATATTTTAGGTGCCCAAAGTCGATATGTGCATGGATCTTCTGTACCCGTTTATATCTCAAATTCAGGCTCAAAACACCCAAATATTTGATTTTATTTTGGCCCAGAAGCGATCTGTACATGCCTACTCAGTGACAGAATATTTTCAAAATGCAGACCCAAAACATGCTGAAAATTGATATTTCAGGTGCCCAAAGTCGATATGTGCATGCATCTTCAATACCCGTTTATATCCCAAGTTCAGGCTCAAAACACCTGAAAAATTCGATATTTTTGCGTCCCAGAAGCGATCTGTACATGCCTATTCAGTAATGGAATGTTTTCAAAATATTGGCTCAAAGCATGCAAAAAATCGATATTTTACGTGTCCAAAGTCGATATGTGCATTCATCTTCTGTACCCGTTGATATCTCAAATTCAAGCTCAAAACACCCGAAAATTCGATATTTTTGGGTCCCAGAAGCGATCTGTACATGCCTACTCCGTGTTAGGGTATTTTCATAATACAGGCCCAAAATATGCTGAAAATCGATATTTTAGGTGCCCAAAGTCAATATGTGTATGTATCTTCTGTACCCGTTTATATCTCAAATTCAGGATCAAAACACCCGAAAAATCGATATTGTTGGGTCCAAGAAGCTATCTGTACATGCCTATTCCGTGTTAGAGTTTTTTCAAAATAAAGGACAAAAACATGCTGAAAATCGATATATTAGGTGCCCAAAGTCGATATGTGCATGCATTTTCTGTACACTTTTATATCTAAATTCAGGATCAAAATACAAGAAAATTCGATATTTTTGGGTTCCAGAAGCGATCTCTCCATGCCTACTCACTGCTAGAATATTTTCAAATTATATCCCGAAAACATGCTGAAAATCGATATTTTAGGTGTCTAAAGTCGATATGTGCATGCATCTTCAGCACCCGTTTATATCTCAAATTTAGGCTCAAAACACCCGAATATTCGATTTTATTTTGGCCCAGAAGTGATCTGTACATGCCTACTCAGTGCTAGAATATTTTCAAAATATAAGCCCAAAACATGCTGAAAATCGATATATTAGGTGCCCAAAGTCGATATGTGCGTGCATTTTCTTTACCTGTTTATATCTCAAATTCAGGCTCAAAGCACTCGAAAATTCGATTTTATTGGCGTCCAGAAGCGATCTGTACATGCCTACTCAGTGACAGAATATTTTCAAATAACAGACCCAAAACATGCTAAAATCGATATTTTAGGTGCCCAAAGCCGATATGTGTATATATCTTCAGTACCCGTTTATATCTCAAATTCAGTCTCAAAACACCCGAAAATTCGATATTTTTGGGTCCCAGAAGCGATGTGTACATGCCTACTCAATGTTAGAATATTTTCAAAAGCGATCTTCAAAAAACAAGTTGAAAATCGATATTTTAGGTGCCCAAAATCGACATGTGCATTCATCTTCAGTACCCATTTATATCTTAAATTCTGGCTCAAAACACCCGAAAATTCGATATTTTTGGTTCCCAGAAGCGATCTGTACATGCCTACTCCGTGTTAGAGTATTTTCAAAATACAGGCCTAAAACATGCTGAAAATCGATATTTTAGGTGCCCAAAGTCAATATGGGTATGCATCTTCTGTACCCGTGTATATCTCAAATTCAGGCTGAAAACACCCGAAAATTCAAATTTTTTGGTTCCCAGAAGCGATCTGTACATGCCTACTCCGTGTTAGAGTATTTTCAAAATACAGGCCCAAAACATGTTGAAATTCGATATTTTAGGTGCCAAATGCAATATGTGTATGCATCTTCTGTACCCGTGTATATCTCAAATTCAGGCTCAAAACACCCGAAAAAATCGATATTTTTGGGCCCCAGAAGCTATCTGTACATGCCTACTCCGTGTTAGATTATTTTCAAGATACAGGCCTAAAACATGCTGAAAATTGATATTTTAGGTGCCCAAAGTCAATATGTGTATGCATCATCTGTACCCGTTTATATCTCAAATTCAGGCTCAAAACACCCGAAAATTCGATATGTTTTGGTCCAAGAAGCGATCTGTACATGCATACTTAGTGCTAAAATATTTTCAGAATATAAGCTCAAAACATGCTAAAAATCGATATTTGTTGTGCCCAAAGTCAATATGTGTATGCATCTTCTGTACCCTTTTATATCCCAAATTCTGGTTCAAAACACCTGAAAATTCGATATTTTTGGGACCCATAAGCGATCTCTACATGCCTACTCAATGTTAGAATATTTTCAAAATACAGGCACAAAAACAAGTTGAAAAAGATATTTTTAGGTGCCCAAAATTGATATGTGCATGGATCTTCTGTACCCATTTATGTCCCAAATTTAGGCTCAAAACACCCTAAAATTAGATATTTTTGGGACCCAGAAGCGATCTGTACATACCTACTCAATGTTAGAATATTTTCAAAATTCAGGCACAAAAACAAGTTGAAAATCGATGTTTTAGATGCCCAAAATCGATATGTGCATGCATCTTCAGAACCCGTTTATATCTCATATTCTGGCTCAAAACACCCACAAAATTCGATATTTTTGGGTCCCAGAAGGGATCTGTACATGCCTATTCCGTGTTAAAGTATTTTCAAAATACAGGCCCAAAACATGCTAAAAAATCGATATTTTAGGTGCCCAAAGTCAATATGTGAATGCATCATCTGTACCCGTTTATATCTCAAATTCAGGCTTAAAACACCCGAAAATTCGATATTTTTGGTTTCCGGAAGCGATCTGTACATGCCTACTCCGTGTTAGAGTATTTTCAAAATAAAGGCCTAAAACATGCTGAAAATTGATATTTCAGGTGCCCAAAGTCGATATGTGCATGCATTTTCAGTACCCGTTTATATCTCAAATTCAGGCTCAAAACACCTGAAAAATCGATATTTTTGGGTCCCATAAGCGATCTGTACATGCCTACTCCGTGTTAGAATATTTTTATAATACAGGCCCAAAACATGCTGAAAATCGATATTTTAGGTGCCCAAAGTCAATGTATGTATGGATCTTCAGTACCCGTTTATATCTCAAATTCAGGATCAAAACACCCAAAAATTCGATATTTTTGAGTCCCAGAAGCGATCTGTACATGCCTACTCAGTAACAGAATATTTTCAAAATACAAGTCAAAATATGCTGAAAAACGATATTTTAGGTGCCCAAAGTCGATATGTGCCTGCATCTTCTGTACCCGTTTAAATCACAAATTCAGGCTCAAAACACCCGAAAATTCCATTTTTTTAGGTCCCAGAAGCGATCTGTACATGTCTACTCAGTAATAGAATATTTTCAAGATTCAGGCCGAAAACATGCTGAAAATCGATATTTTAGGTGTCCAAACTCAATATGTGTATGCATCTTCTGTACCTGTGTATATTTAAAATTCAGGCTCAAAACACCCGAAAAATTCGATATTTTTGGGTCCCAGAGGCAATCTGTACATGCCTACTCCGTGTTAGAGTATTTTCAAAATACAGGCCCAAAACATGCTGAAAATCGATATTTCAGGGGCCCAAAGTCGATATGTGCATGCATTTTCAGTACCCGTTTATATCCCAAATTCTGGCTCAAAACACCCGAAAATTCGATATTTTTGGTTCCCAGAAGCGATCTGTACATGGCTACTCCGTGTGAGAGTATTTTCAAAATACAGGCCTAAAACATGCTGAAATTCGATATTTTAGGTGCCTAAAGTCAATATGTGTATGCATCTTCTGTACCCGTGTATATCTCAAATTCAGGCTCAAAACACCCGAAAAATTCGATATTTTTGGGTCCCAGAGGCAATCAGTAGATGCCTACTCCGTGTTTAGATGCCCAAAGTCAATATGTGTATGCATCTTCTGTACCCGTTTAGATCCCAAATTCAAGCTCAAAACACACGAAAATTCGACATTTTTGGGTCCAAAAAGCGATCTGTACAAGCCTACTCAGTGCTTGAATATTTTCAATATATAGGCCCAAAACATGCTGAAAATCTATATTTTAGGTGCCCAAAATCGATATGTGCATTCATCTTCTGTACCCGTTTATATCTCAAATTCAGGCTCAAAACACCCGAAAATTCGATATTTTGGGGTCCCTGAAGCGATCTGTACATGCCTACTCCGTGTGAGAGTATTTTCAAAATACAGGCCTAAAACATGCTGAAATTCGATATTTTAGGTGCATAAAGTCGATATGTGCATGCATTTTCGGTACCCCTTTATATTTAAATTCAAGATCAAAATACCCGAAAATTCGATATTTTTGGGTCCCTGAAGCGATCTGTACATGCCTACTCCGTGTGAGAGTATTTTCAAAATACAGGCCTAAAACATGCTGAAATTCGATATTTTAGGTGCCTAAAGTCAATATGTGTATGCATCTTCTGTACCCGTGTATATCTCAAATTCAGGCTCAAAACACACGAAAAAATCGATATTTTTGGGCCCCAGAAGCTATCTGTACATGCCTACTCCGTGTTAGATTATTTTCAAGATACAGGCCTAAAACATGCTGAAAATTGATATTTTAGGTGCCCAAAGTCAATATGTGTATGCATCATCTGTACCCGTTTATATCTCAAATTCAGGCTCAAAACACCCGAAAATTCGATATGTTTTGGTCCAAGAAGCGATCTGTACATGCATACTTAGTGCTAAAATATTTTCAGAATATAAGCTCAAAACATGCTAAAAATCGATATTTGTTGTGCCCAAAGTCAATATGTGTATGCATCTTCTGTACCCATTTATATCCCAAATTCTGGCTCAAAACACCAGAAAATTCGATAGTTTTGGGACCCATAAGCGATCTCTACATGCCTACTCAATGTTAGAATATTTTCAAAATACAGGCACAAAAACAAGTTGAAAAAGATATTTTTAGGTGCCCAAAATTGATATGTGCATGGATCTTCTGTACCCATTTATGTCCCAAATTTAGGCTCAAAACACCCTAAAATTAGATATTTTTGGGACCCAGAAGCGATCTGTACATACCTACTCAATGTTAGAATATTTTCAAAATTCAGGCACAAAAACAAGTTGAAAATCGATGTTTTAGATGCCCAAAATCGATATGTGCATGCATCTTCAGAACCCGTTTATATCTCAAATTCTGGCTCAAAACACCCACAAAATTCGATATTTTTGGTTTCCGGAAGCAATCTGTACATGCCTACTCCGTGTTAGAGTATTTTCAAAATAAAGGCCTAAAACATGCTGAAAATTGATATTTCAGGTGCCCAAAGTCGATATGTGCATGCATTTTCAATACCCGTTTATATCTCAAATTCAGGCTCAAAACACCTGAAAAATCGATATTTTTGGGTCCCATAAGCGATCTGTACATGCCTACTCCGTGTTAGAATATTTGTATAATACAGGCCCAAAACATGCTGAAAATCGATATTTTAGGTGCCCAAAGTCAATATATGTATGGATCTTCAGTACCCGTTTATATCTCAAATTCAGGATCAAAACACCCAAAAATTCGATATTTTTGAGTCCCAGAAGCGATCTGTACATGCCTACTCAGTAACGGAATATTTTCAAAATACAAGTCAAAATATGCTGAAAAACGATATTTTAGGTGCCCAAAGTCGATATGTGCCTGCATCTTCTGTACCCGTTTAAATCACAAATTCAGGCTCAAAACACCCGAAAATTCCATTTTTTTAGGTCCCAGAAGCGATCTGTACATGTCTACTCAGTAATAGAATATTTTCAAGATTCAGGCCGAAAACATGCTGAAAATCGATATTTTAGGTGTCCAAACTCAATATGTGTATGCATCTTCTGTACCTGTGTATATTTAAAATTCAGGCTCAAAACACCCGAAAAATTCGATATTTTTGGGTCCCAGAGGCAATCTGTACATGCCTACTCCGTGTTAGAGTATTTTCAAAATACAGGCCCAAAACATGCTGAAAATCGATATTTCAGGGGCCCAAAGTCGATATGTGCATGCATTTTCAGTACCCGTTTATATCTCAAATTCTGGCTCAAAACACCCGAAAATTCGATATTTTTGGTTCCCAGAAGCGATCTGTACATGGCTACTCCGTGTGAGAGTATTTTCAAAATACAGGCCTAAAACATGCTGAAATTCGATATTTTAGGTGCCTAAAGTCAATATGTGTATGCATCTTCCGTACCCGTGTATATCTCAAATTCAGGCTCAAAACACCCGAAAAATTCGATATTTTTGGGTCCCAGAGGCAATCAGTAGATGCCTACTCCGTGTTTAGATGCCCAAAGTCAATATGTGTATGCATCTTCTGTACCCGTTTATATCCCAAATTCAAGCTCAAAACACACGAAAATTCGACATTTTTGGGTCCAAAAAGCGATCTGTACAAGCCTACTCAGTGCTTGAATATTTTCAATATATAGGCCCAAAACATGCTGAAAATCGATATTTTAGGTGCCCAAAATCGATATGTGCATGCATCTTCTGTACCCGTTTATATCTCAAATTCAGGCTCAAAACACCCGAAAATTCGATATTTTGGGGTCCCGGAAGCGATGTGTACATGCCTACTCAATGTTAGAATATTTTCAAAACACAGGCACAAAAACAAGTTGAAAATCGATATATTTTAGGTGCCCAAAATCGATATGTGCATGCATCTTCTGTATCCGTTTATGTCCCAAATTCAGGCTTAAAACACCCTAAAATTCGATATTTTTAGGTACCGGAAGCGATCTCTACATGCCTACTCAGAAAAAGAATGTTCTCAAAATATAAGCCCAAAACATGCTGAAAATCTATATTTTATGTGCCCAAAGTCGATATGTGCATGCATCTTCTGTACCCGTTTATATCTCAAATTCAGGCTCAAAACACCCGAAAATTCGATATTTTTGAGTCCCAGAAGCTCTCTGTACACGCCTCCACAGTGTTAGAATATTTTCAAAATACAGGCCAAAAACATTCTGGAAATCGATATTTTAGGTTCCCAAAGTTAATATGTGCATGCATATTCTGTACCCATTTCTATCCCATACTCGTGCTCAAAACATCCAAAAAATCGATATTTTTGGGCCCCAGAAGCTATCTGTACATGCCTACTCCGTGTTAGATTATTTTCAAGATACAGGCCTAAAACATGCTGAAAATTGATATTTTAGGTGCCCAAAGTCAATATGTGTATGCATCATCTGTACCCGTTTATATCTCAAATTCAGGCTCAAAACACCCGAAAATTCGATATGTTTTGGTCCAAGAAGCGATCTGTACATGCATACTTAGTGCTAAAATATTTTCAGAATATAAGCTCAAAACATGCTAAAAATCGATATTTTTTGTGCCCAAAGTCAATATGTGTATGCATCTTCTGTTCCCTTTTATATCCCAAATTCTGGCTCAAAATACCAGAAAATTCGATATTTTTGGGTCCCTTAAGCAATCTGTACATGCCTACTCAATGTTAGAATATTTTCAAAATACCGGCAGAAAAACAAGTTAAAATCGATATTTTAGGTGCCCAAGTCAATTAGTGCTTGCATCTTCTGTACCCATTTACATCCCAAATTCAGGCTTAAAACACCCGAAATTTCGATATTATTGGGTCCCATAAGCGATCTGTACATGGCTAATCAATGTTAGAATATTTTCAAAATATAGGCCCAAAACATGCTAAAAATCGATATTTTAGATGTCCAAAGTCGATATGTGTATGCATCTTCAGTACCGTTTTATATCTCAAATTCAGGCTCAAAACACCCGAAAATTCGATATTTTTATGTCCCAGAAGCGATCTGTACATGCCTACTTCTTAATAGAATGTTTTCAAGATACAGACCCAACATGCTCAAAATCGATATTTTAGGTGCAAAAAGTCGATATATGCATGCATCTTCAGTACCCGTTTATATCTTAAATTCCGGCTTAAAACACCCGAAAATTCAATATTTTTGGGTCCCAGAAGCGATCTGTACATGCCTACTCAGTGCTACAATTTTTTCAATATATAGGCCCAAAATATGCTGAAAATCGATATTTTAGGTGCCCAAAGTCGATATGTGCATGCATCTTCTGTACCCGTTTACATCTCAAATTCAGGCTCAAAACACCCGAATATTCTATTTCATTTTGGCCCAGAAGTGATCTGTACATGCTTACTCAGTGCTAGAATATTTTCAAAATATAAGCCCAAAACATGCTGAAAATCGATATTTTAGGTGCCCAAAGTCGATATGTGCATGCATTTTCTGTACCTGTTTATATCTCAAATTCAGGCTCAAAACACCCGAATATTCGATTTTATTGGCGTCCAGAAGCGATCTCTACATGCCTACTCAGTGACAGAATATTTTCAATTAACAGACCCAAAACATTCTAAAATCGATATTTTAGGTGCCCAAAGTCGATATGTGTATGTATCTTCAGTACCCGTTTATATCTCAAATTCAGGCTCAAAACACCCGAATTTTGTATTTTATTTTGGCCCAGAAACGATCTGTACATACCTAGTCAGTGCTTGAATATTTAAAAAAAAAAGGCCCAAAACAAGCTGAAAATCAATATTTTAGGTGCCCAAAGTCGATATGTGCATGCATCTTCTGTACCCGTTTATATCTCAAATTCAGGCTCAAAACACCTGAAAATTCGATATTTTTGGGTCCCAGAAGCGATCTGTACATGCCTACTCCGTGTTAGAGTATTTTCAAAATAAAGGCCTAAAACATGCTAAAAATTGATATTTCAGGTACCCAAAGTCGATATGTGCATGCATCTTCAGTACCCGTTTATATCTCAAATTCAGGCTCAAAACACCTAAAAATTCGATATTTTTGGGTCCCATAAGCGACCTGTACATGCCTACTCCGGGTTAGAATATTTTTATAATACAGGCCCAAAACATGCTGAAAATCGATATTTTAGGTGCCAAAAGTCAATATATGTATGGATCTTCAGTACCCGTTTATATCTCAAATTCAGGATCAAAACTCCCAAAAATTCGATATTTTTGAGTCCCAGAAGCGATCTGTACATGCCTACTCAGTAACAGAATATTTTCAAAATACAAGTCAAAATATGCTGAAAAACGATATTTTAGGTGCCAAAGTCGATATGTGCATGCATCTTCTGTTCCCGTTTAATTCTCAAATTCAGGCTCAAAACACCCGAAAATTCGATATTTTTGGGTCCCGGAAGCGATCTGTACATGCCTACTCAATGTTAGAATACTATCAAAACACAGGCACAAAAACAAGTTGAAAAGCGATATTTTAGGTGTCCAAAATCGATATGTGCATGCATCTTCTGTACCCGTTTATATCTCAAATTCTGGCTCAAAACACCCGAAAATTCGATATTTTTGGGTCCCAGAAGCTATCTGTATATGCCTACTCCGCGTCAGAGTATTTTTATAATACAGGCCCAAAACATGCTGAAAATCGATATTTTAGGTGCCCAAAGTCAATATGTGTATGCATCTTCTGTACCCGTTTATATACCAAATTCAGGCTCAAAACACACGAAAATTCGACATTTTTAGGTCCAAAAAGCGATCTGTACAAGTCTACTCAGTGCTTGAATATTTTCAAAATATAGGCCCAAAACATGCTGAAAATCGATATTTTAGGTGCCCAAAATCGATATGTGCATGCATCTTCTGTACCAGTTTATATCTCAAATTCAGGCTTAAAACACCCGAAAATTCGATATTTTTGGTTCCCAAAAGGGATCTGTACATGCCTACTCCGTGTTAGAGTATTTTCAAAATACAGGCATAAAACATGCTGAAATTCGGTATTTTAGGTGCCCAAAATCAATATGTGTATGCATCTTCTGTATCCGTGTATATTTAAAATTTAGGCTCAAAACACCCGAAAAATTCGATATTTTTGGGTCCCAGAGGCAATCTGTACATGCCTACTCCGTGTTAGAGTTTTTTCAAAATACAGGCCCAAAACATGCTGAAAATCGATATTTCAGGTGCCCAAAGTCGATATGTGCATTCATCTTCAGTACCCGTTTATATCTCAAATTCAGGCTCAAAACACCCGAAATTTCGATATTTTTGGGTCCCAGAAGCGATCTGAACATGCCTAATCATTGCAAGAATTTTCTCAAATTACAGACCCAAACATGCTGAAAATTGATATTTTAGGTGCCCAAAGTCAATATGTTCATGCATCTTCAGTACTCGTTTATATCTCAAATTCAGGCTTAAAATACCCAAAAATTCGATATTTTTGGGTCCCTGAAGCGATCGGTACATGCCTACTCAGTGCTAGAATATTTTCAAATTACAGGCCAAAAACATGCTAAAATACGATATTTTAGGTGCCCAAAGTCGATATGTGCATGCATCTTCTGTACCCGTTTATATCTCAAATTCAGGCTCAAAACACCCTAAAACTCGATGTTTTTGGGTCCCAGAAGTGATCTGTACATGCCTACTCAGTAATAGAACATTTTCAAAATTCAGGCCCAAAACATGTTGAAAATCGATATTTTAGTTGCCCAAAGTCGATATGTGCATTCATCTTCTGTACCCATTTACATCCCAAATTCAGGCTCAAAACACCCGAAAATTCGATATTTTTGGGTCCCAGAAGCGATCTGTACATGCCTACTTCGTGTTCGAGTATTTTCAGATTACAGGCCCAAAACATGCTCAAAATCGATATTTTAGGTGCAAAAAGTCGATATGTGCATGCATCTTCTGTTCCCGTTTATATCCCAAATTCAGGCTCACAACACAATAGAAAATTTGATATTTTTGGGTCCCAGAAGCGATCTGTACATGCCTACTCAGTGCTAGAATATTTTCAAAATTTAGGCTAAAAACATGCTAAAAATCGATATTTTAGGTCCCCAATGTCGATATGTGCATGCATCTTCTGTACCCGTTTATATCTGATATTCAGGCTCAAAACACCCGAAAATTCAATATTTTTGGGTCCCAGAAGCGATCTGTACATTCCTAATCCTTGTTGGAATTTTCTCAAGATACAGACCGAAAACATGCTAAAAATCGATATTTTAGGTGCCCAAAGTCGATATGTGCATGCATCTTCTGTACCCGTTTATATCTCAAATTCAGGTTAAAAATACCCGAAAATTTGATATTTTTGGGTTCCAGAAGCGATCTATTCATGCCTACTCAATGTTAGAATATTTTCAAAATACAGGCAGAAAAACAAGTTGAAAATCGATATTTTAGGTGCCCAAGTCAATAAGTGCATGCATCTTCTGTACCCATTTATATCCCAAATTCAGGCTCAAAACACCCGAAATTCGATATTTTTGGGTCCCAGAAGCGATCTGTACATGACTACTTCGTGTTCGAATATTTTCAAATTACAGGCCCAAAACATGCTCAAAATCGATATTTTAGGTGCAAAAAGTCGATATGTGCATGCATCTTCAGTACCCGTTTATATCCCAAATTCAGGCTCAAAACACTCGAAAATTTAATATTTTTTGGTCCCAGAAGCGATCTGTACATGCCTACTCAGTGCTAGAATATTTTCAAAATTTAGGCCAAAAACATGCTAAAAATCGATATTTTAGGTGCCCAAAGTCGATATGTGCATGCATCTTCTGTACCCGTTTATATCTGATATTCAGGCTCAAAACACCCGAAAATTCAATATTTTTTGGTCCCAGAAGCGATCTGTACATGCCTAATCCTTGCTAGAATTTTCTTATGATACCGACCCAAAACATGCTGAAAATCGATATTTTAGGTGCAAAAAGTCGATATGTACATGCATATTCTGTACCCGTTTACATCCCGTATATAGGCTCAAAACATGCTGAAAATCGATATTTTAAGTGTCCAAAGTCGATATGTGCATGCATCTTCTGTACCCGTTTATATCTCAAATTCAGGCTTTAAAAACACCCGAAAATTCGGTATTTTTGGGTCCTAGAAGCGATCTGTACATGCCTACTCTTAGTTAGAATGTTTTCAAGAAACAGACCCAAAACATGCTCAAAATCGATATTTTAGGTACCCAAAAGACGATATGTGCATGCATCTTAAGTACCCGTTTATATCTCAAATTCAGACTCCAAACACCCAAAAATTTAACATTTTGGGGTCCCAGAAGCGATCTGTACATGCCTACTCAGATAAAGGCACAAAACATGGTGAAAATCTATATTTTAGGTGCCCAAAGTCAATATGTGTATGTATCTTCTGCAACCGTTTATATCCCAAATTAAACCTCAAAACACCCGAAAACTCGATATTTTTGGGTCCCAGAAGCTATCTGTTCATGCCTACTCAGTGCTAGAATGTTTTCAAAATATAGGCTCAAAACATGCTAAAAATCGATATTTTAAGTGTCCAAAGTCGATATGTGCAAGCATCTTCTGTACCCGTTTATATCTTAAATTCACGCTCAAAACATCCGAAAATTCGGTATTTTTGGGTCCTAGAAGCGATCTGTACATGCCTACTCCTAGTTAGAATATTTTCACGATACAGATCCAAAACTTGCTCAAAATCGATATTTTAGGTGCCCAAAAGTCGATATGTGCATGCATCTTTTGCACACGTTTATATCCCAAATTCAACCTCAAAACACCCGAAAATTCGATATTTTGGGGTCGAAGAAGCGATCTGTATATGACTAATCAGTGCTAGAATGTTTTCAAAAAATAGGCTAAAAACATGCTGGAAATCGATATTTTAAGTGTCCAATGTCGATAAGTGTATGAATCTTCTGTACCCGTTTATATCTCAAATTCAGGCTCAAAACACCCAAAAATTCGGTACTTTGGGGTCCCAGAAGCGATCTGTACATGCCTACTCTGATACAGGCCCAAAACATGCTGAAAATCTATATTTTAGGTGCCCAAAATCAATATGTGTATGCATCTTCTGCACACTTTTATATCCCAAATTCAACCTCAACACACCCCTACACATGCCTACTCCGTGTTTAAGTATTTTCAAAACACAGGCCCAAAACATGCTGAAAATCAATATTTTAGGTGCCCAAAGTCAATATGTGCATACGTCTTCTGTACCCGTTTATATCTTAAATTCAGGATAAAACACCCGAAAATTCGATATTTTTGGTTTCGAGAAGCAAACTGTACATGCCTACGCAGTGCTAGAATATTTTAAAAATATAGGCACAAAACATGCTAAAAATCAATATTTTGGGTACCCAAAGTCAATATGTGCATCCATCTTCTGTACCCGTTTATATCTCAAATTCAGGCTCAAAACACCCGAAAATTCGATATTTTTTTATCCAAGAAGCGATCTGTACATGCCTACTTCTTGTTAGAGTATTTTCAAAATACAGGCCCAAAACATGCTGAAAATCGATATTTTAGGTGGCCAAAGTTAGGTGCCTTCAGTACCCGTTTATATCTCAAATTCAGGCTCAAAACACCCGAAAATTCGATATTTTTGTGTCCCAGGAGAGTTCTGTACATGCCTTCCTAATAACAGAATATTTTCAAAATACAAGTCCAAAACATGCTGAAAATCTATATTTTAAGTGCCCAAAGTCGATTTGTGCATGTATCTTCTGTACCCGTTTAAATCTCAAATTCAGGCTCAAAACACCCGAAAATTCGATTTTTTTGGGTCCCAGAAGCGATCTGTACATGCCTACTCAATGTTAGAGTATTTTCAAAACACAGGCACAAAAACAAGTTGAAAATCGATATTTTAGGTGCCCAATATCGATATGTGCATGCATCTTCTGTACCCGTTTATGTCCCAAATTCAGGCTCAAATCACCCGAAAACTCGATATTTTTGGGTCCCTCAAGCGATCTGTACATGCCTACTCAGTGCTAGAATATTTTCAAAATATAGGCCCAAAACATGCTAAAAATCGATATTTTAAGTGTCCACAAAGTCGATATGTAAATGCATCTTCTGTACCCGTTTATATCTCAAATTCAGGCTCCAAACACCCGAAAATTCGGTATTTTTGGTTCCTAGAAGCGATCTGTACATGCCTACTCCGTATTAGAGTATTTTCAAAATACAGGCCCAAAACATACTGAAAATCGATCTTTTAGGTGCCCAAAAGTCGATTGTGCATGCATCTTCTGTACCCGTTTATATCTCAAATTCAGTCTCGAAACACCCGAATATTCGATATTTTAGGGTCCCAGAAGCCATCTGTACACTCCTACTCAGATACAGGCCCAAAACATGCTTAAATTCGATATTTTAGGTGCCCAAAATCAATATGTGTATGCATCTTCTGCACCCGTTTATATCTCAAATTCAGGCTCAAAACACCCTAAAATTCGATATTTTTGGGTCCCAGAAGCGATCTGTACATGCCTACTCCTAGTTAGAATGCTTTCAAGATACAGACCCAAAACATGCTCAAAATCGATATTTTAGGTGCCCAAAAGTCGATATGTGCATGCATCTTAAGTACCCGTTTATATCTCAAATCCAGGCTCAAAACACCCAAAAATTCAATATTTTGTGGTCCCAGAAGCGATCTGTACATGCGTACTCCGTGTTAGAGTATTTTCAAAATACAGGCCCAAAACATGCTGAAAATTGATATTTTAGGTGCCCAAAGTCAATATGTGCATGCATCTTCTGTATCCGTTTATATCTCAAATTCAGGCTCAAAACACGCGAAAATTCGATATTTTTGGGTCCCTGAACCGATCTGTACATGCCTACCCAGTGCTAGTATATTTTCAAGATACAGGCCCAAAACATGCTGAAAATCGATATTTTAGGTGCTAAAAGTCGATATGTGCATGCATTTTCAGTACCCGTTTATATCTCAAATTCAGTCTCAAAATACCCGAAAATTCGATATTTTTGGGTCTTAGAAGCGATCTGTACATGACTATTCAGTAATATAATATTTTCAAAATACAGGCCCAAAACATGCTGAAAATCGATATTTTAGGTGCCCAAAGTCGATATGTGTATGCATCTTTTGTACCCGTTTATATCTCAAATTCAGGCTAAAACACCCGAAAATTCGATATTTTTGGTTCCGAGAAGCAAACTGTACCTGCCTACGCAGTGCTAGAAGATTTTAAAAATATAGGCCCAAAACATGCTAAAAATCGATATTTTAAGTGTCCAAAGTCGATATGTGCATGTATCATCTGTACCCGTTTATATCTCAAATTCAACCTCAAAACACCCGAAAATTCGATATTTTGGGGTTCCAGAAGCGATCTGTACAGGCCTTCTCAGTGCTAGAATATTTTCAAAATATTGGCCCAAAACATGCTAAAAATCGATATTTTAGGCGCCCAAAGTCGATATCTCAAATTCAGGCCCAAAACACCCGAGAATTCGATATTTTGGGGTCCCAGAAGCCAACTGTACATGCCTACTCCGTGTTAGAGTATTTTCAAAATACAGGCCCAAAACATACTAAAAATCGATCTTTTTGGTGCCCAAAAGTCGAAATGTGCATGCATCTTCTGTACCCGTTTATATCTCAAATTCAGGCTCAAAACACCCGAAAATTCGATATTTTGGGGTTCCAGAAGCGATCTGTACATGCCTTCTCAATGCTAGAATATTTTCAAAATATAGGACCAAAACATGCTAAAAATCGTTATTTTAGGTGCCCAAAGTCGATATCTCAAATTCAGGCCCAAAACACCCAAAAATTCTATATTTTGGGGTCCCAGAAGCGATCTGTACATGCCTACTCCTTGTTAGATTATTTTCAATATACAGGCTCAAAACATACTGAAAATCGATCTGTTAGTTGACCAAAAGTTGATATGTGGATGCATCTTCTATACCCGTTTATATCTCAAATTCAGGCTCAAAACACCCGAAAATTCGATATTTTGGGGTCCCAGAAGCAAACTGTACTTGCCTACTCCGTGTTAGAGTATTTTCAAAATACACCCCAAAAAAAAACCTGAAAATCGATATTTTAGGTGACCAAAGTCAATATGTGTATGCATCTTCTGCACCCGTTTATATCCCAAATTCAACCTCAAAACACCCGAAAATTCGATATTTTTGGGTCCCAGAAGCGATCTGTATTTGCCTACTCAGTGCTAGAATGTTTTCAAAAAATAGGCTCAAAACATGCTAAAAATCGACATTTTAAGTGTCGAAAGTCGATATATGCATGCATCATCTGTACCCGTTTATATCTCAAATTCAGGCCCAAAACACTCGAAAATTCGATATTTTGGGGTCCCAGAAGCGAACTGTACATGCCTACTCCGTGTTAGAGAATTTCCAAAATACAGGTCCAAAACATACTAAAAATCGATCTTTTAGGTGCCCAAAAGTCGATATGTGCATGCATCTTCTGTACCCGTTTATATCCAAAATTCAACCTCAAATCACCCGAAAATTCGATATTTTTGGGTCCCAGAAGCAATCTGTACATGCCTCCTCAGTGGTAAAAATTTTTCAAAATATAGGCTCAAAACATGCTAAAAATCGATATTTAAAGTGTCCAAAGTCGATATGTGCATGCATCATCTGTACCCGTTTATATCTCAAATTCAGGCTCAAAACAATCGAAAATTCGATATTTTGGGGTTCCAGAAGCGATCTGTACATGCCTACTCAGTGCTAGAATATTTTCAAAATTTAGGCCCAAAACATGCTAAAAATCGATATTTTAGGTGCCCAAAGTCGATATCAAAAATTTAGGCCCAAAACACCCAAAAATTCGATATTTTAGGGTTTGAGAAGCGAACTGTACATGCCTAATCCGTGTTAGAGTATTTTCAAAATACAGGCCCAAAACATACTGAAAATCGATCTTTTAGGTGCATGCATGATCTGTACCCGTTTATATCTCAAATTCAGGCTCCAAACACCCTAAAATTCGATATTTTTGGGTCCCAGAAGCGATCTGTACATGTCTAATCAGTGCTAGAATGTTTTCAAAATATAGGCTCAAAACATGCAAAAAATCGATATTTTAAGTGTCCAAAGTCGATATGTGCATGCATCTTGTGTACCCGTTTATATCTCAAATTCAACCTCAAAACACCCGAAAATTCGATATATTTGGGTCACAGAAGCGATCTGTACATGCCTACTCCTAGTTAGAGTATTTTCAAAATACAGCCCCAAAACATGCTAAAAATCGATATTTTAGGTTCCCAAAGTTAATATGTGCATGCATCTTCTGTACCCGTTTATATCTCAAATTCAGGATCAAAAGAACAGAAAATTACGATATTTTGGGGTCCCAGAAGTGATCTGTACAGGCCTTCTCAGTGCTAGAATATTTTCAAAATATAGGCCCAAAACATGTTAAAAATCGATATTTTAGGTGCCCAAAGTCGATATCTCAAATTCAGGCCGAAAACACCCAAAAATTCGATATTTTGGGGTCCCAGAAGCGATCTGTACATGCCTACTCCGTGATAGAGTATTTTCAATATACAGGCCCAAAACATACTGAAAATCGATCTGTTAGGTGACCAAAAGTTGATATGTGGATGCATCTTCTGTACCCGTCTTTATCTCAAATTCAGGCTCAAAACCCCCGAAAATTCGATATTTTGGGGTCCCAGAAGCGATCTGTACATGCCTACTCAGTGTTAGAATGTTTTCAAAAAATAGGCTCAAAACATGCTAAAAATCGATATTTTAAGTGTCCAAAGTCGATATATGCATGCATCATCTGTACCCGTTTATATCTCAAATTCAGGCTCAAAACAACAGAAAATTACGATATTTTGGGGTCCCAGAAGTGATCTGTAAATGCCTACTTAGTGCTAAAATATTTTCAAAATATAGGCTAAAAACATGCTAAAAATCGATATTTCAGGTGCCCAAAGTCGATATCTCAAATTCAGGCCCAAAACACCCGAAAATTCGATATTTTGGGGTCCCAGAGGCGATCTGTACATGCCTATTCCTTGTAAGAGTATTTTCAATATACAGGCCCAAAACATACTGAAAATCGATCTGTTAGGTGACCAAAAGTTGATATGTGGATGCATCTTCTATACCCATTTATATCTCAAATTCAGGCTCAAAACACCCGAAAATTTGATATTTGGGGGTCCCAGAAGCGATCTGTACATGCCTACTCAGATGCAGGCCCAAATTATGCTGAAAATTGATATTTTAGGTGCCCAAAGTCAACATGTGCATACATCTTCTGCACTCGTTTATATCCCAAATTCAGGCTCAAAACACCCGAAAATTTGATATTTTGGGGTCCTAGAAGCGATCTGTACATCCCTAGTCATACTTAGAATGTTTTCAAGATACAGACCCAAAACATGCTCAAAATCAATATTTTAGGTGCCCAAAAGTCGATATGTGCATGCATCTTCTGTACCCTTTTATGTCTCAAATTCAGGCTCAAAACACCCGAAAATTCGATATTTTGGGGTTCCAGAAGCGATCTGTACATACCTTCTCAGTGCTAGAATATTTTCAAAATATAGGTCCAAAACATGCTAAAAATCGATATTTTAGGTGCCCAAAGTCGATATCTTAAATTCAGGCCCAAAACACCCAAAAATTCGATATTTTGGGGTCTACTCCGTGTTAGAGTATTTTCAATATACAGGCCCAAAACATACTGAAAATCGATCTGTTAGGTAACCAAAAGTTGATATGTGGATGCATCTTCTATACCCGTTTATATCTCAAATTCAGGCTCAAAACACCCAAAAATTCGATATTTTGGGGTCCCAGAAGCGATCTGTACTTGCCTACTCCGTGTTAGAGTATTTTCAAAATACAGGCCCAAAATAAGCTGAAAATCGATATTTTAGGTGACCAAAGTCAATATGTGTATGCATCTTCTGCACCCGTTTATATCCCAAATTCAACCTCAAAACACCCGAAAATTCGATATTTTTGGGTCCCAGAAGCGATCTGTACATGCCTACTCAGTTCTAGAATGTTTTCAAAATATATGCTCAAAACATGCTAAAAATCGATATTTTAAGTGTCCAAAGTCGATATGTGCATGCATCATCTGTACCAGTCTATATCTCAAATTCAGTCTCAAAACACCCGAAAATTCGATATTTTGGGGTCCCAAAAGTGATCTGTACATGCCTACTTAGTGCTAGAATATTTTCAAAATATAGGCCCAAAACATGCTAAAAATCGATATTTTAGGTGCCCAAAGTCGATATCTCAAATTCAGGCCCAAAACACTCGAAAATTCGATATGTTGGGGTCCCAGAAGCGAACTGTACATGCCTACTCCGTGTTAGAGTATTTTCAAAATACAGGTCCAAAACAAACTGAAAATCGATCTTTTAGGTGCCCAAAAGTCGATATGTGCATGCATCTTCTGTACCCGTTTATATCCCAAATTCAACCTCAAAACACCCGAAAATTCGATATTTTTGGGTCCCAGAAGCGATCGGTACATGCCTACTCAGTGCTAGAATTTTTTCAAAATATAGGCTCAAAACATGCTAAAAATCGATATTTTAAGTGTCCAAAGTCGATATGTGCATGCATCATCTGTACCCGTTTATATCTCAGATTCAGGCTCAAAACAATCGAAAATTAGATATTTTGGGGTCCCAGATGTGATCTGTACATGCCTACTTAGTGCTAGAATATTTTCAAAATATAGGCCCAAAACATGTTAAAAATCGATATTTTAGGTGCCCAAAGTCGATATCTCAAATTCAGGCCGAAAACACCCAAAAATTCGATATTTTGGGGTCCCAGAAGCGATCTGTACATGCCTACTCCGTGATAGAGTATTTTCAATATACAGGCCCAAAACATACTGAAAATCGATCTGTTAGGTGACCAAAAGTTGATATGTGGATGCATCTTCTGTACCCGTCTTTATCTCAAATTCAGGCTCAAAACCCCCGAAAATTCGATATTTTGGGGTCCCAGAAGCGATCTGTACATGCCTACTCAGTGTTAGAATGTTTTCAAAAAATAGGCTCAAAACATGCTAAAAATCGATATTTTAAGTGTCCAAAGTCGATATATGCATGCATCATCTGTACCCGTTTATATCTCAAATTCAGGCTCAAAACAACAGAAAATTACGATATTTTGGGGTCCCAGAAGTGATCTGTAAATGCCTACTTAGTGCTAAAATATTTTCAAAATATAGGCTAAAAACATGCTAAAAATCGATATTTCAGGTGCCCAAAGTCGATATCTCAAATTCAGGCCCAAAACACCCGAAAATTCGATATTTTGGGGTCCCAGAGGCGATCTGTACATGCCTATTCCTTGTAAGAGTATTTTCAATATACAGGCCCAAAACATACTGAAAATCGATCTGTTAGGTGACCAAAAGTTGATATGTGGATGCATCTTCTATACCCATTTATATCTCAAATTCAGGCTCAAAACACCCGAAAATTTGATATTTGGGGGTCCCAGAAGCGATCTGTACATGCCTACTCAGATGCAGGCCCAAATTATGCTGAAAATTGATATTTTAGGTGCCCAAAGTCAACATGTGCATACATCTTCTGCACTCGTTTATATCCCAAATTCAGGCTCAAAACACCCGAAAATTTGATATTTTGGGGTCCTAGAAGCGATCTGTACATCCCTAGTCATAGTTAGAATGTTTTCAAGATACAGACCCAAAACATGCTCAAAATCAATATTTTAGGTGCCCAAAAGTCGATATGTGCATGCATCTTCTGTACCCTTTTATGTCTCAAATTCAGGCTCAAAACACCCGAAAATTCGATATTTTGGGGTTCCAGAAGCGATCTGTACATACCTTCTCAGTGCTAGAATATTTTCAAAATATAGGTCCAAAACATGCTAAAAATCGATATTTTAGGTGCCCAAAGTCGATATCTCAAATTCAGGCCCAAAACACCCAAAAATTCGATATTTTGGGGTCTACTCCGTGTTAGAGTATTTTCAATATACAGGCCCAAAACATACTGAAAATCGATCTGTTAGGTAACCAAAAGTTGATATGTGGATGCATCTTCTATACCCGTTTATATCTCAAATTCAGGCTCAAAACACCCAAAAATTCGATATTTTGGGGTCCCAGAAGCGATCTGTACTTGCCTACTCCGTGTTAGAGTATTTTCAAAATACAGGCCCAAAATAAGCTGAAAATCGATATTTTAGGTGACCAAAGTCAATATGTGTATGCATCTTCTGCACCCGTTTATATCCCAAATTCAACCTCAAAACACCCGAAAATTCGATATTTTTGGGTCCCAGAAGCGATCTGTACATGCCTACTCAGTTCTAGAATGTTTTCAAAATATATGCTCAAAACATGCTAAAAATCGATATTTTAAGTGTCCAAAGTCGATATGTGCATGCATCATCTGTACCAGTCTATATCTCAAATTCAGTCTCAAAACACCCGAAAATTCGATATTTTGGGGTCCCAAAAGTGATCTGTACATGCCTACTTAGTGCTAGAATATTTTCAAAATATAGGCCCAAAACATGCTAAAAATCGATATTTTAGGTGCCCAAAGTCGATATCTCAAATTCAGGCCCAAAACACTCGAAAATTCGATATGTTGGGGTCCCAGAAGCGAACTGTACATGCCTACTCCGTGTTAGAGTATTTTCAAAATACAGGTCCAAAACAAACTGAAAATCGATCTTTTAGGTGCCCAAAAGTCGATATGTGCATGCATCTTCTGTACCCGTTTATATCCCAAATTCAACCTCAAAACACCCGAAAATTCGATATTTTTGGGTCCCAGAAGCGATCGGTACATGCCTACTCAGTGCTAGAATTTTTTCAAAATATAGGCTCAAAACATGCTAAAAATCGATATTTTAAGTGTCCAAAGTCGATATGTGCATGCATCATCTGTACCCGTTTATATCTCAGATTCAGGCTCAAAACAATCGAAAATTAGATATTTTGGGGTCCCAGATGTGATCTGTACATGCCTACTTAGTGCTAGAATATTTTCAAAATATAGGCCCAAAACATGCTAAAAATCGATATTTTAGGTGCCCAAAGTCGATATCAAAAATTCAGGCCCAAAACACCCGAAAATTCGATATTTTGGGGTCCCAGAAGCAAACTGTACATGCCTACTCCGTGGTTGAGTATTTTCAAAATACAGGCCCAAAACATACTAAAAATCGATCTTTTAGGAGCCCAAAAGTCGATATGTGCATGCATCTTCTGTACCCGTTTATATCTCAAATTAAGGCTCCAAACACCCAAAAATTCGATATTTGTGGGTCCCAGAAGCGATCTGTGCATGCCTACTCAGATGCAGGCTCAAAACATGCTGAAAATTGATATTTTAAGTGTCCAAAGTCGATATATCTCAAATTCAACATCAAAACACCCGAAAATTTGATAATTTTAGGTCCCAGAAGCGATCTGTACATGCCTACTGCTAGTTAGAGTATTTTCAAAATACAGGCCCAAAACATGCTGAAAATCGATATTTTAGGTGCCCAAAAGTCGATATGTGCATGCATCTTCTGTACCCGTTTATATCTCAAATTCAGGCTCAAAACACCCGAAAAATCGATATTTTGGGGTCCCAGAAGCAATCTGTACATCCCTACTCCAAATTAGAATGTTTTCAAGATACAGACCCAAAACATGCTCAAAATCGATATTTTTGGTACCCAAAAGTCGATATGTGCATGCATCTTCTGTACCCGTTTATATCTCAAATTCAGGCTCAAAACACCCGAAAAATCGATATTTTGGGGTCCCAGAAGCGATCTGTACTTGCCTACTCCGTGTTAGAGTATTTTCAAAATACAGGCCCAAAACAAGCTGAAAATCGATATTTTAGATGACTAAAGTCAATATGTGTATGCATCTTCTGCACCCGTTTATATCCCAAATTCAACCTCAAAACACCCGAAAATTCGATATTTTTGGGTCCCAGAAGCGATCTGTACATCCCTACTCAGTGCTAGAATGTTTTCATAATATAGGATCAAAACATGGTAAAAATCGATATTTTTCGTGTCCATAGTCGATATGTGCATCCATCATCTGTACCCGTTTATATCTCAATTTCAGGCTCAAAACACCCAAAAATTCGATATTTAGGGGTCCCAGAAGTGATCTGTACATGCCTACTTAGTGCTAGAATATTTTCAAAATATATGCCCAAAACATGCTAAAAATCGATATTTATGGTGCCCAAAGTCGATATCTCAAATTCAGGCCCAAAACACCCGAAAATTCAATATTTTGGGGGCCCAGAAGCGAACTGTACGTACAATGCCTACTCCGTGTTAGAGTTTTTTCAAAATACAGGCCCAAAACATACTGAAAATCGATCTTTTAGGTGCCCAAAAGTCGATATGTGGATGCATCTTCTGC
This sequence comes from Petrolisthes cinctipes, assembly GCA_033782935.1. Lineage (NCBI taxonomy): Eukaryota > Metazoa > Arthropoda > Malacostraca > Decapoda > Porcellanidae > Petrolisthes > Petrolisthes cinctipes. The sequence goes on from JAWQEG010000068.1 coordinate 1,110,364, forward strand.
CCTCGTTTATATCTGAAATTCAACCTCAAAACACCCGAAAATTCGATAATTTTGGGTCCCAGAAGCGATCTGTACATGTCTAGTCAGTGTTAGAATGTTTTTAAAATATAGGCTCAAAACATGCTAAAAATCGATATTTTAAGTGTCGAAAGTTGATATGTGTATGCATCTTCTGTACCCGTTTATATCTCAAATTCAGGCTCAAAAACCCGAAAATTCGATATTTTTGGGTCCCAGAAGCGATCTGTAAATGCCTACTCCTAGTTAGAGTATATTAAAAATACAGGCCCAAAACATGCTGAGAATCGATATTTTAGGTTCCCAAAGTCAATATGTGCATGCATCTTCTGTACCCGTTTATATCTCAAATTCAGGATCAAAACACCCGAAAATTCGATATTTTGGGGTCCCAGAAGCGATCTGTACTTGCCTACTCCGTGTTAGAGTATTTTCAAAATACAGGCTCAAAACAAGCTAAAAATCGATATTTTAGGTGACCAAAGTCAATATGTGTATGCATCTTCTGTACCCGTTTATATCTCAAATTCAGGCTCAAAACACCCGAAAATTCGATATTTTGGGGTTCCAGAAGCGATCTGTACATGCCTACTCAGTGCTAGAATATTTTCAAAATATAGGCCCAAAACATGCTAAAATCGATATTTTAGGTGCCCAAAGTCGATATCTCAAATTCAGGCCCAAAACACCCAAAAATTCGATATTTTGGGGTCCCAGAAGCGATCTGTACATGCCTACTCCGTGTTAGAGTGTTTTCAATATACAGGCCCAAAACATACTGAAAATCGATCTTTTAGGTGCCCAAAAGTTGATATGTGGATGCATCTTCTGTACCCGTTTATATCTCAAATTCAGGCTCAAAACACCCTATAACTCGATATATTGGGGTCCTAGAAGCGATGTGTACTTGCCTACTCCGTGTTAGAGTATTTTCAAAATACAGGCCCAAAACAAGCTGAAAGTCGATATTTGTGGTGACCAAAGTCAAAATGTGATAATATGCATCTTCTGCACCCGTTTATATCCCAAATTCAACCTCAAAACACCCGAAAATTCGATATTTTTGGGTCCCAGATGCGACCGGTACATGCCTACGCAGTGCTAGAATGTTTTCAAAATATAAGCTCAAAACATGCTAAAAATCGATATTTTAAGTGTCCAAAGTCGATATGTGCATGCATCTTCTGTACCCGTTTATATCTCAAATTAAGGCTCCAAACACCCAAAAATTCGATATTTTGGGGTCCCAGAAGTGATCTGTACATGCCTACTCAGATGCAGTCCCAAAACATGCTGAAAATCGATATTTTAGGTGCCCAAAGTCAAAATGTGTATGCATCTTCTGCACTCGTTTATATCTCAAATTCAACCTCAAAACACCCGAAAATTCGATAATTTTGAGTCCCAGAAGCGATCTGTACCTGTCTAGTCAGTGCTTGAATGTTTTCAAAATATAGGCTCAAAACATGCTAAAAATCGATATTTTAAGTGTCCAAAGTCGATATGTGCATGCATCTTCTGTACCCGTTTATATCTCAAATTCAGGCTCCAAACACCCAAAAATTCGATATTTTGGGGTCCCAGAAGCGATCTGTACATGCCTACTCAGATGCAGTCCCAAAACATGCTGAAAATCGATATTTTAGGTGCCCAAAGTCAAAATGTGTATGCATCTTCTGCACTCGTTTATATCTCAAATTCAACCTGAAAACACCCGAAAATTCGATAATTTTGAGTCCCAGAAGCGATCTGTATATGTCTAGTCAGTGCTTGAATGTTTTCAAAATATAGGCTCAAAACATGCTAAAAATCGATATTTTAAGTGTACAAAGTCGATATGTGCAAGCATCTTCTGTACCCGTTTATATCTCAAATTCAGGCTTAAAACACCCGAAAAATCGATATTTTAGGGTCCCAGAAGTGATCTGTACATGCCTACTTAGTGCTAGAATATTTTCAAAATATAGGCCCAAAACATGCTAAAAATCGATATTTTAGATGCCCAAAAGTCGATATGTGCATGCATCTTCTGTACCCGTTTATATCTCAAATTCAACCTCAAAACACCCAAAAATACGATATTTTTGGGTCCCAGAAGCGATCTGTACATGCCTACTCAGATGCAGGCCCAAAACATGATAAAAATCGATATTTAAGGTGCCCAAAGTAAACATGTGTTGCACTCGTTTACATCTCAAATTCAACCTCAAAACACCCGAAAATTCGGTATTTTTGGGTCCTAGAAGCGATCTGTACATCCCTACTCCTAGTTAGAATGTTTTCAAGATACAGACCCAAAACATGCTCAAAATTGATATTTTAGCTGCCCAAAAGTCGATATGTGCATGCATCTTCTGTACCCGTTTATATCTCAAATTCAGTCTCAAAACACCCGAAAATTCGATATTTTGGGGTCCCAGAAGAGATCTGTACATGCCTACTTAGTGCTAGAATATTTTCAAATAATAGGCCCAAAACATGCTAAAAATCGATATTTTAAGTGTTCAAAGTCGATATCTCAAATTCAGGCACAAAACACCCGAAAATTCGATATTTTGGGGTCCCAGAAGCGATCTGTATATGCCTTCTCAGTGCTAGAATTTTTTCAAAATATAGGCTCAAAACAAGCTAAAAATCGATATTTTAAGTGTCCAAAGTCGATATGTGCATGCATCATCTGTACCCGTTTATATCTCAAATTCAGGCTCAAAACACCCGAAAATTCGATATTTTGGGGTCCCAGAAGTGATCTGTACATGCCTACTTAGTGCTAGAATATTTTCAAATAATAGGCCCAAAACATGCTAAAAATCGATATTTCAAGTGTTCAAAGTCGATATCTCAAATTCAGGCACAAAACACCCGAAAATTCGATATTTTGGGGTTCCAGAAGCGAACTGTACATGCCTAATCCGTGTTAGAGTATTTTCAAAATACAGGCCCAAAACATACTGAAAATCGATCTTTTAGGTGCCCAAAAGTCGATATGTGCAAGCATCTTCTGTACCCGTTTATATCTCAAATTAAGGCTCAAAACACAAGAAAATTCGATATTTTTGGGTCCCAGAAGCGATCTGTACATGCCTACTCAGATGCAGGCCCAAAGCATGATGAAAATCGATATTTTAGGTGCCCAAAGTCAACATGTGTATGCATCTTCTGTACTCGTTTATATCTCAAATTCAACCTCAAAACACCCGAAAATTCGGTATTTTTGGGTCCTAGAAGCGATCTGTACATCCCTACTTCTAGTTAGAATGTTTTCAAGATACAGACCCAAAACATGCTCACAATCGATATTTTAGGTGCCGAAAAGTCGATATGTGCATGCTTCTTCTGTACCCGTTTATATCTCAAATTCAGTCTCAAAACACCCGAAAATTCGATATTTTGGGGTCCCAGAAGCGATCTGTACATGCCTACTCAGTGCAAGAATATTTTCAAAATATAGGCCCAAAACATGCTATTAATCGATATTTTAGGTGCCCAAAGTCGATATCTCAAATTCAGGCCCAAAACACCCAAAAATTCGATATTTTGGGGTCCCATAAGCGATCTGTACATGCCTACTCCGTGTTTGAGTATTTTCAATATAAAGGCCCAAAACATACTGAAAATCGATCTTTTAGGTGCCCAAAAGTCGATATGTGGATGCATATTCTGTACCCGTTTATATCTCAAATTCAGGCTCAAAACACACGAAAATTCGATATTTTGGGGTCCCAGAAGCGATCTGTACTTGCCTACCCCGTGTTAGAGTATTTTCAAAATACAGGCCGAAAACAAGCTAAAAATCGATATTTTAGGTGACCAAAAGTCGATATGTGCATGCATCTTCTGTACCCGTTTATATCTCAAATTTAGGCTCCAAACACCCGAAAATTCGTTATTTTGGGGTCCCAGAAGCGATCTGTACATGCCTACTCAGATGCAGTCCCAAAACATGCTGAAAATCGATATTTTAGGTGCCCAAAGTAAACATGTGTATGCATCTTCTGAACTCGTTTATATCCCAAATTCAACCTCAAAGCACCCGAAAATTCGATAATTTTGGGTCCCAGAAGCGATCTGTACATGTCTAGTCAGAACTAGAATTTTTTCAAAATATAGGCTCAAAACATGCTAAAAATCGATATTTTAAGTGTCCAAAAGTCGATATGTGCATGCATCTTCTGTACCCGTTTATATCCCAAATTCAACCTCAAAACACCCGAAAATTCGATATTTTTGGGTCCCAGAAGCGATCTGTACATGCCTACTCAGTGCTATTATTTTTTCAAAATATAGGCTCAAAACATGCTAAAAATCGATATTTTAAGTGTCCAAAGTCGATATGTGCATGCATCATCTGTACCCGTTTATATCTCAAATTCAGTCTCAAAACACACGAAAATTCGATATTTTAGGGTCCCAGAAGTGATCTGTACATGCCTACTTAGTGCTAGAATATTTTCAAAATATAGGCCCAAAACATGCTACAAATCGATATTTTAAGTGCCCAAAGTCGATATCTCAAATTCAGGCCCAAAACACCCGAAAATTCGATATTTTGGGGTCCTTGAAGCGAACTGTACATGCCTACTCCGTGTTAGAGTATTTTCAAAATACAGGCCCAAAACATACTTTAAAGAGCCCAAAAGTCGATATGTGCATGCATCTTCTGTACCCGTTTATATCTCAAATTCAGGCTCAAATCACACGAAAATTCGGTATTTTTGGGTCTCAGAAGCGATCTGTACATCCCTACTCCTAGTTAGAATGTTTTTAAGATACAAACCCAAAACATGCTCAAAATTGATATTTTAGGTGACCAAAAGTCGATATGTGCATGCATCTTCTGTACCCGTTTATATCTCAAATTCAGGCTCAAAACACCCGAAAATTCTATATTTAGGGGTCCCAGAAGCGATCTATACATGCCTACTCATTGCTAGAATATTTTCAAAATATAGTCCGAAAACATGCTAAAAATCGATATTTTAGGTGACCAAAGTCAATATCTCAAATTCTGGCCCAAAACACCCAAAAATTCGATATTTTGGGGTCCCAGAAGCGATATGTACTTGCCTACTCCGTGTTAGAGTATTTTCAAAATACAGGCCCAAAACAAGCTGAAAATCGATATTTTAGGTGACCAAAGTCAATATGTGTATGCATCTTCTGCACCCGTTTATATCCCAAATTAAACCTCAAAACATCCGAAAATTCGATATTTTGGGGTCCCAGAAGCGATAAGTACATGCCTTCTCAGTGCTAGAATATTTTCAAAATATAGACCCAAAACATGCTAAAAATCAATATTTTAGGTGCCCAAAGTCGATATCTTAAATTCAGGCCCAAAACACCCGAAAATTCGATATTTTGGGGTCCCAGAAGCGAACTCTACATGCCTACTCCGTGTTAAAGTATTTTCAAAATACCTGCCCAAAACATACTGAAAATCGATCTTTTAGGTTCCCAAAATTCGATATGTGCATGCATCTTCTGTACCCGTTTATATTTCAAATTCAGGCTCCAAACACCCGAAAATTCGATATTTATGGGTCCCAGAAGCGATATGTACATGCCTACTCAGATGCAGTTCCAAAACATGCTGAAAATCGATATTTTAGGTGCCCAAAGTCAATATGCGTATGCATCTTCTGCACCCGTTTATATCTCAAATTATACCTCAAAACACCCGAAAATTCGATATTTATGAGGTCCCAGAAGCGATCTGTACATTCCTACTCAGTGCTAGAATGTTTTCAAAATATAGGCTCAAAACATGCTAAAAATCGATATTTTAAGTGTCCAAAGTGGATATGTGCATTCATCTTCTGTACCCGTTTATATCTCAAATTCAGGCTCAAAACACCCGAAAATTCGGTATTTCTGGGTCCTAGAAGCGATTTGTACATGCCTACTCCTAGTTAGAATGTTTTCAAGATACAGACCCAAAACATGATCAAAATCGATATTTTATGTACCCAAAAGTCGATATGTGCATGCATCTTCAGTACCCGTTTATATCTCAAATTCAAGCTTAAAACACCCGAAAATTCGATAGTTTGGGGTCCCTGAAGCGATCTTTGCATCCCTACTCCTAGTTAGAGTAGTTTCAAAATACAGGCCCAAAACATACTGAAAATCGATCTTTTAGGTGCCCAAAGTCAATATGTGCATGCATCTTCTGTACCCGTTTATATTTCAAATTAAGGCTCAAAACACCCGAAAATTCGATATTTTGGGGTCCAGAAGCGATCTGTACATGCCTACACAGTGCTAGAGTATTTTCAAAATATAGGCCCAAAACATGTTAAAAATCGATATTTTATGTGCCCAAAGTCGATATCTCAAATTCAGGCTCAAAACACCCGAAAATTCGATATTTTGGTTTCCCAGAAGCGATATGTACATGCCTACTCCGTGTTAGAGTATTTTCAAAATACAGGCCCAAAACATGCTGAAAATCGATATTTTAGGTGACCAAAGTCAATATGTGCATGCATCTTCTGTACCCGTTTATATCTCAAATTCAGGCTCAAAACACCCGAAAATTCGATATTTTGGGGTCCCTGAAGCGATATGTACTTGCCTACTCCGTGTTAGAGTATTTTCAAAATACACGCCCAAAACAAGCTGAAAATCGAAATTTTAAGTGAACAAAGTCAATATGTGTATGCATCTTCTGCAACCGTTTATATCCCAAATTCAACCTCAAAACACCCGGAAATTCGATATTTTTGGGTCCCAGAAGTGAACTGTACATGCCTACACAGTGCTAGAATGTTTTCAAAATATAGGCTGAAAACATGCTAAAAAATCGATATTTTAAGTGTCCAAAGTCGATATGTGCATGTATCATCTGTACCCGTTTATATCTCAAATTCAGGCTCAAAACACCCGAGAATTCGGTATTTTTGGGTCCTAGATGCGATCTGTACATCCCTACTCCTAGTTAGAATGTTATCAAGATACAGACCCAAAACATGCTCAAAATCGATATTTTAGGTACCCAAAAGTCGATATGTGTATGCATCTTCAGTACCCGTTTATATCTCAAATTAAAGCTTAAAACACCCGAAAATTCGATATTTGGGAGTCCCAGAAGCGATCTGTACATGCGTACTCCGTGTTAGAGTATTTTAAAAATACAGGCCCAAAACATGCTGAAAATCAATATTTTAGGAGCCCAGTGTCAATATGGGCATGCATCTTCTGTACCCGTTTATATCTTAAATTCAGGCTCAAAACACCCGAAAATTCGATATTTTAGGGTCCCAGAAGCGATCTGTACATGCCTACTCAGTGCTAGAATATTTTCAAAATATAGGCCCAAAACATGCTAAAAATCGATATTTTAGGTGCTCAAAGTCGATATCTCAAATTCAGGCCCTAAACACCCAAAAATTCGATATTTTGGGGTCCCAGATGCGATCTGTACATGCCTACTCCGTGTTAGAGTATTTTTAATATACAGGCCCAAAACATACTGAAAATCGATATTTTAGGTGCCCAAAGTCAACATGTGTATGCATCTTCTGCACTCGTTTATATCTCAAATTCAACCTCAAAACACTATAAAATTCGATAATTTTGGGTCCCAGAAGCGATCTGTACATGACTAGTCAGTGCTAGAATGTTTTCAAAATATAGGCACAAAACATGCTAAAAATCGATATTTTAAGTGTCCAAAGTCGATATGTGCATGCATCTTCTGTACCAGTTTATATCTCAAATTCAGGCTCAAAACACCTGAAAATTCGATATTTTGGGGTCCCAGAAGTGATCTGTACATGCCTACTTAGTGCTAGAATATTTTCAAAATAAAGGCCCAAAACATGCTAAAAATCGATATTTTAGGTGCCCAAAGTCGATATCTGAAATTCAGTCTCAAAACACCCGAAAATTCGATATTTTGGGGTCCCAGAAGCGAACTGTACATGCCTACTCCGTGTTAGAGTATTTTCAAAATACAGGCCCAAAACATGCTGAAAATCGATATTTTAGGTGCCCAAAGTCAATATATGCATGTATCTTCTCTACCCGTTCATATCTCAAATTCAGGCTCAAAACACCCGAAAATTCGATATTTTGGGGTCCCAGAAGCGATCTGTACATGCCTACTCAGATGCAGGCCCAAAACATGCTGAAAGTCGATATTTTAAGAGCCCAAAGTCAACATGTGTATGCATCTTCTGCACTCGTTTATATCTCAAATTCAACCTCAAAACACCCGAAAATTCGATAATTTTTGGTCCCAGAAGCGATATGTACATGTCTAGTCAGTGCTAGAGTATTTTCAAAATACAGGCCCAAAACATGCTGAAAATCGATATTTTAGGTGCCCAAAGTCAATATGTGCATGCATCTTCTGTACCCGTTTATATCTCAAATTCAGGCTCAAAACACCCGAAAATTCGGTATTTTTGGGTCCTAGAAGCGATCTGTACATCCCTACTCCTAGTTAGAATGTTTTCAAGATATAGACCCAAAACATGCTCAAAATCGATATTTTAGGTGCCCAAAATTCGATATGTAGATGCATCTTCTGTACCCGTTTATATCACAAATTCAGGCTCCAAACACCCGAAAATTCGATATTTTGGGGTCCCAGAAGTGATCTGTACATGCCTAATTAGTGCTAGAATATTTTCAAAATATAGGCCCAAAACATGCTAAAAATCGATATTTTAGGTGCCCAAAGTCGATATCTCAAATTCAGGCCCAAAACACCCGAAAATACGATATTTTGGGGTCCCAGAGGCGAACTGTACATCCCTACTCCGTGTTAGAGTATTTTCAAAATACAGGCCCAAAACATGCTGAAAATCGATATTTTAGGTGCCCAAATTCAATATGTGCATGCATCTTCTCTACCCGTCTATATCTCAAATTCAGGCTCAAAACACCCGAAAGTTCGATATTTTGGGGTCCCAGAAGCGATCTGTACATGCCTACTTAGATGCAGGCCCAAAACATGCTGAAAATCGATATTTTAGGTACCCAAAGTCAACATGTGTATGCATCTTCTGCACTCGTTTATATCTCAAATTCAACCTCAAAACACCCGAAAATTCGATAATTTTGGGTCGCAGAAGCGATCTGTACATGTCCAGTAAGTGCTAGAATGTTTTCAAAATATAGGCTCAAAACATGCTAAAAATCGATATTTTAAGTGTACAAAGTCGATATGTGCATGCATCTTCTGTACCCGTTTATATCTCAAATTCAGGCTCAAAACACCCGAAAATTCGATATTTTGGGGTCCCAGAAGCGATCTGTACTTGCCTACTCCGTGTTAGAGTATTTTCAAAATACAGGCCCAAAACAAGCTGAAAATCGATATTTTAGGTGATCAAAATCAATATGTGTATGCATCTTCTGCACCCGTTTATATCCCAAATTCAACCTCAAAACACCCGAAAATTCGATATTTTTGGGTCCTAGAAGCGATCTGTACATGTCTAGTCAGTGCTGGAATGTTTTCAAAATATAGGCTCAAAACATGCTAAAAATCGATATTTTAAGTGTCCAAAATCGGTATGTGTATGCATCATCTGTACCCGTTTATATCTCAAATTCAGGCTCAAAACACCTGAAAATTCGATATTTTGGGGTCCCAGAAGTGATCTGTACATGCCTACTCAGATGCAGGCCCAAAACATGCTGAAAATCGATATTTTAGGTGCCCAAGGTCAACATGTGTATGCATCTTCTGCACTCGTTTACATCTCAAATTCAACCTCAAAACACCCGAAAATTCGATAATTTTGGGTCCCAGAAGCGATCTGTACATGTCTAGTCAGTGCTAGAATGTTTTCAAAATATAGGCTCCAAACGTGCTAAAAATCGATATTTTAAGTGTCCAAAGTCGATATGTGCATGCATCTTCTGTACCCGTTTATATCTCAAATTCAAGCTCAAAACACCCAAAAATTCGATATTTTTGGGTCCCAGAAGCGATCTGTACATGCCTACTCCTAGATAGAGTATTTTCAAAATAAAGGCTAAAAACATGCTGAAAATCGATATTTTAGGTGACCAAAGTCAATATGTGCATGCATCTTCTGTACCCGTTTATATCTCAAATTCAGGCTCAAACCACCCGAAAATTCAGTATTTTTGGGTCCTAGAAGCGATCTGTACATCCCTACTCCTAGTTAGAATGTTTTCAAGATACTGACCCAAAACATGCTCAAAATCGATATTTTAGTTGCCCAAAAGTCGATATGTGTATGCATCTTCTGCACCCGTTTATATCCCAAATTTAACCTCAAAACACCCGAAAATTCGATATTTTTGGTTCCCAGAAGCAATATGTACATCCCTACTCCTAGTTAGAATGTTTTCAATATACAGACCCAAAACATGCTCAAAATCGATAATTTAGGTGCCCAAAAGTCGATATGTGCATGCATCTTCTGTACCCGTTTATATCTCAAATTTAGGCTTAAAGCACCCGAAAATTCGGTATTTTTTGGGTCCCAGAAGCGATCTGTACATGCCTACTCAGTGCTAGAATGTTTACAAAACATAGGCACAAAACATGATAATAATCGATATTTTAAGTGTCCCAAGTCGATATGTGCATGCATCATCTGTACCCTTTTATATCTCAAATTAAGGCTCAAAACACCCGAAAATTCGATATTTTGGGGTCACAGAAGTGATCTGTACATGCCTACTTAGTTTTAGAATATTTTAAAAATATAGGCCCAAAACATGCTAAAAATCGATATTTTAGGTGCCCAAAGTCGATATCTCAAATTCAGGCCCAAAACACCCAAAAATTCGATATTTTGGGGTCCCAGAAGCGATCTGTACTTGCCTACTCCGTGTTAGAGTATTTTCAAAATACAGGCCCAAAACAAGCTGAAAATCGATATTTTAGGTGACCAAAGTCAATATGTGTATGCATCTTCTGCACCCGTTTGTATCCCAAATTCAACCTCAAAACACCCGAAAATTTGATATTTTTGGGTTCAGAAGCGATCTGTACATGCCTACTCAGTGCTAGAATGTTTTCAAAATATAGGCTCAAAACATGCTAAAAATCGATAGTTTAAGTGTACAAAGTCGATATGTGCATGCATCTTCTGTACCCGTTTATATCTCAAATTCAGGCTAAAAACACCAAAAAATTCGATATTTTTGGGTCCCAGAAGCCATTTGTACATGCCTACTACTAGTTAGAGTATTTTCAAAATACAGGCCCAAAACATGCTAAAAATCGATATTTTAGGTTCTCAAAGTCAATATGTGAATGCATCTTCTGTATCCGTTTATATCTCAAATTCAGGCTCAAAACACCTGAAAATTCGATATTTTTGGGTCCCAGAAGCGATCTGTACATGCATACTCCGTGTTAGAGTATTTTCAATATACAGGCCCAAAACATACTGAAAATCGATCTCTTAGGTGCCCAAAAGTCGATATGTGGATGCATCTTCTGTACCCGTTTATATCTCAAATTCAGGCTCAAAACACCCGAAAATTCAAAATTTTGGGGTCCCAGAAGCGATCTGTACTTGCCTACTTCGTGTTAGAGTAGTTTCAAAATACAGGCCAAAAACAAGCTGAAAATCGATATTTTAGGTGACCAAAGTCGATATGTGCATGCATCTTCTGCACCCGTTTGTATCCCAAATTCAACCTCAAAACACCCGAAAATTCGATATTTTTGGGTCCCAGAAGCGATCTGTACATGCCTACTCAGTGCTAGAATGTTTTCAAATTATTGGCTCAAAACATGCTAAAAATTGATATTTTAAGTGTCCAAAGTCGATATGGGCATGCATCATCGGTACCCGTTTATATCTCAAATTCAGGCTTAAAACACCCGAAAATTCGATTTTTTGGGGTCCCAGAAGTGATCTGTACATGCCTACTTAGTGCTAGAATATTTTCAAATTATAGGCCCAAATCATGCTAAAAATTGATATTTTAGGTGCCTAAAGTCAATATCTCAAATTCAGGCCCAAAACACCCGAAAATTCGATATTTTGGGGTCCCAGAAGCGAACTGTACATGCCTACTCCGTGTTCGAGTATTTTCAAAATACAGGCGCAAAACATACTCAAAATCGATTTTTTTGGTGCCCAAAAGTAGATATGTGCATGCATCTTCTGTACCCGTTTATATCTCAAATTCAGGCTCCAAATACCCGAAAATTCGATATTTTGGGGTCCCAGAAGCGATATGTACATGCCTACTCAGATGCAGGCCCAAAACATGCTGAAAATCGATATTTTAGGTGCCCAAAGTCAACATGTGTATGCATCTTCTGCACTCGTTTAAATCTCAAATTCAGGCTCAAAACACCCGAAAATTCGGTGTTTTTGGGTCCTTGAAGCGATGTGTACATCCCTACTCCTAGTTAGAATGTTTTCAAGATACAGACCCAAAACATGCTCAAAATCGATATTTTAGGTGCCCAAAAGTCGATATGTACATGCATCTTCTGTACCCGTTTATATCTCAAATTCAGGCTCAAAACACCCGAAAATTCGATATATTGGGGTCCCAGAAGCGATCTGTACATACCTAGTCAGTGCTAGAATATTTTCAAAATATAGGCCCAAAACATGCTAAAAATCGATATTTTAGGTGCCCAAAGTCGATATCTCAAATTCAGGCCCAAAACACCCAAAAATTCAATCTTTTTGGGTCCCAGAAGCGATCTGTACATGCCTACTCTGTGTTAGAGTATTTTCAATATTCAGGCCCAAAACATACTGAAAATTGATCTTTTAGGTGCCCAAAAGTCGATATGTGCATGTATCTTCTGTACCCGTTTATATCTCAAATTCAACCTCAAAACACCCGAAAATTCGATATTTTTGGGTCCCAGAAGCGATCTGTACATGCCTACTCCGTGTTAGAGTATTTTCAAAATTCAGGCCCAAAACATACTGAAAATCGATATTTTAGGTGCCCAAAGTCGATATCTCAAATTCAGGCCTAAAACACCCAAAAACTCGATATTTTGGGGTCCCAGAAGCGATCTGTACATGCCTACTCCGTGTTAGAGTATTTTCAAAATATAGGCTTAAAACATACTAAAAATCGATATTTTAAGTGTCCAAAGTCGATATGTGCATCCATTTTCTGTACCCGTTTATATCTCAAATTCAGGCTCAAAACACCGGAAAATTCGGTATTTTTGGGTCCTAGAAGCGATTTGTACTTGTCTACTCCTAGTTAGAATTTTTTCAAGATACAGACCCAAAACATGCTCAAAATCGATATTTTAGGTGCCCAAAAGTCGATATGTGCATGAATCTTCAGTACCTGTTTATATCTCAAATTCAGGCTCAAAACACCCGAAAAATCGGTATTTTTGGGTCCTAAAAGCGATTTGTACATGCCTACTCCTAGTTAGAATGTTTTCAAGATACAGACCCAAAACATGCTCAAAATCGATATTTTAGGTGCCCAAAAGTCGATATGTGAATGCATCTTCAGTACTTGTTTATATCTCAATTTCAGACTCAAAACACCGGAAAATTCGATATTTTTAGTTCCCAGAAGCGATATGTACATGCCTACTCCGTGTTACAGTATTTTCAAAATACAGGCCCAAAACATGCTGAAAACCGATATTTTAGGTGCCCTCAGTCAATATGTGCATGCATTTTTTGTACCCGTTTATATCTCAAATTCAGGCTCAAAACACCCGAAAATTCGATATTTTGGGGTCCCAGAAGCGATATGTACATGCCTACTCAGTGCTAGAATTTTTTCAAAATATAGGCTCAAAACATGCTAAAAATCGATATTTTAATTGTCCAAAGTCGATATGTGCATGCATCTTCTGTACCCGTTTATATCTCAGAATCAGGCTCAAAACACCCGAAAATTCGGTATTTTTGGGTCCTAGAAGCGATTTGTACATGCCTACTCCTAGTTAGAATGTTTTCAAGTTACAGACCCAAAACATGCTCAAAATCGATATTTTAGGTGCCCAAAAGTCGATATGTGCATCATCTTCAGTACCTGTTTATATCTCAAATTCAGGCTCAAAACACCCGAAAATTCGATATTTTGGGGTCCCAGAAGCGATCTGTACATGCCTACTCAGTACTAGAATGTTTTCAAAATATAGGCTCAAAACATGCTAAAAATCGATATTTTAAGTGTCCAAAGTCGATATGTGAATGCATCTTCTATACCCATTTATATCTCAAATTCAGGCTCAAAACACCCGAAAATTCGATATTTTGAGGTCCCAGAAGTTATCTGTACACGCCTACTTAGTGCTAGAATATTTTCAAAATATAGGCCCAAAACATGCTAAATATCGATATTTTAGGTGCCCAAGGTCGATATATCAAATTCAGGCCCAAAACACCTGAAAATTCGATATTTTAGGGTCTCAGAAGCGATCTGTACATGCCTACTCCGTGTTAGAGTATTTTCAATATACAGGCCCAAAACATACTGAAAATCGATCTTTTAGGTGCCCAAAAGTCGATATGTGGATGCATCTTCTGTACCTGTTTATATCCCAAATTCAACCTCAAAACACCCGAAAATTCGATATTTTGGTGTCCCAGAAGCGATCTGTACATGCCTACTCAGTGCTAGAATATTTTCAAAATATAGGCCCAAAACATGCTAAAAATCGATATTTTAGGTGCCCAAAGTCGATATATCAAATTCAAGCCCAAAATACCCGAAAATTCGATATTTTGGAGTCTCAGAAGCGATCTGTACATGCCTACTCAGTGCTAGAATATTCTCAAAATATAGGCCCAAAACATGCTAAAAATCGATATTTTTTGTGCCCAAAGTCGATATCTCAAATTTAGGACCAAAACACCCCAAAATTCGATATTTTGGGGTCCTAGAAGCGATCTGTACATGCCTACTCCGTGATAGAGTATTTTCAAAATACGGGCCTAAAACATACAGAAAATCGATATTTTAGGTGCCCAAAAGTCGATATGTGGATGCATCTTCAGTACCCGTTTATATCCCAAATTCAACCTCAAAACATCCGAAAATTCAATATTTTTGGGTCCCAGAAGCGATCTGTACATGCCTACTCAGTACTAGAATATTTTCAAAATATAGGCTCAAAACATGCTAAAAATCGATATTTTAAGTGTCCAAAGTCGAAATCTCAAATTCACGCTCAAAACACCCGAAAATTCGATATTTTGGGGTCCCAGAAGCGAACTGTACATGCCTACTCCGTGTTAGAGTATTTTCAAAATACAGGCCCAAAACATACTAAAAATCGATCTATTAGGTGCCCAAAAGTCGATATTTGCATGCATCTTCTGTACCCGTTTATATCTCAAATTCAGGCTCTTAACACCCGAAAATTTGATATTTTGGGGTCCCAGAAGCGATCTGTACATGCCTACTCAGATACAGACCCAAAACATGCTGAAAATCGATATTTTAGGTGCCCAAAGTCAATATGTGTATGCATCTTCTGCACTCGTTTATATCCCAAATTCAACCTCAAAACACCCGAAAATTCGGTATTTTTGGGTCCTAGAAGCGATCTGTACATGCCTACTCCTAGTTAGAATGTTTTCAAGATACAGACCCAAAACATGCTCAAAATCGATATTTTAGGTGCCCAAAAGTCGATATGTGCATGCACATTCTGTACTCGTTTATATCTCAAATTCAGGCTCCAAACACCCGAAAATTCTATATTTTGGGGTCCCAGAAGCGATCTGTACATGCCTACTCAGTAATAGATTATTTTTAAAATATAGGCCCAAAACATGCTAAAAATCGATATTTTAGGTGCCCAAAGTCGATATCACAAATTCACGTCCAAAAACACCCGAAAATTCGATATTTTGGGGTCCCAGAAGCGATCTGTACTTGCCTACTCCGTGTTAGTGTATTTTCAAAATACAGGCCCAAAACATGCTGAAAATTGATATTTTAGGTGACCAAAGTTAATATGTGTATGCATCCCAAATTCAACCTCAAAATACCCGAAAATTCGATATTTTTGGGTCCCAGAAGCGATCTGTACATGCCTACTCAATGCTAGAATTTTTTCAAAATATAGGCTCAAAACATGCTAAAAATCGATATTTTAATTGTCCAAAGTCGATATGTGCATGCATCTTCTGTACCCGTTTATATCTCAAATTCAGGCTCAAAACACCCGAAAATTCAATATTTTTGGGTCCTAGAAGCGATTTGTACATGCCTACTCCTAGTTAGAATGTTTTCAAGTTACAGACCCAAAACATGCTCAAAATCGATATTTTAGGTGCCCAAAAGTCTATATGTGCATGCATCTTCAGTACCTGTTTATATCTCAAATTCAGGCTCAAAACACCCGAAAATTCGATATTTTTGGGTCCTAGAAGCAATCTGTATATGCCTACTCAGTGCTAGAATATTTTCAAAATATAGGCCCAAAACATGCTAAAAATCGATATTTTAGGTGCTCAAAGTCAATATCTCAAATTCGGGCCCAAAACACCCGAAATTTCGATATTTTGGGGTCCCTGAAGCGATCTGTACATGCTTACTCCGTGTTAGAGTATTTTCAAAATGCAGGCCAAAAACATACAGAAAATCGATATTTTAGGTGCCCAAAAGTCGATATGTGGATGCATCTTCTGTACCCGTTTATATCCCAAATTCAACCTTAAAACATCCGAAAATCCGATATTTTTGTGTCCCTGAAGCGATCTGTACATGCCTACTCAGTACTAGAATGTTTTCAAAATATAGGCTCAAAACATGCTAAAAATCGATATTTTAAGTGTCCAAAGTCGATATGTGCATGCATCTTCTATACCCATTTATATCTCAAATTCAGGCTCAAAACACCCGAAAATTCAATATTTTGGGGTCCCAGAAGTGATCTGTACACGCCTGCTTGGTGCTAGAATATTTTCAAAATATAGGCCCAAAACATGCTAAATATCGATATTTTAGGTGCCCAAAGTCGATATATGAAATTCAGGCCCAAAACACCCGAAAATTCGATATTTTGGGGTCTCAGAAGCGATCTGTACATGCCTACTCCGTGTTAGAGTATTTTCAAAATACAGGTCCAAAACATACTGAAAATCGATCTTTTAGGTGCCCAAAAGTCGATATGTGGATGCATCTTCTGTACCTGTTTATATCCCAAATTCAACCTCAAAACACCCGAAAATTCGATATTTTAGTGTCCCAGAAGCGATCTGTACATGCCTACTCAGTGCTAGAATATTTTCAAAATATAGGCCCAAAACATGCTAAAAATCGAAATTTAGGTGCCCAAAGTCAATATATCAAATTCAAGCCCAAAATACCCGAAAATTCGATATTTTGGAGTCTCAGAAGCGATCTGTACATGCCTACTCCGTGTTAGAGTATTTTCAATATACAGGCCCAAAACATACTAAAAATCGATCTTTTAGGTGCCCAAAAGTCGATATTTGGATGCATCTTCTGTACCCGTTTATATCCCAAATTCAACCTCAAAACACCCGAAAATTCGATATTTTGGGGTCCCAGAAGCGATCTGTACATGCCTACTCCGTGATAGAGTATTTTCAAAATACGGGCCTAAAACATACAGAAAATCGATATTTTAGGTGCCCAAAAGTCGATATGTGGATGCATCTTCAGTACCCGTTTATATCCCAAATTCAACCTCAAAACACCCGAAAATTCGATATTTTAGTGTCCCAGAAGCGATCTGTACATGCCTACTCAGTGCTAGAATATTTTCAAAATATAGGCCCAAAACATGCTAAAAATCGAAATTTAGGTGCCCAAAGTCAATATATCAAATTCAAGCCCAAAATACCCGAAAATTCGATATTTTGGAGTCTCAGAAGCGATCTGTACATGCCTACTCCGTGTTAGAGTATTTTCAATATACAGGCCCAAAACATACTAAAAATCGATCTTTTAGGTGCCCAAAAGTCGATATTTGGATGCATCTTCTGTACCCGTTTATATCCCAAATTCAACCTCAAAGCACCCGAAAATTCGATATTTTGGGGTCCCAGAAGCGATCTGTACATGCCTACTCCGTGATAGAGTATTTTCAAAATACGGGCCTAAAACATACAGAAAATCGATATTTTAGGTGCCCAAAAGTCGATATGTGCATACATCTTCTGTACTCGTTTCAATCTCAAATTCAGGCTCTAAACACCAGAAAATTCGATATTTTGGGGTCCCAGAAGCGATCTGTACATGCATACTCAGTGCTAGATTATTTTCAAAATATAGGTCCAAAACATGCTAAAAATCGATAATTTAGGTGCCCAAAGTCGATATCACAAATTCAAGCCCAAAACACCCGAAAATTCGATATTTTGGGGTCCCAGAAGCCCAGAAGCGATCTGTACATGCCTACTCCGTGTTAGAGTATTTTCAATATATAGGCCCAAAACATACTAAAAATCGATCTTTTAGGTGCCCAAAAGTCGATATGTGGATGCATCTTCAGTACCCGTTTATATCCCAAATTCAACCTCAAAACATCCGAAAATTCAATATATTTGGGTCCCAGAAGCTATCTGTACATGCCTACTCAGTACTTGAATATTTTCAAAATATAGGCTCAAAACATGCTAAAAATCGATATTTTAAGTGTCCAAAGTCGAAATCTCAAATTCAGGTTCAAAACAACAGAAAATTCGATATTTTGGGGTCCCAGAAGCGAACTGTACATGCCTACTCCGTGTTAGAGTATTTTCAAAATACAGGCCCAAAACATACTAAAAATCGATCTATTAGGTGCCCAAAAGTCGATATGTGCATGCATCTTCTGTACCCGTTTATATCCCAAATTCAACCTCAAAACATCCGAAAATTCAATATATTTGGGTCCCAGAAGCTATCTGTACATGCCTACTCAGTACTAGAATATTTTCAAAATATAGGCTCAAAACATGCTAAAAATCGATATTTTAAGTGTCCAAAGTCGAAATCTCAAATTCAGGTTCAAAACACCCGAAAATTCGATATTTTGGGGTCCCAGAAGCGAACTGTACATGCCTACTCCGTGTTAGAGTATTTTCAAAATACAGGCCCAAAACATACTAAAAATCGATCTATTAGGTGCCCAAAAGTCGATATGTGCATGCATCTTCTGTACCCGTTTATATCTCAAATTCATTCTCTAAACACCCAAAAATTCGATATTTTGGGGTCCCAGAAGCGATCTGTACATGCCTACTCAGATGCAGACCCAAAACATGCTGAAAATCGATATTTTAGGTGCCCAAAGTCAATATGTGTATGCATCTTCTGCACTCGATTATATCCCAAATTCAACCTCAAAACACCCTAAAATTCGGTATTTTTGGGTCCTAGAAGCGATCTGTACATGCCTACTCCTAGTTAGAATGTTTTCAAGATACAGACCCAAAACATGCTCAAAATCGATATTTTAGGTGCCCAAAAGTCGATATGTGCATGCATCATCTGTACTCGTTTATATCTCAAATTCAGGCTCCAAACACCCGAAAATTCGATATTTTAGGGTCCCAGAAGCGATCTGTACATTCCTACTCAGTGCTAGATTATTTTCAAAATA
The DNA here is from genome assembly GCA_033782935.1 of Petrolisthes cinctipes. Classification (NCBI taxonomy): domain Eukaryota; kingdom Metazoa; phylum Arthropoda; class Malacostraca; order Decapoda; family Porcellanidae; genus Petrolisthes; species Petrolisthes cinctipes. The sequence continues at coordinate 1,129,895 of JAWQEG010000068.1, forward strand.
TAGGCCCAAAACATGCTAAAAATCGACATTTTAAGTGTCCAAAGTCGATATGTGCATTCATCTTCTGTACCCGTTTATATCTCAAATTCAGGCTAAAAACACCCGAAAATTCGATATTTTGGGGTCCCAGAAGTGATCTGTACTTGCATACTCCGTGTTAGAGTATTTTCAATATACAGGACCAAAACATACTAAAAATCGATCTTTTAGGTGCCCAAAAGTCGATATGTGGATGCATCTTCTGTACCTGTTTATATCCCAAATTCAACATCAAAACACCCGAAAATTCGATATTTTGGGATCCCAGAAGCGATCTGTACATGCCTACTCAGTGCTAGAATATTTTCAAAATATAGTGCCAAAACATGCTAAAAATCGATATTTTAAGTGCCCAAAGTCGATATATCAAATTCAGGCCCAAAAACACCCGAAAATTCGATATTTTGGAGTCTCAGAAGCAATCTGTACATGCCTGCTTCGTGTTAGAGTATTTTCAATATACAGGCCCAAAACATACTGAAAATCGATCTTTTAGGTGCCCAAAAGTCGATATGTGGATGCATCTTCTGTACCCGTTTATATCTCAAATTTAGGCTCCAAACACCCGAAACTTCGATATTTTGGAGTCTCAGAAGCGATCTGTACATGCCTGCTCCTTGTTAGAGTATTTTCAATATACAGGCCCAAAACATACTGAAAATCGATCTTTTAGGTGCCCAAAAGTCGATATGTGGATGCATCTTCTGTACCCGTTTATATCTCAAATTCAGGCTCTAAACACCCGAAAATTCGATGTTTTGGGGTCCCAGAAGCTATCTGTACATGCCTACTCAGATACAGACCCAAAACATGCTGGAAATCGATATTTTAGGTGCCCAAAGTCGATATGTGTATGCATCTTCTGCACTCGTTTATATCCCAAAGTCAACCTCAAAACACCCGAAAATTCGATATTTTTGGGCCTCAGAAGCGATCTGTACATGCCTACTCAGTACTAGAATGTTTTCAAAATATAGGCTCAAAACATGCTAAAAATCGATATTTTAAGTGTCCAAAGTCGATATGTGCATGCATCTTCTATACCCATTTATATCTCAAATTCAGGCTCAAAACACCCGAAAATTCAATATTTTGGGGTCCCAGAAGTGATCTGTACACGCCTGCTTGGTGCTAGAATATTTTCAAAATATAGGCCCAAAACATGCTAAATATCGATATTTTAGGTGCCCAAAGTCGATATATGAAATTCAGGCCCAAAACACCCGAAAATTCGATATTTTGGGGTCCCAGAAGCGATCTGTACATGCCTACTCCGTGTTAGAGTATTTTCAAAATACAGGTCCAAAACATACTGAAAATCGATCTTTTAGGTGCCCAAAAGTCGATATGTGGATGCATCTTCTGTACCTGTTTATATCCCAAATTCAACCTCAAAACACCCGAAAATTCGATATTTTAGTGTCCCAGAAGCGATCTGTACATGCCTACTCAGTGCTAGAATATTTTCAAAATATAGGCCCAAAACATGCTAAAAATCGAAATTTAGGTGCCCAAAGTCAATATATCAAATTCAAGCCCAAAATACCCGAAAATTCGATATTTTGGAGTCTCAGAAGCGATCTGTACATGCCTACTCCGTGTTAGAGTATTTTCAATATACAGGCCCAAAACATACTAAAAATCGATCTTTTAGGTGCCCGAAAGTCGATATTTGGATGCATCTTCTGTACCCGTTTATATCCCAAATTCAACCTCAAAACACCCGAAAATTCGATATTTTGGGGTCCCAGAAGCGATCTGTACATGCCTACCCCGTGATAGAGTATTTTCAAAATACGGGCCTAAAACATACAGAAAATCGATATTTTAGGTGCCCAAAAGTCGATATGTGCATACATCTTCTGTACTCGTTTCAATCTCAAATTCAGGCTCTAAACACCAGAAAATTCGATATTTTGGGGTCCCAGAAGCGATCTGTACATGCATACTCAGTGCTAGATTATTTTCAAAATATAGGTCCAAAACATGCTAAAAATCGATAATTTAGGTGCCCAAAGTCGATATCACAAATTCAAGCCCAAAACACCCGAAAATTCGATATTTTGGGGTCCCAGAAGCGATCTGTACATGCCTACTCCGTGTTAGAGTATTTTCAATATATAGGCCCAAAACATACTAAAAATCGATCTTTTAGGTGCCCAAAAGTCGATATGTGGATGCATCTTCAGTACCCGTTTATATCCCAAATTCAATCTCAAAACATCCGAAAATTCAATATATTTGGGTCCCAGAAGCTATCTGTACATGCCTACTCAGTACTAGAATATTTTCAAAATATAGGCTCAAAACATGCTAAAAATCGATATTTTAAGTGTCCAAATTCGAAATCTCAAATTCAGGTTCAAATCACCCGAAAATTCGATATTTTGGGGTCCCAGAAGCGAACTGTACATGCCTACTCCGTGTTAGAGTATTTTCAAAATACAGGCCCAAAACATACTAAAAATCGATCTATTAGGTGCCCAAAAGTCGATATGTGCATGCATCTTCTGTACCCGTTTATATCTCAAATTCATTCTCTAAACACCCAAAAATTCGATATTTTGGGGTCCCAGAAGCGATCTGTACATGCCTACTCAGATGCAGACCCAAAACATGCTGAAAATCGATATTTTAGGTGCCCAAAGTCAATATGTGTATGCATCTTCTGCACTCGATTATATCCCAAATTCAACCTCAAAACACCCTAAAATTCGGTATTTTTGGGTCCTAGAAGCGATCTGTACATGCCTACTCCTAGTTAGAATGTTTTCAAGATACAGACCCAAAACATGCTCAAAATCGATATTTTAGGTGCCCAAAAGTCGATATGTGCATGCATCATCTGTACTCGTTTATATCTCAAATTCAGGCTCCAAACACCCGAAAATTCGATATTTTAGGGTCCCAGAAGCGATCTGTACATTCCTACTCAGTGCTAGATTATTTTCAAAATATAGGCCCAAAACATGCTAAAAATCGATATTTTAGGTGCCCAAAGTCGATATCACAAATTCACGCCCAAAACAACCGAAAATTCGATATTTTGGGGTCCCAGAAGCGATCTGTACTTGCCTACTCCGTGTTAGAGTATTTTAATAATACAGGCCCAAAACATGCTGAAAATCGATATTTTAGGTGACCAAAGTCAATATGAGTATGCATCTTCTGCACCCGTTTATATCCCAAATTCAACCTCAAAACAACCGAAAATTCGATATTTTTGGGTCCCAGAAGCGATCTGTACATGCCTACTCAGTGCTAGAATGTTTTCAAAATATAGGCTCAAAACATGCTAAAAATCGACATTTTAAGTGTCCAAAGTCGATATGTGCATTCATCTTCTGTACCCGTTTATATCTCAAATTCAGGCTCAAAACACCCGAAAATTCGATATTTTGGGGTCCCAGAAGTGATCTGTACATGCATACTCCGTGTTAGAGTATTTTCAATATACAGGACCAAAACATACTAAAAATCGATCTTTTAGGTGCCCAAAAGTCGATATGTGGATGCATCTTCTGTACCTGTTTATATCCCAAATTCAACATCAAAACACCCGAAAATTCGATATTTTGGGATCCCAGAAGCGATCTGTACATGCCTACTCAGTGCTAGAATATTTTCAAAATATAGTGCCAAAACATGCTAAAAATCGATATTTTAAGTGCCCAAAGTCGATATATCAAATTCAGGCCCAAAAACACCCGAAAATTCGATATTTTGGAGTCTCAGAAGCAATCTGTACATGCCTGCTTCGTGTTAGAGTATTTTCAATATACAGGCCCAAAACATACTGAAAATCGATCTTTTAGGTGCCCAAAAGTCGATATGTGGATGCATCTTCTGTACCCGTTTATATCTCAAATTTAGGCTCCAAACACCCGAAACTTCGATATTTTGGAGTCTCAGAAGCGATCTGTACATGCCTGCTCCGTGTTAGAGTATTTTCAATATACAGGCCCAAAACATACTGAAAATCGATCTTTTAGGTGCCCAAAAGTCGATATGTGGATGCATCTTCTGTACCCGTTTATATCTCAAATTCAGGCTCTAAACACCCGAAAATTCGATGTTTTGGGGTCCCAGAAGCTATCTGTACATGCCTACTCAGATACAGACCCAAAACATGCTGGAAATCGATATTTTAGGTGCCCAAAGTCGATATGTGTATGCATCTTCTGCACTCGTTTATATCCCAAAGTCAACCTCAAAACACCCGAAAATTCGATATTTTTGGACCTCAGAAGCGATCTGTACATGCCTACTCAGTGCTAGAATGTTTTCAAAATAAAGGCTCAAAACATGCTAAAAATCGACATTTTAAGTGTCCAAAGTCAATATGTGCAAGCATCTTCTGTACCCGTTTATATCTCAAATTCAGGCTCAAAACACACGAAAATTCGGTATTTTTGGGTCCTAGAAGCGATCTGTACATGCCTACTCCTAGTTAGAATGTTTTCAAAATAAAGGCTTAAAACATGCTAAAAATCGATATTTTAAGTTTCCAAAGTTGATATGTGCATGCATCTTCTGTACCTGTTTATATCCCAAATTCAACCTCAAAACACCCGAAAATTCGATATTTTGGTGTTCCAGAAGCGATCTGTACATGCCTACTCAGTGCTAGAATATTTTCAAAATATAGGCCCAAAACATGCTAAAAATCGATATTTTAGGTGCCCAAAGTCGATATATCAAATTCAAGCCCAAAATACCCGAAAATTCGATATTTTGGAGTCTCAGAAGCGATCTGTACATGCCTACTCCGTGTTAGAGTATTTTCAATATACAGGCCCAAAACATACTAAAAATCGATCTTTTAGGTGCCCAAAAGTCGATATTTGGATGCATCTTCTGTACCCGTTTATATCCCAAATTCAACCTCAAAACACCCGAAAATCCGATATTTTGGGGTCCCAGAAGCGATCTGTACATGCCTACTCAGTGCTAGAATATTCTCAAAATTTAGGCCCAAAACATGTTAAAAATCGATATTTTAGGTGCCCAAAGTCGATATCTCAAATTTAGGACCAAAACACCCCAAAATTCGATATTTTGGGGTCCCAGAAGCGATCTGTACATGCCTACTCCGTGATAGAGTATTTTCAAAATACGGGCCTAAAACATACAGAAAATCGATTTTTTAGGTGCCCAAAAGTCGATATGTGGATGCATCTTCTGTACCCGTTTATATCCCAAATTCAACCTCAAAACATCCGAAAATTCAATATTTTTGGGTCCCTGAAGCGATCTGTACATGCCTACTCCTAGTTAGAATGTTTTCAAGATACAGACCCAAAACATGCTCAAAATCGATATTTTAGGTGCACAAAAGTCGATATGTGCATGCATCTTCTGTACTCGTTTATATCTGAAATTCAGGCTCCAAACACCCGAAAATTCGATATTTTGGGGTCCCAGAAGCGATCTGTACATGCCTACTCAGTGATAGATTATTTTTAAAATATAGGCCCAAAACATGCTAAAAATCGATATTTTAGGTGCCCAAAGTCGATATCACAAATTCACGCCCAAAACACCCGAAAATTCGATATTTTGGGGTCCCAGAAGCGATCTGTACTTGCCTACTCCGTGTTAGTGTATTTTCAAAATACAGGCCCAAAACATGCTGAAAATTGATATTATAGGTGACCAAAGTCAATATGTGTATGCATCCCAAATTCAACCTCAAAATACCCGAAAATTCGATATTTTTGGGTCCCAGAAGCGATCTGTACATGCCTACTCAGTGCTAGAATTTTTTCAAAATATAGGCTCAAAACATGCTAAAAATCGATATTTTAATTGTCCAAAGTCGATATGTGCATGCATCTTCTGTACCCGTTTATATCTCAAATTCAGGCTCAAAACACCCGAAAATTCAATATTTTTGGGTCCTAGAAGCGATTTGTACATGCCTACTCCTAGTTAGAATGTTTTCAAGTTACAGACCCAAAACATGCTCAAAATCGATATTTTAGGTGCCCAAAAGTCGATATGTGCATGCATCTTCAGTACCTGTTTATATCTCAAATTCAGGCTCAAAACACCCGAAAATTCGATATTTTTGGGTCCTAGAAGCAATCTGTATATGCCTACTCAGTGCTAGAATATTTTCAAAATATAGGCCCAAAACATGCTAAAAATCGATATTTTAGGTGCTCAAAGTCAATATCTCAAATTCAGGCCCAAAACACCCGAAATTTCGATATTTTGGGGTCCCTGAAGCGATCTGTACATGCCTACTCCGTGTTAGAGTATTTTCAAAATGCAGGCCAAAAACATACAGAAAATCGATATTTTAGGTGCCCAAAAGTCGATATGTGGATGCATCTTCTGTACCCGTTTATATCCCAAATTTAACCTTAAAACATCCGAAAATCCGATATTTTTGTGTCCCTGAAGCGATCTGTACATGCCTACTCAGTACTAGAATGTTTTCAAAATATAGGCTCAAAACATGCTAAAAATCGATATTTTAAGTGTCCAAAGTCGATATGTGCATGCATCTTCTATACCCATTTATATCTCAAATTCAGGCTCAAAACACCCGAAAATTCGATATTTTGGGGTCCCAGAAGCGATCTGTACATGCCTACTCAGTACTAGAATATTTTCAAAATATAGGCTCAAAACATGCTAAAAATCGATATTTTAAGTGTCCAAAGTCGAAATCTCAAATTCAGGTTCAAAACACCCGAAAATTCGATATTTTGGGGTCCCAGAAGCGAACTGTACATGCCTACTCCGTGTTAGAGTATTTTCAAAATACAGGCCCAAAACATACTAAAAATCGATCTATTAGGTGCCCAAAAGTCGATATGTGCATGCATCTTCTGTACCCGTTTATATCTCAAATTCATTCTCTAAACACCCAAAAATTCGATATTTTAAGGTCCCAGAAGCGATCTGTACATGCCTACTCAGATGCAGACCCAAAACATGCTGAAAATCGATATTTTAGGTGCCCAAAGTCAATATGTGTATGCATCTTCTGCACTCGATTATATCCCAAATTCAACCTCAAAACACCCGAAAATTTGGTATTTTTGGGTCCTAGAAGCGATCTGTACATGCCTACTCCTAGTTAGAATGTTTTCAAGATACAGACCCAAAACATGCTCAAAATCGATATTTTAGGTGCCCAAAAGTCGATATGTGCATGCATCTTCTGTACTCGTTTATATCTCAAATTCAGGCTCCAAACACCCGAAAATTCGATATTTTAGGGTCCCAGAAGCGATCTGTACATTCCTACTCAGTGCTAGATTATTTTCAAAATATAGGCCCAAAACATGCTAAAAATCGATATTTTCGGTGCCCAAAGTCGATATCACAAATTCACGCCCAAAACACCCGAAAATTTGATATTTTGGGGTCCCAGAAGCGATCTGTACTTGCCTACTCCGTGTTAGAGTATTTTCATAATACAGGCCCAAAACATGCTGAAAATCGATATTTTAGGTGACCAAAGTCAATATGTGTATGCATCTTCTGCACCCGTTTATATCCCAAATTCAACCTCAAAACATCCGAAAATTCGATATTTTTGGGTCCCAGAAGCGATCTGTACATGCCTACTCAGTGCTAGAATGTTTTCAAAATATAGGCTCAAAACATGCTAAAAATCGACATTTTAAGCGTCCAAAGTCGATATGTGCATTCATCTTCTGTACCCGTTTATATCTCAAATTCAGGCTCAAAACACCCGAAAATTCGATATTTTGGGGTCCCAGAAGTGATCTGTACATGCATACTCCGTGTTAGAGTATTTTCAATATACAGGCCCAAAACATACTAAAAATCGATCTTTTAGGTGCCCAATAGTCGATATGTGGATGCATCTTCTGTACCTGTTTATATCCCAAATTCAACCTCAAAACACCCGAAAATTCGATATTTTGGGATCCCAGAAGCGATCTGTACATGCCTACTCAGTGCTAGAATATTTTCAAAATTTAGGCCCAAAACATGCTAAAAATCGATATTTTAGGTGCCCAAAGTCGATATATCAAATTCAGGCCCAAAAACACCCGAAAATTCGATATTTTGGAGTTTCAGAAGCAATCTGTACATGCCTTCTCCGTGTTAGAGTATTTTCAATATACAGGCCCAAAACATACTGAAAATCGATCTTTTAGGTGCCCAAAAGTCGATATGTGGATGCATCTTCTGTACCCGTTAATATCTCAAATCTAGGCTCCAAACACCCGAAAATTCGATATTTTGGAGTCTCAGAAGCGATCTGTACATGCCAGCTCCGTGTTAGAGTATTTTCAATATACAGGCCCAAAACATACTGAAAATCGATCTTTTAGGTGCCCAAAAGTCGATATGTGGATGCATCTTCTGTACCCGTTTATATCTCAAATTCAGGCTCTAAACACCCGAAAATTCGATGTTTTGGGGTCCCTGAAGCTATCTGTACATGCCTACTCAGTGCTAGAATATTTTCAAAATATAGGCCCAAAACATGCTAAAAATCGATATTTTAGGTGCCCAAAGTCGATATATCAACTTCAGGCCCAAAACACCCGAAAATTCGATATTTTGGAGTCTCAGAAGCGATCTGTACATGCCTGCTTCGTGTTAGAGTATTTTCAATATACAGGCCCAAAACATACTGAAAATCGATCTTTTAGGTGCCCAAAAGTCGATATGTGGATGCATCTTCTGTACCCGTTTATATCTCAAATTTAGGTTCCAAACACCCGAAAATTCGATATTTTGGGGTCCCAGAAGCGATCTGTACTTGCCTACTCCGTGTTAGAGTATTTTCAAAATATAGGCCCAAAACATGCTGAAAATCGATATTTTAGGTGACCAAAGTCAATATGTGTATAAATCTTCTGCAATCGTTTATATCCCAAATTCAACCTCAAAACACCCGAAAATTCGATATTTTTGGGTCCCAGAAGCGATCTGTATATGCCTACTCAGTGGAAGAATGTTTTCAAAATATAGGCTTAAAACATGCTAAAAATCGATATTTTAAGTGTCCAATGTCGATATGTGCATGCAACTTCTGTACCCGTTTATATCTCAAATTCAGGCTCTAAACACCCGAAAATTCGATGTTTTGGGGTCCCAGAAGCTATCTGTACATGCCTACTTAGATACAGACCCAAAACATGCTGGAAATCGATATTTTAGGTGCCCAAAGTCAATATGTGTATGCATCTTCTGCACTTGTTTATATCCCAAATTCAACCTCAAAACACCCGAAAATTCGATATTTTTGGGTCCCAGAAGCGATCTGTACATGCCTACTCAGTGCTAGAATGTTTTCAAAATAAAGGCTCAAAACATGCTAAAAATCGACATTTTAAGTGTCCAAAGTCAATATGTGCAAGCATCTTCTGTACCCGTTTATATCTCAAATTCAGGCTCAAAACACCCGAAAATTCTGTATTTTTGGGTCCTAGAAGCGATCTGTACATGCCTACTCCTAGTTAGAATGTTTTCAAAATAAAGGCTCAAAACATGCTAAAAATCGACATTTTAAGTGTCCAAAGTCAATATGTGCAAGCATCTTCTGTACCCGTTTATATCTCAAATTCAGGCTCAAAACACCCGAAAATTCGATATTTTGGGGTCCCAAAAGTGATCTGTACATGCCTACTTAGTACTAGAATATTTTCAAAATATAGGCCCAAAACATGCTAAAAATCGATATTTTAGGTGCCCAAAGTCGATATCTCAAAATCATGCTCAAAACACCCGAAAATTCGATGTTTTGGGGTCCCATAAGCGAACTGTACATGCCTACTCCGTGTTAGAGTATTTTCAAAATATAGGCCCAAAACATGCTGAAAATCGATATTTTAGGTGACCAAAGTCAATATGTGTATAAATCTTCTGTACTCGTTTATATCCCACATTCAACCTCAAAACATCCGAAAATTCGATATTTTTGGGTCCCAGAAGCGATCTGTACATGCCTACTCAGATACAGGCCCAAAACATGCTGAAAATCGATATTTTCGGTGCCCAAAGTCAATATGTGTATGCATCTTCTGCACCCGTTTATATCCCAAATTCAACCTCAAAACACCCGAAAATTCGATATTTTTGGGTCCCAGAAGCGATCTGTACATGCCTACTCCAAGTTAGAATGTTTTCAAGATACAGACCCAAAACATGCTCAAAATCGATATTTTAGGTTCTCAAAAGTCGATATGTGCATGCATCTTCAGTACCTGTTTATATGTCAAATTCAGGCTCAAAACACCTGACAATTCGATATTTTTGGGTCCCAGAAATGATCTGTACATGCCTACTCCGTGTTAGAGTATTTTCAATATACAGGCCCAAAACATACTAAAAATTGATCTTTTAGGTGCCCAAAAGTCGATATGTGGATGCATCTTCTTTACCTGTTTATATCCCAAATTCAACCTCAAAACACCCGAAAATTCGATATTTTGGGATCCCAGAAGCGATCTGTACATGCCTACTCAGTGCTAGAATATTTTCAAAATATAGGCCCAAAACATGCTAAAAATCGATATTTTAGGTGCCCAAAGTCGATATTTTTAAATTCAGGTCCAAAACACCCGAAAATTCGATATTTTGGAGTCTCAGAAGCGATCTGTCCATGCCTGCTCCGTGTTAGAGTATTTTCAATATACAGGCCCAAAACATACTGAAAATCGATCTTTTAGGTGCCCAAAAGTCGATATGTGGATGCATCTTCTGTACCCGTTTATATCTCAAATTCAGGCTCTAAACACCCGAAAATTCGATGTTTTGGGGTCCCAGAAGCGATCTGTACTTGCCTACTCCGTGTTAGAGTATTTTCATAATACAGGCCCAAAACATGCTGAAAATCGATATTTTAGGTGACCAAAGTCAATATGTGTATAAATCTTCTGCACTCGTTTATATCCCAAATTCAACCTCAAAACACCCGAAAATTCGATATTTTTGGGTCCCAGAAGCGATCTGTATATGCCTACTCAGTGGTAGAATGTTTTCAAATATAGGCTTAAAACATGCTAAAAATCGATATTTTAAGTGTCCAATGTCGATATGTGCATGCATCTTCTGTACCTGTTTATATCTCAAATTCAGGTTCTAAACACACGAAAATTCGATGTGTTGGGGTCCCAGAAGCTATCTGTACATGCCTACTCAGATACAGACCCAAAACATGCTGGAAATCGATATTTTAGGTGCCAAAAGTCAATATGTGTATGCATCTTCTGCACTCGTTTATATCCCAAATTCAACCTCAAAAAAACCGAAAATTCGATATTTTTGGGTCTCAGAAGCAATCTGTACATGCCTACTCAGTGCTAGAATGTTTTCAAAATAAAGGCTCAAAACATGCTAAAAATCGACATTTTAAGTGTCCAAAGTCAATATGTGCAAGCATCTTCTGTACCCGTTTATATCTCAAATTCAGGCTCAAAACACCCGAAAATTCAATATTTTGGGGTCCAAGAAGCGATCTGTACATGCCTATTCAGTGCTAGAATATTTTCAAAATATAGGCCCAAAATATGCAAAAAATCGATATCTTAGGTGCCCAAAGTCGATATCTCAAATTCAGGCCCAAAACACCCCAAAATTCGATATTTTGGGGTCCCAGAATCGATCTGTACATGCCTACTCCGTGTGAGAGTATTTTCAAAATACAGTCCCAAAACATACAGAAAATCGATATATTAGGTGAACAAAAGTCGATGTGTGCATGCATCTTATGTACCCGTTTATATCTCAAATTCAGGCTCAAAACACCCGAAAATTCGGTATTTTTGGGTCCTAGAAGCGATCTGTACATGCCTACTCAGTGATAGAATGTTTTCAAAATATAGGCTCAAAACATGCTAAAAATCGATATATTAAGTGTCTAAAGTCGATATGTGCATGCATCTTCTGTACCCGTTTATATCTCAAATTCAAGTTAAAAACACCCAAAAATTCGGTATTTTTGGGTCCCAGAAGTGATCTGTACATGCCTACTCCTTGTTAGAATGTTTTTAAGATACAGACCAAAAACATGCTCAAAATCGATATTTTAAATGTCCAAAGTCGATATGTAAATGCATCTTCTGTACCCGTTTATATCTCAAATTCAGGCTCAAAACACCTGAAAATTCTATATTTTGGGGTCCCAGAAGTGAACTGTACATGCCTACTTAGTGCTAGAATATTTTCAAAATAGAGGCCCAAAACATGCTAAAAATCGATATTTTAGGTGCCCAAAGTCGATATCTCAAATTCAGGCTCAAAACACCCGATAATTCGATATTTTGGGGTCCCAGAAGCGATCGGTACATGCCTATTCCGTGTTAGAGTATTTTCAATATACAGGCCCAAAACATACTGAAAATCGATCTTTTAGGTGCCCAAAAGTCGATATGTGGATGCATTTTCTGTATCCGTTTATATCTTAAATTCAGGCTCAAAACACCCGAAAATTCGATATTTTGGGGTGCCAGAAGCGATCTGTACATGCCTACTCCTAGTTAGAATGTTTTCAAGATACAGACCAAAAACATGCTCAAAATCGATATTTTACGTGCCCAAAAGTCGATATGTGTGTGCATGTTCTGTACCCATTTATATCTCAAATTCAGGCTCAAAACACCCGAAAATTCGATATTTTGGGGTCCCAGAAGCGATCTGTACTTGTCTACTCTGTGTTAGAGTATTTTCAATATACGGGCCCAAAACATGCTGAAAATCGATATTTTAGGTGACCAAAGTTTGCAATATGTGTATGCATCTTCTGCACCCGATTATATCCAAAATTCAACCTCAAAACACCCGAAAATTCGATATTTGTGGGTCCCAGAAGCGATCTGTACATGCCTTCTCAGTGCTAGAATGTTTTTAAAACATAGGCTCAAAACATGCTAAAAATCGATATTTTAAGTGTCCAAAGTCGATATGTGCATCCATCTTCTGTACCCGTTTATATCTCAAATTCAGGCTCTAAACACCCGAAAATTCGATGTTTTGGGGTCCCAGAAGCGATCTGTACATGCCTACTCAGATACAGACCCAAAACATGCTGAAAATCGATATTTTAGGTGCCCAAAGTCAATATGTGTATGCATCTTCTGCACTCGTTTATATCCCAAATTCAACCTCAAAACACCCGAAAATTCGATATTTTTGGGTCTCAGAAGCGATTTGTACATGCCTACTCAGTGCTAGAATGTTTTCAAAATAAAGGCTCAAAACAGGCTAAAAATCGATATTTTAAGTGTCCAAAGTCGATATGTGCAAGCATCTTCTGTACCCGTTTATATCTCAAATTCAGGCTCAAAACACCCGAAAATTCGGTATTTTTGGGTCCTAGAAGCGATCTGTACATGCCTACTCCTAGTTAGAATGTTTCCAAGATACAGACACAAAACATGCTCAAAATCGATATTTTAGGTGACCAAAGTCAATATGTGAATGCATCTTCAGTACCTGTTTATATCTCAAATTCAGGCTCAAAACACCCGAAAATTCGATATTTTTGGTTCCAGAAGCGATCTGTACATGCCTACTCCGTGTTAGAGTATTTTCAAAATATAGGCCGAAAACATGATAAAAATCGATATTTTAGGTGCCCAAAGTCGATATCTCAAATTCAGGCCCAAAACACCCGAAAATTCGATATTTTGGGGTCCCAGAAGCGATCTGTACATGCCTACTCCGTGTTAGAGTATTTTCAAAATACAGGCCCAAAACATACAGAAAATCGATATTTTAGGTGCCCAGAAGTCGCTATATAGCGTGCATGCATCTTCTGTACTCGTTTATATCTCGAATTCAGGCTCCAAACACCCGAAAATTCGATATTTTTGGGTCCCAGAAGCGATCTGTACATGCCTACTCAGTGCTAGAATGTTTTCAAAATATAGGCTCAAAACATGCTAAAAATCGAAATTTTAAGTGTCCAAATTCTATATGTGCATGCATCTTCTATACCCGTTTATATCTCAAATTCAGGCTCAAAACAACCGAAAATTCGATATTTTGAGGTCCCAGAAGTGATCTGTACATGCCTACTTAGTGCTAAAATATTTTCAAAATATAGGCCCAAAACATGCTAAAAATCGATATTTTAGGTGCCCAAAGTCGATATCTCAAATTCAGGCTCTAAACACCCGAAAACTCGATATTTTGGGGTCCAAGAAGCGATCTGTACATGCCTACTCAGATACAGACCCAAAACATGCTGAAAATCGATATTTTAGGTGCTCAAAGTCAATATGTGTATGCATCTTCTGCACTCGTTTATATCCCAAATTCAACCTCAAAACACCCGAAAATTCGATATTTTTGGGTCCCAGAAGCGATCTGTACATTCCTACTCAGTATTAGAGTATTTTCAAAATACAGGCCCAAAACATGCTAAAAATCGATATTTTAAGTGTCCAAAGTCGATATGTGCATGTATCTTCTGTCCCCGTTTATATCTCAAATTCAGGCTCAAAACACCCGATAATTCGGTATTTTGGGGTCCCAGAAGTGATCTGTACATGCCTACTCCTTGTTAGAATGTTTTCAATATACAGACCAAAAACATGCTCAAAATCGATATTTTACGTGCCCAAAAGTCGATATGTGTGTGCATGTTCTATACTCGTTTATATCTCAAATTCAGGCTCCAAACACCCGAAAATTCGATATTTTTGGGTCCCAGAAGCGATCTGTACATGCCTACTCAGTGCTAGAATGTTTTCAAAATATAGGCTCAAAACATGCTAAAAATCGAAATTTTAAGTGTCCAAATTCTATATGTGCATGCATCTTCTATACCCGTTTATATCTCAAATTCAGGCTCCAAACACCCGAAAATTCGATATTTTTGGGTCCCAGAAGCGATCTGTACATGCCTACTTAGTGCTAAAATATTTTCAAAATATAGGCCCAAAACATGCTAAAAATCGATATTTTAGGTGCCCAAAGTCGTTATCTCAAATTCAGGCTCTAAACACCCGAAAACTCGATATTTTGGGGTCCAAGAAGCGATCTGTACATGCCTACTCAGATACAGACCCAAAACATGCTGAAAATCGATATTTTAGGTGCTCAAAGTCAATATGTGTATGCATCTTCTGCACTCGTTTATATCCCAAATTCAACCTCAAAACACCCGAAAATTCGATATTTTTGGGTCCCAGAAGCGATCTGTACATTCCTACTCAGTATTAGAGTATTTTCAAAATACAGGCCCAAAACATGCTAAAAATCGATATTTTAAGTGTCCAAAGTCGATATGTGCATGTATCTTCTGTCCCCGTTTATATCTCAAATTCAGGCTCAAAACACCCGATAATTCGGTATTTTGGGGTCCCAGAAGTGATCTGTACATGCCTACTCCTTGTTAGAATGTTTTCAATATACAGACCAAAAACATGCTCAAAATCGATATTTTACGTGCCCAAAAGTCGATATGTGTGTGCATGTTCTGTACCCGTTTATATCTCAAATTCAGGCTCAAAACACCCGAAAATTCGATATTTTGGGGTCCCAGAAGCGATCTGTACTTGCCTACTCCGTGTTAGAGTATTTTCAAAATACAGCCCCAAAACATGCTGAAAATCGATATTTTAGGTGACCAAAGTCAATATGTGTATGCATCTTCTGCACTCGTTTATACCCCAAATTCAACCTTAAAACACCTGAAAATTCGATATTTTTGGGTCTCAGAAGCGATCTGTACATGCCTACTCAGTGCTAGAATGTTTTTAAAATAAAGGCTCAAAACATGCTAAAAATCGATATTTTAAGTGTCCAAAGTCGATATGTGCAAGCATCTTCTGTACCCGTTTATATCTCAAATTCAGGCTCAAAACACCCGAAAATTCGATATTTTTGGGTCCCAGAAGCGATCTGTACATGCCTACTCCGTGTTAGAGTATTTTCAAAATACAGGCCCAAAACATGCCCAAAATCGATATTTTAGGTGCCCAAAGTCAATATGTGCATGCATTTTCTGTATCCGTTTATATTTCAAATTCAGGCTCCAAAAACCCAAAAATTCAATATTTTGGTGTCCCAGAAGCGATCTGTACATGCCTACTCAGTGCTAGAATATTTTCAAAATATAGGCCCAAAATATGCAAAAAATCGATATTTTAGGTGCACAAAGTCGACATCTCAAATTCAGGCTCAAAACACCCGAAATTTCGATATTTTGGGGTCCCAGAAGTAATCTGTACATGCCTACTCAGTACTAGAGTATTTTCAAAATACTGGCCCAAAACATGCTAAAAATCGATATTTTAAGTGTCCAAAGTCGATATGTGCATGTATCTTCTGTAACCGTTTATATCTCAAATTCAGGCTCAAAACACCCGAAAATTCGGTATTTTTGGGTCCCAGAAGTGATCTCTACATGCCTACTCCTTGTTAGAATGTTTTCAAGATACAGACCAAAAACATGCTCAAAATCGATATTTTACTTGCCCAAAAGTCGATATGTGTGTGCATGTTCTGTACCCGTTTATATCTCAAATTAAGGCTCAAAACACCCGAAAATTCGATATTTTGGGGTCCCAGAAGCGATCTTTACATGCCTACTCAGTGCTAGAATGTTTTCAAAATAAAGGCTCAAAACATGCTAAAAATCGATATTTTAAGTGTCCAAAGTCGATATGTGCAAGCATCTTCTGTACACGTTTATATCTCAAATTCAGGCTCAAAACACCGGAAAATTCGGTATTTTTGGGTCTTAGAAGCGATCTGTACATGCCTACTCCTAGTTAGAATGTTTTCAAGATACAAACACAAAAGATGCTCAAAATCGATATTTTAGGTGCCCAAAGATAATATGTGCATGCATCTTCAGTACCTGTTTATATCTCAAATTCAGGCTCAAAACACCCGAAAATTCGATATTTTTGGGTTCAAGAAGCGATCTGTACATGCCTACTCCGTGTTAGAGTATTTTCAAAATACAGGCCAAAAACATGCTCAAAATCGATATTTCAGGTGCTCAAAGTCAATATGTTCATGCATTTTCTGTATCCGTTTATATCTCAAATTCAGGCTCAAAACACCCGAAAATTCGATATTTTGGGGTCCCAGAAGCGATCTGTACATGCCTACTCAGTGCTAGAATATTTTCAAAATATAGGCCCAAAACATGCTAAAAATTGATATTTTAGGTGCCCAAAGTCGATATCTTAAATTCAGGCCCAAAACACCCGAAAATTCGATATTTTGGTGTCCCAGAAGCGATCTGTACATGCCTACTCCGTGTTAGAGTATTTTCAAAATACAGGCCAAAAACATGCTCAAAATCGATATTTTAGGTGCCCAAAGTCAATATGTGCATGTATCTTCTGTACCCGTTTATATCTCAAATTCAGGCTCAAAACACCCGAAAATTCAATATTTTGGGGTCCCAGAAGCAATCTGTACATGCCTACTCAGTGCTAGAATATTTTCAAAATATAGGCTAAAAACATGCTAAAAATCGACATTTTAAGTGCCAAAAAGTCGATATCTCAAATTCAGTCCCAAAACACCCGAAAATTCGATATTTAGGGGTCCCAGAATTGATCTGTACATGCCTACTCCGTGTTAGAGTATTTTCAAAATACATGCTCAAAACATACTGAAAATCGATCTTTTAGTTGCACAAAAGTCGATATGTGCATGCATCTTCAGTACCCGTTTATATCTCAAATTCAGGCTCAAAACACCCAAAAATTCAATATTTTGGGGTCCCAGAAGCAATCTGTACATGCCTACTCAGTGTTTGAGTATTTTCAAAATACAGGCCCAAAACATGCTGAAAATCGATATTTTAGATGCCCAAAGTCAATATGTGCATGTATCTTCTGTACCCGTTTATATCTCAAATTCAGGCTCAAAACACCCTAATATTCAATATTTTGGGGTCCCAGAAGCAATCTGTACATGCCTACACAGTGCTAGAATGTTTTCAAAATATAGGCTAAAAACATGCTAAAAATCGACATTTTAGGTGCCAAAAAATCGATATCTCAAATTCAGTCCCAAAACACCCGAAAATTCGATATTTAGCGGTCCCAGAAGGTATCTGTACATGCCTACTCCGTGTTAGAGTATTTTCAAAATACAGGCCAAAAACATACTGAAAATCGATCTTTTAGGTGCACAAAAGTCGGTATGTGCATGCATCTTCTGTACCCGTTTATATCTCAAATTCTGGCCCTAAACACCCGAAAATTCGATATTTTGGGGTCCCAGAAGCAATCTGTACATGCCTACTCCGTGTTAGAGTATTTTCAAAATTCAGGCCCAAAACATGCTGAAAATCGATATTTTAGATGCCCAAAGTCAATATGTGCATGTATCTTCTGTACCCGTTTATATCTCAAATTCAGGCTCAAAACACCCGAAAATTCAATATTTTGGTGTCCCAGAAGCAATCTGTACAGTGCTAGAATATTTTCAAAATATAGGCTAAAAACATGCTAAAAATCGATCTTTTAGGTGCCAAAAAGTCGATATCTCAAATTCAGTCCCAAAACACCCGAAAATTCGATATTTAGGGGTCCCAGAAGCGATCTGTACATGCCTACTCCGTGTTAGAGTATTTTCAAAATACATGCTCAAAACATACTGAAAATCGATCTTTTAGGTGCACAAAAGTCGATATGTGCATGCATCTTCAGTACCCGTTTATATCTCAAATTCAGGCTCAAAACACCCGAAAATTCAATATTTTGGGGTCCCAGAAGCAATCTGTACATGCCTACTAAGTGCTAGAGTATATTCAAAATATAGGCTAAAAACATGCTAAAAATCGACATTTTAAGTGCCAAAAAGTCGATATCTCAAATTCAGTCCCAAAACACCCGAAAATTCGATATTTAGGGGTCCCAGAAGCGATCTGTACATGCCTACTCCGTGTTAGAGTATTTTCAAAATACATGGTCAAAACATACTGAAAATCGATCTTTTAGTTGCACAAAAGTCGATATGTGCATGCATCTTCAGTACCCGTTTATATCTCAAATTCAGGCTCAAAACACCCAAAAATTCAATATTTTGGGGTCCCAGAAGCAATCTGTACATGCCTACTCAGTGTTAGAGTATTTTCAAAATACAGGCCCAAAACATGCTGAAAATCGATATTTTAGATGCCCAAAGTCAATATGTGCATGTATCTTCTGTACCCGTTTATATCTCAAATTCAGGCTCAAAACACCCTAATATTCAATATTTTGGGGTCCCAGAAGCAATCTGTACATGCCTACACAGTGCTAGAATATTTTCAAAATATAGGCTAAAAACATGCTAAAAATCGACATTTTAGGTGCCAAAAAATCGATATCTCAAATTCAGTCCCAAAACACCCGAAAATTCGATATTTAGAGGTCCCAGAAGGTATCTGTACATGCCTACTCCGTGTTAGAGTATTTTCAAAATACAGGCCAAAAACATACTGAAAATCGATCTTTTAGGTGCACAAAAGTCGATATGTGCATGCATCTTCTGTACCCGTTTATATCTCAAATTCTGGCCCTAAACACCCGAAAATTCGATATTTTGGGGTCCCAGAAGCGATCTGTAAATGCCTACTCCGTGTTAGAGTATTTTCAAAATTCAGGCCCAAAACATGCTGAAAATCGATATTTTAGATGCCCAAAGTCAATATGTGCATGTATCTTCTGTACCCGTTTATATCTCAAATTAAGGCTCAAAACACCCGAAAATTCAATATTTTGGGGTCCCAGAAGCAATCTGTACAGTGCTAGAATATTTTCAAAATATAGGCTAAAAACATGCTAAAAATCGATCTTTTAGGTGCCAAAAAGTCGATATCTCAAATTCAGTCCCAAAACACCCGAAAATTCGATATTTAGGGGTCCCAGAAGGTATCTGTACATGCCTACTCCGTGTTAGAGTATTTTCAAAATACATGCTCAAAACATACTGAAAATCGATCTTTTAGGTGCACAAAAGTCGTTATGTGCATGCATCTTCAGTACCCGTTTATATCTCAAATTCAGGCTCAAAACACCCGAAAATTCAATATTTTGGGGTCCCAAAAGCAATCTGTACATGCCTACTCAGTGTTAGAGTATTTTCAAAATACAGGCCCAAAACATGCTGAAAATCGATATTTTAGATGCCCAAAGTCAATATGTGCATGTATCTTCTGTACCCGTTTATATCTCAAATTCAGGCTCAAAACACCCGAAAATTCAATATTTTGGGGTCCCAGAAGCAATCTGTACATGCCTACACAGTGCTAGAATATTTTCAAAATATAAGCTAAAAACATGGTAAAAATCGACATTTTATGTGCCAAAAAATCGATATCTCAAATTCAGTCCCAAAACACCCGAAAATTCAATATTTAGAGGTCCCAGAAGGTATCTGTACATGATTACTCCATGTTAGAGTATTTTCAAAATACAGGCCAAAAACATACTGAAAATCGATCTTTTAGGTGCCCAAAAGTCGATATGTGCATGCATCTTCTGTACCCGTTTATATCTCAAATTCTGGCCCTAAACACCCGAAAATTCGATATTTTGGGGTCCCAGAAGCGATCTGTACATGCCTACTCCGTGTTAAAGTATTTTCAAAATTCAGGCCCAAAACATGCTGAAAATCGATATTTTTGGTGCCCAAAGTCAATATGTGCATGTATCTTCTGTACCCGTTTATATCTCAAATTCAGGCTCAAAACACCCGAAAATTCAATATTTTGGGGTCCCAGAAGCAATCTGTACATGCTTACTCAGTGCTAGAATATTTTCAAAATATAGGCTAAAAAAATGCTAAATATCGATCTTTTAGGTGCCAAAAAGTCGATATCTCAAATTCAGTCCAAAAACACCCGAAAATTCGATATTTAGGGGTCCCAGAAGCGATCTGTACATGCCTACTCCGTGTTAGAGTATTTTCAAAATACATGCTCAAAACATACTGAAAATCGATCTTTTAGGTGCACAAAAGTCGATATGTGCATGCATCTTCAGTACCCGTTTATATCTCAAATTCAGGCTCAAAACACCCGAAAATTCAATATTTTTGGGTCCCAGAAGCAATCTGTACATGCCTATTCAGTGTTAGAGTATTTTCAAAATACAGGCCCAAAACATGCTGAAAATCGATATTTTAGATGCCCAAAGTCAATATGTGCATGTATCTTCTGTACGTGTTTATATCTAAAATTCAGGCTCAAAACACCCGAAAATTCAATATTTTGGGGTCCCAGAAGCAATCTGTACATGCCTACACAGTGCTAGAATATTTTCAAAATATAGGCTAAAAACATGCTAAAAATCGATCTTTTAGGTGCCAAAAAGTCGATATCTCAAATTCAGTCCCAAAACACCCGAAAATTCAATATCTTGGGGTCCCAGAAGCAATCTGTACAGTGCTAGAATATTTTCAAAATATAGGCTAAAAACATGCTAAAAATCGATCTTTTAGGTGCCAAAAAGTCGATATCTCAAATTCAGTCCCAAAACACCCGAAAATTCGATATTTAGGGGTCCCAGAAGCGATCTGTACATGCCTACTCCGTGTTAGAGTATTTTCAAAATACATGCTCAAAACATCCTGAAAATCGATCTTTTAGGTGCACAAAAGTCGTTATGTGCATGCATCTTCAGTACCCGTTTATATCTCAAATTCAGGCTCAAAACACCCGAAAATTCAATATTTTGGGGTCCCAAAAGCAATCTGTACATGCCTACTCAGTGTTAGAGTATTTTCAAAATACAGGCCCAAAACATGCTGAAAATCGATATTTTAGATGCCCAAAGTCAATATGTGCATGTATCTTCTGTACCCGTTTATATCTCAAATTCAGGCTCAAAACACCCGAAAATTCAATATTTTGGGGTCCCAGAAGCAATCTGTACATGCCTACACAGTGCTAGAATATTTTCAAAATATAGGCTAAAAACATGGTAAAAATCGACATTTTATGTGCCAAAAAATCGATATCTCAAATTCAGTCCCAAAACACCCGAAAATTCAATATTTAGAGGTCCCAGAAGGTATCTGTACATGCTTACTCCATGTTAGAGTATTTTCAAAATACAGGCCAAAAACATACTGAAAATCGATTTTTTAGGTGCCCAAAAGTCGATATGTGCATGCATCTTCTGTACCCGTTTATATCTCAAATTCTGGCCCTAAACACCCGAAAATTCGATATTTTGGGGTCCCAGAAGCGATCTGTACATGCCTACTCCGTGTTAAAGTATTTTCAAAATTCAGGCCCAAAACATGCTGAAAATCGATATTTTTGGTGCCCAAAGTCAATATGTGCATGTATCTTCTGTACGTGTTTATATCTAAAATTCAGGCTCAAAACACCCGAAAATTCAATATTTTGGGGTCCCAGAAGCAATCTGTACATGCCTACACAGTGCTAGAATATTTTCAAAATATAGGCTAAAAACATGCTAAAAATCGATCTTTTAGGTGCCAAAAAGTCGATATCTCAAATTCAGTCCCAAAACACCCGAAAATTCAATATTTTGGGGTCCCAGAAGCAATCTGTACAGTGCTAGAATATTTACAAAATATAGGCTAAAAACATGCTAAAAATCGATCTTTTAGGTGCCAAAAAGTCGATATCTCAAATTCAGTCCCAAAACACCCGAAAATTCGATATTTAGGGGTCCCAGAAGCGATCTGTACATGCCTACTCCGTGTTAGAGTATTTTCAAAATACATGCTCAAAACATACTGAAAATCGATCTTTTAGGTGCACAAAAGTCGATATGTGCATGCATCTTCAGTACCCGTTTATATCTCAAATTCAGGCTCAAAACACCCGAAAAATCAATATTTTGGGGTCCCAGAAGCAATCTGAACATGCCTACTCAGTGTTAGAGTATTTTCAAAATACAGGCCCAAAATATGCTGAAAATCGATATTTTAGATGAACAAAGTCAATATGTGCATGTATCTTCTGTACCCGTTTATATCTCAAATTCAGGCTCAAAACACCCGAAAATTCAATATTTTGGGGTCACAGAAGCAATCTGTACATGCCTACTCAGTGCTAGAATATTTTCAAAATATAGGCTAAAAACATGCTAAAAATCGACATTTTAAGTGCCAAAAAGTCGATATCTCAAATTCAGTCCCAAAACACCCGAAAATTCGATATTTAGGGGTCCCAGAAGCAATCTGTACATGCCTACTCCGTGTTAGAGTATTTTCAAAATACATGCTCAAAACATACTGAAAATCGATCTTTTAGTTGCACAAAAGTCGATATGTGCATGCATCTTCAGTACCCGTTTATATCTCAAATTCATGCTCAAAACACCCGAAAATTCAATATTTTTGGGTCCCAGAAGCAATCTGTACATGCCTACTCAGTGTTAGAGTATTTTCAAAATACAGGCCCAAAACATGCTGAAAATCGATATTTTAGATGCCCAAAGTCAATATGTGCATGTATCTTCTGTACCCGTTTATATCTCAAATTCAGACTCAAAACACCCTAATATTCAATATTTTGGGGTCCCAGAAGCAATCTGTACATGCCTACACAGTGCTAGAATATTTTCAAAATATAGGCTAAAAACATGCTAAAAATCGACATTTTAGGTGCCAAAAAATCGATATCTCAAATTCAGTCCCAAAACACCCGAAAATTCGATATTTAGAGGTCCCAGAAGGTATCTGTACATGCCTACTCCGTGTTAGAGTATTTTCAAAATACAGGCCAAAAACATACTGAAAATCGATCTTTTAGGTGCACAAAAGTCGATATGTGCATGCATCTTCTGTACCCGTTTATATCTCAAATTCTGGCCCTGAACACCCGAAAATTCGATATTTTGGGGTCCCAGAAGCGATCTGTACATGCCTACTCCGTGTTAGAGTATTTTCAAAATTCAGGCCCAAAACATGCTGAAAATCAATATTTTAGATGCCCAAAGTCAATATGTGCATGTATCTTCTGTACCCGTTTATATCTCAAATTCAGGCTCAAAACACCCGAAAATTCAATATTTTGGGGTCCCAGAAGCAATCTGTATAGTGCTAGAATATTTTCAAAATATAGGCTAAAAACATGCTAAAAATCGACATTTTAGGTGCCAAAAAATCGATATCTCAAATTCAGTCCCAAAACACCCGAAAATTCGATATTTAGAGGTCCCAGAAGGTATCTGTACATGCCTACTCCGTGTTAGAGTATTTTCAAAATACAGGCCAAAAACATACTGAAAATCGATCTTTTAGGTGCCCAAAAGTCGATATGTGCATGCATCTTCTGTACCCGTTTATATCTCAAATTCTGGCCCTAAACACCCGAAAATTCGATATTTTGGGGTCCCAGAAGCGATCTGTAAATGCCTACTCCGTGTTAGAGTATTTTCAAAATTCAGGCCCAAAACATGCTGAAAATCGATATTTTAGATGCCCAAAGTCAATATGTGCATGTATCTTCTGTACCCGTTTATATCTCAAATTCAGGCTGAAAACACCCGAAAATTCGATATTTAGGGGTCCCAGAAGCGATCTGTACATGCCTACTCCGTGTTAGAGTATTTTCAAAATACATGCTCAAAACATACTGAAAATCGATCTTTTAGGTGCACAAAAGTCGATATGTGCATGCATCTTCAGTACCCGTTTATATCTCAAATTCAGGCTCAAAACACCCGAAAATTTAATATTTTGGGGTCCCAGAAGCAATCTGTATATGCCCACTCAGTGTTAGAGTATTTTCAAAATACAGGCCCAAAATATGCTGAAAATCGATATTTTAGATGCCCAAAGTCAATATGTGCATGTATCTTCTGTACCCGTTTATATCTCAAATTCAGGCTGAAAACACCCGAAAATTCAATATTTTGGGGTACCAGAAGCAATCTGTACAGTGTTAGAGTATTTTCAAAATACAGGCCAAAAACATACTGAAAATCGATCTTTTAGGTGCCCAAAAGTCGATATGTGCATGCATCTTCTGTACCCGTTTATATCTCAAATTCTGGCCCTAAACACCTGAAAATTCGATATTTTGGGGTCCCAGAAGCGATCTGTACATGCCTACTCCGTGTTAGAGTATTTTCAAAATTCTGGCCCAAAACATGCTGAAAATCGATATTTTAGATGCCCAAAGTCAATATGTGCATGTATCTTCAGTACCCGTTTATATCTCAAATTCCGGCTCAAAACACCCGAAAATTCAATATTTTGGGGTCCCAGAAGCAATCTGTACATGCCTACACAGTGCTAGAATATTTTCAAAATATAGGCTAAAAACATGGTAAAAATCGACATTTTATGTGCCAAAAAATCGATATCTCAAATTCAGTCCCAAAACACCCGAAAATTCAATATTTAGAGGTCCCAGAAGGTATCTGTACATGCTTACTCCATGTTAGAGTATTTTCAAAATACAGGCCAAAAACATACTGAAAATCGATCTTTTAGGTGCCCAAAAGTCGATATGTGCATGCATCTTCTGTACCCGTTTATATCTCAAATTCTGGCCCTAAACACCCGAAAATTCGATATTTTGGGGTCCCAGAAGCGATCTGTACATGCCTACTCCGTGTTAAAGTATTTTCAAAATTCAGGCCCAAAACATGCTGAAAATCGATATTTTTGGTGCCCAAAGTCAATATGTGCATGTATCTTCTGTACCCGTTTATATCTCAAATTCAGGCTCAAAACACCCGAAAATTCAATATTTTGGGGTCCCAGAAGCAATCTGTACATGCTTACTCAGTGCTAGAATATTTTCAAAATATAGGCTAAAAACATGCTAAATATCGATCTTTTAGGTGCCAAAAAGTCGATATCTCAAATTCAGTCCAAAAACACCCGAAAATTCGATATTTAGGGGTCCCAGAAGCGATCTGTACATGCTTACTCCGTGTTAGAGTATTTTCAAAATACATGCTCAAAACATACTGAAAATCGATCTTTTAGGTGCACAAAAGTCGATATGTGCATGCATCTTCAGTACCCGTTTATATCTCAAATTCAGGCTCAAAACACCCGAAAATTCAATATTTTTGGGTCCCAGAAGCAATCTGTACATGCCTATTCAGTGTTAGAGTATTTTCAAAATACTGGCCCAAAACATGCTGAAAATCGATATTTTAGATGCCCAAAGTCAATATGTGCATGTATCTTCTGTACGTGTTTATATCTAAAATTCAGGCTCAAAACACCCGAAAATTCAATATTTTGGGGTCCCAGAAGCAATCTGTACATGCCTAGACAGTGCTAGAATATTTTCAAAATATAGGCTAAAAACATGCTAAAAATCGATCTTTTATGTGCCAAAAAGTCGATATCTCAAATTCAGTCCCAAAACACCCGAAAATTCAATATTTTGGGGTCCCAGAAGCAATCTGTACAGTGCTAGAATATTTTCAAAATATAGGCTAAAAACATGCTAAAAATCGATCTTTTAGGTGCCAAAAAGTCGATATCTCAAATTCAGTCCCAAAACACCCGAAAATTCGATATTTAGGGGTCCCAGAAGCGATCTGTACATGCCTACTCCGTGTTAGAGTATTTTCAAAATACATGCTCAAAACATACTGAAAATCGATCTTTTAGGTGCACAAAAGTCGTTATGTGCATGCATCTTCAGTACCCGTTTATATCTCAAATTCAGGCTCAAAACACCCGAAAATTCAATATTTTGGGGTCCCAAAAGCAATCTGTACATGCCTACTCAGTGTTAGAGTATTTTCAAAATACAGGCCCAAAACATGCTGAAAATCGATATTTTAGATGCCCAAAGTCAATATGTGCATGTATCTTCTGTACCCGTTTATATCTCAAATTCAGGCTCAAAACACCCGAAAATTCAATATTTTGGGGTCCCAGAAGCAATCTGTACATGCCTACACAGTGCTAGAATATTTTCAAAATATAGGCTAAAAACATGGTAAAAATCGACATTTTATGTGCCAAAAAATCGATATCTCAAATTCAGTCCCAAAACACCCGAAAATTCAATATTTAGAGGTCCAGAAGGTATCTGTACATGCTTACTCCATGTTAGAGTATTTTCAAAATACAGGCCAAAAACATACTGAAAATCGATCTTTTAGGTGCCCAAAAGTCGATATGTGCATGCATCTTCTGTACCTGTTTATATCTCAAATTCTGGCCCTAAACACCCGAAAATTCGATATTTTGGGGTCCCAGAAGCGATCTGTACATGCCTACTCCGTGTTAAAGTATTTTCAAAATTCAGGCCCAAAACATGCTGAAAATCGATATTTTTGGTGCCCAAAGTCAATATGTGCATGTATCTTCTGTACGTGTTTATATCTAAAATTCAGGCTCAAAACACCCGAAAATTCAATATTTTGGGGTCCCAGAAGCAATCTGTACATGCCTACACAGTGCTAGAATATTTTCAAAATATAGGCTAAAAACATGCTAAAAATCGATCTTTTAGGTGCCAAAAAGTCGATATCTCAAATTCAGTCCCAAAACACCCGAAAATTCAATATTTTGGGGTCCCAGAAGCAATCTGTACAGTGCTAGAATATTTTCAAAATATAGGCTAAAAACATGCTAAAAATCGATCTTTTAGATGCCAAAAAGTCGATATCTCAAATTCAGTCCCAAAACACCCGAAAAATAGATATTTAGGGGTCCCAGAAGCGATCTGTACATGCCTACTCCGTGTTAGAGTATTTTCAAAAAACATGCTCAAAACATACTGAAAATCGATCTTTTAGGTGCACAAAAGTCGATATGTGCATGCATCTTCAGTACCCGTTTATATCTCAAATTCAGGCTCAAAACACCCGAAAATTCAATATTTTGGGGTCCCAGAAGCAATCTGTACATGCCTACTCAGTGTTAGAGTATTTTCAAAATACAGGCCCAAAATATGCTGAAAATCGATATTTTAGATGCCCGAAGTCAATATGTGCATGTATCTTCTGTACCCGTTTATATCTCAAATTCAGGCTCAAAACACACGAAAATTCAATATTTTGGGGTCCCAGAAGCAATCTGTACATGCCTACTCAGTGCTAGAATATTTTCAAAATATAGGCTAAAAACATGCTAAAAATCGACATTTTAAGTGCCAAAAAGTCGATATCTCAAATTCAGTCCCAAAACACCCGAAAATTCGATATTTAGGGGTCCCAGAAGCAATCTGTACATGCCTACTCCGTGTTAGAGTATTTTCAAAATACATGCTCAAAACATACTGAAAATCGATCTTTTAGTTGCACAAAAGTCGATATGTGCATGCATCTTCAGTACCCGTTTATATCTCAAATTCATGCTCAAAACACCCGAAAATTCAATATTTTGGGGTCCCAGAAGCAATCTGTACATGCCTACTCAGTGTTAGAGTATTTTCAAAATACAGGCCCAAAACATGCTGAAAATCGATATTTTAGATGCCCAAAGTCAATATGTGCATGTATCTTCTGTACCCGTTTATATCTCAAATTCAGGCTCAAAACACCCGAAAATTCAATATTTTGGGGTCCCAGAAGCAATCTGTACATGCCTACTCAGTGCTAGAATATTTTCAAAATATAGGCTAAAAACATGCTAAAAATCGACATTTTAAGTGCCAAAAAGTCGATATCTCAAATTCAGTCCCAAAACACCCGAAAATTCGATATTTAGGGGTCCCAGAAGCAATCTGTACATGCCTACTCCGTGTTAGAGTATTTTCAAAATACATGCTCAAAACATACTGAAAATCGATCTTTTAGTTGCACAAAAGTCGATATGTGCATGCATCTTCAGTACCCGTTTATATCTCAAATTCATGCTCAAAACACCCGAAAATTCAATATTTTGGGGTCCCAGAAGCAATCTGTACATGCCTACTCAGTGTTAGAGTATTTTCAAAATACAGGCCCAAAACATGCTGAAAATCGATATTTTAGATGCCCAAAGTCAATATGTGCATGTATCTTCTGTACCCGTTTATATCTCAAATTCAGACTCAAAACACCCTAATATTCAATATTTTGGGGTCCCAGAAGCAATCTGTACATGCCTACACAGTGCTAGAATATTTTCAAAATATAGGCTAAAAACATGCTAAAAATCGACATTTTAGGTGCCAAAAAATCGATATCTCAAATTCAGTCCCAAAACACCCGAAAATTCGATATTTAGAGGTCCCAGAAGGTATCTGTACATGCCTACTCCGTGTTAGAGTATTTTCAAAATACAGGCCAAAAACATACTGAAAATCGATCTTTTAGGTGCACAAAAGTCGATATGTGCATGCATCTTCTGTACCCGTTTATATCTCAAATTCTGGCCCTGAACACCCGAAAATTCGATATTTTGGGGTCCCAGAAGCGATCTGTACATGCCTACTCCGTGTTAGAGTATTTTCAAAATTCAGGCCCAAAACATGCTGAAAATCAATATTTTAGATGCCCAAAGTCAATATGTGCATGTATCTTCTGTACCCGTTTATATCTCAAATTCAGGCTCAAAAAACCCGAAAATTCAATATTTTGGGGTCCCAGAAGCAATCTGTATAGTGCTAGAATATTTTCAAAATATAGGCTAAAAACATGCTAAAAATCGATCTTTTATGAGCCAAAAAGTCGATATCTCAAATTCAGTCCCAAAACACCCGAAAATTCGATATTTAGGGGTCCCAGAAGCGATCTGTACATGCCTACTCCGTGTTAGAGTATTTTCAAAATTCTGGCCCAAAACATGCTGAAAATCGATATTTTAGATGCCCAAAGTCAATATGTGCATGTATCTTCAGTACCCGTTTATATCTCAAATTCAGGCTCAAAACACCCGAAAATTCAATATTTTGGGGTCCCAGAAGCAATCTGTACATGCCTACACAGTGCTAGAATATTTTCAAAATATAGGCTAAAAACATGCTAAAAATCGACATTTTAAGTGCCTAAAAATCGATATCTCAAATTCAGTCCCAAAACACCCGAAAATTCGATATTTAGAGGTCCCAGATGGTATCTGTACATGCCTACTCCGAGTTAGAGTATTTTCAAAATACAGGCCAAAAACATACTGAAAATCGATCTTTTAGGTGCCTAAAAGTCGATATATGCATGCATCTTCTGTACCCGTTTATATCTCAAATTCTGGCCCTAAACACCCGAAAATTCGATATTTTGGGGTCCCAGAAGCGATCTGTACATGCATACTCCGTGTTAGAGTATTTTCAAAATTCAGGCCCAAAACATGCTGAAAATCAATATTTTTGGTGCCCAAAGTTAATATGTGCATGTATCTTCTGTACCCGTTTATATCTCAAATTCAGGTTCAAAACACCCGAAAATTCAATATTTTGGGGTCCCAGAAGCAATCTGTACATGCCTACTCAGTGCTAGAATATTTTCAAAATATAGGCTAAAAACATGCTAAAAATCGATCTTTTAGGTGCCCAAAAGTCGATATCTCAAATTCAGTCCCAAAACACCCGAAAATTCGATATTTAGGGGTCCCAGAAGCGATCTGTACATGCCTACTCCGTGTTAGAGTATTTTCAAAATACATGCTCAAAACATACTGAAAATCGATCTTTTAGGTGCATAAAAGTCGATATGTGCATGCATCTTCAGTACCCGTTTATATCTCAAATTCAGGCTCAAAACACCCGAAAATTCAATATTTTGGGGTCCCAGAAGCAATCCGTACATGCCTACTCAGTGTTAGAGTATTTTCAATATTCAGGCCCAAAACATGCTGAAAATCGATATTTTAGATGCCCAAAGTCAATATGTGCATGTATCTTTTGTACCCGTTTATTTCTCAAATTCAGGCTCAAAACACCCGAAAATTCAATATTTTGGGGTCCCAGAAGCAATCTGTACATGCCTACACAGTGCTAAAATATTTTCAAAATATAGGCTAAAAACATGCTAAAAATCGACATTTTAGGTGCCAAAAAATCGATATCTCAAATTCAGTCCCAAAACACCCGAAAATTCGATATTTAGAGGTCCCAGAAGGTATCTGTACATGCTTACTCCATGTTAGAGTATTTTCAAAATACAGGCCAAAAACATACTGAAAATCGATCTTTTAGGTGCCCAAAAGTCGATATGTGCATGCATCTTCTGTACCCGTTTATATCTCAAATTCTGGCCCTAAACACCCGAAAATTCGATATTTTGGGGTCCCAGAAGCGATCTGTACATGCCTACTCCGTGTTAGAGCATTTTCAAAATTCAGGCCCAAAACATGCTGGAAATCGATATTTTAGATGCCCAAAGTCAATATGTGCATGTATCTTCTGTACCCGTTTATATCTCAAATTCAGGCTGAAAACACCCGAAAATTCGATATTTAGGGGTCCCAGAAGCGATCTGTACATGCCTACTCCGTGTTAGAGTATTTTCAAAATACATGCTCAAAACATACTGAAAATCGATCTTTTAGGTGCACAAAAGTCGATATGTGCATGCATCTTCAGTACCCGTTTATATCTCAAATTCAGGCTCAAAACACCCGAAAATTTAATATTTTGGGGTCCCAGAAGCAATCTGTATATGCCCACTCAGTGTTAGAGTATTTTCAAAATACAGGCCCAAAATATGCTGAAAATCGATATTTTAGATGCCCAAAGTCAATATGTGCATGTATCTTCTGTACCCGTTTATATCTCAAATTCAGGCTGAAAACACCCGAAAATTCAATATTTTGGGGTACCAGAAGCAATCTGTACAGTGTTAGAGTATTTTCAAAATACAGGCCAAAAACATACTGAAAATCGATCTTTTAGGTGCCCAAAAGTCGATATGTGCATGCATCTTCTGTACCCGTTTATATCTCAAATTCTGGCCCTAAACACCTGAAAATTCGATATTTTGGGGTCCCAGAAGCGATCTGTACATGCCTACTCCGTGTTAGAGTATTTTCAAAATTCAGGCCCAAAACATGCTGAAAATCGATATTTTAGATGCCCAAAGTCAATATGTGCATGTATCTTCAGTACCCGTTTATATCTCAAATTCAGGCTCAAAACACCCGAAAATTCAATATTTTGGGGTCCCAGAAGCAATCTGTACATGCCTACACAGTGCTAGAATATTTTCAAAATATAGGCTAAAAACATGCTAAAAATCGACATTTTAAGTGCCAAAAAATCGATATCTCAAATTCAGTCCCAAAACACCCGAAAATTCGATATTTAGAGGTCCCAGATGGTATCTGTACATGCCTACTCCGAGTTAGAGTATTTTCAAAATACAGGCCAAAAACATACTGAAAATCGATCTTTTAGGTGCCCAAAAGTCGATATGTGCATGCATCTTCTGTAACTGTTTATATCTCAAATTCTGGCCCTAAACACCCGAAAATTCGATATTTTGGGGTCCCAGAAGCGATCTGTACATGCATACTCCGTGTTAGAGTATTTTCAAAATTCAGGCCCAAAACATGCTGAAAATCGATATTTTTGGTGCCCAAAGTCAATATGTGCATGTATCTTCTGTACCCGTTTATATCTCAAATTCAGGCTCAAAACACCCGAAAATTCAATATTTTGGGGTCCCAGAAGCATTCTGTACATGCCTATTCAGTGTTAGAGTATTTTCAAAATACTGGCCCAAAACATGCTGAAAATCGATATTTTAGATGCCCAAAGTCAATATGTGCATGTATCTTCTGTACGTGTTTATATCTCAAATTCAGGCTCAAAACACCCGAAAATTCAATATTTTGGGGTCCCAGAAGCAATCTGTACATGCCTACACAGTGCTAGAATATTTTCAAAATATAGGCTAAAAACATGCTAAAAATCGATCTTTTAGGTGCCAAAAAGTCGATATCTCAAATTCAGTCCCAAAACACCCGAAAATTCGATATTTAGGGGTCCCAGAAGCGATCTGTACATGCCTACTCCGTGTTAGAGTATTTTCAAAATACATGCTCAAAACATACTGAAAATCGATCTTTTAGGTGCACAAAAGTCGATATGTGCATGCATCTTCAGTACCCGTTTATATCTCAAATTCAGGCTCAAAACACCCGAAAATTCAATATTTTGGGGTCCCAGAAGCAATCTGTACATGCCTACTCAGTGTTAGAGTATTTTCAAAATACAGGCCCAAAATATGCTGAAAATCGATATTTTAGATGCCCAAAGTCAATATGTGCATGTATCTTCTGTACCCGTTTATATCTCAAATTCAGGCTCAAAACACCCGAAAATTCAATATTTTGGGGTCCCAGAAGCAATCTGTACATGCCTACTCAGTGCTAGAATATTTTCAAAATATAGGCTAAAAACATGCTAAAAATCGATCTTTTATGTGCCAAAAAGTCGATATCTCAAATTCAGTCCCAAAACACCCGAAAATTCAATATTTTGGGGTCCCAGAAGCAATCTGTACAGTGCTAGAATATTTTCAAAATATAGGCTAAAAACATGCTAAAAATCGATCTTTTAGGTGCCAAAAAGTCGATATCTCAAATTCAGTCCCAAAACACCCGAAAATTCGATATTTAGGGGTCCCAGAAGCGATCTGTACATGCCTACTCCGTGTTAGAGTATTTTCAAAATACATGCTCAAAACATACTGAAAATCGATCTTTTAGGTGCACAAAAGTCGTTATGTGCATGCATCTTCAGTACCCGTTTATATCTCAAATTCAGGCTCAAAACACCCGAAAATTCAATATTTTGGGGTCCCAAAAGCAATCTGTACATGCCTACTCAGTGTTAGAGTATTTTCAAAATACAGGCCCAAAACATGCTGAAAATCGATATTTTAGATGCCCAAAGTCAATATGTGCATGTATCTTCTGTACCCGTTTATATCTCAAATTCAGGCTCAAAACACCCGAAAATTCAATATTTTGGGGTCCCAGAAGCAATCTGTACATGCCTACACAGTGCTAGAATATTTTCAAAATATAGGCTAAAAACATGGTAAAAATCGACATTTTATGTGCCAAAAAATCGATATCTCAAATTCAGTCCCAAAACACCCGAAAATTCAATATTTAGAGGTCCCAGAAGGTATCTGTACATGCTTACTCCATGTTAGAGTATTTTCAAAATACAGGCCAAAAACATACTGAAAATCGATCTTTTAGGTGCCCAAAAGTCGATATGTGCATGCATCTTCTGTACCTGTTTATATCTCAAATTCTGGCCCTAAACACCCGAAAATTCGATATTTTGGGGTCCCAGAAGCGATCTGTACATGCCTACTCCGTGTTAAAGTATTTTCAAAATTCAGGCCCAAAACATGCTGAAAATCGATATTTTTGGTGCCCAAAGTCAATATGTGCATGTATCTTCTGTACGTGTTTATATCTAAAATTCAGGCTCAAAACACCCGAAAATTCAATATTTTGGGGTCCCAGAAGCAATCTGTACATGCCTACACAGTGCTAGAATATTTTCAAAATATAGGCTAAAAACATGCTAAAAATCGATCTTTTAGGTGCCAAAAAGTCGATATCTCAAATTCAGTCCCAAAACACCCGAAAATTCAATATTTTGGGGTCCCAGAAGCAATCTGTACAGTGCTAGAATATTTTCAAAATATAGGCTAAAAACATGCTAAAAATCGATCTTTTAGATGCCAAAAAGTCGATATCTCAAATTCAGTCCCAAAACACCCGAAAAATAGATATTTAGGGGTCCCAGAAGCGATCTGTACATGCCTACTCCGTGTTAGAGTATTTTCAAAAAACATGCTCAAAACATACTGAAAATCGATCTTTTAGGTGCACAAAAGTCGATATGTGCATGCATCTTCAGTACCCGTTTATATCTCAAATTCAGGCTCAAAACACCCGAAAATTCAATATTTTGGGGTCCCAGAAGCAATCTGTACATGCCTACTCAGTGTTAGAGTATTTTCAAAATACAGGCCCAAAATATGCTGAAAATCGATATTTTAGATGCCCGAAGTCAATATGTGCATGTATCTTCTGTACCCGTTTATATCTCAAATTCAGGCTCAAAACACACGAAAATTCAATATTTTGGGGTCCCAGAAGCAATCTGTACATGCCTACTCAGTGCTAGAATATTTTCAAAATATAGGCTAAAAACATGCTAAAAATCGACATTTTAAGTGCCAAAAAGTCGATATCTCAAATTCAGTCCCAAAACACCCGAAAATTCGATATTTAGGGGTCCCAGAAGCAATCTGTACATGCCTACTCCGTGTTAGAGTATTTTCAAAATACATGCTCAAAACATACTGAAAATCGATCTTTTAGTTGCACAAAAGTCGATATGTGCATGCATCTTCAGTACCCGTTTATATCTCAAATTCATGCTCAAAACACCCGAAAATTCAATATTTTGGGGTCCCAGAAGCAATCTGTACATGCCTACTCAGTGTTAGAGTATTTTCAAAATACAGGCCCAAAACATGCTGAAAATCGATATTTTAGATGCCCAAAGTCAATATGTGCATGTATCTTCTGTACCCGTTTATATCTCAAATTCAGGCTCAAAACACCCGAAAATTCAATATTTTGGGGTCCCAGAAGCAATCTGTACATGCCTACTCAGTGCTAGAATATTTTCAAAATATAGGCTAAAAACATGCTAAAAATCGACATTTTAAGTGCCAAAAAGTCGATATCTCAAATTCAGTCCCAAAACACCCGAAAATTCGATATTTAGGGGTCCCAGAAGCAATCTGTACATGCCTACTCCGTGTTAGAGTATTTTCAAAATACATGCTCAAAACATACTGAAAATCGATCTTTTAGTTGCACAAAAGTCGATATGTGCATGCATCTTCAGTACCCGTTTATATCTCAAATTCATGCTCAAAACACCCGAAAATTCAATATTTTGGGGTCCCAGAAGCAATCTGTACATGCCTACTCAGTGTTAGAGTATTTTCAAAATACAGGCCCAAAACATGCTGAAAATCGATATTTTAGATGCCCAAAGTCAATATGTGCATGTATCTTCTGTACCCGTTTATATCTCAAATTCAGACTCAAAACACCCTAATATTCAATATTTTGGGGTCCCAGAAGCAATCTGTACATGCCTACACAGTGCTAGAATATTTTCAAAATATAGGCTAAAAACATGCTAAAAATCGACATTTTAGGTGCCAAAAAATCGATATCTCAAATTCAGTCCCAAAACACCCGAAAATTCGATATTTAGAGGTCCCAGAAGGTATCTGTACATGCCTACTCCGTGTTAGAGTATTTTCAAAATACAGGCCAAAAACATACTGAAAATCGATCTTTTAGGTGCACAAAAGTCGATATGTGCATGCATCTTCTGTACCCGTTTATATCTCAAATTCTGGCCCTGAACACCCGAAAATTCGATATTTTGGGGTCCCAGAAGCGATCTGTACATGCCTACTCCGTGTTAGAGTATTTTCAAAATTCAGGCCCAAAACATGCTGAAAATCAATATTTTAGATGCCCAAAGTCAATATGTGCATGTATCTTCTGTACCCGTTTATATCTCAAATTCAGGCTCAAAAAACCCGAAAATTCAATATTTTGGGGTCCCAGAAGCAATCTGTATAGTGCTAGAATATTTTCAAAATATAGGCTAAAAACATGCTAAAAATCGATCTTTTATGAGCCAAAAAGTCGATATCTCAAATTCAGTCCCAAAACACCCGAAAATTCGATATTTAGGGGTCCCAGAAGCGATCTGTACATGCCTACTCCGTGTTAGAGTATTTTCAAAATTCTGGCCCAAAACATGCTGAAAATCGATATTTTAGATGCCCAAAGTCAATATGTGCATGTATCTTCAGTACCCGTTTATATCTCAAATTCAGGCTCAAAACACCCGAAAATTCAATATTTTGGGGTCCCAGAAGCAATCTGTACATGCCTACACAGTGCTAGAATATTTTCAAAATATAGGCTAAAAACATGCTAAAAATCGACATTTTAAGTGCCTAAAAATCGATATCTCAAATTCAGTCCCAAAACACCCGAAAATTCGATATTTAGAGGTCCCAGATGGTATCTGTACATGCCTACTCCGAGTTAGAGTATTTTCAAAATACAGGCCAAAAACATACTGAAAATCGATCTTTTAGGTGCCTAAAAGTCGATATATGCATGCATCTTCTGTACCCGTTTATATCTCAAATTCTGGCCCTAAACACCCGAAAATTCGATATTTTGGGGTCCCAGAAGCGATCTGTACATGCATACTCCGTGTTAGAGTATTTTCAAAATTCAGGCCCAAAACATGCTGAAAATCAATATTTTTGGTGCCCAAAGTTAATATGTGCATGTATCTTCTGTACCCGTTTATATCTCAAATTCAGGTTCAAAACACCCGAAAATTCAATATTTTGGGGTCCCAGAAGCAATCTGTACATGCCTACTCAGTGCTAGAATATTTTCAAAATATAGGCTAAAAACATGCTAAAAATCGATCTTTTAGGTGCCCAAAAGTCGATATCTCAAATTCAGTCCCAAAACACCCGAAAATTCGATATTTAGGGGTCCCAGAAGCGATCTGTACATGCCTACTCCGTGTTAGAGTATTTTCAAAATACATGCTCAAAACATACTGAAAATCGATCTTTTAGGTGCACAAAAGTCGATATGTGCATGCATCTTCAGTACCCGTTTATATCTCAAATTCAGGCTCAAAACACCCGAAAATTCAATATTTTGGGGTCCCAGAAGCAATCCGTACATGCCTACTCAGTGTTAGAGTATTTTCAATATTCAGGCCCAAAACATGCTGAAAATCGATATTTTAGATGCCCAAAGTCAATATGTGCATGTATCTTTTGTACCCGTTTATTTCTCAAATTCAGGCTCAAAACACCCGAAAATTCAATATTTTGGGGTCCCAGAAGCAATCTGTACATGCCTACACAGTGCTAAAATATTTTCAAAATATAGGCTAAAAACATGCTAAAAATCGACATTTTAGGTGCCAAAAAATCGATATCTCAAATTCAGTCCCAAAACACCCGAAAATTCGATATTTAGAGGTCCCAGAAGGTATCTGTACATGCTTACTCCATGTTAGAGTATTTTCAAAATACAGGCCAAAAACATACTGAAAATCGATCTTTTAGGTGCCCAAAAGTCGATATGTGCATGCATCTTCTGTACCCGTTTATATCTCAAATTCTGGCCCTAAACACCCGAAAATTCGATATTTTGGGGTCCCAGAAGCGATCTGTACATGCCTACTCCGTGTTAGAGCATTTTCAAAATTCAGGCCCAAAACATGCTGGAAATCGATATTTTAGATGCCCAAAGTCAATATGTGCATGTATCTTCTGTACCCGTTTATATCTCAAATTCAGGCTGAAAACACCCGAAAATTCGATATTTAGGGGTCCCAGAAGCGATCTGTACATGCCTACTCCGTGTTAGAGTATTTTCAAAATACATGCTCAAAACATACTGAAAATCGATCTTTTAGGTGCACAAAAGTCGATATGTGCATGCATCTTCAGTACCCGTTTATATCTCAAATTCAGGCTCAAAACACCCGAAAATTTAATATTTTGGGGTCCCAGAAGCAATCTGTATATGCCCACTCAGTGTTAGAGTATTTTCAAAATACAGGCCCAAAATATGCTGAAAATCGATATTTTAGATGCCCAAAGTCAATATGTGCATGTATCTTCTGTACCCGTTTATATCTCAAATTCAGGCTGAAAACACCCGAAAATTCAATATTTTGGGGTACCAGAAGCAATCTGTACAGTGTTAGAGTATTTTCAAAATACAGGCCAAAAACATACTGAAAATCGATCTTTTAGGTGCCCAAAAGTCGATATGTGCATGCATCTTCTGTACCCGTTTATATGTCAAATTCTGGCCCTAAACACCTGAAAATTCGATATTTTGGGGTCCCAGAAGCGATCTGTACATGCCTACTCCGTGTTAGAGTATTTTCAAAATTCAGGCCCAAAACATGCTGAAAATCGATATTTTAGATGCCCAAAGTCAATATGTGCATGTATCTTCAGTACCCGTTTATATCTCAAATTCAGGCTCAAAACACCCGAAAATTCAATATTTTGGGGTCCCAGAAGCAATCTGTACATGCCTACACAGTGCTAGAATATTTTCAAAATATAGGCTAAAAACATGCTAAAAATCGACATTTTAAGTGCCAAAAAATCGATATCTCAAATTCAGTCCCAAAACACCCGAAAATTCGATATTTAGAGGTCCCAGATGGTATCTGTACATGCCTACTCCGAGTTAGAGTATTTTCAAAATACAGGCCAAAAACATACTGAAAATCGATCTTTTAGGTGCCCAAAAGTCGATATGTGCATGCATCTTCTGTAACTGTTTATATCTCAAATTCTGGCCCTAAACACCCGAAAATTCGATATTTTGGGGTCCCAGAAGCGATCTGTACATGCATACTCCGTGTTAGATTATTTTCAAAATTCAGGCCCAAAACATGCTGAAAATCGATATTTTTGGTGCCCAAAGTCAATATGTGCATGTATCTTCTGTACCCGTTTATATCTCAAATTCAGGCTCAAAACACCCGAAAATTCAATATTTTGGGGTCCCAGAAGCATTCTGTACATGCCTATTCAGTGTTAGAGTATTTTCAAAATACTGGCCCAAAACATGCTGAAAATCGATATTTTAGATGCCCAAAGTCAATATGTGCATGTATCTTCTGTACGTGTTTATATCTCAAATTCAGGCTCAAAACACCCGAAAATTCAATATTTTGGGGTCCCAGAAGCAATCTGTACATGCCTACACAGTGCTAGAATATTTTCAAAATATAGGCTAAAAACATGCTAAAAATCGATCTTTTAGGTGCCAAAAAGTCGATATCTCAAATTCAGTCCCAAAACACCCGAAAATTCGATATTTAGGGGTCCCAGAAGCGATCTGTACATGCCTACTCCGTGTTAGAGTATTTTCAAAATACATGCTCAAAACATACTGAAAATCGATCTTTTAGGTGCACAAAAGTCGATATGTGCATGCATCTTCAGTACCCGTTTATATCTCAAATTCAGGCTCAAAACACCCGAAAATTCAATATTTTGGGGTCCCAGAAGCAATCTGTACATGCCTACTCAGTGTTAGAGTATTTTCAAAATACAGGCCCAAAATATGCTGAAAATCGATATTTTAGATGCCCAAAGTCAATATGTGCATGTATCTTCTGTACCCGTTTATATCTCAAATTCAGGCTCAAAACACCCGAAAATTCAATATTTTGGGGTCCCAGAAGCAATCTGTACATGCCTACTCAGTGCTAGAATATTTTCAAAATATAGGCTAAAAACATGCTAAAAATCGACATTTTAAGTGCCAAAAAGTCGATATCTCAAATTCAGTCCCAAAACACCCGAAAATTCGATATTTAGGGGTCCCAGAAGCGATCTGTACATGCCTACTCCGTGTTAGAGTATTTTCAAAATACATGCTCAAAACATACTGAAAATCGATCTTTTAGTTGCACAAAAGTCAATATGTGCATGTATCTTCTGTACCCGTTTATATCTCAAATTCAGGCTCAAAACACCCTAATATTCAATATTTTGGGGTCCCAGAAACAATCTGTACATGCCTACACAGTGCTAGAATATTTTCAAAATATAGGCTAAAAACATGCTAAAAATCGACATTTTAGGTGCCAAAAAATCGATATCTCAAATTCAGTCCCAAAACACCCGAAAATTCGATATTTAGAGGTCCCAGAAGGTATCTGTACATGCCTACTCCGTGTTAGAGTATTTTCAAAATACAGGCCAAAAACATACTGAAAATCGATCTTTTAGGTGCACAAAAGTCGATATGTGCATGCATCTTCTGTACCCGTTTATATCTCAAATTCTGGCCCTAAACACCCGAAAATTCGATATTTTGGGGTCCCAGAAGCGATCTGTACATGCCTACTCCGTGTTAGAGTATTTTCAAAATTCAGGCCCAAAACATGCTGAAAATCGATATTTTAGATGCCCAAAGTCAATATGTGCATGTATCTTCTGTACCCGTTTATATCTCAAATTCAGGCTCAAAACACCCGAAAATTCAATATTTTGGGGTCCCAGAAGCAATCTGTACATGCCTACTCAGTGCTAGAATATTTTCAAAATATAGGCTAAAAACATGCTAAAAATCGATCTTTTAGGTGCCAAAAAGTCGATATCTCAAATTCAGTCCCAAAACACCCGAAAATTCGATATTTAGGGGTCCCAGAAGCGATCTGTACATGCCTACTCCGTGTTAGAGTATTTTCAAAATACATGCTCAAAACATACTGAAAATCGATCTTTTAGGTGCACAAAAGTCGATATGTGCATGCATCTTCAGTACCCGTTTATATCTCAAATTCAGGCTCAAAACACCCGAAAATTCAATATTTTGGGGTCCCAGAAGCAATCTGTACATGCCTACTCAGTGTTAGAGTATTTTCAAAATACAGGCCCAAAACATGCTGAAAATCGATATTTTAGATGCCCAAAGTCAATATGTGCATGTATCTTCTGTACCCGTTTATATCTCAAATTCAGGCTCAAAACACCCGAAAATTCAATATTTTGGGGTCCCAGAAGCAATCTGTACATGCCTACACAGTGCTAGAATATTTTCAAAATATAGGCTAAAAACATGCTAAAAATCGACATTTTAAGTGCCAAAAAATCGATATCTCAAATTCAGTCCCAAAACACCCGAAAATTCGATATTTAGAGGTCCCAGAAGGTATCTGTACATGCTTACTCCATGTTAGAGTATTTTCAAAATACAGGCCAAAAACATACTGAAAATCGATCTTTTAGGTGCCCAAAAGTCGATATGTGCATGCATCTTCTGTACCCGTTTATATCTCAAATTCTGGCCCTAAACACCCGAAAATTCGATATTTTGGGGTCCCAGAAGCGATCTGTACATGCCTACTCCGTGTTAAAGTATTTTCAAAATTCAGGCCCAAAACATGCTGAAAATCGATATTTTTGGTGCCCAAAGTCAATATGTGCATGTATCTTCTGTACCCGTTTATATCTCAAATTCAGGCTCAAAACACCCGAAAATTCAATATTTTGGGGTCCCAGAAGCAATCTGTACATGCTTACTCAGTGCTAGAATATTTTCAAAATATAGGCTAAAAACATTGCTAAAAATCGATCTTTTAGGTGCCAAAAAGTCGATATCTCAAATTCAGTCCCAAAACACCCGAAAATTCGATATTTAGGGGTCCCAGAAGCGATCTGTACATGCCTACTCCGTGTTAGAGTATTTTCAAAATACATGCTCAAAACATACTGAAAATCGATCTTTTAGGTGCACAAAAGTCGATATGTGCATGCATCTTCAGTACCCGTTTATAACTCAAATTCAGGCCCTAAACACCCGAAAATTCGATATTTTGAGGTCCCAGAAGCGATCTGTACATGCCTACTCCGTGTTAGAGTATTTTCAAAATTCAGGCCCAAAACATGCTGAAAATCGATATTTTAGATGCCCAAAGTCAATATGTGCATGTATCTTCTGTACCCGTTTATATCTCAAATTCAGGCTCAAAACACCCGAAAATTCAATATTTTGGGGTCCCAGAAGCAATCTGTACAGTGCTAGAATATTTTCAAAATATAGGCTAAAAACATGCTAAAAATCGATCTTTTAGGTGCCAAAAAGTCGATATCTCAAATTCAGTCCCAAAACACCCGAAAATTCGATATTTAGGGGTCCCAGAAGCGATCTGTACATGCCTACTCCGTGTTAGAGTATTTTCAAAATACATGCTCAAAACATACTGAAAATCGATCTTTTAGGTGCTCAAAAGTCGATATGTGCATGCATCTTCAGTACCCGTTTATATCTCAAATTCAGGCTCAAAACACCCGAAAATTCAATATTTTGGGGTCCCAAAAGCAATCTGTACATGCCTACTCAGTGTTAGAGTATTTTCAAAATACAGGCCCAAAACATGCTGAAAATCGATATTTTAGATGCCCAAAGTCAATATGTGCATGTATCTTCTGTACCCGTTTATATCTCAAATTCAGGCTCAAAACACCCGAAAATTCAATATTTTGGGGTCCCAGAAGCAATCTGTACATGCCTACACAGTGCTAGAATATTTTCAAAATATAGGCTAAAAACATGCTAAAAATCGACATTTTAGGTGCCAAAAAATCGATATCTCAAATTCAGTCCCAAAACACCCGAAAATTCGATATTTAGAGGTCCCAGAAGGTATCTGTACATGCTTACTCCATGTTAGAGTATTTTCAAAATACATGCCAAAAACATACTGAAAATCGATCTTTTAGGTGCCCAAAAGTCGATATGTGCATGCATCTTCTGTACCCGTTTATATCTCAAATTCTGGCCCTAAACACCCGAAAATTCGATATTTTGGGGTCCCAGAAGCGATCTGTACATGCCTACTCCGTGTTAAAGTATTTTCAAAATTCAGGCCCAAAACATGCTGAAAATCGATATTTTTGGTGCCCAAAGTCAATATGTGCATGCATCTTCAGTACCCGTTTATATCTCAAATTCAGGCTCAAAACACCCGAAAATTCAATATTTTGGGGTCCCAGAAGCAATCTGTATATGCCCACTCAGTGTTAGAGTATTTTCAAAATACAGGCCCAAAATATGCTGAAAATCGATATTTTAGATGCCCAAAGTCAATATGTGCATGTATCTTCTGTACCCGTTTATATCTCAAATTCAGGCTGAAAACACCCGAAAATTCAATATTTTGGGGTACCAGAAGCAATCTGTACAGTGTTAGAGTATTTTCAAAATACACGCCAAAAACATACTGAAAATCGATCTTTTAGGTGCCCAAAAGTCGATATGTGCATGCATCTTCTGTACCCGTTTATATCTCAAATTCTGGCCCTAAACACCTGAAAATTCGATATTTTGGGGTCCCAGAAGCGATCTGTACATGCCTACTCCGTGTTAGAGTATTTTCAAAATTCAGGCCCAAAACATGCTGAAAATCGATATTTTTGGTGCCCAAAGTCAATATGTGCATGTATCTTCTGTACCCGTTTATATCTGAAATTCAGGCTCAAAACACCCGAAAATTCAATATTTTGGGGTCCCAGAAGCAATCTGTACATGCTTACTCAGTGCTAGAATATTTTCAAAATATAGGCTAAAAACATGCTAAAAATCGATCTTTTAGGTGCCAAAAAGTCGATATCTCAAATTCAGTCCCAAAACACCCGAAAATTCGATATTTTGGGGTCCCAGAAGCGATCTGTACATGCCTACTCCGTGTTAGAGTATTTTCAAAATATATGCTCAAAACATACTGAAAATCGATCTTTTAGGTGCCTAAAAGTCGATATATGCATGCATCTTCTGTACCCGTTTATATCTCAAATTCTGGCCCTAAACACCCGAAAATTCGATATTTTGGGGTCCCAGAAGCGATCTGTACATGCATACTCCGTGTTAGAGTATTTTCAAAATTCAGGCCCAAAACATGCTGAAAATCAATATTTTTGGTGCCCAAAGTCAATATGTGCATGTATCTTCTGTACCCGTTTATATCTCAAATTCAGGCTCAAAACACCCGAAAATTCAATATTTTTTGGTCCCAGAAGCAATCTGTACATGCTTACTCAGTGCTAGAATATTTTCAAAATATAGGATAAAAACATGCTAAAAATCGATCTTTTAGGTGCCAAAAAGTCGATATCTCAAATTCAGTCCCAAAACACCCGAAAATTCGATATTTAGGGGTCCCAGAAGCGATCTGTACATGCCTACTCCGTGTTAGAGTATTTTCAAAATACATGCTCAAAACATACTGAAAATCGATCTTTTAGGTGCACAAAAGTCGATATGTGCATGCATCTTCAGTACCCGTTTATATCTCAAATTCAGGCTCAAAACACCCGAAAATTCAATATTTTGGGGTCCCAGAAGCAATCTGTACATGCCTACTCAGTGTTAGAGTATTTTCAAAATACAGGCCCAAAATATGCTGAAAATCGATATTTTAGATGCCCAAAGTCAATATGTGCATGTATCTTCTGTACCCGTTTATATCTCAAATTCAGGCTCAAAACACCCGAA
This sequence comes from Petrolisthes cinctipes, assembly GCA_033782935.1. Classification (NCBI taxonomy): domain Eukaryota; kingdom Metazoa; phylum Arthropoda; class Malacostraca; order Decapoda; family Porcellanidae; genus Petrolisthes; species Petrolisthes cinctipes. Next base: position 1,174,847 of record JAWQEG010000068.1, read on the forward strand.
AATTCAATATTTTGGGGTCCCAGAAGCAATCTGTACATGCCTACTCAGTGCTAGAATATTTTCAAAATATAGGCTAAAAACATGCTAAAAATCGACATTTTAAGTGCCAAAAAGTCGATATCTCAAATTCAGTCCCAAAACACCCGAAAATTCGATATTTAGGGGTCCCAGAAGCGATCTGTACATGCCTACTCCGTGTTAGAGTATTTTCAAAATACATGCTCAAAACATACTGAAAATCGATCTTTTAGTTGCACAAAAGTCGATATGTGCATGCATCTTCAGTACCCGTTTAAATCTCAAATTCAGGCTCAAAACACCCGAAAATTCAATATTTTGGGGTCCCAGAAGCAATCTGTACATGCCTACTCAGTGTTAGAGTATTTTCAAAATACAGGCCCAAAACATGCTGAAAATCGATATTTTAGATGCCCAAAGTCAATATGTGCATGTATCTTCTGTACCCGTTTATATCTCAAATTCAGACTCAAAACACCCTAATATTCAATATTTTGGGCTCCCAGAAGCAATCTGTACATGCCTACACAGTGCTAGAATATTTTCAAAATATAGGCTAAAAACATGCTAAAAATCGACATTTTAGGTGCCAAAAAATCGATATCTCAAATTCAGTCCCAAAACACCCGAAAATTCGATATTTAGAGGTCCCAGAAGGTATCTGTACATGCCTACTCCGTGTTAGAGTATTTTCAAAATACAGGCCAAAAACATACTGAAAATCGATCTTTTAGGTGCACAAAAGTCGATATGTGCATGCATCTTCTGTACCCGTTTATATCTCAAATTCTGGCCCTAAACACCCGAAAATTCAATATTTTGGGGTCCCAGAAGCGATCTGTACATGCCTACTCCGTGTTAGAGTATTTTCAAAATTCAGGCCCAAAACATGCTGAAAATCGATATTTTAGATGCCCAAAGCCAATATGTGCATGTATCTTCTGTACCCGTTTATATCTCAAATTCAGGCTCAAAACACCCGAAAATTCAATATTTTGGGGTCCCAGAAGCAATCTGTACAGTGCTAGAATATTTTCAAAATATAGGCTAAAAACATGCTAAAAATCGATCTTTTAGGTGCCAAAAAGTCGATATCTCAAATTCAGTCCCAAAACACCCGAAAATTCGATATTTAGGGGTCCCAGAAGCGATCTGTACATGCCTACTCCGTGTTAGAGTATTTTCAAAATACATGCTCAAAACATACTGAAAATCGATCTTTTAGGTGCACAAAAGTCGATATGTGCATGCATCTTCAGTACCCGTTTATATCTCAAATTCAGGCTCAAAACACCCGAAAATTCAATATTTTGGGGTCCCAGAAGCAATCTGTACATGCCTACTCAGTGTTAGAGTATTTTCAAAATACAGGCCCAAAACATGCTGAAAATCGATATTTTAGATGCCCAAAGTCAATATGTGCATGTTTCTTCTGTACCCGTTTATATCTAAAATTCAGGCTCAAAACACCCGAAAATTCAATATTTTGGGGTCCCAGAAGCAATCTGTACATGCCTACACAGTGCTAAAATATTTTCAAAATATAGGATAAAAACATGCTAAAAATCGACATTTTAGGTGCCAAAAAACCGATATCTCAAATTCAGTCCCAAAACACCCGAAAATTCGATATTTAGAGGTCCCAGAAGGTATCTGTACATGCTTACTCCATGTTAGAGTATTTTCAAAATACAGGCCAAAAACATACTGAAAATCGATCTTTTAGGTGCCCAAAAGTCGATATGTGCATGCATCTTCTGTACCCGTTTATATCTCAATTTCTGGCCCTAAACACCCGAAAATTCGATATTTTGGGGTCCCAGAAGCGATCTGTACATGCCTACTCCGTGTTAGAGCATTTTCAAAATTCAGGCCCAAAACATGCTGAAAATCGATATTTTAGATGCCCAAAGTCAATATGTGCATGTATCTTCTGTACCCGTTTATATCTCAAATTCAGGCTGAGAACACCCGAAAATTCGATATTTAGGGGTCCCAGAAGCGATCTGTACATGCCTACTCTGTGTTAGAGTATTTTCAAAATACATGCTCAAAACATACTGAAAATCGATCTTTTAGGTGCACAAAAGTCAATATGTGCATGCATCTTCAGTACCCGTTTATATCTCAAATTCAGGCTCAAAACACCCGAAAATTCAATATTTTGGGGTCCCAGAAGCAATCTGTATATGCCCACTCAGTGTTAGAGTATTTTCAAAATACAGGCCCAAAATATGCTGAAAATCGATATTTTAGATGCCCAAAGTCAATATGTGCATGTATCTTCTGTACCCGTTTATATCTCAAATTCAGGCTGAAAACACCCGAAAATTCAATATTTTGGGGTACCAGAAGCAATCTGTACAGTGTTAGAGTATTTTCAAAATACACGCCAAAAACATACTGAAAATCGATCTTTTAGGTGCCCAAAAGTCGATATGTGCATGCATCTTCTGTACCCGTTTATATCTCAAATTCTGGCCCTAAACACCTGAAAATTCGATATTTTGGGGTCCCAGAAGCGATCTGTACATGCCTACTCCGTGTTAGAGTATTTTCAAAATTCAGGCCCAAAACATGCTGAAAATCGATATTTTTGGTGCCCAAAGTCAATATGTGCATGTATCTTCTGTACCCGTTTATATCTGAAATTCAGGCTCAAAACACCCGAAAATTCAATATTTTGGGGTCCCAGAAGCAATCTGTACATGCTTACTCAGTGCTAGAATATTTTCAAAATATAGGCTAAAAACATGCTAAAAATCGATCTTTTAGGTGCCAAAAAGTCGATATCTCAAATTCAGTCCCAAAACACCCGAAAATTCGATATTTTGGGGTCCCAGAAGCGATCTGTACATGCCTACTCCGTGTTAGAGTATTTTCAAAATATATGCTCAAAACATACTGAAAATCGATCTTTTAGGTGCCTAAAAGTCGATATATGCATGCATCTTCTGTACCCGTTTATATCTCAAATTCTGGCCCTAAACACCCGAAAATTCGATATTTTGGGGTCCCAGAAGCGATCTGTACATGCATACTCCGTGTTAGAGTATTTTCAAAATTCAGGCCCAAAACATGCTGAAAATCAATATTTTTGGTGCCCAAAGTTAATATGTGCATGTATCTTCTGTACCCGTTTATATCTCAAATTCAGGCTCAAAACACCCGAAAATTCAATATTTTGGGGTCCCAGAAGCAATCTGTACATGCCTACTCAGTGCTAGAATATTTTCAAAATATAGGCTAAAAACATGCTAAAAATCGATCTTTTAGGTGCCCAAAAGTCGATATCTCAAATTCAGTCCCAAAACACCCGAAAATTCGATATTTAGAGGTCCCAGATGGTATCTGTACATGCCTACTCCGTGTTAGAGTATTTTCAAAATACAGGCCAAAAACATACTGAAAATCGATCTTTTAGGTGCCCAAAAGTCGATATGTGCATGCATCTTCTGTAACTGTTTATATCTCAAATTCTGGCCCTAAACACCCGAAAATTCGATATTTAGGGGTCCCAGAAGCGATCTGTACATGCCTACTCCGTGTTAGAGTATTTTCAAAATACATGCTCAAAACATACTGAAAATCGATCTTTTAGGTGCACAAAAGTCGATATGTGCATGCATCTTCAGTACCCGTTTATATCTCAAATTCAGGCTCAAAACACCCGAAAATTCAATATTTTGGGGTCCCAGAAGCAATCTGTACATGCCTACACAGTGCTAGAATATTTTCAAAATATAGGCTAAAAACATGCTAAAAATCGACATTTTAAGTGCCAAAAAATCGATATCTCAAATTTAGTCCCAAAACACCCGAAAATTTGATATTTAGAGGTCCCAGATGGTATCTGTACATGCCTACTCCGAGTTAGAGTATTTTCAAAATACAGGCCAAAAACATACTGAAAATCGATCTTTTAGGTGCCTAAAAGTCGATATATGCATGCATCTTCTGTACCCGTTTATATCTCAAATTCTGGCCCTTAACACCCGAAAATTCGATATTTTGGGGTCCAAGAAGCGATCTGTACATGCATACTCCGTGTTAGAGTATTTTCAAAATTCAGGCCCAAAACATGCTGAAAATCAATATTTTTGGTGCCCAAAGTTAATATGTGCATGTATCTTCTGTACCCGTTTATATCTCAAATTCAGGCTCAAAACACCCGAAAAATCAATATTTTGGGGTCCCAGAAGCAATCTGTACAGTGCTAGAATATTTTCAAAATATAGGCTAAAAACATGCGAAAAATCGATCTTTTAGGTGCCAAAAAGTCGATATCTCAAATTCAGTCCCAAAACACCCGAAAATTCGATATTTAGGGGTCCCAGAAGCGATCTGTACATGCCTACTCCGTGTTAGAGTATTTTCAAAATACATGCTCAAAACATACTGAAAATCGATCTTTTAGGTGCACAAAAGTCGATATGTGCATGCATCTTCAGTACCCGTTTATATCTCAAATTCAGGCTCAAAACACCCGAAAATTCAATATTTTGGGGTCCCAGAAGCAATCTGTACATGCCTACTCAGTGTTAGAGTATTTTCAAAATACAGGCCCAAAACATGCTGAAAATCGATATTTTAGATGCCCAAAGTCAATATGTGCATGTTTCTTCTGTACCCGTTTATATCTCAAATTCAGGCTCAAAACACCCGAAAATTCAATATTTTGGGGTCCCAGAAGCAATCTGTACATGCCAACACAGTGCTAAAATATTTTCAAAATATAGGCTAAAAACATGCTAAAAATCGACATTTTAGGTGCCAAAAAATCGATATCTCAAATTCAGTCCCAAAACACCCGAAAATTCGATATTTAGAGGTCCCAGAAGGTATCTGTACATGCTTACTACATGTTAGAGTATTTTCAAAATACAGGCCAAAAACATACTGAAAATCGATATTTTAGGTGCCCAAAAGTCGATATGTGCATGCATCTTCTGTACCCGTTTATATCTCAAATTCTGGCCCTAAACACCCGAAAATTCGATATTTTGGGGTCCCAAAAGCGATCTGTACATGCCTACTCCGTGTTAGAGTATTTTCAAAATTCAGGCCCAAAACATGCTGAAAATCGATATTTTTGGTGCCCAAAGTCAATATGTGCATGTATCTTCTGTACCCGTTTATATCTCAAATTCAGGCTCAAAACACCCGAAAATTCAATATTTTGGGGTCCCAGAAGATATCTGTACATGCCTACACAGTGCTAGAATATTTTCAAAATATAGGCTAAAAACATGCTAAAAATCGACATTTTAGGTGCCAAAAAATCGATATATCAAATTCAGTCCCAAAACACCCGAAAATTCGATATTTAGAGGTCCCAGAAGGTATCTGTACATGCCTACTCCGTGTTAGAGTATTTTCAAAATACAGGCCAAAAACATACTGAAAATCGATCTTTTAGGTGCCCAAAAGTCGATATGTGCATGCATCTTCTGTACCCGTTTATATCTCAAATTCTGGCCCTAAACACCCGAAAATTCGATATTTTGGGGTCCCAGAAGCGATCTGTACATGCCTACTCCGTGTTAGAGTATTTTCAAAATACAGGCCCAAAACATACTGAAAATCGATATTTTTGGTGCCCAAAGTCAATATGTGCATGTATCTTCTGTACCCGTTTATATCTCAAATTCAGGCTCAAAACACCCGAAAATTCAATATTTTGGGGTCCCAGAAGCAATCTGTACAGTGCTAGAATATTTTCAAAATATAGGCTAAAAACATGCTAAAAATCGATCTTTTAGGTGCCAAAAAGTCGATATCTCAAATTCAGTCCCAAAACACCTAAAAATTCGATATTTAGAGGTCCCAGAAGGTATCTGTACATGCCTACTCCGTGTTAGAGTATTTTCAAAATACATGCTCAAAACATACTGAAAATCGATCTTTTAGGTGCACAAAAGTCGATATGTGCATGCATCTTCAGTACCCGTTTATATCTCAAATTCAGGCTCAAAACACCCGAAAATTCGATATTTTGGGGTACCAGAAGCGATCTGTACATGCCTACTCCGTGTTAGAGTATTTTCAAAATTCAGGCCCAAAACATGCTGAAAATCGATATTTTAGATGCCCAAAGTCAATATGTGCATGTATCTTCTGTACCCGTTTATATCTCAAATTCAGGCTCAAAACACCCGAAAATTCAATATTTTGGGGTCCCAGAAGCAATCTGTACATGCCTACTCAGTGCTAGAATATTTTCAAAATATAGGCTAAAAACATGCTAAAAATCGACATTTTAAGTGCCAAAAAGTCGATATCTCAAATTCAGTCCCAAAACACCCGAAAATTCGATATTTAGGGGTCCCAGAAGCGATCTGTACATGCCTACTCCGTGTTAGAGTATTTTCAAAATACATGCTCAAAACATACTGAAAATCGATCTTTTAGTTGCACAAAAGTCGATATGTGCATGCATCTTCAGTACCCGTTTAAATCTCAAATTCAGGCTCAAAACACCCGAAAATTCAATATTTTGGGGTCCCAGAAGCAATCTGTACATGCCTACTCAGTGTTAGAGTATTTTCAAAATACAGGCCCAAAACATGCTGAAAATCGATATTTTAGATGCCCAAAGTCAATATGTGCATGTATCTTCTGTACCCGTTTATATCTCAAATTCAGACTCAAAACACCCTAATATTCAATATTTTGGGCTCCCAGAAGCAATCTGTACATGCCTACACAGTGCTAGAATATTTTCAAAATATAGGCTAAAAACATGCTAAAAATCGACATTTTAGGTGCCAAAAAATCGATATCTCAAATTCAGTCCCAAAACACCCGAAAATTCGATATTTAGAGGTCCCAGAAGGTATCTGTACATGCCTACTCCGTGTTAGAGTATTTTCAAAATACAGGCCAAAAACATACTGAAAATCGATCTTTTAGGTGCACAAAAGTCGATATGTGCATGCATCTTCTGTACCCGTTTATATCTCAAATTCTGGCCCTAAACACCCGAAAATTCAATATTTTGGGGTCCCAGAAGCGATCTGTACATGCCTACTCCGTATTAGAGTATTTTCAAAATTCAGGCCCAAAACATGCTGAAAATCGATATTTTAGATGCCCAAAGCCAATATGTGCATGTATCTTCTGTACCCGTTTATATCTCAAATTCAGGCTCAAAACACCCGAAAATTCAATATTTTGGGGTCCCAGAAGCAATCTGTACAGTGCTAGAATATTTTCAAAATATAGGCTAAAAACATGCTAAAAATCGATCTTTTAGGTGCCAAAAAGTCGATATCTCAAATTCAGTCCCAAAACACCCGAAAATTCGATATTTAGGGGTCCCAGAAGCGATCTGTACATGCCTACTCCGTGTTAGAGTATTTTCAAAATACATGCTCAAAACATACTGAAAATCGATCTTTTAGGTGCACAAAAGTCGATATGTGCATGCATCTTCAGTACCCGTTTATATCTCAAATTCAGGCTCAAAACACCCGAAAATTCAATATTTTGGGGTCCCAGAAGCAATCTGTACATGCCTACTCAGTGTTAGAGTATTTTCAAAATACAGGCCCAAAACATGCTGAAAATCGATATTTTAGATGCCCAAAGTCAATATGTGCATGTTTCTTCTGTACCCGTTTATATCTCAAATTCAGGCTCAAAACACCCGAAAATTCAATATTTTGGGGTCCCAGAAGCAATCTGTACATGCCAACACAGTGCTAAAATATTTTCAAAATATAGGCTAAAAACATGCTAAAAATCGACATTTTAGGTGCCAAAAAATCGATATCTCAAATTCAGTCCCAAAACACCCGAAAATTCGATATTTAGAGGTCCCAGAAGGTATCTGTACATGCTTACTACATGTTAGAGTATTTTCAAAATACAGGCCAAAAACATACTGAAAATCGATATTTTAGGTGCCCAAAAGTCGATATGTGCATGCATCTTCTGTACCCGTTTATATCTCAAATTCTGGCCCTAAACACCCGAAAATTCGATATTTTGGGGTCCCAAAAGCGATCTGTACATGCCTACTCCGTGTTAGAGTATTTTCAAAATTCAGGCCCAAAACATGCTGAAAATCGATATTTTTGGTGCCCAAAGTCAATATGTGCATGTATCTTCTGTACCCGTTTATATCTCAAATTCAGGCTCAAAACACCCGAAAATTCAATATTTTGGGGTCCCAGAAGATATCTGTACATGCCTACACAGTGCTAGAATATTTTCAAAATATAGGCTAAAAACATGCTAAAAATCGACATTTTAGGTGCCAAAAAATCGATATATCAAATTCAGTCCCAAAACACCCGAAAATTCGATATTTAGAGGTCCCAGAAGGTATCTGTACATGCCTACTCCGTGTTAGAGTATTTTCAAAATACAGGCCAAAAACATACTGAAAATCGATCTTTTAGGTGCCCAAAAGTCGATATGTGCATGCATCTTCTGTACCCGTTTATATCTCAAATTCTGGCCCTAAACACCCGAAAATTCGATATTTTGGGGTCCCAGAAGCGATCTGTACATGCCTACTCCGTGTTAGAGTATTTTCAAAATACAGGCCCAAAACATACTGAAAATCGATATTTTTGGTGCCCAAAGTCAATATGTGCATGTATCTTCTGTACCCGTTTATATCTCAAATTCAGGCTCAAAACACCCGAAAATTCAATATTTTGGGGTACCAGAAGCAATCTGTACAGTGTTAGAATATTTTCAAAATATAGGCTAAAAACATGCTAAAAATCGACATTTTAGGTGCCAAAAAATCGATATCTCAAATTCAGTCCCAAAACACCTAAAAATTCGATATTTAGAGGTCCCAGAAGGTATCTGTACATGCTTACTCCATGTTAGAGTATTTTCAAAATACAGGCCAAAAACATACTGAAAATCGATATTTTAGGTGCCCAAAAGTCGATATGTGCATGCATCTTCTGTACCCGTTTATATCTCAAATTCTGGCCCTAAACACCCGAAAATTCGATATTTTGGGGTCCCAGAAGCGATCTGTACATGCCTACTCCGTGTTAGAGTATTTTCAAAATTCAAGCCCAAAACATGCTGAAAATCGATATTTTAGATGCCCAAAGTCAATATGTGCATGTATCTTCTGTACCCGTTTATATCTCAAATTCAGGCTCAAAACACCCGAAAATTCAATATTTTGGGGTCCCAGAAGCAATCTGTACAGTGCTAGAATATTTTCAAAATATAGGCTAAAAACATGCTAAAAATCGATCTTTTAGGTGCCAAAAAGTCGATATCTCAAATTCATTCCCAAAACACCCGAAAATTCGATATTTAGGGGTCCCAGAAGCGATCTGTACATGCCTACTCCGTGTTAGAGTATTTTCAAAATACATGCTCAAAACATACTGAAAATCGATTTTTTAGGTGTACAAAAGTCGATATGTGAATGCATCTTCAGTACCCGTTTATATCTCAAATTCAGGCTCAAAACACCCGAAAATTCAATATTTTGGGGTCCCAGAAGCAATCTGTACATGCCTACTCAGTGTTAGAGTATTTTCAAAATACAGGCCCAAAACATGCTGAAAATCGATATTTTAGATGCCCAAAGTCAATATGTGCATGTATCTTCTGTACCCGTTTATATCTCAAATTCAGGCTCAAAACACCCTAATATTCAATATTTTGGGGTCCCAGAAGCAATCTGTACATGCCTACACAGTGCTAGAATATTTTCAAAATATAGGCTAAAAACATGCTAAAAATCGACATTTTAGGTGCCAAAAAATCGATATCTCAAATTCAGTCCCAAAACACCCGAAAATTCGATATTTAGAGGTCCCAGAAGGTATCTGTACATGCCTACTCCGTGTTAGAGTATTTTCAAAATACAGGCCAAAAACATACTGAAAATCGATCTTTTAGGTGCACAAAAGTCGATATGTGCATGCATCTTCTGTACCCGTTTATATCTCAAATTCTGGCCTTAAACACCCGAAAATTCGATATTTTGGGGTCCCAGAAGCGATCTGTACATGCCTACTCCGTGTTAGAGTATTTTCAAAATTCAGGCCCAAAACATGCTGAAAATCGATATTTTAGATGCCCAAAGTCAATATGTGCATGTATCTTCTGTACCCGTTTATATCTCAAATTCAGGCTCAAAACACCCGAAAATTCAATATTTTGGGGTCTCAGAAGCAATCTGTACCGTGCTAGAATATTTTCAAAATATAGGCTAAAAACATGCTAAAAATCGATCTTTTAGGTGCCAAAAAGTCGATATCTCAAATTCAGTCCCAAAACACCCGAAAATTCGATATTTAGGGGTCCCAGAAGCGATCTGTACATGCCTACTCCGTGTTAGAGTATTTTCAAAATACATGCTCAAAACATACTGAAAATCGATCTTTTAGGTGCACAAAAGTCGATATGTGCATGCATCTTCAGTACCCGTTTATATCTCAAATTCAGGCTCAAAACACCCGAAAATTCAATATTTTGGGGTCCCAGAAGCAATCTGTACAGTGCTAGAATATTTTCAAAATATAGGCTAAAAACATGCTAAAAATCGATCTTTTAGGTGCCAAAAAGTCGATATCTCAAATTCAGTCCCAAAACACCCGAAAATTCGATATTTAGGGGTCCCAGAAGCGATCTGTACATGCCTACTCCGTGTTAGAGCATTTTCAAAATACATGCTCAAAACATACTGAAAATCGATCTTTTAGGTGCACAAAAGTCGATATGTGCATGCATCTTCAGTATCCGTTTATATCTCATATTCAGGCTCAAAACACCCGAAAATTCAATATTTTGGGGTCCCAGAAGCAATCTGTACATGCCTACTCCGTGTTAGAGTATTTTCAAAATTCAGGCCCAAAACATGCTGAAAATCGATATTTTAGATGCCCAAAGTCAATATGTGCATGTATCTTCTGTACCCGTTTATATCTCAAATTCAGGCTCAAAACACCCGAAAAATCAATATTTTGGGGTCCCAAAAGCAATCTGTACAGTGCTAGAATATTTTCAAAATATAGGCTAAAAACATGCTAAAAATCAATCTTTTAGGTGCCAAAAAGTCGATATCTCAAATTCAGTCCCAAAACACCCGAAAATTCGATATTTAGGGGTCCCAGAAGCGATCTGTACATGCCTACTCCGTGTTAGAGTATTTTCCAAATACATGCTCAAAACATACTGAAAATCGATCTTTTAGGTGCACAAAAGTCGATATGTGCATGCATCTTCAGTACCCGTTTATATCTCAAATTCAGGCTCAAAACACCCGAAAATTCAATATTTTGGGGTCCCAGAAGCAATCTGTACATGCCTACTCAGTGTTAGAGTATTTTCAAAATACTGGCCCAAAACATGCAGAAAATCGATATTTTAGATGCCCAAAGTCAATATGTGCATGTTTCTTCTGTACCCGTTTATATCTCAAATTCAGGCTCAAAACACCCGAAAATTCAATATTTTGGGGTCCCAGAAGCAATCTGTACATGCCAACACAGTGCTAAAATATTTTCAAAATATAGGCTAAAAACATGCTAAAAATCGACATTTTAGGTGCCAAAAAATCGATATCTCAAATTCAGTCCCAAAACACCCGAAAATTCGATATTTAGAGGTCCCAGAAGGTATCTGTACATGCTTACTCCATGTTAGAGTATTTTCAAAATACAGGCCAAAAACATACTGAAAATCGATATTTTAGGTGCCCAAAAGTCGATATGTGCATGCATCTTCTGTACCCGTTTATATCTCAAATTCTGGCCCTAAACACCCGAAAATTCGATATTTTGGGGTCCCAAAAGCGATCTGTACATGCCTACTCCGTGTTAGAGTATTTTCAAAATTCAAGCCCAAAACATGCTGAAAATCGATATTTTAGATGCCCAAAGTCAATATGTGCATGTATCTTCTGTACCCGTTTATATCTCAAATTCAGGCTCAAAACACCCGAAAATTCAATATTTTTGGGTCCCAGAAGCAATCTGTACAGTGCTACAATATTTTCAAAATATAGGCTAAAAACATGCTAAAAATCGATCTTTTAGGTGCCAAAAAGTCGATATCTCAAATTCAGTCCCAAAACACCCGAAAATTCGATATTTAGGGGTCCCAGAAGCGATCTGTACATGCCTACTCCGTGTTAGAGTATTTTCAAAATACATGCTCAAAACATACTGAAAATCGATTTTTTAGGTGCACAAAAGTCGATATGTGAATGCATGTTCAGTACCCGTTTATATCTCAAATTCAGGCTCAAAACACCCGAAAATTCAATATTTTGGGGTCCCAGAAGCAATCTGTACATGCCTACTCAGTGTTAGAGTATTTTCAAAATACAGGCCCAAAACATGCTGAAAATCGATATTTTAGATGCCCAAAGTCAATATGTGCATGTATCTTCTGTACCCGTTTATATCTCAAATTCAGGCTCAAAACACCCTAATATTCAATATTTTGGGGTCCCAGAAGCAATCTGTACATGCCTACACAGTGCTAGAATATTTTCAAAATATAGGCTAAAAACATGCTAAAAATCGACATTTTAGGTGCCAAAAAATCGATATCTCAAATTCAGTCCCAAAACACCCGAAAATTCGATATTTAGAGGTCCCAGAAGGTATCTGTACATGCCTACTCCGTGTTAGAGTATTTTCAAAATACAGGCCAAAAACATACTGAAAATCGATCTTTTAGGTGCACAAAAGTCGATATGTGCATGCATCTTCTGTACCCGTTTATATCTCAAATTCTGGCCTTAAACACCCGAAAATTCGATATTTTGGGGTCCCAGAAGCGATCTGTACATGCCTACTCCGTGTTAGAGTATTTTCAAAATTCAGGCCCAAAACATGCTGAAAATCGATATTTTAGATGCCCAAAGTCAATATGTGCATGTATCTTCTGTACCCGTTTATATCTCAAATTCAGGCTCAAAACACCCGAAAATTCAATATTTTGGGGTCCCAGAAGCAATCTGTACAGTGCTAGAATATTTTCAAAATATAGGCTAAAAACATGCTAAAAATCGATCTTTTAGGTGCCAAAAAGTCGATATCTCAAATTCAGTCCCAAAACACCGGAAAATTCGATATTTAGGGGTCCCAGAAGCGATCTGTACATGCCTAATCCGTGTTAGAGTATTTTCAAAATACATGCTCAAAACATACTGAAAATCGATCTTTTAGGTGCACAAAAGTCGATATGTGCATGCATCTTCAGTACCCGTTTATATCTCAAATTCAGGCTCAAAACAACCGAAAATTCAATATTTTGGGGTCCCAGAAGCAATCTGTACAGTGCTAGAATATTTTCAAAATACAGGCCCAAAATATGCTGAAAATCGATATTTTAGATGCCCAAAGTCAATATGTGCATGTATCTTCTGTACCCGTTTATATCTCAAATTCAGGCTCAAAACACCCTAATATTCAATATTTTGGGGTCCCAGAAGCAATCTGTACATGCCTACACAGTGCTAGAATATTTTCAAAATACAGGCCAAAAACATACTGAAAATCGATCTTTTAGGTGCACAAAAGTCGATATGTGCATGTATCTTCTGTACCCGTTTATATCAAAAATTCTGGCCTTAAACACCCGAAAATTCGATATTTTGGGGTCCCAGAAGCGATCTGTACATGCCTACTCCGTGTTAGAGTATTTTCAAAATTCAGGCCCAAAACATGCTGAAAATCGATATTTTAGATGCCCAAAGTCAATATGTGCATGTATCTTCTGTACCCGTTTATATCTCAAATTCAGGCTCAAAACACCCGAAAATTCAATATTTTGGGTTCCCAGAAGCAATCTGTACAGTGCTAGAATATTTTCAAAATATAGGCTAAAAACATGCTAAAAATCGATCTTTTAGGTGCCAAAAAGTCGATATCTCAAATTCAGTCCCAAAACACCCGAAAATTCGATATTTAGGTGTCCCAGAAGCGATCTGTACATGCCTACTCCGTGTTAGAGTATTTTCAAAATACATGCTCAAAACATACTGAAAATCGATCTTTTAGGTGCACAAAAGTCGATATGTGCATGCATCTTCAGTACCCGTTTATATCTCAAATTCAGGCTCAAAACACCCGAAAATTCAATATTTTGGGGTCCCAGAAGCAATCTGTACATGCCTACTCAGTGTTAGAGTATTTTCAAAATACAGGCCCAAAACATGCTGAAAATCGATATTTTAGATGCCCAAAGTCAATATGTGCATGTTTCTTCTGTACCCGTTTATATCTCAAATTCAGGCTCAAAACACCCGAAAATTCAATATTTTGGGGTCCCAGAAGCAATCTGTACATGCCTACACAGTGCTAAAATATTTTCAAAATATAGGCTAAAAACATGCTAAAAATCGACATTTTAGGTGCCAAAAAATCGATATATCAAATTCAGTCCCAAAACATCCGAAAATTCGATATTTAGAGGTCCCAGAAGGTATCTGTACATGCTTACTCCATGTTAGAGTATTTTCAAAATACAGGCCAAAAACATACTGAAAATCGATATTTTAGGTGCCCAAAAGTCGATATGTGCATGCATCTTCTGTACCCGTTTATATCTCAAATTCTGGCCCTAAACACCCGAAAATTCGATATTTTGGGGTCCCAGAAGCGATCTGTACATGCCTACTCCGTGTTAGAGTATTTTCAAAATTCAAGCCCAAAACATGCTGAAAATCGATATTTTAGATGCCCAAAGTCAATATGTGCATGTATCTTCTGTACCCGTTTATATCTCAAATTCAGGCTCAAAACACCCGAATATTCAATATTTTGGGGTCCCAGAAGCAATCTGTACAGTGCTAGAATATTTTCAAAATATAGGCTAAAAACATGCTAAAAATCGATCTTTTAGGTGCCAAAAAATCGATATCTCAAATTCAGTCCCAAAACACCGGAAAATTCGATATTTAGGGGTCCCAGAAGCGATCTGTACATGCCTACTCCGTGTTAGAGTATTTTCAAAATACAGGCACAAAACATGCTGAAAATCAATATTTTAGATGCCCAAAGTCAATATGTGCATGTATCTTCTGTACCCGTTTATATCTCAAATTCAGGCTCAAAACACCCGAAAATTCAATATTTTGGGGTCCCAGAAGCAATCTGTACATGCCTACACAGTGCTAAAATATTTTCAAAATATAGGCTAAAAACATGCTAAAAATCGACATTTTAGGTGCCAAAAAATCGATATCTCAAATTCAGTCCTAAAACACCCAAAAATTCGATATTTAGAGGTCCCAGAAGGTATCTGTACATGCTTACTCCATGTTACAGTATTTTCAAAATACAGGCCAAAAACATACTGAAAATCGATCTTTTAGGTGCACAAAAGTCGATATGTGCATGCATCTTCAGTACCCGTTTATATCTCAAATTCAGGCTCAAAACACCCGAAAAATCAATATTTTGGGGTCCCAGAAGCAATCTGTACATGCCTACACAGTGCTAGAATATTTTCAAAATATAGGCTAAAAACATGCTAAAAATCGACATTTTAAGTGCCAAAAAATCGATATATCAAATTCAGTCCCAAAACACCCGAAAATTCGATATTTAGAGGTCCCAGATGGTATCTGTACATGCCTACTCCGTGTTAGAGTATTTTCAAAATACAGGCTAAAAACATACTGAAAATCGATCTTTTAGGTGCCCAAAAGTCGATATGTGCATGCATCTTCTGTACCTGTTTATATCTCAAATTCTGGCCCTAAACACCCGAAAATTCGATATTTTGGGGTCCCAGAAGCGATCTGTACATGCATACTCCGTGTTAGAGTATTTTCAAAATTCAGGCCCAAAACATGCTGAAAATCGATATTTTTGGTGCCCAAAGTCAATATGTGCATGTATCTTCTGTACCCGTTTATATCTCAAATTCAGGCTCAAAACACCCGAAAATTCAATATTTTGGGGTCCCAGAAGCAATCTGTACATGCCTACACAGTGCTAGAATATTTTCAAAATATAGGCTAAAAACATGCTAAAAATCGACATTTTAGGTGCCAAAAAATCGATATATCAAATTCAGTCCCAAAACACCCGAAAATTCGATATTTAGAGGTCCCAGAAGGTATCTGTACATGCCTACTCCGTGTTAGAGTATTTTCAAAATACAGGCCAAAAACATACTGAAAATCGATCTTTTAGGTGCCCAAAAGTCGATATGTGCATGCATCTTCTGTACCCGTTTATATCTCAAATTCTGGCCCTAAACACCCGAAAATTCGATATTTTGGGGTCCCAGAAGCGATCTGTACATGCCTACTCCGTGTTAGAGTATTTTCAAAAATCAGGCCCAAAACATACTGAAAATCGATATTTTTGGTGCCCAAAGTCAATATGTGCATGTATCTTCTGTACCCGTTTATATCTGAAATTCAGGCTCAAAACACCCGAAAATTCAATATTTTGGGGTCCCAGAAGCAATCTGTACAGTGCTAGAATATTTTCAAAATATAGGCTAAAAACATGCTAAAAATCGATCTTTTAGGTGCCAAAAAGTCGATATCTCAAATTCAGTCCCAAAACACCCGAAAATTCGATATTTAGGGGTCCCAGAAGCGATCTGTACATGCCTACTCCTTGTTAGAGTATTTTCAAAATACATGCTCAAAACATACTGAAAATCGATCTTTTAGGTGCACATAAGTCGATATGTGCATGCATCTTCAGTACCCGTTTATATCTCAAATTTAGGCTCAAAACACCCGAAAATTCAATATTTTGGGGTCCCAGAAGCAATCTGTACATGCCTACTCAGTGTTAGAGTATTTTCAAAATACAGGCACAAAACATGCTGAAAATCAATATTTTAGATGCCCAAAGTCAATATGTGCATGTATCTTCTGTACCCGTTTATATCTCAAATTCAGGCTCAAAACACCCTAATATTCAATATTTTGGGATCCCAGAAGCAATCTGTACATGCCTACACAGTGCTAGAATATTTTCAAAATACAGGCCAAAAACATACTGAAAATCGATCTTTTAGGTGCACAAAAGTCGATATGTGCATGTATCTTCTGTACCCGTTTATATCAAAAATTCTGGCCTTAAACACCCGAAAATTCGATATTTTGGGGTCCCAGAAGCGATCTGTACATGCCTACTCCGTGTTAGAGTATTTTCAAAATTCAGGCCCAAAACATGCTGAAAATCGATATTTTAGATGCCCAAAGTCAATATGTGCATGTATCTTCTGTACCCGTTTATATCTCAAATTCAGGCTCAAAACACCCGAAAATTCAATATTTTGGGGTCCCAGAAGCAATCTGTACAGTGCCAGAATATTTTCAAAATATAGGCTAAAAACATGCTAAAAATCGATCTTTTAGGTGCCAAAAAGTCGATATCTCAAATTCAGTCCCAAAACACCCGAAAATTCGATATTTAGGGGTCCCAGAAGCGATCTGTACATGCCTACTCCGTGTTAGAGTATTTTCAAAATACATGCTCAAAACATACTGAAAATCGATCTTTTAGGTGCACAAAAGTCGATATGTGCATGCATCTTCAGTACCCGTTTATATCTCAAATTCAGGCTCAAAACACCCGATAATACGATATTTTGGGGTCCCAGAAGCGATCTGTACATGCCTACTCAGTGCTAGAATTTTTCAAAATATATCCTCAAAACATGCTAAAAATCGATATTTTAAGTGTCCAAAGTCGATATGTGCATGCATCATCTGTACCCGTTTATATCTCAAATTCAGGCTCAAAACACCCGAAAATTCGATATTTTGGGGTCCTAGAAGTAATCTGTACATGCCTACTTAGTGCTAGAATATTTTCAAAATATAGGCCTAAAACATGCTAAAAATCGATATTTTAAGTGCCCAAAGTCGATATCTCAAATTCAGGCCCAAAACACCCGAAAATTCGATATTTTGGGGTCCCAGAAGCGAACTGTATATGCCTACTCCGTGTTAGAGTATTTTCAAAATACAGGCCAAAAACATACTGAAAATCTATCTTTTAGGTGCCCAAAAGTCGATATGTGCATGCATCTTCTGTACACGTTTATATCCCAAATTCAACCTCAAAACACCCGAAAATACGATATTTTTAGGTCCCAGAAGCGATCTGTACATGCCTACTCAGTGCTAGAATTTTTTCAAAATATAGGCTCAAAACATGCTAAAAATCGATATTTCAAGTGTCCAAAGTCGATATGTGCATGCATCATCTGTACCCGTTTATATCTCAAATTCAGGCTCAAAACACCCGAAAATTCGATATTTTTGGGTCCCAGAAGCAATCTGTACATGCCTACACAGTGCTAGAATTTTCTCAAAATATAGGCTCAAAACATGCTAAAAATCGATATTTTAAGTGTCGAAAGTCGATATGTGCATGCATCATCTGTACCCGTTTATATCTCAAATTCAGGCTCAAAACACCCGAAAATTCGATATTTTGGGGTCACAGAAGTGATCTGTACATGCCTACTTAGTGCTAGAATATTTTCAAAATATAGGCCCAAAACATGCTAAAAATCGATATTTTAAGTACCCAAAGTCGATATCTCAAATTCAGGCCCAAAACACCCGAAAATTCGATATTTTGGGGTCCCAGAAGCGAACTGTACATGCCTAATCCGTGTTAGAGTATTTTCAAAATATAAGCTCAAAACATGCTAAAAATCGATATTTTAAGTGTCCAAAGTCGATATGTGCATGCATCTTCTGTACCCGTTTATATCTCAAATTAAGGCTCCAAACACCCAAAAATTCGATATTTTGGGGTCCCAGAAGTGATCTGTACATGCCTACTCAGATGCAGTCCCAAAACATGCTGAAAATCGATATTTTAGGTGCCCAAAGTCAAAATGTGTATGCATCTTTTGCACTCGTTTATATCTCAAATTCAACCTCAAAACACCCGAAAATTCGATAATTTTGAGTCCCAGAAGCGATCTGTACCTGTCTAGTCAGTGCTTGAATGTTTTCAAAATATAGGCTCAAAACATGCTAAAAATCGATATTTTAAGTGTCCAAAGTCGATATGTGCATGCATCTTCTGTACCCGTTTATATCTCAAATTCAGGCTCCAAACACCCAAAAATTCGATATTTTGGGGTCCCAGAAGCGATCTGTACATGCCTACTCAGATGCAGTCCCAAAACATGCTGAAAATCGATATTTTAGGTGCCCAAAGTCAAAATGTGTATGCATCTTCTGCACTCGTTTATATCTCAAATTCAACCTGAAAACACCCGAAAATTCGATAATTTTGAGTCCCAGAAGCGATCTGTACCTGTCTAGTCAGTGCTTGAATGTTTTCAAAATATAGGCTCAAAACATGCTAAAAATCGATATTTTAAGTGTCCAAAGTCGATATGTGCATGCATCATCTGTACCCGTTTATATCTCAAATTCAGGCTCAAAACACCCGAAAATTCGATATTTTGGGGTCCTAGAAGTAATCTGTACATGCCTACTTAGTGCTAGAATATTTTCAAAATATAGGCCTAAAACATGCTAAAAATCGATATTTTAAGTGCCCAAAGTCGATATCTCAAATTCAGGCCCAAAACACCCGAAAATTCGATATTTTGGGGTCCCAGAAGCGAACTGTATATGCCTACTCCGTGTTAGAGTATTTTCAAAATACAGGCCAAAAACATACTGAAAATCTATCTTTTAGGTGCCCAAAAGTCGATATGTGCATGCATCTTCTGTACACGTTTATATCCCAAATTCAACCTCAAAACACCCGAAAATACGATATTTTTTTTGTCCCAGAAGCGATCTGTACATGCCTACTCAGTGCTAGAATTTTTTCAAAATATAGGCTCAAAACATGCTAAAAATCGATATTTTAAGTGTCCAAAGTCGATATGTGCATGCATCATCTGTACCCGTTTATATCTCAAATTCAGCCTCAAAACACCCGAAAATTCGATATTTTTGGGTCCCAGAAGCAATCTGTACATGCCTACACAGTGCTAGAATTTTTTCAAAATATAGGCTCAAAACATGCTAAAAATCGATATTTTAAGTGTCGAAAGTCGATATGTGCATGCATCATCTGTACCCGTTTATATCTCAAATTCAGGCTCAAAACACCCGAAAATTCGATATTTTGGGGTCACAGAAGTGATCTGTACATGCCTACTTAGTGCTAGAATATTTTCAAAATATAGGCCCAAAACATGCTAAAAATCGATATTTTAAGTACCCAAAGTCGATATCTGAAATTCAGGCCCAAAACACCCGAAAATTCGATATTTTGGGGTCCCAGAAGCGAACTGTACATGCCTAATCCGTGTTAGAGTATTTTCAAAATACAGGCCCAAAACATACTGAAAATCGATCTTTTAGGTGCCCAAAAGTCGATATGTGCATGCATCTTCTGTACCCGTTTATATCTCAAATTCAGGCTCAAAACACCCGAAAATTCGATATTTTTGGGTCCGAGAAGCGATCTGTACATGTCTACTCAGATGCAGGCCCAAAACATGATGAAAATCGATATTTTAGGTGCCCAAAGTAAACATGTGTATGCATCTTCTGTACTCGTTTATATCTCAAATTCAACCTCAAAACACCCGAAAATTCGGTATTTTTGGGTCCCAGAAGCGATCTGTACATCCCTACTCCTAGTTAGAATGTTTTCAAGATACAGACCCAAAACATGCTCAAAATTGATATTTTAGCTGCCCAAAAGTCGATATGTGCATGCATCATCTGTACCCGTTTATATCTCAAATTCAGGCTCAAAACACCCGAAAATTCGATATTTTGGGGTCCCAGAAGTGATCTGTACATGCCTACTTAGTGCTAGAATATTTTCAAATAATAGGCCCAAAACATGCTAAAAATCGATATTTCAAGTGTTCAAAGTCGATATCTCAAATTCAGGCACAAAACACCCGAAAATTCGATATTTTGGGGTTCCAGAAGCGAACTGTACATGCCTAATCCGTGTGAGAGTATTTTCAAAATACAGGCCCATAACATACTGAAAATCGATCTTTTAGGTGCCCAAAAGTCGATATGTGGATGCATATTCTGTACCCGTTTATATCTCAAATTCAGGCTCAAAACACACGAAAATTCGATATTTTGGGGTCCCAGAAGCGATCTGTACTTGCCTACCCCGTGTTAGAGTATTTTCAAAATACAGGCCGAAAACAAGCTAAAAATCGATATTTTAGGTGCCCAAAGTCAATATGCGTATGCATCTTCTGCACCCGTTTATATCTCAAATTATATCTCAAAACACCCGAAAATTCGATATTTATGAGGTCCCAGAAGCGATCTGTACATGCCTACTCAGTGCTAGAATGTTTTCAAAATATAGGCTCAAAACATGCTAAAAATCGATATTTTAAGTGTCCAAAGTGGATATGTGCATTCATCTTCTGTACCCGTTTATATCTCAAATTCAGGCTCAAAACACCCGAAAATTCGGTATTTCTGGGTCCTAGAAGCGATTTGTACATGCCTACTCCTAGTTAGAATGTTTTCAAGATACAGACCCAAAACATGATCAAAATCGATATTTTATGTACCCAAAAGTCGATATGTGCATGCATCTTCAGTACCCGTATATATCTCAAATTCAAGCTTAAAACACCCGAAAATTCGATAGTTTGGGGTCCCTGAAGCGATCTGTACATGCCTACTCCGTGTTAGAGTATTTTAAAAATACAGGCCCAAAACATACTGAAAATCGATCTTTTAGGTGCCCAAAGTCAATATGTGCATGCATCTTCTGTACCCGTTTATATTTCAAATTAAGGCTCAAAACACCCGAAAATTCGATATTTTGGGGTCCAGAAGCGATCTGTACATTCCTACACAGTGCTAGAGTATTTTCAAAATATAGGCCCAAAACATGTTAAAAATCGATATTTTATGTGCCCAAAGTCGATATCTCAAATTCAGGCTCAAAACACCCGAAAATTCGATATTTTGGTGTCCCAGAAGCGATATGTACATGCCTACTCCGTGTTAGAGTATTTTCAAAATACAGGCCCAAAACATGCTGAAAATCGATATTTTAGGTGACCAAAGTCAATATGTGCATGCATCTTCTGTACCCGTTTATATCTCAAATTCAGGCTCAAAACACCCGAAAATTCGATATTTTGGGGTCCCTGAAGCGATATGTACTTGCCTACTCCGTGTTAGAGTATTTTCAAAATACACGCCCAAAACAAGCTGAAAATCGAAATTTTAAGTGAACAAAGTCAATATGTGTATGCATCTTCTGGAACCGTTTATATCCCAAATTCAACCTCAAAACACCCGGAAATTCGATATTTTTGGGTCCCAGAAGCGAACTGTACATGCCTACACAGTGCTAGAATGTTTTCAAAATATAGGCTGAAAACATGCTAAAAAATCGATATTTTAAGTGTCCAAAGTCGATATGTGCATGTATCATCTGTACCCGTTTATATCTCAAATTCAGGCTCAAAACACCCGAGAATTCGGTATTTTTGGGTCCTAGATGCGATCTGTACATCCCTACTCCTAGTTAGAATGTTATCAAGATACAGACCCAAAACATGCTCAAAATCGATATTTTAGGTACCCAAAAGTCGATATGTGTATGCATCTTCAGTACCCGTTTATATCTCAAATTAAAGCTTAAAACACCCGAAAATTCGATATTTGGGAGTCCCAGAAGCGATCTGTACATGCGTACTCCGTGTTAGAGTATTTTAATAATACAGGCCCAAAACATGCTGAAAATCAATATTTTAGGAGCCCAGTGTCAATATGGGCATGCATCTTCTGTACCCGTTTATATCTTAAATTCAGGCTCTAAACACCCGAAAATTTGATATTTTGGGGTCCCAGAACCGATCTGTACATGCCTACTCAGTGCTAGAATATTTTCAAAATATAGGCCCAAAACATGCTAAAAATCGATATTTTAGGTGCCCAAAGTCGATATCTCAAATTCAGGCCCAAAACACCCAAAAATTCGATATTTTCGGGTCCCAGAAGCGATCTGTACATGCGTACTCCGTGTTAGAGTATTTTCATTATACAGGCCCAAAACATACTGAAAATCGATCTTTTAGGTGCCCAAAAGTTGATATGTGGATGCATCTTCTGTACCCGTTTATATCTCAAATTCAGGCTCAAAACACCCGAAAACTCGATATTTTGGGGTCCCAGAAGCGATCTGTACATGCCTACTCAGTGCTAGAATATTTTCAAATTATAGGCCCAAAACATGCTAAAAATCGATATTTTAGGTGCCCAAAGTCGATATCTCAAATTTAGGCCCAAAACACCCAAAAATTCGATATTTTGGGGTCCCAGAAGCGATCTGTACATGCCTACTCCGTGTTAGAGTATTTTCAATATACAGGCCCAAAACATACTGAAAATCGATCTTTTAGGTGCCCAAAAGTCGATATGTGGATGCATCTTCTGTACCCGTTTATATATCAAATTCAGGCTCAAAACACCCAAAAATTCGATATTTTCGGGTCCCAAAAGCGATCTGTACTTGCCTACTCCGTGTTAGAGTATTTTCAAAATACAGTCCCAAAACAAGCTGAAAATCGATATTTTAGGTGTCCAAAGTCAATATGTGATACTATGCATCTTCTGCACCCGTTTATATCCCAAATTTAACCTCAAAACACCCGAAAATTCGATATTTTTGGGTCCCAGAAGCGATCTGTACATGCCTACGCAGTGCTAGAATGTTTTCAAAATATAGGCTCAAAACATGCTAAAAATCGATATTTTAAGTGTCCAAAGTCGATATGTGCATGCATCATCTGTACCCGTTTATATCTCAAATTCAGGCTCAAAACAACCGAAAATTCGATATTTTGGGGTTCCAGAAGCGATCTGTACATGCCTACTCAGTGTTAGAATATTTTCAAAATATAGGGCCAAAACATGCTAAAAATCGATATTTTAGGTGCCCAAAGTCGATATCTCAAATTCAGGCCCAAAACACCCGTAAATTCGATATTTTGGGGTCCCAGAAGCGAACTGTACATGCCTACTCCGTGTTAGAGTATTTTCAAAATAAAGGCCCAAAACATACTAAAAATCGATCTTTTAGGTGCCCAAAAGTCGATATGTGCATGCATCTTCTGTACCCGTTTATATCTCAAATTCAGGCTCCAAACACCCGAAAATTCGATATTTTGGGGTCCCAGAAGCGATCTGTACTTGCCTACTCCGTGTTAGAGTATTTTCATAACACAGGCCCAAAAAAAGCTGAAAATCGATATTTTAGGTGACCAAAGTCAATATGTGTATGCATCTTCTGCACCCGTTTATATCCCAAATTCATCCTCAAAACACCCGAAAATTCGATATTTTTGGGTCCCAGAATCAATCTGTACATGCCTACGCAGTTCTAGAATTTTTTCAAAATATAGGCTCCAAACATGCTAAAAATCGATATTTTAGGTGTCCAAAGTCGATATGTGCATGCATCATCTGTACCCGTTTATATCTCAAATTTAGGCTCAAAACAACCGAAAATTCGATATTTTGGGGTAACAGAAGTGATCTGTACATGCCTACTTAGTGCTAGAATATTTTCAAAATATAGGCCCAAAACATGCTAAAAATCGATATTTTAGGTGCCCAAAGTCGATATCTCAAATTCAGGCCCAAAAAACCCGAAAATTCGATATTTTGGGGTCCCAGAAACGAACTGTACATGCCTACTCCGTGTTAGAGTATTTTCAAAATAAAGGCCCAAAACATACTAAAAATCGATCTTTTAGGTTCCCAAAAGTCGATATGTGCAAGCATCTTCTGTACCCGTTTATATCTCAAATTCAGGCTCCAAACACCCGAAAATTCGATATTTGGGGGTCCCAGAAGCGATCTGTACATGCTTACTCAGATGCAGGCCCAAAACATGCTGAAAGACGATATTTTAGGTGCCCTAAGTCAATATGTGTATGCATCATCTGCACTCGTATATATCTCAAATTCAACCTCAAAACACCCGAAAATTCGATAATTTTGGGTCCCAGAAGCGATCTGTACATGTCTAGTCAGTGCTAGAATGTTTTCAAAATATAGGCTCAAAACTTGCTAAAAATCGATATTTTAAGTGTCCAAAGTCGATATGTGCATACATCTTCTGTACCCGTTTATATCTCAAATTCAGGTTCAAAACACCCGAAAATTCGATATTTTTGGTTCCCAGAAGCGATCTGTACATGCCTACTCCTAGTTAGAGTATTTTCAAAATACAGGCCCAAAACATGCTTAAATCGATATTTTAGGTGCCCAAAGTCAATATGTGCATGCATCTTCTGTACCCGTTTATATCTCAAATTTTGCTCAAAACACCCGAAAATTCGGTATCTTTGGGTCCTAGAAGCGATCTGTACATCCCTACTCCTAGTTAGAATGTTTTCAAGATACAGACCCAAAACATGCTCAAAATCGATATTTTAGGTGCCCAAAAGTCGATATGTGCATGCATCTTCTGTACCCGTTTATATCTCAAATTCAGGCTCAAAACACCCGAAAATTCGAAATTTTGGGGTTCCAGAAGCGATCTGTACATGCCTACTCAGTGCTAGAATATTTTCAAAATATAGGCCCAAAACATGCTAAAAATCGATATTTTAGGTGCCCAAAGTCGATATCTCAAATTCAAGCCCAAAACACCCAAAAATTCGATATTTTTGGGTCCCAGAAGCGATCTGTACATGCCTACTCCGTGTTAGAGTATTTTCAATATACAGGCCCAAAACATACTGAAAATCGATCTTTTAGGTGCCCAAAAGTCGATATATGGATGCATCTTCTGTACCCGTTTATATCTCAAATTCATGCTCAAAACACCAAAAAATTCGATATTTTCGGGTCCCAGAAGCGATCTGTACTTGCCTACTACGTGTTAGTGTATTTTCAAAATACAGGCCCAAAACAAGCTGAAAATCGATACTTTAATTGACCAAAGTCAATATGTGATACTATGCATCTTCTGCACCTGTTTATATAACAAATTCAACCTCAAAACACCCGAAAATTCGATATTTTTGGGTCCCAGAAGCGATCTGTACATGCTTAGGCAGTGCTAGAATGTTTTCAAAATATAGGCTCAAAACATGCTAAAAATCGATATTTTAAGTGTCCAAAGTCGATATGTGCATGCATCATCTGTACCCGTTTATATCTCAAATTCAGGCTCAAAACACCCTAAAATTCGATATTTTGGGGTCCCAGAAGTGATCTGTACATGCCTACTTAGTGGTAGAATATTTTCAAAATATAGGCCCAAAACATGCTAAAAATCGAGATTTTAGGTGCCCAAAGTCGATATCTCAAATTCCTGCCCAAAACACCCGAAAATTCGATATTTTGGGGTCCCAGAAGCGAACTGTACATGCCTTCTCCGTGTTAGAGTATTTTCAAAAACAGGTCCAAAACATACTGAAAATCGATCTTTTAGGTGCCCAAAAGTCGATATGTGCATGCATCTTCAGTACCCGTTTATATCCCAAATTCAACCTCAAAACACCCGAAAATTCGATATTTTTGGGTCCCAGAAGCGATCTGTACATGCCTACTCAGTGCTAGAAATTTTTCAAAATATAGGCTCAAAACATGCTTAAAATCGATATTTTAAGTGTCCAAAGTCAATATGTGCATGCATCATCTGTACCCGTTTATATCTCAAATTCAGGCTCAAAACAACAGAAAATTCGATATTTTGGGGTCCCAGAAGTGATCTGTACATGCCTAATTAGTATTAGAATATTTTCAAAATATAGGCCCAAAACATGCTAAAAATCGATATTTTAGGTGCCCAAAGTCGATATCTCAAATTCAGGCCCAAAACACCCGAAAATCCGATATTTTGGGGTCCCAGAGGCGAACTGTACATGCCTACTCCGTGTTAGAGTATTTTCAAAATACAGGTCCAAAACATACTGAAAGTCGATCTTTTAGGTTCCCAAAAGTCGATATGTGCATGCATCTTCTGTACCCGTTTATATCCCAAATTCAACCTCAAAACACCCGAAAATTCGATATTTTTGGAACCCAGAAGCGATCTGTACATGCCTACTCAGTGCTAGAATTTTTTCAAAATATAGACTCAAAACATGCTAAAAATCGATATTTTAAGTGTCCAAAGTCGATATGTGCATGCATCATCTGTACCCGTTTATATCTCAAATTCAGGCTCAAAACAACCGAAAATTCGGTATTTTGGGGTCTCAGAAGTGATCTGTACATGCCTACTTAGTGCTAGAATATTTTTCAAAATATAGGCCCAAAACATGCTAAAAATCGATATTTTAGGTGCCCAAAGTCGATATCTCAAATTTAGGCCCAAAACACCCGTAAATTCGATATTTTGGGGTCCCAGAAGCGAACTGTACATGCCTACTCCGTGTTAGAGTATTTTCAAAATAAAGGCCCAAAACATACTAAAAATCGATCTTTTAGGTGCCCAAAAGTCGATATGTGCATGCATCTTCTGTACCCGTTTATATCTCAAATTCAGGCTCCAAACACCCGAAAACTCGATATTTGGGGGTCCCAGAAGCGATCTGTACATGCTTACTCAGATGCAGGCCCAAAACATGCTGAAAGACGATATTTTAGGTGTCCTAAGTCAATATGTGTACGCATCATCTGCACTCGTTTATATCTCAAATTCAACCTCAAAATACCCGAAAATTAGATAATTTTGGGTCCCAGAAGCGATCTGTACATGTCTAGTCAGTGCCTGAATGTTTTCAAAATATAGGCTCAAAACTTGCTAAAAATCGATATTTTAAGTGTCCAAAGTCGATATGTGCATGCATCTTCTGTACCCGTTTATATCTCAAATTCAGGTTCAAAACACCCGAAAATTCGATATTTTTGGTTCCCAGAAGTGATCTGTACATGCCTACTCCTAGTTAAGAGTATTTTCAAAATACAGGCCCAAAACATGCTGAAAATCGATATTTTAGGTGCCCAAAAGTCGATATGTGCATGCATCTTCTGTACCCGTTTATATCTCAAATTCAAGCCCAAAATACCCAAAAATTAGATATTTTTGGGTCCCAGAAGCGATCTGTACATGCCTACTCCGTGTTAGAGTATTTTCAATATACAGGCCCAAAACATACTGAAAATCGATCTTCTAGGTTCCCAAAAGTTGATATGTGGAGGCATATTCTGTACCCGTTTATATCTCAAATTCAGTCTCCAAACACCCGAAAACTTGATATTTTGGGGTTCCAGAAGCGATCTGTACATGACTACTCAGTGCTAGAATATTTTCAAAATATAGGCCCAAAACATGCTAAAAATCTATATTTTAGGTGCCCAAAGTCGATATCTCAAATTTAGGCCCAAAATACCCAAAAATTCGATATTTTGGAGTCCCAGAAGCGATCTGTACATGCCTAATCCGTGTTAGAGTATTTTCAATATACAGGCCCAAAACATACTGAAAATCGATATTTTAGGTGCCCAAAAGTCGATATGTGGATGCATCTTCTGTACCCGTTTATATCTCAAATTCAGGCTCAAAACACCCAAAAATTCGATATTTTCGGGTCCCACTAGCGATCTGTACTTGCCTACTCCGTGTTAGAGTATTTTCAAAATACAGGCCCAAAACAAGCTGAAAATCGATACTTTAATTGACGAAAGTCAATATGTGATACTATGCATCTTCTGCACCTGTTTATATCCCAAATTCAACCTCAAAACACCCGAAAATTGGATATTTTTGGGTCCCAGAAGCGATATGTACATGCCTACTCAGTGCTAGAAATTTTTCAAAATATAGGCTCAAAAAATGCTTAAAATCGATATTTTAAGTGTCCAAAGTCAATATGTGCATGCATCATCTGTACCCGTTTATATCTCAAATTCAGGCTCAAAACAACATAAAATTCGATATTTTGGGGTCCCAGAAGTGATCTGTACATGCCTAATTAGTATTAGAATATTTTCAAAATATATGCCCAAAACATGATAAAAATCGATATTTTAGGTGCCCAAAGTCGATATCTCAAATTCAGGCCCAAAACACCCGAAAATCCGATATTTTGGGGTCCCAGAAGCGAACTGTACATGCCTACTCCGTGTTAGAGTATTTTCAAAATACAGGCCTAAAACATACTAAAAATCGATCTGTTAGGTGCCCAAAAGTCGATATGTGCATGCATCTTCCGTACCCGTTTATATCTCAAATTCAGGCTCCAAACACCCGAAAATTCGATATTTGGGGGTCCCAGAAGCGATCTGTACATGCTTACTCAGATGCAGGCCCAAAACATGCTGAAAGACGATATTTTCGGTGCCCTAAGTCAATATGTGTATGCATCATCTGCACTCGTTTATATCTAAAATTCAACCTCAAAACATCCGAAAATTCGATAATTTTGGGTCCCAGAAGCGATCTGTACATGTCTAGTCAGTGCTAGAATGTTTTCAAAATATAGGCTCAAAACTTGCTAAAAATCGATATTTTAAGTGTCCAAAGTCGATATGTGCATGCATCTTCTGTACCCAGTTATATCTCAAATTCAGGTTCAAAACACCCGAAAATTCGATATTTTTGGTTCCCAGAAGCGATCTGTACATGCCTACTCCTAGTTAGAGTATTTTCAAAATACAGGCCCAAAACATGCTGAAAATCGATATTTTAGGTGCTTAAAGTCCATATGTGCATGCATCTTCTGTACCCGTTTATATCTCAAATTTTGCTCAAAACACCCGAAAATTCGGTATCTTTGGGTCCTAGAAGCGATCTGTACATCCCTACTCCTAGTTAGAATATTTTCAAGATACAGACCCAAAAACATGCTCAAAATCGATATTTTAGGTGCCCAAAAGTCGATATGTGCATGCATCTTCTGTACCCGTTTATATCTCAAATTCAGGCTCAAAACACCCGAAAATTCGAAATTTTGGGGTTATAGAAGCGATCTGTACATACCTAGTCAGTGCTGGAATATTTTCAAAATATAGGCCCAAAAAATGCTAAAAATCGATATTTTAGGTGCCCAAAGTCGATATCTCAAATTCAAGCCCAAAACACCCAAAAATTCGATATTTTGGGGTCCCAGAGGCGATCTGTACTTGCCTACTCCGTGTTAGAGTATTTTCATAACACAGGCCCAAAATAAGCTGAAAATCGATATTTTAGGTGACCAAAGTCAATATGTGTATGCATCTTCTGCACCCGTTTATATCCCAAATTCATCCTCAAAACACCCGAAAATTCGATATTTTGGCGTCCCAGAAGCGAAATGTACATGCCTACTCCGTATTAGAGTATTTTCAAAATACAGGTCCAAAACATACTGAAAAACGTTCTTTTAGGTTCCCAAAAGTCGATATGTGCATGCATCTTCTGTACCCGTTTATATCCCAAATTCAACCTCAAAACACCCGAAAATTCGATATTTTTGGGTCCCAGAAGTGATCTGTACATGCCTACTCAGTGCTAGAATTTTTTCAAAATATAGGCTCAAAACATGCTAAAAATCGATATTTTAAGTGTCCGAAGTCGATATGTGCATGAATGATCTGTACCCGTTTATATCTCAAATTCAGGCTCAAAACACCCGAAAATTCGATATTTTGGGGTCCCAGAAGTGATCTGTACACCCCTACTCAGTGCTAGAATATTTTCAAAATATAGGCCCAAAACATGCTAAAATCCGATATTTTAGGTGCATAAAGTTGATATCTCAAATTTAGGCCCAAAACACCCAAAAGTTCGATATTTTGGGGTCCCAGAAGCGATCTGTACATGCCTACTCTGTGTTAGAGTATTTTCAATATACAGGCCCAAAACATACTGAAAATCGATCTTTTAGGTGCCCAAAAGTTGATATGTGGATGCATCTTCTTTACTCGTTTATATCTCAAATTCAGGCTCCAAACACCAGAAAATTCGATATTTTGGGGTCCCAGAAGCGATCTGTACTTGCCTACTCCGTGTTAGAGTATTTTCAATATAAAGGCCCATAACAAGCTGAAAATCGATATTTTAGGTGACCAAAGTCAAAATGTGTATGCATCTTCTGCACCTGTTTATATCCCAAATTCAACCTCAAAACACCCGAAAATTCGATGTTTTTGGGTCCCAAAAGCGATCTGTACATGCCTACTCAGTGCTAGAATGTTTTCAAAAAATAGGCTCAAAACATGCTAAAAATCGATATTTTAAGTGTCCAAAGTCGATATGTGCATGCATCATCTGTACCCGTTTTTATCTCAAATTCAGGCTCTAAACACCCGAAAATTCGATATTTTTGGGTCCCAGAAGTGATCTGTACATGCCTACTTCGTGCTATAATATTTTTAAGATATAGACCCAAAAAATGCTAAAAATCGATATTTTTGGTGCCCAAAGTCGATATATCAAATTCAGGCCCAAAACACCCGAAAATTCGATATTTTGGGGTCCCAGAAGCGAACTGTACATGCCTACTCCGTGTTAGAGTATTTTCAAAATATAGGTCCAAAACATACTGAAAATCGATCTTTTAGGTGCCCAAAAGTCGATATGTGCATGCATCTTCTGTACCCGTTTATATCCCAAATTCAACCTCAAAACACCCGAAAATTCGATATTTTTTGGTCCCAGAAGCGATATGTACATGCCTACTCAGTGCTAGAAATTTTTCAAAATATAGGCTCAAAACATGTTAAAAATCGATATTTTAAGTGTCCAAAGTCGATATGTGCATGCATCATCCGTACCCGTTTATATCTCAAATTCAGGCTCAAAACAACCGAAAATTCGATATTTTGGGGTCCCAGAAGTGATCTGTACATGCCTACTTAGTGCTAGAATATTTTCAAAATATAGGCCTAAAACATGCTAAAAATCGATATTTTAGGTGCCCAAAGTCGATATCTCAAATTCAGCCCCAAAACACCCGAAAATTCGATATTTTGGGATCCCAGAAGCGAACTGTACATGCCTACTCCGTGTTAGAGTATTTTCAAAATACAGGCCCAAAACATACTAAAAATCGATCTTTTAGGTGCCCAAAAGTCGATATGTGCATGCATCTTCTGTACCCGTTTATATCTCAAATTCAGGCTCCAAACACCCGAAAATTCGATATTTTGGGGTCCCTGAAGCGATCTGTATATGGCTACTGAGATGCAGGCCCAAAACATGCTGAAAATCGATATTTTAGGTGCCCAAAGTCAACATGTGTATGCATCATCTGCACTCGTTTATATCTCAAATTCAACCTCAAAACACCCGAAAATTCGATAATTTTGGGTCCCAGAAGCGATCTGTAAATGTCTAGTCAGTGCTATAATGTTTTCAAAATATAGGCTTAAAACATGCTCAAAATCGATATTTTAAGTGTCCAATGTCGATATGTGAATGCATCATCTGTACCCGTTTATATCTCAAATTCAGGCTCAAAATACCCGAAAATTCGATATTTTGGGGTCCCAGAAGTGATCTGTACATGCCTACTTAGTGCTATAATATTTTCAAAATATAGACCCAAAACATGCTAAAAATCGATATTTTAGGTGCCCAAAGTTGATATCTCAAATTCAGGCCGAAAACAAACGAAAATTCGATATTTTGGGGTCTCAGAAGCGAACTGTACATGCCTACTCCGTGTAAAGTATTTTCAAAATACAGGTCCAAAACAAGCTCAAAATCGATCCTTTAGGTGCCCAAAAGTCGATATGTGCATGCATCTTCTGTACCCGTTTATATCCCAAATTCAACCTCAAAACCCCCAAAAATTCGATATTTTGGGGTCCCAGAAGCAATCTGTACATGCCTACTCCGTGTTAGAGTATTTTCAATATACAGGCCCAAAACATACTGAAAATCGATCTTTTAGGTGCCCAAAACTTGATATGTGGATGCATCTTCTGTACCCGTTTATATTTCAAATTCAGGCTCAAAACACACGAAAATTCGATATTTTAGGGTCCCAGAAACGATCTGTACATGCCTACTCCGTGTTAGAGTATTTTCAAAATACAGGCCCAAAACAAGCTGAAAATCGATATTTTAGGTGACCAAAGTCAATATGTGTATGCATCTTCTGCACCCGTTTATATCCCAAATTCAACCTCAAAACACCCGAAAATTCGATATTTTTGGGTCCCATAAGCAATCGGTACATGCCTACTCAGTGCTAGAATGTTTTCAAAATACAGGTCCAAAACATACTGAAAATCGATCTTTTAGGTGCCCAAGAGTCGATATGTGCATCCATCTTTTGTACCCGTTTATATCCCAAATTCAACCTCAAAACACCCGAAAATTCGATATTTTTGGGTCCCAGAAGCGATCTGTACATGCCTACTCAGTGCTAGAATTTTTTCAAAATATAGGCTCAAAACATGCTAAAAATCGATATTTTAAGTGTCCAAAGTCGATACGTGCATGCATCTTGTGTACCCGTTTATATCTCAAATTCAGGTTCAAAACACCTGAAAATTCGATATTTTTGGGTCCCAGAAGCGATCTGTACATGCATACTCCTAGTTAGAGTATTTTAAAAATACAGCCCCAACACATGCTGAAAATCGATATTTTAGGTGCCCAAAGTCAATATGTGCATGCATCTTCTGTACCTGTTTATATCTCAAATTTAGGATCAAAACACCCGAAAATTCGGTATTTTTGGGTCCTAGAAGCGATCTGTACATCCCTACTCCTAGTTAGAATGTTTTCAAGATACAGACCCAAAACATGCTAAAAATCAATATTTTAGGTGCCCAAAAGTCGATATGTGCATGCATCTTCTGTTCCCGTTTATATCTCAAATTCAGGCTCAAAACACCCGAAAATTCAATATTTTGGGGTCCCAGAAGTGATCTGTAGATGCCTACTCAGTGCTAGAATATTTTCAAAATATAGGCCCAAACATGCTAAAATCCGATATTTTAGGTGCCCAAAGTCGATATCTCAAATTCAGGCCCAAAACACCCAAAAATTCGATATTTTGGGGTCCCAGAAGCGATCTGTACATGCCTACTCCGTGTGAGAGTATTTTCAATATACAGGCCCAAAACATACTGAAAATCGATCTGTGAGGTGACCAAAAGTTGATATGTGGATGCATCTTCTGTACCCGTTTATATCCCAAATTCAGGCTCAAAACACCCGAAAATTCGATATTTTGGGGTCCCAGAAGCGATCTGTACATGCCTATTCAGTGCTAGAATTTTATCAAAATATAGGCTCAAAATGTGCTAAAAATCGATATTTTAAGTGTTCAAAGTCGATATATGCATGCATCATCTGTACCCGTTTATATCTCAAATTCAGGCTCAAAACTACAGAAAATTCGATATTTTGGGGTCCCAGATGTGATCTGTACATGCCTACTTAGTGCTAGAATATTTTCAAAAAATAGGCACAAAACATGCTAAAAATCGATATTTTAGGTGCCCAAAGTCGATATCTCAAATTCAGGCCCAAAACACCCGAGAATTCGATATTTTGGGGTCCCAGAAGCGAACTGTACATGCCTACTCCGTGTCTGAGTATTTTCAAAATACAGGTCCAAAACATGCTCAAAATCAATATTTTAGGTGTCCAAAAGTCGATATGTGCATGCATCTTCTGTACCCGTTTATATCTCAAATTCAGGTTCAAAACACCCGAAAATTCGATATTTTGGGTTTCCAGAAGCGATCTGTACATGCCTTCTCAGTGCTAGAATATTGTCAAAATATTGGCCCAAAACATGCTAAAAATCGATATTTTAGGCGCCCAAAGTCGATATCTCAAATTCAGGCCCAAAACACCCTTAAATCCGATATTTTGGGGTCCCAGAAGCGAACTGTACATGCCTACTCCGTGTTAGAGTATTTTCAAAATACAGGCCCAAAACATACTAAAAATCGATCTGTTAGGTGCCCAAAAGTCGATATGTGCATGCATCTTCTCTACCCGTTTATATCTCAAATTCAGGCTCCAAACACCCGAAAATTCGATATTTGTGGGTCCCAGAAGCGATCTGTACATGCCTACTCCGTATTAGAGTATTTTCATGATACAGGCCCAAAACATGCTGAAAATCGATATTTTAGGTGCCCAAAGTCAATATGTGTATGCATCTTCTGTACCCGTTTATATCTCAAATTCAGGCTCAAAACACCCGAAAATTCGATATTTTTGTGTCCCAGAAGCGATCTGTACTTGCCTACTAAGTAACAGAATATTTTCAAAATACAAGTCCAAAACATGCTGAAAATTGATATTTTAGGTGCCAAAAGTCGATATGTGCATGCATCTTCTGTACCCGTTTATATCTCAAATTCATGCTCAAAACACCTGAAAATTCGATATTTTTGCGTCCCAGGAGCGATCTGTACATGCCTATTCAGTAATAGAATGTTTTTAAAATATAGGCTCAAATCATGCTAAAAATCGATATTTTAGGTGTCCAAAGTCGATATGTGCATTCATCTTCTGTATCTGTTGATATCTCATATTCAAGCTCAAAACACCCGAAAAATCAATATTTTTGGGTCCCAGAAGCGATCTGTACATACCTACTAAGTGCTTGAATATTTTCAAAATATAGGCCCAAAACATGCTGAAAATCGATATTTTAGGTGCCCAAAGTCTATATGTGCATGCATCTTCTGTACCCGTTTATATCTCAAATTCAGACTCAAAAATCCCGAAAATTCGAAATTTTTGGGTCCCAGAAGCGATGTATACATACCTACTCAATGTTAGAATATTTTCAAAACAGAGGCACAAAAACAAGTTGAAAATCGATATTTTAGGTTCCCAAAATCAATATGTGCATGCATCTTCAGTACCCGTTTATATCTCAAATTCTGGCTCAAAACACCCGAAAATTCGATATTTTTGGTTCCCAAAAGCGATCTGTACATGCCTACTCCGTGTTAGAGTATTTTCAAAATACAGGCCTAAAACATGCTGAAAATCGATATTTTAGGTGCCCAAAGTCAATATGTGTATGCATCTTCTGTACCCGTTTATATCACAAATTCAGGCTCAAAAGACCCGAAAATTCGATATTTTGGGGTCCCAGAAGCGACCTGTACATGCCTACTCTGTGTTAGAGAATTTTCAAAATACAGGCCCAAAACATGCTGAAAATCGATATATTAGATGCCCAAAGTCAATATGCGCATGTATCTTCAGTACCCGTTTATATCTCAAATTCAGGCTCAAAACACCCGAAAATTCGATATTTTGGGGTCCCAAAAGCGATCTGTACATGCCTACTCAGTGCTAGATTATTTTCAAAATACAGGCTCAAAACATGCTAAAAATCGATATTTTAGGTTCCAAAAAGTCGATATCACAAATTCAGGCCCAAAACACCCGAAAACTCGATATTTAGGGGTCCCAGAAGCGATCTGTACATGCCAACTCCGTGTTAGAGTATTTTCAAAATACAGGCCCAAAACATACTGAAAATCGATCTTTTAGGTGCCCAAAAGTCGATATGTGCATGCATCTTCTGTACACGTTTATATCTCAAATTCTGGCCCAAAACACCCGAAAATTCGATATTTTGGGGTCCCTGAAGCGATCTGTACATGCCTACTCCGTGTTAGAGTATTTTCAAAATTCAGGCCCAAAACATGCTGAAAATCGATATTTTTGGTGCCCAAAGTCAATATGTGTATGCATCTTCTGCACCCGTTTATTGTCCAAATTCAACCTCAAAACACCCGAAAATTCGATATTTTGGGGTCCCAGAAGCTATCTGTACATGCCTACTCAGTGCTAGAATGTTTTCAAAATATATGCTAAAAACATGCTCAAAATCGATATTTTAGGTGCCGAAAAGTCGATATGTGCATGCATCTTCTGTACTCGTTTATATCTCAAATTCAGGCTCAAAACACCCGAAAATTCGATATTTTGGGGTCCCAGAAGCGATCTGTACATGCCTACTCAGTGGTAGAATATTTTCAAAATATAGGCTAAAAACATGCTAAAAATCGATATTTTAGGTGCCAAAAAGTCGATATCTCAAATTCAGGCCCAAAACACCCGAAAATTCGATATTTAGGTTTCCCAGAAACGATCTGTACATGCCTACACCGCTTTAAAGTATTTTCAATATACAGGCCCAAAACATATTGAAAATTGATCATTTAGGTGCCCAAAAGTCGATATATGCATGCATCTTCTGTACTCGTTTATATCTCAAATTCAGGCTCAAAACACCTGAAAATTCGATATTTTGGGGTCCCAGAAGCGATCTGTACATGCCTACTCAGTGCTAGAATATTTTCAAAATATAGGCCCAAAACATACTCAAAATCGATATTTTAGGTGCCCAAAGTCGATATGTGCATGCATCTTCTGTACCCGTTTATATCTCAAATTCAGACTCAAAAATCCCGAAAATTCGAAATTTTTGGGTCCCAGAAGCGATGTATACATACCTACTCAATGTTAGAATATTTTCAAAACAGAGGCACAAAAACAAGTTGAAAATCGATATTTTAGGTTCCCAAAATCAATATGTGCATGCATCTTCATTACCCGTTTATATCTCAAATTCTGGCTCAAAACACCCGAAAATTCGATATTTTTGGTTCCCAAAAGCGATCTGTACATTCCTACTCCGTGTTAGAGTATTTTCAAAATACAGGCCTAAAACATGCTGAAAATTGATATTTTAGGTGCCCAAAGTCAATATGTGTATGCATCTTCTGTACCCGTTTATATCTCAAATTCAGGCTCAAGACACCCGAAAATTCGATATTTTGGGGTCCCAGAAGCGATCTGTACATGCCTACTCTGTGTTAGAGAATTTTCAAAATACAGGCCCAAAACATGCTGAAAATCGATATATTAGATGCCCAAAGTCAATATGCGCATGTATCTTCAGTACCCGTTTATATCTCAAATTCAGGCTCAAAACACCCGAAAATTCGATATTTTGGGGTCCCAAAAGCGATCTGTACATGCCTACTCAGTGTTAGATTATTTTCAAAATACAGGCTCAAAACATGCGAAAAATCGATATTTTAGGTTCCAAAAAGTCGATATCTCAAATTCAGGCCCAAAACACCCGAAAACTCGATATTTAGGGGTCCCAGAAGCGATCTGTACATGCCAACTCCGTGTTATTGTATTTTCAAAATACAGGCCCAAAACATACTGAAAATCGATCTTTTAGGTGCCCAAAAGTCGATATGTGCATGCATCTTCTGTACACGTTTATATCTCAAATTCTGGCCCTAAACACCCGAAAATTCGATATTTTGGGGTCCCTGAAGCGATCTGTACATGCCTACTCCGTGTTAGAGTATTTTCAAAATTCAGGCCCAAAACATGCTGAAAATCGATATTTTTGGTGCCCAAAGTCAATATGTGTATGCATCTTCTGCACCCGTTTATTGTCCAAATTCAACCTCAAAACACCCGAAAATTCGATATTTTGGGGTCCCAGAAGCTATCTGTACATGCCTACTCAGTGCTAGAATGTTTTCAAAATATATGCTAAAAACATGCTCAAAATCGATATTTTAGGTGCCGAAAAATCGATATGTGCATGCATCTTCTGTACTCGTTTATATCTCAAATTCAGGCTCAAAACACCCGAAAATTCGATATTTTGGGGTCCCAGAAGCGATCTGTACATGCCTACTCAGTGCTAGAATATGTTCAAAATATAGGCTAAAAACATGCTAAAAATCAAATATTTTAGGTGCCAAAAAGTCGATATCTCAAATTCAGGCCCAAAACACCCGAAAATTCGATATTTAGGTTTCCCAGAAGCGATCTGTACATGCCTACATCGTTTCAGAGTATTTTCAATATACAGGCCCAAAACATATTGAAAATTGATCATTTAGGTGCCCAAAAGTCGATATATGCATGCATCTTCTGTACTCGTTTATATCTCAAATTCAGGCTCAAAACACCTGAAAATTCGATATTTTGCGGTCCCAGAAGCGATCTGTACATGCCTACTCAGTGCTAGAATATTTTCAAAATATAGGCTCAAAACATGCTACAAATTGATATTTTAGGTGCGTAAAGTCGATATCTCAAATTCAGGCCCAAAACACCCGAAAATTCGATATTTTTGGGTTCCAGAAGCGATCTGTACATGCCTACTCCGTGTTAGAGTATTTTCAAAATACAGGCCCAAAACATGCTGAAAATCGATGTTTTAGGTGCCCAAAAGTCGATATGTGCATGCATCTTCAGTACCCGTTTATATCTCAAATTCAGGCTAAAAACACCCAAATATTCGATATTTTGGGGTCCCAGAAGCAATCTGTACAGGCCTACTCCGTGTTAGAGTATTTTCAAAATACAGGCCCAAAACATGCTGAAAATCGATGCTTTAGGTGCCCAAAAGTCGATATGTGCATGCATCTTCAGTACCCGTTTGTATCTCAAATTCAGGCTCAAAACACCCGAAAATTCGATATTTTGGGGTCCCAGAAGCGATCTTTACATGTCTACTCCGTGTTAGAGTATTTTCAAAATACAGGCCAAAAACATGCTGAATATCGATATTTTAGATGCCCAAAGTCAATATGTGCATGTATCTTCTGTACCCGTTTATATCTCAAATTCAGGCTCAAAACACCCGAAAATTCAATATTTTGGGGTCCCAGAAGCAATCTGTACATGCCTACTCAGTGCTAGAATATTTTCAAAATATAGGCTAAAAACATGCTAAAAATCGATATTTTAAGTGACAAAAAGTCGATATCTCAAATTAAGGCCCAAAACACCCGAAAATTCGACATTTAGGTTTTCCAGAAGCGATCTGTACATGCCTACTCCGTGTTAGAGCATTTTCAAAATACAGGCCAAAAACAAACTGAAAATCGATATTTTTGGTACCCAAAGTCAATATGTGTATGAATCTTCTATACTCGTTTATATCTCAAATTCAGGCTCAAAACACCCGAAAACTCGATAATTTGTGGTCCCAAAAGCGATCTGTACATGCCTACTCAGTGCTAGAATGTTTTCAAAATATAGACTCAAAACATGCTCAAAATCGATATTTTAGGTGCCCAAAAGTCGATATGTGCATGCATCTTCTGTACTCGTTTATATCTCAAATTCAGGCTGAAAACACCCGAAAATTCGATATTTTGGGGTCCCAGAAGCGATCTGTACATGCCTACTCAGTGCTAGAATATTTTCAAATTATAGGCTCAAAACATGCTAAAAATCGATATTTTAGGTGCGTAAAGGCGTTATCTCAAATTCAGGGCCAAAACACCCGAAAATTCGATATTTAGGGGTCCCAGAAGCGATATGTACATGCCTACTTCGTGTTAGAATATTTACAAAATAAAGGCCCAAAACATGCTCAAAATCGATGTTCTAAGTGCCCAAAAGTCGATATGTGCATGCATCTTCAGTACCCGTTTTTATCTCAAATTCAGGCTCAAAACACCCGAAAATTCGATATTTTGGGGTCCCAGAAGCGATCTGTACATGCCTACTGCGTGTTAGA
Source organism: Petrolisthes cinctipes (assembly GCA_033782935.1). Lineage (NCBI taxonomy): Eukaryota > Metazoa > Arthropoda > Malacostraca > Decapoda > Porcellanidae > Petrolisthes > Petrolisthes cinctipes. Next base: position 1,215,269 of record JAWQEG010000068.1, read on the forward strand.
GTATTTTCAAAATTCAGTCCCAAAACATGCTAAAAATCGATATTTTTGGTGCCCAAAGTCAATATGTGTATGCATCTTCTATACTCGTTTATATCTCAAATTCAGGCTGAAAACACCCGAAAATTCGATATTTTGGGGTCCCAGAAGCGATCTGTACATGCCTACTCAGTGCTAGAATGTTTTCAAATTATAGGATCAAAACATGCTAAAAATCGATATTTTAGGTTCCCAAAAGTCGATATTTGCATGCATCTTCTGTACTCGTTTATATCTCAAATTCAGGCTCAAAACACCCGAAAATTCGATATTTTGGGGTCCCAGAAGCGATCTGTACATGCCTACTCCGTGTTAGAGTATTTTCAAAGTACAGGCCCAAAACATGCTCAAAATCGATTTTTTACGATGCCCAAAGTCAATATGTGCATGTATCTTCGGTACCCTTTTATTATATCTCAAATTCAGGCTCAAAACACCCGAAAATTCGATATTTTGGGGTCCCAGAAGCGATCTGTACATGCCTACTCAGTGCTAGAATATTTACAAAATATAGGCTCAAAACATGCTAAAAATCGATATTTTGGGTACCAAAAAGTCGATATCTTAAATTCGGCCCAAAACACCCGAAAATTCGATATTTAGGGGTCCCAGAAGCGATCTGTACATGCCTACTCCGTGTTAGAGTATTTTCAAACTTCAGGCCCAAAACATGCTGAAAAACGATATTTTAGGTGCCCAAACTCAATATGTGTATGCATCTTCTACACCCGTTTATATCCCAAATTCAACCTCAAAACACCCAAAAATTCGATATTTATGGGTCCCAGAAGCGATCTGTACATACCTACTCAGTGCTAGAATGTTTTCAAAATTCAGGCCCAAAACATGCTGAAAATCGATATTTTTGGTGCCCAAAGTCAATATGTGAATGCATCTTCTGTACTCGTTTATATCTCAAATTCAGGCTCAAAACACCCTAAAATTTGATATTTTGGGGTCCCAGAAGCGATCTGTACATGACTACTCTGTGTTACAGTATTTTCAAAATACAGCCCCAAAACATGCTCAAAATCGATGTTTTAGGTGCCCAAAGTCAATATGTGCATGTATCTTCTGTACCCGTTTATATCTCAAATTCAGGCTCAAAACAACAGAAAATTCGATATTTTGGGGTCCCAGAAGTGATCTGTGCATGCCTAATTAGTATTAGAATATTTTCAAAATATAGGCCCAAAACATGCTAAAAATCGATATTTTAGGTGCCCAAAGTCGATATCTCAAATTCAGGCCCAAAACACCCGAAAATCCGATATTTTGGGGTCCCAGAAGCGAACTGTACATGCCTACTCCGTGTTAGAGTATTTTCAAAATACAGGCCCAAAACATACTAAAAATCGATCTGTTAGGTGCCCAAAAGTCGATATGTGCATGCATCTTCTGTACCCGTTTATATCTCAAATTCAGGCTCCAAACACCCGAAAATTCGATATTTGGGGGTCCCAGAAGCGATCTGTACATGCTTACTCAGATGCAGGCCCAAAACATGCTGAAAGACGATATTTTCGGTGCCCTAAGTCAATATGTGTATGCATCATCGGCACTCGTTTATATCTAAAATTCAACCTCAAAACATCCGAAAATTCGATAATTTTGGGTCCCAGAAGCGATCTGTACATGTCTAGTCAGTGCTAGAATGTTTTCAAAATATAGGCTCAAAACTTGCTAAAAATCGATATTTTAAGTGTCCAAAGTCGATATGTGCATGCATCTTCTGTACCCGTTTATATCCCAAATTCAACCTCAAAACACACTAAAATTCGATATTTTTGGGTCCCAGAAGTGATCTGTACATGCCTACTCAGTGCTAGAATTTTTTCAAAATATAGGCTCAAAACATGCTAAAAATCGATATTTTAAGTGTCCAAAGTCGATATGTGCATGAATGATCTGTACCAGTTTATATCTCAAATTCAGGCTCAAAACACCCGAAAATTCGATATTTTGGGGTCCCAGAAGTGATCTGTACACCCCTACTCAGTGCTAGAATATTTTCAAAATATAGGCCCCATACATGCTAAAATCCGATATTTTAGGTGCCCAAAGTTGATATCTCAAATTTAGGCCCAAAACACCCAAAAGTTCGATATTTTGGGGTCCCAGAAGCGATCTGTACATGCCTACTCCGTGTTAGAGTATTTTCAATATACAGGCCCAAAACATACTGAAAATCGATCTTTTAGGTGCCCAAAAGTTGATATGTGGATGCATCTTCTTTACTCGTTTATATCTCAAATTCAGGCTCCAAACACCCGAAAATTCGATATTTTGGGGTCCCAGAAGCGATCTGTACTTGCCTACTCCGTGTTAGAGTATTTTCAATATAAAGGCCCATAACAAGCTGAAAATCGATATTTTAGGTGACCAAAGTCAATATGTGTATGCATCTTCTGCACCTGTTTATATCCCAAATTCAACCTCAAAACACCCGAAAATTCGATGTTTTTGGGTCCCAAAAGCTATCTGTACATGCCTACTCAGTGCTAGAATGTTTTCAAAAAATAGGCTCAAAACATGCTAAAAATCGATATTTTAAGTGTCCAAAGTCGATATGTGCATGCATCATCTGTACCCGTTTATATCTCAAATTCAGGCTCAAAAAACCCGAAAATTCGATATTTTTGGGTCCCAGAAGTGATCTGTACATGCCTACTTAGTGCTATAATATTTTTAAAATATAGACCCAAAACATGCTAAAAATCGTTATTTTTGGTGCCCAAAGTCGATATATCAAATTCAGGCCCAAAACACCCGAAAATTCGATATTTTGGGGTCCCAGAAGCGAACTGTACATGCCTACTCCGTGTTAGAGTATTTTCAAAATATAGGTCTAAAACATACTGAAAATCGATCTTTTAGGTGCCCAAAAGTCGATATGTGCATGCATCTTCTGTACCCGTTTATATCCCAAATTCAACCTCAAAACACCCGAAAATTCGATATTTTTTGGTCCCAGAAGCGATATGTACATGCCTACTCAGTGCTAGAAATTTTTCAAAATATAGGCTCAAAACATGCTAAAAATCGATATTTTAAGTGTCCAAAGTCGATATGTGCATGCATCATCCGTACCCGTTTATATCTCAAATTCAGGCTCAAAACAACCGAAAATTCGATATTTTGGGGTCCCAGAAGTGATCTGTACATGCCTACTTAGTGCTAGAATATTTTCAAAATATAGGCCTAAAACATGCTAAAAATCGATATTTTAGGTGCCCAAAGTCGATATCTCAAATTCAGCCCCAAAACACCCGAAAATTCGATATTTTGGGATCCCAGAAGCGAACTGTACATGCCTACTCCGTGTTAGAGTATTTTCAAAATACAGGCCCAAACCATACTAAAAATCGATATTTTAGGTGCCCAAAAGTCGATATGTGCATGCATCTTCTGTACCCGTTTATATCTCAAATTCAGGCTCCAAACACCCGAAAATTCGATATTTTGGGGTCCCTGAAGCGATCTGTATATGGCTACTCAGATGCAGGCCCAAAACATGCTGAAAATCGATATTTTAGGTGCCCAAAGTCAACATGTGTATGCATCATCTGCACTCGTTTATATCTCAAATTCAACCTCAAAACACCCGAAAATTCGATAATTTTGGGTCCAAAAAGCGATCTGTAAATGTCTAGTCAGTGCTAGAATGTTTTCAAAATATAGGCTTAAAACATGCTCAAAATCGATATTTTAAGTGTCCAATGTCGATATGTGAATGCATCATCTGTACCCGTTTATATCTCAAATTCAGGCTCAAAATACCCGAAAATTCGATATTTTGGGGTCCCAGAAGTGATCTGTACATGCCTACTTAGTGCTATAATATTTTCAAAATATAGACACAAAACATGCTAAAAATCGATATTTTAGGTGCCCAAAGTCGATATCTCAAATTGAGGCCCAAAACGCCCGAAAATTCGATATTTTGGGGTCTCAGAAGCGAACTGTACATGCCTACTCCGTGTAAAGTATTTTCAAAATACAGGTCCAAAACATGCTCAAAATCGATCTTTTTGGTGCCCCAAAGTCGATATGTGCATGCATCTTCTGTACCCGTTTATATCCCAAATTCAACCTCAAAACACCCAAAAATTCGATATTTTGGGGTCCCAGAAGCGATCTGTACATGCCTACTCCGTGTTAGAGTATTTTCAATATACAGGCCCAAAACATACTGAAAATCGATCTTTTAGGTGCCCAAAACTTGATATGTGGATGCATCTTCTGTACCCGTTTATATTTCAAATTCAGGCTCAAAACACACGAAAATTCGATATTTTAGGGTCCCAGAAACGATCTGTACTTGCCTACTCCGTGTTAGAGTATTTTCAAAATACAGGCCCAAAACAAGATGAAAATCGATATTTTAGGTGACCAAAAGTCGATATGTGCATCCATATTCTGTACTCGTTTATATCCCAAATTCCACATCAAAACACCCGAAAATTCGATATTTTGGGGTCCCAGAAGTGATCTGTACATGCCTACTTAGTGCTAGAATATTTTCAAAATATAGGCCCAAAATATGCTAAATATCGGTATTTTAGGTGCCCAAAGTCGATATCAAAAATTCAGGTCCAAAACTCCCGAAAATTCGACATTTTGGGGTCCCAGAAGCGATCTGTACATGCCTACTCAGGTGCAGACCCAAAACATGCTGAAAATCGATATTTTAGGTGCCCAAAGTCAACATGTGTATGCATCATCAGCACTCGTTTATATCTCAAATTCAACCTCAAAACACCTGAAAATTCGATAATTTTGGGTCCCAGAAGCGATCTGTACATGTTTAGTCAGTGCTAGAATGTTTTCAAAATATAGGCTCAAAACATGCTAAAAATCGATATTTTAAGTGTCCAAAGTCGATATGTGCATGCATCTTGTGTACCCGTTTATATCTCAAATTCAGGTTCAAAACACCCGAAAATTCGATATTTTTGGGTCCCAGAAGCGATCTATACATGCCTACTCCTAGTTAGAGTTTTTTTAAAAATACAGCCCCAACACATGCTGAAAATAGATATTTTAGGTGCCCAAATTCAATATGTGCATGCATCTTCTGTACCCGTTTATATCTCAAATTCAGTATCAAAACACCCGAAAATTCGGCATTTTTGGGTCCTAGAAGCGATCTGTACATCCCTACTCCTAGTTAGAATGTTTTCAAGATACAGACCCAAAACATGCTCAAAATCAATATTTTAGGTGCCCAAAAGTCGATATGTGCATGCATCTTCTGTACCCGTTTATATCTCAAATTCAGGCTCAAAACACCCAAAAATTCGGTATTTTGGGGTCCCAGAAGTGATCTGTACATGCCTACTCAGTGCTAGAATATTTTCAAAATATAGGCCCAAAACATGCTAAAATCCGATATTTTAGGTGCCCAAAGTCGATATCTCAAATTCAGGCCCAAAACACCCAAAAATTCGATATTTTGGGGTCCCAGAAGCGATCTGTACATGCCTACTCCGTGTTAGAGTATTTTCAATATACAGGCCCAAAACATACTGAAAATCGATCTGTTAGGTGACCAAAAGTTGATATGTGGATGCATCTTCTGTACCCGTTTATATCTCAAATTCAACCTCAAAACACCCGAAAATTCGATATTTTGGGGTCCCAGAAGCGATCTGTACATGCCTACTCAGTGCTAGAATGTTTTAAAAAAATAGGCTCAAAACATGCTAAAAATCGATATTTTAAGTGTCCAAAGTCGATATATGCATGCATCATCTGTACCCGTTTATATCTCAAATTCAGGCTCAAAACAACAGAAAATTCGATATTTTGGGGTCCCAGAAGTGATCTGTACATGCCTACTTAGTGCTAGAATATTTTCAAAATATAGGCCAAAAACATGCTAAAAATCGATATTTTAGGTACCCAAAGTCGATATCTCAAATTCAGGCCCAAAACACCCGAGAATTCGATATTTTGGGGTCCCAGAAGCCAACTGTACATGCCTACTCCGTGTTAGAGTATTTTCAAAATACAGGCCCAAAACATACTAAAAATCGATCATTTTGGTGCCCAAAAGTCGAAATGTGCATGCATCTTCTGTACCCGTTTATATCTCAAATTCAGGCTCAAAACACCCGAAAATTCGGTATTTTGGGGTTCCAGAAGCGATCTGTACATGCCTTCTCAATGCTAGAATATTTTCAAAATATAGGCCCAAAACATGCTAAAAATCGTTATTTTAGGTGCCCAAAGTCGATATCTCAAATTCAGGCCCAAAACACCCAAAAATTCTATATTTTGGGGTCCCAGAAGCGATCTGTACATGCCTACTCCTTGTTAGATTATTTTCAATATACAGGCTCAAAACATACTGAAAATCGATCTGTTAGTTGACCAAAAGTTGATATGTGGATGCATCTTCTATACCCGTTTATATCTCAAATTCAGGCTCAAAACACCTGAAAATTCGATATTTTGGGGTCCCAGAAGCAAACTGTACTTGCCTACTCCGTGTTAGAGTATTTTCAAAATACACGCCAAAAAATAACCTGAAAATCGATATTTTAGGTGACCAAAGTCAATATGTGTATGCATCTTCTGCACCCGTTTATATCCCAAATTCAACCTCAAAACACCCGAAAATTCGATATTTTGGGGTCCCAGAAGCGATCTGTACATGCCTACTCAGTGCTAGAATGTTTTCAAAAAATAGGCTCAAAACATGCTAAAAATCGACATTTTAAGTGTCGAAAGTCGATATATGCATGCATCATCTGTACCCGTTTATATCTCAAATTCAGGCTCAAAACACCCGAAAATTTGATATTTTGAGGTCCCATAAGTGATCTGTACATGCCTACTTAGTGCTAGAATATTTTCAAAATATAGGCCCAAAACATGCTAAAAATCGATATTTTAGGTGCCCAAAGTCGATATCTCAAATTCAGGCCCAAAACACTCGAAAATTCGATATTTTGGGGTCCCAGAAGCGAACTGTACATGCCTACTCCGTGTTAGAGAATTTCCATAATACAGGTCCAAAACATACTAAAAATCGATCTTTTAGGTGCCCAAAAGTCGATATGTGCATGCATCTTCTGTACCCGTTTATATCCAAAATTCAACCTCAAATCACCCGAAAATTCGATATTTTTGGGTCCCAGAAGCAATCTGTACATGCCTCCTCAGAGGTAAAAATTTTTCAAAATATAGGCTCAAAACATGCTAAAAATCGATATTTTAAGTGTCCAAAGTCGATATGTGCATGCATCATCTGTACCCGTTTATATCTCAAATTCAGGCTCAAAACAATCGAAAATTCGATATTTTGGGGTTCCAGAAGCGATCTGTACATGCCTACTCAGTGCTAGAATATTTTCAAAATTTAGGCCCAAAACATGCTAAAAATCGATATTTTAGGTGCCCAAAGTCGATATCAAAAATTTAGGCCCAAAACACCCAAAAATTCGATATTTTAGGGTTTGAGAAGCGAACTGTACATGCCTAATCCGTGTTAGAGTATTTTCAAAATACAGGCCCAAAAACATACTGAAAATCGATCTTTTAGGTGCATGCATGATCTGTACCCGTTTATATCTCAAATTCAGGCTCCAAACACCCTAAAATTCGATATTTTTGGGTCCCAGAAGCGATCTGTACATGTCTAGTCAGTGCTAGAATGTTTTCAAAATATAGGCTCAAAACATGCTAAAAATCGATATTTTAAGTGTCCAAAGTCGATATGTGCATGCATCTTGTGTACCCGTTTATATCTCAAATTCAACCTCAAAACACCCGAAAATTCGATATATTTGGGTCACAGAAGCGATCTGTACATGCCTACTCCTAGTTAGAGTATTTTCAAAATACAGCCCCGAAACATGCTAAAAATCGATATTTTAGGTTCCCAAAGTTAATATGTGCATGCATCTTCTGTACCCGTTTATATCTCAAATTCAGGATCAAAACAACAGAAAATTACGATATTTTGGGGTCCCAGAAGTGATCTGTACAGGCCTTCTCAGTGCTAGAATATTTTCAAAATATAGGCCCAAAACATGTTAAAAATTGATATTTTAGGTGCCCAAAGTCGATATCTCAAATTCAGGCCCAAAACACCCAAAAATTCGATATTTTGGGGTCCCAGAAGCGATCTGTACTTGCCTACTCCGTGTTAGAGTATTTTCAAAATACAGGCCCAAAATAAGCTGAAAATCGATATTTTAGGTGACCAAAGTCAATATGTGTATGCATCTTCTGCACCCGTTTATATCCCAAATTCAACCTCAAAACACCCGAAAATTCGATATTTTTGGGTCCCAGAAGCGATCTGTACATGCCTACTCAGTGCTAGAATGTTTTCAAAATATATGCTCAAAACATGCTAAAAATCGATATTTTAAGTGTCCAAAGTCGATATGTGCATGCATCATCTGTACCAGTCTATATCTCAAATTCAGTCTCAAAACACCCGAAAATTCGATATTTTGGGGTCCCAAAAGTGATCTGTACATGCCTACTTAGTGCTAGAATATTTTCAAAATATAGGCCCAAAACATGCTAAAAATCGATATTTTAGGTGCCCAAAGTCGATATCTCAAATTCAGGCCCAAAACACTCGAAAATTCGATATGTTGGGGTCCCAGAAGCGAACTGTACATGCCTACTCCGTGTTAGAGTATTTTCAAAATACAGGTCCAAAACAAACTGAAAATCGATCTTTTAGGTGCCCAAAAGTCGATATGTGCATGCATCTTCTGTACCCGTTTATATCCCAAATTCAACCTCAAAACACCCGAAAATTCGATATTTTTGGGTCCCAGAAGCGATCGGTACATGCCTACTCAGTGCTAGAATGTTTTCAAAATATAGGCTCAAAACATGCTAAAAATCGATATTTTAAGTGTCCAAAGTCGATATGTGCATGCATCATCTGTACCCGTTTATATCTCAGATTCAGGCTCAAAACACCCGAAAATTAGATATTTTGGGGTCCCAGATGTGATCTGTACATGCCTACTTAGTGCTAGAATATTTTCAAAATATAGGCCCAAAACATGCTAAAAATCGATATTTTAGGTGCCCAAAGTCGATATCAAAAATTCAGGCCCAAAACACCCGAAAATTCGATATTTTGGGGTCCCAGAAGCAAACTGTACATGCCTACTCCGTGGTTGAGTATTTTCAAAATACAGGCCCAAAACATACTAAAAATCGATCTTTTAGGAGCCCAAAAGTCGATATGTGCATGCATCTTCTGTACCCGTTTATATCTCAAATTAAGGCTCCAAACACCCAAAAATTCGATATTTGTGGGTCCCAGAAGCGATCTGTGCATGCCTACTCAGATGCAGGCTCAAAACATGCTGAAAATTGATATTTTAAGTGTCCAAAGTCGATATGTGCATGCATTATCTGTACCCGTTTATATCTCAAATTCAGGCTCAAAACACCCGAAAATTTGGTATTTTTGGGTCCTAGAAGCGATCTGAACATCCCTACTCCAAGTTAGAATGTTTTAAAGATACAGACCCAAAACATGCTCAAAATCGATATTTTAGGTGCCCAAAAGTCGATATGTGCATGCATCTTCTGTACCCGTTTATATCTCAAATTCAGGCTCAAAACACCCGAAAAATCGATATTTTGGGGTCCCAGAAGCAATCTATACTTGCCTACTCCGTGTTAGAGTATTTTGAAAATACAGGCCCAAAACAAGCTGAAAATCGATATTTTAGGTGACCAAAGTCGATATCTCTAATTCAGGCCCAAAACACCCAAAAATTCGATATTTTGGGGTCCAAGAAGCGATCTGTACATGCCTTCTCCGTGTTAGAGTATTTTCAATATGCAGGCTCAAAACATACTGAAAATCGATCTTTTAGGTGCCCAAAAGTCGATATGTGGATGCATCATCTGTACCCGTTTATTTCTCAAATTCAGGCTCAAAACATCCGAAAATTCGATAATTTGGGGTCCCAGAAATGATCTGTAGATGCCTACTTAGTGCTAGAATATTTTTAAAATACAGGCCCAAAACATGCTAAAAATCGATATTTTAGGTGCCCATAGTCGATATCTCAAATTCAGGCCCAAAACACCCAAAAATTCGATATTTGGGGTCCCAGAAGCGAACTGTACGTACAATGCCTACTCCGTCTTAGAGTATTTTCAAAATACAGGCCCAAAGCATACTGAAAATCGATCTTTTAGGTGCCCAAAAGTCGATATGTGCATGCATCATCTGTACTCGTTTATATCTCAAATTTAGGCTCAAAACACCCGAAAATTCGATATTTTGGGGTTCCAGAAGCGATCTGTACATGCCTACTCAGTGCTAGAATATTTTCAAAGTATAGGCCCAAAACATGCTAAAAATCGATATTTTAGGTGCAATAAGTCGATATCAACAATTCAGGCCCAAAACACCCAAAAATTCGATATTTTGGGGTTTCAGAAGCGAACTGTACAAGCCTAATCCGTGTTAGAGTATTTTCAAAATACAGGCCCAAAACATACTGAAAATCGATCTTTTAGGTGCCCAAAAGTCGATATGTGCATACATCTTCTATACCCGTTTATATCTCAAATTCAGGCTCCAAACACCCGACAATTCGATATTTTTGGGTCCCAGAAGCGATCTGTATATGTCTAGTCAGTGCTAGAATGTTTTCAAAATATAGGCTCAAAACAGGCTAAAAATCGATATTTTAAGTGTCCAAAGTTGATATTTGCATGCATCTTGTGTACCCGTTTATATCTCAAATTCAGGTTCAAAACACCCGAAAATTCGATATTTTTGGGTCCCAGAAGCGATCTGTACATGCCTACTCCTAGTTAGAGTATTTTAAAAATACAGGCCCAATACATGCTGAAAATCGATATTTTAGGTGCCCAAAGTCAATATGTGCATGCATCTTCTGTACCCGTTTATATCTCAAATTCAGGCTCAAAACACCCAAAATCTCGGTATTTTTGGGTCCTAAAAGCGATCTGTACATCCCTACTCCTAGTTAGAATGTTTTCAAGATACAGACCCAAAACATGCTCAAAATCGATATTTTAGGTGCCCAAAGTCGATATCTCAAATTCAGGCCCAAAACACCAAAAATTCGGTATTTTGGGGTTTCAGAAGCGAACTGTACATGCCTAATCCGTGTTAGAGTATTTTCAAAATACAGGCCCAAAACATACTGAAAATCAATCTTTTAGGTGCCTAAAAGTCGATATGTGGATGCATCTTCTGTACCCGTTTATATCCCAAATTCAACCTCAAAACACCCGAAAATTCGATATTTTTGGGTCCCAGAAGCGATCTGTGCATTTCTACTCAGTGCTAGAATTTTTTCAATATATAGGCTCAAAAAATGCAAAAAATCGATATTTTAAGTTTCCAAAGTCGATATGTGCATGCATCATCTGTACCCGTTTAAATCTCAAATTCAGGCTCAAAACACCCGAATACTCGATATTTTGGGGTCCCAGAAATGATCTATACTTGACTACTCCGTGTTAGAGTCTTTTGAAAATACAGGCCCAAAACAAGCTAAAAATCGATATTTAAGGTGACCAAAGTCGATATCTCAAATTCAGACCCAAAACACCCAAAAATTCGATATTTTGGGGTCCAAGAAGCGATCTGTACATGCCTTCTCCGTGTTAGAGTATTTTCAATATACAGGCCCAAAACATACTGAAAATCGATCTTTTAGGTGCCCAAAAGTCGGTATGTGGATGCATCTTCATACCCGTTTATATCTCAAATTCAGGCTGAAAACACCCGAAAACTCGATATTTTGGGGTCCCAGAAGCGATCTGTACTTGCCTACTACGTGTTAGAGTATTTATAAAATACAGGCCCAAAACAAGCTGAAAATCGATATTTTAGGTGACCAAAGTCAATATGTGAATGCATCATATGTACCCGTTTATATCCCAAATTCAACCTCAAAACACCCGAAAATTCGATATTTTTGGTTACCAGAAGTGATCTGTACATGCCTACTCAGTGCTAAGAATTTTTTTTAAATGTAGGCTCAAAACATGCTAAAAATCGATATTTTAAGTGTCCAAAGTCGAAATGTGCATGCATCATCTATACCCGTTTATATCTCATATTCAGGCTCAAAACAATCGAAAATTCGATATTTTTTGGTCCCAGAAGTAATCTGTACATGCCTACTTAGTGCTAGAATATTTTAAAAATATACGCCCAAGGCATGCTAAAAATCGATATTTTAGGTGCCCAAAGTCGATATCAAAAATTCAGGCCCAAAACACCCGAAAATTCGATATTTTGGGGTCCCAGAAGCAAACTGTACATGCCTACTCCGTGTTTGAGTATTTTCAAAATACAGGCCCAAAACATACTAAAAATCGATCTTTTAGGTGCCCAAAAGTCGATATGTGCATGCATCTTCTGTACCCGTTTATAACTCAAATTCAGGCTCCAAACACCCGAAAATTCGATATTTTTGGGTCCCAGAAGCGATCTGTACATGCCTACTCCTAGTTAGAGTATTTTAAAATTACAGCCCCAAAACATGCTGAAAATCGATATTTTAGGTGCCCAAAGTCAATATGTGCATGCATCTTCTGTACCCGTTTATATCTCAAATTCAGGATCAAAACACCCGAAAATTCGGTATTTTTGGGTCCTAGAAGCGATCTGTACATCCCTACTCCTAGTTAGAATGTTTTTAAGATACAGACCCAAAACATGCTCAAAATCAATATTTTAGGTGCCCAAAAGTCGATATGTGCATGCATCTTCTGTACCCGTTTATATCTCAAATTCAGGCTCAAAACACCCGAAAATTCCATATTTTGGGGTTCCAAAGCGATCTGTACATGCCTTCTTAGTGCTAGAATATTTTCAAAATATAGGCCCAAAACATGCTAAAAATCGATATTTTAGGTGCCCAAAGTCGATATCTCAAATTCAGGCCCAAAACACCCAAAAATCCGATATTTTGGGGTCCCATAAGCGATCTGTACATGCCTACTCCGTGTTAGAGTATTTTCAATATACAGGCCCAAAACATACTGAAAATCGATCTGTTAGGTGACCAATAGTTGATATGTGGATGCATCTTCTATACCCGTTTATATCTCAAATTCAGGCTCAAAACACCCGAAAATTCGATATTTTGGGGTCCCAGAAGCGATCTGTACTTGCCTACTCCGTGTTAGAGTATTTTCAAAATACAGGCCCAAAATAAGCTGAAAATCGATATTTTAGGTGACCAAAGTCAATATGTGTATGCATCTTCTGCACCCGTTTATATCCCAAATTCAACCTCAAAACACCCGAAAATTCGATATTTTTGGGTCCCAGAAGCGATCTGTACATGCCTACTCAGTGCTAGAATGTTTTCAAAATATATGCTCAAAACATGCTAAAAATCGATACGTTAAGTGTCCAAAGTCGATATGTGCATGCATCATCTGTACCAGTCTATATCTCAAATTCAGTCTCAAAACACCCGAAAATTCGATATTTTGGGGTCCCAGAAGTGATCTGTACATGCCTACTTAGTGCTAGAATATTTTCAAAATATAGGCCCAAAACATGCTAAAAATCGATATTTTAGGTGCCCAAAGTCGATATCTCAAATTCAGGCCCAAAACACTCGAAAATTCGATATGTTGGGGTCCCAGAAGCGAACTGTACATGCCTACTCCGTGTTAGAGTATTTTCAAAATACAAGTCCAAAACATACTGAAAATCGATCTTTTAGGTGCCCAAAAGTCGATATGTGCATGCATCTTCTGTACCCGTTTATATCCCAAATTTAACCTCAAAACACCCGAAAATTCGATATTTTTGGGTCCCAGAAGCGATCGGTACATGCCTACTCAGTGCTAGAATTTTTTCAAAATATAGGCTCAAAACATGCTAAAAATCGATATTTTAAGTGTCCAAAGTCGATATGTGCATGCATCATCTGTACCCGTTTATATCTCAGATTCAGGCTCAAAACAATCGAAAATTCGATATTTTGGGGTCCCAGATGTGATCTGTACATGCCTACTTAGTGCTAGAATATTTTCAAAATATAGGCCCAAAACATGCTAAAAATCGATATTTTAGGTGCCCAAAGTCGATATCAAAAATTCAGTCCCAAAACACCCGAAAATTCGATATTTTGGGGTCCCAGAAGCAAACTGTACATGCCTACTCCGTGGTTGAGTATTTTCAAAATACAGGCCCAAAACATACTAAAAATCGATCTTTTAGGAGCCCAAAAGTCGATATGTGCATGCATCTTCTGTACCCGTTTATATCTCAAATTAAGGCTCCAAACACCCAAAAATTCGATATTTTTGGGTCCCAGAAGCGATCTGTGCATGCCTACTCAGATGCAGGCCCAAAACATGCTGAACATCGATATTTTAGGTGCCCAAAGTCAACATGTGTATGCATCTTCTGCACTCGTTTATATTTTAAATTCAACCTCAAAACACCCGAAAATTCGATAATTTTGGGTCCCTGAAGCGATCTGTACATGTTTAGTCAGTGCTAGAATGTTTTCAGAATATAGGCTTAAAACATGCTAAAAATCGATATTTTAAGTGTCCAAAGTCGATATGTGCATGCATCTTATGTACCCGTTTATATCTCAAATTCAGGCTCAAAATACCCGAAAATTCGATATTTTTTGGTCCCAAAAGCGATCTGTACATGCCTACTCATAGTTAGAGTATTTTCAAAATACAGGACCAAAACATGCTGAAAATCGATATTTTAGGTGCCCAAAGACAATATGTGCATGCATCTTCTGTACCCGTTTATATCTCAAATTCAGGCTCAAAACACCCGAAAATTCGGTATTTTTGGGTCCTAGAAGCGATCTGTACATCCCTACTCCAAATTAGAATGTTTTCAAGATACAGACCCAAAACATGCTCAAAATCGATATTTTTGGTACCCAAAAGTCGATATGTGCATGCATCTTCTGTACCCGTTTATATCTCAAATTCAGACTCAAAACACCCGAAAAATCGATATTTTGGGGTCCCAGAAGCGATCTGTACTTGCCTACTCCGTGTTAGAGTATTTTCAAAATACAGGCCCAAAACAAGCTGAAAATCGATATTTTAGATGACTAAAGTCAATATGTGTATGCATCTTCTGCACCCGTTTATATCCCAAATTCAACCTCAAAACACCCGAAAATTCGATATTTTTGGGTCCCAGAAGCGATCTGTACATGCCTACTCAGTGCTAGAATGTTTTCATAATATAGGATCAAAACATGGTAAAAATCGATATTTTTCGTGTCCATAGTCGATATGTGCATCCATCATCTGTACCCGTTTATATCTCAATTTCAGGCTCAAAACACCCAAAAATTCGATATTTTGGGGTCCCAGAATTGATCTGTACATGCCTACTTAGTGCTAGAATATTTTCAAAATATATGCCCAAAACATGCTAAAAATCGATATTTATGGTGCCCAAAGTCGATATCTCAAATTCAGGCCCAAAACACCCGAAAATTCAATATTTTGGGGTCCCAGAAGCGAACTGTACGTACAATGCCTACTCCGTGTTAGAGTTTTTTCAAAATACAGGCCCAAAACATACTGAAAATCGATCTTTTAGGTGCCCAAAAGTCGATATGTGGATGCATCTTCTGCCCTCGTTTATATCTGAAATTCAACCTCAAAACACCCGAAAATTCGATAATTTTGAGTCCCAGAAGCGATCTGTACATGTCTAGTCAGTGTTAGAATGTTTTTAAAATATAGGCTCAAAACATGCTAAAAATCGATATTTTAAGTGTCCAAAGTCGATATGTGTATGCATCTTCTGTACCCGTTTATATCTCAAATTCAGGCTCAAAAACCCGAAAATTCGATATTTTTGGGTCCCAGAAGCGATCTGTAAATGCCTACTCCTAGTTAGAGTATATTAAAAATACAGGCCCAAAACATGCTGAGAATCGATATTTTAGGTTCCCAAAGTCAATATGTGCATGCATCTTCTGTACCCGTTTATATCTCAAATTCAGGATCAAAACACCCGAAAATTCGATATTTTGGGGTCCCAGAAGCGATCTGTACTTGCCTACTCCGTGTTAGAGTATTTTCAAAATACAGGCTCAAAACAAGCTAAAAATCGATATTTTAGGTGACCAAAGTCAATATGTGTATGCATCTTCTGTACCCGTTTATATCCAAAATTCAACCTCAAAACACCCGAAAATTCGATATTTTGGGGTTCCAGAAGCGATCTGTACATGCCTACTCAGTGCTAGAATATTTTCAAAATATAGGCCCAAAACATGCTAAAATCGATATTTTAGGTGCCCAAAGTCGATATCTCAAATTCAGGCCCAAAACACCCAAAAATTCGATATTTTGGGGTCCCAGAAGCGATCTGTACATGCCTACTCCGTGTTAGAGTATTTTCAATATACAGGCCCAAAACATACTGAAAATCGATCTTTTAGGTGCCCAAAAGTTGATATGTGGATGCATCTTCTGTACCCGTTTATATCTCAAATTCAGGCTCAAAACACCCTATAACTCGATATATTGGGGTCCCAGAAGCGATGTGTACTTGCCTACTCCGTGTTAGAGTATTTTCAAAATACAGGCCCAAAACAAGCTGAAAGTCGATATTTGTGGTGACCAAAGTCAAAATGTGATAATATGCATCTTCTGCACCCGTTTATATCCCAAATTCAACCTCAAAACACCCGAAAATTCGATATTTTTGGGTCCCAGATGCGACCGGTACATGCCTACGCAGTGCTAGAATGTTTTCAAAATATAAGCTCAAAACATGCTAAAAATCGATATTTTAAGTGTCCAAAGTCGATATGTGCATGCATCTTCTGTACCCGTTTATATCTCAAATTAAGGCTCCAAACACCCAAAAATTCGATATTTTGGGGTCCCAGAAGTGATCTGTACATGCCTACTCAGATGCAGTCCCAAAACATGCTGAAAATCGATATTTTAGGTGCCCAAAGTCAAAATGTGTATGCATCTTCTGCACTCGTTTATATCTCAAATTCAACCTCAAAACACCCGAAAATTCGATAATTTTGAGTCCCAGAAGCGATCTGTACCTGTCTAGTCAGTGCTTGAATGTTTTCAAAATATAGGCTCAAAACATGCTAAAAATCGATATTTTAAGTGTCCAAAGTCGATATGTGCATGCATCTTCTGTACCCGTTTATATCTCAAATTCAGGCTCCAAACACCCAAAAATTCGATATTTTGGGGTCCCAGAAGCGATCTGTACATGCCTACTCAGATGCAGTCCCAAAACATGCTGAAAATCGATATTTTAGGTGCCCAAAGTCAAAATGTGTATGCATCTTCTGCACTCGTTTATATCTCAAATTCAACCTGAAAACACCCGAAAATTCGATAATTTTGAGTCCCAGAAGCGATCTGTACCTGTCTAGTCAGTGCTTGAATGTTTTCAAAATATAGGCTCAAAACATGCTAAAAATCGATATTTTAAGTGTCCAAAGTCGATATGTGCAAGCATCTTCTGTACCCGTTTATATCTCAAATTCAGGCTTAAAACACCCGAAAAATCGATATTTTAGGGTCCCAGAAGTGATCTGTACATGCCTACTTAGTGCTAGAATATTTTCAAAATATAGGCCCAAAACATGCTAAAAATCGATATTTTAGATGCCCAAAAGTCGATATGTGCATGCATCTTCTGTACCCGTTTATATCTCAAATTCAACCTCAAAACACCCAAAAATACGATATTTTTGGGTCCCAGAAGCGATCTGTACATGCCTACTCAGATGCAGGCCCAAAACATGATAAAAATCGATATTTAAGGTGCCCAAAGTAAACATGTGTTGCACTCGTTTACATCTCAAATTCAACCTCAAAACACCCGAAAATTCGGTATTTTTGGGTCCTAGAAGCGATCTGTACATCCCTACTCCTAGTTAGAATGTTTTCAAGATACAGACCCAAAACATGCTCAAAATCGATATTTTAGCTGCCCAAAAGTCGATATGTGCATGCATCTTCTGTACCCGTTTATATCTCAAATTCAGGCTCAAAACACCTGAAAATTCGATATTTTGGGGTCCCAGAAGAGATCTGTACATGCCTACTCAGTGCTAGAATATTTTCAAATTATAGGCCCAAAACATGCTAAGAATCGATATTTTAGGTGCCCAAAGTCAATATCTCAAATTCAGGCCCAAAACACCCAATAATTCGATAATTTGGGGTCCCAGAAGCGATCTGTACATGCCTACTCCGTGTTAGAGTATTTTCAATATACAGGCCCAAAACATACTGAAAATCGATCTTTTAGGTGCCCAAAAGTCGATATGTGCATGCATCTTCTGTACCCGTTTATATCCCACATTCAAACTCAAAACACCCGATAATACGATATTTTGGGGTCCCAGAAGCGATCTGTACATGCCTACTCAGTGCTAGAATTTTTTCAAAATATAGGCTCAAAACATGCTAAAAATCGATATTTTAAGTGTCCAAAGTCGATATGTGCATGCATCATCTGTACCCGTTTATATCTCAAATTCAGGCTCAAAACACCCGAAAATTCGATATTTTGGGGTCCTAGAAGTAATCTGTACATGCCTACTTAGTGCTAGAATATTTTCAAAATATAGGCCTAAAACATGCTAAAAATCGATATTTTAAGTGCCCAAAGTCGATATCTCAAATTCAGGCCCAAAACACCCGAAAATTCGATATTTTGGGGTCCCAGAAGCGAACTGTATATGCCTACTCCGTGTTAGAGTATTTTCAAAATACAGGCCAAAAACATACTGAAAATCTATCTTTTAGGTGCCCAAAAGTCGATATGTGCATGCATCTTCTGTACACGTTTATATCCCAAATTCAACCTCAAAACACCCGAAAATACGATATTTTTAGGTCCCAGAAGCGATCTGTACATGCCTACTCAGTGCTAGAATTTTTTCAAAATATAGGCTCAAAACATGCTAAAAATCGATATTTCAAGTGTCCAAAGTCGATATGTGCATGCATCATCTGTACCCGTTTATATCTCAAATTCAGGCTCAAAACACCCGAAAATTCGATATTTTTGGGTCCCAGAAGCAATCTGTACATGCCTACACAGTGCTAGAATTTTTTCAAAATATAGGCTCAAAACATGCTAAAAATCGATATTTTAAGTGTCGAAAGTCGATATGTGCATGCATCATCTGTACCCGTTTATATCTCAAATTCAGGCTCAAAACACCCGAAAATTCGATATTTTGGGGTCACAGAAGTGATCTGTACATGCCTACTTAGTGCTAGAATATTTTCAAAATATAGGCCCAAAACATGCTAAAAATCGATATTTTAAGTACCCAAAGTCGATATCTCAAATTCAGGCCCAAAACACCCGAAAATTCGATATTTTGGGGTCCCAGAAGCGAACTGTACATGCCTAATCCGTGTTAGAGTATTTTCAAAATACAGGCCCAAAACATACTGAAAATCGATCTTTTAGGTGCCCAAAAGTCGATATGTGCATGCATCTTCTGTACCCGTTTATATCTCAAATTCAGGCTCAAAACACCCGAAAATTCGATATTTTTGGGTCCGAGAAGCGATCTGTACATGTCTACTCAGATGCAGGCCCAAAACATGATGAAAATCGATATTTTAGGTGCCCAAAGTAAACATGTGTATGCATCTTCTGTACTCGTTTATATCTCAAATTCAACCTCAAAACACCCGAAAATTCGGTATTTTTGGGTCCCAGAAGCGATCTGTACATCCCTACTCCTAGTTAGAATGTTTTCAAGATACAGACCCAAAACATGCTCAAAATTGATATTTTAGCTGCCCAAAAGTCGATATGTGCATGCATCTTCTGTACCCGTTTATATCTCAAATTCAGTCTCAAAACACCCGAAAATTCGATATTTTGGGGTCCCAGAAGAGATCTGTACATGCCTACTTAGTGCTAGAATATTTTCAAATAATAGGCCCAAAACATGCTAAAAATCGATATTTTAAGTGTTCAAAGTCGATATCTCAAATTCAGGCACAAAACACCCGAAAATTCGATATTTTGGGGTCCCAGAAGCGATCTGTATATGCCTTCTCAGTGCTAGAATTTTTTCAAAATATAGGCTCAAAACAAGCTAAAAATCGATATTTTAAGTGTCCAAAGTCGATATGTGCATGCATCATCTGTACCCGTTTATATCTCAAATTCAGGCTCAAAACAACAGAAAATTCGATATTTTGGGGTCCCAGAAGTGATCTGTACATGCCTACTTAGTGCTAGAATATTTTCAAATAATAGGCCCAAAACATGCTAAAAATCGATATTTCAAGTGTTCAAAGTCGATATCTCAAATTCAGGCACAAAACACCCGAAAATTCGATATTTTGGGGTTCCAGAAGCGAACTGTACATGCCTAATCCGTGTTAGAGTATTTTCAAAATACAGGCCCAAAACATACTGAAAATCGATATTTTAGGTGCCCAAAAGTCGATATGTGCATGCATCTTCTGTACCCGTTTATATCTCAAATTAAGTCTCAAAACACCCGAAAATTCGATATTTTTGGGTCCCAGAAGCGATCTGTACATGCCTACTCAGATGCAGGCCCAAAGCATGATGAAAATCGATATTTTAGGTGCCCAAAGTCAACATGTGTATGCATCTTCTGTACTCGTTTATATCTCAAATTCAACCTCAAAACACCCGAAAATTCGGTATTTTTGGGTCCTAGAAGCGATCTGTACATCCCTACTTCTAGTTAGAATGTTTTCAAGATACAGACCCAAAACATGCTCACAATCGATATTTTAGGTGCCGAAAAGTCGATATGTGCATGCTTCTTCTGTACCCGTTTATATCTCAAATTCAGTCTCAAAACACCCGAAAATTCGATATTTTGGGGTCCCAGAAGCGATCTGTACATGCCTACTCAGTGCAAGAATATTTTCAAAATATAGGCCCAAAACATGCTATTAATCGATATTTTAGGTGCCCAAAGTCGATATCTCAAATTCAGGCCCAAAACACCCAAAAATTCGGTATTTTGGGGTCCCATAAGCGATCTGTACATGCCTACTCCGTGTTTGAGTATTTTCAATATAAAGGCCCAAAACATACTGAAAATCGATCTTTTAGGTGCCCAAAAGTCGATATGTGGATGCATATTCTGTACCCGTTTATATCTCAAATTCAGGCTCAAAACACACGAAAATTCGATATTTTGGGGTCCCAGAAGCGATCTGTACTTGCCTACCCCGTGTTAGAGTATTTTCAAAATACAGGCCGAAAACAAGCTAAAAATCGATATTTTAGGTGACCAAAGTCAATATGTGTATGCATCTTCTGCACCCGTTTATATCCCAAATTCAACCTCAAAACACCCGAAAATTCGATATTTTGGGGTCCCAGATGCGAACTGTACATGCCTACTCCGTTTTAGAGTATTTTCATAATACAGGCCCAAAACATACTGAAAATCGATCTTTTAGGTGACCAAAGTCAATATGTGCATGCATCTTCTGTACCCGTTTATATCTCAAATTCAGGCTCAAAACACCCGAAAATTCGATATTTTGGGGTCCCTGAAGCGATATGTACTTGCCTACTCCGTGTTAGAGTATTTTCAAAATACACGCCCAAAACAAGCTGAAAATCGAAATTTTAAGTGAACAAAGTCAATATGTGTATGCATCTTCTGCAACCGTTTATATCCCAAATTCAACCTCAAAACACCCGGAAATTCGATATTTTTGGGTCCCAGAAGCGAACTGTACATGCCTACACAGTGCTAGAATGTTTTCAAAATATAGGCTGAAAACATGCTAAAAAATCGATATTTTAAGTGTCCAAAGTCGATATGTGCATGTATCATCTGTACCCGTTTATATCTCAAATTCAGGCTCAAAACACCCGAGAATTCGGTATTTTTGGATCCTAGATGCGATCTGTACATCCCTACTCCTAGTTAGAATGTTATCAAGATACAGACCCAAAACATGCTCAAAATCGATATTTTAGGTACCCAAAAGTCGATATGTGTATGCATCTTCAGTACCCGTTTATATCTCAAATTAAAGCTTAAAACACCCGAAAATTCGATATTTGGGAGTCCCAGAAGCGATCTGTACATGCGTACTCCGTGTTAGAGTATTTTAAAAATACAGGCCCAAAACATGCTGAAAATCAATATTTTAGGAGCCCAGTGTCAATATGGGCATGCATCTTCTGTACCCGTTTATATCTTAAATTCAGGCTCTAAACACCCGAAAATTTGATATTTTGGGGTCCCAGAAGCGATCTGTACATGCCTACTCAGTGCTAGAATATTTTCAAAATACAGGTCCAAAACATGCTGAAAATCGATATTTTAGGTGCCCAAAGTCAATATGTGCATTCATCTTCTGTACCCGTTTATATCTCAAGTTCAGGCTTAAAACACCCAAAAATTCGGTATTTTTGGGTCCTAGAATCGATCTGTACATCTCTACTCCTAGTTAGAATGTTTTCAAGATAGAGACCCAAAACATGCTCAAAATCGATATTTTAGGTGCCCAAAAGCTGATATGAGCATGCATCTTATGTACCCGTTTATATCTCAAATTCAGGCTCAAAACACCCGAAAATTCGATATTTTAGGGTCCCAGAAGCGATCTGTACATGCCTACTCAGTGCTAGAATATTTTCAAAGTATAGGCCCAAAACATGCTAAAAATCGATATTTTAGGTGCTCAAAGTCGATATCTCAAATTCAGGCCCTAAACACCCAAAAATTCGATATTTTTGGGTCCCAGAAGCGATCTGTACATGCCTACTCCTAGATAGAGTATTTTCAAAATACAGGCCCAAAACATGCTAAAAATCGATATTTTAGGTGCCCAAAGTCAATATGTGCATGCATCTTCTGTACCCGTTTATATCTCAAATTCAGGCTCAAAACACCCGAAAATTCGGTATTTTTGGGTCCTAGAAGCGATCTGTACATCCCTACTCCTAGTTAGAATGTTTTCAAGATATAGACCCAAAACATGCTCAAAATCGATATTTTAGGTGCCCAAAAGTCGATATGTAGATGCATCTTCTGTACCCGTTTATATCACAAATTCAGGCTCCAAACACCCGAAAATTCGATATTTTGGGGTCCCAGAAGTGATCTGTACATGCCTAATTAGTGCTAGAATATTTTCAAAATATAGGCCCAAAACATGCTAAAAATCGATATTTTAGGTGCCCAAAGTCGATATCTCAAATTCAGGCCCAAAACACCCGAAAATACGATATTTTGGGGTCCCAGAGGCGAACTGTACATGCCTACTCCGTGTTAGAGTATTTTCAAAATACAGGCCCAAAACATGCTGAAAGTCGATATTTTAAGAACCCAAAGTCAACATGTGTATGCATCTTCTGCACTCGTTTATATCTCAAATTCAACCTCAAAACACCCGAAAATTCGATAATTTTTGGTCCCAGAAGCGATATGTACATGTCTAGTCAGTGCTAGAGTATTTTCAAAATACAGGCCCAAAACATGCTGAAAATCGATATTTTAGGTACCCAAAGTCAACATGTGTATGCATCTTCTGCACTTGTTTATATCTCAAATTCAACCTCAAAACACCCGAAAATTCGATAATTTTGGGTCACAGAAGCGATCTGTACATGTCCAGTAAGTGCTAGAATGTTTTCAAAATATAGGCTCAAAACATGCTAAAAATCGATATTTTAAGTGTACAAAGTCGATATGTGCATGCATCTTCTGTACCCGTTTATATCTCAAATTCAGGCTCAAAACACCTGAAAATTCGATATTTTTGGGTCCCAGAAGCGATCTGAACTTGCCTACTCCGTGTTAGAGTATTTTCAAAATACAGGCCCAAAACAAGCTGAAAATCGATATTTTAGGTGATCAAAATCAATATGTGTATGCATCTTCTGCACCCGTTTATATCCCAAATTCAACCTCAAAACACCCGAAAATTCGATATTTTTGGGTCCTAGAAGCGATCTGTACATGTCTAGTCAGTGCTGGAATGTTTTCAAAATATAGGCTCAAAACATGCTAAAAATCGATATTTTAAGTGTCCAAAATCGGTATGTGTATGCATCATCTGTACCCGTTTATATCTCAAATTCAGGCTCAAAACACCTGAAAATTCGATATTTTGGGGTCCCAGAAGTGATCTGTACATGCCTACTCAGATGCAGGCCCAAAACATGCTGAAAATCGATATTTTAGGTGCCCAAGGTCAACATGTGTATGCATCTTCTGCACTCGTTTACATCTCAAATTCAACCTCAAAACACCCGAAAATTCGATAATTTTGGGTCCCAGAAGCGATCTGTACATGTCTAGTCAGTGCTAGAATGTTTTCAAAATATAGGCTCCAAACGTGCTAAAAATCGATATTTTAAGTGTCCAAAGTCGATATGTGCATGCATCTTCTGCACCCGTTTATATCTCAAATTTAGGCTTAAAGCACCCGAAAATTCGGTATTTTTTGGGTCCCAGAAGCGATCTGTACATGCCTACTCAGTGCTAGAATGTTTACAAAACATAGGCACAAAACATGATAATAATCGATATTTTAAGTGTCCCAAGTCGATATGTGCATGCATCATCTGTACCCGTTTATATCTCAAATTCAGGCTCAAAACAGCAGAAATTTCGATATTTTGGGGTCCCAGAAGTGATATGTACATGCCTACTTAGTGCTAGAATATTTTCAAAATATAGGCTCAAAACATGCTAAATATCGATATTTTAGGTGCCCAAAGTCGATATCTCAAATTCAGGCCCAAAACACCCGAAAATTCGATATTTTGGGGTCCCAGAAGCGAACTGTACATGCCTACTCCGTGTTAGAGTATTTTCAAAATAAAGGCCCAAAACATACAAAAAATCGATCTTTTAGGTGCCCAAAAGACTAATGTGCATGCATCTTCTCTACCCGTTTATATCTCAAATTCAGGCTCAAAACACCCGAAAATTTGATATTTGAGGGTCCCAGAAGCGATCTGTATATGCCTACTCAGATGCAGGCCCAAAACATGCTGAAAATCGATATTTTAGGTGCCCAAAGTCAACATGTGTATGCATCATCTGCACTCGTTTATATCATAAATTCAACCTCAAAACACCCGAAAATTCGATAATTTTGGGTCCCAGAAGCGATCTGTACATGTCTAGTCAGTGCTAGAATGTTTTCAAAATATAGGCTCAAAACATGCTCAAAATCGATATTTTAAGTGTCCAATGTCGATATGTGCATGCATCATCTGTACCCATTTATATCTCAAATTCAGGCTCAAAACACCCGAAAATTCGATATTTTTGGGTCCCAAAAGTACATGCCTACTTAGTGCTAGAATATTTTCAAAATATAGGCCCAAAACATGCTAAAATCCGATATTTTAGGTGCCAAAAGTCGATATCTCAAATTCAGGCCCAAAGCACCCAAAAATTCGATATTTTGGGGTCCCAGAAGCGATCTGTACATGCCTACTCCGTGTTAGAGTATTTTCAATATACAGGCCCAGAACATACTGAAAATCGATCTTTTAGGTGCCCAAAAGTTGATATGTGGATGCATCTTCTGTACCCATTTATATCTCAAATTCAGGCTCAAAAAACCCGAAAATTCGATATTTTGGGGTCCCAGAAGCGATCTGTACTTGCCTACTCCGTGTTAGAGTATTTTCAAAATACAGGCCCAAAACAAGCTGAAAATCGATATTTTAGGTGACCAAAGTCAATATGTGTATGCATCTTCTGCACCCGTTTATATCCCAAATTCAACCTCAAAACACCCGAAAATTCGATATTTTTGGGTTCCAGAAGCGATCTGTACATTTCTAGTCAGTGCTAGAATGTTTTCAAAATATAGGCTGAAAACTTGCTAAAAATCGTTATTTTAAGTGTCCAAAGTCGATATGTGCATGCATCTTCTGTACCCGTTTATATCTCAAATTCAGGTTCAAAACACCCGAAAATTCGATATTTTTGGGTCCCTGAAGCGATCTGTACATGCCTACTCCTAGTTAGAGTATTTTAAAAATAGAGGCCCAAAACATGCTGAAAATCGATATTTTAGGTGCCCAAAGTCAATATGTGCATGCATCTTCTGTACCCGTTTATATCTCAAATTCAGGCTCAAAACACCCGAAAATTCGGTATTTTTGGGTCCTAGAAGCGGTCTGTACATCCCTACTCCAAGATAGAATGTTTTCAAGATACAGACCCAAAACATGCTCAAAATCGATATTTTAGGTGCCCAAAAGTCGATACGTGCATGCATCTTCTGTACCCGTTTATATCTCAAATTCAGGCTCAAAACACCCGAAAAATCAATATTTTGGGGTCCCAGAAGCGATCTATACTTGCCTACTCCGTGTTAGAGTATTTTGAAAATACAGGCCTAAAACAAGCTGAAAATCGATATTTTAGGTGACCAAAGTCGATATCTCAAATTCAGGACCAAAACACCCAAAAATTCGATATTTTGGGGTCCCAGAAGCGATCTGTACATCCTTACTCCTAGTTAGAATGTTTTCAAAAAATAGGCTCAAAACATGCTAAAAATCGATATTTTAAGTGTCCAAAGTCGATATATACATGCATCATCTGTACCCGTTTATATCTCAAATTCAGGCTCAAAACAACAGAAAATTCGATATTTTGGGGTCCCAGAAGTGATCTGTACATGCCTACTTAGTGCTAGAATATTTTCAAAATATAGGCCCAAAACATGCTAAAAATCGATATTTTAGGTGCCCAAAGTCGATATGTCCAATTCAGGCCCTAAACACCCGAAAATTCGATATTTTGGGGTCCCAGAAGCGAACTGTACATCCCTACTCCTAGTTAGAATGTTTTCAAGATACAGACCCAAAACATGCTCAAAATCAATATTTTAGGTGCCCAAAAGTCGATATGTGCATGTATCTTCTGTACCCGTTTATATCTCAAATTCAGGCTCAAAACACCCGAAAATTCGATATTTTGGGGTTCTAGAAGCGATCTGTACATGCCTTCTCATTGCTAGAATATTTTCAAAATATAGGCCCATAACATGCTAAAAACCGATATTTTAGGTGCCCAAAGTCGATATCTCAAATTCAGGCCCAAAACACCCAAAAAAACGATATTTTGGGGTCCCAGAAGCGATTTGTACAAGCCTACTCCGTGTTAGAGTATTTTCAATATACAGGCCCAAAACATACTGAAAATCGATATGTTAGGTGACCAAAAGTTGATATGTGGATGCATCTTCTATACCCGTTTATATCTCAAATTCAAGCTCAAAACACCCGAAAATTCGATTTTTTGGGGTCCCAGAAGCGATCTGTACTTGCCTACTCCGTGTTAGAATATTTTCAAAATACAGGCCCAAAATAAGCTGAAAACCGATATTTTAGGTGACCAAAGTCAATATGTGTATGCATCTTCTGCACCCGTTTATATCCCAAATTCAACCTCAAAAACCCCAAAAATTCGATATTTTTGGGTCCCAGAAGCGATCTGTACATGCCTACTCAGTGCTAGAAAGTTTTCAAAATATAGGCTCAAAACATGCTACAAATCGATATTTTAAGTGTCCAAAGTCGATATGTGCATGCATCATCTGTACCCGTTTATATCTCCAATTCAGGCTCAAAACACCCGAAATTTCGATATTTTGGGGTCCCAGAAGTGATATGTACATGCCTACTTAGTACTAGAATATTTTCAAAATATAGGCCCAAAACATGCTAACAATCGATATTTTAGGTGCCCAAAGTCGATATCTCAAATTCAGGCCCAAAACACCCGAAAATTCGATATTTTGGGGTCCCAGAAGCGAACTGTACATGCCTACTCCGTTTTAGAGTATTTTCAAAATAAAGGCCCAAAACATACAACAAATCGATCTTTTAGGTGCCCAAAAGTCTAATGTGCATGCATCTTCTCTACCCGTTTATATCTCAAATTCAGTCTCAAAACACCCGAAAATTTGATATTTGGGGGTCCCAGAAGCGATCTGTATATGCCTACTCAGATGCAGGCCCAAAACATGCTGAAAATCGATATTTTAGGTGCCCAAAGTCAACATGTGTATGCATCATCTGCACTCGTTTATATCTTAAATTCAACCTCAAAACCCCCGAAAATTCGATAATTTTGGGTCCTAGAAGCGATCTGTACATGTCTAGTCAGTCCTAGAATGTTTTCAAAATATAGGCTTAAAACATGCTCAAAATCGATATTTTAAGTGTCCAAAGTCGATATGTGCATGCATCCTCTGTACCCGTTTATATCTCAAATTCAGGCTCAAACCACCCTAAAATTTGGTATTTTTGGGTCCCAAAAGCGATCTGTACATCCCTACTCCTAGTTAGAATGTTTTCAAGATATAGACCCAAAACATGCTCAAAATCGATATTTTAGGTGCCCAAAAGTCGATATGTGCATGCATCTTCTGTACCCGTTTATATCTCAAATTCAGGCTCCAAACACCCGAAAATTCGATATTTTGGGGTCCCAGAAGCGATCTGTACATGCCTACTTAGTGCTAAAATATTTTCAAAATATAGGCCCAAAACATGCTAAAAATCGATATTTTAGGTGCCCAAAGTCGATATCTCAAATTTAGGCCTAAAACACCCAAAAAATTCGATATTTTGGGGTCCCAGAAGCGATCTGTACATGCCTACTCCGTGTTAGAGTATTTTCAATATGCAGGCCCAAAACATGCTGAAAATCGATATTTTATGTGCCCAAAGTCAACATGTGTATGTATCTTCTGCACTCGTTTATATCTCAAATTCAACCTCAAAACACCCGAAAATTCGATAATTTTGGATCCCAGAAGCGATCTGTACATGTCCAGTCAGTGCTGGAATGTTTTCAAAATATAGGCTCAAAACATGCTAAAAATCGATATTTTAAGTGTCCAAAATCGATATGTGCATGCATCTTCTGTACCCGTTTATATCTCAAATTCAGGCTCAAAACACTCGAAAATTTGATATTTTTGGGTCCCAGAAACAATCTGTACTTGCCTACTCCGTGTTAGAGTATTTTCAAAATACAGGCCCAAAACAAGCTGAAAATCGATATTTTGGGTGACCAAAGTCAATATGTGTATGCATCTTCTGCACCCGTTTATATCCCAAATTCAACCTCAAAACACCCGAAAATTCGATATTTTAGGGTCCCAGAAGCGATCTGTACATGCCTACTTAGTGCTAGAATATTTTCAAAATATAGGCCCAAAACATGCTAAAATTGATATTTTAGGTGCCCAAAGTCGATATCTCAAATTCAGGCCCAAAACACCCGAAAATTCGATATTTTGGGGTCCCAGAAGCGAACTGTACATGCCTACTCAGTGCTAGAATATTTTCAAAATACAGGCCCAAAACAAGCTGAAAATCGATATTTTAGGTGACCAAAGTCAATATGTGTATGCATCTTCTGCACCCGTTTATATCCCAAATTCAACCTCAAAACACCCGAAAATTCGATAATTTTGGGTCCCAGAAGTGATCGGTACATGTCTAGTCAGTGCTAGAATGTTTTCAAAATATAGGCTCAAAACATGCTAAAAATCGATATTTTAAGTGTCCAAAGTCGATATGTGCATGATTCTTCTGTACCCGTTTATATATCAAATTCAGGCTCAAAACACCCGAAAATTCGATATTTTTGGGTCCCTGAAGCGATCTGTACATGCATACTCCTAGTTAGTGTATTTTCAAAATATAGTCTTAAAACATGCTAAAAATCGATATTTTAAGTGTCCAAAGTCGATATGTGCATGTATCTTCTGCACCCGTTTATATCTCAAATTCAGGCTCAAAACACCCGAAAATTCGATATTTTTGGGTCCCAGAAGCGATCTGTACATGCCTAGTCCTAGTTAGAGTATTTTCAAAATACAGGCCCAAAACATGCTGAAAATCGATATTTTAGGTGCCCAAAGTCAATATGTGTATGCATCTTCTGCACCCGTTTATATCCCAAATTCAACCTCAAAACACCCGAAAATGTGATAATTTTGGGTCCCATAAGCGATCTGTACATGTCTAGTCAGTGCTATAATGTTTTCAAAATATAGGCTCAAAACATACTAAAAATCGATATTATAAGTGTCCAAAGTCGATATGTGCATGCATCTTCTGTACCCGTTTATATCTCAAATTCAGGCTCAAAACACCCGAAAATTCGATATTTTTGGGTCCCATAAGCGATCTGTACATGCCAACTCCTAGTTAGAATATTTTCAAAATACAGTCCCAAAACATGCTGAAAATCGATATTTTAGGTGCCCAAAGTCGATATGTGGATGCATCTTCTGTACCCGTTTATATCTCAAATTCAGGCTCAAAACACCCGAAAATTCGATATTATTGGGTCACAGAAGCGATCTGTACTTGCCTACTCCGTGTTAGAGTATTTACAAAATACAGGCCCAAAGCAAGCTGAAAATCGATATTTTAGGTGACCAAAGTCAATATGTTTATGCATCTTCTGCACCCGTTTATATCTCAAATTCAACCTCAAAACACCCGAAAATTCGATAATTTTGGGTCCCAGAAGTGATCTGTACATGTCTAGTCAGTGCTAGAATGTTTTCAAAATATAGGCTCAAAACATGCTAAAAATCGATATTTTAAGTGTCCAAAGTCGATATGTGCATGCATCTTCTGTACCCGTTTATATATCAAATTCAGGCTCAAAACACCCGAAAATTCGATATTTTGGGGTCCCAGAAGCGATCTGTACATGCATACTCCTAGTTAGAGTATTTTCAAAATATAGGCTTAAAACATGCTAAAAATCGATATTTTAAGTGTCCAAAGTCGATATGTGCATGCATCTTCTGCACCCGTTTATATCTCAAATTCCGGCTCAAAACACCCGAAAATTCGATATTTTTGGGTCCCAGAAGCGATCTGTACATGCCTAGTCCTAGTTAGAGTATTTTCAAAATACAGGCCCAAAACATGCTGAAAATCGATATTTTAGGTGACCAAAGTCAATATGTGTATGCATCTTCTGCACCCGTTTATATCCCAAATTCAACCTCAAAACACCCGAAAATTCGATAATTTTGGGTCCCAGAAGTGATCTGTACATGTCTAGTCAGTGCTAGAATGTTTTCAAAATATAGGCTCAAAACATGCTAAAAATCGATGATTTAAATGTCCAAAGTCGATATTGTGCATGCATCTTCTGTACCCGTTTATATCTCAAATTCAGGCTTAAAAACACAAGAAAATTCGATATTTTTGGGTCCCAGAAGCGATCTGTACATGCATACTCCTAGTTAGAGTATTTTCAAAATATAGGCTCAAAACATTCTAAAAATCGATATTTTAAGTGTCCAAAGTCGATATGTGCATGCATCTTCTGCACCCGTTTATATCTCAAATTCAGGCTCAAAACACCCGAAAATTCGATATTTTGGGGTCCCAGAAGCGATCTGTACTTGCCTACTCCGTGTTAGAGTATTTTCAAAATACAGGCCCAAAACATATTGAAAATCGATCTTTTAGGTGCCCAAAGTCAACATGTGTATCCATCTTCTGCACTCGTTTATATCTCAAATTCAATCTCAAAACACCCGAAAATTCGATAATTTTGGGTCCCAGAAGCGATCTGTACATGTCTAGTCAGTGCTAGAATGTTTTCAAAATAGAGGCTCAAAACATGCTAAAAATCGATATTTTAAGTGTCCAAAGTCGATATGTGCATGCATCTTCTGTACCCGTTTGTATCTCAAATTCAGGCTAAAAACACCCGAAAATTCGATATGTTTGGGTCCCAGAAGCGATCTGTACATGCCTACTCCTAGTTAGAGTATTTTCAAAATATAGGCTCAAAACATGCTAAAAATCGATATTTTAAGTGTCCAAAGTCGATATGTGCATGCATCTTCTGCACCCGTTTATATCTCAAATTCAGGCTGAAAACACCCGAAAATTCGATATTATTGGGTCCCAGAAGCGATCTGTACATGCCTACTCCTAGTTAGAGTATTTTCAAAATACAGGCCCAAAACATGCAGAAAATCGATATTTTAGGTGCCCAAAGTCAATATGTGTATGCATCTTCTGCACCCGTTTATATCCCAAATTCAACCTCAAAACACCCGAAAATTTGATAATTTTGGGTCCCAGAAGCGATCTGTACATGTCTAGTCAGTGCTAGAATGTTTTCAAAATATAGGCTCAAAACATGCTAAAAATCGATATTTTAGGTGACCAAAGTCGATATGTGCATGCATCTTCTGTGCCCGTTTGTATCTCAAATTCAGGCTCAAAACACCCGAAAATTCGATATTTTTGGGTCCCAGAAGCGATCTGTACTTGCCTACTCCGTGTTAGAGTATTTTCAAAATATAGGTTCAAAACATGCTAAAAATCGATATTTTAAGTGTCCAAAGTCGATATGTGCATGCATCTTCTGCACTCTTTTATATCTCAAATTCAGGCTCAAAACACCCGAAAATTCGATATTTTTGGGTCCCAGAAGCGATCTGTACATGCCTACTCCTAGTTAGAGTATTTTCAAAATACAGGCCCAAAATATGTTGAAAATCGATATTTTAGGTGCCCAAAGTCAATACGTGCATGCATCTTCTGTACCCGTTTATATCTCAAATTCAGGTTCAAAACAACCGAAAATTCGATATTTGGGGTCCCAGAAGCGATCTGTACATGCGTACTCAGTGCTAGAATATTTTCAAATTATAGGCCCATAACATGCTAAAAATCGATATTTTAGGTGCCCAAAGTCGATATCTCAAATTCAGGCACAATACACCCAAAAATTTGATATTTTAGGGTCCCAGAATCGATCTGTACATGCCTACTCCGTGTTAGAGTATTTTAAATATACAGGCCCAAAACATACTGAAAATCGATCTTTTTGGTGCATATATTTTGATGCATATTCTGTACCCGTTTATATCTCAAATTCAGGCTCAAAACACCCGAAAATTCGATATTTTTGGGTCCCAGAAGCGATCTGTACATGCATACTCCTATTTAGAGTATTTTCAAAATATAGGCTCAAAACATGCTAAAAATCGATATTTTAAGTGTCCAAAGTCGATATGTGCATGCATCTTCTGCACCCGTTTATATCTCAAATTCAGGCCCAAAACACCCAAAAATTCGATATTTTGGGGTCCCAGAAGCAAACTGTACATGCCTACTCCGTGTTAAAGTATTTTCAAAATACAGGCCCAAAACATAATGAAAATCGATCTTTTAGGTGCCCAAAGTCAACATGTGTATCCATCTTCTGCACTCGTTTATATCTCAAATTCAATCTCAAAACACCCGAAAATTCGATAATTTTGGGTCCCAGAAGCGATCTGTACATGTTTAGTCAGTGCTAGAATGTTTTCAAAATAGAGGCTCAAAACATGCTAAAAATCGATATTTTAAGTGTCCAAAGTCGATATGTGCATGCATCTTCTGTACCCGTTTATATCTCAAATTCAGGCTCAAAACACCCGAAAATTCGATATTTTGGGGTCCCAGAAGCGATCTGTACATGCCTACTCCTAGTTAGAGTATTTTCAAAATATAGGCTCAAAACATGCTAAAAATCGATATTTTAAGTGTCCAAAGTCGATATGTG
This sequence comes from Petrolisthes cinctipes, assembly GCA_033782935.1. Taxonomy (NCBI): domain Eukaryota; kingdom Metazoa; phylum Arthropoda; class Malacostraca; order Decapoda; family Porcellanidae; genus Petrolisthes; species Petrolisthes cinctipes. The sequence goes on from JAWQEG010000068.1 coordinate 1,248,904, forward strand.
CATGGGGTGTGTCGGTGACATTACATTGCTTGTACTGTAAATATTAACAGTCATTCATAGGTTGGTAGGTGTGTGTGTCATTACAGTTCTTGGACTGTAAATATTAACAGTCATTCATTGGGTGGTGGGTGTTTGTGTGTCATTACAGTGCTTGGACTGTTAATATTTATCAACAGTCATTCAAAGGGTGGTGGGTGTGTAACTGTCATTACAGTGCTTGGACTGTAAATATCAACCGTCATTCATAGGGTAGTGGGTGCCATTACAGTGCTTTGACTGTATATATCAACAGTCATTCTTGATGTGGTGAGTGTCATTACAGTGCTTGGACTGTATATATCAGCAGTCATTAATGGGGTGATGGGTGTGTGGGTGTCATTACATTGCTTTGACTGTAACTATCAACAGTCATTCATGGGTTGGTGATTGTGTGGGTGTCATTACATTGTTTGGACTGAAAATTTTTCAAAGTCAATTATAGGGTGGTGGGTGTGTGGGTGTCATTACAGTGCTAGGACTGTAAATATCAACAGTCATTTATAGGGTGGTGGGTGTGTGGGTGTCATTACTGTGCCTTGACTGTAAATATCAACAGTCATTCATGGGGTAGTGGGTGTCATTACAGTGCTTAGATTATAAGTATTAACAGTCATTCATTGGGTGGTGGGTGTGTGGGTGTCATTACGGTGCTTGGACTGAAAATATCAACAGTCATTTATTGGGTGGTGGGTGTGTGGGTTTCATTACAGTGCTTGGACTGTAAATATCAACAGTCATTCATAAGGTGGTGGGTGTGTAAGTGTCATTACAGAGCTTGGACTGTAAATATCAATAGTCATTCATGGGAAGGTGGGTGTGTGGGTGTCATTACAGTGCTTTGACTGTAAATATCAATAGTCATTTAGAGGGTGGTGGGTGTCATTAGAGTGCCAGGACTGTAAATATTAACAGTCATTTATGAGCTGGTAAGTGTGTGGATGTCATTACAGTGCGTGGACTGAAAATATCAACAGTCATGTATTGGGTGGTAGGTGTGTGGGTGTCATTACAGTGCTTGGATTGTAAATATCAACAGTCATTCGTAAGGTGGTGGGTGTGTGAGTGTCATTACAGAGCTTGGACTGTAAATATCAACAGTCATTCATGGGAAGGTGGGTGTGTGGGTGTTATTACAGTGCTTGGACTGTAAATATCAACAGTCATTTATGGGGTGGTAGGTGTGTGGGTGATATTACAGTGCTTGGACCGTAAATATTAACCAACATTAATGGGGTTGGGGTTGTGTAGGTGTCATTACAGTGCTTGGACTGTAAATATCAACAGTCATTCATGGTTTGGTGGGTGTGTGGGTGTCATACAATGCTTGGACTGTAAATATCAACAGTCATTCATGGGGTGGTGGGTTGTTGGTGTCATTACAGTGCTTGGATTGTAAATATCAACAGTCATTCATAGGGTGGTTGGTGTGTGGGTGTCATTACAGTGCTTGGATGTAAATATCAATTGTCATTCATGGGGTGTGTCGGTGACATTACAGTGCTTGTACTGTAAATATTAACAGTCATTCATAGGTTGGTGGATGTGTGTGTCATTACAGTGCTTGGACTGTAAATAGCAACAGTCATTAATTGGGTGGTGGGTGTTTGTGTGTCATTACAGTGCTTTGACTGTTAATATATATTAACAGTCATTCAAAGGGTGGTGGGTGTGTAACTGTCATTACAGTGCTTGGACTATAAATATCAACCGTCATTCATAGGGTAGTGGGTGTCATTACAGTGCTTTGACTGTATATATCAAAAGTCATTCTTGGTGTGGTGAGTGTCATTACAGTGCTTGGACTGTATGTATCAGCAGTCATTCATGGGGTGGTGGGTGTGTGGGTGTCATTACATTGCTTTGACTGTAACTATCAACAGTCATTCATGGGGTGGTGGGTGTGTGGGTGTCATTACATTGTTTGGACAGTAAATATTAAAAGTCAATGATAGGGTGGTGGGTGTGTGGGTAATATTAAAGTGCTTGGACTGTAAATATCAACAGTCAGTCATAGAGTGGTTGGTGTGTGGGTGTCATTACAGTGCTAGGACTGTAAATATCAACAGTCATTTATAGGGTGGGGGGTGTGTGGGTGTCATTACTGTGCCTAGACTGTAAATATCAACAGTCATTCATGGGGTAGTGGGTGTAATTAAGGTGCTTGGATTATAAGTATTAACATTCATTCATTGGGTGGTGGGTGTGTGGGTGTCATTACGGTGCTTGGACTGTAAATATCAACTGTCATTCATGGGGTGTGTGGGAGATATTACTGTGCTTAAACTGTGAATATCAACAGTCATTCATGGGTTGGTTGGTGTGTGTGTCATTACAGTGCTTGGACTGTAAATATCAACAGTCATTCATGGGGTAGTGGATGTGTGGGTGTCATTACATTGCTTGGACTGTAAATATCAACAGTCATTCATGGGGTGGTGTGTGTGTGGGTGTCATTACAGTGTTTGGATTGTAAATATCAAGAGTCATTCATGGGGTGGTTAATGAATGGGAGCTTGGACAGCAAAGTATTAACAGTCATTCATTGAGTGGTGGGTGTGTGGGTGTCATTACGGTGCTTGGACTGTAAATATCAACTGTCATTCATGGGGTGTGTGGGAGCTATTACTGTGCTTGGACTGTGAATATCAACAGTCATTAATGGGTTGGTTGGTTTGTGTGTCATTACAGTGCTTGGACTGTAAATATCAACAGTCATTCATGGGGTGGTGGGTGGGTGTGTGTTATTACAGAGCTTGGACCATAAATATCAACAGTCATTCATGGGGTTGTGGACTGTAAATATCAACCATCATTTATGGGGTGGTGGGTGTTATTACAGTGCTTTGACTGTAAATATCAACAGTCATTCATGGGGAGGTGGATGTGTGGATGTCAATACAGTGCTTGGACTGCAAATATCAACAGTCATTCATGGGATGGTTGGTGTCATTACAGTAGTTGGACTGTAAATATCAACAGTCATTCATGGGGTAGTGGATGTGTGGGTGTCATTACATTGCTTGGACTGTAAATATTACCAGACATTAATGAAGTGGTGGGTGTGTGAGTGTCATTACAATGCTTGGACTGTAAATATCAACGGTCATTGATGGGGTGGTGGTTGTGTGTGTCAATACAGTTCTTGGACTGTAAAAATAAAATGACATTCGTGGGGTGTGTCAGTGACATTACAGTGATTGTACTGCAAATACCAACAGTCATTCATGGGTTGGTGGGTGTGTGTGTCATTACAGTTCTTGGACTGTAAAAATCAATAGTCATTCATGGGGTGGCGGGTGTTTGTGCGTCATTACAGTACTTGGACTGTTAATATATATAAACAGTCATTCATGGGGTGGTGGGTGTGTAGGTGTCATTACAGTGCTTGGACTGTAAATATCAACTGTCATTCATGGGGTGGTGGGTGTCATTACAGTGCTTTGACTTTAAATATCAACAGTTATTCATGGGGTTGTAAGTGTCATTACAGTGCTTGGACTGTATATATCAACAGTCAATTATGGGGTGGTGGGTGTGTGGGTGTCATTACATTGCTTGGACTGTAAATATCAACAGTCATTCATGGGGTGGTGGGTGTGTGGGTGTCATTACAGTTTTTGGATTGTAAATATCAAGAGTCATTCATGGGGTGGTTAATGAATATGTGCTTGGACAGCAAATATTAACGGTCATTTTAGGGGTGGTGAGTGTGTGGGTGTCATTAGAGGGGATTGACTGTAAATATCAACAGTTATTCATGGGGTGGTGAGTGTCATTACAGTGCTTGGACTGTATATATCAACAGTCAATTATGGGGTGGTGGGTGTGCAGGTGTCATTACAGTGATTGGACTGTATATATCAACAGTCATTCATGGAGTATTGGGTGTGTGGGTGTCATTTCAGGGCTTGGACTGTGAATATCAACAGTCATTGATGGGGTGGGGGGTGTATGGGTGTCATTACTGTGCTTAGACTCTTAATATCAACAGTCATTCATGAGGTGGTGGGTGTTTGGGTGTCATGACATTGCTTGGAGTGTAAATATTAAGTTATTCATGGGGTGGTGGGTTTGTGTGTTTTACTACAGTGCTAGGACTGTAAATATTAAGTCATTCATGGAGTGATTGGTGTGTGGGTGTCATTGCAGTGCTTGTACTGTAAGTATCAACAGTCATTCATGGGGTGGTATGTGTCATTACAGTGCTTGGACTGTAAATACTGACAGTCATTATGGGGTGATGGGTATGTGGGTGTCATTACAGTGATTGAACTGTAAATATTAACAGTCATTAATGGGGGTGGTGGCTGTGTGGGTGTCATTACAGTGCTGGGTCTGTATATATCAACAGTCATTCATTTAGTGGTGGGTGTGGGGGTGTCATTACAGTGCTTGGACTGTGAATATCAACCATCATTCATGGAGTGGTGGGTGTTTGGGTATCATTACAGTGCTTGGACTGTAAATATCAACAGTCATTTATGGGTTGGTGGGTGTGTGGGTGTCATTACAGTGCTTGGGCTGTAAATATTAACAGTCATTAATGGGATGGTGGGTGTGTGGGTATCATTACCGTGCATGGACTGTAATTATCAATAGTCATATATAGGATAGAGGGTGATTTTACAGTGCTTGGACTGTAAATATCAACAGTCATTTATGGGTTGGTGGGTGTGTGGGTGTCATTACAGTGCTTGGACTGTAAATATTAACAGTCATTAATGGGATGGTGGGTGTGTGGGTATCATTACCGTGCATGGACTGTAATTATCAACAGTCATATATAGGATAGAGCGTGATTTTACAGTGCTTGGACTGTCAATATCAACAGTCATTCAAAGGGTGGTAGGTGTGTAGGTGTCATTACAGTGCTTGGGCTGTAAATATCAACAGTCATTCATGGGATGGTGGGTGTGTGGGTGTCATTACCGTGCTTGGACTGTAATTATCAACAGTCATATATAGGATGGTGGGTGATTTTACAGTGCTTGGACTGTAAATATCAACAGTCATTTATTGGGTGGTGGGTGTGTGGGTGTCATTACAGTGCTTGGACTGTAAATTTTAACAGTCATTTATAGGGTGGATGGTGTGTGAGGTTCATTACAGTGTTTGGACTGTAAATATCAACAGTCATTCATCGGGTGGTTGGTGTGTAGGTCTCATTACTGTGCTTGGAATATAAATATCAACAGTCATTCATGGAGTGGATGGTGTGTGAGTGTCATTACAGTGCTTAGACTGTAAATATCACCAGTCATTCATGAGGTGGTCAGTGTGTGGGTGTCAATACAATGCTTGGACTGTAAATATTAACAGTTATGCATGGGGTTGTCAGTGTGTCAGTGTTAATACTGTACTTGGATTTTAAATATCAACAGTCATTCAAGGGATTGTGGGTGTGTGGGTGTCATTAAAGTACTTAGATTGTAAATATCAACTGTCAGTCATGGTGTGTGTGGGTGCTATTACAGAGCTTGGACTGTAAATATCAACAGTCATTCATACGTTGGTGGGGGTGTGTGTCATTACAGTGCCTGGACTGTAAATATCAACAATCATTCATGGGGTGGTGGGTGTGTAGGTGTAATTACAGATCTTGGACTATAAATATTAAGTCATTAATGGGGTAGTGGATGTATGGGTGTCAGTACTGTGCTTGGACTGTAAATATCAACAGTCATTCAAGGGGTGGTGGGTGTGTGGGGGTCATTACAGTGCTAGGACTGTAAATATCAAAAGTCCATCATGGCGTGATTGTTGTGTAGGTGTCATTACAGGGCTTTAACTGTAAGTATCAACAGTCATTCATGGGGTGGTGTGTATGTGTGTTTCATTTCAGTGCTTTAACTGTAAATATCAACAGTCATTCATGGGGAGGGGAGTGTCATTGCAGTGTTTGAACTGTAAATATCAAGTCATTCATGGGATGGTGGGTGTGTGGGTGTCATTACAGTGCTTGGACTGTAAATATCAACAGTCATTCATGGGGTGGTGGGTGTGTGGGTGTCATTACAGTGCTTGGACTGTAAATATCAACAGTCATTTATGGGGTGGTTGGTTAGTGGGTGTCATTACAGTGCTTGGAGTGTAAATATCAACAGTCATATATGGGGTGGTGGGTGTGGGGGTGTCATTACAGTGCTTGGACTGAAAACATCAAGCGTATTAATGGGGTAGTGGGTGTTTGGGTGTCATTATAGTGCTTGGACTGTAAATATCAACAGCCATTCATCGGGTGGTGGGTGTGTGGGTGTCATTACAGTGATTGGACTTTAAATATCAACAGACATTCATTGGGTGGTGGGTGTGTGTGTGTCATTACAGTGCTTGGTCTGTAAATACCAATAGTCATTCATTTAGTGGTGGGTGTAGGGGTGTTATTACAGTGCTTGGACGTTGAATATCAACCATCACTCATGGGTTGGTGGGTGTGTGGGTGTCATTACAGTGCTTGGAGTGTAAATATCAACAGCATTTAAAGGGTGGTGGGTGTGTGAGTGTCATTACAGTGCTTGGACTGTAAATATCAACAGTTATTAATGGTATGGTAAGTGTGTTGTTGTCATTACCGTGCTTGGTCTCTTAATATCAAGAGACATTAATGGGATGATGGGAGTGTGGGTGTCATTACAATGCTTGGACTGTAAATATAAACAGTCATTCATGGGGTGGGGGGAAAGTGGGTGTCATTACAGTGCTTGGACTGTAAACATCAACAGTTATTCATTGGGTGGTGGGTGTGTGGGTGTCATTACAGTGATTGGACTATAAATATCAATGGTCATTAATGGGGTGGTGGATGTGTGGGTGTCATTACAGTGCTTAGACTGTAAATAACAACAGTCAATAATGGGGTGGTCAGTGTGTGGGTGTCAATACAGTGCTTGGTTTGTAAATATCAAAAGTCTTTCATGGGGTGGTAGATGTGTGGGTGTCATTACAGAGCTTAAATTGTAAATATCAACAGTCATTCATGGGATAGTGGGAGAGTGGGTGTCCTTACAGTGCTTGGACTGTAAATATCAACTGTCATTGATGGTGTGTGTGGGTGCTATTACTGAGTTTGGAGTGTAAATATCAACAGTCATTCATAGGTTGGTGGGAGTGTGTGTCTTTACAGTGCTTGGACTGTAAATATCAACAGTCATTAATGGGGTGGTTGGTGTCATTACAGTGCTTGGACTGTTAATATCAACAGTCATTCATAAGGGTGATAGGTGTGTGGTGTCATTACAGTGCCTTTATTGTAAATATTAACAGTCATTCAGAGGATGGTGGGTGTGTGGGTGTCATTACAGTGCTTTGACTGTAAATATCAACAGTCAATTATTTGGTTTTCAGTGTGTGTATGTCATTAGTGCTTGGACTGTAAATATCAATAGTCATTTATGGGGTGATGTGTGTGTGGGTGTCATTACAGTTCAATAGTCATTTATAGGGTTGTGGGTATGAGGGTGTCATTACTGTGCTTGGACTGTAAATATCAACAGTCATTCATGGTGTGGTGGGTGGGTGTGTGTGTCATTACAGTGCTTGGAACGTAAATATCAACAGTCATTCATCGGGTGGTGGGTGTGTGGGTGTCATTACAGTGCTTAGACTGTAAATATCAAATGTCTTTCATGGGGTGTATGGGTGCAATTACAGTGCTTGAACTGTAAATATCAACAGTCATTCATGGGGTGGTGGGTGTGTGTGTGTCATTACAGTACTTGGACTGTAAATATCAACAGTCATTCTACGGTTGTGGGTGTGTGGGTGTCATTACAGTGCTTAGACTGTAAATATCAACAGTCATTCATCGGGTGGTGGGTGTGTAAGTGTCATTACAGTGCTTAGACTGTAAATATCAACAGTCATTTATAGTGTGGTGGGTGTCATCACAGTGCTTTGACTGTATATATCAACAGTCATTCATTGGGTGTTTGGATGTGTGGGTGTCATTACAGTGCTTGGACTGCAACTATCAACAGTCATTCATGGGGTTTTGGGTGTCATTACAGTGCTTGGACTGTAAATATCAACCATCATTCATGGGGTGTTGGGTGTGTGGGTGTCATTGCAGTGCTTGGACTGTAAATATCAACAGTTATATATGGGGTGGTGGGTGTATGGGTGACATTACAGTACTTGGACTGTAAATATTAACCATAAAAAATGGGGTAGTGAGTGTTTGGGTGTCATTACAGTGCTTGGGCGTTAAATATCAACAGTCATTTATGGGGTGGTGGGTGTGTGGGTGTCATTACAGAGCTTGGACTGTAAATATTAACAGTCATTTATGGTGTGATCGATGTGTGGGTGTCATTACAGTGCTTGGACTGTAAGTATCAACAGTCATTTATGAGGTGGTGGTAGTCTGAATGTCATTACAGTGCTTGAACTGTATATATCAACTGTCATTCATGGGGTGGTAGGTGTCATTACAGTGCTTGGACTGTAAATATCAACAGTCATTCATGGGGTTGTTGGTGTGTAGGTCTCATTACAGTGCTTAGACTGTAAATATCACCAGTCATTCATGAGGAGGTCTGTGTGTGGGTGTCAATACAATGCTTGGATTGTAAATATCAACATTTATGCATGGGGTTGTCAGTGTGTGGGTGTTAATACAGTACTTGATTTTTAAATATCAACAGTCATTCATGGGGTGGTGGGTGTGTGGGTGTCATTACAGTACATGGATTGTAGATATGAACAGTCATTCATGGTGTTGTGGGTGTGTGGGTGTCATTACTGTGCTTGGACTGTAAATATCAACTGTCATTCATGGTGTGTGTGGGTGCTATTACAGAGCTTGGACTGTAAATATCAACAGTCATTCATAGGTTGGTGGGGGTGTGTGTCATTACAGTGCTTGGACTGTAAATATCAACAATCATTCATGGGGTGGTGGGTGTGTAGGTGTAATTACAGATCTTGGACTATAAATATTAAGTCATTCATGGGGTAGAGGATGTATGGGTGTCAATACTGTGCTTGGACTGTTAATATCAACTGTCATTCATGGGGTGGTGGGTGTGTGGGTGTCATGACATTGCTTGGACTGTAAATATCAACAGTCATTAATGGGGTGGTGGGTGTGTGGGGGTCATTACAGTGCTTGGACTTTAAATATTAAAAGTCCATCATGGCGTGATTGGTGTGGAGGTGTCATTACAGTGCTTTAACTGTAAGTATCAACAGTCATTCATGGGGTGGTGTGTATGTGGGTTTCATTTCAGTGCATTAACTGTAAATATCAACAGTCATTCATAGGGAGGGGAGTGTCATTGCAGTGCTTGGACTGTAAATATCAAGTCATTCATGGGGTGGTGGGTGTGTGGGTGTCATTATAGTACTTGGACAGTAAATATCAATAGTCATTCATGGAGTGGTGGGTGTGTGGGTGTCTTTACAGTGCTTGTACTGTAAACATGAACCGTATTAATGGGGTAGTGTGTTTGTGGGTGTCATTAGAGTGCTTGGTCTGTAAATACCAATAGTCATTCATTTAGTGGTGGGTGTAAGGGTGTCATTACAGTGCTTGGACGTTGAATATCAACCATCACTTATGGGTTGGTGGGTGTGTGGGTGTCATTACAGTGCTTGGAGTAAAAATATCAACAGTCATTCAAAGGGTGGTGGGTGTGTGGGTGTCATTACAGTGCTTGGACTGTAAATATCAAAAGTTATTCATGGTATGGTAAGTGTGTTGGTATCATTACAGTGCTTGGTCTGTTAATATCAACAGACATTCATGGGGTGGTGTGAGTGTGGGTGTCATTACAATGCTTGCACTGTAAATATAAACAGTCATTCATGGGGTGGTGGGTAAGTGGGTGTCATTACAGTGCTTGAACTGTAAACATTAACAGTTATTCATTGGGTGGTGGGTGTGTGGGTGTCATTACAGTGCTTGGACTATAAATATCAATGGTCATTAATGGGGTGGTGGATGTGTGGGTGTCAGTACAGTGCTTAGACTTTAAATATCATCAGTCAATCATGGGGTGGTCAGTGTGTGGGTGTCAATACAGTGCTTGGATTGTAAATATCAACATTCAATCATGGGGTGGTGGGTGTGTAGGTGTCATTACAGTGCTTGGATTGTAAATATCAACGGCCCTAATTCATGGGGTGGTGGGTGTCTGGGTGTCATTACAGTGCTTGGAGTAAAAATATCAACAGTCATTCATGGGATAGTGGGAGAGTGGGTGTCCTTACAGTGCTTGGACTGTAAATATCAACTGTCATTTATGATGTGTGTGGGTGCTATTACAGAGTTTGGAGTGTAAATATCAACAGTCATTCATAGGTTGGTGGGAGTGTGTGTCATTACAGTGCTTGGACTGTAAATATCTACAGTCATTCATGGGTGGTGGGTGTGTAGGTGTAATTACAGTGCTTGGAGTGTAAATATCATGTCATTCATGGGGTGGTGGGTGTCATTACAGTGCTTTGACTGTGAATATAAGCAGTTATTCATGGGGTGATGGATGTGTGGGTGTCAATACAGTGCTTGCATTGTAAATATCAACAGTCATTCATGGGGTGGTAGATGTGTGGGTGTCATTACAGTGCTTTGATTGTAAATATCAACAGTCATTCATGGGGTGGTGGGTGAGTGGGTGTCCTTACAGTGCTTGGACTGTAAATATCAACTGTCATTGATGGTGTGTGTAGGTGCTATTACAGAGTTTGGAGTGTAAATATCAACAGTCATTCATAGGTTGGTGGGAGTGTGTGTCATTACAGTGATTGGACTGTAAATATTAAGTCATTCAGGGGATGGTGGGTGTGTGGGTGTCATTACAGTGCTTTGACTGTAAATATCAACAGTCAATTATTTGGTTTTCGGTGTGTGTATGTCATTAGTGCTTGGACTGTAAATATCAATAGTCATTTATGGGGTGATGTGTGTGTGAGTGTCATTACAGTTCAATAGTCATTTATAGGGTTGTGGGTATGAGGGTGTCATTACAGTGCTTGGACTTTAAATATCAACAGTCATTCATGGAATGGTGGGTGGGTGTGTGTGTCATTACAGTGCTTGGACCGTAAATATCAACAGTCATTCATCGGGTGGTGGGTGTGTGGGTGTCATTACAGTGCTTTGACTGTATATATCAACAGTCTTTCATTGGTTGGTTGATGTGTGGGTGTCATTACAGTGCTTGGACTGCAACTATCAACAGTCATTCATGGGGTTTTGGGTGTCATTACAGTGCTTGGACTGTAAATATCAACAGTCATTCATGGAGTGTTGGGTGTGTGGGTGTCATTACAGTGCTTGGACTGTAAATATCAACAGTTATATATGGGGTGGTGGGTGTATGGGTGAAATTACAGTACTTGGACTGTAAATATTAACATCATTAATGGGGTAGTGAGTGTTTAGGTGTCATTACAGTGTTTGGACGTTAAATATCAACAGTCATTCATGGGGTGGTGGGTGTGTGGGTGTCATTACAGAGCTTGGACTGTAAATATCAACAGTCATTCATGGTGTAATCGATGTGTGGGTGTCATTTCAGTGCTTGGACTGTAAGTATCAACAGTCATTTATGAGGTGGTGGTAGTGTGGATGTCATTACAGTGCTTGAACTGTATATATCAACAGTCATTTATGGGGTGGTAGGTGTCATTACAGTGCTTGGACTGTAAATATCAACAGTCATTCATGGTGTGATGGGTGTGTGGGTTACATTACAGTGCTTGGACTGTAAGTATCAACAGTCATTCACGAGGTGGTTTGTGTGTGGGTGTCATTACAGTGCTTGGACTGTAAATATCAACAGTCATTCATGGGGTGGTGGGTGTGTGGGTGTCATTACAGTTCTTGGACTGTAAATATCAACAGTCAGTCATGGGGTGGTGGGTTTATACGTCTCATTACAGTTCCTGGACTGTAAATATCAACAGTCATTAATGGTGTGATGGGTGTGTGAGTGTCATTACAGTGCTTGGACTGTATGGATCAACAGTCATTTATGAGGTGGTGGGTGTGTGGGTGTCATTACAGTGATTGGACTTTAAATATCAACAGTCATAAATGGGGTGGTGGATGTCATTACAGTCCTTAGATTGTAAATATCAATAGTTATTAATGAGTTGATAGGTGTGTGGGTGTCATTACAGTGCTTTGACTGTAAATATCAACAGTTATTCAGAGGGTTGTGGGTGTGTGGGTGTCATTACAGTGCCTGGACTGTAAATATCAACAGTAAATTATGGGGTGGTGCGTGTGTGTATGTCATTAGTGCTTGGACTGTAAATATCAATAGTCATTCATAGGGTGTGTCGGTGACATTACAGTGCTTGTACTGTAAATATCAACAGTCATTCATGGGTTGATGTGTCTGTGTGTCGTCATTACAGTGCTTGGACTGTAAATATCAACTGTCATTCAGGGGGTGTGTCGGTGACATTACAGTGCTTGTACTGTAAATATCAACAGTCATTCATGAGTTGGTAGGTGGTTTTGTCATTACAGTGCTTGGACTGTAAATATCAACAGTCATTCATAGGGTGGTGGGTGTTTGTATGTCATTACAGTGCTTGGACTGTTAATATATATCAACAGTCATTTATGGGGTGGTGGGTGTGTAGGTGTCATTACAGTGCTTGGACTGTAACTATCAACCGTCTTTTATGGGGTGGTGGGTGTCATTACAGTGCTTTGACTATAAATATCAACAGTCATTCATGGGGTGGTGAGTGTCATTACAGTGCTTGGACTGTATATATCAACAGTCATTCATGGGGGTTGTGGGTGTGTGGGTGTCATTACATTGCTTGGACTGTAACTATCAACAGTCATTCATGGGGTGGTGGGTGTGTGGGTGTCATTACAGTGTTTGGACTGTAAATATTAACAGTCATTCATGGGGTGGTGGGTGTGTGGGTGTTATTACAGTGCTTGGACTGTAAATATCAACAGTTATTTATTGGGTGGTGGGTGTTTGGGTGTCATTACAGTGATTGGACTATAAATATCAATTGTCATTAATGGGGTGGTGGGTGTGTGGGTGTCATTACATTGCTTGGACTGTAAATATCAACACGCATTCATGTGTGTTGATGGTGTGTGAGTGTCATTACAGTGCTTGGACTGTCAATATCAACAGTCATTCATGGGGTGCTTGGTGTGTGGGTCTCATTACAGTGCATGGAATGTAAATATTAACAGTCAATTATGTGTTGGAGGGTGTGTGGGTGTCATTACAGTGCATGGAATGTAAATATCAACAGTCAATTATGTGTTGGTGGGTGTGTGGGTGTCATTACAGTGCTTAGACTGTAAATATCAACAGTCAATCATGGGGTGGTCAGTGTGTGGGTGTCAATACAGTGCTTGGACTGTAAATATCAACTGTCATTCATGGTGTGTGTGGGTGCTATTACAGAGTTTGGAGTGTAAATATCAACAGTCATTCAAAGGTTTGTGGGATTGTGTGTCATTACAGTGCTTGGACTGTAAATATCAACTGTCATTCATGGTGTGTGTGGGTGCTATTACAGAGCTTGGACTGTAAATATCAACAGTCATTCATAGGTTGGTGGGGGCGTGTGTCATTACAGTGCCTGGACTGTAAATATCAACAATCATTCATGGGGTGGTGGGTGTGTAGGTGTAATTACAGATCTTGAACTGTAAATATCAAGTCATTCACGGGGTAGTGGATGTATAGGTGTCAGTACAGTGCTTGTACTGTAAATATCAACAGTCATTCATAAGTTGGTAGGTGTGTTTGTCATTACAGTGCTTGGACTGTAAATATCAACAGTCATTCATAGGGTGGTGGGTGTTTGTGTGTCATTACAGTGCTCTGACTGTTAATATATATCAACAGTCATTCATGGGGTGGTGGGTGTGTAGGTCTCATTACAGTGCTTAGACTGTAAATATCAACAGTCATTAATGGGGTTGGTGGGTGTCATTACAGTGCTTTGACTGTAAATATCAACAGTCATTCATGGGGTGGTGAGTGTCATTACAGTGCTTGGACTGTATATATTAACAGTCATTTGTAAAAGCTGGTATTTTTGTCCCCATACTTTACTCATAGATATTACTATTTTACTCTACTTTTGGAGGGAAACAAAAACCCACTGCCTTTAACAAAACAAAAAAAACAACCAGTGTATGCTACAACTCTATCCTATAGCTGTATCAACCTGGTCTGGAAAAAAAAACAAGATACCGATGAGGAACAGGATTTGCCTTGCGAATACCAAAAATAAATCATACAAAGGACAAGTCCAGCTCCTCTCCAGTACTGGTTAAACACTGCCACCACCAGACCAAAGTCGATCAGAGGAACCAAGTGAGCACACACCGGAAGGGTAGCGTAACGTTACGTTAAGAAGGCTCGCGAGTAAGCAACCCAGACTACTATTTTAACGGGGGTACGATCAGTGTTGTGAATGGAGAACTAACCTCTATATAGGTACACAGTCTATTTGTTATATCGGTGATGGAAATACTCAGACAATTTAAAACTCGTTTATTTTATCAACCTATTTGGTACGAGTACAACATAATCACAATAATAATAATTTCTGTTCCCCCTTCCCTTGCTAATATTTCCTACTCCCCGTTCTGTCACCTAGGACAGGAATAATTCAGTGTCTCGCCAGTTGACAGAGCTAAGTACATATAACAAAAAAATATTACATCCTAATCTCAATACTATAATAATGAAATAATATAAAATTGCCAGCAAATGTTCTTAATTTTCTTTGGTACCACGTGGTTCACTAAACACCAAGGGAGAATGCTATTTAATGGCTGTCACCCAGCAGAGACGAGACCAGAATGAGCTTTAGAAAAACAACATACTTTACTTACTATGTCTGAATGTGAACACAATATTCTTTAGTTAGTTATATTCCCTCACGGGACTAATAGATTCACCACACTATATTCACAATACAATATTTATGATGAGAGCGAGTTTGACTCCTACCTGTCACCCAGCAGAGACGAGACCAGAATGAGGTCGAGAAAAAGCATGGTACTGCCTCGTCATCTCCCCCACTCTCACTCTCTTAAGCAAAGTAGTGACCACTCTCATCTCAATTTCTGACAAATTCATCAGTTCCACCCTTACTGGTGTATATAGTTACACAACATGATTTATACACATTAGTGAACTCAAATGCATTGCTTTCTCCCTTGTTTAAAGTTTTATATTACTGTAATTCACATATTCACGGCATGTATTGTTCCGCCAACAAGAAAATGTACTGTCCCGACTTTAGTCCCTAACTAATCTAATAAATTTTCTAAGTAAGTTACAATTAAATGCCGGTAACAGTATAGGAATGTTAGCTTCGTAATTATACATTATAATTATAAATGCAGGTTATTCCCTGTCTCCAATAAATTATTTTACATTCATTTCTTAAATCACCACGTATTTCTCTATCCCTATCAATCTACCTAAGTTTCAATTATTCCTCTCTTTAACCTATTTACCTAACTATAATCATTAATTCTATTTTCCTCCTAATAACATTTCGTGTTGAAGAAGCCCACCACCGAGATTATTCGTTAGTGATAATCTCCGCCTGGCTACTCCCTACAATTTTACACTTATTTCGTGTTGAACAAGCCCACCACCGAGATTATTCGTCAGTGATAATCTCAGCCAGGCCACTCCCTACAATCTTACACTCAAAACCTATTCTAATACATATACATATATAATACCCGTAAATATCCTAAATAACAATACATATAAAATAGGGGTGTTACACATTCATGGGGTTGTGGGTGTGTGGGTGTCATTACATTGCTTGGACTGTAACTATCAACAGTCATTCATGTGGTGGTGGGTGTGTGGGTGTCATTACAGTGTTTGAACTGTAAATATTAACAGTCATTCATGGGGTGGTGGGTGTGTGGGTGTCATTACAGTGCTTGGACTGTAAATATCAACAGTTATTCATGGGGTGGTTGGTGTGTGGGTCTCATTACAGTGCATGGAATGTAAATATCAACAGTCAATTATGGGTTGGTGGGTGTGTGGGTGTCATTACAGTGCTTAGACTGTAAATATCAACAGTCAATCATGGGGTGGTCAGTGTGTGGGTGTCAATACAGTGCTTGGACTGTAAATATCAACTGTCATTCATGGTGTGTGTGGGTGCTATTACAGAGTTTGGAGTGTAAATATCAACAGTCATTCAAAGGTTGGTGGGAGTGTGTGTCATTACAGTGCTTGGACTGTAAATATCAACTGTCATTCATGGTGTGTGTGGGTGCTATTACAGAGCTTGGACTGTAAATATCAACAGTCATTCATAGGTTGGTGGGGGTGTGTGTCATTACAGTGCCTGGACTGTAAATATCAACAATCATTCATGGGGTGGTGGGTGTGTAGGTGTAATTACAGATCTTGAACTGTAAATATCAAGTCATTCACGGGGTAGTGGATGTATGGGTGTCAGTACTGTGCTTGGACTGTTAATATCAACAGTCATTCATGGGGTGGTGGGTGTATGGGTGTCATGATTTTGCTTGGACTGTAAATATCAACAGTCATTTGTTGGGTGGTGGGTGTGTGGGTTTCATTACAGTGCTAGGACTGTAAATATCAAAAGTCATTCAAGGCGTGATTGGTGTGTGGGTGTCATTACAGTGATTTAACTGTAAGTAACAACAGTCATCCATGGGGTGGTGTGTGTGTGGGTTTCATTTCAGTGCTTTAACTGTAAATATCAACAGTCATTCATGGGGAGGGGAGTGTCATTGCAGAGCTTGGACTGTAAATATCAAGTCATTCATAAGGTGGTGGGTGTGTGGGTGTCATTACAGTACTTGGACAGTAAATATCAATAGTCATTCATAGAGTGGTGGGTGTGTGGGTGTCATTACAGTGCTTGGACTGTAAATATCAACAGTCTTTCATGGGGTGGTGGGTGTGTGGGTGTCATTACAGTGCATGGAGTGTAAATATCAACTGTCTTTCATGGGGTAGTGGGTGTTTGGGTGTCATTATATTGCTTGGACTGTAAATATCAACAGCCATTCATGGGGTGGTGGGTGTGTGGGTGTCATTACAGTAATTGGACTGAAAATATCAACAGACATTCATGGGGTGGTGGGTGTGTGGGTGTCATTACAGTGCTTGGTCTGTAAATATCAACAGTCATTCATTTATTGGTTAGTGTAGGGGTGTCATTACAGAGCTTGGATTGTGATTATTAACCATCATTAATGGGGTGCTGGGTGTGTGTGTGTCATTACAGTGCTTGGAGTGTAAATATCAACAGTTATTTATGGGATAGTGGGTGTGTGCGTCATTACAGTGGTTGGACTTTAAATATCAACAGTCATTCAATTAGTGGTTAGTGTAGGGTTGTCATTGCAGTGCTTGGACTGTAAATATCAAGTCATTCATGGGGTGGTGGGTGTGTAGTGTCATTAGAGTACTTGGACAGTAAATATTAATAGTCATTCATGGAGTGGTGGGTGTGTGGGTGTCATTACAGTACTTCAACTGTAAGTATTAACAGTCATTCAGTGGGTGGTTTGTGTGTGGGTTTCATTTCATTGCTTTAACTGTAAATATCAACAGTCATTCATGGGGAGGGGAATGTCATTGCAGTGCTTGGACTGTAAATATCAAGTCATTCATGGGGTGGTGGTTGTGTGGGTGTCAATACAGTGCTTGGACTGTAAATATCAACTGTCATTCATGGTGTGTGTGGGTGCTATTACAGAGTTTGGAGTGTAAATATCAACAGTCATTCAAAGGTTGGTGGGAGTGTGTGTCATTACAGTGCTTGGACTGTAAATATCAACTGTCATTCATGGTGTGTGTGGGTGCTATTACAGAGCTTGGACTGTAAATATCAACAGTCATTCATAGGTTGGTGGGGGTGTGTGTCATTACAGTGCCTGGACTGTAAATATCAACAATCATTCATGGGGTGGTGGGTGTGTAGGTGTAATTACAGATCTTGAACTGTAAATATCAAGTCATTCACGGGGTAGTGGATGTATGGGTGTCAGTACTGTGCTTGGACTGTTAATATCAACAGTCATTCATGGGGTGGTGGGTGTATGGGTGTCATGATTTTGCTTGGACTGTAAATATCAACAGTCATTCGTTGGGTGGTGGGTGTGTGGGTTTCATTACAGTGCTAGGACTGTAAATATCAAAAGTCATTCATGGCGTGATTGGTGTGTGGGTGTCATTACAGTGATTTAACTGTAAGTAACAACAGTCATCCATGGGGTGGTGTGTGTGTGGGTTTCATTTCAGTGCTTTAACTGTAAATATCAACAGTCATTCATGGGGAGGGGAGTGTCATTGCAGAGCTTGGACTGAAAATATCAAGTCATTCATAGGGTGGTGGGTGTGTGGGTGTCATTACAGTACTTGGACAGTAAATATCAATAGTCATTCATAGAGTGGTGGGTGTGTGGGTGTCATTACAGTGCTTGGACTGTAAATATCAACAGTCTTTCATGGGGTGGTGGGTGTGTGGGTGTCATTACAGTGCATGGAGTGTAAATATCAACTGTCTTTCATGGGGTAGTGGGTGTTTGGGTGTCATTATATTGCTTGGACTGTAAATATCAACAGCCATTCATGGGGTGGTGGGTGTGTGGGTGTCATTACAGTAATTGGACTGAAAATATCAACAGACATTCATGGGGTGGTGGGAGTGTGGGTGTCATTACAGTGCTTGGTCTGTAAATATCAACAGTCATTCATTTATTGGTTAGTGTAGGGGTGTCATTACAGAGCTTGGATTGTGATTATTAATCATCATTAATGGGGTGCTGGGTGTGTGTGTGTCATTACAGTGCTTGGAGTGTAAATATCAACAGTTATTTATGGGATAGTGGGTGTGTGCGTCATTACAGTGGTTGGACTTTAAATATCAACAGTCATTCAATTAGTGGTTAGTGTAGGGTTGTCATTGCAGTGCTTGGACTGTAAATATCAAGTCATTCATGGGGTGGTGGGTGTGTAGTGTCATTAGAGTACTTGGACAGTAAATATTAATAGTCATTCATGGAGTGGTGGGTGTGTGGGTGTCATTACAGTACTTCAACTGTAAGTATTAACAGTCATTCAGTGGGTGGTTTGTGTGTGGGTTTCATTTCATTGCTTTAACTGTAAATATCAACAGTCATTCATGGGGAGGGGAATGTCATTGCAGTGCTTGGACTGTAAATATCAAGTCATTCATGGGGTGGTGGTTGTGTGGGTGTCAATACAGTGCTTGGACTGTAAATATCAACTGTCATTCATGGTGTGTGTGGGTGCTATTACAGAGCTTGGACTGTAAATATCAACAGTCATTCATAGGTTGGTGGGGGTGTGTGTCATTACAGTGCCTGGACTGTAAATATCAACAATCATTCATGGGGTGGTGGGAATGTAGGTGTAATTACAGATCTTGAACTGTAAATATCAAGTCATTCACGGGGTAGTGGATGTATGGGTGTCAGTACTGTGCTTGGACTGTTAATATCAACAGTCATTCATGGGGTGGTGGGTGTATGGGTGTCATGATTTTGCTTGGACTGTAAATATCAACAGTCATTCGTTGGGTGGTGGGTGTGTGGGTTTCATTACAGTGCTAGGACTGTAAATATCAACAGCCATTCATGGGGTGGTGGGTGTGTGGGTGTCATTACAGTAATTGGACTGTAAATATCAACAGACATTCATGGGGTGGTGGGTGTGTGGGTGTCATTACAGTGCTTGGTCTGTAAATATCAACAGTCATTCATTTATTGGTTAGTGTAGGGGTGTCATTACAGAGCTTGGATTGTGATTATTAACCGTCATTAATGGGGTGCTGGGTGTGTTGGTGTCATTACAGTGCTTGGAGTGTAAATATCAACAGTTATTTATGGGATGGTGGGTGTGTGTGTCATTACAGTGCTTGGACTTTAAATATCAACAGTCATTCATTTAGTGGTTAGTGTAGGGTTGTCATTACAGTGCTTGGACTGTGAATATCAACTGTCATTTATTGGGTAGTGGGTGTGTAGTGTCATTACATTACTTGGACAGTAAATATCAATAGTCATTCATGGAGTGGTGGGTGTGTGGGTGTCATTACAGTGCTTCAACTGTAAGTATTAACAGTCATTCATGGGGTGGTGTGTGTGTGGGTTTCATTTCAGTGCTTTAACTGTAAATATCAACAGTCATTCATGGGGAGGGGAATGTCATTGCAGTACTTGGACTGTATATATCAAGTCATTCATGGGGTGGTGTGTGTGTGGGTGTCATTACAGTGCTTGGACTGTAAATATCAACAGTTATTTATTGGGTGTTGGGTGTGTGGGTGTCATTACAGTGCTTGGACTATAAATATCAATGGTCATTATGAGGTGGTGGATGTGTGGGTGTCATTACAGTGCTAGGACTGTAAATATCAACAGTCATCCATGGGGTGGATGGTGTGTGAGTGTCATTACAGTGCTTGGACTGTATATATAAACAGTCATTCATAGGGTGGTTAGTGTGTGGGTCTCATTACAGTGCATGGAATGTAAATATCAACAGTCATTTATGGGTTGGTGGGTGTGTGGGTGTCATTACAGTGCTTAGACTGTAAATATCAACAGTCAATCATGGGGTGGTCAGTGTGTGGGTGTCAATACAGTGCTTGGATTTCAAAAATCAACAGTCAATTATGGGAAGGTAGATGTGTAGGTGTCATTATAGTGCTTGGATTGTAAATATCAACAGTCATTTATGGGGTGGTGGGTGAGTGGGTGTCATTATAGTGCTTGGATTGTAAATATATACTGTCATTAATGGTGTGTGTTGGTGCTATTACAGAGTTTGGAGTGTAAATATCAAAAGTCAATCATAGGTTGGTGGGAGTGTGTGTCATTACAGTGCTTGGACTGTAAATATTAACAGTCATTCAAGGGGTGGTGGTTGTGTAGGTGTAATTACAGTGCTTGGAGTGTAAATATCAAGTCCTTCATGTGGTGGTGGGTGTCATTACAGTGCTTTGACTGTAAATATCAATAGTCATTCATGGGGTGATTGTTGTTTGGGTGTCATTACAGTGCTTGGACTGTAAATATCAGCAGTCATTAATGGGGTGGTGGGTGTCATTACAGTGCTTGGACTGTAAATATCAACAGTCATTCATGGGAAGGTGGGTGTGTGGATGTCATTACAGTGCTTGGACTGTAAATATTAACAGTCATTCTTGGGGTGGTGGGTTTGTGGGTGATATTACAGTGCTTGGACTGTAAATATTAACCATCATTCATTCGGTATTGGTTATGTGGGTGTCATTACAGTGCTTGGACTGTAAATATCAACAGTCATTCATGTTGTGGTGGGTTGTTGGTGTCATTACAGTGCTTGGATTGTAAATATCAACAGTCATTAATTGGGTGGTGGGTGAGTGGGTTTCATTACAGTGCTTGGACTGTAAATATCAACTGTCATTCATTGGGTGTGTCGGTGAGATTACAGTGCTTGTACTGTAAATATCACCAGTCATTCATGGGTTGGTGTGTGTGTGTGTCATTACAGAGCTTGGACTGTAAATATCAACTGTTATTCATGGGGTGTGTCGGTGACATTACAGTGATTGTGCTGTAAATATCAACACTCATTTATGGGTTGGTGGGTGTGTGTGTCATTACAGTGCTTGGACTGTTAATATATATCAACAGTCATTCATGGGGTGGTCAGTGTGTGGGTGTCAATACAGTGCTTGGACTGTAAATATCAATTGTCATTAATAAGGTGGTCGGTGTGTGGGTGTCATTACATTACTTGGACTGTAAATATCAACACACATTCCTGGGGTTGATGGTGTGTGAGTGTCATTACAGTGCTTGTACTGTCAATATCAACAGTCATTCATGGGGTGGTTTGTGTGTGGGTCTCATTACAGTGCATGGAATGTAAATATCAACAGTCAATTATGGGTTGGTGGGTGTGTGGGTGTCATTACAGTGCTTAGACTGTAAATATCAACAGTCAATCATGGGGTGGTCAGTGTGTGGGTGTCAATACAGTGCTTGGATTGTAAATATCAACAGTCATTCATGGGGTGGTGGGTGTGTGGGTGTCAATACAGTGCTTGGACTGTAAATATCAACTGTCATTCATGGTGTGTGTGGGTGCCATTACAGAGTTTGGAGTGTAAATATCAACAGTCATTCAAAGGTTTGTGGGAGTGTGTGTCATTACAGTGCTTGGACTGTAAATATCAACTGTCATTCATGGTGTGTGTAGGTGCTGTTACAGAGCTTGGACTGTAAATATAAACAGTCATTCATAGGTTGGTGGGGGTGTGTGTCATTACAGTGCCTGGACTGTAAATATCAACAATTATTCATGGGGTGGTGGGTGTGTAGGTGTAATTACAGATCTTGAACTTTAAATATCAAGTCATTCACGGGGTAGTGGATGTATGGGTGTCAGTGCTGTGCTTGGACTGTTAATATCAACAGTCATTTATGGGGTGGTGGGTGTTTGGGTGTCATGACAATGCTTGGACTGTAAATATTGAGTCATTCATGGGGTGGTGGGTTTGTGGGTTTTACTACATTGCTAGGACTGTAAATATTAGGTCATTCATGGCGTGATTGGTGTGTGGGTGTTGTAACGACCCTGTACTCCTCTCGAAGCTATCTCCACTCGAAGCTATCTCCACATCGATCCAGTCACGAGTCTCCGAAGCACACCGGGCTTCAAACGATAGTATATAAGCTCTGCTGGGGGGCCACACAGTCAGTCTCATCTTGTAAGCAGTTGTGGTGTTACCTCCCTCCTGGGTTAACTGAGTTTCGGACGACTTCTCACTCTGTATTGTGTGGTAACGTAGATAATTATTGGTGGAAAAGACGGCTGGATTACCATTTCTATTTTTGTGACTTGTTCTTGTAAATAATGTAAATGTAACTGTTCTTGGGTAATAACTGTGTTCTTGGGAATTAACTGTGTTCTTGGGAATTAACTGTGTTCTTGGGTAATAACTGGGTTCTTGGGTAATAACTGGGTTCTTGGGTAATGACTGTTTTCTTGGGTAATGACTGTTTTCTTGGGTAATAACTATCTTTTAATATTGTATTCTCATGTTTGATTAGTGTGATAATATAATTGTTAAAATTACTGCTTCTTTTTCCTTATCAAACATCTTGGTTAACGTAACGTTAGTAATCCCCCTTAGACAACCACTGAGTTACGTTACATGGGGGCCTGTCCGGGATTTTAGGGAAATTAATATTTTTTGTATGATCCCTGTGATCCAGCTTGTATCTCTACATATTTTGTTTGCGTTCCAAATGTACTATTACAGGTGAAACCTGCAGATACTTTGTTATAATTGCGATTGGCCATAGTAGGTGTAATTAAGGTGTTGCAGTGTTGGATGTTACTAGGGTTAATTACTGGTGGATAACACTACCTCCCACATAGCTGTACCAAGACTCATCTGTATATCTGTTAGTGAACCAATGATGTTCACGCATCAATTTTCTCCATACTTGGCAGTAATTTGACCAAACCTAAGCTCTGAATCTCATGTATTTTTGAATTCAAAGAGCACTGAAGTGTCGGGTTTTGGATAGTGTGGGCTATTCACTCCGTCACACATTTATTGGCTCATTGCTGTGCAAAGTATCATATCAACTGCATCTATTGGGTTATTCTAGTTAAAGCTCGGGAGATAAACTGAGTAGACCAATCTGTATATCTGTTAACATGTGCATCTATCATTAATCATTTCATGCACCTTATGCTTGTTGCTAGGGTGTGGCTCGCATTTAAAGTATCACTAAACTGCTGGTTTCATCTGAGAGAACTGGAACTTTTCTCAAAATGAGTTACTTTAATCCTGTGGAATTTGTCGGTAATCCTTCTACAAAGGAACTTAGGTCTGCAGTAGTGACTAAGGATGACTTAAAGTACATAGCAACAACTTTTGGTATCACCTATACTCATGACACTACAAAGTCTCTATTGAAATCAATGGTGTTAAAACATTTAGGAGACACTAGTGGTGAACAAGCTGCCGAGATTGCATCTGAAGCTTCCTCTCTGTCTCGTAATATTGATCCTAGAGATCTTATAGAAATAGAAAAAATAAAACTGGACGCCCTTAAGCTAAAACTAGATCATGAGAGAGAAGAAAGAGAGAAGGAGAGAGAAGAAAGAGAGAAGGAGAGAGAAGAAAAAGAGAAGGAAGAGAGAAGGAGAGAGAAGGAGAGAGAACATGAACTAAGATTACTGCAGGCTCAGACATCAGATAGTATTACTCGTTCATCTCTACGTAATAAGTTAGACATGACTAAATATGTTAAACTGTTGCCAACCTTCACAAAAGCTAATCCCGAAGCTTTCTTTAGGGAATTCGAAGCTACGGCATCACATTACGAAATCCCTGAAGATGACTGGATATGGCTCGTTAAACCAAAGCTACATGGTAAAGCAATTAACGTCTGTGAGGGTGTACATGATAATACTGTGTATAAGGATGTTAAAGAAGCAATCTTGTCGGCTTATACAATCACTGCAGAGGGATACAGACAGGAATTCCGTAATTCTTCTAAAGCTCACTATCAGACTTATGTCGAATTTGCTACTCAAAAACTCAGGGCATTGCAGAGATGGCTAAAAGCTACATCAGTCAATAACTTTGATACATTCATTAATCTCATAGCCTTGGAAGAATTTAAGAGGAAAGTTCCACATCCGGTAATGGTGCATATCACTTACAGAGAAGAAACAGACTTAATCAAATTAGCACAAATTGCTGATGTTTTTTCCTTGATCAATCGTCCCAACCCTGGAGAGAGGAAAACCCAGTCTCATGTAAAGTCTGATGCTGTGGTGGCTAAATTTGGGGATGATAGGACTGTGGCACACGGTAGCAAATTTGAGGTTTTGTGTAAATTCTGTAGGAAGCCTGGGCACCTAATTAAAGATTGTTCTGATCCCAGGTGCAAGATATCAAAGTCACTTGCATCTACTTCTGTTAACCCTACGAAATTTACTAAACCAGTTGCTTCAATCTCTAATGTAACCTCTGATCCTACAGCTGAACTATTCAAACCATCTAGATCGAATGGAGTTGTATCTCTGAGCCCTGACAGCGAGACGCACCCTATCCGGTTCCTGCGTGATACTGCGTCGGGTCAATCATTATTGCTGAAGTCTGTCCTTCCCGAGGTAGAAAGGAACTACACTGGAGAGAAGGTTTATCTAAAGGATTTCCATGGGGCGTTTCCGGTACGCCTTGCTAGGGTACATCTCGATTGTGGGGTAGTTAGAGGTACTGTAACTGTAGGTATCCTAGAAGATCCTTTACCTATTTCTGGCACAGATTTTCTCCTTGGTAATGACCTGGCTGGTGGACGTGTAGCACTTCCACTAGTAATCAGTGAATCACCCTTGTCTTACAATAACACAGATGACATAGAGAAAGAGCAACCAGTGCTTTTCCCAAGTTGTGCAGTCACACGAGCACAGTCTAGAAATACTGATTCTCCTGCTGATCAGACTCCCTCACAAGAGTTTGGTAAAACATCAGATCTTAACAAACTTTTTTCTAATCAAGTGTTGGAGGAGGCTCAGAAGAATGATGCTACACTCATTTCCCTGCATAGTCAAGCTATTGATAAGGATGATATACTACACCCTCCTTCTTTTTATTATCAGGACAAGATTCTTATGAGATTCTATAGACCACCTAAATTGTCAGATGAGGATTCTTGGGCAGAGTGTCATCAAATTGTTTTGCCAGTTAACTTGAGAGAACCACTATTACAAGTAGCTCATGAAGGACTTGCTGGCCACCTAGGTATTAGGAAAACCTATATGAAATTGTTAAATGAATTTTATTGGCCAAAAATGAAGAAAGATGTAAGTGTTTTTGTAAACTCATGTCAGGTCTGCCAAGAGGTGGGTAAGGCTAATCAGGTGATTCCTCCCTATCCTTTGTTACCAATCCAGGTACCCAGTGAACCCTTTCAGAAAATCATAATAGATGTAGTAGGACCACTTCCTAAGACCAAGAAAGGAAACCAGTACATCTTGACTGTTATGTGTCCCACTACTAGATATCCAGAGGCTTTTCCTCTTAAAACAGTCACATCTAAGACCATTGTAAAATCTTTGACTAAAATGTTCACTACATTTGGGATACCCCAGGAGATACAGAGTGATAGAGGGACTAATTTCACTAGTGTACTCTTTGAGGAGGTACTGAAGCAACTCGGTATTAAACATTCCTTATCCACAGCCTATCATCCGCAGTCGCAGGGAGCCCTTGAGAGGAGCCATCAAACTCTCAAGGGAATGATTCGCAAGTATTGCCATGAGAAGCACCAGGACTGGGATGAGGGACTGCCTTTCCTTCTATTTTCCATCAGAGAGTCTCCTACAGAGTCCCTTGGTATTTCTCCCTTTGAACTGTTGTTTGGCAGAAAGGTAAGAGGACCTCTTAAAGTTATCAAAGATAAACTATTGTCATCACCTTCAAGTCGGTTAGTCTCTGTCAACAACTATATTGAATCCCTTCAGAATACACTGAAGGATGTTCGTAAAATTGCTCATGATAACTTGAAAGTGTCTCAGACCAACATGAAGGCCCACTTTGATCAGAAAGCTGAAGTAAGAGAGTTCAATGAAGGAGATCTTGTCTTGGCATACATCCCAGTCCCTGGTTCTCCTCTGCAAGCTAAATTTCATGGTCCTTATAAAGTTAAAGAACGGTTGAATCAAGTAAACTACGTAATCGAGACCCCAGACCGCCGAAAGGCAACTCAACATATCCATGTAAACTTGCTTAAGCCATTTATTCCACGCACCACCACAGAGTCTGACTCCGAAACTGCGAGACCATCATTATCATTATCTGTATCTATGCCTGTATCTATGTCTGTATCTGTGCCTGTTTCTGATGCAGTAACTCCATCTCTAACAGTAGCAACCAATAACATAGCAGAGTCTAAAATCATTGCGCCATTGAAATCAAAGGAGAACTCTTATATTCTTTCCCACTTGGACATATACCTTGCCCATCTACAACCTCAGCAAATTGGAAAAATCATCAAACTCCTAAATGATAACATAGAAGTGTTCAGTGATCATCCAGGACGGTGCACAATGTTACTCCATGATGTTAATCTTCTCCTTGGAACTTCTCCTATCCGTACCAGCCCTTACAGAATGCATCCACAGAAGAGGGAACAAATGCGGAGGGAGGTGGACTACCTACTGGAGCAGGGGCTCGCAATTCCTAGCCATTCGCCTTGGGCATCTCCCTGCCTGCTGGTGCCAAAGGAGGATGGACAACTGCGGCTCTGCACGGACTACCGCCGGGTCAACGCGGTAACAGTACCAGACGCCTATCCTCTACCCAGGGTAGACGATCTTATCGATGAGGTGGGACAAGCCCAGTTCATAACAAAGATAGACTTACTTAGAGGCTATTATCAAATCCCCCTCACAGAAAAAGCTCAGCTCATATCGGCCTTTTCGACTCCATTTGGCTTATATGAATACACTGTAATGCCATTTGGTATGAGAAATAGTCCTGCAACTTTCCAACGTTTAATGAATTATTTATTACATGGGTTAAAGGGTGTATCGGTATATTTGGATGACATTCTAATTTTCTCAGAACAGTGGCAGACTCATATGGACCAGATCACTATGGTACTGCAGAAGCTACGTGATGCCCACCTGACAGTGAGGATGTCCAAGACCACCTTCGCCCAAGCAACTGTGACCTACCTTGGCCATGAAGTGGGGCAGGGCCAAGTTCGTCCAAAGACAGCAAACATCTCCGCCATCGTCAACTACCCCGTACCTACCACCAGGAAGGCATTGATGCGCTTTCTAGGCATGGCGGGATATTACCGACGATTCTGTCCGAACTTCTCTGCAGCTGCTGCTCCACTCACTCGGCTAACCAGTAGATCTACACCTTTCTGCTGGACAGAAGACTGTCAGATGGCCTTCAATCAACTAAAGAATTACCTTGTTCAAGACCCCATACTACTCTCCCCGGACTTCACGAAGCCCTTCGTACTACAAACTGATGCTAGTGACATCGCGGTGGGAGCAGTACTTCTTCAGGGTAAGAATGACCTCCTACATCCAGTCGCCTACCATTCTGCCAAGCTTACCCTGTCTCAATGCCGATATAGTACCATTGAAAAAGAGTTACTTGCCATTGTAAATTCCATCAAGAAGTTCGAATGCTACCTGTATCCTGGTACTCAACCCCTACAAGTTTACACCGACCACAACCCACTGTCGTTTTTGAACCACAACAAATTCAGCAACCAACGTCTTCTAAGGTGGTCTCTGTTTCTTCAACCCTTCAACGTGGAAGTTCATCATATTAAGGGGAGCCAGAACAGCATAGCCGATGCGCTCAATCGGATATAGCTCCTTCAAAGAAACGGGTCTGGTCTCTTCCACACTTCCACCTAATTAAGTGGCAGTGTCTTAGGGGGGAGGTGTAACGACCCTGTACTCCTCTCGAAGCTATCTCCACTCGAAGCTATCTCCACATCGATCCAGTCACGAGTCTCCGAAGCACACCGGGCTTCAAACGATAGTATATAAGCTCTGCTGGGGGGCCACACAGTCAGTCTCATCTTGTAAGCAGTTGTGGTGTTACCTCCCTCCTGGGTTAACTGAGTTTCGGACGACTTCTCACTCTGTATTGTGTGGTAACGTAGATAATTATTGGTGGAAAAGATGGCTGGATTACCATTTCTATTTTTGTGACTTGTTCTTGTAAATAATGTAAATGTAACTGTTCTTGGGTAATAACTGTGTTCTTGGGAATTAACTGTGTTCTTGGGAATTAACTGTGTTCTTGGGTAATAACTGGGTTCTTGGGTAATAACTGGGTTCTTGGGTAATGACTGTTTTCTTGGGTAATGACTGTTTTCTTGGGTAATAACTATCTTTTAATATTGTATTCTCATGTTTGATTAGTGTGATAATATAATTGTTAAAATTACTGCTTCTTTTTCCTTATCAAACATCTTGGTTAACGTAACGTTAGTAATCCCCCTTAGACAACCACTGAGTTATGTTACAGTGTCATTACAGTGCTTGAACTGTAAGTATCAACAGTCATTAATGGGATGGTATGTGTCATTACAGTGCTTGGACTGTCAATATCAACAGTCATTCAAAGGGTGGTGGGTTTTTGGGTTTCATTACAGTGCTTGGGCTGTAAATATCAACAGCCATTCATGGGATGGTAAGTGTGTGAGTGTCATTACATTGCTTGGACTGTTAATATCAACAGACATTTATAAGGTGGTGGGTGTATGGGTGTCATTACAATACTTGGACTGTAAATATCATCTGTCATTTATGGGGTTGGGGGTGTGTAGGTCTCATTACAGTGCTTGGAATGTAAATATCAACAGTCAGTCATGGAGTGGATGGTGTGTGAGTGTCATTACAGTGCTTAGACTGTAAATATCACCAGTCATTCATGAGGTGGTCAGTGTGTGGGTGTCAATACAGTGCTTGGATTGTAAATATCAACAGTTATGCATGGGGTTGTCAGTGTGTGGGTGTTAATACAGTGCTTGGATTGTAAATATCAACAGTCATTCATTGGGTGGTGGGTGTGTTGGTGTCATTACAGCACTTGGATTGTAGATATTAACAGTCATTCATGGGGTGGTGGGTGTGTGGGTGTCATGACATTGCTTGTACTGTAAATATCAACATTCATTCATCAGGTGGTGGGTGTGTGAGTTTCATTTCAGTGCTTTAACTGTAAATATCAACAGTCATTCATGGGGAGGGGAGTGTCATTGCAGAGCTTGGACTGTAAATATCAAGTCATTCATGTGGTGGTGGGTGTGTGGGTGTCATGACTTTGCTTGGACTTTAAATGTCAACAGTCATTCATGGTGTGGTGTGTTTGGGTTTTTTTATTTCAGTGCTTTAACTGTAAATATCAACAGTCCTTCATAGGGAGGGTAGTGTGATTGCAATGCTTGGACTGTAAATATCAAGTCATTCATTGGGTGGTTGGTGTGTGAGTGTCATTACAGTACTTGGACAGTGGTGGGTGTGGGGGTGTCATTACAATGCTTGGACTGTAAATATCAACAGTCATTCATGGGGTGGTGGGTGTGTGGGTGTCATTACAGTGATTGGACTGTAAATATCAACAGACATTAATGGGGTTGTGGGTGTGTGGGTGTCATTACAGTACTTTGTCTGTAAATATCAACAGTCATTCATTTAGTGGTGGGTCTAGGGGTGTCATTACAGTGCTTGAACTGTGAATATCAACCATCATTCATAGGGTGGTGGGTGTGTGGGTGTCATTACAGTGCTTGGAGTGTAAATATCAACAGTCATTTATGGGATGGTGGGTGTGTGTGTCATTACAGTGCTTGGACTTTAAATATCAACAGTAATTCATGGGAGGGTGGGTGTTATTACAGTGCTTGGACTGTAAATATCAACAGTCATTTAAAGGGTGTTGGGTATGTGAGTGTCATTACAGTGCTTGGACTGTAAATATCAACAGTCATTCATGGTATGGTAAGTGTGTTGGTGTCATTACAGTGCTTGGACTGTTAATATAAACAGACATTTATGGGGTGGTGGGTGTGTGGGTATCATTACAATGCTTGGACTGTAAATATCAACAGTCATTCATCGGGTGGGGGTGTGTGGTGTCATAACAGTGCTTGGACTGTAAATATCAACAGTTATTCATTGGGAGGTGGATGTGTGGGTGTCAATACAGTGCTTGGATTGTAAATATCAACAGTCATTCATGGGGTGGTAGATGTGTGGGTGTCATTACAGTGCTTGGATTGTAAATATCAACAGTCATTCATGGGGTTGTGGGTGAGTGGGTGTCATTACAGTGCTTGGACTGTAAATATCAATTGTCATTCATGGTGTGTGTGGGTGCTATTACAGAGTTTGGAGTGTAAATATCAACAGTCATTCATAGATTGGTGGGAGTGTGTGTCATTACAGTGCTTGGACTGTAAATACCAACAGTCATTCAAGGAGTGGTGTGTGTGTAGGTGTAATTACAGTGCTTGGAGTGTAAATATCAAGTCATTAATGGGGTGGTGGGTGTCATTACAGTGCTTTGACTGTAAATATCAACAGTCATTCATGGGGTGATGGATGTTTGGGTGTCATTACAGTGCTTGGACAGTAAATATCAACAGTCACTAATGGGATGGTGGGTGTCATTACAGTGCTTGGACTGTAAATATTAACAGTCATTCATGGAAAGGTGGGGTTGTGGGTGTCATTATAGTGCTTGGACTGTAAATATCAACAGTCATTCATGGGTTGGTGGGTGTGTCGGTGTCATTACAATGCTTGGACTGTAAATATCTACAGTCATTCATGGGGTGGTTGGTTGTTGGTGTCATTACAGTGCTTGGATTGTAAATATCAACAATCATTCATTGGGTGGTGGGAGTGTGGGTGTCAATACAGTGCTTGGACTGTAAATATCAACTGTCATTCATGGGGTGTGTCGGTGACATTACAGTGCTTGTACTGCTAATATCAACAGTCATTCATGGGTTGGTGTGTGAGTGTGTCATTACAGTGCTTAGACTGTAGATTTCAACTGTCATTCATGGGGTGTCTCGGTGACATTACAGTGGTTGTACTGTAAATATCAACAGTCATTTATAGGTTGGTGGGTGTGTGTGTCATTACAGTGTTTGGACTGTAAATATCAACAGTCATTCATGGGGTGGTTGGTGTTTGTGTGTCATTACAGTGCTTGGACTGTTAATATATATCAACAGTCATTCAAGGGGTGGTGGGTGTGTAGGTGTCAATACAGTGCTTGGACGGTAAATATCAACCGTCATTCATGGGGTGTTAGGTGTCATTTCAGTGCTTTGACTGTAAATATCCACAGTCATTAATGGGGTTGTGAGTGTCATTACAGTGCTTGGACTGTATATATCAACAGTCATTAATGGGGTGCTGGGTGTGTGGGTGTCATTATAGTGCTTGGACTATAAATATCAATGGTCATTAATGGGGTGTTGGGTGTTTGGCTGTCATTACAGTGCTTGGACTGTAAATATTAACAGTCATTCATAGGGTGGATGGTGAGTGAGTGTCATTACCGTGTTTGGACTGTAAATATCAACAGTCATTCATAAGGTGGTTGGTGTGTAGGTCTCATTACATTGCTTGGAATGTAAATATTAACAGTCAGTAATGGAGTGGATGGTGTGTGAGTGTCATTACAGTGCTTAGACTGTAAATATCACCAGTCATTCATGAGGGGGTCAGGGTGTGGGTGTCAATACACTGCTTGGATTGTAAATATCAACAGTTATGCATGGGGTTGTCAGTGTGTGGGTGTTAATACAGTGCTTGGATTGTAAATATCAACAGTCATTCATGGGGTGGTATGTGTGTGGGTGTCATTATAGTACTTGGATTTTAGATATCAACAGTCATTCATGGGGTGGTGGGTGTGTGGGTGTCATTGCAGTGCTTGGACTGTAAATATCAACTGTCATTCATGGTGTGTGTGGGTGCTATTACAGAGCTTGGACTGTAAATATCAACAGTCATTCATTGGTTGGTGGGAGTGTGTCATTACAGTGCCTGGACTGTAAATATCAACAATCATTCATGGGGTGGTGGGTGTGTAGGTGTAATTGCAGATCTTGGACTGTAAATATCAAGTCATTTATGGGGTAGTGGATGTATGGGTGTCAGTACTGTGCTTGGACTGTTAATATCAACAGTCATTCATAGGGTGGTGGGTGTGTGGGTGTCATGACATTGCTTGGACCGTAAATATCATCATTCATTCATAGGGTGGTGGGTGTGTGGATTTTATTACAGTGCTAGGACTGTAAATATCAACAGTCATTCATGGCGTGGTTGGTATGTGGGTGTCATTACAGTGCTTTAACTGTATATATCAACAATCATTTATGGGGTGGTGTGTGTGTGGGTTTCATTTCAGTGCTTTAACTGTTAATATCAACAGTCATTCATTAGGAGGGGAGTGTCATTGCAGTGCTTGGACTGTAAATATCAAGTCATTCATGGGGTGGTGGGTGTGTGGGCGTCATTACAGTACTTGGACAGAAAATATCAATAATCATTCATGGAGTGGTGGGTGTGTGGGTGTCATTACAGTGCTTAGACTGTAAATATCAACAGCCATTCATGGGGTGGTGGGTGTGTGGGTGTCATTACAGTGATTGGACTGTAAATATCAACAGACATTCATGGGGTGGTGGGTGTGTGGGTGTCATTACAGTGCTTGGTCTGTAAATATCGACAGTCATTCATTTAGTGGTGGGTGTAGGGGTGTGATTACAATGCTTTGACTGTGAATATCAACCGTCATTCATGGGGTGGTGGGTGTTTGTGTTTCATTACAGTGCTTGGAGTGTAAATATCAACAGTCATTCATGGGATTGTGGGTGTTATTACATTGCTTGGACTGTAAATATCAACAGTCATTTATGGTATGGTAAGTGTGTTGGTGTCATTACAGTTCTTGGACTGTTAATATCAATAGACATTAATGAGGTGGTGGGTGTGTGGGTGTCATTACATTGCTTGGACTATAAATATCAATGGTCATTATTGGGGTGGTGGATCTGTGGGTGTCATTACAGTGCTAGGACTGTAAATATCAACAGTCATTCATGGGGTGAATGGTGTTTGGGTGTCATTACAGTGCTTGTACTGTAAATATTTACAGTCATTCACAGAGTGGATGGTGTGTAAGTGTCATTACCGTGTTTGGACTGTAAATATCAACAGCCATTCATGGGGTGTTTCGGTGTAGGTCTCATTACATTGCTTGGAATGTGAATATCAACAGTCAGTCATGGAGTGGATGGTGTGTTTGTCATTTCAGTGCTTAGACTGTAAATATCACCAGTCATTCATGAGGAGGTCAGTGTGTGAGTGTCAATACAGTGCTTGGATTGTAAATATCAACAGTTATGCATGGGGTTGTCAGTGTGTGGGTGTTAATACAGTGCTTGGATTGTAAATATCAACAGTCATTCATGGGGTGGTGGGTGTGTGGGTGCCATTACAGTACTTGGATTGTAGATATCAACAGTCATTCATGGTGTGTGTGGGTGCTATTACAGAGCTTGGACTGTAAATATCAACAGTCATTCATATGTTTGTGGGGGGGTGTCATTACAGTGCCTGGACTGTAAATATCAACAATAATTAATGGGGTGGTAGGTGTGTAGGTGTAATTACAGATCTTGGACAGTAAATATCAAGTTATTCATGGGGTAGTGGATGTATAGGTGTCAGTACTGTGCTTGGACTGTTAATATCAACAGTCATTCATGGGGTGGTGAGTGTGTGGGTGTCATGACATTGCTTGGACCGTATATATTAGCAGTCATTCATGGGGTGGTGGCGGTGTGAGTTTCATTACAGTGCTAGGACTGTAAATATCAAAAGTCCTTCATGGCGTGATTGGTGTGTGGGTGTCATTACAGTGCTTTAACTGTATGTATCAACAGTCATTCATGGGGTGGTGTGTGTGTGGGTTTCATTTCAGTGCTTTAACTGTTAATATCAACGGTCATTCAAGGGGAGGGGAGTGTCATTGCAGTGCTTGGACTGTAAATATCAAGTCATTCATGGGGTGGTGGGTGTGTGGGCTTCATTACAGTACTTGGACAGTAAATATCAATAGCCATTCATAGAGTGGTGGGTGTGTGGGTGTCATTACAGTGCTTGGACTGTGAATATCAACAGTCATTCATGAAGTGTAAATATCAACAGTCATTCATGGGTTGGTGGGAGTGGGGGTGTCATTACAGAGCTTGGTCTGTAAATATCAACAATCTTTCATGGGGTAGTGGGTGTTTGGTTGTCATTATCGTGCTTGGACTGTAAATATCAACAGCAATTCATGGGGTGGTGGGTGTGTGGTTGTCATTATAGTGCTTTGACTGTAAATATCAACAGACATTCATGGGGTGGTGGGTGTGTGGGTGTCATTACGAAGCTTGGACTGTAAATATAAACTGTCATTAATAGGGTGGTTGGTGTGTGGGTCTCATTACAGGGCATGGAATGTAAATATCAACAGTCATTTATGGGTTGGTGGGTGTGTGGGTGTCATTACTGTGCTTAGACTGTAAATATCAATAGTCAATCATGGGGTGGTCAGTGTGTGAGTGTCAATACAGTGCTTGGATTGTAAATATCAACAGTCATTCATGGGGTGGTAGATGTGTGGGTGTCATAACAGTGCTTGGATTGTAAATATCAACAGTCATTCATAGGTTGGTGGGAGTGTGTGTTATTACAGTGCTTGGACTGTAAATATCAACAGTCATTCAAGGGGTGGTGGGTGTGTAGGTGTTATTACAGTGCTTGGAATGTCAATATCAAGTCATTCATGGGGTGGTGGGTGTCATTACAGTGCTTTGACTGTAAATATCAACAGGCATTCATTTAGTGGTGGGTGTGATGGTGTCATTACAGTGCTTAGACTGTAAATATTAACAGTCATTCATGGGGTGGTGGGTGTGTGGGTGATATTACAGTGCTTGGACTGTAAATATTAACCATCATTCATGGGGTTGTGGTTGTGTGAGTGTCATTACAGTGCTTGGACTGTAAATATCAACAGTCATTAATGGGTTGGTGGGTGTGTGGGTGTCATTACAATGCTTGGACTGTAAATATCACTAGTCAATCACGGGGTGGTTGGTTGTTGGTGTCATTACAGTGCTTAGATTGTAAATATTAACAGTCATTCATTGGGTGGTGGGTGTGTGGGTGTCATTACAGTGGTTGGACTGTAAATATCAACTGTCATACATGGGGTGTGTCGGTGACATTAGAGTGCTTGTACTGTAAATATCAACTGTCATTCATGAGTTGGTGTATGTGTGCGTCATTATAGTGCTTGGACTGTAAATATCAACTGTCATTCATTGGGTGTGTCGGTTACATTACTGTGCTTGTACTGTAAATATCAACAGTCATTAATGGGTTGGTGGGTGTGTGTGTCATTACAGTGCTTGGACTGTAAATATCAACAGTCATTAATGGGATGGTGGGTGTTTGTGTGTCATTACAGTGCTTGGACTGTTAATATATATCAACAGTCATTCATGGAGTGGTGGGTATGTAGGTGTCATTACAGTGCTTGGACTGTAAATATCAACTTTCATTCATGGGGTGGTGGGTGACATTATAGTGCTTGGACTGTAAATATCAACAGTCATTCATGGGGTGGTGGGTGTGTGGGTGTCATTACAGTGACTAGATTGTAAATATCAGCAGTTATTTATGGGGTAGTGGGTGTCATTACAGTGTTTGGATTGTAAATATTAACAGTCATTTATTGGGTGGTGGGTGGGTGTGTGTTATTACAGTGCTTGGACAGTAAATATCAACAGCCATTCATGGGGTGGTGGACTGTAAATATCAACCTTTATTAATGGAGTGGTGGGTGTCATTACAGTGCTTTGACTGTAAATATCAACAGTCATTTATGGGGTGGTGGATGTGTGGGTGTCAATACAGTGCTTAGACTGCAAATATCAACAGACATTCATGGGATGGTGGGTGTTGTTACAATACTTGGACTGTAAATATCAACAGTCATTAATGGGGTGGTGGATGTGTGGGTGTCATTACATTGCTTGGACAGTAAATATTAACAGACATCCATGGGATGGTGGGTGTGTGGGTTTCATTACAGAGCTTGGACTGTAAATATCAACTGTCATTCATGGGGTGTGTAGGTGACATTACAGTGCTTGTACTGTAAATATCAACAGTCATTAATGGGTTTGTGGGTGGGTGTGTCATTACAGTGCTTGGACTGTAAATATCAACAGACATTCATGGGGTGGTGGGTTTTTGTGTGTTATTACAGTGCTTGGACTGTTAATATATATCAACAGTCATTCATGGGGTGGTGGGTGTGTAGATGTCATTACAGTGCTTGGACTGTAAATATTAACCATCATTAATGGGGTGGTGGGTGTCATTACAGTGCTTTGACTGTAAATATCAACAGTCATTCATGGGCTGTTGAGTGTCCTTACAGTGCTTGGACTGTATATATCAACAGTTATTCATAGGGTGGTGGGTGTGTGGGTGTCCTTACATTGCTTGGACTGTAACTATCAACAATCATTCATGGGGTGTTGGGTGTGTGGGTGTCATTACATTGTTTGGACTGTAAATATCATCAGTCATTTATGGGGTGGTGAATCTGTGGGTGTCAATACAGTGCTTGGACAGCAAATATTAACAGTCATTTATGGGGTTGTGGGTGTGCGGGTGTCACTACAGTGATTGGACTGTAAATATCAACAGTCATTCATGGAGTATTGGGTGTGTGGGTGTCATTTCAGTGCTTGGACTGTAAATATCAACATTCATTCATTGGGTGGGGGGTGTATGGGTGTCATTACTGTGCTTGGACTGTTAATATCAATAGTCATTCATGGGGCTGTGGGTGTTCGGGTGTCATGACATTGCTTGGACTGTAAATATCAAGTTATTCATGATGTGGTGGGTTTTTGGGTTTTATTACGTTGCTAGAACTGTAAATATTAAGTCATTCATGGCGTGATTGGTGTGTAGGTGTCATTACAGTGCTTGGACTGTAAGTATCAACAGTCATTCATTGGGTGGGATGTGTCATTACAGTGCTTGGAGTGTAAATACTAACAGTCATTTATAGGGTGATGGGTATGTGGGTGTCATTACAGTGATTGGACTGTAAGTATCAACAGTCATTCATGGGGTGGTGGGTGTGTGGGTGTCATTACAGTGCTGGGTCTGTATATATCAACAGTCATTCATTTAGTGGAGGGTGTGGGGGTGTCATTACAGTTCTTGGACTGTGAATATCAACCATCATTCATGGAGTGGTGGTTGTGTGGGTGTCATTACAGTGCTTGGACTGTAAATATCAACAGTCATTTATGGGATGGTGGGTGGGTTTGTGTTATTACAGAGCTTGGACCGTAAATATCAACAGCCATTCATTGGGTGGAGGGCAGTAAATATCAACCTTTATTAATGGAGTGGTGGGTGTCATTACAGTGCTTTGACTGTAAGTATCAACAGTCATTTATGGGGTGGTGGATGTGTGGGTGTCAATACAGTGCTTAGACTGCAAACATCAACAGACATTCATGGGATGGTGGGTGTTGTTACAGTACTTGGACTGTAAATATCAACAGTCATTCATGGGGTGGTGGATGTGTATGTGTCATTACATTGCTTTGACTTTAAATATCAACAGCCATTCATGGGGTGGTGGGTTTTCGTGTGTCATTACAGTGTTTGGACTGTTAATATATATCAACAGTCATTCATGGGGTGTTGGATGTGTAGGTGTCATTACAGTGCTTGGACTGTAAATATTAACCATCATGAATGGGGTTGTGGGTGTGTGGGTGTCATTACAGTACTTGGAGTGTAAATATCAACAGTCATTTGTTAAGTGGTGGGTGTGTGGGAGTCATTACAATGCTTCGACTATAAATATCAATCATCATTAATGGGGTGTTGGGTGTGTGGGTGTCATTACAGTGCTTGGACTGTTAATATATATCAACAGTCATTCATGGGGTGTTGGATGTGTAGGTGTCATTACAGTGCTTGGACTGTAAATATTAACCATCATGAATGGGGTTGGGTGTGTGTGGGTGTCATTACAGTACTTGGAGTGTAAATATCAACAGCCATTTGTTAAGTGGTGGGTGTGTTGGAGTCATTACAAGGCTTCGACTATAAATATCAATCGTCATTACTGGGGTGTTGGGTGTGTGGGTATCATTACAGTGCTTGGACTGTAAATATTAACAGTTATTCACGGGGTGGATGGTGTGTGAGTGTCATTACAGTGTTTGGACTATAAATATCAATGGTCATTAATGGGGTGGTGGATGTGTGGGTGTCATTACAGTGCTTGGACTGTAAATATTAACCATCATGAATGGGGTGGTGGGTGTCATTACAGTGCTTTGACTGTAAATATCAACAGTCATTCATGGGGTATTGAGTGTCCTTACAGTGCTTGGACTGTATATATCAACAGTTATTCATAGGGTGGTTGGTGTGTGGGTGTCAATACAGTGCTTGGACAGCAAATATTAACAGTCATTTATGGGGTTGTGGGTGTGCGGGTGTCATTACAGTGATTGGACTGTAAATATCAACAGTCATTAATGGAGTATTGGGTGTGTGGGTGTTATTTCAGTGCTTGGACTGTAAATATCAACAGTCCTTCATGGGGTGGGGGGTGTATGGGTGTCATTACTGTGCTTGGACTGTTAATATCAACAGTCATTCATGGGGTGGTGGGTGTTCGGGTGTCATGACATTGCTTGGACTGTAAATATCAAGTCATTCATGGGGTGGTTGGTTTGTGGGTTTTATTACAGTGCTAAGACTGTAAATATTAAGTCATTCATGGCGTGATTGGTGTGTGGGTGTCATTACAGTGCTTGGACTGTAAGTATCAACAGTCATTCATTGGGTGGTATGTGTTATTACAGTGCTTGCACTGTAAATACTAACAGTCATTCATAGGGTGATGGGTATGTGGGTGTCATTACACTGATTGGACTGTAAGTATCAACAGTCATTCATGGGGTGGTGGGTGTGTGGGTGTCATTACAGTGCTGGGTCTGGATATATAATCAGTAATTCATTTAGTCGTGGGTGTGGGGGTGTCATTACAGTTCTTGGACTGTGAATATCAACCATCATTCATGTGGTGGTGGTTGTGTGGGTGTCATTACAGTGCTTGGACTGTAAATATCAACAGTCATTTATGGGATGGTGGGTGTGTGGGTGTCATTACAGTGCTTGGACTGTAAATATTAACAGGCATTCATGGGGTGGATGGCGTGTGAGTGACATTACAGTGTTTGGACTATAAATATCAATAGTCATTCATGGGGTTGTGGGTTTGTGGTTGTCATTACAGTGCTTGGACTGTAAATATCAATAGTCATTCATTGGGTGGTGGGTGTGCGGGTGTCATTACAGTGCTTGGACTGTAAATATCAACCGTCTTTCATGGGGTGGTGGGTTTGGGGGTGTCATTACAGTGTTTGGACTGTAAATATCAATCGTCTTTCATGGGGTGGTGGGTTTGGGGGTGTCATTACAGTGTTTGGACTGTAAATATCATTCGTCTTTCACGGGGTAGTGGGTGTTTAGGTATCATTATAGTTCATGGACTGTAAATATTAACAGTCATTTATGTGATGGTGGGTGTGTGTGTCATTATAGTGCTTGAACTTTAAAATATCAACAGTCATTCATGGGATAGTGGGTGTTATTACAGTGCTTGGACTGTAAATATCAACAGTCATTAAAAGGGTGGTGGGTGTGTGGGTGTCATTACAGAGCTTGGACTGTAAATATCAACAGTCATTCATGGGATGGTAAGTGTGTGGGTGTCATTACACTGATTGGACTGTTAATATCAACAGACATTCATGGGGTGTTGGGTGTGTTGGTGTCAATACATTGCTTGGATTGTAAATATCAACAGTCATTTATGGAGTGGTGGGTGTGTGGGTGTCATTACAGTGCTTGGACTGTATATATCAACAGTCATTCATGGTATGGTAAGTGTGTTGGTATCATTACAGTGCTTGGACTGTTAATATCAACAGACATTCATGGGGTGGTCGGTGTGTGGGTGTCATTACAGTGCTTGGACTATAAATATCAATGGTAATTAATGGGGTGGTGGATGTGTGGGTGTCATTACAATGCAAGGAATGTAAATATCAACAGACATTCATGGGGTGGTGGTTGTGGGGGTGTCATTAAATTGCTTGGACTGTAAATATTAACAGACATTTATTAGGTGGTGGGTGTGTGGGTGTCATTACAGAGATTGGACTGTATATATCAACAGTCATTCATGGCGTGGTAGGTGTGAGGGTGTCATTACAGTGCTTGTACTACAAATATCAATAGTCATTCTTAGGGTCGTGGGTGTGAAGATATCATTTGAGTGCTTGGACTGTAAATATCAACTGTCATTCATGGGGTGTGTCAGTGACATTACAGTGCTTGTACTGTAAATATCAACAGTCATTCATGGGTTAGTGGGTGGGTGTGTCATTACAGTGCTTGGATTGTAAATATAAATAGTCATTCATGGGATGGTGGGTTTTTTTGTGTCTTTACAGTGCTTGAACTGTTAATATATATCAACAGTCATTCATTGGGTGTTGGATGTGTAGGTGTCATTACAGTGCTTGGACTGTAAATATCAACCATCATTAATGGGGTGGTGGGTGTCATTACAGTACTTTGACTGTAAATATCAACAGTCATTCATGGGGTGGTAAGTGTCCTTACAGTGCTTGAACTGTATATGTCAACAGTCATTCATAGGGTGGTGGGTGTGTGGGTGTCCTTACATTGCTTGGACTGTAACTATCAACAGTCATTCATGAGGTGGTGGGTGTGTGAGTGTCATTACAATGTTTAGCCTTTAAATATCAACAGTCATTCGTGGGGTGGTGAATCTCTGGGTGTCAATACAGTGCTTAGACAGCAAATATTAACAGTCATTTATGGGGTTGTAGGCATGCGGGAGTCATTACAGTGATTGGACTGTAAATATCAACACTCATTCATGGAGTATTGGGTGTGTGGGTGTCATTTCAGTGCTTGGAATGTAAATATCAATTTATTCATGGGGTGATGGGTTTGTGGGTTTTATTACAGTGCTAGGACTGTAAATATTAAGTCATTCATGGTGTGATTGGTGTGTGGGTGTCATTACAGTGCTTGGACTGTAAGTATCAACATTCATTCATTGGGTGGTATGTGTTATTACAGTGCTTGGACTGTAAATACTAACAGTCATTCATGTGGTGATTGGTATGTGGGTTTCATTACAGTGATTGGACTGTAAGTATCAACAGTCATTCATGGGGTGGTGGGTGTGTGGGTGTCATTACAGTGCTGGGTCTGTATATATCAACAGTCATTAATTTAGTGGTGGGTGTGGGGGTGTCATTACAGTTCTTGGACTGTGAATATCAACCATCAATTATGGGGTGGTGGTTGTGTGGGTGTCATTACAGTGCTTGGACTGTAAATATCAACAGTCATTTATGGGATGGTGGGTGTGTGGGTGTCATTACAGTGCTTGGAGTGTAAATATCAACAGTCATTCATGGGTTGGTGGGTGTTATTACATTGCTTGGACTGTTAATATCAACAGACATTTATGGGGTGGTGGGTGTGTGGGTGTCATTACAATGCTTGGACTGTAAATATCAACTGTCATTTATGGGGTTGAGAGTGTGTGGGTGTCATTACAATGCTTGGACTGTAAATATCAACAGTCATTTATTAATTAACCCCTTAGTACCGACTTCTTCTTCTTTTTTTTTTTCATCCCCAGTCGACATCTGGGGGTCAATTTTCAACTTTTACGTAGGCAAATTTTGTTCCTACAGAATGAAAGAGCTTGAATTTACACACCAGGAACTGAAAACGGGAGCCTCCTAGGTGTAAGCGTTTGAGTATGACAGAGCGTCAAACTACGAATATAAATAAATAGTATCCCCTGAAACGCATGAAAGAAAACCTCATACGCTCTGCGTACGTTATAAACATGTATATAAACACCTAAATAATGCGTCTAAGTGGTTTTTGAATGATAATAAACTTATTTCAGTGTAATTTTGTCTGTTTAGACTCTCCTGGAGTGTAGTAGACAGCAGAGAGATACGAGAAACATAAGAAAACATCATGTAGTGGTGAGATATTTCCTTGTTGGCATACGCAGCAGCCAGACACAACTACCACAGTCAAACCTTTTCTCAAGGACGTTAGCTTTCCATCGTGACCAACGCCAGCTCGCTAGCTACTCGCTACAGTTTTTTGTAGGTACGTCGACATGTCGGTTATTCGGAGGGAACGATTAATTTTTTTATCACTGACATGTCAGTCAATCGGTCCTAAGGGGTTAAGTGGTGGGTGTGTGGGAGTCATTACAATGCTTGGACTATAAATATCAATGGTCATTAATGGGGTGTTGGGTGTGTGGGTGTCATTACAGTGCTTGGACTGTAAATATTAACAGTGATTCATGGGGTGGATGGTGTGTGAGTGTCTTTACAGTGTTTGTACTATAAATATCAATAGTCATTCATAGGGTGGTTGGTGTGTAGGTCTCATTACAGTGCTTGGAATGTAAATATCAACAGTCATTCATGGGGTGGATGGTGTGTGAGTGTCATTACAGTGCTTAGACTGTAAATATCACCAGTCATTCATGAGGTGGTCAGTGTGTGGGTGTCAATACAGTGCTTGGACTGTAAATATCAACTGTCATTCATGGTGTGTTTGGGTGCTATTACAGAGCTTGGACTCTAAATATCAACAGTCATTCATAGGTTGGTGGGAGTGTGTGTCATTACAGTGCCTGGACTGTAAATATCAACAA
This sequence comes from Petrolisthes cinctipes, assembly GCA_033782935.1. NCBI lineage: Eukaryota > Metazoa > Arthropoda > Malacostraca > Decapoda > Porcellanidae > Petrolisthes > Petrolisthes cinctipes. The sequence continues at coordinate 1,292,401 of JAWQEG010000068.1, forward strand.
TCATTCATGGGGGGGTGGGTGTGTAGGTGTAATTACAGATCTTGGACTGTAAATATCAACAGTCATTCATGGGGTGGTGTGTGTATGGATGTCATTTCAGTGCTTTGACTGTAAATATCAACAGTCATTTATGGGGAGGGGAGTGTCATTGCAGTGCTTGGACAGTAAATATCAACAGTCATTCAAAGGATGGTGGGTGTATGGGTTTCATTACAGAGCTTGGACTGTATATATCAACAGTCATTCATGGGATGGTAAGTGTGTGGGTGTCATTACAGCGCTTGGACTGTTAATATCAACAGACATTCATAGGGTGGTGGGTGTGTTGGTGTCAATACATTGCTTGGATTGTAAATATCAACAGTCATTCATGGAGTGGAATGTGTGTGGGTGTCATTACAGTGCTTGTATTATAAATATCAACAGTCATTCATGGGTTGGTGGGTGAGTGGGTGTTATTACTGTGCTTGGACCGTACATATCAACAGTCATTCATGGTATGGTAAGTGTGTTGGTGTCATTACAGTGCTTGGACTGTAAATATAAACAGTCATTCATGGGGTGGTTGGTGTGTGGGTCTCATTACAGTGCATGGAATGTAAATATCAACAGTCATTAATGGGTTGGTGGGAGTGTGTGTCATTACAGTGCTTGGGCTGTAAATATCAACAGTCATTAATGGGGTGGTGGGTGTTTTTGTGTCATGACAGTGCTTGGACTGTTAATATATATCAACAGTCATTAATGGGGTGGTGGGTGTTTTTGTGTCATTACAGTGCTTGGACTGTAAATATTAACAGTCATTCATGGGGTGGTGGGTGTCATTACAGTGTTTTGACTGTAAATATCAACAGTCATTCTTGGGGTGGTGAGTGTCATTACAGTGCTTGGACTGTATATATCAACAGTCATTCATGGGGTGGTGGGTGTGTGGGTGTCATTACATTGCTTGGACTGTAACGATCAACAGTCATTCATGGGGTGGTGGGTGTGTTGGTGTTATTACAGTGTTTGGACAGTAAATATTAACAGTCATTCATGGGGTGGTGGGTGTGACGGTGATATTACAGTGCTTGGACTGTAAATATCAACAGTCAGTCATAGAGTGGTTGGTGTGTGGGTGTCATTACAGTGCTTGGACTGTAAGTATCAACAGTCATTCATGGGGTGGTGGGAGTCTTGGTGTCATTTCAATGCTAGGACTGTAAATATCAACAGTCATTCATGGGGTGGTGGGTGTGTGGGTGTCATTACAGTGACTAGACTGTAAATATCAGCAGTCATTCATGGGGTAGTGGGTGTCATTACAGTGCTTGGATTGTAAATATTAACAGTCATTTATTGGGTGGTGGGTGGGTGTGTGTTATTACAGTGCTTGGACTGTAAATATCAACAGTCATTCATGGGGAGGTGGGTGTGTGGGTGTTATTACAGAGCTTGGACCGTAAATATCAAGAGTCAATCATGGGGTGGTGGGCTGTAAATATCAACCATCATTAATGGAGGGGTGGGTGTCATTACAGAGCTTTGACTATAAATATCAACAGTCATTCATGGGGTGGTGGATGTGTGGGTGTCAATACAGTGTTTAGACTGCAAATATATACAGACATTCATGGGATGGTGGGTGTTGTTACAGAACTTGGACTGTAAATATCAACAGTCATTCATGGGGTGGTGGATGTGTGGATGTCATTACATTGCTTGGACTGTAAATATTAATAGACATTTATGGGGTGGTGGGTGTGTGGGTGTCATTACATGGCTTGGACTGTATATATCAACAGTTATTCATGGGGTGGTGGGTGTGAGGGTGTCATTACAGTGCTTGGACTACAAATATCAATTGTCATTCGTGGGGTTGTGGGTGTGAGGATATCATTACATTGCTTAGACTGTATATATCAACAGTCATTCATGGGATGGTAAGTGTGTGGGTGTCATTACAGCGCTTGGACTGTTAATATCAACCGACATTCATGGGGTGTTGCGTGTGTTGGTGTCAATATATTGCTTGGATTGTAAATATCAACAGTCATTCATGGAGTGGAATGTGTGTGGGTGTCATTACAGTGCTTGGATTATAAATATCAACAGTCATTCATGGGTCGGTGGGTGAGTGGGTGTTATTACAGTGCTTGGACTGTACATATCAACAGTCATTCATGGTATGGTAAGTGTGTTGGTGTCATTACAGTGCTTGGACTGTTAATATGAACAGCTATTCATGGGGTGGTGGGTGTGTGGGTGTCATGACATTGCTTGGACTATAAATATCAATGGTCATTGATGTGGTGGTGGATGTGTGGGTGTCATTACAATGCTAGGACTGTAAATATCAACAGTCATTCATGGGTCGGTGGGTGAGTGGGTGTTATTACAGTGCTTGGACTGTACATATCAACAGTCATTCAAAGGGTGGTGGGTGTGTGGGTGTCATTACAGTGCTTGGACTGTAAATATCAACAGTCATTCATGGTATGGTAAGTGTGTTGGTGTCATTACAGTGCTTGGACTGTTAATATGAACAGCTATTCATGGGGTGGTGGGTGTGTGGGTGTCATGACATTGCTTGGACTATAAATATCAATGGTCATTGATGGGGTCTTGGATGTGTGGGTGTCATTACAATGCTAGGACTGTAAATATCAATAGTCATTAATGGAGCGGATAGTGTGTGAGTGTCATTACAGTGCTTGGACTGTAAATATAAACAGTCATTCATGGGGTGGTTGGTGTGTGGGTCTCATTACAGTGCATGGAATGTAAATATCAACAGTCATTAATGGGTTGGTGGGTGTGTGGGTGTCATTACAGTGCTTGGATTGTAAATATCAACAGTCATTCATAGGTTGGTGGGAGTGTGTGTCATTACAGTGCTTGAGCTGTAAATATCAACAGTCATTAATGGGGTGATGGGTGTTTTTGTGTCATGACAGTGCTTGGACTGTTAATATATATCAACAGTCATTAATGGGGTGGTGTGTATGTAGGTGTCATTACAGTGCTTGGGCTGTAAATATTAACAGTCATTCATGGGGTGGTGAGTGTCATTACAGTGTTTTGACTGTAAATATCAACAGTCATTCATGGGGTGGTGAGTGTCATTACAGTGCTTTGACTGTATATATCAACAGTCATTCATGGGGTGGTGGGTGTGTGGGTGTCATTACATTGCTTGGACTGTAACTATCAACAGTCATTCATGGGGTTGTGGGTGTGTTGGTGTTATTACAGTGTTTGGACAGTAAATATTAACAGTCATTCATGGGGTGGTGTGTGTGACGGTGATATTACAGTGCTTGGACTGTAAATATCAACAGTCAGTCATAGAGTGGTTGGTGTGTGGGTGTCATTACAGTGCTTGGACTGTAAGTATCAACAGTCATTCATGGGGTGGTGGGAGTCTTGGTGTCATTTCAATGCTAGGACTATAAATATCAACAGTCATTCATGGTGTGGTGGGTGTGTGGGTGTCATTACAGTGACTAGACTGTAAATATCAGCAGTCATTCATGGGGTAGTGGGTGTCATTACAGTGCTTGGATTGTAAATATTAACAGTCATTTATTGGGTGGTGGGTGGGTGTGTGTTATTACAGTGCTTGGACTGTAAATATCAACAGTCATTCATGGGGAGGTGGGTGTGTGTGTGTTATTACAGAGCTTGGACCGTAAATATCAAGAATCATTCATGGGGTGGTGGACTGTAAATATCAACCATCATTAATGGAGTGGTGGGTGTCATTACAGAGCTTTGACTGTAAATATCAACAGTCATTCATGGGGTGGTGGATGTGTGGGTGTCAATACAGTGCTTAGACTGCAAATATATAAAGACGTTCATGGGATGGTGGGTGTTGTTATAGAACTTGGACTGTAAATATCAACAGTCATTCATGGGGTGGTGGATGTGTGGATGTCATTACATTGCTTGGACTGTAAATATTAATAGACATTTATGGGGTGGTGGGTGTGTGGGTGTCATTACATGGCTTGGACTGTATATATCAACAGTTATTCATGGGGTGGTGGGTGTGAGGGTGTCATTACATTGCTTGGACTACAAATATCAATTGTCATTCGTGGGGTTGTGAGTGTGAGGATATCATTACATTGCTTAGACTGTATATATCAACAGTCATTCATGGGATGGTAAGTGTGTGGGTGTCATTACAGCGCTTGGACTGTTAATATCAACAGAAATTCATGGGGTGTTGGGTGTGTTGGTGTCAATATATTGCTTGGATTGTAAATATCAACAGTCATTCATGGAGTGGAATGTGTGTGGGTGTCATTACCGTGCTTGGATTATAAATATCAACAGTCATTCATGGGTCGGTGGGTGAGTGGGTGTTATTACAGTGCTTGGACTGTACATATCAACAGTCATTCAAAGGGTGGTGGGTGTGTGGGTGTCATTATAGTGCTTGGAATGTAAATATCAACAGTCATTCATGGTATGGTAAGTGTGTTGGTGTCATTACAGAGCTTGGACTGTTAATATGAACAGCCATTCATGGGGTAGTGGGTGTGTGGGTGTCATGACATTGCTTGGACTATAAATATCAATGGTTATTGATGGGGTGGTGGATGTGTGGGTGTCATTACAATGCTAGGACTGAAAATATCAACAGTCATTCATGGAGCGGATAGTGTGTGAGGGTCATTACAGTGTTTGGACTGTAAATATAAACAGTCATTCATGGGGTGGTTGGTGTGTGGGTCTCATTACAGTGCATGGAATGTAAATATCAACAGTCATTAATGGGTTGGTGGGTGTGTGGGTGTCATTACAGTGCTTGGATTGTAAATATCAACAGTCATTCATAGGTTGGTGGGAGTGTGTGTCATTACAGAGCTTGAGCTGTAAATATCAACAGTCATTAATGGGGTGGTGGGTGTTTTTGTGTCATGACAGTGCTTGGACTGTTAATATATATCAACAGTCATTAATGGGGTGGTGTGTATGTAGGTGTCATTACAGTGCTTGGGCTGTAAATATTAACAGTCATTCATGGGGTGGTGGGTGTCATTACAGTGTTTTGACTGTAAATATCAACAGTCATTCATGGGGTGGTGAGTGTCATTACAGTGCTTGGACTGTATATATCAACAGTCATTCATGGGGTGGTGGGTATGTGGGTGTCATTACATTGCTTGGAATGTAACTATCAACAGTCATTCATGGGGTGGTGGGTGTGTTGGTGTTATTACAGTGTTTGGACAGTAAATATTAACAGTCATTCATGGGGTGGTGGGTGTGACGGTGATATTACAGTGCTTGGACTGTAAATATCAACAGTCAGTCATAGAGTGGTTGGTGTGTGGGTGTCATTACAGTGCTTGGACTGTAAGTATCAACAGTCATTCATGGGGTGGTGGGAGTCTTGGTGTCATTTCAATGCTAGGACTATAAATATCAACAGTCATTTATGGGGTGGTGGGTGTGTGGGTGTCATTACAGTGACTAGACTGTAAATATCAGCAGTCATTCATGGGGTAGTGGGTGTCATTACAGTGCTTGGATTGTAAATATTAACAGTCATTTATTGGGTGGTGGGTGTGTGTGTGTTATTACAGTGCTTGGACTGTAAATATCAACAGTCATTCATGGGGAGGTGGGTGTGTGTGTGTTATTACAGAGCTTGTACCGTAAATATCAAGAATCATTCATGGGGTGGTGGACTGTAAATATCAACCATTATTAATGGAGTGGTGGGTGTCATTACAGAGCTTTGACTGTAAATATCAACAGTCATTCATGGGGTGGTGGATGTGTGGGTGTCAATACAGTGCTTAGACTGCAAATATATACAGACGTTCATGGGATGGTGGGTGTTGTTACAGAACTTGGACTGTAAATATCAACAGTCATTCATGGGGTGGTGGATGTGTGGATGTCATTACATTGCTTGGACTGTAAATATTAATAGACATTTATGGGGTGGTGGGTGTGTGGGTGTCATTACATGACTTGGACTGTTTATATCAACAGTTATTCATGGGGTGGTGGGTGTGAGGGTGTCATTACAGTGCTTGGACTACAAATATCAATTGTCATTCGTGGGGTTGTGGGTGTGAGGATATCATTACATTGCTTAGACTGTATATATCAACAGTCATTCATGGGATGGTAAGTGTGTGGGTGTCATTACAGCGCTTGGACTGTTAATATCAACAGACATTCATGGGGTGTTGGGTGTGTTGGTGTCAATATATTGCTTGGATTGTAAATATCAACAGTCATTCATGGAGTGGAATGTGTGTGGGTGTCATTACAGTGCTTGGATTATAAATATCAATAGTCATTCATGGGTCGGTTGGTGAGTGGGTGTTATTACAGTGCTTGGACTGTACATATCAACAGTCATTCAAAGGGTGGTGGGTGTGTGGGTGTCATTACAGTGCTTGGACTGTAAATATCAACAGTCATTCATGGTATTGTAAGTGTGTTGGTGTCATTACAGTGCTTGGACTGTTAATATGAACAGCCATTCATGGGGTGGTGGGTGAGTGGGTGTCATAACATTGCTTGGACTATAAATATCAATGGTCATTGATGGGGTGGTGGATGTGTGGGTGTCATTACAATGCTAGGACTGTAAATATCAACAGTCATTCATGGGTCGGTGGGTGAGTGGGTGTTATTACAGTGCTTGGACTGTACATATCAACAGTCATTCAAAGGGTGGTGGGTGTGTGGGTGTCATTACAGTGCTTGGACTGTAAATATCAACAGTCATTCATGGTATGGTAAGTGTGTTGGTGTCATTACAGTGCTTGGACTGTTAATATGAACAGCTATTCATGGGGTGGTGGGTGTGTGGGTGTCATGACATTGCTTGGACTATAAATATCAATGGTCATTGATGGGGTCTTGGATGTGTGGGTGTCATTACAATGCTAGGACTGTAAATATCAATAGTCATTAATGGAGCGGATAGTGTGTGAGTGTCATTACAGTGCTTGGACTGTAAATATAAACAGTCATTCATGGGGTGGTTGGTGTGTGGGTCTCATTACAGTGCATGGAATGTAAATATCAACAGTCATTAATGGGTTGGTGGGTGTGTGGGTGTCATTACAGTGCTTGGATTGTAAATATCAACAGTCATTCATAGGTTGGTGGGAGTGTGTGTCATTACAGTGCTTGAGCTGTAAATATCAACAGTCATTAATGGGGTGATGGGTGTTTTTGTGTCATGACAGTGCTTGGACTGTTAATATATATCAACAGTCATTAATGGGGTGGTGTGTATGTAGGTGTCATTACAGTGCTTGGGCTGTAAATATTAACAGTCATTCATGGGGTGGTGAGTGTCATTACAGTGTTTTGACTGTAAATATCAACAGTCATTCATGGGGTGGTGAGTGTCATTACAGTGCTTGGACTGTATATATCAACAGTCATTCATGGGGTGGTGGGTGTGTGGGTGTCATTACATTGCTTGGACTGTAACTATCAACAGTCATTCATGGGGTTGTGGGTGTGTTGGTGTTATTACAGTGTTTGGACAGTTAATATTAACAGTCATTCATGGGATGGTGTGTGTAACGGTGATATTACAGTGCTTGGACTGTAAATATCAACAGTCAGTCATAGAGTGGTTGGTGTGTGGGTGTCATTACAGTGCTTGGACTGTAAGTATCAACAGTCATTCATGGGGTGGTGGGAGTCTTGGTGTCATTTCAATGCTAGGACTATAAATATCAACAGTCATTCATGGTGTGGTGGGTGTGTGGGTGTCATTACAGTGACTAGACTGTAAATATCAGCAGTCATTCATGGGGTAGTGGGTGTCATTACAGTGCTTGGATTGTAAATATTAACAGTCATTTATTGGGTGGTGGGTGGGTGTGTGTTATTACAGTGCTTGGACTGTAAATATCAACAGTCATTCATGGGGAGGTGGGTGTGTGTGTGTTATTACAGAGCTTGGACCGTAAATATCAAGAATCATTCATGGGGTGGTGGACTGTAAATATCAACCATCATTAATGGAGTGGTGGGTGTCATTACAGAGCTTTGACTGTAAATATCAACAGTCATTCATGGGGTGGTGGATGTGTGGGTGTCAATACAGTGCTTAGACTGCAAATATATAAAGACGTTCATGGGATGGTGGGTGTTGTTACAGAACTTGGACTGTAAATATCAACAGTCATTCATGGGGTGGTGGATGTGTGGATGTCATTACATTGCTTGGACTGTAAATATTAATAGACATTTATGGGGCGGTGGGTGTGTGGGTGTCATTACATGGCTTGGACTGTATATATCAACAGTTATTCATGGGGTGGTGGGTGTGAGGGTGTCATTACATTGCTTGGACTACAAATATCAATTGTCATTCGTGGGGTTGTGAGTGTGAGGATATCATTACATTGCTTAGACTGTATATATCAACAGTCATTCATGGGATGGTAAGTGTGTGGGTGTCATTACAGCGCTTGGACTGTTAATATCAACAGACATTCATGGGGTGTTGGGTGTGTTGGTGTCAATATATTGCTTGGATTGTAAATATCAACAGTCATTCATGGAGTGGAATGTGTGTGGGTGTCATTACCGTGCTTGGATTATAAATATCAACAGTCATTCATGGGTCGGTGGGTGAGTGGGTGTTATTACAGTGCTTGGACTGTACATATCAACAGTCATTCAAAGGGTGGTGGGTGTGTGGGTGTCATTATAGTGCTTGGAATGTAAATATCAACAGTCATTCATGGTATGGTAAGTGTGTTGGTGTCATTACAGAGCTTGGACTGTTAATATGAACAGCCATTCATGGGGTGGTGGGTGTGTGGGTGTCATGACATTGCTTGGACTATAAATATCAATGGTCATTGATGGGGTGGTGGATGTGTGGGTGTCATTACAATGCTAGGACTGTAAATATCAACAGTCATTCATGGAGCGGATAGTGTGTGAGGGTCATTACAGTGTTTGGACTGTAAATATAAACAGTCATTCATGGGGTGGTTGGTGTGTGGGTCTCATTACAGTGCATGGAATGTAAATATCAACAGTCATTAATGGGTTGGTGGGTGTGTGGGTGTCATTACAGTGCTTGGATTGTAAATATCAACAGTCATTTATAGGTTGGTTGGAGTGTGTGTCATTACAGTGCTTGGGCTGTAAATATCAACAGTCATTAATGGGGTGGTGGGTGTTTTTGTGTCATGACAGTGCTTGGACTGGTAATATATATCAACAGTCATTAATGGGGTGGTGTGTATGTAGGTGTCATTACAGTGCTTGGGCTGTAAATATTAACAGTCATTCATGGGGTGGTGGGTGTCATTACAGTGTTTTGACTGTAAATATCAACAGTCATTCATGGGGTGGTGAGTGTCATTACAGTGCTTGGACTGTATATATCAACAGTCATTCATGGGGTGGTGGGTGTGTGGGTGTCATTACATTGCTTGGACTATAACTATCAACAGTCATTCATGGGGTGGTGGGTGTGTTGGTGTTATTACAGTGTTTGGACAGTAAATATTAACAGTCATTCATGGGGTTGTAGGTGTGACGGTGATATTACAGTGCTTGGACTGTAAATATTAACAGTCAGTGATAGAGTGGTTGGTTTGTGGTTGTCATTACAGTGCTTGGACTGTAAGTATCAACAGTCATTCATGGGGTGGTGGGAGTCTTGGTGTCATTACAATGCTAGGACTGCAAATATCAACAGTCATTCATGGGGTGGTAGGTGTGTGGGTATCATAACAGTGACTAGACTGTAAATATCAGCAGTCATTCATGGGGTAGTGGGTGTCATTACAGTGCTTGGATTGTAAATATTAACAGTAATTTATTGGGTGGTGGGTTGGTGTGTGTTATTACAGTGCTTGGACTGTAAATATCAACAGTCATTCATAGGGAAGTGTGTGTGTGTGTGTTATTACAGAGCTTGGACCATAAATATCAAGAGTCATTCATGGGGTGGTGGACTGTAAATATCAACCATAATTAATGGAGTGGTGGGTGTCATTACAGAGCTTTGACTGTAAATATCAACAGTCATTCATGGGGTGGTAGATGTGTGGGTGTCAATACAGTGCTTAGACTGCAAATATATATAGACGTTCATGGGATGGTGGGTGTTGTTACAGAACTTGGACTGTAAATATCAACAGTAATTCATTTGGTGGTGGATGTGTGGATGTCATTACATTGCTTGGACTGTAAATATTAATAGACATTTATGGGGTAGAGGGTGTGTGGGTGTCATTACATGGCTTGGACTCTATATATCAACAGTTATTCATGGGGTGGTGGGTGTGAGGGTGTCATTACAGTGCTTGGACTACAAATATCAATTGTCATTCGTGGGGTTGTGGGTGTGAGGATATCATTACATTGCTTAGACTGTATATATCAACAGTCATTCATGGGATGGTAAGTGTGTGGGTGTCATTACAGCGCTTGGACTGTTAATATCAACAGACATTCATGGGGTGTTGGGTGTGTTGGTGTCAATATATTGCTTGGATTGTAAATATCAACAGTCATTCATGGAGTGGAATGTGTGTGGGTGTCATTACAGTGCTTGGATTATAAATATCAATAGTCATTCATGGGTCGGTTGGTGAGTGGGTGTTATTACAGTGCTTGGACTGTACATATCAACAGTCATTCAAAGGGTGGTGGGTGTGTGGGTGTCATTACAGTGCTTGGACTGTAAATATCAACAGTCATTCATGGTATGGTAAGTGTGTTGGTGTCATTACAGTGCTTGGACTGTTAATATGAACAGCCATTCATGGGGTGGTGGGTGTGTGGGTGTCATAACATTGCTTGGACTATAAATATCAATGGTCATTGATGGGGTGGTGGATGTGTGGGTGTCATTACAATGCTAGGACTGTAAATATCAACAGTCATTCATGGGTCGGTGGGTGAGTGGGTGTTATTACAGTGCTTGGACTGTACATATCAACAGTCATTCAAAGGGTGGTGGGTGTGTGGGTGTCATTACAGTGCTTGGACTGTAAATATCAACAGTCATTCATGGTATGGTAAGTGTGTTGGTGTCATTACAGTGCTTGGACTGTTAATATGAACAGCTATTCATGGGGTGGTGGGTGTGTGGGTGTCATGACATTGCTTGGACTATAAATATCAATGGTCATTGATGGGGTCTTGGATGTGTGGGTGTCATTACAATGCTAGGACTGTAAATATCAATAGTCATTAATGGAGCGGATAGTGTGTGAGTGTCATTACAGTGCTTGGACTGTAAATATAAACAGTCATTCATGGGGTGGTTGGTGTGTGGGTCTCATTACAGTGCATGGAATGTAAATATCAACAGTCATTAATGGGTTGGTGGGTGTGTGGGTGTCATTACAGTGCTTGGATTGTAAATATCAACAGTCATTCATAGGTTGGTGGGAGTGTGTGTCATTACAGTGCTTGAGCTGTAAATATCAACAGTCATTAATGGGGTGATGGGTGTTTTTGTGTCATGACAGTGCTTGGACTGTTAATATATATCAACAGTCATTAATGGGGTGGTGTGTATGTAGGTGTCATTACAGTGCTTGGGCTGTAAATATTAACAGTCATTCATGGGGTGGTGAGTGTCATTACAGTGTTTTGACTGTAAATATCAACAGTCATTCATGGGGTGGTGAGTGTCATTACAGTGCTTGGACTGTATATATCAACAGTCATTCATGGGGTGGTGGGTGTGTGGGTGTCATTACATTGCTTGGACTGTAACTATCAACAGTCATTCATGGGGTTGTGGGTGTGTTGGTGTTATTACAGTGTTTGGACAGTTAATATTAACAGTCATTCATGGGATGGTGTGTGTAACGGTGATATTACAGTGCTTGGACTGTAAATATCAACAGTCAGTCATAGAGTGGTTGGTGTGTGGGTGTCATTACAGTGCTTGGACTGTAAGTATCAACAGTCATTCATGGGGTGGTGGGAGTCTTGGTGTCATTTCAATGCTAGGACTATAAATATCAACAGTCATTCATGGTGTGGTGGGTGTGTGGGTGTCATTACAGTGACTAGACTGTAAATATCAGCAGTCATTCATGGGGTAGTGGGTGTCATTACAGTGCTTGGATTGTAAATATTAACAGTCATTTATTGGGTGGTGGGTGGGTGTGTGTTATTACAGTGCTTGGACTGTAAATATCAACAGTCATTCATGGGGAGGTGGGTGTGTGTGTGTTATTACAGAGCTTGGACCGTAAATATCAAGAATCATTCATGGGGTGGTGGACTGTAAATATCAACCATCATTAATGGAGTGGTGGGTGTCATTACAGAGCTTTGACTGTAAATATCAACAGTCATTCATGGGGTGGTGGATGTGTGGGTGTCAATACAGTGCTTAGACTGCAAATATATAAAGACGTTCATGGGATGGTGGGTGTTGTTACAGAACTTGGACTGTAAATATCAACAGTCATTCATGGGGTGGTGGATGTGTGGATGTCATTACATTGCTTGGACTGTAAATATTAATAGACATTTATGGGGCGGTGGGTGTGTGGGTGTCATTACATGGCTTGGACTGTATATATGAACAGTTATTCATGGGGTGGTGGGTGTGAGGGTGTCATTACATTGCTTGGACTACAAATATCAATTGTCATTCGTGGGGTTGTGAGTGTGAGGATATCATTACATTGCTTAGACTGTATATATCAACAGTCATTCATGGGATGGTAAGTGTGTGGGTGTCATTACAGCGCTTGGACTGTTAATATCAACAGACATTCATGGGGTGTTGGGTGTGTTGGTGTCAATATATTGCTTGGATTGTAAATATCAACAGTCATTCATGGAGTGGAATGTGTGTGGGTGTCATTACCGTGCTTGGATTATAAATATCAACAGTCATTCATGGGTCGGTGGGTGAGTGGGTGTTATTACAGTGCTTGGACTGTACATATCAACAGTCATTCAAAGGGTGGTGGGTGTGTGGGTGTCATTATAGTGCTTGGAATGTAAATATCAACAGTCATTCATGGTATGGTAAGTGTGTTGGTGTCATTACAGAGCTTGGACTGTTAATATGAACAGCCATTCATGGGGTGGTGGGTGTGTGGGTGTCATGACATTGCTTGGACTATAAATATCAATGGTCATTGATGGGGTGGTGGATGTGTGGGTGTCATTACAATGCTAGGACTGTAAATATCAACAGTCATTCATGGAGCGGATAGTGTGTGAGGGTCATTACAGTGTTTGGACTGTAAATATAAACAGTCATTCATGGGGTGGTTGGTGTGTGGGTCTCATTACAGTGCATGGAATGTAAATATCAACAGTCATTAATGGGTTGGTGGGTGTGTGGGTGTCATTACAGTGCTTGGATTGTAAATATCAACAGTCATTTATAGGTTGGTTGGAGTGTGTGTCATTACAGTGCTTGGGCTGTAAATATCAACAGTCATTAATGGGGTGGTGGGTGTTTTTGTGTCATGACAGTGCTTGGACTGGTAATATATATCAACAGTCATTAATGGGGTGGTGTGTATGTAGGTGTCATTACAGTGCTTGGGCTGTAAATATTAACAGTCATTCATGGGGTGGTGGGTGTCATTACAGTGTTTTGACTGTAAATATCAACAGTCATTCATGGGGTGGTGAGTGTCATTACAGTGCTTGGACTGTATATATCAACAGTCATTCATGGGGTGGTGGGTGTGTGGGTGTCATTACATTGCTTGGACTATAACTATCAACAGTCATTCATGGGGTGGTGGGTGTGTTGGTGTTATTACAGTGTTTGGACAGTAAATATTAACAGTCATTCATGGGGTTGTAGGTGTGACGGTGATATTACAGTGCTTGGACTGTAAATATTAACAGTCAGTGATAGAGTGGTTGGTTTGTGGTTGTCATTACAGTGCTTGGACTGTAAGTATCAACAGTCATTCATGGGGTGGTGGGAGTCTTGGTGTCATTACAATGCTAGGACTGCAAATATCAACAGTCATTCATGGGGTGGTAGGTGTGTGGGTATCATAACAGTGACTAGACTGTAAATATCAGCAGTCATTCATGGGGTAGTGGGTGTCATTACAGTGCTTGGATTGTAAATATTAACAGTAATTTATTGGGTGGTGGGTTGGTGTGTGTTATTACAGTGCTTGGACTGTAAATATCAACAGTCATTCATAGGGAAGTGTGTGTGTGTGTGTTATTACAGAGCTTGGACCATAAATATCAAGAGTCATTCATGGGGTGGTGGACTGTAAATATCAACCATAATTAATGGAGTGGTGGGTGTCATTACAGAGCTTTGACTGTAAATATCAACAGTCATTCATGGGGTGGTAGATGTGTGGGTGTCAATACAGTGCTTAGACTGCAAATATATATAGACGTTCATGGGATGGTGGGTGTTGTTACAGAACTTGGACTGTAAATATCAACAGTAATTCATTTGGTGGTGGATGTGTGGATGTCATTACATTGCTTGGACTGTAAATATTAATAGACATTTATGGGGTAGAGGGTGTGTGGGTGTCATTACATGGCTTGGACTCTATATATCAACAGTTATTCATGGGGTGGTGGGTGTGAGGGTGTCATTACAGTGCTTGGACTACAAATATCAATTGCCATTCGTGGGGTTGTGGGTGTGAGGATATCATTACAGTGCTTAGACTGTATATATCAACAGTCATTAATGGGATGGTAAGAGTGTGAGTGTCATTACAGCGCTTGGACTGTTAATATCAACAGACATTCATGGGGTGGTGGATGTGAGGGTGTCATTACAGTGCTTGGACTACAAATATCAATAGTCATTCGTAGGGTTGTGGGTGTGAGGATATCATTACAGTGCTTGGACTGTAAATATCAATTGTCATTCATGAGGTGTGTCGGTGACATTACAGTTCTTTTACTATAAATATCAACAGTCATTCATGGGTTGGTGGGTGGGTGTTTCATTACAGTGCTTGGACTGTAAATGTCAACAGTCATTCATGGGGTGATGGGTTTTTGTGTCATTACAGTGCTTGGACTGTAATATATATCAATAGTTATTCATGGGGTGGTGGGTGTGTAGGTGTTATTACAGTGCTTGGACTGTAACTATCAAAAGTCATTAAAGGGGTGGTGGGTGTGTAAGTGTTATTACATTGTTTGGACTGTAAATATCAACAGTCATTTATGGGGTGGTGAATCTGTGGGTGTCAATACAGTGCTTGGACAGCAAATATTAACAGTCATTTATGAGGTTGTGGGTGTGCGGGTGTCATTACAGTGATTGGACTGTAAATATCAACAGTCATTCATGGAGTATTGGGTGTGTGAGTGTCATTTCAGAGCTTGGACTGTAAATATCAACAGTCATTCATGGGGTGGGGGGTTTATGGGTGTCATTACTGTGATTGGACTGTTAATATCAACAGTTATTCATGAGGTGGTGGGTGTCCGGGTGTCATGACATTGCTTGGACTGTAAATATCAAGTCATTCATTGGGTGGTTTGTTTGTGGGTTTTATTACAGTGCTAGGACTGTAAAAATTAACTCATTCATAGCGTGATTGGTATGTGGGTGTCATTACAGTGCTTGGACTGTAAGTATTAACAGTCATTCATTGGGTGGTATGTGTCATTACAGTGCTTGGACTGTAAATACTAACAGTCATTCATGGGGTTATGGGTATGTGGGTGTCATTACAGTGATTGGACTGTAAATATCAACAGTCATTCATGGGGTGGCTGGTGTGTGGGTGTCATTACAGTGCTGGGTCTGTATATATCAACAGTCATTCATTTAATGGTGGGTGTGTGGGTGTCATTACAGTTCTTGGACTGTAAATATCAACCATCATTCATGGGGTGGTGGTTGTGTGGGTGTCATTACAGTGCTTGGACTGTTAATATCAACAGACATTTATGGGGCGGTGGGTGTGTGGGTGTCTTTACAATGCTTGGACTGTAAATATTAACAGTCATTCATTAAGTGGTGGGTGTGTGGGAGTCATTACAATGCTTCGACTATAAATATCAATTGTCATTAATGGGGTGTTGGGTGTGTGGGTGTCATTACAGTGCTTGGAGTGTAAATATTAACAGTCATTCATGAAGTGGATGGTGTGTGAGTGTCATTACAGTGTTTGGACTGTAAATATCAATAGTCATTTATGGGGTGGTTGGTGTGTAGGTCTCATTACAGTGCTTGGAATGTAAATATCAACAGTCATTCATGGGGTGGATGGTGTGTGAGTGTTATTACAGTGCTTAGACTGTAAATATCACCAGTTATTCATGAGGTGGTCAGTGTGTGGGTGTCAATACAGTGCTTAGATTGTAAATATCAACAGTTATTCATGGGGTTGTCAGTGTGTGGGTGTTAATACAGTGCTCGGACTGTAAATATCAACTGTCATTCATGGTGTGTATTGGTGGTATTACAGAGCATGGACTCTAAATATCAACAGTCATTCATAGGTTGGTGTGTGTGTGTGTCATTACAGTGCCTGGACTGTAAATATCAACAGTCATTCATGGGGTGGTGGGTGTGTAGGTGTAATTACAGATCTTGGACCGTAAATATCAAGTCATTAATAGGGTATTGGATGTATGCGTGTCAGTACTGTGCTTGGACTTTTAATATCAACAGTCATTCATGGGGTGGTGGGTGTGTGGGTGTCATGACATTGCTTGGACTGTTAATATCAACAGTCATTTATCGGGTGGTGGGTGTGTGGGTTTCATTACTGTGGTAGGAATGTAAATATCAAAAGTTATTCATGGCTTGATTGGTGTGTGGGTGTCATTAAAACGCTTTAACTGTCAGTATCAACAGTCATTCATGGGGTGGTGGGTGTGTAGATGTCATGACATTGATTGGACTGTAAATATCAACAGTCATTCATGGGGTAGTGGATGTATGCGAGTCAGTACTGTGCTTGGACTGTAAATATCAAGCCATTCATGGGGTGGTGGGTGTGTGGATGTCATTACAGTGCTTGGACAGTAAATATCAACAGTCATTCAAAGGGTGGTGGGTGTGTGGGTGTCATTACCGAGCTTGGACTGTAAATATCAACAGTCATTCATTAGATGGTAAGTGTGTGGGTGTCATTACAGTGCTTGGACTGTTAATATCAACAGACATTCATGGGGTGGTGGGTGTGTGGGTGTCAATACAGTGCTTGGATTGTAAATATCAACGGTCATTAATGAAATGGGAGGTGTGTGGGTGTCTTTACAGTGCTTGGATTATAAATACCAACAATCATTCATGGAGTGGTGGGTGAGTGGGTGTCATTTCAGTGCTTGGACTGTATATATCAACTGTCATTAATGGTGTGTGTGGGTGCTATTACAGAGTTTAAAGTGTAAATATCAACAGTCATTCACAGGTTGGTGGGAGTGTGTGTCATTACAGTGCTTAGACTGAAAATATCAAGTTATTAATAAGGTGGTGGGTGTCATTACAGTGCTTACACTGTAAATATCAACAGTCATTCATAGGGTGGTGGGTGTGTGTGTGTCATTACAGTGCTTGGACTGTAAATATCAACAGTCATTCATGAGGTGGTGGGTGTGTGGGTAATATTACAGTGTTTGGACTGTATATTAACCATCATTCATAGAATTGTGGTTGCGTGGGTGTCATTACAATGCTTGGACTGTAAATATAAATAGTCATTCATGGGGTGGTTAGTTGTTGTTGTCATTACAGTGCTTGAATTGTAAATATCAACAGTCATTCATTGGGTGGTAGGTGTGTGAGTGTCATTATAGTGCTTGGACTGTAAATATCAACTGTCATTCATGGGGTGTTTTGGTGAAATTACAGTGCTTGTACTGTAAATATCAACAGTCATTCATGTTTTGGTGGGTGTGTGTGTCATTACAGTGCTTGGACTGTAAATATCAACAGTCATTCATGGGGTGGTGGGTGTTTGTGTGTCATTACAGTGCTTGGACTGTTAATATATATCTACAGTTATTCATTGGGTGGTGGGTGTGTAGGTGTCATTACAGTGCTTAAACTGTAAATATCAACTGTCATTCATGGGGTTGTGAGTGTCATTACAGTGCTCGGACTGTATATATCAACAGTCATTTATCGGGTGGTGGGTGTGTGGGTGTCATTACAGTGTTTGGACTGTAAACATCAACCATCTTTTATGGGGTAGTGGGTGTTTGGGTATCATTATAGTTCATAGACTGTAAATACCAACAGTCATTTATGGGATGATGGGTGTGTGTGTCATTATAGCGCTTGAACTTTAAAATATCAACAGTCATTCATAAGATGGTGATTGTTATTACAGTGCTTTGACTGTAAATATCAACAGACATTCATGGGGTGGTGGGTGTGTGGGTGTCAATACAGTGCTTGGATTGTAAATATCAACAGTCATTCATGGAGTGGTAGGTGTGTGGGTGTCATTACAGTGCTTGGATTATAAATATCAACAGTCATTCATGGGGTGGTGGGTGAGTCGGTGTCATTACAGTGCTTGGACTGTATATATCAACTGTCATTTATGGTGTGTGTGGGTGCTATTGCAGAGGTTAAAGTGTAAATATCAACAGTCAATCATCGGTTGGTGGGAGTGTGTGTCATTACAGTGCTTGGACTGTAAATATCAACAGTCATAATGGGGTGTGGGGTGTCATTACAGTGCTTGGACTGTAAATATCAACAGTCTTTCCTGAGGTGGTGGGTGTTTGGGTGATATTACAGTGTTTGGACTTTAAATATTAACCATCATTCCTGGGGTTGTGGTTGTGTGGGTGTCATTACAGTGCTTGGACTGTAAATATCAACAGTCATTCATGGGTTGGTTGGTGTGTGGGTGTCATTACATTGCTTGGACTGTAAATAAAAACAGTCATTAATGGGGTGGTTGGTTGTTGGTGTAATTACAGTGCTTGAATTGTATATATCAACAGTCATTCATTAGGTGGTAGGTGTGTGGGTATCATTACAGTGCTTGTACTGTAAATATCAACTGTCATTCATGGGGTGTGTCAGTGACATTACATTGCTTGTACACTAAATATCAACAGTCATTCATGGGCTTGTGGGTGTGTGTGTCATTACAGTGCTTGGACTGTAAATATCAACTGTCATTCATGGATTGCGTCGGTAAAATTACAGTGCTTGTATTGTAAATATCAACAGTCATTCATGGGTTGTTGGGTGTGTGTGTCATTACTGTGCTTGGACTGTAAATATCAAATGTCATTTATGGGGTGTGTGGGTGCTATTACAGAGTTTAAAGTGTAAATATCAACAGTCATTCATCGGTTGGTGGGAGTGTGTGTCATTACAGTGCTTGGACTGAAAATATCAACAGTCATTCAAAAGGGTAGTTGGTGTGTAGGTGTAATTACAGTGCAAGGACTGTAAATATCAAGTCATTCATGGGGTGGTGGGTGTCATTACAGTGCTTTGAGTGTAAATATCAACAGTCATTCATGGGGTGATGGATGTGTGGGTGTCATTACAGTGCTTGGACTGTAAATATCAACAGTCATAATGGGGTGGTGGGTGTCATTACAGTGCTTAGACTGTAAATATTAACAGTCATTTATAGGGTGGTGGGTGTGTGAGTGTGTCATTACAGTGCTTGGACTGTAAATATCAACAGTCATTAATGGGTTGTTGGGTGTGTGTATCATTACAGTGCTTGGACTGTAAATATCAACAGTCATTCATGGGGTGGTGGGTCTTTGTGTGTCATTACAGTGCTTGGACTGTTAATATATATCAACAGTCATTCATGGGGTGGTGGGTGTGTAGGTGTCATTACAATGCTTAAACTGTAAATATCAATTGTCATTTATTAGGTGGTGGGTGTCATTACAGGACTTAGACTGTAAATATCAACAGTCATTCATGGGGTGGTGAGTGTCATTACAGGGGGTGGTGGGTGTGTTGGTGTCAATGCATTGCTTGGACTGTAACTATTAACAGTCATTCATGGGGTGGTGGGTGTGTGGGTGTCATTACAGTGTTTGGACTGTAAATATTAACAGTCTTTCATGAGGTGGTGGGTGTGTGGGTGATATTACAGTGTTTGGACTGTAAATATTAACAGTCAGTCATGGGGTGGTGGGTGTGTGGGTGATATTACAGTGTTTGAACTGTAAATATCAACAGTTATTCATGGGGTGGTGGGTGTTTGTGTGTCATTACAGTGCTTGGACTGTTAATATATATCAACAGTCATTCCTGGGGTGGTTGGTGTGTGGGTGTCATTACAGTGTTTGGACTTTAAATATTAACAGTCATTCATGGGGTGGTGGGTGTGTGGGTGATATTACAGTGTTTGGACTGTAAATATCAACAGTCAGTCATGGAGTGGTGGGTGTGTGGGTGTCATTACAGTGTTTGGACTGTAAGTATCAACAGTCATTCAAGGGGTGGTTGGAGTGTTGGTGTCATTACAGCGCTAGGACTGTAAATATCAATAGTCATTCAAGGGGTGGTGGGTGTGTGGGTGTCATTACAGTGCTTGGATTGTAAATATTACCAGTCATTCATGGGAAGGTAGACTGTAAATATCAACCATCATTAATGAGGTGGTGAGTGTCATTACAGTGCTTTGATTGTAAATATCAACAGTCATTCAAGAGGTGGTGGATGTATTGGTGTAAATACAGTGTTTGGAGTGCAAATATCAACAGTCATTAATGTGGTGGTGGGTGTCATTACAGTACCTGGACTGTAAATATCAACAGTCATTCATGGAGTGGTGGATGTGTGGGTGTCATTACAGTGATTGTACTGTATATATCAACAGGCATTCATGGGGTGGTGGGTGTGAGGGTGTCATTACAGTGCTTGGTCTACAAATATCAATAGTCATTCATAGGGTGGTGGGTGTGATGATGTCATCACAGTGCTTGGACTGTAAATATCAACTGTCATTCATAGGGTGTCGGCGATATTACATTGCTTGTACTGTATATATCAACATTCATTCATGGGGTGGTGGGTGTGTTGGTGTCATTACATTGCTTGGACTGTAACTATCAACAGTCATTCATGGGATGGTTGGTGTGTGGGTGTCATTACAGTGTTTGGACGGTAAATATCAACAGACATTAATGGGGTGGTTCGTGTGTGGGTGTCATTACAAAACTTGGACTGTAAATATCAACAGTCATTGATGGGGTGGTGGGTGTGTGGGTGTTATTACAGTGCTTGGACTGTAAATATTAACAGTCATTTATGAGGTGGTGGATGTGTGTGTGTTATTGCAGTACTTGAACTGTAAATATCAACAGTCAATTATTTAGTGGTGGATGTGTTTGTGTCATTACAGTGCTTGGACAGCAAATATAAACAGTCATTCATGGGGTGGTGGGTGTGCAGGTGTCATTACAGTGCTTGGACTGTTTATATTAACAGTCATTTATTTGATGGTGTGTGTGAGGGTGTCATTACAGTGCATGGACTACAAATATCAATAGTCATTCATAGGGTGGCAGGTGTAAGGATGTCATTACAGTGCTTGGACTGTAAATATCAACTGTCATTAATGTGGTGTGTCAGTGACATTAGAGTGCTGGTAGTGTAAATATCATCAGTCATTTATGGGTTGGTGGGTGTGGGTGTCATTACAGTGCTTGGACTGTAAATATCAACAGTCATTCATTGGGTGGTAGGTGTTTGTGTGTCATTACAGTGCTTCGACTGTTAATATATATCAACAGTCATTTATGGGGTGGTGGTCGTGTAGGATTCATTACAGTGCTTGGACTGTAAATATCAACCATCATTCATGGGGTGGTGGGTGTCAATACAGTGCTTTGACTGTAAATATCAACAGTCATTTATGGTGTAGTGGGTGTCATTACAGTGCTTGGACTGTATATATCAATAGACATTCATGGGGTGGTGCATGTGTGGGTGTCGTTACAATGCTTGGACTGTAAATATCAACAGTCATTGATGGGGTGGGGGTGTTTGTGTGTCATTACAGTGCTTGGACTGTTAATATATATCAACAGTCATTTATAGGGTCGTGGGTGTGTAGGATTCACTACAGTGCTTGGACTGTAAATATCAACTATCATTCATGGGGTGGTGGGTGTCAATACAGTGCTTTGACTGTATATATCAACAGTTATTTATGGTGTTGTGGGTGTCATTACAGTGCTTGGACTGTATATATCAACAGACATTCATGGGGTGGTGCATGTGTGGATGTCATTTTTTATGCTTGGACTGTAAATATCAACAGTCATTGATGGGGTGGTGGGTGTGTGGGTGTGATTACAGTGCTTGGACAGCAAATATCAACAGTCATTCATGGGGTGGTGGGTGTGTGGGTGTCATTACACTGCTTGGACTGTAAATATCAACAGTCAGTCATGGAGTGGTGGGTGTGTGTGGGTCATTACAGTGCTTGGACTGTAGATATCAACAGTCATTCATGGGGTGGTGGGTGTGTGTATGTTATGACAGTGCTTGGAATGTAAATATCAACAGTCATTTAAATGGTGGTGGATGTGTGGGTGTCATTCAGTGCTTGGACAGCAAATATCAACAGTCATTCATGGGGTGGTGGGTGTGTGGGTGTCATTACACTGCTTGGACTGTAAATATCAGCAGTCAGTCATGGAGTGGTGGGTGTGTGGGGGTCATTACAGTTCTTGGACTGTAAGTATCAACAGTCATTCATGGGGTGGTGGGAGTGTTGGTGTCATTACAGTGCAAGGACTGTAAATATCAATAGTCATTAATGGGGTGGTGGGTGTGTAGGTGTCATTACAGTGCTTGGACTGTAAATATCAACCATCATTTATGGGGTGGTGGGTGTGATTACAGTGCTTTACTGTAAATATCAACAGTCATTTATGGGTTGGTGGGTGTGTGTGTCATTACAGTGCTTGAACTGTAAATATGATCAGTCATTCATGGGGTGGTGGGTGTGTGTGTTTCATTACAGTGCTTGGACTTTTAATATATATCAAGATCATTCATGGGGTGTTGGGTGTGTAGGTGTCATTACAGTGGTTGGACTGTAAATATCAACTATCATTTATGGGGTGGTGGGTGTCATTACTGTGGTTTAACTGCAAATATCAACAGTCATTCATGGGGTGGTGGATGTGTGTGTGTTATTACAGTACTTGGACTGTAAATATCAACAGTCAATTATATAGTGGTGGATGTGTTTGTGTCATTACAGTGCTTGGGCAGCAAATATCAACAGTCATTCATGGGGTGGTGGGTGTGTAGGTGTCATTACAGTGCTTGGACTACAAATATCAATAGTCATTCATAGGGTGGCAGGTGTGAGGATGTCATTACAGTGCTTGGACTGTAAATATCAACTGTCATTCATGTGGTGTGTCAGGGACATTAGAGTGCTTGTACTGTAAATATCATCAGTCATTTATGGGTTGGTGGGTGTGGGTGTCATTACAGTGCTTGGACTGTAAATATCAACAGTCATTCATTGGGTGGTGGGTGTTTGTGTGTCATTACAGTGCTTGGCCTGTTAATATATATCAACAGTCATTTATGGGGTGGTAGGTGTGTAGGATTCATTACAGTGCTTGGACTGTAAATATCAACGATCATTCATAGGGTAGTGGTAGTCAATACAGTGCTTTGACTGTAAATATCAACAGTCATTTATGGTGTGGTGGGTGTCATTACAGTGCTTGGACTGTATACATCAACAGACATTTATGGGGTGGTGCATGTGTAGGTGTCATTACAATGCTTGGACTGTAAATATCAACAGTCATTAATGGGGTGGTGGGTGTGTGGGTGTGATTACAGTGCTTGGACTGTAAATATCAACAGTCATTCATGGGGTGGTGTGTTTGAGGGATTTATTACAGTGCTTGGACTGTAAATATCAACAGTCATTCATGGGGTGGTGGGTGTGTGTATGTTATTACAGTGCTTGGAATGTAAATATCAACAGTCATTTATGGGGTGGTGGATGTGTGGGTGTCATTACAGTGCTTAGACAGCAAATATCAACAGTTATTCATGGGGTGGTGGGTGTGTGGGTGTCATTACACTGCTTGGACTGTAAATATCAACAGTCAGTCATGGAGTGGTGGGTGTGTGGGGGTCATTACAGTGCTTTTACTGTAAGTATCAACAGTCAATCATGGGGTGGTTGGAGTGTTGGTGTCATTACAGTGCAAGGACTGTAAATATTAACAGTCATTGATAGGGTGGTGGGTGTGTAGGTGTCATTACAGTGCTTGGACTGCAAATATCAACCGTCAGTTATGAGGTGGTGGGTGTGATTACAGTGCTTTGACTGTAAATATCAACAGTCATTTATGTGTTGGTGGGTGTGTGTGTCCTTACAATGCTTGGACTTTAAATATCATCAGTCATTCATGGGGTGGTGGGTGTGTGTGTTTCATTACAGTGCTTGGACTGTTAATATATATCAAGATCATTCATGGGGTGGTGGGTGTGTAGGTGTCATTACAGTGCTTGGATTGTAAATATCAACCGACATTTATGGGGTGTTGGGTGTCATTACCGTGCTTTAACTGTAAATATCAATACTCATTCATGGGTTGGTAGGTGTGTGTGTCATTACAGTGCTTGGACTGTAAATATCAACATTAATTCATGGGGTGGTGGGTGTGTGTGTGTGTTATTACAGTGCTTGGACTGCAAATATCAACAGTCATTTATGGAGTGGTGGACTGTAAATATCAACTGTCATTAATGGGTTGGTGGGTGTCATTACAGTGATTTGACTGTAAATATCAACAGTCATTCATGGGGTGGTGGATGTGTGGGTGTCATTACAGTGCTTGAACTACATATATCAACAGTCATTTATGGGGTGGTGGGTGTCATTACAGTGCTTGGACTGTAAATATCAACAGTCATTCATGGGGTTGTGGATGTGTGGGTGTCATTACAGTACTTGGACTTTAAATATTAACAGACATTTATGGGGTGGTGGGTGTGTGTGTCATTACAATGCTTGGACAGTAAATATCAACAGTCATTGATGGGGTGGTGGGTGCGTGGGTGTCATTGCAGTGCTTGGACTGTATTTATCAACAGTCATTTATGGGGTGGTGGGTGTAAGGGAGTCATTACAATGCTTGGACAACAAATATCAATAGTCATTAATAGGGTGGTGGGTGTGAGGGTGTCATTA
The DNA here is from genome assembly GCA_033782935.1 of Petrolisthes cinctipes. NCBI lineage: Eukaryota > Metazoa > Arthropoda > Malacostraca > Decapoda > Porcellanidae > Petrolisthes > Petrolisthes cinctipes. The sequence goes on from JAWQEG010000068.1 coordinate 1,317,525, forward strand.
CAATGCTTGGACTGTAAATATCAACAGTCAATCATGGGGTGGTGGGTGTCATTAAAGTGCTTGGACTGTAAATATCAACAGTCATTCATTGTGTGGAGGATGTGTGGGTGTCATTACAGTGCTTGAACTACATATATCAACAGTCATTTATGGGGTGGTGGGTGTCATTACAGTGCTTGGACTGTAAATATCAACAGTCATTCATGGGGTTGTGGATGTGTGGGGGTCATTACAGTGCTTGGACTTTAAATATTAACAGACATTTATGGGGTGGTGGGTGTGTGTGTCATTACAATGCTTGGACTGTATTTATCAACAGTCATTTATGGGGTGGTGGGTGTAAGGGAGTCATTACAATGCTTGGACAACAAATATCAATAGTCATTCATAGGGTGGTGGGTGTGAGGGTGTCATTACAATGCTTGGACTGTAAATATCAACAGTCATTCATGGGATGGTGGGTGTCATTAAAGTGCTTGGACTGTAAATATCAACAGTCATTCATTGTTTGGTGGGTGTGTGGGTGTCATTACAGTGCTTGGACTATAAACATCAACAGTCATTTATGGGGTGGTGCGTGTGTTGGTGTCATTACAGTGCTTGGACGGTAAATATCAACAGTCATTCATGGGGTGGGGGTTGTGGGTGTCATTACAGTGCTAGGACTTTAAATATCAACAGTCATTCATGGAGTGGTCAGTGTGTGGATGTCATTACAGTGCTTGGACTGTAAATATCAACAGTCTTTCATGGGGTGGTGGGTGTGTGTTTCATTACAGTGCTTGAACTGTTAATATATATATCAACAGTCATACATTGGGTGGTGGGTGTGTAGGTGTCATTACACTGCTTGGACTGTAAATATCAACCATCATTCATGGGGTGGTGGGTGTAATTACAGTGCTTTGACTGTAAATATCAACAGTCTTTTATGGGGTGGTGGGTGTGTGGGCGTCATTACAGTGCTTGGACTGTAACTATCAACAGTCATTCATGGGGTTGTGGGTGTGTGGGTTTTTATTACAATGTTTGGAGTGTAAATATCAACAGTCATTCATAGGGTGGTGGGTGTGAGGGTGTCATTACTGTGAATGGACTATAAATATCAATAGTAATTCATAGGGTGGTGTGTCTCAGGGTGTCATTACAGTGCATGGACTGTAAATATTGTAAATATCAACAGTCAGTTGTGAAATGGTGGGTGTGTAGGTGTCATTACAGTGCTTGGACTGTAAATATCAACATCCATTTATGGGGTGGTGTGTGTCATTACAGTGCTTAAACTGTAACTATCAACAGTCATTCATGGGGGGTGGATATGTGGGTGTCATTACAGTGCTTGGACAACAAATATCAACAGTCAATCATGGGGTGGTTGGTGTGTGGGTGTCATTACAGTGCTTGAACTGTAAATATCAACATTCAGTCATGGGGTGGTTGGTGTGTGTGTGTCATTACAGTGATTTGAGTGTAAGTATCAACAGTTATTCTTGGGGTGTTGGGAGTGTGGGCGTCATTACAGAGATTGGACTGTACATATCAACAGTCATTCATGGGGTGGTGGGTGTGTGTGTGTGTTTTTTTTTACAGTGCATGGACCGTAAATATTAACTGTCATTCAGGGGGTGGTGGATGGTAAATATAAACTGTCATTAATGGGGTGGTGGGTGTCATTACATTGCTTTGACTGTAAATATTAACAGTCATTCATTGGGTAGTGGATGTGTGGGTGTCATTACAGAACTTGGACTGCAAATATCAACAGTCATTTATGAGGTGGTGGGTGTCATTACAGTGCTTTGACTGTAAATATCAACAGTCATTCATGGGGTTGTGGATGTGTGGGTGTCATTAAAGTGCTTGGACTGTAAATATTAACAGACATTCATGGGGTGGTGGATGTGTGTGTGTCATTACAATGCTTGGACTGTAAATATCAACAGTCATTGATGATGTGGTGGGTGTTTGGGTGTCATTACAGTGCTTGGACTGTATAAATCATAAGTCATTCATGGGGTGGTGGGTGTGAGGGTGTTATTACAGTGCTTGAACTGTAAATATCAAATGTCATTAATTGGGTAGTGTGTGTTAGGGTGTTATTACAGTGCTTGGACTGTGAATTTAAACAGTCATTCATGGGATGGTGGATGTGTGTGTGTTATTACAGTGCTTGGACTGTAAATATCAACAGTCATTCATGGGGTGGTTGGTGTGTTAGTATCATTACAGTGCTAGGACTGTAAATATCAACAGTCATTCATGGGGTGGTGCATGTGAGGGTGTCATTACAGTGCTTGGATTGTAAATATCAACAGTCATTCATGAGGTGGTGGATGTGTGTGTGTTATTACAGTGCTTGGACTGTAAATATCAACAGTCATTCAAGGGGGTGGTGGATGTGTGGGTGTCATTACAGTGCTTGGACTGTAAATATTTACTGACATTAATGGGGTGGTGGATGTGTGTGTGTCATTTCAATGCTTGGACTGTAAATATCAACAGTCACTGATGATGTGGTGGGTGTGTGGGTGTCATTACAGTGCTTGGACTGTATATATCATAAGTCATTCATGGGGTGGTGGGTGTGCGGGTGTTATTATAGTGCTTGGACTGTAAATATCAACAGTCATTAATGGGGTAGTGAGTGTGAGGGTGTCATTACAGTGCTTGGACTGTGAATATCAACAGTCATTCGTGGGATGGTGGATGTGTGTGTGTTATTACTGTGCTTGGACTGTAAATATCAACAGTCATTCATGGGGTGGTTGGTGTGTTGGTATCTTTACAGTGCTAGGACTGTAAATATCAACAGTCATTCATGGGGTGGTGGGTGTGTGGGTGTCATTACAGTGCTTGGACTGAATATATCAATAGTTATTCATGGGGTGGTAGGTGTGAGTGTGTTATTACAGTGCTTGGACTGTAAATATCAACAGTCATTCATGGGGTGGTGCATGTGAGGGTGTCACTACAGTGCTTGGACTGTAAATATCAACAGTCATTCATGGGGTGGTGGATGTGTGTGTGTTATTACAGTGCTTGGAATGTAAATATCAACAGTCATTCATGGGGTGGTGGGTGTGTGGGTGTCATTACAGTGCTTGGACAGCAAATATCAACAGTCATTCATGGGGTGGTGGGTGTGTGGGTGTCATTACAGTGCTTGGACTGTAAATATCAACAGTCAGTCATGGAGTGGTTAGTGTGTGTTATTACAGTGCTTGGACTGTAAGTATCAACAGTCATTCATGGGGTGGGGTTTGGAGTGTTGGTGTCATTACAGTGCTAGGACTGTAAATATCAACAGTCATTCATGGGGTGGTGGGTGTGTGGGTGTCATTACAGTGCTTAGACTGTAAATATCAACAGTCATTCATAGGGTGGTTGGAGTCATTACAGTGCTTGGATTGTAAATATCAACAGTCATTCATGGGTTGGTGGGTGTGTGTGTTATTACAGTGCTTGGACTGTAAATATCAACCATCATTAATGGGGTGTTGGGTGTCATTACAGTGCTTTGACTATAAATATCAACAGTCATTCATTGGGTGGTGGATGTGTGGGTTTCATTACAGTGCTTGGACTGCATATATCAACAGTTATTAATGGTGTGGTGGTTGTGAGGGTGTCATTACAGTGCTTGAACAACAAATATCAACAGTCATTCATGGGGTGGTTGGTGTGTTGGTATCATTACAGTGCTAGGACTGTAAATATCAACAGTCATTCATGGGGTGGTGGGTGTGTGGGTGTTATTACAGTGCTTGGACTGAATATATCTATAGTTATTCATGGGGTGGTAGGTGTGAGTGTGTTATTACAGTGCTTGGACTGTAAATATCTACAGTCATTCATGGGGTGGTGCATGTGAGGGTGTCATTACAGTGCTTGGACTGTAAATATCAACAGTCATTCATGGGGTGGTGGATGTGTGTGTGTTATTACAGTGCTTGAACTGTAAATATCAACAGTCATTCATGGGGTGGTGGGTGTGTGGGTGTCATTACAGTGCTTGGACAGCAAATATCAACAGTCATTCATGGGGTGGTGGGTGTGTGTGTTATTACAGTGCTTGGACTGTAATTATCAACAGTCATTCAAGGGTTGTGGGGTGTGTGTGTATCATTACAGTGCTTGGACTGTTAATATATATCAACAGTCATTCATGGGGTGGGGGGTATGTAGGTGTTATGACCGTGCTTGGAACGTAATAAAAACTATTATTTATGGGGTGGTGGGTGTCATTACCGTGCTTTAACTGTAAATATCAACAGTCATTCATGGGGTGGTGCATGTGTGGGTGTCATTACAGTGCTTGGACTGTAAATATCAACAGTCATTCATGGGGTGGTGGGTGTGTGTGTGTTATTACACTTCATTGACTGTAAATATCAACAGTCATTCATGGAGTGGTGGACTGTAAATATCAACCATCATTAATGGGGTGTTGGGTGTCATTACAGTGCTTTGACTATAAATATCAACAGTCATTCATGGGGTGGTGGATGTGTGGGTGTCATTACAGTGCTTGGACTGCATATATCAACAATTATTCATGGGGTGGTGGTTGTGAGGGTGTCATTACAGTGCTTGAACAACAAATATCAATAGCCATTCATAGGGTGGTGGGTGTGAAGGTGTTATTACAATGCTTGGACTGTGAATATCAACAGTCATTCATGGGGTGGTTGGTGTGTTGGTATCTTTACAGTGCTAGGACTGTAAATATCAACAGTCATTCATGGGGTGGTGGGTGTGTGGGTGTCATTACAGTGCTTGGACTGAATATATCAATAGTCATTCATGGGGTGGTAGGTGTGAGTGTGTTATTACAGTGCTTGGACTGTAAATATCAACAGTCATTCATGGGGTGGTGCATGTGAGGGTGTCATTACAGTGCTTGGACTGTAAATATCAACAGTCATTCATGGGGTGGTGGATGTGTGTGTGTTATTACAGTGCTTGGAATGTAAATATCAACAGTCATTCATGGGGTGGTGGGTGTGTGGGTGTCATTACAGTGCTTGGACAGCAAATATCAACAGTCATTCATGGGGTGGTGGGTGTGTGGGTGTCATTACAGTGCTTGGACTGTAAATATCAACAGTCAGTCATGGAGTGGTTAGTGTGTGTTATTACAGTGCTTGGACTGTAAGTATCAACAGTCATTCATGGGGTGGGGTTTGGAGTGTTGGTGTCATTACAGTGCTAGGACTGTAAATATCAACAGTCATTCATGGGGTGGTGGGTGTGTGGGTGTCATTACAGTGCTTAGACTGTAAATATCAACAGTCATTCATAGGGTGGTTGGAGTCATTACAGTGCTTGGATTGTAAATATCAACAGTCATTCATGGGTTGGTGGGTGTGTGTGTTATTACAGTGCTTGGACTGTAAATATCAACCATCATTAATGGGGTGTTGGGTGTCATTACAGTGCTTTGACTATAAATATCAACAGTCATTCATTGGGTGGTGGATGTGTGGGTTTCATTACAGTGCTTGGACTGCATATATCAACAGTTATTAATGGTGTGGTGGTTGTGAGGGTGTCATTACAGTGCTTGAACAACAAATATCAACAGTCATTCATGGGGTGGTTGGTGTGTTGGTATCATTACAGTGCTAGGACTGTAAATATCAACAGTCATTCATGGGGTGGTGGGTGTGTGGGTGTTATTACAGTGCTTGGACTGAATATATCTATAGTCATTCATGGGGTGGTAGGTGTGAGTGTGTTATTACAGTGCTTGGACTGTAAATATCTACAGTCATTCATGGGGTGGTGCATGTGAGGGTGTCATTACAGTGCTTGGACTGTAAGTATCAACAGTCATTCATGGGGTGGTGAGAGTGTTTATGTCATTACAGTGCTAGGACTGTAAATATCAACAGTCATTCATGGGGTGGTGGGTGTCATTACAGTGCTTGGATTGTAAATATCAACAGTCATTCATGGGTTGGTGTGTGTGTGTGTTATTACAGTTCTTGGACTGTAAATATCAACAGTCATTCATGGGCTGGTGGGTGTGTAGGTGTCATTACAGTGCTTGGACTGTTAATATGTACTGTCATTTATGGGGTGGTGGGTGTCATTACCGTGCTTTGACTGTAAATATCAACAGTCATTCATGGGTTGGTAGGTGTGTGTGTCATTACAGTGCTTCGACTGTAAATATCAACAGTCATTCATGGGATGGTGGGTGTGTGTGTGTTATTACAATGCTTGGACCGTAAATATCAACAGTCATTCATTGGGTGGTGGACTGTAAATATCAACCATCATTAATGGGGTTGGTGGGTGTCATTACAGTGCTTTGACTGTATTTATCAACAGTCATTCATTGGGTGGTGGGTGTGAGGGAGTCATTACAGTGCTTGGACAACAAATATCAATAGTCATTCATAGGGTGGTGGGTGTGAGGGTGTCATTACAATGCTTCGACTGTAAATATCAACAGTCATTCATGGGGTGGTGGGTGTCATTACCATGCTTGGACTGTAAATATCAACAGTCATTCATTGGGTGGTGGGTTTGTGGGTGTCATTACAGTGCTTGGATTGTAAACATCAACAGTCATTCATGGGGTGGTGGGTGTGTGGGTTTTATTACAGTGCTTGGACTGTAAGTATCAACAGTCATTCATGGGGTGGTGGGAGTGTTGGTGTCATTACAGTGCTAGGACTGTAAATATCAACAGTCATTCATGCGGTGGTGGGTGTGTGGGTGTCATTACAGTGGCTAGACTGTAAATATCTACAGTCATTCTTGGGGTGGTGGGTGTCATTACAGTGCTTTGATTGTAAATATCAACAGTCATTCATGGGTTGGTGAGTGTGTGTGTGTTATTACAGTGCTTAGACTGTAAATATCAACAGTCATTCATGGGGTGGTGGGAGTGTTGGTGTCATTACAGTGCTAGGACTGTAAATATCAACAGTCATTTATGCGGTAGTGGGTGTGTGGGTGTCATTACAGTGCCTAGACTGTAAATATATACAGTCATTCATGTGGTGGTGGGTGTCATTACAGTGCTTTGATTGTAAATATCAACAGTCATTCATAAGTTGGTGTGTGTGTGTGTTATTACAGTGCTTGGACTGTAAATATCAACAGTCATTCATGAGGTGGTGGTTGTGAAGGTGTCATTACAGTGCTTGGACTGTAAATATCAACCGTCATTTATAGGGTGGTGGGTGTCATTACCGTGCTTTGACTGTAAATATCAACAGTCATTTATGGGTTGGTGGGTATATGTGTCATTACAGTGCTTGGACCGTAAATATCAACAGTCATTCATGGAATGGTGGACTGTAAATATCAACCATCATTAATGGAGTGGTGGGTGTCATTACAGTGCTTTGACTGAATTTATCAACAGTCATTCATAGGGTGGTGGGTGTGAGGGAATCATTACAGTGCTTGGACAACAAATATCAATTGTCATTCATAGGGTGGTGGGTGTGAGGGTGTCATTACAATGCTTGGAGTGTAAATATCAACAGTCATTCATGGGGTGGTGGGTGTGAGGGTGTCATTACAGTGCTTCGACTATAAATATTAATAGTCATTTATAGGGTGGTGGGTCTGAGTGTGTCATAACAGTGCTTGGATTGTAAATATCAACAGTCATACATGGAGTGATGGGTGTGTAGGTATCATTACAGTGATTTGACTGTAAATATCAACATCCATTTATGGGGTGGTGGGTGTCATTACAGTGCTTGGACTGTAAATATCAACAGTCATTCATGGGGTGGTGGATATATGGGTGTCATTACAATGCTTGGACAGCAAATATCAACAGTCAATCATGGGTTGTTGGGTGTGTTGGTGTCATTACAGTGCTTGGACTGTAAATATCAACAGTCAGTCATGGGGTGGTTGGTGTGTGTGTGTCATTACAGTGCTTGGACTGTAAGTATCAACAGTCATTAATGAGGTGTTGAGAGTGTGGGTGTCATTACAGTGCTTGGACTGTAAATATAAATAGTCATTTATTGGGTGGTGGGTGTGTGGGTGTCATTACAGTGCCTAGACTATAAATATCAACAGTCATTCATGGGGTGGTGGTTTTCATTACAGTGCTTTGATTGTAAATATTAACAGTCATTTATTGGGTGGTGGGTGTGTGGGTGTCATTACACTGCTTGGACTGTATATATCAACTGTCATTCATTGGGTGTGTGGGTGTCATTATAGTGCCTAGACTGTAAATATCAACAGTCATTCATGGGGTGGTGGACTGTAAATATGAACCATCATTAACCCCTTAGGACCGACTTTATTTCTTTTTTTTTCATCCCCCGCCGACTTCTGGGAATCAATTTTTAACTTTCATGTAGGCAAATTTTGTTCCTACAGAATGAAAGAACTTGAATTTACACACCAGGAACTGAAAACGGGAGCCACCTAGGTGTACGCGTTTGCGTATGACAGAGCGTCAAAGTCCGAAAATAAATAAATAGTATCCCCTAAAACGCATGAAAGAAAACCTCATACGCTCTGCGTACCTGTAAATATGTATATAAACACCTAAATATTGCGTTTAAGTGGTTTTCAATGATAATAAACGTATTTCAGTGTAATTTTGTCTGTCTAGACTCTCCTGGAGTATAGTAGACAGCAGAGAGATACGAGAAACATAAGAAAACACCATGTAGTGGTGAGATATTTCCTTGTTGGCATACGCAGCTGCCAGACACCACTAACACAGTCAATCCTTTTCTCAAGGAAGTTAGCTTTCCATCCTTACCAACGCCAGCTCGCTAACTACTCGATACAGTTTTTTATAGGTACGTCGAAATGTCGGTGATTCGGAGCGAACCATTAATTTTTTTATCACCGATATGTCGGTCAATCAGTCCTAAGGGGTTAATGGGGTGGTGGGTGTCATTACAGTGCTTTGACTGTAAATATCAACAGTCATTTATGGTGTAGTGGATGTGTGGGTGTCAATACAGTGCTTGGACTGCAAATATCAACATCATTCATGGGGTGGTGGATGTGTAGGTGTCATTACAGTGCTTGAACTTCAAATATCAACAGTCATTTATGGGGTGGTGGGTGTCATTACAGTGCTTGGACTGTAAATATCAACAGTCATTCATGGGGTAGTGGATGCGTAGGTGTCATTACAGTGCTTGGACTGTAAATATTAACAATCATTTATGCGGTGGTGGATGTGTGGGTGTCATTACAGTGCTTAGACTGTAAATATCAACAGTCACTCATGGAGGGTTGGGTGTGTGTGTGTTATTACAGTGCTTGGACTGTAAATATCAACAGTCATTCATGGGGGGGGGGGGGGGGGTGTGTGTTATTACAGTGCTTGGACTGTAAAATATCAACAGTCATTCATGATTTGGTGGATGTGTGGGTGTCATTACAGTGCTTGGACAGCAAATATCAACAGTCATTCATGGAGTGGTGGGTGTGTGGGTGTCATTACATTGCTTGGACTGTAAATAACAACAGTCAGTCATGAAGTGGTGGGTGTGTGTATGTCATTACAGTGCTTGGACTGTAAGTATCAACAGTCATTCATGGGGTGGTGAGAGTGTTGGTGTCATTACAGTGCTAGGACTGTAAATATCAACAGTCAATAATGGGGTGGTGGGTGTCATTACAGTGCTTGGATTGTAAATATCAACAGTCATTAATGGCTTGGTGTATGTGTCATTACAGTGCTTAGATTGTAAATATCAACAGTCATTCATTGGGTGGTGGGTGTGTATGTGTAATTACAGTGCTTGGACTGTTAATATATATCAACAGTCATTCATGGGATGGTGGGTGTGTAGGTGTCGATACAGTGCTTGGACTGTAAATATCAACCATCATTTATGGGGTAGTGGGTGTCATTACTGTGCTTTGACTGTAAATATCAACAGTCATTCATGAGTTGGTGGGTGTGTGTGTCATTACAGTGCTTGAATTGTAAATATCAACAGTTATTCATGGGTTGGTGAATGTGTGTGTGTTATTACAGTGCTTGGACCTTAAATATCAACAGTCATTCATTGAGTGGTGGACTGTAAATATCAACCATCATTAATGGGGTGGTGGGTGTCATTACAGTGCTTTGACTGTAAACATCAACAATCATTCATGGGGTTCTGGGTTGTGGGTGTCATTACAGTGCTTGGACTGTAAATATCAACAATCATTTATGAAGTGGTCAGTGTGTGGATGTCATTATATGGCTTGGACTGTAAATATCAACAGTCTTTCATTGGGTGGTGGGTGTGTAGGTGTCATTACAGTGCTTGGACTGTAAATATCAACAATCATTTATGGGGTGGTGGGTGTTATTACAGTGCTTTGACTGTAAATATCAACAGTCATTCATAAAGTGATGAGTGTCATTACAGTCTTTCGACTGTATATATCAACAGTCATTCATGGGGTGGTGGGTGTGTGGGTGTCATTATAGTGCTTGGACTGTAACTATCAACAGTCATTCATGGGGTGGTGGGTGTGTGGGTATCATTATAATGCTTGGACTGTAAATATCAACAGTCATTAATAGGGTGGTGGTTGTGTGGGTGTCATTACAGTGCTTGGACTGTAAATATCAACAGTCATTCACATGGTGGTGGGTGTGAGGGTGTCATTACAGTGCTTGGACTATAAATATCAATAGTCATTCATAGGGTTGTGGGTCTGAGGGTGTCAAAACAGTGCTTGGACTGTAAATATCAACAGTCATACATGGAGTGAGGGGTGTGTAGGTATCATTCCAGTGATTGGACTGTAAATATCAACATCCATTTATGGGGTGGTGGGTGTCATTACAGTGCTTGGACTGAAAATATCAACAGTCTTTCATGGGGTGGTGGATATGTGGGTGTCATTACAGTGCTTGGACAGCAAATATCAACAGTCAATCATGGGTTGTTGGGTGTGTGGGTGTCATTACAGTGCTTGGACTGTAAATATCAACAGTCAGTCATGGGGTGGTTGGTGTGTGTGTGTCATTACAGTAATTGGACTGTTAGTATCAACAGTCATTAATGAGGTGTTAAGAGTGTGGGTGTCTTTACAGTGCTTGGACTGTAAATATCAACAGTCATTCAGTGGATGGTGGGTGTGTGGGTGTCATTACAGTGCCTAGACTGTAAATATCAATAGTCATTCATGGGGTGGTGGTTTTCATTACAGTGCTTGGATTGTAAATATCAACACTTATTCATTATTTAGTTGGTGTGTGGGTGTCATTACTGTGCTTGGACTGTATATATCAACTGTCATTCATGGGGTTTGTGGGTGTCATTACAGTGCTTGGACAGTGAATATCAATTGTCATTCATGGGTTGGTGGTTGTGTGGGTGTCATTACATTGCTTGGACTGTAACTATCAACAGTCATTCATATGGTGGTGGGTGTGTAGGTGTCATTACAGTGTTTGGACTGTAAATATTAACAGTCATTCATGGGGTGGTGGGTGAGTGGGTAATATTACAGTGCTTGGACTGTAAATATCAACAGTCAGTCATGGAGTGGTGGGTGTGTTGGTGTCATTACAGTGCTTGGACTGTAAGTATCAACAGTCATTCATGGGGTGGTGGGTGTGTTGGTGTCATTACAGTGCTAGGACTGTAAATATCAACAGTCATTAATGGGGTGGTGGGTGTGTGGGTGTCATTATAGTGCCTAGACTGTAAATATCAACAGTCATTCACGGGGTGGTGGGTGTCATTACCGTGCTTTTATTGTAAATATCAACAGTCATTCATTGGGTGGTGGGTGTGTCGATGTCATTACACTGCTTGGACTGTATATATCAACTGTCATTCATTGGGTGTGTGGGTGCTATTACAGTGCTTGGACTGTAAATATCAACAGTCACTCATGGGGTGGGGGTGTTATTACAGTGCTTGGACCGTAAATATCAACAGTCATTCATGAGGTGGTGGACTGTAAATATGAACCATCATTAACCCCTTAGGACCGACTTCTTTTTTTCTTTTCTTTTTCATCCCCAGCCGATTTCTTGGTGTCAATTTGCAACTTTCATGTAAGCAAATTTTGTTTTTACAGAATGAAAGAGTTTGAATTTACACACCAGGAACTGAAAACGGGAGCATCCTAGGTGTACGCGTTTAAGTATGACAGAGCGTCAAAATCCGAATATAAATAAATAGTATCCCCTGAAACGCATGAAAGAAAACCTCATACGCTCTGCGTACCTGTAAATATGTATATAAACACCTAAATAATGCGTTTAAGTGGTTTTCAATGATAATAAACGTATTTCAGTGTAATTTTGTCTGTCTAGACTCTCCTGGAGTATAGTAGACAGCAGAGAGATACGAGAAGCATAAGAAAACACCATGTAGTGGTGAGATATTTCCTTGTTGGCATACGCAGCTGCCAGACACCACTACCACAGTCAATCCTTTCCTCAAGGACGTTAGCTTTCCATCGTTACCAATGCCAGCTCGCTAGCTACTCGCTACAGTTTTTTATAGGTACGTCGACATGTCGGTGATTCGGAGCGAACCATTAATTTTTTTATCACCGAAATGTCGGTCAAACAGTCCTAAGGGGTTAATGGGGTGGTGGGTGTCATTACAGTGCTTTGACTGTAAATATCAACAGTCATTTATGGTGTAGTGGATGTGTGGGTGTCAATACAGTGCTTGGACTGCAAATATCAACATCATTCATGGGGTGGTGGATGTGTAGGTGTCATTACAGTGCTTGAACTGCAAATATCAACAGTCACTTATGGGGTGGTGGGTGTCATTACAGTGCTTGGACTGTAAATATCAACAGTCATTCATGGGGTAGTGGATGTGTAGGTGTCATTACAGTGCTTGGACTGTAAATATTAACAATCATTTATGCGGTGGTGGATGTGTGGGTGTCATTACAGTGCTTAGACTGTAAATATCAACAGTCACTCATGGAGGGTTGGGTGTGTGTGTGTTATTACAGTGCTTGGACTGTAAATATCAACAGTCATTCATGGGGGGGTGGGTGTGTGTGTGTTATTACAGTGCTTGGACTGTAAAATATCAACAGTCATTCATGATTTGGTGGATGTGTGGGTGTCATTACAGTGCTTGGACAGCAAATATCAACAGTCATTCATGGAGTGGTGGGTATGTGGGTGTCATTACATTGCTTGGACTGTAAATAACAACAGTCAGTCATGAAGTGGTGTGTGTGTGTATGTCATTACAGTGCTTGGACTGTAAGTATCAACAGTCATTCATGGGGTGGTGAGAGTGTTGGTGTCATTACAGTGCTAGGACTGTAAATATCAACAGTCAATAATGGGGTGGTGGGTGTCATTACAGTGCTTGGATTGTAAATATCAACAGTCATTAATGGCTTGGTGTATGTGTCATTACAGTGCTTAGATTGTAAATATCAACAGTCATTCATTGGGTGGTGGGTGTGTATGTGTAATTACAGTGCTTGGACTGTTAATATATATCAACAGTCATTCATGGGATGGTGGGTGTGTAGGTGTCGATACAGTGCTTGGACTGTAAATATCAACCATCATTTATGGGGTAGTGGGTGTCATTACTGTGCTTTGACTGTAAATATCAACAGTCATTCATGAGTTGGTGGGTGTGTGTGTCATTACAGTGCTTGAATTGTAAATATCAACAGTTATTCATGGGTTGGTGAATGTGTGTGTGTTATTACAGTGCTTGGATGATAAATATCAACAGTTATTCATTGAGTGGTGGCCTGTAAATATCAACCATCATTAATGGGGTGGTGGGAGTCATTACAGTGCTTTGACTGTAAACATCAACAGTCATTCATGGGATGATGGTTGTGTGGGTGTCATTACAATGCTTGGACTATAAATATCAACAGTCATTCATGGGGTTCTGTGTTGTGGGTGTCATTACAGTGCTTGGACTGTAAATATCAACAGTCATTTATGGGGTGGTGGGTGTCATTACAGTGCTTGGACTGTAAATATCAACAGTCATTCATGGGGTGGTGGATATGTGGGTGTCATTACAGTGCTTGGACTATAAATATCAACAGTCATTCATGGGGTTCTGGGTTGTGGGTGTCATTACAGTGCTTGGACTGTAAATATCAACAATCATTTATGAAGTGGTCAGTGTGTGGATGTCATTATATGGCTTGGACTGTAAATATCAACAGTCTTTCATTGGGTGGTGGGTGTGTAGGTGTCATTACAGTGCTTGGACTGTAAATATCAACAATCATTTATGGGGTGGTGGGTGTTATTACAGTGCTTTGACTGTAAATATCAACAGTCATTCATAAAGTGATGAGTGTCATTACAGTCTTTCGACTGTATATATCAACAGTCATTCATGGGGTGGTGGGTGTGTGGGTGTCATTATAGTGCTTGGACTGTAACTATCAACAGTCATTCATGGGGTGGTGGGTGTGTGGGTATCATTATAATGCTTGGACTGTAAATATCAACAGTCATTAATAGGGTGGTGGTTGTGTGGGTGTCATTACAGTGCTTGGACTGTAAATATCAACAGTCATTCACATGGTGGTGGGTGTGAGGGTGTCATTACAGTGCTTGGACTATAAATATCAATAGTCATTCATAGGGTTGTGGGTCTGAGGGTGTCAAAACAGTGCTTGGACTGTAAATATCAACAGTCATACATGGAGTGAGGGGTGTGTAGGTATCATTCCAGTGATTGGACTGTAAATATCAACATCCATTTATGGGGTGGTGGGTGTCATTACAGTGCTTGGACTGAAAATATCAACAGTCTTTCATGGGGTGGTGGATATGTGGGTGTCATTACAGTGCTTGGACAGCAAATATCAACAGTCAATCATGGGTTGTTGGGTGTGTGGGTGTCATTACAGTGCTTGGACTGTAAATATCAACAGTCAGTCATGGGGTGGTTGGTGTGTGTGTGTCATTACAGTAATTGGACTGTAAGTATCAACAGTCATTAATGAGGTGTTAAGAGTGTGGGTGTCTTTACAGTGCTTGGACTGTAAATATCAACAGTCATTCAGTGGATGGTGGGTGTGTGGGTGTCATTACAGTGCCTAGACTGTAAATATCAATAGTCATTCATGGGGTGGTGGTTTTCATTACAGTGCTTGGATTGTAAATATCAACACTTATTCATTATTTAGTTGGTGTGTGGGTGTCATTACTGTGCTTGGACTGTATATATCAACTGTCATTCATGGGGTTTGTGGGTGTCATTACAGTGCTTGGACAGTGAATATCAATTGTCATTCATGGGTTGGTGGTTGTGTGGGTGTCATTACATTGCTTGGACTGTAACTATCAACAGTCATTCATATGGTGGTGGGTGTGTAGGTGTCATTACAGTGTTTGGACTGTAAATATTAACAGTCATTCATGGGGTGGTGGGTGAGTGGGTAATATTACAGTGCTTGGACTGTAAATATCAACAGTCAGTCATGGAGTGGTGGGTGTGTTGGTGTCATTACAGTGCTTGGACTGTAAGTATCAACAGTCATTCATGGGGTGGTGGGTGTGTTGGTGTCATTACAGTGCTAGGACTGTAAATATCAACAGTCATTAATGGGGTGGTGGGTGTGTGGGTGTCATTATAGTGCCTAGACTGTAAATATCAACAGTCATTCACGGGGTGGTGGGTGTCATTACCGTGCTTTTATTGTAAATATCAACAGTCATTCATTGGGTGGTGGGTGTGTCGGTGTCATTACACTGCTTGGACTGTATATATCAACTGTCATTCATTGGGTGTGTGGGTGCTATTACAGTGCTTGGACTGTAAATATCAACAGTCATTCATGGGGTGGGGGTGTTATTACAGTGCTTGGACCGTAAATATCAACAGTCATTCATGAGGTGGTGGACTGTAAATATGAACCATCATTAACCCCTTAGGACCGACTTCTTTTTTTCTTTTCTTTTTCATCCCCAGCCGATTTCTTGGTGTCAATTTTCAACTTTCATGTAAGCAAATTTTGTTTTTACAGAATGAAAGAGTTTGAATTTACACACCAGGAACTGAAAACGGGAGCCACCTAGGTGTACGCGTTTGCGTATGACAGAGCGTCAAAATCCGAATATAAATAAATAGTATCCCCTGAAACGCATGAAAGAAAACCTCATACGCTCTGCGTACCTGTAAATATGTATATAAACACCTAAATAATGCGTTTAAGTGGTTTTCAATGATAATAAACGTATTTCAGTGTAATTTTGTCTGTCTAGACTCTCCTGGAGTATATTAGACAGCAGAGAGATACGAGAAGCATAAGAAAACACCATGTAGTGGTGAGATATTTCCTTGTTGGCATACGCAGCTGCCAGACACCACT
The DNA here is from genome assembly GCA_033782935.1 of Petrolisthes cinctipes. Taxonomy (NCBI): domain Eukaryota; kingdom Metazoa; phylum Arthropoda; class Malacostraca; order Decapoda; family Porcellanidae; genus Petrolisthes; species Petrolisthes cinctipes. The sequence continues at coordinate 1,333,827 of JAWQEG010000068.1, forward strand.
ACCACAGTCAATCCTTTCCTCAAGGACGTTAGCTTTCCATCGTTACCAATGCCAGCTCGCTAGCTACTCGCTACAGTTTTTTATAGGTACGTCGACATGTCGGTGATTCGGAGCGAACCATTAATTTTTTTATCACCGATGTGTCGGTCAATCGGTCCTAAGGGGTTAATGGGGTGGTGGGTGTCATTACAGTGCTTTGACTGTAAATATCAACAGTCATTTATGGTGTAGTGGATGTGTGGGTGTCAATACAGTGCTTGGAATGCAAATATCAACAATTATTCATGGGGTGGTAGGTGTCATTACAGTATTTGAACTGTAAATATCAACAGTTATTCATGGGGTGGTGGATGTGTGGGTGTCATTTCCTTGCTTGGACTGTGAATATTAACAGACATTCATGGGGTGGTGGGTGTGTAGGTGTTATTACAATGCTTGGACTGTAAATATCAACGGTCATTAATGGGGTGGTGGGTGTGTGGGTATCAATACAGTGCTTGGACTGTATATATCAACAGTCATTCATGGGGTCGTGGGTGTGAGGGTGTCATTACAGTGCTTGGACTACAAATATCAATAGTCATTCATGGGGTGGTGGGTGTGTGTGTGTTATTACAGTGCTTGGACCGTAAATATCAACAGTCATTTATGGAGTGGTGGACTGTAAATATCAACCATCATTAATGGGGTGGTTGGTGTCATTACAGTGCCTTGACTGTAAATATCAACAGTCATTCATGGGGTGGTGGATGTGTATGTGTCATTACAGTGCTTGGACTGTAAGTATCAACAGTCATTTATGGGGTTGTGGGTGACATTACAGTGCTTTGACTGTACATTTCAAACATCATTTATTCGGTGGTGGGTGTCATTACAGTGCTTTAACTGTAAATATCAACAGTCATTCATGGGTTGGTGGGTGTGTGTGTCATTACAGTGCTTGGACTGTATATATCAACAGTCATTCATGGGGTGGTGGGTGTGTGTGTTATTACAGTGCTTAGACCGTAAATATCAACAGTCATTCATGAAGTGGTGGACTGTAAATATCAACCATCATTAATGGGGTGGTGGGTGTCATTACAGTGCCTTGACTGTAAATATCAACAGTCATTCATGGGGTGGTGGATGTGTAGGTGTCATTACAGTGCTTGGACTACAAATATCAATAGTCATTTATAGGGTGGTGGGTGTGAGGATGTCATTACTGTGCTTGGTCTGTAAATATCAACTGTCATTCATGGGGTGTGTCGGTAACATTACAGTGCTTGTACTGTATATATCAACAGTCATGCATGGGTTGGTGGGTGTGGGTGTCATTACAGTGCTTGGACTGTAGATATCAACGGTCCTTTATGGGGTGGTGGGTGTCATTACAGTACTTAGACTATAAATATCAACAGTCATTCATAGGGTGGTGGGTGTGAGGGTGTCATTACAGTGCTTGGACTATAAATATCAATAGTAATTCATAGGGTGTTGGGAGTGAGGGTGTCATTACAGTGCTTAGACTGTAAATATCAACAGTCATACATGGGGTGGTGGGTGTGTATGTGTCATTACAGTGCTTGGACTGTAAGTATCAACAATAATTTATGGGGTTGTGGGTGTCATTACAGTGCTTGGACTGTAAATATCAACCGTCATTTGTCGGGTGGTGGGTGTCATTACAGTACTTTGACTGAAATATAAACAGTCATTCATGGGTTGGTGGGTGTTTGTGTCATTACAGTGCTTGGACTGTAAATATCAACAGTCATTATTGGGGTGGTGGGTGTGTGTGTTATTACAGTGCTTGGACCATAAATATCAACAGTCATTCATGGATGGGTGGACTGTAAATATCAACCATCATTAATGGGGTGGTTGGTGTCATTACAGTGCCTTGACTGTAAATATCAACAGTCATTCATGGGGTGGTGGATGTGTATGTGTCATTACAGTGCTTGGACTGTAAGTATCAACAGTCATTTATGGGGTTGTGGGTGACATTACAGTGCTTGGACTGTACATTTCAAACATCATTTATTCGGTGGTGGGTGTCATTACAGTGCTTTAACTGTAAATATCAACAGTCATTCATGGGTTGGTGGGTGTGTGTGTCATTACAGTGCTTGGACTGTAAATATCAACAGTCATTCATGGGGTGGTGGGTGTGTGTGTTATTACAGTGCTTGGACCGTAAATATCAACAGTCATTCATGAAGTGGTGGACTGTAAATATCAACCATCATTAATGGGGTGGTGGGTGTCATTACAGTGCCTTGACTGTAAATATCAACAGTCATTCATGGGGTGGTGGATGTGTAGGTGTCATTACAGTGCTTGGACTACAAATATCAATAGTCATTTATAGGGTGGTGGGTGTGAGGATGTCATTACTGTGCTTGGTCTGTAAATATCAACTGTCATTCATGGGGTGTGTCGGTAACATTACAGTGCTTGTACTGTATATATCAACAGTCATGCATGGGTTGGTGGGTGTGGGTGTCATTACAGTGCTTGGACTGTAAATATCAACAGTCATTTATGGGGTGGTGGGTGTCATTACAGTACTTAGACTATAAATATCAACAGTCATTCATAGGGTGGTGGGTGTGAGGGTGTCATTACAGTGCTTGGACTATAAATATCAATAGTAATTCATAGGGTGTTGGGAGTGAGGGTGTCATTACAGTGCTTAGACTGTAAATATCAACAGTCATACATGGGGTGGTGGGTGTGTATGTGTCATTACAGTGCTTGGACTGTAAGTATCAACAATAATTTATGGGGTTGTGGGTGTCATTACAGTGCTTGGACTGTAAATATCAACCGTCATTTGTCGTGTGGTGGGTGTCATTACAGTACTTTGACTGAAATATAAACAGTCATTCATGGGTTGGTGGGTGTTTGTGTCATTACAGTGCTTGGACTGTAAATATCAACAGTCATTATTGGGGTGGTGGGTGTGTGTGTTATTACAGTGCTTGGACCGTAAATATCAACAGTCATTCATGGATGGGTGGACTGTAAATATCAACCATCATTAATGGGGTGGTGGGTGTCATTACAGTGCCTTGACTGTAAATATCAACAGTCATTCATGGGGTGGTTGATGTGTGGGTGTCATTACAGTGCTTGGACTGCATATATCAACAGTCATTCATGGGGTGGTGGGTGTCATTACAGTGCTTTAAGTGTAGATATTAACAGTCATTCATGGGGTGGTAGATGTGTGGGTGTCATTACAGTGCTTGGACTGTAAATATTAACAGACATTTATTGGCTTGTGTGTGTTTGTGTCATTACAATGCTTGGACTGTAAATATCAATGGTCATTGATGGGGTGGTGTGTGTGTGGGTTTCATTACAGTACTTAGACTGTATATATCAACAGTCATTCATGGGGTTGTAGGTGTGAGGGAGTCATTACAGTGCTTGGACAACAAGTATCAATAGTCATTCATAGGGTGGTGGGTGTGAGGGTGTCATTACAATGCTTGGACTGTTAATATCAACAGTCATTTATGGGATGGTTGGTGTCATTATTGTGCTTGGACTGTAAATATCAAAAGTCATTCATTGGGTGGTGGGTGTGTGGGTGTTCTTACAGTGCTTGGAATGTAAACATCAACAGTCATTTATGGGGTGGTGGGGGTTTTGGTGTCATTACAGTGCTTTGATTGTAAATATCAACAGTCATACATGGGGTGGTGGGTGTGTATGTGTCATTACAGTGCTTGGACTGTAAGAATCAACAGTCATTTATGGGGTTGTTGGTGTCATTACAGTGCTTGGACTGTAAATATCAAACGTCATTTATTGGGTGGTGGGTGTCATTACAGTGCTTTGACTGTAAATATCAACAGTCATTCATGGGTTGGTGGGTGTGTGTGTTATTACAGTGCTTGGACCATAAATATCAACAGTCATTCATGGAGTGGTGGACTGTAAATATCAACCATCAATAATGGGGTGGTGGGTGTCATTACAGTGCCTTGACTGTAAATATCAACAGTCATTCATGGGGTGGTGGATGTGTAGGTGTCATTACAGTGTTTGGACTACAAACATCAATAGTCATTTATAGGGTGGTGGGTGTGAGGATGTCATTACAGTGCTTGGTCTGTAAATATCAACTGTCATTCATGGAGTGTGTCGGTAACATTACAGTGCTTGTTCTGTATATATCAACAGTCATTAATGGGTTGGTGGGTGTGGGTGTCATTACAGTGCTTGGACTGTAATTATCAACAGTCATACATGGGGTGGTGGGTGTGTATGTGTCATTACAGTGCTTGGACTGTGTAAGGGAATAGGCAAACGGGCAATAAGTAAGTAATTACTTGTATGGGTTTGAACTAATGGATGGATATTATAAGGCGTTTTCAAGTTCATTTCGAGCTACATCCGAGTTATCTTGGAGTTTCTTGTGCATCCCATTCCTCACTAGTCTCGCAACCTCCAAACACGATGGTAAGACCATTCCGTGATCTTATATTGGTATTGTGAAGTGAAACTTATTTACTGTGTTTCTCCAGAATAACTTTAGTTCTTTGAGTGCTTTTTGTTTAAGTTTGCATGTCATCCGTGACTCATTGATTAATAGTGGGACTGTGCTAATTATTATTACTGTGATTTTTAACATTGGAGGCGGGATCCTACCCTCGTCAAGGGCCGGGCGAGAGAGGCATCCTGTACCTGATTTCCTGCACTCCTGTATGTTTTGTGGAAAGTGACCCCCTCAACCTTGTGGAGCGATATCCCCTGCCAGTGGAGTCCGTGGTGGAGAGTGTGAGGCCCAGAGCCGGTGAGATGATAGCAGACACAAGCTGGTGTGGCCAGTAGAGCACCTCCAAACAGTCTCCGTTACTGTGTGGCTGGTGTTAGTGCCGTACTCCTGTACGTTTAATGACAGGGAAGTGCTCTGGCAGGGAGTTGATTTAATGTATATTCGAAGATTAATGTTGTGGGGGACACCTCTGATATGTATGTTATCCAATATATATATTGTAAATAAATGTATATAGTTTTCTCCTCGTTTCCCTCAGCCTCAGATTGGTGAGAACTCAATAAGATAAAAGATCCTGGTTATTACTTTACACTGGCGACCTCGCCAGGATGAGTGCTTACCTCTCTGTTGCGGAGGATATCGGGCTGATTTATACATTTGTTTACGGTAAGGGCCATTTTGTTGTATGTATAACGTGTGGCTTGTTTTCCCGCCATGGGTAGTTTGTCGTCCTTGGGGCCCGGAGACAAACTTTGTGTACTCCGTGTATACATTTGTGTGCTTGTATATTCAGTGTATACTTATTTTCCATATCATTGATTAAGCCTAGTCTCCTGTAGGTAGTTCCTTGTGCTGTCTTCCGGCCGGGAAGAGAGGACTATCAGTTAGTAGGGTTACTAGGAATCATGATCGTTTGCTATCGTCACAAATAGCCAGTTTTCTAATCTGTATGTGAGTATAGTACACCAGTACTTCTCGCTTAGCCATCCAAGGCTATTTGAGTCTAGTCAAGTTATTATTTACCCTTGTTGTCTTTTATTGTTTGTAATGGATCTCTCTATTGATGGCCTTAAGGCTCAAGCTGAGTCCCTAGGTCTCACAGGTGCAGATGTTGCGAAATTTGTTATGCAGCAGCAGGCTATAGCTAGAGAGGAAAGAGCGTTAGAAAGAGAGGAAAGAGAGAAAGAAAGAGCTCGTGAAGAGCGATTAGAGAAATTAAGATTAGAAAACTCTCTTGAGTTAGCTAAATTAAATAACCCCCAGGCTAATACCTTAACCCCAGCTCTCCCCGAACCTAGTAAACCTACACTACCCTTCTATAAAGACGGGGAAGATATTTCATCCTACCTTATAAGGTTTGAAAGGATTGCCAGCCTTTTAGCTATTAAGAAGGATACTTACGCAGTTCGCCTTGGTAGTCTTCTTACCGGGAAGTGTGTAGACATTTATACTAGCCTGTCACCAGAGATAACAGAAGACTACGACCTCCTGAAAGCAGCTCTTTTAAGAGGTTTCTGTAAAACCCCTGATAGTTATCGTCAGGAATTTAAATTTGTTAAGATAAAGTTCGGGGAAACCTATGATACATTTTCAATACAACTTGGGCGTTTATTAGACCAGTGGATGGCCTCTTGTAATGTTCAGAGTGAGTACGAGTCCTTAAGAAATTTTCTCCTTCTAGACCAGTTTTTATCATCGCTTTCCCCGGACTTGAGGATCTTCATCAAGGAGCACAGTGTGACTAGTCTGAAGGAAGCTGTGACCCTGGCTGATAACTGGGCATCGGCTCATGGTGCATACCCAAAGAATAAGTTTGATGGCAATAAAGGTAAGAAATTCGCTTCATCCTTTAGTACAACCCAAACTGCTCAGTCTGAACCTAATAAACCATTATCACAGCCTCAGACTAGCCTCACAGCTTCCTTTAGGAGGGATTATACTAACGTAACATGTCATGGATGTGGGGAGAAGGGGCATATCAAACCACGGTGTCCTAAGAACCCCGCTGCTTTTAAACAAAATCCCTCAATGATTACTGAAGTACAGAGAATTGGATATTGTTTTAAAGATAGTCAACCTCCTGAGTATACTACTTGTGGAACGGTGAATGGTGTTTGGGTATCTACTATAATCAGAGATTCAGGTTGTTCTTGTATACTAGTGTCGGAAGATGTTCTCCCCGATATGGATGTGACGGGATGTAGATTTGTAGAAGTGTCTGATTACCTAGGTCGTCGAGACTATTTTCCTGAAGTACGGTGTTATATCAAATGTCCCTACTACACTGGGTGGGCCAATGTACTTCGAGCCCCTATATCGTTCTGTTGTGTTCTGATTGGGAATGTGCCCGGTGCTCGTAAACTTTGTGAAGAGGAAAGTGAAAGTGCAGAGGCCAGTGAAGTCGTTAACGCTGTTCAGACTAGGTCGGCACGTGATAAAAAGATACATCCTTTAGTTTTACCCAAAGTAGCTCCACTGGATATAACCCCACAACAGTTTGCTAAACTTCAGGAATCTTGCCCTACACTTTCGCCAAGGTACTATCAGGTGAAACGAAAGTTGCACGGAATGGAAGTGCTTTCATGTACAAAGTCACTGATGGATTAATATATCGTGTATGTTCTTCCTCTAAGTTCAAAGAGAAAGTTGGTAAGAAAGTTTTAGTTATACCTAGTGATTGTAGGAAGTTTATTCTTTCAGTAGCTCATGAAAGTCCTTTTTCTGGCCATTTCTCACATAGGAAGACGGAGATGAAGGTTAAAGAGATATTTTTCTGGCCAGGGATGACTGTGGACATCAGGGATTTTTGTAGGTCTTGTGAAAAGTGTCAACGGATGTCACCTAGGGGTAGAGTGAAGCTGGTACCTCTCCAGACATTACCGATAATCACTGAACCATTTTCCCGGGTGGCCATTGATCTGGTTGGTCCTTTATCCCCTCCATCTTCAGAAGGTCACAGGTACATTTTGACATTGATTGACTTTGCCACTGGGTTTCCTGAAGCCTTACCCCTCAAATCAATCGACACCATATCTGTCGCTGAAGCATTAATAACCATCTTTTCCTGGGTGGGCATACCTCGCGAAATACTGTCGGATCAAGGGACCCAGTTCACGCCTCAGCTAATGCAGGAGATCCATAAACTCTTAGGGGTTAAGCCTATGTTTACCACACCCTATCACCCTAGAAGTAATGGTCGGATTGAGAGGCTTCATTCTACCCTTAAAGCTGGTTTGAGAAAACTTTGTTCAGATAAACCTACCGAATGGCACAGATACCTGATCCCTACTATGTTTGCTTTGCGTGAAATCCCTAGTGACTGAACAGGTTTCTCAGCCTTCGAGATGTTGTATGGGAGAAAGGTGAGGGGGCCCTTAGCAGTCTTGAGAGACCTATGGGAAGATCGAAAGGCTGATGAGGATGCCCGCACCTCTTTCCAATATGTTATTGAATTGAGAAGTAAGTTAGAAGAATGTGCCAGAATTGCTGCTCAGAATGCAGACATTTCATGTGCAAGGTACAAGTCTTATTTTGATTTAAAATCTCAAGACCGTAAATTTAAACCTGGTGATGAAGCTCTGGTCTTGTTGCCAGATACTCATAACAAATTACTGATGTCTTGGAAAGGACCTTTTCCTGTACTTGAGTGTAAGAATAAGGTTACATATGTAATAGAAGAGAAAGGGAAGAGGAAGCTTTATCATATAAATCTCTTAAAGAAGTACCATCGAAGAGCTCATGTAGGACTGGCGCATGTGGTGGATGAGCCTAACCCTGATCATGATTTCAGACCTTTGTTGACTGTACAAGCTTGTGTGATGTCCGAGGAGGATGAGGATGGTGATGATTCGAAGTTTCCTACTGTACCAACTACCTCAGTAGAATATGATCTCTCCTTCCAGGTAAATGATCGACCCCTAATTTGTCCTGATCTGTCCCAGAGTGAAGCAGAGGAAATATTACATCTCAAAGCCCAGTACAGTGATGTGTTCTCAGATGTCCCAGGACTTACTACAGCACTTGATCATGACATTGTCCTGTCATCTTCAGAGCGCCTAAAATCTAACTCTTACCCCATCCCCATCCACCTTCGGCCGCATTTTGAAAAGGAAGTAGACAATCTGCTTGAACAGGGACTAATTAGACCTTCCTCTTCCCCTCACTCCTCACCTGTAGTTCTTGTCAAAAAGCCGGATGGCAGCTATCGCATGACCATAGATTATAGAACACTTAACAGTGTCACTGTATTTCATGCTGAACCTATGTGTACTATGGAAGAAGATTTGCACAAATTTACAGGTGCTAAGTATTTTTCAGAACTTGATCTAACTAAAGCATATTATCAGATCCCACTGTCTGAAAGAAGCAAACCCTTGACAGCATTTCAAACCCATAGGGGTCTGATGGAATTTAATAGACTTCCATTTGGGCTAGTAACTGCTTGTGCAACCTATATACGACTAATGAGGATTGTTCTTGCAGGTTTGAAGAATGTGTCTTTCTATTTTGATAATGTATTCATATATTCAGCTACTTGGGAGGAACACATTCAAGCTCTTACTTCCGTTCTAGACAGATTAAAAGCTTTCAGTTTGACAGCCAAACTTAGTAAATGTAGATTTGGATTTCCCTCCATTCAGTACTTGGGCTATATTGTAGATGGAAAGCATATACAAGCTCAGATAGATAAGATTAGGGCTATATTGGGAATTACCCCTCCATCCACCAAGAAAACTTTAAGATCATTCTTGGGAATTATTTCATTTTATAGGAGGTTCATTCCCAATGCAGCAACTCTGTCCGCCCCACTATCTGATTTACTACGCAAAGGTGTTCGGGAACCATTACCCTGGACCGATGAAGTAAGAGGTAATTTTGAGAAATTAAAAGCTTCTTTAGCTACATACCCTATTCTCCGATTACCAAATCCTAATCTCCCTTTTGTTCTTCGGACAGATTCCTCGGCTTTTGGCCTCGGAGCAGTACTACTCCAGTACATTGATGGGGTGTCTTTTCCCATTGCCTATGCAAGCAGAAAACTGCTAGATAGGGAAACCAGGTATTCTACCATAGAAAGAGAATGTTTGGCGATTATTTTTGGGATTCAGAGGTTCACATATTATCTGACGGGTTCAGAATTTATCTTGGAGGTTGATCACAAACCCCTGATCTATTTGGCAAAGTTCAAAGGCTCCAATAATAGACTTCTTAGGTGGGCCCTCAGCTTGCAGCCCTACAGGTATAGGTTAGTACACGTTGCTGGGTCTATTAATATAGGTGCAGATTTCCTTAGCAGGTCTATTAAGTAATGCTTGTCGTATCTACCCTCCGGGTACATACTTGTTAGGGGAGCTATGTAAGGGAATAGGCAAATGGGCAATAAGTAAGTAATTACTTGTATGGGTTCGAACGAATGGATGGATATTATAAGGCGTTTTCAAGTTCATTTCGAGCTACATCCAAGTTATCTTGGAGTTTCTTGTGCATCCCATTCCTCACTAGACTCGCAACCTCCAAACACGACGGTAAGACCATCCCGTGATCTTATATTGGTATTGTGAAGTGAAACTTATTTACTGTGTTTCTCCAGAATAACTTTAGTTTTCTGAGTGCTTTTTGTTTAAGTTTGCGTGTCATTTGTGACTCATTGATTAATAGTGGGACTGTGCTAATTATTATTACTGTGATTTTTAACATTGGAGGCGGGATCCTACCCTCGTCAAGGGCCGGGCGAGAGAGGCATCCTGTACCTGATTTCCTGTACTCCTGTATGTTTTGTGGAAAGTGACCCCCTCAACCTTGTGGAGCGATATCCCCTGCCAGTGGAATCCGTGGTGGAGAGTGTGAGGCCCAGAGCCGGTGAGGTGATAGCAGACGCGAGCTGGTGTGGCCAGTAGAGCACCTCCAAACAGTCTCCGTAACCGTGTGGCTGGTGTTAGTACCGTACGCCTGTACGTTTAATGACAGGGAAGTGCTCTGGCAGGGAGTTGATTTAATGTATATTCGAAGATTAATGTTGTGGGGGACACCTCTGATATGTATGTTATCCAATATATATATTGTAAATAAATGTATATAGTTTTCTCCTCGTTTCCCTCAGCCTCAGATTGGTGAGAACTCAATAAGATAAAAGATCCTGGTTATTACTTTACAGACTGTAAGGATCAACAATCATTTATGGGGTTGTGGGTCTCATTACAGTGCTTGGACTGTAAATATCAACCGTCATTTATGGGGTGGTGGGTGTCATTACAGTGCTTTGACTGTAAATATCAACAGTCATTCATGGGTTGGTGGGTGTTTGTGTCAGTATTTTGCTTGGACTGTAAATATCAACAGTCATTCATGGGGTTGTGGGTGTGTGTGTGTTATTACAGTGCTTGGACCGTAAATATTAACAGTCATTCATGGAGTGGTGGACTGTAAATATCAACCATCATTAATGGGGTGGTGGGTGTCATTACAGTGCCTTGACTGTAAATATCAACAGTCATTCATGGGGTTGTAGATGTGTGGGTGTCATTACAGTGCTTGGACTGTAAATATTAACAGACATTTATGGGTTGGTGTGTGTGTGTCATTACAATGCTTGGACTGTAAATATCAACTGTCATTGATGGGGTGGTGTGTGTGTGAGTTTCATTACAGTGCTTGGACTATATATATCAACAGTCATTAATGGGGTGGTAGGTGTGAGGGAGTCATTACAGTGCTTGGACAACAAATATCAATAGTCATTCATAGGGTGGTGGGTGTGAGGGTGTCATTACAATGCTTGGACTGTAAATATCAACAGTCATTCATAGGATGGTGGGTGTCATTATTGTGCTTGGACTGTAAATATCAAAAGTCATTCATTGGGTGGTGGGTGTGTGGTTGTTCTTACAGTGCTTGGACTGTAAACATCAACAGTCATTCATGGGGTGGTGGGGGTTTTGGTGTCATTACAGTGCTTTGACTGTAAATATCTACAGTCATTCGTGAGATGGTGGGTTGTGGATGTCATTACAGTGCTTGGACTGTAAATATCAACAGTCATTCATGGAGTGGTCAGTGTGTTAATGTCATTACAGTGCTTGGACTGTAAATATCAACAGTCTTTCATGGGGTTGTGATTGTGTGTGTGTCATTACAGTGCTTTAACTGTTAATATATATCAACAGTCATTCATTTGCTGGTGGGTGTGTAGGTGTCATTACAGTGCTAGGACTGTAAATATCAACCATAATTCATGGGGTGGTGGGTGTCATTACAGTGCTTTGACTGTAAATATCAACAGTCATTCATGGGGTGGTGGGTGTGTGGGTGTCATTCCAGTGCTTTGACTGTAACTATCAACAATCATTGAAAAGGTGGTGGGTGTGTGGGTGTCATTACAGTGCTTGGACTATAAATATCAACATCCATTTATGGGGTGGTGTATGTCATTACATTGCTTGGACTGTAAATATCAACAATCATTCATGGGGTGGTGGATGTGTGGGTGTCATTACAGTGCTTGGACAGCAAATATCAACAGTCATTCATAGGGTGGTGGGTGTGTGGGTGTCATTACAGTGCTTGGACCTTAAATATCAACAGTCAGTCATGTGGTGGTTGGTGTGTGTGTGTCATTACAGTGCTTGGACTGTAGGTATCAACAGACATTCCAGGGGTGTTTGGAGTGTTGGTGTCATTACAGTGCTTGGACTGTAAATATCCACAGTCATTCATGGGGTGGTGGGTGTGTGGGTGTCATTACAGTGCCTAGACTGTAAATATCAACAGTCATTTATAGGGTGGTGGTTGGCATTACAGTGCTTGGATTGTAAATATTAACAGTCATTCATTGGGTGGTGGGTGTGTGGGTGTCATTACAGTGCTTGGACTGTAAATAACAACTGTCATTAATGGGGTTTGTGGGTGCCATTACAGTGCTTGGACTGTAAATATCAACAGTCTTTCATGGGGTTGTGATTGTGTGTGTGTCATTACAGTGCTTTGACTGTTAATATATATCAACAGTCATTCATTTGCTGGTGGGTGTGTAGGTGTCATTACAGTGCTAGGACTGTAAATATCAACCATCATTCATGGGGTGGTGGGTGTCATTACAGTGCTTTGACTGTAAATATCAAAAGTCATTCATGGGGTGGTGAGTGTCATTACAGTGCTTTGACTGTATATATCAACAGTTATTAATGGGGTGGTGGGTGTGTGGGTGTCATTACAGTGCTTTGACTGTAACTATCAACAGTCATTGAAAGGGTGGTGGGTGTGTGGGTGTCATTACAGTGCTTGGACTATAAATATCAACATCCATTTATGGGGGGGTGGATGTCATTACAATGCGTGGACTGTAAATATCAACAGTCATTCATGGGGTGGTGGATATGTGGGTGTCATTACAGTGCTTGGACAGCAAATATCAACAGTCATTCATAGGGTGGTGGTTGTCATTACAGTGCTTGGACCGTAAATATCAACAGTCAGTCATGGGGTGGTTGGTGTGTGTGTGTGTCATTACAGTGCTAGGACTGTAGGTATCAACAGACATTCCAGGGGTGTTGGGAGTGTGGGTGTCCATACAGTGCTTGGACTGTAAATATCAACAGTCATTCGTGGGGTGGTGGGTGTGTGGGTGTCATTACAGTGCCTAGACTGTAAATATCAACAGTCATTCATGGGGTGGTGGTTGGCATTACAGTGCTTGGATTGTAAATATTAACAGTCATTCATTGTGTGGTGGGTGTGTGGGTGCCATTACAGTGCTTGGACTATAAATAACAACTGTCATTAATGGGGTTTCTGGGTGCCATTACAGTGCTTGGACTGTGAATATCAACAGTCATTCATGTGTTGGTGGGTGTGGGTGTCATTTCAGTGTTTGGAATATAAATATCAATAGTCATTCATGGGGTGGTGGGTGTGTGTGTGTTATTACAGTGCATGGACCGTCAATATCAACAGTCATTCATTGGGTGGTGGTCTGTAAATATCAACCGTCATTAATGGGGTTGTAGGTGTCAATACATTGTTTTGACTGTAAATATTAAAAGTTATTCATTGGGTGGTGGATGTTTAGGTGTCATTACAGTGCTTGGACTGCTAATATCAACAGTCATTGATGTGGTGGTGGGTGTGTGGGTGTCATTACAGAGCTTGTACTGTATATATCAATAGTCATTTATGGGGTGGTGGGTGTGAGGGTGTTATTACAATGCTTGGACTACAAATATCAATAGTCATACATAGGGTGATGGGTGTGAGAGTGTCATTACAATGCTTGGACTGTAAATATCAACAGTCATTCATGGGGTATTTGTTTCATTACAGGTCTTGGAAAGCAAATATCAAATGTCATTGATGGGGTAGTGGATGTGTGGGTGTCATTACAGTGCTAGGACTGTAAATATCAACAGTCATTCATGAGGTAGTGGATGTATGGGTGTCAGTACTGTGCTTGGACTGTTAATATCAACAGTCATCAATGAAGTGGTAGGTGTGTAGGTGTCATTACAGTGCTTGGACTGGGAATATCAACCATTATTAATGGGTTTGTGGGTGTTTTGGTGTCATTACAGTGCTTGGACTGTAACTATCAACAGTCATTTATGGGAGGGTGGGTGTGTGGGTTTCATTACAGTGCTTGGAATATAAACATTAACAGTCAATAATGGGATAGTGGGCGTTACTACAGTGCTTGGACTGTAAATATTAATAGTCATTCAAAGGGTGGTTGGTGTGTGGGTGTCATTACAGTGTTTGGACTGTAAATATCGACAGTCATTCGTGTGATGGTAAGTGTGTGGGTGTCATTACAGTGCTTGGACTGTAAATATCAACAGTCATTTATTGGGTGGTTGGTGTGTGGGGGTCATTATAGTGCTTGGACTATAAATATCAATAGTCATTAATGGGGTGTTGTTGTAAGTGTCTCATTACAGTGCTTGGAATGTAAATATCAACAGTCATTCATGGGATGGCGGGTGTGTTGGTGTCATTACAGTGCTTAGACTGTAAATATAACCAGTAATTTATGGGGTGGACAGTTTGTGGGTGTCATTACAGTGCTTGGACTGTATATATCAACAGTCATTCATGTGGTGGTGGGTGTCATTACAGTGCCTTGACTGTAAATATCAACAGTCATTCATGGGGTGGTAGATGTTTGGGTGTCATTACAGTGCTTGGACTGTAAATATTAACAGACACCCAGTGGTGGGTGTGTGTGTGTTATTACAGTGCATGGACCATAAATATGAACAGTCATTCATGGGGTGGTGGACTGTAAATATCAACTGTCATTAATGGGGTGGTGGGTGTTATTACATTGCTTTGACTGTAAATATTAAGACATTCATTGGGTGGTGGATGTGTGGGTGTCATTACAGTGCTTGGACTGCTAATATCAATAGTCATTGATGGGGTGGTGGTTGTGTGGGTGTCATTACAGAGCATGGACTGTATATATCAATAATCATTCATGGGGTGGTGGGTGTGAGGGTGTTATTACAGTGCTTGGACTACAAATATCAATAGTCATTCATAGGGTGGTGGGTGTGAGGGTGTCATTACAATGCTTGGACTGTAAATATCAACAGTCATTCATGGGGTAGTGGATGTATGGGTGTCAGTACTGTGCTTGGACTGTTAATATCAACAGTCATTAATGGGGTGGTAGGTGTGTAGGTGTCATTACATTGCTTGGACTGTAAATATCAACAGTCATTCATGGGGTGGTTGGTGTATGGGTGTCATTACTCTGCTTAGACTGTTAATATCAACAGTCATTCATGAGGTGGTGGGTGTGTGGGTGTCATTACAGTGCTTGGAGTGTAAATATCAACAGTCATTCATGGGGTGGTGGTTGTGGGTGTGTCATTACAGTGCTTGGACAGGGAATATTACCATCATTCATGGGGTGGTAAGTGTGTGGGTGTCATTACAGTGTTCGGACTGTAAATATCAACAGTCATTTATGGGATAGTGGGTGTGTGGGTGTCATTACAGTGCTTGGACTGTAAATATCAACTGTCATTAATGGGGTGGTCAGTGTTATTACAGTGCTTGGACTGTAAATACCAACAGTCATTCTTGGAGTGATGGGTGTGTAGGTGTCATTACAGTGCTTAGATTTTAAATATCAACAGTCATTCATGGGGTGGTGGGTGTGTGGGTGTCATTACAGTGCTTGTACTTTAACCCCTCCGGGCCGGGCCAAGAATGAAATTACGTGCTGTGTGTACGGGGCAAATACTTAATTTAATCCTGCCTGTCCGGGTATTTCCCGGAAAATCACTCTACTTCTCTTACTCCCTACGTCTAAACTACAATACTGAACAACTTAAATTTGATTGTGTACTCACCATCAACTCCTCCTCTTTCCATTAAAACCAACCCTAGCTCTCTAGGACACTCCATTACCGAGAAATCAAGTGAGGAATGGAGGTCACTTTTCCCGTGAGAGCGAGGCTGCGTTCGCTT
Organism: Petrolisthes cinctipes; assembly: GCA_033782935.1. Classification (NCBI taxonomy): domain Eukaryota; kingdom Metazoa; phylum Arthropoda; class Malacostraca; order Decapoda; family Porcellanidae; genus Petrolisthes; species Petrolisthes cinctipes. Next base: position 1,349,788 of record JAWQEG010000068.1, read on the forward strand.
TGTGAGCGTGGCTCTGACAAGGACTGGCGTGGGTGGAGAAAAGATGGCCGCCGGCAGAATGACGCAACACTTGCCTCCCCCAGGCGACACGTCGTACGGTTCGTGTGCATCCTACCATTACAGCCCCTGTATTATTTGTGTGGTTAGCTGACCATTCCAGAGTGGTTTTATGCCCTGGAGAGAAGCGTGGGAGTTATGTACAGTATTTACGCGAAACATTTTCAGTGTCATTCGCACCATTTGTTCATGTTCAACGTAAATATAAATGTGTCACTATCACTGTTATCCTTATTTTCTATATATTTTTGTATTTTGTTGTTTTAAATTTTTTATTATAATTTTTTCTATGCGTAAATGTGTCACTATCACTTTTCTTATAGCCTAATATGTACAAATGTGTCACTATCACGTCACTACAGCCTAAAATATATGTACAAATGTGTCACTATCACGTCACTACAGCCTAAAATATATGTACAAATGTGTCACTCTCACTTTTCTTATAGCCTAATAAGTACAAATGTGTCACTATCACGTCACTACAGCCTAAAATATATGTACAAATGTGTCACTCTCACTTTTCTTATAGCCTAAATAGTGTCACTGTCACCAAGTGTCACTGTCACTTTATTCGCATACTCCCATCACTTCCTGCTTCTATATATATTCCAATATATGGTAGTCTGAGAAGCAGTTTCCAGGGCATAACGGCACACAACATTCCTTGCACCAGAAGCGAGTTTCCTTGGACTTCTGGGGGTGACGTGTTGTGTGCCTGCAAACATAGCAGCGACGAGAGCCTGGACGTCCTGACGGCAACGGTGGCAGATTAGTGAGGTAGTGGCGAGCCATATAGCCACTCTGCTGCAACCTGTCAGGCCGTTGTGCCGCTGCCTGTCTGCCTTGCTGTGGTTGCACAGTGCTGAACCTCTCCAGGAGCTGAGATATCAACTCTAGCTCGAATTCCCGGAGTGCCAACTTGGAGTCAGGGTGATGCTGGAGGTAGAGTATATAACAGTTCAGCACTGTGACATCAAGAAGGTGGAAGAAAGCCTTCTTGTACCACTTACAAGTTTTTCTCAGACAATCGATGGAACTCACCATCATGTCTGACTTATCAACGAGTCTCATATTGATGTTATAATCGAGCACAGCATCAGGCTTGTAGATGGTATCACCTGTGCCGCGCTCAGTCTTCCCAGAATCCTGCATCACGCCCCTGTTCACGGTGGTGAGCATATTGACGGGGCGTTTATCGTGCCATTTGATGGCCAGCATGTTCCCACATTTCTTTTTGAAGCAGTCGCCCCTCCGGGTGAGAGGGAATGCTGGCCACCCCTTCCTGTTGACACGAATAGTTCCGCAGGATCCTGTTTGGTGCTGCAGGAGAAACTGGCTAAGTGCTGGAGAGGTGTAATAGTTATCAGTGTACAGGATGTGGTTGTTGTCAAGGTAATCCCCCATGAGTGCCTTGACAACACTCCCGCTGAAGCCAAGAGGGTCGTCGGCCGGGACATCCACATCCGTACCTGAATAGAGTATAAAATCCAACACATAGCCAGTCTTACAGTCGCAGATGACATAGAATTTGATGCCAAATCTATGCCTCTTTGACGGGATGTACTGGATGAAGGACAGTCTTCCCCTGAACAGCACCAGAGACTCGTCGATAACCACTTTCTGGAATGGTCGAAAAAATGCTCGTATTTTCTCCTGGAGGATAGACATTACTGGCCTAATTTTCCACAGCCTGTCGTTCGGGTGTGGACCCATGTTGGGGGCGAAGTGCAGGTAGGACAAAATGTCCCTATACCTGTCCCTGGACATGTATTTCCCGAACGCAGGTGTGGATATCAGGGCGTGTGTGCTCCAGAAGTCCTTGAGGCGATGTTTCTTGACATGAGGCATCATCATGGTCAAAGCTAACCACACATACAACTCAGCAATATCGACGTCAGCCCATTGCAACATCTTACTATGTTCCCTGCCTGGTCTATTGTTGAGTTGCACAGAGAGTTGTTTGAAGGTGTTTATCTCCTGCATCATGTAAGTCATCAATATTATATCAAAAAAGGCAGTGAAATAATCTAATATTGATGACCTCTGACGACAGGGAAATGCGGCCTGTATACCTGAATGACTGTCGTCAAAGATAGGTATATCAGGCGCAAATTCATCGCAATCCGTCCACACATAGGGATCAGCGGGTCTATGACGAGGTGCGCCGCGTTGCTGTCGTTGTTGTTGTGGTGGTGGTGGTGCAGCGGTACCAGGGGCAGGCGAGAGTGAGTCGTCAGGCACGAGAGGAGAGGGAGAGTGTGGTGGTGGCGTCAGGTCACGGGGGGGCGGGCTATCAGGGTCAACTGTAGGGGAGAGATAAGCTGCCTTTGTCCTCTTCCCCCTTCCTTTACCCTTCCCTCTTACTCCTACTCTCCTCCCTCTTACCACCACTTTTTGCGACGCATCCTCGTCCGACGAGGAAGAGGAAGACGAAAAATCTAACCTCCTCCTCGGCCTCTTGCCCATGGGAGTGGAGACGTAGCGAGGTTTGGAGGTTGAAGCAGGAGTAGACCTCTTCCTGCCTCCCACGCCAGATGTTGTAGGAATGGGAGACAAGAGAGTGTCTCCCAAACTACCTCCCACCCCACTGGTGGACGGAATTGCAACAGGGGCTGTAACCTCTGACACATCATGCAAGGCTGAAGTTGAGGGAAGAGCTGTGATGGAAGTCACCGCTACACAGACATCTTCCTCAGTTGATTCGTCAGCTTGCCATTCAGTATCAGAGTAGCTGTCCAGGTCGTCACTCCCATATGAAAGGTCTGCCAGATTCTCCAATTCCCGCCCTATTGCAGAATCTGACAACCTTGCAGGTGCATGACGCAATCTAGCTGGTTGCACCCGCGGAGTGGAGGTTACAGGAGCGGGTGCGCCTGGCAGCGCGGTAGGATGCACCGAATCGAACGAGCCCGTATTTTCTTCACTACGACCAGCCATTGTCACGGTCAAGCACACACTGATTGAATGTGGGGATGAAAAGGTCTGGTGGTGAAGTATAGCCAGATCAAAAAAAATCCCGACAAATTTGGCGTTTTTCCCCATAAATTACCAAAAGCGGGATTTCCCGCTGCCCGGACTCTGTCGACAGAGCGGGATTTCCCGCTGCCCGGCCTCTGTCGACCGAGCGGGAAATCCCGCTGCCCGGACTCTGGGGGTTAAATATCAACAGTCATTCATGGGGTGGTGGGTGTATGGGTGTCATTACAGTGCTTGGAGTGTAAATATCAACAGTCCTTTATGGGGTGGTGGGTGTGCGGGTGTCATTACAGTGCTTGGACTGGGAATATCAACCATCATTCATGGGGTGGTGGGTGTGTTGGTGTCATTACAGTGCTTGGACTGTAAATATCAATAGTTATTTATAGGATGGGAGGTGTGTGGGTGTCATTACAGTGCTTGTAATGTAAATATCAATAGTCATTTTTGAAATAGTGGGTGTTATTACAGTGCTTGGACTGTAAATATCAATAGTCATTCAAAGGGTGGTTGGTGTGTGGGTGTCATTACAGTGCTTGGACTGTAAATATCGACAGTCATTCTTGTGATGGTAAGTGTGTGGGTGTCATTACAGTGCTTGGACTGTAAATATCAACAGTCATTCATTGGGGGGTGGGTATGTGGATGTCATTACAGTGCTTGGACTATAAATATCAATGGTAATTAATGGGGTGTTGTGTGTGTGGGTGTCATCACAGTGCTTGGACTCTAAATATCAAAAGTCATTAGTTGGGTGGATGGTGTGTGAGTGTCATTACAGAGCTTAAACTGATGGTGGGTGTTTGTGTGTCATTACAGTGCTTGGACTGTAAATATCAACCGTCACTCATAGGGTGGTGGAAGTGTGGGTGTCATTTTAGTGTTTGGAATGTAAATATCAACAGTCATTCATCGGGTGGTGGTTTGTGGGTGTCATTACAGTGCTTGGACAGTAAATATTAACGGTCATTTATAGGGTGGTCAGTATGTTGATGTCATTACAGTGCTTGGACTGTAAATATCAACAGTCAATCATGGGGTGGTGGGTGTGTGTGTGTCATTACAGTGATGGAACTGTTAATATATATATACAGTTTTTCATTGGGTGGTGGATGTGTGGGTGTCAATACAGTGCTTGGACTGCAAATATCAACAGTCGTTCATTGAGTGGTGGGTGTCATTACAGTGCTTGGACTGTAAATATCAAGAGTCATTAATAGGCTGGTCGATGTGTGGGTGTCATTACAGTGCTTGGACTGTAAATATTAACAGACATTCATGGGGTGGTGGGTGTGTGGGTGTCATTACAATGCTTAGACTGTAAATATCAACAGTCATTGATGGGGTGGTGGGTGAGTGGGTGTCATTACAGTGCTTGGACTGTATATATGAACAGTCATTCATGGTGTAGTGGGTGTGAGGGTGTCATTACAGTGCTTGGACTATAAATATCAATAGTCATTCATAGGGTGGTGGGTGTGAGGTTGTCATTACAGTGATTCGACTACAAATATCAACAGTCATTCATGGGGTGGTGGGTGTCCTTACAGTGCTTGGACTATAAATATCAAGAGTTATTCACTCACACACTGTTGATGTGTGAGTGTCATTACAGTGCTTAAACAGCAAATATCAACAGTCATTCATGTGGTGGTTGATGTGTGGTTGACATTACAGTTTTTGGACTGTAAATATCAACAGTTATTAATAGAGTAGTGGTTGTATGGGTGTCATTACAGTGCTTGGACTGTAAATATCAACAGTCATTCATGGTGTAGTGGGTGTATGGATGTCAGTACTGTGCTTGTACTGTTAATATCAACAGTCATTCATGGGGTGAAGGGTGTGTGGGTGTCATTACAGTTCTTGGAGTGTAAATATCAACAGTCATTCATGGGGTTGTGGGTGTGGGGGTGTCATTACAGTGCTTGGACTGAAAATATCAATCGTCTTTCATAGGGTGGTGGGTGTGTGGGTGTCATTACAGTGCTTGATCTGTAAATTTCAACAGTCATTCATAGGGTGGTGGGTGTATGGGTGTCATTACTGTGCTTGGACTGTTAATATCAACAGGCATTCATGGGCTGGTGGGTGTGTGGGTGTCATTACAGTGCTTAGAGTGTAAATATCAACAGTCATTCATGGGGTGGTGGGTGTTTGGGTGTCATTACAGGGATTGGACTGTAAATATCAACCGTCACTCATGGGGTTTTGGGAGTGTGGGTATCATTTTAGTGCTTGGACTGTAAATATGAACAGTCATTCATCGGGTAGTGGGTGTGTGGGTGTCATTACAGTGCTTGGACTGTAAATATCAACAGTCATTAATGGGATGGTCAGTGTCATTACAGTTCTTGTACTGAAAATACCAACAGTCATTCTTGGAGTGATGGGTGTATAGGTGTCATTACAGAGGTTGGACATTAAATATCAACAGTCATTCATGGGGTGGTGGGTGTGTGGGTGTCATTACAGAGGTTGGACATTAAATATCAACAGTCATTCATGGGGTGGTGGGTGTGTGGGTGTCATTACAGTGCTTGGAATGTAAATATCAACTGTCATTCATGGGGTGGTGGGTGTATGGGTGTCATTACTGTGCTTGTCTGTTAATATCAACAGACATTCATGTGATGGAGGGTGTGTGGGTGTCATTACATTGCTTGGAGTGTAAATATCAACAGTTCTTCATGGGGTGGTGGGTGTGTGGTGTCATTACAGTGCTTGGACTGTAAATATCAACGTTCATTTATGGGATGGTGGGTGTGTGGGTGTCATTACAGTGCTTGGAACGTAAATATCAACAGTCATTAATGGGATAGGGGGTGTTATTACAGTGCTTGGACTGTAAATATCAATAGTCATTCAAAGGGTGGTTGATGTGTGGGTGTCATTACAGTGCTTCGACTGTAAATATCAACGTTCATTAATGGGGTGGTCAGTGTTTGGATGTCATTACAGTGTTTGGACTGTAAATATCAACAGTCAATCATGGGGTGGTGGGTGTGTGTGTGTCATTACAGTGCTTGGACTGTTAATATATATCAACAGTCATTCATTGGGTGGTGGATGTGTGGGTGTCAATACATTGCTTATACTGCAAATATCGATAGTCGTTCATTGGGTGGTGGGTGTCATTACAGTGCTTGGACTGTAAATATCAAGAGTCAATAATGGGATAGTCGATGTGTGGGTGTCATTACAGTGCTTGGACTGTAAATATTAACATACATTCATGGGGTGGTGGGTGAGTGGGTGTCATTACAGTGCTTGGACTGTATATATCAACAGTCATTTATGGTGTAGTGGGTGTGAGGGTGACATTACAGTGCTTGGACTACAAATATCAATAGTCATTCATAGGGTGGTGGGTGTGAGGGTGTCATTATAGTGCTTCGACTGCAAATATCAACAGTCATTCATGGGGTGGTGGGTGTCCTTACAGTGCTTGGACTGGAAATATTAACAGTTATTCATGGGGTTGTTAATGTGTGAGTGTCATTACAGTGCTTGGAAAGCAAATATCAACAGTCAATCATGTGGTGGTTGATATGTGGTTGTCATTACAGTGTTTGGACTGTAAATATAACAGTCATTTATAGAGTAGTGGGTGTGTGGGTGTCATTACAGTGCTTGGACTGTAAATATCAACACTCATTTATGGTTTAGTGGATGTATGGATGTCAGTACTGTGTTTGGACTGTTAATATCAACAGTCATTCATGGGGTGATGTGTGTGTGGGTGTCATTACAGTTCTTGGAGTGTAAATATCAACAGTCATTCATGAGGTTGTGGGTGTTAGGGTGTCATTACAGTGCTTGTACTGTAAATATCAACCGTCTTTCATGGGGTGGTGGGTGTGTGGGTGTCATTACAGTACTTGATCTGTAAATATCTACAGTCATTTATGGGGTGGTAGGTGTGTAGGTGTTATTACAGTGCTAGGACTGTAAATATCAACAGTCATTCATGGGGTGGTTGGTGTATGGGTGTCATTACTGTGCTTAGACTGTTAACATCAACATTTATTCATGAGGTGGTGGGTGTGTGGGTGTCATTACAGTGCTTGGAGTGTAAATATCAACAGTCCTTCATGGGGTGGTGGGTGTGAGGTGTCATTACAGTGCTTCGACTGGGAATATCAACCATCATTCATGGGGTGGTGGGTGTGTGGGTGTCATTACTGTGCCTGGACTGTAAATATCAGCAGTCATTTATGGGATGGTGGGTGTGTGGGTGTCATTACAGTGCTTGGAATGTAAATATCAACAGTCATTAATGGGATAGTGGGTGTTATTACAGTGCTTGGACTGTAAATATCAATAGTCATTCAAAGGGTGGTTGGTGTGTGGGTGTCATTACAGTGCTTGGTCTGTAAATATCGACAGTCATTCTTGTGATGGTAAGTGTGTGGGTGTCATTACAGTGCTTGGACTGTAAATATTAACGGTTATTCAGGGGGTGGTGGGTTGTGAGTGTCATTACAGTGCTTGGACTGTAAATATCAACGGTCATTCATGGGTAGGTCAGTGTGTGGATGTCATTACAGTGCTTGGACTGTTAATATATATCAACAGTCATTCATTGGGTGGTGGATGTGTGGGTGTCAATACAGTGCTTGGACTGCAAATATCAATAGTCGTTCATTGGGTGGTGGGTGTGTCGATGTCATAACAGTGCTTGGACTATAAATATCAATGGTCGTTAATGGGGTGTTGTGTGTGTGGGTGTCATTACAGTGCTTGGATTCTAAATATCAACAGTCATTAGTTGGGTGGATGTTGTGTGAGATTCATTACAGTGCTTAAACTGTAAATATCAACAGTCATTCAGGGGGTGGTGGGTTGTGGGTGTCATTACAGTGCTTGGACTGTAAATATCAATGGTCATTCATGGGGTGGTTGTTGTATGGGTCTCATTACAGTGTTTGGAATGTAAATATCAACAGTCATTCCTGGGATGGTGGGTGTGTTGGTGTCATTACAGTGCTTAGACTGTAAATATAACCAGTAATTTATGGGGTGGTCAGTGTGTGGGTGTCATTACAGTGCTTGGACTGGAAATATCAACAGTCATTCAGGGGGTGGTGGGTTGTGGGTGTCATTACAGTGCTTGGACTGTAAATACCAACTGTCATTCATGGGTAGGTCAGTGTGTGGATGTCATGACAGTGCTTGGACTGTAAATATCAACAGTCAATCATGGGGTGGTGGGTGTGTGTGTATCATTACAGTGCTTGGACTGTTAATATATATCAACAGTCAATTATTGGGTGGTGGATGTGTGGGTGTCAATACAGTGCTTGGACTGCAAATATCAGAAGTCGTTCATTGGGTGGTGGGTGTCATTACAGTGCTTGGACTGTAAATATCAAGAGTCATTAATGGGCTGGTCGATGAGTGGGTGTCATTACAGTGCTTGGACTGTAAATATTAACAGACATTCTTGGGGTGGTGGGTGTGTGGGTGTCATTACAATGCTTAGACTGTAAATATCAACAGTCATTGATAGGGTTGTGGGTGAGTGGGTGTCATTACAGAGCTTGGACTGTATATATCAACAGTCATTCATGGTGTAGTGGGTGTGAGGGTGTCATTACAGTGCTTGGACTACAAATATCAATAGTCATTCATAGGGTGGTGGGTGTGAGGGTGTCATTACAGTGCTTCGACTGCAAATATCAACAGTCATTCATGGGGTGGTGGGTGTCATTACAGTGCTTGGACTACAAATATCAATAGTCATTCATAGGGTGGTGGGTGTGAGGGTGTCATTACAGTGCTTCGACTGCAAATATCAACAGTCATTCATGGGGTGGTGGGTGTCATTACAGTGCTTGGACTGTAAATATTAACAGACATTCTTGGGGTGGTGGGTGTGTGGGTGTCATTACAATGCTTAGACTGTAAATATCAACAGTCATTTATAGAGTAGTCGGTGTGTGGGTGTCATTACAGTGCTTGGACTGTAAATATCAACACTCATTTATGGTTTAGTGGATGTATGGATGTCAGTACTGTGCATGGACTGTTAACATCAACAGTCATTCATGGGGTGATGGGTGTGTGGGTGTCATTACAGTTCTTGGAGTGTAAATATCAACAGTCATTCATGGGGTTGTGGGTGTGGGGGTATCATTACAGTTTTGGACTGTAAATATCAACCGTTTTTTATTGGGTGCTGGGTGTGTGGGTGTCATTACAGTGCTTGATCTGTAAATATCAACAGTCATTCATGGGGTGGTAGGTGTGTAGGTGTCATTACAGTGCTTGGACTGTAAATATCAACAGTCATTCATAAGTGGTTGTTGTATGGGTGTCATTACTGTGCTTAGACAGTTAATATCAACAGTCATTCATGAGGTGGTGGGGGTGTGTGTGTCATTACAGTGCTTGGAGTGTAAATATCAACAGTCATTCATTGGGTGGTGGGTGTAGGGGTGTCATTACAGTGCTTGGACCGGGAATATCAACCATCATTCATGGGGTGGTGGGTGTGGGGGTGTCATTACAGTGCTTGGACTGTAAATATCAACAGTCACATATGGGATGGTGGGTGTGTGGGTGTCATTACAGTGCTTGGAATGTAAATATCAACAGTCATTAATGGGATAGTGGGTGTTATTACAGTGCTTGGACTGTAAATATCAATAGTCATTCAAAGGGTGGTTGGTGTGTGGGTGTCATTACAGTGTTTGGACTGTAAATATTGACAATCATTCTTGTGATGGTAAGTGTGTGGGTGTCATTACAGTGCTTGGACTGTAAATATCAACAGTCATTCATTGGGTGGTGGGTGTGTGGGTGTCATTACAGTGCTTGGACTATAAATATCAATGGTCATTAATAAGGTGTTGTGTGTGTGGGTGTCATTACAGTGCTTGGACTGTAAATATCTACTTTCATTCATGGGGTGGTTGTTGTATGGGTCTCATTACAGTGTTTGAAATGAAAATATCAACAGTCATTCATGGGATGGTGGATGTGTTGGTGTCATTACAGTGCTTAGACTGTAAATATAACCAGTAATTTATGGGGTGGTTAGTTTGTGGGTGTCATTACAGTGCTTGGACTGTAAATATCAACAGTCATTAAGGGGGTGGTGGGTTTTGGGTGTCATTACAGTGCTTGGACTGTAAATATCAACGGTTATTCATGGGTAGGTCAGTGTTTGGATGTCATTACAGTCCTTGGACTGTAAATATCAACAGTCAATCATGGGGTGGTGGGTGTGTGTGTGTCATTACAGTGCTTAGACTGTTAATATATATCAACAGTAATTTATTGAGTGGTGGATGTGTGGGTGTCAATACAGTGCTTGGACTGCAAATATCAACAGTCATCCATTGGGTGGTGGGTGTCATTACAGTGCTTGGACTGTAAATATCAAGAGTCATTCATGGGCTGATCGATGTGTGGGTGTCATTATAGTGCTTGGACTGTAAATATTAACAGACAATCATGGGGTGATGGGTGTGTGGGTGTCATTACAATGCTTAGAATGTAAATATCAACAGTCATTCATGGTGTAGTGGATGTATGGATGTCAGTACTGTGCTTGGACTGTTAATGTCAACAGTCATTCATGGGGTGATGGGTGTGTGGGTGTCATTACAGTTCTTGGAGTGTAAATATCAACAGTCATTCATGGGGTTGTGGGTGTGGGTGTGTCATTACAGTGCTTGGACTGTAAATAACAACCATCTTTCATAGGGTGGAGGGTGTGTGGGTGTCATTACAGTGCTTGGACTGTAAATATGAACAGTCTTTAATGGGGTGGTTGGTGTATGGGTGTCATTACTGTGCTTAGACTGTTAATATCAACAGTCATTCCAGGGGTGGTGGGTGTGTGGGTGTCATTACAGTGCTTGGAGTGTAAATATCAACAGTTATTTATGGGTGGTGGGTGTGGGGGTTTCATTACATTGCTTGGACTGGGAATATCAACCATCATTCATGGGGTGGTGGGTGTGGGGGTGTCATTACAGTGCTTGGAATGTAAATAACAACAGTCATTAATGAGATAGTGGGTGTTATTACAGTGCTTGGACTGTAAATATCAATAGTCATTCAAAGGGTAATTGGTGTGTGGATGTCATTACATTGCTTGGACTGTAAATATCGACAGTCATTCTTGTGATGGTAAGTGTGTGGGTGTCATTACAGTGCTTGGACTGTAAATATCAACAGTCATTCATTGGGTGGTGGGTGTGTGGGTGTCATTACAGTGCTTGGACTATAAATATCAATGGTCATTAATGGGGTGTTGTGTGTGTGGGTGTCATTACAGCGCTTGGACTGTAAATATCAACAGTCATTAGTTGGGTGGTGGGTGTCATTACAGTGCTTGGACTGTAAATATCAACAATCATTCATGGGCTGGTCGATGTGTGGGTGTCATTACAGTGCTTGGACTGTAAATATTAACAGACATTCATAGGGTAGTGGGTGTGTGGGTGTCATTACATTGCTTAGAATGTAAATATCAACAGTCATTGATGGGTTGGTGGGTGAGTGGGTGTCATTACAGTGCTTGGACTCTATATATCAACAGTTATTCATGGTGTAGTAGGTGTGAGTGTGTCATTACACTGATTGGACTACAAATATCAATAGTCATTCATATGGTGGTGGGTGTGAGGGTGTCATTACAGTGCTTCGACTGTAAATATCAACAGTCATTCATGGGGTGGTGGGTGTCATTACAATGCTTGGACTGTAAATATCAACAGTCATTCATGTGGTGGTTGATGTGTGGTTGTCATTACAGTGTTTGGACGGTAAATATCAACAGTCATTTATAGAGTAGTGGGTGTGTGGGTGCTAATACAGTGCTTGGACTGTAAATATCAACAGTCATTCATGGTGTAGAGGATGTATGGATGTCAGTACTGTGCTTGGACTGTTAATATCAACAGTCATTAATGGGGTGATTGGTGTGTGGGTGTCATTACAGTTCTTAGAGTGTGAATATCAACAGTCATTTATGGGGTGGTGGGTGTGTGGGTATCATTACAGTGCTTGGACTGTAAATATCAACAGTCATTCATGGGGTGGTTGGTGTATGGGTGTCATTACTGTGCTTGGGCTATTAATATCAATAATCATTCATGGTGTGGTGGGTGTGGGGGTGTCATTACAGTGCTTGGACTGTAAATATCAACCGTTTTTCTTGGGGTTGTGGGTGTGTGGGTGTCATTACTGTGCTTGGACTGTAAATATCAACAGTAATTCATGGGGTGGTTGGTGTATGGGTGTCATTACTGTGCTTGGGCTGTTAATATCAACTGTCACTCATGGGATAGTGGGTGTTATTACAGTGCTTGGACTGTAAATATCAACAGTCATTCATGGGGTTGTGGGTGTGTGGGTGTCATTACAGTGCTTGGACTGTAAATATTAATTGTAATTCATGGGGTTGTCAGTGTCATTACAGTGCTTGTACTGTAAATACCAACAGTCATTCTTTGAGTGATGGGTGTGTGGGTGTCATTACAGTGCTTGGACTTTAAATATCAACAGTCATTCATGGGGTGGTGGGTGTGTGAGTGTCATTATAGTGCTTGGACTGTAAATATCAACAGTCATTCATGGGGTGGTGGATGTATGGGTGTCATTACTGTGCTTGGACTGTTAATATCAACAGACATTCATGGGGTGGTTGGTGTGTGGGTGTCAGGACATTGCTTGGACAGTAAATATCAACAGTCATTCATGAGGTGTTGGGTGTCTGGTTTTCATTACAGAGCTAGGACTGTAAATATCAACAGTCATTCATGGTGGGATTGGTGTGGGTGTCATTACAGTGCTTGGACTGTAAGTATCAACGGTTATTTATAGAGTGGAGGGTGTGTGGGTACCATTACAGTGCTTGGACTGTAAATATCAACAGTCATTCATGGGGTGGTTGGTGTATGGGTGTCATTACAGTGCATGGACCGTCAATATCAACAGTCATTCACGGAGTGGTGAGTGTGTGGGTGTCATTAGAATGCTTGGACTGTAGATATCAGCAGTCATTCATTTAGTGGTGGGTGTGGGGGTGTAATTACAGTGCTTGGACTGTAACTATCAACAGTCATTGATGGGGTGGTGGGTGTGTGGGTGTCATTACAATGCTTGGAATATAAATATCAACAGTCATTGATAGGGTGGTGGGTGTGTGGGCGTCATTACAGTGCTTGGACTATAAATATCAACATCCATTTACGGGGTGGTAGGTGTTATTACAGTGCTTGGACTGTAAATATTAACAGTCATTCTGTGGGTGGTGGATGTGTGGGTGTCATTACAGTGCTTGGACAGCAAATATCAAAAGTCATTCATGGGGTGGTGGGTGTGTGGGTGTCATTACAGTGCTTGGACTGTAAATATCAACAGTCATTCATGGGGTGGTGGGTGTGTGGGTGTAATTACAGTGCCTAGACTGTTAATATATATCAACAGTCATTCATTGGGTGGTGGGTGTCATTACAGTGCTTGGACTGTAAATATCAAGAGTCATTCATGGGCTGGTCGATGTGTGGGTGTCATTACAGTGCTTGGACTGTAAATATTAACAGACATTCATGGGGTAGTGGGTGTGTGGGTGTCATTACATTGCTTAGAATGGAAATATCAACAGTCATTCATGGGGTGGTGGATGTATGTGTGTCATTACTGTGCTTGGACTGTTAATATCAACAGACATTCATGGGGTGGTTGGTGTGTGGGTGTCAGGACATTGCTTGGACAGTAAATATCAACAGTCATTCATGAGGTGTTGGGTGTCTGGTTTTCATTACAGAGCTAGGACTGTAAATATCAACAGTCATTCATGGTGGGATTGGTGTGGGTGTCATTACAGTGCTTGGACTGTAAGTATCAACGGTCATTTATGGAGTGGAGGGTGTGTGGGTACCATTACAGTGCTTGGACTGTAAATATCAACAGTCATTCATGGGGTGGTGGGTGTATGGGTGTCATTACAGTGCATGGACCGTCAATATCAACAGTCATTCACGGAGTGGTGAGTGTGAGGGTGTCATTACAATGCTTGGACTGTAGTTATCAGCAGTCATTTATTTAGTGGTGGGTGTGGGGGTGTAATTACAGTGCTTGGACTGTAACTATCAACAGTCATTGATGGGGTGGTGGGTGTGTGGGTGTCATTACAATGCTTGGACTATAAATATCAACAGTCATTGATAGGGTGGTGGGTGTGTGGGCATCATTACAGTGCTTGGACTATAAATATCAACATCCATTTATGGGGTGGTAGGTGTTATTACAGTGCTTGGGCTGTAAATATTAACAGTCATTCTGTGGGTGGTGGATGTGTGGGTGTCATTACAGTGCTTGGACAGCAAATATCAACAGTCATTCATGGGGAGGTGGGTGTGTGGGTGTCATTACAGTGCTTGGACTGTAAATATTAACAGTCATTCATGGGGTGGTGGGTGTGTGGGTGTCATTACAGTGCCTAGACTGTTAATATATATCAACAGTCATTCATTGGGTGGTGGGTGTCATTACAGTGCTTGGACTGTAAATATCAAGAGTCATTCATGGGCTGGTCGATGTGTGTGTGTCAATACAGTGCTTGGACTGTAAATATTAACAGACATTCATGGGGTAGTATGTGTGTGGGTGTCATTACATTGCTTAGAATGTAAATATCAACAGTCATTGATGGGGTGGTTGGTGATTGGGTGTCATTACAGTGCTTGGACTCTATATATCAACAGTCAATCATGGTGTAGTAGGTGTGAGGGTGTCATTACACTGATTGGACTACAAATATCAATAGTCATTCATATGGTGGTGGGTGTGAGGGTGTCATTACAGTGCTTCGACTGTAAATATCAACAGTCATTCATGGGGTGGTAGGTGTCATTACAATGCTTGGACTGTAAATATCAACAGTCATTCATGTGGTGGTTGATGTGTGGTTGTCATTACAGTGCTTGGACTGTAAATATAAACAGTCATTCATGGGGTGGTTGGTGTATGGGTGTCATTACTGTGCTTGGGCTGTTAATATCAATAGTCATTCATGGTGTGGTGGTTGTGGGGGTGTCATTACAGTGCTTGGACTGTAAATATCAACCGTTTTTCTTGGGGTTGTGAGTGTGTGGGTGTCATTACTGTGCTTGGACTGTAAATATCAACAGTCATTCATGAGGTTGTGGGTTTGGGGGTGTCATTATATTGCTAGGACTGTGAATATCAACCATCATTCATGTGATGGTGGGTGTGTGGGTGTCATTACTGTGCTTGGACTGTAAATATCAACAATCATTCTTGGGATGGTAAGTGTGTGGATTTCATTACAGTGATTGGACTGTAAATATCAACAGTCTTTTATGGGGTGGTGGGTGTTTGGGTGTCATTACAGTGCTTGGACTGTAAATATCAACCGTCACTCATGGGATAGTGGGTGTTATTACAGTACTTGGACTGTAAATATCAACAGTCATACATAGGGTTGTGGGTGTGTGGGTGTCATAACAGTGCTTGGACTGTAAATATCAATTGTCATTCATGGGGTGGTCAGTGTCTTTACAGTGCTTGTACTGTAAATACCAACATTCATTCTTTGAGTGATGGGTGTATGGGTGTCATTACAGTGCTTGGACTTTAAATATCAACAGTCATTCATGGGGTGGTGGGTGTGTGAGTGTCATTATAGTTCTTGGACTGTAAATATCAACAGTCATTCATGGGGTGGTGGGTGTATGGGTGTCATTACAGTGCTTGGACTGTTAATATCAACAGACATTCATGGGGTGGTTGGTGTGTGGGTGTCAGGACATTGCTTGGACAGTAAATATCAACAGTCATTCATAAGGTGTTGGGTGTCTGGTTTTCATTACAGAGCTAGGACTGTAAATATCAACAGTCATTCATGGTGTGATTGGTGTGTGTGTCATTACAGTGCTTGGACTGTAAGTATCAACGGTAATTTATGGAGTGGAGGGTGTGTGGGTACCAATACAGTGCTTGGACTGTAAATATCAACAGTCATTCATGGGGTGGTGGGTGTGTGGGTGTCATTACAGTGCCTAGACTGTAAATATCAACAGTCATTCATGAGGTGTTGGTTGGCATTACAGTGCTTGGATTGTAAATATCAACAATCATTCATTGGGTGGTGGATGATTGGGTGTCATTACAGTGCTTGGACTATAAATATCAACTCTCATTCATGGGGTTTGTGGGTGCCATTACAGTGCTTGGACTGTGAATATCAACAGTCATTCATGGGTTAGTGGGTGTGGGTGTCATTACAGTGCATGGACCGTATATATCAAGAGTCATTGATGGGGTGGTCGATGTGTGTGTGTCATTACAGTGCTTGGACTGTAAATATTAACCGACATTCATGGGGTAGTGGGTGTGTGGGTGTCATTACATTGCTTAGAATGTAAATATCAACAGTCATTGATGGGGTGGTGGGTGAGTGGGTGTCATTACAGTGCTTGGACTCTATATATCAACAGTCAATCATGGTGTAGTAGGAGTGAGGGTGTCATTACACTGATTGGACTACAAATATCAGTAGTCATTCATATGGTGGTGGGTGTGAGGGTGTCATTACAGTGCTTCGACTGTAAATATCAACAGTCATTCATGGGGTGGTGGGTGTCATTACAATGCTTGGACTTTAAATATCAACAGTCATTCATGTTATGGTTGATGTGTGGTTGTCATTACACTGTTTGGACTGTAAATATTAACAGTCATTCGTAGAGTAGTGGGTGTGTGGGTGCTAATACAGTGCTTGGACTGTAAATATCAAAAGTCATTCATGGTGTAGAGGATGTATGGTAGTCAGTTCTGTGCTTGGACTTTTAATATCAACAGTCATTCATGGGGTGATGGGTGTGTGGGTGTCATTACAGTTCTTGGAGTGTGAATATCAACAGTCATTTATGGGGTGGTGGGTGTTTGGGTGTCATTACAGTGCTTGGACTGTAAATATCAACAGTCATTCATGGGTTGGTTGGTGTATGGGTGTCATTACTGTGCTTGGACTGTTAATATCAATAGTCATTCATAATGTGGTGGGTGTGGGGATGTCATTACAGTGCTTGGACTGTAAATATCAACCGTTTTTCTTGAGGTTGTGGGTTTGTGGGTGTCATTACAGTGCTTGGACTGTAAATATCAACAGTCATTCATGGGGTTGTGGGTTTGGGGGTGTCATTATATTGCTTGGACTGAGAATATCAACCATCATTCATGTGATGGTGGGTGTGTGGGTGTCATTACTGTGCTTGGACTGTAAATGTTAACAATCATTCTTGTGATGGTAAGTGTGTGGGTTTCATTACAGTGATTGGACTGTAAATATCAACAGTCTTTTATGGGGTGGTGGGTGTATGGGTGTCATTACAGTGCTTGGACTGTTAATATCAACAGACATTCATGGGGTAGTTGGTGTGTGGGTGTCAGGACATTGCTTGGACAGTAAATATCAACAGTCATTCATGAGGTGTTGGGTGTCTGGTTTTCATTACAGAGCTAGGACTGTAAATATCAACAGTCATTAATGGTGTGATTGGTGTAAGTGTCATTACAGTGCTTGGACTGTAAGTATCAATGGTCATTTATGGAGTGGAGGGTGTGTGGGTACCATTACAGTGCTTGGACTGTAAATATCAACAGTCATTCATGGTTTGGTGGGTGTATGGGTGTCATTACAGTGCATGGACCGTCAATATCAATAGTCATTCACGGAGTGATGAGTGTGTGGGTGTCATTACAATGTTTGGACTGTAGATATCAGCAGTCATTTATTTAGTGGTGGGTGTGGGGGTGTAATTACAGTCCTTGGACTGTAACTATCTACGGTCATTGATGGGGTGGTGGGTGTGTGGGTGTCATTACAATGCTTGGACTATAAATTTAAACAGTCATTGATAGGGTGGGGTTGTTTGTGTGTGGGTGTCATTACAGTGCTTGGACTGTAAACATCAACAGTCATTCATGGGGTGGTGGGTGTGTGGGTGTCATTACAGTGCCTAGACTGTAAATATCAACAGTCATTCATGGGGTGTTGGTTGGCCTTACAGTGCTTGGATTGTAAATATCAACAATCATTCATTGGGTGGTGGATGATTGGGTGTCATTACAGTGCTTGGACAATAAATATCAACTGTCATTCATGGGGTTTTGTGGGTGCCATTACAGTGCTTGGACTGTGAATATCAACAGTCATTCATGGGTTAGTGGGTGTGGGTGTCATTACAGTGCATGGACCGTATTTATCAAGAGTCATTGATGGGGTGGTGGACTGTAAATATCAACCGTTATTAATGTGGTGGTGGGTGTCATTACATTGCTTTGACTGTAAATATTAAAAGTCATTTTTTGGGTGGTTGATGTGTGGGTGTCATTACAGTGCTTGGACTGCTAATATCAATAGTCATTGATGGGGTGGCGGGTATTTGGGTGTCATTACAGAGCTTGGACTGTATATATCAATAGTCATTCATGGGGTGGTGGATGTGAGGCTGTTATTACAGTGCTTGGACTACAAATATCAATTGTCATTCATAGGGTTGTGGGTGTGAGGGTGTCATTATAGTGCTTGGACTGTAAATATCAACAGTCATTCATGGGGTTGTATGTGTCATTACAGTGCAAGGAAAGCAAATATCAAATGTCATTGATGGGGTAGTGGATCTGTGCGTGTCATTACATTGCTTGGACTGTTAATATCAGCAGTCATTCATAGGGTAGTGGATGTATGGGTGTCAGTACTGTGCTTGGACTGTTAATATCAACAGTCATTCATGGGGTGGTAGGTGTGTAGGTGTCATTACAGTGCTTGGACTATAAATATCAACAGTCATTCATGGTTTGGTTGGTGTATGGGTGTCATTACTGTGCTTAGACAGTTAATATCAACAGTCATTCATGGGGTGGTGGGTGTGTGGTTGTCATTACAGTACTTGGAGTGTAAATATCAACAGTCATTCATTGGGTGGTGGGTGTGGGGGTGTCATTACAGTTCTTGGACTGGGAATATCAACCATCATTCATGGGGT
The DNA here is from genome assembly GCA_033782935.1 of Petrolisthes cinctipes. Taxonomy (NCBI): domain Eukaryota; kingdom Metazoa; phylum Arthropoda; class Malacostraca; order Decapoda; family Porcellanidae; genus Petrolisthes; species Petrolisthes cinctipes. Next base: position 1,368,858 of record JAWQEG010000068.1, read on the forward strand.
GGTGTGTGTGTGGGTGTCATTACATTGCTTAGACTGTAAATATGAACAGTCATTTATGGGATGGTGGGTGTGTGGGTGTCATTACAGTGCTTGGAATGTAAATATCGACAGTCATTCTTGTGATGGTATGTGTGTGGGTGTCGTTACAGTGCTTGGACTGTAAATATCAACAGTCATTCATTGGGTGGTATGTTAATGGGTGTCATTACAGTGCTTGGACAATAAATATCAATGGTCATTAATGGGGTGTTCTGTGTGTGGGTATCATTACAGTGCTTGGACTGTAAATATCAACAGTCATTAGTTGGGTGGATGGTGTGTGAGTGTCATTACAGTGCTTAATGACTTGATATTTACAGTCCAAGCACTGTAATGACACCCACACACTAACCAACCCATGAATGACTGTTGGTATTTACAGTCCAAGCACTATAATGACACTCACACACTTACCACCCCTTGAATGACTGTTGATATTTACAGTCCAAGCTCTGTAATAACACTCACACACCAACCACCCTATAAATGACTGTTGATAGTTACAGTCCAAGCACTGTAATGACACCCACAACCCCACCACCACATAATTGACTGTTGATATTTACAGTCCAAGCAATGTAATGACACCCAAACACCCACCATCCTATAAATGACCGTTGATATTTACAGTCCAAGCACTGTAATGACACCCACATACCCATCAGACTATGAATGACTGTTGATATATAGAGTCCAAGCACTGTAATTCCACCCACCACCCCATGATTGACTGTTGATATTTACAGTCCAATCACTGTAATGACTTCCACACACCCACCACCCCATGAATGACTGTTGATATTTACAGTCCAAGCAATAATGACACCCACACACCCACCACCCCATTAATGACTTGATATTTACAGTCCAAGCACTGTAATGATACCCACACACTAACCACCCCATGAATGACTGTTGGTATTTACAGTCCAAGCACTATAATGACACCCACACACACAACTCCCATGTATGACTGTTGATATTTACAGTCCAATCACTGTAATGACACCTACACACCCACCACTCCATGAATGACTGTTGATATTTACAGTCCAAGCTCTGTAATAACACTCACATACCCACCACCCTATAAATGACTATTGTTAGTTACAGTCCTAGCACTATAATGACACCCACACCCCCACCACCCAATGATTGACTGTTGATATTTACAGTCCAAGCAATGTAATGACACCCAAACACCCACCACCCTATAAATGACTGTTGATATTTACAGTCCAAGCACTGTATTGACACCCACATACCCATCACCCTATGAATGACTGTTGATATATACAGTCCAAACACTGTAATTCCACCCACCACCCCATGATTGACTGTTGATATTTACAGTCCAATCACTGTAATGACATCCACACACCCACCACCCCATGAAAGACTGTTGATATTTACAGTCCAAGTACTGTAATGCCACCCAACACACCATGAATGACTATTGATATTTATAGTCCAAGCACTGTAATGACACCCTCTCACCCATCACCCCATAAATGACTGTTGATATTTACAGTCCAAGCACTGTAATGACACCCTAACACCCACGACCCCATAAATTATAGTTGATATTTACAGTCCAAGCACTGTAATGACACCCACACACCCACAAACCCATGAATGACTGTTGATATTTACAGTCCATGCACTCTAATGATACCCACCACCCTATGAATGTCTATTGATATTTACAATCAAATTACTGTAATGACACCCATACACCACCACCCCATGTTAGACTGTTGATATTTACAGCCCTAGCACTGTAATGACACCCACACACCCACCACCCCAAGATTGACTGTTGATATTTTCATTCCAAGCACTGTAATGACACCCCCACACCCACTATCTAATGAATTATGTTTGATATTTAGAGTCCAAGCACTGAAAAGACACCCACACAACCACCACCCCATGAATGACTTGATAATTACAGTTCAAGCACTGTAATGACACCCACCACCCTATGAATGACTGCTGATAATTACAATCAAAACACTGTAATGACAACCACACACCCACCACCCCATGAATGACTGTTGATATTTACATCCAAGCACTGTAATGACACCCACACACCCACCACCCCATGATTGACTGTTGATATTTATAGTTCAAGCACTATAATGACATCCACACACCCACCACCCCATTAATGACTGTTGATATTTACAGTCCAAGCTCTGTAATGACACTCACACACACACCACCCTTTGAATGACTGTTGATAATTGCAGTCCAAGCACTGTAATGACACCCACACATCCGCCACCCCATAAATGATGGTTGATAATTATATTCCAAGCACTGTCATGACACCCACACACCCACCACCCCATAAATGACTGTTAATATTTACAGTCCAAGCACTCTAATGACACCCACCACCCTCTAAATGACTGTTGAGATTTACAGACAAAGTACTCTAATAACACCCACACACCCACCACCTCATAAATGACTGTTAATATTTACAGTCCAAGCACTCTAATGACACCAACCACCCTCTAAATGACTGTTGAGATTTACAGACAAAGTACTCTAATAACACCCACACAACCATCACCCCAAGAATGACTGTTGATATTTACAGTCCAAGCACTGTAATGACACCCACACACCCATCACCCTATGAATGACTGTTGATATATACAGTCCAAGCACTGTAATTCCACTTACCACCCCATGATTGACTGTTGATATTTACAGTCCAATTACTGTAATGACATCCACACACCCACCACCCAATGAATGACTGTTGATATTTACAGTCCAAGCATTGTAATGCCTCAAAACACCCCATGAATGACTGTTGATATTTACAATCCAAGCACTGTAATGACACCCTCACACCCACCACCGCTTGAATGACTCTTGATATTTACAGTCAAAGAACTGTAATGACACCCACAAACCGACCACCCCATGAATTATGGTTGATATTTACAGTCCATTCACTATAATGACACCCACACACCCATTACCCCATTAATGACTGTTGATATTTACAGTCCAAGCACTGTAATGACACCCACCACCCTATGAATTATTTTTGATATTTACAGTCTAAGCACTCCAATGACATCCACACACCCACTACCTCATGATTGACTGTTGATATTTACAGTCCAAGCAATGTAATGACACCCAAACACCCACTACTCTATAAATGTCTGTTGATATTTTCAGTCCAAGCAATGTAATGACATCCACACACCCATCACCCCATTAATGACTGTTGATATTGACAGTCAAAGCACTAATGACACCCCCCACCCCATGAATGACTTGATATTTACAGTATAAGCACTGTAATGACACCCACACACATACCACCCCATGAATGACTGTTGATATTTACAGTCCAAGCATTATAATGACACCCACACACCCATCACCTCATGAATGACTGTTGATATTTACAGTCCAAGCACTGTAATGACATCCTCACACCCACCACCCCATTAATGACTGTTGATATTTATAGTCCAAGCACTGTAATGACACCCCAACACCCACGACCACATGAATTATAGTTGATATTTACAGTCCAAGCACAGTAATGACACCCACACACCCACAACCCCATGAATGACTGTTGATATTTACAGTCCAAGCACTCTAATGATACCCAGCATCATATAGATGACTGTTAATATTTACAGTCCAAGCACTGAAAAGACAACAACACACCCACCACCCCATGACTGACTGTTAATATTTACAGTCCAAGCTCTGTATTGCCACCCAACACCCAATGAATGACTGTTGATCTTTACAGTCTAAGCACTGCAATGACACCCACACACCAACTACCCCATAAATGATTGTTGATATTTACATTACAAGCACTGTAATGACACCCCAACACCCGACACCCAATGAATTATTTTTGATATTTACAGTCCAAGCACTGTAATGACACCCACACAACCACCACCCCATGAATGACTGTTGATATTTACAGTCCAAGCACTGTAATGACAGCCACACACCCACCACCCGATGATTGACTGTTGATATTTACAGTCCAAGCACTATAATGACATCCACACACCCACCACCCCATGAATGACTGATGATATTTACAGTCCAAGCTCTGTAATGACACTCACACACCCACCACCTTATGAATGACTGTAGATATTTACAGTCCAAGCACTGTAATGACATCCACACATCCACCACCCCATAAATGATGGTATATATTTATATTCCAAGCACTGTCATGACACCCACACACCCACCACCCTATAAATGACTGTTGATATTTACAGTCCAAGCACTGTAATGACACCCACATACCTATCACCCTATGAATGACTGTTGTTATATACAGTCCAAACACTGTAATTCCACCCACCACTCCATCATTGACTGTTGATATTTACAGTCCAATCACTGTAATGACATCCACACTCCCACCACCCTATGAATGACTGTTGATATTTACAGTCCAAGCAATGTAATGCCACCCAACACCCCATGAATGACTGTTGATATTTACAGTCCAAGCAATAATGACACCCATCACCTTATGAATGACTGTTGATATTTACAGTCTAAGCACTCTAATGACACCCACACACCCACTTCCTTATAATTGAATTTTGATATTTACAGTCCAAGCAATGTAATGACACCCAAACACCCACCACTCTATAAATGACTGTTGATATTTTCAGTTTAAGCACTGTAATGACATCCACACACCCATCACTTCATTAATGACTGTTGATATTTACAGTCAAAGCACTAATGACACCCTTCACCCAATGAATGACTTGATATTTACAGTCCAAGCACTGTAATGACACCCACACATGCACCACCCCATTAATGACTGTTGATATTTACAGTCCAAGCACTATAATGACACCTACACACCCATCACCTCATGAATGACTGTTGATATTTATAGTACAAGCACTGTAATGACACCCTCACACTCACCACCCCATAAATGACTGTTGATATTTACAGTCCAAGCACTGTAATGACACCCCAACACCCACGACCCAATTAATTATAGTTGATATTTACAGTCCAAGCACTGTAATGACACCCACACACCCACAACCCCATGAATGACTGTTGATATTTACAGTCCAAGCACTCTAATGATACCCACAACCCCATTAATGACTATTGGTATTTAGAGTCCAAGCACTATAATAACACTCACACACCCACCACCCTATGAATGACTGTTGATAGTTACAGTTCAAGCACTGTAATGACACCCACACCCCCACCACCCTATGAATGACTGTTGATATTTACACTCCAAGCACTGTAATGACAACCACACACCCACCACCCTATAAATGACTGTTGATATTTACTGTCCAAGCACTGTAATGACTCCCACATACCCATCACCCTATGAATGACTGTTGATATATACAGTCTAAGCACTGTAATTCCACCCACAACCCCATGATTGACTGTTGATATTTACAGTCCAAGCACTGTGATTCCAAACAACACCCCATAAATGACTGTTGATATTTACAGTCCAAGGAATAATGACACCCACACACCCACCACCCCATTAATGACTTGATATTTACAGTCCAAGCACTGAAATGACACCCACACACTGACCACCCTATGAATGACTGTTGGTAGTTACAGTCCAACCACTATAATGACACCCACACACCCACCACCCCATGAATGACTGTTGATATTTACAGTCCAATCACTGTAATGACATCCACACACCCACCACCCCATGAATGACTGTTGATATTTATAGTCCAAGCACTGTAATACCTCCCAACACCCCATGAATGACTGTTGTTATTTTCAGTCCATGCAATAATGACACCCACACACCCACCACCCCATTAATGACTTGATATTTACAGTCCAAGCACTGTAATGACTCCCACACACTAACCACCCCATGAATGACTGTTGGTATTTACAGTCCAATCACTATAATGACACCCACACACCCACCACCCCATGAATGACTGTTGATATTTACAGTCCAAGCACTGTAATGACACCCACACACCCACCACCCCATGAATGACTCTTGATATTTACAGTCAAAGCACTGTAATGACACCCACACACTGACCACCCCATGAATTATGGTTGATATTTACAGTCCATGCACTATAATGACACCCACACACTCATTACCACATATATGACTGTTGATATTTACAGTCAAAGCACTAATGACACCCTCCACCCAATGAATGACTTGATATTTACAGTCCAAGCACTGTAATGACACCCACACATGCACCACCCCATTAATGACTGTTGATATTTACAGTCCAAACACTATAATGATACCCACACACCCATCACGTCATGAATGACTGTTGATAGTTATAGTCCAAGCACTGTAATGACACCCTCACACCCACCACCCCATAAATGACTGTTGATATTTACAGTCCAAGCAATGTAATGACACCCCAACACCCACGACCCCATTAATTATAGTTGATATTTACAGTCCAAGCACTGTAATGACACCCACACACCCACAACCCCATGAATGACTGTTGATATTTACAGTCCAAGCCCTCTAATGATACCCACAACCCCATGAATGACAATTGGTATTTAGAGTCCAAGCACTATAATAACACTCACACACCCACCACTCTATGAATGACTGTTGATATTTACTGTCCAAGCACTGTAATGACATTCACACACCCACCACCCTATGAATGACTGTTGGTATTTACTGTCCAAGCACTATAATGACACCCACACACCCACCACCCCATGAATGACTATTAATATTTACAATCCAAGCACTGTAATGACACCTTCACACCCACCACCCCATGAATGACTCTTGATATTTACAGTCAAAGCACTGTAATGACACCCACACACCGACCACCCCATGAATTATGGTTGATATTTACAGTCCATGCACTATAATGACACCCACACACCCATTACCCCATTAATGACTGTTGATATTTATAGTCAAAGCACTCTAATGACACCCACCACCCTATGAATACCTGTTGATATTTACAGTCTAAGCACTCTAATGACACCCACACACCCACTACCTCATGATTGACTGTTGATATATACAGTCCAAGCAATGTAATGACACCTAAACACCCACCACTCTATAAATGACTGTTAATATTTTCAGTAAAAGCACTGTAATGACATCCACACACCCATCACCCGATTAATGACTGTTGATATTTACAGTCAAAGCACTAATGACACCCCCCACTCCTTGAATGACTTAATATTTACAGTCCAAGCACTGTAATGACACCCACACTTGCACCACCCCATGAATAATGTTAACATTTACAGTCCAAGCACTATAATGACACCTTAACACCCACCACCCCATATATGACTGTTGATATTTACAGTCCAAGCACTGTAATGACACCCTAACACCCACGACCCCATGAATTATAGTTGATATTTCCAGTCCAAGCACTGTAATGACACCCACACACCAACAACCCCATTAATGACTGTTGATATTTACTGTCCAAGCACTGTAATGACACCCACACACCAACCACCCCAGGATTGACTGTTGATTTTTACAGTCCAAGCACTGTAAAGACAACCACACAACCACCACCCCATGAATGAATTAATAATTACAGTTCATGAACTGTAATGACACCCACCATCCTATGAAGGACTGTTGATAATTACAATCAAAACACTGTAATGACACCCACACACCCACCACCCCATGAATGACTGTTGATATTTACAGTCCAAGCACTGTAATGACACCCACACACCCACCACCCCATGATTGACTGTTGATATTTACAGTCCAAGCACTATAATGACATCCACACAACCACCACCCCTTGAATGACTGTTGATATTTACAGTCCAAGCTCTGTAATGACACTCACACACACCCCACCCTATGAATGACTTTTGATATTTACAGTCCAAGCACTGTAATGACACCCACACACCCACCACCCCAAGAATTACTGTTGATATTTACAGTCCAAGCACTGTAATGACACCCACACACCCACCAACATATGATTGACTGTTGATATTTACAGTCCAATCAATGTAATGACACCCCCACACCCACCACCCCATGAATTATAGTTGATATTTACAGTCCAAGCACTTTAATGACACCCACACATCCACCACCCCATGAATGACTGTTGAAATTTACAGTCCTGTCACTGTAATGACACCCACCACCCCATGATTGACTGTTGATATTTACAGTCCAATCACTGTAATGACATCCACACACCCACCACCCCATGAATGACTGTTGATATTTACAGTCCAAGAACTGTAATGCCACCAAACACCCCATGAATGACTGTTGATATTTAAAGTCCAAGCAATAATGACACCCACACACCAACCATCTCATTAATTACTTGATATTTACAGTCCAAGCACTGTAATGACATCCACACACTAACCACCCCATGAATGTCCGTTGGTATTTACAGTCCAAGCACTATAATGACACCCACACACCCACCACCCCATGAATGACTGTTGATATTTACAGTCCAAGCACTGTAATGACACCCTCACACCCACCACCCCATGAATGACTCTTGATATTTACAGTCAAATTGCTGTAATGACACCCACACACCGACCACCCCATGAATTATGGTTGATATTTACAGTCCATGCACTTTAATGACACCCACACACCCATTATCCCATTAATGACTGTTGATATTTACAGTCCAAGCACTCTAATGACACCCATCACCCTATGAATGACTGTTGATATTTACAGTCTAAGCACTCTTATGACACCTACACACCCACTACTTTATGATTGACTTTTGATATTTACAGTCCAAGCAATGTAGTGACACCCAAACACCCACCACTCTATAAATGACTGTTGATATTTTCAGTCCAAGCACTGTAATGACATCCACACACCCATCACCCAATTAATGACTGTTGATATTTACAGTCAAAGCACTTATGACACCCTCCACCCAATGAATGACTTGATATTTACAGTCCAAGCACTGTAATGACACCCACACACGCACAACCCCATTAATGACTGTTGATATTAACAGTCCAAGCACTATAATGACACCCACACACACATCACCTCATGAATGACTGTTGATATTTATAGTCCAAGCACTGTAATGACACCCTCACACCCACCACCCCATTAATGACTGTTGATATTTACAGTCCAAGCACTGTAATGACACCCCAACACCCACGACCCCATTAATTATAGTTGATATTTACAGTCCAAGCACTGTAATGACACCCACACACCCACAACCCCATGAATGACTGTTGATATTTACAGTCCAAGCACTCTAATGATACCCACAACCCCATGAATGACTATTGGTATTTTGAGTCCAAGCACTATAATAACACTCACACACCCACCACCCTAAGAATGACTGTTGATAGTTACAGTTCAAGCACTGTAATGACACCCACACCCCCACCACCCTATGAATGACTGTTGATATTTACACTCCAAGCACTGTAATGACAACCACACACCCACCACCCAATAAATGACTGTTGATATTTACTGTCCAAGCACTGTAATGACACCCACATACCCATCACCCTATGAATGACTGTTGATATATACAGTCTAAGCACCGTAATTCAACCCACCACCCCATGATTGACTGTTGATATTTACAGTCCAAGCACTGTAATGACATTCACACACCCACCACCTAATGAATGACTGTTTATATTTACAGTACAAGCACTGTAATGCCACCCAACACCCCATTAATGACTGTTGATATTTAAGGTCCAAGCACTGTAATGACACCCGCCACCCTATGAATGACTGTTGATAATTACAATCAAAACACTGTAATGACACCCACACACCGACAACCCCATGAATGACTGTTGATATTTACAGTCCAAGCACTGTAATGACACCCACACACTTACCACCCCATGATTGACTGTTTATATTTACAGTCCAAGCACTATAATGACATCCACACACCCACCACCCTATGAATGACTGTTAATATGTACAGTCCAAGCACTATAATGTCACCCACACACCCACCACTCCATAAATGACGGTTGATATTTATAGTCCAAGCACTGTAATGACACCCACACACCCACCACCCAATAAATGACTGTTGATATTTTCAATCCAAGCACTGTAATGATACCCACCACCCTATGAATGACTGTTGATATTTACAATTAAAACACGGTAATGACCCCAATACACCCACGACCCCATGAATGACTGTTGATATTTAGTGTTCAAGCACAGTCATGACACCCACACACCCACCACCCCATGAATGAATGTTGATACTTACAGTCCTGGCACTGTAATGACACCCACACACCCACCACCCCATGATTGACTGTTGATATTTACAGTCCAAGCACTGTAATGACACCCTCACACCCACCACCCCATGAATGACTCTTGATATTTACAGTCAAAGCACTGTAATGACACCCACACACCGACCACCCCATGAATGAATGTTGATACTTACAGTCCAGGCACTGTAATGACACTAACACACCCACCACCCCATGATTGACTGTTGATATTTACAGTCCAAGCACTGTAATGACACCCACACACCCATCACCCTATGAATGACTGTTGATATTTACAGTCCAAGCACTGTAATGCCACCCACCACCCCATGATTGACTGTTGATATTTTTAGTCCAAGCAATGTAATGACACCCACACACCCATCACCCTATAAATGACTGTTGATATTTACAGTCAAAGCACTGTAATGACACCCCAACACCCACGACCCCATTAATTATAGTTGATATATACAGTTCAAGCACTGTAATGACAAACACACACCAACAACCCCATGAATGACTGTTGATATTTACAGTCCAAGCACTCTAATGATACCCACCACCCTATAAATGACCATTGATATTTACAATCAAGTCACTGTAATGACACCCATACACTCACCACCCTATGAATGACTGTTGATATTTACAGACCAATCGCTGTAATGACACCCACACACCCACCACCCTATGATTGAATGTTGATATTTAGAGTCCAAGCACTGTTATGACACCCCCACACCCACCACCCCATGAATTATGGTTGATATTTACTGTCCAAACACTGTAATGACACCCACACAACCACCACCCCATGAATGACTGTTGATATTTACAGTCCAAGCACTGTAATGAGAACAACCACCCTATGAATGACTGTTGGTAATTACAATCTAAACACTGTAATGACACCCACACCCCCACCACCCCATGAATGTCTATTGATATTTACAGTCCAAGCACTGTAATGACATCCACACACCCACCACCCTATGTTTGACTGTTGATATTTACAGTCCAAGCACTGTAATGACATCCACACACCCATAACCCCATGAATGACTGTTGATATTTACAGTCCAAGCTCTGTAATGACACTAACACTCCACCACCCTATGAATGACTGTTGATATTTACAGTCCAAGCACTGTAATGACACCCACTCACCCACCAATCCATAAATGACGGTTGATATTTATAGTCCAAGCACTGTAATGACATCCACACACACACCACCCCATGAAAGACTGTTGATATTTTCAGTTCAAGGATTGTAATAACATCCACACACCCACCACCCCATGAATGACTGTTGATATTCACAGTCCTAGCACTGTAATGACACCCACACAAACACCACCCAATGAATGATGGTTGATATTCACAGTCCAAGCACTGTAATGACACCCACCACCCCATGATTGACTGTTGATATTTACAATCCAAGCAATGCAATGACACCCAAACACCTACCACCCCATGAATTATAGTTGATATTTACAGTCCAAACACTGTAATGCCACCCAATATCCCATGAATGACTGTTGATATTTACAGTCCAAGCAATAATGACACACACACCCACCACCCCATTAATAACTTGATATTTACAGTCCAAGCATTGTAATGACACCCACACACCAACCACCCCATGAATGACTGTTTGTATTTACAGTCCAAGCACTGTAATGACACCAACAATTCGACCACCCTATAAATTATGGTTCATATTTACAGTCCATGCACTATAATGACACCCATACTCTCACCACCCCATTAATGACTGTTGATATTTACAGTCCAAGCACTCTAATGACACCCACCACCCTATGAATGACTGTTGATATTTACAGTCCAAGCACTATAATGACAACCACACACACACCATTTTATGAATGACTGTTGATATTTAAAGTCCAAGCAATGTAATGACACCCTCACACCCACAACCCTATGAATAACTGTTGATATTTACAGTCAAAGCACTGTAATAAAACCCACACCCATACCACCCCATGAGTTATGGTTGATATTTACAGTCAAAGCACTGTAATGACACCCACACACCCACAACCCTATGAATGAATGTTGATATTTTCAGTCCGAGCACTCTATTGATACCCACAACCCTATAAATGAATGTTGATATTTACAATCAAAACACTGTAATGACACCCACACACACACCACCCCATGATTGACTGTTAATATTTACAGTCCAAGCACTGTAATGTCATCCCCACACCCACCACCCCATGAATTATGGTTGATATTTAAGTCCAAGCACTGTAATGACACCCACACAACAACCATCCCATAAATGACTGTAGATATTTACGGTCCAAGCACTCTAATGACACCCACACACCCACCACACCATAAATGACTTCATATTTACAGTCCAAGCACTGTAATGACACCCACACGCCCACCACCCCATGAATGATTGTTGATATATACAGTCTAAGCACTATAATGACACCCACACACCCACCACCCTGTGAATGACTGTTGATATTTACAGTCCAAGCCCTGTAATGATACACTCACACCCACAACCCCATGAATGACTGTTGATATTTACAGTCCAAGCACTCTAATGACACCCACCACCCTATGAATGACTCTTGATATATACAATCGCAGAACTGTAATAACACAAACACACCCACCACCCCATTAATGACTGTTGATATTTACAGTCCAAGCGCTGTAATGACAGCCACACACCCACCACCCCATGAATGACTGTTGATATTTACAGTCTAAGCACTCTCATGACACCCACAACCCCAATAATGACTGTTGATATTTACAGTCCAAGCACTGTAATGACAACCACACACCCACCACCCCATGAATGACTGTTGATATTTACAGTCCAAGCTCTGTAATGACACTCACACACCCACTACACTATGAATGACTGTTGATATTTTTAGTCCAACCACTGTAATGACATCCACACACTCACCAACCTATGAATGATTGTTAATATTTACCGTCCAAGCACTGAAATGACACCCACACTCCCACCACCCCATAAATGACTGTTGATATTAATAGTCCAAGCACTGTAATAACATCCACACATCCACCACCCCATGAATGACTGTTAATATTTACAGTCCAAGAACTGTAATGACACCCACACACTCACCACCCCAGGAATGACTGTTGATATTTACATTCAAAGCACTGTAATAACACCCACACACCCACCACCCCATAAATGACTTGATATTTACAGTCCAAGCACTGTAATGACACCCACACACCCACCACCCCATGAATGACTGTTGATATTTACAGTCCAAGCTCTCTAATGATACACTCACACCCACCACCCTATGAACGACTGTTGATATTTACAGTCAAAGAACTGTAATAACACCAACACACCGACCACCCCATGAATTATGTTTGATATTTACAGTCCAAGCACTGTAATGACACCAACACACACACAATACCCCATTAATGACTGTTGATATTTACAGTCCAAGCACTCTAATGACACCCACCACCCTATGAATGACTGTTGATATATACAATCAAAGAACTGTAATAACACAAACACACCCACCACCCCATGAATGACTGTTGATATTTACAGTCCAAGTGCTGTAATGACAGCCACACACCAACCACTCCATGAATGACTGTTGATATTTACAGTCCAAGCTCTGTAATGACACTCACACACCCACCACCCTATGAGTGACTGTTGATATTTACAGTCCAAGCAATGTAATGACACCCACACACCCACCACCCAATGAATGATGGTTGAAATTTACAAACCAAGAACTGTATTGACACAGACACAATCACCACCCCATGAATGACTGTTGATATTAACAGTCCAAGCACTGTAATGACACCCACACACCCACCCCCCCAAGAATGACCTTTGATATTTTCATTTCAAGCACTGTAATGCCATCCACACACCCACCACCCCATGAATGACTGTTAATATTTAAAGTCCAAGCTTTGTAATGACACTCACACACCCACCACCCTATGAATGACTGTTGATATTTACAGTCCAAGCACTGTAATGAAACCCACACACCCACCACCCTATTAATGATGGTTGATATTTATAATCCAAGCACTGTAATGACACCCACACACCCACCACCCCAAGAAAGACTGTTGATATTTTTAGTCCAAGCAATGTAATGACATCCACACACTCACCAACCTATGAATGACTGTTAATATTGACAGTACAAGCACTCTAATGACACCCACCACCCCTTGGATGACTGTTAATAATTGCAGTCCAAACACTGTAATGACACCCACACACCCACCACCCAATGAATGATGGTTAAATTTTACAGACCAAGAACTGTAATGACACAGACACGCTCACCACCCCATGAATGACTGTTGATATTAACAGTCCAAACACTGTAATGGTCCCCACACACCCACCACCCCATGAATGACTGTTGATATTTTCATTCCAAGCACTGTAATGCCATCCACACATCCACCACCCCATGAATGACTGTTAATATTTACAGTCCAAGCACTGTAATGAAACCCACACTCCCACCACCCCATGAATGACTGTTGATATTAATAGTCCAAGCACTGTAATGACATCCACACATCCACCACCCCATGAATGACTGTTGATAATTACAGTCCTAGCACTGTAATGACACCCCGACACCCGACACCCCATGATTGACTGTTGATATTTATAGTCCAAGCACTGTAATGACACCCAAACACCTACCACCTCATGAATGACTGTTGATATTTACAGTCCAAGCACTGTAATGACAACCCAACACACCCGCCACCCCATGAATGACTGTTGATATTTACAGTCTAAGCACTATAATGACACCCACACACCCACCACCCCATGAATGACTGTTGATATTTACAGTCCAAGCTCTCTAATGATACACTCACACCCAACACCCCATGAACGACTGTTGATATTTACAGTCAAAGAACTGTAATGACACCAACACACCGACCACCCCATGAATTATGGTTGATATTTACAGTCCAAGCACTGTAATGACACCAACACACACACAATACCCCATTAATGACTGTTGATATTTACAGTCCAAGCACTCTAATGACATCCACCACCCTATGAATGACTGTTGATATATACAATCAAAGAACTGTAATAACACAAACACTCCCACCACCCCATGAATGACTGTTGATATTTACAGTCCACGTGCTGTAATGACAGCCACACACCAACCACCCCATGAATGACTGTTGATATTTACAGTCTAAGCACTCTCATGACACCCACAACCCCAATAATGACTGTTGATATTTACTGTCCAAGCAGTGTAATGACATCCACACACACACCACCATATGAATGACTGTTGATATTTACAGTCCAAGCTCTGTAATGACACTCACACATCCACCACCCTATGAATGACTGTTGATATTTACAGTCCAAGCAATGTAATGACACCCACACACCCACCACCCAATGAATGATTGTTGAAATTTACAAACCAAGAACTGTAATGACACAGACACACTCACCACCCCATGAATGACTGTTGATATTAACAGTCCAAGCACTGTAATGACACCCACACACCCACCACCTCAAGAATGACTGTTGATATTTTCATTCCAAGCACTGTAATGCCATCCACACACCCACCACCCCATGAATGACAGTTAATATTTACAGTCCAAGCACTGTAATGACACTCACACACCCACCACCCAATGAATGACTGTTGATATTTACAGTCCAAGCACTGTAATGAAACCCACACACCCACCACCCTATTAATGATGGTTGATATTTATAATCCAAGCACTGTAATGACACCCACACACCCACCACCCCATGAAATACTGTTGATATTTTTAGTCCAAGCACTGTAATGACATCCACACACTCACCAACCTATGAGTGACTGTTAATATTTACAGTACAAGCACTCTAATGACACCCACCACCCCTTGGATGACTGTTAATATTTGCAGTCCAAACACTGTAATGACACCCACACACCCACCACCCAATGAATGATGGTTAAATTTTACAGACCAAGAACTGTAATGACACAGACACACTCACCACCCCATGAATAACTGTTGATATTAGCAGTGCAAGCACTGTAATGACACCCACACACCCATCACCCCATGAATGACTATTGATATTTTCAGTCCAAGCACTGTAATGACATCCACACACCCACCACCTTATGAATGACTGTTAATATTTACAGTCCAAGCACTGTAATGACACCCACACACCCACCACCCAATAAATGACTGTTGATATTATTAGTCAAAGCACTGTAATGACATCCACACATCCACCACCCCATGAATGACAGTTAATATTTCCAGTCCAAGAACTGTAATGACACCCACACACTCACCACCCCATGAATGACTGTTGATTTTTACAGTCAAAACACTGTAATGACACCAACACACCTACAACCACATGAATGACTATTGATAATTACAGTCCAAGCACTGTAATTACACCCCGACACCCACCATCCCATGATTAACTGTTGATATTTATAGTCCAAGCTCTGTAATGACACCCAAACACCAACCACCCCATGAATGACTGTTGATATTTACAGTCATAGCTCTGTAATGACAACCACACACCCATCACCCCATGAATAACTGTTGATATTTACATTCAAAGCACGGTAAAAACACCACCACACCCACCACCCCATGAATTATGGTTGATATTTACAGTCCAAGCACTGTAATGACACCCACACACTCACCACCCCATGAATGACTGTTGATATTTACAGTCCAAGCACTCTAATGACACCCACACACTCACCACTACATAAATGACTGTAGATATTTACAGTCCAAGCCCTGTAATGACTCTAACACACTCACCACCCTATGAATGACTGTTGATATTTACAGTCCAAGCATAGTAATGACACCCACACACCCATCACCCCATGATTGACTGTTGATATTTACAGTCCAAGCTCTGTAATGACACCCACACACCCATCACCCCATGAATGACTGTTGATATTTACATTCAAAGCACTGTAATGACACCCACACACCCACCACTACATAAATGACTGTAGATATTTACAGTCCAAGCCCTGTAATGAGACTCACACACCCTCCACCCTATAAATGACTGTTGAGATTTACTGTCCAAGCACTGTAATGATACCCACATACCCACCATCCCATGAAAGACTGTTGATATTTAAAGTCCAAGCACTGTAATGACAACCAAACACCAACCACTAAATGAATGACTGTTCTTATTTACAGTCTGATCACTGTAATGACACCCACACATCCACCACCCCATGAATGACTGTTGATATTTACAGTCCAAGCACTGTAATGACACCCACCACCCTCTGAATGACTGTTGATATTTACAGTCAAAGCACTGTAATAACACCCACACACACACGACCCCATAAATGACTGTTGATATTTTCATTCCAAGCACTGTAATGACACCCACCAATCCATGATTGACTGTTGATATTTACAGTATAAGCACTGTAATGACACCCACACACCGACCACCTCATGAATTATGGTTGATATTTACAGTCCATGCACTATAATGACACCCATACACTCACCACCCCATTAATGACTGTTGATATTTACAGTCCAAGCACTCTAATGACACCCACCACCCTATGAATGACTGTTGATATTTACAGTCTAAGCAGTCTAATGACCCCCACAAACCCACTACCTCATGATTGACTGTTGATATTTACAGTCAAAGCAATGTAATGACACCCAAACACCCACCACTCTATAAATGACTGTTGATATTTACAGTCCAAACCCTGTAATGACACCCACACACCCACCACCCTATGAATGACTGTATGTATTTACAGTCCAAGCACTGTAATGACATTCACACATCCAGCACCCCATGAATGACTGTTAATATTTACAGTCCAAGAACTGTAATGACACCCACACACTCACCACTCCATAAATGACTGTTGATATTTCCAGTCCAAACACTGTAATGACACCCACACACCCACCACCCCATGAATGACTGTAGATAATTGCAGTCCAAGCACTGTAATGACACCCCAACACCCACCACCCCATGATTGACTGTTGATATTTATAGTCCAAACTCTGTAATGACACCCACACACCCATCACCCAATGAATGACTGTTGATATTTACAGTCCAAGCACTGTAATGCCACCCACACACCCACCACCCCATGAATGACTGTTGATATTATTAGTCCAAGCACTGTAATGACATTCACACATCCACCACCCCATGAATGACTGTTAATATCTACAGCCCAAGAGCTGTAATGACACCCACACACTCACCACCCCATGAATGACTGTTGATATTTGCAGTCAAAACACTGTAATGACACCCACACACCCACCACCCCATGAATGACTGTAGCTAATTACAGTCCAAGCACTGTAATGACACCCTGACACCCACCACCCCTTGAATCACTGTTGTTATTTACAGTCCAAGCTCAGTAATGACAACCACACACCCATCACCTTATGAATGACTGTTGATATTTACATTCAAAGCACTGTAATGACACCACCACACCCACCACCCCATGAATTATGGTTGATATTTACAGTCCAAGCGCTGTAATGACACCCACACACCCACCACCCCATGAATGACTGTTGATATTTACAGTCCAAGCATTCTAATGACACCCTAATCCCTATGAATGACTGTTGTTATTTACAATCAAAATACTGTAATGACACCCACACACCCACCACCTAATGAATGACTGTTGATATTTACAGTCCAAGCACTGTAATGACACCCACACACCGACCACCCCATGATTGACTGTTGATATTTACAGTCCAAGCACTGAAATGACACCCACACACCCACTACTACATAAATGACTGTTCATATTTACAGTGTAAGCACTGTAATGACACCCACACAACCACCACCCCAACAATGACTGTTGATATTTACAGTCCAAGCACTGTAATGACACTTACACACCCGCCACCCCATGAATGACTGTAGATATTTACAGTCCAAGCCCTATAATGACCCTCACACACCCACCACCCTATTAATGACTGTTGATATTTAAAGTCCAAGCACTGTAATGACAACCCAACACCAACCACTAAATGAATTACTGTTAATATTTACAGTCTGTGCACTGTAATGACACCCACACACCCACCACCCAGTGAATGATGGTTGATATTTACAGTCCATGCACTGTAATGACATCCACACATCCACCACCCCATGAATGACTGTTAATATTTACAGTCCAAGAACTGTAATGACACCCACACACTCACTACCCCATGAATGACAGTTGATATTTACAGTCAAAGCACTGTAATGACTCCCACACACCCACCACCCCATGAATGACTGTTGATATTTACAGTCCAATCTCTGTAATGACACTGTCAAGGCTCGAATCGAAGAGTGGCACGTCGGCAACTTCTTCGAACATTTAAAGATTCGAGCACCACCAAAATCAGAGGGATTGTAACAAACACAGTTTGAAGAAGACAAATATATTAAACACTTCACAATCCCCATTATATAATACAGCACCACTCAAGGAGACTATCCCTTTCCCCACAACAATTAAGAGACAGCAGAGTCTCAAGAGGAGAGTAAAC
The DNA here is from genome assembly GCA_033782935.1 of Petrolisthes cinctipes. NCBI lineage: Eukaryota > Metazoa > Arthropoda > Malacostraca > Decapoda > Porcellanidae > Petrolisthes > Petrolisthes cinctipes. The sequence continues at coordinate 1,388,946 of JAWQEG010000068.1, forward strand.
GGTTACACAATCAAAAGTTACCCAATGGTAGGAGTAACAATTATGAGACAGCAGTGTCTCAGGAATACACAATTGTAAGGGGCAGACCAGTCGCTGCCCAAGCGATAGATATGCACCACAAGAGAAGGAGGCAGAGGAGGCTCAGAGCTCCTAACTGTTCAAAGTGCAGCTTTGTTATGCCACCAGTCAGTCGTTAATCCTAGACGAAACCTCGGTTAGATGGCGCTGCCAGCATTGAGTAGTGTAGATGGCGCTGACATCGATATCCCAAGGAGGCGGGGGGGAGACGAAGAAATTGCTGATCAAGCGGTTAAATTCTACTCGTCCTTCACTAATGCACCACATTACTATCTTGGAAACAGGAAAAGATTACTTAACTGGTACATGGGAATAAATGTGTATGAACAGGGTACACAGACAAGGAAACATAAGTTGATGTGAGAGACAGGAGTATTAATCCAGCTGTTGAGTATTTCGGCCCTTACAGACTCCCACACACCCATCACCCCATGAACCACTGTTGATATTTACATTCAAAGCACTGTAATGACACCCTCACACCCACCACCCCATGAATTATGGTTGATATTTACAGTCCAAGCAATGTAATGACACCCACACACCCACCACCCCATGAATAACTGTTGATATTTACAATCAAAACACTGTAATGACACCCACACACCCACCACCCGATAAATGACTGTTGATATTTACAGTCCAAGCACTGTAATGACACCCACACACCCACCACCCCATGATTGACTGTTGATATTTACAGTCCAAGCACTGTAATGACAGCCACACACCCACCACCCCATAAATGAATGTAGATATTTACAGTCCAAGATCTGTAATGACACTCACACACCCACCACCAAATGAATGACTGTTTAGATTTACAGTCCAAGCACTGTAATGACACCCACACACCCACCACCCCATGAAAGACTGTTGATATTTAAAGTCCAAGCAATGTAATGACAATCCAATGCCCACCACTAAATGAATGACTGATGATATTTTCAGTCAAAGCACTGTAATGACATCCACACACCAACCACTCCATGAATGACTGTTAATATTTACAGTCTGAGCACTGTAATGACACCCACACACCAACCACCCAATGAATGATGGTTGATATTTACAGTCCAAGAACTGTAATGACACCCACACATCCACCACACCATGAATGACTGTTGATATTTACAGTCCAAGCACTGTAATGACACCCTCAAACCCACCACCCCATAAATGACTGTTGATATTTACAGTCTAAGCACTGTAATGACACCCACACAACCACCACCCCAAGAATGACTGTTGATATTTACAGTCTAAGCTCTGTAATTACACTCACACACCCACCACCCTATAAATGACTGTTGATATTTATAGTCCAAGCACTGTAATGACACCCACACACCCACCACCCCATGATTGACAGTTGATATTTACAGTCCAAGCACTGTAATGACACCCACACACCCATCACCCTATAAATGACTTTTGATATTTACAGTCCAAGCATTGTAATGCCACCCACCACCCTATGAATGACTGTTGATATTTACAGTCAAAGCACTAATGACACACACACACCCACCACCCCATGAATGACTTAATATTTACAGTCCAAGCACTGTAATGACACCCACACACCCACCAACCCATGAATGACTGTTGATATTTATGGTCCAACCACTGTAATAACACCCACACACCCACGACCCCATGAAAGACTGTTAATATTTACAGTCCAAGCACTGTAATGACATCCACACACCCAGCAACCCATGAATGACTGTTAATATTTACAGTCTGAGCACTGTAATGACACCCACACACCCACCACCCAATGAATGATGGTTGATATTTACAGTCCAAGAACTGTTATGAAACCCACAAACCCACCACCCACTGAATGACTGTTGATATTTACCGTCTAAGCACTGTAATGACACCCACACAACCACCACCCCAAGAATGACTGTTGATATTTACAGTCCAAGCGCTGTAATGACACCCACACACCCACCACCCTATGATTGACTGTTGATATTTACAATCCAAGCAATGTAATGACACCCAAACAAAAACCACCCCATAAATAACTGTTGATATTAACAGTCCAAGCACTGTAATGACACCCACACACCCATCACCCCATGAATTACTGTTGATATTTATAGTCCAAGCACTGTAATGCCACCCACAACCCTACAAATGACTCTTGATATTTACAGTCCAAGCACTAATGACACACACACACCCACCACCCCATGAATGACTTGATATTTACAATCCAAGCACTGTAATGACACCCACACACCCACCACCCCATGAATTATGGTTGATATCTACAGTCCAAGTTCAGTAATGACACCCACACACACACCACCCCATGAATGACTGTTGATATTTACAGTCCAAGAACTCTAATTAAACCCACCACCCTATGAATGACTGTTGATATTTACAATTAAAACACTGTAATAACACCCACACACACACCACCCCATGAATGACTGTTGATATTTACAATCCAAGCACTGTAATGAAACCCACACACCCACCACCCCATGAAAGACTGTTGATATTTTCAGTCCAAGCACTGTAATGGCATCCACACACCTACAACCCCATGAATAACTGTTAATATTTTCAGTCCAAGCACTCTAATGACACCCACCACCCCATAATTGACTGTTAATATTTAAAATCTGAGCACTGTAATGACACCAACACACCTACCACCCAAAGTTTGATGGTTGATATTTACAGTATAATCACTGTAATGATACCCACACACCCACCATCCCATTAATAACAGTTGATATTTACAGTCCAAGCACTGTAATGACACCCACACACCGACCACCCCATGAATGACTGTTGATATTTACAGTCCAAGCGCTGTAATGACACTCACACACCCATTACCCTATGAATGACTGTTGATATTTACAGTCCAAGCAATGTAATGACACGCAAACAAAAACCACCCCATAAATAACTGTTGATATTAACAGTCGAAGCACTGTAATGACACTCACACACCCATCACCCCATGAATTACTGTTCATATTTACAGTCCAAGCACTGTAATGCCACCCACAACCTCATGAATGACTGTTGGTATTTACAGTCCAAGCACTAATGACACACACACACCAACCACCCCATGAATGACTTGATATTTACAGTCCAAGCACTGTAATGACACCCACACACCCACCACCCCATGAATTATGGTTGATATCTACAGTCCAAGTACAGTAATGACACCCACACACCCACCACCCCATGAATGACTGTTGATATTTACAGTCCAAGAACTGTAATGAAACCCGCCACCCTATGAATGACTGTTGATATTTACAATCAAAACACTGTAATAACACCCACACACCCACCACCCCATGAATGACTGTTGATATATATATATATATTTTTTTTTTCTATACCTCAACCTCGGGACTGTAGGCTGTCAGTAGCCCGTGACTCTTGCGAGGCCCCGAGATTATTGGGTGTCGCACTAGATGAGACAGTGGAGCTTCGTGGTGATGTTGGTACAGTTGCTTCTCTTCTTCCCTATTAGATGACGACACCTTATTTATACACGTCACTATCAGGGGAGAGCAGCTACACAGTCACTCATAGGATCTTGGAATATGGTCGGACATCTTCTATGTTGTGAGTTGACGACGATGTAGGGGGTATTTTCTTGACGTGTCGGCGTAGCCAAGGTAGTTGACGAACAGCTAGAACCATCAGTTCACATCGAAAAAATCCCAGATGTTTTCTCGTGGACTCGAACCAGGGCCCTTGCCATTCGCAGTCCGTCACTCTATCCACTCAGCCACGCCTCCCCCAATGTAATGACACCCACACACCCACCACCCCATTATTGACTGTTTATATTTTCAGTCCAATCACTGTAATGACATCCACACACTCTCCACCCCATGAATTACTGTTAATATTTACAGTCTGACCACTGTAATGACACCCACACACCCACCACCCAATGAATGATGGTTGATATTTACAGTCCAAGAACTGTAATGACATCCACACACACATAACCCCATGAATCACTGTTAATATTTATAGTCCAAGCACTGTAATGACATCAACACACTAACCACTGTAATGACTAAGCACTGTAATGACACCCACCAACCATGAATGACTGTTGATATTTACAATCCAAGCACTCTAATGACACCCACCACTCCATGAATGACTGTTGATATTTACAGTCCAAGAACTGTAATAACACCAACTACTCATGAATGACTGTTAATATTTACAGTATAAGCATTTTAAAAACACCTACCACCCCATTAATGACTGTTGATATTTACAGTCCAAACACCGTAATGACACCCACACACCCACCACCCCATGATTGACTGTTGATATCTACAGTCCAAGCACTGTAATGACAACTACCACCCATCAATGACAGTTGATATTTACAGTCCAAGCAATATAATGACACCCACCACCCAATGAATGACTGTTTATATTTACAGTCCAAGCACTGTAATGACACCCACACACCCCATGAATGAATGTTGATATTTACAGTCCAAGCACTCTAATGACACCCACCACTCCATGAATGACTGTTGATATTTACAGTCCAAGAACTGTAATGACACCAACACACCCACCAACCCATGAATTACTGTTGATATTTACAGTCCAAGCACTGTAATGACACCCACACACCCACCACCCCATGAATGACTGTTGATATTTACAGTCCAAGAACTGTAATGACACCAACTACCTATGAATGACTGTTGATATTTACAGTCCAAACACTGTAATGACACCCACACACCCACCACCCAAAGAATGATGGTTGATATTTACAGTCCAAGAACTGTAATGACACCCACACACTCACTACACCATGAATAACTGTTGATATTTACAGTTCAAGCACTGTAATGACACCAACACACCCACCACCCCATGAATAACTGTTGATATTTACAGTTCAAGCACTGTAATGACACCCACACACTCACCACCCATAAATGACTGTTGATTTTTACAGTCCAAGCACTGTCATGACACCCACACACCCACAACCCTATGAATGACTGTTGATATTTAAAGTCCAAGCACTCTAATGACACCCACAACCCAAAAAATGACTGTTCATATTTACAGTCAAAACACTGTAATGACACCCACACTAACACCACCCCATGATTGACTGTTGATATTTACAGTCCAAGCACTGTAATGACACCCACACACTTACCACCCCATAAAGGACTTTTAATATTTACAGTCAAAGCACTGTAATGACTCCCACATACCCACCACCCGATGAATGATGGTTGATATTTAAAGTCCAAGAACTGTAATGACACCCACACACTAACCACCCCATGACAGTTGATATTTACAGTACAAGCACAGTAATGACACCCACACTTCTACTACTCCATGAATGACTGTTGATATTTACAGTCTAAGCACTGTAATGACACCCACAACATATGAATGACTGTTGATATTTACAATCCAAGCCCTGTTATGACACCCACCACCAAATGAATGACTGTTGATATTATCAGTAAAAGCACTATAATGACATCCACACATCCCATGAATGGCTGTTGATATTTACAGTTCAAGCACTCTAATGATACCCACAACCCTATGAGTGACTGTTGATAATTACAATCCAAGCACTGTAATGACAACCACACATCCACCACCCCATGAATGACTTTAGATATTTACAGTCCATACACTGTAATGACACCCACACACCCACCATCAAATAAATGACTGTTGATATTTACAGTCCAATAACTGTATTGACACTAACTTACCCATCACCCCATGTATGACTGTTGATTTTTACAGTCCAAGCACTGTAATTACACCTATCACCCCATTAATGACTATTGATATTTACAGTCAAAGCACTTTAATGACAACCACACAACCACCACCCTATGAATGATGGTTGATATTTATACTCCAAGCACGGTAATGACACCCACACACCCATCAATACATGAATAACTGTTGATATTTACAGTCTAAGCACTCTAATGACACTCAACACCCTATGAATAATTGTTGATATTTACAGTCAAAGCACTGTAATGACTCCCACACACCCACCACCCCATGAATGACAGTTGATATTTACAGTCCAAGCACTGTAATGAATACTACATACCCACCATCCTATAAATGACTGTTTTTATTTACAGGCCAAGCACTGTAATGACACCCACACACCCACCACCCCATGAATGACTTTTGATATTTACAGTCCAAGAACTGTAATGACACCCACTACCCATTAATGACTGTTGATATTTACAGTATAAGCACTGTAATTACACCTACCACCCCATGAATGACTGTTGATATTTACAGTCCAAACACTGTAATGACACATACACACCAACCAACCCATGATTGACTGTTGATATTTACAGTCCAAGCACTGTAATGACACCAACCACCCATCAATGATTGTTGATATTTACAGTCCAAGCAATATAATGACACCCACAACCTCATGAATGACTGTTTATATATACAGTCCAAGCACTGTAATGACACACACACACCAAATGAATGACTGTAGATATTTACAGTTCAAGCACTGTAATGACACACACACACCCACCACCCAATTAATGACGGTTGATATTTACAATCCAAGAACTGTAATGACACCAACACACCAACCAACCCATGAATTACTGTTGATATTTTCAGTCCAAGCACTGTAATGACACCCACACACCAACTACCCCATGAATGACTGTTGATATTATCAGTCAAAGCCTTGTAATGACACCCACACACCCCATTAATGACTGTTTATTTTACATTTCAAGCACTGTAATGACGTCCACACACCCACCATCCCATGAATAACTGTTAATATTTACACTCTGAGCAATGTAATGACACGCACATACCAACCACCCAAGGAACGATCGTTGATATTTACAGTCCAAGAACTTTAATGACACCCACAGACTCACCACCCCATGAATGACTGTTGATATTTACAGTCCAAGCACTGTCATGACACCCACACACCCTCCGCCCTTTGAATGACTGTTGATATTTACAGTCCAAGCTCTCTAATGACACCCTCCACCCAATAAATGACTGTTGATATTTAAAGTCCAAGCACTGTAATGACACCCACAAACCCACCACTAAATAAATGACTGTTTAAATTTACAGTCTAAGCACTGTAATGACACCCACACACCCACCACCCCATGAATAACTGTTGATATTTACAGTCAAAGCTCTGTAATAACACTCACACACCCACGACCCTATGAATGACTGTTGATATTTACAGTCCAGGCACTGTAATGACACCCACACACCCACCACCCCATAAATGACAGTTGATATTTAAATTCCAAGCACTGTAATGACACCCACACACCCACCACACTATAAATGACTGTTGATATTTTCCGTCCAATCACTGTAATGACATCCACACACCCACCACCCTATGAATGACTGTTAATATTTATAGTCCAAGCCCTGTATTGACACCCACACACCAACGAACCGATGAATGATGGTTGATATTTAAAGTCCAAGAACTGTAATGACACCCACACATCTACTACTCCATGAATGACTGTTGATATTTACAGTCCAAGCACTGTAATGACACTAACCACCCCATTAATGACTATTGATATTTATAGTCAAAGCACTTTAATGACACCCACACACCCACCACCCCATGATTGACTGTAGATATTTACAGTCCAATCACTGTAATGACACCCACTACCCATGAATGACTGTTGATATTATCAGTACAAGCTTTGTAATGACATCCACACACCCCATGAATGACTGTTGATATTTACAGTTCAAGCACTCTAATAATACTCACCACCCTATGAATGACTGTTGATATTTACAGTCCAAGCACTGTAATGACACCCACATGCCCTCAACCCCATGAATGACTGTTGATATTTACCGTCCAAAGACTGTAATGACGCCCACCACCCAGGAATGACTGTTGGTATTTCCAGTCCAAGCCCTGTAATGACACTAACCACCCCATTAATGACTATTGATATTTAAAGTCCAAGCACTGTAGTGACACCCACACACCCACCACCCCATAAATGACAGTTGATATTTAAATTCCAAGCATTGTAATGACACCCACACACCTACCATCAAATGAATGACTGTTGATATTTTCATTCCAAGCACTGTAATGACACCAACTCACCCATCCCCCCATGAATGACTGTTGATATTTACAGTCCAAGCACTGTAATAATACTCACCACCCATTAATGACTGTTGAAATTTACAGTCCAAGCCCTGTAATGACACCCACCACCACATGAATGACTGTTGTTATTATCAGTCCAAGCACTGAAATGACATCCACACACCCTATGAATACCTGTTGATATTTACGGTCCAAGCACTGAAATGACACCCACACACCCTCCACCCCAATAATGACTGATGATATTTATAGTCCTAGCACTGTAATGACACCAACTCACCCATCACCCCATGAATAACTGATGATAATTACAGTACAAGCACTGTAATGACACCCACCACCCCATTAATGACTATTGATATTTACAGTCAAAGCACTTTAATGACACCCACACACCCACCACCCCATGAATGACTGTTGATATATACAGTCCAAGCACTGTAATGACACCCACCACCCATGAATGACTGTTGTAATTTACAGTCCAAGCACTATAATGACACCCACACTACACATGAATGACTGTTGATATTTACAGTTCAAGCACTCTAGCGACACTCACGACCCTATGAATGACTATTGAATTTTACATTCCAAGCTCTGTAATGACACACACACCCACCACTCTATGAATGACTGTTAATATTTATAATCCAAGCCAGGTAATGACACCCACACAACAACCAACCGATGAATGATGGTTGATATTTAAAGTCCAAGAACTGTAATGACACCCACACATCTACTACTCCATGAATGACTGTTGATATTTACAGTCCAAGCTCTGTAATGACAGCCGCAAACCCACCACTCTATAAATGATGGTTAATATTTATAGTCCAAGCAATGTAATGACACCGACACTCCCACCCCCCTATAAATGACTGTTGATATTTACAGTCTGAGCACTGTAATGACACCCACACACCCACTACCCAATGAATGATGGTTGATATTTACAGTCCAAGCACTGTAATTACACCCACGCACCCAACACCCCATGAATGACTATTAATATTTAATGTTAAAGCACTGTAATGATAGTCACACACCCACCACCCAATGAATGACTGTTGATATTTACAGTCCAAGCACTGTAATGTTACCCACATACCCACCACCCAATAAATGACGGTTGATATTTATAGTCCAAACACTGTAATGACACCCACACACGCACCACCCCATGAATGAATATTGATATTTTCAGTCCAAGCACTGTAATGACATCCACACACCCACCATCCCATGAATGACTATTAATATTTACAGTCCAAGCACTGTAATGACACCCACACACCCACCACACGAGGGATGATGGTTGATATTTAAAGTCCAAGAACTGTAATGACACTCACACTCTAAACCCCATGACTGACTGTTGATATTTACAGTACAAGCACTGTAATGACACCTTCACACCTATTACTCCATGAATGACTCTTGATATTTACAGTCCAAACACTGTAATGACACCCACCACCACATGAATGACTGTTGATATTTTCAGTCCAAGCACTGTAATGACATCCACACACCCAAAATCAAATGAATGACTGTTGATATTTACAATCCAAGCACTGTAATGACACCAACTCACCCATCACCCCATAAATGACTGTTGATATTTACAGTCCAAGCACAGTAATGACACCCACCACACCATTAATGACTGTTGATATTTACAGTCTAAGCACTGTAATGACACCCACACACTCACCACCCCATAAGTGACAGTAGATATTTATAGTCCAAGCACTGTAATGACAAACACACACCCACCACCTGATGAATGATTGTTGATATTTTCATGCCAAGCACTAATAACACCCACACACCCACCACCCAATGAATGACGGTTGAATTTACAGTTAAAGAACTGTAATGACACCCACACAACCACCACCCCATGAATGACTGTTGATATTTACAGTCCAAGCACTATAATGACACCCTCACACCTTCCACCCCATAAATGACTGATGATATTTAGAATCCAAGCACTGTAATACCACCAACTCAGCCATCACCCCATGAATGACTGTTGATATTTACAGTCCAAGCACTGTAATGACATCCACCACCCTATTAATGACTATTGATATTTACAGTCAAAGCACTTTAATGACACCCACACACCCACCACCCCATGAATGACTGTTGATATATACAGTCCAAGCATTGTAATGACACCAACCACCCATGAATGACTATTGATATTTACAGTCCAAGCAATGTAATGACACGAAACACCCCATGATTGATTGTAATATTTACAGTCCAAGCACTGTAATAACACCCAACTACCCATGAATGACTGTTGATATTTACAGTTCAAGCACTCTCATGACACCCACCACCCTATGAGTGACTGTTGATATTTACAGTACAAGCACTGTAGTGACACCCACACACCCACCACCCTATGAATGACTGTTGTTATTTACAGTCTGAGCACTGTAATGACACCTACCACCCATGAATGACTGTTGATATTTACAGTCCAAGCAATGTAATGACACGAAACACCCCATGAATGACTGTAATATTTACAGTCACGCACAGTAATAACACCCACACTACCCATGAATGACTGTTGATATTTACAGTTCAAGCACTCTAATGACACCCTTGACCCTATGAATGACTATTGATTTTTACAGTCCAAGCTCTGTAATGACACACACACCCACCAACCCATGAATGACTGTTGATATTTACAGTCCTAGCACAGTAATGACACCTACCACCCATGAATGACTGTTGATATTTACAGTCCAAGCACTCTAATGACACCCTCACACCCCATTAATGACTGTTGATATTTACAGTTCAAGCACTCTCATGACACCCACCACCCTATGAGCGACTGTTGATATTTACAGTACAAGCACTGTAGTGACACCCACACACCCACCACTCCATGAATGACTGTTAATATTTATAATCCAAGCATTGTATTGATACCCACACACCCACCACCCCATAAATGACTGTTGATATTTACAGTCCAAGCACTATAATGACATCCACACACCAACCAACCCATGAATGACTGTTGATATTTACAGTCTAAGCTCTGTAATGACACCCACACACCAACCACCACATGATTGACTGTTGATTTTTACAGTCCGATCGCTGTAATGACAGCCACACACCCACCACCCCATAAGTGATGGTTAATATTTATAGTCCAAGCAATGTAATGACACCCACACACCCACCACCCTATGAATGACTGTTGATATTTACAGTCTGAGCACTGTAATGACACCCACACACCCACTACCCAATAAATGATGGTTGATATTTACAGTCCAAGAACTGTAATGACACCTACAAACTCACCACCCCATGAATGAATGTTAATAATTACAGACCAAGCACTGTCATAACACACACACACCCACCACCCAATGAATGACTGTTAATATTTATAGTCTGAGCACTGTAATGACACGCACACACCCACCACCAAATAAATTATGGTTGATAATTACAGTTCAATCACTGTTATAACACCCACACACCCACCACCCCATAAATGATAGTTGATATTTATAGTCAAATCAATGTAATGACACCCACACACCTACCACCCTATGAATGACTTTTGATATTTTCAGTCCAAGCAATGTAATGATATCAACACACCCACCACCCCATGAATGACTATTGATATTTACAGTCAAAGCACTTTAATGACACCCACACACCCACCACCCCATGATTGACTGTAGATATTTACAGTCCAATCACTGTAATGACACCCACCACCTATGAATGACTGTTGATATTATCAGTCCAAGCTTTGTAATGTCACCCACACACCCCATGAATGACTGTTGATATTTACAGTTCAGGAACTGTAATGACACCCATACACCAACCACCCCATGAAGTACAAGCTCTGTAATGACACCCACACACCCCATGAATGACTGTTGATATTTACAGTCCAAGCACTGTAATGATACCTACACACCCACCACCCCATGAATGACTGTTGATTATTACAGTCCAAGCATTCTAATGACACCTAACACCCTATGAATGACTGTTGATATTTACAGTCAAAGGACTGTAATGACGCCTACACACCCACCCTTCCATGAATGACTTTTGATATTTACAGTCCAAGCACTCTAATGACAACCACAAACCCACCACCCCATAAAAGATTGTTGATATTTACAGGCCTAGCACTGAAATGACACCCACTCACCCACAACCCCATAAATGACTGTTGATATTTACAGTCCAAGCACTGCAATGACACCCACCACCCATAAATGACTGTTGATATTTACAGACCAAGCACTGAAATGACACATACACACAACACCCAATTAATCACTGTTGATACTTACTGTCCAAGCACTGTAATGACACCCACACACCCATCACGCCATTGATGACTGTTGATATTCACAGTCCAAGCACTGTAATGACACCCAAAAACCCACCAACACATGAATGACTGTTCATATTTGCAGTCCAAGCACAGAAATTATACCTATAAATCCACCACCCATGAATGTCTGTTGATATTTACAGTCCAAGCACTGTAATGACTCCCACACACACACCAACCCATGAATAACTGTTGATGTTTACAGTCCAAGCACTGTAATGACACCCAAACACCCACCACTCCATGAATGATTGTTGATATTTACAGTCCAAGCAATGTAATGATACCCACACACCCACCACCCCATGAATGACTGGGGATATTCACAGTCCAAGCACAGGAATGACACCCACACACCAACCACCCTATGAATGACTGTTGATATTTACAGACCAAGCACTGTAATGACACCCCAACACCCACCACCCCATGAATGGCTCTTGATATTTACAGTCCAAGCACTGTAATGACACACACAACCAGCGCCATATGAATGACTGCTGATATTTACAGACCAATCACGGTAATGACACATACACACACACCAACCTATGAATAACTGTTGATGTTTACAGTACAGGCGCTGTAATGACACCTACACACCCACCACCCTATGAATGATTGTTGATATTTACAGTCTAAGCAATGTAATGACACCCATAAACCCACCACCCCATGAATGACTGGGGATATTTACAATCCAAGCACAGGAATGACACCCACACACCCACCACCCCATGAATGACTGTTGATATTTCCAGTCCAACCACTGTAATGACACACAAACACCCACTACTCCATGAAAGACAGTTGATATTTACAGACCAAGCACTGTAATGACACCCCAACACCCACCACCCCATTAATGGCTCTTGATATTTACAGTCCAAGCACTGTAATGACACACACAACCACCGCCATATGAATGACTGCTGATATTTACAGACCAAGCACTGTAATGACACACAAACACCCACTACTCCATAAAAGACAGTTGATATTTACTATCCAAGCACTGTAATGACACCCACACACCCATCACCCAAAGAATGACTGTTGGTATTTACAGTCCAAGCAATGTAATGACACCGACCACCCCATGAATGACTGTTGATATTTACATTCCAAGCACTGTAATGACACCCACACACCCACCACACCATGAATGACTGTTGATATTTACAGTCCAAACACTAAAATGACACCCACACTCCAATCACCCCATGAATGACTGTTGATATTTACAGTCCAAGCACTGTAATGACAACCACAAACCCACCACCCTATAAAAGATTGTTGATATTTACAGGCCTAGCACTGAAATGACACCCACTCACCAACAACCCCATGAATGACTGTTGATATTTACAGTCCAAGCACTGTAATGACACCCACCACCCATGAATGACTGTTGATATTTACAGACCAAGCACTGAAATGACACATACTCACAACACCCAATTAACCACTATTAATACTTACTGTCCAAGCACTGTAATGACACCCACACACCCATCACGCCATTGATGACTGTTGATATTCACAGTCCAAGCACTGTAATGACACCCAAAAACCAACCACCACATGAATGACTGTTGATATTTACAGTCCAAGCACAGAAATGATACCTATAAATCCACCACCCATGAATGACTGTTGATATTTACAGTCCAAGCACTTTAATGACACCCACACACCTACCAACCCATGAAAAACTGGTGATGTTTACAGTCCATGCAATGTAATGACACCCACACACCCACCACCCCATGAATGATTGTTGACATTTACAGTCCAAGCAATGTAATGACACCAACACACCCACCACCCCATGAATGACTGGGGATATTCACAGTCCAAGCACAGGAATAACACCCACACACCAACCACTCCATGAATGACTGTTGATATTTACAGTCCAACCACTGTAATGACACACAAACACCCACTACTCCATAAAGACGGTTGATATTTACAGACCAAGCACTGTAATGACACCCCAACACCCACCACCCCATGAATGGCTCTTGATATTTACAGTCCAAGCACTGTAATGACACACACAACCAGCGCCATATAAATGACTGCTGATATTTACAGCCCAAGCACTGTAATGACACCCACACACACACCAACCTATAAATAACTGTTGATGTTTACAGTCCAGGCACTGTAATGACACCTACACACCCAACACCCTATGAATGATTGTTGATATTAACAGTCTAAGCAATGTAATGACATCCATAAACCCACCACCCCATAAATGACTGGGGATATTTACAATCCAAGCACAGGAATGACACCCACACATCCACCACCCCATGAATGACTGTTGATATTTACAGTCCAACCACTGTAATGACACACAAACACCCACTACTCCATGAAAGACAGTTGATATTTACTATCCAAGCACTGTAATGACACCCATACACCCATCACCCAAAGAATGACTGTTGGTATTTACAGTCCAAGCAATGTAATGACACCGACCACCCCATGAATGACTGTTGATATTTACAGTCCAAGATCTGTAATGACACCCACACACACACCACACCATGAATGACTGTTGATATTTACAGTCCAAGCACTAAAATGACACCCACACTCCCATCACACCATGAATGACTGTTGATATTTACAGTCCAAGCACTGTAATGATAACCACACACCCAACACCTTATGAATGATTGTTGATGTTTACAGTCTAAGCACTGTAATGACACCCACACACCCACCACCCAATGAATGACTGTTAATATTTACAGTCCAAGCACAGTAATGACAACCATACACCCACCACCTCATGAATGACTATTGATATTTACAGTCCAAGCACTGTAATGACACCCACACACCTACCACCCCATGAATGATTGTTGATATTTACAGTCCAAGCACTGTAATGACCCCACACACCCACCACCCCATGAATGACTGTAGATATTAACAGTCCAAGCACAGGAATGGCACCCACACAACCACAACCCTATGAATGACTGTTGATATTTTCATTCCAAGCACTGCAATGACACCCATACACCCACCACACCATGAATGACTGTTGATATTTATAGTTCAAGCACAGAAATGATACATATACATCCACCACCCGTCAATGACCTTTGATATTTACAGTCCAAGCACTGTAATGACACCCACACACCCACCACCCGATGAATTAATGTTGATATTCACATTTCAAGCACAGGAATGACACCCACACACCCACCACACCATGAATGACTGTTGATATTTACAGTCCAAGCACTGTAATGACACCCACACACCCACCACACCATAAATGACTATTGATATTTACAGTTCAAACACTAAAATGACACCCACACTCACACCACCCCATGAATGACTGTTGATATTTACAGTCCAAGCACTGTAATGACACCCACACACCCAAAACCTTATGAATGATTGTTGATGTTTACAGTCTAAGCACTATAATGACACCCACACACCCACCACCCAATGAATGACTGTTAATATTTACAGTCCAAGCACAGTAATGACAACCATACACCCACCACCCCATGAATGACTATTGATATTTACAGTCCCAGCACTGTAATGACACCCACACACCTACCACCCCATGAATGACTGTTAATATTTATAATCCAAGCCCTGTAATGACACCCACACACCAACCAACCGATGAATGATGGTTGATATTTAAAGTCCAAGAACTGTAATGACACCCACACATCTACTACTCCATGAATGACTGTTGATATTTACAGTCCAAAGACTGTAATGACACCCACCACACAGGAATGACTGTTGATATTTACAGTCCAAGCCCTGTAATGACACCCACCAAGACATGAATGACTGTTGATATTATCAGTCCAAGCACTGTAATGATATCCACACACCACATGAATGACTGTTGATATTTACAGTTCAAGCACTCTAATAATACTAACCACCCAATGAATGACTGTTGATATTTACAGTCCAAGCACTGTAATGACCCACATACCCTCCACCCCATGAATGACTGATGGTTTTTATAGTCCAAGCACTGTAATGACACCCACACACCTACCATCAAATGAATGACTGTTGATATTTTCAGTCCAAGCACTGTAATGACACCAACTCACCCATCACCCCATGAATGACTGTTGATATTTACAGTCCAAGCACTGTAATAATACTCACCACCAATTAATGACTGTTGATATTTACAGTCCAAGCCCTGTAATGACACCCACCACAACATGAATGACTGTTGATATTTACAGTTCAAGCACTCAAATGATACCCACCACCCTATAAGTGACTGTTGATATTTACAGTCAAAACACTGTAATGACACCCACACACCCACCACCCTATGAATACTCTGTTGATATTTCCAATCCAAGCTCTCTAATGACACCATTACACCCCCCACCCCATAAATGACGGTTGATATTTATAGTCCAAGCACTATAATGACATTCACCACATATAAATGACTGTTGATATTTACAGTCCAAGCGCTGTAATGACGCCCACCACCACATGAATGACTGTTGTTATTATCAGTCCAAGCACTGAAATGACATCCACACACCCATATAATGACTGATGATATTTATAGTCCAAGCACTGTAATGACACCAACTCACCCATCACCCCATGAATAACTGTTGATAATTACAGTCCAAGCACTGTAATGAAACCCACCACCCCATTAATGACTATTGATATTTACAGTCAAAGCACTTTAATGACACCCACACACCCACCACCCCATGAATGACTGTTGATATATACATTCCAAGCACTGTAATGACACCCACCACCCAAGAATGACTGTTGTAATTTACAGTCCAAGCACTGTAATGACACCCACACTACCCATGAATGACTGTTGATATTTACAGTCCAAGCACTAAAACGACACCCACACTAACACCACCCCATGAATGACTGTTGATATTTACAGTCCAAGCACTGTAATGACACCCGCACACCCAACACCTTATGAATGATTGTTGATGTTTACAGTCCAAGCACTATAATGACACCCACACACCCACCACCCAATGAATGACTGTTAATATTTACAGTCCAAGCACAGTAATGACAACCATACACCCACCACCCCATGAATGACTATTGATATTTACAGTCCCAGCACTGTAATGACACCCACACACCTACCACCCCATGAATGATTGTTGATATTTACAGTCCAAGCACTGTAATGACACCCACACACCCACCACTACATGAATGACTGTAGATATTAACAGTCCAAGCAGAGGAATGGCACCCACACAACCACAACCCCATGAATGACTGTTGATATTTACATTCCAAGCACTGTAATGACACCCAGAATCCCACCACCCCATGAATAGGTGGTGATATTTACAGTCCAAGCACTGTAATGACACCCAAACACCCACCACCCCATGTAAAACTGTTGATATTTACAGTCCAAGTACTGTAATGACAACCCAACACCCACCACTAAATGAATGACTGTTGATATATGCAGTCCAAGCACTGTAATGACAACCACTCACTCACCACCCCGTGAATGACTGTTGATATTAACAGTCCAAGCACTGTAATGACACCCACCACCCCATGAATGACTGTTGATATTTACTCTCCAAGCACTGTAATGACACACACACACACACCACCCAATTAATCACTGTTGATACTTACAGTCCAAGCACTGTAATGACACCCACACACCCATCACACAATAATGACTGTTAATATTTACAGTCCAAGCACTGTAATGACACCCACACAACCACCATCCCATGAATAATTGTTGATATTTACAGTCCAAGCTATTTAATGACACCCACACACCCACCACCCCATGAATGACTGTTGACATTCACAGTCCAAGCACAGGAATGACACCCACACAACCACAACCCTATAAATGACTGTTGATATTTACATTCCAAGCTCTGTAATGACACCCAAAAACCCACCACCCCATGAATGACTGTTGATATTTACAGTCCAAGCACAGAAATGATGCCTATACATCAGCCACCCATGAATGACTGTTGATATTTACAGTCCAAGCTCTGTAATGACACCCACACACCCACCACCACATGAATGACTGTTGATATTCACAGTCCAACCACTATAATGACACCCAAACACCCACCACCGCATAAATGACTGTTGATATTTACAGTCCAAGCAGTGTAATGACACCCACACACCCACCACCCAATGAATAACTGTTGATATTTACAGTCTAAGCACTGTAATGACACCCACACACCTACTACCCAATAAATGATGGTTGATATTTACGGTCCAAGAACTGTAATGACACCCACACACTCACCACCCCATGAATAAATGTTAATAATTACAGTCCAAGCACTGTCATAACACCCACACACCGACAACCCCATGAATGACTGTTAATATTTATAGTCTGAGCACTGCAATGACACCCACACACCCACCATCCCATAAATTATGGTTGATAATTACAGTCCAAGCACTGTAATGATACCCACACACCCACCACTTGATGAATTACTGTTGATATTTACAGTCCAAGCAGTGTAATGACACCCACACACCCACCACCCCATAAATGATGGTTGATATTTATAGTCCAAGCAATGTAATGACACCCACACACCCACCACCCCATGAATGACTTTTGATATTTTAAGTCCAAGCACTGTAATAACATCGACACACCCTCCACACCATGAATGACTATTAATATTTACAATCCAAGCACTGTAATGACACCCACACTCCCACCTCCCAATGAATGATGGTTGATATTTACAGTCCAAGCTCTGTAATGACACCCACCACCCATGAATGACTGTTGATATTTACAGTCCAAGCACTGTAATGACAACAACTCACACATCACCCCATGAATGACTTTTGATATTTACAGTCCAAGCAATGTAATGACACCCACCACCCCATTAATGACTATTGATATTTACAGTCAAAGCACTTTAATGACAACCACAAACCTACCAACCCATGAATGACTGCTGATATATACAGTCCAAGCACTGTAATGACACCAACCACCCATGAATGACTGTTGATATTTACAGTCCAAGCACTGTAATAACACCCACACTACTTATAAATGTCTGTTGATATTTACAGTCCAAGCACTGTAATGACACCCACCACCCTATTAATGACTATTGATATTTATAGTCAAAGCACTTTAATGACACCCACACAGCCACCACCTCATAAATGATAGTTTATATTTTAAGTCCAAGCACTTTAATGACACCCACACACCCACCACCCTATAAATGACTGTTGATATATTAACAGTCCAAGCACTGTAATGACAACCACATACCCACCATTCTATAAATGACTGTTTATATTCACAGACCAAGAACTGTAATGACACCCACACACCCACCACACCATGAATGACTATTAATATTTACAATCCAAGCACTGTAATGACACCCACACTCCCACCTCCCAATGAATGATGGTTGATATTTACAGTCCAAGCTCTGTAATGACACCCACCACCCATGAATGACTGTTGATATTTACAGTCCAAGCACTGTAATGACAACAACTCACACATCACCCCATGAATGACTTTTGATATTTACAGTCCAAGCAATGTAATGACACCCACCACCCCATTAATGACTATTGATATTTACAGTCAAAGCACTTTAATGACAACCACAAACCTACCAACCCATGAATGACTGCTGATATATACAGTCCAAGCACTGTAATGACACCCACCACCCCATGAATGACTGTTGATATTTACTCTCCAAGCACTGTAATGACACACACACACACACCACCCAATTAATCACTGTTGATACTTACAGTCCAAGCACTGTAATGACACCCACACACCCATCACACAATAATGACTGTTAATATTTACAGTCCAAGCACTGTAATGACACCCACACAACCACCATCCCATGAATAATTGTTGATATTTACAGTCCAAGCTATTTAATGACACCCACACACCCACCACCCCATGAATGACTGTTGACATTCACAGTCCAAGCACAGGAATGACACCCACACAACCACAACCCTATAAATGACTGTTGATATTTACATTCCAAGCTCTGTAATGACACCCAAAAACCCACCACCCCATGAATGACTGTTGATATTTACAGTCCAAGCACAGAAATGATGCCTATACATCAGCCACCCATGAATGACTGTTGATATTTACAGTCCAAGCTCTGTAATGACACCCACACACCCACCACCACATGAATGACTGTTGATATTCACAGTCCAACCACTATAATGACACCCAAACACCCACCACCGCATAAATGACTGTTGATATTTACAGTCCAAGCAGTGTAATGACACCCACACACCCACCACCCAATGAATAACTGTTGATATTTACAGTCTAAGCACTGTAATGACACCCACACACCTACTACCCAATAAATGATGGTTGATATTTACGGTCCAAGAACTGTAATGACACCCACACACTCACCACCCCATGAATAAATGTTAATAATTACAGTCCAAGCACTGTCATAACACCCACACACCGACAACCCCATGAATGACTGTTAATATTTATAGTCTGAGCACTGCAATGACACCCACACACCCACCATCCCATAAATTATGGTTGATAATTACAGTCCAAGCACTGTAATGATACCCACACACCCACCACTTGATGAATTACTGTTGATATTTACAGTCCAAGCAGTGTAATGACACCCACACACCCACCACCCCATAAATGATGGTTGATATTTATAGTCCAAGCAATGTAATGACACCCACACACCCACCACCCCATGAATGACTTTTGATATTTTAAGTCCAAGCACTGTAATAACATCGACACACCCTCCACACCATGAATGACTATTAATATTTACAATCCAAGCACTGTAATGACACCCACACTCCCACCTCCCAATGAATGATGGTTGATATTTACAGTCCAAGCTCTGTAATGACACCCACCACCCATGAATGACTGTTGATATTTACAGTCCAAGCACTGTAATGACAACAACTCACACATCACCCCATGAATGACTTTTGATATTTACAGTCCAAGCAATGTAATGACACCCACCACCCCATTAATGACTATTGATATTTACAGTCAAAGCACTTTAATGACAACCACAAACCTACCAACCCATGAATGACTGCTGATATATACAGTCCAAGCACTGTAATGACACCAACCACCCATGAATGACTGTTGATATTTACAGTCCAAGCACTGTAATAACACCCACACTACTTATAAATGTCTGTTGATATTTACAGTCCAAGCACTGTAATGACACCCACCACCCTATTAATGACTATTGATATTTATAGTCAAAGCACTTTAATGACACCCACACAGCCACCACCTCATAAATGATAGTTTATATTTTAAGTCCAAGCACTTTAATGACACCCACACACCCACCACCCTATAAATGACTGTTGATATATTAACAGTCCAAGCACTGTAATGACAACCACATACCCACCATTCTATAAATGACTGTTTATATTCACAGACCAAGAACTGTAATGACACCCACACACCCACCACACCATGAATGACTATTGATATTTACAGTCCAAGCACTGTAATGACACCCACAAACCTACCACCCCATAATTGATTGTTGATATTTACAGTACAAGCTCTGTAATTACACCTACCACCCCATAAAAGACTGTTGATATTTACAGTTCAAATACAGCAATGACACCCACACACCCACCACCCCATTAATGACTGTTGATATTTACATTCCAAGCATTGTAATAACTCCTACAACCCATGAATAACTGTTATTATTTACAGTCCAAGCAATATAATGACACCCACCACCCCATGAATGACTGTTTATATCTACAGTCCAAGCACTGTAATGACACCAACACACTCCATTAATGACTGTTGATATTTACAGTTCAAGCACTCTAATGACACCCACCACTCCCTGAATGACTGTTGATATTTACAGTCCAAGCTCTGTAATGACACCAACACACACACCACCCCCATAAGTGACTGTTAATATTTATAGTCCAAGCACTGTAATGACACCCAGACACCCACCACCCAATGAATGATGGTTGATATTTACAGTCCAGAAACTGTAATGACACCCACACACCAACCACCCCATGAATTACTGTATATATTTACAGTCCAAGCACTGTAATGACACCCACACACCCACCACCCCATGATTGACTATAGATATTTACAGTCCAATCACTGTAATGACACCAAACACCCATGAATGACTATTGATATTTAGTGTCCAAGCATTGCAATGACACCCACCAACACATGAATGACTGTTGATATTATCAGTCCAAGCTTTGTAATGTCACCCACACACCCCATGAATGACTGTTGACATTTACAGTTCAAGCACTGTAATGATACCCATACACCAACCACCCCATGAAGTCCAAGATCTGTAATGACACACACACCGCCCATGAATGACTCTTGATATTTACAATCCAATCACTGTAATAACCCCCACACACCCACCACCCAATTAATGACAGTTGATATTTACAGTTCAAGCACTGTAATGACATCCACTCACCCATTACCCCATTAATGACTGTTGATATTTACAGTCCAAGCAATGTAATGACACCAACCACCCTATGAATGAATATTGATATGTACAGTCAACACACTTTAATGACACCCACACACCCACCACCCCATAAATGATGGATGTTATTTATAGTTTAAGCACTGTAATGACACCCACACACCCACCACCCCATGAATGACAGTTGATTATTACAGTCCAAGCATTCTAATGACACCTAACACCCTATGAATGACTGTTCATACTTACAGTCAAAGGACTGTAATGACGCCCACACACCCACCCTCCCATGAATGACTTTTGATATTTACAGTCCAAGCACTGTAAAGACAACCACAAACCCACCACCCAATAAAAGATTGTTGATATTTACAGGGCAAGCACTGTAATAACACCCACACGCCCACCACCCTATGAATGACTGTTGATATTTACAGTCCAAGCACTGTAATGACACCCACCACCCATGAATGACTGTTGATATTTACAGACCAAGATCTGAAATGACACCCACCATCCCCATGAATGAATGTTGATATTTAGTCCAAGCACTGTAATCACGCCCACACATCCCATGAATGACTGTTGATATTTACAGTCCAAGCACTCTAATGACACCCACCGCTCTATGAATGACTGTTGATATTTACAGTCCAAGCATTGTAATGATACCTACACACCCACCACCCCATGAATGACTGTTGATATTTACAGACGAAGCACTGTAATGACACCCACACACCCACCACCCAATAAATGACTGTTGATATTTACAGTCCAAGCAGTGTAATGACACCCACCACCCCATGAATGACTGTTGATATTTACAGTCCAAGCACTGTAATGACAGACACACACCACCCAATTAATCACTGCTGATACTTACAGTCCAAGCACTGTAATGACACCTACACACCCATCACGAAATTGAAGACTGTTGATATTTACAGTACAAGCACTGTAATGACACCCACACACCCACCACCCTATGGATGACTGTTGATATTCACAGTCCAAGCACAGGAATGACACCCACACAACCACAACCCCATTAATGACTGTTGATATTTACATTCCAAGCACTGTAATGACACCCAAAAACCCACCACCCCATGAATGACTGTTGATATTTACAGTCCAAGCACAGAAATAATACCTATAAATCCACCACCCATGAATGACTATTGATATTTACAGTCCAAGCACTGTAATGACACCCATACACCCACCATCCCATGAATAACTGTTGAAGTTTACAGTCCAAGGACTGTAATGACACCCACACACCAACCACCCCATGAATGATAGTTGATATTTACAGTCCAAGCACTGTAATGACACCGACCACCCAATGAATGACTGTTGATATTTACAGTCCAAGCACTAAAATGACACACACACTCCCACCACCCCATGAATGACAGTTGATATTTACAGTCCAAGCACTGTAATGACACCCAAACACCCACAACTAAATGAATGACTTTTGATATCTACAGTCCAAGCAC
Organism: Petrolisthes cinctipes; assembly: GCA_033782935.1. Classification (NCBI taxonomy): domain Eukaryota; kingdom Metazoa; phylum Arthropoda; class Malacostraca; order Decapoda; family Porcellanidae; genus Petrolisthes; species Petrolisthes cinctipes. Next base: position 1,413,792 of record JAWQEG010000068.1, read on the forward strand.
TGTAATGACACCCACACACTCACCACCCTGTAAATGTCTATTGATATTAACAGTCCAAGCACAGTAATGACACCAATACACCCATCACCCCATGAATGACTGTTGATATTAACAGTCCAAGCACAGTAATGACACCCACACACCATCCACTCCAGAGATGACTATTGATACTTACAGTCCAAGCACTGTAATGACACCCACACAACAATCTCGCCATGAATGACTGTTGATATCTACAGTACAAGAACTGTAATGACACCCACACAACCACAACCCAATTTATGTTTATTGATATTTACAGTCCAAGCATTGTAATGACACCTACACACTTACCATCCCATGAATGACTGTTAATATTTCCTGTCTAAGCACACTATTGACACCCACACAACCACCACCCCATTAAAGACTGTTGATATTAACAGTCCAAGCCCAGTAATGACACCCATATACCCACCACCTTATGAATGACTGTTGATATTTACAGTCCAAGTATGGTTATGACACCCACACACACTCCACTCCATAGATGACTGTTGATACTTACATTCCAAGCACTGTAATGACACTCACACACCAATAACGCCATGAATGACTGTTGATATTTGCTGTCCAAGCACTGTAATGACACCCACACTTCCACCACCCAATGAATGACTGGTGATATTTACCGTCCACTCAGGGTAATGACACCCACACACCCTCCACTCCATAGATGACTGTCGATACCTACAGTCCAAGCACTGTAATGACACCCCCACACCCACAACTAAATGAATGACTGTTGATATCTACAGTCCTAGCACTGTATTGAAACTCACACACCCACCACCTCATAAATGAATGTTGATATTTACTGTCCTAGCAATGTCATGACACACACACACCCACCACCCCATGAATGACTGTTGATATTAACAGTCCAAGCACAGTAATGACACCCATACACACACCACAGCATGAGTAACTGTTGATATTTACAGTCCAAGCACTGTAATGATACCAACACACACACCACCCAATGAATGACTGTTAATATTTGCTGTCCAAGCACACTATTGACACCCACACAACCACCACCCCATGAATGACTGTTGATATTAACAGTCCAAGAACAGTAATGACACCCATACACCCACCACCCCATGAATGACTGTTGATATTTACAGTCCAAGCACGGTAATGACACCCACACACCCTCCACTCCATAGATGACTGTTGATACTTACACTCCAAGCACTGTAATGACACCCACACACAAATCACGCGATGAATGACTGTTGATATTTGCTTTCCAAGCACTGTAATGACAACCACACATCCACCTACCAATGAATGACTGGTGATATTTACCGTCCAATCAGGGTAATGACACCCACACACCCACCACCCCATGAATGACTGTTGATATTAAATGTCCAAGCACTGTAATGACACCCACACACCCACCACACCATAAATGATTGTTGATATTTACAGTCCAAGCACTGTAATGAAACCCACACACCAACGACCAACTAAATGAAAGACTGTTGATATCTATAGTCCTAGCACTGTAATTAAACTCACACATCCACCACCTCATGAATGACTGTTGATATTTACTGTCCAAGCAATGTCATGACACCCACACACCCACCACCCCATGAATGACTGTTGATATTAAATGTCCAAGCACTGTAATGACACCCATACACCCACCACACCATAAATGATTGTTGATATTTACAGTCCAAGCACTGTAATGAAACCCACACACCAACGACCATATGAATGACTGTTGATATTCATAGTCCAAGCACAGGAATGACACCCACACAACTGCAACCCCATGAATGAATGTTGATATTTACATTCGAAGCACTGTAATGACACCCAGAAACCAACCACCCCATGAATGACTGTTGATATTTACAGTCCAAGCACTGTAATGATACCCACATACCCACCACCCAATTAATGACTGTTGATATTTACAGTCCAAGTACTAAATGACACCCACACTCTCACCACCCCATGAATGACGGTTGATATTCACAGTCTAGGAACTGTAATGACACCCACACACACTACCCCATGAATGACTGTTGATATTTACAGTCTCTTCACTGTAATGACACCAACACACCCACCACCCCATGAATGGCTATTAATTTTTACAGTCCAAGCCCTGTAATGACATCCAAACACACACCACTCCATTAAAAACTATTGATATTTAAAGTCCAAGCACTGTAATAACAACCAAACACCCACCACCAAATGAATGACTGTTGATATCTACAGTCAAAGCACTGTAATGACACCCACACACTCACCACTCTGTGAATAACTGTTGATATTAACAGTCCTAGCACAGTAATGACACCCATACATCCACCACCCCAGGAATGACTGTTGATATTTACAGTCCAAGCACTGTAATGACACCCACACACTTACCACCCAATAAATGACTGTTGATATTTACAATCCAAGCACTAAAATGACATCCACACTTCCACCACCCCATGAATGACAGTTGATATTCACAGTCCAAGAACTGTAATGACACCCACAGAAACTACCCCATGAATGACTGTTGATATTTACAGTCCAAGCACTGTAATGACATCCAAACACCTACAGCCCCGTTAAAGACTATTGATATTTAAAGTCCAAGCACTGTAATGACAACCCAACACCCACCACCCAATGAATGACTGTTGATATTTACAGTCCAAGCACTGTAATGACACCCACCACCTCATGAATGACTGTTGATATTTACAGTCCAAGCTCTGTAATAACACACACACACCTCCCCAAGAATCACTGTTGATACTTACAGTCCAAGCACTGTAATGACACCCACACACCCATCAATCCCTTAATGACTGTTGATATTTACAGTCCAAGCACTGTTATGTCTCCTACACACCCACCACCCGATAAATGATTGTTGATATTTACAGTCCAAGCACTGTAATGAAACCCACACACCAATGACCATATGAATGACTGTTGATATTCATAGTCCAAGCACAGGAATGACACCCACACAACCGCAACCCCATGAATGACTGTTCATATTTACATTCGAAGCACTGTAATGACACCCAGAAACCAACCACCCCATGAATGAATGTTGATATTTGCAGTCCAAGCACTGTAATGATACCCACATACCCACCACCCAATTAATGACTGTTGATATTTACAGTCCAAGTACTAAATGACACCCACACTCCCACCACCCCATGAATGACAGTTGATATTCACAGTCTAGGAACTGTAATGACACCCACACACACTACCCCATGAATGACTGTTGATATTTACAGTCTCTTCACTGTAATGACACCAACACACCCACCACCCCATGAATGGCTATTGATTTTTACAGTCCAAGCCCTGTAATGACATCCAAACACACACCACTCCATTAAAAACTATTGATATTTAAAGTCCAAGCACTGTAATAACAACCAAACACCCACCACCAAATGAATGACTGTTGATATCTACAGTCAAAGCACTGTAATGACACCCACTCACTCACCCCCCTTTGAATGACTGTTGAATTTAACAGTCCTAGCACAGTAATGACACCCATACATCCACCACCCCATGAATGACTGTTGATATTTACAGTCCAAGCATTGTAATGACACCCACACACCCTCCATTCAATAAATAACTGTTGATACTTACAGACAAAGCTCTTTAATGACACCCACACACCAATAACGCTATGAATGACTGTTGATATTTACAGTCCTAGCACTGTAATGAAACCAACACACATTACCCCATGAATTACTGTTGATATTTACTGTCCAAACAATGTTATGAAACCCACACACCCACCACCCCATGAATGACTGTTGATATTAATATTCCAAGAACTGTAATGACACCTATACACCCAACACTCAATGAATGACTGTTGATATTTACAGTCCAAGCACTATAATGACACCCACACACCCATCACCCCAAGAATGACTGTTGGTATTTACAGTCCAAGCACATTAATGACACAGACAACCCCATGAATGACTGTTGATATTTACAGTCCAAGCACTGTAATGACACCCACACATCAACCACCCAATAAATGACTGTTGATATTTACAGTCCAAGCACGGTAATGACACATACACTCCCTCCACACCATAGATGACTGTTGATACTTACAGTCCAAGCACTGTAATGACACCCACACACCCATCACGCAATTAATGACTGTTGGTATTTACAGTCCAAGTACTGTAATGACACCCACACAACCACAACCCCATTAATGTGTGTTGATAATTACAGTCCAAGCACTGTAATGACACCCAGAGACCCAACACCCCATGAATGACTGTTGATATTTACATTCCAAGCACAGAAATGACACCTATACATCCACCACCCATGAATGAATTTTTATATTTACAATCCAAGCACTATAATGACAACCACACACCCACCACCTTATGAATGATTGTTGATGTTTACAATCTAAGCACTGTAATGACACCCACCATTCCATGTATGACTATTGATATTTACAGTCCAAGTACTGTAATGACACACACACACCACCCCGTGAATCACTGTTGATACTTATAGTCCAAGCACTGTAATGATACCCACACACATATCACACCATTAATGACTGTTGATATTTACAGTTTAGGCACTGTAATGACACCCACACACTTACCATCCTAAGAATGACTGTTGATATTTACAGTCAAAGTACTGTAATGACACGCACACACCAACAACCCTTTAAATGACTGTTGATATTTACAGTCCAAGCACTTCAATAACACCCACTATCCCATGAATGACTGTTGATATTTACATTCCAAGCCCTGTAATGACACCCACACACCCACCATCCCAAAATTACTGTTGATATTTACAGTCCAAGCAGTGTAATGACACCCACACACCCACCACCCCATGAATGATGGTTGATATTCATAGTCCAAGCACTGTAATAATGCCCCCACACCCACCACTAAATAAATGACTGTTGATATTTACATACCAATCACTGTAATGACACCCACACACCCACCACCCCGTAAATGACTGTTGATATTTACAGTCCGAGCAGAGTAATGACACCTATACACCCACCACCCCATGAATGACTGTTGATATATAGTGTCCAAGCACTGTAATGATACCCACACACCCTCCACTCCATAAATGACTGTTGATACTTACAGTCCAAGCTCTGTAACGACACCCACACACCAATTACGCAATGAATGACTGTTGATATTTACAGTCCATTCACTGTAATGACACCCACACACACATCTCCATGAATGACTGTTGATATTTACAGTCCATTCACTGTAATGACACCCACACACCCACCACCCCGTGAATGACTGTTGATATTAACAGTCCGAGCACAGTAATGACACCTATACACCCACCACCCCATGAATGACTGTTGATATTTACAGTCCAAGCACTGTAATGATACCCACACACCCTCCACTCCATAAATGATTGTTGATACTTACAGTCCAAGCACTGTAATGACACACACACACACACCACCCCATGAATGACTGTTGATATTTGCTGTCCAAGCACTGTATTGACACTCACACATCCACCACCCAATGAATGACTGTTGATATTTACAGTCCAAACAATGTAATGACATCCACCTTCCCATGAATGACTGTTGATATTTACAGTCCAAGCACTGTAATGACACCTACACACCCACCACCCAATAAATGACTGTTTATGTTTACAGTCCGAGAATTCTAATGACACCCTCACACCCACCACCCCATGAATGACTATTGATATTTGCTGTCCAAGCACTGTAATGACACCCTCAAACTCACAACCCCATGAATGACTGTTGATATTTACAGTCCAAGTACTGTAATGACACCCACAACCAACCACCCCATGGATGACTGTTGATGTTTACAGTTCAAGCATTGTAATGACACCCACACACCCACCACCCGATGAACGACTGTTAATATTTACAGTCCAATCACTGTAATGACACCCAGACACCCACAACACTATATATGACGGTTGATATTTACAGTAAAATCACTGTAATGAACCCCCATTACACCATTAATGACTGTTGATGTTTACAGTCCAAGCACTGTAATGACACCCACCCACCCACCGCCCTATGAATAACTGTTGATATTTACAGTCCAAGCACTAAAATCACATCCACACTCAAACCACCCCATGAATGACGGTTAATATTCACAGTACAAGAATTGTAATGACACCCACACATCTACCACCCCATAAATTACTGTTGATGTTTACAGTCCAAGTACTGTAATGACACTCAAACACCCACTACCCCATTAATGACCGTTGATATTTACAGTCCAAGCACTGTAATGACACCCACACACACAACCCCATGAATGACTGTTGATATTTACAGTCCATTCACTGTAATGACACCCACACACACACCACTCCGTTAATGACTGTTGATATTAACAATCCGAGCACAGTATTGACACCTATACAACCACCACCCAATGAATGACTGTTGATATTTACAGTCCAAGCAATGTACTGATTCTCACACATCTTCCAATCCATAAATGACTGTTGATACTTACAGTCCAAGCACTGTAATGACACCCACACATCAATCACGCCATAAATGACTGTTGATATTTACAGTCCAAGCACAGTAATGATACCCATACACCTACCACTCCATGAATAACTGTTGATATTTACTGTCCAAGCACTGTAATGACACCCACACACCCTCCACTCCATAAATAACTGTTGATACTTACAGACCAAACTCTGTAATGACACCCACACACCAGTCACGACATGAATGACTGTTGATATTTACAGTCCTAGCACTGTAATAAAGCCCACACTCAACACCCCATGAATGACTGTTAATATTTACTGTCCAAGCAATGTCATGACACCCACACGCCCACCACCCCATAAATGACTGTTGATATTTACAGTCCAAGCACTGTAATGACACCCACACACCCACCAACCTATGAATGACTGTTGATATTTAAAGTCCAAGCACTGTAATGACATCTATACACCCAACACTTAGTGAATGACTGTTGATATTTACAGTCCAAGCACTGTAATGACACACACACACCCATCAGCCCAAGAATGACTGTTGGTATTTACAGTCCAAGCACGGTAATGACACAGACCACCCCATGAATGGCTGTTGATATTTACAGTCCAAGCACTGTAATGACACCCACACACACACCATCCCATGAATGACTGTTGATATTTACAGTCCAAACACTAAAATGACACCCACACACCCACCACCCCATTAATGACGGTTGATATTCACTGTCCAAGAACTGTAATGACACCCACACATTTACCAACCCATGAATGACTGTTGATGTTTACAGTTCAAGCACTGTAATGACATCCACACACCCACCACCCCATTAACCCCTTAGGACCGACTTCAGTTTTTTTTTTTTCATCCCCAGATGACTTCTGGGGGTCAATTTTTAACTTTCATGTAGGCAAATTTTGCTCCTACAGAATGAAAGAGCTTGAATTTACACACCAGGAACTGAAAACGGGAGCCTCCTAGGTGTACGCGTTTGCGTATGACAGAGCATCAAAGACCGAAAATAAATAAATAGTATCCCCTGAAACGCATGAAAGAAAACCTCATACGCTCTGCGTACGCTGTAAACATGTATATAAACACCTAAATATTGCGTGTAAATCGTTTTCAATTATAATAAACGTATTTCAGTGTAATTTTGTCTGTCTAGACTCTCCTGGAGTATAGTAGACAGCAGAGAGATACGAGAAACATAAGAAAACACCATGTAGTGGTGAGATATTTCCTTGTTGGCATACGCAGCTGCCAGACACCACTACCACAGTCAAACCTTTTCTCAAGGATGTTAGCTTTCCATCGTTACCAACTCCAGCTCGCTAGCTACTCGCTACAGTTTTTTATAGGTACGTCGACATGTCGGTTATACGGAGCGAACCATTAATTTTTTTATCACCGACATGTCGGTTGATCAGTCCTAAGGGGTTAATGACAGTTGATATTTACAGTCCTAGCACTGTATTGAATCCCACACACCCACAACCCCATGAATGACTGTTGATATTTACAGTCCAAGCACTGTAATGACACCTATACACCCAACACTCAATAAATGACTTTTGATATTTACAGTCCAAGCACTGTAATGACACCGACCACCCCATGAATGACTGTTGATATTTACAGTCCAAGCACTGTAGTGACACCCACACACATACCACCCCATGAATGACTGTTGATATTTACAGTCCAAGCACTAAAATGACACCCACACTCCCACCATCCCATGAATGTCGGTTGATATTCTTAGTCCAAGAACTGTAATGACACCCACACACAAACTACACCATAAATGGCTGTTGATATTTACAGTATATTCACTGAAATGACACCCACACACCCACCACCCCATAAATAGCTGTTTACTGTCCAAGCACTGTAATGACACTTAAACACCCTCCACCCCATGAAAGACTATTATTATTTACAGTCCAATCACTGTAATGACACTCCCGCACTCATTACTATATGAATGACTGTTGATATCTACAGTCCAAGCACTGTAATGACACCCACACACTCACCATCCTGTGAATGACTCTTGATATTAACAGTCCAAGCACAGTAATGACACCCATAAACCAACAACCACATGAATGACTGTTGATATTTACAGTCTAAGCACTGTAATGACACCCACACACCTTCCACTCCATAGATGACTGTTGATACTTACAGTCCAAGCACTGTAATAACACCCACACACCAATCACACCATGAATGACTATTGATATTTACAGTCCTAGCACTGTAATGAAACCTACACACTCACCACCCCATGAATAACTGTTGATATTTAATGCCCAAGCAATGTCATGACACCCGCACACCCACCACCCCATAAATGACTGTTAATATTAACAGTCGAAGTACAGTAATGACACCTATACACCCACCACCCCATAAATGACTGTTGATATTTGCAGTTCAAGTACTGTAATGACACCCACACACACACCACCCCATGAATGACTGTTGATATTTGCTGTCCAAGCACTGTAATGACACCCACACATCCACCACCCAATGAATGACTGTTGATATTTACAGTCCAAGCAATGTAATGACACCCACCATCCCATAAATGACTGTTGATATTTACAGTCACATCACTGTAATGACACCCTCACACCCAAAACCCCATGAATGACTATTGATATTTACTGTTCAAGCACTGTAATGACACCCTAACACACACCACCTTATGAATGACGTTTGATATTTACAGTCCAAGTACTGTAATGACACCCACACTCCACCACCCCTTGAATGGCTGTTGATGTTTACAGTCCAAGCATTGTAATGACACCCACACACCCACTACCCCATAAACGACTGTTGATATGTACAGTCCAATCACTGGAATGACACCCAGACACCCACAACCCTATGAATGATGGTTGATATTTACAGTCCAAGCACTGTAATGTCACCCAAAAACCAACCAACCCATGAATGACTGTTGATATTTACAGTCCAAGCACTGTAATGACACCCACCACCCCATTAATGACTGTTGATATATACAGTCCAAGCACTGTAATGACACCCACACAACCAGCACCCCATGAAGTATTGTTGATATTTACAGTCCAAGCACTAAAATGACTCCCACACTCCCACCACCCCATGAATGACAGTTGATATTCACAGTCCAAGAACTGCAATGACACCCACACATCTACCAACCCATGAATGACTGTTGATATTTACTGTCCAAGCACTGTAATGACACCCAAACAGCCACCAACTTATTAATGACTGTTGATATTTACAGTCCAATCACTGTAATGACACCCACACACACAATTCCATGAATGACTGTTAGTATTTACAGACCATTCACTGTAATGACCGCCACACATGCACCACCCCGTGAATGACTGTTGATATTAAGAGTCCGAGCACAGTAATGACACCTATACACTCATAACCCCATGAATGACTGTTGATATTTACAGTCCAAGAACTGGAATGATACCCACACACCCTCCACTCCATAAATTACTGTTGAATCTTACAGTCCTAGTACTGTAATGAAACCCACACACCTACCACCCCTTTAATGACTGTTGATATTTACTGTCCAAGCAATGTCCTGACACCCACACACCCACCACCCCATGATTGTCTGTTGATATTAACAGTCCAAGCACAGTAATGATACCCATACACCCACCACCTCAAGAATGACTGTTGATATTTACAGTCCAAGCACTCTAATGACAACCACACACCCACCACCCCATGAATGACTGTTGATATTTACAGTCCAAGTACTGTAATGACACCCACAACCAACCACCCCATGAATGACTGTTAATGTTTACAGTCCAAGCATTGTAATAACACCAACACACCCACCACCTTATGAACGACTGTTGCTATTTACAGTCAAATCAGTGTAATGACACCCAGACACCCACAACCCAATGAATGATAGTTGATATTTACAGTCGAAGCACTGTAATGACACCCACACACCCACCACCTCATGAATGATTGTTAATATTTACAAGCCAAGCAGTAAAATGACACCCACACTCCCACAACCCTATGAATGACGGTTGATATTCACAGTCCAAGAACTGTAATGACACCCACACATCTACCAACCCATGAATGACTGTTGATGTTTACAGTCCAAGCACTGTAATGACACCCACATACCCACCAACTTATTAATGACTGTTGATATTTACAGTCCAAGCACTGTAATGAAACCCACACACAAGCCCATGAATGACTGTTAATATTTACAGTCAATTCACTGTAATGACACCCACACACCCACCACCCCGTGAATGACTCTTGATATTAACAGTCCGAGCACAGTAATGACACCTATACACCCACCACCAGATGAATGACTGTTGATATTTTCAGTCCAAGCACTGTAATGATACCCACACACCCTTCACTCCATAAATGACTGTTGATTCTTACAGTCCAAGCGCTGCAATGACACCCACACACCAATAACGCCATGAATGACTGTTGATATTTACTGTCCAAGCAATGTCCTGACACCCACACTCCCACCACCCCATTAATGTCTATTGATATTAACAGTCCAAGAACAGTAATGACAACCATACACCTACCACTCCATTAATGACTGTTAATATTTACAGTCCAAGCTCTCTAGTGACACCCACACACCCAACACCCCATGATTGACTGTTGATATTTAAAGTCCTAGCACTGTAATGACACCTATACACCCAACACTCAATAAATGACTGTTGATATTTACAGTCCAAGCACTGTAATGACACCCACACACCCATCACCCCAAGAATGACTTTTGGTATTTACAGTCCAAGCACTGTAATGACACTGACCACCCCATGAATGACTATTGATATTTACAGTCCAAGCACTGTAATGACACCCACACACCCACCACCCCATGAATGACTGTTAATATTTACAGTCCAAGCACTGTAATGACACCCAAACACACACCACCCCATAAAAGACTGTTGATATTTACAGTCCAAGCAATGTAATGACACCCACACACTTACCATCCCAAGAATGACTGTTAATATTTACAGTCCAAGCGCTGTAATAACACCCAGTATCCCATGAATGACTGTTGATATTTACATTCCAAGCCCTGTAATGACACCCACACACCCATCATCACTTAATTACTGTAGATATTTACAGTCCAAGCACTGTAATGACTCCCACGCACCCACTATCCCATGAATGATGGTTGATATTCACAGTCCAAGCATTGTAATGACACCCCAACACCAACCACTAAATGAATGACTGTTGATATTTACAGTCCAAGAACTGTAATGACACCTACAACCCACCACCCCATTAATAACTTTTGACATTTACAGTCCAAGCATTGTAATGACACCCACACACACACTACCCCATGAACGACTGTTGATATTTATAGTCCAATCACTGGAATAACACCCAGACACCCACAACCCTATGAATGATGGTTGTTATTTACAGTCCAAGCACTGTAATATCTCCCAAAAACCCACCACCTCATATATGACTGTTGATATTTACAGTCCAAGCACTGTAATGACACTCACCACCACATTAATGACTTTTGATACTTACGGTCCAAGCACTGTAATGACACCCACACACCCACCACCCCATGAATGACTGTTGATATTTACAGTCCAAGCACTAAAATGACACCCACACTCCCACCACACCATGAATGACGGTTGATATTCACAGTCCAAGAACTGTAATGACAATCACACATCTACCAACCCATGAATGACTGTTGATGTTTACAGTCCAAGCACTGTAATAACACCCAAACAGCCACCAACTTATTAATGACTGTTGATATTTACAGTCCAAGCACTGTAATGACACCCACACACACAACCCCATGAATGACTGTTGATATTTACAGTCCATTCACTGTAATAACACCCACACACCCACAACCCTGTGAATGACTGTTGATTTTAACAGTCCGAGCACAGTAATGACACCTATACACCCACCACCCCATGAATGACTGTTGATATTTACAGTCCAAGTACTGTAATGACACCCACACACACCCCACCATATGAATGACTGTTGATGTTTACAGTCCAAGCACTGTAATGACACCCAAACAGCTACCAACTTATTAATGACTGTTGATATTTACAGTCAAAGCACTGTAATGACACCCACACACACAACCCCATGAATGTCTGTTGATATTTACAGTCCAAGCACTCTAATGGCACCCAAACAAACAACACCCTATTAATGACCATTGATATTTATAGTCCAAGCACTGTAATGACTCTCACACACCATCCACCCCATAAAAGACGGTTGATATTTCCAGTCCAAGCACTCTAATGAGACCCCCACACCCACCACTACATTTACAGCCCAAGCACTGTAATGACACTCACACACTATCCACCCCATGAATGACTGTTGATATTTACAGTCCAAGCATTGTAATGACACCCAAACACACAACACCCTATTAATGACCATTGATATTTATAATCCAAGCACTGTAATGACACCCACACACACCCCACCATATAAATGACTGTTGATATTTACAGTCCAAGCATTGTAATGACACCCACACACCAACCACCCCATAAATGTCTGTTGATATTTACAGTCCAAGCACTGTAATGATACCCACACACCAACCATCCTTTAAATGACTGTTGATATTTACAGTCCAAGCACTGTAATAACACCCACTATCCCATGAATGACTCTAGATATTTATATTCCAAGCCCTTTAATGACACCCACAAACACACAATATCAAAATTACTGTTGATATTTACAGTCCAAGCACTGTAATGACACCCACAAACCCACCACCCCATGAATGATGGTTGATATTCACAGTCCAAGCATTGTAATGACACCCCCACACCCACCACTAAATAAATAAATGTTGATATTTACAGACAAAGCACTCTAATGACACCCACACACCCACCACCCCATAAATGTCTGTTGATATTTACAGTCCAAGCACTGTAATGATACCCACACACCAACTATCCTTTAAATGACTGTTGATATTTACAGTCCAAGCACTGTAATAACACCCACTATCCCATGAATGACTCTAGATATTTACATTCCAAGCCCTTTAATGACACCCACACACACACCATCCCAAAATTACTGTTGATATTTACAGTCCAAGCACTGTAATGACACCCACAAACCCACCACCCCATGAATGATGGTTGATATTCACAGTCCAAGCATTGTAATGACACCCCCACACCCACCACTAAATAAATAAATGTTGATATTTACAGACAAAGCACTCTAATGACACCCACACACCCACCACCCCATGAATGACTGTTGATATTTGCAGTCCAAGCACTCAAATGAGACCCCCACACCCACCACTACATTTACAGTCCAAGCACTGTAATGACACTCACACACCATCCACCCCATGAATGACTGTTGATAATTACAGTCCAAGCACTGTATGACACCCACACACACAACACCCTATTAATGACCATTGATATTTATAGTCCAAGCACTGTAATGACTCTCACACACCATCCACCCCATGAATGGCTGTTGATATTTAGAGTCCAAGCACTGTTATGACACCCAAAAACCCACCCCCCGATAAAAAAGACTGTTGATATTTACAGTCCAAGCACTGGAATGACACCCCCACACCCACCACTAAATGAATGTCTGTTGATATTTACAGTCCAAGCACTGTAATGACACCCACACACCTACCATCCCAAGAGTGACTAATGATATTTACAGTCTAAGCATTGTAATAACACCAACACACCAACCACCCTTTGAATGACTGTTGATATTTACAGTCCAAGAACTGTAATAACACCCACTATCCCATGAATGACTGTTGATATTTACATTCCAAGCACTCTAATTACACCCACACACACAGCATCCCTTAAATGACGGTTGATATTTACAGTCCAAGCACTGTAATGACACCCACACACCCACCACCTTATGAATGATGGTAAATATTTATAGTCCAAGCACTGTAATGACAACCACACACCCACCACCATATGATTGACTGTTGATATTTACAGTCCAAGCATTGTAATGACACCCACACACCCACCACCCCATTAATGTCTATTGATATTTACAGTCCAAGCACTGTAATGACACCCACACACTTACAATCCCAAGAATGACTGTTGATATTTACAGTCCAAGCACTGTAATGATACCCACACACCAACCACCCTTTGAATGAATGTTGATATTTACTGTCCAAACATTGTAATAACACCCACTATCCCATGAATGACTTTTGATATTTACATTCCAAGCACTGTAATTACATTCACACACCCAGCATCCCATAAATGACTGTTGATATTTACAGTCCAAGCACTGTTATGACACCCACACACCCACCACCCCATAAATGATGGTTGATATTTACAGTCCAAGCACTATAATGACACCCACACACACAACCCCATAATTGACTGTTGATATTTACAGTCCATTCACTGTAATGACACCCACACACCCACCACCCCATGAATGGCTGTTGATATTTAGAGTCCAAGCACTGTTATGACACCCAAAAACCCACCCCCCGATAAAAAAGACTGTTGATATTTACAGTCCAAGCACTGGAATGACACCCCCACACCCACCACTAAATGAATGTTTGTTGATATCTACAGTCCAAGCACTGTAATGACACCCACACACTCACAACCCCTTGAATGACTGTTGATATTAACATTCCATGCACAGTAATGACACCCATACACCAACCACTGCATGAATGATTGTTGATATTTACATTCCAAGCCCTGTAATGACACCCACACACCCACCATCCCAAAATTACTGTTGATATTTACAGTCGAAGCTCTGTAATGACACCCACACACTCACCACCCCATGAATGATGGTTGATATTCACAGTCTAAGCGTTGTATGACACTCCCACACCCACCACTAAATGAATGACTGTTGATATTTACAGACCAAGTACTGTAATGACACCCATACACCCAACAGACCATGAATGACTGTTTATATTTACAGTCCAATCACTGTAATGACAACCACACACCACCACCCCATGAATAGCTGTTGATATTTACAGTCCAAGCACTCTAATGACACCCAAACACCCACCACCCCATAAAAGACGGTTGATATTTGCAGTCCAAGCACTGTAATGAGACCCCCACACCCACCACTCCATTTACAGTCCAAGCACTGTAATGACACTCACACATTATCCACCCCATGAATGACTGTTGATATTTACAGTCCAAACATTGTAATGACAGCCACACACACAACACCCTATTAATGACCATTGATATTTATAGTTCAAGCACTGTAATGACTCTCACACACCATACACCCCATGAATGACTGTTGATATTTACAGTCTAAGCACTGTAATAACACCTACACACACAACACCCTATTAATGACCATTGATATTTATAATCCAAGCACTGTAATGACACCCACCCACCCAGCACCCAATAAATGACTGTTGATATTTACAGTCAAAGCATTGTAATGACACCCACACACCCACCACCTCATGAATGTCTGTTGATATTTACAGTCCAAGCACATTAATGACACCCACACACTTACCATCCCAAGAATAACTATTGATATTTACAGTCCAAGCATTGTAATAACACCCACTTACCAACCACCCTTTGAATGACTGTTGATATTTACAGTCCAAGCACTGTAATAACATCCACTATCCCATGAATGACTGTTGATATTTACATTCCAAGCACTGTATTCACACCCACACACCAAGCATCCCATAAATGACTGTTGATATTTCAGTCCAAGCACTGTAATGATACCCACACACCCACCACCATATGAATGATGGTTAATATTTACAGTCCAAGCACTGTAATGACACCCACACACACAACCCCGATAATGACTGTTGATATTTACAGTCCATTCACTGTAATGACACCCACACACCCACCACCCCGTAAATGACTGTTGATATTTACAGTCCCAGCAATGTAATGACACCCAAACACCCTCCACCCCATTAAAGACTGTTCATATTTACAGTCGAAGCACTGTAATGACACCCCCAAAACCACCACTAAATGAATGACTGTTGATATCTGCAGTCCAAGCACTGTAATGACACCCACACACTCACCACCCTGTGAATGACTGTTGATATATACAGTCCAAGCAATGTAATGATACCCATACACCCTCCACTCCATAAATGACTGTTGATACTTACAGTCCAAGCACTGTAATGACACCCACACCAATCACACTATGAATGACTGTTGATATTTACAGTCCTAGCAATGTAATGAAAACCAGACACCCACCACCCCATGAATAACTGTTGATATTTACTGTCCAAGCAATGTCCTGACACCCACACACCCACCACCCCATGAATGTCTGTTGATATTAACAGTCCAAGCACAGTAATGACACCCATAGGGCCACCACCCCATGAATGACTGTTGATATTTATAGTCCAAGCACTGTAATGACACACACACACACACCACCTCATAAATGACTGTTGATATTTAAAGTCCAAGCACTGTAATGACACCCACACACCCATCACTCCAAGAATGACTGTTGGTATTTACAGTCCAAGCACTGTAATGACACTTGCCATCCCATGAATGACTGTTGATATTTACAGTCCAAACACTGTAATGACACCCACACACCAACCACCCTTTGAATGACTGTTGATATTTACAGTCCAAGCACTGTAATAACATCCACTATCCCATGAATGACTGTTTATATTTACATTCCAAGCACTGTATTCACACCCACACACCAAGCATCCCATAAATGACTGTTGATATTTCAGTCGAAGCAGTGTAATGATACCCACACACCCACCACCATATGAATGATGGTTAATATTTACAGTCCAAGCACTGTAATGACACCCACACACACAACCCTGATAATGACTGTTGATATTTACAGTCCATTCACTGTAATGACACCCACACACCCACCACCCCGTAAATGACTGTTGATATTTACAGTCCCAGCAATGTAATGACACCCAAACACCCTCCACCCCATTAAAGACTGTTCATATTTACAGTCGAAGCACTGTAATGACACCCCCAAAACCACCACTAAATGAATGAATGTTGATATCTGCAGTCCAAGCACTGTAAAGACACCCACACACTCACCACCCTGTGAATGACTGTTGATATTAACAGTCCATGCACTGTAATGACACCCATACACCCACCAACCCATGAATGACTGTTGATATATACAGTCCAAGCAATGTAATGATACCCATACACCCTCCACTCCATAAATGACTGTTGATACTTACAGTCCAAGCACTGTAATGACACCCACACCAATCACACTATGAATGACTGTTGATATTTACAGTCCTAGCAATGTAATGAAAACCAGACACCCACCACCCCATGAATAACTGTTGATATTTACTGTCCAAGCAATGTCCTGACACCCACACACCCACCACCCCATGAATGTCTGTTGATATTAACAGTCCAAGCACAGTAATGACACCCATAGGGCCACCACCCCATGAATGACTGTTGATATTTATAGTCCAAGCATTGTAATGACACACACACCCACCACCTCATAAATGACTGTTGATATTTAAAGTCCAAGCACTGTAATGACACCCACACACCCATCACTCCAAGAATAACTGTTGGTATTTACAGTCCAAGCACTGTAATGACACTTACCATCAAATGAATGACTGTTGATATTTACATTCCAAGCACTGTATTCACACCCACACACCAAGCATCCCATAAATGACTGTTGATATTTCAGTCGAAGCACTGTAATGATACCCACACACCCACCACCATATGAATGATGGTTAATATTTACAGTCCAAGCACTGTAATGACACCCACACACACAACCCTGATAATGACTGTTGATATTTACAGTCCATTCACTGTAATGACACCCACACACCCACCACCCCGTAAATGACTGTTGATATTTACAGTCCCAGCAATGTAATGACACCCAAACACCCTCCACCCCATTAAAGACTGTTCATATTTACAGTCGAAGCACTGTAATGACACCCCCAAAACCACCACTAAATGAATGAATGTTGATATCTGCAGTCCAAGCACTGTAATGACACCCACACACTCACCACCCTGTGAATGACTGTTGATATTAACAGTCCATGCACTGTAATGACACCCATACACCCACCACCACATGAATGATGGTTGATATTCACAGTCCAAGAACTATAATGACACCCCTAAATCGACCAATAAATGAATGACTGTTGATATTTACAGACCAAGCACTGTAATGACATCCACACACCGACCACCCCATGAAAGACGGTTGATATTTACAGTCCAAGCACTGTAATGACACTCCATACCCACCACCCCTTGAATGACTGTTGATATTAACACTCAAAGAACAGTAATGACACCCACACACCCATTACACCATGAATGACTGTTGATATTAACAGTCCAAGCACAGTAATGACACCCATACACCCACCACCCCATAAATGACTGTTGATATTAACAGTCCAAGCACAGTATTGACATCCATACTTCCACTACACCATGAATGACTGTTGATATTTACAGTCCAAGCACTGTAATGACACCCACACACCCACCACCACATGAATGACTGTTGATATTTGCTGTCCAAGCACTGTAATGACACTCACACATCAACAACCCTATGAATAACTGTTGATATTTACAGTCCAAGCACTGTAAGGACACCCACCACCCCATTAATGACTGTTGATATTTACAGTCGAAGCACTGTAATGACACCCTCACTCCCACCACACTATGAATGACTATTGATATTTGTAGTCCAAGCACGGTAATGACACCCTCACACCCACCTCACCATGAATGACTGTTGATATAACAGTCCAAGTACTGTAATGACACCCACTCACCATCACCCCATCAATGACTGTTGATATTTACAGTCTAAGCATTGTAATGACACCCACACTCCCACCACCCCATGAATTTCTGGCAATATTTACAGTCTAAGCACTGTAATGAAACCCTCACATCGACCAGCCCATGAATGACTCTTGATATTTACAGTCCAAGCACTGTAATGCCACAAACCACCCAATGAATGACTGTTGATATTTGCAGTCAAAGCACTGTATTGACACCCACACATCCACCACCCAATGAATGACTGTTGATATATATTAACAGTCCAAGCACTGTAATGACACACACACACCCACCACCCCATGATTGACTGTTATAATTTACAGTCCAAGCACTGTAACGACATCCACACACTGACCACCCCTTGAATGACCATTGATATTTACAGTCCAACCACTGTAATGACACCCACAACCCACCACCCCTTGAATGACTGTTGATATTTACAGTCCAAGCACTGTAATGACACCCACACACTGACAATCCCATAAATTACTGGTTATATTTACAGTCTAAGCACTGTAATGACACCAACACACCCACCATTCCATGAATAGCTGTTGATATTTACATTTCAAGCACTGTAATGAGACCCATACAACAATCACCCCATGCATGACAGTTGATATTAACAGTTTAATGGGGTGTTGGGTGTGTGGGTGTCATTATTGCTTGGACTGTAAATATCAACAGTCATTCATGGGGTGTTTGGTGGCATTACAGTGCTTGGACTGTAAATATCAACAGTCATTCATGGGGTGGTGGTTGTGTGGATGTCATTACAGTGATTGGACTGTAAATATCAACAGTCAATCATGGGGTGGTGGGTGTGTGGGTGTCATTACAGTGCTTGAACTGTAAATATCAACAGTCATTCTTGGGGTGATGGTTGTGTGGGTGTTATTAGAGTACTTTGACTGTAAATCTCAACAGTCATTTAGAGGGTGGTGGGTGTCATTAGAGTTGTTTGACTGTAAATATTAACAGTCATTCATGGGGTGGTGGGTGTGTGGATGTCATTACAGTGCTTGGACTGAAAATATCAACAGTCATTTATGGGGTGGTGGTTGTGTGGGTGTCATGACAGTGCTTTGAATATAAATATCAACCATCATTTATGGGGTGGTGGGTGTATGGGTGTCATTACTGTGTTTTGATTGTAAATATCAACAGTTATTCATAGGGTGGTGGGTATCATTAGAGTGCTTGGACTGTAAATATAAACAGTCATTCATGGGGTTGTGGGTGTGTGGTGTTCATTACAGTGCTTGGACTGTAAATATCAACTATAATTCATGGGGTTGGGGGTGTTGGGGTGTCATTACAGTGCTTTGACTGTAAATATCAACGGTCATTTATGTGGTGGTGGGTGTGAGGATGTCATTACAGTGCTTGGACTGTAAATATCAATAGTCATTCATGAGGTGATGGGTGTGTAGGAGTCATTATAGTGCTTGGACTGTAAATATCAACAGTCATTTATGGAGTAGTGAGTGTGTGGGTGTCATTGCAGTGCTTAGACTGTAAATATTAAGTCATTCATGGGCTGGTGGGTGTCATTAGTGCTTTGACTGTAAATATCAACAGTCATTTATGGGGTGGTGGGTGGCATTACAGTGCTTGGACTGTAAATATCAACAGTCATTTATAGAAAGATGGGTGTGTGGGTGTCATTACAGTGCTTGGACTGTAAATATCAACAGTCATTAATAGTGTGGTAGGTGTGTGAGTGTTATTACAGAGCTTGGACTGTAAATATCAACATTCATTCATGGAGTGGTGGGTGTGTGGGTGTCATTACAGTGCTTGGACTGTAAATATCAACAGTCATTTTTGGGGTGGTTGTTGTGTGGGTGTCATTACAGTGCTTGGACTGTAAATATCAACAGTCATTCATGGGGTGGTGGGTGTGTGGGTGTCATTACAGTGTTTTGATTGTAATTATCAACAGTCATTCATATGGTTGTGGGTTTCATTACAGTGCTTGGACTGTAAATATCAACAGTCATTCATAGGGTGGTGGTTGTGTGGGTGTCATTACAGTGCTTGTACTGTAAATATCAAAAATAATTCATGGGTGTCGTGTGTGGTGGTGTCATTACAGTGCTAGGAATGTAAATATCAGCAGTCAAACATGGGGTGGTGGGTGTGAGGGTGTCATTACAGTGCTTGGACTGTAAATATCAACAGTCTTTCATAGGGTGGTGGGTGTATTGGTATCATTACTGTGTTTTGATTGTAAATATCAACAGTTATTCATAGGGTGGTGGGTATCATTAGAGTGCTTGGACTGTAAATATAAACAGTCATTCATGGGGTGGTGGGCGTGTGGGGTTCATTACAGTGCTTGGACTGTAAATATCAACTATAATTAATGGGGTCGGGGGTGTTGGGGTGTCATTACAGTGTTTTGACTGTAAATATCAACGGTCATTTATGTGGTGGTGGGTTTGAGGATGTCATTACACTGCTTGGACTGTAAATATCAATAGTCATTCATGAGGTGATGGGTGTGTGGGAGTCATTAAAGTGCTTGGACTGTAAATATCAACAGTCATTTATGGGGTAGTGGGTGTGTGGATGTCATTACAGTGCTTAGACTGTAAATATCAAGTCATTCATAGGCTTGTGGGTGTCATTAGTGCTTTGACTGTAAATATCAACAGTCATTCATGGGGTGGTGGGTGGCATTACAGTGCTTGGACTGTAAATATCAACAGTCATTCATAGAAAAATGGGTGTGTGGGTGTCATTACAGTGCTTGGACTGTAAATATCAACAGTCTTTTATAGGGTGGTTGGTGTTTGGGTGTCATTACATTGCTTGGACTGTAAATATCAACAGTCAATCATGGGGTGGTGGGTGTGTGGATGCCATTACAGTGCTTGGACTGAAAATATTTACAGTCATTTATGGGGTGGTGGGTGTGTGGGTGTCATTACAGTGATTGGACTGAAAATATCAACAGTCATTTATGGGTTGGTGAGTGTGAGGGTGTCATTACAGAGCTTGGACTATAAATATCAACCATCATTTATGGGGTGGTGGGTGTGTGGGTGTCATTACAGTGCTTGGACTGTAAATATTATCAGTCATTCAGATGGTGGTGGGTGTCATTAGAGTGCTTGGACTGAAAATATTAACAGTCATTTATGGGGTGGTGGGTGTGTTGATGTCATTAAAGTGCTTGGACTGTAAATATCAACAGTCATTAATAGTGTGGTAGGTGTGTGAGTGTTATTACAGAGCTTGGACTGTAAATATCAACAGTCATTCATGGAATGGTGGGTGTGTGGGTGTCATTACAGTGCTTGGACTGTAAATATCAACAGTCATTTTTGGGGTGGTTTTTGTGTGGGTGTCATTACAGTGCTTGGACTGTAAATATCAACAGTCATTCATGGGGTGGTGGGTGTGTGGGTGTCATTACAGTGTTTTGATTGTAATTATCAACAGTCATTCATATGGTTGTGGTTTTCATTACAGTGCTTGGACTGTAAATATCAACAGTCATTCATGGGGTGGTGGTTGTGTGGGTGTCATTACAGTGCTTGTACTGTAAATATCAAAAATAATTCATGGTGTGTCGGGTGTTGTGGTGTCATTACAGTTGTAGGAATGTAAATATCAACAGTCAAACATGGGGTGGTGGGTGTGAGGGTGTCATTACAGTGCTTGGACTGTAAATATCAACAGTCTTTCATGGGGTGGTGGGTGTATGGGTGTCATTACAGTGCTTGGACTGTAAATATCAACAGTCATTTATGGAGTAGTGAGTGTGTGGGTGTCATTGCAGTGCTTAGACTGTAAATAATAAGTCATTCATGGGCTGGTGGGTGTCATTAGTGCTTTGACTGTAAATATCAACAGTCATTTATGGGGTGGTGGGTGGCATTACAGTGCTTGGACTGTAAATATCAACAGTCATTTATAGAAAGATGGGTGTGTGGGTGTCATTACAGTGCTTGGACTGTAAATATCAACAGTCATTAATAGTGTGGTAGGTGTGTGAGTGTTATTACAGAGCTTGGACTGTAAATATCAACATTCATTCATGGAGTGGTGGGTATGTGGGTGTCATTACAGTGCTTGGACTGTAAATATCAACAGTCATTTTTGGGGTGGTTGTTGTGTGGGTGTCATTACAGTGCTTGGACTGTAAATATCAACAGTCATTCATGGGGTGGTGGGTGTGTGGGTGTCATTACAGTGTTTTGATTGTTATTATCAACAGTCATTCATATGGTTGTGGGTTTCATTACAGTGCTTGGACTGTAAATATCAACAGTCATTCATAGGGTGGTGGTTGTGTGGGTGTCATTACAGTGCTTGTACTGTAAATATCAAAAATAATTCATGGGTGTCGGGTGTGGTGGTGTCATTACAGTGCTAGGGATGTAAATATCAGCAGTCAAACATGGGGTGGTGGGTGTGAGGGTGTCATTACAGTGCTTGGACTGTAAATATCAACAGTCTTTCATAGGGTGGTGGGTGTATTGGTATCATTACTGTGTTTTGATTGTAAATATCAACAGTTATTCATAGGGTGGTGGGTATCATTAGAGTGCTTGGACTGTAAATATAAACAGTCATTCATGGGGTGGTGGGCGTGTGGGGTTCATTACAGTGCTTGGACTGTAAATATCAACTATAATTAATGGGGTCGGGGGTGTTGGGGTGTCATTACAGTGTTTTGACTGTAAATATCAACGGTCATTTATGTGGTGGTGGGTTTGAGGATGTCATTACACTGCTTGGACTGTAAATATCAATAGTCATTCATGAGGTGATGGGTGTGTGGGAGTCATTAAAGTGCTTGGACTGTAAATATCAACAGTCATTTATGGGGTAGTGGGTGTGTGGGTGTCATTACAGTGCTTAGACTGTAAATATCAAGTCATTCATAGGCTTGTGGGTGTCATTAGTGCTTTGACTGTAAATATCAACAGTCATTCATGGGGTGGTGGGTGGCATTACAGTGCTTGGACTGTAAATATCAACAGTCATTCATAGAAAAATGGGTGTGTGGGTGTCATTACAGTGCTTGGACTGTAAATATCAACAGTCTTTTATAGGGTGGTTGGTGTTTGGGTGTCATTACATTGCTTGGACTGTAAATATCAACAGTCAATCATGGGGTGGTGGGTGAGTGGATGCCATTACAGTGCTTGGACTGAAAATATTTACAGTCATTTATGGGGTGGTGGGTGTGTGGGTGTCATTACAGTGATTGGACTGAAAATATCAACAGTCATTTATGGGTTGGTGAGTGTGAGGGTGTCATTACAGAGCTTGGACTATAAATATCAACCATCATTTATGGGGTGGTGGGTGTGTGGGTGTCATTACAGTGCTTGGACTGTAAATATTATCAGTCATTCAGATGGTGGTGGGTGTCATTAGAGTGCTTGGACTGAAAATATTAACAGTCATTTATGGGGTGGTGGGTGTGTTGATGTCATTAAAGTGCTTGGACTGTAAATATCAACAGTCATTAATAGTGTGGTAGGTGTGTGAGTGTTATTACAGAGCTTGGACTGTAAATATCAACAGTCATTCATGGAATGGTGGGTGTGTGGGTGTCATTACAGTGCTTGGACTGTAAATATCAACAGTCATTTTTGGGGTGGTTTTTGTGTGGGTGTCATTACAGTGCTTGGACTGTAAATATCAACAGTCATTCATGGGGTGGTGGGTGTGTGGGTGTCATTACAGTGTTTTGATTGTAATTATCAACAGTCATTCATATGGTTGTGGTTTTCATTACAGTGCTTGGACTGTAAATATCAACAGTCATTCATGGGGTGGTGGTTGTGTGGGTGTCATTACAGTGCTTGTACTGTAAATATCAAAAATAATTCATGGTGTGTCGGGTGTTGTGGTGTCATTACAGTTGTAGGAATGTAAATATCAACAGTCTTTCATGGGGTGGTGGGTGTATGGGTGTCATTACAGTGTTTTGATTGTAAATATCAACAGATATTCATAGGGTGGTGGGTATCATTAGAGTGCTTGGACTGTAAATATAAACAGTCATTCATGGGGTTGTGGGTGTGTGGGGTTCATTACAGTGCTTGGACTGTAAATATCAACTATATATAATTCATGGGGTCGGGGGTGTTGGGGTGTCATTACAGTGCTTTGACTGTAAATATCAACGGTCATTTATGTGGTGGTGGGTGTGAGGATGTCATTACAGTGCATGGACTGTAAATATCAATACTCATTCATGAGGTGATTGGTGTGTGGGAGTCATTATAGTGCTTGGACCGTAAATATCAACAGTCGTTTATGGGGTAGTGGGTGTGTGGGTGTCATTGTAGTGCTTAGACTGTAAATATCAAGTCATTCATAGGCTGGTGGGTGTCATTAGTGCTTTGACTGTAAATATCAACAGTCATTAATGGGGTCGTGGGTGGTATTACAGTGCTTGGACTGTATATATCGACAGTCATGAATAGTGTGGTAGGTGTGTGAGTGTTATTACAGAGCTTGGACTGTAAATATCAACAGTCATTCATTGAGTGGTGGGTGTGTGGGTGTCATTACAGTGCTTGGACTGTAAATATCAACAGTCATTTTTGGGGTGGTTGTTGTATAGGTGTCATTACAGTGCTTGGACTGTAAATATCAACAGTCATTCATGGGGTGGTGGGTGTGTGGGTGTCATTTCAGTGTTTTGATTGTAATTATCAATAGTTACTCATATGGTTGTGGGTTTCATTACAGTGCTTGGACTGTAAATATCAACAGTAATTCATGGGGTGGTGGTTGTGTGGGTGTCATTACAGTACTTGAACTATAAATATCAACTGTGATTTAAGGGGTGGAGGGTGTGTGGGTGTCATTACAGTGCTTGGACTGTAAATTTCAAAAGTTATTTATAGGGTGGTGGGTGTGTGGGTGTCATTACAGAGCTTGGACTGTAAATATCTACAGTCATTCATAGGGTGGTGGGTGTCATTAGAGTGCTTAGACAGTAAATATCAACAGTTATTCATGGGGTGGTGGGTGTGTGGGTGTCATTACAGTGCTTGGACTGTAAATATCAACCATAATTCATGGAGCGGGTGGTGTGAGGGTGTCATTACAGTGCTTTGAATGTAAATATCAACAGTCATTCATGGGGTTGTGGGTGTGTGGGTGTCATTATGGTGCTTGAACTGTAAATATCCACAGTCAATCATGGGGTGGTGGGTGTGTGGGTGTCATTACAGTGCTTGGACTGTAAATATCAAGTCATTCATTGGGTGGTGTGTGTGTGTGTGTGTTATTAGTGCATGGACTATAAATATCAACAGTCATTCATGGGGTAGTGGAAGGCATTACAGTGCTTGGACTGTAAATATCAACAGTCATTTATGGGTTTATGGGTGTGTGGGTGTCATTACAGAGCTTGGATTGTAAATATCAATAGTCATTCTTGGGGTTGTGGGTGTTTGGGTGTCATTACAGTGCTTGGACTATAAATATCAACAGTCAATCATGGGATGGTGAGTGTTGGGGTGTTATTACAGTGCTTGGACTGTAAATATC
The DNA here is from genome assembly GCA_033782935.1 of Petrolisthes cinctipes. Classification (NCBI taxonomy): domain Eukaryota; kingdom Metazoa; phylum Arthropoda; class Malacostraca; order Decapoda; family Porcellanidae; genus Petrolisthes; species Petrolisthes cinctipes. The sequence goes on from JAWQEG010000068.1 coordinate 1,440,966, forward strand.
GACAGTCATTCATGGGGTGGTGGGTGTGTGGGTGTCATTACAGTGCTTGGACTGTAATTATCAACAATCATTCATGGGGTGGTGAGTGTGTTGGTATCATTACAGTGCTTGGACTGTAAATATCAACAGTCTTTTATAGGGTGGTTGGTGTTTGGGTGTCATTACATTGCTTGGACTGTAAATATCAACAGTCAATCATTGGGTGGTGGGTGTGTGGATGCCATGACAGTGCGAGGACTGAAAATATTTACAGTCATTTATGGGGTGGTGGGTGTGTGGGTGTCATTACAGTGATTGGACTGAAAATATCAACAGTCATTTATGGGTTGGTGAGTGTGAGGGTGTCATTACAGAGCTTGGACTATAAATATCAACCATCATTTATGGGGTGGTGGGTGTGTGGGTGTCATTACAGTGCTTGGACTGTAAATATCATCAGTCATTCAGATGGTGGTGGGTGTCATTAGAGTGCTTGGACTGAAAATATTAACAGTCATTTATGGGGTGGTGGGTGTGTTGATGTCATTAAAGTGCTTGGACTGTAAATATCAACAGTCATTAATAGTGTGGTAGGTGTGTGAGTGTTATTACAGAGCTTGGACTGTAAATATCAACAGTCATTCATGGAATGGTGGGTGTGTGGGTGTCATTACAGTGCTTGGACTGTAAATATCAACAGTCATTTTTGGGGTGGTTTTTGTGTGGGTGTCATTACAGTGCTTGGACTGTAAATATCAACAGTCATTCATGGGGTGGTGGGTGTGTGGGTGTCATTACAGTGTTTTGATTGTAATTATCAACAGTCATTCATATGGTTGTGGTTTTCATTATAGTGCTTGGACTGTAAATATCAACAGTCATTCATGGGGTGGTGGTTGTTTGGGTGTCATTACAGTGCTTGTACTGTAAATATCAAAAATAATTCATGGTGTGTCGGGTGTTGTGGTGTCATTACAGTTGTAGGAATGTAAATATCAACAGTCAAACATGGGGTGGTGGGTGTGAGGGTGTCATTACAGTGCTTGGACTGTAAATATCAACAGTCTTTCATGGGGTGGTGGGTGTATGGGTGTCATTACAGTGTTTTGATTGTAAATATCAACAGATATTCATAGGGTGGTGGGTATCATTAGAGTGCTTGGACTGTAAATATAAACAGTCATTCATGGGGTTGTGGGTGTGTGGGGTTCATTACAGTGCTTGGACTGTAAATATCAACTATATATAATTCATGGGGTCGGGGGTGTTGGGGTGTCATTACAGTGCTTTGACTGTAAATATCAACGGTCATTTATGTGGTGGTGGGTGTGAGGATGTCATTACAGTGCATGGACTGTAAATATCAATACTCATTCATGAGGTGATGGGTGTGTGGGAGTCATTATAGTGCTTGGACCGTAAATATCAACATTCGTTTATGGGGTAGTGGGTGTGTGGGTGTCATTGTAGTGCTTAGACTGTAAATATCAAGTCATTCATAGGCTGGTGGGTGTCATTAGTGCTTTGACTGTAAATATCAACAGTCATTAATGGGGTGGTGGGTGGTATTACAGTGCTTGGACTGTATATATCGACAGTCATGAATAGTGTGGTAGGTGTGTGAGTGTTATTACAGAGCTTGGACTGTAAATATCAACAGTCATTCATTGAGTGGTGGGTGTGTGGGTGTCATTACAGTGCTTGGACTGTAAATATCAACAGTCATTTTTGGGGTGGTTGTTGTATAGGTGTCATTACAGTGCTTGGACTGTAAATATCAACAGTCATTCATGGGGTGGTGGGTGTGTGTGTGTCATTTCAGTGTTTTGATTGTAATTATCAATAGTTACTCATATGGTTGTGGGTTTCATTACAGTGCTTGGACTGTAAATATCAACAGTAATTCATGGGGTGGTGGTTGTGTGGGTGTCATTACAGTACTTGAACTATAAATATCAACTGTGATTTAAGGGGTGGAGGGTGTGTGGGTGTCATTACAGTGCTTGGACTGTAAATTTCAAAAGTTATTTATAGGGTTGTGGGTGTGTGGGTGTCATTACAGAGCTTGGACTGTAAATATCTACAGTCATTCATAGGGTGGTGGGTGTCATTAGAGTGCTTAGACAGTAAATATCAACAGTTATTCATGGGGTGGTGGGTGTGTGGGTGTCATTACAGTGCTTGGACTGTAAATATCAACCATAATTCATGGAGCGGGTGGTGTGAGGGTGTCATTACAGTGCTTTGAATGTAAATATCAACAGTCATTCATGGGGTTGTGGGTGTGTGGGTGTCATTATGGTGCTTGAACTGTAAATATCCACAGTCAATCATGGGGTGGTGGGTGTGTGGGTGTCATTACAGTGCTTGGACTGTAAATATCAAGTGATTCATTGGGTGGTGTGTGTGTGTGTGTTATTAGTGCATGGACTATAAATATCAACAGTCATTCATGGGGTAGTGGAAGGCATTACAGTGCTTGGACTGTAAATATCAACAGTCATTTATGGGTTGATGGGTGTGTGGGTGTCATTACAGAGCTTGGATTGTAAATATCAATAGTCATTCTTGGGGTGGTGGGTGTTTGGGTGTCATTACAGTGCTTGGACTATAAATATCAACAGTCAATCATGGGATGGTGAGTGTCGGGGTGTTATTACAGTGCTTGGACTGTAAATATCGACAGTCATTCATGGGGTGGTGGGTGTGTGGGTGTCATTACAGTGCTTGGACTGTAATTATCAACAATCATTCATGGGGTGGTGAGTGTGTTGGTATCATTACAGTTCTTGGACTATAAATATTAACAGTCATTTATTGGGGGGTGGATGTGTGGATGTTATTACAGTGCTTGGACTGATAATATTAACAGTCATTCATTGGGTCGTAGGTGTGTGGGTGTCATTACACTCGTTGGATTTAAATATTAACAGTCATTTATGGGTGGTTGGTGTGTGGGTGTCATTACAGTGCTTGGACTGTAAATATCAACAGTCATTCATGGGGTGGTGAGTGTGTCTGTGTCATTACCGTTCTTGGACTGTAAATTTCAACCATCATTTATTGGGTGGTTGGTGTGTGGGTGTTATTACAGTGCTTGGAGTGTATATATTAATAGTCATCCATTCTGTGGTGGGTGTCATTAGAGTGCTTGGACTGTAAATATCAACAGTCATTCATTGGGTGGTTGTTGTGTAAGTGTCATTTCATTGCTTGGACTGTAAATATCAACCATAATTCATGGGGTGGTGGTTGTTGGGGTGTCATTACAGTGCTTGGACTGTAAATATCAACAGTTAATCATGGGGTAGTGGGTGTGTGGGTGTCATTACAGTGCTTGGACTGTAAATATCAACTGTCATTCATTGGGTGGTGGGTGTATGGGTTTTGTTACAGTGATTTGATTGTAAATATCAACAGTCATTCATAGGGTGGTAGGTATCATTAGAGTGCTTGGACTGTAAATATCAATAGTCATTCATGGGGTTGTGGGTGTGTGGGTGTCATTACAGTGCTTGGACAGTTAATATCAACTATAATTCATGGGGTCATGGGTGTTTAGGTGTCATTACATTGCTTTGACTGTAAATATCAACAGTCATTTATAGGGTAGTGTGTGTGTGAGTGTTATTACAGAGCTTGGACTGTAAATATCAACAGTCATTAATCGAGTAGTGGGTGTGTGGGTGTCATTACAGTGCTTGGACTGTAAATATCAACAGTCATTCTTGGGGTGGTGGTTGTGTGGGTGTCATTACAGTGCTTAGACTGTAAATATCAACAGTCATTTATGGGGTGGTGGGTGTGAGTGTGTCATTACAGTGCTTGGACTATAAATATCAACAGTCAATCATAGGGTGGTGGGTGTGTGAGTGTCATAACAGAGCTTGGACTGTAAATATCAACAGTCATTCATGTGTTGGTGGGTGTTTGGATGTCATTACCGTGCTTGGACTGTAAATATCAACAGTCATTCTTGGGGTGGTGGGTGTGTGGGTGTCATTACAGTGCTTGGACTGTAAATATCAACAGTTATTCATAGGGTGGTAGGTGTGTGGGTGTCATTACAGTGTTTTAATTGTAATTATCAACAGTCATTCATATGGTGGTGTGTGTCATTATAGTGCTTGGACTGTAAATATCAACAGTCATTAATGGGGTGGTGGTTATGTGGGTGTCATTACAGTGCTTGGACTATAAATATCAACCATAATTCATGGGGTGGTGTGTGTGGGGGTTTCATTACAGTGCTTGGACTGTAAATATCAACAGTCAATCATGGGGTGGTTGGTGTGTGGGTGTCATTACAGTGCTTGGACTGTAAATATCAAACGTCATTCATAGGGTCGTGGGTGTGTGTGTTATTACAGAGCTTGGACTGTAAATATCAACAGTCATTCATGGAGTGGTGGGTGTGTGGGTGTCATTACAGTGCTTGGACTGTAAATATCAACAGTTATTCATGGGGTGGTAGGTGTGTAGGTGTCATTACAGTGTTTTGATTGTAATTATCAACAGTCATTCATAGGGTGGTGTGTGTCATTATAGTGCTTGGACTGTAAATATCAACAGTCATTAATGGGGTGGTGGGTGTGTGGGTGTCATTACAGTGCTTGGACTGTAAATATCAACAGTTATTCATAGGGTGGTAGGTGTGTGGTTGTCATTACAGTGTTTTAATTGTAATTATCAACAGTCATTCATATGGTGGTGTGTGTCATTATAGTGCTTGGACTGTAAATATCAACAGTCATTAATGGGGTGGTGGTTATGTGGGTGTCATTACAGTGCTTGGACTATAAATATCAACCATAATTCATGGGGTGGTGGGTGTGGGGGTTTCATTACAGTTCTTGGACTGTAAATATCAACAGTCAATCATGGGGTGGTTGGTGTGTGGGTGTCATTACAGTGCTTGGACTGTAAATATCAAACGTCATTCATAGGGTCGTGGGTGTGTGTGTTATTACAGAGCTTGGACTGTAAATATCAACAGTCATTCATGGAGTGGTGGGTGTGTGGGTGTCATTTCAGTGCTTGGAGTGTAAATATCAACAGTCATTTATGGGTTGATGGGTGTGTGGGTGTCATTACAGAGCTTGGATTGTAAATATTAACAGTCATTCATGGGGTGGTGGTTGTGTGGGTGTCAAAACAGTGCTTGGACTGTAATTATCAACAGTCATTCATGGGGTGGTGAGTGTGTGGGTATCATTACAGTTCTTGGACTATAAATATTAACAGTCATTCATTGGGGGGTGGATGTGTGGATGTTATTACAGTGCTTGGACTGATAATATCAACGGTCATTTATGTGGTGGTGGGTGTGAGGATGTCATTACAGTACTTGGACTGTAAATATCAATAGTCATTCATGAGGTGATGGGTGTGTGGGAGTCATTATAGTGCTTGGACTGTAAATATCAACAGTCATTTATGGGGTAGTGGGTGTGTGAGTGTCATTGCAGTGCTTAGACTGTAAATATCAAGTCATTCATGGGCTGGTGGGTGTCATTAGTGCTTTGACTGTAAATATCAACAGTCATTCATGGGGTGGTGGGTGTGTGGGTGGCATTACAGTGCTTGGAGTGTAAATATTAACAGTCATTCATAGTAAGATGGGTGTGTGGGTGTCATTACATTGCCTGGACTGTAAATATCAACAGTCAATCATGGGGTGGTGGGTGTGTGGGTGTCATTAAAGTGCTTGGACTGTAAATATCAACAGTCATTAATAGTGTGGTAGGTGTGTGAGTGTTATTACAGAGCTTGGACTGTAAATATCAACAGTCATTCATGGAGTGGTGGGTGTGTGGGTGTCATTACAGTTCTTGGACTGTAAATATCAACAGTCATTTTTGGGGTGATGGTTGTGTGGGTGTCATTACAGTGCTTAGACTGTAAATATCAACAGTCACTTATGGGGTGGTGGGTGTGAGTGTGTCATTACAGTGCTTGAACTGTAAATATCAATAGTCATTCATTGGGTGGTGGGTGTTTGGGTGTCATTACAGTGCTTGGACTATAAATATCAACAGTCAATCATTGGATGGTGAGTGTCGGGGTGTTATTACAGTGCTTGGACTGTAAATATCAACAGTCTTTCATGGCGTGGTAGGTGTGTGGGTGTTATTACAGTGCTTGGACTGTAAATATCAACCGTCATTGATTCATTGTGGTGGGTGTGTGAGTGTCATTACAGAGCTTGGACTGTAAATATCAACAGATATTTATGGGGTGGTGTGTTTGTGGGTATCATTACAGTGCTTGGAATGTAAATATCAACAGTCATTCATGGGGTGGTGAGTGTGTGGGTGTCATTGCAGTTCTTGGACTGTAGATATCAACCATCATTCATTAGGTGGTGGGTGTGTGGGTGTCATTACTGTGCTTGGACTGTGAATATCAACAGTCATTTATGGTTTGGTGAGTGTGTGAGTTTTATTACAGTGCTTTGACTATAAATATCAACAGTCATTCAGAGGGTGGTGGGTGTCATTACAGTGTTTGGACTGTAAATATCAACAGTCATTCATGGGGTGGTGGGTGTGTGAGTGGCATTACAGTGCTTGGACTGTAAATATCAACAGTCATTTATGGGCTGATGGGTGTGTGGGTGTCATTACAGTGCTTGGACTGTAAATATCAACAGTCATTCATAGGGTAGTGGATGTGTGAGTGTCATTACAGTGCTTGGACTGTAAATATCAATAGTTATTCATGGGGTGGTGGGTGTGTGTGTGTCATTACAGTGTTTTGATTGTAATTATCAACAGTCATTCATAGGGTTGTGTGTCATTACAGTGCTTGGACTGTAAATATCAACAGTCATTAATGGGGTGGTGGTTATGTGGGTGTCATTACAGTGCTTGGACTGTAAATATCAACTATAATTCATGGGGTGGTGGGTGTGAGTGTGTCATTACAGTGCTTGGACTGTAAATATCAACAGTCATTCATTGGGTGGTGGGTGTGTGGGTGTCATTACAGTGCTCAGACTGTAAATGTTAACAGTCATTCATGGGGTGGTAGGTGTGTGGATGTCATTACAGTGCTTGGACTGAAAATATTAACAGTCATTTATGGGGTGGTGGGTGTGTGGGTGTCATTACAGTACTTGGACTATAAATATCAACCGTCATTTATGGGGTGGATGGTGTGTGGGTGTCATTACAGTGCTTGGACTGTAAATTTCAATAGTTATTCAAAAGGTGGTGGGTGTGTGAGTGTCATTACAGAGCTTGGACTGTAAATATCTACAGTCATTCATAGGGTGGTGGGTGTCATTAGAGTGCTTGGAGAGTAAATATCAACAGTTATTCATGGGGTGGTGGGTGTGTGTGTGTCATTACAGTGCTTGGACTGTAAATATCAATTATAATTCATGGAGTGGGTGGTGTGAGGGTGTCATTACAGTGCTTTAAATGTAAATATCAACAGTCATTCATGGGGTTGTGGGTGTGTGGGTGTCATTATGGTGCTTGAACTGTAAATATCCACAGTCAATAATGGGGTGGTGGGTGTGTGGGTGTCATTACAGTGCTTGGACTGTAAATATCAAGTCATTCAATGGGTGGTGTGTGTGTGTGTTATTAGTGCATGGACTATAAATATCAACAGTCATTCATGGGGTGGTGAGTGGCATTACAGTGCTTGGACTGTAAATATCAACAGTCATTTATGGGTTGATGGGTGTGTGGGTGTCATAACAGTGCTTGGACTATAAATATCAACAGTCAATCATGGGATGGTGAGTGTCAGAGTGTCATTACAGTGCTTGGACTGTAAATATCAACCGTCATTCAAGGGGTGGTGGGTGTGTGGGTGTCATTACAGTGCTTGGACTGTAATTATCAACAGTCATTCATGGGGTGGTGAGTGTGTGGGTATCATTACAGTTCTTGTACTATAAATATTAACAGTCATTTATTGGGGGGTGGATGTGTGGATGTTATTACAGTGCTTGTACTGATAATATCAACAGTCATTCATTGGGTGGTGGGTGTGTGGGTGTCATTACACTCCTTGGACTTTAAATATTAACAGTCATTTATGGGGTGGTTAGTGTGTGGGTGTCATTACAGTGCTTGGACTGTAAATATCAACAGTCATTCATGGGGTGGTGAGTGTGTCTGTGTCATTACCGTCCTTGGACTGTAAATTTCAACCATCATTCATTGGGTGGTGGGTGTGTGGGTGTCATTACAGTGCTTGGACTGTAAATATTAACAGTCATCCATTCTGTGGTGGGTGTCATTAGAGTGCTTGGACTTTAAATATCAACAGTCTTTCATGGCGTGGTGGGTGTGTGGGTGTTATTACAGTTCTTGGACTGTAAATATCAACCATCATTGATTCAATGTTGTGGGTGTGTGAGTGTCATTACAGAGCTTGGACTGTAAATATCAACAGATATTTATGGAGTGGTGGGTGTGTGGGTATCATGAAAGTGCTTGGAATTTAAATATCAACAGTCATTTATGGGGTGGTGAGTTTGTGAGTGTCATTGCAGTTCTTGGACTGTAGATATCAATCATCATTCATTAGGTTGTGGGTGTGTGGGTGTCATTACAGTGCTTGGACTGTGAATATCAACAGTCATTTATGGTTTGGTGAGTGTGTGAGTGTTATTACAGTGCTCTGACTGTAAATATCAACAGTCATTCAGAGGGTGGTGGGTGTCATTAGAGTGCTTGGACTGTAAATATTAACAGTCATTCATGCGGTGGTGTGTGTGTGGATGTCATTACAGTGCTTGGACTGAAAATATCAACAGTCATTTATATGGTGGTGGGTGTGTCGGTGTCATTACAGTGCTTGGACTATAAATATCAACCGTTATTTATGGGGTGGTGGGTGTGTGGGTGTCATTACACTCCTTGGAATTTAAATATTAACAGTCATTTATGGGGTGGTGGGTGTGTGGGTATCATGAAAGTGCTTGGACTGTAAATATCAACAGTCATTCATGGGGTGGTGAGTGTGTGGGTGTCATTGCAGTTCTTGGACTGTAGATATCTACCATCATTCATTAGGTGGTGGGTGTGTGGGTGTCATTACAGTGCTTGGACTGTGAATATCAACAGTCATTTATGGTTTGGTGAGTGTGTGAGTTTTATTACAGTGCTTTGACTGTAAATATCAACAGTCATTCAGAGGGTGGTGGGTGTCATTAGAGTGCTTGGACTGTAAATATTAACAGTCATTAATGGGGTGGTAGGTGTGTGGATGTCATTACAGTGCTTGGACTGAAAATATCAACAGTCATTTATATGGTGGTGGGTGTGTCGGTGTCATTACAGTGCTTGGACTATAAATATCAACCGTCATTTATGGGGTGGTGGGTGTTTGGGTGTCATTACAGTGCTTGGAGTGTAGATATCAACAGTCATCCATAGGGTGGTGGGTGTGTGGGTGTCATTACACTGCTTGGACTGTAAATATCTAAAGTCATTCATGGGGTGGTGGGCGTGTGGGTATCATTACAGTATTTTTATTGTAATTATCAACAGTCATTTATAGGGTGGTGGGTGTCATTAGAGTGCTTGGACTGTAAATATCAAGTCATTCATGGGGTGGTGGTTGTGTGGGTGTCATTTCCGGTCTTAGACTGTAAATATCAACCATAATTTATGGGGTGGTGGGTGTTGGGGTGTCATTACAGTGCTTGGACTATAAATATCATCAGTCAATTACAGGGTAGTGGGTGTGTGGGTGTCATTACAGTGCTTGGACTGTAAATATCAACAGTCATTCATTGGATGGTGGGTGTATGGGTGTCGTTACAGTTATTTGATTGTAAATATCAACAGTCATTTATAGGGTAGTGGGTGTGTGAGTGTTATTACAGAGCTTGGACTGTAAATATCAACAGTCATTAATCGAGTGGTGGGTGTGTGGGTGTCATTACAGTGCTTGGACTGTAAATATCAACAGTCATTCTTGGGGTGGTGATTGTGTGGGTGTCATTACAGTGCTTAGACTGTAAATATCAACAGTCATTTATGGGGTGGTGGGTGTGAGTGTGTCATTACAGTGCTTGGACTATAAATATCAACCATCATTTATGGGGTGGTGGGTGTGTAGGGGTCATTACAGTGCTTGGACTGTAAATATCAACAGTCATTCATAGGGTGGTGGGTGTGTGAGTGTCATTACAGAGCTTGGACTGTAAATATCAACAGTTATTCATGAGTTGGTGGGTGTTTGGATGTCATTACAGTGCTTGGACTGTAAATATCAACAGTCATTCTTTAGTGGTGGGTGTGTGGGTGTCAATACAGTGCTTTGACTCTAAATATCAACAGTTATTCATGGGGTGGTGGGTGTGTGGGTGTCATTACAGTGTTTTGATTGTAATTATCAACAGTCATTCATAGGGTTGTGTGTGTCATTACAGTGCTTGGACTGTAAATATCAACAGTCATTAATGGGGTGGTGGTTATGTGGGTGTCATTACAGTGCTTGGACTGTAAATATCAACCATAATTCATGGGGTGTCGGGAGTGGGGGTGTCATTACTGTGCTTGGACTGTAAATATCAACAGTCAATCATGGGGTGGTTGGTGTGTGGGTGTCATTACAGTGCTTGGACTGTAAATATCAACAGTCATTCATAGGGTCGTGGGTGTGTGAGTGTTATTACAGAGCTTGGACTGTAAATATCAATAGTGATTTTTGGGGTGGTGGTTGTGTGGGTGTCATTACACTGCTTAGACTGTAAATATCAACAGTCACTTATGGGGTGGTAGGTGTGAGTGTGTCATTACAGTGCTTGGACTGTAAATATCAACAGTCATTCATTGGGTGGTGGGTGTGTGGGTGTCATTACAGTGCTCAGACTGTAAATGTTAACAGTCATTCATGGGGTGGTAGGTGTGTGGATGTCATTACAGTGCTTGGACTGAAAATATTAACAGTCATTCTTTGGTGGTGGGTGTGTGGGTGTCATTACAGTGCTTTGACTCTAAATATCAACAGTTATTCATGGGGCGGTGGGTGTGTGGGTGTCATTGCAGTGTTTTGATTGCAATTATCAACAGTCATTCATAGGGTGGTGTGTGTCATTACAGTGCTTGGACTGTAAATATCAACCATAATTCATTAGGTGGTGGGTGTGGGGGTGTCATTACTGTGCTTGGACTGTAAATATCAACAGTCAATCATGGGGTGGTTGGTGTGTGGGTGTCATTACAGTGCTTGGACTGTAAATATCAACAGTCATTCATAGGGTCGTTGGTGTGTAAGTGTTATTACAGAGCTTGGACTGTAAATAGCAACAGTAATTCATGGAGTGGTGGGTGTGTGGGTGTCATTACAGTGCTTGGACTGTAAATATCAACAGTCATTTTTGGGGTGGTGGTTGTGTGGGTGTCATTACAGTGCTTAGACTGTAAATATCAACAGTCACTTATGGGGTGGTAGGTGTGAGTGTGTCATTACAGTGCTTGGACTGTAAATATCAACAGTCATTCATTGGGTGGTGGGTGTGTGGGTGTCATTACAGTGCTCAGACTGTAAATGTTAACAGTCATTCATGGGGTGGTAGGTGTGTGGATGTCATTACAGTGCTTGGACTGAAAATATTAACAGTCATTCTTTGGTGGTGGGTGTGTGGGTGTCATTACAGTGCTTTGACTCTAAATATCAACAGTTATTCATGGGGCGGTGGGTGTGTGGGTGTCATTGCAGTGTTTTGATTGCAATTATCAACAGTCATTCATAGGGTGGTGTGTGTCATTACAGTGCTTGGACTGTAAATATCAACCATAATTCATTAGGTGGTGGGTGTGGGGGTGTCATTACTGTGCTTGGATTGTAAATATCAACAGTCAATCATGGGGTGGTTGGTGTGTGGGTGTCATTACAGTGCTTGGACTGTAAATATCAACAGTCATTCATAGGGTCGTTGGTGTGTAAGTGTTATTACAGAGCTTGGACTGTAAATAGCAACAGTAATTCATGGAGTGGTGGGTGTGTGGGTGTCATTACAGTGCTTGGACTGTAAATATCAACAGTCATTTTTGGGGTGGTGGTTGTGTGGGTGTCATTACAGTGCTTAGACTGTAAATATCAACAGTCACTTATGGGGTGGTAGGTGTGAGTGTGTCATTACAGTGCTTGGACTGTAAATATCAACAGTCATTCATTGGGTGGTGGGTGTGTGGGTGTCATTACAGTGCTCAGACTGTAAATGTTAACAGTCATTCATGGGGTGGTAGGTGTGTGGATGTCATTACAGTGCTTGGACTGAAAATATTAACAGTCATTTATGGGGTGGTGGGTGTGTGGGTGTCATTACTGTACTTGGACTATAAATATCAACCGTCATTTATAGGGTGGTGGATGTGTGGTTGTCATTACAGTGCTTAGACTGTGAATCTCAACAGTCATTCATAGGGTGGTGGGTGTGTGAGTGTCATTACAGTGCTTGGACTGTAAATATCTAAAGTCATTCATAGGGTGGTGGGTGTCATTAGATTGCTTGGACAGTAAATATCAACAGTTATTCATGGGGTGGGGGGTGTGTGGGTGTCTTTACAGTTCTTGGACTGTAAATATCAACCATAATTCATGGAGTGGTGGGTGTGGGGGTGTCATTACAGTGCTTGGACTGTAAATATCAACAGTCATTTAGAGGATGGTTGGTGTGTGGGTATCATTACAGTGCTTGGAATGTAAATATCAACAGTCATTCTTGGGATGGTAAGTGTGTGGGTGTCATTACAGTACTTGTACTGTAAATATCAATAGACATGCATGGGGTGGTGAGTGTGTGGGTGTCATTACAATGCTTGGACTGTAAATATCAAGTCATTCATGGGGTGGTGTGTGTTTGTTATTACTGCATGGACTATGAATATCAACAGCTATTCATGGGATGGTGGGTGGCATTACAGTGCTTGGACTGTAAATATAAACAATCATTCATGGGGTGGTGGGTGTTTGGGTGTCATTACAGTGCTTGGTCTATGAATATCAACAGTCAATCATGGGATGGTGGTTTTCGGGGTGTCATTATAGTGCTTGGACTATAAATATCAATAGTCATTCATTGAGTGGTGGGTGTGTGGGTGTCATTACAGTGCTTGGACTGTAAATATCAACAGTCATTCATGGGGTGGTGAGTGTGTGGGTATCATTACAGTTCTTGGGCTATAAATATTAACAGTCATTCATGGGGTGGTGGATGTGTGGATGTCATTACAGTGCTTGGACAGATAATATCAACAGTCATTCATTGGGTGGTGGGTGTGTGTTTGTCATTACACTCCTTGGACTGTAAATATTAACAGTTATTCATGGGGTGGTGAGTGTGTGGGTATCATTACAGTTCTTGGACTATAAATATTAACAGTCATTCATGGGGTGGTGGATGTGTGGATGTCATTACAGTGCTTGGACTGATAATATCAACAGTCATTCATTGGGTGGTGGGTGTGTGTTTGTCATTACACTCCTTGGACTGTAAATATTAACAGTCATTCATGGGGTGGTGGGTGCGTGGGTGTCATTAAAGTGCTTGGACTGATAATATCAACAGTCATTCATGGGGTGGTGGGTGTGTGGGTGTCATTAAAGTGTTTGGACTTTAAATATCAACAGTCATTCATGTGGATGTGAGTGTGTCTGAGTCATTACCGTTCGTGGACTGTAAATTTCAACCATCATTTATTGGGTGGTGGGTGTGTGGGTGTCATTACAGTGCTTGGACTGTATATATTACTAGTCATCCATTCTGTGGTGGGTAACATTAGAGTGCTTGGACTGTAAATATTAACAGTCATTCATAGGTCGGTGAGTGTGTGGATGTCATTACAGTGCTTGGACTGAAAATATCAACAGTCTTTCATGGGGTGGTAGGTGTGTGGGTGTCATTACAGTGGTTGGACTATAAATATCAACCAACATTAATGGGGTGGTAGGTGTGTGGGTGTCATTACAGTGCTTGAACTGTAAATATCAACAGTCATTCATTCATTGTGGTGGGTGTGTGAGTGTCATTACAGAGTTTGGACTGTAAATATCAACAGTTATTCATGCGGTGGTGGGTGTGTGGGTATCATGAAAGTGCTTGAACTGTAAATATCAACAGTCATTAATGGGGTGGTGAGTGTGTGGGTGTTATTGCAGTTCTTGGACTGTAAATATCAACCATCATTCATTGGGTGGTGCGTGTGTGGGTGTCATTACAGTGCTTGGACTGTAAATATCAACAGTTATTTATTGTTTGGTGAGTGTGTGGGTGTTATTACAGTGGTTTAACTGTAAATTTCAACAGTTATTCAGAGGGTGGTGAGTGTCATTAGAATGCTTGGACTGTAAATATTAACAGTCATTCATGTGGTGGTGGGTGTGTGGATGTCATTACAGTGCTTGGACTGTAAATATCAACAGTCAATCATAGGGTGGTGGGTGTGTGGGTGTCATTACAGTGCTTGAACTGAAAATATCAAAAGTCATTTATGGGGTGGTGGGTGTGTCGGTGTCATTACAGTGCTTGGACTATAAATATCAACCATCATTTATGTGGTGGTGGGAGTGTGGGTGGCTAATATTACATTGCTTGGACTGTAAATATCAACAGTCATTCATAGGGTGGTGGGTGTGTGAGTGTCATTACAGAGCTTGGACTGTAAATATCAACAGTCATTCATTGGGTGGAGGGTGTGTGGATATCATTACAGTGCTTGGACTGTAAATATCAACAGTCAATCATAGGGTGGTGGGTGTGTGGGTGTCATTACATTGCTTGGACTGTAAATATCAACAGTCATTCTTGGGCTGGTGGGTGTGTGGGTGTCATTACAGTGTTTTAATTGTAATTATAAACAGTCATTCATGGGGTGGTGGGTGTCATTACAGTGCTTGGACTGTAAATATCAACAGTAATTCATGGGGTGGTGGTTGTGTGGGTGTCATTACATTGCTTGGACTGTAAATATCAACCATAATTCATGGGGTGGTGAGTGTGGGGGTGTCATTACAGTGCTTGGACTGTAAATATCAACAGTCAATCATGGGGTGGTGGGTGTGTGGGTGTCATTACAGTGCTTGGACTGTAAATATCAACAGTCATTCATGGGGTAGTGGGTGTATGGGTGTCATTACAGTGATTTGATTGTAAATATTAACAGTCATTCATAGGGTGGTATGTATCGTTAGAGTGCTTGGACTGTAAATATCAACAGTCATTCATGGGGTTGTGGGTGTGTGGGTGTCATTACTGTGCTTGGACTGTAAATATCAACTATAATTCATGGGGTCGTAGGTGTTGGGGTGTCATTACAGTGCTTTGAGTGTAAATATCAAGTCATTTATTGGGTGGTGGGTAGCATTACAGTGCTTGGACTGTAAATATAAACAATCATTCATAGGGTGATGGGTGTGTGGGTGTCATTACAGTGCTTGGACTTTAAATATCAACAGTCAATCATGGGGTGGTGGGTGTTTGGGTGTCATTACATTGCTTGGACTGTAAATATCAACAGTCAATCATGGGGTGGTGGGTGTGTGGGTGTCATTACAGTGCTTGGACTGTAAATATCAACAGTCATTTATAGGGTGGTGGGTGTGTGACTGTTATTACAGAGCTTGGACTGTAAATATCAAGTCATTCATGGGGTGGTGTGTGTGTGTTATTAGTGCATGGTCTATGTTTATTAACAGCTATTCATGGGGTGGTGGGTGGCATTACAGTGTTTGGACTGTAAATATCAACAGTCATTAATGGGTTGATGGGTGTGTGGGTGTCATTACATAGCTTGGACTGTAAATATCAACAGTCATTCATGGGGTGGTGGGTGTTTGGGTGTCATTACATTGCTTGGACTATGAATATCAACAGTCAATCATGGGATAGTGGTTGTCGGGGTGTCATTACAGTGCTTGGACTGTAAATATCAACAGTCATTCATGGGGTGGTGGGTGTGTGGGTGTCATTACAGTGCTTGGACTGTAAATATCAACAGTCATTCATGGAGTGGTGAGTGTGTGGGTATCATTACAGTTCTTGGGCTATAAATATTAACAGTCATTCATGTGGTGATGGATGTGTTGATGTCATTACAGTGCTTGGACTGATAATATCAACAGTCATTCATGGGGTGGTGGGTGTGTGGGTGTCATTAAAGTGCTTGAACTTTAAATATCAACAGTCATTCATGTGGATGTGAGTGTGTCTGTGTCATTACCGTTCGTGGACTGTAAATTTCAACCATCATTTATTGGGTGGTGGGTGTGTGGGTGTCATTACAGTGCTTGGACTGTAAATATTACTAGTCATCCATTCTGTGGTGGGTAACATTAGAGTGCTTGAACTGTAAATATTAACAGTCATTCATAGGTCGGTGAGTGTGTGGATGTCATTACAGTGCTTGGACTGAAAATATCAACAGTCTTTCATGGGGTGGTAGGTGTGTGGGTGTCATTACAGTGGTTGGACTATAAATATCAACCAACATTAATGGGGTGGTAGCTGTGTGGGTGTCATTACAGTGCTTGAACTGTAAATATCAACAGTCATTCATTCATTGTGGTGGGTGAGTGAGTGTCATTACAGAGTTTGGACTATAAATATCAACAGTTATTCATGCGGTGGTGGGTGTGTGGGTATCATGAAAGTGCTTGGACTGTAAATATCAACAGTCATTCATGGGGTGGTGAGTGTGTGGGTGTTATTGCAGTTCTTGAACTGTAAATATCAACCATCATCCCTTTTGTGGTGCGTGTGTGGGTGTCATTACAGTGCTTGGACTGTAAATATCAACAGTTATTTATGGTTTGGTGAGTGTGTGGGTGTTATTACAGTGCTTTGACTGTAAATATCAACAGTTATTCAGAGGGTGGTGAGTGTCATTAGAATGCTTGGACTGTAAATATTAACAGTCATTCATGGGGTGGTGGGTGTGTGGATGTCATTACAGTGCTTGGACTGTAAATATCAACCGTCAATCATAGGGTGGTGGGTGTGTGGGTGTCATTACAGTGCTTGAACTGAAAATATCAAAAGTCATTTATGGGGTGGTGGGTGTGTGGGTGTCATTACAGTGTTTTAATTGTAATTATAAACAGTCATTCATTGGCTGGTGGGTGTCATTACAGTGATTGGACTGTAAATATCAACAGTAATTCATGGGGTGGTGGTTGTGTGGGTGTCATTACATTGCATGGACTGTAAATATCAACAGTCATTCATGGGGTGGTGGGTGTGGGGGTGTCATTACGGTGCTTGGACTGTAAATATCAACAGTCTTTTATGGGGTGGTGGGTGTCAGGGTGTCATTACCGTGCTTGAACTGAAAATATCAACAGTAATTCATGGGGTGGTGGTTGTGTGGGTGTCATTACATTGCTTGAACTGTAAATATCAACCATAATTCATGGGGTGGTGGGTGTGGGGGTGTCATTACGGTGCTTGGACTGTAAATATCAACAGTTATTTATGGGGTGGTGGGTGTCAGGGTGTCATTACCGTGCTTGAACTGAAAATATCAACAGTCATTCATGGGGTGGTAGGTGTGTGAGTGTCATTACCGTGTTTTGATTTTAATTATCAACAGTCATTAATAAGGTGGTGGGTGTCATTACAGTGCTTGGACTGTAAATATCAATAGTTATTCATGGGGTGGTGGTTGTGTGGGTGTCATTACAGTGCTTGGACTGTAAATATCAACCATAATTCATGGGGTGGTGGGTTTGGGGGTGTCATTACAGTGCATGGACTGTAAATATCAACAGTCAATCATGGGGTTGTGGGTGTGTGGGTGTCTTTACAGTGCTTGGACTGTAAATATCAACAGTCATTAATGGGGTAGTGGGTGTATGGGTGTCATAACAGTGATTTGATTGTAAATATTAACAGTCATTCATAGGGTGGTATGTATCGTTAGAGTGCTTGGACTGTAAATATCAACAGTCATTCATGGGGTTGTGGGTGTGTGGGTGTCATTACAGTGTTTGGACTGTAAATATCAACTATAATTCATGGGGTCGTGGGTGTTGGGGTGTCATTACAGTGCTTTGAGTGTAAATATCAAGTCATTTATTGGGTGGTGGGTAGCATTACAGTTCTTGGACTGTAAATATCAACAGTCATTCATAGGGTGATGGGTGTGTGGGTGTCATTACAGTGCATGGACTGTAAATATCAACAGTCATTTATAGGGTGGTGGGTGTTTGGGTGTCATTACATTGCTTGGACTGTAAATATCAACAGTCAATCATGGGGTGGTGAGTGTGTGGGTGTCATTACAGTGCTTGGACTGTAAATATCAACAGTCATTTATAGGGTGGTGGGTGTGTGACTGTTATTACAGAGCTTGGACTGTAAATATCAACAGTCATTTATGGAGTGGTGGGTGTGTGGGTGTCATTACAGTGCTTGGACTGTAAATATCAACAGTCATTTATGTGGTGGTGGGTGTGAGGGTGTCATTACAGAGCTTGGACTGTAAATATCAACAGTCATTTATGGGTGGTGGGTATCGTTAGAGTGCTTGCACTGTAAATATTAACAGTCATTCATGGGGTTGTGGGTGTGTGGATGTCATTACAGTGCTTAGACTGTAAATATCAACAGTCATTCACTAGGTGGAGGGTGTGTGGATATCATTACAGTGCTTGGACTGTAAATATCAACAGTCAATCATAGGGTGGTGGGTGTGTGGGTGTCATTACAGTGCTTGGACTGTAAATATCAACAGTCATTATTGGGCTGGTGGGTGTGTGGGTGTCATTAGAGTGTTTTAATTGTAATTATAAACAGTCATTCATTGGGTGGTGGGTGTCATTACAGTGCTTGGACTGTAAATATCAACAGTAATTCATGGGGTGGTGGTTGTGTGGGTGTCATTACATTGCTTGGACTGTAAATATCAACCATAATTCATGGGGTGGTGGGTGTGGGGGTGTCATTACAGTGCTTGGACTGTAAATATCAACAGTCAATCATGGGGTGGTGGGTGTGTGGGTGTCATTACCGTGCTTGGACTTTAAATATCAACAGTCTAACATGGGGTGGTGGTGTATGGGTGTCATTACAGTAATTTGATTGTAAATATCAACAGTCATTCATAGGGTGGTGGGTATCATTAAAGTGCTTGGACTGTAAATATCAACAGTCATTCATGGGGCTGTGGGTGTGTGGGTGTCAGTACAGTGCTTGGACTGTAAATATTAACTATAATTCATGGGGTTGTGGGTGTTGGGGTGTCATTACTGTGCTTTGACTGTAAATATCAACAGTCATTTTTGGGGTGGTGGGTGTCAGGGTGTCATTACCGTGCTTGAACTGAAAATATCAACAGTCATTCATGGGGTGGTAGGTGTGTGAGTGTCATTACAGTGTTTTGATTTTAATTATCAACAGTCATTAATGGGGTGGTGGGTGTCATTACAGTGCTTGGACTGTAAATATCAACAGTTATTCGTGGGGTGGTGGTTGTGTGGGTGTCATTACAGTGCTTGGACTGTAAATATCAACCATAATTCATGGGGTGGTGGGTGTGGGGGTGTCATTACAGCGCATGGACTGTAAATATCAACAGTCAATCATGTGGTTGTGGGTGTGTGGGTGTCATTACAGTGCTTGGACTCTAAATATCAACAGTCATTCATGGGAAAGTGGGTGTATGGGTGTCATTACAGTGATTTGATTGTAAATATTAACAGTCATTCATAGGGTGGTATGTATCGTTAGAGTGCTTGGACTGTAAATATCAACAGTCATTCATGGGGTTGTGGGTGTGTGGGTGTCATTACAGTGTTTGGACTGTAAATATCAACTATAATTCATGGGGTCGTGATTGTTGGGGTGTCATTACAGTGCTTTGAGTGTAAAAATCAAGTCATTTATTGGGTGGTGGGTAGCATTACAGTGCTTGGACTGTAAATATAAACAGTCATTCATAGGGTGATGGGTGTGTGGGTGTCATTACAGTGCTTGGACTGTAAATATCAACAGTCATTTATAGGGTGGTGGGAGTTTGGGTGTCATTACATTGCTTGGACTGTAAATATCAACCGTCAATTATGGGGTGGTGGGTGTGTGGGTGTCATTACAGTGCTTGGACTGTAAATATCAACAGTCATTTATAGGGTGGTGGGTATGTGACTGTTATTACAGAGCTTGGACTGTAAATATCAACAGTCATTTATGGAGTGGTGGGTGTGTGGGTGTCATTACAGTTCTTGGATTGTAAATATCAACAGTCATTCTTGGGGTGGTGATTGTGTGGGTGTCATTACAGTGGTTAGACTGAAAATATCAACAGTCATTTATGTTGTGGTGGGTGTGAGGGTGTCATTACAGAGCTTGGACTGTAAATATCAACAGTCATTTATAGGTGGTGGGTATCGTTAGAGTGCTTGCACTGTAAATATCAACAGTCATTCATGGGGTTATGGGTGTGTGGATGTCATTACAGTGCTTGGACTGTAAATATCAACAATAATTCATGGGGTCGTGGGTGTTGGGGTGTCATTACAGTGCTTTGAGTGTAAATATCAACAGTCATTTATTGGGTAGTGTGTAGCATTACAGTGCTTGGACTGTAAATATCAACAGTCATTCATAGGGTGATGGGTGTGTGGGTGTCATTACAGTGCTTGGACTGTAAATATCAACAGTCATTCTTGGGGTGGTGATTGTGTGGGTGTCATTACAGTGGTTAGACTGTAAATATAAACAGTCATTCATAGGGTGATGGGTGTGTGGGTGTCATTACAGTGCTTGGACTGTAAATATCAACAGTTATTTATAGGGTGGTGGGAGTTTGGGTGTCATTACATTGCTTGGACTGTAAATATCAACCGTCAATTATGGGGTGGTGGGTGTGTGGGTGTCATTACAGTGCTTGGACTGTAAATATCAACAGTCATTTATAGGGTGGTGGGTGTGTGACTGTTATTACAGACCTTGGACTGTAAATATCAACAGTCATTTATGGAGTGGTGGGTGTGTGGGTGTCATTACAGTTCTTGGACTGTAAATATCAACAGTCATTCTTGGGGTGGTGATTGTTTGGGTGTCATTACAGTGGTTAGACTGTAAATATCAACAGTCATTTATGTTGTGGTGGGTGTGAGGGTGTCATTACAGAGCTTGGACTGTAAATATCAACAGTCATTTATAGGTGGTAGGTATCGTTAGAGTGCTTGCACTGTAAATATCAACAGTCATTCATGGGGTTATGGGTGTGTGGATGTCATTACAGTGCTTGGACTGTAAATATCAACAATAATTCATGGGGTCGTGGGTGTTGGGGTGTCATTACAGTGCTTTGAGTGTAAATATCAACAGTCATTTATTGGGAAGTGTGTAGCATTACAGTGTTTGGACTGTAAATATCAACAGTCATTCATAGGGTGATGGGTGTGTGGGTGTCATTACAGTGCTTGGAGAGTAAATATCAACAGTCATTTATAGGGTGGTGAGTGTTTGGGTGTCATTACATTGCTTGGACTGTAAATATCAACAGTTATTCATGGGGTCGTGGGTGTGTGGGTGTCATTACAGTGTTTGGACTGTAAATATCAACTATATTTCATGGGATCTTGGGTGTTGGGGTGTCATTACAGTGCTTTGACTGTAAATATCAACAGTAATTTATGGGGTGGTGGATGTGAGGGTGTCATTACAGAGCTTGGACTGTAACTATCAACAGTCATTTATGGGTTGGTGGCTGGGTGGGTGTCATTAAAGTGATTATACTGTAAATATCAACAGTTATTTACGGGGTGGTGGGTGTGTGGCTGTCATTACGGTGCTTGGACTATAAATTTCAACAGTCATTCATGAGGTGGTGTGTGTGTTGGCGATATTACAGTTTTTTTATTATAAATCTCAACAGTCATTCATAGGGTGGTGGATGTCATTAGAGTGCTTGGACTGTAAATATCAACAGTCATTAATGGGGTGGTGGGTGTGTGGGTGTCATTACAGTGCTTGGACTGTAAATATCAACAATAATTCATTGGGTGGTCGGTGTGTAGGTGTCATAACAGTGCTTTGACTGTAAATATCAACAGTCATTCATGGTGTGGTAGGTGTGAGGGTGTCATAACAGTGCTTCGACTGTAAATATCAACAGTCATTCATGGGGTGGTGGGTGTTTTGGTGTCATTATATTGCTTGGACTGTAAATATCAACAGTCATTCATGGGGTGGTTGGTGTGTGGGTGTCAATACAGTGCTTGGACTGTAAATATCAATTCATTCATGGGGTGGTGCTTGTGTGTGTGTCATTATTGCTTGAACTGTAAATATCAACAGTCATTCATAGGGTGGTAAGTGGCATTACAGTGCTTGGACTGAAAATATTAACAGTCATTCATGGGGTGATGGGTGTGTGGGTGTCATTACAGTGCTTGGACGGTAAATATCAACAGTCAATCATGGGGAGGTGGGTGTCATTACAGTGCTTGGACTGTAAATATCAACAGTCATTCATGGGGTGGTGGGTGTGTGGGTGTTATTACAGTGCTTTGACTGTAAATATCAACAGCTATTCAGAGGGTGGTGAGTGTCATTAGAGTGCTTGGACTGAAAATATCAACAGTCATTTATGGGGTGGTGGGTGTGTGGGTGTCATTACAGTGCTTGGACTGTAAATATCAACAGTCATTTATGGGTTGGTGGGTGTATGGGTGTCATTACAGTGTTTTGATTGTAAATATCAACAGTCATTTATAGAGTGGTGGGTATCATTAGAGTGCTTGGACTGTAAATATCAACAGTTATTCATGGGGTTGTGAGTGTGTGGGTATCATTACAGTGCTTGGACTGTAAATATCAACTATATTTAATGGGATCTTGGGTGTTGGGGTGTCATTACAGTGCTTTGACTGTAAATATCAACAGTCATTTATGGAGTGGTAGGTGTGAGGGTGTCATTACAGAGCTTGGAATGTAAATATCAACAGTCATTCATGAGTTGGTGGGTGGGTGGGTGTCATTAGAGTGCTTAGACTGTAAATATCAACAGTTATTTATGGGGTGGTGGGTGTGTGGCTGTCATTACAGTGTTTGGACTGTAAATTTCAACAGTCATTCATGGGGTGGTGTTTGTGTTGGCGATATTACAGTGTTTTGATTATAAATATCAACAGTCATTCATAGGGTGGTGGGTGTCATTAGAGTGCTTGGACTGTAAACATCAACAGTCATTAATGGGGTGGTGGGTGTGTGGGTGTCATTACAGTGCTTGGACTGTAAATATCAACCATAATTCATTGGGTGGTCGGGAAGTGGGTGTCGTTACAGTGCTTTGACTGTAAATATCAACAGTCATTTATGGGGTGGTGGGTGTGTTTGTGTCATTATATTGCTTAGACAGTAAATATTAACAGTCATTCATGGGGTGGTGGGTTGTTGGGTGTCAATACAATGCTTGGACTGTAAATATCAATTCATTCATGGGGTGGTGGGTGTGTGTGTGTCATTATTGCTTGAACTGTAAATATCAACAGTCATTCATAGGGTGGTGGGTGGCATTACAGTGATTGGACTGTAAATATCAACAGTCATTCATGGGGTGATGGGTGTGTGGGTGTCATTACAGTGCTTGGACTGTAAATATCAACAGTCATAATGGGGTGGTGGGTGTGTGGGTGTTATTACAGTGCTTTGACTGTAAATATCAACAGCCATTCAGAGGGTGGTGGGTGTCATTAGAGTGCTTGTACTGTAAATATCAACAGTCATTTATGGGGTGGTGGGTGTGTGGGTGTCATGAAAGTGCTTGGACTGTAAATAACCATAAACACCATAAAATTTGATATTTTTGGGTCCCGGAAGCGATCTGTATATGCCTACTCGATATTTTAGGTTTCCTAAATCGATATGTGCATTCATCTTCTGTATCCGTTTATGTCCCAAATTCAGGCTTAAAACACCCTAAAATTCGATATTTTTGGGTCCCGGAAGCGATCTGTACATGCCTTCTCAGAAAAAGAATGTTCTCAAAATATAAGCCCAAAACATGCTGAAAATCTATATTTTATGTGCCCAAAGTCGATATGTGCATGCATCTTCTGTACCCGTTTATATCTCAAATTCAGGCTCAAAACACCCGAAAATTCGATATTTTTCAGTCCCAGACGCTCTCTGTACACGCCTACTCAGTGTTAGAATATTTTCAAAGTAAAGGCCAAAAAACTTCTGGAAATCGATATTTTAGGTTCCCAAAGTTAATATGTGCATGCATTTTCTGTTCCCATTTCTATCCCATATTCGTGCTCAAAACATCCAAAAAATCGATATTTTTGGGCCCCAGAAGCTATCTTTACATGCCTACTCCGTGTTAGAGTATTTTCAAGATACAGGCCTAAAACATGCTGAAAATTGATATTTTAGGTGCCCAAAGTCAATATGTGTATGCATCATCTGTACCCGTTTATATCTCAAATTCAGGCTCAAAACACACGAAATTTCGATATTTTTGGTCCAAGAAGCGATCTGTACATGCATACTCAGTGCTAAAATATTTTCAGAATATAAGCTCAAAACATGCTAAAAATCGATATTTTAGGTGTCTAAAGTCAATATGTGTATGCATCTTCTGTACCCTTTTATATCCCAAATTCTGGCTCAAAACACCCGAAAATTCGATATTTTTGGGTCCCATAAGCGATCTGTACATGCCTACTCAATGTTAGAATATTTTCAAAATACAGGCAGAAAAACAAGTTAAAATCGATATTTTAGGTGCCCAAGTCAATTAGAGCTTGCATCTTTTGTACCCATTTACATCCCAAATTCAGGCTTAAAACACCCGAAATTTCGATATTTTTGGGTCCCATAAGCGATCTGTACATGCCTAATCAATGTTAGAATATTTTCAGAATATAGGCCCAAAACATGCTAAAAATCGATATTTTAGGTGTCCAAAGTCGATATGTGTATGCATCTTCAGTACCGTTTTATATCTCAAATTCAGGCTCAAAACACCCGAAAATTCGATATTTTTATGTCCCAGAAGTGATCTGTACGTGCCAACTCCTTCCTAGAATGTTTTCAAGATACAGACCCAACATGCTCAAAATCGATATTTTAGGTGCAAAAAGTCGATATGTGCATGCATCTTCAGTACCCGTTTATATCTCAAATTCAGGCTTAAAACACCCGAAAATTCGATATTTTTGGGTCCCAGAAGCGATCTGTACATGCCTACTCAGTGCTAGAATTGTTTCAATATATAGGCCCAAAACATGCTGAAAATTGGTATTTTAGGTGCCCAAAGTCGATATGTGCATGGATCTTCTGTACCCGTTTATATCTCAAATTCAGGCTCAAAACACCCAAATATTTGATTTTATTTTGGCCCAGAAGCGATCTGTACATGCCTACTCAGTGACAGAATATTTTCAAAATGCAGACCCAAAACATGCTGAAAATTGATATTTCAGGTGCCCAAAGTCGATATGTGCATGCATCTTCAATACCCGTTTATATCTCAAGTTCAGGCTCAAAACACCTGAAAAATTCGATATTTTTGCGTCCCAGAAGCGATCTGTACATGCCTATTCAGTAATGGAATGTTTTCAAAATATTGGCTCAAAGCATGCAAAAAATCGATATTTTACGTGTCCAAAGTCGATATGTGCATTCATCTTCTGTACCCGTTGATATCTCAAATTCAAGCTCAAAACACCCGAAAATTCGATATTTTTGGGTCCCAGAAGCGATCTGTACATGCCTACTCCGTGTTAGGGTATTTTCATAATACAGGCCCAAAATATGCTGAAAATCGATATTTTAGGTGCCCAAAGTCAATATGTGTATGTATCTTCTGTACCCGTTTATATCTCAAATTCAGGATCAAAACACCCGAAAAATCGATATTGTTGGGTCCCAGAAGCTATCTGTACATGCCTATTCCGTGTTAGAGTTTTTTCAAAATAAAGGACAAAAACATGCTGAAAATCGATATATTAGGTGCCCAAAGTCGATATGTGCATGCATTTTCTGTACCCTTTTATATTTAAATTCAGGATCAAAATACAAGAAAATTCGATATTTTTGGGTTCCAGAAGCGATCTCTCCATGCCTACTCACTGCTAGAATATTTTCAAATTATATCCCGAAAACATGCTGAAAATCGATATTTTAGGTGTCTAAAGTCGATATGTGCATGCATCTTCAGCACCCGTTTATATCTCAAATTTAGGCTCAAAACACCCGAATATTCGATTTTATTTTGGCCCAGAAGTGATCTGTACATGCCTACTCAGTGACAGAATATTTTCAAATAACAGACCCAAAACATGCTAAAATCGATATTTTAGGTGCCCAAAGCCGATATGTGTATATATCTTCAGTACCCGTTTATATCTCAAATTCAGTCTCAAAACACCCGAAAATTCGATATTTTTGGGTCCCAGAAGCGATGTGTACATGCCTACTCAATGTTAGAATATTTTCAAAAGCGATCTTCAAAAAACAAGTTGAAAATCGATATTTTAGGTGCCCAAAATCGACATGTGCATTCATCTTCAGTACCCATTTATATCTTAAATTCTGGCTCAAAACACCCGAAAATTCGATATTTTTGGTTCCCAGAAGCGATCTGTACATGCCTACTCCGTGTTAGAGTATTTTCAAAATACAGGCCTAAAACATGCTGAAAATCGATTTTTAGGTGCCCAAAGTCAATATGGGTATGCATCTTCTGTACCCGTGTATATCTCAAATTCAGGCTGAAAACACCCGAAAATTCAAATTTTTTGGTTCCCAGAAGCGATCTGTACATGCCTACTCCGTGTTAGAGTATTTTCAAAATACAGGCCCAAAACATGTTGAAATTCGATATTTTAGGTGCCAAATGCAATATGTGTATGCATCTTCTCTACCCGTTTATATCTCAAATTCAGGCTCAAAACACCCGAAAACTCGATATTTTTGGGTCCAATAAGCGATCTGTACATGCCTACTCAGTGACAGAATATTTTCAAATTACAGACCCAAAACATGCTGAAAATCGATATTCTAGGTGCCCAAAGTCGATATGTGCATGCATCTTCAGTACACGTTTATATCTCAAATTCAGGCTCAAAACATCCGAAAATTCGATATTTTTGGGTCCAAGAAGCGATTTCTACATGCCTACTCAGAAATAGAATATTTTTAAGATTCAGGCCGAAAACATGCTAACAATCGATATTTTAGGTGCACAAAATCGATATGTGCATGCATCTTCTGTACTCGTTTATGTCCCAAATTCCGGCTCAAAACACCCTAAAATTCGAGATTTTTGGGTCCAAAAAACGATCTGTACATACCTACTCAATGTTAGAATATTTTCAAAATACAGGCAGAAAAACAAGTTAAAATCGATATTTTAGGCGCCCAAGTCAATATGTGCTTGCATTTTCTGTACCCATTTCTATCCCATATTCGTGCTCAAAATATCCAAAAAATCGATATTTTTGGTCCAAGAAGCGATCTGTACATGCCTACTCCGTGTTAGAGTATTTTCAAAATACAGGCCCAAAACATGCTGAAAATCGATATTTTAGGTGCCCAAAGTCAATATATGTATGGATCTTCAGTACCCGTTTATATCTCAAATTCAGGATCAAAACACCAAAAAATTCGATATTTTTGAATCCCAGAAGCGATCTGTACATGCCTACTCAGTAACAGAATATTTTCAAAATACAAGTCAAAATATGCTGAAAAACGATATTTTAGGTGCCCAAAGTCGATATGTGCATGCATCTTCTGTACCCGTTTATATCTTAAATTCAGGCTCAAAACACCCGAAAATTCCATTTTTTTAGGTCCCAGAAGCGATTTGTACATGCCTACTCAGTAATAGAATATTTTCAAGATTCAGGCCGAAAACATGCTGAAAATCGATATTTTAGGTGTCCAAACTCAATATGTGTATGCATCTTCTGTACCTGTGTATATTTAAAATTCAGGCTCAAAACACCCGAAAAATTCGATATTTTTGGGTCCCAGAGGCAATCTGTACATGCCTACTCCGTGTTAGAGTATTTTCAAAATACAGGCCCAAAACATGCTGAAAATCGATATTTCAGGGGCCCAAAGTCGATATGTGCATGCATTTTCAGTACCCGTTTATATCTCAAATTCAGGCTCAAAACAACCGAAAATTCGATATTTTGGGGTCCCTGAAGCGATCTGTACATGCCTACTCCGTGTGAGAGTATTTTCAAAATACAGGCCTAAAACATGCTGAAATTCGATATTTTAGGTGCCTAAAGTCGATATGTGCATGCATTTTCGGTACCCCTTTATATTTAAATTCAAGATCAAAATACCCGAAAATTCGATATTTTTGGGTCCCTGAAGCGATCTGTACATGCCTACTCCGTGTTAGAGTATTTTCAAAATACAGGCCCAAAACATGCTGAAAATCGATATTTTAGGTGCCTAAAGTCAATATGTGTATGCATCTTCTGTACCCGTGTATATCTCAAATTCAGGCTCAAAACACACGAAAAAATCGATATTTTTGGGCCCCAGAAGCTATCTGTACATGCCTACTCCGTGTTAGATTATTTTCAAGATACAGGCCTAAAACATGCTGAAAATTGATATTTTAGGTGCCCAAAGTCAATATGTGTATGCATCATCTGTACCCGTTTATATCTCAAATTCAGGCTCAAAACACCCGAAAATTCGATATGTTTTGGTCCAAGAAGCGATCTGTACATGCATACTTAGTGCTAAAATATTTTCAGAATATAAGCTCAAAACATGCTAAAAATCGATATTTGTTGTGCCCAAAGTCAATATGTGTATGCATCTTCTGTACCCTTATATATCCCAAATTCTGGCTCAAAACACCAGAAAATTCGATATTTTTGGGACCCATAAGCGATCTCTACATGCCTACTCAATGTTATAATATTTTCAAAATACAGGCACAAAAACAAGTTGAAAAAGATATTTTTAGGTGCCCAAAATTGATATGTGCATGGATCTTCTGTACCCATTTATGTCCCAAATTTAGGCTCAAAACACCCTAAAATTAGATATTTTTGGGACCCAGAAGCGATCTGTACATACCTACTCAATGTTAGAATATTTTCAAAATTCAGGCACAAAAACAAGTTGAAAATCGATGTTTTAGGTGCCCAAAATCGATATGTGCATGCATCTTCAGAACCCGTTTATATCTCAAATTCTGGCTCAAAACACCCACAAAATTCGATATTTTTGGGTCCCAGAAGGGATCTGTACATGCCTATTCCGTGTTAAAGTATTTTCAAAATACAGGCCCAAAACATGCTAAAAAATCGATATTTTAGGTGCCCAAAGTCAATATGTGAATGCATCATCTGTACCCGTTTATATCTCAAATTCAGGCTTAAAACACCCGAAAATTCGATATTTTTGGTTTCCGGAAGCGATCTGTACATGCCTACTCCGTGTTAGAGTATTTTCAAAATAAAGGCCTAAAACATGCTGAAAATTGATATTTCAGGTGCCCAAAGTCGATATGTGCATGCATTTTCAGTACCCGTTTATATCTCAAATTCAGGCTCAAAACACCTGAAAAATCGATATTTTTGGGTCCCATAAGCGATCTGTACATGCCTACTCCGTGTTAGAATATTTTTATAATACAGGCCCAAAACATGCTGAAAATCGATATTTTAGGTGCCCAAAGTCAATATATGTATGGATCTTCAGTACCCGTTTATATCTCAAATTCAGGATCAAAACACCCAAAAATTCGATATTTTTGAGTCCCAGAAGCGATCTGTACATGCCTACTCAGTAACAGAATATTTTCAAAATACAAGTCAAAATATGCTGAAAAACGATATTTTAGGTGCCCAAAGTCGATATGTGCCTGCATCTTCTGTACCCGTTTAAATCACAAATTCAGGCTCAAAACACCCGAAAATTCCATTTTTTTAGGTCCCAGAAGCGATCTGTACATGTCTACTCAGTAATAGAATATTTTCAAGATTCAGGCCGAAAACATGCTGAAAATCGATATTTTAGGTGTCCAAACTCAATATGTGTATGCATCTTCTGTACCTGTGTATATTTAAAATTCAGGCTCAAAACACCCGAAAAATTCGATATTTTTGGGTCCCAGAGGCAATCTGTACATGCCTACTCCGTGTTAGAGTATTTTCAAAATACAGGCCCAAAACATGCTGAAAATCGATATTTCAGGGGCCCAAAGTCGATATGTGCATGCATTTTCAGTACCCGTTTATATCTCAAATTCTGGCTCAAAACACCCGAAAATTCGATATTTTTGGTTCCCAGAAGCGATCTGTACATGGCTACTCCGTGTGAGAGTATTTTCAAAATACAGGCCTAAAACATGCTGAAATTCGATATTTTAGGTGCCTAAAGTCAATATGTGTATGCATCTTCTGTACCCGTGTATATCTCAAATTCAGGCTCAAAACACCCGAAAAATTCGATATTTTTGGGTCCCAGAGGCAATCAGTAGATGCCTACTCCGTGTTTAGATGCCCAAAGTCAATATGTGTATGCATCTTCTGTACCCGTTTATATCCCAAATTCAAGCTCAAAACACACGAAAATTCGACATTTTTGGGTCCAAAAAGCGATCTGTACAAGCCTACTCAGTGCTTGAATATTTTCAATATATAGGCCCAAAACATGCTGAAAATCTATATTTTAGGTGCCCAAAATCGATATGTGCATGCATCTTCTGTACCCGTTTATATCTCAAATTCAGGCTCAAAACACCCGAAAATTCGATATTTTGGGGTCCCTGAAGCGATCTGTACATGCCTACTCCGTGTGAGAGTATTTTCAAAATACAGGCCTAAAACATGCTGAAATTCGATATTTTAGGTGCCTAAAGTCGATATGTGCATGCATTTTCGGTACCCCTTTATATTTAAATTCAAGATCAAAATACCCGAAAATTCGATATTTTTGGGTCCCTGAAGCGATCTGTACATGCCTACTCCGTGTGAGAGTATTTTCAAAATACAGGCCTAAAACATGCTGAAATTCGATATTTTAGGTGCCTAAAGTCAATATGTGTATGCATCTTCTGTACCCGTGTATATCTCAAATTCAGGCTCAAAACACACGAAAAAATCGATATTTTTGGGCCCCAGAAGCTATCTGTACATGCCTACTCCGTGTTAGATTATTTTCAAGATACAGGCCTAAAACATGCTGAAAATTGATATTTTAGGTGCCCAAAGTCAATATGTGTATGCATCATCTGTACCCGTTTATATCTCAAATTCAGGCTCAAAACACCCGAAAATTCGATATGTTTTGGTCCAAGAAGCGATCTGTACATGCATACTTAGTGCTAAAATATTTTCAGAATATAAGCTCAAAACATGCTAAAAATCGATATTTGTTGTGCCCAAAGTCAATATGTGTATGCATCTTCTGTACCCTTTTATATCCCAAATTCTGGCTCAAAACACCAGAAAATTCGATATTTTTGGGACCCATAAGCGATCTCTACATGCCTACTCAATGTTAGAATATTTTCAAAATACAGGCACAAAAACAAGTTGAAAAAGATATTTTTAGGTGCCCAAAATTGATATGTGCATGGATCTTCTGTACCCATTTATGTCCCAAATTTAGGCTCAAAACACCCTAAAATTAGATATTTTTGGGACCCAGAAGCGATCTGTACATACCTACTCAATGTTAGAATATTTTCAAAATTCAGGCACAAAAACAAGTTGAAAATCGATGTTTTAGGTGCCCGAAATCGATATGTGCATGCATCTTCAGAACCCGTTTATATCTCAAATTCTGGCTCAAAACACCCACAAAATTCGATATTTTTGGTTTCCGGAAGCAATCTGTACATGCCTACTCCGTGTTAGAGTATTTTCAAAATAAAGGCCTAAAACATGCTGAAAATTGATATTTCAGGTGCCCAAAGTCGATATGTGCATTCATTTTCAGTACCCGTTTATATCTCAAATTCAGGCTCAAAACACCTGAAAAATCGATATTTTTGGGTCCCATAAGCGATCTGTACATGCCTACTCCGTGTTAGAATATTTGTATAATACAGGCCCAAAACATGCTGAAAATCGATATTTTAGGTGCCCAAAGTCAATATATGTATGGATCTTCAGTACCCGTTTATATCTCAAATTCAGGATCAAAACACCCAAAAATTCGATATTTTTGAGTCCCAGAAGCGATCTGTACATGCCTACTCAGTAACGGAATATTTTCAAAATACAAGTCAAAATATGCTGAAAAACGATATTTTAGGTGCCCAAAGTCGATATGTGCCTGCATCTTCTGTACCCGTTTAAATCACAAATTCAGGCTCAAAACACCCGAAAATTCCATTTTTTTAGGTCCCAGAAGCGATCTGTACATGTCTACTCAGTAATAGAATATTTTCAAGATTCAGGCCGAAAACATGCTGAAAATCGATATTTTAGGTGTCCAAACTCAATATGTGTATGCATCTTCTGTACCTGTGTATATTTAAAATTCAGGCTCAAAACACCCGAAAAATTCGATATTTTTGGGTCCCAGAGGCAATCTGTACATGCCTACTCCGTGTTAGAGTATTTTCAAAATACAGGCCCAAAACATGCTGAAAATCGATATTTCAGGGGCCCAAAGTCGATATGTGCATGCATTTTCAGTACCCGTTTATATCTCAAATTCTGGCTCAAAACACCCGAAAATTCGATATTTTTGGTTCCCAGAAGCGATCTGTACATGGCTACTCCGTGTGAGAGTATTTTTAAAATACAGGCCTAAAACATGCTGAAATTCGATATTTTAGGTGCCTAAAGTCAATATGTGTATGCATCTTCCGTACCCGTGTATATCTCAAATTCAGGCTCAAAACACCCGAAAAATTCGATATTTTTGGGTCCCAGAGGCAATCAGTAGATGCCTACTCCGTGTTTAGATGCCCAAAGTCAATATGTGTATGCATCTTCTGTACCCGTTTATATCCCAAATTCAAGCTCAAAACACACGAAAATTCGACATTTTTGGGTCCAAAAAGCGATCTGTACAAGCCTACTCAGTGCTTGAATATTTTCAATATATAGGCCCAAAACATGCTGAAAATCGATATTTTAGGTGCCCAAAATCGATATGTGCATGCATCTTCTGTACCCGTTTATATCTCAAATTCAGGCTCAAAACACCCGAAAATTCGATATTTTTGGGTCCCGGAAGCGATGTGTACATGCCTACTCAATGTTAGAATATTTTCAAAACACAGGCACAAAAACAAGTTGAAAATCGATATATTTTAGGTGCCCAAAATCGATATGTGCATGCATCTTCTGTATCCGTTTATGTCCCAAATTCAGGCTTAAAACACCCTAAAATTCGATATTTTTGGGTACCGGAAGCGATCTGTACATGCCTACTCAGAAAAAGAATGTTCTCAAAATATAAGCCCAAAACATGCTGAAAATCTATATTTTATGTGCCCAAAGTCGATATGTGCATGCATCTTCTGTACCCGTTTATATCTCAAATTCAGGCTCAAAACACCCGAAAATTCGATATTTTTGAGTCCCAGAAGCTCTCTGTACACGCCTCCACAGTGTTAGAATATTTTCAAAATACAGGCCAAAAACATTCTGGAAATCGATATTTTAGGTTCTTAAAGTTAATATGTGCATGCATTTTCTGTACCCATTTCTATCCCATACTCGTGCTCAAAACATCCAAAAAATCGATATTTTTGGGCCCCAGAAGCTATCTGTACATGCCTACTCCGTGTTAGATTATTTTCAAGATACAGGCCTAAAACATGCTGAAAATTGATATTTTAGGTGCCCAAAGTCAATATGTGTATGCATCATCTGTACCCGTTTATATCTCAAATTCAGGCTCAAAACACCCGAAAATTCGATATGTTTTGGTCCAAGAAGCGATCTGTACATGCATACTTAGTGCTAAAATATTTTCAGAATATAAGCTCAAAACATGCTAAAAATCGATATTTTTTGTGCCCAAAGTCAATATGTGTATGCATCTTCTGTACCCTTTTATATCCCAAATTCTGGCTCAAAATACCAGAAAATTCGATATTTTTGGGTCCCTTAAGCAATCTGTACATGCCTACTCAATGTTAGAATATTTTCAAAATACCGGCAGAAAAACAAGTTAAAATCGATATTTTAGGTGCCCAAGTCAATTAGTGCTTGCATCTTCTGTACCCATTTACATCCCAAATTCAGGCTTAAAACACCCGAAATTTCGATATTATTGGGTCCCATAAGCGATCTGTACATGGCTAATCAATGTTAGAATATTTTCAAAATATAGGCCCAAAACATGCTAAAAATCGATATTTTAGATGTCCAAAGTCGATATGTGTATGCATCTTCAGTACCGTTTTATATCTCAAATTCAGGCTCAAAACACCCGAAAATTCGATATTTTTATGTCCCAGAAGAAATCGGTACATGCCTACTCAGTGCTAGAATATTTTCAAAATATAGGCTGAAAACATGCTAAAAATCGATCTTTTAGGTGCCAAAAAGTCGATATCTCAAATTCAGTCCCAAAACACCCGAAAATTCGATATTTAGGGGTCCCAGAAGCGATCTGTACATGCCTACTCCGTGTTAGAGTATTTTCAAAATACATGCTCAAAACATACTGAAAATCGATCTTTTAGGTGCCCAAAAGTCGATATGTGCATGTATCTTCAGTACCCGTTTATATCTCAAATTCAGGCTCAAAACACCCGAAAATTCAATATTTTGGGGTCCCAGAAGCAATCTGTACATGCCTACTCAGTGTTAGAGTATTTTCAAAATACAGGCCCAAAACATGCTGAAAATCGATATTTTAGATGCCCAAAGTCAATATGTGCATGTATCTTCTGTACCCGTTTATATCTCAAATTCAGGCTCAAATCACCCGAAAATTCAATATTTTGGGGTCCCAGAAGCAATCTGTACATGCCTACACAGTGCTAGAATATTTTCAAAATATAGGCTAAAAACATGCTAAAAATCGTCATTTTAGGTGCCAAAAAATCGATATCTCAAATTCAGTCCCAAAACACCCGAAAATTCGATATTTAGAGGTCCCAGAAGGTATCTGTACATGCCTACTCCGTGTTAGAGTATTTTCAAAATACAGGCCAAAAACATACTGAAAATCGATCTTTTAGGTGCCCAAAAGTCGATATGTGCATGCATCTTCTGTACCCGTTTATATCACAAATTCTGGCCCTAAACACCCGAAAATTCAATATTTTGGGGTCCCAGAAGCGATCTGTACATGCCTACTCCGTGTTAGAGTATTTTCAAAATTCAGGCATAAAACATGCTTAAAAATCGATATTTTTGGTGCCCAAAGTCAATATGTGCATCTATCTTCTGTACCCGTTTATATCTCAAATTCAGGCTCAAAACACCCGAAAATTCAATATTTTGGGGTCCCAGAAGCAATCTGTACATGCCTACTCAGTGCTAGAATATTTTCAAAATATAGGCTAAAAACATGCTAAAAATCGATCTTTTAGGTGCTAAAAAGTCGATATCTCAAATTCAGTCCCAAAACACCCGAAAATTCGATATTTAGGGGTCCCAGAAGCGATCTGTACATGCCTACTCCGTGTTAGAGTATTTTCAAAATACATGCTCAAAACATACTGAAAATCGATCTTTTAGGTGCACAAAAGTCGATATGTGCATGCATCTTCAGTACCCGTTTATATCTCAAATTCATTCTCAAAACACCCGAAAATTCAATATTTTGGGGTCCCAGAAGCAATCTGTACATGCCTACTCCGTGTTAGAGTATTTTCAAAAATAAAGGCCAAAAACATACTGAAAATCGATCTTTTAGGTGCCCAAAAGTCGATATGTGCATGCATCTTCTGTACCCGTTTATATCTCAAATTCTGGCCCTAAACACCCGAAAATTCGATATTTTGGGGTCCTAGAAGCGATCTGTACATGAATACTCTGTGTTAGAGTATTTTCAAAATTCAGGCCCAAAACATGCTGAAAATCGATATTTTTGGTGCCCAAAGTCAATATGTGCATGTATCTTCTTTACCCGTTTATATCTCAAATTCAGGCTCAAAACACCCGAAAATTCAATATTTTGGGGTCCCAGAAGCAATCTGTACATGCCTACTCAGTGCTAGAATATTTTCAAAATATAGGCTTTTAACATGCTAAAAATCGATCTTTTAGGTGCCAAAAAGTCGATATCTCAAATTCAGTCCCAAAACACCCGAAAATTCAATATTTTGGGGTCCCAAAAGCAATCTGTACATGCCTACACAGTGCTAGAATATTTTCAAAATATAGGCTAAAAAACATGCTAAAAATCGACATTTTAGGTGCCAAAAAGTCGATATCTCAAATTCAGTCCCAAAACACCCGAAAATTCGATATTTAGGGGTCCCAGAAGCGATCTGTACATGCCTACTCCGTGTTAGAGTATTTTCAAAATACATGCTCAAAACATACTGAAAATCGATCTTTTAGGTGCACAAAAGTCGATAACATGTGCATGCATCTTCAGTACCCGTTTATATCTCAAATTCAGGCTCAAAACACCCAAAAATTCAATACTTTGGGGTCCCAGAAGCAATCTGTACATGCCTACTCAGTGTTAGAGTATTTTCAAAATACAGGCCCAAAACATGCTGAAAATCGATATTTTACATGCCCAAAGTCAAAATGTGCATGAATCTTCTGTACCCGTTTATATCTCAAATTCAGGCTCAAAACACCCGAAAATTCAATATTTTCGGGTCCCAGAAGCAATCTGTACATGCCTACTCAGTGTTAGAATATTTTCAAAATACAGGCCCAAAACATGCTGAAAATCGATATTTTAGATGCCCAAAGTCAATATGTGCATGTATCTTCTGTACCCGTTTATATCTCAAATTCAGGCTCAAAACACCCGAAAATTCAATATTTTGGGGTCCCAGAAGCAATCTGTACATGCCTACACAGTGCTAGAATATTTTCAAAATATAGGCTAAAATTTTAACATGCTAAAAATCGTCATTTTAGGTGCCAAAAAATCGATATCTCAAATTCAGTCCCAAAACACCCGAAAATTCGATATTTAGAGGTCCCAGAAGGTATCTGTACATGCCTACTCCGTGTTAGAGTATTTTCAAAATACAGGCCAAAAACATACTGAAAATCGATCTTTTAGGTGCCCAAAAGTCGATATGTGCATGCATCTTCTGTACCCGTTTATATCTCAAATTCTGGCCCTAAACACCCGAAAATTCGATATTTTGGGGTCCCAGAAGCGATCTGTACATGCCTACTCCGTGTTAGAGTATTTTCAAAATTCAGGCCCAAAACATGCTGAAAATCGATATTTTTGGTGCCCAAAGTCAATATGTGCATGTATCTTCTGTACCCGTTTATATCTCAAATTCAGGCTCAAAACACCCGAAAATTCTATATTTAGGGGTCCCAGAAGCGATCTGTACATGCCTACTCCGTGTTAGAGTATTTTCAGAATACATGCTCAAAACATACTGAAAATCGATCTTTTAGGTGCACAAAAGTCGATATGTGCATGCATCTTCAGTACCCGTTTATATCTCAAATTCAGGCTCAAAACACCCGAAAATTCAATATTTTGGGGTCCCAGAAGCAATCTGTACATGCATACTCAGTGTTAGAGTATTTTCAAAATACAGGCCCAAAACATGCTGAAAATCGATATTTTAGATGCCCAAAGTCAATATGTGCATGTATCTTCTGTACCAGTTTATATCTCAAATTCAGGCTCAAAACACCCGAAAATTCAATATTTTGAGGTCCCAGAAGAAATCGGTACATGCCTACTCAGTGCTAGAATATTTTCAAAATATAGGCTGAAAACATGCTAAAAATCGATCTTTTAGGTGCCAAAAAGTCGATATCTCAAATTCAGTCCCAAAACACCCGAAAATTCGATATTTAGGGGTCCCAGAAGCGATCTGTACATGCCTACTCCGTGTTAGAGTATTTTCAAAATACATGCTCAAAACATACTGAAAATCGATCTTTTAGGTGCACAAAAGTCGATAACATGTGCATGCATCTTCAGTACCCGTTTATATCTCAAATTCAGGCTCAAAACACCCAAAAATTCAATACTTTGGGGTCCCAGAAGCAATCTGTACATGCCTACTCAGTGTTAGAGTATTTTCAAAATACAGGCCCAAAACATGCTGAAAATCGATATTTTACATGCCCAAAGTCAAAATGTGCATGAATCTTCTGTACCCGTTTATATCTCAAATTCAGGCTCAAAACACCCGAAAATTCAATATTTTCGGGTCCCAGAAGCAATCTGTACATGCCTACTCAGTGTTAGAATATTTTCAAAATACAGGCCCAAAACATGCTGAAAATCGATATTTTAGATGCCCAAAGTCAATATGTGCATGTATCTTCTGTACCCGTTTATATCTCAAATTCAGGCTCAAAACACCCGAAAATTCAATATTTTGGGGTCCCAGAAGCAATCTGTACATGCCTACACAGTGCTAGAATATTTTCAAAATATAGGCTAAAATTTTAACATGCTAAAAATCGTCATTTTAGGTGCCAAAAAATCGATATCTCAAATTCAGTCCCAAAACACCCGAAAATTCGATATTTAGAGGTCCCAGAAGGTATCTGTACATGCCTACTCCGTGTTAGAGTATTTTCAAAATACAGGCCAAAAACATACTGAAAATCGATCTTTTAGGTGCCCAAAAGTCGATATGTGCATGCATCTTCTGTACCCGTTTATATCTCAAATTCTGGCCCTAAACACCCGAAAATTCGATATTTTGGGGTCCCAGAAGCGATCTGTACATGCCTACTCCGTGTTAGAGTATTTTCAAAATTCAGGCCCAAAACATGCTGAAAATCGATATTTTTGGTGCCCAAAGTCAATATGTGCATGTATCTTCTGTACCCGTTTATATCTCAAATTCAGGCTCAAAACACCCGAAAATTCTATATTTAGGGGTCCCAGAAGCGATCTGTACATGCCTACTCCGTGTTAGAGTATTTTCAGAATACATGCTCAAAACATACTGAAAATCGATCTTTTAGGTGCACAAAAGTCGATATGTGCATGCATCTTCAGTACCCGTTTATATCTCAAATTCAGGCTCAAAACACCCGAAAATTCAATATTTTGGGGTCCCAGAAGCAATCTGTACATGCATACTCAGTGTTAGAGTATTTTCAAAATACAGGCCCAAAACATGCTGAAAATCGATATTTTAGATGCCCAAAGTCAATATGTGCATGTATCTTCTGTACCAGTTTATATCTCAAATTCAGGCTCAAAACACCCGAAAATTCAATATTTTGAGGTCCCAGAAGAAATCGGTACATGCCTACTCAGTGCTAGAATATTTTCAAAATATAGGCTGAAAACATGCTAAAAATCGATCTTTTAGGTGCCAAAAAGTCGATATCTCAAATTCAGTCCCAAAACACCCGAAAATTCGATATTTAGGGGTCCCAGAAGCGATCTGTACATGCCTACTCCGTGTTAGAGTATTTTCAAAATACATGCTCAAAACATACTGAAAATCGATCTTTTAGGTGCCCAAAAGTCGATATGTGCATGTATCTTCAGTACCCGTTTATATCTCAAATTCAGGCTCAAAACACCCGAAAATTCAATATTTTGGGGTCCCAGAAGCAATCTGTACATGCCTACTCAGTGTTAGAGTATTTTCAAAATACAGGCCCAAAACATGCTGAAAATCGATATTTTAGATGCCCAAAGTCAATATGTGCATGTATCTTCTGTACCCGTTTATATCTCAAATTCAGGCTCAAATCACCCGAAAATTCAATATTTTGGGGTCCCAGAAGCAATCTGTACATGCCTACACAGTGCTAGAATATTTTCAAAATATAGGCTAAAAACATGCTAAAAATCGTCATTTTAGGTGCCAAAAAATCGATATCTCAAATTCAGTCCCAAAACACCCGAAAATTCGATATTTAGAGGTCCCAGAAGGTATCTGTACATGCCTACTCCGTGTTAGAGTATTTTCAAAATACAGGCCAAAAACATACTGAAAATCGATCTTTTAGGTGCCCAAAAGTCGATATGTGCATGCATCTTCTGTACCCGTTTATATCACAAATTCTGGCCCTAAACACCCGAAAATTCAATATTTTGGGGTCCCAGAAGCGATCTGTACATGCCTACTCCGTGTTAGAGTATTTTCAAAATTCAGGCATAAAACATGCTGAAAATCGATATTTTTGGTGCCCAAAGTCAATATGTGCATCTATCTTCTGTACCCGTTTATATCTCAAATTCAGGCTCAAAACACCCGAAAATTAAATATTTTGGGGTCCCAGAAGCAATCTGTACATGCCTACTCAGTGCTAGAATATTTTCAAAATATAGGCTAAAAACATGCTAAAAATCGATCTTTTAGGTGCTAAAAAGTCGATATCTCAAATTCAGTCCCAAAACACCCGAAAATTCGATATTTAGGGGTCCCAGAAGCGATCTGTACATGCCTACTCCATGTTAGAGTATTTTCAAAATACATGCTCAAAACATACTGAAAATCGATCTTTTAGGTGCACAAAAGTCGATATGTGCATGCATCTTCAGTACCCGTTTATATCTCAAATTCATTCTCAAAACACCCGAAAATTCAATATTTTGGGGTCCCAGAAGCAATCTGTACATGCCTACTCCGTGTTAGAGTATTTTCAAAATAAAGGCCAAAAACATACTGAAAATCGATCTTTTAGGTGCCCAAAAGTCGATATGTGCATGCATCTTCTGTACCCGTTTATATCTCAAATTCTGGCCCTAAACACCCGAAAATTCGATATTTTGGGGTCTCAGAAGCGATCTGTACATGAATACTCTGTGTTAGAGTATTTTCAAAATTCAGGCCCAAAACATGCTGAAAATCGATATTTTTGGTGCCCAAAGTCAATATGTGCATGTATCTTCTTTACCCGTTTATATCTCAAATTCAGGCTCAAAACACCCGAAAATTCAATATTTTGGGGTCCCAGAAGCAATCTGTACATGCCTACTCAGTGCTAGAATATTTTCAAAATATAGGCTTTTAACATGCTAAAAATCGATCTTTTAGGTGCCAAAAAGTCGATATCTCAAATTCAGTCCCAAAACACCCGAAAACTCGATATTTAGGGGTCCCAGAAGCGATCTGTACATGCCTACTCAGTGTTAGAGTATTTTCAAAATACATGCTCAAAACATACAGAAAATCGATCTTTTAGGTGCACAAAAGTCGATATGTGCATGCATCTTCAATACCCGTTTATATCTCAAATTCAGGCTCAAAACACCAGAAAATTCAATATTTTGGGGTCCCAGAAGCAATCTGTATATGCCTACACAGTGCTAGAATATTTTCAAAATATAGGCTAAAAAACATGCTAAAAATCGACATTTTAGGTGCCAAAAAATCGATATCTCAAATTCAGACCCAAAACACCCGAAAATTCGATATTTAGAGGTCCCAGAAGGTATCTGTACATGCCGACTCCGTGTTAGAGTATTTTCAAAATACAGGCCAAAAACATACTGAAAATCGATCTTTTAGGTGCCCAAAAGTCGATATGTGCATGCATCTTCTGTACCCGTTTATATCACAAATTCTGGCCCTAAACACCCGAAAATTCAATATTTTGGGGTCCCAGAAGCGATCTGTACATGCCTACTCCGTGTTAGAGTATTTTCAAAATTCAGGCATAAAACATGCTGAAAATCGATATTTTTGGTGCCCAAAGTCAATATGTGCATCTATCTTCTGTACCCGTTTATATCTCAAATTCAGGCTCAAAACACCCGAAAATTAAATATTTTGGGGTCCCAGAAGCAATCTGTACATGCCTACTCAGTGCTAGAATATTTTCAAAATATAGGCTAAAAACATGCTAAAAATCGATCTTTTAGGTGCTAAAAAGTCGATATCTCAAATTCAGTCCCAAAACACCCGAAAATTCGATATTTAGGGGTCCCAGAAGCGATCTGTACATGCCTACTCCATGTTAGAGTATTTTCAAAATACATGCTCAAAACATACTGAAAATCGATCTTTTAGGTGCACAAAAGTCGATATGTGCATGCATCTTCAGTACCCGTTTATATCTCAAATTCATTCTCAAAACACCCGAAAATTCAATATTTTGGGGTCCCAGAAGCAATCTGTACATGCCTACTCCGTGTTAGAGTATTTTCAAAATAAAGGCCAAAAACATACTGAAAATCGATCTTTTAGGTGCCCAAAAGTCGATATGTGCATGCATCTTCTGTACCCGTTTATATCTCAAATTCTGGCCCTAAACACCCGAAAATTCGATATTTTGGGGTCTCAGAAGCGATCTGTACATGAATACTCTGTGTTAGAGTATTTTCAAAATTCAGGCCCAAAACATGCTGAAAATCGATATTTTTGGTGCCCAAAGTCAATATGTGCATGTATCTTCTTTACCCGTTTATATCTCAAATTCAGGCTCAAAACACCCGAAAATTCAATATTTTGGGGTCCCAGAAGCAATCTGTACATGCCTACTCAGTGCTAGAATATTTTCAAAATATAGGCTTTTAACATGCTAAAAATCGATCTTTTAGGTGCCAAAAAGTCGATATCTCAAATTCAGTCCCAAAACACCCGAAAACTCGATATTTAGGGGTCCCAGAAGCGATCTGTACATGCCTACTCAGTGTTAGAGTATTTTCAAAATACATGCTCAAAACATACAGAAAATCGATCTTTTAGGTGCACAAAAGTCGATATGTGCATGCATCTTCAATACCCGTTTATATCTCAAATTCAGGCTCAAAACACCAGAAAATTCAATATTTTGGGGTCCCAGAAGCAATCTGTATATGCCTACACAGTGCTAGAATATTTTCAAAATATAGGCTAAAAAACATGCTAAAAATCGACATTTTAGGTGCCAAAAAATCGATATCTCAAATTCAGACCCAAAACACCCGAAAATTCGATATTTAGAGGTCCCAGAAGGTATCTGTACATGCCTACTCCGTGTTAGAGTATTTTCAAAATACAGGCTAAAAACATACTGAAAATCGATCTTTTAGGTGCCCAAAAGTCGATATGTGCATGCATCTTCTGTACCCGTTTATATCTCAAATTCTGGCCTTAAACACCCGAAAATTCGATATTTTGGGGTCCCAGAAGCGATCTGTACATGCCTACTCCG
This sequence comes from Petrolisthes cinctipes, assembly GCA_033782935.1. Taxonomy (NCBI): domain Eukaryota; kingdom Metazoa; phylum Arthropoda; class Malacostraca; order Decapoda; family Porcellanidae; genus Petrolisthes; species Petrolisthes cinctipes. Next base: position 1,484,106 of record JAWQEG010000068.1, read on the forward strand.
TGTTAGAGTATTTTCAAAATTCAGGCCCAAAACATGCTGAAAATCGATATTTTTGGTGCCCAAAGTCAATATGTGCATGAATCTTCTGTACCCGTTTATATCTCAAATTCAGGCTCAAAACACCCGAAAATTCAATATTTTCGGGTCCCAGAAGCAATCTGTACATGCCTACTCAGTGCAAGAATATTTTCAAAATATAGGCTAAAAACATGCTAAAAATCGATCTTTTAGGTGCCAAAAAGTCGATATCTCAAATTCAGTCCCAAAACACCCGAAAATTCGATATTTAGGGGTCCCAGAAGGTATCTGTACATGCCTACTCCGTGTTAGAGTATTTTCAAAATACATGCTCAAAACATACTGAAAATCGATCTTTTAGGTGCACAAAAGTCGATATGTGCATGTATCTTCAGTACCCGTTTATATCTCAAATTCAGGCTCAAAACACCCGAAAATTCAATATTTTGGGGTCTCAGAAGCAATCTGTACATGCCTACTCAGTGTTAGAGTATTTTCAAAATACAGGCCCAAAACATGCTGAAAATCGATATTTTAGATGCCCAAAGTCAATATGTGCATGTATCTTCTGTACCCGTTTATATCTCAAATTCAGGCTCAAAACACCCGAAAATTCGATATTTAGGGGTCCCAGAAGCGATCTGTACATGCCTACTCCGTGTTAGAGTATTTTCAGAATACATGCTCAAAACATACTGAAAATCGATCTTTTAGGTGCACAAAAGTCGATATGTGCATGCATCTTCAGTACCCGTTTATATCTCAAATTCAGGCTCAAAACACCCGAAAATTCAATATTTTGGGGTCCCAGAAGCAATCTGTACATGCATACTCAGTGTTAGAGTATTTTCAAAATACAGGCCCAAAACATGCTGAAAATCGATATTTTAGATGCCCAAAGTCAATATGTGCATGTATCTTCTGTACCAGTTTATATCTCAAATTCAGGCTCAAAACACCCGAAAATTCAATATTTTGAGGTCCCAGAAGAAATCGGTACATGCCTACTCAGTGCTAGAATATTTTCAAAATATAGGCTGAAAACATGCTAAAAATCGATCTTTTAGGTGCCAAAAAGTCGATATCTCAAATTCAGTCCCAAAACACCCGAAAATTCGATATTTAGGGGTCCCAGAAGCGATCTGTACATGCCTACTCCGTGTTAGAGTATTTTCAAAATACATGCTCAAAACATACTGAAAATCGATCTTTTAGGTGCCCAAAAGTCGATATGTGCATGTATCTTCAGTACCCGTTTATATCTCAAATTCAGGCTCAAAACACCCGAAAATTCAATATTTTGGGGTCCCAGAAGCAATCTGTACATGCCTACTCAGTGTTAGAGTATTTTCAAAATACAGGCCCAAAACATGCTGAAAATCGATATTTTAGATGCCCAAAGTCAATATGTGCATGTATCTTCTGTACCCGTTTATATCTCAAATTCAGGCTCAAATCACCCGAAAATTCAATATTTTGGGGTCCCAGAAGCAATCTGTACATGCCTACACAGTGCTAGAATATTTTCAAAATATAGGCTAAAAACATGCTAAAAATCGTCATTTTAGGTGCCAAAAAATCGATATCTCAAATTCAGTCCCAAAACACCCGAAAATTCGATATTTAGAGGTCCCAGAAGGTATCTGTACATGCCTACTCCGTGTTAGAGTATTTTCAAAATACAGGCCAAAAACATACTGAAAATCGATCTTTTAGGTGCCCAAAAGTCGATATGTGCATGCATCTTCTGTACCCGTTTATATCTCAAATTCTGGCCCTAAACACCCGAAAATTCGATATTTTGGGGTCTCAGAAGCGATCTGTACATGAATACTCTGTGTTAGAGTATTTTCAAAATTCAGGCCCAAAACATGCTGAAAATCGATATTTTTGGTGCCCAAAGTCAATATGTGCATGTATCTTCTTTACCCGTTTATATCTCAAATTCAGGCTCAAAACACCCGAAAATTCAATATTTTGGGGTCCCAGAAGCAATCTGTACATGCCTACTCAGTGCTAGAATATTTTCAAAATATAGGCTTTTAACATGCTAAAAATCGATCTTTTAGGTGCACAAAAGTCGATATGTGCATGCATCTTCAATACCCGTTTATATCTCAAATTCAGGCTCAAAACACCAGAAAATTCAATATTTTGGGGTCCCAGAAGCAATCTGTATATGCCTACACAGTGCTAGAATATTTTCAAAATATAGGCTAAAAAACATGCTAAAAATCGACATTTTAGGTGCCAAAAAATCGATATCTCAAATTCAGACCCAAAACACCCGAAAATTCGATATTTAGAGGTCCCAGAAGGTATCTGTACATGCCTACTCCGTGTTAGAGTATTTTCAAAATACAGGCTAAAAACATACTGAAAATCGATCTTTTAGGTGCCCAAAAGTCGATATGTGCATGCATCTTCTGTACCCGTTTATATCTCAAATTCTGGCCTTAAACACCCGAAAATTCGATATTTTGGGGTCCCAGAAGCGATCTGTACATGCCTACTCCGTGTTAGAGTATTTTCAAAATTCAGGCCCAAAACATGCTGAAAATCGATATTTTTGGTGCCCAAAGTCAATATGTGCATGAATCTTCTGTACCCGTTTATATCTCAAATTCAGGCTCAAAACACCCGAAAATTCAATATTTTCGGGTCCCAGAAGCAATCTGTACATGCCTACTCAGTGCAAGAATATTTTCAAAATATAGGCTAAAAACATGCTAAAAATCGATCTTTTAGGTGCCAAAAAGTCGATATCTCAAATTCAGTCCCAAAACACCCGAAAATTCGATATTTAGGGGTCCCAGAAGGTATCTGTACATGCCTACTCCGTGTTAGAGTATTTTCAAAATACATGCTCAAAACATACTGAAAATCGATCTTTTAGGTGCACAAAAGTCGATATGTGCATGTATCTTCTGTACCCGTTTATATCTCAAATTCAGGCTCAAAACGCCCGAAAATTCAATATTTTGGGGTCTCAGAAGCAATCTGTACATGCCTACTCAGTGTTAGAGTATTTTCAAAATACAGGCCCAAAACATGCTGAAAATCGATATTTTAGATGCCCAAAGTCAATATGTGCATGTATCTTCTGTACCCGTTTATATCTCAAATTCAGGCTCAAAACACCCGAAAATTCGATATTTAGGGGTCCCAGAAGCGATCTGTACATGCCTACTCCGTGTTAGAGTATTTTCAGAATACATGCTCAAAACATACTGAAAATCGATCTTTTAGGTGCACAAAAGTCGATATGTGCATGCATCTTCAGTACCCGTTTATATCTCAAATTCAGGCTCAAAAAACCCGAAAATTCAATATTTTGGGGTCCCAGAAGCAATCTGTACATGCATACTCAGTGTTAGAGTATTTTCAAAATACAGGCCCAAAACATGCTGAAAATCGATATTTTAGATGCCCAAAGTCAATATGTGCATGTATCTTCTGTACCAGTTTATATCTCAAATTCAGGCTCAAAACACCCGAAAATTCAATATTTTGAGGTCCCAGAAGAAATCGGTACATGCCTACTCAGTGCTAGAATATTTTCAAAATATAGGCTGAAAACATGCTAAAAATCGATCTTTTAGGTGCCAAAAAGTCGATATCTCAAATTCAGTCCCAAAACACCCGAAAATTCGATATTTAGGGGTCCCAGAAGCGATCTGTACATGCCTACTCCGTGTTAGAGTATTTTCAAAATACATGCTCAAAACATACTGAAAATCGATCTTTTAGGTGCCCAAAAGTCGATATGTGCATGTATCTTCAGTACCCGTTTATATCTCAAATTCAGGCTCAAAACACCCGAAAATTCAATATTTTGGGGTCCCAGAAGCAATCTGTACATGCCTACTCAGTGTTAGAGTATTTTCAAAATACAGGCCCAAAACATGCTGAAAATCGATATTTTAGATGCCCAAAGTCAATATGTGCATGTATCTTCTGTACCCGTTTATATCTCAAATTCAGGCTCAAATCACCCGAAAATTCAATATTTTGGGGTCCCAGAAGCAATCTGTACATGCCTACACAGTGCTAGAATATTTTCAAAATATAGGCTAAAAACATGCTAAAAATCGTCATTTTAGGTGCCAAAAAATCGATATCTCAAATTCAGTCCCAAAACACCCGAAAATTCGATATTTAGAGGTCCCAGAAGGTATCTGTACATGCCTACTCCGTGTTAGAGTATTTTCAAAATACAGGCCAAAAACATACTGAAAATCGATCCTTTAGGTGCCCAAAAGTCGATATGTGCATGCATCTTCTGTACCCGTTTATATCACAAATTCTGGCCCAAAACACCCGAAAATTCAATATTTTGGGGTCCCAGAAGCGATCTGTACATGCCTACTCCGTGTTAGAGTATTTTCAAAATTCAGGCATAAAACATGCTGAAAATCGATATTTTTGGTGCCCAAAGTCAATATGTGCATCTATCTTCTGTACCCGTTTATATCTCAAATTCAGGCTCAAAACACCCGAAAATTCAATATTTTGGGGTCCCAGAAGCAATCTGTACATGCCTACTCAGTGCTAGAATATTTTCAAAATATAGGCTAAAAACATGCTAAAAATCGATCTTTTAGGTGCTAAAAAGTCGATATCTCAAATTCAGTCCCAAAACACCCGAAAATTCGATATTTAGGGGTCCCAGAAGCGATCTGTACATGCCTACTCCATGTTAGAGTATTTTCAAAATACATGCTCAAAACATACTGAAAATCGATCTTTTAGGTGCACAAAAGTCGATATGTGCATGCATCTTCAGTACCCGTTTATATCTCAAATTCATTCTCAAAACACCCGAAAATTCAATATTTTGGGGTCCCAGAAGCAATCTGTACATGCCTACTCCGTGTTAGAGTATTTTCAAAATAAAGGCCAAAAACATACTGAAAATCGATCTTTTAGGTGCCCAAAAGTCGATATGTGCATGTATCTTCTGTACCCGTTTATATCTCAAATTCAGGCTCAAAACACCCGAAAATTCGATATTTAGGGGTCCCAGAAGCGATCTGTACATGCCTACTCCGTGTTAGAGTATTTTCAGAATACATGCTCAAAACATACTGAAAATCGATCTTTTAGGTGCACAAAAGTCGATATGTGCATGCATCTTCAGTACCCGTTTATATCTCAAATTCAGGCTCAAAACACCCGAAAATTCAATATTTTGGGGTCCCAGAAGCAATCTGTACATGCATACTCAGTGTTAGAGTATTTTCAAAATACAGGCCCAAAACATGCTGAAAATCGATATTTTAGATGCCCAAAGTCAATATGTGCATGTATCTTCTGTACCAGTTTATATCTCAAATTCAGGCTCAAAACACCCGAAAATTCAATATTTTGAGGTCCCAGAAGAAATCGGTACATGCCTACTCAGTGCTAGAATATTTTCAAAATATAGGCTGAAAACATGCTAAAAATCGATCTTTTAGGTGCCAAAAAGTCGATATCTCAAATTCAGTCCCAAAACACCCGAAAATTCGATATTTAGGGGTCCCAGAAGCGATCTGTACATGCCTACTCCGTGTTAGAGTATTTGCAAAATACATGCTCAAAACATACTGAAAATCGATCTTTTAGGTGCCCAAAAGTCGATATGTGCATGTATCTTCAGTACCCGTTTATATCTCAAATTCAGGCTCAAAACACCCGAAAATTCAATATTTTGGGGTCCCAGAAGCAAACTGTACATGCCTACTCAGTGTTAGAGTATTTTCAAAATACAGGCCCAAAACATGCTGAAAATCGATATTTTAGATGCCCAAAGTCAATATGTGCATGTATCTTCTGTACCCGTTTATATCTCAAATTCAGGCTCAAATCACCCGAAAATTCAATATTTTGGGGTCCCAGAAGCAATCTGTACATGCCTACACAGTGCTAGAATATTTTCAAAATATAGGCTAAAAACATGCTAAAAATCGTCATTTTAGGTGCCAAAAAATCGATATCTCAAATTCAGTCCCAAAACACCCGAAAATTCGATATTTAGAGGTCCCAGAAGGTATCTGTACATGCCTACTCCGTGTTAGAGTATTTTCAAAATACAGGCCAAAAACATACTGAAAATCGATCTTTTAGGTGCCCAAAAGTCGATATGTGCATGCATCTTCTGTACCCGTTTATATCACAAATTCTGGCCCTAAACACCCGAAAATTCAATATTTTGGGGTCCCAGAAGCGATCTGTACATGCCTACTCAGTGTTAGAGTATTTTCAAAATTCAGGCATAAAACATGCTGAAAATCGATATTTTTGGTGCCCAAAGTCAATATGTGCATCTATCTTCTGTACCCGTTTATATCTCAAATTCAGGCTCAAAACACCCGAAAATTAAATATTTTGGGGTCCCAGAAGCAATCTGTACATGCCTACTCAGTGCTAGAATATTTTCAAAATATAGGCTAAAAACATGCTAAAAATCGATCTTTTAGGTGCTAAAAAGTCGATATCTCAAATTCAGTCCCAAAACACCCGAAAATTCGATATTTAGGGGTCCCAGAAGCGATCTGTACATGCCTACTCCATGTTAGAGTATTTTCAAAATACATGCTCAAAACATACTGAAAATCGATCTTTTAGGTGCACAAAAGTCGATATGTGCATGCATCTTCAGTACCCGTTTATATCTCAAATTCATTCTCAAAACACCCGAAAATTCAATATTTTGGGGTCCCAGAAGCAATCTGTACATGCCTACTCCGTGTTAGAGTATTTTCAAAATAAAGGCCAAAAACATACTGAAAATCGATCTTTTAGGTGCCCAAAAGTCGATATGTGCATGCATCTTCTGTACCCGTTTATATCTCAAATTCTGGCCCTAAACACCCGAAAATTCGATATTTTGGGGTCTCAGAAGCGATCTGTACATGAATACTCTGTGTTAGAGTATTTTCAAAATTCAGGCCCAAAACATGCTGAAAATCGATATTTTTGGTGCCCAAAGTCAATATGTGCATGTATCTTCTTTACCCGTTTATATCTCAAATTCAGGCTCAAAACACCCGAAAATTCAATATTTTGGGGTCCCAGAAGCAATCTGTACATGCCTACTCAGTGCTAGAATATTTTCAAAATATAGGCTTTTAACATGCTAAAAATCGATCTTTTAGGTGCCAAAAAGTCGATATCTCAAATTCAGTCCCAAAACACCCGAAAACTCGATATTTAGGGGTCCCAGAAGCGATCTGTACATGCCTACTCAGTGTTAGAGTATTTTCAAAATACATGCTCAAAACATACAGAAAATCGATCTTTTAGGTGCACAAAAGTCGATATGTGCATGCATCTTCAATACCCGTTTATATCTCAAATTCAGGCTCAAAACACCAGAAAATTCAATATTTTGGGGTCCCAGAAGCAATCTGTATATGCCTACACAGTGCTAGAATATTTTCAAAATATAGGCTAAAAAACATGCTAAAAATCGACATTTTAGGTGCCAAAAAATCGATATCTCAAATTCAGACCCAAAACACCCGAAAATTCGATATTTAGAGGTCCCAGAAGGTATCTGTACATGCCTACTCCGTGTTAGAGTATTTTCAAAATACAGGCTAAAAACATACTGAAAATCGATCTTTTAGGTGCCCAAAAGTCGATATGTGCATGCATCTTCTGTACCCGTTTATATCTCAAATTCTGGCCTTAAACACCCGAAAATTCGATATTTTGGGGTCCCAGAAGCGATCTGTACATGCCTACTCCGTGTTAGAGTATTTTCAAAATTCAGGCCCAAAACATGCTGAAAATCGATATTTTTGGTGCCCAAAGTCAATATGTGCATGTATCTTCTTTACCCGTTTATATCTCAAATTCAGGCTCAAAACACCCGAAAATTCAATATTTTGGGGTCCCAGAAGCAATCTGTACATGCCTACTCAGTGCTAGAATATTTTCAAAATATAGGCTTTTAACATGCTAAAAATCGATCTTTTAGGTGCCAAAAAATCGATATCTCAAATTCAGTCCCAAAACACCCGAAAATTCGATATTTAGAGGTCCCAGAAGGTATCTGTACATGCCTACTCCGTGTTAGAGTATTTTCAAAATACAGGCCAAAAACATACTGAAAATCGATCTTTTAGGTGCCCAAAAGTCGATATGTGCATGCATCTTCTGTACCCGTTTATATCTCAAATTCTGGCCCTAAACACCCGAAAATTCGATATTTTGGGGTCCCAGAAGCGATCTGTACATGCCTACTCCGTGTTAGAGTATTTTCAAAATTCAGGCCCAAAACATGCTGAAAATCGATATTTTTGGTGCCCAAAGTCAATATGCTCATGTATCTTCTGTACCCGTTTATATCTCAAATTCAGGCTCAAAACACCCGAAAATTCGATATTTAGGGGTCCCAGAAGCGATCTGTACATGCCTACTCCGTGTTAGAGTATTTTCAGAATACATGCTCAAAACATACTGAAAATCGATCTTTTAGGTGCACAAAAGTCGATATGTGCATGCATCTTCAGTACCCGTTTATATCTCAAATTCAGGCTCAAAACACCCGAAAATTCAATATTTTGGGGTCCCAGAAGCAATCTCTACATGCATACTCAGTGTTAGAGTATTTTCAAAATACAGGCCCAAAACATGCTGAAAATCGATATTTTAGATGCCCAAAGTCAATATGTGCATGTATCTTCTGTACCAGTTTATATCTCAAATTCAGGCTCAAAACACCCGAAAATTCAATATTTTGAGGTCCCAGAAGAAATCGGTACATGCCTACTCAGTGCTAGAATATTTTCAAAATATAGGCTGAAAACATGCTAAAAATCGATCTTTTAGGAGCCAAAAAGTCGATATCTCAAATTCAGTCCCAAAACACCCGAAAATTCGATATTTAGGGGTCCCAGAAGCGATCTGTACATGCCTACTCCGTGTTAGAGTATTTTCAAAATACATGCTCAAAACATACTGAAAATCGATCTTTTAGGTGCCCAAAAGTCGATATGTGCATGTATCTTCAGTACCCGTTTATATCTCAAATTCAGGCTCAAAACACCCGAAAATTCAATATTTTGGGGTCCCAGAAGCAATCTGTACATGCCTACTCAGTGTTAGAGTATTTTCAAAATACAGGCCCAAAACATGCTGAAAATCGATATTTTAGATGCCCAAAGTCAATATGTGCATGTATCTTCTGTACCCGTTTATATCTCAAATTCAGGCTCAAATCACCCGAAAATTCAATATTTTGGGGTCCCAGAAGCAATCTGTACATGCCTACTCAGTGCTAGAATATTTTCAAAATATAGGCTAAAAACATGCTAAAAATCGATCTTTTAGGTGCTAAAAAGTCGATATCTCAAATTCAGTCCCAAAACACCCGAAAATTCGATATTTAGGGGTCCCAGAAGCGATCTGTACATGCCTACTCCGTGTTAGAGTATTTTCAAAATACATGCTCAAAACATACTGAAAATCGATCTTTTAGGTGCACAAAAGTCGATATGTGCATGCATCTTCAGTACCCGTTTATATCTCAAATTCATTCTCAAAACACCCGAAAATTCAATATTTTGGGGTCCCAGAAGCAATCTGTACATGCCTACTCCGTGTTAGAGTATTTTCAAAATAAAGGCCAAAAACATACTGAAAATCGATCTTTTAGGTGCCCAAAAGTCGATATGTGCATGCATCTTCTGTACCCGTTTATATCTAAAATTCTGGCCCTAAACACCCGAAAATTCGATATTTTGGGGTCCCAGAAGCGATCTGTACATGAATACTCTGTGTTAGAGTATTTTCAAAATTCAGGCACAAAACATGCTGAAAATCGATATTTTTGGTGCCCAAAGTCAATATGTGCATGTATCTTCTTTACCCGTTTATATATCAAATTCAGGCTCAAAACATCCGAAAATTCAATATTTTGGGGTCCCAGAAGCAATCTGTACATGCCTACTCAGTGCTAGAATATTTTCAAAATATAGGCTTTTAACATGCTAAAAATCGATCTTTTAGGTGCCAAAAAGTCGATATCTCAAATTCAGTCCCAAAACACCCGAAAACTCGATATTTAGGGGTCCCAGAAGCGATCTGTACATGCCTACTCAGTGTTAGAGTATTTTCAAAATACATGCTCAAAACATACAGAAAATCGATCTTTTAGGTGCACAAAAGTCGATATGTGCATGCATCTTCAATACCCGTTTATATCTCAAATTCAGGCTCAAAACACCAGAAAATTCAATATTTTGGGGTCCCAGAAGCAATCTGTACATGCCTACACAGTGCTAGAATATTTTCAAAATATAGGCTAAAAAACATGCTAAAAATCGACATTTTAGGTGCCAAAAAATCGATATCTCAAATTCAGGCTCAAAACACCCGAAAATTCAATATTTTGGGGTCCCAGAAGCAATCTGTACATGCCTACACAGTGCTAGAATATTTTTAAAATATAGGCTAAAAACATGCTAAAAATCGATCTTTTAGGTGCCAAAAAGTCGATATCTCAAATTCAGTCCCAAAACACCCGAAAATTCGATATTTAGAGGTACCAGAAGGTATCTGTACATGCCTACTCCGTGTTAGAGTATTTTCAAAATACAGGCCAAAAACATACTGAAAATCGATCTTTTATGTGCCCAAAAGTCGATATGTGCATGCATCTTCTGTACCCGTTTATATCTCAAATTCTGGCCCTAAACACCCGAAAATTCGATATTTGGGGGTCCCAGAAGCGATATGTACATGCCTACTCCGTGTTAGAGTATTTTCAAAATTCAGGCCCAAAACATGATTAAAATCGATATTTTTGGTGCCCAAAGTCAATATGTGCATGTATCTTCTGTACCCGTTTATATCTCAAATTCAGGCTCAAAACACCCGAAAATTCAATATTTTGGGGTCCCAGAAGCAATCTGTACATGCCTACTCAGTGCTAGAATATTTTCAAAATATAGGCTAAAAACATGCTAAAAATCGATCTTTTAGGTGCCAAAAAGTCGATATCTCAAATTCAGTCCCAAAACACCCGAAAATTCGATATTTAGGGGTCCCAGAAGCGATCTGTACATGCCTACTCCGTGTTAGAGTATTTTCAAAATACATGCTCAAAACATACTGAAAATCGATCTTTTAGGTGCACAAAAGTCGATATGTGCATGCATCTTCAGTACCCGTTTATATCTCAAATTCAGGCTCAAAACACCCGAAAATTCGATATTTTGGGGTCCCAGAAGCGATCTGTACATGCCTACTCAGTGTTAGAGTATTTTCAAAATACAGGCCCAAAACATGCTGAAAATCGATATTTTAGATGCCCAAAGTCAATATGTGCATGTATCTTCTGTACCCGTTTATATCTCAAATTCAGGCTCAAAACACCCGAAAATTCAATATTTTGGGGTCACAGAAGCAATCTGTACATGCCTACTCAGTGCTAGAATATTTTCAAAATATAGGCTAAAAACATGCTGAAAATCGATCTTTTAGGTGCCAAAAAGTCGATATCTCAAATTCAGTCCCAAAACACCCGAAAATTCGATATTTAGGGGTCCCAGAAGCGATCTGTACATGCCTACTCCGTGTTAGAGTATTTTCAAAATACATGCTCAAAACATACAGAAAATCGATCTTTTAGGTGCACAAAAGTCGATATGTGCATGCATCATCAGTACCCGTTTATATCTCAAATTCAGGCTCAAAACACCCGAAAATTCAATATTTTGGGGTCCTAGAAGCAATCTGTACATCCCTACTCAGTGTTAGAGTATTTTCAAAATTCAGGCCCAAAACATGCTGAAAATCGATATTTTTGGTGCCCAAAGTCAATATGTGCATGTATCTTCTGTACCCGTTTATATCTCAAATTCAGGCTCAAAACACCCGAAAATTCAATATTTTGGGGTCCCAGAAGCAATCTGTACATGCCTACACAGTGCTAGAATATTTTCAAAATATAGGCTAAAAACATGCTAAAAATCGATCTTTTAGGTGCCAAAAAGTCGATATCTCAAATTCAGTCCCAAAACACCCGAAAATTCGATATTTAGAGGTACCAGAAGGTATCTGTACATGCCTACTCCGTGTTAGAGTATTTTCAAAATACAGGCCAAAAACATACTGAAAATCGATCTTTTATGTGCCCAAAAGTCGATATGTGCATGCATCTTCTGTACCCGTTTATATCTCAAATTCTGGCCCTAAACACCCGAAAATTCGATATTTGGGGGTCCCAGAAGCGATATGTACATGCCTACTCCGTGTTAGAGTATTTTCAAAATTCAGGCCCAAAACATGCTTAAAATCGATATTTCTGGTGCCCAAAGTCAATATGTGCATGTATCTTCTGTACCCGTTTATATCTCAAATTCAGGCTCAAAACACCCGAAAATTCAATATTTTGGGGTCCCAGAAGCAATCTGTACATGCCTACTCAGTGCTAGAATATTTTCAAAATATAGGCTAAAAACATGCTAAAAATCGATCTTTTAGGTGCCAAAAAGTCGATATCTCAAATTCAGTCCCAAAACACCCGAAAATTCGATATTTAGGGGTCCCAGAAGCGATCTGTACATGCCTACTCCGTGTTAGAGTATTTTCAAAATACATGCTCAAAACATACTGAAAATCGATCTTTTAGGTGCACAAAAGTCGATATGTGCATGCATCTTCAGTACCCGTTTATATCTCAAATTCAGGCTCAAAACACCCGAAAATTCAATATTTTGGGGTCCCAGAAGCAATCTGTACATGCCTACTCAGTGTTAGAGTATTTTCAAAATACAGGCCCATAAACATGCTGAAAATCGATATTTTAGATGCCCAAAGTCAATATGTGCATGTATCTTCTGTACCCGTTTATATCTCAAATTCAGGCTCAAAACACCCGAAAATTCAATATTTTGGGGTCCCAGAAGCAATCTGTACATGCCTACACAGTGCTAGAATATTTTCAAAATATAGGCTAAAAACATGCTAAAAATCGACATTTTAGGTGCCAAAAAATCGATATCTCAAATTTAGTCCCAAAACACCCGAAAATTCTATATTTAGAGGTCCCAGTAGGTATCAGTACATGCCTACTCCGTGTTAGAGTATTTTCAAAATACAGGCCAAAAACATACTGAAAATCGATCTTTTAGGTGCACAAAAGTCGATATGTGCATTCATCTTCTGTACCCGTTTATATCTCTAATTCTGGCCCTAAACACCCGAAAATTCGATATTTTGGGGTCCCAGAAGCGATCTGTACATGCCTACTCCGTGTTAGAGTATTTTCAAAATTCAGGCCCAAAACATGCTGAAAATCGATATTTTTGGTGCCCAAAGTCAATATGTGCATGTATCTTCTGTACCCGTTTATATCTCAAATTCAGGCTCAAAACACCCGAAAATTCAATATTTTGGGGTCCCAGAAGCAATCTGTACATGCCTACACAGTGCTAGAATATTTTAAAAATATAGGTTAAAAACATGCTAAAAATCGATCTTTTAGGTGCCAAAAATTCGATATCTCAAATTCAGTCCCAAAACACCTGAAAATTCGATATTTAGAGGTCCCAGAAGGTATCTGTACATGCCTACTCCGTGTTAGAGTATTTTCAAAATACAGGCCAAAAACATACTGAAAATCGATCTTTTAGGTGCACAAAAGTTAATATGTGCATGTATCTTCTGTACCCGTTTATATCTCAAATTCAGGCTCAAAACACCCGAAAATTCAATATTTTGGGGTCCCAGAAGCAATCTGTACATGCCTACACAGTGCTAGAATATTTTCAAAATATAGGCTAAAAACATGCTAAAAATTGACATTTTAGGTGCCAAAAATTCGATATCTCAAATTCAGTCCCAAAACACCCGAAAATTCGATATTTAGAGGTCCCAGAAGGTATCTGTACATGCCTACTCCGTGTTAGAGTATTTTCAAAATACAGGCCAAAAACATACTGAAAATCGATCTTTTAGGTGCACAAAAGTCGATATGTGCATGCATCTTCTGTACCCGTTTATATCTCAAATTCTGGCCCTAAACACCCGAAAATTCAATATTTTGGGGTCCCAGAAGCGATCTGTACATGCCTACTCCGTGTTAGAGTATTTTCAAAATACAGGCCCAAAACATGCTGGAAATCGATATTTTTGGTGCCCAAAGTCAATATGTGCATTATCTTCTATACCCGTTTATATCTCAAATTCAGGCTCAAAACACCCGAAAATTCAATATTTTGGGGTCCCAGAAGCAATCTGTACTCAGTGCTAGAATATTTTCAAAATATAGGCTAAAAACATGCTAAAAATCGATCTTTTAGGTGCCAAAAAGTCGATATCTCAAATTCAGTCCCAAAACACCCGAAAATTCGATATTTATGGGTCCCAGAAGCGATCTGTACATGCCTACTCCGTGTTAGAGTATTTTCAAAATACATGCTCAAAACATACTGAAAATCGATCTTTTAGGTGCACAAAAGTCGATATGTGCATGCATCTTCAGTACCCGTTTATATCTCAAATTCTGGCCCTAAACACCCGAAAATTCAATATTTTGGGGGCCCAGAAGCGATCTGTACATGCCTACTCTGTGTTAGAGTATTTTCAAAATTCAGGCCCAAAACATGCTGAAAATCGATATTTTTGGTGCCCAAAGTCAATATGTGCATGTATCTTCTGTACCCGTTTATATCTCAAATTCAGGCTCAAAACACCCGAAAATTCAATATTTTGGGGTCCCAGAAGCAATCTGTACATGCCTACACAGTGCTAGAATATTTTAAAAATATAGGCTAAAAACATGCTAAAAATCGATCTTTTAGGTGCCAAAAAGTCGATATCTCAAATTCAGTCCCAAAACACCCGAAAATTCGATATTTAGAGGTCCCAGAAGGTATCTGTACATGCCTACTCCGTGTTAGAGTATTTTCAAAATACAGGCCAAAAACATACTGAAAATCGATCTTTTAGGTGCACAAAAGTCGATATGTGCATGCATCTTCAGTACCCGTTTATATCTCAAATTCAGGCTCAAAAACACCCGAAAATTCAATATTTTGGGGTCCTAGAAGCAATCTGTACATGCCTACTCAGTGTTAGAGTATTTTCAAAATACAGGCCCAAAACATGCTGAAAATCGATATTTTAGATGCCCAAAGTCAATATGTGCATGTATCTTCTGTACCCGTTTATATCTCAAATTCAGGCTCAAAACACCCGAAAATTCAATATTTTGGGGTCCCAGAAGCAATCTGTACATGCCTACACAGTGCTAGAATATTTTAAAAATATAGGCTAAAAACATGCTAAAAATCGATCTTTTAGGTGCCAAAAAGTCGATATCTCAAATTCAGTCCCAAAACACCCGAAAATTCGATATTTAGAGGTCCCAGAAGGTATCTGTACATGCCTACTCCGTGTTAGAGTATTTTCAAAATACAGGCCAAAAACATACTGAAAATCGATCTTTTAGGTGCCCAAAAGTCGATATGTGCATGCATCTTCTGTACCCGTTTATATCACAAATTCTGGCCCTAAACACCCGAAAATTCAATATTTTGGGGTCCCAGAAGCGATCTGTACATGCCTACTCAGTGTTAGAGTATTTTCAAAATTCAGGCATAAAACATGCTGAAAATCGATATTTTTGGTGCCCAAAGTCAATATGTGCATCTATCTTCTGTACCCGTTTATATCTCAAATTCAGGCTCAAAACACCCGAAAATTAAATATTTTGGGGTCCCAGAAGCAATCTGTACATGCCTACTCAGTGCTAGAATATTTTCAAAATATAGGCTAAAAACATGCTAAAAATCGATCTTTTAGGTGCTAAAAAGTCGATATCTCAAATTCAGTCCCAAAACACCCGAAAATTCGATATTTAGGGGTCCCAGAAGCGATCTGTACATGCCTACTCCATGTTAGAGTATTTTCAAAATACATGCTCAAAACATACTGAAAATCGATCTTTTAGGTGCACAAAAGTCGATATGTGCATGCATCTTCAGTACCCGTTTATATCTCAAATTCATTCTCAAAACACCCGAAAATTCAATATTTTGGGGTCCCAGAAGCAATCTGTACATGCCTACTCCGTGTTAGAGTATTTTCAAAATAAAGGCCAAAAACATACTGAAAATCGATCTTTTAGGTGCCCAAAAGTCGATATGTGCATGCATCTTCTGTACCCGTTTATATCTCAAATTCTGGCCCTAAACACCCGAAAATTCGATATTTTGGGGTCTCAGAAGCGATCTGTACATGAATACTCTGTGTTAGAGTATTTTCAAAATTCAGGCCCAAAACATGCTGAAAATCGATATTTTTGGTGCCCAAAGTCAATATGTGCATGTATCTTCTTTACCCGTTTATATCTCAAATTCAGGCTCAAAACACCCGAAAATTCAATATTTTGGGGTCCCAGAAGCAATCTGTACATGCCTACTCAGTGCTAGAATATTTTCAAAATATAGGCTTTTAACATGCTAAAAATCGATCTTTTAGGTGCCAAAAAGTCGATATCTCAAATTCAGTCCCAAAACACCCGAAAACTCGATATTTAGGGGTCCCAGAAGCGATCTGTACATGCCTACTCAGTGTTAGAGTATTTTCAAAATACATGCTCAAAACATACAGAAAATCGATCTTTTAGGTGCACAAAAGTCGATATGTGCATGCATCTTCAATACCCGTTTATATCTCAAATTCAGGCTCAAAACACCAGAAAATTCAATATTTTGGGGTCCCAGAAGCAATCTGTATATGCCTACACAGTGCTAGAATATTTTCAAAATATAGGCTAAAAAACATGCTAAAAATCGACATTTTAGGTGCCAAAAAATCGATATCTCAAATTCAGACCCAAAACACCCGAAAATTCGATATTTAGAGGTCCCAGAAGGTATCTGTACATGCCTACTCCGTGTTAGAGTATTTTCAAAATACAGGCTAAAAACATACTGAAAATCGATCTTTTAGGTGCCCAAAAGTCGATATGTGCATGCATCTTCTGTACCCGTTTATATCTCAAATTCTGGCCTTAAACACCCGAAAATTCGATATTTTGGGGTCCCAGAAGCGATCTGTACATGCCTACTCCGTGTTAGAGTATTTTCAAAATTCAGGCCCAAAACATGCTGAAAATCGATATTTTTGGTGCCCAAAGTCAATATGTGCATGTATCTTCTTTACCCGTTTATATCTCAAATTCAGGCTCAAAACACCCGAAAATTCAATATTTTGGGGTCCCAGAAGCAATCTGTACATGCCTACTCAGTGCTAGAATATTTTCAAAATATAGGCTTTTAACATGCTAAAAATCGATCTTTTAGGTGCCAAAAAATCGATATCTCAAATTCAGTCCCAAAACACCCGAAAATTCGATATTTAGAGGTCCCAGAATGTAACACCTGGTGATTGCTGATGGTTGGTGATTTGGTGATGGATGGTTGTAGCTCGTTTCGTTTGCATTGTTTTATTTGTGGTAGTTTGTTGTGCGTTTGCTGCTGCTGTTCGGTACAGCGGTGGTGTTTGTGTGTATTTGTTTATCACTATTACATTAACCTTTTTATTTGTTTTTTCATTGTGCCATTATTATTGTCAATGTCACTATGACTTAATTATTAACTATGCGGTAGGACCAAACTATGACCACCAAACCAGTACCTCCAGGTGCTGCTCTCTGGTGGCAAACAGCAGGGAGGTAGGCCGAGCTCTGGTAGGAGCAAGGAGCCGGCTGGCGGGGTTAGTCTGTCAGTGATATCCCGACTGTGCACACCTGTGGATATTTTTGTATACCTGTGGATATTTTCTGTGCACACCTGTGGATATTTTCTTGCATACCTGTGGATATTTTCTTGCATACCTGTAAGAACGCCAGAGTTTGGTGAGTGTTTCCTATTGTCATAGTGTCATGTGTTGTCAGTCAGTATTTACTTAACAAAACGCCACTAATGGATACAACTTTCTTAGTGACTGTTAACCTCTGACATTTGGTTTGCTAGAGCAGTTGCAGTAACTCATCAATCAAGGCTCCCCAAGCCCATTTTTTATCATGTACAATCACAGAAATAAGTTTCGTTACCCGTGGAGGCGACTCTCATAGATATCCAACCATTGTTTTGATTAGATTGTGATGATTTACTGAAAACAAAGCTAATTCGTAGTCTATAGGTATAATATACAACTCCCAGCTTGAGGAAAGATGTCAAGTGTTTACTTGTCATACCCCCTATGTATCAGAACTGTTGGCTGTGACTGTACATGGGCATAATAATTGTTTTCTGTGTTATTTTTGACTGTATCAATGTACTGTAAGTACATGGACAACAGGTTCAGTATATCATAAGAGATTTGAGTAATATGTTTATAAATACAGAATTACTAAATTTTAGAACATGCTAGTAACTAACTTTTCAACTCTAGTATTTTTTGTAATGTTTTATAAATGACTTTGTGATACCATATATTAGTGTGTACCTTTTGTAGCATTTTTTATTGATAACGGTACCAGTAAATATGACTGTTTCCATAAATGTGGTACTGTACAATTTTGGACATATTTTGCTTTAAGATGGGAGTATATTACTCATGTAATGAGCTCCATGTGTCTATTAATGAAAAAAAATAATATTGTCTGGTAATGGCTGGATTCAGTGCGAGTGCTTCATATTTCCAATAAGATTACTACAGTAGTGACATGTTGTAATCTATACTATTTTCATTGAATAAAATTAATGATTCAAGGTATCAGTATGCAGAGCATCGCAATGAGAATAAAGTCAACTTACTTCGTGTCAGTCAGGTGTTGTGGCATTATAATGAACTGTATATTTGATGTGATGCATTATATTACACAGTATGTTGTATGTTATTACCGAGTGGAAACTTTTTCAGTTGGACCATTCGACTATGCACAAAGTAAAGCACCAACAAGAGAATGCGTGTCAATAAT
Organism: Petrolisthes cinctipes; assembly: GCA_033782935.1. NCBI lineage: Eukaryota > Metazoa > Arthropoda > Malacostraca > Decapoda > Porcellanidae > Petrolisthes > Petrolisthes cinctipes. The sequence goes on from JAWQEG010000068.1 coordinate 1,503,052, forward strand.
CCTGGCGTACCATCTAGAAGATATACCCATAGCCTAACACCCCGGAGTGGGTGTTATAGTCCAACAAACTTGTTGGAGTCAACTCAAGAAGTATCAACGCTACGATGAGTGATACACAGGAAGAAGACGCCGTGTTTAGTGATGGCGAAGGTGAGAGTGTTCCTGTGGATAAGATATCGGAAGCCAAGAGGAATCGCCGTGTCATTAAAAGAACACTCACACGACAGATGGATAACATAGATAAGTTAACAGGTAGATCCAGGAATGTACTGCTGGTAAGAGATAAGTTAAGTGTCTTAACAGAAACTATAGAAAAGTTTGAGGATGCTCAGGCAGCGCTCTTAAGTTTACTCTCGGACGAGGAACAAGTTCGTGAGGCAGAATACGCAGCTGACGTTTTATCTCGGGCGATGCAGTTAAAGGAGGGAATAAATAACTGGCTGGCTCAGTATGAAGAGGATAACGAGCTGGCTCAGTATGAAGATAACGAGACTCAAGATGAACCAAGAGAGGCATCGAAAGACGGCTTGGGATCATGCACTTCCTTACACGACTTGGAAGTAGAAAACACTGCTTTAGAAGAGGAACTTAAGGAGCTAACAAAGAGAAGGCAGCAACAACAGCTGGAATTATGTAACTTGAGGCTCAAGAAGGAGAGGCAGAAGTTAATTGAAGAGGAGAAGAAATTAATAGTAGAACTGGACTCCTACAAAAATGATGTATATGGACAGGGAACGTCTCATTCAACCAGTGGAGTACCACAACCCCGAAGTACACCAAGCAGAGTGCACAATGCACCCACGAGAGTATCGTGGGAACCTTCTCGTGTTTCTCAAGAATCTCCTGCACCAGATGAATCAGCAACGACAGCTTCCGTCCTTGCTGATACACTCAGGCATGTGTTAGATACTTCAAGAAACCAGCAGCGTGCTATTGTGCAATCTCTACACGTACCCAGAGGAGAACCCCAGACATTTGATGGAGATGAGCTAGAATACTGGCCATTTATTAGATCATTTAAAGACAGTACAGACTGTCTTTCGATTTCTGCAGCTCAGAAGCTAGTGTATTTGAAACAGTACTGCAGAGGAAAGGCAGCACTAGCACTTAAAAGTACTTCCTACTTGAACCCAGACGAAGGCTACAATACTGCATTGGAAATCCTTGAAGAGAGATTTGGAAACCCTTATAACATCACATGTAAATGGGTGAAGAAGGTTGTCAATAGACCTGAAGTCAAAACAGCTGCTGATCTTAGAGATTATGCTGACGAAATACATTGCTGTATTGAATCCCTTAAGGCAATGAACTCTCTCAGTTGGCTGGGAAATGGTGACATGCTGGCAATTGTAGAAAAGTTACCCTATTATCTTAAAACAAGGTGGATTAAGGCCAATCATGAAATACGTTCTAAGTATAAGAGAGGGGTGGAGATAGTAGAACTTGTCAAGTTTATCAGTGATGCTGCTGATGAGGCATCAGATCCTGTATTTGGAACATTGGTCAACAAAGGACAAAAGGACAAGGGAAAGAATCCTCAAAGCAAATACCAGAAGAGACAAGTCGGGAGCTTCACCGCAAAGGCATCTATAACGGAGGACAAGTTAACAGCAGTGACTGAAAATAAAAAACAAACAGCTGGAAAGTGTCCCTGTTGTGGCCAAGGGCACTACTTAACCAGATGTACACAGTTTAAAGCGATGAAGATCAAGGACCGCAGAGACTTTGTGATGACTAAATGTTTATGCCTAAATTGTTTTGCACATGGACATACTGGCAAGACCTGTGCTAGGAATTATGTTTGTGCTGTGGCAGGCTGTGGGCTCAAGCACAACACATATCTGCACTTTCCTAACCGAAGAACAGATGAAGGTACTACTCCACCGCCATCGGTACCTACTGTGACGCACGCACCTCTAGTCACCTTTACACCACCTGAAAATGCTCCTGAAAGTCATAGAGTGAGCAATTACGCCAGCAGTCAGGGCGGAAAGTTGGCGTTACCCATAGTTCCAGCAAGAGTAAGATGCATAGATACAAATGCAATCATCGACACCTATGCTATGTTAGACCCAGGTACTAATGCAACTTACTGCACAGAGGAGTTGTGTCACAAGTTAGGAGCCAGAGGGGTAATCCGCCGTATGGAACTCACTACTATTGCTCAAACTCGGATGCCAGTAGAGTCCAATGTGATAACTCTCTTTGTGTCTGATATTTATGATTCTCAAGAGCCCTGTTGCATATCGGAAGTGACTGTCAGACCAACGTTAAATATAGATCTCTCGGGTTTGTCCAGTCGTGTAGAACTTCTGAAGTGGCAACATCTAAAGCAATTGGAATTGCCTGAGCTAGACGTAGATCAAGTTCACTTACTCATAGGACAAGACTGTGCAGACCTGCTGATGCCTGGGGAAGTGAAGAAGGGACGCCCTGGTGAACCCTTTGCTGTTCATACACCACTCGGATGGGTAATCAATGGTCCCATTGACCCCTTCAAATCTAACATCAAAACTTCGCACTTTGTGCGTAATGTGTCTGCTTTAGAAAGAGACCTTAGTAAGTTATGGGAGCTTGAAGGAGTGAACTCAGAAGTACCCGGAATGTCTCAAAGTGATTTGAAAACCCTGGAAACCTGGAATAATGGAAAAAGAGTAGTAGAAAATCACTACACATTGCCTATTCCATTCAAGACCGAAGGACCTTACCTGCCTGATAACCGCAGTATGGCAGAAAGGCGGTTACAGATACTCGGTAAACGGTTAAACAAAGACAGACATCTTGGAGAAAAGTACACAGAGGAGATACATAAACTTGTCAAAGAGGGTTATGCTGAAGAAGTTTCACCTGAAGACCTAAAGAGAGCTGATGGCAAGGTTTGGTATTTGCCACACCATCCTGTTCACAATCCAAAGAAACCCGACAAAACCAGGATAGTTTTTGATTGTGCTGCCAAGTTTGGAAGGTTTTCATTAAATGACCATGTGTGCCAAGGACCGGATCTCGCCAACAAGTTAGTAGGGGTCCTATTACGATTCAGGGAAGGAGCCATTGCATTCATGGCTGATATAGAAGCCATGTTTCACCAAATTAGAGTTACCCCAGATGACAGGGATGTGCTACGTTTCCTGTGGTTTAAAGATGATGATACCAGAAAATCATTGTCAACTTACCGGATGACTTCTCATTTATTTGGTGGAGTGTGGAGTCCTAGCTGTGCAAATTATGCACTTCAACAGGTGACTAAGGACTTCAAAGAAATATACCCTGAAATTGTACTTAACACTGTGCTATACAACTTTTATGTGGATGACTGTTTGAAAGCTGTCAATACCATAGGAATTGCAGTACCCCTTGTACATCAAGTGACACAGCTTTTGTCATTGAGAGGTTTTCATATAACCAAATTTGTTTCAAACTCGCCAGAGTTGATGAACAGCATACCAAAAGGGGAGTGGGGAAGATCCTTCGCTACTCTAGACATCGACGTAAACGAATTACCGACAGAGCGTGCACTGGGCATGTTGTGGAACATTGCATCTGATCACCTTGGAATAGATGTTCAGATAAGAAACCACCCGAGAACCAAAAGAGGAGTTTTGAGCGCATTGAGCTCAGTCTATGATCCTTTAGGACTTGTAAGCCCATTTGTATTATCAGCTAGAAGACTATTTCAACAACTGTGTAAAGAAGAAAAAGGATGGGATGAAGGTTTGCCCAGAGAGATGGAGGAACAATGGGGTCGGTGGCTGAACGACCTGCCTGTCATTAAGGAGTTCAATGTACCCAGATGTGTTATACCTGATGAAAACCTTGTGAAAACCCTTCAACTGCACTACTTTTGTGATGCATCGGAATATGGATATGGCGCCGTTGCTTACTTGCGGACTGACAAAGTAGATGATACTGTGTCTGTAGATATTCTCCTGGCAAAGTCTAGGCTCGCACCTTTAAAGGGTTCCACCATACCACGTCTCGAATTAGCTGGAGCACTAGAGGCTGTGAGACTTGACAAACTCTTGCAAGAAGAGTTACAAATGCCACTAGAGCAATCTATCTATTGGATAGACAGTACGATAGTGTTGTGGTATCTACAGAGTCCAGAAAAAAGATTCCAAACTTATGTAGCCAATAGAGTGGCAAAGATTTTAGAACACACAATATCAAGCCAATGGAGGTATGTACCCACCGCAGAGAACACCGGGGACATTGCTTCTAGAGGAATGACAGCGGACGAACTTATTACTGAACACCGATGGTGTAAAGGACCTGCTTTCCTGTACTTGGAAAGATCTAAGTGGCCAAGGCAGCCTTCATTTAACTGTGCCAAGCTAGAGGAGATGGCTGAAGTGAAGAAATCTCCATTAGTGTATACTACAAGGACAGATGAAGACCATTTGGGAAGACTTTTGAATTATTATTCTTCCTGGCATGGCTTAAAAAAGGCTACGGCTTGGCTTCTAAGAGTACGAGAAATGCTACGTAAACAATCCTATCCGAAAGGCCCAATATCACCAAGAGAAATGAAAACTGCCGAGGAAGCAATTGTTAGGCATGCTCAGACAGTATTTTTGCAAGACAAAATGACCGGTCTTGAGAAGCTGTGCCCTAAGAAATCTACTACTGGACTGTTGTTGGTCGGAGGAAGGTTGAATAATTTAAATGAAGAAAATTACACCAAGCACCAACTCATTGTTCCACATGAACACCCAGCAGCTAAACTCATAATAGAAGATTTGCACAAAAAACTTGGTCACGCTGGAGTAGAACGTGTGCTGGCAGAGAGCAGAAGACTCTACTGGATTCTCAAAGGAAGGAAGCTAGTCAAGAAAACAGTACACCAGTGCATTACCTGTAAGAAGTTGAGGGGAAAAACGGAAGTCCAGCAGATGGCAGACTTACCAGCATCTAGAGTTACCCCATATGAACCACCATTTACCAGGGTAGGGGTAGATTATTTTGGTCCGTTCATGGTAAAGAGAGCACGGTCTAAAGTTAAGAGATACGGCTGTATTTTTACGTGCCTTTCCATTCGAGCCATACATATTGAAGTGTCATACACCCTAGACACTGACAGCTTTATAAATGCCCTGGAAAGGTTTATTGCCAGGCGAGGTGAGCCCAAAGAAATCTGGTCAGACAATGGTACCAACTTTGTTGGGGCCCAAAGAGAACTCCATCGTAGTATCAAAGACTGGAACCAAAATCAGATCCATGAGCACCTATTAAAGAGAGAGATCACCTGGAAGTTTAACCCACCGGAAGCCTCCCACATGGGTGGGGTCTGGGAGCGACAGATCCGTACCGTTAGGGCTGTATTGGCAGGAGTAATAAAGCAACAAACATTGGATGATGAATCGTTGGTAACCCTCATAGCAGTAGTAGAAAGTATAATAAATGGAAGGCCCATAACTAAACTATCTGATGACCCAAGAGATGACAGACCGTTAACACCTAATCACATACTGAGATTAGGGACAGGTCAGATTCTACCAGCTGGTAAATTTGAAACCGGAGATATGTATCGTCGTCGATGGAAGCAAGTGCAGTACCTAGCAGACATCTTTTGGCATAGATGGTTGCGAGAGTACCTTCCCACCTTGCAGGAGCGCCAGAAGTGGATGAAACCAAAACGCAATGTCATGAAGGGTGACTTGATACTAGTAAAACAAGACAACTATCCTAGGAACCAATGGCCACTTGGATTAGTGACTGAGACATACACAAGCCCTGATGGATTAGTGCGTTCCGTAACCATCCGTATGGCAAAGGGGACTTACACGAGACCCATTACCAAGATATGTGTATTGGAAGGTGCCGCTACAAACCTGTGTGATTAAAAGGGACACTACTTAATACTGGGATGTGATGAGGAGGTGTAGGCGGATCGCTGCCTCTGAAGACTCGCTATGATTACATTCAATGTGAATGTACGCTGGAATATCTAGTGCAAAAGGGATGTTTGTGTACCTAATTATTGAATGTATTGGTGTTTTTGTACATTAAGTGATGTAACCAGGTGTTTTTTGTTGTGTTGTTAGCGCCCTATTATGTGCACTGGGGCCGGAATGTAACACCTGGTGATTGCTGATGGTTGGTGATTTGGTGATGGATGGTTGTAGCTCGTTTCGTTTGCATTGTTTTATTTGTGGTAGTTTGTTGTGCGTTTGCTGCTGCTGTTCGGTACAGCGGTGGTGTTTGTGTGTATTTGTTTATCACTATTACATTAACCTTTTTATTTGTTTTTTCATTGTGCCATTATTATTGTCAATGTCACTATGACTTAATTATTAACTATGTGGTAGGACCAAACTATGACCACCAAACCAGTACCTCCAGGTGCTGCGCTCTGGTGGCAAACAGCAGGGAGGTAGGCCGAGCTCTGGTAGGAGCAAGGAGCCGGCTGGCGGGGTTAGTCTGTCAGTGATATCCCGACTGTGCACACCTGTGGATATTTTTGTATACCTGTGGATATTTTCTGTGCACACCTGTGGATATTTTCTTGCATACCTGTGGATATTTTCTTGCATACCTGTAAGAACGCCAGAGTTTGGTGAGTGTTTCCTATTGTCATAGTGTCATGTGTTGTCAGTCAGTATTTACTTAACAAAACGCCACTAATGGATACAACTTTCTTAGTGACTGTTAACCTCTGACATTTGGTTTGCTAGAGCAGTTGCAGTAACTCATCAATCAAGGCTCCCCAAGCCCATTTTTTATCATGTACAATCACAGAAATAAGTTTCGTTACCCGTGGAGGCGACTCTCATAGATATCCAACCATTGTTTTGATTAGATTGTGATGATTTACTGAAAACAAAGCTAATTCGTAGTCTATAGGTATAATATACAACTCCCAGCTTGAGGAAAGATGTCAAGTGTTTACTTGTCATACCCCCTATGTATCAGAACTGTTGGCTGTGACTGTACATGGGCATAATAATTGTTTTCTGTGTTATTTTTGACTGTATCAATGTACTGTAAGTACATGGACAACAGGTTCAGTATATCATAAGAGATTTGAGTAATATGTTTATAAATACAGAATTACTAAATTTTAGAACATACTAGTAACTAACTTTTCAACTCTAGTATTTTTTGTAATGTTTTATAAATGACTTTGTGATACCATATATTAGTGTGTACCTTTTGTAGCATTTTTTATTGATAACGGTACCAGTAAATATGACTGTTTCCATAAATGTGGTACTGTACAATTTTGGACATATTTTGCTTTAAGATGGGAGTATATTACTCATGTAATGAGCTCCATGTGTCTATTAATGAAAAAAATAATATTGTCTGTTAATGGCTGGATTCAGTGCGAGTGCTTCATATTTCCAATAAGATTACTACAGTAGTGACATGTTGTAATCTATACTATTTTCATTGAATAAAATTAATGATTCAAGGTATCAGTATGCAGAGCATCGCAATGAGAATAAAGTCAACTTACTTCGTGTCAGTCAGGTGTTGTGGCATTATAATGAACTGTATATTTGATGTGATGCATTATATTACACAGTATGTTGTATGTTATTACCGAGTGGAAACTTTTTCAGTTGGACCATTCGCCTATGCACAAAGTAAAGCACCAACAAGAGAATGCGTGTCAATAACCTGGCGTACCACCTAGAAGATATACCCATAGCCTAACACCCCGGAGTGGGTGTTATAGACTGTATATATTAACAGTCATTCAAAGGGTGGTGGGTGTCATTAGAGTGCTTGGACTCTAAATATCAACAGTTTTTTATGGGATGGTGGGTGTGTGGGTGTCTTGACAGTGTTTGGACTGTAAATATCAACAGTCATTCATGGGGTGGGGATTGTGTGGGGGTTATTACAGTTATTCGACTGTAAATATCAACCATTATTCATTGGGTGGTGGGTGTGTGGCTGTCATTACAGTGTTCAGACTGTAAATATTAACAGTCATTTATGGGGTGGTGGGTGTGTGGATGTCATTACAGTGCATGGACTGAAAATATCAACTGTCATTCATAGGGTGGTGAGTGTGTGGGTGTTATTATAATTCTTGGACTGTAAATATCAATCATCATTCAATGGGTGGTGGGTGTGTGGGTGTCATTACAGTGCTCAGACTGTAAATATTAACAGTTATTCATGGGGTGGTGGGTGTGTGGATGTCATTACAGTGCATGGACTGTAAATATCAACTGTCATTTAAGGGGTGGTGGGTGTGTGGGTGTCATTACAATGCTCAGACTGTAAATATTAAGTGTAATTTATGGGATAGTGGGTGTGTCGATGTCATTACATTGCTTGGACTGAAAATATCAACAGTCATTCTTAGGGTGGTAGGTGTGTGGGTGTTATTACAGTGCTTGGACTATAAATATCAACAGTCATTTATTGGGTGGTGGGTGTGTGGGTGTCATTACAGTGCTTGGACTGTAAATATAAACAGTCATTCATGTGGTGGTGGGTGTGTGTGTGTCATTACATTGCTTGGACTGTAAATATCAAGTCATTCATGGGGTGTTGGGTGTGTGTGTGTGTCATTAGTGCTTGGACTGTAAATATCAACAGTCATTCATGGGGTGGTGGGTGGCATTACAGTGCTTGGACTCCAAATATCAACAGTCATTCATGGGGTGGTGGGTGGCATTACAGTGCTTGGACTCCAAATATCAACAGTCATTCATGGGGTGATGGGTGTGTTTGTGTCATTACAGAGCTTGGACTGTAAATATCAACAGTCATTCATGGGGTTGTGGGTGTCTGGGTGTCTGTGCAGTGCTTGGACTGTAATTATCAGCAGTCAATCATGGGGTGGTGGGTGTGTGGGTGTCATTACAGAGCTTGGACTGTAAATATCAACAGTCATTCATGGGGTGGTTGGTGTGTGGGTGTCATTACAATGTTTTGATTGTAAATATCAACAGTCATTCATGGGGTGGTTGGTGTGTGGGTGTTATTACAGTGCTTGGACTGTAAATATCAACCATAGTTCATGGGGTAGAGGGTGTGAGGGTGTCATTACAGTGCTTAGACTGTAAATATCAACAGTCATTTATGGGGTGGTGGGTGTGTGGGTGTCATTATAGTGCTTGGACTGTAAATATCAACAGTCAATCATGGGGTGTGGGGTGTGTGGGTGTCATTACATTGCTTGGACTGTAAATATCAAGTCATTCATTGGGTGGTGGCTGTGTGTGTGTCATTAGTGCTTGGATTGTAAATATCAACAGTCATTCATGGGGTAGTGGGTGGCATTACAGTGATTGGACTCTAAAAATCAACAGTAATTCATAGGGTGATGGGTGTGTGGGTGTCATTACAGTGCTTGGACTGTAAATATTAACAGTAATTCATGGGGTAGTGGGTGTGGGGGTATCATTACAGTGCTTTGACTGTAAATATCAACAGTCATTTATGGGGTGGTGGGTGTGTGGATGTCATTACAGTGCATGGACTGAAAATATCAATTGTCATTCATGGGGTGATGGGTGTGTGGGTGTCATTACATTGCTTGGACTGTAAATATCAACCGTGATTTATGGGGTGGTAAGTGTGTGGGTGTCATTACAGTCCTTGGACCATAAATATCAACCATAATTAATAGGGGGGTTGGTGTGGGTGTGTTTATACAGTGTTTGGACTGTAAATATTAACAGTCATTAATTTGGTGGTGGATGTGTGGGTGTCATTATAGTGCTTGAACTGTAAATATCAACAGTCATTCATGGGGTGGTGGGTGTGTGGGTGTCATTACATTGCTTGAACTGTAAATATCAAGTCATTCATGGGGTGGTGGGTGTGTGTGTGTCATTTGTGCTTAAACTGTAAATATATCAACAGTCATTCATTGGGTGGTGGGTGGCATTACAGTCCTTGGACTCTAAATATCAACAGTCATTGATGGGGTGATGGGTGTGTGGGTGTCATTACCGAGCTTGGATTGTAAATATCAACAGTCATTCATGGGGTTGTGGGTGTCTGGGTGTCTGTGCAATGCTTGGACTGTAAATATCAACAGTCATTAATGGGGTGGTGGGTGTGTGGGTGTCATTACATTGCTTGTACTGTAAATAGCAAGTCATTCATTGGGTGGTGGGTGTGTGTGTGTCATTATTGCTTGGACTGTAAATATCAACAGTCATTAATGGGGTTATGGGTGGCATTACAGTGATTGGACTTTAAATATCAAAAGTAATTCATAGGGTGATGGGTGTTAGGGTGTCATTACATTGCTTGGACTGTAAATATTACCAGATATTCATGGGGTGGTGGGTGTGTGGGTGTCATTACAGTGTTTTGACTGTATATATTAACAGTCATTCAAAGGGTGGTGGGTGTCATTAGAGAGCTTGGACTGTAAATATCAACAGTTTTTTATGGGATGGTGGGTGTGTGGGTGTCTTGACAGTGTTTGGACTGAAAATATCAACAGTCATTCATAGGGTGGTAGGTGTGTGGGTGTCATTACAGTGCTTGGACTATAAATATCAACCGTCATTTATGGGGTGGTGTGTGTTTGTGTGTCTATGCATTGCTTGGACTGTAAATATCAACAGTCAATCATGGGGTGGTGGGTGTGTGGGTGTCATTACAGTGCTTGGGCTGTAAATATAAACAGTCATTCATGTGGTGGTGGGTGTGTGGGTGTCATAACAGTGTTTTGACTGTAAATATTTACAGTCATTCATAGGTTGGTGGGTGTCATTAGAGTGCTTGGACTGTAAATATCAACAGATTTTCATGGGGTGGTGGGTGTGTGGGTGTCATGACAGTGCTTGGACTATAAATATCAACCATAATTAATGGGGTGGTGGGTGTGGGGGTGTCATTACTGTGCTTGGCCTGTAAATATCAACAGTCATTCATGGGATGGTGGATGTGTGGGTGTCAATATAGTGCTTGAACTGTTAATATCAACAGTCATTCATGGTGTAGTGGGTGTGTGGGTGTCATTACATTGCTTGGACTGTAAATATCAAGTCATTCATCGGGTGTTGGGTGTGTGTGTGTGTCATTAGTGCTTGGACTGTAAATATCAACAGTCATTCATGGGATGGTGGATGTGTGGGTGTCATTACAGAGCTTGGAATGTAAATATCAACAGTCATTTATGGGGTGGTGGGTGTTTGGGTGTCTATGCATTGCTTGGACTGTAAATATCAACAGTCAATCATGGGGTGGTGGGTGTGTGGGTGTCATTACAGTGCTTGGGCTGTAAATATAAACAGTCATTCAAGTGGTGGTGGGTGTGTGGGTGTCTTAACAGTGTTTTGACTGTAAATATTTACAGTCATATATAGGTTAGTGGGTGTCATTAGAGTGCTTGGACTGTAAATATCAACAGTTTTTCATGGGGTGGTGGGTGTGTGGGTGTCATGACAGTGCTTAGACTGTAAATATCAACCATAATTAATGAGGTGGTGGGTGTGGGGGTGTCATTACTGTGCTTGGCCTGTAAATATCAACAGTTATTCATAGGATGGTGGATGTGTGGGTGTCATTATAGTGCTTGAACTGTGAATATCAACAGTCATTCATGGTGTGGTGGGTGTGTGGGTGTCATTACATTGCTTGAACTGTAAATATCAAGTCATTCAACGGGTGTTGGGTGTGTGAGTGTGTCATTAGTGCTTGGACTGTAAATATCAACAGTCATTCATGGGGTGGTGGGTGGCATTACAGTGCTTGGACTCCAAATATCAACAGTCATTCATGGGGTGGTGGGTGGCATTACAGTGCTTGGACTCCAAATATCAACAGTCATTCATGGGGTGATGGGTGTGTTTGTGTCATTACAGAGCTTGGACTGTAAATATCAACAGTCATTAATGGGGTTTTGGGTGTCTGGGTGTCTGTGCAGTGCTTGGACTGTAAATATCAGCAGTCAATCATTGGGTGGTGGCTGTGTGGGTGTCATTACTGAGCTTGGACTGTAAATATCAACATTCATTCATGGGGTGGTGGGTGTGTGGGTGTCATTACAGTGTTTTGATTGTAAATATCAACAATCATTTATAGGGTGGTGGGTGTCATTAGAGTGCTTGGACTGTAAATATCAACAGTCATTCATGGGGTGGTTGGTGTGTGGGTGTAATTACAGTGCTTGGACTGTAAATATCAACCATAATTCATGGGGTAGAGGGTGTGAGGGTGTCATTACAGTGCTTTGACTGTAAATATCAACAGTCATTTATGGGGTGGTGGGTGTGAGGGTGTCATTACAGTACTTAGACTGTAAATATCAACAGTCATTTATGGGGTGGTGGGTGTGTGGGTGTCATTATAGTGCTTGGACTGTAAATATCAACAGTCAATCATTGGGTGTGGGGTGTGTGGGTGTCATTACATTGCTTGGACTGTAAATATCAAGTCATTCATTGGGTGGTGGCTGTGTGTGTGTCATTAGTGCTTTGATTGTAAATATCAACAGTCATTCATAGGGTAGTGGGTGGCATTACAGTGATTGGACTCTAAATATCAACAGTAATTCATAGTGTGATGGGTGTGTGGGTGTCATTACAGTGCTTGGACTGTAAACATTAACAGTAATTCATGGGGTAGTGGGTGTGGGGGTGTCATTACAGTGCTTTGACTGTAAATATCAATAGTCATTCATGGGGTGGTGGGTGTGTGGATGTCATTACAGTGCATGGACTGAAAATATCAATTGTCATTCATGGGTTGGTGGGTGTGTGGGTGTCATTACATTGCTTGGACTGTATATATCAACCATCATTCATTAGGTGGTGGGTGTGTGGGTGTCATAACAGTGTGTTGACTGTAAATATTAACAGTCATTCATATGGTGGTGGGTGTCATTAGAGTGCCTGGACTGTAAATATTAACAGTCATTAATTTGGTGATGGGTGTGTTGATGTCATTACAGTGCATGGACTGAAAATATCAACTGTCCTTAATGGGTGTTATTACAATTCTTGGACTGTATATATCAACCATCATTCATTAGGTGGTGGGTGTGTGGGTGTCATTACAGAGCTTGGACTGTAAATATCAACAGTCATTCATGGGGTTGTGGGTGTCTGGGTGTCTGTGCAGTGCTTGGACTGTAAATATCAGCAGTCAATCATGGGGTGGTGGGTGTGTGGGTGTCATTACAGAGCTTGGACTGTAAATATCAACAGTCATTCATGGGGTGGTGGGTGTGTGAATGTCATTACAGTGTTTTGATTGTAAATATCAACAGTCATTCATAGGGTGGTGGGTGTCATTAGAGTGCTTGGACTGTAAATATCAATAGTTATTCATGGGGTGGTTGGTGTGTGGGTGTAATTACAGTGCTTGGACTGTAAATATCAACCATAATTCATGGGGTAGAGGGTGTGAGGGTGTCATTACAGTGCTTTGACTGTAAATATCAACAGTCATTTATGGGGTGGTTGGTGTGAGGGTGTCATTACAGTGCTTAGACTGTAAATATCAACAGTCATTTATGGGGTGGTGGGTGTGTGGGTGTCATTATAGTGCTTGGACTGTAAATATCAACAGTCAATCATGGGGTGTGGGGTGTGTAGGTGTCATTACATTGCTTGGACTGTAAATATCAAGTCATTCATTGGGTGGTGGCTGTGTGTGTGTCATTAGTGCTTGGATTGTAAATATCAACAGTCATTCATTAGGGTAGTGGGTGGCATTATAGTGATTGGACTCTAAATATCAACAGTATTTCATAGTGTGATGGGTGTGTGGGTGTCATTACAGTGCTTGGACTGTAAATATTAACAGTAATTCATGGGGTAGTGGGTGTGGGGGTGTCATTACAGTGCTTTGACTGTAAATATCAACAGTCATTCATGGGGTGGTGGGTGTGTGGATGTCATTACAGTGCATGGACTGAAAATATCAATTGTCATTCATGGGTTGGTGGGTGTGTGGGTGTCATTACATTGCTTGGACTGTAAATATCAACCGTGATTTATGGGGTGGTAAGTGTGTGGGTGTCATTACAGTCCTTGGACTGTAAATATCAACCATAATTAATAGGGGGGTTGGTGTGGGTGTGTTATTACAGTGTTTGGAGTGTAAATATTAACAGTCATTAATTTGGTGGTGGATGTGTGGGTGTCATTATAGTGCTTGAACTGTAAAAATCAACAGTCATTCATGGGGTGGTGGGTGTGTGGGAGTCATTACATTGCTTGGACTGTAAATATCAAGTCATTCATGGGGTGGTGGGTTTGTGTGTGTCATTTGTGCTTGGACTGTAAATAACAACAGTCATTCATTGGTAGGTGGGTGGCATTACAGTGCTTGGACTCTAAATACCAACAGTCATTCATGGGGTGATGGGTGTGTGGGTGTCATTTCAGAGCTTGGATTGTAAATATCAACAATCATTCGTGGGGTTGTGGGTTTCTGGGTGTCTGTGCAATGCTTGGACTGTAAATATCAACAGTCATTCATGGGGTGGTGGGTGTGTGGGTGTCATTACACTGTTTTGACTGTATATATTAACAGTCATTCATAGGGTGGTGGCTGTCATTAGAGTGCTTGGACTGTAAATATCAACAGTTTTTCATTGGGTGGTGGGTGTGTGGATGTCATTACAGTGCATGGACTGAAAATATCAACTGTCATTCATGGGGTGGTGAGTGTGTGGGTGTTATTACAATTCTTGGACTGTAAATATCAACCATCATTTATTAGGTGGTGGGTGTGTGGGTGTCATTACAGTGCTCAGACTGTAAATACTAACAGTCATTCATGGTGTGGTTGGTGTGTGGATGTAATTACAGTACTTAGACAGAAAATATTAACAGTTATTCATGGGGTGGTGGGTGTGTGGGTGTCATTACAGTGCTTGGACTATAAAAATCAACCGTTATTTATGGGGTGGTGGGTGTGGGGGTGTCATTACAGTGCTTGGACTGTAAATATCAACAGTCATTCATGGGATGGTGGATGTGTAGGTGTCATTATAGTGCTTGAACTGTTAATATCAACATTCATTTATGGTGTGGTGGGTGTGTGGATGTCATTACATTGCTTGGACTGTAAATATTAAGTCATTCATTAGGTGTTGGGTGTGTGTGTGTGTCATTAGTGCTTGGACTGTAAATATCAACAGTCATTCATGGGGTGGTGGGTGGCAATACAGTGCTTGGACTCCAAATATCAACAGTCATTCATGGGGTGGTGGGTGGCATTACAGTGCTTGGACTCCAAATATCAACAGTCATGAATGGGGTGATGGGTGTGTTTGTGTCATTAGAGATTGGACTGTAAATATCAACAGTCATTCATGGGGTTGTGGGTGTCTGGGTGTCTGTGCAGTGCTTGGACTGTAAATATCAGCAGTCAATCATGGGTTGGTGGGTGTGTGGGTGTCATTACAGAGCTTGGACTGTAAATATCAACAGTCATTTATTGGGTGGTGGGTGTGTGGGTGTAATTACAGTGCTTTGATTGTAAATATCAACAGTCATTCATAGGGTGGTGGGTGTCATTAGATTGCTTGGACTGTAAATATCAACAGTCATTCATGGGGTGGTGGGTGTGAGGGTGTCATTACAGTGCTTGGACTGTAAATATCAACAGTCATTCATAGGGTAGTGGGTGGCATTACAGTGATTGGACTCTAAATATCAACAGTAATTCATAGGGTGATGGGTGTGTGGGTGTAATTATAGTGCTTGGAGTGAAAATATCAACTGTCATTCATGGGGTGGTGAGTGTGTGTGTGTTATTACAATTCTTGGACTGTAAATATCAATCATCATTCAATGGGTGGTGGGTGTGTGGGTGTCATTACAGTGCTCAGACTGTAAATATTAAGTGTCATTCATGGGGTGGTGGGTGTGTGGGTGTCATTACATTGCTTGGACTGTAAATATCAACCGTGATTTATCGGTTGGTAAGTGTGTGGGTGTCATTACAGTCCTTGGACTGTAAATATCAACCATAATTAATAGGGGGGCTGGTGTTAGGGTGTCATTATAGTGCTTGAACTGTAAATATCAACAGTCATTCATGGGGTGGTGGGTGTGTGGGTGTCATTACATTGCTTGGACTGTAAATATTAAGTCATTCATGGGGTGATGGGTGTGTAGGTGTCATTACAGAGCTTGGATTGTAAATATCAACAGTCATTCATGGGGTTGTGGGTGTCTGGGTGTCTGTGCAATGCTTGGACTGTAAATATCAACAGTCATTAATGGGGTGGTGGGTGTGTGGGTGTCATTACATCGCTTGGACTGTAAATATCAAGTCATTTATTGGGTGGTGGGTGTTTGGATTTCTATGCATTGTTTGGACTGTAAATATCAACAGTTAATCATGGGGTGGTGGGTGTGTGGTGTCATTACAGTGCTTGGACTGTAAATATCAACAGTTATTCATGGGGTGGTGGGTGTGTGGGTGTCAATACACTGTTTTGACTGTATATATTAACAGACATTTATGGGGTGGTGGGTGTGTGGGTGTCATTACAGTGTTTGGACTGTAAATATCAACAGTCATTCATATGGTGGTGGGTGTGTGAGTGTCATTACAGAGCTTGGACTGTAAATATCAACATTCATTAATGGAGTGGTGTGTGTGTGGTGTCATTACAGTGCTTGGACTGTAAATATCAACAGTCAATCATGGGGTGGTCGGTGTGTGGGTGTCATTACAGTGCTTGAACTGTAAATATCAACAGTCATTTCTAGGGTGGTGGGTGTATGGGTGTCATTACAGTGTTTTAACTATAAATATCAACATTCATTTATTGGGTAGTGGGTGTCATGACAGTGCTTGGACTGTAAATATCAACAGTCATTCATAGGGTGGTGCGTGTGTGGGTGTCATGACAGTGCTTGGACTGTAAATATCAACAGTCATTCATAGGGTGGTGAGTGTGTGGGTGTCATTACAGTTCTTGGACTGTAAATATCAACCATCATTCATTAGGTGGTGGTTGTGTGGGTGTCATTAAAGTGCTCGGACTGTAAATATTAACAGTCATTCATGGGGTGGTGGGTGTGTGGGTGTCATTACAGTGTTTTGATTGTAAATATTAACAGTCATTCATAGGGTAGTGGGTGTCATTAGAGTGCTTGGACTGTAATTATCAACAGTCATTTATGGGGTGGTTGGTGTGTGGGTGTCATTACAGTGCTTGGACTGTAAATATCAACCATAATTCATTGGGTGGTGGGTGTGGGGGTGACATTACAGTGCTTTGACTGTAAATATTAACAGTCATTCATGGGGTGGTAAGTGTATAGATGTCATTACAGTGCTTGGACTGAGAATATCAACTGCCATTTATGGGGTGGTGGGTGTGTGGGTTTCATTACAGTTCTTGGACTGTAAATATCAACCATCATTCATTGGGTCGTTGGTGTGTGGGTGACATTACAGTGCTAGGACTGTAAATATTAGCAGCCATTCATGGGGTTGTGAGTGTGTAGGTGTCATTATAGTGCTTGGACTGTAAATATCAACAGTCACTCATGAGGTTGTGGGTGTGTGGGTGTCATTACATTGCTTGGACTGTAAATATCAAGTCATTCATTATGTGGTGTGTGTGTGTGTGTGTCATTAGTACTTGGACTGTAAATATAAACATATATTCATGGGGTGGTGGGTGTCATTACAGTGCTTGGACTCTAAATATCAACAGTAATTCATAGGGTGAGGGGTGTGTGGGTGTCATTACAGTCCTTGGACTGTAAATATCAACCATCATTCATTGGGTGGTGGGTGTATGGGTGACATTACAGTGCTTGAACTTTAAATATTAACAGTCATTCATGGGGTGGTAGGTGTGTAGATGTCATTACAGTGCTTGGACTGAAAATATCAACTGTCATTCATGGGTGGTGGGTGTGTGGGTGACATTACAGTGCTTGGACTGTAAATATAAACAGTCATTCATGGGGTGGTGGGTGTGTGGATGTCATTAAAGTGCTTGGACTGAAAATAACAACAGTTATTCATGGGGTAGTAGGTGTGTGGGTGTCATTACAGAGCTTGGACTTTAAATATCAGCCATCATTTATAGGGTGGTGGGTGTGTGGGTGTCATTACAGTGCTTAGACTGTAATTATCAACAGTCATTCATATGGTGGTGGGTGTGTGAGTGTCATTACAGTACTTGGACTGTAAATGTCAACAGTTATTAATTGGGTGGTGGGTGTGTGGGTGTCATTACAGTGCTTGAACTGTAAATATCAACAGTCATTTCTGGGGTGGTGGGTGTATGGGTGTCATTACAGTGTTTTAACTATAAATATCAACATTCATTTATTGGGTAGTGGGTGTCATGACAGTGCTTGGACTGTAAATATCAACAGTCATTTATAGGGTGGTGCGTGTGTGGGTGTCATGACAGTGCTTGGACTGTAAATATCAACAGTCATTCATAGGGTGGTGGGTGATGGGGTGTCATTACAGTGCTTGGACTGTAGATATCAACAGTCAATCATGGAGTAGTGGGTGTGTGGGTGTCATTACAGTGCTTGGACTGTAAATATCAACTGTCATTCATTGGGTGGTGGGTGTATGGGTGTTTTTACAGTGATTTAATTGTAAATATCAACAGTCATTCATAGGGTGGTAGGTATCATTAGAGTGCTTGGACTGTAAATATCAACAGTCATTCATGAGGTTGTGGGTGTGTGGGTGTCAATACAGTGCTTGGACTGTAAATATCAACTATAATTCATGGGGTCATGGGTGTTTAGGTGTCATTACATTGCTTTGAATGTAAATATCAAAAGTCATTTATAGGGTAGTCGGTGTGTGAGTGTTATTACAGAGCTTGGACTGTAAATATCAACAGTCATTAATCGAGTGGTGGGTGTGTGGGTTTCATTACAGTGCTTGGACTGTAAATATCAACAGTCATTCTTGGGGTGGTGGTTGTGTGGGTGTCATTACAGTGCTTAGACTGTAAATATCAACAGTCATTTATGTGGTGGTGGGTGTGAGTGTGTCATTACAGAGCTTGGACTATAAATATCAACAGTCAATCATAGGGTGGTGGGTGTGTGAGTGTCATTACAGAGCTTGTACTGTAAATATAAACAGTCATTCATGGGTTGGTGGGTGTTTGGATGTCATTACAGTGCTTGGACTGTAAATATCAACAGTCATTCTTGGGGTGGGGGGTGTGTGGGTGTCATTATAGTGCTTGGACTGTAAATATCAACAGTTATTCATGGGGTGGTAGGTGTGTGGGTGTCATTACATTGTTTTAATTGTAATTATCAACAGTCATTCATAGGGTGGTGTGTGTCATTATAGTGCTTGGACTGTAAATATCAACAGTCATTAATGGGGTGGTGGTTATGTGGGTGTCATTACAGTGCTTGGACTGTAAATTTCAACTATAATTCATGGGGTGGTGGGTGTGGGGGTGTCATTACAGTGCTTGGACTGTAAATATCAACAGTCAATCATGGGGTGGTTGGTGTGTGGGTGTCATTACAGTGCTTGGACTGTAAATATCAAACGTCATTCATAGGGTCGAGGGTGTGTGTGTTATTACAGAGCTTGGACTGTAAATATCAACAGTCATTCATGGAGTGGTGGGTGTGTGGGTGTCATTACAGTGCTTGGACTGTAAATATCAACAGTTATTCATGGGGTGGTAGGTGTGTGGGTGTCATTACAGTGTTTATATTGTAATTATCAACAGTCATTCATAGGGTGGTGTGTGTCATTATAGTGCTTGGACTGTAAATATCAACAGTTATTAATGGGGTGGTGGTTATGTGGGTGTCATTACAGTGCTTGGACTGTAAATATCAACCATAATTCATGGGGTGGTGGGTGTGGGGGTGTCGTTACAGTGCTTGGACTGTAAATATCAACAGATAATCATGGGGTGGTATGTCTGTGGGTGTCATTACAGTGCTTGGACTGTAAATATCAAACGTCATTCATAGGGTCGTGGGTGTGTGTGTTATTACAGAGCTAGGACTGTAAATATCAATAATCATTCATGGAGTGGTGGGTGTGTGGGTGTCATTACAGTGCTTGGACTGTAAATATCAACAGTCATTTATGGGTTGATGGGTGTGTGGGTGTCATTACAGTGCTTGGACAGTAATTATCAACAGTTATTCATGGGGTGGTGAGTGTTTGGGTATCATTACAGTTCTTGGACTATAAATATTAACAGTCATTCATTGGGGGGTGGATGTGTGGATGTTATTACAGTGCTTGGACTGATAATATCAATGGTCATTTATGTGGTTGTGGGTGTGAGGATGTCATTACAGTGCTTGGACTGTAAATATCAATAGTCATTCATGAGGTGATGGGTGTGTGGGAGTCATTATAGTGCTTGGACTGTAAATATCAACAGTCATTTATGGGGTAGTGGGTGTGTGGGTGTCATTGCAGTTCTTAGACTGTAAATATCAAGTCATTCATGGGCTGGTGGGTGTCATTAGTTCTTTGACTGTAAATATCAACAATCATTCATGGGGTTGTGGGTGGCATTACAGTGCTTGGACTGTAAATATCAACAGTCATTCATAGAAAGATGGGTGTGTGGGTGTCATTACATTGCTTGGACTGTAAATATCAACAGTCAATCATGGGGTGGTAGGTGTGTGGGTGTCATTACAGTGCTTGGACTGTAAATATCAACAGTCATGATTAGTATGGTAGGTGTGTGAGTGTTATTACAGAGCTTGGACTGTAAATATCAACAGTCATTCATGGAGTGGTGGGTGTGTGGGTGTCATTACAGTGCTGGGACTGTAAATATGAACAGTCATTTTTGGGGTGGTTGTATTGTTGGTGTCATTACAGTGCTTAGACTGTAAATATCAACAATCATTTATTGGGTGGTGGGTGTGAGTGTGTCATTACAGTGCTTGGACTGTAAATATCAACAGTCATTCATTGGGTGGTGGGTGTGTGGGTGTCATTACAGTGCTCAAACTGTAAATGTTAACAGTTATTAATGGGGTGGTAGGTGTGTGGATGTCATTACAGTGCTTGGACTGAAAATATTAACAGTCATTTATGGGGTGGTGGGTGTCTGGGTGTCATTACAGTACTTGGACAATAAATATCAACCGTGATTTAAGGGGTGGAGGGTGTGTGGGTGTCATTACAGTGCTTGGACTGTAAATTTCAACAGTTATTTAAAGGTGGTGGGTGTGTGAGTGTCATTACAGAGCGTGGACTGTAAATATCTACAGTCATTCATAGGGTGGTGGGTGTCATTAGAGAGCTTGGACAGTAAATATCAATATTTATTCTTGGGGTGGTGGGTGTGTGGGTGTCATTACAGTGCTTGGACTGTAAATATCAACCATAATTCATGGAGTGGGTGGTGTGAAGGAGTCATTACAGTGCTTTGAATGTAAATATCAACAGTCATTCATGGGGTTGTGGGTGTGTGGGTGTCATTATGGTGCTTGAACTGTAAATATCCACAGTCAATCATGGGGTAGTGGGTGTGTGGGAGTCATTACATTGCTTGGACTGTAAATATCAAAAGTCATTCTTGGTTTGGTGGGTGTTTGGGTGTCATTACAGTGCTTGGACAATAAATATCAACAGTCAATCATGGGATGGTGAGTGTCGGTGTGTTATTACAGTGCTTGGACTGTAAATATCGACAGTCATTCATGGGGTGGTGAGTGTGGGGGTGTCATTACAGTGCTTGGACTGTAATTATCAACAATCATTCATGGGGTGGTGAGTGTGTGGGTATCATTACAGTTCTTGGACTATAAATATTAACAGTAATTTATTGGGGGGTGGATGTGTGGAAGTTTTTACAGTGCTTGGACTGATAATATTAACAGTCATTCATTGGGTGGTGGGTGTGTGGGTGTCATTACACTCCTTGGACTTTAGATATTAACAGTCATTTATAGGGTGGTTGGTGTGTGGGTGTCATTACAGTGCTTGGACTGTAAATATCAACAGTCATTCATGGGGTGGTGAGTGTGTCTGTGTCATTACTGTTCTTGGACTGTAAATTTCAACCATCATTTATTGGGTGGTTGGTGTGTGGGTGTCATTACAGTGCTTGGACTGTAGATATTAACAGTCATCCATTCTGTAGTGGGTGTCATTAAAGTGCTTGGACTGTAAATATCAACAGTCTTTCATGGCGTGGTAGGTGTGTGTGTTTTATTACAGTGCTTGGACTGTAAATATCAACCGTCATTGATTCATTGTGGTGGGTGTGTGAGTGTCATTACAGAGCTTGGACTGTAAATATCAACAGATATTTATGGGGTGGTGTGTGTGTGGGTATCATTACAGTGCTTGGAATGTAAATATCAACAGTCATTAATAGGGTGGTGAGTGTGTGGGTGTCATTGCAGTTCTTGGACTGTAGATATCAACCATCATTCATTAGGTGGTGGATGTGTGGGTGTCATTACAGTGCTTAGACTGTGAATATCAACAGTCATTTATGGTTTGGTGAGTGTGTGAGTTTTATTACAGTGCTTTGACTGTAAATATCAACAGTCATTCAGAGGGTGGTGGGTGTCATTACAGTGCTTGGACTGTAAATATCAACAGTCATTCATGGGGTGGTGGTTGTGTGGGTGTCATTTCAGTGCTTGGACTGTAAATATCACCCATAATTCATGGGGTGGTGGGTGTTGGGGTGTCATTACAGTGTTTGGACTGTAAATATCAACAGTCAATCATGGGGTAGTGGGTGTGTGGGTGTCATTACAGTGCTTGGACTGTAAATATCAACAGTCATTCATTGGGTGGTGGGTGTATGGGTGTCGTTACAGTGATTTGATTGTAAATATCAACAGTCATTCATAGGGTGGTGGGTATCATTAGAATGCTTGGACTGTAAATATCAACAGTCATTCATGGGGTTGTGGGTGTGTGGGTGTCATTACAATGTTTGGACTGTAAATATCAACTATAAATAATGGGGTCATGGGTGTTTAGGTGTCATTACATTGATTGACTGTAAATATCAACAGTCATTTATTGTGTGGTGGCTGGCATTACAGTGCTTGGACTGTAAATATCAACAGTAATTTATATGGTGATGGGTGTGTGGGTGTCATTACAGTGCTTGGACTGTAAATATCAACAGTGATTTATAGGGTAGTGGGTGTGTGAGTGTTATTACAGAGCTTGGACTGTAAATATCAACAGTAATTAATCGAGTGGTGGGTGTGTGAGTGTCATTACAGTGCTTGGACTGTAAATATCAACAGTCATTCTTGGGGTGGTGGTTGTGTGGGTGTCATTACAGTGCTTAGACTGTAAATATCAACAGTCATTTATGGGGTGGTGGGTGTGAGTGTGTCATTACAGTGCTTGGACTATAAATATCAACCATCATTTATGGGGTGGTGGGTGTGTGGGTGTCATTACAGTGCTTGGACTGTAAATATCAACAGTCAATCATAGGGTGGTGGGTGTGTGAATGTCATTACAGAGCTTGGACTGTAAATATCAACAGTCATTCATGGATTGGTGGGTGTTTGGATGTCATTACAGTGCTTGGACTGTAAATATCAACAGTCATTCTTGGGGTGATATGTGTGTGGGTGTCATTACATTGCTTGGACTGTAAATATCAACAGTTATTTATGGGGTGGTGGGTGTGTGGGTGTCATTACAGTGTTTTGATTGTAATTATCAAGAGTCTTTCATAGGGTGGTGTGTGTCATTACAGTACTTGGACTGTAAATATCAACAGTCATTAATGAGGTGGTGGTTATGTGGGTGTCATTACAGTGCTTGGTCTGTAAATATCAACCATAATTTATGGTGTGATTGGTGTGTGGGTGTCATTACAGTGCTTGGACTGTAAATATCAACAGTCATTCATATTGTCGTGGGTGTGTGAGTGTTATTACAGAGCTTGGACTGTAAATATCAACAGTCATTCATGGAGTGGTGGGTGTGTGGGTGTCATTACAGTGCTTGGACTGTAAATAGCAACAGTCATTTATGGGTTGATGGGTGTGTGGGTGTCATTACAGTGCTTGGATTGTAAATATCAACAGTCATTCATGGGGTGCTGGGTGTTTGGGTGTCATTACAGTGCTTGGACTATAAATATCAACCGTCAATCATGGGATGGTGAGTCTCGGGATTTTATTACAGTGCTTGGACTGTAAATATCGACAGTCATTCATGGGGTGGTGAGTGTGTGGGTATCATTACAGTGCTTGGACTGTAATTATCAACAATCATTCATGGGGTGGTGAGTGTGTGGGTATCATTACAGTTCTTTGACTATAAATATTAACAGTCATTTATTGGGGGGTGGATGTGTGGATGATATTACAGTGCTTGGACTGATAATATTAACAGTCATTCATTGGGTGGTGGGTGTGTGGGTGTCATTACACTCCTTGGACTTTAAATATTAACAGTCATTTACGGGGTGGTTGGTGTGTGGGTGTCATTACAGTTCTTGGACTGTAAATATCGACAGTCATTCATGGGGTGGTGAGTGTGTCTGTGGCATTACCGTTCTTGGACTGTAAATTTCAACCATCATTTATTGGGTGGTTGGTGTGTGGGTGACATTACAGTGCTTGGACTGTAAATATTAACAGTCATCCATTCTGTTATGGGTGTCATTAGAGTGCTTGGACTGTAAATATCAACAGTCTTTCATGACGTGGTGGGTGTGTGGGTGTTATTACAGTGCTTGGACTGTAAATATCAACCGTCATTGATTCATTGTGGTGGGTGTGTGAGTGTCATTACAGAGCTTGGACTGTAAATATCAACAGATATTTATGGGGTGGTGGGTGTGTGGGTATCATTACAGTGCTTGGAATGTAAATATCAACAGTCATTCATGGGGTGGTGAGTGTGTCTGTGTCATTACAGTGCTTGGACTGTAAATATCAAGTCATTGAATGGGTGGTGTGTGTGTGTGTTATTAGTGCATGGACTATAAATATCAACAGTCATTCATGGGGTGGTGAGTTGCATTACAGTGCTTGGACTGTAAATATCAACAGTCATTTATGGGTTGATAGGTGTGTGGGTGTCATTACAGTGCTTGGACTGTAAATATCAACCATAATTCATGGGGTGGTGGGTGTGGGGGTGTCATTACAGAGCTTGGACTGTAAATATCAACAGTCAATCATGGGGTGGTTGGTGTGTGGGTGTCATTACAGTGCTTGGACTGTAAATATCAACAGTCATTCATAGGGTCGTGGATGTGTGAGTGTTATTACAGAGCTTGGACTGTAAATATCAACATTCATTCATGGAGTGGTGGGTTTGTGGGTGTCATTACAGTGCTTGGACTGTAAATATCAACAGTCATTTTTGGGGTGGTGGTTGTGTGGGTGTCATTACAGTGCTTAGAATGTAAATATTAACAGTCATTTATGGGGTGGTGGGTGTGAGTGTGTCATTACAGTGCTTGGACTGTAAATATCAACAGTCATTCATTGGGTGGTGGGTGTGTGGGTGTCATTACAGTGCTCAGACTGTAAATGTTAACAGTCATTCATGGGGTGGTAGATGTGTGGATGTCATTACAGTGCTTAGACTGAAAATATTAACAGTCATTTATGGGATGGTGGGTGTGTGGGTATAACAGTGTTTTGATTGTAATTATCAACAGTCATTCATAGGGTGGTGTGTGTCGTTACAGAGCTTGGACTGTAAATATCAACAGTCATTAATGGGGTGGTGGTTATGTGGGTGTCATTACAGTGCTTGGACTGTAAATATCAACCATATTTCATGGGGTGGTGGGTGTGGGTGTGTCATTACAGTGCTTGGACTGTAAATATCAACAGTTAATCATGGGGTGGTTGGTGTGTGGGTGTCATTACAGTGCTTGGACTGTAAATATCAACAGTCATTCATAGGGTCGTGGATGTGTGAGTGTTATTACAGAGCTTGGACTGTAAGTATCAACAGTCATTCATGGAGTGGTGGGTTTGTAGGTGTCATTACAGTGCTTGGACTGTAAATATCAACAGTCATTTTTGGTGTGGTGGTTGTGTGTATGTCATTACAGTGCTTAGACTGTAAATATCAACAGTCATTTATGGGGTGGTGGGTGTGAGTGTGTCATTACAGTGCTTGGACTGTAAATATCAACAGTCATTCATTGGGTGGTGGGTGTGTGGGTGTCATTACAGTGCTCAGACTGTAAATGTTAACAGTCCTTTATGGGGTGGTAGGTGTGTGGATGTCATTACAGTGCTTGGACTGAAAATATTAACAGTCATTTATGGGGTGGTGGGTGTGTGGGTGTCATTACAGTACTTGGACTTTAAATATCAACCGTCATTTATGGGGTGGAGGGTGTGTGGGTGTCATTACAGTGCTTTGACTGTAAATTTCAACAGTTATTCATAGGGTGGTGGGTGTATGAGTGTCATTACAGAGTTTGGACTGTATATATCTACAGTCATTCATAGGGTGGTGGGTGTCATTAGAGTGCATGGACAGTAAATATCAACAGTTATTCATGGGGTGGTGGGTGTGTGTGTGTCATTACAGTGCTTGGACTGTAAATATCAACCATAATTCATGGAGTGGGTGGTGTGAGGGTGTCATTACAGTGCTTTGAATGTAAATATCAACAGTCATTCATGGGGTTGTGGGTGTGTGGGTGTCATTATGGTGCTTGAACTGTAAATATCCACAGTCAATCATGGGGTGGTGGGTGTGTGGGTGTCTTTACAGAGCTTGGACTGTAAATATCAAGTCATTCAATGGGTCGTGTGTGTGTGTGTTATTAGTGCATGGACTATAAATATCAACAGTCATTCATGGGGTGGTGAGTGGCATTACAGTGCTTGGACTGTAAATATCAACAGTCATTTATGGGTTGATTTGTGTGTGGGTGTCATTACAGTGCTTGGACTGTAAATTTCAACAGTCATTCATAGGGTAGTGGATGTGTGAGTGTCATTACAGTGCTTGGACTGTAAATATCAACAGTTATTCATGGGGTGGTGGGTGTGTGGGTGTCA
Organism: Petrolisthes cinctipes; assembly: GCA_033782935.1. Lineage (NCBI taxonomy): Eukaryota > Metazoa > Arthropoda > Malacostraca > Decapoda > Porcellanidae > Petrolisthes > Petrolisthes cinctipes. Next base: position 1,529,958 of record JAWQEG010000068.1, read on the forward strand.
TTACAGTGTTTTGATTGTATTTATCAACAGTCATTCATAGGGTGGTGTGTGTCATTACAGTGCTTAGACTGTAAATATCAACAGTCATTTATGGGGTGGTGGGTGTGAGTGTGTCATTACAGTGCTTGGACTGTAAATATCAACAGTCATTCATTGGGTGGTGGGTGTGTGGGTGTCATTACATTGCTCAGACTGCAAATGTTAACAGTCATTCATGGGGTGGTAAGTGTGTGGATGTCATTACAGTGCTTGGACTGAAAATATTAACAGTCATTTATGGGGTGGTTGGTGTGTGGGTGTCATTACATTACTTGGACTATAAATATCAACCGTCATTTATGGGGTGGAGGGTGTGTGGGTGTCATTACAGTGCTTGGACTGTAAATCTCAACAGTTATTTATAGGGTGGTGGGTGTGTGAGTGTCATTACAGAGCTTGGACTGTAAATATCTACAGTCATTCATATGGTGGTGGGTGTCATTAGAGTGCTTGGACAGTAAATATCAACAGTAATTCATGGGGTGGTGGGTGTGTGTGTGTCATTACAGTGCTTGGACTGTAAATATCAACCATAATTCATGGAGTGGGTGGTGTGAGGGTGTCATTACAGTACTTTGAATGTAAATATCAACAGTCATTCATGGGGTTGTGGGTGTGTGGGTGTCATTATGGTGCTTGAACTGTAAATATCAACAGTCATTCATGGGGTGATGGGTGTGTGGGTGTCATTACAGTGCTTGGACTGTAAATATCAACCGTTATTCATGGGGTGGTGGGTGTGTGTGAGTCATTACAGTATTTTTATTGTAATTATCAACAGTCATTCATAGGGTGGTGTGTGTCATTACAGTGCTTGAACTGTAAATATCAACAGTCATTAATGGGGTGGTGGTTATGTGGGTGTCATTACAGTGCTTGGACTGTAAATATCAACTATAATTCATGGGGTGGTGGGTGTGGGGGTGTCATTACAGTGCTTGGACTGTAAATATCAACAGTCAATCATGGGGTGGTTGGTGTGTGGGTGTCATTACACTCCTTGGACTTTAAATATTAACAGTTATTTATGGGGTGGTTAGTGTGTGGGTGTCATTACAGTGCTTGGACTGTAAATATCAACAGTCATTCATGGGGTGGTGAGTGTGTCTGTGTCATTACCTTTCTTGGACTGTAAATTTCAACCATCATTCATTGGGTGGTGGGTGTGTGGGTGTCATTACAGTGCTTGGACTGTAAAAATCAATTATAATTCATGGAGTGGGTGGTGTGAGGGTGTCATTACAGTGCTTTGAATGTAAATATCAACAGTCATTCATGGGGTTGTGGGTGTGTGGGTGTCATTATGGTGCTTGAACTGTAAATATCCACTGTCAATCATGGGGTGGTGGGTGTGTGGGTGTCATTACAGTGCTTGGACTGTAAATATCAAGTCATTCAATGGGTGGTGTGTGTGTGTGTTATTAGTGCATGGACTATAAATATCAACAGTCATTCATGGGGTGGTGAGTGTGTGGGTATCATTACAGTTCTTGTACTATAAATATTAACAGTCATTCATTGAGGGGTGGATGTGTGGATGTTATTACAGTGCTTGTACTGATAATATCAACAGTCATTCATTGGGTGGTGGGTGTGTGGTTGTCATTACACTCCTTGGCCTTTAAATATTAACAGTCATTTATGGGGTGGTTAGTGTGTGGGTGTCATTACAGTGCTTGGACTGTAAATATCAACAGTCATTCATGGGGTGTTGAGTGTGTCTTTTTCATTACCGTTCTTGGACTGTAAATTTCAACCATTATTCATTGGGTGGTGGGTGTGTGGGTGTCATTACAGTGCTTGGACTGTAAATATTAACAGTCATCCATTCTGTGGTGGGTGTCATTAGAGGGCTTGGACTGTAAATATCAACAGTCTTTCATGGCGTGGTGGGTGTGTGGGTGTTATTACAGTGCTTGGACAGTAAATATCAACCATCATTGATTCAATGTTGTGGGTGTGTGAGTGTCATTACAGAGCTTGGACTGTAAATATCAACAGTCATTTTTAGTTTGGTGAGTGTGTGAGTTTTATTACAGTGCTTTGACTGTAAATATCAACAGTCATTCAGAGGGTGGTGGGTGTCATTAGAGTGCTTGGACTGTAAATATTAACAGTCATTCATGGGTTGGTGGGTGTGTGGATGTCATTACAGTGCTTGGATTGAAAATATCAACAGTCATTTATATGGTGGTGGGTGTGTCAGTGTCATTACATTGCTTGGACTATAAATATAAACCGTCATTTATAGGGTGGTGGGTTTTTGGGTGTCATTACAGTGCTTGGACTGTAAATATCAACAGTCAATCATGGGGTGGTGGGTGTGTGGGTGTCATTACAGTGCTTGGACTGTAAATATCAACAGTCATTCATGGGGTGGTGGGCGTGTGGGTGTCATTACAGTATTTTTATTGTAATTATCAACAGTCATTCATAGGGTGGTGGGTGTCATTAGAGTTCTTGGACTGTAAATATCAACAGTCATTAATGGGGTGGTGGTTGTGTGGGTGTCATTTCAGTGCTTGGACTGTAAATATCAACCATAATTTATGGGGTGATGGGTGTTGGGGTGTCATTACAGTGCTTGGACTATAAATATCATCAGTCAATTATGGGGTAGTGGGTGTGTGGGTGTAATTACAGTGCTTGGACTGTAAATATCAACAGTCATTCATTGGATGGTAGGTGTATGGGTGTCGTTACAGTGATTTTATTTTAAATATCAACAGTCATTCATAGGGTGGTGGGTATCATTAGAGTGCTTGGACTGTAAATATCAACAGTCATTCATGGGGTTGTGGGTGTGGGTGTCATTACAGTGCTTGGACTGTAAATATCAACTATAATTCATGGGGTCATGGGTGTTTAGGGGTCATTACATTGCTTTGACTGTAAATATCAACAGTCATTTATTGGGTGGTGGGTGGCATTACAGTGCTTGGACTGTAAATATCAACAGTAATTCATAGGGTGATGGGTGTGTGCGTGTCATTACAGTGCTTGGAATGTAAATATCAATAGTCATTTATAGGGTAGTGGGTGTTTGAGTGTTATTACAGAGCTTGGACTGTAAATATCAACAGTCATTAATCGAGTGGTGGGTGTGTGGGTGTCATTACAGTGCTTGGACTGTAAATATCAACAGTCATTCTTGGGGTGGTGGTTGTGTGGGTGTCATTACAGTGCTTAGACTGTAAATATCAAAAGTCAATCATGGGGTGGTTGGTGTGTGGGTGTCATTACACTGCTTGGACTGTAAATATCAACAGTCATTCATTGGGTGGTGTGTGTGTGAGTGTTATTACAGAGCTTGGACTGTAAATATCAATAGTCATTTTTGGGGTGGTAGTTGTGTGGGTGTCATTACAGTGCTTAGACTGTAAATATCAACACTCACTTATGGGGTGGTAGGTGGGAGTGTGTCATTACACTGCTTGGATTGTAAATATCAACAGTCATTCATTGGGTGGTGGGTGTGTGGGTGTCATTACAGTGCTCAGACCACAAATGTTAACAGTCATTCATGGGGTGGTAGGTGTGTGGATGTCATTATAGTGCTTGGACTGAAAATATTAACATTCATTTATGGGGTGGCAGGTGTGTGGGTGTCATTACTGTTCTTGGACTGTAAATTTCAGCCATCATTCATTAGGTGGTGGGTGTGTGGGTGTCATTACAGTGCTTGGACTGTAAATATTAACAGTCATCCATTCTGTGGTGGGTGTCATTAGAATGCTTGGACTGTAAATATCAACAGTCTTTCATGGGGTAGTGAGTTTGTGGGTGTCATTGCAGTTCTTGGACTGTAGATATCAATCATCATTCATTAGGTTGTGGGTGTGTGGGTGTTATTACAGTGCTTGGACTGTAAATATCAACCGTCATTGATTCATTGTTGTGGGTGTGTGAGTGTCATTACAGAGCTTGGACTGTAAATATCAACAGATATTTATGGGGTGGTGGGTGTGTGGGTATCATGAAAGTGCTTGGAATGTAAATATCAACAGTACTTCATGGGGTGGTGAGTTTGTGGGTGTCATTGCAGTTCTTGGACTGTAGATATCAATCATCATTCATTAGGTTGTGGGTGTGTGGGTGTCAATACAGTGCTTGTACTGTAAATATCAACAGTCATTTATGGTTTGGTGAGTGTGTGAGTGTTATTACAGTGCTTTGACTGTAAATATCAACAGTCATTCAGAGGGTGGTGGGTGTCATTAGAGTGCTTGGACTGTAAATATTAACAGTCATTCATGGGGTGGTGGGTTGTATGGATGTCATTACAGTGCTTGGACTGAAAATATCAACAGTCATTTATATGGTGGTGGGTGTGTCGGTGTCATTACAGTGCTTGGACTATAAATATCAACCGTCATTTATAGGGTGGTGGGTGTTTGGGTGTCATTACAGTGCTTGGAGTGTAGATATCAACAGTCATTCATAAGGTGGTGGGTGTGTGAGTGTCATTACAGTGCTTGGACTATAAATATCATCAGTCAATTATGGGGTAGTGGGTGTGTGGGTGTAATTACAGTGCTTGGACTGTAAATATCAACAGTCATTCATTGGATGGTGGGTGTATGGGTGTCGTTACAGTGATTTGATTGTAAATATCAACAGTCATTCATAGGGTGGTGGGTATCATTAGAGTGCTTGGACTGTAAATATCAACAGTCATTCATGGGGTTGTGGGTGTGTGGGTGTCATTACAGTGCTTGGACTGTAAATATCAAATATAATTCATGGGGTCATGGGTGTTTAGGTGTCATTACATTGCTTTGACTGTAAATATCAACAGTCATTTATTGGGTGGTGGGTGGCATTACAGTGCTTGGACTGTAAATATCAACAGTAATTCATAGGGTGATGGGTGTGTGGGTGTCATTACAGTGCTTGGAATGTAAATATCTACAGTCAATCATGGGGTGGTTGGTGTGTGGGTGTCATTACAGTGCTTTGACTGTAAATATCAACAGTCATTCATTGGGTGGTGGGTGTGTGAGTGTTATTACAGCGCTTGGACTGTAAATATCAATAGTCATTTTTGGGGTGGTGGTTGTGTGGGTGTCATTACAGTGCTTAGACTGTAAATATCAACAGTCACTTATGGGGTGGTAGGTGTGAGTGTGTCATTACAGTGCTTGGACTGTAAATATCAACAGTCATTCATTGGGTGGTGGGTGTGTGGGTGTCATTACAGTGCTTGGACTGAAAATATTAACAGTCATTTATGGGGTGGCAGGTGTGTGGGTGTCATTACTGTTCTTGGACTGTAAATTTCAACCATCATTCATTAGGTGGTGGGTGTGTGGGTGTCATTACAGTGCTTGGACTGTAAATATTACCAGTCATCCATTCTGTGGTGGGTGTCATTAGAGTGCTTGGACTGTAAATATCAACAGTCTTTCATGGGGTGGTGAGTTTGTGGGTGTCATTGCAGTTCTTGGACTGTAGATATCAATCATCATTCATTAGGTTGTGGGTGTGTCGGTGTTATTACAGTGCTTGGACTGTTAATATCAACCGTCATTGATTCATTGTTGTGGGTGTGTGAGTGTCATTACAGAGCTTGGACTGTAAATATCAACAGATATTTATGGGGTGGTGGGTGTGTGGGTATCATGAAAGTGCTTGGAATGTAAATATCAACAGTACTTCATGGGGTGGTGAGTTTGTGGGTGTCATTGCAGTTCTTGGACTGTAGATATCCATTATCATTCATTAGGTTGTGGGTGTGTGGGTGTCATTACAGTGCTTGTACTGTAAATATCAACAGTCATTTATGGTTTGGTGAGTGTGTGAGTGTTATTACAGTGCTTTGACTGTAAATATCAACAGTCATTTAGAGGGTGGTGGGTGTCATTAGAGTGCTTGGACTGTAAATATTAACAGTCATTCATGGGGTGGTGGGTGTGTGGATGTCATTACAGTGCTTGGACTGAAAATATCAACAGTCATTTATATGGTGAGGGGTTTGTCGGTGTCATTACAGTGCTTGGACTATAAATATCAACCGTTATTTATGGGGTGGTGGGTGTGTGGGTTTCATTACACTCCTTTGACTTGAAATATTAACAGTCATTTATGGGGTGGTGGGTGTGTGGGTATCATGAAAGTGCTTGGACTGTAAATATCAACAGTCATTCATTGGGTGGTGAGTGTGTGGGTGTCATTGCATTTCTTGGACTGTAGATATCAACCATCATTCATTAGGTGGTGGGTGTGTGGGTGTCATTACAGTGCTTGGACTGTGAATATCAACAGTCATTTATGGTTTGGTGAGTGTGTGAGTTTTATTACAGTGCTTAGACTGTAAATATCAACAGTCATTCAGAGGGTGGTGGGTGTCATTAGAGTGCTTGGACTGTAAATATTAACAGTCATTCATGGGGATGTTGGTTTGTGGATGTCATTACAGTGCTTGGACTAAAAAAATATCAACAGTCATTTATATTGTGGTGGGTGTGTCGGTGTCATTACAGTGCTTGGACTATAAATATCAACCGTCATTTATGGGGTGGTGGGTGTTTGGATGTCATTACAGTGCTTGGACTGTAAATATCAACAGTCAATCATGGGGTGGTGGGTGTGTGGGTGTCATTACAGTGCTTGGACTTTAAATATCAACAGTCATTCAAGGGGTGGTGGGCTTGTGGGTGTCATTACAGTATTTTAATTGTAATTATCAACAGTCATTCATTGGGTGTTGGGTGTCATTAGAGTGCTTGGACTGTAAATATCAACAGTCATTCATGGGGTGGTGGGTGTATGGGTGTCGTTACAGTGATTTGATTGTAAATATCAACAGTCATTCATAGAGTGGTGGGTATCATTAGAGTTCTTGGACTGTAAATATCAACAGTCATTTATGGGGTTGTGGGTGTGTGGGTGTCATTACAGTGCTTGGACTGTAAATATCAACTATAATTCATGGGGTCATGGGTGTTTAGGTGTCATTACATTGCATTGACAGTAAATATCAACAGTCATTTATTGAGTGGTGGATGGCATTACTGTGCTTGGACTGTAAATATCAACAGTAATTCATAGGGTGATGGGTGTGTGGGTGTCATTACAGTGCTTGGAATGTAAATATCAACAGTCATTTATAGGGTAGTGGGTGTGTGAGTGTTATTACAGAGCTTGGACTGTAAATATCAACAGTCATTAATCGAGTGGTGGGTGTGTGGGTGTCATTACAGTGCTTGGACTGTAAATATTAACAGTCATTCTTGGGGTGGATGTTGTGTGGGTGTCATTACAGTGCTTAGACTGTAAATATTAACAGTCATTTATGGGGTGGTGGGTGTGAGTGTGTCATTACAGTGCTTGGACTATAAATATCAACCATCATTTATGGGGTTGTGGGTGTGTGGGTGTCATTACAGTGCTTGGACTGTAAATATCAACAGTCATTCATAGGGTGGTGGGTGTGTGAGTGTCATTACAGAGCTTGGACTGTAAATATCAACAGTCATTCATGGGTTGGTGGGTGTTTGGATGTCATTACAGTGCTTGGACTGTAAATATCAACAGTCATTCTTTGGCGGTGGGTGTGTAGGTGTCATTACAGTGCTTTGACTCTAAATATCAACAGTTATTCATGGGGTGGTGGGTGTGTGAGTGTCATTACAGTGTTTTGATTGTAATTATCAACAGTCATTCATAGGGTGGTCTGTGTCATTACAGTGCTTGGACTGTAAATATCAACCATAATTCATGGGGTGGTGGGTGTGGGGGTGTCATTACTGTGCTTGGACTGTAAATATCAACAGTCAATTATGGGGTGGTTGGTGTGTGGGTGTCATTACAGTGCTTGGACTGTAAATATCAACAGTCATTCATAGGGTGGTGGGTGTGTGAGTGTTATTACAGAGCTTGGACTGATAATTTAAACAGTAATTCATGGAGTGGTGGGTGTGTGGGTGTCATTACAGTGCTTGGACTGTAAATATCAACAGTCATTTTTGGGGTGGTGGTTGTGTGGGTGTCATTACAGTGCTTAGACTGTAAATATCAACAGTCACTTATGGGGTGGTAGGTGTGAGTGTGTCATTACAGTGCTTGGACTGTAAATATCAACAGTCATTCATTGGGTGGTGGGTGTGTGGGTGTCATTACAGTGCTTGGACTGTAAATGTTAACAGTCATTCATGGGGTGGTAGGTGTGTGGATGTCATTACAGTGCTTCTACTAAAAATATTAACAGTCATTTAGGGGGTGGCTGGTGTGTGGGTGTCATTACAGTACTTGGACTATAAATATCAACCGTAATTTTTAGGGTGGTGGGTGTTTGGTTGTCATTACAGTGCTTAGACTTTAAATCTCAACAGTCATTCATAGGGTGGTGGGTGTGTGAGTGTCATTACAGTGCTTGGACTGTAAATATCTAAAGTCATTCATAGGGTGGGGGGTGTCATTAGATTGCTTGGACAGTAAATATCAACAGTTATTCATGGGGTATGGGGTGTGTGGGTGTCTTTACAGTTCTTGGAATGTAAATATCAACCATAATTCATGGAGTGGTGGGTGTGAGGGTGTCATTACAGTGCTTTGAATGTAAATATCAACAGTCATTCATGGGGTGGTATGTGTGTGGGTGTCAATATGGTGCTTGAACTGTAAATATCCACAGTCATTCATGGAGTGGTGGGTGTGTGGGTGTCATAACAGTGCTTGGACTGTAAATATCAACAGTCATTTATGGAATGCTGGGTGTGTTGGTGTAATTACAGTGCTTGGAATTTAAATATCAACAGTCATTCATTGGATAGTCGGTGTTATTACAGTGCTTGGACTGTAAATATCAACAGTCATTTAAAGGATGGTAAGTGTGTGTGTGTCATTACAGTGCTTGTACTGTAAATATCAACAGACATGCATTAGGTGGTGGGTGTGTGGGTGTCATTACAATGCTTGGACTGTAAATATCAAGTCATTCATGGGGTGGTGTGTGTGTGTTATTAGTGCATTGACTATGAATATCAACAGCTATTCATGGAGTGGTGGGTGGCATTACAGTGCTTGGACTGTAAATATCAACAGTCATTCATTGGTTGATGGGTTTTCTGGTGTCATTACAGACCTTGGACTGTAAATATAAACAATCATTCATGGGGTGGTGGGTGTTTGGGTGTCATTACAGTGCTTGGTCTATGAATATCAACAGTCAATCATGGGATGGTAGTTGTCGGGGTGTCATTATAGTGCTTGGACTGTAAATATCAATAGTCATTCATGGGGTGGTGGGTGTGTGGGTATCATTACAGTGCTTGGACTGTAAATATCAACAGTCATTCATGGGGTGGTGAGTGTGTGGGTATCATTACAGTTCTTGGACTATAAATAATAACAGTCATTCATGGGGTGGTGGGTGTGTGTTTGTCATTACACTCCTTGTACTGTAAATATTAACAGTCATTCATGGGGTGGTGGGTGCGTGGGTGTCATTAAAGTGCTTGGACTGTAAATATCAACAGTCATTCATGGGGTGGTGAGTGTGTCTGTGTCATTACCGTTCATGGACTGTAAATTTCAATTATCATTCATTGGGTGGTGGGTGTGTGGGTGTCATTACAGTGCTTGGACTGTAAATATTACCAGTCATCCATTCTGTGGTGGGTGTCATTAGAGTGCTTGGACTGTAAATATTACCAGTTATTCATTGGTCGGTGAGTGTGTGGATGTCATTACAGTGCTTGGACTGAAAATATCAACAGTCTTTTATGGGGTGGTGGGTGTGTGGGTGTCATTACAGTGCTTGGACTTTAAATATCAACCAACATTAATGGGGTGGTAGGTGTGTGGGTGTCATTACAGTGCTTGAACTGTAAATATCAACAGTCATTCACTTATTGTGGTGGGTGTGTGAGTGTCATTACAGAGCTTGGACTGTTAATATCAACAGTTATTCATGGGGTGGTGGGTGTGTGGGTATCATGAAAGTGTTTGGACTGTAAATATCAACAGTCATTCATAGGGTGGTAAGTGTGTGAGTGCTATTGCAGTTCTTGGACTGTAAATATCAACCATCATTCATTGGGTGGTGGGGGTGTGGGTGTCATTACAGTGCTTGGACTGTGAATATCAATAGTTATTTATGGTTTGGTGAGTGTGTGGGTGTTATTACAGTGCTTTGACTGTAAATATCAACAGTCATTCAGAGGGTGGTGAGTGTGATTAGAATGCTTGGACTGTAAATATTAACAGTCATTCAAGGGGTGGTGGGTTTGTGGATGTCATTATAGTGACTGGACTGAAAATATCAACAGTCATTTATAGGGTGGTGGGTGTGTCAGTGTCATTACAGTGCTTGGACTATAAATATCAACCATCATTTATGTGGTGGTGGGTGTGTGAGTGTTATTATAGTGCTTGGACTGTAAATATCAACAGTCATTCATGGGGTGGTGGGTGTGTGAATGTCATTATAGTGCTTGGACTGTAAATATCAACAGTCAATCATGGGGTGGTGGGTGTGTGGGTGTCATTACAGTGCTTGGACTGTAAATATAAACAATCATTCATGGGGTGGTGGGTGTATGGGTGTCATTACAGTGATTAGATTGTAAATATCAACAGTCATTCATAGGGTGGTGGGTATCATTAGTGTGCTTGGACTGTAAATATCAACAGTCATTCATGGGGTTGTTGGTGTGTGGGTGTCATTACAGTGCTTGGACTGTAAATATCAACTGTCAATCATGGGGTGGTGGGTGTGTGGTTGTCATTACAGTTCTTTGACTGTAAATATCAACAGTCATTCATGGGGTGGTGGGTGTATGGGTGTCATTACAGTGTTTTGATTGAAAATATAAACAGTCATTCATAGGTGGTGGGTATCATTAAAGTGCTTGGACTGTAAATATCTACAGTCATTCATGGGGCTGTGGGTGTTTGGGTGTCATTACAGTGCTTGGACTGTAAATATCAACTATAATTCATGGGGTCGTGGGTGTTGGGGTGTCATTACAGTGCTTTGACTGTAAATATCAACAGTCATTTATAGGGTGGTGGGTGTAAGGGGGTCATTATAGGGCTTGGACTTAAAATATCAACTGTCATTCATGGGGTGGTAGGTGTGTGAGTGTCATTACAGTGTTTTGATTGTAATAATCAACAGTCATTCATAGGATGGTGGGTGTCATTACAGAGCTTGGACTGTATATATCAACAGTCATTTATTGGGTGGTGGTTGTGTTGGTGTCATTACAGTGCTTGGACTGTAAATATCAACCATAATTCTTGGGGTGGTGGGTGTTGGGGTGTCATTACAGTGCTTGGACTGTAAATATCAATAGTCAATCCTGGGGTGGTGGGAGTGTGGGTGTCATTACATTGCTTGGACTGTAAATATCAACTGTCATTCATGGGGTAGTGGGTGTATGGGTGTCATTAAAGTGGATTGATTGTAAATATTAACAGTCATTCATAGGGTAGTGGGTATCATTAGAATGCTTGGACTGTAAATATCAACAGTCATTCATGGGGTTGTGAGTGTGTGGGTGTCATTACAGTGCTTGGACTGTAAATATGAACTATAATTCATGGGGTCGTGGGTGTTGGGGTGTCATTACAGTTCTTTGAGTGTAAATATCAACAGTCATTTATTGGGTGGTTGGTAGCATTACAGTGCTTGGACTGTAAATATCAACAGTCAATCATAGGGTGATGGGTGTGATGGGTGTCATTACAGTGCTTGGACTGTAAATATCAACAGTCATTTATAGGGTGGTGGGTGTTTGGGTGTCATTACATTACTTGGACTGTAAATATCAACAGTCAATCATGGGGTGGTGGGTGTGTGGGTGTCATTACAGTGCTTGGACTGTAAATATCAACAGTCATTCATAGGGTGGTGGGTGTGTGAGTGTTATTACAGAGCTTGGACAGTAAATATCAACAGTCATTTATGTAGTGGTTGGTGTGTTGGTGTCATTATAGTGCTTGGACTGTAAAATATCAACAGTCATTTATAGGGTTGTGGTTGTGTGGGTGTCATTACAGTGCTTAGACTGTAAATATTAACAGTCATTTATAGGGTGGTGGGTGTGAGTGTGTCATTACAGTGCTTGGACTGTAAATTTAAACAGTCATTCATTGGGTGGTAGGTGTGTGGGTTTCATTACAGTGCTCAGACTGTAAATGTTAACAGTCATTCATGGGGTGGTAGGTGTTTGGATGTCATTACAGTGCTTGGACTGAAATTAATAACAGTCATTTATGGGGTGGTGGGTGTGAGGGTGTCATTACAGTACTTGGACTATAAATATCAACCGTCATTTATGGGGTGGTGGGTGTGTGGTTGTCATTACAGTGCTTGGACTGTTATCTCAACAGTCATTCATAGGGTGGTGGGTGTGTGAGAGTCATTACAGTGCTTGGACTGTAAATATCTACGGTCATTCATGGAGTGGTGGGTGTGGGTGTGATATTACAGTGCTTTGAATGTAAATATCAAGTCATTCATAGGGTGGTGTGTGTGTGTTATTAGTGCATGGACTATGTTTATCAACAGCTATTCCTGGGGTGGTGGGTGGCATTACAGTGCTTGGACTGTAAATATCAACAGTCATTAATGGGTTGATGGGTGTGTAAGTGTCATTACAGAGCTTGGACTGTAAATATCAACAGTCATTCATAGGGTGATGGATGTGTTGATGTCATTACAGTGCTTGGACTGATAATATCAACAGTCATTCATGGGGTGGTGGGTGTGTGGGTGTCATTAAAGTGCTTGGACTGTAAATATCAACAGTCATTCATTTGGATGTGAGTGTGTCTGTGTCATTACCGTTCGTGGACTGTAAATTTCAACCATCATTTATTGGGTGGTGGGTGTGTGGGTGTCATTACAGTACTTGGACTGTAAATATTACTAGTCATCCATTCTGTGGTGGGTAACATTAGAGTGCTTGGACTGTAAATATTAACAGTCATTCATAAGTCGGTGAGTGTGTGGATGTCATTACAGTGCTTGGACTGAAAATATCAACAGTCTTTCATGGGGTGGTGGGTATCATTAAAGTGCTTGCACTGTAAATATCAACAGTCAATCATGAGGTGGTGTGTGTGTGGGTGTCATTACCCTGCTTGGACTTTAAATATCAACAGTCTAACATGGGGTGGTGGTGTATGGGTGTCATTACAGTGATTTGATTTTAAATATCAACAGTCATTCATAGGGTGGTGGGTATCATTAAAGTGCTTGGACTGTAAATATCAACAGTCAATCATGGGGCTGTGGGTGTGTGGGTGTCATTACAGTGCTTGGACTGTAAATATTAACTATAATTCATGGGGTTGTGGGTGTTGGGGTGTCATTACTGTGCTTTGACTGTAAATATCAACAGTCATTTATAGGGTGGTGGGTGTCATGGTGTCATTACCGTGCTTGAACTGAAAATATCAACAGTCATTCATGGGGTGGTAGGTGTGTGAGTGTTTTGATTTTAATTATCAACAGTCATTAATGGGGTGGTGGGTGTCATTACAGTGCTTGGACTGTAAATATCAACAGTTATTCATGGGGTGGTGGTTGTGTGGGTGTCATTACAGTGCTTGGACTGTAAAGATCAACCATAATTCATAGGGTGGTGGGTGTGAGGGTGTCATTACAGTGCATGGACTGTAAATATCAACAGTCAATCATGGGGTTGTGGGTGTGTGGGTGTCATTACAGTGCTTGGACTGTAAATATCAACAGTCATTCATGGGTAGTGGGTGTATGGGTGTCATTACAGTAATTTGATTGTAAATATTAACAGTCATTCATAGGGTGGTATGTATTGTTAGAGTACTTGGACTGTAAATATCAACATTCATTCATGGGGTTGTGGGTGTGTGGGTGTCATTAAAGTGCTTGGACTGTAAATATCAACTATAATTCATGGGGTCGTGGGTGTTAGGGTGTCATTACAGTGCTTTGAGTGTAAATATCAAGTCATTTATTGGGTGGTGGGTAGCATTACAGTGCTTGGACTGTAAATATCAACAGTCATTCATAGGGTGATGGGTTTGTGGGTGTCATTACAGTGCTTGGACTGTAAATATCAACAGTCATTTATGGGTTGTGGGTGTGTGGGTGTCATTATGGTGCTTAAACTGTAAATATCCACAGTCAATCATGGGGTGGTGGGTGTTTGGGTGTCATTACAGTGCTTGGACTATAAATATCAACAGTCAATCATGGGATGGTGAGTGTCGGGGTGTTATTACAGTGCTTGGACTGTAAATATCGACAGTCATTCATGGGGTGGTGGGTGTGTGGGTGTCTTTACAGTGCTTGGACTGTAATTATCAACAATCATTCATGGGGTGGTGAGTGTGTTGGTATCATTACAGTTCTTGGACTATAAATATTAACAGTCATTTATTGGGGGGTGGATGTGTGGATGTTATTACAATGCTTGGACTGATAATATTAACAGTCATTCATTGGGTGGTAGGTGTGTGGGTGTCATTACACTCGTTGGATTTAAATATTAACAGTCATTTATGGGTGGTTGGTGTGTGGGTGTCATTACAGTGCTTGGACTGTAAATATCAACAGTCATTCATGGGGTGGTGAGTGTGTCTGTGTCATTACCGTTCTTGGACTGTAAATTTCAACCATCATTTATTGGGTGGTTGGTGTGTGGGTGTTATTACAGTGCTTGGAGTGTATATATTAATAGTCATCCATTCTGTGGTGGGTGTCATTAGAGTGCTTGGACTGTAAATATCAACAGTCTTTCATGTCGTGGTGGGTGTGTGGGTGTTATTACAGTGCTTGGACTGTAAATATCAACCATCATTGATTCATTGTGGTGGGTGTGTGAGTGTCATTACAGAGCTTGGACTGTAAATATCAACAGAAATTTATGGGGTGGTGGGTGAGTGGGTATCATTACAGTGCTTGGAATGAAAATATCAACAGTCATTCATGGGGTGGTGAGTGTGTGGGTGTCATTGCAGTTCTTGGACTGTAGATATCAATCATCATTCATTAGGTTGTGGGTGTGTGGGTGTCATTACAGTGCTTGGACTGTGAATATCAACAGTCATTTATGGTTTGGTGAGTGTGTGAGTGTTATTACAGTGCTCTGACTGTAAATATCAACAGTCATTCAGAGGGTGGTGGGTGTCATTAGAGTGCTTGGACTGTAAATATTAACAGTCATTCATGCGGTGGTGGGTGTGTGGATGTCATTACAGTGCTTGGACTGAAAATATCAACAGTCATTTATATGGTGGTGGGTGTGTCGGTGTCATTACAGTGCTTGGACTATAAATATCAACCGTTATTTATGGGGTGGTGGGTGTGTGGGTGTCATTACACACCTTGGAATTTAAATATTAACAGTCATTTATGGGGTGGTGGGTGTGTGGGTATCATGAAAGTGCTTGGACTGTAAATATCAACAGTCATTCATGGGGTGGTGAGTGTGTGGGTGTCATTGCAGTTCTTGGACTGTAGATATCTACCATCATTCATTAGGTGGTGGGTGTGTGGGTGTCATTACAGTGCTTGGACTGTGAATATCAACAGTCATTTATGGTTTGGTGAGTGTGTGAGTTTTATTACAGTGCTTTGACTGTAAATATCAACAGTCATTCAGAGGGTGGTGGGTGTCATTAGAGTGCTTGGACTGTAAATATTAACAGTCATTAATGGGGTGGTAGGTGTGTGGATGTCATTACAGTGCTTGGACTGAAAATATCAACAGTCATTTAAATGGTGGTGGGTGTGTCGGTGTCATTACAGTGCTTGGACTATAAATATCAACTGTCATTTATGGGGTGGTGGGTGTTTGGGTGTCATTACAGTGCTTGGAGTGTAGATATCAACAGTCATCCATAGGGTGGTGGGTGTGTGGGTGTCATTACACTGCTTGGACTGTAAATATCAAAAGTCATTCATGGGGTGGTGGGCGTGTGGGTATCATTACAGTATTTTTATTGTAATTATCAACAGTCATTTATAGGGTGGTGGGTGTCATTAGAGTGCTTGGACTGTAAATATCAAGTCATTCATGGGGTGGTGGTTGTGTGGGTGTCATTTCCGGTCTTGGACTGTAAATATCAACCATAATTTATGGGGTGGTGGGTGTTGGGGTGTCATTACAGTGCTTGGACTATAAATATCATCAGTCAATTACAGGGTAGTGGGTGTGTGGGTGTCATTACAGTGCTTGGACTGTAAATATCAACAGTCATTCATTGGATGGTGGGTGTATGGGTGTCGTTACAGTTATTTGATTGTAAATATCAACAGTCATTCATAGGGTGGTGGGTATCATTAGAGTGCTTGGACTGTAAATATCAACAGTCATTCATGGGGTTGTGGGTGTGTGGGTGTCATTACAGTGCTTGGAATGTAAATATCAACAGTCATTTATAGGGTAGTGGGTGTGTGAGTGTTATTACAGAGCTTGGACTGTAAATATCAACAGTCATTAATCGAGTGGTGGGTGTGTGGGTGTCATTACAGTGCTTGGACTGTAAATATCAACAGTCATTCTTGGGGTGGTGATTGTGTTGGTGTCATTACAGTGCTTAGACTGTAAATATCAACAGTCATTTATGGGGTGGTGGGTGTGAGTGTGTCATTACAGTGCTTGGACTATAAATATCAACCATCATTTATGGGGTGGTGGGTGTGTAGGGGTCATTACAGTGCTTGGACTGTAAATATCAACAGTCATTCATAGGGTGGTGGGTGTGTGAGTGTCATTACAGAGCTTGGACTGTAAATATCAACAGTTATTCATGAGTTGGTTGGTGTTTGGATGTCATTACAGTGCTTGGACTGTAAATATCAACAGTCATTCTTTAGTGGTGGGTGTGTGGGTGTCAATACAGTGCTTTGACTCTAAATATCAACAGTTATTCATGGGGTGGTGGGTGTGTGGGTGTCATTACAGTGTTTTGATTGTAATTATCAACAGTCATTCATAGGGTTGTGTGTGTCATTACAGTGCTTGGACTATAAATATCAACAGTCATTAATGGGGTGGTGGTTATGTGGGTGTCATTACAGTGCTTGGACTGTAAATATCAACCATAATTCATGGGGTGTCGGGAGTGGGGGTGTCATTACTGTGCTTGAACTGTAAATATCAACAGTCAATCATGGGGTGGTTGGTGTGTGGGTGTCATTACAGTGCTTGGACTGTAAATATCAACAGTCATTCATAGGGTCGTGGGTGTGTGAGTGTTATTACAGAGCTTGGACTGTAAATATCAATAGTCATTTTTGGGGTGGTGGTTGTGTGGGTGTCATTACACTGCTTAGACTGTAAATATCAACAGTCACTTATGGGGTGGTAGGTGTGAGTGTGTCATTACAGTGCTTGGACTGTAAATATCAACAGTCATTCATTGGGTGGTGGGTGTGTGGGTGTCATTACAGTGCTCAGACTGTAAATGTTAACAGTCATTCATGGGGTGGTAGGTGTGTGGATGTCATTACAGTGCTTGGACTGAAAATATTAACAGTCATTCTTTGGTGGTGGGTGTGTGGGTGTCATTACAGTGCTTTAACTCTAAATATCAACAGTTATTCATGGGGCGGTGGGTGTGTGGGTGTCATTGCAGTGTTTTGATTGCAATTATCAACAGTCATTCATAGGGAGGTGTGTGTCATTACAGTGCTTGGACTGTAAATATCAACCATAATTCATTAGGTGGTGGGTGTGGGGGTGTCATTACTGTGCTTGGACTGTAAATATCAACAGTCAATCATTGGGTGGTTGGTGTGTGGGTGTCATTACAGTGCTTGGACTGTAAATATCAACAGTCATTCATAGGGTCGTTGGTGTGTGAGTGTTATTACAGAGCTTGGACTGTAAATAGCAACAGTAATTCATGGAGTGGTGGGTGTGTGGGTGTCATTACAGTGCTTGGACTGTAAATATCAACAGTCATTTTTGGGGTGGTGGTTGTGTGGGTGTCATTACAGTGCTTAGACTGTAAATATCAACAGTCACTTATGGGGTCGTTGGTGTGTGAGTGTTATTACAGAGCTTGGACTGTAAATAGCAACAGTAATTCATGGAGTGGTGGGTGTGTGGGTGTCATTACAGTGCTTGGACTGTAAATATCAACAGTCATTTTTGGGGTGGTGGTTGTGTGAGTGTTATTACAGAGCTTGGACTGTAAATAGCAACAGTAATTCATGGAGTGGTGGGTGTGTGGGTGTCATTACAGTGCTTGGACTGTAAATATCAACAGTCATTTTTGGGGTGGTGGGTCTGTGGGTGTCATTACAGTGCTCAGACTGTAAATGTTAACAGTCATTCATGGGGTGGTAGGTGTGTGGATGTCATTACAGTGCTTGGACTGAAAATATTAACAGTCATTTATGGGGTGGTGGGTGTGTGGGTGTCATTACTGTACTTGGACTATAAATATCAACCGTCATTTATAGGGTGGTGGATGTGTGGTTGTCATTACAGTGCTTAGACTGTAAATCTCAACAGTCATTCATAGGGTGGTGGGTGTGTGAGTGTCATTACAGTGCTTGGACTGTAAATATCTAAAGTCATTCATAGGGTGGTGGGTGTCATTAGATTGCTTGGACAGTAAATATCAACAGTTATTCATGGGGTGGGGGGTGTGTGGGTGTCTTTACAGTTCTTGGACTGTAAATATCAACCATAATTCATGGAGTGGTGGGTGTGGGGGTGTCATTACAGTGCTTTAAATGTAAATATCAACAGTCATTCATCGGGTGGTATGTGTGTGGGTGTCAATATGGTGCTTGAACTGTAAATATCCACAGTTATTCATGGAGTGGTGGGTGTGTGGGTGTCATAACAGTGCTTGGACTGTAAATATCAACAGTCATTTAGAGGATGGTTGGTGTGTGGGTATCATTACAGTGCTTGGAATGTAAATATCAACAGTCATTCTTGGGATGGTAAGTGTGTGGGTGTCATTACAGTACTTGTACTGTAAATATCAATAGACATGCATGGGGTGGTGGGTGTGTGGGTGTCATTACAATGCTTGGACTGTAAATATCAAGTCATTCATGGGGTGGTGTGTGTGTGTTATTACTGCATGGACTATGAATATCAACAGCTATTCATGGGATGGTGGGTGGCATTACAGTGATTGGACTGTAAATATCAACAGTCATTCATTGGTTGATGAGTTTTCGGGTGTCATTACAGAGCTTGGACTGTAAATATAAACAATCATTCATGGGGTGGTGGGTGTTTGGGTGTCATTACAGTGCTTGGTCTATGAATATCAACAGTCAATCATGGGATTGTGGTTTTCGGGGTGTCATTATAGTGCTTGGACTGTAAATATCAATAGTCATTCATTGAGTGGTGGGTGTGTGGGTGTCATTACAGTGCTTGGACTGTAAATATCAACAGTCATTCATGGGGTGGTGAGTGTGTGGGTATCATTACAGTTCTTGGGCTATAAATATTAACAGTCATTCATGGGGTGGTTGATGTGTGGATGTCATTACAGTGCTTGGACAGATAATATCAACAGTCATTCATTGGGTGGTGGGTGTGTGTTTGTCATTACACTCCTTGGACTGTAAATATTAACAGTTATTCATGGGGTGGTGAGTGTGTGGGTATCATTACAGTTCTTGGACTATAAATATTAACAGTCATTCATGGGGTGGTGGATGTGTGGATGTCATTACAGTGCTTGGACTGATAATATCAACAGTCATTCATTGGGTGGTGGGTGTGTGTTTGTCATTACACTCCTTGGACTGTAAATATTAACAGTCATTCATGGGGTGGTGGGTGCGTGGGTGTCATTAAAGTGCTTGGACTGATAATATCAACAGTCATTCATGGGGTGGTGGGTGTGTGGGTGTCATTAAAGTGTTTGGACTTTAAATATCAACAGTCATTCATGTGGATGTGAGTGTGTCTGAGTCATTACCGTTCGTGGACTGTAAATTTCAACCATCATTTATTGGGTGGTGGGTGTGTGGGTGTCATTACAGTGCTTGGACTGTATATATTACTAGTCATCCATTCTGTGGTGGGTAACATTAGAGTGCTTGGACTGTAAATATTAACAGTCATTCATAGGTCGGTGAGTGTGTGGATGTCATTACAGTGCTTGGACTGAAAATATCAACAGTCTTTCATGGGGTGGTAGGTGTGTGGGTGTCATTACAGTGGTTGGACTATAAATATCAACCAACATTAATGGGGTGGTAGGTGTGTGGGTGTCATTACAGTGCTTGAACTGTAAATATCAACAGTCATTCATGCGGTGGTGGGTGTGTGGGTATCATGAAAGTGCTTGAACTGTAAATATCAACAGTCATTAATGGGGTGGTGAGTGTGTGGGTGTTATTGCAGTTCTTGGACTGTAAATATCAACCATCATTCATTGGGTGGTGCGTGTGTGGGTGTCATTACAGTGCTTGGACTGTAAATATCAACAGTTATTTATTGTTTGGTGAGTGTGTGGGTGTTATTACAGTGGTTTAACTGTAAATATCAACAGTTATTCAGAGGGTGGTGAGTGTCATTAGAATGCTTGGACTGTAAATATTAACAGTCATTCATGGGGTGGTGGGTGTGTGGATGTCATTACAGTGCTTGGACTGTAAATATCAACAGTCAATCATAGGGTGGTGGGTGTGTGGGTGTCATTACAGTGCTTGAACTGAAAATATCAAAAGTCATTTATGGGGTGGTGGGTGTGTCGGTGTCATTACAGTGCTTGGACTATAAATATCAACCATCATTTATGTGGTGGTGGGAGTGTGGGTGGCATTACATTGCTTGGACTGTAAATATCAACAGTCATTCATAGGGTGGTGGGTGTGTGAGTGTCATTACAGAGCTTGGACTGTAAATATCAACAGTCATTCATTGGGTGGAGGGTGTGTGGATATCATTACAGTGCTTGGACTGTAAATATCAACAGTCAATCATAGGGTGGTGGGTGTGTGGGTGTCATTACATTGCTTGGACTGTAAATATCAACAGTCATTCTTGGGCTGGTGGGTGTGTGGGTGTCATTACAGTGTTTTAATTGAAATTATAAACAGTCATTCATGGGGTGGTGGGTGTCATTACAGTGCTTGGACTGTAAATATCAACAGTAATTCATGGGGTGGTGGTTGTGTGGGTGTCATTACATTGCTTGGACTGTAAATATCAACCATAATTCATGGGGTGGTGAGTGTGGGGGTGTCATTACAGTGCTTGGACTGTAAATATCAACAGTCAATCATGGGGTGGTGGGTGTGTGGGTGTCATTACAGTGCTTAGACTGTAAATATCAACAGTCATTCATGGGGTAGTGGGTGTATGGGTGTCATTACAGTGATTTGATTGTAAATATTAACAGTCATTCATAGGGTGGTATGTATCGTTAGAGTGCTTGGACTGTAAATATCAACAGTCATTCATGGGGTTGTGGGTGTGTGGGTGTCATTACTGTGCTTGGACTGTAAATATCAACTATAATTCATGGGGTCGTAGGTGTTGGGGTGTCATTACAGTGCTTTGAGTGTAAATATCAAGTCATTTATTGGGTGGTGGGTAGCATTACAGTGCTTGGACTGTAAATATCAACAATCATTCATAGGGTGATGGGTGTGTGGGTGTCATTACAGTGCTTGGACTGTAAATATCAACAGTCATTTATAGGGTGGTGGGTGTTTGGGTGTCATTACATTGCTTGGACTGTAAATATCAACAGTCAATCATGGGGTGGTGGGTGTGTGGGTGTCATTACAGTGCTTGGACTGTAAATATCAACAGTCATTTATAGGGCAGTGGGTGTGTGACTGTTATTACAGAGCTTGGACTGTAAATATCAAGTCATTCATGGGTTGGTGTGTGTGTGTTATTAGTGCATGGTCTATGTTTATTAACAGCTATTCATGGGGTGGTGGGTGGCATTACAGTGCTTGGACTGTAAATATCAACAGTCATTAATGGGTTAATGGGTGTGTGGGTGTCATTACATTGCTTGGACTATGAATATCAACAGTCAATCATGGGATAGTGGTTGTCGGGGTGTCATTACAGTGCTTGGACTGTAAATATCAACAGTCATTCATGGGGTGGTGGGTGTGTGGGTGTCATTACAGTGCTTGGACTGTAAATATCAACAGTCATTCATGGAGTGGTGAGTGTGTGGGTATCATTACAGTTCTTGGACTATAAATATTAACAGTCATTCATGGGGTGATGGATGTGTTGATGTCATTACAGTGCTTGGACTGATAATATCAACAGTCATTCATGGGGTGGTGGGTGTGTGGGTGTCATTAAAGTGCTTGAACTTTAAATATCAACAGTCATTCATGTGGATGTGAGTGTGTCTGTGTCATTACCGTTTGTGGACTGTAAATTTCAACCATCATTTATTGGGTGGTGGGTGTGTGGGTGTCATTACAGTGCTTGGACTGTAAATATTACTAGTCATCCATTCTGTGGTGGGTAACATTAGAGTGCTTGAACTGTAAATATTAACAGTCATTCATAGGTCGGTGAGTGTGTGGATGTCATTACAGTGCTTGGACTGAAAATATCAACAGTCTTTCATGGGGTGGTAGGTGTGTGGGTGTCATTACAGTGGTTGGACTATAAATATCAACCAACATTAATGGGGTGGTAGCTGTGTGGGTGTCATTACAGTGCTTGAACTGTAAATATCAACAGTCATTCATTCATTGTGGTGGGTGTGTGAGTGTCATTACAGAGTTTGGACTATAAATATCAACAGTTATTCATGCGGTGGTGGGTGTGTGGGTATCATGAAAGTGCTTGGACTGTAAATATCAACAGTCATTCATGGGGTGTTATTGCAGTTCTTGAACTGTAAATATCAACCATCATCCCTTTTGTGGTGCGTGTGTGGGTGTCATTACAGTGCTTGGACTGTAAATATCAACAGTTATTTATGGTTTGGTGAGTGTGTGGGTGTTATTACAGTGCTTTGACTGTAAATATCAACAGTTATTCAGAGGGTGGTGAGTGTCATTAGAATGCTTGGACTGTAAATATTAACAGTCATTCATGGGGTGGTGGGTGTGTGGATGTCATTACAGTGCTTGGACTGTAAATATCAACCGTCAATCATAGGGTGGTGGGCGTGTGGGTGTCATTACAGTGCTTGAACTGAAAATATCAAAAGTCATTTATGGGGTGGTGGGTGTGTGGGTGTCATTACAGTGTTTTAATTGTAATTATAAACAGTCATTCATTGGCTGGTGGGTGTCATTACAGTGATTGGACTGTAAATATCAACAGTAATTCATGGGGTGGTGGTTGTGTGGGTGTCATTACATTGCATGGACTGTAAATATCAACCTTAATTCATGGGGTGGTGGGTGTGGGGGTGTCATTACGGTGCTTGGACTGTAAATATCAACAGTCTTTTATGGGGTGGTGGGTGTCAGGGTGTCATTACCGTGCTTGAACTGAAAATATCAACAGTAATTCATGGGGTGGTGGTTGTGTGGGTGTCATTACATTGCTTGAACTGTAAATATCAACCATAATTCATGGGGTGGTGGGTGTGGGGGTGTCATTACGGTGCTTGGACTGTAAATATCAACAGTCATTTATGGGGTGGTGGGTGTCAGGGTGTCATTACCGTGCTTGAACTGAAAATATCAACAGTCATTCATGGGGTGGTAGGTGTGTGAGTGTCATTACCGTGTTTTGATTTTAATTATCAACAGTCATTAATAAGGTGGTGGGTGTCATTACAGTGCTTGGACTGTAAATATCAATAGTTATTCATGGGGTGGTGGTTGTGTGGGTGTCATTACAGTGCTTGGACTGTAAATATCAACCATAATTCATGGGGTGGTGGGTTTGGGGGTGTCATTACAGTGCATGGACTGTAAATATCAACAGTCAATCATGGGGTTGTGGGTGTGTGGGTGTCATTACAGTGCTTGGACTGTAAATATCAACAGTCATTAATGGGGTAGTGGGTGTATGGGTGTCATTACAGTGATTTGATTGTAAATATTAACAGTCATTCATAGGGTGGTATGTATCGTTAGAGTGCTTGGACTGTAAATATCAACAGTCATTCATGGGGTTGTGGGTGTGTGGGTGTCATTACAGTGTTTGGACTGTAAATATCAACTATAATTCATGGGGTCGTGGGTGTTGGGGTGTCATTACAGTGCTTTGAGTGTAAATATCAAGTCATTTATTGGGTGGTGGGTACCATTACAGTTCTTGGACTGTAAATATCAACAGTCATTCATAGGGTGATGGGTGTGTGGGTGTCATTACAGTGCATGGACTGTAAATATCAACAGTCATTTATAGGGTGGTGGGTGTTTGGGTGTCATTACATTGCTTGGACTGTAAATATCAACAGTCAATCATGGGGTGGTGGGTGTGTGGGTGTCATTACAGTGCTTGGACTGTAAATATCAACAGTCATTTATAGGGTGGTGGGTGTGTGACTGTTATTACAGAGCTTGGACTGTAAATATCAACAGTCATTTATGGAGTGGTGGGTGTGTGGGTGTCATTACAGTGCTTGGACTGTAAATATCAACAGTCATTTATGTGGTGGTGGGTGTGAGGGTGTCATTACAGAGCTTGGACTGTAAATATCAACAGTCATTTATGGGTGGTGGGTATTGTTAGAGTGCTTGCACTGTAAATATTAACAGTCATTCATGGGGTTGTGGGTGTGTGGATGTCATTACAGTGCTTAGACTGTAAATATCAACAGTCATTCACTAGGTGGAGGGTGTGTGGATATCATTAAAGTGCTTGGACTGTAAATATCAACAGTCAATCATAGGGTGGTGGGTGTGTGGGTGTCATTACAGTGCTTGGACTGTAAATATCAACAGTCAATCATGGGGTGGTGGGTGTGTGGGTGTCATTACAGTGCTTGGACTGTAAATATCAACAGTCATTTATAGGGTGGTGGGTGTGTGACTGTTATTACAGAGCTTGGACTGTAAATATCAACAGTCATTCATGGGGTGGTGACTGTGTGGGTGTCATTACAGTGGTTAGACTGTAAATATCAACAGTCATTTATGTGGTGGTGGGTGTGAGGGTGTCATTACAGTGGTTAGACTGTAAATATCAACAGTCAATCATAGGGTGGTGGGTGTGTGGGTGTCATTACAGTGCTTGGACTGTAAATATCAACAGTCATTCTTGGGCTGGTGGGTGTGTGGGTGTCATTACAGTGTTTTAATTGTAATTATAAACAGTCATTCATTGGGTGGTGGGTGTCATTACAGTGCTTGGACTGTAAATATGAACAGTAATTCATGGGGTGGTGGTTGTGTGGGTGTCATTACATTGCTTGGACTGTAAATATCAACAATAATTCATGGGGTGGTGGGTGTGGGGGTGTCATTACAGTGCTTGGACTGTAAATATCAACAGTCAATCATGGGGTGGTGGGTGTTTGTGTGTCATTACAGTGCTTTGACTGTTAATATATATAAACAGTCATTCATGGGGTGGTGGGTGTGTAGCTGTCATTACAGTGCTTGGACTGTAACTATAAAAAATCATTCATGGGGTGGTGGGTGTGATAACAGTGCTTTGACTGTAAATATCAACAGTCATTAATAGTGTGGTGAGTGTCATTACAGTGCTTGGACTGTATATATCAAAAGTCATTTATGGGGTGGTGGGTGTGTGGGGGTCATTACAGTGTTTGGACTGTTAATATTAAGAGTCATTCATGGGGTGATGAATGTGTGGGTGTCATTATGGTGCTTGGACTGTAAATATCAACAGTCATTTATGGGACGGTGGGTGTTTCGGTATTATTACAGTGCTTGGACTGTAAATATCAACAGTCATTCATAGCGCTCTAGTTGTGTGGGTGTCATTACAGTGTTTGGACTGTAAATATCAACAGTCATTAATGGGTTGGTGGGTGTGTGGGTAATATTACAGTGATTGGACTGTAAATATCAACAGTCATTCATAGCGCTCTGGTTGTGTAGGTGTCATTACAGTGCTTAAATTGTAAATATCAACAGTCATTAATGTGTTGGTGGGTGTTTGGGTGTCATTACAATGCTTGGACTGTAAATATCAACAGTCATTTATGAGGTGGTGGGTTGTTGGTGTCATTACAGTGCTTGGATTGTAAATATCAACAGTCATTCATTGAGTGGTTGGTGTGTGGGTGTCATTACAGTGTTTGGACTGTAAATATTTAGTGTCATTAATAGGGTGTTTCAGTGACAGTACAGTGCATGTACTGTAAATATCAACAGTCATTCATGGGTTGGTAGGTGTGTGTGTCATTACAGAGCTTGGACTGTAAATATCAACAGTCATTCATTAGGTGGTGGGTGTTTGTGTGTCATTACAGTGCTTGGACTGTTAATATATATCAACAGTCATTTAAGGGGTGGTAAGTGTATAGCTGTCATCACAGTGCTTGGACTATAAATATCAACCGTCATTTATGGGGTGGTAGGTGTCATTACAGTGCTTTGACTGTAAATATCAACAGTCATACATGGTGTGGTGAGTGTCATTACAGTGCTTGGACTCTATATATCAACAGTCATTCATGTGGTGGTGGGTGTGTGGGTGTCATTACATTGTTTGGACTGTAAATATTAACAGTCATTCATGGGGTGATGAATGTGTGGGTGTCATTATGGTGCTTGGACTGTAAATATCAACAGTCATTTATGGGACGGTGGGTGTTTCGGTATTATTACAGTGCTTGGACTGTAAATATCAACAGTCATTCATAGCGCTCTGGTTGTGTGGGTGTCATTACAGTGTTTGGACTGTAAATATCAACAGTCATTAATGGGTTGGTGGGTGTGTGGGTAATATTACAGTGATTGGACTGTAAATATCAACAGTCATTCATAGCGCTCTGTTTGTGTAGGTGTCATTACAGTGCTTGGATTGTAAATATCAACAGTCATTAATGTGTTGGTGGGTGTTTGGGTGTCATTACAATGCTTGGACTGTAAATATCAACAGTCATTTATGAGGTGGTGGGTTGTTGGTGTCATTACAGTGCTTGGATTGTAAATATCAACAGTCATTCATTGGGTGGTTGGTGTGTGGGTGTCATTACAGTGTTTGGACTGTAAATATTTAGTGTCATTAATAGGGTGTTTCAGTGACAGTACAGTGCATGTACTGTAAATATCAACAGTCATTCATGGGTTGGTAGGTGTGTGTGTCATTACAGAGCTTGGACTGTAAATATCAACAGTCATTCATTAGGTGGTGGGTGTTTGTGTGTCATTACAGTGCTTGGACTGTTAATATATATCAACAGTCATTTAAGGGGTGGTAAGTGTGTAGCTGTCATCACAGTGCTTGGACTATAAATATCAACCGTCATTTATGGGGTGGTAGGTGTCATTACAGTGCTTTGACTGTAAATATCAACAGTCATTCATGGTGTGGTGAGTGTCATTACAGTGCTTGGACTCTATATATCAACAGTCATTCATGGGGTGGTGGGTGTGTGGGTGTCATTACATTGTTTGGACTGTAAATATTAACAGTCATTCATAGGGTAGTGGGTGTGTGGGTGATATTACAGTGCTTGAACTATAATTATAAAGAGTCAGTCATGGAGTGATTGGTGTGTGGGTGTCATTACAGTGCTAGGACTGTAAGTATCAACAGTCATTCATGTGGTGGTAGGAGTGTTGGTGTCATTACAGTGCTAGGACTGTAAATATCAACAGTCATTCATAGTATGGTGGGTGTGTGGGTGTCATTACAGTGCCTAGACTGTAAATATCAACAGTCATTCATGGGGTAGTGGGTGTCATTACAGTGCTTGGATTGTAAGTATTAACAGTCACTCATTGGGTGGTGGGTGTGTGGGTGTCATTACAGTGCTTGGACTGTAAATATCAACTGTCATTTGTGGGGTGTGTGGGTGCCATTACAGAGTTTGGAGTGTAATTATCAACAGTCATTCATAGGTTGGTGGGAATGTGTGTCATTACAGTGCTTGGTGTGTAAATATCAAGTCATTCATGGGGTGGTGGGTGTCATTACAGTGCTTTGATTGTAAATATCAACAGTCATTCATGGGGTTATGAATGTGTGGGTGTAGTTACAATGCTTCGACTATAAATATCAATAGTCATTAATGGGGTGGTGGGTGTGTGAGTGTTATTACAATGCTTGGACCGTAAATATCAACAGTCATTTATGGGGTGGTGGACTGTAAATATCAACCATCATTAATGGGGTGGTGGGTGTCATTACAGTGCTTTGACTGTAAATATCAACAGTCATTTATGGTGTAGTGGATATGTGTGTGTCAATACAGTGCTTGAACTGCAAATATCAATAGTCATTCATGGGGTGGTGGGTGTCATTACATTATTTGGACTGTAAATATCAACAGTCATTCATAGCGCTCTGGTTGTGTAGGTGTCATTACAGTGCTTGGATTGTAAATATCAACAGTCATTAATGGGTTGGTGGGTGTTTGGGTGTCATTACAATGCTTGGACTGTAAATATCAACAGTCATTTATGAGGTGGTGGGTTGTTGGTGTCATTACAGTGCTTGGACTGTAAATATCAACAGTCATTCATAGCGCTCTGGTTGTGTGGGTGTCATTACAGTGTTTGGACTGTAAATATCAACAGTCATTAATGGGTTGGTGGGTGTTTGGGTGTCATTACAATGCTTGGACTGTAAATATCAACAGTCATTTATGAGGTGGTGGGTTTTTGGTGTCATTACAGTGCTTGGATTGTAAATATCAACAGTCATTCATTGGGTGGTGGGTGTGTGGGTGTCATTACAGTGTTTGGACTGTAAATATTTTGTGTCATTAATGGGGTGTTTCAGTGACATTACAGTGCATGTACTGTAAATATCAACTGTCATTCATGGGTTGGTAGGTGTGTGTGTCATTACAGAGCTTGGACTTTAAATATCAACAGTCATTCATTAGGTGGTGGGTGTTTGTGTGTCATTACAGTGCTTGGACTGTTAATATATATCAACAGTCATTTAAGGGGTGGTGGGTGTGTAGCTGTCATCACAGTGCTTGGACTATAAATATCAACCATCATTTATGGGGTTGTAGGTGTCATTACAGTGCTTTGACAGTAAATATCAACAGTCATTCATGGTGTGGTGAGTGTCATTACAGTGCTTGGACTCTATATATCAACAGTCATTCATGGGGTGGTGGGTGTGTGGGTGTCATTACATTGTTTGGACTGTAAATATTAACAGTCATTCATAGGGTAGTGGGTGTTTGGGTGATATTACAGTGCTTGAAATATAATTATAAAGAGTCAGTCATGGAGTGATTGGTGTGTGGGTGTCATTACAGTGCTTGACTGTAAGTATCAACAGTCATTCATGGGGTGGTAGGAGTGTTGGTGTCATTACAGTGCTAGGACTGTAAATATCAACAGTCATTCATAGTATGGTGGGTGTGTGGGTGTCATTACAGTGCCTAGACTGTAAATATCAACAGTCATTCATGGGGTAGTGGGTGTCATTACAGTGCTTGGACTGTAAATATCAACTGTCATTTGTGGGGTGTGTGGGTGCCATTACAGAGTTTGGAGTGTAATTATCAACAGTCATTCATAGGTTGGTGGGAATGTGTGTCATTACAGTGCTTGGAGTGTAAATATCAAGTCATTCATGGGGTGGTGGGTGTCATTACAGTGCTTTGATTGTAAATATCAACAGTCATTCATGGGGTGATGAATGTGTGGGTGTAATTACGGTGCTTGGACTATAAATGTCAATAGTCATTAATGGGGTGGTGGGTGTGTGTGTGTTATTACAGTGCTTGGACCGTAAATATCAACAGTCATTCATGGGGTGGTGGACTGTAAATATCAACCATCATTAATGGGGTGGTGGGTGTCATTACAGTGCTTTGACTGTAAATATCAACAGTCATTTATGGTGTAGTGGATATGTGCGTGTCAATACAGTGCTTGAACTGCAAATATCAATAGTCATTCATGGGGTAGTGGGTGTCATTACATTATTTGGACTGTAAATATCAACAGTCATTCATGGGTTGGTGGGTGTGGGTGTCATTACAGTGTTTGGACTGTAAATATCAACAGTCATTCATGGGGTGGTGGGTGTGTAGCTGTCATTACAGTGCTTGGACTGTAACTATCAAAAATCATTCATGGGGTGGTGGGTGTGATAACAGTGCTTTGACTGTAAATATCAACAGTCATTAATAGTGTGGTGAGTGTCATTACAGTGCTTGGACTGTATATATCAAAAGTCATTTATGGGGTGGTGGGTGTGTGGGGGTCATTACAGTGTTTGGACTGTTAATATTAAGAGTCATTCATGGGGTGATGAATGTGTGGGTTTCATTATGGTGCTTGGACTGTAAATATCAACAGTCATTTATGGGACGGTGGGTGTTTCGGTATTATTACAGTGCTTGGACTGTAAATATCAACAGTCATTCATAGCGCTCTGGTTGTGTGGGTGTCATTACAGTGTTTGGACTGTAAATATCAACAGTCATTAATGGGTTGGTGGGTGTGTGGGTAATATTATAGTGATTGGACTGTAAATATCAACAGTCATTCATAGCGCTCTGGTTGTGTAGGTGTCATTACAGTGCTTGGATTGTAAATATCAACAGTCATTAATGGGTTGGTGGGTGTTTGGGTGTCATTACAATGCTTGGACTGTAAATATCAACAGTCATTTATGAGGTGGTGGGTTGTTGGTGTCATTACAGTGCTTGGACTGTAAATATCAACAGTCATTCATAGCGCTCTGGTTGTGTGGGTGTCATTACAGTGTTTGGACTGTAAATATCAACAGTCATTAATGGGTTGGTGGGTGTGTGGGTAATATTACAGTGCTTGGACTGTAAATATCAACAGTCATTCATAGCGCTCTGGTTGTGTAGGTGTCATTACAGTGCTTGGATTGTAAATATCAACAGTCATTAATGGGTTGGTGGGTGTTTGGGTGTCATTACAATGCTTGGACTGTAAATATCAACAGTCATTTATGAGGTGGTGGGTTGTTGGTGTCATTACAGTGCTTGGATTGTAAATATCAACAGTCATTCATTGGGTGGTGGGTGTGTGGGTGTCATTACAGTGTTTGGACTGTAAATATTTAGTGTCATTAATGGGGTGTTTCAGTGACATTACAGTGCATGTACTGTAAATATCAACTGTCATTCATGGGTTGGTAGGTGTGTGTTTCATTACAGAGCTTGGACTGTAAATATCAACAGTCATTCATTAGGTGGTGGGTGTTTGTGTGTCATTACAGTGCTTGGACTGTTAATATATATCAACAGTCATTTAAGGGGTGGTGGGTGTGTAGCTGTCATCACAGTGCTTGGACTATAAATATCAACCATCATTTATGGGGTTGTAGGTGTCATTACAGTGCTTTGACAGTAAATATCAACAGTCATTCATGGTGTGGTGAGTGTCATTACAGTGCTTGGACTCTATATATCAACAGTCATTCATGGGGTGGTGGGTGTATGGGTGTCATTACATTGTTTGGACTGTAAATATTAACAGTCATTCATAGGGTAGTGGGTGTTTGGGTGATATTACAGTGCTTGAAATATAATTATAAAGAGTCAGTCATGGAGTGATTGGTGTGTGGGTGTCATTACAGTGCTTGACTGTAAGTATCAACAGTCATTCATGGGGTGGTAGGAGTGTTGGTGTCATTACAGTGCTAGGACTGTAAATATCAACAGTCATTCATAGTATGGTGGGTGTGTGGGTGTCATTACAGTGCCTAGACTGTAAATATCAACAGTCATTCATGGGGTAGTGGGTGTCATTACAGTGCTTGGATTGTAAGTATTAACAGTCACTCATTGGGTGGTGGGTGTGTGGGTGTCATTACAGTGCTTGGACTGTAAATATCAACTGTCATTTGTGGGGTTTGTGGGTGCCATTACAGAGTTTGGAGTGTAATTATCAACAGTCATTCATAGGTTGGTGGGAATGTGTGTCATTACAGTGCTTGGAGTGTAAATATCAAGTCATTCATGGGGTGGTGGGTGTCAT
This sequence comes from Petrolisthes cinctipes, assembly GCA_033782935.1. NCBI lineage: Eukaryota > Metazoa > Arthropoda > Malacostraca > Decapoda > Porcellanidae > Petrolisthes > Petrolisthes cinctipes. Next base: position 1,561,990 of record JAWQEG010000068.1, read on the forward strand.
TGCAGTGCTTTGATTGTAAATATCAACAGTCATTCATGGGGTGATGAATGTGTGGGTGTAATTACGGTGCTTGGACTATAAATGTCAATAGTCATTAATGGGGTGGTGGGTGTGTGTGTGTTATTACAGTGCTTGGACCGTAAATATCAAAAGTCATTCATGGGGTGGTGGACTGTAAATATCAACCATCATTAATGGGGTGGTGTGTGTCATTACAGTGCTTTGACTGTAAATATCAACAGTCATTCATGGGGTGGTGGGTGTGTGGGTGTCATTACATTGTTTGGACTGTAAATATTAACAGTCATTTATAGGGTAGTGGGTGTTTGGGTGATGTTACAGTGCTTGGACTATAATTATCAAAAGTCAGTCATGGAGTGATTGGTGTGTGGGTGTCATTACAGTTCTTGGACTGTAAGTATCAACAGTCATTCATGGGGTGGTGGGAGTGTTGGTGTCATTACAGTGCTAGGACTTTAAGTAACAACAGTCATTCATAGTAAGGTGGGTGTGTGGGTGTCATTACAGTGCTTAGACTGTAAATATCAACAGTCATTCATGGGGTAGTGGGTGTCATTACAGTGCTTGGATTGTAAGTATTAACAGTCACTCATTGGGTGGTGGGTGTGTGGGTGTCATTACAGTGCTTGGACTGTAAATATCAACTGTCATTCGTGGGGTGTGTGGGTGCCATTACAGAGTTTGGAGTGTAATTATCAACAGTCATTCATAGGTTGGTGGGAGTGTGTGTCATTACAGTGCTTGGAGTGTAAATATCAAGTCATTAATGGGGTGGTGGGTGTCATTACAGTGCTTTGACTGTAAATATCAACAGTCATTCATGGGGTGATGAAGGTGTGGGTTGTCATTACAGTGCTTGGACTGTAAATATCAACAGTCATTAATGGGGTGGTGGGTGTCATTACAGTGCTTGGACTGAAAATATCAACAGTCATTCATAGGAAGGTGGGTGTGTGGCTGTCATTACAGTGCTTGGACTGTAAATATCAACAGTTATTCATAGGGTGGTGGGTGTGTGGGTAATATTACAGTGCTTGGACTGTAAATATCAACAGTCATTCATGGGGCTGTATTTGTGTGGGTGTCATTACAGTGTTTGGACTGTAAATATCAACAGTCATTAAAACCCTTTGTCAATCAAACAGCCCTCCCGGGGTGCTTAAACAGGCGGGAACAGGCGAGTGCAGCACCGTATTATGATGACGTAGGTTGCGTCTCTTTGCTCTAACCAATAGAAACACTCTACGTCATCAAATCTCGACCAATCAGAACTCGAAAACCCGTCCGGGGTGAGAGTGAGACGTCCACACAGCTGGTAGCATGTTCCCGATCGCCATGTTGTCCATATCTCGCACTACTTGCTCCGACATCACCAGCCATCAAGCCATCAAGGATGAATGTAAGAACATGCCACTCTTTCATGATATATTAGATGATATGTGCTCTAAGTTGATATATGTGTGAAGTGCATCAGATTACTTGAAATAGGTGTAAAACGTAATGGAAAAAATGAGTAACCCTGAGAGGCCACAAGACCGGGTAGCCTTGAACCACTCTAGTCCCATTGTGGCCACGTGGCCCATGGCCCTCATAACCAAACATATCCTACATGGGGTAGGTGGCCTTACTCTGAAATGATGTTTGCAAATATGTAAGTTAATATTTTTTTTATAAATAGTGAGAACTTGACATCCCTATTGGCTTAGGTGGCCCATGGCCCTCGTGGCCATATCTATCCCGCTTGGGATAGGAGTTCTTACTCTGGTAATGATTTTTTGCAAGCACATGAGCATAATAAATTAAGTGTTTTTGGCTGATAATGAGGCCAAATGAAGAAATTACTGTTCATAATTAATGCAAACATCACTTTTATTGCATGTTTAGTTCATTTTCCTCATTGTTAGTGCCTATTCTTATCATAAATTGGTGAAATATTGAGTAATTTGATAAAATAATTACAATTGTGATGATATAAAGTGGTTTAAAATGTCATTTTATGACCATGTTTTCTCTATGGTTGCAGTTTGCAACTACTGGTTGCTACCGGAAGGCCGCTGGCCCTAGGACATTTGTTGCTCCACCTGTAGGAGAGGACAACAGTGACCTGGACGACAGTGACCGGGACCCTGATTATGTAGTAGAAGAGGACCTCATACCTACTGCTTCAGGAAAGAATAAAATAGACCCTTTATAATTATATTTATTTAGTTATATATTATATATTATATTATATATTATATTATATATTATATTATCTAATTGTCCTTTGCAGGCAGTGCGACCAGGATCCAACCCGAAGAGATGCCCGAGGAGGATGAGGACGAGGACGATGAGGAAGAAGACAAGGCACCACCCGGTAAGAAAGCCAGGCAAACCGGAACCCCTAGGGTCTGGAAGAAGGATTACATCTCACATCCTCCTTTACCTGAGTACCACCATCCAGTGCCTGAGTTCCTCCAGCAACCGCATGAATTCTTCATGCGAATGTTACCAATAGAGCTACTGGAGGACATGGTCTACCAAACCAACCTGTATGCCCATCAAAAGGACGTCAGTACCACCTTCTCCATCGACATTCACGACCTCATGGTGTTTACGGGAATTGTCCTATACATGGGGGTGATGCGTGGTCCTTCAATTGATGACTACTGGGCATTAGACACCAGGATGCCACAGATCACTGAATACATGTCCTCTAAGCAGTTCAGGCAGATAAGGGCACTGCTACATTTCAACAATAATGAAAATGCAAAGTCTTCCACTGACCGGTTCTACAAAGTCAGGCCCCTATTCTCAGGCATCACCAAACAGTTTCTCCAAGTCAAGGCCACCCCTACACAGTCAATCGATGAAGTGATGGTTGGCTACAAAGGGACAATGGCAGGGAATCTTCGCCAGTACATTGCTAACAAGCCTGACAAATTTGGATACAAGTTGTTCTGTCGTGCCAGTATTGATGGGTTTATTCATGACATAGTCATGTATCAGGGTGCGACTACCTTCAGTAGCCACCCAGTGGACCTTTGTGAAGATGAGGATCAGCAACTGATCAGCAGCAAGCTTGTGCTTGTCCTAGCCAAGACCATCCAAGACCTCAAGAATAGCACCATCTATGCTGACAACTATTTTACCAGCATCCAACTAGTAGAGTTTTTGAGGGATAAGTACCAGTGCCGCTATGTGGGGACTGCAAGACCAAACCGCATTGGCAACCCACCACTCATGTCCAAGAAGGAAATGGAGAAGAAGTCAACTCCTAGGGGGACACTCGACTATGTATCCTGCAACGGGGTCCTTGCCATGTGTTGGAAGGACAATAAACAGGTGACTATCCTGTCATCTGATGCAGGAGTTGAGCCACTCTCCACTGCCAAGAGGTGGAACAAGGACACCAGGAAGAAGGTAGAGATCCAATGCCTAGCTGTCATAAAGGAATACAATGGGAAAATGGGGGGCATAGACAAGTCCGATATGCTCACACATCTCTACAAAACCCCTATGAAGTCCAGGCGGTGGTATATCCGGCTGTATGGCTACATCATAGACCTGTGTACCAGCAATGCTTGGGTCCTGTACAAGAGGGACACCATAGCTCTGTTGGAGAAACCCATGCCCCTCAAAGATTTCCGGCTGAAGATTAGCACATTCGCCCGTACCTACAAGAACAGACCTGCAAGGATGCTCTGCAATACCCCTGAGCCTTTTGTTCTCCCAAGGAAGGGGCAGAGAACTAGTCGTCCATCAGACAACCTGCGGTATGACTACTCCAAATTCCACTGCCCAGAGTTTGTCAACCAAAGGATGACCTGCAAGTTTTGCTCAACCAAGGATGACATCCACCGGTCTAGGTGGATCTGTAACGTGTGCAAGGTGGCCCTCTGCCTCAATAATGATAGGAACTGCTTCCAGGACTTCCATGCCGGCCCCTCTTCCTCATCGGCCTCTACGTCCGCATCGCACGCAGCGTCCCCTACATCAGTAACCTTTTCTGAAACCCTGCATCAACTCCTTGAGCTATGTAAATGAAAAAAATAAAGTAATTGAATGGATTTTTACTTGTTTCAGAGGCCAACAAATTCTCAATTTTACTGACCAAAAGTGGGCAAGGTAGCCAAATAGGGATATGTATGGATTTAGGGAAATCGGGAATGGCGCCCAAACGGGCTACTTCATTATGGCCATGTTGCATGATCAATAATCGTTTTTTGGAAATATTGTCAGGAGTAAAAGTGTCTTAGAAAGGGATGTTCTGTACGATACTAAAAGGGTTGTTTGATATTTCTGCTGCTTATATGAGTGACTGACAAAGGGTTTTAATGGGTTGGTGGGTGTGTGGGTGTCATTACATTGCTTGGACTGTAAATATCAACAGTCATTTATGAGGTGGTGGGTTGTTGGTGTCATTACAGTACTTGGATTGTAAATATCAACAGTCATTCATTTGGTGGTGGGTGTGTGGGTGTCATTACAGTGCTTGGACTGTAAATATCGAGTGTCATTAATGGGGTGTGTCGGTGACATTACAGTGCTTGTACTGTAAATATCAACAGTCAATCATGGGTTGGTGGGTGTGTGTGTCATTACAGAGCTTGGACTGTAAATATCAAAAGTAATTCATTGGGTGGTGGGTGTTTGTGTATCATTACAGTGCTTGGACTGTTAATATATATCAACAGTCATTCAAGGGGTGGTGGGTGTGTAGCTGTCATCACAGTGCTTGGACTATAAATATCAACCATCATTCATGGGGTGGTGGGTGTCATTACAGTGCTTTGACTGTAAATATCAACAGTCATTCATGGTGTGGGTAGTGTCATTACAGTGCTAGGACTGTATATATCAGCAGTCATTCATTGGGTGGTGGGTGTATGGGTGTCATTACATTGCTTGGACTGTAACTATCAACAGTCATTCATGGGGTGGTGGGTGTGTGTGTGTCATTACATTGTTTCGACTGTAAATATTAACCGTCATTCATAGGGTGGTGGGTGTGTGGGTGATATTACAGTGATTGGACTATAAATATCAAGAGTCAGTCATGGAGTGGTTGGTGTGTGGGTGTCATTACAGTGCTTGAACTGTAAGTATTAACAGTCATTCATGGGGTGGTGGGAGTGTTGGTGTCATTACAGTGATAGGACTGTAAATATCAACACTCATTTATAGGGTGGTGGGTGTGTAGGTGTCATTACTGTGCCTAGAATGTAAATATCAACAGTCATTCATGGGATTATGGGTGTCATTACAGTACCTGGACTGTATATATCAACAGTCAATTATAGGGTGGTGGGTGTGCGGGTGTCATTACAGTGATTGGACTGTAAATATCAACAGTCATTCATGGAGTTTTGGGTGTGTGGGTGTCATTTCAGGGCTTGGACTGTAAATATCAACAGTCATTGATGGGGTAGGGGGTGTATGGGTGTCATTAATGAGTTTGGACTGTTAATATCAACATCATTCATGGGTTGGTCGGTGTTTGTTTGTCATGACTTTGCTTCGACTGTAAATAGCAAGTCATTCATGTGGTGGTGGGTTTGTGGGTTTTACTACAGTGCTAGGACTGTAAATATTAAGTCATTCATTGCGTGATTGGTGTATGGGTGTCATTACAGTGCTAGGACTGTAAAAATTAAGTCATTCATTGCGTGATTGGTGTATGGGTGTCATTACAGTGCTTGGAATGTAAGTATGAACAGTCATTCATGGGTCAGTATGTGTCATTACAGTGCTTGGACTGTAAATACTAACAGTCATTCATGGGGTGATGGGTATGTGGGTGTCATTACAGTGATTGGACTGTAAATATCAAGTCATTTATGGGGTGGTGGATGTGTGGGTGTCATTACATTGCTTGGACCATCAATATTAACAGACATTCATAAGGTGGTGGGTGTGTGGGTGTCATTACAATGCTTGGACTGTAAATATCAACGGTCGTTGATTGGGTGGTGGGTGTGTGAATGTCATTACAGTGCTTGGACTGTATATATCACCAGTCAATTATGGGGTGGCGGGTGTGTGGGTGTCATTACATTGCTTGGATTGTAAATATCAACAGTCATTCATTGGGTGGTGGGTGTGTGGGTGTCATTACTGTGTTTGGATTGTAAATATCAAGAGTCATTCATGGGGTGGTGAATGTGTGGGTGCTTGGATTGCAAATATTAACGGTCATTTATGGGGTGGTGAGTGTGTGGGTGTCATTACAGTGCTTTGACTGTAAATATCAACAGTTATTCATGGGGTGGTGAGTGTCATTACAGTGCTTGGACTGTATATATCAACAGTCAATTATAGGGTGGTGGGTGTGCGGGTGTAATTACAGTAATTGGACTGTAAATATCAACAGTCATTCATGGAGTTTTGGGTGTGTGGGTGTCATTTCAGGGCTTGGACAGTAAATATCAACAGTCATTGATGGGGTAGGGGGTGTAGGGGTGTCATTAATGAGATTGGACTGTTAATATCAACATTCATTCATGGGGTGGTCGGTGTCATGACATTGCTTCGACTGTAAATAGCAAGTCATTCATATGGTGGTGGGTTTGTGGGTTTTACTACAGTGCTAGGACTGTAAATATTAAGTCATTCATAGCGTGATTGGTGTGTGGGTGTCATTACAGTGCTTGGAATGTAAGTATCAACAGTCATTCATGGGTCGGTATGTGTCATTACAGTGCTTGGACTGTAAATACTAACAGTCATTCATAGGGTGATGGGTATGTGGGTGTCATTACGGTGATTGGATTGTAAATATCAACAGTCATTCATGGGGTTATGGGTGTGAGGGTGTCATTACAGTGCTGGGTCTGTATATATCAACATTCATTCATTTATTGGTGGGTGTGGGGGTGTCATTACAGTGCTTGGACTATGAATATCAACCATCATTCATGGGGTGGTGGGTGTGTTGGTGTCATTACAGTGATTGGGCTGTAAATATCAACAGACATTCATGGGATGGTGGGTGTGTTTGTCATTACAGTGCTTGGACTGTAAATATCAACAGTCATTCATAGGGTAGTGGGTGTTAGTGTGTCATTACAGTGCTTGGACTGTTAATATATATGAACAGTCATTAATGGGGTGGTGGGTGTGTAGGTGACATTACAGTGCTTGAACTGTAAATATCAACCATCATTCATGGGGTGGTGGGTGTCATTACAGTGCTTTGACTGTATATATCAACAGTCATTCATGGGGTGGTGGGTGTGTGGGTGATATTACATTGCTTGGACTGTAACTATCAACAGTCATTTATGGGGTGGTGGTTGTGTGGGTTTCATTACAGTGCTTGGACTGTAAATATCAACAGTTATTTATTGGGTGGTGGGTGTGTGGGTGTCATTACAGTGCTTGGACTATAAATTTTAATGGTTATTAATGGGGTGGTGAGTGTGTGGGTGTCATTACTTTGCTTGGATTGCAAATATCAACAAGCATTCATGGGGTTGATGTTGTGTGAATGTCATTACAGTGCTTGGACTGTCAATATCAACAGTCATTCATGGAGTGGTTGGTGTGTGGGTCTCATTACAGAGCATGGAATGTAAATATCAACAATCATTTATGGGTTGGTGGGTGTGTGGGTGTCATTAGAGTGCTTAGACTATAAATATCAACAGTCAATCATGGGGTTGTCAGTGTGTGGGTGTCAATACAGTGCTTGGATTGTAAATATCAACAGTCAATCATGGGGTGGTGGGTGTGTGGGTGTCATTACAGTGCTTGTATTGTAAATATCAACAGTCATTTATTGGGTGGTGGGTGTGTGGGTGTCATTACAGTGCTTGGACTGTAAATATCAACTGTCATTCATGGTGTGTGTTGGTGTAATTACAGTGCTTGGAGTGTAAATATCAAGTCATTAATGGGGTGGTGGGTTTCATTACAGCGCTTTGATTGTAAATATCAATAGTCATTCATGGGGTGATGGATGTGTGGGTGTCATTACATTGCTTGGACTGTAAAAATCAATAGTCATTAATGGGGTGGTGGGTGTCATTACAGTGCTTGGACTGTAAATATCGACAGTCATTCATGGGAAGGTGGGTGTGTGGGTGTCATTACAGTGCTTGGACTGTAAATATCAACAGTCATTCATGGGTTGGTGGGTGTGTGGTTCATTACAGTGCTTGGACAGTAAATATCTACAGTCATTCATGGGGTGGTGGGTGTTTGTGTGTCATTACAGTGCATGGACTGTTAATATATATCAACAGTCATTTAAAGGGTGGTTGGTGTGTAGCTGTCATTACAGTGCTTGGACTGTAAATATCAACCATCATTCATAGGGTGGTAAGTGTCATTACAGTGCTTTGACTGTAAATATCAACAGTCATTCATGGTGTGGTGAGTGTCATTACATTGCTTGGACTGTATATATCAGCAGTCATTTATTGGGTGGTGGGTGTGTGGGTGTCATTACATTGCTTGGACTGTAACTATCAACAGTCATTCATGGGGTGGTGGGTGTGTGGGTGTCATTACATTGTTTGGACTGTAAATATTAACAGTCATTCATAGGGTGGTGGGTGTGTGGGTGATATTACAGTGCTTGAACTGTAAATATCAACAGTCAGTCATGGATTGGTTGGTGTGTGGGTGTCATTAGAGTGCTTGAACTGAAAGTATTAACAGTCATTCATAGGGTGGTGGGAGTGTTGGTGTCATTACAATGCTAGGACTGTAAATATCAACAGTCATTCATGTGGTGGTGGATGTGTGGGTGTCATTCCAATGCTTGGACTGTAAATATCAATGGTCATTGATGGGGTGTGTCGGTGACATTACAGTGATTTTACTGTAAATACCAACAGTCATTCATGGGTTTTTGGGTGTGTGTGTCATTACAGTTCTTGAACTGTAAAAATCAACAGTCATTCATGGGGTGGTGGGTGTTTGTGTGTCATTACAGAACTTTGACTGTTAATATATATACAGTCATTCATGGGGTGGTGGGTGTGTAGGTGTTATTACAGTGCTTGGACTGTAAATATCAACCATCATTCATGGGGTGGTGGGTGTCATTACTGTGCTTTGACTTTAAATATCAACAGTTATTTATGGGATGGTGAGTGTCATTACAGTGCTTGGACTGTATATATCAACAGTCAATTATGGGGTGGTGGGTGTGTGGGTGTCATTACATTGCTTGGACTGTAAATATCAACAGTTATTCTTGAGGTGGTGGGTGTGTGGGTGTCATTACAGTGTTTGGATTGTAAATATCAAGAGTCATTAATGGGGTGGTGAATGAGTGGGTGCTTGGACAGCAAATATTAACGGTCATTTATGGGGTGGTGAGTGTGTGGGTGTCATTACAGTGCTTTGACTGTAATATCAACAGTTATTCATGGGGTGGTAAGTGTCATTACAGTGCTTGGACTGTATATATCAACAGTCAAATATGGGGTGGTGGGTGTGCGGGTGTCATAACAGTGATTGGACTGTAAATATCAACAGTCATTCATGGAGTATTGGGTGTGTGGGTGTCATTACTGTGCTTGGACTGTTAATATCAGCAATCATTCATAGGGTGGTGGGTGTTTGGGTGTCATGACATTGCTTGGACTGTATATATCAAGTCATTAATGGGGTGGTGGGTTTGTGTGTTTTGCTACAGTGCTAGGACTGTAAATATTAAGTCATTCATGGAGTGATTGGGGTGTGGGTGTCATTACAGTGCTTGGACTGTTAGTATCAACAGTCATTCATGGGGTGGTATGTGTCATTACAGTGCTTGGACTGTAAATACTAACAGTCATTCATGGGGTGATGGGTATGTGGGTGTCATTACAGTGATTGGACTGTAAATATCAATAGTCCTTTATGGGGTGGTGGGTGTGTGGGTGTCATTACAGTGAAGGGTCTGTATATATCAACAGTCATTTATTTAGTGGTGGGTGTGGGGGTGTCATTACAGTGCTTGGACTGTGAATATCAACCATCATTCATGGGGTGGTGGGTGTGTTGGTGTCATTACAGTGCTTGGACTGTAAATATCAACATTCATTTACGAGTTGGTGGGTGTGTGGGTGTCATTACAGTGCTTGAGCTGTAAATATCAACAGTTATTCATGGGGTGGTGAGTGTCATTCCAGTGCTTGGACTGTATATATCAACAGTCAATTATGGGGTGGTGGGTGTGCGGGTGTCATTACAGTGATTGGACTTTAAATATCAACAGTCCTTCATGGAGTATTGGGTGTGTGGTTGTCATTTCAGTGCTTGGACTGTAAATATCAATAGTCATTAATTGGGTGGTAGGTGTGTGGGTGTCATTACAGTGCATGGACTATAAATATCAATGGTCATTAATGGGGTGTTGGGTGTGTGGGTGTCATTACAGTGCTTGGACTGTAAATATCAACAGTCATTCATGGGGTGGTTGCTGTGTAGGTCTCATTACACTGCTTGGAATGTAAATATCAACAGTCAGTCATGGAGTGGATGGTGTGTGAGTGTTATTACTCTGCTTGGAATGTAAATATCAACAGTCAGTCATGGAGTGGATGGTGTGTGAGTGTCAATACAGTGCTTGGATTGTAAATATCAACAGTTATGCATGGGGTTGTCAGTGTGTGGGTGTTAATACAATGCTTGGATTTTAAATATCAACAGTAATTCATTGGGTGGTGGGTGTGTGGGTGTCAATACAGTACTTGGATTGTAGATATCAACAGTCATGCATTGGGTGGTGGGTGTGTGGGTGTCATTACAGTGCTTGGACTGTAAATATCAACTGTCATTCATGGTGTGTGTGGGTGCTATTACAGAGCTTGGACTGTAAATATCAACAGTCAATCATAGGTTGGTGGGGGTGTGTGTCATTACTGTGCCTGGACTGCAATTATCAACAATCATTCAAGGGGTGGTGGGTGTGTACGTGTAATTACAGATCTTGGACTGTAAATATTAATCATTCATGGGGTAGTGGATGTATGGGTGTCAGTACTGTGCTTGAACTGTTAATATCAACAGCTATTCATGGGGTGGTGGGTGTGTGGTTGTCATGATATTGCTTGGACTGTAAATATCAACAGTCATTTATGGGGTGGTGGGTGTGTGGTGGTCATTACAGTGCTAGGACTGTAAATATCAAAAGTCCATCATGGCGTGATTGGTGTGTAGGTGTCATTACAGTGCTTTAACTGTAAGTATCAACAGTCATTCATGGGGTGATGTGTGTGTGGGTTTCATTTCAGTGCTTTAACTGTAAATATCAACAGTCATTTATGGGTTTGTTGGTGTGTGTGTCATTACAGTGCTTGGGCTGTAAATATCAACAGTCATTCATGGGATGGTGGGTGTGTGGGTGTCATTACCGTGCTTGGACTGTAATTATCAACAGTCATTCTTAGGATGGTGGGTGTTATTACAGTGCTTGGACTGTCAATATCATCAGTCATTCAAAGGGTGGTAGGTGTGTGGGTGTCATTACAGTGCTTGTGCTGTAAATATCAACAGTCATTCATGTGATGGTAGGTGTGTGAGTGTCATTACAGTGCTTGGACTGTTAATATCAACAGACATTCATAAGGTGGTGGGTGTGTGAGTGCCATTACAATGCTTGGACTATAAATATCAATGTTCATTAATGGTGTGTTGGGTGTGTGGGTGTCATTACAGTGCTTGGACTGTGAATATTAACAGTCATTCATAGGGTGGATGGTGTATGAGTGTCATTACAGTGTTTGGACTGTAAATATCAATAGTCATTCATGGGGTGGTTAGTGTGTAGGTCTCATTACTCTGCTTGGAATGTAAATATCAACAGTCAGTCATGGAGTGGATGGTGTATGAGTGTCATTACAGTGTTTAGACTGTAAATATCAACAGTCATTTATGGAATGGTGGGTGTGTTTGTCATTTCAGTGCTTGATCTTTAAATATTAACAATTATTCATGGGATGGTGGGTGTTATTACAGTGCTTGGACTGTAAATATCAACACTCATTCAAAGGGTGGTGGGTGTGTGGGTGTCACTACAGTGCTAGGACTGTAAATATCAACAGTTATTCATGGTATTGTAAGTGTCTTTGTGTCACTAAAGTGCTTGGACTGTTATTATCAACATACATTCATGAGGTGGTTGGAGTGTGGGTGTCATTACATTGCTTGGACTGTAAATATAAACAGTCATTCATGGTGTGGGGGGTAAGTGGGTGTCATTACAGTGCTTGGACTGTAAATATAAACAGTCATTCATGGTGTGGGGGGTAAGTGGGTGTCATTACAGTGCTTGGACTGTAAACATCAACAGTATTTCATTGGGTGGTGGGTGTGTGGGTATCATTACAATGCTTGGACTATAAATATAAATGGTCATTAATTAGGTGGTGGATGTGTGGGTATCATTACAGTGCTGGAACTGTAAATATCAACAGTCATTCATGGTGTGGATCGTGTGTGAGTGTCAATACAGAGCTTTGATTGTAAATATCATTTATGGGTTGTTGGGTGTGTGGGTTTCATTACAGTGCTTAGACTGTAAATATCAACATTCAATCATAGGGTGGTGGGTGAGTGGGTGTCATTACAGTGCTTGGACTGTAAATATCAACTGTCATTGATGGTGTGTGTGGGTGCTATTACAGAGTTTGGAGTGTAAATATCAACAGTCATCCATAGGTTTGTGGGAGTGTGTTTCATTACAGTGCTTGGACTGTAAATATCAACAGTCATTTAAGGGGTGGTGGGTGTGTAGGTATAATTCCAGTGCTTGGAGTGTAAATATCATGTCATTCATGGGGTGGTGGGTGTCATTACAGTGCTTTGACTGTAAATATCAACAGTCATTCATGGGGTGATAGATCTTTGGGTGTCATTACAGTGCTTGGACTGTTAATATCAACAATCATTCATGGGGTGACAGGTGTGTGGGTGTCATTACAGTGCTTTGACTGTAAATATTACAGTCATTCAGGGGATGGTGGGTGTGTGGGTGTCATTTCAGTGCTTTGACTGTAAATATCAACAGTAAATTATGGGGTGGTTGGTGTGTGTATGTCATTAGTGCTTGGACTGTAAATATCAATAGAAATTTATGGGGTGATGTGTGTGTGGGTGTCATTACAGTTCAATAGTCATTTATAGGGTGTTGGGTATGCAGGTGTCATAACAGTGCTTGGACTGTAAATATTAACCTAACAATATTTACAGTCCAAGCACTGTAATGACACCCACACACCCACCACCTCAATAATAACCATTGATATTTATAGTCCAAGCACTGTAATGACACCCACCCACCCACCAACCAATGAATAACTGTTGATATTTACAGTCCAAGCACTGTAATGACACACACACACTACCCACCCCATGAATGACTGTTGATATTTACAGTCCAAGCATTATAATGATACCCACATACCCACCACCCCAATAATGACCATTGATATTTATAGTCCAAGCACTGTAATGACACCCACACACCCACCACCCAATGAATAACTGTTGATATTTACAGTCCAAGCACTGTAATGACACACACACATCCACCATCCCATAAATGACTGTTGATATTTACAGTCCAAGCACTGTAATGACACCCACACACCCACCACCCCATAAATGACTGTTGATATTTACAGTCCAAGCACTGTAATGACACCCACACACCCACCACCCCATGAATGACTGTTGATATTTACAGTCCAAGCACTGTAATGACACCCACACACCCACCACCCCATGAATGACTGTTGATATTTACAGTCCAAGCACTGTAATGACACCCACAAACCCACCACCCCATAAATGACTGTTGATATTTACAGTCCAAGCACTGTAATGACACCCACACTCCCACCACCTCATGGATTACTGTTGATATATATAGTCCAAGCACCATAATGACACAAACACTACCACCACCTCGTGAATGACTGGTGATACTTACAGTCCAAGCACTGTAATGACACCCACACACCGATCACACCATGAATGACAGTTGATATTTACAGTAATGACACCCACACACACACCACCCCATGAATTAATGTTTATATTTATCGTCCAAGCACTGTAATGACACCCAACACTCACCACCCCATTAATCACTGTTGATATTTACAGTCCAAGCACTGTAATGACACCCACACACCTATCGCACCATGAATAACTGTTGATATTTACAGTCCAAGGACTGTAATGACATCCACCACTCTATGAATGACTGTTAATATTTACAATCCAAGCACTGTAATGACACCCACACACCCACCACCTTGTGAATGACTGTTGATACTTACAGTCAAAGCACTGTAATGACACCCACACACACACCATCCCATGAATGACTATTGATATTTACAGTCCAAGCACTAAAGACATACACACACCCACCACCCCATAATTGACTGTTGATATTTACAGTCCAAGCACTGTAATGACACCCACACATCCACCACCCCTTGAATGAATGTTGATATTTACAGTCAAAACACTGTAATGACACCCACACACCCATCACCCCATGAATAACTATTGATATTTACAGTCCAAGGACTGTAATGACATCAACCACCCCATTTATGAATGTTGATATTTACAGTCCAATCACTGTAATGACACCCACACACCCACCACCTCATGAACGACTGTTGATCTGTACAGTCCAAGCACTGTAATGACACACACACCCATCACACCATTAATGACTGTTGATATTTACAGTCCAGGAACTGTAATGAGACGTATAAACACACCACCCCATGAATGACTGTTGATATTTACAGTCCAAAAACTGTCATGACACCCACACACCCACAGCACTCTAATGACACCCACAACCCCATAGATGACTGTTAATAATTGCAGTCAAAACACTGTAATGACACCCACACACCCACCATCCAACGGATGATGGTTTAAATTTACAGACCAAGAACTGTAATGACACAGACACACTCACCACCCCATGAATAACTGATGATATTTACAATCCAAGCACTTTATTGACACCCACACACTGACCACCCCATGATTGGCTGTTGATATTTACAGTCTAAGCAAAGTAATGACATACACACGCCAACCAACCCATAAATGACTGTTGATATTTACATTTCATGCACTGTAATGAGACCCACACACCAACCACCTTATCTATGACTGCTTATATTTACAGTCCAAGCACTGTAATGACACTCACACACCATCTACCCCATTAATGACCGTTGATATTTACAGTCCTAGCACTGTAATGACACCCACACATCCACCACCCCATTAATGACCATTGATATTTACAGTCCAAGCACTGTAATAACACCCTCCATCCCATGAATGACTGTTGATATTTAAAGTCCAAGCACTGTAATGACACACACACCCACTATCCCATAAATGACTATTGATATTTACACTCCAAGCACTGTAATGAAACCCACACACCCACCACCCCATAATGACAGTTGATATTCACAGTCCAAGCACTGTAATGTCACCCCTACACCCACCACTTAATGAATGACTGTTGATATTGACAGACCAAGCACTGTAATGACACCCACACACCCACCACCCCATGAATGTCAGTTGATATTAAGAGTCCAATCACTGTAATGACACCCACACACCCACAACCCAATAAATGGCTGTTGATATTTACAGTCCAAGCACTATAATGACAATCAAACACCCATTACCCCATGAAATACGGTTGATATTTACAGTCCAAGCAATGAAATGACACCCCCACACCCACCACCCCATGAATGACTGTTGATATTTACACTCCAAGTACTGTAATGACACCCACACACCTACCACCCCATGAATGACTGTTGATATTTACAGTCCAAGTGCTGTAATGACACCCACACACCCACCACTCCATTAATGACTATTGATATTTACTGTCCAAGTTCTGTAATGACACCCACACACCAACCAACCCATGAATGACTGTTGATATTAACAGTCCAAGCACAGTACTGAAACCCATACATCCACTACCCTATGAATAACTTGATATTTACAGTCCAAGATCTGTAATTACACCTTCACACCCACCACCCCATGAATGATTGTTGATATTTACATTCCAGGCACTGTAATGACACACCCCCACCAACCTATAAATGACTGTTGATATTTACAGTCCAAGCTCTGTAATAGCACCCACACACACCTAGAATGACAGTTGATATTTACAGTCCAAGCACTGCAATGACACCAAAACACCCACTACCCCATGAATGACTATTGATATCTACAATCCAAGCACTGTATTAACACCCACACACTGACAACCCCATGCATAACTGTTAATATTTACAATCCAAGCACTGTATTGACACCCACACACTGACCTCCTCATGAATGACTGGTGATATTTACAGTTTAAGCACTGTAATGACACTCACACACCATCCACTCCATGACTGACTGTTGATATTTACATTCCAAGCAATGTAATGAGACCTACACACCAACCACCCCATGAATAACTGTTGATATTTACAGTCCAAGCACTGTAATGACACCCAAACACCATCCAAACAATGAATGACTGTTGATATTTACAGTCCTAGCACTGTAATGACACCCACACATCCACCACCCCATTAATGACCATTGATATTCATAGTCCAATCACTGTAATGACACCCACACACCCACCACCCCATGAATGTCTGTTGATATTAACAGTCCAAGCACTGTTATGACACCAACACACTTACCATACCATGAATGACTGTTGATATTTACAGTCCAAGCACTGTAATAACACCCACCATCCCATGAATGTCTGTTAATATTTACAGTCCTATCACTGTAATGACACCCAAACACCCATCACCCCATGAATGGCTGTTGATATTTACAGTCCAAGCACTATAATGACACCCAAACACCCACTACCCCATGAAAGACGGTTGATATTTACAGCCCAAGCACTGTAATGACACCCACACACCAATCACGCCATGAATGACTTTTGATATTTACAGTCCTAGCACTGTAATGAAACCCACACACCCACCACCCCATAAATGACTGTTGATATTAACAGTCCAAGCACAGTACTGACACCCATACATCCACTACCACATGAATGACTTAATATTTACAGTCCAAGATCTGTAATTACACCTACACACCCACCATCCCATGAATGATTGTTGATATTTACAGTCCAGGCACTGTAATGACACACCTCCACCAACCTATAAATGACTGTTGATATTTACAGTCCAAGCTCTGTAATAGCACCCACACACACCATGAATGACAGTTGATATTTACAGTCCATGCACTGCAATGACAACCACACACCCACCTCCCCATGAATGACTGTTGATATCTACAATCCAAGTACTATAATGACACCCACACACCCACCACCCCATGAATGACTGTTGATATTTAATATCCTAACACTGTATTAACACCCATACACTGACAACCCCATACATAACTGTTGATATTTACAATCCAAGCACTGTATTGACACCCACACACTGACCACCTCATGAATGACTGGTGATATTTACAGTCTAAGCACTGTAATGACACCCACACACCCACCACCCAATAAATGACTGTTGATAGTTACAGTCCAATCACTGAAATGACACTTACACACCATCAACCCCATGAATGCGTGTTGATATTTACAATCCAAGCAATGTAATGACACCCACATACCCACCACCCCATTAATGACCATTGATATTTCACCGTGCTGGGCGGGATATCTCAGCAACCCTGGAAGACCAATGGTTCTTTTAGCAGATGAGTCTTCCTGGGTGGGTTTGGGAACCCTGGGTTGGAGGAAATGCCACTCAAAATTCCTATTAGTACACCACCGGCCAATGCTCTTATTGGGCGTATGAGTGTTCTTCTTAGTAGGGTTCAGGGTAGCCCTTAAGGCGGAAGAGCAGCTTTATGCTGCCAACGGCATCTCTGAAATGGAGTCATGGGTTGATGCCATAGTCATGTGCCTGATTTTCCGCAACTCATCCATTTCCCTACTATTAGATGGCACAATCTAACTAATTTCACCTTTACTTTCCAATTTATTCTTTCTTATTCTTACTCTTATAAAGGTGAAGCTGCTCATCTTGGTGCAAACCGCAGTCACGCAGCTACTATCTTTGATCCGGTTATAAGATCAGATTATGGCAGTTATTCTGGTCGCCATGCTCAGATAGTGAAGGTGGGAAGATCATTTTTGATCTATTGAGAAGTAACGCCCGCCTAAGCAAGGCAGTCCCTTGCCAGTAGGTTCTTCTCCTGCCCGTCACCCCTGGAGAGTTTGAGCTAGCTCTTCTAGGCCAATGTCTGAAAGGGATGACGTTAATTTTACTAGCTTGCTGACTCAGGTTTCCTTATACTTGGTTCTTCCGGTTATATGACCTTTGCTTGTACTTGGACTTGCTTCACGATTTCTCTACTTCTCATCTTCCCATTTTACTTCTTTCAGTTATTCAAGTTTTTACTTGTTATTTTGTCCGGTGATATTGAATTAAATCCCGGTCCACGTAGACCTACCCATCATGTGAGAAGCTGCCGTATTTTGTATTCTAACATCCGCGGACTTCATAAGAACATTAAAGATCTAACTTTGGCATCAGTAGATTATGACATTGTTTTTTGTTCAGAAACTCTTGTCTCTAACCATAGACACGTTTCAGAACTTCTTATGCCTGGCTTTAATAAACCACTTCTTATTCGTCGTGACTCTTTTCCTCGTGTTCGTGGAATGAGTTTGTACATCCGATCTGGCTTCAATGCCCAGCCTTTAACAAAATTTATTTGCGGTTGCCATGAGATCCAGTTAGTTAAAGTTTCCAGTAAATATCATAACCACTACATTTTTAGCCTATACAGAAATCCTGACGCCAATGACAACCTATATGACTGTCTCTTAAATGCCATGGCATTAATTCAGTCTGTTGATGTCAAGTCCTCTTTCATCTTTGTTGGAGATGTAAATGCACATCATCAAGAGTGGCTGAACTCTGTTTCTCCAACAAATAGACACGGTCATGCTGCCCTGGATTTTACTAATTTATCTGGGTGTGAACAGTTGATTACTGGACCTACACATATTTCTGGAAACTGTCTGGATCTCGTTTTGACAGATGTTCCTAGTGTTGTGGAGACTATAGTTCTTGCACCTGTGGGTACTTCTGACCATAATTCCATATCCTGTAAAATCAATCTTGAATTTACTGTGCCTGATATCACTATCACTCGTAAAGTCTATCTTAAATCTCGGGTTAACTGGGATAATGTATGTGATGATGTTACTAATATCCAGTGGAACCACATACTAAGATCTGATGACCCAGTTTCATCACTCAATAACTCTCTCTTGGAAATTCTTAACAGAAGAGTCCCATCAAAATTAATCAAATCCCGTATAAAAGATAAAGCTTGGTTTGATGATGACTGCAAACGTGCTTTTAATAACAAGCAGGCTGCATACCATCGCTGGAGACGTGGTCGAAACCAGTTGCTTTGGGATGACTATATACATCTTAGGTCAGTTGCGCAGAGAGTTTATAGTAATGCTGAGAGGGATTACAATTCCCATTTACAGGAGGTTCTTGCAGGTGCTACTCAGCCACATAAATGGTGGGCTTCACTTAAGGCCTCATTATTTGGCATTGATTCCTCCAAGCCTCCACTTCGTGATTCTGATGGTTCTGTTTCTTTTGACCCATTGATTAAGGCTAATATGCTTTCAAATATATTAATTGGTAAGCAGAGTGATCAGGAATTGCAATTACCTTCAACATGTTACCCTAGTCCTGGTCTAAAGTCAATGGCTTTTAAATCAGCTGAATTGAAACAATATCTATTGGATCTTGACACTTATGGTGGGACTGACCCTGATGGATTTTTCCCTCTCTTCCTTAAGAAGATTGCTGTTGTTTTAGCACCTAAATTGGCTGTGGTATTTAGGTTGCTCTTGAAATCTGGTAGTTTTCCTCTTTGCTGGCGTAAAGCCAGAATTACCCCAATTCCAAAGGGAGCCACTGCGTCATCAAATCCATCCGAGTATCGTCCCATTTCCATTACACCTATTCTTTCTAAGATCTTTGAGAGGCTTTTAGCGAGGCGTCTTAACTCTTATTGTAATAATAATGATTTAATACCCATTTCACAATTTGGTTTTCGCAAAGGTTTGGGTACCTGCGATGCACTTTTGACCTTGTCTCACGCACTTCAATCTTCGTTGGACAAGGGATATGAATCTCGTGTTGTGGCTATTGATTTTAGCTCTGCTTTTGATCGGGTTAATCATAAAGCACTTTTACATAAGCTGCAACTTATTGGTATTGGTGGTAGTCTCTTATCAATTTTTAAAGAATTTCTGATGAACAGGTCACAATGTGTTGTCATTGATGGGTGCACTTCTGTCCCTGTACCTGTTGTTTCGGGTGTTCCACAGGGCAGTGTACTTGGGCCTCTGTTTTTTATTCTCTTTACTGCTGACTTGGGCTTTGAGCTCGAAAATAAGCTTATTTCTTATGCTGATGACACAACTTTATATTCACCCATTCCATCACCAGGGAGTAGAATTGAAGTTGCAGCATCCCTAAGCAGGGACTTGGCTAAGATTACTTCTTGGTGTGAACTTTGGGGTATGAAGCTTAATGCCAAGAAAACTCACTCCATGATTATTAGCAGATCACGCACTTTGGTTCCTCCTCATCCTTGTTTGCATATTTCTGGTGAACAAATTGAGGATGTGACAGGTTTGCATTTGTTGGGAGTGACTCTTGATCCCAAGTTGACCTTTGAGAGGCATATTCGTTCCTTATCTTCTACTATTGCACAAAAGATTGGTTTACTCCGCAAGTGTTTTAAAAAATTTGCGTGTGAAACCATAGTCTTAAAATCTTTTTATGCTTTTATTTTGCCTCACTTTGAATATTGCTCTTCTGTTTGGAACTCTGCTGCTGACTGTCATCTAAAGTTGCTTGACAGAGCTCTTACTTCTATAAAATTTGTTCTACCTGCTGTATCTCTTGATCTCCATCATCGGCGTCAGGTTGGTGCCCTTAGTCTTGTATTCAAAATTTTTAACAATACTCGGCATCCCCTGCATAGTGTTTTACCTGAACGTTTTATTCCGACTCGCATAACAAGGTTTACAAGGAGTCTTAATGACTTTGCCATGACTCTAATTAATGCTTCTACATCTCAATTTTCTCGTTGTTTTATTCCTTCTATGATTACCTTATGGAATCATCTGCCTAACGAGGTTGTACAGTCAACTGATATTACTGGTTTTAAATCTAAAGTTAATGTCTTATTGCAACAGTAGTTTGTCTATTTTTTAAAAATCATATCTTTTCTTTTGTATAAGCTTTCATTGACAACTAGTTTTCTCTTTTGGGCTCTCTATACTCAGTAGCCCCTTTCCTTTTTTCTTAGTTGTTGTAGTCTCTCTTCAGTACTCCCCAGGTATTTTGTGTGGATCCATCTATTGATGTGTCTGCACCCTGTTGGGAGGCTATGACAGCTTCTATAATAATAATAATAATAATAGTCCAAGCACTGTAATGACACCCACACACCCACCACCCAATGAATAACTGTTGATATTTACAGTCCAAGCACTGTAATGACACCCACACACCAACCACCCCATGAATGACTGTTAATATTTACAGTCCAAACACTGTAATGACACCCACACACCCACCACCCAATGAATGACTGTTGATAGTTACAGTCCAAGCAATGTAATGACTCCCTCACACCTATAACCCCATGAATGACTGTTGATATATACAGTCCAAGCACTGTAATGACACTCACCACCCCATGAATGACTGTTGATATTTACAGACAAAGCACTGTAATGACACCCACCACCCCATGAATGACGGTTGATATTTACAGTCCAAGCACTGTAATGACACCTACACACCCACCACCCAATGAATGACTGTTGATATATATTAACAGTCCAAGCACTGTAATGACACACAAACACCCACCACCCTATGAATGACTGTTGATATTTACAGTCCAAGCACGGTAATGACAAACACACCCACCAACTCATGAATGACTGTTGATATTTACAGTACAAGTACTGTAATGTCACCGACACACCCCATGAATGACAGTTGATATTTACAGTCCAAGCACTGTAATGACACACACACACACATCAACCCATGAATGACTGTTGATATTTAGAGTACAAACACTGTAATGTCACCGACACACCTCATGAATGACAGTTGATATTTACAGCCGAAGCACTGTAATGACACCCACACACCCAAAACCCAATGAATGACTATTGATAATTACAATCCAAGCACTGTAATGACACCAACAACCCACCACCCCATGAATGACTGTTGATATTTACAGTCAAAGCACTGTAATGACACCCACACGACCACAACCCCATAAATGATGGTTAATATTTATAGTCCAAGCACTGTAATATCACCCACACAACCACCACCCGATGAATGACTGTTGATATTTACAGTCCAATCACTGTAATGATAAGCACACACCCACCTTCCCATGAATGACTGTTGATATTTACAGTCCACGCACTGTAATGACACCCACCACCCCATTATTGACTATTGATATTTACAGTCCAAGAACTGTAATGACACCCACTCATCCATCACCCCATGAATGACTGTTGATATTTACAGTCCAAGCACTGTAATGACACC
The DNA here is from genome assembly GCA_033782935.1 of Petrolisthes cinctipes. Lineage (NCBI taxonomy): Eukaryota > Metazoa > Arthropoda > Malacostraca > Decapoda > Porcellanidae > Petrolisthes > Petrolisthes cinctipes. Next base: position 1,584,696 of record JAWQEG010000068.1, read on the forward strand.
CACACACCTACGACCCCAATAATGACCATTGATATTTATAGTCCAAGCACTGTAATGACACCCAGACACCCACCACCCAATGAATAACTGTTGATATTCACAGTCCAACCATTGTAATGACACTCACACACCATCCACCCCATGAATGACTGTTGATATTGTTACGTATATAGAATACCCTCTGAACAGTAAAGATTCAAAATAAAAATAAAAATAAAAGAAATCCAAATCCAAATTATATAAATACAACTTGAACTGAATTTAAGGAAAAGGTAAAAATATAAACACAAAATTACGTTTCAAATAGTATATTAATATAATAAACAATAAACCGAAGGGACTTAATACTAACTTACAATACTAACTTAATAATAATTAACAAAAATTCCTCAAACCTAATGAGTCAATACCTGTCTTCAACATCCACGAAACATAACATATTAATACGTAACCTAACCCTACTCACAGTCTCTTGACAGCCTATACGACTAATGTCAAAGGTGGTTCATTCCAACATAATAACCCCTCAAAAGGTCTGTTACAATACCTGAGATCGGTAAACAGGGCTGGACACTCGTGGAACTCGATGCAGTCACAGACAACCAGATACTGACTGAAGATTTTACAAAACACCGAGTTTATATACCCCCCTAGTTGAGTCGAGGCTTATTTGAAGCCATGTTTGAATCCCAGAAAATGTAGTTAAAGTGTTCCACATTTCACCAATAAACAACCATTACCTAAATACATTAAACCCCTAACAAATGAATCATTACAATATTATAAGAATACACAGTAATACAGTAATACAATAATACATTAATAATATCAACAGTCATTTATAGGGTGGTGGGTGTGTGGGTGTCATGACAGTGCTTGGACTGTAAATATCAACAGTCATTCATGGGTGGTGAGTGTGTGGGTGTCATTACAGTTCTTGGACTGTAAATATCAACAATCATTCAATGGGTGGTGGGGGTGTGGGTGTCATTACAGTGCTCAGACTGTAAATATTAACAGTAATTCATGGGGTGGTGAGTATGTGGATGTCATTTACATTGCTTGGACTGAAAATATCAACAGTCATTCATGGGGTGTTGAGTGTGTGGGTGTCATTACAGTGCTTGGACTATAAATACCAAAAGTCATTTATGGGGTGGTGGGTGTGTGGGTTTCATTACAGTGTTTGGACTGTAAATATCAACAGTCATTCATAGGGTGGTGAGTGTGTGGGTGTCATTAGAGTTCTTGGACTGTAAATATCAACCATCATTCTTTGGGTGGTGGGTGTGTGGGTGTCATTACAGTGCTCAGATTGTAAATATTAACAGTCAATTATGGGGTGGTGGGTGTCATTAGAATGCTTGGACTGTAAGTATTAACAGTCATTCATGGGGTGGCGGGTGTGTGGATGCCATTACAGTGCTTGGACTGAAAATATCAACAGTAATTTATGGGGTGGTTGGTGTGTGGGTGTCATTATGGTGTTTGGACTGTAAATATCAACCGTCAATCATGAGGTGGTGGGTTTGTGGGTGTCATTACAGTGTTTGGACTGTAAAAATCAACAGTCATTCATGGGGTGGTAGGTGTAATTAAAGTGCCTATACTGTAAATATCAACAGTCATTTATGGGTAGTGGGTGTCCTTACAGTTCTTGGACTGTAAATATCAACAGTCATTTATGTTGTGGTGGGTGTGTGTGGGTGTTTTTACAGTGATTGGACTGTAAATATCAACAGTCGTTCATATGGTGGTGGGTGTGTGAGTATCATTACAGAGCTTGGACAGTAAATATCAACAGTCATTCATGGAGTGGTGGGTGTCATTAGAGTGCTTGGACTGTAAATATAAACATTCATTTATGGGGAGTGTGGGTGTCATTACAGTGCTTGGACTGTAAATAAAAAGTCATTCATGGAGTGGTGGGTGTAATTATATTGCTTGGACTGTAAATATCAAGTCATTGATGGGTGGTAGTTGTCATTACAGTGCTTGGACTGTGAATATCAACAGTCAATCATGGGGTGGTGGGTGTGTAGGTGTCATTACAGTGTTTAGACATTAAAAATCAACGGTTTTTCATGGGGTGGTGGGTGTGTGGGTGTCATTACGGTGCTTGGACTGTTAATATCAACAGTCATTCATGGGGTGGTGAGTGTGTCTGTGTCATTACAGTTCTTGGTCTGTAAATTTAAACCATCATCCGTTGGATGGTGGGTGTGTGGGTGTCATTACAGTGTTTTGAATGCAATTATTAACAGTCATCTATTGGGTTGTGGGTGTCATTAGAGTGCTTGGACTGTAAATATTAACAGTCATTCATGGGGTGGTGGGTAAGTGGGTGTCATTACATTGTTTGGACTGTAAATATCAACAATAATTCATGGGGTGGTCAGTGTGTTGGTGTCATTACAGTGCTTTGACAGTAAATATCAACAGTCGGTCATGGGGTGGTGGGTGTGAGCATGTCATTACAGTGCTTGGACTGTAAATGTCAATGGTCATTAATAGGGTTGTGGGTGTGTGGGTGTCATTATAGTGCTTGGACTGTAAATATCAACAGTAATTCATGGGGTGGTGGGTGTGTGGGTGTCATTACAGTGCTTAGACTGTAAATATCAAGTCATTTAAGGGGTGGTGGGTGTGTGGGTGTCATTATTGCTTGGACGGTAAATATCAACAGTCATTCATGGGGTGGTGGGTGTGTGGGTGTTAATACAGTACTTTGACTGTAAATATCAACAGTCATTCAGAGGGTGGTGGGTGTCATTAGAGTGCTTGGACTGTAAATATTAACAGTCATTCATGGGATGGTGGGTGTGTGAATGTCATTACAGTGCTTGGACTGAAAATATCAACAGTCACTTATGGTGTGGTGGGTGTGTGGGTGTCATTATAGTTCTTGGACTATAAATATCAACAGTCATTTATGGGGTGGTGGGTGTGTGGGTGTCATTACAGTGCTTGGCCTGTAAATATCAACAGTCATTCATAGGGTGGTGGGTGTGTGAGTGTCATTACATAGCTTGGACTGTAAATATTAACAGTCATTTATGAAGTAGTGGGTGTGTGGCTGTCATTAGTGCTTTGACTGTAAATATCAACAGTCATTCATGGGGTGGTGGGTGGCATTACAGTGCTTGGACTGTTAATATCAACAGTCATTCATAGGGTGATGGGTGTGTGGGTGTCATTACAGTGTTTGGACTGTAAATATCAACAGTCATTTATAAAGTGGTGGGTGTTTGGGTGTCATTACATTGCTTCGACTGTAAATATCAACATTCAATCATGAGGTAGTGGGTGTGTGGGAGTCAATAGAGTGCTTAGACTGTAAATATCAACAGTCATTCATAGGGTGGTGGGTGTCATTAGAGTGCTTGGACTGTAAATATCAACAGTCATTCATGGGGTGGTGGGTGTGAGGGTGTCATTACAGTGTTCGGACTGTAAATATCAACAGTCATTCATGGGGTTGTGGGTGTGTGGGTGTCATTATAGTGATTGGACTGTAAATACCAACAGTCATTCTTGGGGTGGTTTGTGTGTGGGTGTCATTACAGTGTTTGGACTGTAAATATGAAGTCAATAATGGGGTGGTGTATGTGTGTGTGTCATTATTGCTTGGACTGTAAATATCAACAGTCATTTATCGGGTGGTGGTTGTGTTGGTGTCATTACAGTGCTTAGACTGTAAATATCAACAGTGATTTATGGAGTGGTGGGTGTGTGGCTGTCATTACAGTGCTTGGACTGTAAATATCAACAGTCATTCATGGGGTGGTAGGTGTTTGGGTGTCATTAGAGTTCTTTGACTATAAATATCAACAGTCAATCAAGGGGTGGTGGGTATCGGGGTGTCATTACAGTGCTTGGACTGTAATTATCAACAGTCATTCATGGGGTGGTGGGTGTGTGGGGGTCATTACAGTGTTTTGACTGTAAATATCAACAGTCATTAATGGGGCGGTGAGTGTGTGGGAGTCATTACAGTTCTTGGACTGTAAATAATAACAGTCATTCATTTGGTGGTGGATGTGTGGATGTCATAACAGTGCTTGGACTAATAATATCAACAGTCATTCATGGGTTCGTGGGTGTGTGGGTGTCATTACAGTGCTTGGACTGTAAATACAACAGTCATTAATGGGGTGATGGGTGTGTGGATGTCATTACAGTGCTTGAACTGAAAATATCAACAGTTTTTCATGGGGTGGTGGGTGTGTGGGTGTCATTACAGTGCTTGGACTGTTAATAACAACAGTCATTCCTGGGGTGGTGAGTGTGTCTGTGTCATTACAGTTCTTGGTCTGTAAATTTCAACCATCATCCATTGGGTGGAGGGTGTGTGGGTGTTATTACAGTGTTTGGACTGCAAATATTAACAGTCATCTATGGGGTTGTGGGTGTCATTAGAGTGCTTGGACTGTAAATATTAACAGTTATACATGGGGTGGTGGGTGAGTGGGTGTCATTACATTGTTTGGACTGTAAATATTAACCATAATTTATGGGGTGGTCAGTGTGTGTGTGTCATTACAGTGCTTTGACTGTAAATATCAACAGTCGTTCATGGGGTGGTGGGTATGAGCGTGTCATTACAGTGCTTGGACTGTAAATGTCAATAGTCATTCATGGGGTTGTGGGTGTTTGGGTGTCATTATAGTGTTTAGACTGTAAATATCAACAGTCATTAATGGGGTGGTGGGTGTGTGGGTGTCATTACAGTGCTTGGGCTGTAAATATCAAGTCATTCATGGGGTGGTGGTTGTGTGGGTGTCATTATTGCTTGGACTGTAAATATCAACAGTCATTCATGGGGTGGTGGGTGTGTGGGTGTTATTACAGTGCTTTGACTGTAAATATCAACAGTTATTCAGAGGGTGGTGGGTGTCATTAAAGTGCTTGAACTTTAAATATCAACAGTTATTCATGGGGTTGTGGGTGTGTGGGTGTCATTACAGTGTTTGGACTGTAAATATCAACAGTCATTCATGGGTTGGTGAGTGTGTGGGTGTTATTACAGTGTTTTGACTGTAAATATCAACAGTCATTCAGAGGGTGGTGGGTGTCATTAGAGTGCTTGGACTGTAAATATTAACAGTCATTCATGGGGTGTTGGGTGTGTGAATGTCATTAAAGTGATTGGACTGAAAATATCAACAGTCATTTATGGGGTTGTGGGTGTATGGGTGTCATTATAGTGCTTGGACTATAAATATCAACCGTCATTTATGGGGTGGTGGGTGTGTGGGTGTCAATACAGTGCTTGGCCTGTAAATATCATTAGTCATTCATAGAGTGGTGTGTGTTTGAGTGTCATTACAGAGCTTGGACTGTAAATATCAACAGTCATTTATGGGGTGGTGGCTGTGTGGATGTCATTACAGTGCTTGAACTGTAAATATCAACAGTCATTTATGGGGTGGTGGGTGTGTGGCTGTCATTAGTGCTTTGACTGTAAATATCAACAGTCATTCATGGGGTGGTAGGTGGCATTACAGTGCTTGGACTGTAAAAATCAACAGTCATTCATAGGTTGATGGGAGTATGGGTGTCAATACAGTGTTTGGACTGTAAATATCAACACTCATTTATAGAGTGGAGGGTGTTTGGGTGTCATTACATTGCTTGGACTGTAAATATCAACATTCAATTATGAGATAGTGGGAGTGTGGGTGTCATTAGAGTGCTTAGGCTGTAAATATCAACAGTCATTCATAGGGTGGTGGGTGTCATTAGAGTGCTTGGACTGTAAATATCAAGTCATTTATGGGTTGGTGGGTGTGAGGGTGTCATTACAGTGTTCGGACTGTAAATATCAACAGTCATTCATGGGGTTGTGGGTGTGTGGGTGTCATTATTGTGATAGGACTGTAAATACCAACAGTCATTCATAGGGTGGTGGGTGTCATTACAGTGTTTGGACTATAAATATCAAGTCATTAATGGGGTGGTGGGTGTGTGTGTGTCATTATTGCTTGGACTGTAAATATCAACAGTCATTTATGGGGTGGTGGTTGTGTGGGTGTCATTACAGTGCTTAGACTGTAAATAATAACAGTCATTCATGGGGTGGTGGATGTGTGGATGTCATTACAGTGCTTGGACTAATAATATCAACAGTCATTCATGGGGTTTTGGGTGTGTGGGTGTCATTACAGTGCTTGGACTGTAAATATAACAGTTATTCATGGGGTGGTGGGTGTGTGGATGTCATTACAGTGCTTGAACTGAAAATATCAACAGTTTTTCATGGGGTGGTGGGTGTGTGGGTGTCATTACAGTGCTTGGACTGTTAATATTAACAGTCATTCATGGGGTGGTGAGTGTGTCTGTGTCATTACAGTTCTTGGTCTGTAAATTTCAACCATCATCCATTGGGTGGTTGGTGTGTGGGTGTCATTACAGTGTTTTGACTGCAAATATTAACAGTCATCTATGGGGTTGTGGGTGTCATTAGAGTGCTTGGACTGTAAATATTAACAGTCATTCATGGGGTGGTGGGTAAGTGGGTGTCATTACATTGTTTGGACTGTAAATATCAACCATAATTCATGGGGTGGTCAGTGTGTTGGTGTCATTACAGTGCTTTGACAGTAAATATCAACAGTCGTTCATGGGGTGGTGGGTGTGAGGGTGTCATTACAGTGCTTGGACTGTAAATGTCAATAGTCATTCATGGGGTTGTGGGTGTGTGGGTGTCATTATAGTGCTTGGACTGTAAATATCAACAGTCATTAATGGGGTGGTGGGTGTGTGGGTGTCATTACAGTGCTTGGACTGTAAATATCAAGTCATTCATGGGGTGGTGAGTGTGTGGGTGTCATTATTGCTTGGACTATAAATATCAACAGTCATTCATGGGGTGGTGGGTGTGTGGGTGTTATTACAGGGCTTTGACTGTAAATATCAACAGTTATTCAGAGGGTGGTGGGTGTCATTAGATTGCTTGAACTTTAAATATCAACAGTTATTCATGGGGTGGTGGGTGTGTGGGTGTCATTACAGTGTTTGGACTGTAAATATCAACACTCATTCATGGGTTGGTGAGTGTGTGGGTGTCATAACAGTGCTTGGACTGTGAATATCAACAGTCATTCATGGGGTGGTTGGTGTGTGGGTGTTATTACAGTGCTTTGACTGTAAATATCAACAGTCATTCAGAGGGTGGTGGGTGTCATTAGAGTGCTTGGACTGTATATATTAATAGTCATTCATGGGGTGGTGGGTGTGTGAATGTCATTACAGAGCTTGAACTGAAAATATCAACAGTCATTTATGGGGTGTTGGGTGTGTGGGTGTCATTATAGTGCTTGGACTATAAATATCAACCATCATTTATAGGGTGGTGGGAGTGTGGTTATCATTACAGTGCTTGGCCTCTAAATATCATTAGTCATTCATAGGGTGGTGGGTGTGTGAGTGTCATTACAGAGCTTGGACTGTAAATATCAACATTCAATCATGAGGTAGTGGGTGTGTGGGTGTCATTAGAGTGCTTAGACTGTAAATATCAACAGTCATTCATAGGGTGGAGGGTGTCATTAGAGTGCTTGGACTGTAAATATCAACAGTCATTCATGGGGTGGTAGGTGTGTGGGTGTCATTACAGTTCTTGGACTGTAAATATCAAGTCATTAATGGGGTGGTGGGTGTGGGTGTCATTATTGCTTGGAATGTAAATATCAACAGTCATTTATGGGTTGGTGGTTGTGTGGGTGTCATTACAGTGCTTAGATTGTAAATATCAACACTCATTTATGGAGTGGTGGGTGTGTAGCTGTCATTACAGTGCTTGGACTGTAAATATCAACAGTCAAACATGGGGTGGTGGGTGTGTGGGATTTATTACAGTGCTTGGACTGTAAATATCAACCATAATTAATGGGGTGGTGGGTGTGGGTGTGTCATTACATTGCTTTGAATGTAAATATCAATAGTCATTCATTGGGTGATGGGTGTGTGTTTGTCATTACAGAGCTAGGACTGTAAATATCAACAGTCATTCATGGGATGGGAGGTGTTTGGGTGTCATTAGAGTGTTTGGACTATAAATATCAACAGTCAATCAAGGGGTGGTGGGTGTCGGGGTGTCATTACAGTGCTTGGACTGTAATTATCAACAGTCATTCATGGGGTGGTGGGTGTGTGGGGGTCATTACAGTGTTTTGACTGTAAATATCAACAGTCATTAATGGGGTGGTGAGTGTGTGGGAGTCATTACAGTTATTGGACTGTAAATATTAACAGTCATTCATGGGGTTATGGATGTGTGGATGTCATTACAGTGCTTGAACTAATAATATCAACAGTCATTTATGGGGTAGTGGGTGTGTGGGTGACATTACAGTGCTTGGACTGTAAATATTAACAGTCATTCATGAAGTGGTGGGTGTGTGGATGTCATTACAGTGCTTGGATTGTAAATATCAACAGTCATTCATGGGGTGGTGGGTGTGTGGGTGTTATTACAGTGCTTTGACTGTAAATATCAACAGTCCTATAGAGGGTGGTGGGTGTCATTAGAGTGCTTGTACTGTAAATATCAACAATTATTCATGGGGTGGTGGGTGTGTGGGTATCATGAAAATGCTTGGACTATAAATATCAACAGTCATTCATGGGGTGGTTAGTGTGTGGGTATCATTGCAGTTCTTGGACTGTAAATACCAAATATTATTCATTGGGTGGTGTGTGTGTGGGTGTCATTACAGTGCTTAATCTGTGAATATCAACAGTCATTCATAGGATTGTGAGTGTGTGGGTTTAATTTCAGTGCTTTGACTGTAAATATCAACAGTCATTCAGAGGATAGTGGGTGTCATTAGAGTGCTTGGACTGTAAATATTGACAGTTATTCATGGGGTATTGAATGTGTGGATGTCATTACAGTGCTTGGACTGAAAACATCAACAATCATTTATGGGGTGGTGGGTGTGTTTGTGTCATTACAGTGCTTGAACTGTAAATATCAACAGTCATTAATAGGGTTGTCGGTTTGTGGATGTCATTACTTTGCTTGGACTGTAAATATCAACAGTCAATCATAGGATGGTGGGTGTGTGGGTGTCATTACATTGCTTGGACTGTAAATATCAACAGTCATTAATGAGGTGGTGGGTGTGTGGGTGTCATTACAGTGGTTTGATTGTAATTATCAACTGTCATTCATAGGGTGGTGGGTGTCATTACAATGCTTGAACTGTAAATATCAACAGTCATTCATTGGGTGGTAGTTGTGTGGGTATCATTACAGTGCTTGGACTGTAAATATCAACCATAATTAATGGGGTGGTGGGTGTGGGGGTGTCATTACATTGCTTTGAATGTAAATATCAATAGTCATTCATTGGGTGATGGGTGTGTGGTTGTCATTACAGAGCTAGGACTGTAAATATCAACAGTCATTCATGGGATGGGAGGTGTTTGGGTGTCATTAGAGTGTTTGGACTATAAATATCAACAGTCAATCAAGGGGTGGTGGGTGTCGGGGTGTCATTACAGTGCTTGGACTGTAATTATCAACAGTCATTCATGGGGTGGTGGGTGTGTGGGGGTCATTACAGTGTTTTGACTGTAAATATCAACAGTCATTAATGGGGTGGTGAGTGTGTGGGAGTCATTACAGTTATTGGACTGTAAATATTAACAGTCATTCATGGGGTTATGGATGTGTGGATGTCATTACAGTGCTTGAACTAATAATATCAACAGTCATTAATGGGGTAGTGGGTGTGTGGGTGACATTACAGTGCTTGGACTGTAAATATTAACAGTCATTCATGAAGTGGTGGGTGTGTGGATGTCATTACAGTGCTTGGATTGTAAATATCAACAGTCATTCATGGGGTGGTGGGTGTGTGGGTGTCATTACAGTGCTTTTACTATTAATATCAACAGTCATTCATGGGGTGGTGAGTGTGTCTGTGTCATTACAGTTCTTGGTCTGTAAATTTCAACCATCATCCTTTGGGTGGTGGGTGTGTGGGTGTCATTACAGTGTTTGGACTGCAAATATTAACAGTCATCCATGGGGTTGTGGGTGTCATTAGAGTGCTTGGACTGTAAATATTAAAAGTCATTTATGGGGAGGTTGGTGTGTGGGGGTCATTACAGAGCTTGGACTATAAATATCAACAGTCATTTATTTGGTGGTGGGTGTGTGGGTGTCATTACAGTGCTTGGACTGTAAATATCAACAGTCATTATTGGGGTGGTGGGTGTCATGAGAGTGCTTACACTGTAAATATCAACAGTCATTTATTGGGTGGTCGGTGTGTAGCTGTCATTACAGCGCTTGGACTGTAAATATCAACAGTTATTCATGGGGTGGTGGGTGTGTTGGTGTTATTACAGTTCTTTGATTGTAAATATCAACAGTCATTCATAGGGTGGTGGGTGTCATTAGAGTGCTTGGACTGTAAATATCAACAGTCATTAATGGGGTCGTGAGTCTGTGTTGGTGTCATTACAGTGCTTGGACTGTAAATATCAACCATAATTCATGGGGTGTTTGGTGTGTTGGTGTCATTACAGTGCTTTGACTGTAAATATCTACAGTCGTTCATGGGGTGGTGGGTGTGAGGGTGTCATTACAGTGTTCGGACTGTAAATATCAACAGTCATTTATGGGGTGGTGGGTGCGTAGGTGTCATTATAGTGCTTGGACTGTAAATATCAACAGTCATTCATGGGGTGGTGGGTGTGTGGGTATCATTACAGTGCTTGGACTGTAAATATTAAGTCATTTATGGGGTGGTGGGTGTGTGGGTGTCATTATTGCTTGGACTGTAAATATCAACAGTCATTCATGGGGTGGTGGGTGTGTGGGTGTTATTACAGTGCTTTGACTGTAAATATCAACAGTCATTCAGAGTGTGGTGGGTGTCATTAGAGTGCTTGGACTGTAAATATTATTAGTCATTCATGGGGTTATGGTTGTGTGAATGTCATTACAGTGCTTGGACTGAAAATATCAACAGTCATTTATGGGGTGGTCTGTGTGTAGGTGTCATTATGGTGCTTGGACTATAATTATCAACCGTCATTTAAGGGGTGGTGGGTTTGTGGGTGTCATTACAGTGCTTGGCCTGTAAATATCAACAGTCATTCATAGGGTTGTGGGTGTCATTAGAGTGCTTGGACTATAAATATCAACAGTTATTCATGGGGTTGTGGGTGTGTGGGTGTCATTACAGTGTTTTAATTGTAAATATCAACAGTCATTTATAGGGTGGTGGATGTCATTACATTGCTTGGACTGTAAATATCAATAGTCATTTATGGAATGGTGGTTGTGTGGGTTTCATTACAGTGCTTGGACTGTAAATATCTACCATAATTCATGGGGTGGTGGGTGTGGGAGGGTCATTACAGTGCTTTGACTGTAAATATCAACGGTCAATCATGGTGTGGTGGGTGTGTGGGTGTCATTACAGTGCTTGAACTGTAAATATCAACAGTCATTCATGGGGTTGTGGGTGTGTGGGTGTCATTACAATGTTTTGATTGTAAATATCAACAGTCATTTATAGGGTGGTGGGTATCATTAGAGTGCTTGGACTGTAAATATCAACAGCCATTTATGGGGTTGTTGGTGTGTGGGTGTCATTACAGTGTTTGGACTGTAAATATCAACCATAACTCATGGGATTTTGGGTGTGGGGGTGTCATTACAGTGCTTTGACTGTAAATATCAACAGTCATTCGTAGGGTGGTTGGTGTGAGGGTGTCATTACATTGCTTGGACTGTAAATATCAAAAGTCATTCATGAAATGGTGGGTGTGTGGGTGTCATTATAGTGCTTGGACTGTAAATATCAACAGTCATTAATGGGGTGGTGGGTGTGTGGCTGTCATTAGTGCTTTGACTGTAAATATCAACAGTCAGTCATGGGGTGGTGGGTGGCATTACAGTGCTTGGACTATAAAAATCAACATTCATTTATAGGGTGATGGGTGTGTGGGTGTCATTACAGTGTTTGGACTGTAAATATCAACAGTCATTTATAGAGTGGTGGGTGTTTGGGTGTCATTATATTGCTTGGACTGTAAATATCTACAGTCAATTATGAGGTAGTGGGTGTGTGATTGTCATTAGAGTGCTTAGACTGTAAATATCAACAGTCATTCATAGGGTGGTAGGTGTCATTAGAGTGCTTGAACTGTAAATATCAACAGTCATTAATGGGGTGGTGAGTGTATGGGTGTCATTATAGTGCATGGACTGTAAATATCAACCATAATTCATGGGGGGGTCGGTGTGTGGGTGTCATTACAGTGCTTTGACTGTAAATATCAAGAGTCATTCATGGGGTGGTGGGTGTGAGGGCATCATTATAGTGTTTGGACTGTAAATATCATCAGTCATTCATGGGGTGGTGTGTGTGTGGGTGTCATTATATTGATTGGACTGTAAATACCAACAGTCATTCTTGGGGTGGATGGTGTGTGGGTGTCATTACAGTGCTTGGACTGTAAATATCAAGTCATTAATGGGGTGGTGGGTGTGTGTGTGTCATTATTGCTTGGACTGTAAATATCAACAGTCATTCATGGGGTGGTGGGTGGCATTACAGTGCTTGGACTGTAAATATCAACAGTCATTCATGAGGTGATGAGTGTGTGGGTGTTATTACAGTGCTTGGACTGTAAATATCAACAGTCATTTATTGGGTTGTGGGTGTTTGTGTGTCATTACATTGCTTGGACTGTAAATATCAATAGTCAATCATGGGGTTGTGGGTGTCGTAACAGTGCTTGGACTGTAAATATCAACAGTCATTCATGGGGTGGTGGGTGTGTGGGTGTTATTACAGTGCTTTGACTGTAAATATCAACAATCCTATAGAGGGTGGTGGGTGTCATTAGAGTGCTTGTACTGTAAATATCAACAGTTATTCATGGGGTGGTGGGTGTGTGGGTATCATGAAAATGCTTGGACTATAAATATCAACAGTCATTCATGGGGTGGTTAGTGTGTGGGTATCATTGCAGTTCTTGGACTGTAAATACCAAATATTATTCATTGGGTGGTGTGTGTGTGGGTGTCATTACAGTGCTTAATCTGTGAATATCAACAGTCATTCATTCGGTTGTGAGTGTGTGGGTGTAATTTCAGTGCTTTGACTGTAAATATCAACAGTCATTCAGAGGATAGTGGGTGTCATTAGAGTGCTTGGACTGTAAATATTGACAGTTATTCATGGGGTATTGAATGTGTGGATGTCATTACAGTGCTTGGACTGAAAACATCAACAATCATTTATGGGGTGGTGGGTGTGTTTGTGTCATTACAGTGCTTGAACTGTTAATATCAACAGTCATTAATAGGGTTGTCGGTTTGTGGATGTCATTACTTTGCTTGGACTCTAAATATCAACAGTCAATCATAGGATGGTGGGTGTGTGGGTGTCATTACATTGCTTGGACTGTAAATATCAACAGTCATTCATGGGGTGGTGGGTGTGTGGGTGTCATTACAGTGGTTTGATTGTAATTATCAACTGTCATTCATAGGGTGGTGGGTGTCATTACAATGCTTGAACTGTAAATATCAACAGTCATTCAATGGGTGGTAGTTGTGTGGGTATCACTACAGTGCTTGGACTGTAAATATCAAACATAATTAATGGGGTGGTGGGTGTGGGGGTGTCATTACAGTGCTTGGACTGTAAATATTTACAGTCAATCATGGGGTTTTGGGTGTGTTGGTGTCATTACAGTGCTTGGACTGTAAATATCAACAGTCATTCATCGGGTGGTGGGTGTATGGGTGTCATTACAGTGCTTGGACTGTGAATATCAACTATAATTCATGGGGTCGTGGGTGTTGGGCTGTCATTACAGTGCTTTAACTGTAAATATCAACAGTCATTCATGAGGTGGTGGGTGGCATTACAGTGCTTAGAATGTAAATATCAACAGTCATTTATAGGGTGGTAGGAGTTTGGTGTCATTACGTTGCTTGGACTGTAAATATCAACAGTCATTCATAGGGTGGTGGGTGTGAGAGAGTTATTACAGAGCTTGGACTGTAAATATCAACAGTCATTCATGGAGTAGTGGGTGTGTGGGTGTCATTACAGTGCTTGGACTGTAAATATCAACAGTCATTCTTGGGGTGATGGTTGTGTGGGTGTTATTACAGTGCTTTGACTGTAAATATCAACATTCATTCAGAGGGTGGTGGGTGTCATTAGAGTGCTTGGACTGTAAATTTTAACAGTCATTTATGGGGTGGTGGGTGTTTGGATGTCATTATAGTGCTTGGACTGAAAATATCAACAGTCATTTATGGGGTGGTGGGTGTGTGGGAGTCATTACAGTGCTTGGACTGTAAATATCAACAGTCATTCTTGGGGTGATGGTTGTGTGGGTGTTATTACAATGCTTTGACTGTAAATATCAACAGTCATTCAGAGGGTGGTGGGTGTCATTAGAGTGCTTGGACTGTAAATTTTAACAGTCATTCATAGGGTGGTGGGTGTTTGGATTTCATTACAGTGCTTGGACTGAAAATATCAACAGTCATTTATGGGGTTGTGGGTGTGTGGGTGTCATTACAGTGTTTGGACTTTAAATATCAACCGTCATTTATGGGGTGGTGGGTGTGTGGGTGTCATTAAAGTGCTTGGACTGTAAATATCAACAGTCATTCATAGGGTGGTGAGTGTGTGAGTGTCATTACAGAGCTTGGACTGTAAATATCAACAGTCATTCATGGGATCGTGGGTGTATGGGTGTCATTACAGTGTTTTGATTGTCAATAACAACAGTCATTCATAGGGTGTTGGGTATCATTACATTGCTTGGACTGTAAAAATCAACAGTCAATCATGAGGTAGTGGGTGTGTTGGTGTCATTAGAGTGCTTAGACTTTAACCCCTCCGGGACGGGGCCAGAATGGAATTACGCGCTGTGGGTAAGGGCCCAATACTAACTTTTACCCTGCCTGTCCGGGTATTTCCCGGAAAATCACTCTACTTCTCTTACTCCCTACGTCTAAACTACAATACTGAACAACTTAAATTTGATTGTGTACTCACCATCAACTCCTCCTCTTTCCATTAAACCAACCCCAGCTCTCTAGGACACTCCATTGCCGAGAAATCAAGTGAGGAATGGAGGTCACTTTTCCCGTGAGAGCGAGGCTGCGTTCGCTTTTTGAACGTGGCTGTGAAAAGGACTGGCGGGGGTGGAGGCAAGATGGCCGCCGGCAGAATGACGCAACACTTGCCTCCCCCGGGCGACACGTCGTACGGCTCGTGTGCATCCTACCATTACAGCCCCTGTATTATTTGTGTGGTTAGCTGACCATTCCAGAGTGGTTTTATGCCCTGGAGAGAAGCGTGGGAGTTATGTACAGTATTTACGCGAAACATTTTCAGTGTCATTCGCACCATTTGTTCATGTTCAACGTAAATATAAATGTGTCACTATCACTGTTATCCTTATTTTCTATATATTTTTGTATTTTGTTGTTTTAAATTTTTTATTATCATTTTTTCTACGCGTAAATGTGTCACTCTCACTTTTCTTATAGCCTAATATGTACAAATGTGTCACTATCACGTCACTACAGCCTAAAATATATGTACAAATGTGTCACTCTCACTTTTCTTATAGCCTAATAAGTACAAATGTGTCACTATCACGTCACTACAGCCGAAAATATATGTACAAATGTGTCACTCTCACTTTTCTTATAGCCTAAATAGTGTCACTGTCACCAAGTGTCACTGTCACTTTATTCGCATACTCCCATCACTTCCTGCTTCTATATATATTCCAATATATGGTAGTCTGAGAAGCAGTTTCCAGGGCATAACGGCACACAACATTCCTTGCACCAGAAGCGAGTTTCCTTGGACTTCTGGGGGTGACGTGTTGTGTGCCTGCAAACATAGCAGCGACGAGAGCCTGGACGTCCTGACGGCAACGGTGGCAGATTAGTAAGGTAGTGGCGAGCCATATAGCCGCTCTGCTGCAACCTGTCAGGCCGTTGTGCCGCTGCCTGTCTGCCTTGCTGTGGTTGCACAGTGCTGAACCTCTCCAGGAGCTGAGATATCAACTCTAGCTCGAATTCCCGGAGTGCCAACTTGGAGTCAGGGTGATGCTGGAGGTAGAGTATATAACAGTTCAGCACTGTGACATCAAGGTGGAAGAAAGCCTTCTTGTACCACTTACAAGTTTTTCTCAGACAATCGATGGAACTCACCATCATGTCTGACTTATCGACGAGTCTCATATTGATGTTATAATCGAGCACAGCATCAGGCTTGTAGATGGTATCACCTGTGCCGCGCTCAGTCTTCCCAGAATCCTGCATCACGCCCCTGTTCACGGTGGTGAGCATATTGACGGGGCGTTTATCGTGCCATTTGATGGCCAGCATGTTCCCACATTTCTTCTTGATGCAGTCGCCCCTCCGGGTGAGAGGGAATGCTGGCCACCCCTTCCTGTTGACACGAATAGTTCCGCAGGATCCTGTTTGGTGCTGCAGGAGAAACTGGCTAAGTGCTGGAGAGGTGTAATAGTTATCAGTGTACAGGATGTGGTTGTTGTCAAGGTAATCCCCCATGAGTGCCTTGACAACACTCCCGCTGAAGCCAAGAGGGTCGTAGGCCGGGACATCCACATCCGTACCTGAATAGAGTATAAAATCCAACACATAGCCAGTCTTACAGTCGCAGATGACATAGAATTTGATGCCAAATCTATGCCTCTTTGACGGGATGTACTGGATGAAGGACAGTCTTCCCCTGAACAGCACCAGAGACTCGTCGATAACCACTTTCTGGAATGGTCGAAAAAATGCTCGTATTTTCTCCTGGAGGATAGACATTACTGGCCTAATTTTCCACAGCCTGTCGTTCGGGTGTGGACCCATGTTGGGGGCGAAGTGCAGGTAGGACAAAATGTCCCTATATCTGTCCCTGGACATGTATTTCCCGAACGCAGGTGTGGATATCAGGGCGTGTGTGCTCCAGAAGTCCTTGAGGCGATGTTTCTTGACATGAGGCATCATCATGGTCAAAGCTAACCACACATACAACTCAGCAATATCGACGTCAGCCCATTGCAACATCTTACTATGTTCCCTGCCTGGTCTATTGCTGAGTTGCACAGAGAGTTGTTTGAAGGTGTTTATCTCCTGCATCATGTAAGTCATCAATATTATATCAAAAAAGGCAGTGAAATAATCTAATATTGATGACCTCTGACGACAGGGAAATGCGGCCTGTATACCTGAATGACTGTCGTCAAAGGCAGGTATATCAGGCGCAAATTCATCGCAATCCATCCACACATAGGGATCAGCGGGTCTATGACGAGGTGCGCCGCGTTGCTGTCGTTGTTGGCGTTGTTGTTGTGGTGGTGGTGGTGGTGGTGGTGCAGCGGTACCAGGGGCAGGCGAGAGTGAGTCGTCAGGCACGAGAGGAGAGGGAGAGTGTGGTGGTGGGGGAGGTGGCGTCAGGTCACGGGGGGGCGGGCTATCAGGGTCAACTGTAGGGGAGAGATAAGCTGCCTTTGTCCTCTTCCCCCTTCCTTTACCCTTCCCTCTTACTCCTACTCTCCTCCCTCTTACCACCACTGGTTGCGACGCATCCTCGTCCGACGAGGAAGAGGAAGACGAAAAATCTAACCTCCTCCTCGGCCTCTTGCCCATGGGAGTGGAGACGTAGCGAGGTTTGAAGGTTGAAGCAGGAGTAGACCTCTTCCTGCCTCCCACGCCAGATGTTGTAGGAATGGGAGACAAGAGAGTGTCTCCCAAACTACCTCCCACCACACTGGTGGACGGAATTGCAACAGGGGCTGTAACCTCTGACACATCATGCAAGGCTGAAGTTGAGGGAAGAGCTGTGATGGAAGTCACCGCGACACAGGCATCTTCCTCAGTTGATTCGTCAGCTTGCCATTCAGTATCAGAGTAGCTGTCCAGGTCGTCACTCCCATATGAAAGGTCTGCCAGATTCTCCAATTCCCGCCCTATTGCAGAATCTGACAACCTTGCAGGTGCATGACGCAATCTAGCTGGTTGCACCCGCGGAGTGGAGGTTACAGGAGCGGGTGCGCCTGGCAGCGCGGTAGGATACACCGAATCGAATGAGCCCGTATTTTCTTCACTACGCCCAGCCATTGTCACGGTCAAGCACACACTGATTGAATGTGGGGATGAAAAGGTCTGGTGGTGAAGTATAGCCAGATCAAAAAAAATCCCGACAAATTTGGCGTTTTTCCCCATAAATTACCAAAAGCGGGATTTCCCGCTGCCCGGACTTTGTCGACAGAGCGGGATTTCCCGCTGCCCGGCCTCTGTCGACCGAGCGGGAAATCCCGCTGCCCGAACTCTGGGAGTTAAATATCAACAGTCATTCATAGAATGGTGGGTGTCATTTGAGTGCTTCGACTGTAAATATCAACAGTCATGAATGGGGTGGTTAGTGTATGGGTGTCATTATAGTGCATGGACTGTAAATATCAACCATAATTCATGGGGTTGTCGGTGTGTGGGTGTCATTACAGTGCTTAGTCTGTATATATCAAGAGTCATTCATGGGGGTGGTGGGTGTGAGGGTGTCATTACAGTGTTCGGACTGTAAATATCAACAGTCATTCAAGGGGTGGTGGGTGTGTGGGTGTCATTATAGTGCTTGGACTGTAAATACCAACAGTCATTCATGGGGTGGTTGGTGTGTGGGTGTCATTACAGAGCTTGGACTGTAAATATCAAGTCATTAATGGGGTGGTGGGTGTGTGTGTATCATTATTGCTTGGACTGTAAATATCAACAGTCATTCATGGGGGGGGGTCATTATAGTGCTTGAACTGTAAATACCAACAGTCATTCATGGGGTGGTGGGTGTGTGAGTGTTATTACAGAGCTTGGACTGTAAATATTATTAGTCATTTATGGGGTGGCGGGTGTGTGGGTGTAATTACAGTGTTTTGATTGTAATTATCAACAGTCATTCATAGGGTGGTGGGTGTCATTACAGTGCTTGGAATGTAAATATCAACAGTCATTCATGGGGTGGTGGTTGTGTGGGTGTCATTACAGTGCTTGGACTGTAAATATCAACCATAATTCATGGGGTGGTGGGTGTGGGGGTGTCATTACAGTGCTTGGACTGTTAATATCAACAGTCAAACATGGGGTGGTGGGTGTGTGGGTGTATTACAGTGCTTGGACTGTAAATATCAATTTATTCATGGGGTGGTGGGTATATGGGTGTCATTACTGTGATTTGATTGTAAATATCAACAGTCATTCATAGGGTGCTGGGTATTATTAAAGTGCTTGGACTGTAAATATCAACAGTCATTCATGGAGTTGTGGGTGTGTGCGTGTCATTACAGTGCTTGTACTGTAAATATCAATAGTCATTCATAGGGTGATGGGTGTGTGGGTGTCATTACAGTGTTCGGACTGTAAATATCAACAGTCATTTATAGGGTGGTAGGTGTTTGGGTGTCATTACATTGCTTGGACTGTAAATATCAACAGTCAATCATGGGGCGGTGGGTGTGTGGGTGTCATTACAGTGCTTGGACTGTAAATATCAACAGTCATTCATAGGGTGGTGGGTGTGTGAGTGTTATTACATTGCTTGGACTGTAAATATCAACAGTCATTCATGGGGTTGTGGGTGTGTGGGTGTCATTACAGTGCTTGGACTGAAAAAATCAACTATAATTAATGGGGTCGTGGGTGTGTGGTTGTCATTACAGTTGTTGGACTGTAAATATCAACTTTAATTCATGGGGTCGTTAGTGTTGGTGTGTCATTACAGTGCTTGGACTATAAATATCAACCATCATTTATGGGGTGGTGGGTGTGAAGGTGTCATTACAGTGCATGGACTATAAAAATCAACAGTCATTCTTGAGGTGATGGGTGTGTGGGTGTCATTATAGTGCTTGGACTCTAAATATCAACAGTCATTAATGGGGTGGTGGGTGTTTGTGTGTCATTGCAGAGCTTGGACTGTAAATATCAAGTCATTCAAGGGGTTGTGGGTGTCATTAATGCTTTGACTGTAAATATCAACAGTCATTCATGGGGTGGTGGGTGGCATTACAGTGCTTGGACTGTAAATATCAACAGTCATTCATAAGGTGATGGGTGTGCGGGTGTCATTACAGTGCTTGGACTGTAAATATCAACAATCATTTATAGGGTGGTGGGTGTTTGGGTGTCATTACCTTGCTTGGACTGTAAATATCAACAGTCAATCATGGGGTGGTGGGTGTGTGGGTGTCATTACAGTGCTTGGACAGTAAATATTAACAGTCATTCATAGGGTGGTAGGTGTGTGAGTGTTATTACAGAGCTTGGACTGTAAATATTAACAGTCATTTATGGGGTGGTGGGTGTGTGGGTGTCATTACAGTACTTGGACTTTAAATATATCTACCGTCATTTATGGGGTGGCGGGTGTGTGAGTGTCATTACAGTGCTTGGACTGTAAATCTCAACAATCATTCATAGGGTGGTGGGTGTGTGAGTGTCATTACAGAGCTTGGACTGTAAATATCTACAGTCATTCATAGGGTGGTGGGTGTCATTAGAGTGCTTGGACAGTAAATATCCACAGTTATTCATGGTGTGGTGGGTGTGTGGGTGTCATTACAGTTCTTGGACTGTAAATATTAACCAAAATTCATGGAGTGGTGGGTGTGGGGTGTCATTACAGTGCTTTGAATGTAAATATCAACAGTCATTTATGGGGTGGTGGGTGTGTGGGTGTCATTATGGTGCTTGAACTGTAAATATCCACAGTCATTCATGGGGTGGTGGGTTTGTGGGTGTCATTACAGTGTTTGGACTGTAAATATTAAGTCATTCATGTAGTGGTGTGTGTGTGTGTGTTATTAGTGCATGGACTATAAATATCAACAGTCATTCATGGGTTCATGGGTGTGTGGGTGTCATTACAGAGCTTGGACAGTAAATATTAAAGGTCATTCATGGGGTGGTGGGTGTTTGGGTGTCATTACAGTGCTTGGACTATAAATATCAACAGTCAATCATGGGATGGTGGGGGTCGGGGTGTCATTACAGATCTTGGACTGTAAATATCAACAGTTATTCATGGGTTGGTGGGTGTGTGGGTATCATGAAAGTGCTTGGACTGTAAATATCAACAGTCATTCATGGGGTGGTGAGTGTGTTGGTGTCATTGCAGTTCTTAAACTGTAAATATCAACCATAATTCATGGGGTGGTGGATGTTGGGGTGTCATTACAGTGCTTGGACTGTAAATATCAACAGTCAATCATGGGGTGGTGGGTATGTGGGTGTTATTACAGTGCTTGGACTGTAAATATCAACAGTCATTCATGGGGTGGTGGGTGTATGGGTGTCATTACAGTGATTTCAATTGTAAATGTCAACAGTCATTCATAGGGTGGTGGGTATCATTAGAGTGCTTGGACTGTAAATATCAACAGTCATTCATGGGGTTGTGGGTGTGTGGGTGTCATTACAGTTCTTGGACTGTAAATATCAACAATAATTCATGGGGTCGTGGGTGTTGGGTTGTCATTACAGTGCTTTGACTGTAAATATCAACAGTCATTTTTTTGGTGGTGGGTGGCATTACAGTGCTTGGACTTTAAATATCAACAGTCATTCATAGGGTGATGGGTGTGTGGGTGTCATTACAGTGCTTGGACTGTAAATATCAACAGTCATTTATAGGGTGGTGGGTGTTTGGGTTTCATTACATTGCTTGAACTGTAAATATCAACAGTCAATCATGGGGAGGTGGTTGTGTGGGTATCAATACAGTGCTTGGACTGTAAATATCAACAGTCATTTATTGGGTGGTGGGTGTGTGAGTGTTATTACAGAGCTTGGACTGTAAATATCAACAGTCATTTATGAAGTGGTGGGTGTGTGGGTGTCATTACAGTGCTTGGACTGTAAATATCAACAGTCATTCTTTGGGTGGTGGTTGTGTGGGTGTCATTACAGTGCTTAGACTGTAATATCAACAGTCATTTATGGGGTTGTGGGTGTGAGTGTGTCATTACAATGCTTGGATTGTAAATATCAACAGTCATTCATGGGGTTGTGAGTAAGTGGGTGTCATTACAGTGTTTGGACTGTGAATATCAACAGTCATTCATGGGGTGGTGAGTGTATGGGTGTTATTACAGTGCTTTGACTGTAAATATCAACAGTCTTTTAGAGGGTGGTGGGTGTCATTAGAGTGCTTGGACTGTAAATATTAAAAGTCATTAATGGGTTGGTGGGTGTGTGGATGTCATTACAGTGCTTGGACAGTATATATTAACAGTCATTAATAGGGTGGAGCGTGTGTTAGCATTATTACAGAGCTTGGACTGTAAATATCAACAGTCATTCATGTAGTGGTGGGTGTGTGGGTGTCATTACACTGCTTGGACTGTAAATATCAACAGTCATTTTTGGGGTGGTGGTTGTGTGGGTGTCATTAGAGTGCTTAGACTTTAAATATCAACAGTCATTTATGGGGTGGTGGGTGTGAGTGTGTCATTACTGTGCTTGGACTGAAAACATTAACAGTCATAGATGGGGTAGTGGGTGTGTGAGTGTCATTACAGTACTTGGACTATAAATAACAACTGTCATTTATAAGTTGGTGGGTGTGTGGGTGTCATTACAGTGCTTGGACTGTAAATCTCAACAGTTATTCATGGGGTGGTGGGTGTGTGATTATCAATATAGAGCTTGGACTGTAAATATCTACAGTCATTCATAGAGTCTTTGGTTTCATTAGAGTGCTTGGACAGTAAATATCAACAGTTATTCATGGGGTGGTGAGTGTGTGGGTGTCATTACAGTTCTTGGACTGTAAATATCAACCATAATTCATGGAGTGGTGGGTGTGGGGGTGTCATTACCGTGCTTTGAATGTAAATATCAACAGTCATTCATGGGGTGTTGAGTGTGTGGGTGTCATTATGGTGCTTGAACTGTAAATATCCACAGTCATTCATGGGGTGGTGGGTTTGAGGGTGTCAATACAGTGTTTGGACTGTAAATATCAAGTCATTCATGGGGTGGTGGGTGTTTGGGTGTCATTACAGTGCTTGGACTGTGAATATCAACAGTCATGAATGGTTTGGTAAGTGTGTGGGTGTTATTACAGTGCTTAGACTGTAAATATCAACAGTCATTCAGAGGGTGTTGGGTGTCATTAGAGTGTTTGGACTGTAAATATTAACAGTCATTAATAAGGTGGTTGGTGTGTGGATGTCATTACAGTGCTTGGACTAAAAAAAATATCAACAGTCATTTATGGGGTGGTGGGTATGTCGGTGTCATTACAGTGCTTGGACTATAAATATCAACCGTCATTTATATGGTGGTGGGTGTGTGGGTGTCATTACAGTGCTTGGACTGTAAATATCAACAATCAATCATAGGGTGGTGAGTGTGTAGGTGTCATTACAGTGCTTGGACTGTAAATATCAACTGTCATTCATGGGGTGGTGGGTGTGTGGGTGTCATTACATTGTTTTGATTGTAATTAACAACAGTCATTCATAGGGTTATGGGTGTCATTACAGTGCTTGGACTGTAAATATCAACAGTCATTCATGGGGTGGTGGTTGTGTGGGTGTCATTACAGTGCTTGGACTGTAAATATCAACCATAATTCATGGGGTGGTGGGTGTGGGGGTGTCATTACAGAGCTTGAACTATAAATATCAACAGTCAATCATGGGGTTGTGGGTGTGTGGGTGTTATTACAATGCTTGGACTGTAAATATCAACAGTCATTCATGTGGTGGTGGGTGTATGGGTGTAATTACAGAGATTTGATTGTAAATATCAACAGTCATTCATAGAGTGGTGGGTATCATTAGAGTGCTTGGACTGTAAATATCAACAGTCAATCATAGGGTGGTGAGTGTGTAGGTGTCATTACAGTGCTTGGACTGTAAATATCAACTGTCATTCATGGGGTGGTGGGTGTGTGGGTGTCATTACAGTGTTTTGATTGTAATTAACAACAGTCATTCATAGGGTTATGGGTGTCATTACAGTGCTTGGACTGTAAATATCAACAGTCATTCATGGGGTGGTGGTTGTGTGGGTGTCATTACAGTGCTTGGACTGTAAATATCAACCATAATTCATGGGGTGGTGGGTGTGGGGGTGTCATTACAGAGCTTGAACTATAAATATCAACAGTCAATCATGGGGTTGTGGGTGTGTGGGTGTTATTACAATGCTTGGACTGTAAATATCAACAGTCATTCATGTGGTGGTGGGTGTATGGGTGTAATTACAGAGATTTGATTGTAAATATCAACAGTCATTCATAGAGTGGTGGGTATCATTAGAGTGCTTTTACTGTAAATATTAACAGTCATTCATGGGGTTGTGGGTGTGTGGGTGTCATTACAGTGCTTGGACTATAAATATCAACAATAATTTATGGGGTCGTATGTGTTGGGGTGTCATTACAGTGCTTTGACTGTAAATATCAACAGTTATGTATTGGATAGGGGGTGGCATTACAGTGCTTGGACTGTAAATATCAACAGTCATTTATAGGGTGATGGGTGTGTGGGTGTCATTACAGTGTTTGGACTGTAAATATCAACAGTCATTTATAGGGTGGTGGGTGTTTGGGTGTCATTACAGTGCTTGGACTGTAAATATCAACAGTCATTCATAGGGTGGTGGGTGTGTGAGTGTTATTACAGAGCTTGGACTGTAAATATCAACAGTTATTCACGGAGTCGTGGGTGTGTAGGTGTCATTACAATGCTTGGAATGTAAATATCAACTGTCATTTATGGGGTGGTGGGTGTTAGGGTGTCATTTCAGTGCTTGGACTGTAAATATCAACATTCAATCATAGGGTGGTAGGTATGTGGGTGTTATTACAGTGATTGGACTGTAAATATCAACAGTCATTCATGGGGTGGTGGGTGTATGGGTGTCATTACAGTGATTTGATTGTAAATATCAACAGTCATTCATAGGGTGGTTGGTATCATTAGAGTGCTTGGACTGTAAATATCAACAGTCATTCATGGGGTTGTGTATGTGTGGGTGTCATTACAGTGCTCGGACTGTAAATATCAACAATAATTCATGGGGTCGTGGGTGTTGGGGTGTCATTACAGTGCTTTGACTGTAAATATCAACAGTCATTTATTTGGTGGTGGGTGGCATTACATTGCTTGGACTTTAAATATCAACAGTCATTCATAGGGTGATGGGTGTGTGGGTGTCATTACAGTGCTTGGACTGTAAATATCAACAGTCATTTATAGGGTGGTGGGTGTTTGGGTGTCATTACATTGCTTGAACGGTAAATATCAACAGTCAATCATGGGGTGGTGGTTGTGTGGGTGTCAATACCGTGCTTGGACTGTAAATATCAACAGTCATTCATAGGGTGGTGGGTGTGTGAGTGTTATTACAGAGCTTGGACTGTAAATATCAACAGTCATTTATGAAGTGGTGGGTGTGTGGGTGTCATTACAGTGTTTGGACTGTAAATATCAACAGTCATTCTTTGGGTGGTGGTTGTGTGGGTGTCATTACAGTGCTTAGACTGTAATATCAACAGTCATTTGTGGGGTTGTGGGTGTGAGTGTGTCATTACAATGCTTGGACTGTAAATATCAACAGTCATTCATGGGGTTGTGAGTAAGTGGGTGTCATTACAGTGTTTGGACTGTGAATATCAACAGTCATTCATGGGGTGGTGAGTGTATAGGTGTTATTACAGTGCTTTGACTGTAAATATCAACAGTCTTTTAGAGGGTGGTGGGTGTCATTAGAGTGCTTGGACTGTAAATATTAACAGTCATTAATGGGTTGGTGGGTGTGGGGATGTCATTACAGTGCTTGGACAGTATATATTAACAGTCATTAATAGGGTGGTGGGTGTGTTAGCATTATTACAGAGCTTGGACTGTAAATATCAACAGTCATTCATGTAGTGGTGGGTGTGTGGGTGTCATTACACTGCTTGGACTGTAAATATCAACAGTCGTTTTTGGGGTGGTGGTTGTGTGGATGTCATTAGAGTGCTTAGACTTTAAATATCAACAGTCATTTATGGGGTGGTGGGTGTGAGTGTGTCATTACTTTGTTTGGACTGAAAATATTAACAGTCATAGATAGG
This sequence comes from Petrolisthes cinctipes, assembly GCA_033782935.1. Taxonomy (NCBI): domain Eukaryota; kingdom Metazoa; phylum Arthropoda; class Malacostraca; order Decapoda; family Porcellanidae; genus Petrolisthes; species Petrolisthes cinctipes. The sequence continues at coordinate 1,610,846 of JAWQEG010000068.1, forward strand.
GTGGTGGGTGTGTGGGTGTCTTTACAGTACTTAGACTATAAATAACAACCGTCATTTATATGTTGGTGGGTGTGTGGGTGTCATTACAGTGCTTGGACTGTAAATCTCAACAGTTATTCATAGGGTGGTGGGTGTGTGAGTATCAATATAGAGCTTGGACTGTAAATATCTACAGTCATTCATAGAGTCTTTGGTTTCATTAGAGTGCTTGGACAGTAAATATCAACAGTTATTCATGGGGTGGTGAGTGTGTGGGTGTCATTACAGTTCTTGGACTGTAAATATCAACCATAATTCATGGAGTGGTGGGTGTGGGGGTGTCATTACCGTGCTTTGAATGTAAATATCAACAGTCATTCATGGGGTGTTGGGTGTGTGGGTGTCATTATGGTGCTTGAACTGTAAATATCCACAGTCATTCATGGGGTGGTGGGTTTGAGGGTGTCAATACAGTGCTTGGACTGTAAATATCAAGTCATTCATGGGGTGGTGGGTGTTTGGGTGTCATTACAGTGCTTGGACTGTGAATATCAACAGTCATGAATGGTTTGGTAAGTGTGTGGGTGTTATTACAGTGCTTAGACTGTAAATATCAACAGTCATTCAGAGGGTGTTGGGTGTCATTAGATTGCTTGGACTGTAAATATTAACAGTCATTAATAAGGTGGTTGGTGTGTGGATGTCATTACAGTGCTTGGACTAAAAAAATATCAACAGTCATTTATGGGGTGGTGGGTATGTCGGTGTCATTACAGTGCTTGGACTATAAATATCATCTGTCATTTATATGGTGGTGGGTGTGTGAGTGTCATTACAGTGCTTGGACTGTAAATATTAATAGTCATCCATAGGGTGGTGGGTGAGTGTGTCTCATTACAGAGCTTGGACTGTAAATATCAACAGTCATTCATGGGGTGGTGGGTGTGTGGATGTCATTACAGTGCTTGGACTGTAAATATCAACAGTCAATCATAGGGTGGTGAGTTTGTAGGTGTCATTACAGTGCTTGGACTGTAAATATCAACAGTCATTCATGGGGTGGTGGGTGTGTGGGTGTCATTACAGTGTTTTGATTGTAATTAACAACAGTCATTCATAGGGTTATGGGTGTCATTACAGTGCTTGGACTGTAAATATCAACAGTCATTCATGGGGTGGTGGTTGTGTGGGTGTCATTACAGTGCTTGGACTGTAAATATCAACCATAATTCATGGGGTGGTTGGTGTGGGGGTGTCATTACAGAGCTTGAACTATAAATATCAACAGTCAATCATGGGGTTGTGGGTGTGTGGGTGTTATTACAATGCTTGGACTGTAAATATCAACAGTCATTCATGTGGTGGTGGTTGTATGGGTGTAATTAGAGTGATTTGATTGTAAATATCAACAGTCATTCATAGAGTGGTGGGTATCATTAGAGTGCTTTTAGTGTAAATATCAACAGTCATTCATGGGGTTGTGGGTGTGTGGGTGTCATTACAGTGCTTGGACTATAAATATCAACAATAATTTATGGGGTCGTATGTGTTGGGGTGTCATTACAGTGCTTTGACTGTAAATATCAACAGTTATGTATTGGATAGGGGGTGGCATTACAGTGCTTGGACTGTAAATATCAACAGTCATTCATAGGGTGATGGGTGTGTGGGTGTCATTACAGTGCTTGGACTATAAATATCAACAGTCATTTATAGGGTGGTGGGTGTTTGGGTGTCATTACAGTGCTTGGACTGTAAATATCAACAGTCATTCATAGGGTGGTGGGTGTGTGAGTGTTATTACAGAGCTTGGACTGTAAATATCAACAGTTATTCACGGAGTCGTGGGAGTGTGGGTGTCATTACAGTGCTTGGAATGTAAATATCAACTGTCATTTATGGGGTGGTGGGTGTTGGGGTGTCATTTCAGTGCTTGAACTGTAAATATCAACATTCAATCATAGGGTGGTAGGTATGTGGGTGTTATTACAGTTCTTGGACTGTAAATATCAACAGTCATTCATGGGGTGGTGGGTGTATGGGTGTCATTACAGTGATTTAATTGTAAATATCAACAGTCATTCATAGGGTGGTGGGCATCATTAGAGTGCTTGGACTGTAAATATCAACAGTCATTCATGGGGTTGTGTATGTGTGGGTGTCATTACAGTGCTTGGACTGTAAATATCAACAATAATTCATGGGGTCGTGGGTGTTGGGGTGTCATTACAGTGCTTTGACTGTAAATATCAACAGTCATTTATTTGGAGGTGGGATGCATTACAGTGCTTGGAATTTAAATATCAACAGTCATTCATAGGGTGATGGGTGTGTGGGTGTCATTACAGTGCTTGGACTGTAAATATCAACAGTCATTTATAGGGTGGTGGGTGTTTGGGTGTCATTACATTGCTTGAACTGTAAATATCAACAGTCAATCATAGGGTGGTGGTTGTGTGGGTGTCAATACCGTGCTTGGACTGTAAATATCAACAGTCATTCATAGGGTGGTGGGTGTGTGAGTGTTATTACAGAGCTTGGACTGTAAATATCAACAGTCATTTATGAAGTGGTGGGTGTGTGGGTGTCATTACAGTGCTTGGACTGTAAATATCAACAGTCATTCTTTGGGTGGTGGTTGTGTGGGTGTCATTACAGTGCTTAGACTGTAATATCAACAGTCATTTATGGGGTTGTGGGTGTGAGTGTGTCATTACAATGCATGGACTGTAAATATTAACAGTCATTCCTGGGGTTGTGAGTAAGTGGGTGTCATTACAGTGTTTGGACTGTGAATATCAACATTCATTCATGGGGTGGTGAGTGTATGGGTGTTATTACAGTGCTTTGACTGTAAATATCAACAGTCTTTCAGAGGGTGGTGGGTGTCATTAGAGTGCTTGGACTGTAAATATTAACAGTCATTAATGGGTTGGTGGGTGTGTGGATGTCAATACAGTGCTTGGACAGTATATATTAACAGTCATTAATAGGGTGGTGGGTGTGTTAGCATTATTACAGAGCTTGGACTGTAAATATCAACAGTCATTCATGTAGTGGTGGGTGGGTGGGTGTCATTACACTGCTTGGACTGTAAATATCAACAGTCATTTTTGGAGTGGTGGTTGTGTGGGTGTCATTAGAGTGCTTAGACTTTAAATATCAACAGTCATTTATGGGGTGGTGGGTGTGAGTGTGTCATTACAGTGCTTGGACTGAAAATATTAACAGTCATAGATGGGGTGGTGGGTGTATGGGTGTCATTACAGTACTTGGACTATAAATAACAAATGTCATTTATAAGTTGGTGGATGTGTGGGTGTCATTACAGTGCTTGGACTGTAAATCTCAACAGTTATTCATAGGGTGGTGGGTGTGTGAGTATCAATATAGAGCTTGGACTGTAAATATCTATAGTCATTCATAGAGTCTTTGGTTTCATTAGAGTGCTTGGACAGTAAATATCAACAGTTATTCATGGGGTGGTGAGTGTGTGGGTGTCATTACAGTTCTTGGACTGTAAATATCAACCATAATTCATGGAGTGGTGGGTGTGGGGGTGTCATTACCGTGCTTTGAATGTAAATATCAACAGTCATTCATGGGGTGGTGGGTGTGTGGGTGTCATTATGGTGCTTGAACTGTAAATATCCACAGTCATTCATGGGGTGGTGGGTTTGAGGGTGTCAATACAGTGCTTGGACTGTAAATATCAAGTCATTCATGGGGTGGTGGGTGTTTGGGTGTCATTACAGTGCTTGGACTGTATATATCAACAGTCAATCATGGGATGGTGGGGGTCGGGGTGTCATTACAGAGCTTGGACTGTAAATATCAACAGTTATTCATGGGGTGGTGGGTGTGTGGGTATCATGAAAGTGCTTGGACTGTAAATATCAACAGTCATTCATGGGGTGGTGAGTGTGTTGGTGCCATTGTAGTTCTTAAACTATAAACATCAACCATCATTCATTGGGTGGTGGGTGTGTGGGTGTCATTACAGTGCTTGGACTGTGAATATCAACAGTCATGAATGGTTTGGTAAGTGTGTGGGTTTTATTACAGTGCTTTGACTGTAAATATCAACAGTCATTCAGAGGGTGTTGGGTGTCATTAGAGTGCTTGGACTGTAAATATTAACAGTCATTAATAAGATGGTTGGTGTGTGGATGTCATTACAGTGCTTGGACTAAAAAAATATCAACAGTCATTTATGGGGTGCTGGGTATGTCGGTGTCATTACAGTGCTTGGACTATAAATATCAACTGTCATTTATATGGTGGTGGGTGTGTTGGTGTCATTACAGTGCTTGGACTGTAAATATCAATAGTCATCCATAGGGTGGTGGGTGAGTGTGTCTCATTACAGTGCTTGGACTGTAAATATCAACAGTCATTCATGGGGTAGTGGGTGTGTGGGTGTCATTACAGTGTTTTGATTGTAATTAACAACAGTCATTTATAGGGTGGTGGGTGTGTGGTTGTCATTACATTGCTTGGACTATAGATATCAACCATCATTTATGGAGTGGTTGGTGTGTGGATGTCATTACAGTGTTTGGACTGAAAATATCAACAGTCATTCATAGGGTGGTGGGTGTGTGGGTGTCATTACAGTGTTTTGATTGTAATTATCAACAGTCATTCATAGGGTGGTGGGTGTCATTACAGTGCTTGGACTGTAAATATTACCAGTCATTTATGGGGTGGTGGTTGTGTGGGTGTCATTACAGTGCTTGGACTGTAAATATCAACCATAATTCATAAGGTGGTGGGTGTGGGGGTGTCATTACAGTGCTTGGACTGTAAATATCAACAGTCAATCATGGGGTGGTGGGTGTGTGGGTGTCATTACAGTGCTTGGACTGTAAATATCAACAGTCATTCATGGGGTGTTGGGTGTATGGGTGTCATTATAGTGATTTGATTGTAAATATCAACAATCATTTATAGGGTGGTGGGTATCATTAGAGTGCTTGGACTGTAAATATCAACAGTCATTCATGGGGTTTTTAGTGTGTGGGTGTCATTACAGTTCTTGGACTGTAAATTTCAACCATAATTCATGGGGTCGTGGGTGTTGGTGTGTCATTACGGTGCTTTGAGTGTAAATATCAACAGTCATTTATGGAGTGGTGTGTGTGAGGGTGTCATGACAGTGCTTAGACTGAAAATATCAACAGTCATTCATAGGGTGGTGGGTGTGTGGGTGTCATTACAGTGTTTTGATTGTAATTATCAACAGTCATTCATAGGGTGGTGGGTGTCATTACAGTGCTTGGACTGTAAATATCAACAGTCATTTATGGGGTGGTGGTTGTGTGGTTGTCATTACAGTGCTTGGACTGTAAATATAAACCATAATTCATGGGGTGGTGGGTTTGGGGGTGTCATTGCAGTACTTGGACTGTAAATATCAACAGTCAATCATGGGGTGGTGGGTGTGTGGGTGTCATTACAGTGCTTGGACTGTAAATATCAACAGTCATTCTTGGGGTAGTGGGTGTATGGGTGTCATTACAGTGATTTGATTTTAAATATCAACAATCATTTATAGGGTGGTGGGTATCATTAGAGTGCTTGGACTGTAAATATCAACACTCATTTAAGGGGTGGTGGGTGTGTGGCTGTTATTACAGTGCTTTGACTGTAAATATCAACAGCCATTCAGAGGGTGGTGGGTGTCATTAGAGTGCTTGGACTGTAAATATCAACTATAATTCATGGGGTCGTGGGTGTTGGGGTGTCATTACAGTGCTTTGACTGTGAATATCAACAATCATTTATGGGGTGGTGAGTGTGTGGGTGTTATTACAGTGCTTTGACTTAAAATATCAACAGTCTCTCAGAGGGTGGTGGTTGTCATTAGAGTGCTTGGACTGTAAATATTAACTGTCATTCCTGGGGTGGTGGGTGTGTGAATGTCATTACAGTGCATGGACTGAAAATATCAACAGTCATTTATGGGGTGGTGGGTGTGTGGTTGTCATTACATTGCTTGGACTATAAATATCAACCATCATTTATGGGGTGGTGGGTGTGTGTGTGTCATTACAGTACTTGGACTGTAAATATCAACAGTCATTCATAGGGTGGTGGGTGTGTGAGTGTCATTACAGAGCTTGGACTATATATATCAACAGTGATTCATGGGGTGGTGGGTGTGTGGATGTCATTACAGTGCTTGGACTGTAAATATCAATAGTCATTCTTGGGGTGTTGGGTGTGTTGGTGTCATTACAGTGCTTGGACTGTAAATATCAACAGTTATTCATGGGGTGGTGAGTGTGTGGGTGTCATTACAGTGTTTTGATTCTAATTATCAACAGTCATTCATAGGATGGTGGGTGTCATTACAGTGCTTGGACTGTAAATATCAATAGTCATTCATGGGGTGTTGGGTGTATGGGTGTCATTACAGTGTTTTGATTGTAAATATCAACAGTCATTCATAGGGTGGTGGGTATCATTAGAGTGATTGGACGGTAAATATCAACAGTCATTCATGGTGCTGTTAGTGTGTGGGTGTCATTACAGTGCTTAGACTGTAAATATCAACCATAATTCATGGGGTCGTGAGTGTTGGGGTGTCATTACAGTGATTTGACTGTAAATATCAACAGTCATTTATGGGGTGGTGGGTGTGAGGGTGTCACGACAGTGCTTGGACTGTATATATAATCCATAATTCATGGGGTGTTGGGTGTGGGGGTGTCATTACAGTGTTTTGATTGTAATTATCAACAGTCATTCATAGGGTGGTGGGTGTCATTACAGTGCTTGGACTGTAAATATCAACAGTCATTCTTGGGGTGGTGGTTGTGTGGGTGTCATTACAGTGCTTGGACTGTATATATAATCCATAATTCATGGGGTGGTGGGTGTGGGGGTGTCATTACAGTGCTTGGACTGTAAATATCAACAGTCAATCATGGGGTGGTGGGTGTGTGGGTGTCATTAAATTTCTTAGACTGTAAATATCAACAGTTATTCATGGAGTAGTGGGTGAATGGGTGTCATTACAGTGATTTGATTATAAATATCAACAGTCATTTATAGGGTGGTGGGTATCATTAGAGTGCTTGGACTGTAAATATCAACAGTCATTCATGGGGTGGTGGGTGTGTGGGTGTTATTACAGTGCTTTGACTGTAAATATCAACAGCTATTCAGAGGGTTGTGCGTGTCATTAGAGTGCTTGGACTGTAAATATCAACTATAATTCATGGGGTCGTGGGTGTTGGGGTGTCATTACAGTGCTTTGACTGTATATATCAAAAGTCATTTATTGGGTCGTGGGTGGCATTACAGTGCTTGGGCTATAAATATCAGCAGTCACTTATAAAGTGATGGGTGTGTGGGTTTCATTACAGTACTTGGACTGTAAATATCAACAGTCATTTATAGGGTGGTGGGTGTCATTACACTGCTTGGACTGTAAATATAAACAGTCATTTATAGGGTGGTGGTTGTGTCGGTATCATTACAGTGCTTGGACTGAAAATATCAACCATAATTCATGGGGTGGTGGGTGTGGGGGTGTCATTACAATGCTTGGACTGTAAATATCAGCAGTCAATCATGGGGTGGTGGGTGTGAGGGTGTCATTACAGTGCTTGGACTGTAAATATCAACAGTCATTCATGTGGTTAGTGGATGTCATTATAGTGCTTGGACTGTAAATATCAACAGTCATTCTTGGGGTGGTGGGTGTGTGGGTGCCATTACATTGCTTGGACTGTAAATATCAACAGTCAATTATGGGGTAGTGGGTGTGTGGGTGTCATTACAGTGCTTGGACAGTATATATCAACAGTCATTAATGGGGTGGTTAGTGTGTGAGTGTCATTACAGTTTTTTAATTGTAAATATCAACAGTCATTCATAGGGTGGTGGGTGTCATTAGAGTGTTTGGACTGTAAATATCAACAGTCATTAATGGGGTGGTGGGTATGTGGGTGTCATTACAGTGCTTGGACAGTAAATATCAACAGTCATTCATGGGGTGGTGGGTGTGTGGGTGTCATTACAGTGTTTTGATTGTAAATATCAACAGTCATTCATAGGGTCGTGGGTGTCATTACAGTGTTAGGACTGTAAATATCAACAGTCATTTATGGGGTGGTGGGTGTGTGGGTGTCATTATGGTGCTTGAACTGTAAATATCCACAGTCATTCATGGGGTGGTAGGTGTGTGGGTGTCTTTACAGTGCTTGGACTGTAAATATGAAGTCATTCATGGGGTGGTGGGTGTGTGTGTCATTAGTGCTTGGACTATATATATCAACAGTCATTCATGGGGTGGTGAGTGTGTGGGTGTCATAACAGTTCTTGGACTGTAAATATCAACCATCATTCATTGTGTGTTGGGTGAGTGGGTGTCATTACAGTGCTTGGACTGTGAATATCGACAGTCATTCATGGGGTGGTGAATGTGTGGGTGTTATTACAGTGCTTTGACTGTAAATATCAACAGTCATTTAGAGGGTGGTGGGTGTCATTAGAGTGTTTGGACTGTAAATATTAACAGTATTCATCGGGTGGTGGGTGTGTGGGTGTCATTACATTGCTTGGACTCTAAATATCAACCATCATTTATGGGAAGGTGGGTGTGTGGGTGTCATTACAGTGCTTGGACTGTAAATATCAAGTCATTCATAGGGTAGTGGGTGTGTGAGTGTCATTACAGAGCTTGGACTGTAAATATTAACAGTCATTCTTCGGTGGTGGGTGTGTGGATGTCATTACAGTGCTTGGACTGTAAATATAAATAGTCATTCTTGGGGTGTGGGTGTGTGGGTGTCATTACAGTGCTATTACTGTAAATAGCAACAGTTATTCATCGGGTGGTGGTTGTGTGGGTGTCATTACAGTGTTTTGATTGTAATTATCAACAGTCATTTATAGGGTGGTGGGTGTCATTACACTGCTTGGACTGTAAATATAAACAGTCATTTATAGGGTGGTGGTTGTGTCGGTATCATTACAGTGCTTGGACTGAAAATATCAACCATAATTCATGGGGTGGTGGGTGTGGGGGTGTCATTACAATGCTTGGACTGTAAATATCAGCAGTCAATCATGGGGTGGTGGGTGTGAGGGTGTCATTACAGTGCTTGGACTGTAAATATCAACAGTCATTCATGTGGTTAGTGGATGTCATTATAGTGCTTGGACTGTAAATATCAACAGTCATTCTTGGGGTGGTGGGTGTGTGGGTGCCATTACATTGCTTGGACTGTAAATATCAACAGTCAATTATGGGGTAGTGGGTGTGTGGGTGTCATTACAGTGCTTGGACAGTATATATCAACAGTCATTAATGGGGTGGTTAGTGTGTGAGTGTCATTACAGTGTTTTAATTGTAAATATCAACAGTCATTCATAGGGTCGTGGATGTCATTACAGTGTTAGGACTGTAAATATCAAAAGTCATTTATAAGGTGGTGGGTGTGTGGGTGTCATTATGGTGCTTGAACTGTAAATATCCACAGTCATTCATGGGGTGGTAGGTGTGTGGGTGTCATTACAGTGCTTGGACTGTAAATATGAAGTCATTCATGGGGTGGTGGGTGTGTGTGTCATTAGTGCTTGGACTATAAATATCAACAGTCATTCATGGGGTGGTGAGTGTGTGGGTGTCATAACAGTTCTTGGACTGTAAATATCAACCATCATTCATTGTGTGTTGGGTGAGTGGGTGTCATTACAGTGCTTGGACTGTGAATATCGACAGTCATTCATGGGGTGGTGAGTGTGTGGGTGTTATTACAGTGCTTTGACTGTAAATATCAACAGTCATTTAGAGGGTGGTGGGTGTCATTAGAGTGCTTAGACTGTAAATATTAACAGTATTCATGGGGTGGTGGGTGTGTGGGTGTCATTACATTGCTTGGACTCTAAATATCAACCATCATTTATGGGAAGGTGGGTGTGTGGGTGTCATTACAGTGCTTGGACTCTAAATATCAAAAGTCATTTATAGGGTAGTGGGTGTGTGAGTGTCATTACAGAGATTGGACTGCAAATATTAACAGTCATTCATAGGTGGTGGGTGTGTGGATGTCATTACAGTGCTTGGACTAAATATTAACAATCATTCTTGGGGTGGTGGATGTATGGGTGTCAATAAAATGCTTGGACTGTAAATATCAACAGTTATTCATGGGGTGGTGGGTGTGTGGGTGTCATTACAGTGTTTTGATTGTAATTATCAACAGTCATTCATAGGGAGGTGGGTGTCATTAGAGTGCTTGGACTGTAAATATCAACAGTCATTCATGGGGTGGTGGTGGTGTGGGTATTATTACAGTGCTTGGACTGTAAATATCAACCTTAATTCATGGGGTTGTGGGTGTGAGGGTGTCATTACAATGCTTGGACTGTAAATATCAGCAGTCAATCATGGGGTTGTGGGTGTGTGGGTGTCATTACAGTGCTTGGACTGTAAATATCTACAGTCATATATAGGGTGGTGGGTGTATGGGTGTCATTACAGTGTTTTGATTGTAAATATCAACAGTCATTCATAGGGCGGTGGGTATCATTAGAGTGTTTGGACTGTAAATATCAACAATCATATATGGGGTTGTGGGTGTGTGGATGTCATTACAGTGCTTGGACTGTAAATATCAACTATAATTCATGGGGTCGTGGGTGTTGGGGTGTCATTACAGTGCTTTGACTGTAAATATCAACAGTCATTTATGAGGAGGTGGGTGTGAGGGTGTCATTACATAGCTTGGACTGTAAATATCAACAGTGATTTATGGGTTGGTGGGTGGGTAGGTGTCATTAGAGTGCTTAGACTGTAAATATCAACAGTTATTTATGGGGTGGTGTGTGTGTGGTCTCATTACAGTGCTTGGACTGTAAATTTCAACAGTCATTCATGGGGTGGTGTGTGTGTTGGCGATAGTACAGAGTTTTGATTGTAAATATCAACAGTCATTCATAGGGTGGTGGGTGTCATTAGAATGTTTGGACTGTAAATATCAACAGTCATTAATGGGGTGGTTGGTGTGTGGGTGTCATTACAGTGCTTGGACTGTATATATCAACCATAATTCATATGGTGGTCGGTATGTGGGTGTCATTACATGCTTTTACTGTAAATATCAACAGTCATTCATGGGGTCGTGGGTGTCAGGGTGTCATTACAGTGTTTGGACTGTAAATATCAACAGTCATATATTAGGTGATGGGTGTTTGGGAGTCACTATATTGCTTGAACTGTAAATATCCACAGTCATTCATGGGGTGGTGGGTGTGTGGGTGTCATTACAGTGCTTGGACTGTAAATATGAAGTCATTCATGGGGTGGTGGGTGTGTGTGTCATTAGTGCTTGGACTATAAATATCAACAGTCATTCATGGGGTGTTGGGTGTATGGGTGTCATTATAGTGATTTGATTGTAAATATCAACAATCATTTATAGGGTGGTGGGTATCATTAGAGTGCTTGGACTGTAAATATCAACAGTCATTTATAGGGTGGTGGGTGTCATTACACTGCTTGGACTGTAAATATAAACAGTCATTTATAGGGTGGTGGTTGTGTCGGTATCATTACAGTGCTTGGACTGAAAATATCAACCATAATTCATGGGGTGGTGGGTGTGGGGGTGTCATTACAATGCTTGGACTGTAAATATCAGCAGTCAATCATGGGGTGGTGGGTGTGAGGGTGTCATTACAGTGCTTGGACTGTAAATATCAACAGTCATTCATGTGGTTAGTGGATGTCATTATAGTGCTTGGACTGTAAATATCAACAGTCATTCTTGGGGTGGTGGGTGTGTGGGTGCCATTACATTGCTTGGACTGTAAATATCAACAGTCAATTATGGGGTAGTGGGTGTGTGGGTGTCATTACAGTGCTTGGACAGTATATATCAACAGTCATTAATGGGGTGGTTAGTGTGTGAGTGTCATTACAGTTTTTTAATTGTAAATATCAACAGTCATTCATAGGGTGGTGGGTGTCATTAGAGTGTTTGGACTGTAAATATCAACAGTCATTAATGGGGTGGTGGGTATGTGGGTGTCATTACAGTGCTTGGACAGTAAATATCAACAGTCATTCATGGGGTGGTGGGTGTGTGGGTGTCATTACAGTGTTTTGATTGTAAATATCAACAGTCATTCATAGGGTCGTGGGTGTCATTACAGTGTTAGGACTGTAAATATCAACAGTCATTTATGGGGTGGTGGGTGTGTGGGTGTCATTATGGTGCTTGAACTGTAAATATCCACAGTCATTCATGGGGTGGTAGGTGTGTGGGTGTCTTTACAGTGCTTGGACTGTAAATATGAAGTCATTCATGGGGTGGTGGGTGTGTGTGTCATTAGTGCTTGGACTATATATATCAACAGTCATTCATGGGGTGGTGAGTGTGTGGGTGTCATAACAGTTCTTGGACTGTAAATATCAACCATCATTCATTGTGTGTTGGGTGAGTGGGTGTCATTACAGTGCTTGGACTGTGAATATCGACAGTCATTCATGGGGTGGTGAATGTGTGGGTGTTATTACAGTGCTTTGACTGTAAATATCAACAGTCATTTAGAGGGTGGTGGGTGTCATTAGAGTGTTTGGACTGTAAATATTAACAGTATTCATCGGGTGGTGGGTGTGTGGGTGTCATTACATTGCTTGGACTCTAAATATCAACCATCATTTATGGGAAGGTGGGTGTGTGGGTGTCATTACAGTGCTTGGACTGTAAATATCAAGTCATTCATAGGGTAGTGGGTGTGTGAGTGTCATTACAGAGCTTGGACTGTAAATATTAACAGTCATTCTTCGGTGGTGGGTGTGTGGATGTCATTACAGTGCTTGGACTGTAAATATAAATAGTCATTCTTGGGGTGTGGGTGTGTGGGTGTCATTACAGTGCTATTACTGTAAATAGCAACAGTTATTCATCGGGTGGTGGTTGTGTGGGTGTCATTACAGTGTTTTGATTGTAATTATCAACAGTCATTTATAGGGTGGTGGGTGTCATTACACTGCTTGGACTGTAAATATAAACAGTCATTTATAGGGTGGTGGTTGTGTCGGTATCATTACAGTGCTTGGACTGAAAATATCAACCATAATTCATGGGGTGGTGGGTGTGGGGGTGTCATTACAATGCTTGGACTGTAAATATCAGCAGTCAATCATGGGGTGGTGGGTGTGAGGGTGTCATTACAGTGCTTGGACTGTAAATATCAACAGTCATTCATGTGGTTAGTGGATGTCATTATAGTGCTTGGACTGTAAATATCAACAGTCATTCTTGGGGTGGTGGGTGTGTGGGTGCCATTACATTGCTTGGACTGTAAATATCAACAGTCAATTATGGGGTAGTGGGTGTGTGGGTGTCATTACAGTGCTTGGACAGTATATATCAACAGTCATTAATGGGGTGGTTAGTGTGTGAGTGTCATTACAGTGTTTTAATTGTAAATATCAACAGTCATTCATAGGGTCGTGGATGTCATTACAGTGTTAGGACTGTAAATATCAAAAGTCATTTATAAGGTGGTGGGTGTGTGGGTGTCATTATGGTGCTTGAACTGTAAATATCCACAGTCATTCATGGGGTGGTAGGTGTGTGGGTGTCATTACAGTGCTTGGACTGTAAATATGAAGTCATTCATGGGGTGGTGGGTGTGTGTGTCATTAGTGCTTGGACTATAAATATCAACAGTCATTCATGGGGTGGTGAGTGTGTGGGTGTCATAACAGTTCTTGGACTGTAAATATCAACCATCATTCATTGTGTGTTGGGTGAGTGGGTGTCATTACAGTGCTTGGACTGTGAATATCGACAGTCATTCATGGGGTGGTGAGTGTGTGGGTGTTATTACAGTGCTTTGACTGTAAATATCAACAGTCATTTAGAGGGTGGTGGGTGTCATTAGAGTGCTTAGACTGTAAATATTAACAGTATTCATGGGGTGGTGGGTGTGTGGGTGTCATTACATTGCTTGGACTCTAAATATCAACCATCATTTATGGGAAGGTGGGTGTGTGGGTGTCATTACAGTGCTTGGACTCTAAATATCAAAAGTCATTTATAGGGTAGTGGGTGTGTGAGTGTCATTACAGAGATTGGACTGCAAATATTAACAGTCATTCATAGGTGGTGGGTGTGTGGATGTCATTACAGTGCTTGGACTAAATATTAACAATCATTCTTGGGGTGGTGGATGTATGGGTGTCAATAAAATGCTTGGACTGTAAATATCAACAGTTATTCATGGGGTGGTGGGTGTGTGGGTGTCATTACAGTGTTTTGATTGTAATTATCAACAGTCATTCATAGGGAGGTGGGTGTCATTAGAGTGCTTGGACTGTAAATATCAACAGTCATTCATGGGGTGGTGGTGGTGTGGGTATTATTACAGTGCTTGGACTGTAAATATCAACCTTAATTCATGGGGTTGTGGGTGTGAGGGTGTCATTACAATGCTTGGACTGTAAATATCAGCAGTCAATCATGGGGTTGTGGGTGTGTGGGTGTCATTACAGTGCTTGGACTGTAAATATCTACAGTCATATATAGGGTGGTGGGTGTATGGGTGTCATTACAGTGTTTTGATTGTAAATATCAACAGTCATTCATAGGGCGGTGGGTATCATTAGAGTGTTTGGACTGTAAATATCAACAATCATATATGGGGTTGTGGGTGTGTGGATGTCATTACAGTGCTTGGACTGTAAATATCAACTATAATTCATGGGGTCGTGGGTGTTGGGGTGTCATTACAGTGCTTTGACTGTAAATATCAACAGTCATTTATGAGGAGGTGGGTGTGAGGGTGTCATTACATAGCTTGGACTGTAAATATCAACAGTGATTTATGGGTTGGTGGGTGGGTAGGTGTCATTAGAGTGCTTAGACTGTAAATATCAACAGTTATTTATGGGGTGGTGTGTGTGTGGTCTCATTACAGTGCTTGGACTGTAAATTTCAACAGTCATTCATGGGGTGGTGTGTGTGTTGGCGATAGTACAGAGTTTTGATTGTAAATATCAACAGTCATTCATAGGGTGGTGGGTGTCATTAGAATGTTTGGACTGTAAATATCAACAGTCATTAATGGGGTGGTTGGTGTGTGGGTGTCATTACAGTGCTTGGACTGTATATATCAACCATAATTCATATGGTGGTCGGTATGTGGGTGTCATTACATGCTTTTACTGTAAATATCAACAGTCATTCATGGGGTCGTGGGTGTCAGGGTGTCATTACAGTGTTTGGACTGTAAATATCAACAGTCATATATTAGGTGATGGGTGTTTGGGAGTCACTATATTGCTTGAACTGTAAATATCCACAGTCATTCATGGGGTGGTGGGTGTGTGGGTGTCATTACAGTGCTTGGACTGTAAATATGAAGTCATTCATGGGGTGGTGGGTGTGTGTGTCATTAGTGCTTGGACTATAAATATCAACAGTCATTCATGGGGTGTTGGGTGTATGGGTGTCATTATAGTGATTTGATTGTAAATATCAACAATCATTTATAGGGTGGTGGGTATCATTAGAGTGCTTGGACTGTAAATATCAACAGTCATTCATGGGGTTTTTAGTGTGTGGGTGTCATTACAGTTCTTGGACTGTAAATTTCAACCATAATTCATGGGGTCGTGGGTGTTGGTGTGTCATTACAGTGCTTTGAGTGTAAATATCAACAGTCATTTATGGAGTGGTGGGTGTGAGGGTGTCATGACAGTGCTTAGACTGAAAATATCAACAGTCATTCATAGGGTGGTGGGTGTGTGGGTGTCATTACAGTGTTTTGATTGTAATTATCAACAGTCATTCATAGGG
Source organism: Petrolisthes cinctipes (assembly GCA_033782935.1). Classification (NCBI taxonomy): domain Eukaryota; kingdom Metazoa; phylum Arthropoda; class Malacostraca; order Decapoda; family Porcellanidae; genus Petrolisthes; species Petrolisthes cinctipes. Next base: position 1,626,652 of record JAWQEG010000068.1, read on the forward strand.
TGGTGGGTGTCATTACAGTGCTTGGACTGTAAATATCAACAGTCATTTATGGGGTGGTGGTTGTGTGGTTGTCATTACAGTGCTTGGACTGTAAATATAAACCATAATTCATGGGGTGGTGGGTTTGGGGGTGTCATTGCAGTACTTGGACTGTAAATATCAACAGTCAATCATGGGGTGGTGGGTGTGTGGGTGTCATTACAGTGCTTGGACTGTAAATATCAACAGTCATTCATGGGGTAGTGGGTGTATGGGTGTTATTACAGTGATTTGATTGTAAATATCAACAATCATTTATAGGGTGGTGGGTATCATTAGAGTGCTTGGACTGTAAATATCAACACTCATTCATGGGGTGGTGGGTGTGTGGCTGTTATTACAGTGCTTTGACTGTAAATATCAACAGCCATTCAGAGGGTGGTGGGTGTCATTAGAGTGCTTGGACTGTAAATATAAACTATAATTCATGGGGTCGTGGGTATTGGGGTGTCATTACAGTGCTTTGACTGTGAATATCAACAATCATTTATGGGGTGGTGAGTGTGTGGGTGTTATTACAGTGCTTTGACTTTAAATATCAACAGTCTCTCAGAGGGTGGTGGTTGTCATTAGACTGCTTGTACTGTAAATATTAACTGTAATTCCTGGGGTGGTGGGTGTGTTAATGTCATTACAGTGCATGGACTGAAAATATCAACAGTCATTTATGGGGTGGTGGGTGTGTGGTTGTCATTACATTGCTTGGACTATAAATATCAACCATCATTTATGGGGTGGTGGGTGTGTGTGTGTCATTACAGTGCTTGGACTGTAAATATCAACAGTCATTCATACGGTGGTGGGTGTGTGAGTGTCATTACAGAGCTTGGACTGTAAATATCAACAGTGATTCATGGGGTGGTGGGTGTGTGGATGTCATTACAGTGCTTGGACTGTAAATATCAACAGTCATTAATGGGGTGGTGGGTATGTGGGTGTCATTACAGTGCTTGGACAGTAAATATCAACAGTCATTCATGGGGTGGTGGGTGTGTGGGTGTCATTACAGTGTTTTGATTGTAAATATCAACAGTCATTTATAGGGTCGTGGGTGTCATTACAGTGCTTGGACTGTAAATATAAAGTCATTCATGGGGTGGTGGGTGTGTGTGTCATTAGTGCTTGGAATATAAATATCAACAGTCATTCATGGGGTGGTGGGTGGCATTACAGTGCTTTGACTGTAAATATCAACAGTCATTCATGGGGTGATATGTGTGTGGTTGTCATTACAGTGCTTGGACTGTAAATATCAACAGTCATTCATGTAGTGGTTGGTGTTTGGGTATCTATGCAGTGCTTGGACTGTAAATATCAACAGTCTATCATGGGGTGGTGGGTGTGTGGGTGTCATTACAGTGTTTTGACTGCAAATATTTACAGTCATTCATGGGGTGGTGAGTGTGTTGGAGACATTACACTTCTTGGACTGTAAATATTAACAGTCATTTTTGGGGTGGTGGGTGTGTGGGAGTCATTACAGTTATTGGACAGTAAATATCAACCATCATTCTTTGGGTGGTGGGTGTGTGGGTGTCAATACAGTGCTTGGACTGTAAATATTAACCTTCATTCATGGGGTAGTGGGTGTATGGGTGTCATTACATTGCTTGGACTGAAAATATCAACAGTCATTCATGGTGTGGTGGGTGTGTGGGCGTCATTACAGTGCTTTGATTGTAAATATCAACTGTAATTCATAGGGTGGTGGGTGTCATTAGAGTGGTTGGACTGTAATTATCAACAGAGATTCATGGGGTGGTGGGTGTGTTGGTGTCATTACAGTGCTTGGACTGTAAATATCAACCATCATTTATGGGGTGGTGGGTGTGTGGGTGTCATTACAGTGCTTTGACTGTAAATATCAACAGTCTTTTATGGGGTGGTGGGTGTGTGTGTCATTATAGTGTTTGGACTGTAAATATCTACAGTCATTCATGGGGTGGTGGTGTCATTAGAGTGATTGGACTATAAATATCAACAGTTATTTATGGGGTGGTGGGTTTGTGGGTGTTATGACAGTGCTTGGACTGAAAATATCAACAGTCATTCATAGGGTGGTGGGTGTGTGGGTGTCATTAGAGTGTTTTGATTGTAAATACCAACAGTCATTCATAGGGTGGTGGGGGTCATTAGAGTGCTTGGACTGTAAATATCAACAGTTATTCATGGGGTGGTGGGTGTGTTCGCATCATGAAAGTGCTTGGACTGTAAATATCAACAGTCATTCATTTGGTGGTGAGTGTGTGGGTGTCATTACAGTTCTTGGACTGTAAATATTAACCATCATTCATGGGGTGGTGGGTGTGAGGGTGTCATTACAGTGCTTGGACTGTAAATATCAACAGTCATTCATTGGGTGGTGGGTGTGTGGGTGTCATTATAGTGCTTGGACTATAAATATCAACAGTCATTCTTGGGGTGGTGGGTGTGTGGGTGTCATTACAGTGCTTGGACTGTACATATTAACCTTCATTCATGGGGTAGTGGGTGTATGGGTGCCATTACAGTGCTTGGACTGAAAATATCAACAGTCATTCATGGTGTGGTGGGTGTGTGGGCGTCATTACAGTGTTTTGATTGTAAATATCAACAGTAATTCATAGGGTGGTGGGTGTCATTAGAGTAGTTGGACTCTAAATATCAAATGTCATTAATGGGGTGGTGGGTGTGTGGGTGTCAGTACAGTGCTTGGACTGTAAATATTAACAGTCATTCATGGGGTGGTGGGTGTGTGGGTGTCATTACAGTTATTTGACAGTAAATATCAACCATCATTCTTTGGGTGGTGGGTGTGTGGGTGTCATTACAGTGCTTGGACTGTAAATATTAACCTTCATTCATGGGGTAGTGGGTGTATGGGTGCCATTACAGTGCTTGGACTGAAAATATCAACAGTCATTCATGGTGTGGTGGGTGTGTGGGCGTCATTACAGTGTTTTGATTGTAAATATCAACAGTAAATCATAGGGTGGTGGGTGTCATTAGAGTGGTTGGACTGTAAATATCAACAGTGATTCATGGGGTGGTGGGTGTGTTGGTGTCATTACAGTGCTTGGACTGTAAATATCAACCATCATTTATGGGGTGGTGGGTGTGTGGGTATCATTACAGTGCTTTGACGGTAAATATCAACAGACTTTTATGGGGTGGTGGATGTGTGTCATTACAGTGTTTGGACTGTAAATATCTACAGTCTTTCATGGGGTGGTGGTGTCATTAGAGTGATTGGACTATAAATATCAACAGTTATTTATGGGTTGGTGGGTTTGTGGGTGTCATGACAGTGCTTGGACTGAAAATATCAACAGTCATTCATAGTGTGGTGGGTGTTTGGGTGTCATTACAGTGCTTGGACTGTAAATATCAACAGACAATCATTGGGTGGTGGGTTTATGGGTGTCATTACCGTGCTTGGACTGTAAATATCAATAATATTTATTGGGTGGTAGGTGTATGGGTGTCATTACAGTGTTTTGACTGTAAATATCAACAGTCATTTATGGGGTGGTGAGTGTGGGGGTGTCATTACAGTTCTTGGACTGTAAATATTAACAGTCATTCATGGGATAGTTGGTGTGTGGATGTCATTACAGTGCTTGGACTGAGAATATCAAATCATTCATGGTGTGGTGTGTGTGTGTGTGTGTCATTAGTGATTGGACTGTAAATATCAACAGTCATTTATAGTGTGGTGGGTGTTTGGGTGTCATCACATTGCTTGGACTGTAAATATCAACAGTCAATCATGGGGTGGTGGTTGTGTGGGTGTCATTATACTGCTTGAAATGTAAATATCAACAGTCATTCATGGGGTGGTGGGTGTGTGGGTGTTATTACAGTGCTTTGACTGTAAATATCAACAGTCATTCAGAGGGTGGTGGGTGTCATTAGAGTTCTTGGACTGTAAATATCAACAGTTTTTATGGGGTGGTGGGTGTGTGGGTGTTATTACAGTGCTTGGACTGTAAATATTAACAGTCATTCATAGGGTGGTGGGTGTGTGAGTGTCATTACAGAGCTTGGACTGTAAATATCAATAGTCATTCATGGGGTGGTATGTGTGTGGATGTCATTACAGTGCTTTGACTGTAAAAATCAACAGTTATTTAGAGGGTGGTAAGTGTCATTAGAGTGCTTGGTCTGTAAATATCAACACTTATTTATGGGGTGGTGGGTGTGTGGGTGTCATGACAGTGCTTGGACTGTAAATATCAACAGTAATTCATGAGGTGGTGAGTGTGTGGGTGTCATTACCGTTCTTGGACTGTAAATATCAACCATCATTCACGGGGTGGTGGGTGTGAGGGTGTCATTACAGTGTTTTGACTGCAAATATTTACAGTCATTCATGGGGTGGTGGGTGTCATTAGAGTGTTTGAACTGTAAATATTAACAGTCATTTATGGGGTGTTGCATGTGTGGATGTCATTACAGTGCTTGGACTGAAAATATCAACAGTCATTTATAGGGTAGTGGGTGTGGGGGTGTCATTACAGTAATTGGACTATATATATCAACCGTCATTTATGGGGAGGTGTGTGTGTGGGTGTCATTACAGAGCTTCGACTATAAATATCAACAGTCATTCATAGGGTGGTGGGTGTGTGAGTGTCATTACAGAGCTTGGACTGTAAATATCAAGAGTCATTCATAGGGTGGTGGGTGTGTGAGTGTCATTACAGAGCTTGGACTGTAAATATCAAGAGTCATTCATGGGGTGGTGGGTGTGTGGATGTCATTACAGTGCTTGGACTGTAAATATCAACAGTCAATCATGGGGTAGTTGGTGTGTGGGTGACATTACAGTGCTTGGAGTGTAAATATCAACAGTCATTCATGAAGTGGTGGGTGTGGGGTGTCATTACAATGCTTGGACTATAAATATCAACCATCATTTATGGGGTGGTGAGTGTGTGGGTGTCATTACAGTGCTTGAACTGTTAATATCAACAGTCATTCATTGGGTGGTGGGTGTGTGGGTGTCATTATTGTGCTTGGACTGTAAATATCAACAGTCATTCATGGAGTGGTTGGTGTTTGGGTATCTATGCAGTGCTTGGACTGTAAATATCAACAGTCAATCATGGGGTGGCGGGTGTGTGGGTGAAATTACAGTGCTTGGACTGTAAATATCAACAGTCATTCATGGGGTGGTGGGTGTGTGGATGTCATTACAGTGTTTTGACTTCAAATATCAACAGTCATTGATGGGGTGGTGAGTGTGTTGGAGACATTACACTTCTTGGACTGTAAATATTAACAGTCATTCATGGGGTGGTGGGTGTGTGGGTGTCATTACAGTTATTGAACAGTAAATATCAACCCTCATTCTTTGGGTGGTGGGTGTGTGGGTGTCATTACAGTGCTTGGACTGTAAATATTAACCTTTATTCATGGGGTAGTGGGTGTATGGGTATCATTACAGTGCTTGGACTGAAAATATCAACAGTCATTCATGGTGTGGTGGGTGTGTAGGCGTCATTACAGTGTTTTGATTGTAAATATCAACTGTAATTCATAGGGTGGTGGGTGTCATTAGAGTGGTTGGACTGTAAATATCAACAGTGATTCATGGGGTGGTGGGTGTGTTGGTGTCATTTCAGTGCTTGGACTGTAAATATCAACCATCATTTATGGGGTGGTGGGTGTGTGGGTGTCATAACAGTGCTTTGACTGTAAATATCAACAGTCTTTTATGGGGTGGTGGGTGTGTGTGTCATTATAGTGTTTGGACTGTAAATATCTACAGTAATTCATGGGGTGGTGGTGTCATTAGAGTGATTGGACTATAAATATCAACAGTTATTTATGGGGTGGTGGGTTTGTGGTTGTTATGACAGTGCTTGGACAGAAAATATCAACAGTCATTCATAGGGTGGTGGGGTTCATTAGAGTGCTTGGACTGTAAATATCAACAGTTATTTATGGGGTGGTGGGTTTGTGGGTGTCATGACAGTGCTTGGACTGAAAATATCAACAGTCATTCATAGTGTGGTGGGTGTTTGGGTGTCATTACAGGGCTTGGACTGTAAATATCAACAGACAATCATTGGGTGGTGGGTTTATGGGTGTCATTACAGTGCTTGGACTGTAAATATCAATAATAATATATTGGGTGGTAGGTGTGTGGGTGTCATTACAGTGTTTTGACTGTAAATATCAACAGTCATTTATGGGGTGGTGAGTGTGGGGGTGTCATTACAGTTCTTGGACTGTAAATATTAACAGTCATTCATGAGATAGGGGGTGTGTGGATGTCATTACAGTGCTTGGACTGAAAATATCAACAGTCATTCATGGGGTGGTGGGTGTGTGGGTGTCATTACAGTGTTTGGACTGTAAATATCAACCGTCATTAATGGGGTGGTGGGTGTCATTACAGTGCTTTGACTGTAAATATCAACAGTCATTTATAAGGTTGTGGGTGTGTGTGTCATTATAGTGCTTTGACTGTAAATATCAACAGTCATTCATGGGGTGGTGGGTGTGTGAGTGTCATTAAAGTGCTTGGACTGAAAATATCAAATCATTCATGGTGTGGTGGGTGTGTGTGTGTCATTAGTGATTGGACTGTAAATATCAACAGTCATTTATAGGGTGGTGGGTGTTTGGGTGTCATCACATTGCTTGGACTGTAAATATCAACAGTCATTCATGTGGTGGTGGGTGTGTGGTTGTTATTACAGTGCTTTGACTGTAAATATCAACAGTCATACAGAGGGTGGTGGGTGTCATTAGAGTTCTTTGACTGTAAATATCAAGAGTTTTTATGGGGTGGTGGGTGTGTGGGTGTCATGACTTTGCTTGGACTGTAAATATAAATAGTCATTAATGGGGTGGTGAGTGTGTGGGTGACATTACATTTCTTGGACTGTAAATATCAACTATCATTCATTGTGTGGTGGGTTTGTGGGTGTCAATACAGTGCTTGGACTGTAAATATAACCAGTCATTCATAGGGTGGTGGGTGTGTGAGTGTCATTACAGAGCTTGGACTGTAAATATCAATAGTCATTCATGGGGTGGTATGTGTGTGGATGTCATTACAGTGCTTTGACTGTAAAAATCAACAGTCATTTAGAGGGTGGTAAGTGTCATTAGAGTGCTTGGACTGTAAATATCAACAGTTATTTATGGGGTGGTGGGTTTGTGGGTGTCATGACAGTGCTTGGACTGTAAATATCAACAGTAATTCATGAGGTGGTGAGTGTGTGGGTGTCATTACAGTTTTCGGACTGTAAATATCAACCATCATTCATTGGGTGGTGGGTGTGTGGGTGTCATTACAGTGCTTTGACTGTAAATATAAACAGACATTTAGAGGGTGGTGGGTGTCATTAGAGTGTTTGGTTTGTAAATATTAACAGTCATTTATAGGGTGTTGCGTGTGTAGATTTCATTACATTGCTTGGACTGAAAATATCAACAGTCATTTATGGGGTTGTGGGTGTGTGGGTGTCATTACAGTAATTGGACTATATATATCAACCGTCATTTATATGGAGGTGTGTGTGTGGGTGACATTACAGAGCTTCGACTGTAAATATCAACAGTCATTCCTAGGGTCGTGGGTGTGTGAGTGTCATTACAGAGCTTGGACTGTAAATATCAAGAATCATTCATGGGGTGGTGGGTGTGTGGATGTCATTACAGTGCTTAGACTGTAAATATCAACAGTCAATCATGGGGTAGTGGGTGTGTGGGTGACATTACAGTGCTTGGAGTGTAAATATCAACAGTCATTCATGAAGTGGTGGGTGTGTGGGTGTCATTACAATGCTTGGACTATAAATATCAACAGTCATTCATGGAGTGGTTGGTGTTTGGGTATCTATGCAGTGCTTGGACTGTAAATATCAACAGTCAATCATGGGGTGGCGGGTGTGTTGTTGAAATTACAGTGCTTGGACTATAAATATCAACAGTCATTCTTGGGGTGGTGGGTGTGTGGGTGCTATTACATTGCTAGGACTGTAAATATAAAGTCATTAATGGGGTTGTGGGTGTGTGTGTGTCATTAGTGCTTGGACTGGAAATATCAACAGTCATTAATGGGGTGGTGGGTGGCATTACAGTGCTTTGACTGTAAATATCAACAGTCATTCATGGGGTGATATGTGTTTGGGTGTCATTACAGTGCTTGGACAGTAAATATCAACAGTCATTCATGTAGTGGTTGGTGTTTGGGTATCTATGCAGTGCTTGGACTGTAAATATCAACAGTCAATCATGGGGTGGCGAGTGTGTGGTTGAAATTACAGTGCTTGGACTGTAAATATCAACAGTCATTCATGGGGTGGTGGGTGTGTGTGTGTCATTAGAGTGTTTTAACTGTAAATATCAACAGTCATTCATGGGGTGGTGAGTGTGTTGGAGACATTACACTTCTTGGACTGTAAATATTAACAGTCATTCATGGGGTGGTGGTTGTGTGGGTGTCATTACAGTTATTGGACAGTAAATATCAACCATCATTCTTTGGGTGGTGAGTGTGTGGGTGTCATTACAGTGCTTATACTGTAAATATTAACCTTCATTCATGGGGTAGTGGGTGTATGGGTGTCATTACAGTGCTTGGACTGAAAATATCAACAGTCATTCATGGTGTGGTGGGTGTGTGGGAGTCATTACAGTGTTTTGATTGTAAATATCAACAGTAATTCAAAGGGTGGTTGGTGTCATTAGAGTGGTTCGACTGTAAATATCAACAGTAATTCATGGGGTGGTGGGTGTGTTGGTGTCATTACAGTGCTTGGACTGTAAAAATCAACCATCATTTATGGGGTGGTGGGTGTGTGGGTGTCATTACAGTGCTTTGACTGTAAATATCAACAGTCTTTTATGGGGTGGTGGGTGTGTGTTTCATTATAGTGTTTGGACTGTAAATATCTACAGTCATTCATGGGGTGGTGGGTGTCATTAGAATGATTGGACTATAAATATCAACAGTTTTTTATGGGGTGGTGGGTGTGTGGGTGTTATGACAGTGCTTGGACTGAAAATATCAACAGTCATTCATAGGGTGGTGGGTGTGTGGGTGTCATTACAGTGTTTTGATTGTAAATACCAACAGTCATTCATAGGGTGGTGGGGGTCATTAGAGTGCTTGGACTGTAAATATCAACAGTTATTTATGTGGTGGTGGGTTTGTTGGTGTCATGACAGTGTTTGGACTGAAAATATAAACAGTCATTCATAGTGTGGTGGGTGTTTGGGTGTCATTACAGTGCTTGGACTGTAAATATCAACAGACAATCATTGGGTTGTGGGTTTATGGGTGTCATTACCGTGCTTGGACTGTAAATATCAATAATAATTTATTGGGTGGTAGATATGTGGGTGTCATTACAGTGTTTTGACTGTAAATATCAACAGTCATTTATGGGGTGGTGAGTGTGGGGGTGTCATTACAGTTCTTGGACTGTAAATATTAACAGTCATTCATGGGATAGTGGGTGTGTGGATGTCATTACAGTGCTTGGACTGAAAATATCAACAGTCATTCATGGGGTGGTGGGTGTGTGGGTGTCATTACAGTGCTGTGACTGTAAATATCAACAGTCATTTATGGGGTTGTGGGTGTGTGTGTCATTATAGCGCTTGGACTGTAAATATCAACAGTCATTCATGGGGTGGTGGGTGTGTTAGTGTCATTAAAGTGCTTGGACTGAAAATATCAAATCATTCATGATGTGGTGGGTGTGTGTGTGTCATTAGTGCTTGAACTGTAAATATCAACAGTCATTTATAGGGTGGTGGGTGTTTGGGTGTCATCACATTGCTTGGACTGTAAATATCAACAGTCAATTATGGGGTGGTGGTTGTGTGGGTATCATTACACTGCTTGAAATGTAAATATTAACAGTCATTCATGAGGTGGTGGGTGTGTGGGTGTTATTACAGTGCTTTGACTGTAAATATCAACAGTCATTCAGAGGGTGGTGGGTGTCATTAGAGTTCTTGGACTGTAAATATCAACAGTTTTTATGGGGTGGTGGGTGTGTGGGTGTCATGACTTTGCTTGGACTGTAAATATCAACAGTCATTAATGGGGTGGTGAATGTGTGGGTGACATTACATTTCTTGGACTGTAAATATCAACGATCATTCATTGTGTGGTGGGTGTGTGGGTGTCATTACAGTGCTTGGACTGTAAATATTAACAGTCATTCATAGGGTGGTGGGTGTGTGAGTGTCATTACAGAGCTTGAACTGTAAATATCAATAGTCATTCATGGGGTGGTATGTGTGTGGATGTCATTACAGTGCTTTGACTGTAAAAATCAACAGCCATTTAGAGGGTGGTAAGTGTCATTAGAGTGCTTGGACTGTAAATATCTACAGTTATTTATGGGGTGGTGGGTGTGTGGGTGTCATTACAGTTATTGGACTATATATATCAACCGTCATTTATGGGGAGGTGTGTGTGTGGGTTTCATTACAGAGCTTGGACTGTAAATATCAACAGTCATTCATAGGGTGGTTGGCGTGTGAGTGTCATTACAGAGCTTGGACTGTAAATATCAATAGTCATTCATGGGGTGGTGGGTGTGTGGATGTCATTACAGTGCTTGGACTGTAAATATCAACAGTCAATCATGGGGTAGTGGGTGTGTGGGTGACAATACAGTGCTTGGAGTGTAAATATCAACAGTCATTCATGAAGTGGTTGGTGTGTGGGTGTCATTACAATGCTTGAACTATAAAGATCAACCATCATTTATGGGGTGGTGAGTGTGTGGGTGTCATTACAGTGCTTGAACTGTTAATATCAACAGTCATTCATAGGGTGGTTGGAGTGTGAGTGTCATTACAGAGCTTGGACTGTAAATATCAACAGTCATTCATGGGGTGGTGGGTGTGTGGATGTCATTACAGTGCTTGGACTGTAAATATCAACAGTCAATCATTAGGTGGTGGGTGTGTGGGTGTCATTACAGTTATTGGACTATATATATCAACCGTCATTTATGGGGAGGTGTGTGTGTGGGTTTCATTACAGAGCTTGGACTGTAAATATCAACAGTCATTCATAGGGTGGTTGGCGTGTGAGTGTCATTACAGAGCTTGGACTGTAAATATCAATAGTCATTCATGGGGTGGTGGGTGTGTGGATGTCATTACAGTGCTTGGACTGTAAATATCAACAGTCAATCATGGGGTAGTGGGTGTGTGGGTGACAATACAGTGCTTGGAGTGTAAATATCAACAGTCATTCATGAAGTGGTTGGTGTGTGGGTGTCATTACAATGCTTGAACTATAAAGATCAACCATCATTTATGGGGTGGTGAGTGTGTGGGTGTCATTACAGTGCTTGAACTGTTAATATCAACAGTCATTCATAGGGTGGTTGGAGTGTGAGTGTCATTACAGAGCTTGGACTGTAAATATCAACAGTCATTCATGGGGTGGTGGGTGTGTGGATGTCATTACAGTGCTTGGACTGTAAATATCAACAGTCAATCATTAGGTGGTGGGAGTGTGGGTGTCATTACAGCGCTTGGACTATAAATATATCAACAGTCATTCATGGGATAATAGGTGTGTGTTTAATTACCGTGTTTTGATTGTATATATCAAGTCATTCATAGTGTGGTGGGTGTGTGTGTGTCATTAGTGCTTGGACTGTAAATATCAACAGTCATTCATGGGGTGGTGTGTAGCATTACAGTGCTTGGACTGTAAATATCAAAAGTCATTCATGGGGTTATGGGTGTGTAGGTGTCATTACAGTGCTTGGACTGTAAATATCAAAAGTCATTTATAGGGTGGAGGGTTTTTGGGTGTCATCACATTGCTTGGACTGTAAATATCAACAGTCAATCATGGGGTGTTGGATGTGTGGGTGTCATTACAATGCTTGGAATGTAAATATTAACAGTCATTCATGTGGTGGTGGGTGTGTGGGTGTTATTACATTGCTTTGACTGTATATATTAACACTCATTTAGAGGGTGGTGGGTGTCATTAGAGTGCTTGGACTGTAAATATCAAGTTTTTATGAGATGGTGGGTGTGTGGGTGTCATGACTTTGCTTGAACTGTAAATATCAACAGTCATTAATGTGGTGGTGAGTGTGTCGGTGTCATTACATTTCTTGGACTGTAAATATCAATGATCATTCATTGTGTGGTGGGTTTGTGGGTGTCATTACAGTGCTTGGACTATAAATATTAAAAGCCATTTATTGGGTGGTATGTGTGTGAGTGTCATTACAGAGCTTGGACTGTAAATATCAATAGTCATTCAACGGGTGGTGGGTGTGTGGATGTCATTATAGTGCTTTGACTGTAAATATCAACAGTCATTCAGAGGGTTGGTAAGTGTCATTAGAGTGCTTGGACTGTAAATATCAACAGTTATTTATGGGGTGGTGTGTGTGTGGGTGTCATGACAGTGCTTGGACTGTAAATATCCACAGTAATTCATGGGGTGGTGAGTGTGTGGGTGTCATTACAGTTTTCGGACTGTAAATATCAACCATCATTCATTGGGTGGTGGGTGTGTGGGTGTCATTACAGTGCTTTGACTGTAAATATGATCAGACATTTAGAGGGTGGTGGGCGTCATTAGAGTGCTTGGACTGTAAATATTAACAGTCATTCATGGCGTGTTGGTTGTGTGGATGTCATTACAGTGCTTGGACTGAAAATATCAACAGTCATTTATGGGGTGGTGGGTGTGTGGGTGTCATTACAGTTATTGGACTATATATATCAACCGTCATTTATGGTGAAGTTTGTGTGTGGGTGTCATTACGAGCTTGGACTGTAAATGTCAACAGTCATTCATAGGGTGGTGGGTGTGTGAGTGTCATTACAGAGATTGGACTGTAAATATCAAGAGTCATTCATGGGGTGGTGGGTGTGTGGATGTCATTACAGTGCTTGGACTGTAAATATCAACAGTCAATTATGGGGTAGTGGGTGTGTGGGTGACATTACAGTGCTTGGAGTGTAAATATCAACAGTCATTCATGAAATGGTGGGTGTGTGGGTGTCATTACAATGCTTGGACTATCAATATCAACCATCATTTATGGGGTGGTGAGTGTGTGAGTGTCATTACAGAGCTTGGACTGTAAATATCAACAGTCAATCATGAGGTGGTGGGAGTGTTGGTGTCATTACAGTGCTTGGACTGTAAGTATATTACCAGTCATTCATGGGATAATGGGTGTGTGGGTGTCATTACAGTCTTTTGATTGCAAATATCACCAATCATTCATAGGGTGGTCGGTGTCATTACCGTGCTTGAACTGTTAATATCAACCGTCATTCATTGGGTTGTTGGTGTGTGGGTGTCATTACATGGATTGGACTGTAAATATCAAGTCATTTATGGGGTGGTGGGTATGTGTGTGTCATTAGTGCTTGGACTGTAAATATCAACAGTCATTCATGGGGTTGTGGGTGGCATTACATTGCTTGGACAGTAAATATCAACAGTCATTCATGGAGTGATAAGTGTGTGGATCTTATTAGAGTGCTTGGACTGTAAATATCAACAGTCATTTATGTGGTGGTGGGTGTTTGGGTGTCTATGCAGTGCTTGGACTGCAATTATCAACAGTCAATCATGGGTTGGTGGGTGTGTAGGTGTCATTACAATGTTTGGACTGTAAATATCAACAGTCATTCATGGGGTGGTGGGTGTGTGGGTTTCATTACTGTGTTTCGACTGTAAATATCAACATTCATTCATAGGGTGGTGGATGTCATTAGAGTGCTTGGACTATAAGTATCAACAGTTACTCATGGGGTGGTGGGTGTGTGGGTGTTATGACAGTGCTTGGACTGTAAATATCAACAGTCATTAATGGGGTGGTGAGTGTGTGGGTGTCATTACAGTTCTTGGACTGTAAATATCAACCATCATTCATTGGGTGGTGGGTGTGTGGGTAACATTACATTACTTGGACTGTAAATATTAACAGACATTCATGGGGTGGTAGGTGTGTGGGTGTCATTACAGTGCTTGGACTGTAAATATTAACAGTCATTCATTGGGTGGTTGGTGTTTGGGTATCTATGCAGTGCTTTGACTGTAAATATTAACAGTCAATCATGGGGTGGTGGGTGTGTGGGTGAAATTTCAGTGCTTGGACTGTAAATATCAACAGTCATTGATGGGGTGGAGGGCGTCGTTACACTGCTTAAACTGTAAATATCAACAGTCATTCATGGGGTGGTTGGTGTGTGGGTGTTATTACAGTGCTTTGACTGTAAATATCAACAGCCATTCAGTGGGTGGTGGGTGTCATTAGAGTGCTTGGATTGTAAATATCAACAGTTATTCATGGGGTGGTGGGTATGTGGGCATCATTAAAGTGCTTGGACTGTAAATATCAACAGTCATTCATGGGGTGGTGAGTGTGTGGGTGTCATTACAGTTCTTGGACTGTATATATCAACCATCATTTATAGGGTGGTGGGTGTGAGGGTGTCTTTACAGTGCTTGGACTGTAAATATCAACAGTCATTCATGGGGTGGTAGGTGTTGGGTGTCATTATAGTGCTTGGACTGTAAATATTAACAGTCATTCTTGGGGTGGTGGGTGTGTGGGTGTTATTACATTGCTAGGGCTGTAAATATCAAGTCATTTATGGGGTTGTGGGTGTATGTGTGTCATTAGTGCTTGGACTGTAAATATCAACAGTCATTCATGGTGTGGTGGTTGGCATTACAGTGCTTTGACTGTAAATATCAACAGTCATTCATGGGGTGATGGGTGTGTGGGTGTCATTACAGTGCTTGGACTGTAAATATCAACAGTCATTCATTGGGTGGTTGGTGTTTGGGTATCTATGCAGTGCTTTGACTGTAAAAATTAACAGTCAATCATGGGGTGGTGGGTGTGTGGGTGAAATTTCAGTGCTTGGACTGTAAATATCAACAGTCATTCATGGGGTGGAGGGTGTGTTGGTGTTATTACAGTGTTTTGACTGTAAATATCAACATTCATTCATAGGGTGGTGGGTGTCATTAGAGTGCTTGGACTGTAAATATCAACAGTTATTAATATGGTGATGGGTTTGTGGGTGTCATGAGAGTGCTTGGACTGTAAATATCAACAGTCATTCATGGGGTTTTGGGTGTTTTGGTGTCATTACAGTGCTTGGACTGTAAATAACAACAGACAATCACTGATTGGTAGGTTTGTGGGTGTCATTACAGTGTTTGGACTGTAAATATCAATAGTAATTAATAGTGTGGTAGGTGTGTGGGTGTCATTACAGTGTTTTGACTGCAAATATCAACAGTCATTCATAAGGTGGTGAGTGTGTGGGTGACATTACACTTTTTGGACTGTAAATATTAACCATCATTCATGGGGTGGTGGGTGTGTGGGCATCATTACAGTGTTTTGATTGTAAATATCAACAGTAATTCATAGGGTGGTGGGTGTCATTATATTGGTTGGACTGTAAATATCAACAGTCATTCTTGGCGTTGTGGGTGTGTTGGTGTCATTACAGTGCTTGGACTGTAAATATCAACCGTCATTTATGGGATGGTGGGTGTGTGGGTGTCATTACAGTGCTTTGACTGTAAATATTAACAGTCATTTATGGGGTGGTGGGTGTCATTAGAGTGCTTGGAATATAAATATCAACAGTTATTTATGGGGTGGTGCGTTTGTGGGTGTCAAGACAGTGCTTGGACTGAAAATATAAACAGTCATTCATGGGGTGGTGGGAGTGTGGGTGTCATTACAGTGTTTTGATTGTAAATACCAACAGTCATTCATAGGGTTGTGGGTGTCATTAGAGTGCTTGGACTGTAAATATCAGCAGTTATTGATGGGGTGGTGGGTTTGTGGGTGTCATGACAGTGCTTTGACTGTAAATATCAACAGTTATTTATGGGGTTGTGGGTGTGTGTGTCATTATAGTGCTTGGACTGTAAATATCAACAGTCATTAATGGGGTGGTAGGTGGGTGTCATTAAAGTGCTTGGACTGAAAATATCAAGTCACTCATGGTGTTGTGGGTGTGTGTGTGTCATTAGTGCTTGGACTGTAAATATCAACAGTCATTCATTGGGTGGTTGGTGTGTGGGTGTCTTTACAGTGATTTGACTGTAAACATCAACCATAATTTATGGGTGGGTGGGTGTGTGGGTGTCATTACAGTGCTTGGACTGTCAATATCAAAAGTCATTCTTGGGGTGGTGGGTGTGTGGGTGTCATTACAGTGCTTTGACTGTAAATATCAACAGTTATTTATGGGGTTGTGGGTGTGTGTGTCATTATAGTGCTTGGACTGTAAATATCAACAGTCATTAATGGGGTGGTAGGTGGGTGTCGTTAAAGTGCTTGGACTGAAAATATCAAGTCACTCATGGTGTTGTGGGTGTGTGTGTGTCATTAGTACTTGGACTGTAAATATCAACAGTCATTCATTGGGTGGTGTGTAGCATTACAGTGCTTGAGCTGTAAATATCGAAAGTCATTCAAGGGGTTATGGGTGTGTGGGTGTCATTACAGTGCTTGGACTGTAATTATCAAAAGTCATTTATAGGGTGGTGGGTGTTTGGGTGTCATCACATTGCTTGGACTGTAAATATCAACAGTCAATCATGGAGTGGTGGTTGTGTGGGTGTCATTACAGTGCTTGGAATGTAAATATCAACAGTCCTTCATGGGGTGGTGGGTGTGTGGGTGTTATTACAGTGCTTTGACTGTAAATATCAACAGTTATTCAGAGGGTGGTGGGTGTCATTAGAGTGCTTGACTGTAAATATCAACAGTTATTTTTAAGGGGTGGTGTGTGTGTGGGTGTCATGACTTTGCTTGGACTGTAAATATCAACAGTCATTAATTGGGTGGTGAGTGTGTGGGTGACATTACATTTCTTGGACTGTAAATATCAACGATCATTCATTGTGTGGTGGGTGTGTGGGTGTCATTACAGTGCTTGGACTGTAAATATCAACCATCATTAATGGGGTGGTGGGTGTGTGGGTGTCATTACAGTGCTTTGACTGTAAATATCAACAGTCATTTATATGGTTGTGGGTGTGTGTGTCATTTGAGTGCTTGAACTGTACATATCAACAGTCATTCATGAGGTTGTGGATGGCTTTACATTGCTTGGACTGTAAATATCAACAGTCATTAATGGGGTGATTGGTGTGTTGATGTCATTAGAGTGCTTGGACTGTAAATATCAACAGTCAATAATGGGGTGGTGGGTGTTTGGGTGTCTATGCATTGCTTGGACTGCAAATATCAACAGTCAATCATGGGGTGGTGGGTGTGTGGGTGTCATTACAATGCTTGGACTGTAAATATCAACAGTCATTCATGGGGTGGTAAGTGTGTGGGTGTCATTACTGTGTTTTGACTGTAAATATCAACATTCATTCATAGGATGGTGGGTATCATTAGAGTGCTTGGACTGTAAATATCAACAGTCATTTAGAGGATGGTGGGTGTGTGGTGTCATTAGAGTGATTGGACTGTAAATATCAACGGTCATTATTTGGGTGGTGTGTGTGTGGGTGTCATTACAGTGCTTAGACTGTAAATATCAACAGTCATTTATTGAGTGGTGGGTGTGTGGGTGTCATTACAGTGCTTGGACTGTAAATATCAACAGTCAATCATGGGGTGGTTGGTGTGTGGGTGTCTTTACAGTGTTTTGACTATAAATATCAAGAGTTATTTATTGGGTGGAGAGTGTGTGAGTGTCATTACAGTTCTTGTACTGTAAATATCAACCATCATTCATTTGGTGGTGGGTGTGTAATACTGTGCTTGGACTAAAAATATCAACAGTCATTCATGGGGTGGTGGGTGTGTGGGCGTCCTTACAGTGCTTGGAATATAAATATCAACCGTCAGTTATTGGGTGGTGGGGGAGTAGGTGTCATTACAGTGCTTAGACTGTAAATATCAACCTTTATTTATGGGGTGGTGGGTGTGTTGCGTTCATTACAGTGCTTGGACTGTAAATATCAACAGTCATTCACTGGGTGGTGGGTGTGTGGGTGTCATTACAGTGCATGGACTATAAATATTAACCATCATTTATGTGGTTGTAGGTGTGTGGGTGTCATTACAGTGCTTGGACTGTAAATATCAACAGTCATTCATAGGGTGGTTGTTGTGTGAGTGTCATTACAGAGCTTGGACTATAAATATCAACAGTCAGTCATAGAATGTTGGGTGTGTGGATGTCATTACAGTGCTTGAACTGTAAATATCAACAGTCAATCATGAGGTGGTGGATGTGTGGGTGTCATTACAGTGCTTGGACTGTAAATATCAACAGTCATTCATGGGATGGTTGGTGTGTGGGTGTCATTACAGTGTTTTGATTGTAAATATCAACTGTCATTTAGATTGTGGTGGGTGTCATTAGAGTGCTTGGACTGTAAATATCAACAGTTATTTTTGGGGTGGTGGGTGTGTGGGTGTCATTACAGTGCTTGAACTGTCAATATCAAAAGTCATTCTTGGGGTGGTGGGAGTGTGGGTGTCATTACAATTCTTAGACTGTAAATATCAACAGTCATTTATGGGGTGGTGGGTGTTAGGCAGTCATTACAGTGCTTGGACTGTAAATATCAACAGTCAAACATGGGGAGGTGGGTTTGAAGGTGTCATTATAGTGTTTGGACTGTAAATATCAACAGTCATTCATGAGGTGGTGGGTAGGTGGGTATCATTACAGTCCTTGGACTGTAAATATCAAGTCAATCATGGGGTGGTGTTTGTGTGTGTGTCATTAGTGCTTGGACTGTAAATATCAACCATTATTCATTGGGTGGTGGGTGTGTGGGTGTCATTACAGTGCTTGTGCTGTAAATTTCAACAGTAATTCATATGATAGTGGATGTGTGGGTGTCATTTTAGTGCTTGGACTATAAATATCAACTATCATTTATGGGGTGGTGGGTGTGTGGGTGTCATTACAGAGCTCAGACTGTAAATATTAAGTGTCATTCATGGGGTGGTGGGTGTGTGGATGTCATTACAGTGCTTGGACTGTAAATATCAACAGTCATTTATGGGGTGGTGAGTGTGTGGCTATCATTACAGTGCTTGGATTGTAAATATCAACAGTCATTCATGGGGTTGTGGGTGTGTGGGTGTCATTACAGTGCTTGGAATGGAAAGATCAACCATAATTTATGGGGTGGTGGGTGTGTGGGTGTCATTAAAGTACTCAGACTGTAAATATTAAGAGTCATTCATGGGGTGGTGGGTGTGTAGATGTCATTACAGTGCTTGGACTGTAAATATTAAGTGTCATTCATGGGGTGGTGGGTGTGTTGATGTCATTACAGAGCTTGGACTGTAAATATAAACAGTCACTTATGAGGTGGTGGGTGTGTGGCTGTCATTACAGTGCTTGGACTCTAAATATCAACAGTCATTCCTGGGGTGGTGGGTGTGTGGGTGTCATTTCAGTGCTTGGACTGTAAATATCAACAATAATTTTTGGGATGGTGGGTGTGTGGGGGTCATTACAGTGCTTGGACTGAAAATATCAACCGTCATTTATAGGGTGGTGAGTGTGTGGGTGTCGTTATAGTGCTTGGAATATAAATATCAACCATTATTTATGGGGTGGTGGGTGTGTGGGTGTCATTACAGTGCTTGGACTGTCAATATCAAAAGTCATTCTGGGGTGGTGGGTGTGTGGGTGTCATTACAGAGCTTGGACTGTCAATATCAAAAGTCATTCTTGGGTTAGTGGGAGTGTGGGTGTCATTACAGTGCTTAGACTGTAAATATCAACAGTCATTTATGGGTTGGTGGGTGTTAGGCAGTCATTAAATTGCTTGGACTGTAAATATCAACAGTCAATCAGGAGGAGGTGGGTTTGTGGGTGTCATTAGAGTGTTTGGACTGTAAATATCAACGGTCATTTATGAGGTGGTGGGTAGGTGGGTATCATTACAGTGCTTGGTCTGTAAATATCAAGTCAATCATGGGGTGGTGTGTGTGTGTGTGTCATTAGTGCTTGGACTGTAAATATCAACAGTCAATCATGAGGTGGTGGGTGTCTGGGTGTCATTACAGAGCTTGGACTGAAAATATCAACAGTAATTCATGGGATGGTGGATGTGTGGGTGTCATTACAGTGTTTTAATTGTAAATATAAACAGTCATTTATAGGGTTGTGGGTGTCATTAGAGTACTTGGACTGTAAATATCAACAGTCATAAATGGAGTGGTGGGTGTGTGGGTGTCATTACAGTGCTTGGACTGTAAATATTAACCATAATTCATGGGGTGGTGGTTGTGGGGGTATCATTACAGTGCTTTGACTGTAAATATCAACAGTCATTTATGGGTTGGTGGGTATGAGGGCATCATTATAGTGCTTGGACTGTAAATATCAACAGTGAATTATATGGTGGTAGGTGTTTGGGTGTCATTATATTGTTTAGACTGTAAATATCAACAGTCATTCCTGGGGTGGTGGGTGTGTGGGTGTCATTACATGGCTTGTACTAAATATCTAGTCATTTATGGGGTTATGGGAATGTGTGTGTCATTAGTGCTTGGACTGTAAATATCAACAGTCATTCATGGGGTGGTGGGTTTTATTACAGTGCTTGGACTGTAAATATCAACAGTCATTTATGGGGTGATGGGTGTGTGGGTGTCATTACAGTGCTTGGACTGTATATATCAACAGTCATTTATGGGGTGGTGGGTGTCATTACAGTGCTTGGACTGTAAATATCAACCATCATTCATTGGGTGATGGGTGTGTGGGTGTCATTACAGTGTGTGGACTGTAAATATCAACAGTCATTAATGGGGTGGTGGGTGTGTGGCTGTCATTACAGTTCTTGGACTGTAAATATTAACAGTCAATTATGGGGTGGTGGGTTTGTGGGAGTCATTACAGTGCTTGGACTGTAAATATCAACAGTCATTCATGGGTTGGTGGGTGTGTGGGTGTCATTACAGTGCTTGGACTGTAAATATCAAGTCATTCATGGGGTGGAGGGTGTGTGTGTCATTAGTGCTTGGACTGTAAATATCAAGTAATACATGGAGTGGTGGGTGTGTGGGTGTCATTACAGTGCTTGGACTGTAAATATCAACCATAATTCATGGGGTTGTGGGTGTGTGGGTGTCATTACAGTGCTCAGACTGTAAATATTAAGTGTCATTCATGAGGTAGTGTGTGTGTGGATGTCATTACAGTGCTTGGACTGTAAATATGAAGAGTCATTTATTGGGTGGTGTGTGTGTGGCTGTCATTAGTGCTTGGACTGTATATATCAACAGTCATTCATGGGGTAGTGGGTGGCATTTCATTTCTTGGACTGTAAATATCAACCATAATTCATTGGGTGGTGGGTGTGTGGGTGTCATTACAGTGCTCAGACTGTAAATATTAAGTGTCATTCATGGGGTAGTGGGTGTGTGGATGTCATTACAGTGCTTGGACTGTAAATATGAAGAGTCATTTATTGGGTGGTGTGTGTGTGGCTGTCATTGCAGTGCTTGGACTGTAAATATCAACTGTCATTCATGGTTTAGTGGGTGTGTGGGTGTCATTACAGTGCTTGGACTGTAAATATCAACCTTAATTTATGGGGTAGTGGGTGTGTGGGTGTCATTACATTGCTTAGACTGTAAATATTACCAGTCATTCATGGGGTGGTGGGTGTGTGGATGTCATTACAGTGCTTGGACTATAAATATCAACCAACATTTATTGGGTGATTGATGTGTGGGTGTCACTACAGTGCTCAGACTGTAAATATTAAGTGTTATTCATTGGGTTGTGGGTGTGTGGATGTCATTACAGTGCTTGGACTGTAAATATCAACAGTCATTCATGGGGCAGTGGGTGTGTGGGTGTCATTACAGTTCTTGGACTGTCAATATCAAAAGTCATTCTTGGGGTGGTGGGAGTGTGGGTGTCATTACAGTGCTTAGACTGTAAATATCAACAGTAATTTATCGGGTGGTGGGTGTTAGGCAGTCAATACAGTGCTCTGACTGTAAATATCAACAGTCAATCATGGGGAGGTTGGTGTGTGGTTATCATTACAGTGCTTGGACTGTAAATATCAACCGTTATTTATGGGGTGGTGGAAGTGTGGGTGTCATTACAGTGCTTGGACTGTAAATATCAACAGTTATTTATAGGGTTGTGGGTGTGTGAGTGTCATTACAGAGCTTGGACTGTAAATATCAACAGTCATTCATGGGGTGGAGGGTGTGTGGGTGTCATTACAGTGCTTGGACTGTCAATATCAAAAGTCATTCATGGGGTGGTGGGAGTGGGGGTGTCATTACAGTGCTTAGACTGTAAATATCAACAGTCATTTATAGGGTGGTGGGTGTTAGGCAGTCATTACAGTGCTTGGACTGTAAATACCAACAGTAATTCATGGGGAGGTGGGTTTGTGGGTGTCATTAGAGTGCTTGGACTGTAAATATCAACAGTCATTTATGGCGTTGTGGGGGGCATTACATTGCTTGGACTGTAAATATCAACAGTTATTCATAGGGTGGTGGGTGTGTGGGTGTCATTACAGTGCTTGGACTATAAATATCAACCATCATTTAAGGGGGGAGGTGAATGTGTGATTACAGTGCTTGGACTGTAAATTTCAACTGTCATTCATAGGGTGGTTGGTGTGTGAGTGTAATTACAGAGCTTGGACTGTAAATATCAACAGTCATTCATAGGGTTGTGGGTGTGTGGATGTCATTATAATGCTTGGACTGTAAATATCAACAGTCATTTATGGGGTGATGGGTGTGTGGGTCTAATTTCAGTGCTTGGACTGTAAATATCAACAGTCATTTATGGGGTGATGGGTGTGTGGGTGTCATTACATTGCTTGGACTGTAAAAATCAACCATAATTCATTGGGTGATGGGTGTGTGGGTGTCATTACAGTGCGTGGACTGTAAATATCAACTGTCATTAATGGGGTGGTGGGTGTGTGGCTGTCATTACAGTTTTTGGACTGTAAATATCAACAGTCAATCATGGGGCTGTGGGGGGCATTACATTGCTTGGACTGTAAATATCAACAGTTATTCATAGGGTGTAGGGTGTGTGGGTGTCATTACAGTGCTTGGACTATAAATATCAACCATCATTTAGAGGGGGAGGTGAATGTGTGATTACAGTGCTTGGACTGTAAATATCAACAGTCATTCATAGGGTGGTTAGTGTGTAAATGTAATTACAGAGCTTGGACTGTAAATATCAACAGTCATTCATAGGGTTGTGTGTGTGTGGATGTCATTACAATGCTTGGACTGTAAATATCAACAGTCAATCATGAGGTGGTGGGTGTGTGGGTGTCATTACAGTGCTTAGACTGTAAATATCAACAGTAATTCATGGGATGGTGGGTGTGTGGGTGTCATTACAGTGTTTTGATTGTAAATATCAACAGTCATTTATAGGGTTGTGGGTGTTATTAGAGTGCTTGGACTGTAAATATCAACAGTCATACATGGAGTGGTTGGTGTGTGGGTGTTATTACAGTGCTTGGACTGTAAATATCAACCATAATTCATGGGGTGGTGGGTGTGGGGGTATCATTACAGTGCTTTGACTGTAAATATCAACAGATATTTATGGGGTGGTGGGTATTAGGGTGTCATTACAGTGCTTGGACTGTAAATATCAATAGTCATTCATCTGGTAGTAGGATTTTTGGTGTCATTATAGTGCTTGGACTGTAAATATCAACAGTCATTCCTGGGGTGGTGGGTGTGGGTGTCATTACATGGCTTGGACTGTAAATATCAAATCATTTATGGGGTTGTGAGTATGTGTGTGTCATTAGTGCTTGGACTGTAAATATCAACAGTCATTCATGGGGTGGTGGGTTTCATTACAGTGCTTGGACTGTATATATCAACAGTCATTTAAGGGGTGATGGGTGTGTGGGTGTCATTACAGTGTTTGGACTGTAAATATCAACCATCATTCATTGGGTGATGGGTGTGTGGGTGTCATTACAGTGTGTGGACTGTAAATATCAACAGTCATTAATGGGGTGGTGGGTGTGTGGCTGTCATTACAGTTCTTGGACTGTAAATATCAACAGTCAATCATGGGGTGGTTAGTTTGTGGGAGTCATTACAGTGCTTGGACTGTAAATATCAACAGTCATTCATGGGGTGGTGGGTGTGTTAGTGTCATTACAGTGCTTGGACTGTAAATATCAACAGTAATTCATGGGGTTGTGGGTGTGTGGGTGTCATTACAGTGCTCAGACTGTAAATATTAAGTGTCATTTATGGGGTAGTGGGTGTGTGGATGTCATTACAGTGCTTGGACTGTAAATATGAAGAGTCATTTATTGGGTGGTGTGTGTGTGGCTGTCATTACAGTGCTTGGACTGTAAATATCAACCGTCATTCATGGTTTAGTGGGTGTGTGGGTGTAATTACAGTGCTTGGACTGTAAATATCAACCATAATTTATGGGGTAGTGGGTGTGTGGGTGTCATTACAGTGCTTAGACTGTAAATATTACCAGTCATTCATGGGGTGGTGGGTGTGTGGATGTCATTACAGTGCTTGGACTATAAATATCAACCAACATTTATTGGGTGGTTGATGTGTGGGTGTCACTACAGTGCTCAGACTGTAAATATTAAGTGTCATTCATGGGGTGGTGGGTGTGTGGATGTCATTACAGTGCTTGGACTGTAAATATCAACAGTCAATCATAGGGAGGTGGGTTTGTGGGTGTCATTACAATGCTTGGACTGGAAATATCAACAGTCATTATTGAGGTGGTGGGTGGGTGGGTATCATTACAGTGCTTGGATTTTAAATATCAAGTCATTCATGGGGTGGTGGGTGTGTGTGTGTCATTAGTGCTTGGACTGTAAATATCAACAGTCATTTACGGGGTGGTGGGTGGCATTACAGTGCTTGGACTTTAAATATCAACAGTCATTCATAGGATGGTGGGTGTGTGGTTGTCATTATAGTGCTTGGACTATAAATATCAACCATAATTTATGGGTTGGTGGGTGTGTGGGTGTCATTACAGAGCTCAGACTGTAAATATTAAGTGTCATTCATGGGGTGGTGGGTGTGTGGATGTCATTACAGTGCTTGGACTGAAAATATCAACAGTCATTCATTGGGTGGTGGGTGTGTGGTTATCATTACAGTGCTTGGACTGTAAATATCAACCATTATTTATGGGGTGGTGGGAGTGTGGGTGTCATTACAGTGCTTGGACTGTAAATATCAACAGTTATTTATAGGGTTGTGGGTGTGTAAATGTCATTACAGAGCTTGGACTGTAAATATCAACAGTCATTCAAGGGGTAGTGGGTGTGTGGGTGTTATTACAGTGCTTGGACTGTCAATATCAAAAGTCATTCTTGGGGTGGTGGGAGTGGGGGTGTCATTACAGTGCTTAGACTGTAAATATCAACAGTCATTTATAGGGTGGTGGGTGTTAGGCAGTCATTACAGTGCTTGGACTGTAAATACCAACAGTCAATCATAGGGAGGTGGGTTAGTGGGTTTCATTACAGTGCTTGGACTGTATATATCAACAGTCATTCAATGGGTGATGGGTGTGTGGGTGTCATTTCATTGCTTGGACTGTAAATATCGACAGTCATTTATTGGGTGATGGGTGTGTGGATGTCATTACAGTGTGTGGACTGTAAATATCAACAGTCATTAATGGGGTGGTGGGTGTGTGGCTGTCATTACAGTTCTTGGACTGTAAATATCAACAGTTAATCATGGGGTGGTGGGTTTGTGGAAGTCATTACAGTGCTTGGACTGTAAATATCAACAGTCATTCATGGGGTGGTGGGTGTGTGGGTGTCATTACAGTGCTTGGACTGTAAATATCAAGTCATTCATGGGGTGGTGGGTGTGTGTGTCATTAGTGCTTGGACTGTATATATCAACAGTCATTCATGGGGTAGTGGATGGACTTTCATTTCTTGGACTGTAAATATCAACCATAATTTATTGGGTGGTGGGTGTGTGGGTGTCATTACAGTGCTCAGACTGTAAATATTAAGTGTCATTCATGGGGTAGTGGGTGTGTGGATGTCATTACAGTGCTTGGACTGTAAATATGAAGAGTCATTTATTGGGTGGTGTGTGTGTGGCTGTCATTACAGTGCTTGGACTGTAAATATCAACCGTCATTCATGGTTTAGTGGGTGTGTGGGTATCATTACAGCGCTTGTACTGTAAATATCAACCATAATTTATGGGGTAGTGGGTGTGTGGGTGTCATTACAGTGCTTAGACTGTAAATATTACCAGTCATTCATGGGGTGGTGGGTGTGTGGATGTCATTACGGTGCTTGGACTATAAATATCAACCAACATTTATTGGGTGGTTGATGTGTGGGAGTCACTACAGTGCTCAGACTGTAAATATTAAGTGTCATTCATGGGGTGGTGGGTGTGTGGATGTCATTACATTGCTTGGACTGTAAATTTTAACAGTCATTCATGGGGCGGTGGGTGTGTGGGTGTCATTCCAGTTCTTGGACTGTCAATATCAAAAGTCATTCTTGGGGTGGTGGGAGTGTGGGTGTCATTACAGTGCTTAGACTGTAAATATCAACAGTAATTTATCGGGTGGTGGGTGTTAGGTAGTCAATACAGTGCTTGGACTGTAAATATCAACAGTCATTCATAGGGTGATGGGTGTGTGGGTGTCATTACAGTGCGTGGACTGTAAATATCAACAGTCATTAATGGGGTGGTTGGTGTGTGGCTGTCATTACAGTTCTTGGACTGTAAATATCAACAGTCAATCATGGGGTGGTGGTTTTGTGGGTGTCATTACAGTGCTTGGACTGAAAATATCAACAGTCATTCATGGGGTTGTGGGTGTGTGGTTGTCATTATAGTGCTTGGACTATAAATATCAACCATCATTTATGGGGTGTTGGGTGTGTGGGTGTCATTACAGAGCTCAGACTGTAAATATTAAGTGTCATTCATGGGGTGGTGGGTGTGTGGATGTCATTACAGTGCTTGGACTGTAAATATAAACAGTCATTTATGAGGTGGTGGGTGAGTGGCTGTCATTTCAGTGCTTGGACTCTAAATATCAATAGTCATTTATGGGGTGGTGGATGTGTGGGTGTCATTACAGTGATTGGACTGTAAATATCAACCATAATTTATGGGGTGGTGGGTGTGTGGATGTCATTACAATGCTCAGACAGTAAATATTAACAGTCATTCATGGGGTGGTGGGTGTGTGGATGTCATTACAGTGCTTGAACTGAAAATATCAACAGTCATTCATTGGGTGGAGGGTGGGTGGGTATCATTACAGCGCTTGGATTTTAAATATCAAGTCTTTCATGGGGTGGTGGGTGTGTGTGTGTCATTAGTGCTTGGACTGTAAATATCAACATTTATTTATGGGGTGGTGGGTGGCATTACAGTGCTTGGACTGTAAATATCAACAGTCATTCATAGGGTGATGGGTGTGTGGGTGTCATTACAGTGCTTGGACTGTAAATATCAACAGTAATTCATGGGATGGTGGGTGTGTGGGTGTCATTACAGTGTTTTGATTGTAAATATCAACAGTCATTTATAGGGTTGTAGGTGTTATTAGAGTGCTTGGACTGTAAATATCAACAGTCATACATGGAGTGGTTGGTGTGTGGGTGTCATTACAGTGCTTGGACTGTAAATATCAACCATAATTCATGGGGTGGTGGGTGTGGGGGTATCATTACAGTGCTTTGACTGTAAATATCAACAGTTATTTATGGGGTGGTGGGTATGAGGGTGTCATTACAGTGCTTGGACTGTAAATATCAACAGTCATTCATCTGGTAGTAGGATTTTGGGAGTCATTTTAGTGTTTGGACTGTAAATATCAACAGTCATTCCTGGGGTGGTGGGTGTGTGGGTGTCATTACTTGGCTTGGACTGTAAATATCAAATCATTTATGGGGTTGTGAGTATGTGTGTGTCATTAGTGCTTGGACTGTAAATATCAACAGTCATTCATGGGGTGACGGGTTTCATTACAGTGCTTGGACTGTATATATCAACAGTTATTCATGGGGTGATTGGTGTGTGGGTGTCATTTCAGTGCTTGGACTGTAAATATCAAGAGTCAATCAAGGGGTGGTGGTTTTGTGGGTGTCATTACAGTGCTTGGACTGTAAATATCAACAGTCATTCATGGGGTGGTGGGTGTGTGGGTGTCATTACAGTGCTTGGAATGTAAATATCAAGTCATTCATGGGGTGGTGGGGGTGTGTGTCATTAGTGCTTAGACTTTAAATATCAACAGTCATTCATAGGGTGGTGGGTGTTTGGGTGTCATTACAGTGCTTGGACCCTAAATATCAACCGTTATTTAGGGGAAGGTGGTTAGGTGGGTGTGATTACAGTGCTTCGACTGTAAATATCAACAGTCAATCATGAGGAGGTGGGTATGAGGGTGTCATTACAGTGCTTGAACTGTAAATATCAACAGTCATAGATGGAGTAATGGGTGGCATTACAGTGCTTGGACTGTAAATATCAACCATCATTCATTGAGTGGTGAGTGTGTGGGAGTCATTACAGTGCTCAGACTGTAAATATTAAGTGTCATTCATGGGGTGGTGGGTGTGTGGATGTTATTACCGTGCTTGGACTGTTAATATCAACAGTCATTTATGGGGTGGTGGGTGTGTGGCTGTCATTACAGTGCTTTGACTGTAAATATCTACTGTCATTTATGGGGTAGTGGGTGTGTGGCTGTCATTACAGTGCTTGGACTGTAAATATCAACAGTCAATCATTCGGTAGTTGAATTGTGGATGTCATTACAGTGCTTGAACTGTAAATATCAACAGTTATTCATGGGGTGGTGGGTGTGTGGGTGTCATTACAGTGCTTAGACTGTAAATATTAAGTCATTCATGGGGTGGTGGGTTTGTGTGTGTCATTAGTGCTTGGACTGTATATATCAACAGTCATTCGTGGGGTGGTGAGTGGCATTACAGTGCTTGGACTGTAAATATCAACAGTCATTCATGGATTGGTGGGTGTGTGGGTGTTATTAAGGTGCCTGGAATATAAATATCAACCATCATTCATAGGGTGGTTGGTGTGTGAGTGTCATTACAGTGCTTAGACTGTAAATATCAACAGTCATTCCTGGGGAGGTGGGTTTGTGGGTGTCATTACAGTACTTGTACTGTAAATATCAACAGTCATTCATTGGGCGGTGGGTAGGTGGTTGTCATTACAGTGCTTGGACTGTAAATATCATGTCATTTATGGGGAGGTGGGTGTGTTTGTCATTAGTGCTTGGGTGTGTAAATATCAACAGTCATTTATGGGGTGGTGGGTGGCATTACAGTGCTTGGACTGTAAATATCAACAGTCATTTATAGGGTGGTAGGATGTGGGTGTCATTACAGTGCTTGGACTGTAAATATCAACGGTCAATCATAAGGTGGTGGGTGTGTGGGTGTCATTACAGAGCTTGGACTGTAAATATCAACAGTCATTCAAGGGGTGGTGGGTGTGTGGGTGTCATTACATTGCTTGGACTGAAAATATCAATAATGATTTATGGAGTGGTGGGTGTGTGGGGGTCATTACAGTGCTCAGACTGTAAATATTAACAGTCATTCATGGGGTGGTGGGTGTGTGGATGTCATTACATTGCTTGGACTGAAAATATCAACAGTCATTTATGGGGTGGTTGGTGTTTGGCTGTCGTTACAGTGCTTGGACTGTAAATATCAACAGCAATCATGGGGAGGTGGGTTTATGGGTGTCATTACAGTGCTTGGACTGTAAATATCAACAGTCATTTATGGAGTGGTGGGTGTCATTACAGTGCTTGGACTATAAATATCAACATTCATTCATTGGGTTGTGGGTGTGTTGGTGTCATTACAGTGCTTGGACTGTAAATATCATCTGTTATTTAGAATGGGGGGTGATTACAGTGCTTGGACTGTAAATATTAACAGTCATTCATAGTGTGGTTGGTGTGTGAGTGTCATTACAGAGCTTGGACTGTAAATATCAACAGTCATTCATGGGGTGGTGGGTGTGTGGATGTCATTACGGTGCTTGGACTGTAAATATCAACAGTCAATCATGAGGTTGTAGGTGTGTGGGTGTCATTACAGTGCTTGGACTGTAAATATCAACAGTCATTCATGGTGTGGTGGATGTGTGGGTGTCATTACAGTGTTTTGATTGTAAATATCAACAATCATTTATAGGGTGTTGGGTGTCATTACAGTGCTTGGACTGTAAATATCAACCATAATTCCTGAGGTGGTTGGAGTGGGGGTGTCATTACAGTGCTTTGACTGTAAATATCAAGGGTCATTCCTGGGGTGGTGGGTATGATTGTGTCATTACAGTGCTTGGACTGTAAATATCAACAGTCATTCATTGGGTGGTAGGTGTTTTGTTGTCATTATAGTGCTTGGACTGAAAATATCAACAGTCATTTATGGGGTGGTGGGTGTGTGGGTGTCATTACAGTGCTTGGACTGTAAATATCAAGTAATTCATTAGGTGGTGTGTGTGTGTGTGTGTCATTAGTTCTTGGACTGTAAATATCAACAGTCATTCAGTGGGTGGTGGGTGGCATTATAGTGTTTGGACTAAAAATATCTACTGTCATTTATGGGGTGGTGGGTGTGTGGCTGTCATTACAGTGCTTGGACTGTAAAAATCAAGAGTCAATAATGAGGTGGTGGGTTTGTGGATGTCATTACAGTGCTTGGACTGTAAATATCAACAGTTTTTCTTGGGGTGGTGGGTGTGTGGGTTTCATTACAGTGCTTAGACTATAAATATCAACCGTCATATATGGGGTGGTGAATGTGTGGGTGTCATTACAGTGCTTGAACTATAAATATCAACAGTCATGTATAGGGTGGTTGGTGTGTGAGTGTCATTACATAGCTTGGACTGTAAATATCAACAGTCATTCAGGGTGTGATGGGTGTGTGGATGTCATTACAGTGCTTGGACTGTAAATATTAACAGTCAATCATGAGGTGGTGGGTGTAAGGGTTTCATTACAGTGATTGGACTGTAAATAACAACTGTCATTCATTGGATGGTGGGTGTGTGGGTGTCATTACAGTGTTTTGGTTGTAAATATCAACAGTCATAGGGTGGTTGGTGTGTGGGTGTCATTAGAGTGCTTGAAGTGTAAATATCAACAGTCATTCATTGGGTGGTGGGTGTTTGGGTGTCTATGCAGTGCTTGGACTCTAAATATCAACAGTCAATCATGAGGTGGTGGGTGTGTTGGTATCATTACAATGCTTGGACTGTAAATATCAATAGTCATTCATGGGGTGGTGGGTGTATATGGGTGTCATTATAGTGCTTGAACTGTAAATATCAACAGTCATTCATGGGGTGGTGGGTGTCATTACAGTTCTTGGACTGTAAATATCAACCATCATCCATTGGCTGGTGGGTGTGTGGGTGTCATTAAAGTGCTCAGACTGTAAATATTAACAGTCATCCATTGGGTGGTGGGTGTGTGGGTGTCATTACAGTGCTTGGACTGTAAATATCAACAGTCATTCATAGGGTTGTGGGTGTGTGAGTGTCATTACAGAGATTGGACTGTAAATATTAACAGTTATTTATGGGGTGGTGGGTGTGTGGGTGTTATTACAATGCTTGGAGAGTAAATATCAAAAGTCATTCTTGGGGTGATGGGTGTGTGGATGTCACTACAGTGCTTAGAATGTAAATATCAACAGTCATATATGAGGTGGTGGGTGTGTGGCTGTCATTACAGTGCTTGGACTGCAAATATCAACAGTCAATTATTGGGTGGTGGGTTTGTTGGTTTCATTACCGTGCTTGGACTGTAAATATCAACGGTCATTCATGGGGTGGTTGGAGTGTAGGTGTCATTACAGTTCTTGGACTGAAAATATCAACAGCCATTCATGGTGTGGTGGGTGTTTGGGTGTCATTACAGTGCTTGGACTATATAAATATCAACCGTCATTTATTGTGTGGTGGGTTTGTGGGTGTTATTACAGTGCTTGGACTGTAAATATCAACAGTCATTTATAGGGTGGTGGGTGTGTGAGTGTCATTACAGTGCTTAAACTGTAAATATCAACAGTCATTTATGGGGTGGTGGGTGTGTGGGTGTCATTACAGTGCGTGGACTGTAAATGTCAACAGTCATTTATTGGGTGGTGGGTGTGTGGATGTCATTACAGAGCTTGGACTTAAAATATCAACAGTCATTCATGGGGTGGTGGTGTGTGGGTGTCATTACAGTGCTTGGACTATAAATAATAACCGTCATTTATGGGGTGGTGGGTGTTTTGGTGTCATTACTTTGCTTGGACTGTAAATATCAACAGTCATTCATAGGGTGGTGGGTGTGTGAGTGTCATTACAGAGCTTGGACTGTAAATATCAACAGTCATTTATGGGGTGATGGGTGTGTGGGTGTCATTACAGTGCTTGGAGAGTAAATATCAAAAGTCATTCTTGGTGTGGTGGGTGTGTAGGTGTCATTACAGTGCTTGGACTGTAAATATTAACAGTCATTCATAGGGTTGTGGGTGTGTGGATGTCATTACAGTGCTTGGACTGAAAATATCAACAGTCATTCATGGGGTGGTGGGTGTGTGGGTGTCATTACAGTGCTTGGACTATAAATAATAACCGTCATTTATGGGGTGGTGGGTGTGTTGGTGTCATTACAGTACTTGGACTGTAAATGTCAACAGTCATTCATGGGGTGGTGGGTGTATATGGGTGTCATTATAGTGCTTGAACTGTAAATATCAACAGTCATTCATGGGGTGGTGGGTGTCATTACAGTTCTTGGACTGTAAATATCAACCATCATCCATTGGCTGGTGGGTGTGTGGGTGTCATTAAAGTGCTCAGACTGTAAATATTAACAGTCATCCATTGGGTGGTGGGTGTGTGGGTGTCATTACAGTGCTTGGACTGTAAATATCAACAGTCATTCATAGGGTTGTGGGTGTGTGAGTGTCATTACAGAGATTGGACTGTAAATATTAACAGTTATTTATGGGGTGGTGGGTGTGTGGGTGTTATTACAATGCTTGGAGAGTAAATATCAAAAGTCATTCTTGGGGTGATGGGTGTGTGGATGTCACTACAGTGCTTAGAATGTAAATATCAACAGTCATATATGAGGTGGTGGGTGTGTGGCTGTCATTACAGTGCTTGGACTGCAAATATCAACAGTCAATTATTGGGTGGTGGGTTTGTTGGTTTCATTACCGTGCTTGGACTGTAAATATCAACGGTCATTCATGGGGTGGTTGGAGTGTAGGTGTCATTACAGTTCTTGGACTGAAAATATCAACAGCCATTCATGGTGTGGTGGGTGTTTGGGTGTCATTACAGTGCTTGGACTATATAAATATCAACCGTCATTTATTGTGTGGTGGGTTTGTGGGTGTTATTACAGTGCTTGGACTGTAAATATCAACAGTCATTTATAGGGTGGTGGGTGTGTGAGTGTCATTACAGTGCTTAAACTGTAAATATCAACAGTCATTTATGGGGTGGTGGGTGTGTGGGTGTCATTACAGTGCGTGGACTGTAAATGTCAACAGTCATTTATTGGGTGGTGGGTGTGTGGATGTCATTACAGAGCTTGGACTTAAAATATCAACAGTCATTCATGGGGTGGTGGTGTGTGGGTGTCATTACAGTGCTTGGACTATAAATAATAACCGTCATTTATGGGGTGGTGGGTGTTTTGGTGTCATTACTTTGCTTGGACTGTAAATATCAACAGTCATTCATAGGGTGGTGGGTGTGTGAGTGTCATTACAGAGCTTGGACTGTAAATATCAACAGTCATTTATGGGGTGATGGGTGTGTGGGTGTCATTACAGTGCTTGGAGAGTAAATATCAAAAGTCATTCTTGGTGTGGTGGGTGTGTAGGTGTCATTACAGTGCTTGGACTGTAAATATTAACAGTCATTCATAGGGTTGTGGGTGTGTGGATGTCATTACAGTGCTTGGACTGAAAATATCAACAGTCATTCATGGGGTGGTGGGTGTGTGGGTGTCATTACAGTGCTTGGACTATAAATAATAACCGTCATTTATGGGGTGGTGGGTGTGTTGGTGTCATTACAGTACTTGGACTGTAAATGTCAACAGTCATTCATGGGGTGGTGGGTGTGTGGGTGTCATTACAGTGCTTGGACTATAAATAATAACCGTCATTTATGGGGTAGTGGGTGTGTTGGTGTCATTACAGTGCTTGGACTGTAAATGTCAACAGTCATTCATAGGGTGGTGGGTGTGTGAGTGTTATTACAGTGCTTAAACTGTAAATATCAACAGTCATTTATGGGGTGGTGGGTGTGTGGGTGTCATTACAGTGCGTGGACTGTAAATGTCAACAGTCATTTATTGGGTGGTGGGTGTGTGGATGTCATTACAGAGCTTGGACTTAAAATATCAACTGTCATTCATGGGGTTGTGGGTGTGTGGATGTCATTACAGTGCTTGGACTGTTAATATCAACAGTCAATCATGGGGTGGTGGGTGTGTTGGTGTCATTACAGTGCTTGGACTATAAATATCAACTATAATTCAAGGGTCGTGGGTGTTGGGGTGTCATTACAGTGCTTTGAGTGTAAATATCAACCGTCATTTATTGGGTGGTGGGTAGCATTACAGTGCTTGGACTGTAAATATCAACAGTCAATCATAGGATGATGGGTGTGTGGGTGTTGTTACTATGCTTGGACTGTAAATATCAACAGTCATTTATTGGGTGGTGGGTGTTTGGGTGTCATTACATTGCTTGGACTGTAAATATCAACAGTCAATCAATGGGTGGTGGGTGTGTAGGTGTCATTACAGTGCTTGGACTGTAATTATCAACAGTCATTTATAGGGTGGTGGGTGTCATTACAGTGCTTGGACTGTAAATATCAACAGTCATTTATGGGGTGGTGGTTGGGTGAGTGTCATTACAGTGATTTGATTAAAATATTAACAGTCATTCATAAGGTGGTGGGTATCATTAGAGTGCTTGGACTGTAAATATCAACTGTCATTCATGGGGTTGTGGGTGTGTGGGTGTCATTACAGTGCTTGGACTGTAAATATCAACAGTCATTCATGGGGTTGTGGGTGTGTGGGTGTCATTACAGTGCTTGGACTGTAAATATCAACTATAATTCATGGGGTCATGGGTCTTGGGGTGTCATTACAGTGCTTTGAGTGTTAATATCAACAGTCATTTATTGAGTGGTGGGTAGCATTACAGTGCTTGGACTGTAAATATCAACAGTCAATTATAGGATGATGGGTGTGTGGGTGTCGTTACTGTGCTTGGACTGTAAATATCAACAGTCATTTATAGGGTGGTGGGTGTTTGGGTGTCATTACATTGCTTGGACTGTAAATATCAACAGTCAATCATGGGGTGGTGGGTGTGTGGGTGTCATTACAGTGCTTGGACTTTAAATATAAACAGTCATTCATAGGGTGGTGGGTGTGTGAGTGTTATTACAGAGCTTGGACTGTAAATATCAACAGGTATTCATGGAGTGGTGGGTGTGTAGGTGTCATTACTGTGCTTGGACTGTAAATATCAACAGTCGTTCTTGGGGTGGTGGTTGTGTGGGTGTCATTACAGTGCTTAGACTGTAAATATCAACAGTCATTTATGGGGTGATGGGTGTGACTGTGTCATTACAGTGCTTGGACTGTAAATATCCACAGTAATTCATGGGGTGGTGATTGTGTGTGTGTAATTAAAGTTTTTGGACTGTAAATATCAACCATCATTCATTAGGTGGCAGTTGAGTGGGTGTCATTACAGTGCTTGGACTGTGAATATCAACAGTCATTCGTAGTGTGATGAGTGTGTGGGTGTTATTACAGTGCTTTGACTGTAAATATCAAAAGTCATTCAGAGATTGGTTGGTGTCATTAGAGTGCTTGGACTCTATATATTAACAGTCATTCATGGGGTGGTGGGTGTGTGTTTGTCATTACAGTTATTGGAATGTAAATATCAACAGTCATTCATGGGGTGGTGGGTGTATGGGTGTCATTACAGTGTTTTGATTGTAAATATCAACAGTCATTCATAAGGTGGTGAGTATCATTAAAGTGCTTGGACTGTAAATATCAACAGTCATTCATGGGGCTGTGGATATGTGGGTGTCATTACAGTGCTTGGACTGTAAATATCAACTATAATTCATGGGGTCGTGGGTGTTGGGGTGTCATTACATTGCTTTGACTGTAAATATCAACAGTCA
Source organism: Petrolisthes cinctipes (assembly GCA_033782935.1). NCBI lineage: Eukaryota > Metazoa > Arthropoda > Malacostraca > Decapoda > Porcellanidae > Petrolisthes > Petrolisthes cinctipes. Next base: position 1,662,954 of record JAWQEG010000068.1, read on the forward strand.
TTTATGGGGTGGTGGGTGTGAGGGTGTCATTACAGTGCTTGTACTGAAAATGTCATAAGTCATTCATGGGGTTGTAGGTGTGTGAGTGTCATTACTGTGTTTTTATTGTAATTATCAACAGTCATTTATAGGGTGGTGGGTGTCATTACAGTGCTTGGACTGTAAATATCAACAGTCATTTATGGGGTGGTGGTTGTGTGAGTGTCATTACAGTGCTTGGACTGTAAATATCAACAGTCATTTATAGGGTGGTGGGTGTTTGGGTGTCATTACATTGCTTGGACTGTAAATATCAACAGTCATTTATAGGGTGGTGGGTGTTTGGGTGTCATTACATTGCTTGGACTGTAAATATGAACAGTCAATCAAGGGGTGGTGGGTGTGTGGGTGTCATTACAGTGCTTGGACTGTAAATATCAACAGTCATTCATGGGGTGGTAGGTGTGTGAGTGTCATTACAGTGTTTCAATCGTAATTATCAACAGTCATTTATAGGGTGGTGGGTGTCATTACAGTGCTTGGACTGTAAATATCAACAGTCATTTATGGGGTGGTGGTTGGGTGAGTGTCATTACAGTGATTTGATTAAAATATTAACAGTCATTCATAAGGTGGTGGGTATCATTAGAGTGCTTGGACTGTAAATATCAACTGTCATTCATGGGGCTGTGGGTGTGTGGGTGTCATTACAGTGCTTGGAATGTAAATATCAACTATAATTCATGGGGTCGTGGGTGTTGGGGTGTCATTACAGTGCTTTGACTGTAAATATCAACAGTCATTTATCGGGTGGTGGGTGTGAGGGTGTCATTACAGTGCTTGGAATGTAAATATCAACTATAATTCATGGGGTCGTGGGTGTTGGGGTGTCATTACAGTGCTTGGACTGAAAATGTCAACAGTCATTCATGGGGTGGTAGGTGTGTGAGTGTCATTACAGTGTATTGATTGTAATTATCAACAGTCATTCATAGGGTGGTGGGTGTCATTACAGTGCTTGGACTGTAAATATCAACAGTCATTCATGGGGCTGTGGGTGTGTGGGTGTCATTACAGTGCTTGGACTGTAAATATCAACTATAATTCATGGGGTCGTGGGTGTTGGGGTGTCATTACATTGCTTTGACTGTAAATATCAACAGTCTTTCATGAGGTGGTGGGTGTATGGGTGTCATTACAGTGATTTGATTGTAAATATCAACAGTCATTCATAGGGTCGTGGTTATCATTAGAGTGCTTGGACAGTAAATATCAACAGTCATTCATGGGGTTGTGGGTGTGTGGGTGTCATTACAGTGCTTGGACTGTAAATATCAACAGTCATTTATGGGGTGGTGGGTGTGTCGGTGTCATTATAGTGCTTGGACTATAAATATCAACCATCGTTTAAGTGGTGGTGAGTGTGTGGGTGTCATTACATTGCTTGGACTATAAATATCAACCATCATTTATAGGGTGGTGGGTGTGTGGTTGTCATTACAGTGCTTGGACTGTAAACATCAACAGTCATTCATAGGGTGGTGGGTGTGTGAGTGTCATTACAGAGCTTGGACTGTAAATATCAACAGTCATTCATGGGGTTGTGGGTGTGTGGATGTCATTAAAGTGCTTGGACTGTAAACATCAACAGTCAGTCATGGGGTAGTTGGTGTGTGGGTGTCATTACAGTGCTTGGACTGTAAATATTAACAGTCATTCATGGGGTGGTGGTGTATGGGTGTTGTTACAGTGATTTGATTGTAAATATCTACAGTCATTCATAGGGTGGTGGGTATCATTCGAGTGCTTGGACTGTAAATATCAATAGTCATTCATGGGGTTGTGGGTGTGTGGGTGTCATTACAGTGCTTGGACTGTAAATATCAACTATAATTCATGGGGTCATGGGTGTTTAGGTGTCATTACATTGCTTTGACTGTAAATATCAAAAGTCATTTATTGGGTGGTGGGTGGCATTACAGTGCTTGGACTGTAAATATCAACAGTCATTCATAGGGTGATAGGTGTGTGGGTGTCATTACAGAGCTTGGACTGTAAATATCAACAGTCATTAATGGAGTTGTGGGTGTGTGGGTGTCATTACAGTGCTTGGACTATAAATATCAACAGTCACTCTTGGGGTGGTGGTTGTGTGGGTGTCATTACAGTGCTTAGACTGTAAATATCAACAGTCATTTATGGGGGGTGGGTGTGAGTGTGTCATTACAGTGCTTGGACTGTAAATATAAACAGTCATTCATGGGGTGGTGAGTGTGTGGGTGTCATTACAGTTTTTGGACTGTAAATATCAACCATCATATATTGGGTGGTAGGTGAGTGGGTGTCATTACAGTGCTTGGACTGTGAATATCAACAGTCATTCATGGGGTGGTGAGTGTGTGGGTGTTATTACAGTGCTTTGACTGTAAATATCAACAGTCTTTAGGAGGGTGGTGGGTGTCATTAGAGTGCATGGACTGTAAATATTAACAGTCATTCATGGGGCAATGGGTGTGTGGATGTCATTACAGTGCTTGGACTGAAAATATCAACAGTCATTTATGGGGTGGTGGGTGTGTGGGTGTCATTACATTGCTTGGACTATAAATATCAACCGTCATTTATGGGGTGGTGGGTGTGTGTGTTATTACAGTGCTTGGACTGTAAATATCAACAATCATTTATAGGGTGGTGGGTGTGTGAGTGTCAGTACAGAGCTTGGACTGTAAATATCAACAGTCATTCATGGGTTGGTGGGTGTGTGGATGTCATTACAGTACTTGGACTGTAAATATCAAAAGTCATTCTTGGGGTGGTGGGTGTGTGGGTGTCATTACAGTGCTTGGACTGTAAATATCAACAGTTATTCATGGGGTGGTGGGTGTGTGGGTGTCATTACAGGGTTTTTTTATTGTAATTATCAACAGTCATTCATAGAGTGGTGTGTGTCATTACAGTGTTTGGACTGTAAATATCAACAGTCATTAATGGGGTGGTGGTTGTGTGGGTGTCATTAAGATGCTTGGACTTTATATATCAACCATAATTCATGGGGTTGTGGGTGTGGGGGTGTCATTACAGTGCTTGGACTGTAAATATCAACAGTCAATCATGGGGTGGTGGGTGTGTGGGTGTCATTACAGTGCTTAGACTGTAAATATCCACAGTCTTTCATAGGGTCGTGGGTGTGTGAGTGTTATTACAGAGCTTGGACTGTAAATATCAACAGTCATTCATGGAGTGGTGGGTGTGTGGGTGTCATTACAGTGCTTAGACTTAAAATTTTAACAGTCATTTATAGGGTGATAGGTGTGTGGGTGTCATTACAGTGCTTGGACTGTAAATATCAACAGTCATTTATAGGGTGGTGGGTGTTTGGGTGTCATTACAGTGCTTGGACTGAAAATATCAACAGTCATTTATATGGTGGTGGGTGTGTCGGTGTCATTACAGTGCTTGGACTATAAATATCAACAGTCATTTATGGGTTGGTGGGTGTGTGGGTGTCATTACAGTGCTTGGACTGTAAACATCAACAGTCATTCATAGGGTGGTGGGTGTGTGAGTGTCATTACAGAGCTTGGACTGTAAATATCAACAGTCATTCATGGGGTGAAGGGTGTGTGGATGTCATTAAAGTGCTTGGACTGTAAATATCAAAAGTCAATCATGGGGTGGTGGGTGTGTGGGTGTCATTACAGTGCTTGGACTGTAAATATCAACAGTCATTCATGGGGTGGTGGGTGTATGGGTGTTGTTACAGTGATTTGATTGTAAATATCTACAGTCATTAATAGGGTGGTGGGAATCATCAGAGTGCTTGGACTGTAAATATCTACAGTCATTCATGGGGTTGAGGGTGTGTGGGTGTCATTACAGTGCTTGGACTGTAAATATCAACTATAATTCATGGGGTCATGGGTGTTTTGGTGTCATTACATTGCTTTGACTGTAAAAATCAACAGTCATTTATTGTGTGGTGGGTGGCATTACAGTGCTTGGACTGTAAATATCAACAGTCATTCATAGGGCGATAGGTGTGTGGGTGTCATTACAGTGCTTGGACGGTAAATATCAACAGTCATTTATAGGGTGGTGGGTGTTTGGGTGTCATTACATTGCTTGAACTGTAAATATCAACAGTCAATCATGGGGTGGTGGTTGTGTGGGTGTCATTACAGTGCTTGGACTGTAAATATCAACAGTCATTCATAGGGTGGTGGGTGTGTAAATGTTATTACAGAGCTTGGACTGTAAATATCAACGGTCATTAATGGAGTGGTGGGTGTGTGGGTGTCATTACAGTGCTTGGACTATAAATATCAACAGTCATTCTTGGGGTGGTGTTTGTGTGGGTGTCATTACAGTTTTTAGACTGTAAATATCAACAGTTATTTATGGGGGGGAGGGTGTGAGTGTGTCATTACAGTGCTTGGACTGTAAATATCAACAGTCATTTATAGGGTGGTGGGTGTCATTACAGTGCTTGGACTGTAAATATCAACAGTCATTTATGGGGTGGTGGTTGGGTGAGTGTCATTACAGTGATTTGATTAAAATATTAACAGTCATTCATAAGGTGGTGGGTATCATTAGAGTGCTTGGACTGTAAATATCAACTGTCATTCATGGGGCTGTGGGTGTGTGGGTGTCATTACAGTGCTTGGAATGTAAATATCAACTATAATTCATGGGGTCGTGGGTGTTGGGGTGTCATTACAGTGCTTTGACTGTAAATATCAACAGTCATTTATCGGGTGGTGGGTGTGAGGGTGTCATTACAGTGCTTGGACTGAAAATGTCAACAGTCATTCATGGGGTGGTAGGTGTGTGAGTGTCATTACAGTGTATTGATTGTAATTATCAACAGTCATTCATAGGGTGGTGGGTGTCATTACAGTGCTTGGACTGTAAATATCAACAGTCATTCATGGGGCTGTGGGTGTGTGGGTGTCATTACAGTGCTTGGACTGTAAATATCAACTATAATTCATGGGGTCGTGGGTGTTGGGGTGTCATTACATTGCTTTGACTGTAAATATCAACAGTCTTTCATGAGGTGGTGGGTGTATGGGTGTCATTACAGTGATTTGATTGTAAATATCAACAGTCATTCATAGGGTCGTGGTTATCATTAGAGTGCTTGGACAGTAAATATCAACAGTCATTCATGGGGTTGTGGGTGTGTGGGTGTCATTACAGTGCTTGGACTGTAAATATCAACAGTCATTTATGGGGTGGTGGGTGTTTCGGTGTCATTATAGTGCTTGGACTATAAATATCAACCATCATTTAAGTGGTGGTGGGTGTGTGGGTGTCATTACATTGCTTGGACTATAAATATCAACCATCATTTATAGGGTGGTGGGTGTGTGGTTGTCATTACAGTGCTTGGACTGTAAACATCAACAGTCATTCATAGGGTGGTGGGTGTGTGAGTGTCATTACAGAGCTTGGACTGTAAATATCAACAGTCATTCATGGGGTTGTGGGTGTGTGGATGTCATTAAAGTGCTTGGACTGTAAACATCAACAGTCAGTCATGGGGTAGTTGGTGTGTGGGTGTCATTACAGTGCTTGGACTGTAAATATTAACAGTCATTCATGGGGTGGTGGTGTATGGGTGTTGTTACAGTGATTTGATTGTAAATATCTACAGTCATTCATAGGGTGGTGGGTATCATTCGAGTGCTTGGACTGTAAATATCAATAGTCATTCATGGGGTTGTGGGTGTATGGGTGTCATTACAGTGCTTGGACTGTAAATATCAACTATAATTCATGGGGTCATGGGTGTTTAGGTGTCATTACATTGCTTTGACTGTAAATATCAACAGTCATTTATTGGGTGGTGGGTGGCATTACAGTGCTTGGACTGTAAATATCAACAGTCATTCATAGGGTGATAGGTGTGTGGGTGTCATTACAGAGCTTGGACTGTAAATATCAACAGTCATTAATGGAGTTGTGGGTGTGTGGGTGTCATTACAGTGCTTGGACTATAAATATCAACAGTCACTCTTGGGGTGGTGGTTGTGTGGGTGTCATTACAGTGCTTAGACTGTAAATATCAACAGTCATTTATGGGGAGTGGGTGTGAGTGTGTCATTACAGTGCTTGGACTGTAAATATAAACAGTCATTCATGGGGTGGTGAGTGTGTGGGTGTCATTACAGTTTTTGGACTGTAAATATCAACCTTCATATATTGGGTGGTAGGTGAGTGGGTGTCATTACAGTGCTTGGACTGTGAATATCAAAAGTCATTCATGGGGTGGTGAGTGTGTGGGTGTTATTACAGTGCTTTGACTGTAAATATCAACAGTCTTTAGGAGGGTGGTGGGTGTCATTAGAGTGCATGGACTGTAAATATTAACAGTCATTCATGGGGCAATGGGTGTGTGGATTTCATTACAGTGCTTGGACTGAAAATATCAACAGTCATTTATGGGGTGGTGGGTGTGTGGGTGTCATTACATTGCTTGGACTATAAATATCAACCGTCATTTATGGGGTGGTGGGTGTGTGTGTTATTACAGTGCTTGGACTGTAAATATCAACAATCATTTATAGGGTGGTGGGTGTGTGAGTGTCAGTACAGAGCTTGGACTGTAAATATCAACAGTCACTCTTGGGGTGGTGGTTGTGTGGGTGTCATTACAGTGTTTGGACTGTAAATATCAACAGTCATTAATGGGGTGGTGGTTGTGTGGGTGTCATTAAGATGCTTGGACTTTAAATATCAACCATAATTCATGGGGTTGTGGGTGTGGGGGTGTCATTACAGTGCTTGGACTGTAAATATCAACAGTCAATCATGGGGTGGTGGGTGTGTGGGTGTCATTACAGTGCTTAGACTGTAAATATCCACAGTCTTTCATAGGGTCGTGGGTGTGTGAGTGTTATTACAGAGCTTGGACTGTAAATATCAACAGTCATTCATGGAGTGGTGGGTGTGTGGGTGTCATTACAGTGCTTAGACTTAAAATTTTAACAGTCATTTATAGGGTGATAGGTGTGTGGGTGTCATTACAGTGCTTGGACTGTAAATATCAACAGTCATTTATAGGGTGGTGGGTGTTTGGGTGTCATTACAGTGCTTGGACTGAAAATATCAACAGTCATTTATATGGTGGTGGGTGTGTCGGTGTCATTACAGTGCTTGGACTATAAATATCAACATTCATTTATGGGGTGGTGGGTGTGTGGGTGTCATTACAGTGCTTGGACTGTAAACATCAACAGTCATTCATAGGGTGGTGGGTGTGTGAGTGTCATTACAGAGCTTGGACTGTAAATATCAACAGTCATTCATGGGGTGAAGGGTGTGTGGATGTCATTAAAGTGCTTGGACTGTAAATATCAACAGTCAATCATGGGGTGGTGGGTGTGTGGGTGTCATTACAGTGCTTGGACTGTAAATATCAACAGTCATTCATGGGGTGGTGGGTGTATGGGTGTTGTTACAGTGATTTGATTGTAAATATCTACAGTCATTCATAGGGTGGTGGGTATCATCAGAGTGCTTGGACTGTAAATATCTACAGTAATTCATGGGGTTGAGGGTGTGTGGGTGTCATTACAGTGCTTGGACTGTAAATATCAACTATAATTCATGGGGTCATGGGTGTTTTGGTGTCATTACATTGCTTTGACTGTAAATATCAACAGTCATTTATTGGGTGGTGGGTGGCATTACAGTGCTTGGACTGTAAATATCAACAGTCATTCATAGGGCGATAGGTGTGTGGGTGTCATTACAGTGCTTGGACGGTAAATATCAACAGTCATTTATAGGGTGGTGGGTGTTTGGGTGTCATTACATTGCTTGAACTGTAAATATCAACAGTCAATCATGGGGTGGTGGTTGTGTGGGTGTCATTACAGTGCTTGGACTGTAAATATCAACAGTCATTCATAGGGTGGTGGGTGTGTAAGTGTTATTACAGAGCTTGGACTGTAAATATCAACGGTCATTAATGGAGTGGTGGGTGTGTGGGTGTCATTACAGTGCTTGGACTATAAATATCAACAGTCATTCTTGGGGTGGTGTTTGTGTGGGTGTCATTACAGTGCTTAGACTGTAAATATCAACAGTTATTTATGGGGGGGAGGGTGTGAGTGTGTCATTACAGTGCTTGGACTGTAAATATCAACAGTCATTCATGGGGTGGTGAGTGTGTGGGTGTCATTACAGTTCTTGGACTGTAAATATCAACCATCATATATTGGGTGGTGGGTGAGTGGGTGTCATTACAGTGCTTGGACTGTGAATAACAACAGTCATTCATGGGGTGGTGAGTGTGTGGGTGTTATTACAGTGCTTTGACTGTAAATATCAACAGTCTTTAAGAGGGTGGTGGGTGTCATTAGAGTGCATGGACTGTAAATATTAACAGTCATTCATGGGGCAGTGGGTGTGTGGATGTCATTACAGTGCTTTGACTGAAAATATCAACAGTCATTTATGGGGTGGTGGGTGTGTTGGTGTCATTACATTGCTTGGACTATAAATATCAACCGTCATTTATGGGGTGGTGGGTGTGTGTGTGTCATTACAGTGCTTGGACTGTAAATATCAACAATCATTTATAGGGTGGTGGGTGTGTGAGTGTCATTACAGAGCTTGGACTGTAAATATCAACAGTCATTCATGGGTTGGTGGGTGTGTGGATGTCATTACAGTACTTGGACTATAAATATTAAAAGTCTTTCTTGGGGTGGTGGGTGTGTGTGTGTCATTACAGTGATTGGACTGTAAATATCAACAGTTATTCATGGGGTGGTGGGTGTGTGGGTGTCATTACAGGGTTTTTTTTTATTGTAATTATCAACAGTCATTCATAGAGTGGTGTGTGTCATTACAGTGCTTGGACTGTAAATATCAACAGTCATTAATGGGGTGGTGGTTGTGTGGGTGTCATTAAGATGCTTGGACTGTAAATATCAACCATAATTCATGGGGTTGTGTGTTTGGGGGTGTCATTACAGTGCTTAGACTGTAAATATCAACAGTCAATCATGGGGTGTTGGGTGTGTGGGTGTCATTACAGTGCTTAGACTGTAAATATCAACAGTCATTCATTGGGTTGTGGGTGTGGGAGTGTTATTACAGAGAATGGACTGTAAATATCAACAGTCATTCATGGAGTGGTGGGTGTGTGGGTGTCATTACAGAGCTTAGATTTTAAATATCAACAGTCATTTTTGGGGTGGTGGTTGTGTGGGTGTCATTACATTGTTTAGACTGTAAATATCAACAGTCATTTATGGGGTGGTGGGTGTGAGTGTGTCATTACAGTGCTTGGACTGTAAATATCAACAGTCATTCATTGGGTGGTGGGTGTGTGGGTGTCATTACAGTGCTCAGACTGTAAATGTTAACAGTCATTAATGGGGTGGTAGGTGTGTCGATGTCATTACAGTGCTTGGACTGAAAATATTAAGTCATTTATGTGGTGGTGGGTGTTTGGGTGTCATTACAGTACTTGGACTATAAATATCAACCTTTATTTATGGGGTGGTGGGAGTGTGGTTGTCATTACAGAGCTTGGACTGTAAATCTCAACAGTCATTCATAGGGTGGTGGGTGTGTGAGTGTCATTACAATGCTTGGACTGTAAATATCTACAGTAATTCATAGGGTGGTGGGTGTCATTAGATTGCTTGAACAGTAAATATCAACAGTTATTTATGGGGTGGTGGGTGTGTACGTGTCATTACAGTGCTTGGACTGTAAATATCAAGTCATTTATGGGGTGGTGGGTGTGTGTGTTATTAGCGCATGGACTATAAATATCAACAGCTATTCTTGGGGTGGTGGGTGGCATTACAGTGCTTGGACTGTAAATATCAACAGTCATTCATGTGTTGATGGGTTTGTTGGTGTCATTACAGAGCTTGGACTATAAATATTAACAGTCATTCATGGGGTGGTGGGTGTGTGGGTGTCATTAAAGTGCTTGGACTGTAAATATCAACAGTCATTCAAAGGGTGGTGAGTGTGTCTGTGTCATTACCGTTCGTAGACTGTAAATTTCAACCATCATTCATTGGGTGGTGGATATGTGGGTGTCATTACAGTGCTTGGACTGTAAATAATACAGTTATTTATGGTTTGGTGAGTGTGTGAGTGTTATTACAGTGCTTTGACAGTAAATATCAACAGTCATTCAGAGGGTGGTGAGTGTCATTAGAATGCTTGGACTGTAAATATTAACAGTAATTCATGGGGTGGTGGGTGTGTGGATGTCATTACAGTGATTGGACTGTAAATATCAACAGTCAATCATGGGGTGGTGGGTGTGTGGATGTCATTACAGTGCTTGGACTGTAAATATCAATACTCAATCATGGGGTGGTGGGTGTGTGGGTGTCATTACATTGCTTGGACTGTAAATATCAACTGTCATTCATGGGGTGGTAGGTGTGTGAGTGTCATTACAGTGTTTTAATTGTAATTATCAACAGTCATTTATAGGGTGGTGGATGTCATTACAGTGCTTGGTCTGTAAATATCATCTGTCATTCATGGGGTGGTGGTTGGGTGAGTGTCATTACAGTGATTTGATTAAAATATTAACAGTCATTCATAAGGTGGTGGATATCATTAGAGTGCTTGGACTGTAAATATCAACTGTCATTCATGGGGTTGTGGGTGTGTGGGTGTCATTACAGTGCTTGGACTGTAAATATCAACAGTCAATCATGGGGTGGTGGGTGTGTTGGCTTCATTACAGTGTTTGGACTGTAAATATCAACAGTCATTCATGAAGTAGTGGGTGTATGTGTGCCATTACAGTGATTTAATTAATATATTAACAGTCATTCATAGGGTGGTGGGTATCATTAGAGTGCTTGGACTGTAAATATCAACAGTTATTCATGGGGTGGTGGGTGTGTGGGTGTCATTACAGGGTTTTTTTATTGTAATTATCAACAGTCATTCATAGAGTGGTGTGTGTCATTACAGTGCTTGGACTGTAAATATCAACAGTCATTAATGGGGTGGTGGTTGTGTGGGTGTCATTAAGATGCTTGGACTGTAAATATCAACCATAATTCATGGGGTTTTGGGTTTGGGGGTGTCATTACAGTGCTTAGACTGTAAATATCAACAGTCAATCATGGGGTGGTGGGTGTGTGGGTGTCATTACAGTGCTTAGACTGTAAATATCAACAGTCATTCATTGGGTCGTGGGTGTGTGAGTGTTATTACAGAGATTGGACTGTAAATATCAACAGTCATTCATGGAGTGGTGGGTGTGTGGGTGTCATTACAGTGCTTAGACTTTAAATATCAACAGTCATTTTTGGGGTGGTGGTTGTGTGGGTGTCATTACATTGTTTAGACTGTAAATATCAACAGTCATTTATGGGGTGGTGGGTGTGAGTGTGTCATTACAGTGCTTGGACTGTAAATATCAACAGTCATTCATTGGGTGGTGGGTGTGTGGGTGTCATTACAGTGCTCAGACTGTAAATGTTAACAGTCATTAATGGGGTGGTAGGTGTGTCGATGTCATTACAGTGCTTGGACTGAAAATATTAAGTCATTTATGTGGTGGTGGGTGTGTGGGTGTCATTACAGTACTTGGACTATAAATATCAACCTTTATTTATGGGGTGGTGGGAGTGTGGTTGTCATTACAGAGCTTGGACTGTAAATCTCAACAGTCATTCATATGGTGGTGGGTGTGTGAGTGTCATTACAGTGCTTGGACTGTAAATATCTACAGTCATTCATAGGGTGGTGGGTGTCATTAGATTGCTTGAACAGTAAATATCAACAGTTATTTATGGGGTGGTGGGTGTGTATGTGTCATTACAGTTCTTGGACTGTAAATATCAACCATAATTCATAGAGTGGTGGGTGTGGGGGTGTCATTACAGTGCTTTGAATGTAAATATCAACAGTCATTCATTGAGTGGTTGGTGTCTGGGTGTCATTATTGTGCTTGAACTGTAAATATCCACAGTCATTCATGGGGTGGTGGGTTTGTGGGTATCATTACAGTGCTTGGACTTTAAATATCAAGTCATTCATGGGGTGGTGGGTGTGTGTGTTATTAGTGCATGGACTATAAATATCAACAGCTATTCTTGGGGTGGTGGGTGGCATTACAGTGCTTGGACTGTAAATATCAACAGTCATTCATGTGTTGATGGGTTTGTTGGTGTCATTACAGAGCTTGGACTGTAAATATCAACAGTCATTCATGGGGTGGTGGGTGTTTGGGTGTCATTACAGTGCTTGGACTGATAATATCAACAGTCAATCATGGGATGGTGGTTGAGTGGATGTCATTACACTCCTTGGACTATAAATATTAACAGTCATTCATGGGGTGGTGGGTGTGTGGGTGTCATTAAAGTGCTTGGACTGTAAATATCAACAGTCATTCAAAGGGTGGTGAGTGTGTATTTGTCATTACCGTTCATAGACTGTAAGTTTCAACCATCATTCATTGGGTGGTGGATATGTGGGTGTCATTACAGTGCTTGGACTGAAAATATTAACAGTCATCTATTCTGTGGTGGGTGTCATAAGAGTGCTTGGACTGAAAATATCAACAGTCATTCATTGGGTGGTTGGTGTGTGGGTGTCATTATGGTGCTTGAACTGTAAATATCCACAGTCATTCATGGGGTGGTGAGTGTGTGGGTGTTATTGCAGTTCTTGGACTGTAAATATCAATCATCATTTATTAGGTGGTGGGTGTGTGGGTGTCATTACAGTGCTTGGACTGTAAATAATTCAGTTATTTATGGTTTGGTGAGTGTGTGGGTGTTATTACAGTGCTTTGACAGTAAATATCAACAGTCATTCAGAGGGTGGTGAGTGTCATTAGAATGCTTGGACTGTAAATATTAACAGTAATTCATGGGGTGGTGGGTGTGTGGATGTCATTACAGTGATTGGACTGTAAATTTCAACAGTCAATCATTGGGTGGTGGGTGTGTGGATGTCATTACAGTGCTTGGACTGTAAATATCAATACTCAATCATGAGTTGGTGGGTGTGTGGGTGTCATTACATTGCTTGGACTGTAAATATCAACAGTCATTCATGGGGTGGTAGGTGTGTGAGTGTCATTACAGTGTTTTAATTGTAATTATCAACAGTCATTTATAGGGTGGTGGATGTCATTACAGTGCTTGGACTGAAAATATCATCTGTCATTCATGGGGTGGTGGTTGGGTGAGTGTCATTACAGTGATTTGATTAAAATATTAACAGTCATTCATAAGGTGGTGGATATCATTAGAGTGCTTGGACTGTAAATATCAACTGTCATTCATGGGGTTGTGGGTGTGTGGGTGTCATTACAGTGCTTGGACTGTAAATATCAACAGTCAATCATGGGGTGGTGGGTGTGTTGGCTTCATTACAGTGCTTGGACTGTAAATATCAACAGTCATTCATGAAGTAGTGGGTGTATGGGTGCCATTACAGTGATTTAATTAAAATATTAACAGTCATTCATAGGGTGGTGGGTATCATTAGAGTGCTTGGATTATAAATATCAACAGTCATTCATGGGGTTGTGTGTGTGTGGGTGTCATTACAGTGCTTGGACTGTAAATATCAACTATAATTCATGGGTCGTGGGTGTTGGGGTGTCATTACAGTGCTTTGAGTGTAAATATCAACAGTAATTTATTGGTTGGTGGGTAGCATTACAGTGCTTGGACTGTAAATATCAACAGTCAATCATAGGGTGATGGGTGTGTGGGTGTTGTTACTGTGCTTGGACTGTAAATATCAACAGTCATTTATAGGGTGTTGAGTGTGTGGGTGTTATTGCAGTTCTTGGACTGTAAATATCAATCATCATTCATTGGGTGGTGGGTGTGTGGGTGTCATTACAGTGCTTGGACTGTAAATAATAACAGTTATTTATGGTTTGGTGAGTGTGTGGGTGTTATTACATTGCTTTGACTGTAAATATCAACAGTAATTCAGAGGGTGGTGAGTGTCATTAGAATGCTTGGACTGTAAATATTAACAGTAATTCATGGGGTGGTGGGTGTGTGGATGTCATTACAGTGATTGGACTGTAAATATCAACAGTCAATTACGGGGTGGTGGGTGTGTGGATGTCATTACAGTGCTTGGACTGTAAATATCAACAGTCAATCATGGGGTGGTGGGTGTGTTGGTGTCATTACAGTGCTTGGACTGTAAATATTAACAGTCACTCTTGGGGTGGTGGGTGTGTGGGTGTCATTACAGTGTTTTGATTGTAATTATCAACCGTCATTCATAGGGTGGTGGGTGTCATTACCGTGCTTGGACTGTAAATATCAACAGTTATTCATCAGGTGGTGGTTGTGTGGGTGTCATTACATAGCTTGGACTGTAAATATCAACCATAATTCATGGGGTGGTGGGTGTGGGGGTGTCATTACAGTGCTTGGACTGTAAATATCAACGATCAATCATAGGGTGGTGGGTGTGTGGGTGTCATTACAGTGCTTGGACTGTAAATATCAACAGTCTTTCATGTGGTGGTGGGTGTATGGGTGTCATTACAGTGATTTGATTGTAAATATCAACAGTCATTCATATGGTGGTGGGTATTATTAGAGTGCTTAGACTGTAAATATCAACAGTCATTCATGGGGTTGTGGGTGTGTGGGTGTCATTACAGTGCTTGGACTGTAAATATCAACAGTCAATTATGGGGTGGTGGGTGTGTGGTTTTCATTACAGTTCTTGGACTGTAAATATCAACAGTCATTCATGGGGTGGTGGGTGTATGGGTGTCATTACAGTGCTTGGACTGTAAATATCAACAGTCATTCATGGGGTGGTAGGTGTGTGAGTGTCATTACAGAGTTTTAATTGTAATTATCAACAGTCATTTATAGGGTGGTGGGTGTCATTACAGTGCTTGGACTGTAAATATCAACAGTCATTTATGGGGTGGTGGTTGGATGAGTGTCATTACAGTGATTTGATTAAAATATTAACAGTCATTCATAAGGTGGTGGGTATCATTAGAGTGCTTGGACTGTAAATATCAACTGTCATTCATGGGGTTGTGGGTGTGTGGGTGTTATTACAGTGCTTGGACTGTAAATATCAACAGTCATTCATGGGGTTGTGGGTGTGTGGGTGTCATTACAGTGGTTGGACTTTACATATCAACTATAATTCATGGGGTCATGGGTGTTGGGGTGTCATTACAGTGCTTTGAGTGTAAATATCAACAGTCATTTATTGGGTGGTGGGCAGCATTACAGTGCTTGGACTGTAAATATCAACAGTCAATCATAGGATGATGGGTGTGTGGGTGTCGTTACTGTGCTTGGACTGTTAATATCAACAGTCATTTATAGGGTGGTGGGTGTGTGAGTGTTATTACAGAGCTTGGACTGTAAATATCAACAGTTATTTATGGAGTGGTGGGTGTGTAGGTGTCATTACAGTGCTTGGACTGTAAATATCAACAGTCGTTCTTGGGGTGGTGGGTGTGTGGGTGTCATTACAGTGCTTAGACTGTAAATATCAACAGTCATTAATGGGGTGATGGGTGTGACTGTGTCATTACAGTGCTTGGACTGTAAATATCAACAGTCATTCATGGGGTGGTGAGTGTGTGTGTGTAATTAAAGTTTTTGGACTGTAAATATCAACCATCATTCATTAGGTGGTGGTTGAGTGGGTGTCATTACAGTGCTTGAACTGTGAATATCAACAGTCATTCGTAGGGTGGTGAGTGTGTGGGTGTTATTACAGTGCTTTGACTGTAAATATCAACAGTCATTCAGAGATTGGTTGGTGTCATTAGAGTGCTTGGACTCTATATATTAACAGTCATTCATGGGGTGGTTGGTGTGTGGGTGTCATTACAGTGCTTGGACTATAAATATCAACAGTTAATCATGGGGTGGTGGGTGTGTGTTTGTCATTACAGTTATTGGACTGTAAATATCAACAGTCATTCATGGGGTGGTGGGTGTATGGGTGTCATTACAGTGTTTTGATTGTAAATATCAACAGTCATTCATAGGGTGGTGGGTATCATTAAAGTGCTTGGACTGTAAATATCAACAGTCATTCATGGGGCTGTGGGTGTGTGGGTGTCATTACAGTGCTTGGACTGTAAATATCAACTATAATTCATGGGGTCGTGGGTGTTGGGGTGTCATTACATTGCTTTGACTGTAAATATCAACAGTCATTTATGGGGTGGTGGGTGTGAGGGTGTCATTACAGTGCTTGTACTGAAAATGTCATAAGTCATTCATGGGGTGGTAGGTGTGTGAGTGTCATTACAGTGTTTTGATTGTAATTATCAACAGTCATTCATAGGGTGGTGGGTGTCATTACAGTGCTTGGACTGTAAATATCAACAGTCATTAATGGGGTGGTGGTTGTGTGAGTGTCATTACAGTGATTTGATTAAAATATTAACAGTCATTCATTGGGTGGTGGGTATCATTAGAGTGCTTGGGCTGTAAATATCAACAGTCATTCATAGGGTTGTGGGTGTGTGGGTGTCATTAGAGTGCTTGGAATGTAAATATCAACAGTCAATCATGGGGTGGTGGGTGTGTGAGTGTCATTACAGTGCTTGGACTGTAAATATCAACAGTCATTCATGGGGTAGTGGGTGTATGGGTGTCATTACAGTGATTTGATTAAAATATTAACAGTCATTCATAGGGTGGTGGGTATCATTAGATTGCTTGGTTTGTAAATATCAACAGTCATTCATGGGGTTGTGGGTGTGTGGGTGTCATTACAGTGCTTAGAGTGTAAATATCAACTATAATTCATAGGGTCGTGGGTGTTGGGCTGTCATTACAGTGCTTTGAGTGTAAATATCAACAGTCATTTAATGGGTGGTGGGTAGCATTACAGTGCTTGGACTGTAAATATCAACAGTCAATCATAGGATGTTGGGTGTGTGGGTGTCATTACAGTGCTTGGACTGTAAATATCAACAGTCATTTATAGGGTGGTGAGTGTTTGGGTGTCATTACATTGCTTGGACTGTAAATATCAACAGTCAATCAAGGGGTGGTGGGTGTGTGGGTGTCATTACAGTGCTTGGACTGTAAATATCAACAGTCATTCATAGGGTGGTGGGTGTGTGAGTGTTATTACAGAGCTTGGACAGAAAATATCAACAGTCGTTCATGGAAAGGTGGGTGTGTGGGTGTCATTACAGTGCTTGGGCTGTAAATATCAACAGTCATTCTTGGGGTGGTGGTTGTGTGGGTGTCATTACAGTGCTTGGAGTGTAAATTTCAACAGTCATTCATGGGGTGGTGAGTGTGTGTGTGTCATTACAGTTTTTGGACTGTAAATATCAACCATCATTCATTGGGTGGTGGGTGAGTGGGTGTCATTACAGTGCTTGGACTGTGAATATCAACAGTCTTTCGTAGGGTGGTGAGTGTGTTGGTGTTATTACAGTGTTTTGACTGTAAATATCAACAGTCATGCAGAGATCGGTTGGTGTCATTTGAGTGCTTGGACTGTAAATATTAACAGTCATTCATGGGGTGGTGGGTGTGTGGATGTCATTACAGTGCTTGGACTGAAAATATCAACAGTCATTTATGGGATGGTGGGTGTGTGGGTGTCATTACATTGCTCGGACTATAAATATCAACCGTCATTTATGGTGTTGTGGGTGTGTGGGTGTCATTATAGTGCTTGGACTGTAAATATCAACAGTCAATCGTAGGGTGGTGTTTGTGTGGGTTTCATTACACTGTTTTGATTGTAAATATCAACAGTCATTTATAGGGTGGTGGGTATCATTAAAGTGCTTGGACTGTAAATATCAACTGTCATTCATGGGGCTGTGGGTGTGTGGGTGTCATTACAGTGCTTGGAATGTAAATATCAACTATAATTCATGGGGTGGTGGGTGTGTGGGTGTCATTACAGTGCTTTGACTGTAAATATCAACAGTCATTTATGGGGTGGTGGGTTTGAGGGTGTCATTACAGTGCTTGGACTGAAAATATCAACAGTCATTCATGGGGTGGTAGGTGTGTGAGTGTCATTACAGTGTATTGATTGTAATTATCAACAGTCATTCATAGGGTGGTAGGTGTCATTACAGAGCTTGGACTGTAAATATCAACAGTAATTCATGGGGTGGTGGTTGTGTGGGTGTCATTTCATTGCTTAGACTGTAAATATCAACAGTCATTTATGGGGTGGTGGGTGTGTCGGTGTCATTATAGTGCTTGGACTATAAATATCAACCATCATTTAAGTGGTGGTGGGTGTGTGGGTGTCATTACATTGCTTGGACTGCAAAAATCAACAGTCATTCATAGGGTGGTGGGTGTGTGAGTGTCATTACAGAGCTTGGACTGTAAATATCAACAGTCATTAATGGGGTTGTTTGTGTGTGGATGTCATTACAGAGCTTGGACTGTAAATATCAACAGTCAATCATGGGGTGGTTTGTGTGTGGGTGTTATTACAGTGTTTTGATTGTAATTATCAACAGTCATTCATAGGGTGGCGGGTGTCATTACAGTGCTTGGACTGTAAATATCAGCAGTAATTCATGGGGTGGTGGTTGTGTGGGTGTCTTTTTATTGCTTGGACTGTAAATATCAACAGTCATTCATGGGGTGGTGGGTATGGGGGTGTCATTACAGTGCTTGGACTGTAAATATCAACAGTCATTCATGAGGTGGTGGGTGTGTGGGTGTCATTACAGTGTGTGGACTGTAAATATCAACAGTCATTCTTGGCGTGGTTTGTGTGTGGGTGTCATTACAGTGTTTTGATTGTAATTATCAACAGTCATTCATAGGGTGGTGGGTGTCATTACAGTGCTTGGACTGTAAATAACAGCAGTAATTCATGGGGTGGTGGTTGTGTGGGTGTCATTTCATTGCTTGGACTGTAAATATCAACCATAATTCATGGGGTGGTGGGTGTGGGGGTGTCAATGCAGTGCTTGGACTGTTAATATCAACAGTCAATCATGGAGTAGTGGGTGTGTGGGTGTCATTACAGTGCTTGGACTGTAAATATCAACAGTCTTTCATGAGGTGGTGGGTGTATGGGTGTCGTTACAGTGATTTGATTGTAAATATTAACAGTCATTCATAGGGTCGTGGTTATCAATAGAGTGTTTGGACTGTAAATATCAACAGTCATTCATGGGGTTGTGGGTGTGTGGGTGTCATTACAGTGCTTGGACTGTAAATATCAACAGTCAATCATGGAGTGGTGGGTGTGTGGTTGTCATTACAGTTCTTGGACTGTAAATATCAACAGTCATTCATGGGGTGGTGGGTGTATGGGTGTCATTACAGTGTTTTGATTGTAAATATCAACAGTCATTCATTGGGTGGTGGGTATCATTAAAGTGCTTGGACTGTAAATATCAACAGTCATTCATGGGGCTGTTGGTGTGTGGGTGTCATTACAGAGCTTGGACTGTAAATATCAACTATAATTCAAGGGGTCGTGGGTGTTGGGGTGTCATTACATTGCTTTGACTGTAAATATCAACAGTCATTTATGGGGTGGTGGGTGTGAGGGTGTCATTACAGTGCTTGGACTGAAAATATCAACAGTCATTCATGGGGTGGTAGGTGTGTGAGTGTCATTACAGTGTTTTGATTGTAATTATTAACAGTCATTCATAGGGTTGTGGGTGTCATTATAGTGCTTGGACTGTAAATATGAACAGTCAATCATGGGGTGGTGGGTGTGTGGGTGTCATTACTGTGCTTGGACTGTAAATATCAACAGTCAATCATGGGATGGTGGGTGTGTTGGTGTCATTACTGTGCTTGGACTGTAAATATCAACAGTCATTCATGGGGTAGTGGGTGTATGGGTGTCATTACAGTGATTTGATTAAAATATTAACAGTCATTCAAAGGGTGGTGGGTATCATTAGATTGCTTGGACTGTAAATATCAACAGTCATTCATGGGGTTGTGGGTGTGTGGGTGTCATTACAGTGCTTGGACTGTAAATATCAACTATAATTCATGGGGTCGTGGGTGTTGGGGTATCATTACAGTGCTTTGAGTGAAAATATCAACAGTCATTTATTGGGTGGTGTTTAGCATTACAGTGCTTGGACTGTAAATATCAACAATCAATCATTGGGTGATGGGTGTGTGGGTGTCATTTCAGTGCTTGTACTGTAAATATCAACAGTCATTTATAGGGTGGTGGGTGTTTGGGTGTCATTACATTGCTTGGACTGTAAATATTAACAGTCAATCATGGGGTGGTGGGTGTGTGGGTGTCATTACAGTGCTTGGACTGTAAATATCAACAGTCATTCATAGGGTGGTGGGTGTGTGAGTGTTATTACAGATCTTGGACTGTAAATATCAACAGTCATTCATGGGGTGGTGGGTGTGTGGGTGTCATTACAGTGTTTGGACTGTAAATATCAACAGTCATTCTTGGGGTGGATGTTGTGTGGGTGTCATTACAGTGCTTAGACAGTAAATATCAACAGTCATTTATGGGGTGATAGGTGTGACTGTGTCATTACAGTGCTTGGACTGTAAATATCAACAGTCATTCATGGGGTGGTGAGTGTGTCTGTGTCATTAGCGTTCGTGGACAGTAAATTTCAACCATCATTCATTGGGTGGTGGGTGTGTGGGTGTCATTACAGTGCTTGGACTGTAAATATTACCAGTCATCCTTTCTGTGGTGGGTGTCATTACAGTACTTGGACTGTAAATATTAACAGTCATTCATAGGTCGGTGAGTGTGTGGATGTCACTACAGTGCTTGGACTGAAAATATCAACCAACATTAATGGGGTGGTAGGTGTGTGGGTGTCATTACAGTGCTTGAACTGTAAATATCAACAGTAATTCATTCATTGTGGTGGGTGTGTGAGTTTCATTACAGAGCTTGGACTGTAAATATCAACAGTAATTCATGGGGTGGTGGTTGTGTGGGTGTCATTTCATTGCTTAGACTGTAAATATCAACAGTCATTTATGGGGTGGTGGGTGTGTCGGTGTCATTATAGTGCTTGGACTATAAATATCAACCATCATTTAAGTGGTGGTGGGTGTGTGGGTGTCATTACATTGCTTGGACTGCAAAAATCAACAGTCATTCATAGGGTGGTGGGTGTGTGAGTGTCATTACAGAGCTTGGACTGTAAATATCAACAGTCATTAATGGGGTTGTTTGTGTGTGGATGTCATTACAGAGCTTGGACTGTAAATATCAACAGTCAATCATGGGGTGGTTTGTGTGTGGGTGTTATTACAGTGTTTTGATTGTAATTATCAACAGTCATTCATAGGGTGGCGGGTGTCATTACAGTGCTTGGACTGTAAATATCAGCAGTAATTCATGGGGTGGTGGTTGTGTGGGTGTCTTTTTATTGCTTGGACTGTAAATATCAACAGTCATTCATGGGGTGGTGGGTGTGGGGGTGTCATTACAGTGCTTGGACTGTAAATATCAACAGTCATTCATGAGGTGGTGGGTGTGTGGGTGTCATTACAGTGTGTGGACTGTAAATATCAACAGTCATTCTTGGCGTGGTTTGTGTGTGGGTGTCATTACAGTGTTTTGATTGTAATTATCAACAGTCATTCATAGGGTGGTGGGTGTCATTACAGTGCTTGGACTGTAAATAACAGCAGTAATTCATGGGGTGGTGGTTGTGTGGGTGTCATTTCATTGCTTGGACTGTAAATATCAACCATAATTCATGGGGTGGTGGGTGTGGGGGTGTCAATGCAGTGCTTGGACTGTTAATATCAACAGTCAATCATGGAGTAGTGGGTGTGTGGGTGTCATTACAGTGCTTGGACTGTAAATATCAACAGTCTTTCATGAGGTGGTGGGTGTATGGGTGTCGTTACAGTGATTTGATTGTAAATATTAACAGTCATTCATAGGGTCGTGGTTATCAATAGAGTGTTTGGACTGTAAATATCAACAGTCATTCATGGGGTTGTGGGTGTGTGGGTGTCATTACAGTGCTTGGACTGTAAATATCAACAGTCAATCATGGAGTGGTGGGTGTGTGGTTGTCATTACAGTTCTTGGACTGTAAATATCAACAGTCATTCATGGGGTGGTGGGTGTATGGGTGTCATTACAGTGTTTTGATTGTAAATATCAACAGTCATTCATTGGGTGGTGGGTATCATTAAAGTGCTTGGACTGTAAATATCAACAGTCATTCATGGGGCTGTTGGTGTGTGGGTGTCATTACAGAGCTTGGACTGTAAATATCAACTATAATTCAAGGGGTCGTGGGTGTTGGGGTGTCATTACATTGCTTTGACTGTAAATATCAACAGTCATTTATGGGGTGGTGGGTGTGAGGGTGTCATTACAGTGCTTGGACTGAAAATATCAACAGTCATTCATGGGGTGGTAGGTGTGTGAGTGTCATTACAGTGTTTTGATTGTAATTATTAACAGTCATTCATAGGGTTGTGGGTGTCATTATAGTGCTTGGACTGTAAATATGAACAGTCAATCATGGGGTGGTGGGTGTGTGGGTGTCATTACTGTGCTTGGACTGTAAATATCAACAGTCAATCATGGGATGGTGGGTGTGTTGGTGTCATTACTGTGCTTGGACTGTAAATATCAACAGTCATTCATGGGGTAGTGGGTGTATGGGTGTCATTACAGTGATTTGATTAAAATATTAACAGTCATTCAAAGGGTGGTGGGTATCATTAGATTGCTTGGACTGTAAATATCAACAGTCATTCATGGGGTTGTGGGTGTGTGGGTGTCATTACAGTGCTTGGACTGTAAATATCAACTATAATTCATGGGGTCGTGGGTGTTGGGGTATCATTACAGTGCTTTGAGTGAAAATATCAACAGTCATTTATTGGGTGGTGTTTAGCATTACAGTGCTTGGACTGTAAATATCAACAATCAATCATTGGGTGATGGGTGTGTGGGTGTCATTTCAGTGCTTGTACTGTAAATATCAACAGTCATTTATAGGGTGGTGGGTGTTTGGGTGTCATTACAGTACTTGGACTGTAAATATTAACATTCATTCATAGGTCGGTGAGTGTGTGGATGTCACTACAGTGCTTGGACTGAAAATATCAACCAACATTAATGGGGTGGTAGGTGTGTGGGTGTCATTACAGTGCTTGAACTGTAAATATCAACAGTAATTCATTCATTGTGGTGGGTGTGTGAGTTTCATTACAGAGCTTGGACTGTAAATATCAACAGTTATTCATGGGGTGGTGGGTGTTTGGGTATCATGAAAGTGCTTGGACTGTAAATATCAACAGACATTCATAGGGTGGTGAGTGTGTGGATGTTATTGCAGTTCTTGGACTGTAAATATCAACCATCATTCATTGGGTTGTGGGTGTGTGAGTGTCATTACAGTGCTTGGACTGTGAATAATAACAGTTATTTATAGTTTGGTGAGTGTGTGGGGGTTATTACAGTGCTTTGAATGTAAATATCAACAGTCATTCAGAGGGTGGTGAGTGTCATTACAGTGCTTGGACTGAAAATATCAACAGTCATTCTTGGGGTGGTGGGTGTGTGGGTGTCATTACAGTGTTTTAATTGTAATTATTAACAGTCATTCATAGGGTTGTGTGTGTCATTACAGTGCTTGGACTGTAAATATTACCAGTCATCAATTCTGTGGTGGGTGTCATTAAAGTACTTGGACTGTAAATATTAACAGTCATTCATAGGTCGGTGAGTGTGTGGATGTCACTACAGTGCTTGGACTGAAAATATCAACCAACATTAATGGGGTGGTAGGTGTGTGGGTGTCATTACAGTGCTTGAACTGTAAATATCAACAGTAATTCATTCATTGTGGTGGGTGTGTGAGTTTCATTACAGAGCTTGGACTGTAAATATCAACAGTTATTCATGGGGTGGTGGGTGTGTTAGTATCATGAAAGTGCTTGGACTGTAAATATCAACAGACATTCATGGGGTGGTGAGTGTGTGGATGTTATTGCAGTTCTTGGACTGTAAATATCAACCATCATTCATTGGGTTGTGGGTGTGTGAGTGTCATTACAGTGCTTGGACTGTGAATAATAACAGTTATTTATAGTTTGGTGAGTGTGTGGGGGTTATTACAGTGCTTTGAATGTAAATATCAACAGCCATTCAGAGGGTGGTGAGTGTCATTACAGTGCTTGGACTGAAAATATCAACAGTCATTTAAGTGGTGGTGGGTGTGTCGGTGTCATTACAGTGCTTGGACTATAAATATCAACCATCATTTAAGTGGTGGTGGGTGTGTGAGTGTCATTACAAAGCTTGGACTGTAAATATCAACAGTCATTCATGGGGTGGTGGGTGTGTGGATATCATTACAGTGCTAGGACTGTAAATATCAACAGTCAATCATGGTGTGGTGGGTGTGTGGGTGTCATTACAGTGCTTTGACTGTAAATATCAACAGTCATTCTTGGGGTGGTGGGTGTGTGGGTGTCATTACAGAGTTTTGATTGTAATTATCAACAGTCATTCATAGGGTGGTGGGTGTCATTACAGTGCTTGGACTGTAAATATCAACAGTTATTCATGGGGTGGTGGTTGTGTGGGTGTCATTTCATTGCTTGGACTGTAAATATCAACCATAATTCATGGGGTGGTGGGTGTGGGGGTGTCATTACAGTGCTTGGACTATAAATATCAACAGTCAATCATTGGGTGGTGGGTATCATTAAAGGGCTTGGACTGTAAATATCAACAGTCATTCATGGGGTTGTGGGTGTGTGGGTCTCATTACAGTGCTTGGACTGTAAATATCAACAGTCAATCATGGGGTGGTGGGTGTGTGGTTGTCATTACAGTTCTTGGAATGTAAATATCAACAGTCATTCATGGGGTGGTGGGTGTATGGGTGTCATTACAGTGTTTTGATTGTAAATATCAACAGTCATTCATTGGGTGGTGGGTATCATTAAAGTGCTTCGACTGTAAGTATCAACAGTCATTCATGGGGCTGTGGGTGTGTTGGTGTCATTACAGTGCTTGGACTGTATAAATCAACTATAATTTATGGGGTCGTGGATGTTGGGGTGTCATTACATTGCTTTGACTGTAAATATCAACCGTCATTTATGGGGTTGTGGGTGTGTGGGTGTCATTACAGTGCTTGGACTGTAAATATCAACAGTCATTTATTGGGTGGTGGGTAGCATTACAGTGCTTGGACTATAAATATCAACAATCAATCATTGGGTGATGGGTGTGTGGGTGTCATTACTGTGCTTGGACTGTAAATATCAACAGTCATTCATGGGGTAGTGGGTGTATCGGTGTCATTACAGTAATTTGATTAAAATATTAACAGCCATTCATAGGGTGGTAGGCATCATTAGATTGCTTGGACTGTAAATATCAACAGTCATTCATGGGGTTGTGGGTGTGTGGGTGTCATTACAGTGCTTGGACAGTAAATATCAACTATAATTCATGGGGTCGTGGGTGTTGGGGTGTCATTACAGTGCTTTGAGTGTAAATATCAACAGTCATTTATTGGGTGGTGGGTAGCATTACAGTGCTTGGACTGTAAATATCAACAATTAATCATTGGCTGATGGGTGTGTGGGTGTCGTTACTGTGCTTGGACTGTAAATATCAACAGTCATTTATAGGGTGGTGGGTGTTTGGGTGTCATTACATTGCTTGGACTGTAAATATCAACAGTCAATCATGGGGTAGTGGGTGTGTGGGTGTTATTACAGTGCTTGGACTGTAAATATCAACAGTCATAAATAGGAGGGTGGGTGTGTGAGTGTTATTACAGAGCTTGGACTGTAAATATCAACAGTCATTTATGGAGTGGTGGGTGTGTGGGTGTCATTACAGTGCTTGGACTGTAAATATCAACAGTCATTTTTGGGATGGTGGTTGTGTGGGTGTCATTACAGTGCTTAGACAGTAAATATCAACAGTCATTTATGGGGTGATGGGTGTGACTGTGTCATTACAGTGCTTGGACTGTAAATATCAACAGTCATTCATTGGTGGTGAGTGTGTGTTTGTCATTACAGTTTTTGAACTGTAAATATCAACCATCATTTATTGGGTGGTGGGTGAGTGGGTGTCATTACAGTGTTTGGACTGTGAATACCAACAGTCATTCGTAGGGTGGTGAGTTTGTGGGTGTTATTACAGTGCTTTGACTGTAAATATCAACAGTCATTTAGAGATTGGTTGGTGTCATTAGAGTGCTTGGACTGTAAATATTATCAGTCATTCATGGGGTGGTGGATGTGTGGATGTCATTACAGTGCTTGGACTAAAAATATCAACAGTCATTTATGGGGTGGTGGGTGTTTGGGTGTCATTACATTGCTCGGACTATAAATATCAACCGTCATTTATGGGGTTGTGGGTGTGTGGGTGTCATTACAGTGCTTGGACTGTAAATATCAACAGTCAATCGTGGGGTGGTGGGTGTGTGGGTGTCGTTACAGTGTTTTAAATGTAAATATCAACAGTCATTTATAGGGTGGTGGGTATCATTAAAGTGCTTGGACTTTAAATATCAACAGTCATTCATGGGGCTGTGGGTGTGTGGGTGTCATTACAGTGCTTTGACTGTAAATATTAACAGTCATTTATGGGGTGGTGGGTGTGAGGGTGTCATTACAGTGCTTGGACTGAAAATATCAACAGTCATTCATGGAGTGGTAGGTGTGTGAGTGTCATTACAGTGCTTGGACTGTAAATATCAACTATAATTCCTGGGGTCGTGGGTGTTGGGGTGTCATTACAGTGCTTTGAGTGAAAATATCAACAGTCATTTATTGTTTGGTGGGTAGCATTACAGTGCTTGGACTGTAAATATCAACAATCAATCATTGGGTGAAGGGTGTGTGGGTGTCATTAGAGTACTTGGACTGTAAATATCAACAGACATTCATGGGGTGGTGAGTGTTTGGATGTTATTGCAGTTCTTGGACTGTAAATATCAACCATCATTCATTAGGTTGTGGGTGTGTGAGTGTCATTATAGTGCTTGAACTGTGAATAAAAACAGTTATTTATAGTTTGGTGAGTGTGTGGGGGTTATTACAGTGCTTTGAATGTAAATATCAACAGTCATTCAGAGGGTGGTGAGTGTCATTACAGTGCTAGGACTGAAAATATCAACAGTCATTTATGGGGTCGGGGGTGTGTCGGTGTCATTACAGTGCTTGGACTATAAATATCAACCATCATTTAAGTGGTGGTGGGTGTGTGGGTGTCATTACATTGCTTGGACTGTAAATATCAACAGTCATTCATAGGGTGGTGGGTGTGTGAGTGTCATTACAAAGCTTGGACTGTAAATATCAACAGTCATTCATGGGGTGGTGGGTGTGTGGATGTCATTACAGTGCTTGGACTGTAAATATCAACAGTCAATCATGGGGTGCTGGGTGTGTGGGTGTCATTACAGTGCTTTGACTGTAAATATCAACAGTAATTCTTGGGGTGGTGGGTGTGTGGGTGTCATTACAGAGTTTTGATTGTAATTATCAACAGTCATTCATAGGGTGGTGGGTGTCATTACAGTGCTTGGACTGTAAATATCAACAGTAATTCATGGGGTGGTGGTTGTTTGGGTGTCATTTCATTGCTTGGACTGTAAATATCAACCATAATTCATGGGGT
Source organism: Petrolisthes cinctipes (assembly GCA_033782935.1). Lineage (NCBI taxonomy): Eukaryota > Metazoa > Arthropoda > Malacostraca > Decapoda > Porcellanidae > Petrolisthes > Petrolisthes cinctipes. Next base: position 1,690,554 of record JAWQEG010000068.1, read on the forward strand.
GGTGGGTGTGGGTGTTTCATTACAGTGCTTGGTCTATAAATATCAACAGTCAATCATTGGGTGGTGGGTATCATTAAAGTGCTTGGACTGTAAATATCAACAGTCATTCATGGGGTTGTGGGTGTGTGGGTGTCATTACAGTGCTTGGACTGTAAATATCAACAGTCAATCATGGGGTGGTGGGTGTGTGGTTGTAATTACAGTTCTTGTACAGTAAATATCAACAGTCATTCATGGGGTGGTGGGTGTGTCGGTGTCATTACAGTGCTTGGACTATAAATATCAACCATCATTTAAGTGGTGGTGGGTTTGTGGGTGTCATTACATTGCTTGGACTGTAAATATCAACAGTCATTCATAGGGTGGTGGGTGTGTGAGTGTCATTACAAAGCTTGGACTGTAAATATCAGCAGTCATTCATTGGGTGGTGGGTGTGTGGATGTCATTACATTGCTTGGACTGTAAATATCAACAGTCAATCATGGGGTGCTGGGTGTGTGGGTGTCATTACAGTGTTTGGACTGTAAATATCAACAGTCAATCATGGGGTGGTGGGTGTGTGGGTGTTTATTACAGTGCTTGGAATGTAAATATCAACAGTCATTCATGGGGTAGTGGGTGTATGGGTGTCATTACAGTGATTTGATTGTAAATATTAATAGTCATTCATAGGGTGGTGGGTATCATTAGAGTGCTTGGACTGTAAATATTAACAGTTATTCATGGAGTTGTGGGGGTGTGGGTGTCATTACAGTGCTTGGACTGTAAATATCAACTATAATTTATGGGGTCGTGGGTGTTGGGGTGTCATTACAGTGCTTTGAGTGTAAATATCAACAGTCATTTATTGGGTGGTGGGTAGCATTACAGTGCTTGGACTGTAAATATCAACAGTCATTCATAGGGTGATGGGTGTGTGGGTGTCATTACAGTGCTTGGACTGTAAATATTAATGGTTATTCATAGGGTGATTGGTGTGTGAGTGTTATTACAGAGCTTGGACTGTAAATATCAACAGTCATTCTTGGGGTGGTGGTTGTGTGGGTGTCATTACACTGCTTAGACTGTAAATATCAACAGTCATTTATGGGGTGATGGGTGTGACTGTGTTATTACAGTGCTTGGACTGTAAATATCAACAGTCATTCAGATTTTTGGTGGGTGTCATTAGAGTGCCTGGTGGGTATGTGGGTGTCATTACAGTGCTTGGACAGTAAATATCAAGAGTCATTCATGTGGTGGTTGGTGTGTGGGTGTCATTACAGTGTTTTAATTGTAAATATCAACAGTCGTTCATAGGTTGGTGAGTGTCATTACAGTGCTTGAACTGTAAATATCCACAGTCATTCATGGGGTTGTGGGTGTGTGGGTGTCATTACAATGCTTGGACTGTAAATATAAAGTCATTCATGGGGTGGTGGGTGTGTGTGTCATTAGTGCTTGGCCTATAAATATCAACAGTCATTTATGGGGTGGTGGGTGGCATTACAGTGATTGGATTGTAAATATCAACAGTCATTCATGAAATGGTGGGTGCTTGGGTGTCATTACAGTGCTTGGACTATATATATCAACAGTCAACAATTGGATGGTGGGTGTCGGGTTGTCATTACAGTGCTTGGACTGTAAATATCAACAGTCATTCTTGGGGTGGTGGGTGTGTGGGTGTCATTACAGAGTTTTGATTGTAATTATCAACAGTCATTCATAGGGTGGTGGGTGTCATTACAGTGCTTGGACTGTAAATATCAACAGTTATTCATGGGGTGGTGGTTGTGTGGGTGTCATTTCATTGCTTGGACTGTAAATATCAACCATAATTCATGGGGTGGTGGGTGTGGGGGTGTCATTACAGTGCTTGGACTATAAATATCAACAGTCAATCATTGGGTGGTGGGTATCATTAAAGGGCTTGGACTGTAAATATCAACAGTCATTCATGGGGTTGTGGGTGTGTGGGTCTCATTACAGTGCTTGGACTGTAAATATCAACAGTCAATCATGGGGTGGTGGGTGTGTGGTTGTCATTACAGTTCTTGGAATGTAAATATCAACAGTCATTCATGGGGTGGTGGGTGTATGGGTGTCATTACAGTGTTTTGATTGTAAATATCAACAGTCATTCATTGGGTGGTGGGTATCATTAAAGTGCTTCGACTGTAAGTATCAACAGTCATTCATGGGGCTGTGGGTGTGTTGGTGTCATTACAGTGCTTGGACTGTATAAATCAACTATAATTTATGGGGTCGTGGATGTTGGGGTGTCATTACATTGCTTTGACTGTAAATATCAACCGTCATTTATGGGGTTGTGGGTGTGTGGGTGTCATTACAGTGCTTGGACTGTAAATATCAACAGTCATTTATTGGGTGGTGGGTAGCATTACAGTGCTTGGACTATAAATATCAACAATCAATCATTGGGTGATGGGTGTGTGGGTGTCATTACTGTGCTTGGACTGTAAATATCAACAGTCATTCATGGGGTAGTGGGTGTATCGGTGTCATTACAGTAATTTGATTAAAATATTAACAGCCATTCATAGGGTGGTAGGCATCATTAGATTGCTTGGACTGTAAATATCAACAGTCATTCATGGGGTTGTGGGTGTGTGGGTGTCATTACAGTGCTTGGACAGTAAATATCAACTATAATTCATGGGGTCGTGGGTGTTGGGGTGTCATTACAGTGCTTTGAGTGTAAATATCAACAGTCATTTATTGGGTGGTGGGTAGCATTACAGTGCTTGGACTGTAAATATCAACAATTAATCATTGGCTGATGGGTGTGTGGGTGTCGTTACTGTGCTTGGACTGTAAATATCAACAGTCATTTATAGGGTGGTGGGTGTTTGGGTGTCATTACATTGCTTGGACTGTAAATATCAACAGTCAATCATGGGGTAGTGGGTGTGTGGGTGTTATTACAGTGCTTGGACTGTAAATATCAACAGTCATAAATAGGAGGGTGGGTGTGTGAGTGTTATTACAGAGCTTGGACTGTAAATATCAACAGTCATTTATGGAGTGGTGGGTGTGTGGGTGTCATTACAGTGCTTGGACTGTAAATATCAACAGTCATTTTTGGGATGGTGGTTGTGTGGGTGTCATTACAGTGCTTAGACAGTAAATATCAACAGTCATTTATGGGGTGATGGGTGTGACTGTGTCATTACAGTGCTTGGACTGTAAATATCAACAGTCATTCATTGGTGGTGAGTGTGTGTTTGTCATTACAGTTTTTGAACTGTAAATATCAACCATCATTTATTGGGTGGTGGGTGAGTGGGTGTCATTACAGTGTTTGGACTGTGAATACCAACAGTCATTCGTAGGGTGGTGAGTTTGTGGGTGTTATTACAGTGCTTTGACTGTAAATATCAACAGTCATTTAGAGATTGGTTGGTGTCATTAGAGTGCTTGGACTGTAAATATTATCAGTCATTCATGGGGTGGTGGATGTGTGGATGTCATTACAGTGCTTGGACTAAAAATATCAACAGTCATTTATGGGGTGGTGGGTGTTTGGGTGTCATTACATTGCTCGGACTATAAATATCAACCGTCATTTATGGGGTTGTGGGTGTGTGGGTGTCATTACAGTGCTTGGACTGTAAATATCAACAGTCAATCGTGGGGTGGTGGGTGTGTGGGTGTCGTTACAGTGTTTTAAATGTAAATATCAACAGTCATTTATAGGGTGGTGGGTATCATTAAAGTGCTTGGACTTTAAATATCAACAGTCATTCATGGGGCTGTGGGTGTGTGGGTGTCATTACAGTGCTTTGACTGTAAATATTAACAGTCATTTATGGGGTGGTGGGTGTGAGGGTGTCATTACAGTGCTTGGACTGAAAATATCAACAGTCATTCATGGAGTGGTAGGTGTGTGAGTGTCATTACAGTGCTTGGACTGTAAATATCAACTATAATTCCTGGGGTCGTGGGTGTTGGGGTGTCATTACAGTGCTTTGAGTGAAAATATCAACAGTCATTTATTGTTTGGTGGGTAGCATTACAGTGCTTGGACTGTAAATATCAACAATCAATCATTGGGTGAAGGGTGTGTGGGTGTCATTAGAGTACTTGGACTGTAAATATCAACAGACATTCATGGGGTGGTGAGTGTTTGGATGTTATTGCAGTTCTTGGACTGTAAATATCAACCATCATTCATTAGGTTGTGGGTGTGTGAGTGTCATTATAGTGCTTGAACTGTGAATAAAAACAGTTATTTATAGTTTGGTGAGTGTGTGGGGGTTATTACAGTGCTTTGAATGTAAATATCAACAGTCATTCAGAGGGTGGTGAGTGTCATTACAGTGCTAGGACTGAAAATATCAACAGTCATTTATGGGGTCGGGGGTGTGTCGGTGTCATTACAGTGCTTGGACTATAAATATCAACCATCATTTAAGTGGTGGTGGGTGTGTGGGTGTCATTACATTGCTTGGACTGTAAATATCAACAGTCATTCATAGGGTGGTGGGTGTGTGAGTGTCATTACAAAGCTTGGACTGTAAATATCAACAGTCATTCATGGGGTGGTGGGTGTGTGGATGTCATTACAGTGCTTGGACTGTAAATATCAACAGTCAATCATGGGGTGCTGGGTGTGTGGGTGTCATTACAGTGCTTTGACTGTAAATATCAACAGTAATTCTTGGGGTGGTGGGTGTGTGGGTGTCATTACAGAGTTTTGATTGTAATTATCAACAGTCATTCATAGGGTGGTGGGTGTCATTACAGTGCTTGGACTGTAAATATCAACAGTAATTCATGGGGTGGTGGTTGTTTGGGTGTCATTTCATTGCTTGGACTGTAAATATCAACCATAATTCATGGGGTGGTGGGTGTGGGTGTTTCATTACAGTGCTTGGTCTATAAATATCAACAGTCAATCATTGGGTGGTGGGTATCATTAAAGTGCTTGGACTGTAAATATCAACAGTCATTCATGGGGTTGTGGGTGTGTGGGTGTCATTACAGTGCTTGGACTGTAAATATCAACAGTCAATCATGGGGTGGTGGGTGTGTGGTTGTAATTACAGTTCTTGTACAGTAAATATCAACAGTCATTCATGGGGTGGTGGGTGTGTCGGTGTCATTACAGTGCTTGGACTATAAATATCAACCATCATTTAAGTGGTGGTGGGTGTGTGGGTTTCATTACATTGCTTGGACTGTAAATATCAACAGTCATTCATAGGGTGGTGGGTGTGTGAGTGTCATTACAAAGCTTGGACTGTAAATATCAGCAGTCATTCATTGGGTGGTGGGTGTGTGGATGTCATTACATTGCTTGGACTGTAAATATCAACAGTCAATCATGGGGTGCTGGGTGTGTGGGTGTCATTACAGTGCTTTGACTGTAAATATCAACAGTCATTCTTGGGGTGGTGGGTGTGTGGGTGTCATTACAGAGTTTTGATTGTAATTATCAACAGTTATTCATAGGGTGGTGGGTGTCATTTCATTGCTTAGACTGTAAATATCAACCATAATTCATGGGGTGGTGGGTGTGGGGGTGTCATTACAGTGCTTGGACTATAAATATAAACAGTCAATCATTGGGTGGTGGGTATCATTAAAGTGCTTGGACTGTAAATATCAACAGTCATTCATGGGGTTGTGGGTGTGTGGGTGTCATTACAGTGCTTGGACTGTAAATATCAACAGTCAATCATGGGGTTGTGGGTGTGTGGGTGTCATTACAGTGTTTGGACTGTAAATATCAACAGTCAATCATGGGGTGGTGGGTGTGTGGGTGTTTATTACAGTGCTTGGAATGTAAATATCAACAGTCATTCATGGGGTAGTGGGTGTATGGGTGTCATTACAGTGATTTGATTGTAAATATTAATAGTCATTCATAGGGTGGTGGGTATCATTAGAGTGCTTGGACTGTAAATATTAACAGTTATTCATGGAGTTGTGGGGGTGTGGGTGTCATTACAGTGCTTGGACTGTAAATATCAACTATAATTTATGGGGTCGTGGGTGTTGGGGTGTCATTACAGTGCTTTGAGTGTAAATATCAACAGTCATTTATTGGGTGGTGGGTAGCATTACAGTGCTTGGACTGTAAATATCAACAGTCATTCATAGGGTGATGGGTGTGTGGGTGTCATTACAGTGCTTGGACTGTAAATATTAATGGTTATTCATAGGGTGATTGGTGTGTGAGTGTTATTACAGAGCTTGGACTGTAAATATCAACAGTCATTCTTGGGGTGGTGGTTGTGTGGGTGTCATTACACTGCTTAGACTGTAAATATCAACAGTCATTTATGGGGTGATGGGTGTGACTGTGTTATTACAGTGCTTGGACTGTAAATATCAACAGTCATTCAGATTTTTGGTGGGTGTCATTAGAGTGCCTGGTGGGTATGTGGGTGTCATTACAGTGCTTGGACAGTAAATATCAAGAGTCATTCATGTGGTGGTTGGTGTGTGGGTGTCATTACAGTGTTTTAATTGTAAATATCAACAGTCGTTCATAGGTTGGTGAGTGTCATTACAGTGCTTGAACTGTAAATATCCACAGTCATTCATGGGGTTGTGGGTGTGTGGGTGTCATTACAATGCTTGGACTGTAAATATAAAGTCATTCATGGGGTGGTGGGTGTGTGTGTCATTAGTGCTTGGCCTATAAATATCAACAGTCATTTATGGGGTGGTGGGTGGCATTACAGTGATTGGATTGTAAATATCAACAGTCATTCATGAAATGGTGGGTGCTTGGGTGTCATTACAGTGCTTGGACTATAAATATCAACAGTCAACAATTGGATGGTGGGTGTCGGGTTGTCATTACAGTGCTTGGACTGTAAATATCAACAGTCATTTATGGGGTGGTGGATGTGTGGATGTCATTACAGTGCTTGGAATGAAAATATCAACAGTCATTCATGGGGTGGTGCGTGTGTGGGTGTCATTACAGTTCTTGGACTGTAAATATTAACAGTCATCAATAGGGTGGTTGGTGACATTAGAGTGCTTGGACTGTAAATATTAACAGTCATTCAGAGGGTGGTGAGTGTGTGGATGTCATTACAATGCTTGGACTGAAAATATCAACAGTCTTTCATGGGTTGGTGAGTGTTTGGGTGTCATTACAGTGCTTGGACTATAAATATCAACCGTCATTAATGGGGTGGTGGGTGTGTGGGTGTCATTACAGTGCTTGAACTGTAAATATCAACAGTCTTTCATAGGGTGGTGGGTGTGTGGCTGTCATTACAGTGCTTGGACTGTAAATATCAACAGTCATTCATGGGGTGGTTGGTGTGTTGGCGTTATTACAGTGTTTTGATTGTAAATATCAACAGTCATTCATGGGGTGGTGGGTGTGTGGGTGTCATTACAGTGCTTGCACTGTAAATATCAACAGTCATCAATGAGGTGGTGGGTGGCATTACAGTGCTTGGACTGAAATTATCAACAGTCATTCATGGGGTGGTGGGTGTGTTGGTGTCATTATAGTGCTTGGACTATAAATATCAACCATCATTTATGGGGTGGTGAGTGTGTGGGTGTCATTACAGTGCTTGAACTGTTAATATCAACAGTCATTTATAGGGTGGTTGGTGTGTGAGTGTCATTTCGATATTTTGGGGTCCCAGAAGGGATCTGTACATGCCTACTCCGTGTTAGAGTATTTTCAAAGTACAGGCCCAAAACATACTGAAAATTGATCTTTTATGTTCCCAAAAGTCGATATGTGCATGCATTTTCTGTACCCGTTTATATCTCAAATTCAGGCTCCAAACACCCAAAGATTCGATATTTTGGAGTCCCAGAAGCGATCTGTACATACCTACTCAGATACACGCCAAAAACATGCTGAAAATTGATATTTTAGGTGCCCAAAGTCAATACGTGTATACATCTTCTGCACCCGTTTATATCCCAAATTCAACCTCAAAACACCCGAAAATTCGATATTTTTGGGTCCCAGAAGCGATCTGTACAGTAGCCCAAGAAAGTTCGCCGACTAAAAACTAACGTACCGGCAACCTCTATACCTGTCATTCTCGTCCCAAGCCTTTATTAACTCCATACCCATGATCTGTCAGCGTTGTCAATGTTTCTTTCCTTTCGTCTCAGGTGTGAACTCAGAGATTAGACGCATGAGTTTCGACGAAGGGTTATATATATTTATTATATAATTGTGTGAATATTATGAAAAACAATGGAAATGTAAGGCAAATGGGTGTGTGGGTGGGGGTGAGACCGAGGTGACCGAGGTGGGGGGTCTGATATGTGTGTGTGTGTGTGTGTGTGTACTACAGACAGAGAGAGAGAGGTGGAGGTATGATAGGTTGTGAAAAATGTCAAAATGGAAGACTAGAAAAATGGATAGCAAAGAACGATGATGAAGGAAGAGGTCAAAATGAGGATAAGGAGGAAGAAGGTTTAATGCCGATGACAAGAAGGGAAGGAAGGAAGGATTGAAGAAAATAACAACGATGGCTTGAGCCTTGGGCAAAGGCTACGTGTGTGTGTGTGTGTGTGTGGCATCTAAAAGTCTGCTGTGAGTTGGCAGAAGGCCAATATTAACCGTTTAATAGATCACATCAGAGTAATTATCTCTTTCTCTCATTGCATTCGTATAAGAACAGTGTTGAAATAGGCTTCTTGTTTAATATTCCATATTCGAAAAATATTCGGTAGGCAACATGCGAATGCGAATGCGAATCTTAAAAAAACATGCGAATGCAAACACAAATATTCGGACCACCTCTACTACGAACTAATGTGAACACACACACACACACACACACCTTCCACTTAGACGATTAAGGGCCTGTGGCCACATGGGTTGGACAGAGGAGGTCAGGTCACGTGCACTCTCTCTCTCTCTCCCTCCCCCTCTCTCTCTCTCCACATTGCCTTCCTTCACTTTTCCTGTTTCAGCAAGCATTGATCATTCTTCCTTTCTCTAGCTCCCTTCTCCCTCCATCATTCCTTTCAGCTTCTTTCCCCTTCCTGTTATGATCCTACTTTCCCTCTTTCAGTCCTCCCTCCATACTTCCTTCCCTCACTTATTTCACTCCTCCTTATCCTCATTTTGGCCTCTTCTTTCATCATCCTTCTTTGCTATCCATTTTGACATTTTTCACAACCTATCATACCTCCACCTCTCTCTCTCTCTCTGTCTGTACACACACACACACACTTCCTTCAGACCCCCATCGCACCATCCATCCATCACCTTTTGGTCTCACCTCCACCCACACAGCCATACTAACCAACCCTCCCAGCTAGCGTATAGCACCGTCATGACGGCCTATTGGGAACCCGGCTTAAGAGGTGTGTGTGTGTGTGTGTGTGTGAGGTCAATGAGGTGTTTCTTGTGCTAGGGAATAAACTATCAAAATATAATACAATGTCTTTCTCTCATTTGCCTTTCATTTCCATTGTTTTTCATATTGTTCACAGAATTATATAATAAATATATATAACCCTTCGTCGAAACTCATGCGTCTAAACTCTGAGTTCACACCTTAGACGAAAGGAAAGAAACCTTGACAACGCTGACAGATCATGGGTATGGAGTTGATAAAGGCTTGGGACGAAAATGACAGTTATAGAGGTTGCCGGTACGTTAGTTTTTAGTAGGCGAACTTTCTTGGGCTACTGTACATGCCTACTCAGTGCTAGAATGTTTTCAAAATATAAGCTCAAAACATGCTAAAAATCGATATTTTATGTGTCCAAAGTCGATATGTGCATGCATCTTCTGTACCCGTTTATATCTCAAATTCAGGCTCAAAACACCCGTAAATTCGACATTTTGGGGTCCCAGAAGCGATCTGTACATGCCTACTCGGTGCTATAATATTTTCAAAATATAGGCCCAAAACATGATAAAAATCGATATTTTAGGTGCCCAAAGTCGATATCACAAATTCATGCACAAAACACCCGAAAATTCGATATTTTGGGGTCCCAGAAGCGATCTGTACATGCCTTCTCCGTATTAGAGTGTTTTCAAAATACAAGCCCAAAACATACTGCAAATCGATCTTTTAGGTGCCCAAAAGTCGAAATGTGCATGCATCTTCTGTACCCGTTTATATCTCAAATTAAGGCTCCAAACACCCGAAAATTTTATATTTTGGAGTTCCAGAAGCGATCTGTACATGCCTACTCAGATACAAGCCCAAAACATGCTGAAAACCGATATTTTAGGTGCCCAAGTCAATATGTGTATGCATCTTCAGTACACGTTTATATCTCAAATTCAGGCTCAAAACACTCTAAAATTAGATATTTTTGGGTCCCAGAAACGATCTGTACATGCCTACTCAGTAACAGTATATTTGCATTGTACAAGTCCAAAAACATGCTGAAAATCGATATTTTAGGTGCAAAAAGTCAATATGTGCATGCATCTTCTGTATCCGTTTATATCTCAAATTCAAGTTTAAAACACCCGAAAATTCGATATTTTTGGGTCCCAGAAGCGATCTGTACATGCCTACTCCGTGTTTGAGTATTTTCATAATACAGGCCCAAAACAGGCTGAAAATCGATATTTTAGGTTCCCAAAGTCAATATGTGTATGCTTCTTCAGTACACGTTTATATCTCAAATTCAGGCTCAAAACACCCGAAAATTCGATATTTTTGGGTCCCAGAAGCGATCTGTACATGCCTACTCAGTGCTAGAATATTTTCAAAATATAGGCCCAAAACATGCTAAATATCGATATTTTGGGTGCCAAAGTCGATATGTGCAAGCATCTTCTGTAGCAGTTTATATCTCAAATTTAGGCTCAAAACCCCTGAAAATCCAATATTTTTACGTCCCAGAAGCGATCTGTACATGCCTACTAGAAAATAGAATGTTTTCATAATATAGGCTCAAAGCATGCTAAAAATCGATATTTTAAGGGTCCAAAGTCGATATGTGCATGCATCTTCTGTACCCGTTGATATCTCAAATTCAGGCTCAAAACACCCTAAAATTCGATATTTTTGGGTCCCAGAAACGATCTGTACATGCCTACTCAGTAACAGTATATTTTCATTGTACAAGTCCAAAAATATGCTGAAAATCGATATTTTAGGTGCAAAAAGTCAATATGTGCATGCATCTTCTGTATCCGTTTATATCTCAAATTCAAGTTTAAAACACCCGAAAATTCGATATTTTTAGGTCCCAGAAGCGATCTGTACATGCCTACTCCGTGTTAGAGTATTTTCATAATACAGGCCCAAAACATGCTAAAATCGATATTTTAGGTGCCCAAAGTCAATATGTGTATGTATCTTCATTACCCGTTTATATCTCAAATTTAGGCTCAAAACACCCGAAAACTATATATTTTTGGGTCCAAGAAGCGATCTGTATATGCCTAATCAGTAACAGAATATTTTCAAAATACAAGTCCAAAACATGCTAAAAATCGATATTTTAGGTGCCCAAAGTCGATATGTGCATGCATCTTCTGTACCCATTTCTTTCCCATATTTGTGCTCAAAACACCCAAAAATTCGATATTTTTGAGCCTCAGAAGCTATCTGTATATACCTACTCCGTGTTAGAGTATTTTCAATAAACAGGCCCAAAACATGCTGAAAATCGATATTTTAGGTGCCCAAAGTCAATATGTGTATGCATCTTCTGCACCCGTTTATATCCCAAATTCAACCTCAAAACACATGAAAATGCGATATATTTGGGTCCCAGAAGCGATCTGTACATGCCTACTCAGTGCTTGAAAATTTCAAAATATAGGGCCAAAACATGCTGAAAATCGATATTTTAGGTGCAAAAAGTCAATATGTGCATGCATCTTCTGTATCCGTTTATATCTCAAATTCAAGTTTAAAACACCCGAAAATTCGATATTTTTGGGTCCCAGAAGCGATCTGTACATGCCTACTCCGTGTTAGAGTATTTTCATAATACAGGCCCAAAACATGCTAAAATCGATATTTTAGGTGCCCAAAGTCAATATGTGTATGTATCTTCATTACCCGTTTATATCTCAAATTTAGGCTCAAAACACCCGAAAACTATATATTTTTGGGTCCAAGAAGCGATCTGTATATGCCTAATCAGTAACAGAATATTTTCAAAATACAAGTCCAAAACATGCTAAAAATCGATATTTTAGGTGCCCAAAGTCGATATGTGCATGCATCTTCTGTACCCATTTCTTTCCCATATTTGTGCTCAAAACACCCAAAAATTCGATATTTTTGAGCCTCAGAAGCTATCTGTATATACCTACTCCGTGTTAGAGTATTTTCAATAAACAGGCCCAAAACATGCTGAAAATCGATATTTTAGGTGCCCAAAGTCAATATGTGTATGCATCTTCTGCACCCGTTTATATCCCAAATTCAACCTCAAAACACATGAAAATGCGATATATTTGGGTCCCAGAAGCGATCTGTACATGCCTACTCAGTGCTTGAAAATTTCAAAATATAGGGCCAAAACATGCTGAAAATCGATATTTTAGGTGCAAAAAGTCAATATGTGCATGCATCTTCTGTATCCGTTTATATCTCAAATTCAAGTTTAAAACACCCGAAAATTCGATATTTTTGGGTCCCAGAAGCGATCTGTACATGCCTACTCCGTGTTTGAGTATTTTCATAATACAGGCCCAAAACAGGCTGAAAATCGATATTTTAGCTTCCCAAAGTCAATATGTGTATGCTTCTTCAGTACACGTTTATATCTCAAATTCAGGCTCAAAACACCCGAAAATTCAATATTTTTGGGTCCCAGAAGCGATCTTTACGTGCCTACTCAGTAACAGAATATTTTCAAAATACAAGTCCAAAAACATGCTGAAAATCTATATTTTAAGTGCCCAAAGTCGATATGTGCATGCATCTTCTGTACCCGTTTATATCTCAAATTCAGGCTCAAAACACCCGAAAATTCGATATTTTTGGGTCACAGAAGCGATCTGTACATGCCAACTCAATGTTAGAATATTTTTGAAACACAGGCAGAAAAACAAGTTGAAAATCGATATTTTAGGTGCACAAAATCGATATGTGCATGCATCTTCTGTACCCGTTTATGTCCCAAATTCAGGCTCAAAACACCCTAAAATTCGATATTTTTGGGTCCCAGAAGCGATCTGTACATGCCTACTCAGTAACAGAATATTTTCAAAATACAAGTCAAAATATGCTGAAAAACGATATTTTAGGTGCCCAAAGTCGATATGTGCATGCATCTTCTGTACCCGTTTATATCTTAAATTCAGGCTCAAAACACCCGAAAATTCCATTTTTTTAGGTCCCAGAAGCGATTTGTACATGCCTACTCAGTAATAGAATATTTTCAAGATACAGGCCTAAAACATGCTGAAAATTGATATTTTAGGTGCCCAAAGTCAATATGTGTATGCATCATCTGTACCCGTTTATATCTCAAATTCAGGCTCAAAACACCCGAAAATTCGATATGTTTTGGTCCAAGAAGCGATCTGTACATGCATACTTAGTGCTAAAATATTTTCAGAATATAAGCTCAAAACATGCTAAAAATCGATATTTGTTGTGCCCAAAGTCAATATGTGTATGCATCTTCTGTACCCTTTTATATCCCAAATTCTGGCTCAAAACACCAGAAAATTCGATATTTTTGGGACCCATAAGCGATCTCTACATGCCTACTCAATGTTAGAATATTTTCAAAATACAGGCACAAAAACAAGTTGAAAAAGATATTTTTAGGTGCCCAAGTCAATTAGTGCTTGCATCTTCTGTACCCATTTACATCCCAAATTCAGGCTTAAAACACCCGAAATTTCGATATTATTGGGTCCCATAAGCGATCTGTACATGGCTAATCAATGTTAGAATATTTTCAAAATATAGGCCCAAAACATGCTAAAAATCGATATTTTAGATGTCCAAAGTCGATATGTGTATGCATCTTCAGTACCGTTTTATATCTCAAATTCAGGCTCAAAACACCCAAAAATTCGATATTTTTATGTCCCAGAAGCGATCTGTACTTGCCTACTTCTTAATAGAATGTTTTCAAGATACAGACCCAACATGCTCAAAATCGATATTTTAGGTGCAAAAAGTCGATATATGCATGCATCTTCAGTACCCGTTTATATCTTAAATTCCGGCTTAAAACACCCGAAAATTCAATATTTTTGGGTCCCAGAAGCGATCTGTACATGCCTACTCAGTGCTAGAATATTTTCAAAATATAAGCCTAAAACATGCTGAAAATCGATATTTTAGGTGCCCAAAGTCGATATGTGCATGCATTTTCTGTACCTGTTTATATCTCAAATTCAGGCTCAAAACACCCGAATATTCGATTTTATTGGCGTCCAGAAGCGATCTCTACATGCCTACTCAGTGACAGAATATTTTCAATTAACAGACCCAAAACATTCTAAAATCGATATTTTAGGTACCCAAAGTCGATATGTGCATGCATCTTCAGTACCCGTTTATATCTCAAATTCAGGATCAAAACTCCCAAAAATTCGATATTTTTGAGTCCCAGAAGCGATCTGTACATGCCTACTCAGTAACAGAATATTTTCAAAATACAAGTCAAAATATGCTGAAAAACGATATTTTAGGTGCCAAAGTCGATATGTGCATGCATCTTCTGTACCCGTTTAATTCTCAAATTCAGGCTCAAAACACCCGAAAATTCGATATTTTTGGGTCCCAGAAGCGATCTGTACATGCCTACTCAATGTTAGAATACTATCAAAACACAGGCACAAAAACAAGTTAAAAAGCGATATTTTAGGTGTCCAAAATCGATATGTGCATGCATCTTCTGTACCCGTTTATATCTCAAATTCTGGCTCAAAACACCCGAAAATTCGATATTTTTGGGTCCCAGAAGCTATCTGTATATGCCTACTCCGCGTCAGAGTATTTTTATAATACAGGCCCAAAACATGCTGAAAATCGATATTTTAGGTGCCCAAAGTCAATATGTGTATGCATCTTCTGTACCCGTTTATATACCAAATTCAGGCTCAAAACACACGAAAATTCGACATTTTTAGGTTCAAAAAGCGATCTGTACAAGTCTACTCAGTGCTTGAATATTTTCAAAATATAGGCCCAAAACATGCTGAAAATCGATATTTTAGGTGCCCAAAATCGATATGTGCATGCATCTTCTGTACCAGTTTATATCTCAAATTCAGGCTTAAAACACCCGAAAATTCGATATTTTTGGTTCCCAAAAGGGATCTGTACATGCCTACTCCGTGTTAGAGTATTTTCAAAATACAGGCATAAAACATGCTGAAATTCGGTATTTTAGGTGCCCAAAATCAATATGTGTATGCATCTTCTGTATCCGTGTATATTTAAAATTTAGGCTCAAAGCACCCGAAAAATTCGATATTTTTGGGTCCCAGAGGCAATCTGTACATGCCTACTCCGTGTTAGAGTTTTTTCAAAATACAGGCCCAAAACATGCTGAAAATCGATATTTCAGGTGCCCAAAGTCGATATGTGCATTCATCTTCAGTACCCGTTTATATCTCAAATTCAGGCTCAAAACACCCGAAAATTCGATATTTTTGGGTCCCAGAAGCGATCTGTACATGCCTACTTCGTGTTCGAGTATTTTCAGATTACAGGCCCAAAACATGCTCAAAATCGATATTTTAGGTGCAAAAAGTCGATATGTGCATGCATCTTCTGTTCCCGTTTATATCCCAAATTCAGGCTCAAAACACAATAGAAAATCTGATATTTTTGGGTCCCAGAAGCGATCTGTACATGCCTACTCAGTGCTAGAATATTTTCAAAATTTAGGCTAAAAACATGCTAAAAATCGATATTTTAGGTCCCCAATGTCGATATGTGCATGCATCTTCTGTACCCGTTTATATCTGATATTCAGGCTCAAAACACCCGAAAATTCAATATTTTTGGGTCCCAGAAGCGATCTGTACATTCCTAATCCTTGTTGGAATTTTCTCAAGATACAGACCGAAAACATGCTAAAAATCGATATTTTAAGTGTCCAAAGTCGATATGTGCATGCATCTTCTGCACACTTTTATATCCCAAATTCAACCTCAACACACCCCTACACATGCCTACTCCGTGTTTAAGTATTTTCAAAACACAGGCCCAAAACATGCTGAAAATCAATATTTTGGGTGCCCAAAGTCAATATGTGCATGCATCTTCTGTATCCGTTTATATCTCAAATTCTGGTTCAAAACACCCGAAAATTCGATATTTTGGGGTCCCTCAAGCGATCTGTACATGCCTACTCAGTGCTAGAATATTTTCAAAATATAGGCCCAAAACATGCTAAAAATCGATATTTTAAGTGTCCACAAAGTCGATATGTAAATGCATCTTCTGTACCCGTTTATATCTCAAATTCAGGCTCCAAACACCCGAAAATTCGGTATTTTTGGTTCCTAGAAGCGATCTGTACATGCCTACTCCGTATTAGAGTATTTTCAAAATACAGGCCCAAAACATACTGAAAATCGATCTTTTAGGTGCCCAAAAGTCGATTGTGCATGCATCTTCTGTACCCGTTTATATCTCAAATTCAGTCTCGAAACACCCGAATATTCGATATTTTAGGGTCCCAGAAGCGATCTGTACACTCCTACTCAGATACAGGCCCAAAACATGCTTAAATTCGATATTTTAGGTGCCCAAAATCAATATGTGTATGCATCTTCTGCACCCGTTTATATCTCAAATTCAGGCTCAAAACACCCTAAAATTCGATATTTTTGGGTCCCAGAAGCGATCTGTACATGCCTACTCCTAGTTAGAATGCTTTCAAGATACAGACCCAAAACATGCTCAAAATCGATATTTTAGGTGCCCAAAAGTCGATATGTGCATGCATCTTAAGTACCCGTTTATGTCTCAAATCCAGGCTCAAAACACCCGAAAATTCAATATTTTGTGGTCCCAGAAGCGATCTGTACATGCGTACTCCGTGTTAGAGTATTTTCAAAATACAGGCCCAAAACATGCTGAAAATTGATATTTTAGGTGCCCAAAGTCAATATGTGCATGCATCTTCTGTATCCGTTTATATCTCAAATTCAGGCTCAAAACACGCGAAAATTCGATATTTTTGGGTCCCTGAACCGATCTGTACATGCCTACCCAGTGCTAGTATATTTTCAAGATACAGGCCCAAAACATGCTGAAAATCGATATTTTAGGTGCTAAAAGTCGATATGTGCATGCATTTTCAGTACCCGTTTATATCTCAAATTCAGTCTCAAAATACCCGAAAATTCGATATTTTTGGGTCTTAGAAGCGATCTGTACATGGCTATTCAGTAATATAATATTTTCAAAATACAGGCCCAAAACATGCTGAAAATCGATATTTTAGGTGCCCAAAGTCGATATGTGTATGCATCTTTTGTACCCGTTTATATCTCAAATTCAGGCTAAAACACCCGAAAATTCGATATTTTTGGTTCCGAGAAGCAAACTGTACCTGCCTACGCAGTGCTAGAAGATTTTAAAAATATAGGCCCAAAACATGCTAAAAATCGATATTTTAGGTACCCAAAGTCAATATGTGCATTCATCTTCTGTACCCGTTTATATCCAAAATTCAAGCTCAAAACACCCGAATAATCTATTTTTGGGGGGCCGAGAAGCTATCTGTACATGCCTATTCAATGACAGAATATTTTCAAAATACAGGCCAAAAACCTGCTGAAAATCGATATTTTAGGTACCCAAAGTCAATATGTGCATACGTCTTCTTTACCCGTTTATATCCAAAATTCAGGCTCAAAACATCCGAATATTCGATTTTATTGGGGCTCAGAAGCGATCTGTCCATGCCTACTCCGTGTTTGAGTATTTTCATAATATAGGCCCAAAACATGCTGAAATTCGACCTATTAGGTGCAGAAAGTCAATATGTGCATGCATCTTCTGTACCCGTTTATATCTTATATTCAGGCTCAAAACACCTGAAAATTCGATATTTTTGGGTCCCAGAAGCAAGCTGTACATGCATACTCAGTGCTAGAATACTTTCAAAATATAGGCCAAAAACATGCTGAAATTCAATATTTGATGTTCAAAAAGTCGATATGTGCATGCATCTTCTGTACTCGTTTATATCAGAAATTCAGGCTCAAAACACCCGAAAATTCGATATTTTTGGATCCGAGAAGCGATCTGTACATGCATACTCAGTGCTAGAATACTTTCAAAATATAGGCCCAAAACATGCTAAAATTCGATATTTTAGTTGCAAAAAGTCGATATGTGCATGCATATTTTGTACTCATTTATATTCCAAATTCAGGCTCAAAACACCCGAAAGTTCGATATTATTGGGTCCCAGAAGCGAGCTGTACATGCCTACTCAGTCATAGAATAATTTCAAAATATAGGCCCAAAGCATGCTAAAAATGGATATTTTTGGTGCACAAAGTCGATATGTGCATGCGTTTTCTGTACCCGTTTATATCACAAATTCTGGCTCAAAATACCCGAAAATTCGATATTTTTGGTTCCCAGAAGCGATTTATACATGCATATTCAGTAATAGAATATTTTCAAAATACAGGCCAATCAAATGCCGAAATTCGATATTTTAGGTATCCAAAGTCGATATGTGCATGACTCTTCTGTACTCGTTTATATCCCAAATTCATGCTCAAAACACGAGAAGATTCGATATTTTGGGGTCACAGAAACGATCTGTACATGCCTACTTAGTAATAGAATACTTTCAAAATACACGCCCAAAACATGCTGAAAATCGATATTTTAGGTGCCCAAAGTCAATATGTGCATGCATCTTCTGTACCCGTTTATATCTTAAATTCAGGATAAAACACCCGAAAATTCGATATTTTTGGTTTCGAGAAGCAAACTGTACATGCCTACGCAGTGCTAGAATATTTTAAAAATATAGGCCCAAAACATGCTAAAAATCAATATTTTGGGTACCCAAAGTCAATATGTGCATCCATCTTCTGTACCCGTTTATATCTCAAATTCAGGCTCAAAACACCCGAAAATTCGATATTTTTTGATCCAAGAAGCGATCTGTACATGCCTACTTCTTGTTAGAGTATTTTCAAAATACAGGCCCAAAACATGCTGAAAATCGATATTTTAGGTGGCCAAAGTTAGGTGCCTTCAGTACCCGTTTATATCTCAAATTCAGGCTCAAAACACCCGAAAATTCGATATTTTTGTGTCCCAGGAGAGTTCTGTACATGCCTTCCTAATAACAGAATATTTTCAAAATACAAGTCCAAAACATGCTGAAAATCTATATTTTAAGTGCCCAAAGTCGATTTGTGCATGGATCTTCTGTACCCGTTTAAATCTCAAATTCAGGCTCAAAACACCCGAAAATTCGATTTTTTTGGGTCCCAGAAGCGATCTGTACATGCCTACTCAATGTTAGAGTATTTTCAAAACACAGGCACAAAAACAAGTTGAAAATCGATATTTTAGGTGCCCAATATCGATATGTGCATGCATCTTCTGTACCCGTTTATGTCCCAAATTCAGGCTCAAATCACCCGAAAACTCGATATTTTTGGGTCCCTCAAGCGATCTGTACATGCCTACTCAGTGCTAGAATATTTTCAAAATATAGGCCCAAAACATGCTAAAAATCGATATTTTAAGTGTCCACAAAGTCGATATGTAAATGCATCTTCTGTACCCGTTTATATCTCAAATTCAGGCTCCAAACACCCGAAAATTCGGTATTTTTGGTTCCTAGAAGCGATCTGTACATGCCTACTCCGTATTAGAGTATTTTCAAAATACAGGCCCAAAACATACTGAAAATCGATCTTTTAGGTGCCCAAAAGTCGATTGTGCATGCATCTTCTGTACCCGTTTATATCTCAAATTCAGTCTCGAAACACCCGAATATTCGATATTTTAGGGTCCCAGAAGCGATCTGTACACTCCTACTCAGATACAGGCCCAAAACATGCTTAAATTCGATATTTTAGGTGCCCAAAATCAATATGTGTATGCATCTTCTGCACCCATTTATATCTCAAATTCAGGCTCAAAACACCCTAAAATTCGATATTTTTGGGTCCCAGAAGCGATCTGCACATGCCTACTCCTAGTTAGAATGCTTTCAAGATACAGACCCAAAACATGCTCAAAATCGATATTTTAGGTGCCCAAAAGTCGATATGTGCATGCATCTTAAGTACCCGTTTATGTCTCAAATCCAGGCTCAAAACACCCGAAAATTCAATATTTTGTGGTCCCAGAAGCGATCTGTACATGCGTACTCCGTGTTAGAGTATTTTCAAAATACAGGCCCAAAACATGCTGAAAATTGATATTTTAGGTGCCCAAAGTCAATATGTGCATGCATCTTCTGTATCCGTTTATATCTCAAATTCAGGCTCAAAACACGCGAAAATTCGATATTTTTGGGTCCCTGAACCGATCTGTACATGCCTACCCAGTGCTAGTATATTTTCAAGATACAGGCCCAAAACATGCTGAAAATCGATATTTTAGGTGCTAAAAGTCGATATGTGCATGCATTTTCAGTACCCGTTTATATCTCAAATTCAGTCTCAAAATACCCGAAAATTCGATATTTTTGGGTCTTAGAAGCGATCTGTACATGGCTATTCAGTAATAGAATATTTTCAAAATACAGGCCCAAAACATGCTGAAAATCGATATTTTAGGTGCCCAAAGTCGATATGTGTATGCATCTTTTGTACCCGTTTATATCTCAAATTCAGGCTAAAACACCCGAAAATTCGATATTTTTGGTTCCGAGAAGCAAACTGTACCTGCCTACGCAGTGCTAGAAGATTTTAAAAATATAGGCCCAAAACATGCTAAAAATCGATATTTTAGGTACCCAAAGTCAATATGTGCATTCATCTTCTGTACCCGTTTATATCCAAAATTCAAGCTCAAAACACCCGAATAATCTATTTTTGGGGGGCCGAGAAGCTATCTGTACATGCCTATTCAATGACAGAATATTTTCAAAATACAGGCCAAAAACCTGCTGAAAATCGATATTTTAGGTACCCAAAGTCAATATGTGCATACGTCTTCTTTACCCGTTTATATCCAAAATTCAGGCTCAAAACATCCGAATATTCGATTTTATTGGGGCTCAGAAGCGATCTGTCCATGCCTACTCCGTGTTTGAGTATTTTCATAATATAGGCCCAAAACATGCTGAAATTCGACCTATTAGGTGCAGAAAGTCAATATGTGCATGCATCTTCTGTACCCGTTTATATCTTATATTCAGGCTCAAAACACCTGAAAATTCGATATTTTTGGGTCCCAGAAGCAAGCTGTACATGCATACTCAGTGCTAGAATACTTTCAAAATATAGGCCAAAAACATGCTGAAATTCAATATTTGATGTTCAAAAAGTCGATATGTGCATGCATCTTCTGTACTCGTTTATATCAGAAATTCAGGCTCAAAACACCCGAAAATTCGATATTTTTGGATCCGAGAAGCGATCTGTACATGCATACTCAGTGCTAGAATACTTTCAAAATATAGGCCCAAAACATGCTAAAATTCGATATTTTAGTTGCAAAAAGTCGATATGTGCATGCATATTTTGTACTCATTTATATTCCAAATTCAGGCTCAAAACACCCGAAAGTTCGATATTATTGGGTCCCAGAAGCGAGCTGTACATGCCTACTCAGTCATAGAATAATTTCAAAATATAGGCCCAAAGCATGCTAAAAATGGATATTTTTGGTGCACAAAGTCGATATGTGCATGCGTTTTCTGTACCCGTTTATATCACAAATTCTGGCTCAAAATACCCGAAAATTCGATATTTTTGGTTCCCAGAAGCGATTTATACATGCATATTCAGTAATAGAATATTTTCAAAATACAGGCCAATCAAATGCCGAAATTCGATATTTTAGGTATCCAAAGTCGATATGTGCATGACTCTTCTGTACTCGTTTATATCCCAAATTCATGCTCAAAACACGAGAAGATTCGATATTTTGGGGTCACAGAAACGATCTGTACATGCCTACTTAGTAATAGAATACTTTCAAAATACACGCCCAAAACATGCTGAAAATCGATATTTTAGGTGCCCAAAGTCAATATGTGCATGCATCTTCTGTACCCGTTTATATCTTAAATTCAGGATAAAACACCCGAAAATTCGATATTTTTGGTTTCGAGAAGCAAACTGTACATGCCTACGCAGTGCTAGAATATTTTAAAAATATAGGCCCAAAACATGCTAAAAATCAATATTTTGGGTACCCAAAGTCAATATGTGCATCCATCTTCTGTACCCGTTTATATCTCAAATTCAGGCTCAAAACACCCGAAAATTCGATATTTTTTGATCCAAGAAGCGATCTGTACATGCCTACTTCTTGTTAGAGTATTTACAAAATACAGGCCCAAAACATGATGAAAATCGATATTTTAGGTGGCCAAAGTTAGGTGCCTTCAGTACCCGTTTATATCTCAAATTCAGGCTCAAAACACCCGAAAATTCGATATTTTTGTGTCCCAGGAGAGTTCTGTACATGCCTTCCTAATAACAGAATATTTTCAAAATACAAGTCCAAAACATGCTGAAAATCTATATTTTAAGTGCCCAAAGTCGATTTGTGCATGGATCTTCTGTACCCGTTTAAATCTCAAATTCAGGCTCAAAACACCCGAAAATTCGATTTTTTTGGGTCCCAGAAGCGATCTGTACATGCCTACTCAATGTTAGAGTATTTTCAAAACACAGGCACAAAAACAAGTTGAAAATCGATATTTTAGGTGCCCAATATCGATATGTGCATGCATCTTCTGTACCCGTTTATGTCCCAAATTCAGGCTCAAATCACCCGAAAACTCGATATTTTTGGGTCCAAGAAGCGATCTGTACATGCCTACTCCGTGTTAGAGTATTTTCAAAATTTAGGCCCAAAACATGCTGAAAATCGATATTTTAGGTGTCCAAAGTCGATATGTGCATGCATCTTCAGTACCCGTTAATATCTCAAATTCAGGCTCAAAACACCCGAAAATTCGATATTTTTTGGTCCCAGGAGAGTTCTGTACATGCCTACTCACTAATAGAATTATTTCAAAATACAGACCCAAAACATGTTTAAAATCGATATTTTAGGTGCCCAAAGTTGATATGTTCATGTATCTTCTGTACCCGTTTATATCTCAAATTCTGGATCAAAACACCCGAAAATTCGATATTTTTGGTTCCTAGAAGCGATCTGTACATGCCTACTCCTAGTTAGAATGTTATTAAGATACAGACCCAAAACATGCTCAAAATCGATATCTTAGGTGCCCAAAAGTCGATATGTGCATGCAACTTCAGTACCCGTTTATATCTCAAATTCAGGCTCAAAACACCCGAAAATTCGATATTTTGGGGTCCCAGAAACGATATGTATATGCCTACTCCGTGTTAGAGTATTTTCAAAATACAGGCCCAAAACATGCTGAAAATCGATATTTTAGGTGCCCAAAGTCGATATCTCAAATTCAGACCCAAAACACCCGAAAATTCGATATTTTGGGGTCCCAGAAGCGATCTGTACATGCCTAATCCGTGTTAGAGTATTTTCAAAATACAGGCCCAAAACATACTGAAAATCGATATTTGTTGTTCAAATTCAGTATCCAAAAACCCGAATATTCGATATTTTAGGGTCCCAGAAGCGATCTGTACACTCCAACTCAGATACAGGCCCAAAGCATGCTGAAAATCGATATTTTAGGTGCCCAAAATCAATATGTGTATGCATCTTCTGCACCCGTTTATATCTCAAATTCAGGCTCAAAACACCCTAAAATTCGATATTTGTGGGTCCCAGAAGCGATCTGTACATGCCTATACAGTGCTAGAATGTTTTAAAAATATAGGCTTATAAAATGCTAAAAATCGATATTTTAAGTGTCCAAAGTCGATATGTGCATGCATCTTCTGTACTCGTTTATATCTCAAATTCAGGTTTAAAACCCCCGAAAATTCGGCATTTTTGGGTCCTAGAAGCGATCTGTACATGCCTACTCCTAGTTAGAATGCTTTCAAGATACAGACCCAAAACATGCTCAAAATCGATATTTTAGGTGCCCAAAAGTCGATATGTGCATGCATCTTAAGTTCCCGTTTATATCTCAAATCCAGGCTCAAAACACCCGAAAATTCAATATTTTGGGGTCCCAGAAGCGATCTGTACATGCCTACTCCGTGTTAGAGTATTTTCAAAATACAGGGCCAAAACATGTTGAAAATTGATATTTTAGGTGCCTAAAGTCAATTTGTGCATGCATCTTCTGTATCCGTTTATATCTCAAATTCAGGCTCAAAACACCCGAAAACTCGATATTTTTGGGTCCCTGAAGCGATCTGTACATGCCTACCCAGTGCTAGAATATTTTCAAGATACAGGCCCAAAACATGCTGAAAATCGAAATTTTAGGTGCTAAAAGTCGATATGTGCATGCATTTTCAGTACCCGTTTATATCTCAAATTCAGGCTCAAAACACTAGAAAATTCGATATTATTGGGTCCAAGAAGCGATATGTAGATGGCTATTCAGTAATATAATATTTTAAAAATACAGGCCCAAAACATGCTGAAAATCGATATTTTAGGTGCCCAAAGTCGATATGTGTATGCATCTTCTGTACCCGTTTATATCTCAAATTCAGGCTAAAACACCCGAAAATTCGATATTTTTGGTTCCGAGAAGCAAACTGTACATGCCTACGCAGTGCTAGAATATTTTAAAAATATAGGCCCAAAACATGCTAAAAATCAATATTTTGGGTACCCAAAGTCAATATGTGCATCAATCTTCTGTACCCGTTTATATCCAAAATTCAAGCTCAAAACACCCGAATAATCGATTTTTGGTGGGCCGAGAAGCGATCTGTACATGCCTATCCAATGACAGAATATTTTCAAAAAATACAGGCCTAAAACCTGCTGAAAATCGATATTTTAGGTACCCAAAGTCAATATGTGCATGCGTCTTCTTTACCCGTTTATATCCAAAATTCAGGCTCAAAACACCCGAATATTCGATTTTATTTGGGCTCAGAAGCGATCTATCCATGCCTACTCCGTGTTAGAGTATTTTCATAATATAGGCCCAAAACATGCTGAAATTCGACCTATTAGGTGCAAAAAGTCAATATGTGCATGCATCTTCTGTACCCGTTTATATCTTATATTCAGGCTCAAAACACCTGAAAATTCTATATTTTTGGGTCCCAGAAGCGATCTGTACATGCATACTCAGTGCTAGAATACTTTCAAAATATAGGTCCAAAACATGCTGAAATTCGATATTTGTTGTTCAAAAAGTCGATATGTGCATGCATCTTCTGTACTCGTTTATATCAGAAATTCAGGCTCAAAACACCCGAAAATTCGATATTTTTGGATACGAGAAGCGATCTGTACATGCATACTCAGTGCTAGAATATTTTCAAAATACAGGCCCAAAACTTGCTGAAAATCGATATTTTAGATGCATAGAGTCAATATGTGCATACAGCTTCTGTACCCTTTTATATCCCAAATTCAGGCTCAATTCACCCGAAAATTCGATTTTTTGGGGTTCCAGAAGCGATCTGTACATGCCTACTCAATGCTTGAATGTTTTCAAAATATAGGCTCAAAACATGCTAAAAATCGATATTTTATGTGTCCAAAGTCAGTATGTTCATGCAACTTCTGTACCCGTTTGTATTCCAAAATCAGGCCGTAAACACACGAAAATTCCATATTTTTGGATCCCAGAAGCGACCTGTACATGCCTACTCAGTATTAGAATATTTTCAAAATACAGGCCCAAAACATGCTCAAAATCGATATTTTATGTGCCCAAAGTCAATATGTGCATGCATCTTCTGTACCCGTTTATATCCCAAATTGAGGATCAAAACACCCGAAAAGTCGATATTTTTGGGTCCCAATAGCAATCTGTACATGCTTACTCCTTGCTAGAATGTTTTCAGGATACAGACCGAAAACATGTTCAAAATCGATATTTTAGGTGCTAAAAGTCGATATGTGCAGACATCTTCAATACACGTTTATATCTCAAATTCAGGCTCAAAACACCTGAAAATTCGATATTTTTGGTTCCCAGAAGCGATCTGTACATGCATACTCAGTGCTAGAATACTTTCAAAATATAGGCCCAAAACATTCTGAAATTCGATATTTGTTGTTCAAAAAGTCGATATGTGCATGCATCTTCTGTACTCGTTTATATCAGAAATTCAGGCTCAAAACACCCGAAAATTCGATATTTTTGGATACGAGAAGCGATCTGTACATGCATACTCAGTGCTAGAATATTTTCAAAATACAGGCCCAAAACTTGCTGAAAATCGATATTTTAGATGCACAGAGTCAATATGTGCATACATCTTCTGTACCCTTTTATATCCCAAATTCAGGCTCAATTCACCCGAAAATTCGATTTTTTGGGGTTCCAGAAACGATCTGTACATGCCTACTCAATGCTTGAATGTTTTCAAAATATAGGCTCAAAACATGCTAAAAATCGATATTTTATGTGTCCAAAGTCAGTATGTTCATGCAACTTCTGTACCCGTTTGTATTCCAAAATCAGGCTGTAAACACACGAAAATTCCATATTTTTGGATCCCAGAAGCGACCTGTACATGCCTACTCAGTATTAGAATATTTTCAAAATACAGGCCCAAAACATGCTCAAAATCGATATTTTATGTGCCCAAAGTCAATATGTGCATGCATCTTCTGTACCCGTTTATATCCCAAATTGAGGATCAAAACACCCGAAAATTCGATATTTTTGGGTCCCAATAGCGATCTGTACGTGCTTACTCCTTGCTAGAATATTTTTAAGATACAGACCCAAAACATGTTCAAAATCGATATTTTAGGTGCTAAAAGTCGATATGTGCAAACATCTTCAATACACGTTTATATCTCAAATTCAGGCTCAAAACACCCGAAAATTCGATATTTTTGGGTCCCAGAAGCGAGCTGTACATGCCTACTCAGTCCTAGAATAATTTCAAAATATAGGCCCAAAGCATGCTAAAAATAGATATTTTTGGTGCCCAAAGTCGATATGTGCATGCGTTTTCTGTACCCGTTTATATCACAAATTCTGGCTCAAAATACCCGAAAATTCGATATTTTTGGTTCCCAGAAGCGATTTATATATGCATATTCAGTAATAGAAGATTTTCAAAATACAGGCCCATCAAATGCCGAAATTCGATATTTTAGGTACCCAAAGTCGATATGTGCATGACTCTTCTGTACTCGTTTATATCCCAAATTCATGCTCAAAACACCAGAAGATTCGATATTTTTGGGTCACAGAAACGATCTGTACATGCCTACTTAGTAATAGAATATTTTCAAAATACACGCCCAAAACATGCTGAAAATCGATATTTTAGGTGCCCAAAGTCAATATGTGCATGCCTCCTTTGTACCCGTTTATATCCCAAATTCAGGCTCAAAACACCCGAAAATTCGATATTTTTTGGGTCCAACAAGCGATCTGTACATGCCTACTCAATGTTAGAATATTTTCAAAATACAGGCACAAAAACAAATTTAAAATCGATATTTTAGGTGCCCAAAGTCAATATGTGCATGCATCTTCAGTACCCGTTTATATTTCAAATTCAGGCTCAAAATACCCGAAAATTCGATATTTTTTGATCCAAGAAGCGATCTGTACATGCCTACTCCTTGTTAGAGTATTTTCAAAATACAGGCCCAAAACATGCTGAAAATTGATATTTTAGGTGCCCAAAGTCGATATGTGTATGCATCTTCTGTACCCGTTTATATCTCAAATTCAGGCTAAAACACCCGAAAATTCGATATTTTTGGTTCCGAGAAGCAAACTGTACATGCCTACTCAATGTTAGAGTATCTTCAAAACACAGGCACAAAAACAAGTTGAAAATCGATATATTAAGTGCCCAAAATCGATATGTGCATACTCTTCTGTACCCGTTTATGTCCCAAATTCAGGCTGAAAACTCCTGAAAACTCGATATTTGTGG
The DNA here is from genome assembly GCA_033782935.1 of Petrolisthes cinctipes. Lineage (NCBI taxonomy): Eukaryota > Metazoa > Arthropoda > Malacostraca > Decapoda > Porcellanidae > Petrolisthes > Petrolisthes cinctipes. The sequence continues at coordinate 1,718,617 of JAWQEG010000068.1, forward strand.
GTCCAAGTAGCGATCTGTATATGCCTACTCCGTGTTAGAGTATTTTCAAAATTTAGGCCCAAAACATGCTGAAAATCGATATTTTAGGTGTCCAAAGTCGATATGTGCATACATCGTCAGTACCCGTTAATATCTCAAATTCAGGCTCAAAACACCCGAAAATTCGATATTTTTTGGTCCCAGGAGAGTTCTGTACATGCCTACTCACTAATAGAATTATTTCAAAATACAGGCCCAAAACATGTTTAAAATCCATATTTTAGGTGCCCAAAGTTGATATGTGCATGTATCTTCTGTACCCGTTTATATCTCAAATTCAGCATCAAAACACCCGAAAATTCAATATTTATGGGTCCCATAAGCGATCTGTACATGCCTACTCAATTTTAGAATATTTTTTAAAACACAGGCACAAAAACAAGTTGAAAATCGATATTTTAGGTGCCCAAAATCAATATGTGCATCCATCTTCTGTACCCGTTTATGTCCCAAATTCAGGCTCAAATCACCCGAAAACTCGATATTTTTGGGTCCAAGAAACGATCTGTACATGCCTACTCCGTGTTAGAGTATTTTCAAAATTTAGGCCCAAAACATGCTGAAAATCGATATTTTAGGTGTCCAAAGTCGATATGTGCATGCATCTTCAGTACCCGTTAATATCTCAAATTCAGGCTCAAAACGCCCGAAAATTCGATATTTTTTGGTCCCAGGAGAGTTCTGTACATGCCTACTCACTAATAGAATTATTTCAAAATACAGGCCCAAAACATGTTTAAAATCGATATTTTAGGTGCCCAAAGTTGATATGTGCATGTATCTTCTGTACCCGTTTATATCTCAAATTCAGCATCAAAACACCCGAAAATTCGATATTTATGGGTCCCATAAGCGATCTGTACATGCTTACTCAATGTTAGAATATTTTTTAAAACACAGGCACAAAAACAAGTTGAAAATCGATATTTAAAGTGCCCAAAATCAATATGTGCATCCATCTTCTGTACCCGTTTATATCTCAAATTCAGGCTCAAAACACCCGAAAATTCGATATTTTTTGGTCCAAGAAGCGATCTGTACATGCCTATTCCGTGTTAGAGTATTTTCAAAATACAGGCCCAAAACATGCTGAAAATCGATATTTTAGGTGCCCAAAGTCAATATGTGTATGCATCTTCAGTACCCGTTTATATCTCAAATTCAGCCTCAAAACACCCGAAAATTCGATAATTTGGGTCCCAGATGAGTTCTGTACATGCCTACTCAGTAACAGAATATTTTCAAAATACTAGTCCAAAACATGCTGAAAATCTATATTTTAAGTGCCCAAAGTCGATATGTGTATGCATCTTCTGTACCCGTTTAAATCTCAAATTCAGGCTCAAAACACCCGAATATTCGATATTTTTGGGTCCCAGAAGCGATCTGTACATAGCTATTCAGTAATATAATATTTTCAAAATACAGCCCAAAAACATGCTGAAAATCGATATTTTAGGTGCCCAAAGTCGATATGTGTATGCATCTTCTGTACCCGTTTATATCTCAAATTCAGGCAAAAACACCCGAAAATTCGATATTTTTGGTTCCGAGAAGCAAACTGTACATGCCTACGCAGTGCTAGAATATTTTAAAAATATAGGCCCAAAACATGCTAAAAATCGATATTTTGGGTACCCAAAGTCAATATGTGCATCAATCTTCTGTACCCGTTTATATCTCAAATTCAGACTCAAAAAACCCGAAAATTCGATATTTTTTTATGCAAGAAGCGATCTGTACATGCCTACTCCATGTTAGAGTATTTTCAAAATACAGGCCTAAAACATGCTGAAAATCGATATTTTAGGTGCCCAAAGTTAGGTGCCTTCAGTACCCGTTTATATCTCAAATTCAGGCTCAAAAACCCGAAAATTCGATATTTTTGGGTCCCAGGAGAGTTCTGTATATGCCAACTCAGTAAAAGAATATTTTTTAAAATACAAGTCCAAAACATGCTGAAAATCGATATTTTAGGTGCCCAAAGTCAATATGTGTATGCATCTTCTGTACCCGTTTAAATCTCAAATTCAGGCTCAAAACACCCGAAAACTCGACTTTTTTGGGTCCCTGAAGCGATCTGTACATGCCTACTCAATGTTAGAATATTTTTTTAAAACACAGGCACAAAAACAAGTTGAAAATCGATATTTTAGGTGCCCAAAATCAATATGTGCATCCATCTTCTGTACCCGTTTATATCTCAAATTCAGGCTCAAAACACCCGAAAATTCTATATTTCTTGGTCCAAGAAGCGATCTGTACATGACTACTCCGTGTTAGAGTATTTTCAAAATACAGGTCCAAAACATGCTGAAAATCGATATTTTAGGTGCCCAAAGTCAATATGTGTATGCATCTTCAGTACCCGTTTATATCTCAAATTCAGGCTCAAAACACCCGAAAATTCGATATTTTTGGGTCCCAGAAGCGATCTGTACATGCCTACTCCGTGTTAGGGTATTTCAAAATACAGCCCCAAAACATGCTGAAAATCGATATTTTAGGTGCCCAAAGTCGATATGTGTATGCATCTTCTGTACCCGTTTATATCTCAAATTCTGGCTAAAACACCCGAAAATTCGATATTTTTGGTTCCGAGAAGCAAACTGTACATGCCTACGCAGTGCTAGAATATTTTAAAAATATAGGCCCAAAACATGCTGAAAATCGATATTTTGGGTACCCAAAGTCAATATGTGCATCCATCTTCTGTACCCGTTTATATCTCAAATTCAGGCTCAAAACACCCGAAAATTCGATATTTTTTGGTCCAAGAAGCGATCTGTATATGCCTACTCCGTGTTAGAGTATTTTCAAAATACAGGCCCAAAACATGCTGAAAATCGATATTTTAGGTGCCCAAAGTCGATATGTGTATGCATCTTCTGTACCCGTTTATATCTCAAATTCAGGCTAAAACACCCGAAAATTTGATATTTTTGGTTCCGAGAAGCAAACTGTACATGCCTACGCAGTGCTAGAATATTTTAAAAATATAGGCCCAAAACATGCTAAAAATCGATATTTTGGGTACCCAAAGTCAATATGTGCATCCATCTTCTGTACCCGTTTATATCTCAAATTCAGGCTCAAAACACCCGAAAATTCGATATTTTTTGGTCCAAGAAGCGATCTGTACATGCCTACACAGTGCTAGAATATTTTCAAAATATAGGCTAAAAACATGCTAAAAATCGATCTTTTAGGTGCCAAAAAGTCGATATCTCAAATTCAGTCCCAAAACACCCGAAAATTCGATATTTAGGGGTCCCAGAAGCGATCTGTACATGCCTACTCCGTATTAGAGTATTTTCAAAATACAGGCCAAAAACATACTGAAAATCGATCTTTTAGGTGCCCAAAAGTCGATATGTGCATGCATCTTCTGTACCCGTTTATATCTCAAATTCAGTCCCAAAACACCCGAAAATTCGATATTTAGGGGTCCCAGAAGCGATCTGTACATGCCTACTCAGTGTTAGAGTATTTTCAAAATACAGGCCCAAAACATGCTGTAAATCGATATTTTAGATGCCCAAAGTCAATATGTGCATGTATCTTCTGTACCCGTTTATATCTCAAATTCAGGCTCAAAACACCCGAAAATTCAATATTTTGGGGTCCCAGAAGCAATCTGTACATGCCTACACAGTGCTAGAATATTTTAAAAATAAAGGCTAAAAATATGCTAAAAATCGACATTTTAGGTGCCAAAAAATCGATATCTCAAATTCTGTTCCAAAACACCCGAAAATTCGATATTTAGAGGTCCCAGAAGGTATATGTACATGCCTACACTGTATTAGAGTATTTTCAAAATACAGGCCAAAAACATACTGAAAATCGATCTTTTAGGTGCCCAAAAGTCGATATGTGCATGCATCTTCTGTACCCGTTTATATCTCAAATTCTGGCCCTAAACACCCGAAAATTCGATATTTTGGGGTCCCAGAAGCGATCTGTACATGCCTACTCTGTGTTAGAGTATTTTCAAAATTCAGGCCCAAAACATGCTGAAAATCTATATTTTTGGTGCCCAAAGTCAATATGTGCATGTATCTTCTGTACCCGTTTATATCTCGAATTCAGGCTCAAAACACCCGAAAATTCAATATTTTGGGGTCCCAGAAGCAATCTGTACAGTGCTAGAATATTTTCAAAATATAGGCTAAAAACATGCTAAAAATCGATCTTTTAGGTGCCAAAAAGTCGATATCTCAAATTCAGTCCCAAAACACCCGAAAATTCGATATTTAGGGGTCCCAGAAGCGATCTGTACATGCCTACTCCGTGTTAGAGTATTTTCAAAATACATGCTTAAAACAAACTGAAAATGGATCTTTTAGGTGCACAAAAGTCGATATGTGCATGCATCTTCAGTTTATATCTCAAATTCAGGCTCAAAACACCCGAAAATTCAATATTTTGGGGTCCCAGAAGCAATCTGTACATGCCTACTCAGTGTTATAGTATTTTCAAAATACAGGCCCAAAACATGCTGAAAATCGATATTTTAGATGCCCAAAGTCAATATGTGCATGTATCTTCTGTACCCGTTTATATCTCAAATTCAGGCTCAAAACACCCGAAAATTCAATATTTGGGGGTCCCAGAAGCAATCTGTACATGCCTACTCAGTGTTAAAGTATTTTCAAAATACAGGCCCAAAACATGCTGAAAATCGATATTTTAGATGCCCAAAAATCGATATCTCAAATTCAGTCCCAAAACACCCGAAAATTCGATATTTAGAGGTCCCAGAAGGTATCTGTACATGCCTACTCCGTGTTAGAGTATTTTCAAAATACATGCTCAAAACATACTGAAAATCGATCTTTTAGGTGCACAAAAGTCTATATGTGCATGCATCTTCCGTACCCGTTTATATCTCAAATTCAGGCTCAAAACACCCGAAAATTCAATATTTTGGGGTCCCAGAAGCAATCTGTACATGCCTACTCAGTGTTAGAGTATTTTCAAAATACAGGCCCAAAACATGCTGAAAATCGATATTTTAGATGCCCAAAGTCAATATGTGCATGTATCTTCTGTACCCGTTTATATCTCAAATTCAGGCTCAAAACACCCGAAAATTCAATATTTTGGGGTCCCAGAAGCAATCTGTACATGCCTACACAGTGCTAGAATATTTTCAAAATATAGGCTAAAAACATGCTAAAAATCGACATTTTATGTGCCAAAAAATCGATATCTCAAATTCAGTCCCAAAACACCCGAAAATTCGATATTTAGAGGTCCCAGAAGGTATCTGTACATGCCTACTCCGTGTTAGAGTATTTTCAAAATACAGGCCAAAAACATACTGAAAATCGATCTTTTAGGTGCCCAAAAGTCGATATGTGCATGCATCTTCTGTACCCGTTTATATCTCAAATTCTGGCCCTAAACACCCGAAAATTCAATATTTTGGGGTTCCAGAAGCAATCTGTACAGTGCTAGAATATTTTCAAAATATAGGCTAAAAACATGCTAAAAATCGATCTTTTAGGTGCCAAAAAGTCGATATCTCAAATTCAGTCCCAAAACACCCGAAAATTCGATATTTAGGGGTCCCAGAAGCGATCTGTACATGCCTACTCCGTGTTAGAGTATTTTCAAAATACATGCTCAAAACATACTGAAAATCGATCTTTTAGGTGCACAAAAGTCGATATGTGCATGCATCTTCAGTTTATATCTCAAATTCAGGCTCAAAACACCCGAAAATTCAATATTTTGGGGTCCCAGAAGCAATCTGTACATGCCTACTCAGTGTTAGAGTATTTTCAAAATACAGGCCCAAAACATGCTGAAAATCGATATTTTAGATGCCCAAAGTCAATATGTGCATGTATCTTCTGTACCCGTTTATATCTCAAATTCAGGCTCAAAACACCCGAAAATTCAATATTTGGGGCTCCCAGAAGCAATCTGTACATGCCTACACAGTGCTAGAATATTTTCAAAATATAGGCTAAAAACATGCTAAAAATCGACATTTTAGGTGCCAAAAAATCGATATTTCAAATTCAGGCTCAAAACACCCGAAAATTCAATATTTTGGGGTCCCAGAAGCAATCTGTACAGTGCTAGAATATTTTCAAAATATATGCTAAAAACATGCTAAAAATCGATCTTTTAGGTGCCAAAAAAGTCGATATCTCATATTCAGTCCCAAAACACCCGAAAATTCGATATTTAGGGGTCCCAGAAGCGATCTGTACATGCCTACTCCGTGTTAGAGTATTTTCAAAATACATGCTCAAAACATACTGAAAATCGATCTTTTAGGTGCACAAAAGTCGATATATGCATGCATCTTCAGTACCCGTTTATATCTCAAATTCAGGCTCAAAACACCCGAAAATTCAATATTTTGGGGTCCCAGAAGCAATCTGTACATGCCTACTCAGTGTTAGAGTATTTTCAAAATACAGGCCCAAAACATGCTGAAAATCGATATTTTAGATGCCCAAAGTCAATATGTGCATGTATCTTCTGTACCCGTTTATATCTCAAATTCAGGCTCAAAACACCCGAAAATTCAATATTTTAGGGTCCCAGAAGCAATATGTACATGCCTACTCAGTGCTAGAATATTTTCAAAATATAGGCTAAAAACATGCTAAAAATCGACATTTTAGGAGCCAAAAAATCGATATCTCAAATTCAGTCCCAAAAAACACCCGAAAATTCGATATTTAGAGATCCCAGAAGGTATCTGTACATGCCTATTCCTTGTTAGAGTATTTTCAAAATACCGGCCAAAAACATACTGAAAATCGATATTTTAGGTGCCCAAAAGTCGATATGTGCATGCATCTTCTGTACCCGTTTATATCTCAAATTCTGGCCCTAAACACCCGAAAATTCGATATTTTGGGGTCCCAGAAGCAATCTGTACATGCCTACTCAGTGTTAGAGTATTTTCAAAATTCAGGCCCAAAACATGCTGAAAATCGATATTTTTGGTGCATGTATCTTCTATACCCGTTTACATCTCAAATTCAGGCTCAAAACACCCGAAAATTCAATATTTTGGGGTCCCAGAAGCAATCTGTACATGCCTACTCAGTGCTAGAATAATTTCAAAATATAGGCTAAAAACATGCTAAAAATCGATCTTTTAGGTGCCAAAAAGTCGATATCTCAAATTCAGTCCCAAAACACCCGAAAATTCGATATTTAGGGGTCCCAGAAGCGATCTGTACATGCCTACTCCGTGTTAGAGTATTTTCAAAATACATGCTCAAAACATACTGAAAATCGATCTTTTAGGTGCCCAAAAGTCGATATGTGCATGCATCTTCTGTACCCGTTTATATCTCAAATTCAGGCTCAAAACACCCGAAAATTCGATATTTTGGGGTCCCAGAAGCGTTCTGTACATGCCTACTCCGTGTTAGAGTATTTTCAAAATTCAGGCCCAAAACATGCTGAAAATCGATATTTTTGGTGCCCAAAGTCAATACGTGCATGTATCTTCTGTACCCGTTTATATCTCAAATTCAGGCTCAAAACACCCGAAAATTCAATATTTTGGGGTCCCAGAAGCAATTTGTACATGCCTACACAGTGCTAGAATATTTTCAAAATATAGGCTAAAAACATGCTAAAAATCGATATTATATGTGCCAAAAAATCGATATCTTAAATTCAGTCCCATAACACCCGAAAATTCGATATTTAGAGGTCCCAGAAGGTATCTGTACATGCCTACTCCGTGTTAGAGTATTTTCAAAATACAGGCCAAAAACATACTGAAAATCGATCTTTTAGGTGCCCAAAAGTCGATATGTGCATGCATCTTCTGTACCCGTTTATATCTCAAATTCTGGCCCTAAACACCCGAAAATTCGATATTTTGGGGTCCCAGAAGCGATCTGTACATGCCTACTCCGTGTTTGAGTATTTTCAAAATTCAGGCCCAAAACATGCTGAAAATCGATATTTTTGGTGCCCAAAGTCAATATGTGCATGTATCTTCTGTACCCGTTTATATCTCAAATTCAGGCTCAAAACACCCGAAAATTCAATATTTTGGGGTCCCAGAAGCAATCTGTACATGCCTACTCAGTGCTAGAATATTTTCAAAATATAGGCTAAAAACATGCTAAAAATCGACATTTTAGGTGCCAAAAAATCGATATCTCAAATTCAGTCCCAAAACACCCGAAAATTCGATATTTAGAGGTCCCAGAAGGTATCTGTACATGCCTATTCCTTGTTAGAGTATTTTCAAAAAAAATGCTCAAAACATACTGAAAATCGATCTTTTAGGTGCACAAAAGTCGATATGTGCATGCATCTTCTGTACCCGTTTATATCTCAAACTCAGGCTCAAAACACCCGAAAATTCAATATTTTGGGGTCCCAGAAGCAATCTGTACATGCCTACTCAGTGCTAGAATATTTTAAAAATATAGGCTAAAAACATGCTAAAAATCGATCTTTTAGGTGCCAAAGAATCGATATCTCAAATTCAGTCCCAAAACACCCGAAAATTCGATATTTAGTGGTCCCAGAAGCGATCTATACATGCCTACTCCGTGTTAGAGTATTTTCAAAATACATGCTCAAAACATACTGAAAATCGATCTTTTAGGTGCCCAAAAGTCGATATGTGCATGCATCTTCTGTACCCGTTTATATCTCAAATTCTGGCCCTAAACACCCGAAAATTCGATATTTTGGGGTCCCAGAAGCGATCTGTACATGCTTACTCCGTGTTAGAGTATTTTCAAAATTCAGGCCCAAAACATGCTGAAAATCGATATTTTTGGTGCCCAAAGTCAATATGTGCATGTATCTTCTGTACCCGTTTATATCTCAAATTCAGGCTCAAAACACCCGAAAATTCAATATTTTGGGGTCCCAGAAGCAATCTGTACATGCCTACTCAGTGCTAGAATATTTTCAAAATATAGGCTAAAAACATGCTAAAAATCGATCTTTTAGGTGCCAAAAAGTCGATATCTCAAATTCAGTCCCAAAACACCCGAAAATTCGATATTTAGGGGTCCCAGAAGCGATCTGTACATGCCTACTCCGTGTTAGAGTATTTTCAAAATACATGCTCAAAACATACTGAAAATCGATCTTTTAGGTGCACAAAAGTCGATATGTGCATGCATCTTCAGTACCCGTTTATATCTCAAATTCAGGCTCAAAACACCCGAAAATTCAATATTTTGGGGTCCCAGAAGCAATCTGTATATGCCTACTCAATGTTAGAGTATTTTCAAAATACAGGCCCGAAACATGCTGAAAATCGATATTTTAGATGCCCAAAGTCAATATGTGCATGTATCTTCTGTACCCGTTTATATCTCAGATTCAGGCTCAAAACACCCGAAAATTCAATATTTTGGGGTCCCAGAAGCAATCTGTACATGCCTACTCAGTGCTAGAATATTTTCAAAATATAGGCTAAAAACATGCTAAAAATCGACATTTTAGGTGCCAAAAAATCGATATCTCAAATTCAGTCCCAAAACACCCGAAAATTCGATATTTAGAGGTCCCAGAAGGTATCTGTACATGCCTATTCCTTGTTAGAGTATTTTCAAAAAAAATGCTCAAAACATACTGAAAATCGATCTTTTAGGTGCACAAAAGTCGATATGTGCATGCATCTTCTGTACCCGTTTATATCTCAAACTCAGGCTCAAAACACCCGAAAATTCAATATTTTGGGGTCCCAGAAGCAATCTGTACATGCCTACTCAGTGCTAGAATATTTTAAAAATATAGGCTAAAAACATGCTAAAAATCGATCTTTTAGGTGCCAAAGAATCGATATCTCAAATTCAGTCCCAAAACACCCGAAAATTCGATATTTAGTGGTCCCAGAAGCGATCTATACATGCCTACTCCGTGTTAGAGTATTTTCAAAATACATGCTCAAAACATACTGAAAATCGATCTTTTAGGTGCACAAAAGTCGATATGTGCATGCATCTTCTGTACCCGTTTATATCTCAAATTCTGGCCCTAAACACCCGAAAATTCGATATTTTGGGGTCCCAGAAGCGATCTGTACATGCTTACTCCGTGTTAGAGTATTTTCAAAATTCAGGCCCAAAACATGCTGAAAATCGATATTTTTGGTGCCCAAAGTCAATATGTGCATGTATCTTCTGTACCCGTTTATATCTCAAATTCAGGCTCAAAACACCCGAAAATTCAATATTTTGGGGTCCCAGAAGCAATCTGTACATGCCTACTCAGTGCTAGAATATTTTCAAAATATAGGCTAAAAACATGCTAAAAATCGATCTTTTAGGTGCCAAAAAGTCGATATCTCAAATTCAGTCCCAAAACACCCGAAAATTCGATATTTAGGGGTCCCAGAAGCGATCTGTACATGCCTACTCCGTGTTAGAGTATTTTCAAAATACATGCTCAAAACATACTGAAAATCGATCTTTTAGGTGCACAAAAGTCGATATGTGCATGCATCTTCAGTACCCGTTTATATCTCAAATTCAGGCTCAAAACACCCGAAAATTCAATATTTTGGGGTCCCAGAAGCAATCTGTACATGCCTACTCAGTGTTAGAGTATTTTCAAAATACAGGCCCAAAACATGCTGAAAATCGATATTTTAGATGCCCAAAGTCAATATGTGCATGTATCTTCTGTACCCGTTTATATCTCATATTCAGGCTCAAAACACCCAAAAATTCAATATTTTGGGGTCCCAGAAGCAATTTGTACATGCCTACACAGTGCTAGAATATTTTCAAAATATAGGCTAAAAACATGCTAAAAATCGACATTTTAGGTGCCAAAAAATCGATATCTTAAATTCAGTCCCATAACACCCGAAAATTCGATATTTAGAGGTCCCAGAAGGTATCTGTACATGCCTACTCCGTGTTAGAGTATTTTCAAAATACAGGCCAAAACATGCTGAAAATCGATATTTTTGGTGCCCAAAAGTCGATATGTGCATGCATCTTCTGTACCCGTTTATATCTCAAATTCTGGCCCTAAACACCCGAAAATTCGATATTTTGGGGTCCCAGAAGCGATCTGTACATGCCTACTCCGTGTTAGAGTATTTTCAAAATTCAAGCCCAAAACATGCTGAAAATCGATATTTTTGGTGCCCAAAGTCAATATGTGCATGTATCTTCTGTACCCGTTTATATCTCAAATTCAGGCTCAAAACACCCGAAAATTCAATATTTTGGGGTCCCAGAAGCAATCTGTACATGCCTACTCAGTGCTAGAATATTTTCAAAATATAGGCTAAAAACATGCTAAAAATCGATCTTTTAGGTGCCAAAAAGTCGATATCTCAAATTCAGTCCCAAAACACCCGAAAATTCAATATTTAGGGGTCCCAGAAGCGATCTGTACATGCCTACTCCGTGTTAGAGTATTTTCAAAATACATGCTCAAAACATACTGAAAATCGATCTTTTAGGTGCACAAAAGTCGATATGTGCATGCATCTTCAGTACCCGTTTATATCTCAAATTCAGGCTCAAAACACCCGAAAATTCAATATTTTGGGGTCCCAGAAGCAATCTGTACATGCCTACTCAGTGTTAGAGTATTTTCAAAATACAGGCCCAAAACATACTGATAATCGATAATTTAGATGCCCAAAGTCAATATGTGCATGTATCTTCTGTACCCGTTTATATCTCAAATTCAGGCTCAAAACACCCGAAAATTCAATATTTTGGGGTCCCAGAAGCAATCTGTACATGCCTACACAGTGCTAGAATATTTTCAAAATATAGGCTAAAAACATGCTAAAAATCGACATTTTAGGTGCCAAAAAATCGATATATCAAATTCAGTCCCAAAACACCCGAAAATTCGATATTTAGAGGTCCCAGAAGGTATCTGTACATGCCTACTCCGTGTTAGAGTATTTTCAAAATACAGGCAAAAAACATACTGAAAATCGATCTTTTAGGTGCCCAAAAGTCGATATGTGCATGCATCTTTTGTACCCGTTTATATCTCAAATTCTTGCCCTAAACACCCGAAAATTCGATATTTTGGGGTCCCAGATGCGATCTGTACATGCCTACTCCGTGTTAGATTATTTTCAAAATTCAGGCCCAAAACATGCTGAAAATCGTTATTTTTGGTGCCCAAAGTCAATATGTGCATGTATCTTCTGTACCCGTTTATATCTCAAATTCAGGCTCAAAACACCCGAAAATTCAATATTTTGGGGTCCCAGAAGCAATCTGTACATGCCTACTCAGTGCTAGAATATTTTCAAAATATAGGCTAAAAACATGCTAAAAATCGATCTTTTAGGTGCCAAAAAGTCGATATCTCAAATTCAGTCCCAAAACACCCGAAAATTCGATATTTAGGGGTCCCAGAAGCGATCTGTACACGCCTACTCCGTGTTAGATTATTTTCAAAATACATGCTCAAAACATACTGAAAATCGATCTTTTAGGTGCACAAAAGTTGATATGTGCATGCATCTTCAGTACCCGTTTATATCTCAAATTCAGGCTCAAAACACCCGAAAATTCAATATTTTGGGGTCCCAGAAGCAATCTGTACATGCCTACTCAGTGTTAGAGTATTTTCAAAATACAGGCCCAAAACATGCTGAAAATCGATATTTTAGATGCCCAAAGTCAATATGTGCATGTATCTTCTGTACCCGTTTATATCTCAAATTCAGGCTCAAAACACCCGAAAATTCAATATTTTGGGGTCCCAGAAGCAATCTGTACATGCCTACTCAGTGCTAGAATATTTTCAAAATATAGGCTAAAAACATGCTAAAAATCGACATTTTAGGTGCCAAAAAATCGATATCTTAAATTCAGTCCCATAACACCCGAAAATTCGATATTTAGAGGTCCCAGAAGGTATCTGTACATGCCTACTCCGTGTTAGAGTATTTTCAAAATACAGGCCAAAACATGCTGAAAATCGATATTTTTGGTGCCCAAAAGTCGATATGTGCATGCATCTTCTGTACCCGTTTATATCTCAAATTCTGGCCCTAAACACCCGAAAATTCGATATTTTGGGGTCCCAGAAGCGATCTGTACATGCCTACTCCGTGTTAGAGTATTTTCAAAATTCAAGCCCAAAACATGCTGAAAATCGATATTTTTGGTGCCCAAAGTCAATATGTGCATGTATCTTCTGTACCCGTTTATATCTCAAATTCAGGCTCAAAACACCCGAAAATTCAATATTTTGGGGTCCCAGAAGCAATCTGTACATGCCTACTCAGTGCTAGAATATTTTCAAAATATAGGCTAAAAACATGCTAAAAATCGATCTTTTAGGTGCCAAAAAGTCGATATCTCAAATTCAGTCCCAAAACACCCGAAAATTCAATATTTAGGGGTCCCAGAAGCGATCTGTACATGCCTACTCCGTGTTAGAGTATTTTCAAAATACATGCTCAAAACATACTGAAAATCGATCTTTTAGGTGCACAAAAGTCGATATGTGCATGCATCTTCAGTACCCGTTTATATCTCAAATTCAGGCTCAAAACACCCGAAAATTCAATATTTTGGGGTCCCAGAAGCAATCTGTACATGCCTACTCAGTGTTAGAGTATTTTCAAAATACAGGCCCAAAACATACTGATAATCGATAATTTAGATGCCCAAAGTCAATATGTGCATGTATCTTCTGTACCCGTTTATATCTCAAATTCAGGCTCAAAACACCCGAAAATTCAATATTTTGGGGTCCCAGAAGCAATCTGTACATGCCTACACGGTGCTAGAATATTTTCAAAATATAGGCTAAAAACATGCTAAAAATCGACATTTTAGGTGCCAAAAAATCGATATATCAAATTCAGTCCCAAAACACCCGAAAATTCGATATTTAGAGGTCCCAGAAGGTATCTGTACATGCCTACTCCGTGTTAGAGTATTTTCAAAATACAGGCCAAAAACATACTGAAAATCGATCTTTTAGGTGCCCAAAAGTCGATATGTGCATGCATCTTTTGTACCCGTTTATATCTCAAATTCTTGCCCTAAACACCCGAAAATTCGATATTTTGGGGTCCCAGAAGCGATCTGTACATGCCTACTCCGTGTTAGATTATTTTCAAAATTCAGGCCCAAAACATGCTGAAAATCGTTATTTTTGGTGCCCAAAGTCAATATGTGCATGTATCTTCTGTACCCGTTTATATCTCAAATTCAGGCTCAAAACACCCGAAAATTCAATATTTTGGGGTCCCAGAAGCAATCTGTACATGCCTACTCAGTGCTAGAATATTTTCAAAATATAGGCTAAAAACATGCTAAAAATCGATCTTTTAGGTGCCAAAAAGTCGATATCTCAAATTCAGTCCCAAAACACCCGAAAATTCGATATTTAGGGGTCCCAGAAGCGATCTGTACATGCCTACTCCGTGTTAGATTATTTTCAAAATACATGCTCAAAACATACTGAAAATCGATCTTTTAGGTGCACAAAAGTCGATATGTGCATGCATCTTCAGTACCCGTTTATATCTCAAATTCAGGCTCAAAACACCCGAAAATTCAATATTTTGGGGTCCCAGAAGCAATCTGTACATGCCTACTCAGTGTTAGAGTATTTTCAAAATACAGGCCCAAAACATGCTGAAAATCGATATTTTAGATGCCCAAAGTCAATATGTGCATGTATCTTCTGTACCCGTTTATATCTCAAATTCAGGCTCAAAACACCCGAAAATTCAATATTTTGGGGTCCCAGAAGCAATCTGTACATGCCTACTCAGTGCTAGAATATTTTCAAAATATAGGCTAAAAACATGCTAAAAATCGACATTTTAGGAGCCAAAAAATCGATATCTCAAATTCAGTCCCAAAACACCCGAAAATTCGATATTTCGAGGTCCCAGAAGTTATCTGTACATGCCTATTCCTTGTTAGAGTATTTTCAAAATACCGGCCAAAAGCATACTGAAAATCGATCTTTTAGGTGCCCAAAACTCGATATGTGCATGCATCTTCTGTACCCGTTTATATCTCAAATTCTGGCCCTAAACACCCGAAAATTCGATATTTTGGGGTCCCAGAAGCAATCTGTACATTCCTACTCAGTGTTAGAGTATTTTCAAAATTCAGGCCCAAAACATGCTGAAAATCGATATTTTTGGTGCCCAAAGTCAATATGTGCATGTATCTTCTGTACCCGTTTATATCTCAAATTCAGGCTCAAAACACCCGAAAATTCAATATTTTGGGGTCCCAGAAGCAATCTGTACATGCCTACACAGTGCTAGAATATTTTCAAAATATAGGCAAAAAACATGCTAAAAATCGATCTTTTAGGTGCCAAAAAGTCGATATCTCAAATTCAGTCTCAAAACACCCGAAAATTCGATATTTAGGGGTCCCAGAAGCGATCTGTACATGCCTACTCCGTGTTAGATTATTTTCAAAATACATGCTCAAAACATACTGAAAATCGATCTTTTAGGTGCCCAAAAGTCGATATGTGCATGCATCTTTTGTACCCGTTTATATCTCAAATTCTGGCCCTAAACACCCGAAAATTCGATATTTTGGGGACCCAGAAGCGATCTGTACATGCCTACTCCGTGTTAGATTATTTTCAAAATTCAGGCCCAAAACATGCTGAAAATCGTTATTTTTGGTGCCCAAAGTCAATATGTGCATGTATCTTCTGTACCCGTTTATATCTCAAATTCTGGCTCAAAACACCCGAAAATTCAATATATTGGGGTCCCAGAAGCAATCTGTACATGCCTACTCAGTGCTAGAATATTTTCAAAATATAGGCTAAAAACATGCTAAAAATCGATCTTTTAGGTGCCAAAAAGTCGATATCTCAAATTCAGTCCCAAAACACCCGAAAATTCGATATTTAGTGGTCCCAGAAGCGATCTGTACATGCCTACTCCGTGTTAGAGTATTTTCAAAATACATGCTCAAAACATACTGAAAATCGATCTTTTAGGTGCCCAAAAGTCGATATGTGCATGCATCTTCTGTACCCGTTTATATCTCAAATTCTGGCCCTAAACACCCGAAAATTCGATATTTTGGGGTCCCAGAAGCGATCTGTACATGCCTACTCCGTGTTAGAGTATTTTCAAAATTCAAGCCCAAAACATGCTGAAAATCGATATTTTTGGTGCCCAAAGTCAATATGTGCATGTATCTTCTGTACCCGTTTATATCTCAAATTCAGGCTCAAAACACCCGAAAATTCAATATTTTGGGGTCCCAGAAGCAATCTGTACATGCCTACACAGTGCTAGAAAATTTTCAAAATATAGGCTAAAAACATGCTAAAAATCGATCTTTTAGGTGCCAAAAAGTCGATATCTCAAATTCAGTCCCAAAACACCCGAAAATTCGATATTTAGGGGTCCCAGAAGCGATCTGTACATGCCTACTCCGTGTTAGATTATTTTCAAAATACATGCTCAAAACATACTGAAAATCGATCTTTTAGGTGCACAAAAGTCGATATGTGCATGCATCTTCAGTACCCGTTTATATCTCAAATTCAGGCTCAAAACACCCGAAAATTCAATATTTTGGGGTCCCAGAAGCAATCTGTACATGCCTACTCAGTGTTAGAGTATTTTCAAAATACAGGCCCAAAACATGCTGAAAATCGATATTTTAGATTCCCAAAGTCAATATGTGCATGTATCTTCTGTACCCGTTTATATCTCAAATTCAGGCTCAAAACACCCGAAAATTCAATATATTGGGGTCCCAGAAGCAATCTGTACATGCCTACACAGTGCTAGAATATTTTCAAAATATAGGCTAAAAACATGCTAAAAATCGACATTTTAGGTGCCAAAAAATCGATATCTCAAATTCAGTCCCAAAACACCCGAAAATTCGATATTTAGTGGTCCCAGAAGGTATCTGTACATGCCTACTCCATGTTAGAGTATTTTCAAAATACAGGCCAAAACATGCTGAAAATTGATATTTTTGGTGCCCAAAGTCAATATGTGCATATACCTTCTGTACCCGTTTATATCTCAAATTCAGGCTCAAAACACCCGAAAATTCAATATATTGGGGTCTCAGAAGCAATCTGTACATGCCTACTCAGTGCTAGAATATTTTCAAAATATAGGCTAAAAACATGCTAAAAATCGATCTTTTAGGTGCCAAAAAGTCGATATCTCAAATTCAGTCCCAAAACACCCGAAAATTCGATATTTAGTGGTCCCAGAAGCGATCTGTACATGCCTACTCCGTGTTAGAGTATTTTCAAAATACATGCTCAAAACATACTGAAAATCGATCTTTTAGGTGCCCAAAAGTCGATATGTGCATGCATCTTCTGTACCCGTTTATATCTCAAATTCTGGCCCTAAACACCCGAAAATTCGATATTTTGGGGTCCCAGAAGCGATCTGTACATGCCTACTCCGTGTTAGAGTATTTTCAAAATTCAAGCCCAAAACATGCTGAAAATCGATATTTTTGGTGCCCAAAGTCAATATGTGCATGTATCTTCTGTACCCGTTTATATCTCAAATTCAGGCTCAAAACACCCGAAAATTCAATATTTTGGGGTCCCAGAAGCAATCTGTACATGCCTACACAGTGCTAGAATATTTTCAAAATATAGGCTAAAAACATGCTAAAAATCGACATTTTAGGTGCCAAAAAATCGATATATCAAATTCAGTCCCAAAACACCCGAAAATTCGATATTTAGAGGTCCCAGAAGGTATCTGTACATGCCTACTCCGTGTTAGAGTATTTTCAAAATACAGGCCAAAAACATAATGAAAATCGATCTTTTAGGTGCCCAAAAGTCGATATGTGCATGCATCTTTTGTACCCGTTTATATCTCAAATTCTGGCCCTAAACACCCGAAAAATCGATATTTTGGGGACCCAGAAGCGATCTGTACATGCCTACTCCGTGTTAGATTATTTTCAAAATTCAGGCCCAAAACATGCTGAAAATCGTTATTTTTGGTGCCCAAAGTCAATATGTGCATGTATCTTCTGTACCCGTTTATATCTCAAATTCAGGCTCAAAACACCCGAAAATTCAATATTTTGGGGTCCCAGAAGCAATCTGTACATGCCTACTCAGTGCTAGAATATTTTCAAAATATAGGCTAAAAACATGCTAAAAATCGACATTTTAGGTGCCAAAAAATCGATATCTCAAATTCAGTCCCAAAACACCCGAAAATTCGATATTCAGTGGTCCCAGAAGGTATCTGTACATGCCTACTCCGTGTTAGAGTATTTTCAAAATACAGGCCAAAACATGCTGAAAATTGATATATTTGGTGCCCAAAGTCAATATGTGCATATATCTTCTGTACCCGTTTATATCTCAAATTCAGGCTCAAAACACCCGAAAATTCAATATATTGGGGTCTCAGAAGCAATCTGTACATGCCTACTCAGTGCTAGAATATTTTCAAAATATAGGCTAAAAACATGCTAAAAATCGATCTTTTAGGTGCCAAAAAGTCGATATCTCAAATTCAGTCCCAAAACACCCGAAAATTCGATATTTAGTGGTCCCAGAAGCGATCTGTACATGCCTACTCCGTGTTAGAGTATTTTCAAAATACATGCTCAAAACATACTGAAAATCGATCTTTTAGGTGCCCAAAAGTCGATATGTGCATGCATCTTCTGTACCCGTTTATATCTCAAATTCTGGCCCTAAACACCCGAAAATTCGATATTTTGGGGTCCCAGAAGCGATATGTACATGCCTACTCCGTGTTAGAGTATTTTCAAAATTCAAGCCCAAAACATGCTGAAAATCGATATTTTTGGTGCCCAAAGTCAATATGTGCATGTATCTTCTGTACCCGTTTATATCTCAAATTCAGGCTCAAAACACCCGAAAATTCAATATTTTGGGGTCCCAGAAGCAATCTGTACATGCCTACACAGTGCTAGAATATTTTCAAAATATAGGCTAAAAACATGCTAAAAATCGACATTTTAGGTGCCAAAAAATCGATATATCAAATTCAGTCCCAAAACACCCGAAAATTCGATATTTAGAGGTCCCAGAAGGTATCTGTACATGCCTACTCCGTGTTAGAGTATTTTCAAAATACAGGCCAAAAACATAATGAAAATCGATCTTTTAGGTGCCCAAAAGTCGATATGTGCATGCATCTTTTGTACCCGTTTATATCTCAAATTCTGGCCCTAAACACCCGAAAATTCGATATTTTGGGGTCCCAGAAGCAATCTGTACATGCCTACTCAGTGTTAGAGTATTTTCAAAATTCAGGCCCAAAACATGCTGAAAATCGATATTTTTGGTGCCCAAAGTCAATATGTGCATGTATCTTCTGTACCCGTTTATATCTCAAATTCAGGCTCAAAACACCCAAAAATTCAATATTTTGGGGTCCCAGAAGCAATCTGTACATGCCTACACAGTGCTAGAATATTTTCAAAATATAGGCAAAAAACATGCTAAAAATCGATCTTTTAGGTGCCAAAAAGTCGATATCTCAAATTCAGTCCCAAAACACCCGAAAATTCGATATTTAGGGGTCCCAGAAGCGATCTGTACATGCCTACTCCGTGTTAGATTATTTTCAAAATACATGCTCAAAACATACTAAAAATCGATCTTTTAAGTGCACAAAAGTCGATATGTGCATGCATCTTCAGTACCCGTTTATATCTCAAATTCATGCTCAAAACACCCGAAAATTCAATATTTTGGGGTCCCAGAAGCAATCTGTACATGCCTACTCAGTGTTAGAGTATTTTCAAAATACAGGCCCAAAACATGCTGAAAATCGATATTTTAGATGCCCAAAGTCAATATGTGCATGTATCTTCTGTACCCGTTTATATCTCAAATTCAGGCTCAAAACACCCGAAAATTCAATATTTTGGGGTCCCAGAAGCAATCTGTACATGCCTACTCAGTGCTAGAATATTTTCAAAATATAGGCTAAAAACATGCTAAAAATCGACATTTTAGGAGCCAAAAAATCGATATATCAAATTCAGTCCCAAAACACCCGAAAATTCGATATTTCGAGGTCCCAGAAGGTATCTGTACATGCCTATTCCTTGTTAGAGTATTTTCAAAATACCGGCCAAAAGCATACTGAAAATCGATCTTTTAGGTGCCCAAAAGTCGATATGTGCATGCATCTTCAGTACCCGTTTATATCTCAAATTCAGGCTCAAAACACCCGAAAATTCAATATTTTGGGGTCCCAGAAGCAATCTGTACATGCCTACTCAGTGTTAGAGTATTTTCAAAATTCAGGCCCAAAACATGCTGAAAATCGATATTTTTGGTGCCCAAAGTCAATATGTGCATGTATCTTCTGTACCCGTTTATATCTCAAATTCAGGCTCAAAACACCCGAAAATTCAATATTTTGGGGTCCCAGAAGCAATCTGTACATGCCTACTCAGTGCTAGAATATTTTCAAAATATAGGCTAAAAACATGCTAAAAATCGATCTTTTAGGTGCCAGAAAGTCGATATCTCAAATTTAGTCCCAAAACACCCGAAAATTCGATATTTAGGGGTCCCAGAAGCGATCTGTACATGCCTACTCCGTATTAAAGTATTTTCAAAATACATGCTCAAAACATACTGAAAATCGATCTTTTAGGTGCACAAAAGTCTATATGTGCATGCATCTTCTGTACACGTTTATATCTCAAATTCTGGCCCTAAACACCCGAAAATTCGATATTTTGGGGTCCCAGAAGCGATCTGTACATGCCTACTCCGTGTTAGAGTATTTTCAAAATTCAGGCCCAAAACATGCTGAAAATCGATATTTTTGGTGCCCAAAGTCAATATGTGCATGTATCTTCTGTACCCGTTTATATCTCAAATTCAGGCTCAAAACACCCGAAAATTCAATATTTTGGGGTCCCAGAAGCAATCTGTACATGCCTACTCAGTGCTAGAATATTTTCAAAATATAGGCTAAAAACATGCTAAAAATCGATCTTTTAGGTGCCAAAAAGTCGATATCTCAAATTCAGTCCCAAAACACCCGAAAATTCGATATTTAGGGGTCCCAGAAGCGATCTGTACATGCCTACTCCGTGTTAGAGTATTTTCAAAATACATGCTCAAAACATACTGAAAATCGATCTTTTAGGTGCACAAAAGTCGATATGTGCATGCATCTTCAGTACCCGTTTATATCTCAAATTCAGGCTCAAAACACCCGAAAATTCAATATTTTGGGGTCCCAGAAGCAATCTGTACATGCCTACTCAGTGTTAGAGTATTTTCAAAATACAGGCCCGAAACATGCTGAAAATCGATATTTTAGATGCCCAAAGTCAATATGTGCATGTATCTTCTGTACCCGTTTATATCTCAAATTCAGGCTCAAAACACCCGAAAATTCAATATTTTGGGGTCCCAGAAGCAATCTGTACATGCCTACTCAGTGCTAGAATAATTTCAAAATATAGGCTAAAAACATGCTAAAAATCGATCTTTTAGGTGCCAAAAAGTCGATATCTCAAATTCAGTCCCAAAACACCCGAAAATTCGATATTTAGGGGTCCCAGAAGCGATCTGTACATGCCTACTCCGTGTTAGAGTATTTTCAAAATACATGCTCAAAACATACTGAAAATCGATATTTTAGGTGCCCAAAAGTCGATATGTGCATGCATCTTCTGTACCCGTTTATATCTCAAATTCAGGCTCAAAACACCCGAAAATTCGATATTTTGGGGTCCCAGAAGCAATCTGTACATGCCTACTCAGTGTTAGAGTATTTTCAAAATACAGGCCCAAAACATGCTGAAAATCGATATTTTTGGTGCCCAAAGTCAATATGTGCATGTATCTTCTATACCCGTTTATATCTCAAATTCAGGCTCAAAACACCCGAAAATTCAATATTTTGGGGTCCCAGAAGCAATCTGTACATGCCTACTCAGTGCTAGAATAATTTCAAAATATAGGCTAAAAACATGCTAAAAATCGATCTTTTAGGTGCCAAAAAGTCGATATCTCAAATTCAGTCCCAAAACACCCGAAAATTCGATATTTAGGGGTCCCAGAAGCGATCTGTACATGCCTACTCCGTGTTAGAGTATTTTCAAAATACATGCTCAAAACATACTGAAAATCGATCTTTTAGGTGCACAAAAGTCGATATGTGCATGCATCTTCAGTACCCGTTTATATCTCAAATTCAGGCTCAAAACACCCGAAAATTCAATATTTTGGGGTCCCAGAAGCAATCTGTACATGCCTACTCAGTGTTAGAGTATTTTCAAAATACAGGCCCGAAACATGCTGAAAATCGATATTTTAGATGCCCAAAGTCAATATGTGCATGTATCTTCTGTACCCGTTTATATCTCAAATTCAGGCTCAAAACACCCGAAAATTCAATATTTTGGGGTCCCAGAAGCAATCTGTACATGCCTACTCAGTGCTAGAATAATTTCAAAATATAGGCTAAAAACATGCTAAAAATCGATCTTTTAGGTGCCAAAAAGTCGATATCTCAAATTCAGTCCCAAAACACCCGAAAATTCGATATTTAGGGGTCCCAGAAGCGATCTGTACATGCCTACTCCGTGTTAGAGTATTTTCAAAATACATGCTCAAAACATACTGAAAATCGATATTTTAGGTGCCCAAAAGTCGATATGTGCATGCATCTTCTGTACCCGTTTATATCTCAAATTCAGGCTCAAAACACCCGAAAATTCGATATTTTGGGGTCCCAGAAGCAATCTGTACATGCCTACTCAGTGTTAGAGTATTTTCAAAATACAGGCCCAAAACATGCTGAAAATCGATATTTTTGGTGCCCAAAGTCAATATGTGCATGTATCTTCTATACCCGTTTATATCTCAAATTCAGGCTCAAAACACCCGAAAATTCAATATTTTGGGGTCCCAGAAGCAATCTGTACATGCCTACTCAGTGCTAGAATAATTTCAAAATATAGGCTAAAAACATGCTAAAAATCGATCTTTTAGGTGCCAAAAAGTCGATATCTCAAATTCAGTCCCAAAACACCCGAAAATTCGATATTTAGGGGTCCCAGAAGCGATCTGTACATGCCTACTCCGTGTTAGAGTATTTTCAAAATACATGCTCAAAACATACTGAAAATCGATCTTTTAGGTGCACAAAAGTCGATATGTGCATGCATCTTCAGTACCCGTTTATATCTCAAATTCAGGCTCAAAACACCCGAAAATTCAATATTTTGGGGTCCCAGAAGCAATCTGTACATGCCTACTCAGTGTTAGAGTATTTTCAAAATACAGGCCCAAAACATGCTGAAAATCGATATTTTAGATGCCCAAAGTCAATACGTGCATGTATCTTCTGTACCCGTTTATATCTCAAATTCAGGCTCAAAACACCCGAAAATTCAATATTTTGGGGTCCCAGAAGCAGTCTGTACATGCCTACTCAGTGCTAGAATAATTTCAAAATATAGGCTAAAAACATGCTAAAAATCGATCTTTTAGGTGCCAAAAAGTCGATATCTCAAATTCAGTCCCAAAACACCCGAAAATTCGATATTTAGGGGTCCCAGAAGCGATCTGTACATGCCTACTCCGTGTTAGATTATTTTCAAAATACATGCTCAAAACATACTGAAAATCGATCTTTTAGGTGCACAAAAGTCGATATGTGCATGCATCTTCAGTACCCGTTTATATCTCAAATTCAGGCTCAAAACACCCGAAAATTCTATATTTTGGGGTCCCAGAAGCAATCTGTACATGCCTACTCAGTGTTAGAGTATTTTCAAAATACAGGCCCAAAACATGCTGAAAATCGATATTTTAGATGCCCAAAGTCAATATGTGCATGTATCTTCTGTACCCGTTTATATCTCAAATTCAGGCTCAAAACACCCGAAAATTCAATATTTTGGGGTCCCAGAAGCAATCTGTACATGCCTACTCAGTGCTAGAATATTTTCAAAATATAGGCTAAAAACATGCTAAAAATCGACATTTTAGGAGCCAAAAAATCGATATCTCAAATTCAGTCCCAAAACACCCGAAAATTCGATATTTCGAGGTCCCAGAAGTTATCTGTACATGCCTATTCCTTCTTAGAGTATTTTCAAAATACCGGCCAAAAGCATACTGAAAATCGATCTTTTAGGTGCCCAAAAGTCGATATGTGCATGCATCTTCTGTACCCGTTTATATCTCAAATTCTGGCCCTAAACACCCGAAAATTCGATATTTTGGGGTCCCAGAAGCAATCTGTACATGCCTACTCAGTGTTAGAGTATTTTCAAAATTCAGGCCCAAAACATGCTGAAAATCGATATTTTTGGTGCCCAAAGTCAATATGTGCATGTATCTTCTGTACCCGTTTATATCTCAAATTCAGGCTCAAAACACCCGAAAATTCAATATTTTGGGGTCCCAGAAGCAATCTGTACATGCCTACACAGTGCTAGAATATTTTCAAAATATAGGCAAAAAACATGCTAAAAATCGATCTTTTAGGTGCCAAAAAGTCGATATCTCAAATTCAGTCCCAAAACACCCGAAAATTCGATATTTAGGGGTCCCAGAAGCGATCTGTACATGCCTACTCCGTGTTAGATTATTTTCAAAATACATGCTCAAAACATACTGAAAATCGATCTTTTAGGTGCCCAAAAGTCGATATGTGCATGCATCTTTTGTACCCGTTTATATCTCAAATTCTGGCCCTAAACACCCGAAAATTCGATATTTTGGGGACCCAGAAGCGATCTGTACATGCCTACTCAGTGTTAGAGTATTTTCAAAATACAGGCCCAAAACATGCTGAAAATCGTTATTTTTGGTGCCCAAAGTCAATATGTGCATGTATCTTCTGTACCCGTTTATATCTCAAATTCAGGCTCAAAACACCCGAAAATTCAATATATTGGGGTCCCAGAAGCAATCTGTACATGCCTACACAGTGCTAGAATATTTTCAAAATATAGGCTAAAAACATGCTAAAAATCGACATTTTAGGTGCCAAAAAATCGATATCTCAAATTCAGTCCCAAAACACCCGAAAATTCGATATTTAGTGGTCCCAGAAGGTATCTGTACATGCCTACTCCGTGTTAGAGTATTTTCAAAATACAGGCCAAAACATGCTGAAAATTGATATTTTTGGTGCCCAAAGTCAATATGTACATATATCTTCTGTACCCGTTTATATCTCAAATTCAGGCTCAAAACACCCGAAAATTCAATATATTGGGGTCTCAGAAGCAATCTGTACATGCCTACTCAGTGCTAGAATATTTTCAAAATATAGGCTAAAAACATGCTAAAAATCGATCTTTTAGGTGCCAAAAAGTCGATATCTCAAATTCAGTCCCAAAACACCCGAAAATTCGATATTTAGTGGTCCCAGAAGCGATCTGTACATGCCTACTCCGTGTTAGAGTATTTTCAAAATACATGCTCAAAACATACTGAAAATCGATCTTTTAGGTGCCCAAAAGTCGATATGTGCATGCATCTTCTGTACCCGTTTATATCTCAAATTCTGGCCCTAAACACCCGAAAATTCGATATTTTGGGGTCCCAGAAGCGATCTGTACATGCCTACTCCGTGTTAGAGTATTTTCAAAATTCAAGCCCAAAACATGCTGAAAATCGATATTTTTGGTGCCCAAAGTCAATATGTGCATATATCTTCTGTACCCGTTTATATCTCAAATTCAGGCTCAAAACACCCGAAAATTCAATATTTTGGGGTCCCAGAAGCAATCTGTACATGCCTACACAGTGCTAGAATATTTTCAAAATATAGGCTAAAAACATGCTAAAAATCGACATTTTAGGTGCCAAAAAATCGATATATCAAATTCAGTCCCAAAACACCCGAAAATTCGATATTTAGAGGTCCCAGAAGGTATCTGTACATGCCTACTCCGTGTTAGAGTATTTTCAAAATACAGGCCAAAAACATAATGAAAATCGATCTTTTAGGTGCCCAAAAGTCGATATGTGCATGCATCTTTTGTACCCGTTTATATCTCAAATTCTGGCCCTAAACACCCGAAAATTCGATATTTTGGGGTCCCAGAAGCAATCTGTACATGCCTACTCAGTGTTAGAGTATTTTCAAAATTCAGGCCCAAAACATGCTGAAAATCGATATTTTTGGTGCCCAAAGTCAATATGTGCATGTATCTTCTGTACCCGTTTATATCTCAAATTCAGGCTCAAAACACCCAAAAATTCAATATTTTGGGGTCCCAGAAGCAATCTGTACATGCCTACACAGTGCTAGAATATTTTCAAAATATAGGCAAAAAACATGCTAAAAATCGATCTTTTAGTGCCAAAAAGTCGATATCTCAAATTCAGTCCCAAAACACCCGAAAATTCGATATTTAGGGGTCCCAGAAGCGATCTGTACATGCCTACTCCGTGTTAGATTATTTTCAAAATACATGCTGTATATATTTCAAAATACAGGCCCAAAACATGCTGAAAATCGATATTTTAGATGCCCAAAGTCAATATGTGCATGTATCTTCTGTACCCGTTTATATCTCAAATTCAGGCTCAAAACACCCGAAAATTCAATATTTTGGGGTCCCAGAAGCAATCTGTACATGCCAACTCAGTGCTAGAATATTTTCAAAATATAGGCTAAAAACATGCTAAAAATCGACATTTTAGGAGCCAAAAAATCGATATATCAAATTCAGTCCCAAAACACCCGAAAATTCGATATTTCGAGGTCCCAGTAGGTATCTGTACATGCCTATTCCTTGTTAGAGTATTTTCAAAATACCGGCCAAAACCATACTGAAAATCGATCTTTTAGGTGCCCAAAAGTCGATATGTGCATGCATCTTCAGTACCCGTTTATATCTCAAATTCAGGCTCAAAACACCCGAAAATTCAATATTTTGGGGTCCCAGAAGCAATCTGTACATGCCTACTCAGTGTTAGAGTATTTTCAAAATTCAGGCCCAAAACATGCTGAAAATCGATATTTTTGGTGCCCAAAGTCAATATGTGCATGTATCTTCTGTACCCGTTTATATCTCAAATTCAGGCTCAAAACACCCGAAAATTCAATATTTTGGGGTCCCAGAAGCAATCTGTACATGCCTACTCAGTACTAGAATATTTTCAAAATATAGGCTAAAAACATGCTAAAAATCGATCTTTTAGGTGCCAGAAAGTCGATATCTCAAATTTAGTCCCAAAACACCCGAAAATTCGATATTTAGAGGTCCCAGAAGCGATCTGTACATGCCTACTCCGTATTAAAGTATTTTCAAAATACATGCTCAAAACATACTGAAAATCGATCTTTTAGGTGCACAAAAGTCGATATGTGCATGCATCTTCTGTACCCGTTTATATCTCAAATTCTGGCCCTAAACACCCGAAAATTCGATATTTTGGGGTCCCAGAAGCGATCTGTACATGCCTACTCCGTGTTAGAGTATTTTCAAAATTCAGGCCCAAAACATGCTGAAAATCGATATTTTTGGTGCCCAAAGTCAATATGTGCATGTATCTTCTGTACCCGTTTATATCTCAAATTCAGGCTCAAAACACCCGAAAATTCAATATTTTGGGGTCCCAGAAGCAATCTGTACATGCCTACTCAGTGCTAGAATATTTTCAAAATATAGGCTAAAAACATGCTAAAAATCGATCTTTTAGGTGCCAAAAAGTCGATATCTCAAATTCAGTCCCAAAACACCCGAAAATTCGATATTTAGGGGTCCCAGAAGCGATCTGTACATGCCTACTCCGTGTTAGAGTATTTTCAAAATACATGCTCAAAACATACTGAAAATCGATCTTTTAGGTGCACAAAAGTCGATATGTGCATGCATCTTCAGTACCCGTTTATATCTCAAATTCAGGCTCAAAACACCCGAAAATTCAATATTTTGGGGTCCCAGAAGCAATCTGTACATGCCTACTCAGTGTTAGAGTATTTTCAAAATACAGGCCCGAAACATGCTGAAAATCGATATTTTAGATGCCCAAAGTCAATATGTGCATGTATCTTCTGTACCCGTTTATATCTCAAATTCAGGCTCAAAACACCCGAAAATTCAATATTTTGGGGTCCCAGAAGCAATCTGTACATGCCTACTCAGTGCTAGAATAATTTCAAAATATAGGCTAAAAACATGCTAAAAATCGATCTTTTAGGTGCCAAAAAGTCGATATTTCAAATTCAGTCCCAAAACACCCGAAAATTCGATATTTAGGGGTCCCAGAAGCGATCTGTACATGCCTACTCCGTGTTAGAGTATTTTCAAAATACATGCTCAAAACATACTGAAAATCGATATTTTAGGTGCCCAAAAGTCGATATGTGCATGCATCTTCTGTACCCGTTTATATCTCAAATTCAGGCTCAAAACACCCGAAAATTCGATATTTTGGGGTCCCAGAAGCGTTCTGTACATGCCTACTCCGTGTTAGAGTATTTTCAAAATTCAGGCCCAAAACATGCTGAAAATCGATATTTTTGGTGCCCAAAGTCAATACGTGCATGTATCTTCTGTACCCGTTTATATCTCAAATTCAGGCTCAAAACACCCGAAAATTCAATATTTTGGGGTCCCAGAAGCAATTTGTACATGCCTACACAGTGCTAGAATATTTTCAAAATATAGGCTAAAAACATGCTAAAAATCGATATTATATGTGCAAAAAAATCGATATCTTAAATTCAGTCCCATAACACCCGAAAATTCGATATTTAGAGGTCCCAGAAGGTATCTGTACATGCCTATTCCTTGTTAGAGTATTTTCAAAATACAGGCCGAAAAACATACTGAAAATCGATCTTTTAGGTGCCCAAAAGTCGATATGTGCATGCATCTTCTGTACCCGTTTATATCTCAAATTCTGGCCCTAAACACCCGAAAATTCGATATTTTGGGGTCCCAGAAGCAATCTGTACATGCCTACTCAGTGTTAGAGTATTTTCAAAATACAGGCCCAAAACATGCTGAAAATCGATATTTTTGGTGCCCAAAGTCAATATGTGCATGTATCTTCTATACCCGTTTATATCTCAAATTCAGGCTCAAAACACCCGAAAATTCAATATTTTGGGGTCCCAGAAGCAATCTGTACATGCCTACTCAGTGCTAGAATAATTTCAAAATATAGGCTAAAAACATGCTAAAAATCGATCTTTTAGGTGCCAAAAAGTCGATATCTCAAATTCAGTCCCAAAACACCCGAAAATTCGATATTTAGGGGTCCCAGAAGCGATCTGTACATGCCTACTCCGTTTTAGAGTATTTTCAAAATACATGCTCAAAACATACTGAAAATCGATCTTTTAGGTTCACAAAAGTCGATATGTGCATGCATCTTCTGTACCCGTTTATATCTCAAACTCAGGCTCAAAACACCCGAAAATTCAATATTTTGGGGTCCCAGAAGCAATCTGTACATGCCTACTCAGTGCTAGAATATTTTAAAAATATAGGCTAAAAACATGCTAAAAATCGATCTTTTAGGTGCCAAAGAGTCGATATCTCAAATTCAGTCCCAAAACACCCGAAAATTCGATATTTAGTGGTCCCAGAAGCGATCTATACATGCCTACTCCGTGTTAGAGTATTTTCAAAATACATGCTCAAAACATACTGAAAATCGATCTTTTAGGTGCCCAAAAGTCGATATGTGCATGCATCTTCTGTACCCGTTTATATCTCAAATTCTGGCCCTAAACACCCGAAAATTCGATATTTTGGGGTCCCAGAAGCGATCTGTACATGCCTACTCCGTGTTAGAGTATTTTCAAAATTCAAGCCCAAAACATGCTGAAAATCGATATTTTTGGTGCCCAAAGTCAATATGTGCATGTATCTTCTGTACCCGTTTATATCTCAAATTCAGGCTCAAAACACCCGAAAATTCAATATTTTGGGGTCCCAGAAGCAATCTGTACATGCCTACTCAGTGCTAGAATATTTTCAAAATATAGGCTAAAAACATGCTAAAAATCGATCTTTTAGGTGCCAAAAAGTCGATATCTCAAATTCAGTCCCAAAACACCCGAAAATTCGATATTTAGGGGTCCCAGAAGCGATCTGTACATGCCTACTCCGTGTTAGAGTATTTTCAAAATACATGCTCAAAACATACTGAAAATCGATCTTTTAGGTGCACAAAAGTCGATATGTGCATGCATCTTCAGTACCCGTTTATATCTCAAATTCAGGCTCAAAACACCCGAAAATTCAATATTTTGGGGTCCCAGAAGCAATCTGTACATGCCTACTCAGTGTTAGAGTATTTAAAAAATACAGGCCCAAAACATGCTGAAAATCGATATTTTAGATGCCCAAAGCCAATATGTGCATGTAGCTTCTGTACCCGTTTATATCTCAAATTCAGGCTCAAAACACCCGAAAATTCAATATTTTGGGGTCCCAGAAGCAATCTGTACATGCCTACACAGTGCTAAAATATTTTCAATATATAGGCTAAAAACATGCTAAACATCGACATTTTAGGTGCCAAAAAATCGATATCTCAAATTCAGTCCCAAAACACCCGAAAATTCGATATTTAGGGGTCCCAGAAGCGATCTGTACATCCCTACTCCGTGTTACAATATTTTCAAAATACATGCTCAAAACATACTGAAAATCGATCTTTTAGGTGCCCAAAAGTCGATATGTGCATGCATCTTCTGTACCCGTTTATATCTCAAATTCTGGCCCTAAACACCCGAAAATTCGATATTTTGGGGTCCCAGAAGCGATCTGTACATGCCTACTCCGTGTTAGAGTATTTTCAAAATTCAAGCCCAAAACATGCTGAAAATCGATATTTTTGGTGCCCAAAGTCAATATGTGCATGTATCTTCTGTACCCGTTTATATCTCAAATTCAGGCTCAAAACACCCGAAAATTCAATATTTTGGGGTCCCAGAAGCAATCTGTACATGCCTACTCAGTGCTAGAATATTTTCAAAATATAGGCTAAAAACATGCTAAAAATCGATCTTTTAGGTGCCAAAAAGTCGATATCTCAAATTCAGTCCCAAAACACCCGAAAATTCGATATTTAGGGGTCCCAGAAGCGATCTGTACATGCCTACTCCGTGTTAGAGTATTTTCAAAATACATGCTCAAAACATACTGAAAATCGATCTTTTAGGTGCACAAAAGTCGATATGTGCATGCATCTTCAGTACCCGTTTATATCTCAAATTCAGGCTCAAAACACCCGAAAATTCAATATTTTGGGGTCCCAGAAGCAATCTGTACATGCCTACTCAGTGTTAGAGTATTTTCAAAATACAGGCCCAAAACATGCTGAAAATCGATATTTTAGATGCCCAAAGTCAATATGTGCATGTATCTTCTGTACCCGTTTATATCTCAAATTCAGGCTCAAAACACCCGAAAATTCAATATTTTGGGGTCCCAGAAGCAATCTGTACATGCCTACACAGTGCTAGAATATTTTCAAAATATAGGCTAAAAACATGCTAAAAATCGTCATTTTAGGTGCCAAAAAATCGATATCTCAAATTCAGTCCCAAAACACCCGAAAATTCGATATTTATAGGTCCCAGAAGGTATCTGTACATGCCTACTCCGTGTTAGAGTATTTTCAAAATACAGGCCAAAAGCATACTGAAAATCGATCTTTTAGGTGCCCAAAAGTCGATATGTGCATGCATCTTCTGTACCCGTTTATATCTCAAATTCTGGCCCTAAACACCCGAAAATTCGATATTTTGCGGTCCCAGAAGCGATCTGTACATGCCTACTCCGTGTTAGAGTATTTTCAAAAATTCAGAACAAAACATGCTGAAAATCGATATTTTTGGTGCCCAAAGTCAATATGTGTATGCATCTTCTATCCTCGTTTATATCTCAAATTCAGGCTCAAAACACCCGAAAATTCGATATTTTGGGGTCCCAGAAGCGATATGTACATGCCTACTCCGTGTTAGAGTATTTTCAAAATTCAGGCCCAAAACATGCTGAAAATCGATATTTTTGGTGCACAAAGTCAATATGTGCATGTATCTTCTGTACCCGTTTATATCTCAAATTCAGGCTCAAAACACCCGAAAATTCAATATTTTGGGGTCCCAGAAGCGATCTGTACATGCCTACTCAGTGCTAGAATATTTTCAAAATATAGGCTAAAAACATGCTAAAAATCGATCTTTTAGGTGCCAAAAAGTCGATATCTCAAATTCAGTCCCAAAACACCCGAAAATTCGACATTTATGGGTCCCAGAAGCGATCTGTACATGCCTACTCCGTGTTAGAGTATTTTCAAAATACATGCTCAAAACATACTGAAAATCGATCTTTTAGGTGCACAAAAGTCGATATGTGCATGCATCTTCAGTACCCGTTTATATCTCAAATTCAGGCATAAAACACCCGAAAATTCAATATTTTGGGGTCCCAGAAGCAATCTGTACATGCCTACTCAGTGTTAGAGTATTTTTTAAAATACAGGCCCAAAACATGCTGAAAATCGATATTTTAGATGCCCAAAGTCAATATGTGCATGTATCTTCTGTATCCGTTTATATCTCAAATTCAGGCTCAAAACACCCGAAAATTCAATATTTTGGGGTCCCAGAAGCAATCTGTACATGTCTACACAGTGCTAGTATATTTTCAAAATATAGGCTAAAAACATGCTAAAAATCGACATTTTAGGTGCCAAAAAATCGATATCTCAAATTTAGTACCAAAACACCCGAAAATTCGATATTTAAGGGGCCCAGAAGGTATCTGTGCATGCCTACTCCGTGTTAGAGTATTTTCAAAATACAGGCCAAAAACATACTGAAAATCGATCTTTTAGGTGCCCAAAAGTCGATATGTGCATGCATCTTCAGTACCCGTTTATATCTCAAATTCTGGCCCTAAACACCCGAAAATTCGATATTTTGGGATCCCAGAAGCGATCTGTACATGCCTACTCCGTGTTAGAGTATTTTCAAAATTCAGGCCCAAAACATGCTAAAAATCGATATTTTTGGTGCCCAAAGTCAATATGTGCATGTATCTTCTGTACCCGTTTATATCTCAAATTCAGGCTCAAAACACCCGAAAATTCAATATTTTGGGGTCCCAGAAGCAATATGTACATGCCTACTCAGTGTTAGAGTATTTTCAAAATACAGACCCAAAACATGCTGAAAATCGATATTTTAGATGCCCAAAGTCAATATGTGCATGTATCTTCTGTACCCGTTTATATCTCAAATTCAGGCTCAAAACACCCGAAAAATTCAATATTTTGGGGTCCCAGAAGCAATCTGTACATGCCTACACAGTGCTAGAATATTTTCAAAATATGGGCTAAAAACATGCTAAAAATCGACATTTTAGGTGCCAAAAAGTCGATATCTCAAATTCAGTCCCAAAACACCCGAAAATTCGATATTTAGAGGTCCCAGAAGGTATCTGTATATGCCTAATCCGTGTTAGAGTATTTTCAAAATACAGGCCAAAAACATACTGAAAATCGATCTTTTAGGTGCCCAAAAGTCGATATGTGCATGCATCTTCTGTACCCGTTTATATCTCAAATTGTGGCCCTAAACACCCGAAAATTCGATATTTTAGGGTCCCAGAAGCGATCTGTACATGTCTACTCCGTGTTAGAGTATTTTCAAAATTCAGGCCCAAAACATGCTGAAAATCGATATTTTTGGTGCCCAAAGTCAATATGTGCATGTATCTTCTGTACCCGTTTATATCTCAAATTCAGGCTCAAAACACCCGAAAATTCAATATTTTGGGGTCCCAGAAGCAATCTGTACATGCCTACTCAGTGTTAGAGTATTTTCAAAATACAGGCCCAAAACATGCTGAAAATCGTCCCAGAAGCGATCTGTACATGCCTACTCCGTGTTAGAGTATTTTCAAAATTCAGGCCCAAAACATGCTGAAAATCGATATTTTTGGTGCCCAAAGTCAATATGTGCATGTATCTTCTGTACCCGTTTATATCTCAAATTCAGGCTTAAAACACCCGAAAATTCAATATTTTGGGGTCCCAGAAGCAATCTGTACATGCCTACACAGTGCTAGAATATTTTCAAAATATACGCTAAAAACATGCTGAAAATCGATATTTTAGATGCCCAAAGTCAATATGTGCATGTATCTTCTGTACCCGTTTATATCTCAAATTCAGGCTCAAAACACCCGAAAATTCAATATTTTGGGGTCCCAGAAGCAATCTGTACATGCCTACACAGTGCTAGAATATTTTCAAAATATAAGCTAAAAACATGCTAAAAATCGACATTTTAGGTGCCAAAAAATCGATATATCAAATTCAGTCCCAAAACACCCGAAAATTCGATATTTAGAGGTCCCAGAAGGTATCTGTACATGCCTACTACGTGTTAGAGTATTTTCAAAATACAGGCCAAAAACATACTGAAAATCGATCTTTTAGGTGAACAAAAGTCGATATGTGCATGCATCTTCTGTACCCGTTTATATCTCAAATTCTGACCCTAAACTCCCGAAAATTCGATATTTTGGGGTCCCAGAAGCGATCTGTACATGCCTACACCGTGTTAGATTATTTTCAAAATTCAGGCCCAAAACATGCTAAAAATCGATATTTTTGGTGCCCAAAGTCAATATGTGCATGTATCTTCTGTACCCGTTTATATCTCAAATTCAGGCTCAAAACACCCGAAAATTCAATATTTTGGGGTCCCAGAAGCAATCTGTACATGCCTACACAGTGCTAGAATATTTTCAAAATATAGGCTAAAAACATGCTAAAAATCGACATTTTAGGTGCCAAAAAATCGATATCTCAAATTCAGTCCCAAAACACCCGAAAATTCGATATTTAGAGGTCCCAGAAGGTATCTGTACATGCTTACTCCGTGTTAGAGTATTTTCAAAATACAGGCCAAAAACATACTGAAAATCGATCTTTTAGGTGCCCAAAATTCGATATGCGCATGCATCTTCTGTACCCGTGTATATCTCAAATTCAGGCCCTAAACACCCGAAAATTCGATATTTTGGGGTCCCAGAAGCGATCTGTACATGCCTACTCCGTGTTAGAGTATTTTCAAAATTAAGGCCCAAAACATGCTAAAAATCGATATTTTTGGTGCCCAAAGTCAATATGTGAATGTATCTTCTGTACCCGTTTATATCTCAAATTCAGGCTCAAAACACCCGAAAATTCAATATTTTCGGGTCCCAGAAGCAATCTGTACATGCCTACTCAGTGCTAGAATATTTTCAAAATATAGGCTAAAAACAAGCTAAAAATCGATCTTTTAGGTGCCAAAAAGTCGATATCTCAAATTCAGTCCCAAAACACCCGAAAATTCGATATTTAGGGGTCCCAGAAGCGATCTTTACATGCCTACTCAGTGTTAGAGTATTTTCAAAATACAGGCCCAAAACATGCTGAAAACCGATATTTTAGATGCCCAAAGTCAATTTGTGCATGTATCTTCTGTACCCGTTTATATCTCAAATTCAGGCTCAAAACACCCGAAAATTCAATATTTTGGGGTCCCAGAAGCAATCTGTACATGCATACTCTGTGCTAGAATATTTTCAAAATATAGGCTAAAAACATGCTAAAAATCGATCTTTTAGGTGCCAAAAAGTCGATATCTCAAATTCAGTCCCAAAACACCCGAAAATTCTATATTAAGGGGTCCCAGAAGCGATCTGTACATGCCTACTCCGTGTTAGAGTATTTTCAAAATACATGCTCAAAACATACTGAAAATCGATCTTTTAGGTGCACAAAAGTCGATATGTGCATGCATCTTCAGTACCCGTTTATATCTCAAATTCAGGCTCAAAACACCCGAAAACTCAATATTTTGGGGTCCGAGAAGCAATCTGTACATGCCTACTCAGTGTTAGAGTATTTTCAAAATACAGGCCCAAAACATGCTGAAAATCGATATTTTAGATGCCCAAAGTCAATATGTGCATGTATCTTCTGTACCCGTTTATATCTCAAATTCAGGCTCAAAACACCCGAAAATTCAATATTTTGGGGTCCCAGAAGCAATCTGTACATGCCTAGACAGTGCTAGAATATTTTCAAAATATAGGCTAAAAACATGCTAAAAATCGACATTTTAGGTGCCAAAAAATCGATATCTCAAATTCAGTCCCAAAAAACCCAAAAATTCGATATTTAGAGGTCCCAGAAGGTATCTGTACATGCCTACTCCGTGTTAGAGTATTTTCAAAATACAGGCCAAAAACATACTGAAAATCGATCTTTTAGGTGCCCAAAAGTCGATATGAGCATGCATCTTCAGTACCCGTTTATATCTCAAATTTTGGCCCTAAACACCCGAAAATTCGATATTTTGGGGTCCCAGAAGCGATCTGTACATGCCTACACCGTGTTAGATTATTTTCAAAATTCAGGCCCAAAACATGCTAAAAATCGATATTTTTGGTGCCCAAAGTCAATATGTGCATGTATCTTCTGTACCCGTTTATATCCCAAATTCAGGCTCAAAACACCCGAAAATTCAATATTTTGGGGTCCCAGAAGCAATCTGTACATGCCTACTCAGTGCTAGAATATTTTCAAAATATAGGCTAAAAACATGCTAAAAATCGATCTTTTAGGTGCCAAAAAGTCGATATCTCAAATTCAGTCCCAAAACACCCGAAAATTCGATATTTAGGGGTCCCAGAAGCGATCTTTACATGCCTACTCAGTGTTAGAGTATTTTCAAAATACAGGCCCAAAACATGCTGAAAACCGATATTTTAGATGCCTAAAGTCAATATGTGCATGTATCTTCTGTACCCGTTTATATCTCAAATTCAGGCTCAAAACACCCGAAAATTCAATATTTTTGGGTCCCAGAAGCAATCTGTACATGCCTACACAGTGCTAGAATATTTTCAAAATATAGGCTAAAAACATGCTAAAAATCGACATTTTAGGTGCCAAAAAATCGATATCTCAAATTCAGTCCCAAAATACCCGAAAATTCGATATTTAGAGGTCCCAGAAGGTATCTGTACATGCTTACTCCCTGTTAGAATATTTTCAAAATATAGGCTAAAAACATGCTAGAAATCGATCTTTTAGGTGCCAAAAAGTCGATATCTCAAATTCAGTCCCAAAACACCCGAAAATTCGATATTTAGGGGTCCCAGAAGCGATCTGTACATGCCTACTCCGTGTTAGAGTATTTTCAAAATACATGCTCAAAACATACTGAAAATCGATCTTTTAGGTGCACAAAAGTCGATATGTGCATGCATCTTCTGTACCCGTTTATATCTCAAATTCAGGCTCAAAACACCCGAAAATTCAATATTTTGGGGTCCCAGAAGCAATCTGTACATGCCTACTCAGTGTTAGAGTATTTTCAAAATTCAGGCCCAAAACATGCTGAAAATCGATATTTTAGATGCCCAAAGTCAATATGTGCATGCATCTTCAGTACCCGTTTATATCTCAAATTCAGGCTCAAAACACCCGAAAACTCAATATTTTGGGGTCCGAGAAGCAATCTGTACATGCCTACTCAGTGTTAGAGTATTTTCAAAATACAGGCCCATAACATGCTGAAAATCGATATTTTAGATGCCCAAAGTCAATATGTGCATGTATCTTCTGTACCCGTTTATATCTCAAATTCAGGCTCAAAACACCCGAAAATTCAATATTTTGGGGTCCCAGAAGCAATCTGTACATGCCTAGACAGTGCTAGAATATTTTCAAAATATAGGCTAAAAACATGCTAAAAATCGATATTTTAGGTGCCAAAAAATCGATATCTCAAATTCAGTCCCAAAAAACCCAAAAATTCGATATTTAGAGGTCCCAGAAGGTATCTGTACATGCCTACTCCGTGTTAGAGTATTTTCAAAATACAGGCCAAAAACATACTGAAAATCGATCTTTTAGGTGCCCAAAAGTCGATATGAGCATGCATCTTCAGTACCCGTTTATATCTCAAATTTTGGCCCTAAAAACCCGAAAATTCGATATTTTGGGGTCCCAGAAGCGATCTGTACATGCCTACACCGTGTTAGATTATTTTCAGAATTCAGGCCCAAAACATGCTAAAAATCGATATTTTTGGTGCCCAAAGTCAATATGTGCATGTATCTTCTGTACCCGTTTATATCTCAAATTCAGGCTCAAAACACCCGAAAATTCAATATTTTCGGGTCCCAGAAGCAATCTGTACATGCCTACTCAGTGCTAGAATATTTTCAAAATATAGGCTAAAAACATGCTAAAAATTGATCTTTTAGGTGCCAAAAAGTCGATATCTCAAATTCAGTCCCAAAACACCCGAAAATTCGATATTTAGGGGTCCCAGAAGCGATCTTTACATGCCTACTCAGTGTTAGAGTATTTTCAAAATACAGGCCCAAAACATGCTGAAAACCGATATTTTAGATGCCTAAAGTCAATATGTGCATGTATCTTCTGTACCCGTTTATATCTCAAATTCAGGCTCAAAACACCCGAAAACTCAATATTTTTGGGTCCCAGAAGCAATCTGTACATGCCTACACAGTGCTAGAATATTTTCAAAATATAGGCTAAAAACATGCTAAAAATCGACATTTTAGGTGCCAAAAAATCGATATCTCAAATTCAGTCCCAAAATACCCGAAAATTCGATATTTAGAGGTCCCAGAAGGTATCTGTACATGCTTACTCCGTGTTAGAATATTTTCAAAATATAGGCTAAAAACATGCTAAAAATCGATCTTTTAGGTGCCAAAAAGTCGATATCTCAAATTCAGTCCCAAAACACCCGAAAATTCGATATTTAGGGGTCTCAGAAGCGATCTGTAAATGCCTACTCCGTGTTAGAGTATTTTCAAAATACATGCTCAAAACATACTGAAAATCGATCTTTTAGGTGCACAAAAGTCGATATGTGCATGCATCTTCTGTACCCGTTTATATCTCAAATTCAGGCTCAAAACACCCGAAAATTCAATATTTTGGGGTCCCAGAAGCAATCTGTACATGCCTACTCAGTGTTAGAGTATTTTCAAAATACAGGCCCAAAACATGCTGAAAATCGATATTTTAGATGCCCAAAGTCAATATGTGCATGTATCTTCTGTACCCGTTTATATCTCAAATTCAGGCTCAAAACACCCGAAAATTCAATATTTTGGGGTCCCAGAAGCAATCTGTACATGCCTACACAGTGCTAGAATATTTTCAAAATATAGGCTAAAAACATGCTAAAAATCGACATTTTAGGTGCCAAAAAATCGATATCTCAAATTCAGTCCCAAAACACCCGAAAATTCGATATTTAGAGGACCCAGAAGGTATATGTACATGCCTACTCCGTGTTAGAGTATTTTCAAAATACTGGCCAAAAACATACTGAAAATCGATCTTTTAGGTGCCCAAAAGTCGATATGTGCATGCATCTTCAGTACCCGTTTATATCTCAAATTTTGGCCCTAAACACCCGAAAATTCGATATTTTGGGGTCCCAGATGCGATCTGTACATGCCTACTCCGTGTTAGAGTATTTTCAAAATTCAGGCCCAAAACATGCTGAAAATCGATATTTTTGGTGCCCAAAGTCAATATGTGCATGTATCTTCTGTACCCGTTTACATCTCAAATTCAGGCTCAAAACACCCGAAAATTCAATATTTTGGGGTCCCAGAAGCAATCTGTACATGCATACTCTGTGCTAGAATATTTTCAAAATATAGGCTAAAAACATGCTAAAAATCGATCTTTTAGGTGCAAAAAAGTCGATATCTCAAATTCAGTCCCAAAACACCCGAAAATTCTATATTAAGGGGTTCCAGAAGCGATCTGTACATGCCTACTCCGTGTTAGAGTATTTTCAAAATACATGCTCAAAACATACTGAAAATCGATCTTTTAGGTGCACAAAAGTCGATATGTGCATGCATCTTCAGTACCCGTTTATGTCTCAAATTTTGGCCCTAAACACCCGAAAATTCGATATTTTGGGGTCCCAGAAGCGATCTGTACATGCCTACACCGTGTTAGATTATTTTCAAAATTCAGGCCCAAAACATGCTAAAAATCGATATTTTTGGTTCCCAAAGTCAATATGTGCATGTATCTTCTGTACCCGTTTATATCTCAAATTCAGGCTCAAAACACCCGAAAATTCAATATTTTGGGGTCCCAGAAGCAATCTGTACATGCCTACAGAGTGCTAGAATATTTTCAAAATATAGGCTAAAAACATGCTAAAAATCGACATTTTAGGTGCCAAAAAATCGATATCTCAAATTCAGTCCCAAAACACCCGAAAATTCGATATTTAGAGGTCCCAGAAGGTATCTGTACATGCTTACTCCGTGTTAGAGTATTTTCAAAATTAAGGCCCAAAACATGCTAAAAATCGATATTTTTGGTGCCCAAAGTCAATATGTGCATGTATCTTCTGTACCCGTTTATATCTCAAATTCAGGCTCAAAACACCCGAAAATTCAATATTTTTGGGTCCCAGAAGCAATCTGTACATGCCTACACAGTGCTAGAATATTTTCAAAATATAGGCTAAAAACATGCTAAAAATCGACATTTTAGGTGCCAAAAAATCGATATCTCAAATTCAGTCCCAAAACACCCGAAAATTCGATATTTAGAGGTCCCAGAAGGTATCTGTACATGCTTACTCCGTGTTAGAATATTTTCAAAATATAGGCTAAAAACATGCTAAAAATCGATCTTTTAGGTGCCAAAAAGTCGATATCTCAAATTCAGTCCCAAAACACCCGAAAATTCGATATTTAGGGGTCCCAGAAGCGATCTGTACATGCCTACTCCGTGTTAGAGTATTTTCAAAATACATGCTCAAAACATACTGAAAATCGATCTTTTAGGTGCACAAAAGTCGATATGTGCAT
Organism: Petrolisthes cinctipes; assembly: GCA_033782935.1. Taxonomy (NCBI): domain Eukaryota; kingdom Metazoa; phylum Arthropoda; class Malacostraca; order Decapoda; family Porcellanidae; genus Petrolisthes; species Petrolisthes cinctipes. The sequence goes on from JAWQEG010000068.1 coordinate 1,759,506, forward strand.
GCATCTTCAGTACCCGTTTATATCTCAAATTCAGGCTCAAAACACCCGAAAATTCAATATTTTGGGGTCCCAGAAGCAATCTGTACATGCCTACTCAGTGTTAGAGTATTTTCAAAATACAGGCCCAAAACATGCTGAAAATCGATATTTTAGATGCCCAAAGTCAATATGTGCATGTATCTTCTGTACCCGTTTATATCTCAAATTCAGGCTCAAAACACCCGAAAATTCAATATTTTGGGGTCCCAGAAGCAATCTGTACATGCCTACACAGTGCTAGAATATTTTCAAAATATAGACTAAAAACATGCTAAAAATCGACATTTTAGGTGCCAAAAAATCGATATCTCAAATTCAGTCTCAAAACACCCGAAAATTCGATATTTAGAGGTCCCAGAAGGTATCTGTACATGCTTACTCCGTGTTAGAATATTTTCAAAATATAGGCTAAAAACATGCTAAAAATCGATCTTTTAGGTGCCAAAAAGTCGATATCTCAAATTCAGTCCCAAAACACCCGAAAATTCGATATTTAGGGGTCCCAGAAGCGATCTGTACATGCCTACTCCGTGTTAGAGTATTTTCAAAATACATGCTCAAAACATACTGAAAATCGATCTTTTAGGTGCACAAAAGTCGATATGTGCATGCATCTTCAGTACCCGTTTATATCTCAAATTCAGGCTCAAAACACCCGAAAATTCAATATTTTGGGGTCCCAGAAGCAATCTGTACATGCCTACTCAGTGTTAGAGTATTTTCAAAATACAGGCCCAAAACATGCTGAAAATCGATATTTTAGATGCCCAAAGTCAATATGTGCATGTATCTTCTGTACCCGTTTATATCTCAAATTCAGGCTCAAAACACCTGAAAATTCAATATTTTGGGGTCCCAGAAGCAATCTGTACATGCCTACACATTGCTAGAATATTTTCAAAATATAGGCTAAAAACATGCTAAAAATCGACATTTTAGGTGCCAAAAAATCGATATCTCAAATTCAGTCCCAAAACACCCGAAAATTCGATATTTAGAGGTCCCAGAAGGTATCTGTACATGCCTACTCCGTGTTAGAGTATTTTCAAAATACAGGCCAAAAACATACTGAAAATCGATCTTTTAGGTGCCCAAAAGTCGATATGTGCATGCATCTTCAGTACCCGTTTATATCTCAAATTTTGGCCCTAAACACCTGAAAATTCGATATTTTGGGGTCCCAGAAGCGATCTGTACATGCCTACTCCGTGTTAGAGTATTTTCAAAATTCAGGCCCAAAACATGCTGAAAATCGATATTTTTGGTGCCCAAAGTCAATATGTGCATGTATCTTCTGTACCCGTTTACATCTCAAATTCAGGCTCAAAACACCCGAAAATTCAATATTTTGGGGTCCCAGAAGCAATCTGTACATGCCTACTCTGTGCTAGAATATTTTCAAAATATAGGCTAAAAACATGCTAAAAATCGATCTTTTAGGTGCCAAAAAGTCGATATCTCAAATTCAGTCCCAAAACACCCGAAAATTCTATATTAAGGGGTCCCAGAAGCGATCTGTACATGCCTACTCCGTGTTAGAGTATTTTCAAAATACATGCTCAAAACATACTGAAAATCGATCTTTTAGGTGCACAAAAGTCGATATGTGCATGCATCTTCAGTACCCGTTTATATCTCAAATTCAGGCTCAAAACACCCGAAAATTCAATATTTTGGGGTCCCAGAAGCAATCTGTACATGCCTACACATTGCTAGAGTATTTTCAAAATACAGGCCCAAAACATGCTGAAAATCGACATTTTAGGTGCCAAAAAATCGATATCTCAAATTCAGTCCCAAAACACCCGAAAATTCGATATTTAGAGGTCCCAGAAGGTATCTGTACATGCCTACTCCGTGTTAGAGTATTTTCAAAATACAGGCCAAAAACATACTGAAAATCGATCTTTTAGGTGCCCAAAAGTCGATATGTGCATGCATCTTCAGTACCCGTTTATATCTCAAATTTTGGCCCTAAACACTCGAAAATTCGATATTTTGGGGTCCCAGAAGCGATCTGTACATGCCTACACCGTGTTAGATTATTTTCAAAATTCAGGCCCAAAACATGCTAAAAATCGATATTTTTGGTGCCCAAAGTCAATATGTGCATGTATCTTCTGTACCCGTTTATATCTCAAATTCAGGCTCAAAACACCCGAAAATTCAATATTTTTGGGTCCCAAAAGCAATCTGTACATGCCTACACAGTGCTAGAATATTTTCAAAATATAGGCTAAAAACATGCTAAAAATCGACATTTTAGGTGCCAAAAAATCGATATCTCAAATTCAGTCCCAAAACACCCGAAAATTCGATATTTAGAGGTCCCAGAAGGTATCTGTACATGCTTACTCCGTGTTAGAATATTTTCAAAATATAGGCTAAAAACATGCTAAAAATCGAACTTTTAGGTGCCAAAAAGTCGATATCTCAAATTCAGTCCCAAAACACCCGAAAATTCGATATTTAGGGGTCCCAGAAGCGATCTGTACATGCCTACTCCGTGTTAGAGAATTTTCAAAATACATGCTCAAAACATACTGAAAATCGATCTTTTAGGTGCACAAAAGTAGATATGTGCATGCATCTTCAGTACCCGTTTATATCTCAAATTCAGGCTCAAAACACCCGAAAATTCAATATTTTGGGGTCCCAGAAGCAATCTGTACATGCCTACTCAGTGCTAGAATATTTTCAAAATATAGGCAAAAAACATGCTAAAAATCGACATTTTAGGTGCCAAAAAATCGATATCTCAAATTCAGTCCCAAAACACCCGAAAATTCGATATTTAGAGGTCCCAGAAGGTATCTGTACATGCCTACTCCGTGTTAGAGTATTTTCAAAATACAGGCCCAAAACATGCTGAAAATCGATATTTTTGGTGACCAAAGTCAATATGTGCATGTATCTTCTGTACCCGTTTACATCTCAAATTCAGGCTCAAAACACCCGAAAATTCAATATTATGGGGTCCCAGAAGCAATCTGTACATGCATACTCTGTGCTAGAATATTTTCAAAATATAGGCTAAAAACATGCTAAAAATCGATCTTTTAGGTGCCAAAAAGTCGATATCTCAAATTCAGTCCCAAAACACCCGAAAATTCGATATTTAGGGGTCCCAGAAGCGATCTGTACATGCCTACTCCGTGTTAGAGTATTTTCAAAATACATGCTCAAAACATACTGAAAATCGATCTTTTAGGTGCACAAAAGTCGATATGTGCATGCATCTTCAGTACCCGTTTATATCTCAAATTCAGGCTCAAAACACCCGAAAATTCAATATTTTTGGGTCCCAGAAGCAATCTGTACATGCCTACTCAGTGTTAGAGTATTTTCAAAATACAGGCCCAAAACATGCTGAAAATCGATATTTTAGATGCCCAAAGTCAATATGTGCATGTATCTTCTGTACCCGTTTATATCTCAAATTCAGGCTCAAAACACCCGAAAATTCAATATTTTGGGGTCCCAGAAGCAATCTGTACATGCCTACACAGTGCTAGAATATTTTCAAAATATAAGCTAAAAACATGCTAAAAATCGACATTTTAGGTGCCAAAAAATCGATATATCAAATTCAGTCCCAAAACACCCGAAAATTCGATATTTAGAGGTCCCAGAAGGTATCTGTACATGCCTACTCCGTGTTAGAGTATTTTCAAAATACAGGCCAAAAACATACTGAAAATCGATCTTTTAGGTGCCCAAAAGTCGATATGTGCATGCATCTTCAGTACCCGTTTATATCTCAAATTTTGGCCCTAAACACCCGAAAATTCGATATTTTGGGGTCCCAGAAGCGATCTGTACATGCCTACACCGTGTTAGATTATTTTCAAAATTCAGGCCCAAAACATGCTAAAAATCGATATTTTTGGTGCCCAAAGTCAATATGTGCATGTATCTTCTGTACCCGTTTATATCTCAAATTCAGGCTCAAAACACCCGAAAATTCAATATTTTGGGGTCCCAGAAGCAATCTGTACATGCCTACACAGTGCTAGAATATTTTCAAAATATAGGCTAAAAACATGCTAAAAATCGACATTTTAGGTGCCAAAAAATCGATATATCAAATTCAGTCCCAAAACACCCGAAAATTCGATATTTAGAGGTCCCAGAAGGTATCTGTACATGCTTACTCCGTGTTAGAGTATTTTCAAAATACAGGCCAAAAACATACTGAAAATCGATCTTTTAGGTGCCCAAAAGTCGATATGCGCATGCATCTTCTGTACCCGTGTATATCTCAAATTCAGGCCCTAAACACCCGAAAATTCGATATTTTGGGGTCCCAGAAGCGATCTGTACATGCCTACTCCGTGTTAGAGTATTTTCAAAATTAAGGCCCAAAACATGCTAAAAATCGATATTTTTGGTGCCCAAAGTCAATATGTGAATGTATCTTCTGTACCCGTTTATATCTCAAATTCAGGCTCAAAACACCCGAAAATTCAATATTTTCGGGTCCCAGAAGCAATCTGTACATGCCTACTCAGTGCTAGAATATTTTCAAAATATAGGCTAAAAACATGCTAAAAATCGATCTTTTAGGTGCCAAAAAGTCGATATCTCAAATTCAGTCCCAAAACACCCGAAAATTCGATCTGTACATGCCTACTCCGTGTTAGAGTATTTTCAAAATACAGGCCCAAAACATGCTGAAAACCGATATTTTAGATGCCCAAAGTCAATATGTGCATGTATCTTCTGTACCCGTTTATATCTCAAATTCAGGCTCAAAACACCCGAAAATTCAATGTTTTTGGGTCCCAGAAGCAATCTGTACATGCCTACACAGTGCTAGAATATTTTCAAAATATAGGCTAAAAACATGCTAAAAATCGACATTTTAGGTGCCAAAAAATCGATATCTCAAATTCAGTCCCAAAACACCCGAAAATTCGATATTTAGAGGTCCCAGAAGGTATCTGTACATGCTTACTCCGTGTTAGAATATTTTCCAAATATAGGCTAAAAACATGCTAAAAATCGAACTTTTAGGTGCCAAAAAGTCGATATCTCAAATTCAGTCCCAAAACACCCGAAAATTCGATATTTAGGGGTCCCAGAAGCGATCTGTACATGCCTACTCCGTGTTAGAGAATTTTCAAAATACATGCTCAAAACATACTGAAAATCGATCTTTTAGGTGCACAAAAGTAGATATGTGCATGCATCTTCAGTACCCGTTTATATCTCAAATTCAGGCTCAAAACACCCGAAAATTCAATATTTTGGGGTCCCAGAAGCAATCTGTACATGCCTACACAGTGCTAGAATATTTTCAAAATATAAGCTAAAAACATGCTAAAAATCGACATTTTAGGTGCCAAAAAATCGATATATCAAATTCAGTCCCAAAACACCCGAAAATTCGATATTTAGAGGTCCCAGAAGGTATCTGTACATGCCTACTCCGTGTTAGAGTATTTTCAAAATACAGGCCAAAAACATACTGAAAATCGATCTTTTAGGTGCCCAAAAGTCGATATGTGCATGCATCTTCAGTACCCGTTTATATCTCAAATTTTGGCCCTAAACACCCGAAAATTCGATATTTTAGGGTCCCAGAAGCGATCTGTACATGCCTACACCGTGTTAGATTATTTTCAAAATTCAGGCCCAAAACATGCTAAAAATCGATATTTTTGGTGCCCAAAGTCAATATGTGCATGTATCTTCTGTACCCGTTTATATCTCAAATTCAGGCTCAAAACACCCGAAAATTCAATATTTTGGGGTCCCAGAAGCAATCTGTACATGCCTACAGAGTGCTAGAATATTTTCAAAATATAGGCTAAAAACATGCTAAAAATCGACATTTTAGGTGCCAAAAAATCGATATCTCGAATTCAGTCCCAAAACACCCGAAAATTCGATATTTAGAGGTCCCAGAAGGTATCTGTACATGCTTACTCCGTGTTAGAGTATTTTCAAAATACAGGCCAAAAACATACTGAAAATCGATCTTTTAGGTGCCCAAAAGTCGATATGCGCATGCATCTTCTGTACCCGTGTATATCTCAAATTCAGGCCCTAAACACCCGAAAATTCGATATTTTGGGGTCCCAGAAGCGATCTGTACATGCCTACTCCGTGTTAGAGTATTTTCAAAATTAAGGCCCAAAACATGCTAAAAATCGATATTTTTGGTGCCCAAAGTCAATATGTGAATGTATCTTCTGTACCCGTTTATATCTCAAATTCAGGCTCAAAACACCCGAAAATTCAATATTTTCGGGTCCCAGAAGCAATCTGTACATGCCTACTCAGTGCTAGAATATTTTCAAAATATAGGCTAAAAACATGCTAAAAATCGATCTTTTAGGTGCCAAAAAGTCGATATCTCAAATTCAGTCCCAAAACACCCGAAAATTCGATATTTAGGGGTCCCAGAAGCGATCTTTACATGCCTACTCCGTGTTAGAGTATTTTCAAAATACAGGCCCAAAACATGCTGAAAACCGATATTTTAGATGCCCAAAGTCAATATGTGCATGTATCTTCTGTACCCGTTTATATCTCAAATTCAGGCTCAAAACACCCGAAAATTCAATGTTTTTGGGTCCCAGAAGCAATCTGTACATGCCTACTCAGTGCTAGAATATTTTCAAAATATAGGCTAAAAACAAGCTAAAAATCGATCTTTTAGGTGCCAAAAAGTCGATATCTCAAATTCAGTCCCAAAACACCCGAAAATTCGATATTTAGGGGTCCCAGAAGCGATCTTTACATGCCTACTCAGTGTTAGAGTATTTTCAAAATACAGGCCCAAAACATGCTGAAAACCGATATTTTAGATGCCCAAAGTCAATTTGTGCATGTATCTTCTGTACCCGTTTATATCTCAAATTCAGGCTCAAAACACCCGAAAATTCAATATTTTGGGGTCCCAGAAGCAATCTGTACATGCATACTCTGTGCTAGAATATTTTCAAAATATAGGCTAAAAACATGCTAAAAATCGATCTTTTAGGTGCCAAAAAGTCGATATCTCAAATTCAGTCCCAAAACACCCGAAAATTCTATATTAAGGGGTCCCAGAAGCGATCTGTACATGCCTACTCCGTGTTAGAGTATTTTCAAAATACATGCTCAAAACATACTGAAAATCGATCTTTTAGGTGCACAAAAGTCGATATGTGCATGCATCTTCAGTACCCGTTTATATCTCAAATTCAGGCTCAAAACACCCGAAAACTCAATATTTTGGGGTCCGAGAAGCAATCTGTACATGCCTACTCAGTGTTAGAGTATTTTCAAAATACAGGCCCAAAACATGCTGAAAATCGATATTTTAGATGCCCAAAGTCAATATGTGCATGTATCTTCTGTACCCGTTTATATCTCAAATTCAGGCTCAAAACACCCGAAAATTCAATATTTTGGGGTCCCAGAAGCAATCTGTACATGCCTAGACAGTGCTAGAATATTTTCAAAATATAGGCTAAAAACATGCTAAAAATCGACATTTTAGGTGCCAAAAAATCGATATCTCAAATTCAGTCCCAAAAAACCCAAAAATTCGATATTTAGAGGTCCCAGAAGGTATCTGTACATGCCTACTCCGTGTTAGAGTATTTTCAAAATACAGGCCAAAAACATACTGAAAATCGATCTTTTAGGTGCCCAAAAGTCGATATGAGCATGCATCTTCAGTACCCGTTTATATCTCAAATTTTGGCCCTAAACACCCGAAAATTCGATATTTTGGGGTCCCAGAATCGATCTGTACATGCCTACACCGTGTTAGATTATTTTCAAAATTCAGGCCCAAAACATGCTAAAAATCGATATTTTTGGTGCCCAAAGTCAATATGTGCATGTATCTTCTGTACCCGTTTATATCCCAAATTCAGGCTCAAAACACCCGAAAATTCAATATTTTGGGGTCCCAGAAGCAATCTGTACATGCCTACTCAGTGCTAGAATATTTTCAAAATATAGGCTAAAAACATGCTAAAAATCGATCTTTTAGGTGCCAAAAAGTCGATATCTCAAATTCAGTCCCAAAACACCCGAAAATTCGATATTTAGGGGTCCCAGAAGCGATCTTTACATGCCTACTCAGTGTTAGAGTATTTTCAAAATACAGGCCCAAAACATGCTGAAAACCGATATTTTAGATGCCTAAAGTCAATATGTGCATGTATCTTCTGTACCCGTTTATATCTCAAATTCAGGCTCAAAACACCCGAAAATTCAATATTTTTGTGTCCCAGAAGCAATCTGTACATGCCTACACAGTGCTAGAATATTTTCAAAATATAGGCTAAAAACATGCTAAAAATCGACATTTTAGGTGCCAAAAAATCGATATCTCAAATTCAGTCCCAAAATACCCGAAAATTCGATATTTAGAGGTCCCAGAAGGTATCTGTACATGCTTACTCCCTGTTAGAATATTTTCAAAATATAGGCTAAAAACATGCTAAAAATCGATCTTTTAGGTGCCAAAAAGTCGATATCTCAAATTCAGTCCCAAAACACCCGAAAATTCGATATTTAGGGGTCCCAGAAGCGATCTGTACATGCCTACTCCGTGTTAGAGTATTTTCAAAATACATGCTCAAAACATACTGAAAATCGATCTTTTAGGTGCACAAAAGTCGATATGTGCATGCATCTTCAGTACCCGTTTATATCTCAAATTCAGGCTCAAAACACCCGAAAACTCAATATTTTGGGGTCCGAGAAGCAATCTGTACATGCCTACTCAGTGTTAGAGTATTTTCAAAATACAGGCCCATAACATGCTGAAAATCGATATTTTTGGTGCCCAAAGTCAATATGTGCATGTATCTTCTGTACCCGTTTATATCTCAAATTCAGGCTCAAAACACCCGAAAATTCAATATTTTCGGGTCCCAGAAGCAATCTGTACATGCCTACTCAGTGCTAGAATATTTTCAAAATATAGGCTAAAAACATGCTAAAAATTGATCTTTTAGGTGCCAAAAAGTCGATATCTCAAATTCAGTCCCAAAACACCCGAAAATTCGATATTTAGGGGTCCCAGAAGCGATCTTTACATGCCTACTCAGTGTTAGAGTATTTTCAAAATACAGGCCCAAAACATGCTGAAAACCGATATTTTAGATGCCTAAAGTCAATATGTGCATGTATCTTCTGTACCCGTTTATATCTCAAATTCAGGCTCAAAACACCCGAAAACTCAATATTTTTGGGTCCCAGAAGCAATCTGTACATGCCTACACAGTGCTAGAATATTTTCAAAATATAGGCTAAAAACATGCTAAAAATCGACATTTTAGGTGCCAAAAAATCGATATCTCAAATTCAGTCCCAAAATACCCGAAAATTCGATATTTAGAGGTCCCAGAAGGTATCTGTACATGCTTACTCCGTGTTAGAATATTTTCAAAATATAGGCTAAAAACATGCTAAAAATCGATCTTTTAGGTGCCAAAAAGTCGATATCTCAAATTCAGTCCCAAAACACCCGAAAATTCGATATTTAGGGGTCTCAGAAGCGATCTGTAAATGCCTACTCCGTGTTAGAGTATTTTCAAAATACATGCTCAAAACATACTGAAAATCGATCTTTTAGGTGCACAAAAGTCGATATGTGCATGCATCTTCTGTACCCGTTTATATCTCAAATTCAGGCTCAAAACACCCGAAAATTCAATATTTTGGGGGCCCAGAAGCAATCTGTACATGCCTACTCAGTGTTAGAGTATTTTCAAAATACAGGCCCAAAACATGCTGAAAATCGATATTTTAGATGCCCAAAGTCAATATGTGCATGTATCTTCTGTACCCGTTTATATCTCAAATTCAGGCTCAAAACACCCGAAAATTCAATATTTTGGGGTCCCAGAAGCAATCTGTACATGCCTACACAGTGCTAGAATATTTTCAAAATATAGGCTAAAAACATGCTAAAAATCGACATTTTAGGTGCCAAAAAATCGATATCTCAAATTCAGTCCCAAAACACCCGAAAATTCGATATTTAGAGGACCCAGAAGGTATATGTACATGCCTACTCCGTGTTAGAGTATTTTCAAAATACAGGCCAAAAACATACTGAAAATCGATCTTTTAGGTGCCCAAAAGTCGATATGTGCATGCATCTTCAGTACCCGTTTATATCTCAAATTTTGGCCCTAAACACCCGAAAATTCGATATTTTGGGGTCCCAGATGCGATCTGTACATGCCTACTCCGTGTTAGAGTATTTTCAAAATTCAGGCCCAAAACATGCTGAAAATCGATATTTTTGGTGCCCAAAGTCAATATGTGCATGTATCTTCTGTACCCGTTTACATCTCAAATTCAGGCTCAAAACACCCGAAAATTCAATATTTTGGGGTCCCAGAAGCAATCTGTACATGCATACTCTGTGCTAGAATATTTTCAAAATATAGGCTAAAAACATGCTAAAAATCGATCTTTTAGGTGCAAAAAAGTCGATATCTCAAATTCAGTCCCAAAACACCCGAAAATTCTATATTAAGGGGTTCCAGAAGCGATCTGTACATGCCTACTCCGTGTTAGAGTATTTTCAAAATACATGCTCAAAACATACTGAAAATCGATCTTTTAGGTGCACAAAAGTCGATATGTGCATGCATCTTCAGTACCCGTTTATGTCTCAAATTTTGGCCCTAAACACCCGAAAATTCGATATTTTGGGGTCCCAGAAGCGATCTGTACATGCCTACACCGTGTTAGATTATTTTCAAAATTCAGGCCCAAAACATGCTAAAAATCGATATTTTTGGTGCCCAAAGTCAATATGTGCATGTATCTTCTGTACCCGTTTATATCTCAAATTCAGGCTCAAAACACCCGAAAATTCAATATTTTGGGGTCCCAGAAGCAATCTGTACATGCCTACACAGTGCTAGAATATTTTCAAAATATAGGCTAAAAACATGCTAAAAATCGACATTTTAGGTGCCAAAAAATCGATATCTCAAATTCAGTCCCAAAACACCCGAAAATTCGATATTTAGAGGTCCCAGAAGGTATCTGTACATGCTTACTCCGTGTTAGAGTATTTTCAAAATTAAGGCCCAAAACATGCTAAAAATCGATATTTTTGGTGCCCAAAGTCAATATGTGAATGTATCTTCTGTACCCGTTTATATCTCAAATTCAGGCTCAAAACACCCGAAAATTCAATATTTTCGGGTCTCAGAAGCAATCTGTACATGCCTACTCAGTGCTAGAATATTTTCAAAATATAGGCTAAAAACATGCTAAAAATCGATCTTTTAGGTGCCAAAAAGTCGATATCTCAAATTCAGTCCCAAAACACCCGAAAATTCGATATTTAGGGGTCCCAGAAGCGATCTTTACATGCCTACTCAGTGTTAGAGTATTTTCAAAATACAGGCCCAAAACATGCTGAAAACCGATATTTTAGATGCCTAAAGTCAATATGTGCATGTATCTTCTGTACCCGTTTATATCTCAAATTCAGGCTCAAAACACCCGAAAATTCAATATTTTTGGGTCCCAGAAGCAATCTGTACATGCCTACACAGTGCTAGAATATTTTCAAAATATAGGCTAAAAACATGCTAAAAATCGACATTTTAGGTGCCAAAAAATCGATATCTCAAATTCAGTCCCAAAACACCCGAAAATTCGATATTTAGAGGTCCCAGAAGGTATCTGTACATGCTTACTCCGTGTTAGAATATTTTCAAAATATAGGCTAAAAACATGCTAAAAATCGATCTTTTAGGTGCCAAAAAGTCGATATCTCAAATTCAGTCCCAAAACACCCGAAAATTCGATATTTAGGGGTCCCAGAAGCGATCTGTACATGCCTACTCCGTGTTAGAGTATTTTCAAAATACATGCTCAAAACATACTGAAAATCGATCTTTTAGGTGCACAAAAGTCGATATGTGCATGCATCTTCAGTACCCGTTTATATCTCAAATTCAGGCTCAAAACACCCGAAAATTCAATATTTTGGGGTCCCAGAAGCAATCTGTACATGCCTACTCAGTGTTAGAGTATTTTCAAAATACAGGCCCAAAACATGCTGAAAATCGATATTTTAGATGCCCAAAGTCAATATGTGCATGTATCTTCTGTACCCGTTTATATCTCAAATTCAGGCTCAAAACACCCGAAAATTCAATATTTTGGGGTCCCAGAAGCAATCTGTACATGCCTACACAGTGCTAGAATATTTTCAAAATATAGGCTAAAAACATGCTAAAAATCGACATTTTAGGTGCCAAAAAATCGATATCTCAAATTCAGTCCCAAAACACCCGAAAATTCGATATTTAGAGGTCCCAGAAGGTATCTGTACATGCTTACTCCGTGTTAGAGTATTTTCAAAATACAGGCCAAAAACATACTGAAAATCGATCTTTTAGGTGCCCAAAAGTCGATATGCGCATGCATCTTCTGTACCCGTGTATATCTCAAATTCAGGCCCTAAACACCCGAAAATTCGATATTTTGGGGTCCCAGAAGCGATCTGTACATGCCTACTCCGTGTTAGAGTATTTTCAAAAATTAAGGCCCAAAACATGCTAAAAATCGATATTTTTGGTGCCCAAAGTCAATATGTGAATGTATCTTCTGTACCCGTTTATATCTCAAATTCAGGCTCAGAACACCCGAAAATTCAATATTTTCGGGTCCCAGAAGCAATCTGTACATGCCTACTCAGTGCTAGAATATTTTCAAAATATAGGCTAAAAACATGCTAAAAATCGATCTTTTAGGTGCCAAAAAGTCGATATCTCAAATTCAGTCCCAAAACACCCGAAAATTCGATATTTAGGGGTCCCAGAAGCGATCTTTACATGCCTACTCAGTGTTAGAGTATTTTCAAAATACAGGCCCAAAACATGCTGAAAACCGATATTTTAGATGCCCAAAGTCAATATGTGCATGTATCTTCTGTACCCGTTTATATCTCAAATTCAGGCTCAAAACATCCGAAAATTCAATATTTTGGGGTCCCAGAAGCAATCTGTACATGCCTACACAGTGCTAGAATATTTTCAAAATATAGGCTAAAAACATGCTAAAAATCGACATTTTAGGTGCCAAAAAATCGATATCTCAAATTCAGGCTCAAAACACCCTAAAATTCAATATTTTGGGGTCCCAGAAGCAATCTGTACATGCCTACACAGTGCTAGAATATTTTCAAAATATAGGCTAAAAACATGCTAAAAATCGACATTTTAGGTGCCAAAAAATCGATATCTCAAATTCAGTCCCAAAACACCCGAAAATTCGATATTTAGAGGTCCCGGAAGGTATCTGTACACGCCTACTCCGTGTTAGAGTATTTTCAAAATACATGCTCAAAACATACTGAAAATCGATCTTTTAGGTGCACAAAAGTCGATATGTGCATGCATCTTCAGTACCCGTTTACATCTCAAATTCAGGCTCAAAACACCCGAAAATTCAATATTTTGGGGTCCCAGAAGCAATCTGTACATGCCTACTCAGTGTTAGAGTATTTACAAAATACAGGCCCAAAACATGCTGAAAATCGATATTTTAGATGCCCAAAGTCAATATGTGCATGTATCTTCTGTACCCGTTTATATCTCAAATTCAGGCTCAAAACACCCGAAAATTCAATATTTTGGGGTCTCAGAAGCAATCTGTACATGCCTACACAGTGCTAGAATATTTTCAAAATATAGGCTAAAAACATGCTAAAAATCGACATTTTAGGTGCCATAAAATCGATATCTCAAATTCAGTCCCAAAACACCCGAAAATTCGATATTTAGAGGTCCCAGAAGGTATCTGTACATGCCTACTCCGTGTTAGAGTATTTTCAAAATTCAGGCCCAAAACATGTTGAAAATCGATATTTTTGGTGCCCAAAGTCAATATGTGCATGTATCTTCTGTACCCGTTTATATCTCAAATTCAGGCTCAAAACACCCGAAAATTCAATATTTTGGGGTCCCAGAAGCAATCTGTACATGCCTACTCAGTGCTAGAATATTTTCAAAATATAGGCTAAAAACATGCTAAAAATCGATCTTTTAAGTGCCAAAAAGTCGATATCTCAAATTCAGTCCCAAAACACCCGAAAATTCGATATTTTGGGGTCCCAGAAGCGATCTGTACATGCCTACTCCGTGTTAGAGTATTTTCAAAATAAATGCTCAAAACATACTGAAAATCGATCTTTTAGGTGCACAAAAGTCGATATGTGCATGCATCTTCAGTACCCGTTTATATCTCAAATTCGGGCTCAAAACACCCGAAAATTCAATATTTTGGGGTCCCAGAAGCAATCTGTACATGCCTACTCAGTGTTAGAGTATTTTCAAAATACAGGCCCAAAACATGCTAAAAATCGATATTTTAGATGCCCAAAGTCAATATGTGCATGTATCTTCTGTACCCGTTTATATCTCAAATTCAGGCTCAAAACACCCGAAAATTCAATATTTTGGGGTCCCAGAAGCCTACTCTGTGCTAGAATATTTTCAAAATATAGGCTAAAAACATGCTAAAAATCGATCTTTTAGGTGCCAAAAAGTCGATATCTCAAATTCAGTCCCAAAAACCCCGAAAATTCGATATTTAGGGGTCCCAGAAGCGATCTGTACATGCCTACTCCGTGTTAGAGTATTTTCAACATACATGCTCAAAACATACTGAAAATTGATCTTTTAGGTGCACAAAAGTCGATATGTGCATGTATCTGCTGTACCCGTTTATATCTCAAATTCAGGCTCAAAACACCCGAAAATTCAATATTTTGGGGTCCCAGAAGCAATCTGTACATGCCTACTCAGTGTTAGAGTATTTTCAAAATACAGGCCCAAAACATGCTGAAAATCGATATTTTAGATGCCCAAAGTCAATATGTGCATGTATCTTCTGTACCCGTTTATATCTCAAATTCAGGCTCAAAACACCCGAAAATTCAATATTTTTGGGTCCCAAAAGCAATCTGTACATGCCTACACAGTGCTAGAATATTTTCAAAATATAGGCTAAAAACATGCTAAAAATCGACATTTTAGGTGCCAAAAACTCGATATCTCAAATTCAGTCCCAAAACACCCGAAAATTCGATATTTAGAGGTCCCAGAAGGTATCTGTACATGCTTACTCCGTGTTAGAATATTTTAAAAATATAGGCTAAAAACATGCTAAAAATCGAACTTTTAGGTGCCAAAAAGTCGATATCTCAAATTCAGTCCCAAAACACCCGAAAATTCGATATTTAGGGGTCCCAGAAGCGATCTGTACATGCCTACTCCGTGTTAGAGAATTTTCAAAATACATGCTCAAAACATACTGAAAATCGATCTTTTAGGTGCACAAAAGTAGATATGTGCATGCATCTTCAGTACCCGTTTATATCTCAAATTCAGGCTCAAAACACCCGAAAATTCAATATTTTGGGGTCCCAGAAGCAATCTGTACATGCCTACTCAGTGCTAGAATATTTTCAAAATATAGGCAAAAAACATGCTAAAAATCGACATTTTAGGTGCCAAAAAATCGATATCTCAAATTCAGTCCCAAAACACCCGAAAATTCGATATTTAGAGGTCCCAGAAGGTATCTGTACATGCCTACTCCGTGTTAGAGTATTTTCAAAATACAGGCCCAAAACATGCTGAAAATCGATATTTTTGGTGACCAAAGTCAATATGTGCATGTATCTTCTGTACCCGTTTACATCTCAAATTCAGGCTCAAAACACCCGAAAATTCAATATTATGGGGTCCCAGAAGCAATCTGTACATGCATACTCTGTGCTAGAATATTTTCAAAATATAGGCTAAAAACATGCTAAAAATCGATCTTTTAGGTGCCAAAAAGTCAATATCTCAAATTCAGTCCCAAAACACCCGAAAATTCGATATTTAGGGGTCCCAGAAGCGATCTGTACATGCCTACTCCGTGTTAGAGTATTTTCAAAATACATGCTCAAAACATACTGAAAATCGATCTTTTAGGTGCACAAAAGTCGATATGTGCATGCATCTTCAGTACCCGTTTATATCTCAAATTCAGGCTCAAAACACCCGAAAATTCAATATTTTTGGGTCCCAGAAGCAATCTGTACATGCCTACTCAGTGTTAGAGTATTTTCAAAATACAGGCCCAAAACATGCTGAAAATCGATATTTTAGATGCCCAAAGTCAATATGTGCATGTATCTTCTGTACCCGTTTATATCTCAAATTCAGGCTCAAAACACCCGAAAATTCAATATTTTGGGGTCCCAGAAGCAATCTGTACATGCCTACACAGTGCTAGAATATTTTCAAAATATAAGCTAAAAACATGCTAAAAATCGACATTTTAGGTGCCAAAAAATCGATATATCAAATTCAGTCCCAAAACACCCGAAAATTCGATATTTAGAGGTCCCAGAAGGTATCTGTACATGCCTACTCCGTGTTAGAGTATTTTCAAAATACAGGCCAAAAACATACTGAAAATCGATCTTTTAGGTGCCCAAAAGTCGATATGTGCATGCATCTTCAGGACCCGTTTATATCTCAAATTTTGGCCCTAAACACCCGAAAATTCGATATTTTGGGGTCCCAGAAGCGATCTGTACATGCCTACACCGTGTTAGATTATTTTCAAAATTCAGGCCCAAAACATGCTAAAAATCGATATTTTTGGTGCCTAAAGTCAATATGTGCATGTATCTTCTGTACCCGTTTATATCTCAAATTCAGGCTCAAAACACCCGAAAATTCAATATTTTGGGGTCCCAGAAGCAATCTGTACATGCCTACACAGTGCTAGAATATTTTCAAAATATAGGCTAAAAACATGCTAAAAATCGACATTTTAGGTGCCAAAAAATCGATATATCAAATTCAGTCCCAAAACACCCGAAAATTCGATATTTAGAGGTCCCAGAAGGTATCTGTACATGCTTACTCCGTGTTAGAGTATTTTCAAAATACAGGCCAAAAACATACTGAAAATCGATCTTTTAGGTGCCCAAAAGTCGATATGCGCATGCATCTTCTGTACCCGTGTATATCTCAAATTCAGGCCCTAAACACCCGAAAATTCGATATTTTGGGGTCCCAGAAGCGATCTGTACATGCCTACTCCGTGTTAGAGTATTTTCAAAATTAAGGCCCAAAACATGCTAAAAATCGATATTTTTGGTGCCCAAAGTCAATATGTGAATGTATCTTCTGTACCCGTTTATATCTCAAATTCAGGCTCAAAACACCCGAAAATTCAATATTTTCGGGTCCCAGAAGCAATCTGTACATGCCTACTCAGTGCTAGAATATTTTCAAAATATAGGCTAAAAACATGCTAAAAATCGATCTTTTAGGTGCCAAAAAGTCGATATCTCAAATTCAGTCCCAAAACACCCGAAAATTCGATATTTAGGGGTCCCAGAAGCGATCTTTACATGCCTACTCAGTGTTAGAGTATTTTCAAAATACAGGCCCAAAACATGCTGAAAACCGATATTTTAGATGCCCAAAGTCAATATGTGCATGTATCTTCTGTACCCGTTTATATCTCAAATTCAGGCTCAAAACACCCGAAAATTCAATGTTTTTGGGTCCCAGAAGCAATCTGTACATGCCTACACAGTGCTAGAATATTTTCAAAATATAGGCTAAAAACATGCTAAAAATCGACATTTTAGGTGCCAAAAAATCGATATCTCAAATTCAGTCCCAAAACACCCGAAAATTCGATATTTAGAGGTCCCAGAAGGTATCTGTACATGCTTACTCCGTGTTAGAATATTTTCCAAATATAGGCTAAAAACATGCTAAAAATCGAACTTTTAGGTGCCAAAAAGTCGATATCTCAAATTCAGTCCCAAAACACCCGAAAATTCGATATTTAGGGGTCCCAGAAGCGATCTGTACATGCCTACTCCGTGTTAGAGAATTTTCAAAATACATGCTCAAAACATACTGAAAATCGATCTTTTAGGTGCACAAAAGTAGATATGTGCATGCATCTTTAGTACCCGTTTATATCTCAAATTCAGGCTCAAAACACCCGAAAATTCAATATTTTGGGGTCCCAGAAGCAATCTGTACATGCCTACACAGTGCTAGAATATTTTCAAAATATAAGGTAAAAACATGCTAAAAATCGACATTTTAGGTGCCAAAAAATCGATATATCAAATTCAGTCCCAAAACACCCGAAAATTCGATATTTAGAGGTCCCAGAAGGTATCTGTACATGCCTACTCCGTGTTAGAGTATTTTCAAAATACAGGCCAAAAACATACTGAAAATCGATCTTTTAGGTGCCCAAAAGTCGATATGTGCATGCATCTTCAGTACCCGTTTATATCTCAAATTTTGGCCCTAAACACCCGAAAATTCGATATTTTAGGGTCCCAGAAGCGATCTGTACATGCCTACACCGTGTTAGATTATTTTCAAAATTCAGGCCCAAAACATGCTAAAAATCGATATTTTTGGTGCCCAAAGTCAATATGTGCATGTATCTTCTGTACCCGTTTATATCTCAAATTCAGGCTCAAAACACCCGAAAATTCAATATTTTGGGGTCCCAGAAGCAATCTGTACATGCCTACAGAGTGCTAGAATATTTTCAAAATATAGGCTAAAAACATGCTAAAAATCGACATTTTAGGTGCCAAAAAATCGATATCTCAAATTCAGTCCCAAAACACCCGAAAATTCGATATTTAGAGGTCCCAGAAGGTATCTGTACATGCTTACTCCGTGTTAGAGTATTTTCAAAATACAGGCCAAAAACATACTGAAAATCGATCTTTTAGGTGCCCAAAAGTCGATATGCGCATGCATCTTCTGTACCCGTGTATATCTCAAATTCAGGCCCTAAACACCCGAAAATTCGATATTTTGGGGTCCCAGAAGCGATCTGTACATGCCTACTCCGTGTTAGAGTATTTTCAAAATTAAGGCCCAAAACATGCTAAAAATCGATATTTTTGGTGCCCAAAGTCAATATGTGAATGTATCTTCTGTACCCGTTTATATCTCAAATTCAGGCTCAAAACACCCGAAAATTCAATATTTTCGGGTCCCAGAAGCAATCTGTACATGCCTACTCAGTGCTAGAATATTTTCAAAATATAGGCTAAAAACATGCTAAAAATCGATCTTTTAGGTGCCAAAAAGTCGATATCTCAAATTCAGTCCCAAAACACCCGAAAATTCGATATTTAGGGGTCCCAGAAGCGATCTTTACATGCCTACTCCGTGTTAGAGTATTTTCAAAATACAGGCCCAAAACATGCTGAAAACCGATATTTTAGATGCCCAAAGTCAATATGTGCATGTATCTTCTGTACCCGTTTATATCTCAAATTCAGGCTCAAAACACCCGAAAATTCAATGTTTTTGGGTCCCAGAAGCAATCTGTACATGCCTACACAGTTCTAGAATATTTTCAAAATATAGGCTAAAAACATGCTAAAAATCGACATTTTAGGTGCCAAAAAATCGATATCTCAAATTCAGTCCCAAAACACCCGAAAATTCGATATTTAGAGGTCCCAGAAGGTATCTGTACATGCTTACTCCGTGTTAGAATATTTTCAAAATATAGGCTAAAAACATGCTAAAAATCGATCTTTTAGGTGCCAAAAAGTCGATATCTCAAATTCAGTCCCAAAACACCCGAAAATTCTATATTAAGGGGTCCCAGAAGCGATCTGTACATGCCTACTCCGTGTTAGAGTATTTTCAAAATACATGCTCAAAACATACTGAAAATCGATCTTTTAGGTGCACAAAAGTCGATATGTGCATGCATCTTCAGTACCCGTTTATATCTCAAATTTTGGCCCTAAACACCCGAAAATTCGATATTTTGGGGTCCCAGAAGCGATCTGTACATGCCTACTCAGTGTTAGAGTATTTTCAAAATTCAGGCCCAAAACATGCTAAAAATCGATATTTTTGGTGCCCCAAGTCAATATGTGCATGTATCTTCTGTACCCGTTTATATCTCAAATTCAGGCTCAAAACACCCTAAAATTCAATATTTTCGGGTCCCAGAAGCAATCTGTACATGCCTACACAGTGCTAGAATATTTTCAAAATATAGGCTAAAAACATGCTAAAAATCGACATTTTAGGTGCCAAAAAATCGATATCTCAAATTCAGTCCCAAAACACCCGAAAATTCGATATTTAGAGGTCCCAGAAGGTATCTGTACATGCCTACTCCGTGTTAGAGTATTTTCAAAATACAGGCCAAAAACATACTGAAAATCGATCTTTTAGGTGCCCAAAAGTCGATATGCGCATGCATCTTCTGTACCCGTGTATATCTCAAATTCAGGCCCTAAACACCCGAAAATTCGATATTTTGGGGTCCCAGAAGCGATCTGTACATGCCTACTCCGTGTTAGAGTATTTTCAAAATTAAGGCCCAAAACATGCTAAAAATCGATATTTTTGGTGCCCAAAGTCAATATGTGAATGTATCTTCTGTACCCGTTTATATCTCAAATTCAGGCTCAAAACACCCGAAAATTCAATATTTTCGGGTCCCAGAAGCAATCTGTACATGCCTACTCAGTGCTAGAATATTTTCAAAATATAGGCTAAAAACATGCTAAAAATCGATCTTATAGGTGCCAAAAAGTCGATATCTCAAATTCAGTCCCAAAACACCCGAAAATTCGATATTTAGAGGTCCCAGAAGCGATCTTTACATGCCTACTCAGTGTTAGAGTATTTTCAAAATACAGGCCCAAAACATGCTGAAAACCGATATTTTAGATGCCCAAAGTCAATATGTGCATGTATCTTCTGTACCCGTTTATATCTCAAATTCAGGCTCAAAACACCCGAAAATTCAATATTTTGGGGTCCCAGAAGCAATCTGTACATGCCTACTCATTGTTAGAGTATTTTCAAAATACAGGCCAAAAACATACTGAAAATCGATCTTTTAGGTGCCCAAAAGTCGATATGTGCATGCATCTTCAGTACCCGTTTATATCTCAAATTTTGGCCCTAAACACCCGAAAATTCGATATTTTGGGGTCCCAGAAGCGATCTGTACATGCCTACTCCGTGTTAGAGTATTTTCAAAATTCAGGCCCAAAACATGCTGAAAATCGATATTTTTGGTGCCCAAAGTCAATATGTGAATGTATCTTCTGTACCCGTTTACATCTCAAATTCAGGCTCAAAACACCCGAAAATTCAATATTTTTGGGTCCCAGAAGCAATCTGTACATGCATACTCTGTGCTAGAATATTTTCAAAATATAGGCTAAAAACATGCTAAAAATCGATATTTTAGGTGCCAAAAAGTCGATATCTCAAATTCAGTCCCAAAACACCCGAAAATTCTATATTAAGGGGTCCCAGAAGCGATCTGTACATGCCTACTCCGTGTTAGAGTATTTTCAAAATACATGCTCAAAACATACTGAAAATCGATCTTTTAGGTGCACAAAAGTCGATATGTGCATGCATCTTCAGTACCCGTTTATATCTCAAATTCAGGCTCAAAACACCCGAAAACTCAATATTTTGGGGTCCGAGAAGCAATCTGTACATGCCTACTCAGTGTTAGAGTATTTTCAAAATACAGGCCCAAAACATGCTGAAAATCGATATTTTAGATGCCCAAAGTCAATATGTGCATGTATCTTCTGTACCCGTTTATATCTCAAATTCAGGCTCAAAACACCCGAAAATTCAATATTTTGGGGTCCCAGAAGCAATCTGTACATGCCTAGACAGTGCTAGAATATTTTCAAAATATAGGCTAAAAACATGCTAAAAATCGACATTTTAGGTGCCAAAAAATCGATATCTCAAATTCAGTCCCAAAACACCCGAAAATTCGATATTTAGAGGTCCCAGAAGGTATCTGTACATGCCTACTCCGTGTTAGAGTATTTTCAAAATACAGGCCAAAAACATACTGAAAATCGATCTTTTAGGTGCCCAAAAGTCGATATGTGCATGCATCTTCAGTACCCGTTTATATCTCAAATTTTGGCCCTAAACACCCGAAAATTCGATATTTTGGGGTCCCAGAAGCGATCTGTACATGCCTACTCCGTATTAGAGTATTTTCAAAATTCAGGCCCAAAACATGCTGAAAATCGATATTTTTGGTGCCCAAAGTCAATATGTGCATGTATCTTCTGTACCCGTTTACATCTCAAATTCAGGCTCAAAACACCCGAAAATTCAATATTTTGGGGTCCCAAAAGCAATCTGTACATGCATACTCTGTGCTAGAATATTTTCAAAATATAGGCTAAAAACATGCTAAGAATCGATCTTTTAGGTGCCAAAAAGTCGATATCTCAAATTCAGTCCCAAAACACCCGAAAATTCTATATTAAGGGGTCCCAGAAGCGATCTTTACATGCCTACTCCGTGTTAGAGTATTTTCAAAATACATGCTCAAAACATACTGAAAATCGATCTTTTAGGTGCCCAAAAGTCGATATGTGCATGCATCTTCAGTACCCGTTTATATCTCAAATTTTGGCCCTAAACACCCGAAAATTCGATATTTTGGGGTCCCAGAAGCGATCTGTACATGCCTACTCCGTGTTAGAGTATTTTCTAAATTCAGGCCCAAAACATGCTGAAAATCGATATTTTTGGTGCCCAAAGTCAATATGTGAATGTATCTTCTGTACCCGTTTACATCTCAAATTCAGGCTCAAAACACCCGAAAATTCAATATTTTTGGGTCCCAGAAGCAATCTGTACATGCATACTCTGTGCTAGAATATTTTCAAAATATAGGCTAAAAACATGCTAAAAATCGATCTTTTAGGTGCCAAAAAGTCGATATCTCAAATTCAGTCCCAAAACACCCGAAAATTCTATATTAAGGGGTCCCAGAAGCGATCTGTACATGCCTACTCCGTGTTAGAGTATTTTCAAAATACATGCTCAAAACATACTGAAAATCGATCTTTTAAGTGCACAAAAGTCGATATGTGCATGCATCTTCAGTACCCGTTTATATCTCAAATTCAGGCTCAAAACACCTGAAAACTCAATATTTTGGGGTCCGAGAAGCAATCTGTACATGCCTACTCAGTGTTAGAGTATTTTCAAAATACAGGCCCAAAACATGCTGAAAATCGATATTTTAGATGCCCAAAGTCAATATGTGCATGTATCTTCTGTACCCGTTTATATCTCAAATTCAGGCTCAAAACACCCGAAAATTCAATATTTTGGGGTCCCAGAAGTAATCTGTACATGCCTAGACAGTGCTAGAATATTTTCAAAATATAGGCTAAAAACATGCTAAAAATCGACATTTTAGGTGCCAAAAAATCGATATCTCAAATTCAGTCCCAAAACACCCGAAAATTCGATATTTAGAGGTCCCAGAAGGTATCTGTACATGCCTACTCCGTGTTAGAGTATTTTCAAAATACAGGCCAAAAACATACTGAAAATCGATCTTTTAGGTGCACAAAAGTCGATATGTGCATGCATCTTCAGTACCCGTTTATATCTCAAATTTTGGCCCTAAACACCCGAAAATTCGATATTTTGGGGTCCCAGAAGCGATCTGTACATGCCTACTCCGTGTTAGAGTATTTTCAAAATTCAGGCCCAAAACATGCTGAAAATCGATATTTTTGGTGCCCAAAGTCAATATGTGCATGTATCTTCTGTACCCGTTTACATCTCAAATTCAGGCTCAAAACACCCGAAAATTCAATATTTTGGGGTCCCAGAAGCAATCTGTACATGCATACTCTGTGCTAGAATATTTTCAAAATATAGGCTAAAAACATGCTAAAAATCGATCTTTTAGGTGCCAAAAAGTCGATATCTCAAATTCAGTCCCAAAACACCCGAAAATTCTATATTAAGGGGTCCCAGAAGCGATCTTTACATGCCTACTCCGTGTTAGAGTATTTTCAAAATACATGCTCAAAACATACTGAAAATCGATCTTTTAGGTGCACAAAAGTCGATATGTGCATGCATCTTCAGTACCCGTTTATATCTCAAATTCAGGCTCAAAACACCCGAAAACTCAATATTTTGGGGTCCGAGAAGCAATCTGTACATGCCTACTCAGTGTTAGAGTATTTTCAAAATACAGGCCCAAAACATGCTGAAAATCGATATTTTAGATGCCCAAAGTCAATATGTGCATGTATCTTCTGTACCCGTTTATATCTCAAATTCAGGCTCAAAACACCCGAAAATTCAATATTTTGGGGTCCCAGAAACAATCTGTACATGCCTAGACAGTGCTAGAATATTTTCAAAATATAGGCAAAAAATATGCTAAAAATCGACATTTTAGGTGCCAAAAAATCGATATCTCAAATTCAGTCCCAAAACACCCGAAAATTCGATATTTAGAGGTCCCAGAAGGTATCTGTACATGCCTACTCCGTGTTAGAGTATTTTCAAAATACAGGCCAAAAACATACTGAAAATCGATCTTTTAGGTGCCCAAAAGTCGATATGTGCATGCATCTTCAGTACCCGTTTATATCTCAAATTTTGGCCCTAAACACCCGAAAATTCGATATTTTGGGGTCCCAGAAGCGATCTGTACATGCCTACTCCGTGTTAGAGTATTTTCAAAATTCAGGCCCAAAACATGCTGAAAATCGATATTTTTGGAGCCCAAAGTCAATATGTGCATGTATCTTCTGTACCCGTTTACATCTCAAATTCAGGCTCAAAACACCCGAAAATTCAATATTTTGGGGTCCCAGAAGCAATCTGTACATGCATACTCTGTGCTAGAATATTTTCAAAATATAGGCTAAAAACATGCTAAAAATCGACATTTTAGGTGCCAAAAAATCGATATCTCAAATTCAGTCCCAAAACACCCGAAATTTCGATATTTAGAGGTCCCAGAAGGTATCTGTACATGCCTACTCCGTGTTAGAGTATTTTCAAAATTCAGGCCCAAAACATGCTGAAAATCGATATTTTTGGTGCCCAAAGTCAATATGTGCATGTATCTTCTGTACCCGTTTATATCTCAAATTCAGGCTCAAAAAACCCGAAAATTCAATATTTTGGGGTCCCAGAAGCAATCTGTACATGCCTACTCAGTGCTAGAATATTTTCAAAATATAGGCTAAAAACATGCTAAAAATCGATCTTTAAGGTGCCAAAAAGTCGATATCTCAAATTCAGTCCCAAAACACCCGAAAATTCGATATTTAGGGGTCCCAGAAGCGATCTGTACATGCCTACTCCGTGTTAGAGTATTTTCAAAATACATGCTCAAAACATACTGAAAATCGATCTTTTAAGTGCACAAAAGTCGATATGTGCATGCATCTTCAGTACCCGTTTATATCTCAAATTCAGGCTCAAAACACCCGAAAATTCAATATTTTGGGGTCCCAGAAGCAATCTGTACATGCCTACTCAGTGTTAGAGTATTTTCAAAATACAGGCCCAAAACATGCAAAAAATCGATATTTTAGATGCCCAAAGTCAATATGTGCATGTATCTTCTGTACCCGTTTATATCTCAAATTCAGGCTCAAAACACCCGAAAATTCAATATTTTGGGGTCCCAGAAACAATCTGTACATGCCTACTCTGTGCTAGAATATTTTCAAAATATAGGCTAAAAAACATGCTAAAAATCGATCTTTTAGGTGCCAAAAAGTCGATATCTCAAATTCAGTCCCAAAACACCCGAAAATTCGATATTTAGGGGACCCAGAAGCGATCTGTACATGCCTACTCCGTGTTAGAGTATTTTCAAAATACATGCTCAAAACATACTGAAAATCGATCTTTTAGGTGCACAAAAGTCGATATGTTCATGCATCTTCAGTACCCATTTATATCTCAAATTCAGGCTCAAAACACCCGAAAATTCAATATTTTGGGGTCCCAGAAGCAATCTGTACATGCCTACTCAGTGTTAGAGTATTTTCAAAATACAGGCCCAAAACATGCTGAAAATCGATATTTTAGATGCCCAAAGTCAATATGTGCATGTATCTTCTGTACCCGTTTATATCTCAAATTCAGGCTCAAAACACCCGAAAATTCAATATTTTGGGGTCCCAGAAGCAATCTGTACATGCCTACACAGTGCTAGAATATTTTCAAAATATAGGCTAAAAACATGCTAAAAATCGACATTTTAGGTGCCAAAAAATCGATATCTCAAATTCAGTCCCAAAACACCCGAAAATTCGATATTTAGAGGTCCCAGAAGGTATCTGTACATGCCTACTCCGTGTTAGAGTATTTTAAAACTACAGGCCAAAAACATACTGAAAATCGATCTTTTAGGTGCCCAAAAGTCGATATGTGCATGCATCTTCTGTACCCGTTTATATCTCAAATTCTGGCCCTAAACACCCAAAAATTCGATATTTTGGGGTCCAAGAAGCGATCTGTACATGCCTACTCCGTGTTAGAGTATTTTCAAAATTCAGGCCCAAAACATGCTGAAAATCTATATTTTTGGTGCCAAAAGTCAATATGTGCATGTATCTTCTGTACCCGTTTATATCTCAAATTCAGGCTCAAAACACCCGAAAATTCAATATTTTGGGGTCCCATAAGCAATCTGTACATGCCTACTCAGTGCTAGAATATTTTCAAAATATAGGCTAAAAACATGCTAAAAATCGATCTTTTAGGTGCCAAAAAGTCGATATCTCAAATTCGGTCCCAAAACACCCGAAAATTCGATATTTAGGGGTCCCAGAAGCGATCTGTACATGCCTACTCCGTGTTAGAGTATTTTCAAAATACATGCTCAAAACATACTGAAAATCGATCTTTTAGGTGCACAAAAGTCGATATGTGCATGCATCTTCAGGACCCGTTTATATCTCGAATTCAGGATCAAAACACCCGAAAATTCAATATTTTGGGGTCCCAGAAGCAATCTGTACATGCCTACTCAGTGTTAGAGGATTTTCAAAATACAGGCCCAAAACATGCTGAAAATCGATATTTTAGATGCCCAAAGTCAATATGTGCATGTATCTTCTGTACCCGTTTATATCTCAAATTCAGGCTCAAAACACCCGAAAATTCAATATTTTGGGGTCCCAGAAGCAATCTGTACATGCCTACACAGTGCTAGAATATTTTCAAAATATAAGCTAAAAACATGCTAAAAATCGACATTTTAGGTGCCAAAAAATCGATATATCAAATTCAGTCCCAAAACACCCGAAAATTCGATATTTAGAGGTCCCAGAAGGTATCTGTACATGCCTACTCCGTGTTAGAGTATTTTCAAAATACAGGCCAAAAACATACTGAAAATCGATCTTTTAGGTGCCCAAAAGTCGATATGCGCATGCATCTTCTGTACCCGTTTATATCTCAAATTCTGGCCCTAAACACCCGAAAATTCGATATTTTGGGGTCACAGAAGCGATCTGTACATGCCTACCCCGTGTTAGAGTATTTTCAAAATTCAGGCCCAAAACATGCTGAAAATCGATATTTTTGGTGCCCAAAGTCAATATGTGCATGTATCTTCTGTACCCGTTTACATCTCAAATTCAGGCTCAAAACACCCGAAAATTCAATATTTTGGGGTCCCAGAAGCAATCTGTACATGCATACTCTGTGCTAGAATATTTTCAAAATATAGGCTAAAAACATGCTAAAAATCGATCTTTTAGGTGCCAAAAAGTCGATATCTCAAATTCAGTCCCAAAACACCCGAAAATTCTATATTAAGGGGTCCCAGAAGCGATCTGTACATGCCTACTCCGTGTTAGAGTATTTTCAAAATACATGCTCAAAACATACTGAAAATCGATCTTTTAGGTGCACAAAAGTCGATATGTGCATGCATCTTCAGTACCCGTTTACATCTCAAATTCAGTCTCAAAACACCCGAAAATTCAATATTTTGGGGTCCCAGAAGCAATATGTACATGCCTACTCAGTGTTAGAGTATTATCAAAATACAGGCCCAAAACATGCTGAAAATCGATATTTTAGATGCCCGAAGTCAATATGTGCATGTATCTTCTGTACCCGTTTATATCTCAAATTCAGGCTCAAAACACCCGAAAATTCAATATTTTGGGGTCCCAGAAGCAATCTGTACATGCCTACACAGTGCTAGAATATTTTCAAAATATAGGCTAAAAACATGCTAAAAATCGACATTTTAGGTGCCAAAAAATCGATATATCAAATTCAGTCCCAAAACACCCGAAAATTCGATATTTAGAGGTCCCAGAAGGTATCTGTACATGCCTACTCCGTGTTAGAGTATTTTCAAAATTCAGGCCCAAAACATGCTGAAAATCGATATTTTTGGTGCCCAAAGTCAATATGTGCATGTATCTTCTGTACCCGTTTATATCTCAAATTCAGGCTCAAAACACCCGAAAATTCAATATTTTGGGGTCCCAGAAGCAATCTGTACATGCCTACTCAGTGCTAGAATATTTTCAAAATATAGGCTAAAAACATGCTAAAAATCAATCTTTAAGGTGCCAAAAAGTCGATATCTCAAATTCAGTCCCAAAACACCCGAAAATTCGATATTTAGGGGTCCCAGAAGCGATCTGTACATGCCTACTCCGTGTTAGAGTATTTTCAAAATACATGCTCAAAACATACTGAAAATCGATCTTTTAGGTGCACAAAAGTCGATATGTGCATGCATCTTCAGTACCCGTTTATATCTCAAATTCAGGCTCAAAACACCCGAAAATTCAATATTTTGGGGTCCCAGAAGCAATCTGTACATGCCTACTCCGTGTTAGAGTATTTTCAAAATTCAGGCCAAAAACATGCTAAAAATCGATATTTTAGATGCCCAAAGTCAATATGTGCATGTATCTTCTGTACCCGTTTATATCTCAAATTCAGGCTCAAAACACCCGAAAATTCAATATTTTGGGGTCCCAGAAACAATCTGTACATGCCTACTCTGTGCTAGAATATTTTCAAAATATAGGCTAAAAAACATGCTAAAAATCGATCTTTTAGGTGCCAAAAAGTCGATATCTCAAATTCAGTCCCAAAACACCCGAAAATTCGATATTTAGGGGTCCCAGAAGCGATCTGTACATGCCTACTCCGTGTTAGAGTATTTTCAAAATACATGCTCAAAACATACTGAAAATCGATCTTTTAGGTGCACAAAAGTCGATATGTTCATGCATCTTCAGTACCCGTTTATATCTCAAATTCAGGCTCAAAACACCCGAAAATTCAATATTTTGGGGTCCCAGAAACAATCTGTACATGCCTACTCAGTGTTAGAGTATTTTCAAAATACAGGCCCAAAACCTGCTGAAAATCGATATTTTAGAATCCCAAAGTCAATATGTGCATGTATCTTCTGTACCCGTTTATATCTCAAATTCAGGCTCAAAACACCCGAAAATTCAATATTTTGGGGTCCCAGAAGCAATCTGTACATGCCTACACAGTGCTAGAATATTTTCAAAATATAGGCTAAAAACATGCTAAAAATCGACATTTTAGGTGCCAAAAAATCGATATCTCAAATTCAGTCCCAAAACACCCGAAAATTCGATATTTAGAGGTCCCAGAAGGTATCTGTACATGCCTACTCCGTGTTAGAGTATTTTAAAAATACAGGCCAAAAACATACTGAAAATCGATCTTTTAGGTGCCCAAAAGTCGATATGTGCATGCATCTTCTTTACCCGTTTATATCTCAAATTCTGGCCCTAAACACCTAAAAATTCGATATTTTGGGGTCCAAGAAGCGATCTGTACATGCCTACTCCGTGTTAGAGTATTTTCAAAATTCAGGCCCAAAACATGCTGAAAATCTATATTTTTGGTGCCAAAAGTCAATATGTGCATGTATCTTCTGTACCCGTTTATATCTCAAATTCAGGCTCAAAACACCCGAAAATTCAATATTTTGGGGTCCCAGAAGCAATCTGTACATGCCTACTCAGTGCTAGAATATTTTCAAAATATAGGCTAAAAACATGCTAAAAATCGATCTTTTAGGTGCCAAAAAGTCGATATCTCGAATTCAGGATCAAAACACCCGAAAATTCAATATTTTGGGGTCCCAGAAGCAATCTGTACATGCCTACTCAGAGTTAGAGTATTTTCAAAATACAGGCCCAAAACATGCTGAAAATCGATATTTTAGATGCCCAAAGTCAATATGTGCATTTATCTTCTGTACCCGTTTATATCTCAAATTCAGGCTCAAAACACCCGAAAATTCAATATTTTTTGGTCCCAGAAGCAATCTGTACAGTGGTAGAATATTTTCAAAATATAAGCTAAAAACATGCTAAAAATCGATCTTTTAGGTGCCAAAAAATCGATATCTCAAATTCATTCCCAAAACACCCGAAAATTCGATATTTAGGGGTCCCAGAAGCGATATGTACATGCCTACTCCGTGTTAGAGTATTTTCAAAATACATGCTTAAAACATACTGAAAATCGATCGTTTAGGTGCACAAAAGTCGATATGTGCATGCATATTCAGTACCCGTTTATATCTCAAATTCAGGCTCAAAACACCCGAAAATTCAATATTTTGGGGTCCCAGAAGCAATCTGTACATGCCTACTCAGTGTTAGAGTATTTTCAAAATACAGGCCCAAAACATGCTGAAAATCGATATTTTAGATTCCCAAAGTCAATATGTGCATGTATCTTCTGTACCCGTTTATATCTCAAATTCAGGCTCAAAACACCCGAAAATTCAATATTTTGGGGTCCCAGAAGCAATCTGTACATGCCTACACAGTGCTAGAATATTTTCAAAATATAAGCTAAAAACATGCTAAAAATCGACATTTTAGGTGCCAAAAAATCGATATATCAAATTCAGTCCCAAAACACCCGAAATTTCGATATTTAGAGGTCCCAGAAGGTATCTGTACATGCCTACTTCGTGTTAGAGTATTTTCAAAATACAGGCCAAAAACATACTGAAAATCGATCTTTTAGGTGCCCAAAAGTCGATATGCGCATGCATCTTCTGTACCCGTTTATATCTCAAATTCTGGCCCTAAACACCCGAAAATTCGATATTTTGGGGTCACAGAAGCGATCTGTACATGCCTACCCCGTGTTAGAGTATTTTCAAAATTCAGGCCCAAAACATGCTGAAAATCGATATTTTTGGTGCCCAAAGTCAATATGTGCATGTATCTTCTGTACCCGTTTACATCTCAAATTCAGGCTCAAAACACCCGAAAATTCAATATTTTAGGGTCCCAAAAGCAATCCGTACAGTGCTAGAATAATTTCAAAATATAGGCTAAAAACATGCTAAAAATCGATCTTTTAGGTGCCAAAAAGTCGATATCTCAAATTCAGTCCCAAAACACCCGAAAATTCGATATTTAGGGGTCCCAGAAGCGATCTGTACATGCCTACTCAGTGTTAGAGTATTTTCAAAATACAGGCCCAAAACATGCTGAAAATCGATATTTTAGATGCCCAAAGTCTATATGTGCATGTATCTTCTGTACCCGTTTATATCTCAAATTCAGGCTCAAAACACCCAAAAATTCGATATTTTGGGGTCCCAGAAGCGATCTGTACATGCCTACACCGTGTTAGATTATTTTCAATATTCAGGCCCAAAACATGCTGAAAATCGATATTTTTGGTGCCCAAAGTCAATATGTGCATGTATCTTCTGTACCCGTTTATATCTCAAATTCAGGCTCAAAACACCCGAAAATTCAATATTTTGGGGTCCCAGAAGCAATCTGTACATGCCTACACAGTGCTAGAATATTTTCAAAATATAGGCTAAAAACATGCTAAAAATCGATCTTTTAGGTGCCAAAAAGTCGATATCTCAAATTCAGTCCCAAAACACCCGAAAATTCGATATTTAGGGGTCCCAGAAGCGATCTGTACATGCCTAGTCCGTGTTAGAGTATTTTCAAAATACATGCTCAAAACATACTGAAAATCGATCTTTTAGGTGCACAAAAGTCGATATGTGCATGCATCTTCAGTACCCGTTTACATCTCAAATTCAGGCTCAAAACACCCGAAAATTCAATATTTTGGGGTCCCAGAAGCAATCTGTACATGCCTACTCAGTGTTAGAGTATTATCAAAATACAGGCCCAAAACATGCTGAAAATCGATATTTTAGATGCCCAAAGTCAATATGTGCATGTATCTTCTGTACCCGTTTATATCTCAAATTCAGGCTCAAAACACCCGAAAATTCAATATTTTGGGGTCCCAGAAGCAATCTGTACATGCCTACACAGTGCTAGAATATTTTCAAAATATAGGCTAAAAACATGCTAAAAATCGACATTTTAGGTGCCAAAAAATCGATATCTCAAATTCAGTCCCAAAACACCCGAAAATTCGATATTTAGAGGTCCCTGAAGGTATCTGTACATGCCTACTCCGTTTTAGAGTATTTTCAAAATTCAGGCCCAAAACATGCTGAAAATCGATAAATTTGGTGCCCAAAGTCAATATGTGCATGTATCTTCTGTACCCGTTTATATCTCAAATTCAGGCTCAAAACACCCGAAAATTCAATATTTTGGGGTCCCAGAAGCAATCTGTACATGCCTACTCA
This sequence comes from Petrolisthes cinctipes, assembly GCA_033782935.1. Lineage (NCBI taxonomy): Eukaryota > Metazoa > Arthropoda > Malacostraca > Decapoda > Porcellanidae > Petrolisthes > Petrolisthes cinctipes. The sequence goes on from JAWQEG010000068.1 coordinate 1,792,062, forward strand.
GTGCTAGAATATTTTCAAAATATCGGCTAAAAACATGCTAAAAATCAATCTTTAAGGTGCCAAAAAGTCGATATCTCAAATTCAGTCCCAAAACACCCGAAAATTCGATATTTAGGGGTCCCAGAAGCGATCTGTACATGCCTACTCCGTGTTAGAGTATTTTCAAAATATATGCTCAAAACATACTGAAAATCGATCTTTTAGGTGCACAAAAGTCGATATGTGCATGCATCTTCAGTACCCGTTTATATCTCAAATTCAGGCTCAAAACACCCGAAAATTCAATATTTTGGGGTCCCAGAAGCAATTTGTACATGCCTACTCAGTGTTAGAGTATTTTCAAAATTCAGGCCCAAAACATGCTAAAAATCGATATTTTAGATGCCCAAAGTCAATATGTGCATGTATCTTCTGTACCCGTTTATATCTCAAATTCAGGCTCAAAACACCCGAAAATTCAATATTTTGGGGTCCCAGAAACAATCTGTACATGCCTACTCTGTGCTAGAATATTTTCAAAATATAGGCTAAAAAACATGCTAAAAATCGATCTTTTAGGTGCCAAAAAGTCGATATCTCAAATTCAGTCCCAAAACACCCGAAAATTCGATATTTAGGGGTCCCAGAAGCGATCTGTACATGCCTACTCCGTGTTAGAGTATTTTCAAAATACATGCTCAAAACATACTGAAAATCGATCTTTTAGGTGCACAAAAGTCGATATGTTCATGCATCTTCAGTACCCGTTTATATCTCAAATTCAGGCTCAAAACACCCGAAAATTCAATATTTTGGGGTCCCAGAAGCAATCTGTACATGCCTACTCAGTGTTAGAGTATTTTCAAAATACAGGCCCAAAACCTGCTGAAAATCGATATTTTAGAATCCCAAAGTCAATATGTGCATGTATCTTCTGTACCCGTTTATATCTCAAATTCAGGCTCAAAACACCCGAAAATTCAATATTTTGGGGTCCCAGAAGCAATCTGTACATGCCTACACAGTGCTAGAATATTTTCAAAATATAGGCTAAAAACATGTTAAAAATCGACATTTTAGGTGCCAAAAAATCGATATCTCAAATTCAGTCCCAAAACACCCGAAAATTCGATATTTAGAGGTCCCAGAAGGTATCTGTACATGCCTACTCCGTGTTTGAGTATTTTAAAAATACAGGCCAAAAACGTACTGAAAATCGATCTTTTAGGTGCCCAAAAGTCGATATGTGCATGCATCTTCTTTACCCGTTTATATCTCAAATTCTGGCCCTAAACACCCAAAAATTCGATATTTTGGGGTCCAAGAAGCGATCTGTACATGCCTACTCCGTGTTAGAGTATTTTCAAAATTCAGGCCCAAAACATGCTGAAAATCTATATTTTTGGTGCCAAAAGTCAATATGTGCATGTATCTTCTGTACCCGTTTATATCTCAAATTCAGGCTCAAAACACCCGAAAATTCAATATTTTGGGGTCCCAGAAGCAATCTGTACATGCCTACTCAGTGCTAGAATATTTTCAAAATATAGGCTAAAAACATGCTAAAAATCGATCTTTTAGGTGCCAAAAAGTCGATATCTCGAATTCAGGATCAAAACACCCGAAAATTCAATATTTTGGGGTCCCAGAAGCAATCTGTACATGCCTACTCAGAGTTAGAGTATTTTCAAAATACAGGCCCAAAACATGCTGAAAATCGATATTTTAGATGCCCAAAGTCAATATGTGCATTTATCTTCTGTACCCGTTTATATCTCAAATTCAGGCTCAAAACACCCGAAAATTCAATATTTTTGGGTCCCAGAAGCAATCTGTACAGTGCTAGAATATTTTCAAAATATAAGCTAAAAACATGCTAAAAATCGATCTTTTAGGTGCCAAAAAATCGATATCTCAAATTCAGTCCCAAAACACCCGAAAATTCGATATTTAGGGGTCCCAGAAGCGATCTGTACATGCCTATTCCGTGTTAGAGTATTTTCAAAATACATGCTCAAAACATACTGAAAATCGATCTTTTAGGTGCACAAAAGTCGATATGTGCATGCATCTTCAGTACCCGTTTATATCTCAAATTCAGGCTCAAAACACCCAAAAATTCGATATTTTGGGGTCCCAGAAGCAATCTGTACATGCCTACTCCGTGTTAGAGTATTTTCAAAATTCAGGCCCAAAACATGCTGAAAATCGATCTTTTAGGTGCACAAAAGTCGATATGTGCATGCATCTTCAGTACCCGTTTATATCTCAAATTCTGGCCCTAAACACCCAAAAATTCGATATTTTGGGGTCCAAGAAGCGATCTGTACATGCCTACTCCGTGTTAGAGTATTTTCAAAATTCAGGCCCAAAACATGCTGAAAATCTATATTTTTGGTGCCAAAAGTCAATATGTGCATGTATCTTCTGTACCCGTTTATATCTCAAATTCAGGCTCAAAACACCCGAAAATTCAATATTTTGGGGTCCCAGAAGCAATCTGTACATGCCTACTCAGTGCTAGAATATTTTCAAAATATAGGCTAAAAACATGCTAAAAATCGATCTTTTAGGTGCCAAAAAGTCGATATCTCGAATTCAGGATCAAAACACCCGAAAATTCAATATTTTGGGGTCCCAGAAGCAATCTGTACATGCCTACTCAGAGTTAGAGTATTTTCAAAATACAGGCCCAAAACATGCTGAAAATCGATATTTTAGATGCCCAAAGTCAATATGTGCATTTATCTTCTGTACCCGTTTATATCTCAAATTCAGGCTCAAAACACCCGAAAATTCAATATTTTTGGGTCCCAGAAGCAATCTGTACAGTGCTAGAATATTTTCAAAATATAAGCTAAAAACATGCTAAAAATCGATCTTTTAGGTGCCAAAAAATCGATATCTCAAATTCAGTCCCAAAACACCCGAAAATTCGATATTTAGGGGTCCCAGAAGCGATCTGTACATGCCTATTCCGTGTTAGAGTATTTTCAAAATACATGCTCAAAACATACTGAAAATCGATCTTTTAGGTGCACAAAAGTCGATATGTGCATGCATCTTCAGTACCCGTTTATATCTCAAATTCAGGCTCAAAACACCCAAAAATTCGATATTTTGGGGTCCCAGAAGCAATCTGTACATGCCTACTCCGTGTTAGAGTATTTTCAAAATTCAGGCCCAAAACATGCTGAAAATCGATCTTTTAGGTGCACAAAAGTCGATATGTGCATGCATCTTCAGTACCCGTTTATATCTCAAATTCAGGCTCAAAACACCCGAAAATTCGATATTTTGGGTTCCCAGAAGCAATCTGTACATGCCTACTCAGTGTTAGAGTATTTTCAAAATACAGGCCCAAAACATGCTGAAAATCGATATTTTAGATGCCCAAAGTCAATATGTGCATGTATCTTCTGTACCCGTTTATATCTCAAATTCAGGCTCAAAACACACGAAAATTCAATATTTTGGGGTCCCAGAAGCAATCTGTACAGTGCTAGAATATTTTCAAAATATAGGCTAAAAACATGCTAAAAATCGATCTTTTAGGTGCCAAAAAGTGGATATCTCAAATTCAGTCCCAAAACACCCGAAAATTCGATATTTAGGGGTCCCAGAAGCGATCTGTACATGCCTACTCCGTGTTAGAGTATTTTCAAAATACATGCTCAAAACATACTGAAAATCGATCTTTTAGGTGCACAAAAGTCGATATGTGCATGCATCTTCAGTACCCGTTTATATCTCAAATTCAGGCTCAAAACACCCGAAAATTCAATATTTTGGGGTCCCAGAAGCAATCTGTACATGCCTACTCAGTGTTAGAGTATTTTCAAAATACAGGCCCAAAACATGCTGAAAATCGATATTTTAGATGCCCAAAGTCAATATGTGCATGTATCTTCTGTACCCGTTTATATCTCAAATTCAGGCTCAAAACACCCGAAAATTCAATATTTTGGGGTCCCAGAAGCAATCTGTACATGCCTACACAGTGCTAGAATATTTTCAAAATATAGGCTAAAAACATGCTAAAAATCGACATTTTAGGTGCCAAAAAATCGATATCTCAAATTCAGTCCCAAAACACCCGAAAATTCGATATTTAGAGGTCCCAGAAGCGATATGTACATGCCTACTCCGTGTTAGAGTATTTTCAAAATACAAGCCAAAAACATACTGAAAATCGATCTTTTAGGTGCCCAAAAGTCGATATGTGCATGCATCTTCTGTACCCGTTTCTATCTCAAATTCTGGCCCTAAACACCCGAAAATTCGATATTTTGGGGTCCCAGAAGCAATCTGTACATGCCTACTCCGTGTTAGAGTATTTTCAAAATTCAGGCCCAAAACATGCTGAAAATCGATATTTTTTGTGCCCAAAGTCAATATGGGCATGTATCTTCTGTACCCGTTTATATCTCAAATTCAGGCTCAAAACACCCGAAAATTCAATATTTTGGGGTCCCAGAAGCAATCTGTACATGCCTACTCAGTGCTAGAATAATTTCAAAATATTGGCTAAAAAAATGCTGAAAATCGATATTTTAGGTGCCAAGAAATCGATATCTCAAATTCAGTCCCAAAACACCCGAAAATTCGATTTTTAGAGGTCCCAGAAGGTATCTGTACATGCCTACTTCGTGTTAGAGTATTTTCAAATTACAGGTCAAAAACATACTGAAAATCGATCTTTTAGGTGCCCAAAAGTCGATATGTGCATGCATCTTCTGTACCCGTTTATATCTCAAATTCAGGCTCAAAACACCCGAAAATTCAATATTTTGGGGTCCCAGAAGCAATCTGTACATGCCTACTCAGTGTTTGAGTATTTTCAAAATACAGACCCAAAACATGCTGAAAATCGATATTTTAGATGCCCAAAGTCAATATGTGCATGTATCTTCTGTACCCGTTTATATCTCAAAAACAGGCTCAAAACACCCGAAAATTCAATATTTTGGGGTCCCAGAAGCAATCTGTACATGCCTACACAGTGCTAGAATATTTTCAAAATATAGGCTAAAAACATGCTAAAAATCGACATTTTAGGTGCCAAAAAATCGATATCTCAAATTCAGTCCCAAAACACCCGAAAATTCGATATTTAGAGGTCCCAGAAGCGATCTGTACATGCCTACTCCGTGTTAGAGTATTTTCAAAATACAGGCCAAAAACATACTGAAAATCGATCTTTTAGGTACCCAAAAGTCGATATGTGCATGCATCTTCTGTACCCGTTTATATCTCAAATTCTGGCCCTAAACACCCGAAAATTCAATATTTTGGGGTCCCAGAAGCGATCTGTACATGCCTACTCCGTGTTAGAGTATTTTCAAAATTCAGGCCCAAAACATGCTGAAAATCGATATTTTTGGTGCCCAAAGTCAATATGTGCATGTATCTTCTGTACCCGTTTATATCTCAAATTCAGGCTCAAAACACCCGAAAATTCAATATTTTGGGGTCCCAGAAGCAATCTGTACAGTGCTAGAATATTTTCAAAATATAGGCTAAAAACATGCTAAAAATCGATCTTTTAGGTGCCAAAAAGTCGATATCTCAAATTCAGTCCGAAAACACCCGAAAATTCGATATTTAGGGATCCCAGAAGTGATCTGTACATGCCTACTCCGTGTTAGAGTATTTTCAAATCACATGCTCAAAACATACTAAAAATCGATCTTTTAGGTGCACAAAAGTCGATATGTGCATGCATCTTCAGTACCCGTTTATATCTCAAATTCAGGCTCAAAACACCCGAAAATTCAATATTTTGGGGTCCCAGAAGCAATCTGTACATGCCTACTCAGTGTTAGAGTATTTTCAAAATACAGGCCCAAAACATGCTGAAAATCGATATTTTAGATGCCCAAAGTCAATATGTGCATGTATCTTCTGTACCCGTTTATATCTCAAATTCAGGCTCAAAACACCCGAAAATTCAATATTTTGGGGTCCCAGAAGCAATCTGTACATGCCTACACAGTGCTAGAATATTTTCAAAATATAGGCTAAAAACATGCTAAAAATCGACATTTTAGGTGCCAAAAAATCGATATCTCAAATTCAGTCCCAAAACACCCGAAAATTCGATATTTAGAGGTCCCAGAAGGTATCTGTACATGCCTACTCCGTGTTAGAGTATTTTCAAAATACAGGCCAAAAACATACTGAAAATCGATCTTTTAGGTGCCCAAAAGTCGATATGTGCATGCATCTTCTGTACCCGTTTATATCTCAAATTCTGGCCCTAAACACCCAAAAATTCGATATTTTGGGGTCCCAGAAGCGATCTGTACATGCCTACTCCGTGTTAGAGTATTTTCAAAATTCAGGCCCAAAACATGCTGAAAATCGATATTTTTGGTGCCCAAAGTCAATATGTGCATGTATTTTCTGTACCCGTTTATATCTCAAATTCAGGCTCAAAACACCCGAAAATTCAATATTTTGGGGTCCCAGAAGCAATCTGTACAGTGCTAGAATATTTTCAAAATATAGGCTAAAAACATACTAAAAATCGATCTTTTAGGTGCCAAAAAGTCGATATCTCAAATTCAGTCCCAAAACACCCGAAAATTCGATATTTAGGGGTCCCAGAAGTGATCTGTACATGCCTACTCCGTGTTAGAGTATTTTCAAATCACATGCTCAAAACATACTAAAAATCGATCTTTTAGGTGCACAAAAGTGGATATGTGCATGCATCTTCAGTACCCGTTTATATCTCAAATTCAGGCTCAAAACACCCGAAAATTCAATATTTTGGGGTCCCAGAAGCAATCTGTACATGCCTACTCCGTGTTAGAGTATTTTCAAATCACATGCTCAAAACATACTAAAAATCGATCTTTTAGGTGCACAAAAGTCGATATGTGCATGCATCTTCAGTACCCGTTTATATCTCAAATTCAGGCTCAAAACACCCGAAAATTCAATATTTTGGGGTCCCAGTAGCAATCTGTACATGCCTACTCAGTGTTAGAGTATTTTCAAAATACAGGCCCAAAACATGCTGAAAATCGATATTTTAGATGCCCAAAGTCAATATGTGCATGTATCTTCTGTACCCGTTTATATCTCAAATTCAGGCTCAAAACACCCGAAAATTCAATATTTTGGGGTCCCAGAAGCAATCTGTACATGCCTACACAGTGCTAGAATATTTTCAAAATATAGGCTAAAAACATGCTAAAAATCGACATTTTAGGTGCCAAAAAATCGATATCTCAAATTCAGTCCCAAAACACCCGAAAATTCGATATTTAGAGGTCCCAGAAGGTATCTGTACATGCCTACTCCGTGTTAGAGTATTTTCAAAATACAGGCCAAAAACATACTGAAAATCGATCTTTTAGGTGCCCAAAAGTCGATATGTGCATGCATCTTCTGTACCCGTTTATATCTCTAATTCTGGCCCTAAACACCCGAAAATTCGATATTTTGGGGTCCCAGAAGCGATCTGTACATGCCTAATCCGTGTTAGAGTATTTTCAAAATTAAGGCCCAAAACATGCTGAAAATCGATATTTTTGGTGCCCAAAGTCAATATGTGCATGTATCTTCTGTACCCGTTTATATCTCAAATTCAGGCTCAAAATACCCGAAAATTCAATATTTTGGGGTCCCAGAAGCAATCTGTACAGTGCTAGAATATTTTCAAAATATAGGCTAAAAACATGCTAAAAATCGATCTTTTAGGTGCCAAAAAGTCGATATCTCAAATTCAGTCCCAAAACACCCGAAAATTCGATATTTAGGGGTCCCAAAAGCTTTCTGTACATGCCTACTCCGTGTTAGAGTATTTTCAAAATACAGGCCAAAAACATACTGAAAATCGATCTTTTAGGTGCCCAAAAGTCGATATGTGCATGCATCTTCTGTACCCGTTTATATCTCAAATTCTGGCCCTAAACACCCGAAAATTCGATATTTTGGGGTCCCAGAAGCGATCTGTACATGCCTACTCCGTGTTAGAGTATTTTCAAAATTCAGGCCCAAAACAGGCTGAAAATCGATATTTTTGGTGCCCAAAGTCAATATGTGCATGTATCTTCTGTACCCGTTTATATCTCAAATTCAGGCTCAAAACACCCGAAAATTCAATATTTTGGGGTCCCAAAAGCAATCTGTACAGTGCTAGAATATTTTCAAAATATAGGCTAAAAACATGCTAAAAATCGATCTTTTAGGTGCCAAAAAGTCGATATCTCAAATTCAGTCCCAAAACACCCGAAAATTCGATATTTAGGGGTCCAAGAAGCGATCTGTACATGCCTACTCCGTGTTAGAGTATTTTCAAAATACATGCTCAAAACATACTGAAAATCGATCTTTTAGGTGCACAAAAGTCGATACGTGCATGCATCTTCTGTACCCGTTTATATCTGAAATTCTGGCCCTAAACACCCGAAAATTCGATATTTTGGGGTCCCAGAAGCGATCTGTACATGCCTACTCCGTGTTAGAGTATTTTCAAAATTCAGGCCCAAAACATGCTGAAAATCGATATTTTTGGTGCCCAAAGTCAATATGTGCATGTATCTTCTGTACCCGTTTATATCTCAAATTCAGGCTCAAAACACCCGAAAATTCAATATTTTGGGGTCCCAGAAGCAATCTGTACAGTGCTAGAATATTTTCAAAATATAGGCTAAAAACATGCTAAAAATCGATCTTTTAGGTGCCAAAAAGTCGATATCTCAAATTCAGTCCCAAAACACCCGAAAATTCGATATTTAGGGGTCCCAGAAGCGATCTGTACATGCCTACTCCGTGTTAGAGTATTTTCAAAATACATGCTCAAAACATACTGAAAATCGATCTTTTAGGTGCACAAAAGTCGATATGTGCATGCATCTTCAGTACCCGTTTATATCTCAAATTCAGGCTCAAAACACCCGAAAATTCAATATTTTGGGGTCCCAGAAGCAATCTGTACATGCTTACACAGTGCTAGAATATTTTCAAAATATAGGCTAAAATCATGCTGAAAATCGACATTTTAGGTGCCAAAAAATCGATATCTCAAATTCAGTCCCAAAACACCCGAAAATTCGATATTTAGAGGTCCCAGAAGGTATCTGTACATGCCAACTCCGTGTTAGAGTATTTTCAAAATACATGCTCAAAACATACTGAAAATCGATCTTTTAGGTGCCCAAAAGTCGATATGTGCATGCATCTTCTGTACCCGTTTATATCTCAAATTCTGGCCCTAAACACCCGAAAATTCGATATTTTGGGGTCCCAGAAGCGATCTGTACATGCCTAATCCGTGTTAGAGTATTTTCAAAATTAAGGCCCAAAACATGCTGAAAATCGATATTTTTGGTGCCCAAAGTCAATATGTGCATGTATCTTCTGTACCCGTTTATATCTCAAATTCAGGCTCAAAATACCCGAAAATTCAATATTTTGGGGTCCCAGAAGCAATCTGTACAGTGCTAGAATATTTTCAAAATATAGGCTAAAAACATGCTAAAAATCGATCTTTTAGGTGCCAAAAAGTCGATATCTCAAATTCAGTCCCAAAACACCCGAAAATTCGATATTTAGGGGTCCCAAAAGCTTTCTGTACATGCCTACTCCGTGTTAGAGTATTTTCAAAATACATGCTCAAAACATACTGAAAATCGATCTTTTAGGTGCACAAAAGTCGATATGTGCATGCATCTTCAGTACCCGTTTATATCTCAAATTCAGGCTCAAAACACCCGAAAATTCAATATTTTGGGGTCCCAGAAGCAATCTGTACATGCCTACTCAGTGTTAGAGTATTTTCAAAATACAGGCCCAAAACCTGCTGAAAATCGATATTTTAGAATCCCAAAGTCAATATGTGCATGTATCTTCTGTACCCGTTTATATCTCAAATTCAGGCTCAAAACACCCGAAAATTCAATATTTTGGGGTCCCAGAAGCAATCTGTACATGCCTACACAGTGCTAGAATATTTTCAAAATATAGGCTAAAAACATGCTAAAAATCGACATTTTAGGTGCCAAAAAATCGATATCTCAAATTCAGTCCCAAAACACCCGAAAATTCGATATTTAGAGGTCCCAGAAGGTATCTGTACATGCCTACTCCGTGTTTGAGTATTTTAAAAATACAGGCCAAAAACATACTGAAAATCGATCTTTTAGGTGCCCAAAAGTCGATATGTGCATGCATCTTCTTTACCCGTTTATATCTCAAATTCTGGCCCTAAACACCCAAAAATTCGATATTTTGGGGTCCAAGAAGCGATCTGTACATGCCTACTCCGTGTTAGAGTATTTTCAAAATTCAGGCCCAAAACATGCTGAAAATCTATATTTTTGGTGCCAAAAGTCAATATGTGCATGTATCTTCTGTACCCGTTTATATCTCAAATTCAGGCTCAAAACACCCGAAAATTCAATATTTTGGGGTCCCAGAAGCAATCTGTACATGCCTACTCAGTGCTAGAATATTTTCAAAATATAGGCTAAAAACATGCTAAAAATCGATCTTTTAGGTGCCAAAAAGTCGATATCTCGAATTCAGGATCAAAACACCCGAAAATTCAATATTTTGGGGTCCCAGAAGCAATCTGTACATGCCTACTCAGAGTTAGAGTATTTTCAAAATACAGGCCCAAAACATGCTGAAAATCGATATTTTAGATGCCCAAAGTCAATATGTGCATTTATCTTCTGTACCCGTTTATATCTCAAATTCAGGCTCAAAACACCCGAAAATTCAATATTTTTGGGTCCCAGAAGCAATCTGTACAGTGCTAGAATATTTTCAAAATATAAGCTAAAAACATGCTAAAAATCGATCTTTTAGGTGCCAAAAAATCGATATCTCAAATTCAGTCCCAAAACACCCGAAAATTCGATATTTAGGGGTCCCAGAAGCGATCTGTACATGCCTATTCCGTGTTAGAGTATTTTCAAAATACATGCTCAAAACATACTGAAAATCGATCTTTTAGGTGCACAAAAGTCGATATGTGCATGCATCTTCAGTACCCGTTTATATCTCAAATTCAGGCTCAAAACACCCAAAAATTCGATATTTTGGGGTCCCAGAAGCAATCTGTACATGCCTACTCCGTGTTAGAGTATTTTCAAAATTCAGGCCCAAAACATGCTGAAAATCGATCTTTTAGGTGCACAAAAGTCGATATGTGCATGCATCTTCAGTACCCGTTTATATCTCAAATTCAGGCTCAAAACACCCGAAAATTCGATATTTTGGGTTCCCAGAAGCAATCTGTACATGCCTACTCAGTGTTAGAGTATTTTCAAAATACAGGCCCAAAACATGCTGAAAATCGATATTTTAGATGCCCAAAGTCAATATGTGCATGTATCTTCTGTACCCGTTTATATCTCAAATTCAGGCTCAAAACACACGAAAATTCAATATTTTGGGGTCCCAGAAGCAATCTGTACAGTGCTAGAATATTTTCAAAATATAGGCTAAAAACATGCTAAAAATCGATCTTTTAGGTGCCAAAAAGTGGATATCTCAAATTCAGTCCCAAAACACCCGAAAATTCGATATTTAGGGGTCCCAGAAGCGATCTGTACATGCCTACTCCGTGTTAGAGTATTTTCAAAATACATGCTCAAAACATACTGAAAATCGATCTTTTAGGTGCACAAAAGTCGATATGTGCATGCATCTTCAGTACCCGTTTATATCTCAAATTCAGGCTCAAAACACCCGAAAATTCAATATTTTGGGGTCCCAGAAGCAATCTGTACATGCCTACTCAGTGTTAGAGTATTTTCAAAATACAGGCCCAAAACATGCTGAAAATCGATATTTTAGATGCCCAAAGTCAATATGTGCATGTATCTTCTGTACCCGTTTATATCTCAAATTCAGGCTCAAAACACCCAAAAATTCAATATTTTGGGGTCCCAGAAGCAATCTGTACATGCCTACACAGTGCTAGAATATTTTCAAAATATAGGCTAAAAACATGCTAAAAATCGACATTTTAGGTGCCAAAAAATCGATATCTCAAATTCAGTCCCAAAACACCCGAAAATTCGATATTTAGAGGTCCCAGAAGCGATATGTACATGCCTACTCCGTGTTAGAGTATTTTCAAAATACAAGCCAAAAACATACTGAAAATCGATCTTTTAGGTGCCCAAAAGTCGATATGTGCATGCATCTTCTGTACCCGTTTCTATCTCAAATTCTGGCCCTAAACACCCGAAAATTCGATATTTTGGGGTCCCAGAAGCAATCTGTACATGCCTACTCCGTGTTAGAGTATTTTCAAAATTCAGGCCCAAAACATGCTGAAAATCGATATTTTTTGTGCCCAAAGTCAATATGGGCATGTATCTTCTGTACCCGTTTATATCTCAAATTCAGGCTCAAAACACCCGAAAATTCAATATTTTGGGGTCCCAGAAGCAATCTGTACATGCCTACTCAGTGCTAGAATAATTTCAAAATATTGGCTAAAAAAATGCTGAAAATCGATATTTTAGGTGCCAAGAAATCGATATCTCAAATTCAGTCCCAAAACACCCGAAAATTCGATTTTTAGAGGTCCCAGAAGGTATCTGTACATGCCTACTTCGTGTTAGAGTATTTTCAAATTACAGGTCAAAAACATACTGAAAATCGATCTTTTAGGTGCCCAAAAGTCGATATGTGCATGCATCTTCTGTACCCGTTTATATCTCAAATTCAGGCTCAAAACACCCGAAAATTCAATATTTTGGGGTCCCAGAAGCAATCTGTACATGCCTACTCAGTGTTTGAGTATTTTCAAAATACAGGCCCAAAACATGCTGAAAATCGATATTTTAGATGCCCAAAGTCAATATGTGCATGTATCTTCTGTACCCGTTTATATCTCAAAAACAGGCTCAAAACACCCGAAAATTCAATATTTTGGGGTCCCAGAAGCAATCTGTACATGCCTACACAGTGCTAGAATATTTTCAAAATATAGGCTAAAAACATGCTAAAAATCGACATTTTAGGTGCCAAAAAATCGATATCTCAAATTCAGTCCCAAAACACCCGAAAATTCGATATTTAGAGGTCCCAGAAGCGATCTGTACATGCCTACTCCGTGTTAGAGTATTTTCAAAATACAGGCCAAAAACATACTGAAAATCGATCTTTTAGGTACCCAAAAGTCGATATGTGCATGCATCTTCTGTACCCGTTTATATCTCAAATTCTGGCCCTAAACACCCGAAAATTCAATATTTTGGGGTCCCAGAAGCGATCTGTACATGCCTACTCCGTGTTAGAGTATTTTCAAAATTCAGGCCCAAAACATGCTGAAAATCGATATTTTTGGTGCCCAAAGTCAATATGTGCATGTATCTTCTGTACCCGTTTATATCTCAAATTCAGGCTCAAAACACCCGAAAATTCAATATTTTGGGGTCCCAGAAGCAATCTGTACAGTGCTAGAATATTTTCAAAATATAGGCTAAAAACATGCTAAAAATCGATCTTTTAGGTGCCAAAAAGTCGATATCTCAAATTCAGTCCGAAAACACCCGAAAATTCGATATTTAGGGATCCCAGAAGTGATCTGTACATGCCTACTCCGTGTTAGAGTATTTTCAAATCACATGCTCAAAACATACTAAAAATCGATCTTTTAGGTGCACAAAAGTCGATATGTGCATGCATCTTCAGTACCCGTTTATATCTCAAATTCAGGCTCAAAACACCCGAAAATTCAATATTTTGGGGTCCCAGAAGCAATCTGTACATGCCTACTCAGTGTTAGAGTGTTTTCAAAATACAGGCCCAAAACATGCTGAAAATCGATATTTTAGATGCCCAAAGTCAATATGTGCATGTATCTTCTGTACCCGTTTATATCTCAAATTCAGGCTCAAAACACCCGAAAATTCAATATTTTGGGGTCCCAGAAGCAATCTGTACATGCCTACACAGTGCTAGAATATTTTCAAAATATAGGCTAAAAACATGCTAAAAATCGACATTTTAGGTGCCAAAAAATCGATATCTCAAATTCAGACCCAAAACACCCGAAAATTCGATATTTAGAGGTCCCAGAAGGTATCTGTACATGCCTACTCCGTGTTAGAGTATTTTCAAAATACAGGCCAAAAACATACTGAAAATCGATCTTTTAGGTGCCCAAAAGTCGATATGTGCATGCATCTTCTGTACCCGTTTATATCTCAAATTCTGGCCCTAAACACCCAAAAATTCGATATTTTGGGGTCCCAGAAGCGATCTGTACATGCCTACTCCGTGTTAGAGTATTTTCAAAATTCAGGCCCAAAACATGCTGAAAATCGATATTTTTGGTGCCCAAAGTCAATATGTGCATGTATTTTCTGTACCCGTTTATATCTCAAATTCAGGCTCAAAACACCCGAAAATTCAATATTTTGGGGTCCCAGAAGCAATCTGTACAGTGCTAGAATATTTTCAAAATATAGGCTAAAAACATACTAAAAATCGATCTTTTAGGTGCCAAAAAGTCGATATCTCAAATTCAGTCCCAAAACACCCGAAAATTCGATATTTAGGGGTCCCAGAAGTGATCTGTACATGCCTACTCCGTGTTAGAGTATTTTCAAATCACATGCTCAAAACATACTAAAAATCGATCTTTTAGGTGCACAAAAGTGGATATGTGCATGCATCTTCAGTACCCGTTTATATCTCAAATTCAGGCTCAAAACACCCGAAAATTCAATATTTTGGGGTCCCAGAAGCAATCTGTACATGCCTACTCCGTGTTAGAGTATTTTCAAATCACATGCTCAAAACATACTAAAAATCGATCTTTTAGGTGCACAAAAGTCGATATGTGCATGCATCTTCAGTACCCGTTTATATCTCAAATTCAGGCTCAAAACACCCGAAAATTCAATATTTTGGGGTCCCAGTAGCAATCTGTACATGCCTACTCAGTGTTAGAGTATTTTCAAAATACAGGCCCAAAACATGCTGAAAATCGATATTTTAGATGCCCAAAGTCAATATGTGCATGTATCTTCTGTACCCGTTTATATCTCAAATTCAGGCTCAAAACACCCGAAAATTCAATATTTTGGGGTCCCAGAAGCAATCTGTACATGCCTACACAGTGCTAGAATATTTTCAAAATATAGGCTAAAAACATGCTAAAAATCGACATTTTAGGTGCCAAAAAATCGATATCTCAAATTCAGTCCCAAAACACCCGAAAATTCGATATTTAGAGGTCCCAGAAGGTATCTGTACATGCCTACTCCGTGTTAGAGTATTTTCAAAATACAGGCCAAAAACATACTGAAAATCGATCTTTTAGGTGCCCAAAAGTCGATATGTGCATGCATCTTCTGTACCCGTTTATATCTCTAATTCTGGCCCTAAACACCCGAAAATTCGATATTTTGGGGTCCCAGAAGCGATCTGGACATGCCTAATCCGTGTTAGAGTATTTTCAAAATTAAGGCCCAAAACATGCTGAAAATCGATATTTTTGGTGCCCAAAGTCAATATGTGCATGTATCTTCTGTACCCGTTTATATCTCAAATTCAGGCTCAAAATACCCGAAAATTCAATATTTTGGGGTCCCAGAAGCAATCTGTACAGTGCTAGAATATTTTCAAAATATAGGCTAAAAACATGCTAAAAATCGATCTTTTAGGTGCCAAAAAGTCGATATCTCAAATTCAGTCCCAAAACACCCGAAAATTCGATATTTAGGGGTCCCAAAAGCTTTCTGTACATGCCTACTCCGTGTTAGAGTATTTTCAAAATACAGGCCAAAAACATACTGAAAATCGATCTTTTAGGTGCCCAAAAGTCGATATGTGCATGCATCTTCTGTACCCGTTTATATCTCAAATTCTGGCCCTAAACACCCGAAAATTCGATATTTTGGGGTCCCAGAAGCGATCTGTACATGCCTACTCCGTGTTAGAGTATTTTCAAAATTCAGGCCCAAAACAGGCTGAAAATCGATATTTTTGGTGCCCAAAGTCAATATGTGCATGTATCTTCTGTACCCGTTTATATCTCAAATTCAGGCTCAAAACACCCGAAAATTCAATATTTTGGGGTCCCAAAAGCAATCTGTACAGTGCTAGAATATTTTCAAAATATAGGCTAAAAACATGCTAAAAATCGATCTTTTAGGTGCCAAAAAGTCGATATCTCAAATTCAGTCCCAAAACACCCGAAAATTCGATATTTAGGGGTCCAAGAAGCGATCTGTACATGCCTACTCCGTGTTAGAGTATTTTCAAAATACATGCTCAAAACATACTGAAAATCGATCTTTTAGGTGCACAAAAGTCGATACGTGCATGCATCTTCTGTACCCGTTTATATCTGAAATTCTGGCCCTAAACACCCGAAAATTCGATATTTTGGGGTCCCAGAAGCGATCTGTACATGCCTACTCCGTGTTAGAGTATTTTCAAAATTCAGGCCCAAAACATGCTGAAAATCGATATTTTTGGTGCCCAAAGTCAATATGTGCATGTATCTTCTGTACCCGTTTATATCTCAAATTCAGGCTCAAAACACCCGAAAATTCAATATTTTGGGGTCCCAGAAGCAATCTGTACAGTGCTAGAATATTTTCAAAATATAGGCTAAAAACATGCTAAAAATCGATCTTTTAGGTGCCAAAAAGTCGATATCTCAAATTCAGTCCCAAAACACCCGAAAATTCGATATTTAGGGGTCCCAGAAGCGATCTGTACATGCCTACTCCGTGTTAGAGTATTTTCAAAATACATGCTCAAAACATACTGAAAATCGATCTTTTAGGTGCACAAAAGTCGATATGTGCATGCATCTTCAGTACCCGTTTATATCTCAAATTCAGGCTCAAAACACCCGAAAATTCAATATTTTGGGGTCCCAGAAGCAATCTGTACATGCTTACACAGTGCTAGAATATTTTCAAAATATAGGCTAAAATCATGCTGAAAATCGACATTTTAGGTGCCAAAAAATCGATATCTCAAATTCAGTCCCAAAACACCCGAAAATTCGATATTTAGAGGTCCCAGAAGGTATCTGTACATGCCAACTCCGTGTTAGAGTATTTTCAAAATACATGCTCAAAACATACTGAAAATCGATCTTTTAGGTGCCCAAAAGTCGATATGTGCATGCATCTTCTGTACCCGTTTATATCTCAAATTCTGGCCCTAAACACCCGAAAATTCGATATTTTGGGGTCCCAGAAGCGATCTGTACATGCCTAATCCGTGTTAGAGTATTTTCAAAATTAAGGCCCAAAACATGCTGAAAATCGATATTTTTGGTGCCCAAAGTCAATATGTGCATGTATCTTCTGTACCCGTTTATATCTCAAATTCAGGCTCAAAATACCCGAAAATTCAATATTTTGGGGTCCCAGAAGCAATCTGTACAGTGCTAGAATATTTTCAAAATATAGGCTAAAAACATGCTAAAAATCGATCTTTTAGGTGCCAAAAAGTCGATATCTCAAATTCAGTCCCAAAACACCCGAAAATTCGATATTTAGGGGTCCCAAAAGCTTTCTGTACATGCCTACTCCGTGTTAGAGTATTTTCAAAATACATGCTCAAAACATACTGAAAATCGATCTTTTAGGTGCACAAAAGTCGATATGTGCATGCATCTTCAGTACCCGTTTATATCTCAAATTCAGGCTCAAAACACCCGAAAATTCAATATTTTGGGGTCCCAGAAGCAATCTGTACATGCCTACTCAGTGTTAGAGTATTTTCAAAAAACAGGCCCAAAACATGCTGAAAATCGATATTTTAGATGCCCAAAGTCAATATGTGCATGTATCTTCTGTACCCGTTTATATCTCAAATTCAGGCTCAAAACACCCGAAAATTCAATATTTTGGGGTCCCAGAAGCAATCTGTACATGCCTACACAGTGCTAGAATATTTTCAAAATATAGGCTAAAAACATGCTGAAAATCGACATTTTAGGTGCCAAAAAATCGATATCTCAAATTCAGTCCCAAAACACCCGAAAATTCGATATTTAGAGGTCCCAGAAGGTATCTGTACATGCCTACTCCGTGTTAGAGTATTTTCAAAATACAGGCCAAAAACATACTGAAAATCGATCTTTTAGGTGCCCAAAAGTCGATATGTGCATGCATCTTCTGTACCCGTTTATATCTCAAATTCTGGCCCTAAACACCCGAAAATTCGATATTTTGGGGTCCCAGAAGCGATCTGTACATGCCTACTCCGTGTTAGAGTATTTTCAAAATTCAGGCCCAAAACAGGCTGAAAATCGATATTTTTGGTGCCCAAAGTCAATATGTGCATGTATCTTCTGTACCCGTTTATATCTCAAATTCAGGCTCAAAACACCCGAAAATTCAATATTTTGGGGTCCCAAAAGCAATCTGTACAGTGCTAGAATATTTTCAAAATATAGGCTAAAAACATGCTAAAAATCGATCTTTTAGGTGCCAAAAAGTCGATATCTCAAATTCAGTCCCAAAACACCCGAAAATTCGATATTTAGGGGTCCAAGAAGCGATCTGTACATGCCTACTCCGTGTTAGAGTATTTTCAAAATACATGCTCAAAACATACTGAAAATCGATCTTTTAGGTGCACAAAAGTCGATACGTGCATGCATCTTCTGTACCCGTTTATATCTGAAATTCTGGCCCTAAACACCCGAAAATTCGATATTTTGGGGTCCCAGAAGCGATCTGTACATGCCTACTCCGTGTTAGAGTATTTTCAAAATTCAGGCCCAAAACATGCTGAAAATCGATATTTTTGGTGCCCAAAGTCAATATGTGCATGTATCTTCTGTACCCGTTTATATCTCAAATTCAGGCTCAAAACACCCGAAAATTCAATATTTTGGGGTCCCAGAAGCAATCTGTACAGTGCTAGAATATTTTCAAAATATAAGCTAAAAACATGCTAAAAATCGATCTTTTAGGTGCCAAAAAGTCGATATCTCAAATTCAGTCCCAAAACACCCGAAAATTCGATATTTAGGGGTCCCAGAAGCGATCTGTACATGCCTACTCCGTGTTAGAGTATTTTCAAAATACATGCTCAAAACATACTGAAAATCGATCTTTTAGGTGCACAAAAGTCGATATGTGCATGCATCTTCAGTACCCGTTTATATCTCAAATTCAGGCTCAAAACACCCGAAAATTCAATATTTTGGGGTCCCAGAAGCAATCTGTACATGCTTACACAGTGCTAGAATATTTTCAAAATATAGGCTAAAAACATGCTGAAAATCGACATTTTAGGTGCCAAAAAATCGATATCTCAAATTCAGTCCCAAAACACCCGAAAATTCGATATTTAGAGGTCCCAGAAGGTATCTGTACATGCCAACTCCGTGTTAGAGTATTTTCAAAATACATGCTCAAAACATACTGAAAATCGATCTTTTAGGTGCACAAAAGTCGATATGTGCATGCATCTTCTGTACCCGTTTATATCTCAAATTCTGGCCCTAAACACCCGAAAATTCGATATTTTGGGGTCCCAGAAGCGATCTGTACATGCCTATTCCGTGTTAGAGTATTTTCAAAATTCAGGCCCAAAACATGCTGAAAATCGATATTTTTGGTGCCCAAAGTCAATATGTGCATGTATCTTCTGTACCCGTTTATATCTCAAATTCAGGCTCAAAACACCCGAAAATTCAATATTTTGGGGTCCCAGAAGCAATCTGTACAGTGCTAGAATATTTTCAAAATATAGGCTAAAAACATGCTAAAAATCGATCTTTTAGGTGCCAAAAAGTCGATATCTCAAATTCAGTCCCAAAACACCCGAAAATTCGATATTTAGGGGTCCCAGAAGCGATCTGTACATGCCTACTCCGTGTTAGAGTATTTTCAAAATACATGCTCAAAACATACTGAAAATCGATCTTTTAGGTGCACAAAAGTCGATATGTGCATGCATCTTCAGTACCCGTTTATATCTCAAATTCAGGCTCAAAACACCCGAAAATTCAATATTTTGGGGTCCCAGAAGCAATCTGTACATGCCTACTCAGTGTTAGAGTATTTTCAAAATACAGGCCCAAAACATGCTGAAAATCGATATTTTAGATGCCCAAAGTCAATATGTGCATTTATCTTCTGTACCCGTTTATATCTCAAATTCAGGCTCAAAAACCCGAAAATTCAATATTTTGGGGTCCCAGAAGCAATCTGTACAGTGCTAGAATATTTTCAAAATATAGGCTAAAAACATGCTAAAAATCGATCTTTTAGGTGCCAAAAAGTCGATATCTCAAATTCAGTCCCAAAACTCCCGAAAATTCGATATTTAGGGGTCCCAGAAGCGATCTGTACATGCCTACTCCGTGTTAGAGTATTTTCAAAATACATGCTCAAAACATACTGAAAATCGATCTTTTAGGTGCACAAAAGTCGATATGTGCATGCATCTTCAGTACCCGTTTATATCTCAAATTCAGACTCAAAACACCCGAAAATTCAATATTTTGGGGTCCCAGAAGCAATCTGTACATGCCTACACAGTGCTAGAATATTTTCAAAATATAGGCTAAAAACATGCTGAAAATCGACATTTTAGGTGCCAAAAAATCGATATCTCAAATTCAGTCCCAAAACACCCGAAAATTCGATATTTAGAGGTCCCAGAAGGTATCTGTACATGCCTACTCCGTGTTAGAGTATTTTCAAAATACAGGCCAAAAACATACTGAAAATCGATCTTTTAGGTGCCCAAAAGTCGATATGTGCATGCATCTTCTGTACCCGTTTATATCTGAAATTCTGGCCCTAAACACCCGAAAATTCGATATTTTGGGGTCCCAGAAGCGATCTGTACATGCCTACTCCGTGTTAGAGTATTTTCAAAATTCAGGCCCAAAACAGGCTGAAAATCGATATTTTTGGTGCCCAAAGTCAATATGTGCATGTATCTTCTGTACCCGTTTATATCTCAAATTCAGGCTCAAAACACCCGAAAATTCAATATTTTGGGGTCCCAGAAGCAATCTGTACAGTGCTAGAATATTTTCAAAATATAGGCTAAAAACATGCTAAAAATCGATCTTTTAGGTGCCAAAAAGTCGATATCTCAAATTCAGTCCCAAAACACCCGAAAATTCGATATTTAGGGGTCCCAGAAGCGATCTGTACATGCCTACTCCGTGTTAGAGTATTTTCAAAATACATGCTCAAAACATACTGAAAATCGATCTTTTAGGTGCACAAAAGTCGATATGTGCATGCATCTTCAGTACCCGTTTATATCTCAAATTCAGGCTCAAAACACCCGAAAATTCAATATTTTGGGGTCCCAGAAGCAATCTGTACATGCTTACACAGTGCTAGAATATTTTCAAAATATAGGCTAAAAACATGCTGAAAATCGACATTTTAGGTGCCAAAAAATCGATATCTCAAATTCAGTCCCAAAACACCCGAAAATTCGATATTTAGAGGTCCCAGAAGGTATCTGTACATGCCAACTCCGTGTTAGAGTATTTTCAAAATACATGCTCAAAACATACTGAAAATCGATCTTTTAGGTGCACAAAAGTCGATATGTGCATGCATCTTCTGTACCCGTTTATATCTCAAATTCTGGCCCTAAACACCCGAAAATTCGATATTTTGGGGTCCCAGAAGCGATCTATACATGCCTATTCCGTGTTAGAGTATTTTCAAAATTCAGGCCCAAAACATGCTGAAAATCGATATTTTTGGTGCCCAAAGTCAATATGTGCATGTATCTTCTGTACCCGTTTATATCTCAAATTCAGGCTCAAAACACCCGAAAATTCAATATTTTGGGGTCCCAGAAGCAATCTGTACAGTGCTAGAATATTTTCAAAATATAGGCTAAAAACATGCTAAAAATCGATCTTTTAGGTGCCAAAAAGTCGATATCTCAAATTCAGTCCCAAAACACCCGAAAATTCGATATTTAGGGGTCCCAGAAGCGATCTGTACATGCCTACTCCGTGTTAGAGTATTTTCAAAATACATGCTCAAAACATACTGAAAATCGATCTTTTAGGTGCACAAAAGTCGATATGTGCATGCATCTTCAGTACCCGTTTATATCTCAAATTCAGGCTCAAAACACCCGAAAATTCGATATTTTGGGGTCCCAGAAGCGATCTGTACATGCCTACTCCGTGTTAGAGTATTTTCAAAATTCAGGCCCAAAACATGCTGAAAATCGATATTTTTGGTGCCCAAAGTCAATATGTGCATGTATCTTCTGTACCCGTTTATATCTCAAATTCAGGCTCAAAAACCCGAAAATTCAATATTTTGGGGTCCCAGAAGCAATCTGTACAGTGCTAGAATATTTTCAAAATATAGGCTAAAAACATGCTAAAAATCGATCTTTTAGGTGCCAAAAAGTCGATATCTCAAATTCAGTCCCAAAACTCCCGAAAATTCGATATTTAGGGGTCCCAGAAGCGATCTGTACATGCCTACTCCGTGTTAGAGTATTTTCAAAATACATGCTCAAAACATACTGAAAATCGATCTTTTAGGTGCACAAAAGTCGATATGTGCATGCATCTTCAGTACCCGTTTATATCTCAAATTCAGACTCAAAACACCCGAAAATTCAATATTTTGGGGTCCCAGAAGCAATCTGTACATGCCTACACAGTGCTAGAATATTTTCAAAATATAGGCTAAAAACATGCTGAAAATCGACATTTTAGGTGCCAAAAAATCGATATCTCAAATTCAGTCCCAAAACACCCGAAAATTCGATATTTAGAGGTCCCAGAAGGTATCTGTACATGCCTACTCCGTGTTAGAGTATTTTCAAAATACAGGCTAAAAACATACTGAAAATCGATCTTTTAGGTGCCCAAAAGTCGATATGTGCATGCATCTTCTGTACCCGTTTATATCTCAAATTCTGGCCCTAAACACCCGAAAATTCGATATTATGGGGTCCCAGAAGCGATCTGTACATGCCTACTCCGTGTTAGAGTATTTTCAAAATACATGCTCAAAACATACTGAAAATCGATCTTTTAGGTGCACAAAAGTCGATATGTGCATGCATCTTCAGTACCCGTTTATATCTCAAATTCAGGCTCAAAACACCCGAAATTTCAATATTTTGGGGTCCCAAAAGCAATCTGTACAGTGCTAGAATATTTTCAAAATATAGGCTAAAAACATGCTAAAAATCGATCTTTTAGGTGCCAAAAAGTCGATATCTCAAATTCAGTCCCAAAACACCCGAAAA
Source organism: Petrolisthes cinctipes (assembly GCA_033782935.1). Taxonomy (NCBI): domain Eukaryota; kingdom Metazoa; phylum Arthropoda; class Malacostraca; order Decapoda; family Porcellanidae; genus Petrolisthes; species Petrolisthes cinctipes. Next base: position 1,815,261 of record JAWQEG010000068.1, read on the forward strand.
TTCGATATTTAGGGGTCCAAGAAGCGATCTGTACATGCCTACTCCTTGTTAGAGTATTTTCAAAATACATGCTCAAAACATACTGAAAATCGATCTTTTAGGTGCACAAAAGTCGATACGTGCATGCATCTTCAGTACCCGTTTATATCTCAAATTCAGGCTCAAAACACCCGAAAATTCAATATTTTGGGGTCCCAGAAGTAATCTGTCCATGCCTACTCCGTGTTAGAGTATTTCAAAATACAGGCCCAAAACATGCTGAAAATCGATATTTTATATGCCCAAAGTCAATATGTGCATGTATCTTTTGTACCCGTTTATATCTCAAATTCAGGCTCAAAACACCCGAAAATTCAATATTTTGGGGTCCCAGAAGCAATCTGTACATGCCTACACAGTGCTAGAATATTTTCAAAATATAGGCTAAAAACATTCTAAAAATCGTCATTTAAGGTGCCAAAAAATCGATATCTCAAATTCAGTCCCAAAACACCCGAAAATTCGATATTTAGAGGTCCCAGAAGGTATCTGTACATGCCTACTCCGTGTTAGAGTATTTTCAAAATACAGGCCAAAAACATACTGAAAATCGATCTTTTAGGTGCCCAAAAGTCGATATGTGCATGCATCTTCTGTACCCGTTTATATCTCAAATTCTGGCCCTAAACACCCGAAAATTCGATATTTTGGGGTCCCAGAAGCGATCTGTACATGCCTATTCCGTGTTAGAGTATTTTCAAAATTCAGGCCCAAAACATGTTGAAAATCGATATTTTTGGTGCCCAAAGTCAATATGTGCATGTATCTTCTGTACCCGTTTATATCTCAAATTCAGGCTCAAAACACCCGAAAATTCAATATTTTGGGGTCCCAGAAGCAATCTGTACAGTGCTAGAATATTTTCAAAATATAGGCTAAAAACATGCTAAAAATCGATCTTTTAGGTGCCAAAAAGTCGATATTTCAACTTCAGTCCCAAAACACCCGAAAATTCGATATTTAGGGGTCCCAGAAGCGATCTGTACATGCCTACTCCGTGTTAGAGTATTTTCAAAATACATTCTCAAAACATACTGAAAATCGATCTTTTAGGTGCACAAAAGTCGATATGTGCATGCATCTTCAGTACCCGTTTATATCTCAAATTCAGGCTCAAAACACCCGAAAATTCAATATTTTGGGGTCCCAGAAGCAATCTGTACATGCTTACTCAGTGTTAGAGTATTTTCAAAATACAGGCCCAAAACATGCTTAAAATCGATATTTTAGATGCCCAAAGTCAATATGTGCATGTATCTTCTGTACCCGTTTATATCTCAAATTCAGGCTCAAAACACCCGAAAATTCAATATTTTGGGGTCCCAGAAGCAATCTGTACATGCCTACACAGTGCTAGAATATTTTCAAAATATAGGCTAAAAACATGCTAAAAATCGATCTTTTAGGTGCCAAAAAGTCGATATCTCAAATTCAGTCCAAAAACACCCGAAAATTCGATATTTAGGGGTCCCAGAAGCGATCTGTACATGCCTACTCCGTGTTAGAGTATTTTCAAAATACATGCTCAAAACATACTGAAAATCGATCTTTTAGGTGCACAAAAGTCGATATGTGCATGCATCTTCAGTACCCGTTTATATCTCAAATTCAGGCTCAAAACACCCGAAAATTCAATATTTTGGGGTCCCAGAAGCAATCTGTACAGTGCTAGAATATTTTCAAAATATAGGCTAAAAACATGCTAAAAATCGATCTTTTAGGTGCCAAAAAGTCGATATCTCAACTTCAGTCCCAAAACACCCGAAAATTCGATATTTAGGGGTCCCAGAAGCGATCTGTACATGCCTACTCCGTGTTAGAGTATTTTCAAAATACATGCTCAAAACATACTGAAAATCGATCTTTTAGGTGCACAAAAGTCGATATGTGCAGGCATCTTCAGTACCCGTTTATATCTCAAATTCAGGCTCAAAACACCCGAAAATTCTATATTTTGTGGTCCCAGAAGCAATCTGTACATGCTTACTCAGTGTTAGAGTATTTTCAAAATACAGGCCCAAAACATGCTGAAAATCGATATTTTAGATGCCCAAAGTCAATATGTGCATGTATCTTCTGTACCCGTTTATATCTCAAATTCAGGCTCAAAACACCCGAAAATTCAATATTTTGGGGTCCCAGAAGCAATCTGTACATGCCTACACAGTGCTAGAATATTTTCAAAATATAGGCTAAAAACATGCTAAAAATCGATCTTTTAGGTGCCAAAAAGTCGATATCTCAACTTCAGTCCCAAAACACCCGAAAATTCGATATTTAGGGGTCCCAGAAGCGATCTGTACATGCCTACTCCGTGTTAGAGTATTTTCAAAATACAGGCCCAAAACATGCTGAAAATCGATATTTTAGATGCCCAAAGTCAATATGTGCATGTATCTTCTGTACCCGTTTATATCTCAAATTCAGGCTCAAAACACCCGAAAATTCAATATTTTGGGGTCCCAGAAGCAATCTGTACATGCCTACACAGAGCTAGAATATTTTCAAAATATAGGCTAAAAACATGCTGAAAATCGACATTTTAGGTGCCAAAAAATCGATATCACAAATTCAGTCCCAAAACACCGGAAAATTCGATATTTAGAGGTCCCAGAAGGTATCTGTACATGCCTACTCCGTGTTAGAGTATTTTTAGAATACAGGCCAAAAACATACTGAAAATCGATCTTTTAGGTGCCCAAAAGTCGATATGTGCATGCATCTTCTGTACCCGTTTATATCTCAAATTCTGGCCCTAAACACCCGAAAATTCGATATTTTGGGGTCCCAGAAGCGATCTGTACATGCCTACTCCGTGTTAGAGTATTTTCAAAATTCAGGCCCAAAACATGCTGAAAATCGATATTTTTGGTGCCCAAAGTCAATATGTGCATGTATCTTCTGTACCCGTTTATATCTCAAATTCAGGCTCAAAAACCCGAAAATTCAAAATTTTGGGGTCCCAGAAGCAATCTGTACAGTGCTAGAATATTTTCAAAATATAGGCTAAAAACATGCTAAAAATCGATCTTTTAGGTGCCAAAAAGTCGATATCTCAAATTCAGTCCCAAAACACCCGAAAATTCGATATTTAGGGGTCCCAGAAGCGATCTGTACATGCCTACTCCGTGTTAGAGTATTTTCAAAATACATGCTCAAAACATACTGAAAATCGATCTTTTAGGTGCACAAAAGTCGATATGTGCATGCATCTTCAGTACCCGTTTATATCTCAAATTCAGGCTCAAAACACCCGAAAATTCAATATTTTGGGGTCCCAGAAGCAATCTGTACATGCCTACTCAGTGTTAGAGTATTTTCAAAATACAGGCCCAAAACATGCTGAAAATCGATATTTTAGATGCCCAAAGTCAATATGTGCATTTATCTTCTGTACCCGTTTATATCTCAAATTCAGGCTCAAAAACCCGAAAATTCAATATTTTGGGGTCCCAGAAGCAATCTGTACAGTGCTAGAATATTTTCAAAATATAGGCTAAAAACATGCTAAAAATCGATCTTTTAGGTGCCAAAAAGTCGATATCTCAAATTCAGTCCCAAAACTCCCGAAAATTCGATATTTAGGGGTCCCAGAAGCGATCTGTACATGCCTACTCCGTGTTAGAGTATTTTCAAAATACATGCTCAAAACATACTGAAAATCGATCTTTTAGGTGCACAAAAGTCGATATGTGCATGCATCTTCAGTACCCGTTTATATCTCAAATTCAGACTCAAAACACCCGAAAATTCAATATTTTGGGGTCCCAGAAGCAATCTGTACATGCCTACACAGTGCTAGAATATTTTCAAAATATAGGCTAAAAACATGCTGAAAATCGACATTTTAGGTGCCAAAAAATCGATATCTCAAATTCAGTCCCAAAACACCCGAAAATTCGATATTTAGAGGTCCCAGAAGGTATCTGTACATGCCTACTCCGTGTTAGAGTATTTTCAAAATACAGGCCAAAAACATACTGAAAATCGATCTTTTAGGTGCCCAAAAGTCGATATGTGCATGCATCTTCTGTACCCGTTTATATCTCAAATTCTGGCCCTAAACACCCGAAAATTCGATATTTTGGGGTCCCAGAAGCGATCTATACATGCCTATTCCGTGTTAGAGTATTTTCAAAATTCAGGCCCAAAACAGGCTGAAAATCGATATTTTTGGTGCCCAAAGTCAATATGTGCATGTATCTTCTGTACCCGTTTATATCTCAAATTCAGGCTCAAAACACCCGAAAATTCAATATTTTGGGGTCCCAGAAGTAATCTGTACAGTGCTAGAATATTTTCAAAATATAGGCTAAAAACATGCTAAAAATCGATCTTTTAGGTGCCAAAAAGTCGATATCTCAAATTCAGTCCCAAAACACCCGAAAATTCGATATTTAGGGGTCCCAGAAGCGATCTGTACATGCCTACTCCGTGTTAGAGTATTTTCAAAATACATGCTCAAAACATACTGAAAATCGATCTTTTAGGTGCACAAAAGTCGATATGTGCATGCATCTTCAGTACCCGTTTATATCTCAAATTCAGGCTCAAAACACCCGAAAATTCAATATTTTGGGGTCCCAGAAGCAATCTGTACATGCTTACACAGTGCTAGAATATTTTCAAAATATAGGCTAAAAACATGCTGAAAATCGACATTTTAGGTGCCAAAAAATCGATATCTCAAATTCAGTCCCAAAACACCCGAAAATTCGATATTTAGAGGTCCCAGAAGGTATCTGTACATGCCAACTCCGTGTTAGAGTATTTTCAAAATACATGCTCAAAACATACTGAAAATCGATCTTTTAGGTGCACAAAAGTCGATATGTGCATGCATCTTCTGTACCCGTTTATATCTCAAATTCTGGCCCTAAACACCCGAAAATTCGATATTTTGGGGTCCCAGAAGCGATCTATACATGCCTATTCCGTGTTAGAGTATTTTCAAAATTCAGGCCCAAAACATGCTGAAAATCGATATTTTTGGTGCCCAAAGTCAATATGTGCATGTATCTTCTGTACCCGTTTATATCTCAAATTCAGGCTCAAAACACCCGAAAATTCAATATTTTGGGGTCCCAGAAGCAATCTGTACAGTGCTAGAATATTTTCAAAATATAGGCTAAAAACATGCTAAAAATCGATCTTTTAGGTGCCAAAAAGTCGATATCTCAAATTCAGTCCCAAAACACCCGAAAATTCGATATTTAGGGGTCCCAGAAGCGATCTGTACATGCCTACTCCGTGTTAGAGTATTTTCAAAATACATGCTCAAAACATACTGAAAATCGATCTTTTAGGTGCACAAAAGTCGATATGTGCATGCATCTTCAGTACCCGTTTATATCTCAAATTCAGGCTCAAAACACCCGAAAATTCGATATTTTGGGGTCCCAGAAGCGATCTGTACATGCCTACTCCGTGTTAGAGTATTTTCAAAATTCAGGCCCAAAACATGCTGAAAATCGATATTTTTGGTGCCCAAAGTCAATATGTGCATGTATCTTCTGTACCCGTTTATATCTCAAATTCAGGCTCAAAAACCCGAAAATTCAATATTTTGGGGTCCCAGAAGCAATCTGTACAGTGCTAGAATATTTTCAAAATATAGGCTAAAAACATGCTAAAAATCGATCTTTTAGGTGCCAAAAAGTCGATATCTCAAATTCAGTCCCAAAACTCCCGAAAATTCGATATTTAGGGGTCCCAGAAGCGATCTGTACATGCCTACTCAGTGTTAGAGTATTTTCAAAATACATGCTCAAAACATACTGAAAATCGATCTTTTAGGTGCACAAAAGTCGATATGTGCATGCATCTTCAGTACCCGTTTATATCTCAAATTCAGACTCAAAACACCCGAAAATTCAATATTTTGGGGTCCCAGAAGCAATCTGTACATGCCTACACAGTGCTAGAATATTTTCAAAATATAGGCTAAAAACATGCTGAAAATCGACATTTTAGGTGCCAAAAAATCGATATCTCAAATTCAGTCCCAAAACACCCGAAAATTCGATATTTAGAGGTCCCAGAAGGTATCTGTACATGCCTACTCCGTGTTAGAGTATTTTCAAAATACAGGCTAAAAACATACTGAAAATCGATCTTTTAGGTGCCCAAAAGTCGATATGTGCATGCATCTTCTGTACCCGTTTATATCTCAAATTCTGGCCCTAAACACCCGAAAATTCGATATTATGGGGTCCCAGAAGCGATCTGTACATGCCTACTCCGTGTTAGAGTATTTTCAAAATACATGCTCAAAACATACTGAAAATCGATCTTTTAGGTGCACAAAAGTCGATATGTGCATGCATCTTCAGTACCCGTTTATATCTCAAATTCAGGCTCAAAACACCCGAAATTTCAATATTTTGGGGTCCCAAAAGCAATCTGTACAGTGCTAGAATATTTTCAAAATATAGGCTAAAAACATGCTAAAAATCGATCTTTTAGGTGCCAAAAAGTCGATATCTCAAATTCAGTCCCAAAACACCCGAAAATTCGATATTTAGGGGTCCAAGAAGCGATCTGTACATGCCTACTCCTTGTTAGAGTATTTTCAAAATACATGCTCAAAACATACTGAAAATCGATCTTTTAGGTGCACAAAAGTCGATACGTGCATGCATCTTCAGTACCCGTTTATATCTCAAATTCAGGCTCAAAACACCCGAAAATTCAATATTTTGGGGTCCCAGAAGTAATCTGTCCATGCCTACTCCGTGTTAGAGTATTTCAAAATACAGGCCCAAAACATGCTGAAAATCGATATTTTATATGCCCAAAGTCAATATGTGCATGTATCTTTTGTACCCGTTTATATCTCAAATTCAGGCTCAAAACACCCGAAAATTCAATATTTTGGGGTCCCAGAAGCAATCTGTACATGCCTACACAGTGCTAGAATATTTTCAAAATATAGGCTAAAAACATTCTAAAAATCGTCATTTAAGGTGCCAAAAAATCGATATCTCAAATTCAGTCCCAAAACACCCGAAAATTCGATATTTAGAGGTCCCAGAAGGTATCTGTACATGCCTACTCCGTGTTAGAGTATTTTCAAAATACAGGCCAAAAATATACTGAAAATGGATCTTTTAGGTGCCCAAAAGTCGATATGTGCATGCATCTTCTGTACCCGTTTATATCTCAAATTCTGGCCCTAAACACCCGAAAATTCGATATTTTGGGGTCCCAGAAGCGATCTGTACATGCCTATTCCGTGTTAGAGTATTTTCAAAATTCAGGCCCAAAACATGTTGAAAATCGATATTTTTGGTGCCCAAAGTCAATATGTGCATGTATCTTCTGTACCCGTTTATATCTCAAATTCAGGCTCAAAACACCCGAAAATTCAATATTTTGGGGTCCCAGAAGCAATCTGTACAGTGCTAGAATATTTTCAAAATATAGGCTAAAAACATGCTAAAAATCGATCTTTTAGGTGCCAAAAAGTCGATATTTCAACTTCAGTCCCAAAACACCCGAAAATTCGATATTTAGGGGTCCCAGAAGCGATCTGTACATGCCTACTCCGTGTTAGAGTATTTTCAAAATACATGCTCAAAACATACTGAAAATCGATCTTTTAGGTGCACAAAAGTCGATATGTGCATGCATCTTCAGTACCCGTTTATATCTCAAATTCAGGCTCAAAACACCCGAAAATTCAATATTTTGGGGTCCCAGAAGCAATCTGTATATGCTTACTCAGTGTTAGAGTATTTTCAAAATACAGGCCCAAAACATGCTTAAAATCGATATTTTAGATGCCCAAAGTCAATATGTGCATGTATCTTCTGTACCCGTTTATATCTCAAATTCAGGCTCAAAACACCCGAAAATTCAATATTTTGGGGTCCCAGAAGCAATCTGTACATGCCTACACAGTGCTAGAATATTTTCAAAATATAGGCTAAAAACATGCTAAAAATCGATCTTTTAGGTGCCAAAAAGTCGATATCTCAAATTCAGTCCAAAAACACCCGAAAATTCGATATTTAGGGGTCCCAGAAGCGATCTGTACATGCCTACTCCGTGTTAGAGTATTTTCAAAATACATGCTCAAAACATACTGAAAATCGATCTTTTAGGTGCACAAAAGTCGATATGTGCATGCATCTTCAGTACCCGTTTATATCTCAAATTCAGGCTCAAAACACCCGAAAATTCAATATTTTGGGGTCCCAGAAGCAATCTGTACAGTGCTAGAATATTTTCAAAATATAGGCTAAAAACATGCTAAAAATCGATCTTTTAGGTGCCAAAAAGTCGATATCTCAACTTCAGTCCCAAAACACCCGAAAATTCGATATTTAGGGGTCCCAGAAGCGATCTGTACATGCCTACTCCGTGTTAGAGTATTTTCAAAATACATGCTCAAAACATACTGAAAATCGATCTTTTAGGTGCACAAAAGTCGATATGTGCAGGCATCTTCAGTACCCGTTTATATCTCAAATTCAGGCTCAAAACACCCGAAAATTCTATATTTTGTGGTCCCAGAAGCAATCTGTACATGCTTACTCAGTGTTAGAGTATTTTCAAAATACAGGCCCAAAACATGCTGAAAATCGATATTTTAGATGCCCAAAGTCAATATGTGCATGTATCTTCTGTACCCGTTTATATCTCAAATTCAGGCTCAAAACACCCGAAAATTCAATATTTTGGGGTCCCAGAAGCAATCTGTACATGCCTACACAGTGCTAGAATATTTTCAAAATATAGGCTAAAAACATGCTAAAAATCGATCTTTTAGGTGCCAAAAAGTCGATATCTCAACTTCAGTCCCAAAACACCCGAAAATTCGATATTTAGGGGTCCCAGAAGCGATCTGTACATGCCTACTCCGTGTTAGAGTATTTTCAAAATACAGGCCCAAAACATGCTGAAAATCGATATTTTAGATGCCCAAAGTCAATATGTGCATGTATCTTCTGTACCCGTTTATATCTCAAATTCAGGCTCAAAACACCCGAAAATTCAATATTTTGGGGTCCCAGAAGCAATCTGTACATGCCTACACAGTGCTAGAATATTTTCAAAATATAGGCTAAAAACATGCTGAAAATCGACATTTTAGGTGCCAAAAAATCGATATCACAAATTCAGTCCCAAAACACCGGAAAATTCGATATTTAGAGGTCCCAGAAGGTATCTGTACATGCCTACTCCGTGTTAGAGTATTTTTAGAATACAGGCCAAAAACATACTGAAAATCGATCTTTTAGGTGCCCAAAAGTCGATATGTGCATGCATCTTCTGTACCCGTTTATATCTCAAATTCTGGCCCTAAACACCCGAAAATTCGATATTTTGGGGTCCCAGAAGCGATCTGTACATGCCTACTCCGTGTTAGAGTATTTTCAAAATTCAGGCCCAAAACATGCTGAAAATCGATATTTTTGGTGCCCAAAGTCAATATGTGCATGTATCTTCTGTACCCGTTTATATCTCAAATTCAGGCTCAAAAACCCGAAAATTCAAAATTTTGGGGTCCCAGAAGCAATCTGTACAGTGCTAGAATATTTTCAAAATATAGGCTAAAAACATGCTAAAAATCGATCTTTTTGGTGCCAAAAAGTCGATATCTCAAATTCAGTCCCAAAACACCCGAAAATTCAATATTTAGGGGTCCCACAAGCGATTTGTACATGCCTACTCCGTGTTAGAGTATTTTCAAAATACATGCTCAAAACATACTGAAAATCGATCTTTTAGGTGCACAAAAGTCGATATGCGCATGCATCTTCAGTACCCGTTTATATCTCAAATTCAGGCTCAAAACACCCGAAAATTCAATATTTTGGGGTTCCAGAAGCAATCTGTACATGCCTACTCAGTGTTAGAGTATTTTCAAAATACAGGCCCAAAACATGCTGAAAAATCGATATTTTAGATGCCCAAAGTACAATATGTGCATGTATCTTCTGTACCCGTTTATATCTCAAATTCAGGCTCAAAAACCCGAAAATTCAATATTTTGGGGTCCCAGAAGCAATCTGTACATGCCTACACAGTGCTAGAATATTTTCAAAATATAGGCTAAAAACATGCTTAAAATCGACATTTTAGGTGCCAAAAAATCGATATCTCAAATTCAGTCCCAAAACACCCGAAAATTCGATATTTAGAGGTCCCAGAAGGTATCTGTACATGCTTACTCTGTGTTAGAGTATTTTCTAAATACACGCCAAAAACATACTGAAAATCGATCTTTTAGGTGCACAAAAGTCGATATGTGCATGCATCTTCTGTACCCGTTTATATCTGAAATTCTGGCCCTAAACACCCGAAAATTCGATATTTTGGGGTCCCAGAAGCGATCTGTACATGCCTACTCCGTGTTAGAGTATTTTCAAAATTCAGGCCCAAAACATGCTGAAAATCGATATTTTTGGTGCCCAAAGTCAATATGTGCATGTATCTTCTGTACCCGTTTATATCTCAAATTCAGGCTCAAAACACCCGAAAATTCAATATTTTGGGGTCCCAGAAGCAATCTGTACAGTGCTAGAATATTTTCAAAATATAGGCTAAAAACATGCTAAAAATCGATCTTTTAGGTGCCAAAAAGTCGATATCTCAAATTCAGTCCCAAAACACCCGAAAATTCGATATTTAGGGGTCCCAGAAGCGATCTGTACATGCCTACTCCGTGTTAGAGTATTTTCAAAATACATGCTCAAAACATACTGAAAATCGATCTTTTAGGTGCACAAAAGTCGATATGTGCATGCATCTTCAGTACCCGTTTATATCTCAAATTCAGGCTCAAAACACCCGAAAATTCAATATTTTGGGGTCCCAGAAGCGATCTGTACATGCCTACTCCGTGTTAGAGTATTTTCAAAATTCAGGCCCAAAACATGCTGAAAATCGATATTTTTGGTGCCCAAAGTCAATATGTGCATGTATCTTCTGTACCCGTTTATATCTCAAATTCAGGCTCAAAACACCCGAAAATTCAATATTTTGGGGTCCCAGAAGCAATCTGTACAGTGCTAGAATATTTTCAAAATATAGGCTAAAAACATGCTAAAAATCGATCTTTTAGGTGCCAAAAAGTCGATATCTCAAATTCAGTCCCAAAACACCCGAAAATTCGATATTTAGGGGTCCCAGTAGCGATCTGTACATGCCTACTCCGTGTTAGAGTATTTTTAAAATACAGGCCAAAAACATACTGAAAATCGATCTTTTAGGTGCACAAAAGTCGATATGTGCACGTATCTTCAGTACCCGTTTATATCTCAAATTCAGGCTCAAAACACCCGAAAATTCAATATTTTGGGGTCCCAGAAGCAATCTGTACATGCCTACTCAGTGTTAGAGTATTTTCAAAATACAGGCTCAAAACATGCTGAAAATCGATATTTTAGATGCCCAAAGTCAATATGTGCATGTATCTTCTGTACCCGTTTATATCTCAAATTCAGGCTCAAAACACCCGAAAATTCAATATTTTGGGGTCCCAGAAGCAATCTGTACATGCCTACACAGTGCTAGAATATTTTCAAAATATAGGCTAAAAACATGCTAAAAATCGATATTTTAGGTGCCAAAATATCGATATCTCAAATTAAGTCCCAAAACACCCGAAAATTCGATATTTAGAGGTCCTACTCCGTGTTAGAGTATTTTTAAAATACAGGAAAAAAACATACTGAAAATCGATCTTTTAGGTGCCCAAAAGTCGATATGTGCATGCATCTTCTGTACCCGTTTATATCTCAAATTCTGGCCCTAAACACCCGAAAATTCGATATTTTGGGGTCCCAGAAGCGATCTGTACATGCCTACTCCGTGTTAGAGTATTTTCAAAATTCAGGCCCAAAACATGCTGAAAATCGATATTTTTGGTGCCCAAAGTCAATATGTGCATGTATCTTCTGTACCCGTTTATATCTCAAATTCAGGCTCAAAACACCCGAAAATTCAATATTTTGGGGTCCCAGAAGCAATCTGTACAGTGCTAGAATATTTTCAAAATATAGGCTAAAAACATGCTAAAAATCGATCTTTTAGGTGCCAAAAAGTCGATATCTCAAATTCAGTCCCAAAACACCCGAAAATTCGATATTTAGGGGTCCCAGAAGCGATCTGTACATGCCTACTCCGTGTTAGAGTATTTTCAAAATACATGCTCAAAACATACTGAAAATCGATCTTTTAGGTGCACAAAAGTCGATATGTGCATGCATCTTCAGTACCCGTTTATATCTCAAATTCAGGCTCAAAACACCCGAAAATTCAATATTTTGGGGTCCCAGAAGCAATCTATACATGCCTACACAGTGCTAGAATATTTTCTAAATATAGGCTAAAAACATGCTGAAAATCGACATTTTAGGTGCGAAAAAATCGATATCTCAAATTCAGTCCCAAAACACCCGAAAATTCGATATTTAGAGGTCCCAGAAGGTATCTGTACATGCCTACTCCGTGTTAGAGTATTTTCAAAATTCAGGCCCAAAACATACTGAAAATCGATCTTTTAGGTGCCCAAAAGTCGATATGTGCATGCATCATCTGTACCCGTTTATATCTCAAATTCTGGCCCTAAACACCCGAAAATTCGATATTTTGGGGTCCCAGAAGCGATCTGTACATGCCTACTCCGTGTTAGAGTATTTTCAAAATTCAGGCCCAAAACATGCTGAAAATCGATATTTTTGGTGCCCAAAGTCAATATGTGCATGTATCTTCTGTACCCGTTTATATCTCAAATTCAGGCTCAAAACACCCGAAAATTCAATATTTTGGGGTCCCAGAAGCAATCTGTACAGTGCTAGAATATTTTCAAAATATAGGCTAAAAACATGCTAAAAATCGATCTTTTAGGTGCCAAAAAGTCGATATCTCAAATTCAGTCCCAAAACACCCGAAAATTCGATATTTTGGGGTCCCAGAAGCGATCTGTACATGCCTACTCCGTGTTAGAGTATTTTCAAAATACATGCTCAAAACATACTGAAAATCGATCTTTTAGGTGCACAAAAGTCGATATGTGCATGCATCATCAGTACCCGTTTATATCTCAAATTCAGGCTCTAAACACCCGATAATTCAATATTTTGGGGTCCCAGAAGCAATCTGTACATGCCTACTCAGTGTTAGAGTATTTTCAAAATACAGGCCCAAAACATGCTGAAAATCGATATTTTAGATGCCCAAAGTCAATATCTGCATGTATCTTCTGTACCCGTTTATATCTCAAATTCAGGCTCAAAACACCCGAAAATTCAATATTTTGGGGTCCCAGAAGCAATCTGTACATGCCTACACAGTGCTAGAATATTTTCAAAATATAGGCTAAAAACATGCTAAAAATCAATATTTTAGGTGCCAAAAAATCGATATCTCAAATTCAGTCCCAAAACACCCGAAAATTCGATATTTAGAGGTCCTACTCCGTGTTAGAGTATTTTTAAAATACAGGAAAAAAACATACTGAAAATCGATCTTTTAGGTGCCCAAAAGTCGATATGTGCATGCATCTTCTGTACCCGTTTATATCTCAAATTCTGTCCCTAAACACCCGAAAATTCGATATTTTGGGGTCCCAGAAGCGATCTGTACATGCCTACTCCGTGTTAGAGTATTTTCAAAATTCAGGCCCAAAACATGCTGAAAATCGATATTTTTGGTGCCCAAAGTCAATATGTGCATGTATCTTCTGTACCCGTTTATATCTCAAATTCAGGCTCAAAACACCCGAAAATTCAATATTTTGGGGTCCCAGAAGCAATCTATACATGCCTACACAGTGCTAGAATATTTTCAAAATATAGGCTAAAAACATGCTAAAAATCGATCTTTTAGGTGCCAAAAAGTCGATATCTCAAATTCAGTCCCAAAACACCCGAAAATTCGATATTTAGGGGTCCCAGAAGCGATCTGTACATGCCTACTCCGTGTTAGAGTATTTTCAAAATACATGCTCAAAACATACTGAAAATCGATCTTTTAGGTGCACAAAAGTCGATATGTGCATGCATCTTCAGTACCCGTTTATATCTCAAATTCAGGCTCAAAACACCCGAAAATTCAATATTTTGGGGTCCCAGAAGCAATCTATACATGCCTACACAGTGCTAGAATATTTTCTAAATATAGGCTAAAAACATGCTGAAAATCGACATTTTAGGTGCGAAAAAATCGATATCTCAAATTCAGTCCCAAAACACCCGAAAATTCGATATTTAGAGGTCCCAGAAGGTATCTGTACATGCCTACTCCGTGTTAGAGTATTTTCAAAATTCAGGCCCAAAACATACTGAAAATCGATCTTTTAGGTGCCCAAAAGTCGATATGTGCATGCATCATCTGTACCCGTTTATATCTCAAATTCTGGCCCTAAACACCCGAAAATTCGATATTTTGGGGTCCCAGAAGCGATCTGTACATGCCTACTCCGTGTTAGAGTATTTTCAAAATTCAGGCCCAAAACATGCTGAAAATCGATATTTTTGGTGCCCAAAGTCAATATGTGCATGTATCTTCTGTACCCGTTTATATCTCAAATTCAGGCTCAAAACACCCGAAAATTCAATATTTTGGGGTCCCAGAAGCAATCTGTACAGTGCTAGAATATTTTCAAAATATAGGCTAAAAACATGCTAAAAATCGATCTTTTAGGTGCCAAAAAGTCGATATCTCAAATTCAGTCCCAAAACACCCGAAAATTCGATATTTTGGGGTCCCAGAAGCGATCTGTACATGCCTACTCCGTGTTAGAGTATTTTCAAAATACATGCTCAAAACATACTGAAAATCGATCTTTTAGTTGCACAAAAGTCGATATGTGCATGCATCATCAGTACCCGTTTATATCTCAAATTCAGGCTCAAAACACCCGAAAATTCAATATTTTGGGGTCCCAGAAGCAATCTGTACATGCCTACTCAGTGTTAGAGTATTTTCAAAATACAGGCCCAAAACATGCTGAAAATCGATATTTTAGATGCCCAAAGTCAATATCTGCATGTATCTTCTGTACCCGTTTATATCTCAAATTCAGGCTCAAAACACCCGAAAATTCAATATTTTGGGGTCCCAGAAGCAATCTGTACATGCCTACACAGTGCTAGAATATTTTCAAAATATAGGCTAAAAACATGCTAAAAATCGATATTTTAGGTGCCAAAATATCGATATCTCAAATTAAGTCCCAAAACACCCGAAAATTCGATATTTAGAGGTCCTACTCCGTGTTAGAGTATTTTTAAAATACAGGAAAAAAACATACTGAAAATCGATCTTTTAGGTGCCCAAAAGTCGATATGTGCATGCATCTTCTGTACCCGTTTATATCTCAAATTCAGGCTCAAAACACCCGAAAATTCAATATTTTGGGGTCCCAGAAGCAATCTATACATGCCTACACAGTGCTAGAATATTTTCTAAATATAGGCTAAAAACATGCTGAAAATCGACATTTTAGGTGCGAAAAAATCGATATCTCAAATTCAGTCCCAAAACACCCGAAAATTCGATATTTAGAGGTCCCAGAAGGTATCTGTACATGCCTACTCCGTGTTAGAGTATTTTCAAAATTCAGGCCCAAAACATACTGAAAATCGATCTTTTAGGTGCCCAAAAGTCGATATGTGCATGCATCATCTGTACCCGTTTATATCTCAAATTCTGGCCCTAAACACCCGAAAATTCGATATTTTGGGGTCCCAGAAGCGATCTGTACATGCCTACTCCGTGTTAGAGTATTTTCAAAATTCAGGCCCAAAACATGCTGAAAATCGATATTTTTGGTGCCCAAAGTCAATATGTGCATGTATCTTCTGTACCCGTTTATATCTCAAATTCAGGCTCAAAACACCCGAAAATTCAATATTTTGGGGTCCCAGAAGCAATCTGTACAGTGCTAGAATATTTTCAAAATATAGGCTAAAAACATGCTAAAAATCGATCTTTTAGGTGCCAAAAAGTCGATATCTCAAATTCAGTCCCAAAACACCCGAAAATTCGATATTTTGGTGTCCCAGAAGCGATCTGTACATGCCTACTCCGTGTTAGAGTATTTTCAAAATACATGCTCAAAACATACTGAAAATCGATCTTTTAGGTGCACAAAAGTCGATATGTGCATGCATCATCAGTACCCGTTTATATCTCAAATTCAGGCTCAAAACACCCGAAAATTCAATATTTTGGGGTCCCAGAAGCAATCTGTACATGCCTACTCAGTGTTAGAGTATTTTCAAAATACAGGCCCAAAACATGCTGAAAATCGATATTTTAGATGCCCAAAGTCAATATCTGCATGTATCTTCTGTACCCGTTTATATCTCAAATTCAGGCTCAAAACACCCGAAAATTCAATATTTTGGGGTCCCAGAAGCAATCTGTACATGCCTACACAGTGCTAGAATATTTTCAAAATATAGGCTAAAAACATGCTAAAAATCGATATTTTAGGTGCCAAAAAATCGATATCTCAAATTCAGTCCCAAAACACCCGAAAATTCGATATTTAGAGGTCCTACTCCGTGTTAGAGTATTTTTAAAATACAGGAAAAAAACATACTGAAAATCGATCTTTTAGGTGCCCAAAAGTCGATATGTGCATGCATCTTCTGTACCCGTTTATATCTCAAATTCTGTCCCTAAACAACCGAAAATTCGATATTTTGGGGTCCCAGAAGCGATCTGTACATGCCTACTCCGTGTTAGAGTATTTTCAAAATTCAGGCCCAAAACATGCTGAAAATCGATATTTTTGGTGCCCAAAGTCAATATGTGCATGTATCTTCTGTACCCGTTTATATCTCAAATTCAGGCTCAAAACACCCGAAAATTCAATATTTTGGGGTCCCAGAAGCAATCTGTACAGTGCTAGAATATTTTCAAAATATAGGCTAAAAACATGCTAAAAATCGATCTTTTAGGTGCCGAAAAGTCGATATCTCAAATTCAGTCCCAAAACACCCGAAAAATTCGATATTTAGGGGTCCCAGAAGCGATCTGTACATGCCTACTCCGTGTTAGAGTATTTTCAAAATACATGCTCAAAACATACTGAAAATCGATCTTTTAGGTGCACAAAAGTCGATATGTGCATGCATCTTCAGTACCCGTTTATATCTCAAATTCAGGCTCAAAACACCCGAAAATTCAATATTTTGGGGTCCCAGAAGCAATCTGTACATGCCTACACAGTGCAAGAATATTTTCTAAATATAGGCTAAAAACATGCTGAAAATCGACATTTTAGGTGCGAAAATATCGATATCTCAAATTCAGTCCCAAAACACCCGAAAATTCGATATTTAGAGGTCCCAGAAGGTATCTGTACATGCCTACTCCGTGTTAGAGTATTTTCAAAATACAGGCCAAAAACATACTGAAAATCGATCTTTTAGGTGCACAAAAGTCGATATGTGCATGCATCTTCTGTACCCGTTTATATCTCAAATTCTGGCCCTAAACACCCGAAAATTCGATATTTTGGGGTCCCAGAAGCGATCTGTACATGCCTACTCCGTGTTAGAGTATTTTCAAAATTCAGGCCCAAAACATGCTGAAAATCGATATTTTTGGTGCCCAAAGTCAATATGTGCATGTATCTTCTGTACCCGTTTATATCTCAAATTCAGGCTCAAAACACCCGAAAATTCAATATTTTGGGGTCCCAGAAGCAATCTGTACAGTGCTAGAATATTTTCAAAATATAGGCTAAAAACATGCTAAAAATCGATCTTTTAGGTGCCAAAAAGTCGATATCTCAAATTCAGTCCCAAAACACCCGAAAATTCGATATTTAGGGGTCCCAGAAGCGATCTGTACATGCCTACTCCGTGTTAGAGTATTTTCAAAATACATGCTCAAAACATACTGAAAATCGATCTTTTAGGTGCACAAAAGTCGATATGTGCATGCATCTTCAGTACCCGTTTATATCTCAAATTCAGGCTCAAAACACCCGAAAATTCAATATTTTGGGGTCCCAGAAGCAATCTGTACATGCTTACACAGTGCTAGAATATTTTCAAAATATAGGCTAAAAACATGCTAAAAATCGATCTTTTAGGAGCCAAAAAGTCGATATCTCAAATTCAGTCCCAAAACACCCGAAAATTCGATATTTAGGGGTCCCAGAAGCGATCTGTACATGCCTATTCCGTGTTAGAGTATTTTCAAAATACATGCTCAAAACATACTGAAAATCGATCTTTTAGGTGCACAAAAGTCGATATGTGCATGCATCTTCAGTACCCGTTTATATCTCAAATTCAGGCTCAAAACACACGAAAATTCGATATTTAGGGGTCCTAGAAGCGATCTGTACATGCCTACTCCGTGTTAGAGTATTTTCAAAATACATGCTCAAAACAAACTGAAAATCGATCTTTTAGGTGCACAAAAGTCGATATGTTCATGCATCTTCAGTACCCGTTTATATCTCAAATTCAGGCTCAAAACAAACGAAAATTCAATATTTTGGGGTCCCAGAAGCAATCTGTACATGCCTACACAGTGCTAGAATATTTTCTAAATATAGGCTAAAAACATGCTGAAAATCGACATTTTAGGTGCGAAAAAATCGATATCTCAAATTCAGTCCCAAAACACCCGAAAATTTGATATTTAGAGGTCCCAGAAGGTATCTGTACATGCCTACTCCGTGTTAGAATATTTTCTAAATACAGGCCAAAAGCATACTGAAAATCGATCTTTTAGGTGCCCAAAAGTCGATATGTGCATGCATCTTCTGTACCCGTTTATATCTCAAATTCTGGCCCTAAACACCCGAAAATTCGATATTTTGGGGTCCCAGAAGCGATCTGTACATGCCTACTCCGTGTTAGAGTATTTTCAAAATTCAGGCCCAAAACATGCTGAAAATCGATATTTTTGGTGCCCAAATTCAATATGTGCATGTATCTTCTGTACCCGTTTATATCTCAAATTCAGGCTCAAAACACCCGAAAATTCAATATTTTGGGGTCCCAGAAGCAATCTGTACAGTGCTAGAATATTTTCAAAATATAGGCTAAAAACATGCTAAAAATCGATCTTTTAGGTGCCAAAAAGTCGATATCTCAAATTCAGTCCCAAAACACCCGAAAATTCGATATTTAGGGGTCCCAGAAGCGATCTGTACATGCCTACTCCGTGTTAGAGTATTTTCAAAATACATGCTCAAAACATACTGAAAATCGATCTTTTAGGT
Source organism: Petrolisthes cinctipes (assembly GCA_033782935.1). Classification (NCBI taxonomy): domain Eukaryota; kingdom Metazoa; phylum Arthropoda; class Malacostraca; order Decapoda; family Porcellanidae; genus Petrolisthes; species Petrolisthes cinctipes. The sequence continues at coordinate 1,834,507 of JAWQEG010000068.1, forward strand.
GCACAAAAGTCGATATGTGCATGCATCTTCAGTACCCGTTTATATCTCAAATTCAGGCTCAAAACACCCGAAAATTCAATATTTTGGGGTCCCAGAAGCAATCTGTACATGCTTACACAGTGCTAGAATATTTTCAAAATATAGGCTAAAAACATGCTAAAAATCGATCTTTTAGGAGCCAAAAAGTCGATATCTCAAATTCAGTCCCAAAACACCCGAAAATTCGATATTTAGGGGTCCCAGAAGCGATCTGTACATGCCTATTCCGTGTTAGAGTATTTTCAAAATACATGCTCAAAACATACTGAAAATCGATCTTTTAGGTGCACAAAATTCGATATGTGCATGCATCTTCAGTACCCGTTTATATCTCAAATTCAGGCACAAAACACCCGAAAATTCGATATTTAGGGGTCCTAGAAGCGATCTGTACATGCCTACTCCGTGTTAGAGTATTTTCAAAATACATGCTCAAAACAAACTGAAAATCGATCTTTTAGGTGCACAAAAGTCGATATGTTCATGCATCTTCAGTACCCGTTTATATCTCAAATTCAGGCTCAAAACACCCGAAAATTCAATATTTTGGGGTCCCAGAAGCAATCTGTACATGCCTACACAGTGCTAGAATATTTTCTAAATATAGGCTAAAAACATGCTGAAAATCGACATTTTAGGTGCGAAAAAATCGATATCTCAAATTCAGTCCCAAAACACCCGAAAATTTGATATTTAGAGGTCCCAGAAGGTATCTGTACATGCCTACTCCGTGTTAGAATATTTTCTAAATACAGGCCAAAAGCATACTGAAAATCGATCTTTTAGGTGCCCAAAAGTCGATATGTGCATGCATCTTCTGTACCCGTTTATATCTCAAATTCTGGCCCTAAACACCCGAAAATTCGATATTTTGGGGTCCCAGAAGCGATCTGTACATGCCTACTCCGTGTTAGAGTATTTTTAAAATTCAGGCCCAAAACATGCTGAAAATCGATATTTTTGGTGCCCAAAGTCAATATGTGCATGTATCTTCTGTACCCGTTTATATCTCAAATTCAGGCTCAAAACACCCGAAAATTCAATATTTTGGGGTCCCAGAAGCAATCTGTACAGTGCTAGAATATTTTCAAAATATAGGCTAAAAACATGCTAAAAATCGATCTATTAGGTGCCAAAAAGTCGATATCTCAAATTCAGTCCCAAAACACCCGAAAATTCGATATTCAGGGGTCCCAGAAGCGATCTGTACATGCCTACTCCGTGTTAGAGTATTTTCAAAATACATGCTCAAAACATACTGAAAATCGATCTTTTAGGTGCACAAAAGTCGATATGTGCATGCATCATCAGTACCCCTTTATATCTCAAATTCAGGCTCAAAACACCCGAAAATTCAATATTTTGGGGTCCCAGAAGCAATCTGTACATGCCTACTCAGTGTTAGAGTATTTTCAAAATACAGGCCCAAAACATGCTGAAAATCGATATTTTAGATGCCCAAAGTCAATATCTGCATGTATCTTCTGTACCCGTTTATATCTCAAATTCAGGCTCAAAACACCCGAAAATTCAATATTTTGGGGTCCCAGAAGCAATCTGTACATGCCTACACAGTGCTAGAATATTTTCAAAATATAGGCTAAAAACATGCTAAAAATCGAAATTTTAGGTGCCAAAAAATCGATATCTCAAATTCAGTCCCAAAACACCCAAAAATTCGATATTTAGAGGTCCTACTCCGTGCTAGAGTATTTTCAAATTACAGGCCAAAAACATACTGAAAATCGATCTTTTAGGTGCCCAAAAGTCGATATGTGCATGCATCTTCTGTACCCGTTTATATCTCAAATTCTGGCCCTAAACACCCGAAAATTCGATATTTTGGGGTCCCAGAAGCGATCTGTACATGCCTACTCCGTGTTAGAGTATTTTCAAAATTCAGGCCCAAAACATGCTGAAAATCGATATTTTTGGTGCCCAAAGTCAATATGTGCATGTATCTTCTGTACCCGTTTATATCTCAAATTCAGGCTCAAAACACCCGAAAATTCAATATTTTGGGGTCCCAGAAGCAATCTGTACAGTGCTAGAATATTTTCAAAATATAGGCTAAAAACATGCTAAAAATCGATCTTTTAGGTGCCGAAAAGTCGATATCTCAAATTCAGTCCCAAAACACCCGAAAAATTCGATATTTAGGGGTCCCAGAAGCGATCTGTACATGCCTACTCCGTGTTAGAGTATTTTCAAAATACATGCTCAAAACATACTGAAAACCGATCTTTTAGGTGCACAGAAGTCGATATGTGCATGCATCTTCAGTACCCGTTTATATCTCAAATTCAGGCTCAAAACACCCGAAAATTCAATATTTTGGGGTCCCAGAAGCAATCTGTACATGCTTACACAGTGCTAGAATATTTTCAAAATATAGGCTAAAAACATGCTAAAAATCGATCTTTTAGGAGCCAAAAAGTCGATATCTCAAATTCAGTCCCAAAACACCCGAAAATTCGATATTTAGGGGTCCCAGAAGCGATCTGTACATGCCTATTCCGTGTTAGAGTATTTTCAAAATACATGCTCAAAACATACTGAAAATCGATCTTTTAGGTGCACAAAATTCGATATGTGCATGCATCTTCAGTACCCGTTTATATCTCAAATTCAGGCTCAAAACACCCGAAAATTCGATATTTAGGGGTCCTAGAAGCGATCTGTACATGCCTACTACGTGTTAGAGTATTTTCAAAATACATGCTCAAAACAAACTGAAAATCGATCTTTTAGGTGCACAAAAGTCGATATGTTCATGCATCTTCAGTACCCGTTTATATCTCAAATTCAGGCTCAAAACACCCGAAAATTCAATATTTTGGGGTCCCAGAAGCAATCAGTACATGCCTACACAGTGCTAGAATATTTTCTAAATATAGGCTAAAAACATGCTGAAAATCGACATTTTAGGTGCGAAAAAATCGATATCTCAAATTCAGTCCCAAAACACCCGAAAATTTGATATTTAGAGGTCCCAGAAGGTATCTGTACATGCCTACTCCGTGTTAGAATATTTTCTAAATACAGGCCAAAAGCATACTGAAAATCGATCTTTTAGGTGCCCAAAAGTCGATATGTGCATGCATCTTCTGTACCCGTTTATATCTCAAATTCTGGCCCTAAACACCCGAAAATTCGATATTTTGGGGTCCCAGAAGCGATCTGTACATGCCTACTCCGTGTTAGAGTATTTTTAAAATTCAGGCCCAAAACATGCTGAAAATCGATATTTTTGGTGCCCAAAGTCAATATGTGCATGTATCTTCTGTACCCGTTTATATCTCAAATTCAGGCTCAAAACACCCGAAAATTCAATATTTTGGGGTCCCAGAAGCAATCTGTACAGTGCTAGAATATTTTCAAAATATAGGCTAAAAACATGCTAAAAATCGATCTTTTAGGTGCCAAAAAGTCGATATCTCAAATTCAGTCCCAAAACACCCGAAAATTCGATATTTAGGGGTCCCAGAAGCGATCTGTACATGCCTACTCCGTGTTAGAGTATTTTCAAAATACATGCTCAAAACATACTGAAAATCGATCTTTTAGGTGCACAAAAGTCGATATGTGCATGCATCATCAGTACCCGTTTATATCTCAAATTCAGGCTCAAAACACCCGAAAATTCAATATTTTGGGGTCCCAGAAGCAATCTGTACATGCCTACTCAGTGTTAGAGTATTTTCAAAATACAGGCCCAAAACATGCTGAAAATCGATATTTTAGATGCCCAAAGTCAATATCTGCATGTATCTTCTGTACCCGTTTATATCTCAAATTCAGGCTCAAAACACCCGAAAATTCAATATTTTGGGGTCCCAGAAGCAATCTGTACATGCCTACACAGTGCTAGAATATTTTCAAAATATAGGCTAAAAACATGCTAAAAATCGATATTTTAGGTGCCAAAAAATCGATATCTCAAATTCAGTCCCAAAACACCCAAAAATTCGATATTTAGAGGTCCTACTCCGTGCTAGAGTATTTTCAAATTACAGGCCAAAAACATACTGAAAATCGATCTTTTAGGTGCCCAAAAGTCGATATGTGCATGCATCTTCTGTACCCGTTTATATCTCAAATTCTGGCCCTAAACACCCGAAAATTCGATATTTTGGGGTCCCAGAAGCGATCTGTACATGCCTACTCCGTGTTAGAGTATTTTCAAAATTCAGGCCCAAAACATGCTGAAAATCGATATTTTTGGTGCCCAAAGTCAATATGTGCATGTATCTTCTGTACCCGTTTATATCTCAAATTCAGGCTCAAAACACCCGAAAATTCAATATTTTGGGGTCCCAGAAGCAATCTGTACAGTGCTAGAATATTTTCAAAATATAGGCTAAAAACATGCTAAAAATCGATCTTTTAGGTGCCGAAAAGTCGATATCTCAAATTCAGTCCCAAAACACCCGAAAAATTCGATATTTAGGGGTCCCAGAAGCGATCTGTACATGCCTACTCCGTGTTAGAGTATTTTCAAAATACATGCTCAAAACATACTGAAAATCGATCTTTTAGGTGCACAAAAGTCGATATGTGCATGCATCTTCAGTACCCGTTTATATCTCAAATTCAGGCTCAAAACACCCGAAAATTCAATATTTTGGGGTCCCAGAAGCAATCTGTACATGCCTACACAGTGCTAGAATATTTTCTAAATATAGGCTAAAAACATGCTGAAAATCGACATTTTAGGTGCGAAAATATCGATATCTCAAATTCAGTCCCAAAACACCCGAAAATTCGATATTTAGAGGTCCCAGAAGGTATCTGTACATGCCTACTCCGTGTTAGAGTATTTTCAAAATACAGGCCAAAAACATACTGAAAATCGATCTTTTAGGTGCCCAAAAGTCGATATGTGCATGCATCTTCTGTACCAGTTTATATCTCAAATTCTGGCCCTAAACACCCGAAAATTCGATATTTTGGGGTCCCAGAAGCGATCTGTACATGCCTACTCCGTGTTAGAGTATTTTCAAAATTCAGGCCCAAAACATGCTGAAAATCGATATTTTTGGTGCCCAAAGTCAATATGTGCATGTATCTTCTGTACCCGTTTATATCTCAAATTCAGGCTCAAAACACCCGAAAATTCAATATTTTGGGGTCCCAGAAGCAATCTGTACATGCCTACACAGTGCTAGAATATTTTCTAAATATAGGCTAAAAACATGCTGAAAATCGACATTTTAGGTGCGAAAAAATCGATATCTCAAATTCAGTCCCAAAACACCCGAAAATTTGATATTTAGAGGTCCCAGAAGGTATCTGTACATGCCTACTCCGTGTTAGAATATTTTCTAAATACAGGCCAAAAGCATACTGAAAATCGATCTTTTAGGTGCCCAAAAGTCGATATGTGCATGCATCTTCTGTACCCGTTTATATCTCAAATTCTGGCCCTAAACACCCGAAAATTCGATATTTTGGGGTCCCAGAAGCGATCTGTACATGCCTACTCCGTGTTAGAGTATTTTCAAAATTCAGGCCCAAAACATGCTGAAAATCGATATTTTTGGTGCCCAAAGTCAATATGTGCATGTATCTTCTGTACCCGTTTATATCTCAAATTCAGGCTCAAAACACCCGAAAATTCAATATTTTGGGGTCCCAGAAGCAATCTGTACAGTGCTAGAATATTTTCAAAATATAGGCTAAAAACATGCTAAAAATCGATCTTTTAGGTGCCAAAAAGTCGATATCTCAAATTCAGTCCCAAAACACCCGAAAATTCGATATTTAGGGGTCCCAGAAGCGATCTGTACATGCCTACTCCGTGTTAGAGTATTTTCAAAATACATGCTCAAAACATACTGAAAATCGATCTTTTAGGTGCACAAAAGTCGATATGTGCATGCATCATCAGTACCCGTTTATATCTCAAATTCAGGCTCAAAACACCCGAAAATTCAATATTTTGGGGTCCCAGAAGCAATCTGTACATGCCTACTCAGTGTTAGAGTATTTTCAAAATACAGGCCCAAAACATGCTGAAAATCGATATTTTAGATGCCCAAAGTCAATATCTGCATGTATCTTCTGTACCCGTTTATATCTCAAATTCAGGCTCAAAACACCCGAAAATTCAATATTTTGGGGTCCCAGAAGCAATCTGTACATGCCTACACAGTGCTAGAATATTTTCAAAATATAGGCTAAAAACATGCTAAAAATCGAAATTTTAGGTGCCAAAAAATCGATATCTCAAATTCAGTCCCAAAACACCCAAAAATTCGATATTTAGAGGTCCTACTCCGTGCTAGAGTATTTTCAAATTACAGGCCAAAAACATACTGAAAATCGATCTTTTAGGTGCCCAAAAGTCGATATGTGCATGCATCTTCTGTACCCGTTTATATCTCAAATTCTGGCCCTAAACACCCGAAAATTCGATATTTTGGGGTCCCAGAAGCGATCTGTACATGCCTACTCCGTGTTAGAGTATTTTCAAAATTCAGGCCCAAAACATGCTGAAAATCGATATTTTTGGTGCCCAAAGTCAATATGTGCATGTATCTTCTGTACCCGTTTATATCTCAAATTCAGGCTCAAAACACCCGAAAATTCAATATTTTGGGGTCCCAGAAGCAATCTGTACAGTGCTAGAATATTTTCAAAATATAGGCTAAAAACATGCTAAAAATCGATCTTTTAGGTGCCGAAAAGTCGATATCTCAAATTCAGTCCCTAAACACCCGAAAATTCGATATTTAGGGGTCCCAGAAGCGATCTGTACATGCCTACTCCGTGTTAGAGTATTTTAAAAATACATGCTCAAAACATACTGAAAATCGATCTTTTAGGTGCACAAAAGTCGATATGTCCATGCATCTTCAGTTCCCGTTTATATCTCAAATTCAGGCTCAAAACACCCGAAAATTTAATATTTTGGGGTCCCAGAAGCAATCTGTACATGCCTACACAGTGCTAGAATATTTTCAAAATATAGGCCCAAAACATGCTGAAAATCGATATTTTTGGTGCCCAAAGTCAATATGTGCATATATCTTCTGTACCCGTTTATATCTCAAATTCAGGCTCAAAACACCCGAAAATTCAATATTTTGGGGTCCCAGAAGCAATCTGTACATGCCTACTCAGTGCTAGAATATTTTCAAAATATAGGCTAAAAACATTCTAAAAATCGATCTTTTAGGTGCCAAAAAGTCGATATCTCAAATTCAGTCCCAAAACACCCGAAAAATCGATATTTAGGGGTCCCAGAAGCGATCTGTACATGCCTACTCTGTGTTAGAGTATTTTCAAAATACATGCTCAAAACATACTGAAAATCGATCTTTTAGGTGCACAAAAGTCGATATGTGCATGCATCTTCAGTACCCGTTTATATCTCAAATTCAGGCTCAAAATACTCGAAAATTCGATATTTAGAGGTCCCAGAAGGTATCTGTACATGCCTACTCCGTGTTAGAGTATTTTCAAAATACAGGCCAAAAACATACTGAAAATCGATCTTTTAGGTGCCCAAAAGTCGATATGTGCATGCATCTTCTGTACCCGTTTATGTCTCAAATTCTGGCCCTAAACACCCGAAAATTCGATATTTTGGGGTCCCAGAAGCGATCTGTACATGCCTATTCCGTGATAGAGTATTTTCAAAATTCAGGCTCAAAACATGCTGAAAATCGATATTTTTGGTGCCCAAAGTCAATATGTGCATGTATCTTCTGTACCCGTTTATATCTCAAATTCAGGCTCAAAACACCCGAAAATTCAATATTTTGGGGTCCCAGAAGCAATCTGTACAGTGCTAGAATATTTTCAAAAAATAGGCTAAAAACATGCTAAAAATCGATATTTTAGGTGCCAAAAAATCGATATATCAAAATCAGTCCCAAAACACCCGAAAATTCGATATTTAGAGGTCCTACTCCGTGTTAGAGTATTTTCAAAATACAGGCCAAAAACATACTGAAAATCGATCTTTTAGGTGCCCAAAAGTCGATATGTGCATGCATCTTCTGTACCCGTTTATATCTCAAATTCTGGCCCTAAACACCCGAAAATTCGATATTTTGGGGTCCCAGAAGCGATCTGTACATGCCTACTCCGTGTTAGAGTATTTTCAAAATTCAGGCCCAAAACATGCTGAAAATCGATATTTTTGGTGCCCAAAGTCAATATGTGCATGTATCTTCTGTACCCGTTTATATCTCAAATTCAGCCTCAAAACACCCGAAAATTCAATATTTTGGGGTCCCAGAAGCAATCTGTACAGTGCTAGAATATTTTCAAAATATAGGCTAAAAACATGCTAAAAATCGATCTTTTAGGTGCCGAAAAGTCGATATCTCAAATTCAGTCCCAAAACACCCGAAAATTCGATATTTAGGGGTCCCAGAAGCGATCTGTACATGCCTACTCCGTGTTAGAGTATTTTCAAAATACATGCTCAAAACATACTGAAAATCGATCTTTTAGGTGCCCAAAAGTCGATATGTGCATGCATCTTCTGTACCCGTTTATATCTCAAATTCAGGCTCAAAACACCCGAAAATTCACTATTTTTGGGGTCCCAGAAGCAATCTGTACAGTGCTAGAATATTTTCAAAATATAGGCTAAAAACATGCTAAAAATCGATCTTTTAGGTACCAAAAAGTCGATATCTTAAATTCAGTCCCAAAACACCCGAAAATTCGATATTTAGGGGTCCCAGAAGCGATCTGTACATGCCTACTCCGTGTTAGAGTATTTTCAAAATACATGCTCAAAACATACTGAAAATCGATCTTTTAGGTGCACAAAAGTCGATATGTGCATGCATCTTCAGTACCCGTTTATATCTCAAATTCAGGATCAAAACACCCGAAAATTCAATATTTTGGGGTCCCAGAAGCAATCTGTACATGCCTACACAGTGCTAGAATATTTTCAAAATATAGGCTAAAAACATGCTGAAAATCGACATTTTAGGTGCCAAAAAATCGATATCTCAAATTCAGTCCCAAAACACCCAAAAATTCGATATTTAGAGGTCTCAGAAGGTATCTGTACATGCCTACTCCGTGTTAGAGTATTTTCAAAATACAGGCCAAAAACAAACTGAAAATCGATCATTTAGGTGCCCAAAAGTCGATATGTGCATGCATCTTCTGTACCCGTTTATATCTCAAATTCTGACCCTAAACACCCGAAAATTCGATATTTTGGGGTCCCAGAAGCAATCTGTACATGCCTACTCCGTGTTAGAGTATTTTAAAAATACATGCTCAAAACATACTGAAAATCGATCTTTTAGGTGCACAAAAGTCGATATGTGCATGCATCTTCAGTACCCGTTTATATCTCAAATTCAGGCTCAAAACACCCGAAAATTCGATATTTAGAGGTCCCAGAAGGTATCTGTACATGCCTACTCCGTGTTAGAGTATTTTCAAAATACAGGCCAAAAACATACTGAAAATCGATCTTTTAGGTGCCCAAAAGTCGATATGTGCATGCATCTTCTGTACCCGTTTATATCTCAAATTCTGGCCCTAAACACCCGAAAATTCGATATTTTGGATTTCCAGAAGCGATCTGTACATGCCTACTCCGTGTTAGAGTATTTTCAAAATTCAGGCTCAAAACATGCTGAAAATCGATATTTTTGGTGCCCAAAGTCAATATGTGCATGTATCTTCTGTACCCGTTTATATCTCAAATTCAGGCTCAAAACACCCGAAAATTCAATATTTTGGGGTCCCAGAAGCAATCTGTACAGTGCTAGAATATTTTCAAAATATAGGCTAAAAACATGCTAAAAATCGATAATTTAGGTGCCAAAAAATCGATATATCAAAATCAGTCCCAAAACAACCGAAAATTCGATATTTAGAGGTCCTACTCCGTGTTAGAGTATTTTCAAAATACAGGCCAAAAACATACTGAAAATCGATCTTTTAGGTGCCCAAAAGTCGATATGTGCATGCATCTTCTGTACCCGTTTATATCTCAAATTCTGGCCCTAAACACCCGAAAATTCGATATTTTGGGGTCCCAGAAGCGATCTGTACATGCCTACTCCGTGTTAGAGTATTTTCAAAATTCAGGCCCAAAACATGCTGAAAATCGATATTTTTGGTGCCCAAAGTCAATATGTGCATGTATCTTCTGTACCCGTTTATATCTCAAATTCAGGCTCAAAACACCCGAAAATTCAATATTTTGGGGTCCCAGAAGCAATCTGTACAGTGCTAGAATATTTTCAAAATATAGGCTAAAAACATGCTGAAAATCGATCTTTTAGGTGCCGAAAAGTCGATATCTCAAATTCAGTCCCAAAACACCCGAAAATTCGATATTTAGGGGTCCCAGAAGCGATCTGTACATGCCTACTCCGTGTTAGAGTATTTTCAAAATACATGCTCAAAACATACTGAAAATCGATCTTTTAGGTGCACAAAAGTCGATATGTGCATGCATCTTCAGTACCCGTTTATATCTCAAATTCAGGCTCAAAACACCCGAAAATTCAATATTTTGGGGTCCCAGAAGCAATCTGTACATGCCTACTCAGTGTTAAAGTATTTTAAAAAAAAAGGCCCAAAACATGCTGAAAATCGATATTTTAGATGCCCAAAGTCAATATGTGCATGTATCTTCTGTACCCGTTTATATCTCAAATTCAGGCTCAAAACACCCGAAAATTCAATATTTTGGGGTCCAAGAAGCAATCTGTACATGCCTACACAGTGCTAGAATATTTTCAAAATATAGGCTAAAAACATGCTAAAAATCGACATTTTAGGTGTCAAAAAATCGATATCTCAAATTCAGTCCCAAAACACCCGAAAATTCGATATTTAGAGGTCCCAGAAGGTATCTGTACATGCCTACTCCGTGTTAGTGTATTTTCAAAATATAGGCCAAAAACATACTGAAAATCGATCTTTTAGGTGCACAAAAGTCGATATGTGCATGCATCTTCTGTACCCGTTTATATCTCAAATTCTGGCCCTAAACACCCGAAAATTCGATATTTTGGGGTCCCAGAAGCGATCTGTACATGCCTACTCCGTGTTAGAGTATTTTCAAAATTCAGGCCCAAAACATGCTGAAAATCGATATTTCTGATGCCCAAAGTCAATATGTGCATGTATTTTCTGTACCCGTTTATATCTCAAATTCAGGCTCAAAACACCCGAAAATTCAATATTTTGGGGTCCCAGAAGCAATCTGTACAGTGCTAGAATATTTTCAAAATATAGGCTAAAAACATGCTAAAAATCGATCTTTTAGGTGCCAAAAAGTCGATATCTCAAATTCAGTCCAAAAACACCCGAAAATTCGATATTTATGGGTCCCAGAAGCGATCTGTACATGCCTACTCCGTGTTAGAGTATTTTCAAAATACATGCTCAAAACATACTGAAAATCGATCTTTTAGGTGCACAAAAGTCGATATGTGCATGCATCTTCAGTACCCGTTTATATCTCAAATTCAGGCTCAAAATACCCGAAAATTCAATATTTTGGGGTCCCAGAAGCAATCTGTACATGCCTACTCAGTGTTAGAGTATTTTCTAAATACAGGCCCAAAACATGCTGAAAATCGATATTTTAGATGCCCAAAGTCAATATGTGCATGTATTTTCTGTACCCGTTTATATCTCAAATTCAGGCTCAAAACACCCGAAAATTCAATATTTTAAGGTCCCAGAAGCAATCTGTACATGCCTACACAGTGCTAGAATATTTTAAAAATATAGGCTAAAAACATGCTGAAAATCGACATTTTAGGTGCCAAAAAATCGATATCTCAAATTCAGTCCCAAAACAACCGAAAATTCGATATTTAGAGGTCCCAGAAGGTATCTGTACATGCCTACTCCGTGTTAGAGTATTTTCAAAATACATGCTCAAAACATACTGAAAATCGATATTTTAGGTGCCCAAAAGTCGATATGTGCATGCATCTTCTGTACCCGTTTATATCTCAAATTCAGGCTCAAAACACCCGAAAATTCACTATTTTTGGGGTCCCAGAAGCAATCTGTACAGTGCTAGAATATTTTCAAAATATAGGCTAAAAACATGCTAAAAATCGATCTTTTAGGTACCAAAAAGTCGATATCTCAAATTCAGTCCCAAAACACCCGAAAATTCGATATTTAGGGGTCCCAGAAGCGATCTGTACATGCCTACTCCGTGTTAGAGTATTTTCAAAATACATGCTCAAAACATACTGAAAATCGATCTTTTAGGTGCACAAAAGTCGATATGTGCATGCATCTTCAGTACCCGTTTATATCTCAAATTCAGGCTCAAAACACCCGAAAATTCAATATTTTGGGGTCCCAGAAGCAATCTGTACATGCCTACACAGTGCTAGAATATTTTAAAAATATAGGCTAAAAACATGCTGAAAATCGACATTTTAGGTGCCAAAAAATCGATATCTCAAATTCAGTCCCAAAACACCCGAAAATTCGATATTTAGAGGTCCCAGAAGGTATCTGTACATGCCTACTCCGTGTTAGAGTATTTTCAAAATACAGGCCAAAAACATACTGAAAATCGATCTTTTAGGTGCCCAAAAGTCGATATGTGCATGCATCTTCTGTACCCGTTAAAATATCAAATTCAGGCTCAAAACACCCGAAAATTCACTATTTTTGGGGTCCCAGAAGCAATCTGTACAGTGCTAGAATATTTTCAAAATATAGGCTAAAAACATGCTAAAAATCGATCTTTTAGGTACCAAAAAATCGATATCTCAAATTCAGTCCCAAAACACCCAAAAATTCGATATTTAGAGGTCCCAGAAGGTATCTGTACATGCCTACTCCGTGTTAGAGTATTTTCAAAATACAGGCCAAAAACAAACTGAAAATCGATCATTTAGGTGCCCAAAAGTCGATATGTGCATGCATCTTCTGTACCCGTTTATATCTCAAATTCTGACCCTAAACACCCGAAAATTCGATATTTTGGGGTCCCAGAAGCAATCTGTACATGCCTACTCCGTGTTAGAGTATTTTAAAAATACATGCTCAAAACATACTGAAAATCGATCTTTTAGGTGCACAAAAGTCGATATGTGCATGCATCTTCAGTACCCGTTTATATCTCAAATTCAGGCTCAAAACACCCGAAAATTCAATATTTTGGGGTCCCAGAAGGAATCTGTACATGCCTACTCCGTGTTAGAGTATTTTCAAAATACAGGCCCAAAACATACTGAAAATCGATCTTTTAGGTGCACAAAAGTCGATATGTGCATGCATCTTCAGTACCCGTTTATATCTCAAATTCAGGCTCAAAACACCCGAAAATTCAATATTTTGGGGTCCCAGAAGCAATCTGTACATGCCTACTCAGTGTTAGAGTATTTTCAAAATACAGGCCCAAAACATGCTGAAAATCGATATTTTAGATGCCCAAAGTCAATATGTGCATGTATCTTCTGTACCCGTTTATATCTCAAATTCAGGCTCAAAACACCCGAAAATTTAATATTTTGGGGTCCCAGAAGCAATTTGTACATGCCTACACAGTGCTAGAATATTTTCAAAATATAGGCTAAAAACATGCTAAAAATCGACATTTTAGGTGCCAAAAAATCGATATCTCAAATTCAGTCCCAAAACACCCGAAAATTCGATATATAGAGGTCCCAGAAGGTATCTGTACATGCCTACTCAGTGTTAGAGTATTTTCAAAATACAGGCAAAAAACATACTGAAAATCGATCTTTTAGGTGCCCAAAAGTCGATATGTGCATGCATCTTCTGTACCCGTTTATATCTCAAATTCTGGCCCTAAACACCCGAAAATTCGATATTTTGGGGTCCCAGAAGCGATCTGTACATGCCTACTCCGTGTTAGAGTATTTTCAAAATTCAGGCCCAAAACATGCTGAAAATCGATATTTTTGGTGCCCAAAGTCAATATGTGCATGTATCTTCTGTACCCGTTTATATTTCAAATTCAGGCTCAAAACACCCGAAAATTCAATATTTTGGGGTCCCAGAAGCAATCTGTACAGTGCTAGAATATTTTCAAACTATAGGCTAAAAACATGCTAAAAATCGATCTTTTAGGTGCCACAAAGTCGATATCTCAAATTCAGTCCCAAAACACCCGAAAATTCGATATTTAGGGGTCCCAGAAGAGATCTGTACATGCCTACTCCGTGTTAGAGTATTTTCAAAATACTGGCCAAAAACATACTGAAAATCGATCTTTTAGGTGCCCAAAAGTCGATATGTGCATGCATCTTCTGTACCCGTTTATATCTCAAATTCTGGCCCTAAACACCCGAAAATTCGATATTTTGGGGTCCCAGAAGCGATCTGTACATGCCTACTCCGTGTTAGAGTATTTTCAAAATTCAGGCCCAAAACATGCTGAAAATCGATATTTTTGGTGCCCAAAGTCAATATGTGCATGTATCTTCTGTACCCGTTTATATCTGAAATTCAGGCTCAAAACACCCGAAAATTCAATATTTTGGGGTCCCAGAAGCAATCTGTACAGTGCTAGAATATTTTCAAAATATAGGCTAAAAACATGCTAAAAATCGATCTTTTAGGTGCCAAAAAGTCGATATCTCAAATTCAGTCCAAAAACACCCGAAAATTCGATATTTATGGGTCCCAGAAGCGATCTGTACATGCCTACTCCGTGTTAGAGTATTTTCAAAATACATGCTCAAAACATACTGAAAATCGATCTTTTAGGTGCACAAAAGTCGATATGTGCATGCATCTTCAGTACCCGTTTATATCTCAAATTCAGGCTTAAAACACCCGAAAATTCAATATTTTGGGGTCCCAGAAGCAATCTGTACATGCCTACCCAGTGTTAGAGTATTTTCAAAATACAGGCCCAAAACATGCTGAAAATCGATATTTTAGATGCCCAAAGTCAATATGTGCATGTATCTTCTGTACCCGTTTATATCTCAAATTCAGGCTCAAAACACCCGAAAATTCAATATTTTGGGGTCCCAGAAGCAATCTGTACATGCCTACACAGTGCTAGAATATTTTAAAAATATAGGCTAAAAACATGCTGAAAATCGACATTTTAGGTGCCAAAAAATCGATATCTCAAATTCAGTCCCAAAACACCCGAAAATTCGATATTTAGAGGTCCCAGAAGGTATCTGTACATGCCTACTCCGTGTTAGAGTATTTTCAAAATACAGGCCAAAAACATACTGAAAATCGATCTTTTAGGTGCCCAAAAGTCGATATGTGCATGCATCTTCTGTACCCGTTTATATCTCAAATTCAGGCTCAAAACACCCGAAAATTCACTATTTTTGGGGTCCCAGAAGCAATCTGTACAGTGCTAGAATATTTTCAAAATATAGGCTAAAAACATGCTAAAAATCGATCTTTTAGGTACCAAAAAGTCGATATCTCAAATTCAGTCCCAAAACACCCGAAAATTCGATATTTAGGGGTCCCAGATGCGATCTGTACATGCCTACTCCGTGTTAGAGTATTTTCAAAATACATGCTCAAAACATACTGAAAATCGATCTTTTAGGTGCACAAAAGTCGATATGTGCATGCATCTTCAGTACCCGTTTATATCTCAAATTCAGGCTCAAAACACCCGAAAATTCAATATTTTGGGGTCCCAGAAGCAATCTGTACATGCCTACACAGTGCTAGAATATTTTCAAAATATAGGCTAAAAACATGCTGAAAATCGACATTTTAGGTGCCAAAAAATCGATATCTCAAATTCAGTCCGAAAACACCCAAAAATTCGATATTTAGAGGTCCCAGAAGGTATCTGTACATGCCTACTCCGTGTTAGAGTATTTTCAAAATACAGGCCAAAAACAAACTGAAAATCGATCATTTAGGTGCCCAAAAGTCGATATGTGCATGCATCTTCTGTACCCGTTTATATCTCAAATTCTGACCCTAAACACCCGAAAATTCGATATTTTGGGGTCCCAGAAGCAATCTGTACATGCCTACTCCGTGTTAGAGTATTTTAAAAATACATGCTCAAAACATACTGAAAATCGATCTTTTAGGTGCACAAAAGTCGATATGTGCATGCATCTTCAGTACCCGTTTATATCTCAAATTCAGGCTCAAAACACACGAAAATTCAATATTTTGGGGTCCCAGAAGCAATCTGTACATGCCTACTCCGTGTTAGAGTATTTTCAAAATACAGGCCCAAAACATACTGAAAATCGATCTTTTAGGTGCACAAAAGTCGATATGTGCATGCATCTTCAGTACCCGTTTATATCTCAAATTCAGGCTCAAAACACCCGAAAATTCAATATTTTGGGGTCCCAGAAGCAATCTGTACATGCCTACTCAGTGTTAGAGTATTTTCAAAATACAGGCCCAAAACATGCTGAAAATCGATATTTTAGATGCCCAAAGTCAATATGTGCATGTATCTTCTGTACCCGTTTATATCTCAAATTCAGGCTCAAAACACCCGAAAATTCAATATTTTGGGGTCCCAGAAGCAATTTGTACATGCCTACACAGTGCTAGAATATTTTCAAAATATAGGCTAAAAACATGCTAAAAATCGATATTTTAGGTGCCAAAAAGTCGATATCTCAAATTCAGTCCCAAAACACCCGAAAATTCGATATTTAGGGGTCCCAGAAGGTATCTGTACATGCCTACTCAGTGTTAGAGTATTTTCAAAATACAGGCCAAAAACATACTGAAAACCGATCTTTTAGGTGCCCAAAAGTAGATATGTGCATGCATCTTCTGTACCCGTTTATATCTCAAATTCTGGCCCTAAACACCCGAAAATTCGATATTTTGGGGTCCCAGAAGCGATCTGTACATGCCTACTCCGTGTTAGAGTATTTTCAAAATTAAGGCCCAAAACATGCTGAAAATCGATATTTTTGGTGCCCAAAGTCAATATGTGCATGTATCTTCTGTACCCGTTTATATCTCAAATTCAGTCCCAAAACACCCGAAAAATCGATATTTAGGGGTCCCAGAAGCGATCTGTACATGCCTACTCCGTGTTAGAGTATTTTCAAAATACATGCTAAAAACATACTGAAAATCGATCTTTTAGGTGCACAAAAGTCGATATGTGCATGCATCTTCAGTACCCGTTTATATCTCAAATTCAGGCTCAAAACACCCGAAAATTCAATATTTTGGGGTCCCAGAAGCAATCTGTACATGCCTACTCCGTGTTAGAGTATTTTCAAAATACAGGCCCAAAACATACTGAAAATCGATCTTTTAGGTGCACAAAAGTCGATATGTGCATGCATCTTCAGTACCCGTTTATATCTCAAATTCAGGCTCAAAACACCCGAAAATTCAATATTTTGGGGTCCCAGAAGCAATCTGTACATGCCTACTCAGTGTTAGAGTATTTTCAAAATACAGGCCCAAAACATGCTGAAAATCGATATTTAAGATGCCCAAAGTCAATATGTGCATGTATCTTCTGTACCCGTTTATATCTCAAATTCAGGCTCAAAACACCCGAAAATTCAATATTTTGGGGTCCCAGAAGCAATTTGTACATGCCTACACAGTGCTAGAATATTTTCAAAATATAGGCTAAAAACATGCTAAAAATCGACATTTTAGGTGCCAAAAAGTCGATATCTCAAATTCAGTCCCAAAACACCCGAAAATTCGATATTTAGGGGTCCCAGAAGGTATCTGTACATGCCTACTCAGTGTTAGAGTATTTTCAAAATACAGGCCAAAAACATACTGAAAATCGATCTTTTAGGTGCCCAAAAGTCGATATGTGCATGCATCTTCTGTACCCGTTTATATCTCAAATTCTGGCCCTAAACACCCGAAAATTCGATATTTTGGGGTCCCAGAAGCGATCTGTACATGCCTACTCCGTGTTAGAGTATTTTCAAAATTCAGGACCAAAACATGCTGAAAATCGATATTTTTGGTGCCCAAAGTCAATATGTGCATGTATCTTCTGTACCCGTTTATATCTCAAATTCAGGCTCAAAACACCCGAAAATTCAATATTTTGGGGTCCCAGAAGCAATCTGTACATGCCTACTCAGTGCTAGAATATTTTCAAAATATAGGCTAAAAACATTCTAAAAATCGATCTTTTAGGTGCCAAAAAGTCGATATCTCAAATTCAGTCCCAAAACACCCGAAAAATCGATATTTAGGGGTCCCAGAAGCGATCTGTACATGCCTAATCCGTGTTAGAGTATTTTCAAAATACATGCTCAAAACATACTGAAAATCGATCTTTTAGGTGCACAAAAGTCGATATGTGCATGCATCTTCAGTACCCGTTTATATCTCAAATTCAGGCTCAAAACACCCGAAAATTCGATATTTAGAGGTCCAAGAAGGTATCTGTACATGCCTACTCCGTGTTAGAGTATTTTCAAAATACAGGCCAAAAACATACTGAAAATCGATCTTTTAGGTGCCCAAAAGTCGATATGTGCATGCATCTTCTGTACCCGTTTATATCTCAAATTCTGGCCCTAAACACCCGAAAATTCGATATTTTGGGGTCCCAGAAGCGATCTGTACAGTGCTAGAATATTTTCAAAATATAGGCTAAAAACATGCTAAAAATCGATATTTTAGGTGCCAAAAAATCGATATATCAAAATCAGTCCCAAAACACCCGAAAATTCGATATTTAGAGGTCCTACTCCGTGTTAGAGTATTTTCAAAATACAGGCCAAAAACATACTGAAAATCGATCTTTTAGGTGCCCAAAAGTCGATATGTGCATGCATCTTCTGTACCCGTTTATATCTCAAATTCTGGCCCTAAACACCCGAAAATTCGATATTTTGGGGTCACAGAAGCGATCTGTACATGCCTACTCCGTGTTAGAGTATTTTCAAAATTCAGGCCCAAAACATGCTGAAACTCGATATTTTTGGTGCCCAAAGTCAATATGTGCATGTATCTTCTGTACCCGTTTATATCTCAAATTCAGGCTCAAAACACCCGAAAATTCAATATTTTGGGGTCCCAGAAGCAATCTGTACAGTGCTAGAATATTTTCAAAATATAGGCTAAAAACATGCTAAAAATCGATCTTTTAGGTGCCAAAAAGTCGATATCTCAAATTCAGTCCAAAAACACCCGAAAATTCGATATTTATGGGTCCCAGAAGCGATCTGTACATGCCTACTCCGTGTTAGAGTATTTACAAAATACATGCTCAAAACATACTGAAAATCGATCTTTTAGGTGCACAAAAGTCGATATGTGCATGCATCTTCAGTACCCGTTTATATCTCAAATTCAGGCTCAAAACACCCGAAAATTCAATATTTTGGGGTCCCAGAAGCAATCTGTACATGCCTACTCAGTGTTAGAGTATTTTCAAAATACAGGCCCAAAACATGCTGAAAATCGATATTTTAGATGCCCAAAGTCAATATGTGCATGTATCTTCTGTACCCGTTTATATCTCAAATTCAGGCTCAAAACACCCGAAAATTCAATATTTTGGGGTCCCAGAAGCAATCTGTACATGCCTACACAGTGCTAGAATATTTTAAAAATATAGGCTAAAAACATGCTGACAATCGACATTTTAGGTGCCAAAAAATCGATATCTCAAATTCAGTCCCAAAACACCCGAAAATTCGATATTTAGAGGTCCCAGAAGGTATCTGTACATGCCTACTCCGTGTTAGAGTATTTTCAAAATACAGGCCAAAAACATACTGAAAATCGATCTTTTAGGTGCCCAAAAGTCGATATGTGCATGCATCTTCTGTACCCGTTTATATCTCAGATTCAGGCTCAAAACACCCGAAAATTCACTATTTTTGGGGTCCCAGAAGCAATCTGTACAGTGCTAGAATATTTTCAAAATATAGGCTAAAAACATGCTAAAAATCGACATTTTAGGTGCCAAAAAGTCGATATCTCAAATTCAGTCCCAAAACACCCGAAAATTCGATATTTAGGGGTCCCAGAAGGTATCTGTACATGCCTACTCAGTGTTAGAGTATTTTCAAAATACAGGCCAAAAACATACTGAAAATCGATCTTTTAGGTGCCCAAAAGTCGATATGTGCATGCATCTTCTGTACCCGTTTATATCTCAAATTCTGGCCCTAAACACCCGAAAATTCGATATTTTGGGGTCCCAGAAGCGATCTGTACATGCCTACTCCGTGTTAGAGTATTTTCAAAATTAAGGCCCAAAACATGCTGAAAATCGATATTTTTGGTGCCCAAAGTCAATATGTGCATGCATCTTCAGTACCCGTTTATATTTCAAATTCAGGCTCAAAACACCCGAAAATTCAATATTTTGGGGTCCCAGAAGCAATCTGTACAGTGCTAGAATATTTTCAAAATATAGGCTAAAAACATGCTAAAAATCGATCTTTCAGGTGCCAAAAAGTCGATATCTCAAATTCAGTCCCAAAACACCCGAAAATTCGATATTTAGGGGTCCCAGAAGCGATCTGTACATGCCTACTCCGTGTTAGAGTATTTTCAAAATACTGGCCAAAAACATACTGAAAATCGATCTTTTAGGTGCCCAAAAGTCGATATGTGCATGCATCTTCTGTACTCGTTTATATCTCAAATTCTGGCCCTAAACACCCGAAAATTCGATATTTTGGGGTCACAGAAGCGATCTGTACATGCCTACTCCGTGTTAGAGTATTTTCAAAATTCAGGACCAAAACATGCTGAAAATCGATATTTTTGGTGCCCAAAGTCAATATGTGCATGTATCTTCTGTACCCGTTTATATCTCAAATTCAGGCTCAAAACACCCGAAAATTCAATATTTTGGGGTCCCAGAAGCAATCTGTACATGCCTACTCAGTGCTAGAATATTTTCAAAATATAGGCTAAAAACATTCTAAAAATCGATCTTTTAGGTGCCAAAAAGTCGATATCTCAAATTCAGTCCCAAAACACCCGAAAAATCGATATTTAGGGGTCCCAGAAGCGATCTGTACATGCCTACTCCGTGTTAGAGTATTTTAAAAATACATGCTCAAAACATACTGAAAATCGATCTTTTAGGTGCACAAAAGTCGATATGTGCATGCATCTTCAGTACCCGTTTATATCTCAAATTCAGGCTCAAAACACCCGAAAATTCGATATTTTGGGGTCACAGAAGCGATCTGTACATGCCTACTCCGTGTTAGAGTATTTTCAAAATTAAGGCCCAAAACATGCTGAAACTCGATATTTTTGGTGCCCAAAGTCAATATGTGCATGTATCTTCTGTACCCGTTTATATCTCAAATTCAGGCTCAAAACACCCGAAAATTCAATATTTTGGGGTCCCAGAAGCAATCTGTACAGTGCTAGAATATTTTCAAACTATAGGCTAAAAACATGCTAAAAATCGATCTTTTAGGTGCCGAAAAGTCGATATCTCAAATTCAGTCCCAAAACACCCGAAAATTCGATATTTAGGGGTCCCAGAAGCGATCTGTACATGCCTACTCCGTGTTAGAGTATTTTCAAAATACATGCTCAAAACATACTGAAAATCGATCTTTTAGGTGCACAAAAGTCGATATGTGCATGCATCTTCAATACCCGTTTATATCTCAAATTCAGGCTCAAAACACCCGAAAATTCAATATTTTGGGGTCCCAGAAGCAATCTGTACATGCCTACTCAGTGTTAAAGTATTTTCAAAAAAAAGTCCCAAAACATGCTGAAAATCGATATTTTAGATGCCCAAAGTCAATATGTGCATGTATCTTCTGTACCCGTTTATATCTCAAATTCAGGCTCAAAACACCCGAAAATTCAATATTTTGGGGTCCCAGAAGCAATCTGTACATGCCTACACAGTGCTAGAATATTTTCAAAATATAGGCTAAAAACATGCTAAAAATCGACATTTTAGGTGTCAAAAAATCGATATCTCAAATTCAGTCCCAAAACACCCGAAAATTCGATATTTAGAGGTCCCAGAAGGTATCTGTACATGCCTACTCCGTGTTAGAGTATTTTCAAAATACAGGCCAAAAACATACTGAAAATCGATCTTTTAGGTGCACAAAAGTCGATATGTGCATGCATCTTCTGTACCCGTTTATATCTCAAATTCTGACCCTAAACACCCGAAAATTCGATATTTTGGGGTCCCAGAAGCGATCTGTACATGCCTACTCCGTGTTAGAGTATTTTCAAAATTCAGGCCCAAAACATGCTGAAAATCGATATTTCTGGTGCCCAAAGTCAATATGTGCATGTATCTTCTGTACCCGTTTATATCTCAAATTCAGGCTCAAAACACCCGAAAATTCAATATTTTGGGGTCCCAGAAGCAATCTGTACAGTGCTAGAATATTTTCAAAATATAGGCTAAAAACATGCTAAAAATCGATCTTTTAGGTGCCAAAAAGTCGATATCTCAAATTCAGTCCAAAAACACCCGAAAATTCGATATTTATGGGTCCCAGAAGCGATCTGTACATGCCTACTCCGTGTTAGAGTATTTTCAAAATACATGCTCAAAACATACTGAAAATCGATCTTTTAGGTGCACAAAAGTCGATATGTGCATGCATCTTCAGTACCCGTTTATATCTCAAATTCAGGCTCAAAACACCCGAAAATTCAATATTTTGGGGTCCCAGAAGCAATCTGTACATGCCTACTCAGTGTTAGAGTATTTTCAAAATACAGGCCCAAAACATGCTGAAAATCGATATTTTAGATTAGATGCCCAAAGTCAATATGTGCATGTATCTTCTGTACCCGTTTATATCTCAAATTCAGGCTCAAAACACCCGAAAATTCAATATTTTGGGGTCCCAGAAGCAATCTGTACATGCCTACACAGTGCTAGAATATTTTAAAAATATAGGCTAAAAACATGCTGAAAATCGACATTTTAGGTGCCAAAAAATCGATATCTCAAATTCAGTCCCAAAACACCCGAAAATTCGATATTTAGAGGTCCCAGAAGGTATCTGTACATGCCTACTCCGTGTTAGAGTATTTTCAAAATACAGGCCAAAAACATACTGAAAATCGATCTTTTAGGTGCCCAAAAGTCGATATGTGCATGCATCTTCTGTACCCGTTTATATCTCAGATTCAGGCTCAAAACACCCGAAAATTCAATATTTTTGGGGTCCCAGAAGCAATCTGTACAGTGCTAGAATATTTTCAAAATATAGGCTAAAAACATGCTAAAAATCGACATTTTAGGTGTCAAAAAATCGATATCTCAAATTCAGTCCCAAAACACCCGAAAATTCGATATTTAGAGGTCCCAGAAGGTATCTGTACATGCCTACTCCGTGTTAGAGTATTTTAAAAATACAGGCCAAAAACATACTGAAAATCGATCTTTTAGGTGCACAAAAGTCGATATGTGCATGCATCTTCTGTACCCGTTTATATCTCAAATTCTGACCCTAAACACCCGAAAATTCGATATTTTGGGGTCCCAGAAGCGATCTGTACATGCCTACTCCGTGTTAGAGTATTTTCAAAATTCAGGCCCAAAACATGCTGAAAATCGATATTTCTGGTGCCCAAAGTCAATATGTGCATATATCTTCTGTACCCGTTTATATCTCAAATTCAGGCTCAAAACACCCGAAAATTCAATATTTTGGGGTCCCAGAAGCAATCTGTACAGTGCTAGAATATTTTCAAAATATAGGCTAAAAACATGCTAAAAATCGATCTTTTAGGTGCCAAAAAGTCGATATCTCATATTCAGTCCAAAAACACCCGAAAATTCGATATTTATGGGTCCCAGAAGCGATCTGTACATGCCTACTCCGTGTTAGAGTATTTTCAAAATACATGCTCAAAACATACTGAAAATCGATCTTTTAGGTGCACAAAAGTCGATATGTGCATGCATCTTCAGTACCCGTTTATATCTCAAATTCAGGCTCAAAACACCCGAAAATTCAATATTTTGGGGTCCCAGAAGCAATCTGTACATGCCTACTCAGTGTTAGAGTATTTTCAAAATACAGGCCCAAAACATGCTGAAAATCGATATTTTAGATGCCCAAAGTCAATATGTGCATGTATCTTCTGTACCCGTTTATATCTCAAATTCAGGCTCAAAACACCCGAAAATTCAATATTTTGGGGTCCCAGAAGCAATCTGTACATGCCTACACAGTGCTAGAATATTTTAAAAATATAGGCTAAAAACATGCTGAAAATCGACATTTTAGGTGCCAAAAAATCGATATCTCAAATTCAGTCCCAAAACACCCGAAAATTCGATATTTAGAGGTCCCAGAAGGTATCTGTACATGCCTACTCCGTGTTAGAGTATTTTCAAAATACAGGCCAAAAACATACTGAAAATCGATCTTTTAGGTGCCCAAAAGTCGATATGTGCATGCATCTTCTGTACCCGTTTATATCTCAGATTCAGGCTCAAAACACCCGAAAATTCACTATTTTTGGGGTCCCAAAAGCAATCTGTACAGTGCTAGAATATTTTCAAAATATAGGCTAAAAACATGCTAAAAATCGATCTTTTAGGTACCAAAAAGTCGATATCTCAAATTCAGTCCCAAAACACCCGAAAATTCGATATTTAGAGGTCCCAGAAGCGATCTGTACATGCCTACTCCGTGTTAGAGTATTTTCAAAATACATGCTCAAAACATACTGAAAATCGATCTTTTAGGTGCACAAAAGTCGATATGTGCATGCATCTTCAGTACCCGTTTATATCTCAAATTCAGGCTCAAAACACCCGAAAATTCAATATTTTGGGGTCCCAGAAGCAATCTGTACATGCCTACTCCGTGTTAGAGTATTTTAAAAATACATGCTCAAAACATACTGAAAATCGATCTTTTAGGTGCACAAAAGTCGATATGGGCATGCATCTTCAGTACCCGTTTATATCTCAAATTCAGGCTCAAAACACCCGAAAATTCAATATTTTGGGGTCCCAGAAGCAATCTGTACATGCCTACTCCGTGTTAGAGTATTTTCAAAATACAGGCCCAAAACATACTGAAAATCGATCTTTTAGGTGCACAAAAGTCGATATGTGCATGCATCTTCAGTACCCGTTTATATCTCAAATTCAGGCTCAAAACACCCGAAAATTCAATATTTTGGGGTCCCAGAAGCAATCTGTACATGCCTACTCAGTGTTAGAGTATTTTCAAAAAAAAGGCCCAAAACATGCTGAAAATCGATATTTTAGATGCCCAAAGTCAATATGTGCATGAATCTTCTGTACCCGTTTATATCTCAAATTCAGGCTCAAAACACCCGAAAATTCAATATTTTGGGGTCCCAGAAGCAATTTGTACATGCCTACACAGTGCTAGAATATTTTCAAAATATAGGCTAAAAACATGCTAAAAATCGACATTTTAGGTGCCAAAAAATCGATATCTCAAATTCAGTCCCAAAACACCCGAAAATTCGATATATAGAGGTCCCAGAAGGTATCTGTACATGCCTACTCAGTGTTAGAGTATTTTCAAAATACAGGCCAAAAACATACTGAAAATCGATCTTTTAGGTGCCCAAAAGTCGATATGTGCATGCATCTTCTGTACCCGTTTATATCTCAAATTCTGGCCCTAAACACCCGAAAATTCGATATTTTGGGGTCCCAGAAGCGATCTGTACATGCCTACTCCGTGTTAGAGTATTTTCAAAATTCAGGCCAAAAACATGCTGAAAATCGATATTTTAGGTGCCCAAAGTCAATATGTGCATGTATCTTCTGTACCCGTTTATATTTCAAATTCAGGCTCAAAACACCCGAAAATTCAATATTTTGGGGTCCCAGAAGCAATCTGTACAGTGCTAGAATATTTTCAAAATATAGGCTAAAAACATGCTAAAAATCGATCTTTTAGGTGACAAAAAGTCGATATCTCAAATTCAGTCCCAAAACACCCGAAAATTCGATATTTAGGAGTCCCAGAAGCGATCTGTACATGCCTACTCCGTGTTAGAGTATTTTCAAAATACATGCTCAAAACATACTGAAAATCGATCTTTTAGGTGCACAAAAGTCGATATGTGCATGCATCTTCAGTACCCGTTTATATCTCAAATTCAGGCTCAAAACACCCGAAAATTCAATATTTTGGGGTCCCAGAAGCAATCTGTACATGCCTACTCCGTGTTAGAGTATTTTAAAAATACATGCTCAAAACATACTGAAAATCGATCTTTTAGGTGCACAAAAGTCGATATGTGCATGCATCTTCAGTACCCGTTTATATCTCAAATTCAGGCTCAAAACACCCGAAAATTCAATATTTTGGGGTCCCAGAAGCAATCTGTACATGCCTACTCCGTGTTAGAGTATTTTCAAAATACAGGCCCAAAACATACTGAAAATCGATCTTTTAGGTGCACAAAAGTCGATATGTGCATGCATCTTCAGTACCCGTTTATATCTCAAATTCAGGCTCAAAACACCCGAAAATTCAATATTTTGGGGTCCCAGAAGCAATCTGTACATACCTACTCAGTGTTAGAGTATTTTCAAAAAAAAGGCCCAAAACATGCTGAAAATCGATATTTTAGATGCCCAAAGTCAATATGTGCATGTATCTTCTGTACCCGTTTATATCTCAAATTCAGGCTCAAAACACCCGAAAATTCAATATTTTGGGGTCCCAGAAGCAATTTGTACATGCCTACACAGTGCTAGAATATTTTCAAAATATAGGCTAAAAACATGCTAAAAATCGACATTTTAGGTGCCAAAAAATCGATATCTCAAATTCAGTCCCAAAACACCCGAAAATTCGATATATAGAGGTCCCAGAAGGTATCTGTACATGCCTACTCAGTGTTAGAGTATTTTCAAAATACAGGCCAAAAACATACTGAAAATCGATCTTTTAGGTGCCCAAAAGTCGATATGTGCATGCATCTTCTGTACCCGTTTATATCTCAAATTCTGGCCCTAAACACCCGAAAATTCGATATTTCTGGGTCCCAGAAGCGATCTGTACATGCCTACTCCGTGTTAGAGTATTTTCAAAATTCAGGCCAAAAACATGCTGAAAATCGATATTTTAGTTGCCCAAAGTCAATATGTGCATGTATATTCTGTACCCGTTTATATTTCAAATTCAGGCTCAAAACACCCGAAAATTCAATATTTTGGGGTCCCAGAAGCAATCTGTACAGTGCTAGAATATTTTCAAAATATAGGCTAAAAACATGCTAAAAATCGATCTTTTAGGTGCCAAAAAGTCGATATCTCAAATTCAGTCCCAAAACACCCGAAAATTCGATATTTAGGAGTCCCAGAAGCGATCTGTACATGCCTACTCCGTGTTAGAGTATTTTCAAAATACATGCTCAAAACATACTGAAAATCGATCTATTAGGTGCACAAAAGTCGATATGTGCATGCATCTTCAGTACCCGTTTATATCTCAAATTCTGGCTCAAAACACCCGAAAATTCGATATTTTGGGGTCCCAGAAGCGATCTGTACATGCCTACTCCGTGTTAGAGTATTTTCAAAATTCAGGCTCAAAACATGCTGAAACTCGATATTTTTGGTGCCCAAAGTCAATATGTGCATGTATCTTCTGTACCCGTTTATATCTCAAATTCAGGCTCAAAACACCCGAAAATTCAATATTTTGGGGTCCCAGAAGCAATCTGTACAGTGCTAGAATATTTTCAAAATATAGGCTAAAAACATGCTAAAAATCGAACTTTTAGGTGCCGAAAAGTCGATATCTCAAATTCAGTCCCAAAACACCCGAAAATTCGATATTTAGGGGTCCCAGAAGCGATCTGTACATGCCTACTCCGTGTTAGAGTATTTTCAAAATACATGCTCAAGACATACTGAAAATCGATCTTTTAGGTGCACAAAAGTCGATATGTGCATGCATCTTCAGTACCCGTTTATATCTCAAATTCAGGCTCAAAACACCCGAAAATTCAATATTTTGGGGTCCCAGAAGCAATCTGTACATGCCTACTCAGTGTTAGAGTATTTTCAAAATACAGGCCCAAAACATGCTGAAAATCGATATTTTAGATGCCCAAATTCAATATGTGCATGTATCTTCTGTACCCGTTTATATCTCAAATTCAGGCTCAAAACACCCGAAAATTCAATATTTTGGGGTCCCAGAAGCAATCTGTACATGCCTACACAGTGCTAGAATATTTTAAAAATATAGGCTAAAAACATGCTGAAAATCGACATTTTAGGTGCCAAAAAATCGATATCTCAAATTCAGTCCCAAAACACCCGAAAATTCGATATTTAGAGGTCCCAGAAGGTATCTGTACATGCCTACTCCGTGTTAGAGTATTTTCAAAATACAGGCCAAAAACATACTGAAAATCGATCTTTTAGGTGCCCAAAAGTCGATATGTGCATGCATCTTCTGTACCCGTTTATATCTCAAATTCAGGCTCAAAACACCCGAAAATTCACTATTTTTGGGGTCCCAGAAGCAATCTGTACAGTGCTAGAATATTTTCAAAATATAGGCTAAAAACATGCTAAAAATCGATCTTTTATGTGCCGAAAAGTCGATATCTCAAATTCAGTCCCAAAACACCCGAAAATTCGATATTTAGGGGTCCCAGAAGCGATCTGTACATGCCTACTCCGTGTTAGAGTATTTTCAAAATACATGCTCAAAACATACTGAAAATCGATCTTTTAGGTGCACAAAAGTCGATATGTGCATGCATCTTCAGTACCCGTTTATATCTCAAATTCAGGCTCAAAACACCCGAAAATTCAATATTTTGGGGTCCCAGAAGCAATCTGTACATGCCTACTCAGTGTTAAAGTATTTTCAAAAAAAAGGCCCAAAACATGCTGAAAATCGATATTTTAGATGCCCAAAGTCAATATGTGCATGTATCTTCTGTACCCGTTTATATCTCAAATTCAGGCTCAAAACACCCGAAAATTCAATATTTTGGGGTCCCAGAAGCAATCTGTACATGCCTACACAGTGCTAGAATATTTTAAAAATATAGGCTAAAAACATGCTGAAAATCGACATTTTAGGTGCCAAAAAATCGATATCTCAAATTCAGTCCCAAAACACCCGAAAATTCGATATTTAGAGGTCCCAGAAGGTATCTGTACATGCCTACTCCGTGTTAGAGTATTTTCAAAATACAGGCCAAAAACATACTGAAAATCGATCTTTTAGGTGCCCAAAAGTCGATATGTGCATGCATCTTCTGTACCCGTTTATATCTCAGATTCAGGCTCAAAACACCCGAAAATTCAATATTTTTGGGGTCCCAGAAGCAATCTGTACAGTGCTAGAATATTTTCAAAATATAGGCTAAAAACATGCTAAAAATCGACATTTTAGGTGTCAAAAAATCGATATCTCAAATTCAGTCCCAAAACACCCGAAAATTCGATATTTAGAGGTCCCAGAAGGTATCTGTACATGCCTACTCCGTGTTAGAGTATTTTAAAAATACAGGCCAAAAACATACTGAAAATCGATCTTTTAGGTGCACAAAAGTCGATATGTGCATGCATCTTCTGTACCCGTTTATATCTCAAATTCTGACCCTAAACACCCGAAAATTCGATATTTTGGGGTCCCAGAAGCGATCTGTACATGCCTACTCCGTGTTAGAGTATTTTCAAAATTCAGGCCCAAAACATGCTGAAAATCGATATTTCTGGTGCCCAAAGTCAATATGTGCATGTATCATCTGTACCCGTTTATATCTCAAATTCAGGCTCAAAACACCCGAAAATTCAATATTTTGGGGTCCCAGAAGCAATCTGTACAGTGCTAGAATATTTTCAAAATATAGGCTAAAAACATGCTAAAAATCGATCTTTTAGGTGCCAAAAAGTCGATATCTCAAATTCAGTCCAAAAACACCCGAAAATTCGATATTTATGGGTCCCAGAAGCGATCTGTACATGCCTACTCCGTGTTAGAGTATTTTCAAAATACATGCTCAAAACATACTGAAAATCGATCTTTTAGGTGCACAAAAGTCGATATGTGCATGCATCTTCAGTACCCGTTTATATCTCAAATTCAGGCTCAAAACACCCGAAAATTCAATATTTTGGGGTCCCAGAAGCAATCTGTACATGCCTACTCAGTGTTAGAGTATTTTCAAAATACAGGCCCAAAACATGCTGAAAATCGATATTTTAGATGCCCAAAGTCAATATGTGCATGTATCTTCTGTACCCGTTTATATCTCAAATTCAGGCTCAAAACACCCGAAAATTCAATATTTTGGGGTCCCAGAAGCAATCTGTACATGCCTACACAGTGCTAGAATATTTTAAAAATATAGGCTAAAAACATGCTGAAAATCGACATTTTAGGTGCCAAAAAATCGATATCTCAAATTCAGTCCCAAAACACCCGAAAATTCGATATTTAGAGGTCCCAGAAGGTATCTGTACATGCCTACTCCGTGTTAGAGTATTTTCAAAATACAGGCCAAAAACATACTGAAAATCGATCTTTTAGGTGCCCAAAAGTCGATATGTGCATGCATCTTCTGTACCCGTTTATATCTCAGATTCAGGCTCAAAACACCCGAAAATTCACTATTTTTGGGGTCCCAGAAGCAATCTGTACAGTGCTAGAATATTTTCAAAATATAGGCTAAAAACATGCTAAAAATCGATCTTTTAGGTACCAAAAAGTCGATATCTCAAATTCAGTCCCAAAACACCCGAAAATTCGATATTTAGAGGTCCCAGAAGCGATCTGTACATGCCTACTCCGTGTTAGAGTATTTTCAAAATACATGCTCAAAACATACTGAAAATCGATCTTTTAGGTGCACAAAAGTCGATATGTGCATGCATCTTCAGTACCCGTTTATATCTCAAATTCAGGCTCAAAACACCCGAAAATTCAATATTTTGGGGTCCCAGAAGCAATCTGTACATGCCTACTCCGTGTTAGAGTATTTTAAAAATACATGCTCAAAACATACTGAAAATCGATCTTTTAGGTGCACAAAAGTCGATATGTGCATGCATCTTCAGTACCCGTTTATATCTCAAATTCAGGCTCAAAACACCCGAAAATTCAATATTTTGGGGTCCCAGAAGCAATCTGTACATGCCTACTCCGTGTTAGAGTATTTTCAAAATACAGGCCCAAAACATACTGAAAATCGATCTTTTAGGTGCACAAAAGTCGATATGTGCATGCATCTTCAGTACCCGTTTATATCTCAAATTCAGGCTCAAAACACCCGAAAATTCAATATTTTGGGGTCCCAGAAGCAATCTGTACATGCCTACTCAGTGTTAGAGTATTTTCAAAAAAAAGGCCCAAAACATGCTGAAAATCGATATTTTAGATGCCCAAAGTCAATATGTGCATGTATCTTCTGTACCCGTTTATATCTCAAATTCAGGCTCAAAACACCCGAAAATTCAATATTTTGGGGTCCCAGAAGCAATTTGTACATGCCTACACAGTGCTAGAATATTTTCAAAATATAGGCTAAAAACATGCTAAAAATCGACATTTTAGGTGCCAAAAAATCGATATCTCAAATTCAGTCCCAAAACACCCGAAAATTCGATATATAGAGGTCCCAGAAGGTATCTGTACATGCCTACTCAGTGTTAGAGTATTTTCAAAATACAGGCCAAAAACATACTGAAAATCGATCTTTTAGGTGCCCAAAAGTCGATATGTGCATGCATCTTCTGTACCCGTTTATATCTCAAATTCTGGCCCTAAACACCCGAAAATTCGATATTTTGGGGTCCCAGAAGCGATCTGTACATGCCTACTCCGTGTTAGAGTATTTTCAAAATTCAGGCCAAAAACATGCTGAAAATCGATATTTTAGGTGCCCAAAGTCAATATGTGCATGTATCTTCTGTACCCGTTTATATTTCAAATTCAGGCTCAAAACACCCGAAAATTCAATATTTTGGGGTCCCAGAAGCAATCTGTACAGTGCTAGAATATTTTCAAAATATAGGCTAAAAACATGCTAAAAATCGATCTTTTAGGTGCCAAAAAGTCGATATCTCAAATTCAGTCCCAAAACACCCGAAAATTCGATATTTAGGAGTCCCAGAAGCGATCTGTACATGCCTACTCCGTGTTAGAGTATTTTCAAAATACATGCTCAAAACATACTGAAAATCGATCTTTTAGGTGCACAAAAGTCGATATGTGCATGCATCTTCAGTACCCGTTTATATCTCAAATTCAGGCTCAAAACACCCTAAAATTCAATATTTTGGGGTCCCAGAAGCAATCTGTACATGCCTACTCCGTGTTAGAGTATTTTAAAAATACATGCTCAAAACATACTGAAAATCGATCTTTTAGGTGCACAAAAGTCGATATGTGCATGCATCTTCAGTACCCGTTTATATCTCAAATTCAGGCTCAAAACACCCGAAAATTCAATATTTTGGGGTCCCAGAAGCAATCTGTACATGCCTACTCCGTGTTAGAGTATTTTCAAAATACAGGCCCAAAACATACTGAAAATCGATCTTTTAGGTGCACAAAAGTCGATATGTGCATGCATCTTCAGTACCCGTTTATATCTCAAATTCAGGCTCAAAACACCCGAAAATTCAATATTTTGGGGTCCCAGAAGCAATTTGTACATGCCTACACAGTGCTAGAATATTTTCAAAATATAGGCTAAAAACATGCTAAAAATCGACATTTTAGGTGCCAAAAAATCGATATCTCAAATTCAGTCCCAAAACACCCGAAAATTCGATATATAGAGGTCCCAGAAGGTATCTGTACATGCCTACTCAGTGTTAGAGTATTTTCAAAATACAGGCCAAAAACATACTGAAAATCGATCTTTTAGGTGCCCAAAAGTCGATATGTGCATGCATCTTCTGTACCCGTTTATATCTCAAATTCTGGCCCTAAACACCCGAAAATTCGATATTTTGGGGTCCCAGAAGCGATCTGTACATGCCTACTCCGTGTTAGAGTATTTTCAAAATTCAGGCCAAAAACATGCTGAAAATCGATATTTTAGGTGCCCAAAGTCAATATGTGCATGTATCTTCTGTACCCGTTTATATTTCAAATTCAGGCTCAAAACACCCGAAAATTCAATATTTTGGGGTCCAAGAAGCAATCTGTACAGTGCTAGAATATTTTCAAAATATAGGCTAAAAACATGCTAAAAATCGATCTTTTAGGTGCCAAAAAGTCGATATCTCAAATTCAGTCCCAAAACACCCGAAAATTCGATATTTAGGAGTCCCAGAAGCGATCTGTACATGCCTACTCCGTGTTAGAGTATTTTCAAAATACATGCTCAAAACATACTGAAAATCGATCTATTAGGTGCACAAAAGTCGATATGTGCATGCATCTTCAGTACACGTTTATATCTCAAATTCTGGCTCAAAACACCCTAAAATTCGATATTTTGAGGTCCCAGAAGCGATCTGTACATGCCTACTCCGTGTTAGAGTATTTTCAAAATTCAGGCTCAAAACATGCTGAAACTCGATATTTTTGGTGCCCAAAGTCAATATGTGCATGTATCTTCTGTACCCGTTTATATCTCAAATTCAGGCTCAAAACACCCGAAAATTCAATATTTTGGGGTCCCAGAAGCAATCTGTACAGTGCTAGAATATTTTCAAAATATAGGCTAAAAACATGCTAAAAATCGAACTTTTAGGTGCCGAAAAGTCGATATCTCAAATTCAGTCCCAAAACACCCGAAAATTCGATATTTAGGGGTCCCAGAAGCGATCTGTACATGCCTACTCCGTGTTAGAGTATTTTCAAAGTACATGCTCAAGACATACTGAAAATCGATCTTTTAGGTGCACAAAAGTCGATATGTGCATGCATCTTCAGTACCCGTTTATATCTCAAATTCAGGCTCAAAACACCCGAAAATTCAATATTTTGGGGTCCCAGAAGCAATCTGTACATGCCTACTCAGTGTTAGAGTATTTTCAAAATACAGGCCCAAAACATGCTGAAAATCGATATTTTAGATGCCCAAATTCAATATGTGCATGTATCTTCTGTACCCGTTTATATCTCAAATTCAGGCTCAAAACACCCGAAAATTCAATATTTTGGGGTCCCAGAAGCAATCTGTACATGCCTACACAGTGCTAGAATATTTTAAAAATATAGGCTAAAAACATGCTGAAAATCGACATTTTAGGTGCCAAAAAATCGATATCTCAAATTCAGTCCCAAAACACCCGAAAATTCGATATTTAGAGGTCCCAGAAGGTATCTGTACATGCCTACTCCGTGTTAGAGTATTTTCAAAATACAGGCCAAAAACATACTGAAAATCGATCTTTTAGGTGCCCAAAAGTCGATATGTGCATGCATCTTCTGTACCCGTTTATATCTCAAATTCAGGCTCAAAACACCCGAAAATTCACTATTTTTGGGGTCCCAGAAGCAATCTGTACAGTGCTAGAATATTTTCAAAATATAGGCTAAAAACATGCTAAAAATCGATCTTTTAGGTGCCGAAAAGTCGATATCTCAAATTCAGTCCCAAAACACCCGAAAATTCGATATTTAGGGGTCCCAGAAGCGATCTGTACATGCCTACTCCGTGTTAGAGTATTTTCAAAATACATGCTCAAAACATACTGAAAATCGATCTTTTAGGTGCACAAAAGTCGATATGTGCATGCATCTTCAGTACCCGTTTATATCTCAAATTCAGGCTCAAAACACCCGAAAATTCAATATTTTGGGGTCCCAGAAGCAATCTGTACATGCCTACTCAGTGTTAAAGTATTTTCAAAAAAAAGGCCCAAAACATGCTGAAAAT
The DNA here is from genome assembly GCA_033782935.1 of Petrolisthes cinctipes. NCBI lineage: Eukaryota > Metazoa > Arthropoda > Malacostraca > Decapoda > Porcellanidae > Petrolisthes > Petrolisthes cinctipes. The sequence goes on from JAWQEG010000068.1 coordinate 1,869,283, forward strand.
CGATATTTTAGATGCCCAAAGTCAATATGTGCATGTATCTTCTGTACCCGTTTATATCTCAAATTCAGGCTCAAAACACCCGAAAATTCAATATTCTGGGGTCCCAGAAGCAATCTGTACATGCCTACACAGTGCTAGAATATTTTCAAAATATAGGCTAAAAACATGCTAAAAATCGACATTTTAGGTGTCAAAAAATCGATATCTCAAATTCAGTCCCAAAACACCCGAAAATTCGATATTTAGAGGTCCCAGAAGGTATCTGTACATGCCTACTCCGTGTTAGAGTATTTTCAAAATACAGGCCAAAAACATACTGAAAATCGATCTTTTAGGTGCACAAAAGTCGATATGTGCATGCATCTTCTGTACCCGTTTATATCTCAAATTCTGGCCCTAAACACCCGAAAATTCGATATTTTGGGGTCCCAGAAGCGATCTGTACATGCCTACTCCGTGTTAGAGTATTTTCAAAATTCAGGCCCAAAACATGCTGAAAATCGATATTTCTGGTGCCCAAAGTCAATATGTGCATGTATCTTCTGTACCCGTTTATATCTCAAATTCAGGCTCAAAACACCCGAAAATTCAATATTTTGGGGTCCCAGAAGCAATCTGTACAGTGCTAGAATATTTTCAAAATATAGGCTAAAAACATGCTAAAAATCGATCTTTTAGGTGCCAAAAAGTCGATATCTCAAATTCAGTCCAAAAACACCCGAAAATTCGATATTTATGGGTCCCAGAAGCGATCTGTACATGCCTACTCCGTGTTAGAGTATTTTCAAAATACATGCTCAAAACATACTGAAAATCGATCTTTTAGGTGCACAAAAGTCGATATGTGCATGCATCTTCAGTACCCGTTTATATCTCAAATTCAGGCTCAAAACACCCGAAAATTCAATATTTTGGGGTCCCAGAAGCAATCTGTACATGCCTACTCAGTGTTAGAGTATTTTCAAAATACAGGCCCAAAACATGCTGAAAATCGATCTTTTAGGTGCCCAAAAGTCGATATGTGCATGCATCTTCTGTACCCGTTTATATCTCAGATTCAGGCTCAAAACACCCGAAAATTCACTATTTTTGGGGCCCCAGAAGCAATCTGTACAGTGCTAGAATATTTTCAAAATATAGGCTAAAAACATGCTAAAAATCGATCTTTTAGGTACCAAAAAGTCGATATCTCAAATTCAGTCCCAAAACACCCGAAAATTCGATATTTAGGGGTCCCAGAAGCGATCTGTACATGCCTACTCCGTGTTAGAGTATTTTCAAAATACATGCTCAAAACATACTGAAAATCGATCTTTTAGGTGCACAAAAGTCGATATGTGCATGCATCTTCAGTACCCGTTTATATCTCAAATTCAGGCTCAAAACACCCGAAAATTCAATATTTTGGGGTCCCAGAAGCAATCTGTACATGCCTACTCCGTGTTAGAGTATTTTAAAAATACATGCTCAAAACATACTGAAAATCGATCTTTTAGGTGCACAAAAGTCGATATGTGCATGCATCTTCAGTACCCGTTTATATCTCAAATTCAGGCTCAAAACACCCGAAAATTCAATATTTTGGGGTCCCAGAAGCAATCTGTACATGCCTACTCCGTGTTAGAGTATTTTCAAATTACAGGCCCAAAACATACTGAAAATCGATATTTTAGATGCCCAAAGTCAATATGTGCATGTATCTTCTGTACCCGTTTATATCTCAAATTCAGGCTCAAAACACCCGAAAATTCAATATTTTGGGGTCCCAGAAGCAATTTGTACATGCCTACACAGTGCTAGAATATTTTCAAAATATAGGCTAAAAACATGCTAAAAATCGACATTTTAGGTGCCAAAAAATCGATATCTCAAATTCAGTCCCAAAACACCCGAAAATTCGATATATAGAGGTCCCAGAAGGTATCTGTACATGCCTACTCAGTGTTAGAGTATTTTCAAAATACAGGCCAAAAACATACTGAAAATCGATCTTTTAGGTGCCCAAAAGTCGATATGTGCATGCATCTTCTGTACCCGTTTATATCTCAAATTCTGGCCCTAAACACCCGAAAATTCGATATTTTGGGGTCCCAGAAGCGATCTGTACATGCCTACTCCGTGTTAGAGTATTTTCAAAATTCAGGCCAAAAACATGCTGAAAATCGATATTTTAGGTGCCCAAAGTCAATATGTGCATGTATCTTCTGTACCCGTTTATATTTCAAATTCAGGCTCAAAACACCCGAAAATTCAATATTTTGGGGTCCCAGAAGCAATCTGTACAGTGCTAGAATATTTTCAAAATATAGGCTAAAAACATGCTAAAAATCGATCTTTTAGGTGCCAAAAAGTCGATATCTCAAATTCAGTCCCAAAACACCCGAAAATTCGATATTTAGGAGTCCCAGAAGCGATCTGTACATGCCTACTCCGTGTTAGAGTATTTTCAAAATACATGCTCAAAACATACTGAAAATCGATCTATTAGGTGCACAAAGGTCGATATGTGCATGCATCTTCAGTACCCGTTTATATCTCAAATTCTGGCTCAAAACACCCGAAAATTCGATATTTAGAGGTCCCAGAAGGTATCTGTACATGCCTACTCCGTGTTAGAGTATTTTCAAAATACAGGCCAAAAACATACTGAAAATCGATCTTTTAGGTGCCCAAAAGTCGATATGTGCATGCATCTTCTGTACACGTTTATATCTCAAATTCAGGCTCAAAACACCCGAAAATTCACTATTTTTGGGGATCCCAGAAGCAATCTGTACAGTGCTAGAATATTTTCAAAATATAGGCTAAAAACATGCTAAAAATCGATCTTTTAGATGCCGAAAAGTCGATATCTCAAATTCAGTCCCAAAACACCCGAAAATTCGATATTTAGGGGTCCCAGAAGCGATCTGTACATGCCTACTCCGTGTTAGAGTATTTTCAAAATACATGCTCAAAACATACTGAAAATCGATCTTTTAGGTGCACAAAAGTCGATATGTGCATGCATCTTCAGTACCCGTTTATATCTCAAATTCAGGCTCAAAACACCCGAAAATTCAATATTTTGGGGTCCCAGAAGCAATCTGTACATGCCTACTCAGTGTTAAAGTATTTTCAAAAAAAAGGCCCAAAACATGCTGAAAATCGATATTTTAGATGCCCAAAGTCAATATGTGCATGTATCTTCTGTACCCGTTTATATCTCAAATTCAGGCTCAAAACACCCGAAAATTCAATATTCTGGGGTCCCAGAAGCAATCTGTACATGCCTACACAGTGCTAGAATATTTTCAAAATATAGGCTAAAAACATGCTAAAAATCGACAATTTAGGTGTCAAAAAATCGATATCTCAAATTCAGTCCCAAAACACCCGAAAATTCGATATTTAGAGGTCCCAGAAGGTATCTGTACATGCCTACTCCGTGTTAGAGTATTTTCAAAATACAGGCCAAAAACATACTGAAAATCGATCTTTTAGGTGCACAAAAGTCGATATGTGCATGCATCTTCTGTACCCGTTTATATCTCAAATTCTGGCCCTAAACACCCGAAAATTCGATATTTTGGGGTCCCAGAAGCGATCTGTACATGCCTACTCCGTGTTAGAGTATTTTCAAAATTCAGGCCCAAAACATGCTGAAAATCGATATTTCTGGTGCCCAAAGTCAATATGTGCATGTATCTTCTGTACCCGTTTATGTCTCAAATTCAGGCTCAAAACACCCGAAAATTCAATATTTTGGGGTCCCAGAAGCAATCTGTACAGTGCTAGAATATTTTCAAAATATAGGCTAAAAACATGCTAAAAATCGATCTTTTAGGTGCCAAAAAGTCGATATCTCAAATTCAGTCCAAAAACACCCGAAAATTCGATATTTATGGGTCCCAGAAGCGATCTGTACATGCCTACTCCGTGTTAGAGTATTTTCAAAATACATGCTCAAAACATACTGAAAATCGATCTTTTAGGTGCACAAAAGTCGATATGTGTGCATGCATCTTCAGTACCCGTTTATATCTCAAATTCAGGCTCAAAACACCCGAAAATTCAATATTTTGGGGTCCCAGAAGCAATCTGTACATGCCTACTCAGTGTTAGAGTATTTTCAAAATACAGGCCCAAAACATGCTGAAAATCGATATTTTAGATGCCCAAAGTCAATATGTGCATGTATCTTCTGTACCCGTTTATATCTCAAATTCAGGCTCAAAACACCGGAAAATTCAATATTTTGGGGTCCCAGAAGCAATCTGTACATGCCTACACAGTGCTAGAATATTTTAAAAATATAGGCTAAAAACATGCTGAAAATCGACATTTTAGGTGCCAAAAAATCGATATCTCAAATTCAGTCCCAAAACACCCGAAAATTCGATATTTAGAGGTCCCAGAAGGTATCTGTACATGCCTACTCCGTGTTAGAGTATTTTCAAAATACAGGCCAAAAACATACTGAAAATCGATCATTTAGGTACCCAAAAGTCGATATGTGCATGCATCTTCTGTACCCGTTTATATCTCAAATTCTGACCCTAAACACCCGAAAATTCGATATTTTGGGGTCCCAGAAGCAATCTGTACATGCCTACTCCGTGTTAGAGTATTTTCAAAATACAGGCCAAAAACATACTGAAAATCGATCTTTTAGGTGCCCAAAAGTCGATATGTGCATGCATCTTCTGTACCCGTTTATATCTCAAATTTCTGGCCCTAAACACCCGAACATTCGATACTTTGGGGTCCCAGAAGCGATCTGTACATGCCTACTCCGTGTTAGAGTATTTTCAAAATTCAGGCCCAAAACATGCTGAAAATCGATATTTTTGGTGCCCAAAGTCAATATTTGCATGTATCTTCTGTACCCGTTTATATCTCAAATTCAGGCTCAAAACACCCGAAAATTCAATATTTTGGGGTCCAAGAAGCAATCTGTACATGCCTACTCAGTGCTAGAATATTTTCAAAATATAGGCTAAAAACATGCTAAAAATCGATCTTTTAGGTGCCAAAAAGTCGATATCTCAAATTCAGTCCCAAAACACCCGAAAATTCGATATTTAGGGGTCCCAGAAGCGATCTGTACATGCCTACTCCGTGTTAGAGTATTTTCAAAATACATGCTCAAAACATACTGAAAATCGATCTATTAGGTGCACAAAAGTCGATATGTGCATGCATCTTCAGTACCCGTTTATATCTCAAATTCAGGCTCAAAACACCCGAAAATTCAATATTTTGGGATCCCAGAAGCAATCTGTACATGCCTACTCAGTGTTAGAGTATTTTCAAAATACAGGCCCAAAACATGCTGAAAATCGATATTTTAGATGCCCAAAGTCAATATGTGCATGTATCTTCTGTACCCGTTTATATCTCAAATTCAGGCTCAAAACACCCGAAAATTCAATATTTTGGGGTCCCAGAAGCAATCTGTACATGCCTACACAGTGCTAGAATATTTTCAAAATATAGGCTAAAAACATGCTAAAAATCGACATTTTAGGTGCCAAAAGTCAATATGTGCATGTATCTTCTGTACCCGTTTATATCTCAAATTCAGGATCAAAACACCCGAAAATTCAATATTTTGGGGTCCCAGAAGCAATTTGTACATGCCTACACAGTGCTAGAATATTTTCAAAATATAGGCTAAAAACATGCTAAAAATCGACATTTTAGGTGCCAAAAAATCGATATCTCAAATTCAGTCCCAAAACACCCGAAAATTCGATATTTAGAGGTCCCAGAAGGTATCTGTACATGCCTACTCAGTGTTAGAGTATTTTCAAAATACAGGCCAAAAACATACTGAAAATAGTTCTTTTAGGTGCCCAAAAGTCGATATGTGCATGCATCTTCTGTACCCGTTTATATCTTTAATTCTGGCCCTAAACACCCGAAAATTCGATATTTTGGGGTCCCAGAAGCGATCTGTACATGCCTACTCCGTGTTAGAGTATTTTCAAAATTCAGGCCCAAAACATGCTGAAAATCGATATTTTTGGTGCCCAAAGTCAATATGTGCATGTATCTTCTGTACCAGTTTATATTTCAAATTCAGGCTCAAAACACCCGAAAATTCAATATTTTGGGGTCCCAGAAGCAATCTGTACAGTGCTAGAATATTTTTAAAATATAGGCTAAAAACATGCTAAAAATCGATCTTTTAGGTGCCAAAAAGTCGATATCTCAAATTCAGTCCCAAAACACCCGAAAATTCGATATTTAGGGGTCCCAGAAGCGATTTGTACATGCCTACTCCGTGTTAGAGTATTTTCAAAATACAGGCCAAAAACATACTGAAAATCGATCTTTTAGGTGCCCAAAAGTCGATATGTGCATGCATCTTCTTTACCCGTTTATATCTCAAATTCTGGCCCTAAACACCCGAAAATTCGATATTTTGGGATCCCATAAGCAATCTGTACATGCCTACTCAGTGCTAGAATATTTTCAAAATATAGGCTAAAAACATGCTAAAAATCGATCTTTTAGGTGCCAAAAAGTCGATATCTCAAATTCAGTCTCAAAACACCCGAAAATTCGATATTTATTGGTCCCAGAAGGTATCTGTACATGCCTACTCCGTGTTAGAGTATTTTCAAAATACAGGCCAAAAACATACTGAAAATCGATCTTTTAGGTGCCCAAAAGTCGATATGTGCATGCATCTTCTGTACCCATTTATATATCAAATTCTGGCCCTAAACACCCGAAAATTCGATATTTTGGGGTCCCAGAAGCGATCTGTACATGCCTACTCCGTGTTAGAGTATTTTCAAAATTCAGGCCCAAAACATGCTGAAAATCGATATTTTTGGTGCCTAAAGTCAAAATGTGCATGTATCTTCTGTACCCGTTTATATCTCAAATTCAGGCTCAAAACACCCGAAAATTCAATATTTTGGGGTCCCAGAAGCAATCTGTACAGTGCTAGAATATTTTTAAAATATAGGCTAAAAACATGCTAAAAATCGACATTTTAGGTGCCAAAAAATCGATATCTCAAATTCAGTCCCAAAACACCCGAAAATTCGATATTTAGAGGTCCCAGAAGGTATCTGTACATGGCTACTCCGTGTTAGAGTATTTTCAAAATACAGGCCAAAAACATACTGAAAATCGATCTTTTAGGTGCCCAAAAGTCGATATGTGCATGCATCTTCTGTACCCGTTTATATCTCAAATTCTGACCCTAAACACCCGAAAATTCGATATTTTGGGGTCCCAGAAGCGATCTGTACATGCCTACTCCGTGTTAGAGTATTTTCAAAATTCAGGCCCAAAACATGCTGAAAATCGATATTTTTGGTGCCCAAAGTCAATATGTGCATGTATCTTCTGTACCCGTTTATATCTCAAATTCAGGCTCAAAACACCCGAAAATTCAATATTTTGGGGTCCCAGAAGCAATCTGTACATGCCTACTCAGTGCTAGAATATTTTCAAAATATAGGCTAAAAACATGCTAAAAATCGATCTTTTAGGTGCCAAAAAGTCGATATCTCAAATTCAGTCCCAAAACACCCGAAAATTCGATATTTAGGGGTCCCAGAAGGTATCTGTACATGCCTACTCCGTGATAGAGTATTTTCAAAATACATGCTCAAAACATACTGAAAATCGATCTTTTAGGTGCACAAAAGTCGATATGTGCATGCATCTTCAGTACCCGTTTATATCTCAAATTCAGGCTGAAAACACCCGAAAATTCAATATTTTGGGGTCCCAGAAGCAATCTGTACATGCCTACACAGTGCTAGAATATTTTCAAAATATAGGCTAAAAACATGCTAAAAATCGACATTTTAGGCGCCAAAAAATCGATATCTCAAATTCAGTCCCAAAACACCCGAAAATTCGATATTTAGAGGTCCCAGAAGGTATCTGTACATGCCTACTCCGTGTTAGAGTATTTTCAAAATACAGGCCAAAAACATACTGAAAATCGATCTTTTAGGTGCCCAAAAGTCGATATGTGCATGCATCTTCTGTACCCGTTTATATCTCAAATTCTGGCCCTAAACACCCGAAAATTCTATATTTAGGGGTCCCAGAAACGATCTGTACATGCCTACTCAGTGTTAGAGTATTTTCAAAATTCAGGCCCAAAACATGCTGAAAATCGAAATTTTTGGTGCCCAAAGTCAATATGTGCATGTATCTTCTGTACCCGTTTATATCTCAAATTCAGGCTCAAAACACCCGAAAATTCAATATTTTGGGGTCCCAGAAGCAATCTGTACAGTGCTAGAATATTTTCAAAATATAGGCTAAAAACATGCTAAAAATCGACATTTTAGGTGCCAAAAAATCGATATCTCAAATTCAGTCCCAAAACACCCGAAAATTCGATATTTAGAGGTCCCAGAAGGTATCTGTACATGGCTACTCCGTGTTAGAGTATTTTCAAAATACAGGCCAAAAACATACTGAAAATCGATCTTTTAGGTGCCCAAAAGTCGATATGTGCATGCATCTTCTGTACCCGTTTATATCTCAAATTCTGACCCTAAACACCCGAAAATTCAATATTTTGGGGTCCCAGAAGCAATCTGTACATGCCTACACAGTGCTAGAATATTTTCAAAATATAGGCTAAAAACATGCTAAAAATCGACATTTTAGGCGCCAAAAAATCGATATCTCAAATTCAGTCCCAAAACACCCGAAAATTCGATATTTAGAGGTCCCAGAAGGTATCTGTACATGCCTACTCCGTGTTAGAGTATTTTCAAAATACAGGCCAAAAACATACTGAAAATCGATCTTTTAGGTGCCCAAAAGTCGATATGTGCATGCATCTTCTGTACCCGTTTATATCTCAAATTCTGGCCCTAAACACCCGAAAATTCTATATTTAGGGGTCCCAGAAGCGATCTGTACATACCTACTCAGTGTTAGAGTATTTTCAAAATTCAGGCCCAAAACATGCTGAAAATCGAAATTTTTGGTGCCCAAAGTCAATATGTGCATGTATCTTCTGTACCCGTTTATATCTCAAATTCAGGCTCAAAACACCCGAAAATTCAATATTTTGGGGTCCCAGAAGCAATCTGTACAGTGCTAGAATATTTTCAAAATATAGGCTAAAAACATGCTAAAAATCGATCTTTTAGGTGCCAAAAAGTCGATATCTCAAATTCAGTCCCAAAACACCCGAAAATTCGATATTTAGGGGTCCCAGAAGCGATCTGTACCTGCCTACTCCGTGTTAGAGTATTTTCAAAATACATGCTCAAAACATACTGAAAATCGATCTTTTAGGTGCACAAAAGTCGATATGTGCATGCATCTTCAGTACCCGTTTATATCTCAAATTCAGGCTCAAAACACCCGAAAATTCGATATTATGGGGTCCCAGAAGCGATCTGTACATGCCTACTCAGTGTTAGAGTATTTTCAAAATTCAGGCCCAAAACATGCTGAAAATTGATATTTTTGGTGCCCAAAGTCAATATGTGCATGTATCTTCTGTACCCGTTTATATCTCAAATTCAGGCTCAAAACACCCGAAAATTCAATATTTTGGGGTCCCAGAAGCAATCTGTACATGCGTACTCAGTGTTAGAGTATTTTCAAATTACAGGCCAAAAACATGCTGAAAATCGATATTTTAGATGCCCAAAGTCAATATGTGCATGTATCTTCCGTACCCGTTTATATCTCAAATTCAGGCTCAAAACACCCGAAAATTCAATATTTTGGGGTCCCAGAAGCAATCTGTACATGCCTACACAGTGCTAGAATATTTTCAAAATATAGGCTAAAAACATGCTAAAAATTGACATTTTAGGTGCCAAAAAATCGATATCTCAAATTCAGTCCCAAAACACCCGAAAATTCGATATTTAGAGGTCCCAGAAGGTATCTGTACATGCCTACTCCGTGTTAGAGTATTTTCAAAATTCAAGCCAAAAACATACTGAAAATCGTTCTTTTATGTGCCCAAAAGTCGATATGTGCATGCATCTTCTGTACCCGTTTATATCTCAAATTCTGGACCTAAACACCCGAAAATTCGATATTTTGGGGTCCCAGAAGCGATCTGTACATGCCTACTCCGTGTTAGAGTATTTTCAAAATTCAGGCCCAAAACATGCTGAAAACCGATATTTTTGGTGCCCAAAGTCAATATGTGCATGTATCTTCTGTACCCGTTTATATCTCAAATTCAGGCTCAAAACACCCGAAAATTCAATATTTTGGGGTCCCAGAAGCAATCTGTACATGCCTACTCAGTGTTAGAGTATTTTCAAAATACAGGCCCAAAACATGCTGAAAATCGATATTTTAGGTGCACAAAAGTCGATATGTGAATGCATCTTCAGTACCCGTTTATATCTCAAATTCAGGCTCAAAACACCCGAAAATTCAATATTTTGGGGTCCCAGAAGCAATCTGTACATGCCTACTCCGTTAGAGTATTTTCAAAATACAGGCCCAAAACATACTGAAAATCGATCTTTTAAGTGCACAAAAGTCGATATGTGCATGCATCTTCAGTACCCGTTATATCTCAAATTCAGGCTCAAAACACCCGAAAATTCAATATTTTGGGGTCCCAAAAGCAATCTGTACATCCCTACTCAGTGTTAGAGTATTTTCAAAATACAGGCCCAAAACATGCTGAAAATCGATCTTTTAGGTGCCCAAAAGTCGATATGTGCATGCATCTTCTGTACCCGTTTATATCTCAAATTCAGGCTGAAAACACCCGAAAATTCAATATTTTGGGGTCCCAGAAGCAATCTGTACATGCCTACACAGTGCTAGAATATTTTCAAAATATAGGCTAAAAACATGCTAAAAATCGACATTTTAGGCGCCAAAAAATCGATATCTCAAATTCAGTCCCAAAACACCCGAAAATTCGATATTTAGAGGTCCCAGAAGGTATCTGTACATGCCTACTCCGTGTTAGAGTATTTTCAAAATACAGGCCAAAAACATACTGAAAATCGATCTTTTAGGTGCCCAAAAGTCGATATGTGCATGCATCTTCTGTACCCGTTTATATCTCAAATTCTGGCCCTAAACACCCGAAAATTCTATATTTAGGGGTCCCAGAAACGATCTGTACATGCCTACTCAGTGTTAGAGTATTTTCAAAATTCAGGCCCAAAACATGCTGAAAATCGAAATTTTTGGTGCCCAAAGTCAATATGTGCATGTATCTTCTGTACCCGTTTATATCTCAAATTCAGGCTCAAAACACCCGAAAATTCAATATTTTGGGGTCCCAGAAGCAATCTGTACAGTGCTAGAATATTTTCAAAATATAGGCTAAAAACATGCTAAAAATCGACATTTTAGGTGCCAAAAAATCGATATCTCAAATTCAGTCCCAAAACACCCGAAAATTCGATATTTAGAGGTCCCAGAAGGTATCTGTACATGGCTACTCCGTGTTAGAGTATTTTCAAAATACAGGCCAAAAACATACTGAAAATCGATCTTTTAGGTGCCCAAAAGTCGATATGTGCATGCATCTTCTGTACCCGTTTATATCTCAAATTCTGACCCTAAACACCCGAAAATTCAATATTTTGGGGTCCCAGAAGCAATCTGTACATGCCTACACAGTGCTAGAATATTTTCAAAATATAGGCTAAAAACATGCTAAAAATCGACATTTTAGGCGCCAAAAAATCGATATCTCAAATTCAGTCCCAAAACACCCGAAAATTCGATATTTAGAGGTCCCAGAAGGTATCTGTACATGCCTACTCCGTGTTAGAGTATTTTCAAAATACAGGCCAAAAACATACTGAAAATCGATCTTTTAGGTGCCCAAAAGTCGATATGTGCATGCATCTTCTGTACCCGTTTATATCTCAAATTCTGGCCCTAAACACCCGAAAATTCTATATTTAGGGGTCCCAGAAGCGATCTGTACATACCTACTCAGTGTTAGAGTATTTTCAAAATTCAGGCCCAAAACATGCTGAAAATCGAAATTTTTGGTGCCCAAAGTCAATATGTGCATGTATCTTCTGTACCCGTTTATATCTCAAATTCAGGCTCAAAACACCCGAAAATTCAATATTTTGGGGTCCCAGAAGCAATCTGTACAGTGCTAGAATATTTTCAAAATATAGGCTAAAAACATGCTAAAAATCGATCTTTTAGGTGCCAAAAAGTCGATATCTCAAATTCAGTCCCAAAACACCCGAAAATTCGATATTTAGGGGTCCCAGAAGCGATCTGTACCTGCCTACTCCGTGTTAGAGTATTTTCAAAATACATGCTCAAAACATACTGAAAATCGATCTTTTAGGTGCACAAAAGTCGATATGTGCATGCATCTTCAGTACCCGTTTATATCTCAAATTCAGGCTCAAAACACCCGAAAATTCGATATTATGGGGTCCCAGAAGCGATCTGTACATGCCTACTCAGTGTTAGAGTATTTTCAAAATTCAGGCCCAAAACATGCTGAAAATTGATATTTTTGGTGCCCAAAGTCAATATGTGCATGTATCTTCTGTACCCGTTTATATCTCAAATTCAGGCTCAAAACACCCGAAAATTCAATATTTTGGGGTCCCAGAAGCAATCTGTACATGCGTACTCAGTGTTAGAGTATTTTCAAATTACAGGCCAAAAACATGCTGAAAATCGATATTTTAGATGCCCAAAGTCAATATGTGCATGTATCTTCCGTACCCGTTTATATCTCAAATTCAGGCTCAAAACACCCGAAAATTCAATATTTTGGGGTCCCAGAAGCAATCTGTACATGCCTACACAGTGCTAGAATATTTTCAAAATATAGGCTAAAAACATGCTAAAAATTGACATTTTAGGTGCCAAAAAATCGATATCTCAAATTCAGTCCCAAAACACCCGAAAATTCGATATTTAGAGGTCCCAGAAGGTATCTGTACATGCCTACTCCGTGTTAGAGTATTTTCAAAATTCAAGCCAAAAACATACTGAAAATCGTTCTTTTATGTGCCCAAAAGTCGATATGTGCATGCATCTTCTGTACCCGTTTATATCTCAAATTCTGGACCTAAACACCCGAAAATTCGATATTTTGGGGTCCCAGAAGCGATCTGTACATGCCTACTCCGTGTTAGAGTATTTTCAAAATTCAGGCCCAAAACATGCTGAAAACCGATATTTTTGGTGCCCAAAGTCAATATGTGCATGTATCTTCTGTACCCGTTTATATCTCAAATTCAGGCTCAAAACACCCGAAAATTCAATATTTTGGGGTCCCAGAAGCAATCTGTACATGCCTACTCAGTGTTAGAGTATTTTCAAAATACAGGCCCAAAACATGCTGAAAATCGATATTTTAGGTGCACAAAAGTCGATATGTGAATGCATCTTCAGTACCCGTTTATATCTCAAATTCAGGCTCAAAACACCCGAAAATTCAATATTTTGGGGTCCCAGAAGCAATCTGTACATGCCTACTCCGTTAGAGTATTTTCAAAATACAGGCCCAAAACATACTGAAAATCGATCTTTTAAGTGCACAAAAGTCGATATGTGCATGCATCTTCAGTACCCGTTATATCTCAAATTCAGGCTCAAAACACCCGAAAATTCAATATTTTGGGGTCCCAAAAGCAATCTGTACATCCCTACTCAGTGTTAGAGTATTTTCAAAATACAGGCCCAAAACATGCTGAAAATCGATCTTTTAGGTGCCCAAAAGTCGATATGTGCATGCATCTTCAGTACCCGTTTATATCTCAAGTTCAGGCTCAAAACACCCGAAAATTCAATATTTTGGGATCCCAGAAGCAATCTGTACATGCCTACTCAGTGTTAGAGTATATTCAAAATACAGGCCCAAAACATGCTGAAAATCGATATTTTAGATGCCCAAAGTCAATATGTGCATGTATCTTCTGTACCCGTTTATATCTCAAATTCAGGCTCAAAACAACCGAAAATTCAATATTTTGGGGTCCCAGAAGCAATCTGTACATGCCTACACAGTGCTAGAATATTTTCAAAATATAGGCTAAAAACATGCTAAAAATCGACATTTTAGGTGCCAAAAAATCGATATCTCAAATTCAGTCCCAAAACACCCGAAAATTCGATATTTAGAGGTCCCAGAAGGTATCTGTACATGGCTACTCCGTGTTAGAGTATTTTCAAAATACAGGCCAAAAACATACTGAAAATCGATCTTTTAGGTGCCCAAAAGTCGATATGTGCATGCATCTTCTGTACCCGTTTATATCTCAAATTCTGACCCTAAACACCCGTAAATTCGATATTTTGGGGTCCCAGAAGCGATCTGTACATGCCTACTCCGTGTTAGAGTATTTTCAAAATTCAGGCCCAAAACATGCTGAAAATCGATATTTTTGGTGCCCAAAGTCAATATGTGCATGTATCTTCTGTACCCGTTTATATCTCAAATTCAGGCTCAAAACACCCGAAAATTCAATATTTTGGGGTCCCAGAAGCAATCTGTACATGCCTACTCAGTGCTAGAATATTTTCAAAATATAGGCTAAAAACATGCTAAAAATCGATCTTTTAGGTGCCAAAAAGTCGATATCTCAAATTCAGTCCCAAAACACCCGAAAATTCGATATTTAGGGGTCCCAGAAGGTATCTGTACATGCCTACTCCGTGATAGAGTATTTTCAAAATACATGCTCAAAACATACTGAAAATCGATCTTTTAGGTGCACAAAAGTCGATATGTGCATGCATCTTCAGTACCCGTTTATATCTCAAATTCAGGCTGAAAACACCCGAAAATTCAATATTTTGGGGTCCCAGAAGCAATCTGTACATGCCTACACAGTGCTAGAATATTTTCAAAATATAGGCTAAAAACATGCTAAAAATCGACATTTTAGGCGCCAAAAAATCGATATCTCAAATTCAGTCCCAAAACACCCGAAAATTCGATATTTAGAGGTCCCAGAAGGTATCTGTACATGCCTAATCCGTGTTAGAGTATTTTCAAAATACAGGACAAAAACATACTGAAAATCGATCTTTTAGGTGCCCAAAAGTCGATATGTGCATGCATCTTCTGTACCCGTTTATATCTCAAATTCTGGCCCTAAACACCCGAAAATTCGATATTTAGGGGTCCCAGAAGCGATCTGTACATGCCTACTCAGTGTTAGAGTATTTTCAAAATTCAGGCCCAAAACATGCTGAAAATCGAAATTTTTGGTGCCCAAAGTCAATATGTGCATGTATCTTCTGTACCCGTTTATATCTCAAATTCAGGCTCAAAACACCCGAAAATTCAATATTTTGGGGTCCCAGAAGCAATCTGTACATGCCTACTCAGTGTTAGAGTATTTTCAAAATACAGGCCCAAAACATACTGAAAATCGATCTTTTAGGTGCACAAAAGTCGATATGTGCATGCATCTTCAGTACCCATTATATCTCAAATTCAGGCTCAAAACACCCGAAAATTCAATATTTTGGGGTCCCAAAAGCAATCTGTACATGCCTACTCAGTGTTAGAGTATTTTCAAAATACAGGCCCAAAACATGCTGAAAATCGATCTTTTAGGTGCCCAAAAGTCGATATGTGCATGCATCTTCTGTACCCGTTTATATCTCAAATTCTGGCCCTAAACACCCGAAAATTCGATATTTTGGGCTCCCAGAAGCGATCTGTACAGTGCTAGAATATTTTCAAAATATAGGCTAAAAACATGCTAAAAATCGATCTTTTAGGTGCCAAAAAGTCGATATCTCAAATTCAGTCCCAAAACACCCGAAAATTCGATATTTAGGGATCCCAGAAGCGATCTGTACATGCCTACTCCGTGTTAGAGTATTTTCAAAATACAGGCCAAAAACATACTGAAAATCGATCTTTTAGGTGCCCAAAAGTCGATATGTGCATGCATCTTCTGTACCCGTTTATATCTCAAATTCTGACCCTAAACACCCGAAAATTCGATATTTTGGGGTCCCAGAAGCGATCTGTACATGCCTACTCCGTGTTAGAGTATTTTCAAAATTCAGGCCCAAAACATGCTGAAAATCGATATTTTTGGTGCCCAAAGTTAATATGTGCATGTATCTTCTGTACACGTTTATATCTCAAATTCAGGCTCAAAACACCCGAAAATTCAATATTTTGGGGTCCCAGAAGCAATCTGTACATGCCTACTCAGTGTTAGAGTATTTTCAAAATATAGGCTAAAAACATGCTAAAAATCGATCTTTTAGGTGCCAAAAAGTCGATATCTCAAATTCAGTCCCAAAACACCCGAAAATTCGATATTTAGGGGTCCCAGAAGGTATCTGTACATGCCTACTCCGTGATAGAGTATTTTCAAAATACATGCTCAAAACATACTGAAAATCGATCTTTTAGGTGCACAAAAGTCGATATGTGCATGCATCTTCAGTACCCGTTTATATCTCAAATAGAGGCTGAAAACACCCGAAAATTCAATATTTTGGGGTCCCAGAAGCAATCTATACATGCCTACACAGTGCTAGAATATTTTCAAAATATAGGCTAAAAACATGCTAAAAATCGACATTTTAGGCGCCAAAAAATCGATATCTCAAATTCAGTCCCAAAACACCCGAAAATTCGATATTTAGAGGTCCCAGAAGGTATCTGTACATGCCTACTCCGTGTTAGAGTATTTTCAAAATACAGGACAAAAACATACTGAAAATCGATCTTTTAGGTGCCCAAAAGTCGATATGTGCATGCATCTTCTGTACCCGTTTATATCTCAAATTCTGGCCCTAAACACCCGAAAATTCGATATTTAGGGGTCCCAGAAGCGATCTGTACATGCCTACTCAGTGTTAGAGTATTTTCAAAATTCAGGCCCAAAACATGCTGAAAATCGAAATTTTTGGTGCCCAAAGTCAATATGTGCATGTATCTTCTGTACCCGTTTATATCTCAAATTCCAGCTCAAAACACACGAAAATTCAATATTTTGGGGTCCCAGAAGCAATCTGTACAGTGCTAGAATATTTTCAAAATATAGGCTAAAAACATGCTAAAAATCGATCTTTTAGGTGCCAAAAAGTCGATATCTCAAATTCAGTCCCAAAACACCCGAAAATTCGATATTTAGGGGTCCCAGAAGCGATCTGTACCTGCCTACTCCGTGTTAGAGTATTTTCAAAATACATGCTCAAAACATACTGAAAATCGATCTTTTAGGTGCACAAAAGTCGATATGTGCATGCATCTTCAGTACCCGTTTATATCTCAAATTCAGGCTCAAAACACCCGAAAATTCGATATTATGGGGTCCCAGAAGCGATCTGTACATGCCTACTCAGTGTTAGAGTATTTTCAAAATTCAGGCCCAAAACATGCTGAAAATTGATATTTTTGGTGCCCAAAGTCAATATGTGCATGTATCTTCTGTACCCGTTTATATCTCAAATTCAGGCTCAAAACACCCGAAAATTCAATATTTTGGGGTCCCAGAAGCAATCTGTACATGCGTACTCAGTGTTAGAGTATTTTCAAATTACAGGCCAAAAACATGCTGAAAATCGATATTTTAGATGCCCAAAGTCAATATGTGCATGTATCTTCTGTACCCGTTTATATCTCAAATTCAGGCTCAAAACACCCGAAAATTCAATATTTTGGGGTCCCAGAAGCAATCTGTACATGCCTACACAGTGCTAGAATATTTTCAAAATATAGGCTAAAAACATGCTAAAAATTGACATTTTAGGTGCCAAAAAATCGATATCTCAAATTCAGTCCCAAAACACCCGAAAATTCGATATTTAGAGGTCCCAGAAGGTATCTGTACATGCCTACTCCGTGTTAGAGTATTTTCAAAATTCAAGCCAAAAACATACTGAAAATCGTTCTTTTATGTGCCCAAAAGTCGATATGTGCATGCATCTTCTGTACCCGTTTATATCTCAAATTCTGGCCCTAAACACCCGAAAATTCGATATTTTGGGGTCCCAGAAGCAATCTGTACATGCCTACTCCGTGTTAGAGTATTTTCAAAATTCAGGCCCAAAACATGCTGAAAATCGATATTTTTGGTGCCCAAGGTCAATATGTGCATGTATCTTCTGTACCCGTTTATATCTCAAATTCAGGCTCAAAACACCCGAAAATTCAATATTTTGGGGTCCCAGAAGCAATCTGTACATGCCTACTCAGTGTTAGAGTATTTTCAAAATACAGGCCCAAAACATACTGAAAATCGATCTTTTAGGTGCACAAAAGTCGATATGTGCATGCATCTTCAGTACCCGTTATATCTCAAATTCAGGCTCAAAACACCCGAAAATTCAATATTTTGGGGTCCCAAAAGCAATCTGTACATGCCTACTCAGTGTTAGAGTATTTTCAAAATACAGGCCCAAAACATGCTGAAAATCGATCTTTTAGGTGCCCAAAAGTCGATATGTGCATGCATCTTCTGTACCCGTTTATATCTCAAATTCTGGCCCTAAACACCCGAAAATTCGATATTTTGGGGTCCCAGAAGCGATCTGTACAGTGCTAGAATATTTTCAAAATATAGGCTAAAAACATGCTAAAAATCGATCTTTTAGGTGCCAAAAAGTCGATATCTCAAATTCAGTCCCAAAACACCCGAAAATTCGATATTTAGGGGTCCCAGAAGCGATCTGTACATGCCTACTCCGTGTTAGAGTATTTTCAAAATACAGGCCAAAAACATACTGAAAATCGATCTTTTAGGTGCCCAAAAGTCGATATGTGCATGCATCTTCTGTACCCGTTTATATCTCAAATTCTGACCCTAAACACCCGAAAATTCGATATTTTGGGGTCCCAGAAGCGATCTGTACATGCCTACTCCGTGTTAGAGTATTTTCAAAATTCAGGCCCAAAACATGCTGAAAATCGATATTTTTGGTGCCCAAAGTCAATATGTGCATGTATCTTCTGTACCCGTTTATATCTCAAATTCAGGCTCAAAACACCCGAAAATTCAATATTTTGGGGTCCCAGAAGCAATCTGTACATGCCTACTCAGTGCTAGAATATTTTCAAAATATAGGCTAAAAACATGCTAAAAATCGATCTTTTAGGTGCCAAAAAGTCGATATCTCAAATTCAGTCCCAAAACACCCGAAAATTCGATATTTAGGGGTCCCAGAAGCGATCTGTACCTGCCTACTCCGTGTTAGAGTATTTTCAAAATACATGCTCAAAACATACTGAAAATCGATCTTTTAGGTGCACAAAAGTCGATATGTGCATGCATCTTCAGTACCCGTTTATATCTCAAATTCAGGCTCAAAACACCCGAAAATTCAATATTTTGGGGTCCCAAAAGCAATCTGTACATGCCTACTCAGTGTTAGAGTATTTTCAAATTACAGGCCAAAAACATGCTGAAAATCGATATTTTAGATGCCCAAAGTCAATATGTGCATGTATCTTCTGTACCCGTTTATATCTCAAATTCAG
Organism: Petrolisthes cinctipes; assembly: GCA_033782935.1. Lineage (NCBI taxonomy): Eukaryota > Metazoa > Arthropoda > Malacostraca > Decapoda > Porcellanidae > Petrolisthes > Petrolisthes cinctipes. The sequence continues at coordinate 1,888,694 of JAWQEG010000068.1, forward strand.
GCTCAAAACACCCGAAAATTCAATATTTTGGGGTCCCAGAAGCAATCTGTACATGCCTACACAGTGCTAGAATATTTTCAAAATATACGATAAAAACATGCTAAAAATTGACATTTTAGGTGCCAAAAAATCGATATCTCAAATTCAGTCCCAAAACACCCGAAAATTCGATATTTAGAGGTCCCAGAAGGTATCTGTACATGCCTACTCCGTGTTAGAGTATTTTCAAAATTCAAGCCAAAAACATACTGAAAATCGTTCTTTTATGTGCCCAAAAGTCGATATGTGCATGCATCTTCTGTACCCGTTTATATCTCAAATTCTGGCCCTAAACACCCGAAAATTCGATATTTTGGGGTCCCAGAAGCGATCTGTACATGCCTACTCCGTGTTAGAGTATTTTCAAAATTCAGGCCCAAAACATGCTGAAAATCGATATTTTTGGTGCCCAAAGTCAATATGTGCATGTATCTTCTGTACCCGTTTATATCTCAAATTCAGGCTCAAAACACCCGAAAATTCAATATTTTGGGGTCCCAGAAGCAATCTGTACATGCCTACTCAGTGTTAGAGTATTTTCAAAATACAGGCCCAAAACATGCTGAAAATCGATATTTTAGATGCCCCAAGTCAATATGTGCATGTATCTTCTGTACCCGTTTATATCTCAAATTCAGGCTCAAAACACCCGAAAATTCAATATTTTGGGGTCCCAGAAGCAATCTGTACAGTGCTAGAATATTTTCAAAATATAGGCTAAAAACATGCTAAAAATCGATCTTTTAGGTGCCAAAAAGTCGATATCTCAAATTCAGTCCCAAAACACCCGAAAAATCGATATTTAGGGGTCCCAGAAGCGATCTGTACCTGCCTACTCCGTGTTAGAGTATTTTCAAAATACATGCTCAAAACAAGCTGAAAATCGATCTTTTAGGTGCACAAAAGTCGATATGTGCATGCATCTTCAGTACCCGTTTATATCTCAAATTCAGGCTCAAAACACCCGAAAATTCGATATTATGGGGTCCCAGAAGCGATCTGTACATGCCTACTCAGTGTTAGAGTATTTTCAAAATTCAGGCCCAAAATAGGCTGAAAATTGATATTTTTGGTGGCCAAAGTCAATATGTGCATGTATCTTCTGTACCCGTTTATATCTCAAATTCAGGCTCAAAACACAAGAAAATTCAATATTTTGGGGTCCCAGAAGCAATCTGTACATGCCTAGTAGCACAGTGCTAGAATATTTTCAAAATATAGGCTAAAAACATGCTAAAAATCGACATTTTAGGTGCCAAAAAATCGATATCTCAAATTCAGTCCCAAAACACCCGAAAATTCGATATTAAGAGGTCCCAGAAGGTATCTGTACATGCTTACTCCGTGTTAGAGTATTTTCAAAATACAGGCCAAAAACATACTGAAAATCGATCTTTTAGGTGCCCAAAAGTCGATATGTGCATGCATTTTCTGTACCCGTTTATATCTCAAATTCTGGCCCTAAACACCCGAAAATTCGATATTTTGAGGTCCCAGAAGCGATCTGTACATGCCTACTCCGTGTTAGAGTATTTTCAAAATTCAGGCCCAAAACATGCTGAAAATCGATATTTTAGATGCCCAAAGTCAATATGTGCATGTATCTTCTGTACCCGTTTATATCTCAAATTCAGGCTCAAAACGCCCTAAAATTCAATATTTTGGGGTCCCAGAAGCATTCTGTACAGTGCTAGAATATTTTCAAAATATAGGCTAAAAACATGCTAAAAATCGATCTTTTAGGTGCCAAAAAGTCGATATCTCAAATTCAGTCCCAAAACACCCGACAATTCGATATTTAGGGGTCCCAGAAGCGATCTGTACATGCCTACTCCGTGTTAGAGTATTTTCAAAATACATGCTCAAAACATACTGAAAATCGATCTTTTAGGTGCACAAAAGTCGATATGTGCATGCATCTTCAGTACCCGTTTATATCTCAAATTCAGGCTCAAAACACCCGAAAATTCAATATTTTGGGGTCCCAAAAGCAATCTGTACATGCTTACTCAGTGTTAGAGTATTTTCAAAATACAGGCCCGAAACATGCTGAAAGTCGATATTTTAGATGCCCAAAGTCAATATGTGCATGTATCTTCTGTACCCGTTTATATCTCAAATTCAGGCTCAAAACACCCGAAAATTCAATATTTTGGGGTCCCAGAAGCAATCTGTACATGCCTACACAGTGCTAGAATATTTTAAAAATATAGGCTAAAAACATGCTGAAAATCGACATTTTAGGTGCCAAAAAATTGATATCTCAAATTCAGTCCCAAAACACCAGAAAATTCGATATTTAGAGGTCCCAGAAGGTATCTGTACATGCCTACTCTGTATTAGAGTATTTTCAAAATACAGGCCAAAAACATACTGAAAATCGATCTTTTAGGTGCCCAAAAGTCGATATGTGCATGCATCTTCTGTACCCGTTTATATCTCAAATTCAGGCTCAAAACACCCGAAAATTCAATATTTTGGGGTCCCAGAAGCAATCTGTACATGCCTACACAGTGCTAGAATATTTTCAAAATATACGATAAAAACATGCTAAAAATTGACATTTTAGGTGCCAAAAAATCGATATCTCAAATTCAGTCCCAAAACACCCGAAAATTCGATATTTAGAGGTCCCAGAAGGTATCTGTACATGCCTACTCCGTGTTAGAGTATTTTCAAAATTCAAGCCAAAAACATACTGAAAATCGTTCTTTTATGTGCCCAAAAGTCGATATGTGCATGCATCTTCTGTACCCGTTTATATCTCAAATTCTGGCCCTAAACACCCGAAAATTCGATATTTTGGGGTCCCAGAAGCGATCTGTACATGCCTACTCCGTGTTAGAGTATTTTCAAAATTCAGGCCCAAAACATGCTGAAAATCGATATTTTTGGTGCCCAAAGTCAATATGTGCATGTATCTTCTGTACCCGTTTATATCTCAAATTCAGGCTCAAAACACCCGAAAATTCAATATTTTGGGGTCCCAGAAGCAATCTGTACATGCCTACTCAGTGTTAGAGTATTTTCAAAATACAGGCCCAAAACATGCTGAAAATCGATATTTTAGATGCCCCAAGTCAATATGTGCATGTATCTTCTGTACCCGTTTATATCTCAAATTCAGGCTCAAAACACCCGAAAATTCAATATTTTGGGGTCCCAGAAGCAATCTGTACAGTGCTAGAATATTTTCAAAATATAGGCTAAAAACATGCTAAAAATCGATCTTTTAGGTGCCAAAAAGTCGATATCTCAAATTCAGTCCCAAAACACCCGAAAAATCGATATTTAGGGGTCCCAGAAGCGATCTGTACCTGCCTACTCCGTGTTAGAGTATTTTCAAAATACATGCTCAAAACAAGCTGAAAATCGATCTTTTAGGTGCACAAAAGTCGATATGTGCATGCATCTTCAGTACCCGTTTATATCTCAAATTCAGGCTCAAAACACCCGAAAATTCGATATTATGGGGTCCCAGAAGCGATCTGTACATGCCTACTCAGTGTTAGAGTATTTTCAAAATTCAGGCCCAAAATAGGCTGAAAATTGATATTTTTGGTGGCCAAAGTCAATATGTGCATGTATCTTCTGTACCCGTTTATATCTCAAATTCAGGCTCAAAACACAAGAAAATTCAATATTTTGGGGTCCCAGAAGCAATCTGTACATGCCTAGTAGCACAGTGCTAGAATATTTTCAAAATATAGGCTAAAAACATGCTAAAAATCGACATTTTAGGTGCCAAAAAATCGATATCTCAAATTCAGTCCCAAAACACCCGAAAATTCGATATTAAGAGGTCCCAGAAGGTATCTGTACATGCTTACTCCGTGTTAGAGTATTTTCAAAATACAGGCCAAAAACATACTGAAAATCGATCTTTTAGGTGCCCAAAAGTCGATATGTGCATGCATTTTCTGTACCCGTTTATATCTCAAATTCTGGCCCTAAACACCCGAAAATTCGATATTTTGAGGTCCCAGAAGCGATCTGTACATGCCTACTCCGTGTTAGAGTATTTTCAAAATTCAGGCCCAAAACATGCTGAAAATCGATATTTTAGATGCCCAAAGTCAATATGTGCATGTATCTTCTGTACCCGTTTATATCTCAAATTCAGGCTCAAAACGCCCTAAAATTCAATATTTTGGGGTCCCAGAAGCATTCTGTACAGTGCTAGAATATTTTCAAAATATAGGCTAAAAACATGCTAAAAATCGATCTTTTAGGTGCCAAAAAGTCGATATCTCAAATTCAGTCCCAAAACACCCGACAATTCGATATTTAGGGGTCCCAGAAGCGATCTGTACATGCCTACTCCGTGTTAGAGTATTTTCAAAATACATGCTCAAAACATACTGAAAATCGATCTTTTAGGTGCACAAAAGTCGATATGTGCATGCATCTTCAGTACCCGTTTATATCTCAAATTCAGGCTCAAAACACCCGAAAATTCAATATTTTGGGGTCCCAAAAGCAATCTGTACATGCTTACTCAGTGTTAGAGTATTTTCAAAATACAGGCCCGAAACATGCTGAAAGTCGATATTTTAGATGCCCAAAGTCAATATGTGCATGTATCTTCTGTACCCGTTTATATCTCAAATTCAGGCTCAAAACACCCGAAAATTCAATATTTTGGGGTCCCAGAAGCAATCTGTACATGCCTACACAGTGCTAGAATATTTTAAAAATATAGGCTAAAAACATGCTGAAAATCGACATTTTAGGTGCCAAAAAATTGATATCTCAAATTCAGTCCCAAAACACCAGAAAATTCGATATTTAGAGGTCCCAGAAGGTATCTGTACATGCCTACTCTGTATTAGAGTATTTTCAAAATACAGGCCAAAAACATACTGAAAATCGATCTTTTAGGTGCCCAAAAGTCGATATGTGCATGCATCTTCTGTACCCGTTTATATCTCAAATTCTGGCCCTAAACACCCGAAAATTCGATATTTTGGGGTCCCAGAAGCGATCTGTACATGCCTACTCCGTGTTAGAGTATTTTCAAAATTCAGGCCCAAAACATGCTGAAAATCGATATTTTTGGTGCCCAAAGTCAATATGTGCATGTATCTTCTGTACCCGTTTATATCTCAAATTCAGGCTCAAAACACCCGAAAATTCAATATTTTGGGGTCCCAAAAGCAATCTGTACATGCCTACTCAGTGCTAGAATATTTTCAAAATATAGGCTAAAAATATGCTAAAAATCGATCTTTTAGGTGCCAAAAAGTCGATATCTCAAATTCAGTCCCAAAACACCCGAAAATTCGATATTTAGGGATTCCAGAAGCGATCTGTACATGCCTACTCCGTGTTAGAGTATTTTCAAAATACATGCTCAAAGCATACTGGAAATCGATCTTTTAGGTGCACAAAAGTCGATATGTGCATGCATCTTCAGTACCCGTTTATATCGCAAATTCAGGCTCAAAACACCCGAAAATTCAATATTTTGGGGTCCTAGAAGCAATCTGTACATGCCTACACAGTGCTAGAATATTTTCAAAATATAGGCTAAAAACATGCTAAAAATCGATCTTTTAGGTGCCAAAAAGTCGATATCTCAATTTCAGTCCCAAATCACCCGAAAATTCGATATTTTGGGGTCCCAGAAGCAATCTGTACATGCCTACTCAGTGTTAGAGTATTTTCAATATACAGGCCCAAAACATGCTGAAAATCGATATTTTAGATGCCCAAAGTCATTATGTGCATGTATCTTCTGTACCCGTTTATATCTCAAATTCAGGCTCAAAACATCCGAAAATTCAATATTTTGGGGTCCCAGAAGCAATCTGTACATGCCTACTCAGTGCTAGAATATTTTCAAAATATAGGCTAAAAACATGCTAAAAATCGATCTTTTAGGTGCCAAAAGGTCGATATCTCAAATTCAGTCCCAAAACACCCGAAAATTCGATATTTAGGGGTCCCAGAAGCGATCTGTACATGCCTACTCCGTGTTAAAGTATTTTCAAAATACATACTCAAAACATACTGAAAATCGATCTTTTAGGTGCACAAAAGTCGATATGTGCATGCATCTTCAGTACCCGTTTATATCTCAAATTCAGGCTCAAAACACCCGAAAATTCAATATTTTGGGGTCCCAGAAGCAATCTGTACATGCCTACTCAGTGTTAGAGTATTTTCAAAATACAGGCCCAAAACATGCTGAAAATCGATATTTTAGATGCCCAAAGTCAATATGTGCATGTATTTTCTGTACCCGTTTATATCTCAAATTCAGGCTCAAAACACCCGAAAATTCAATATTTTGGGGTCCCAGAAGCAATCTGTACATGCCTACACAGTGCTAGAATATTTTCAAAATATAGACTAAAAACATGCTAAAAATCGACATTTTAGGTGTCAAAAAATCGATATCTCAAATTCAGTCCCAAAACACCCGAAAATTCGATATTTAGAGGTCCCAGAAGGTATCTGTACATGCCTACTCCGTGTTAGAGTATTTTCAAAATACAGGCCAAAAACATACTGAAAATCGATCTTTTAGGTGCCCAAAAGTCGATATGTGCATGCATCTTCTGTACCCGTTTATATCTCAAATTCTGGCCCTAAACACCCGAAAATTCGATATTTTGGGGTCCCAGAAGCGATCTGTACATGCCTACTCCGTGTTAGAGTATTTTCAGAATTCAGGCCCAAAACATGCTGAAAATCGATATTTTTGGTGCCCAAAGTCAATATGTGCATGTATCTTCTATACCCGTTTATATCTCAAATTCAGGCTCAAAACACCCGAAAATTCAATATTTTGGGGTCCCAAAAGCAATCTGTACATGCCTACTCAGTGCTAGAATATTTTCAAAATATAGGCTAAAAACATGCTAAAAATCGATCTTTTAGGTGCCAAAAAGTCGATATCTCAAATTCAGTCCCAAAACACCCGAAAATTCGATATTTAGGGGTCCCAGAAGCGATCTGTACATGCCTACTCAGTGTTAGAGTATTTTCAAAATACATGCTCAAAACATACTGAAAATCGATCTTTTAGGTGCACAAAAGTCGATATGTGTATGCATCTTCAGTACCCGTTTATATCTCAAATTCAGGCTCAAAACACCCGAAAATTCAATATTTTGGGGTCCCAGAAGCAATCTGTACATGCCTACTCAGTGTTAGAGTATTTTCAAAATACAGGCCCAAAACATGCTGAAAATCGATATTTTAGATGCCCAAAGTCAATATGTGCATGTATCTTCTGTACCCGTTTATATCTCAAATTCAGGCTCAAAACACCCGAAAATTCAATATTTTGGGGTCCCAGAAGCAATCTGTACATGCCTACTCAGTGTTAGAGTATTTTCAAAATACAGGCCCAAAACATGCTGAAAATCGATATTTTAGATGCCCAAAGTCAATATGTGCATGTATCTTCTGTACCCGTTTATATCTCAAATTCAGGCTCAAAACACCCGAAAATTCAATATTTTGGGGTCCCAGAAGCAATCTGTACATGCCTACACAGTGCTAGAATATTTTCAAAATATAGGCTAAAAACATGCTAAAAATCGATCTTTTAGGTGCCAAAAAGTCGATATCTCAAATTCAGTCCCAAAACACCCGAAAATTCGATATTTAGGGGTCCCAGAAGCGATCTGTACATGCCTACTCCGTGTTAGAGTATTTTCAAAATACATGCTCAAAACATACTGAAAATCGATCTTTTAGGTGCACAAAAGTCGATATGTGCATGCATCTTCAGTACCCGTTTATATCTCAAATTCAGGCTCAAAACACCCGAAAATTCAATATTTTGGGGTCCCAGAAGCAATCTGTACATGCCTACTCAGTGTTAGAGTATTTTCAAAATACAGGCCCAAAACATGATGAAAATCGATATTTTAGATGCCCAAAGTCAATATGTGCATGTATTTTCTGTACCCGTTTATATCTCAAATTCAGGCTCAAAACACCCGAGAATTCAATATTATGGGGTCCCAGAAGCAATCTGTACATGCCTACACAGTGCTAGAATATTTTCAAAATATAGGCTAAAAACATGCTAAAAATCGACATTTTAGGTGTCAAAAAATCGATATCTCAAATTCAGTCCCAAAACACCCGAAAATTCGTAATTTAGAGGTACCAGAAGGTATCTGTACATGCCTACTCCGTGTTAGAGTATTTTCAAAATACAGGCCAAAAACATACTGAAAATCGATCTTTTAGGTGCCCAAAAGTCGATATGTGCATGCATCTTCTGTACCCGTTTATATCTCAAATTCTGGCCCTAAACACCCGAAAATTCGATATTTTGGGGTCCCAGAAGCGATCTGTACATGCCTACTCCGTGTTAGAGTATTTTCAAAATTCATGCCCAAAACATGCTGAAAATCGATATTTTTGGTGCCCAAAGTCAATATGTGCATGTATCTTCTGTACCCGTTTATATCTCAAATTCAGGCTCAAAACACCCGAAAATTCAATATTTTGGGGTCCCAGAAGCAATCTGTACATGCCTACTCAGTGCTAGAATATTTTCAAAATATAGGCTAAAAACATGCTAAAAATCGATCTTTTAGGTGCCAAAAAGTCGATATCGTAAATTCAGTCCCAAAACACCCGAAAATTCGATATTTAGGGGTCCCAGAAGCGATCTGTACATGCCTACTCCGTGTTAGAGTATTTTCAAAATACATGCTCAAAACATACTGAAAATCGATCTTTTAGGTGCACAAAAGTCGATATGTGCATGCATCTTAAGTACCCGTTTATATCTCAAATTCAGGCTCAAAACACCCGAAAATTCAATATTTTGGGGTAACAGAAGCGATCTGTACATGCCTACTCCGTGTTAGAGTATTTTCAAAATTCAGGCCCAAAACATGCTGAAAATCGATATTTTTGGTGCCTAAAGTCAATATGTGAATGTATCTTCTGTACCCGTTTATATCTCAAATTCAGGCTCAAAACACCCGAAAATTCAATATTTTGGGGTCCCAGAAGCAATCTGTACATGCCTACTCAGTGCTAGAATATTTTCAAAATATAGGCTAAAAACATGCTAAAAATCGATCTTTTAGGTGCCAAAAAGTCGATATCTCAAATTCAGTCCTAAAACACCCGAAAATTCGATATTTAAGGGTCCCAGAAGCGATCTGTACATGCCTACTCCGTGTTAGAGTATTTTCAAAATACATGCTCAAAAAATACTGAAAATCGATCTTATAGGTGCACAAAAGTCGATATGTGCATGCATCTTCAGTACCCGTTTATATCTCAAATTCAGGCCCAAAACACCCTTAAATTCAATATTTTGGGGTCCCAGAAGCAATCTGTACATGCCTACTCAGTGTTAGAGTATTTTCAAAATACAGGCCCAAAACATGCTGAAAATCGATATTTTAGATGCCCAAAGTCAATATGTGCATGTATCTTCTGTACCCGTTTATATCTCAAATTCGGGCTCAAAACACCCGAAAATTCAATATTTTGGGATCCCAGAAGCAATCTGTACATGCCTACACAGTGCTAGAATATTTTCAAAATATAGGCTAAAAACATGCTAAAAATCGATCTTTTAGGTGCCAAAAAGTCGATATCTCAAATTCAGGCTCAAAACACCCGAAAATTCAATATTTTGGGGTCCCAGAAGCAATCTGTACATGCCTACTCAGTGTTAGAGTATTTTCAAAATACAGGCCCAAAACATGCTGAAAATCGATATTTTAGATGCCCAAAGTCAATATGTGCATGTATTTTCTGTACCCGTTTATATCTCAAATTCAGGCTCAAAACACCCGAAAATTCAATATTTTGGGTCCCAGAAGCGATCTGTACATGCCTACTCCGTGTTAGAGTATTTTCAAAATTCAGGCCCAAAACATGCTGAAAATCGATATTTTTGGTGCCCAAAGTCAATATGTGCATGTATCATCTGTACCCGTTTATATCTCAAATTCAGGCTCAAAACACCCGAAAATTCAATATTTTGGGGTCCCAGAAGCAATCTGTACATGCCTACTCAGTGCTAGAATATTTTCAAAATATAGGCTAAAAACATGCTAAAAATCGATATTTTAGGTGCCAAAAAGTCGATATCTAAAATTCAGTCCCAAAACACCCGAAAATTTGATATTTAGGGGTCCCAGAAGCGATCTGTACATGCCTACTCCGTGTTAGAGTATTTTCAAAATACATGCTCAAAACATACTGAAAATCGATCTTTTAGGTGCACAAAAGTCGATATGTGCATGCATCTTCTGTACCCGTTTATATCTCAAATTCTGACCCTAAACACCCGAAAATTCGATATTTTGGGATCCCAGAAGCGATCTGTACATGCCTACTCCGTGTTAGAGTATTTTCAAAATACAGGCCCAAAACATGCTGAAAATCGATATTTTTGGTTCCTAAAGTCAATATGTGCATGTATCTTCTGTACCCGTTTATATCTCAAATTCAGGCTCAAAACACCCGAAAATTCAATATTTTGGGGTCCCAGAAGCAATCTGTACATGCCTACTCAGTGCTAGAATATTTTCAAAATATAGGCTAAAAACATGCTAAAAATCGATCTTTTAGGTGCCAAAAAGTCGATATCTCAAATTCAGTCCCAAAACACCCGAAAATTCGATATTTAAGGGTCCCAGAAGCGATCTGTACATGCTTACTCCGTGTTAGAGTATTTTCAAAATACATGCTCAAAAAATACTGAAAATCGATCTTATAGGTGCACAAAAGTCGATATGTGCATGCATCTTCAGTACCCGTTTATATCTCAAATTCAGGCTCAAAACACCCGAAAATTCAATATTTTGGGGTAACAGAAGCGATCTGTACATGCCTACTCAGTGTTAGAGTATTTTCAAAATACAGGCCCAAAACATGCTGAAAATCGATATTTTAGATGCCCAAAGTCAATATGTGCATGTATCTTCTGTACCCGTTTATATCTCAAATTCAGGCTCAAAACACCCGAAAATTCAATATTTTGGGATCCCAGAAGCAATCTGTACATGCCTACACAGTGCTAGAATATTTTCAAAATATAGGCTAAAAACATGCTAAAAATCGATCTTTTAGGTGCCAAAAAGTCGATATCTCAAATTCAGGCTCAAAACACCCGAAAATTCAATATTTTGGGGTCCCAGAAGCAATCTGTACATGCCTACTCAGTGTTAGAGTATTTTCAAAATACAGGCCCAAAACATGCTGAAAATCGATATTTTAGATGCCCAAAGTCAATATGTGCATGTATTTTCTGTACCCGTTTATATCTCAAATTCAGGCTCAAAACACCCGAAAATTCAATATTTTGGGGTCCCAGAAGCGATCTGTACATGCCTACTCCGTGTTAGAGTATTTTCAAAATTCAGGCCCAAAACATGCTGAAAATCGATATTTTTGGTGCCCAAAGTCAATATGTGCATGTATCTTCTGTACCCGTTTATATCTCAAATTCAGGCTCAAAACACCCGAAAATTCAATATTTTGGGGTCCCAGAAGCAATCTGTACATGCCTACTCAGTGCTAGAATATTTTCAAAATATAGGCTAAAAACATGCTAAAAATAGATTTTTTAGGTGCCAAAAAGTCGATATCTAAAATTCAGTCCCAAAACACCCGAAAATTCGATATTTAGGGGTCCCAGAAGCGATCTGTAGATGCCTACTCCGTGTTAGAGTATTTTCAAAATACATGCTCAAAACATACTGAAAATCGATCTTTTAGGTGCACAAAAGTCGATATGTGCATGCATCTTCTGTACCCGTTTATATCTCAAATTCTGACCCTAAACACCCGAAAATTCGATATTTTGGGATCCCAGAAGCGATCTGTACATGCCTACTCCGTGTTAGAGTATTTTCAAAATACAGGCCCAAAACATGCTGAAAATCGATATTTTTGGTTCCTAAAGTCAATATGTGCATGTATCTTCTGTACCCGTTTATATCTCAAATTCAGGCTCAAAACACCCGAAAATTCAATATTTTGGGGTCCCAGAAGCAATCTGTACATGCCTACTCAGTGCTAGAATATTTTCAAAATATAGGCTAAAAACATGCTAAAAATCGATCTTTTAGGTGCCAAAAAGTCGATATCTCAAATTCAGTCCCAAAACACCCGAAAATTCGATATTTAGAGGTCCCAGAAGCGATCTGTACATGCCTAGTCCGTGTTAGAGTATTTTCAAAATACATGCTCAAAAAATACTGAAAATCGATCTTATAGGTGCACAAAAATCGATATGTGCATGCATCTTCAGTACCCGTTTATATCTCAAATTCAGGCCTAAAACACCCGAAAATTCGATATTTTGGGGTCCCAGAAGCAATCTGTACATGCCTAGGCACTCCGTGTTAGAGTATTTTCAATATACAGGCCCAAAACATGCTGAAAATCGATATTTTTGGTTCCTAAAGTCAATATGTGCATGTATCTTCTGTACCCGTTTATATCTCAAATTCAGGCTCAAAACACCCGAAAATTCAATATTTTGGGGTCCCAGAAGCAATCTGTACATGCCTACTCAGTGCTAGAATATTTTCAAAATATAGGCTAAAAACATGCTAAAAATCGATCTTTTAGGTGCCAAAAAGTCGATATCTAAAATTCAGTCCAAAAACACCCGAAAATTCGATATTTTGGGGTCCCAGAAGCAATCTGTACATGCCTACTCAGTGTTAGAGTATTTTCAAAATACAGGCCCAAAACTTGCTGAAAATCGATATTTTAGATGCCCTAAGTCAATATGTGCATGTATCTTCTATACCCGTTTATATCTCAAATTCAGGCTCAAAACATCCGAAAATTAAATATTTTGGGGTCCCAGAAGCAATCTGTACATGCCTAGGCACTCAGTGCTAGAATATTTTGAAAATATAGGCTAAAAACATGCTAAAAATCGATCTTTTAGGTGCCAAAAAGTCGATATCTCAAATTCAGTCCCAAAACACCCGAAAATTCGATATTAAGGGGTCCCAGAAGCGATCTGTACATGCCTACTCCGTGTTAGAGTATTTTCAAAATACATGCTCAAAACATACTGAAAATCGATCTTTTAGGTGCACAAAAGTCGATATGTGCATGCATCTTCAGTACCCGTTTATATCTCAAATTCAGGCTCAAAACACCCGAAAATTCAATATTTTGGGGTCCCAGAAGCAATCTGTACATGCCTACTCAGTGCTAGAATATTTTCAAAATATAGGCTAAAAACATGCTAAAAATCGATCTTTTAGGTGCCAAAAAGTCGATATCTCAAATTCAGTCCCAAAACACCCGAAAATTCTATATTAAGGGGTCCCAGAAGCGATCTGTACATGCCTACTCCGTGTTAGAGTATTTTCAAAATACATGCTCAAAACATACTGAAAATCGATCTTTTAGGTGCACAAAAGTCGATATGTGCATGCATCTTCAGTACCCGTTTATATCTCAAATTCAGGCTCAAAACACCCGAAAATTCAATATTTTGGGGTCCCAGAAGCAATCTGTACATGCCTACTCAGTGCTAGAATATTTTCAAAATATAGGCTAAAAACATGCTAAAAATCGATCTTTTAGGTGCCAAAAAATCGAGATCTCAAATTCAGTCCCAAAACACCCGAAAATTCGATATTTAGAGGTCCCAGAAGGTATCTGTACATGCCTACTCCGTGTTAGAGTACTTTCAAAATACATGCTCAAAACATACTGAAAATCGATCTTTTAGGTGCACAAAAGTCGATATGTGTATGCATCTTCAGTACCCGTTTATATCTCAAATTCAGGCTCAAAACACCCGAAAATTCAATATTTTGGGGTCCCAGAAGCAATCTGTACATGCCTACTCAGTGTTAGAGTATTTTCAAAATACAGGCCCAAAACATGCTGAAAATCGATATTTTAGATGCCAAAAGTCAATATGTGCATGTATCTTCTGTACCCGTTTATATCTCAAATTCAGGCTCAAAACACCCGAAAATTCAATATTTTGGGGTCCCAGAAGCAATCTGTACATGCCTATACAGTGCTAGAATATTTTCAAAATATAGGCTTAAAAACATGCTAAAAATCGACATTTTATGTGCCAAAAAATCGATATCTCAAATTCAGTCCCAAAACCCCCGAAAATTCGATATTTAGAGATCCCAGAAGGTATCTGTACATGCCTACTCCGTGTTAGAGTATTTTCAAAATACAGGCCAAAAAGATACTGAAAATCGATCTTTTAGGTGCCCAAAAGTCGATATGTGCATGCATCTTCTGTACCCGTTTATATCTCAAATTCTGGCCATAAACACCCGAAAATTCGATATTTTGGGGTCCCAGAAGCGATCTGTACATGCCTAGGCACTCCGTGTTAGAGCATTTTCAAAATTCATGCCCAAAACATTCTGAAAATCGATATTTTTGGTGCCCAAAGTCAATATGTGCATGTATCTTCTGTACCCGTTTATATCTCAAATTCAGGCTCAAAACACCCGAAAATTCAATATTTTGGGGTCCCAGAAGCAATCTGTACATGCCTACACAGTGCTAGAATATTTTCAAAATATAGGCTAAAAACATGCTAAAAATCGATCTTTTAGGTGCCAAAAAGTCGATATCTCAAATTCAGTCCCAAATCACCCGAAAATTCGATATTTTGGGGTCCCAGAAGCAATCTGTACATGCCTACTCCGTGTTAGAGTATTTTCAAAATACAGGCCAAAAACATACTGAAAATCGATTTTTTAGGTGCAGAAAAGTCGATATGTGCATGCATCTTCTGTACCCGTTTATATCTCAAATTCTGGCCCTAAACACCCGAAAATTCGATATTTTGGGGTCCCAGAAGCGATCTGTACATGCCTACTCCGTGTTAGAGTATTTTCAAAATTCAGGCCCAAAACATGCTGAAAATCGATATTTTTGGTGACCAAAGTCAATATGTGCATGTATCTTCTATACCCGTTTATATCTCAAATTCAGGCTCAAAACACCCGAAAATTCAATATTTTGGGGTCCCAGAAGCATTCTGTACAGTGCTAGAATATTTTCGAAATATAGGCTAAAAACATGCTAAAAATCGATCTTTTAGGTGCCAAAAAGTCGATATCTCAAATTCAGTCCCAAAACACCCGAAAATTCGATATTTAGGGGTCCCAGAAGCGATCTGTACATGCCTACTCCGTGTTAGAGTATTTTCAAAATAAATGCTCAAAACATACTGAAAATAGATCTTTTAGGTGCACAAAAGTCGATATGTGCATGCATCTTCAGTACCCGTTTATATCTCAAATTCAGGCTCAAAACACCCAAAAATTCAATATTTTGGGGTCCCAAAAGCGATCTGTACATGCCTACTCCGTGTTAGAGTATTTTCAAAATTCAGGCCCAAAACATGCTGAAAATCGATATTTTTGGTGCCTAAAGTCAATATGTGCATGTATCTTCTGTACCCGTTTATATCTCAAATTGAGGCTCAAAACACCCGAAAATTCAATATTTTGGGGTCCCAGAAGCAATCTGTACATGCCTACTCAGTGCTAGAATATTTTCAAAATATAGGCTAAAAACATGCTAAAAATCGATCTTTTAGGTGCCAATAAGTCGATATCTCAAATTCAGTCCCAAAACACCCGAAAATTCGATATTTAGGGGTCCCAGAAGCGATCTGTACATGCCTACTCCGTGTTAGAGTATTTTCAAAATACATGCTCAAAAAATACTGAAAATCGATCTTATAGGTGCACAAAAGTCGATATGTGCATGCATCTTCAGTACCCGTTTATATCTCAAATTCAGGCCCAAAACACCCGAAAATTCAATATTTTGGGGTCCCAGAAGCAATCTGTACATGCCTACTCAGTGTTAGAGTATTTTCAAAATACAGGCCCAAAACATGCTGAAAATCGATATTTTAGATGCCCAAAGTCAATATGTGCAAGTATCTTCTGTACCCGTTTATATCTCAAATTCAGGCTCAAAACACCCGAAAATTCAATATTTTGGGGTCCCAGAAGCAATCTGTACATGCCTACACAGTGCTAGAATATTTTCAAAATATAGGCTAAAAACATGCTAAAAATCGATCTTTTAGGTGCCAAAAAGTCGATATCTCAAATTCAGGCTCAAAACACCCGAAAATTCAATATTTTGGGGTCCCAGAAGCAATCTGTACATGCCTACTCAGTGTTAG
Source organism: Petrolisthes cinctipes (assembly GCA_033782935.1). NCBI lineage: Eukaryota > Metazoa > Arthropoda > Malacostraca > Decapoda > Porcellanidae > Petrolisthes > Petrolisthes cinctipes. Next base: position 1,904,883 of record JAWQEG010000068.1, read on the forward strand.
AGTATTTTCAAAATACAGGCCCAAAACATGCTGAAAATCGATATTTTAGATGCCCAAAGTCAATATGTGCATGTATTTTCTGTACCCGTTTATATCTCAAATTCAGGTTAAAAACACCCGAAAATTCAATATTTTGGGGTCCCAGAAGCAATCTGTACATGCCTACACAGTGCTAGAATATTTTCAAAATATAGGCTAAAAATATGCTAAAAATCGACATTTTAGGTGTCAAAAAATCGATATCTCAAATTCAGTCCCAAAACACCCGAAAATTCGATATTTAGAGGTCCCAGAAGGTATCTGTACATGCCTACTCCGTGTTAGAGTATTTTCAAAATACAGGCCAAAAACATACTGAAAATCGATTTTTTAGGTGCCCAAAAGTCGATATGTGCATGCATCTTCTGTACCCGTTTATATCTCAAATTCTGGCCCTAAACACCCGAAAATTCGATATTTTTGGGTCCCAGAAGCGATCTGTACATGCCTACTCCGTGTTAGAGTATTTTCAAAATTCAGGCCCAAAACATGCTGAAAATCGATATTTTTGGTGCCCAAAGTCAATATGTGCATGTATCTTCTATACCCGTTTATATCTCAAATTCAGGCTCAAAACACCCGAAAATTCAATATTTTGGGGTCCCAGAAGCAATCTGTACATGCCTACTCAGTGCTAGAATATTTTCAAAATATAGGCTAAAAACATGCTAACAATCGATCTTTTAGGTGCCAAAAAGTCGATATCTCAAATTCAGTCCCAAAACACCCGAAAATTCGATATTTAGGGGTCCCAGAAGCGATCTGTACATGCCTACTCCGTGTTAGAGTATTTTCAAAATACAGGCCCAAAACATGCTGAAAATCGATATTTTAGATGCCCAAAGTCAATATGTGCATGTATCTTCTGTACCCGTTTATATCTCAAATTCAGGCTCAAAACACCCGAAAATTCAATATTTTGAGGTCCCAGAAGCATTCTGTACAGTGCTAGAATATTTTCAAAATATAGGCTAAAAACATGCTAAAAATCGATCTTTTAGGTGCCAAAAAGTCGATATCTCAAATTCAGTCCCAAAACACAAGAAAATTCGATATTTAGGGGTCCCAGAAGCGATCTGTACATGCCTACTCCGTGTTAGAGTATTTTCAAAATACATGCTCAAAACATACTGAAAATCGATCTTTTAGGTGCACAAAAGTCGATATGTGCATGCATCTTCAGTACCCGTTTATATCTCAAATTCAGGCTCAAAACACCCGAAAATTCAATATTTTGGGGTCCCAGAAGCGATCTGTACATGCCTACTCCGTGTTAGAGTATTTTCAAAATTCAGGCCCAAAACATGCTGAAAATCGATATTTTTGGTGCCTAAAGTCAATATGTGCATGTATCTTCTGTACCCGTTTATATCTCAAATTCAGGCTCAAAACACCCGAAAATTCAATATTTTGGGGTCCCATAAGCAATCTGTACATGCCTACTCAGTGCTAGAATATTTTCAAAATATAGGCTAAAAACATGCTAAAAATCGATCTTTTAGGTGCCAAGAAGTCGATATCTCAAATTCAGTCCCAAAACACCCGAAAATTCGATATTTAGGGGTCCCAGAAGCGATCTGTACATGCCTACTCCGTGTTAGAGTATTTTCAAAATACATGCTCAAAAAATACTGAAAATCGATCTTATAGGTGCACAAAAGTCGATATGTGCATGCATCTTCAGTACCCGTTTATATCTCAAATTCAGGCCCAAAACACCCGAAAATTCAATATTTTGGGGTCCCAGAAGCAATCTGTACATGCCTACTCAGTGTTAGAGTATTTTCAAAATACAGGCCCAAAACATGCTGAAAATCGATATTTTAGATGCCCAAAGTCAATATGTGCAAGTATCTTCTGTACCCGTTTATATCTCAAATTCAGGCTCAAAACACCCGAAAATTCAATATTTTGGGGTCCCAGAAGCAATCTGTACATGCCTACACAGTGCTAGAATATTTTCAAAATATAGGCTAAAAACATGCTAAAAATCGACATTTTAGGTGCCAAAAAATCGATATCTCAAATTCAGTCCCAAAACACACGAAAATTCGATATTTAGAGGTCCCAGAAGGTATCTGTACATGCCTACTTCGTGATAGAGTATTTTCAAAATACAGGCCAAAAACATACTGAAAATCGATCTTTTAGGTGCCCAAAAGTCGATATGTGCATGCATCTTCTGTACCCGTTTATATCTCAAATTCTGGCCCTAAACACCCGAAAATTCGATATTTTGGGGTCCCAGCAGCGATCTGTACATGCCTACTCCGTGTTAGAGTATTTTCAAAATTCAGGCCCAAAACATGCTGAAAATCGATATTTTTGGTGCCCAAAGTCAATATGTGCATGTATCTTCTGTACCCGTTTATATCTCAAATTGAGGCTTAAAACACCCGAAAATTCAATATTTTGGGATCCCAGAAGCAATCTGTACATGCCTACTCAGTGCTAGAATATTTTCAAAATATAGGCTAAAAACATGCTAAAAATCGATCTTTTAGGTGCCAAAAAGTCGATATCTCAAATTCAGTCCCAAAACACCCGAAAATTCGATATTTAGGTGTCCCAGAAGCGATCTGTTCATGCCTACTCCGTGTTAGAGTATTTTCAAAATACATGCTCAAAACATACTGAAAATCGATCTTTTAGGTGCACAAAAGTCGATATGTGCATGCATCTTCAGTACCCGTTTATATCTCAAATTCAGGCTCAAAACACCCGAAAATTCAATATTTTGGGTTCCCAGAAGCAATCTGTACATGCCTACTCAGTGTTAGAGTATTTTCAAAATACAGGCCCAAAACATGCTGAAAATCGATATTTTAGATGCCCAAAGTCAATATGTGCATGTATCTTCTGTACCCGTTTATATCTCAAATTCAGGCTCAAAACACCCGAAAATTCAATATTTTGGGGTCCCAGAAGCAATCTGTACATGCCTAAACAGTGCTAGAATATTTTCAAAATATAGGCTAAAAACATGCTAAAAATCGACATTTTAGGTGCCAAAAAATCGATATCTCAAATTCAGTCCCAAAACACCCGAAAATTCGATATTTAGAGGTCCCAGAAGGTATCTGTACATGCTTACTCCGTGTTAGAGTATTTTCAAAATACAGACCAAAAACATACTGAAAATCGATCTTTTAGGTGCCCAAAGTCAATATGTGCATGTATCTTCTGTACCCGTTTATATCTCAAATTCAGGCTCAAAACACCCGAAAATTCAATATTTTGGGGTCCCAGAAGCAATCTGTACTTGCCTACTCAGTGCTAGAATATTTTCAAAATATAGGCTAAAAACATGCTAAAAATCGATCTTTTAGGTGCCAAAAAGTCGATATCTCAAATTCAGTCCCAAAACACCCGAAAATTCGATATTTAGGGGTCCCAGAAGCGATCTGTACATGCCTACTCCGTGTTAGAGTATTTTCAAAATACATGCTCAAAACATACTGAAAATCGATCTTTTAGGTGCACAAAAGTCGATTTGTGCATGCATCTTCAGTACCCGTTTATATCTCAAATTCAGGCTCAAAACACCCGAAAATTCAATATTTTGGGGTCCCCGAAGCAATCTGTACATGCCTACTCAGTGTTAGAGTATTTTCAAAATACAGGCCCAAAACATGCTGAAAATCGTTATTTTAGATGCCCAAAGTCAATATGTGCATGTATTTTCTGTACCCGTTTATATCTCAAATTGAGGCTCAAAACACCCGAAAATTCAATATTTTGGGGTCCCAGAAGCAATCTGTACATGCCTACACAGTGCTAGAATATTTTCAAAATAAAGGCTAAAAACATGCTAAAAATCGATCTTTTAGGTGCCAAAAAGTCGATATCTCAAATTCAGTCCCAAAACACCCGAAAATTTGATATTTAGAGGTCCCAGAAGCGATCTGTACATGCCTACTCCGTGTTAGAGTATTTTCAAAATACAGGCCAAAAACATACTGAAAATCAAACTTTTAGGTGCCCAAAAGTCGATATGTGCATGCATCTTCTGTACCCGTTTATATCTCAAATTCTGGCCCTAAACACCCGAAAATTCGATATTTTGGGGTCCCAGAAGCGATCTGTACATGCCTACTCCGTGTTAGAGTATTTTCAAAATTCCGGCCCAAAACATGCTGAAAATCGATATGTTTGGTGCCCAAAGTCAATATGTGCATGTATCTTCTATACCCGTTTATATCTCAAATTCAGGCTCAAAACACCCGAAAATTCAATATTTTGGGGTCCCAGAAGCAATCTGTACATGCCTACTCAGTGCTAGAATATTTTCAAAATATAGGCTAAAAACATGCTAACAATCGATCTTTTAGGTGCCAAAAAGTCGATATCTCAAATTCAGTCCCAAAACACCCGAAAATTCGATATTTAGGGGTCCCAGAAGTGATCTGTACATGCCTACTCCGTGTTAGAGTATTTTCAAAATACATGCTCAAAACATACTGAAAATCGATCTTTTAGGTGCCCAAAAGTCGATATGTGTATGCATCTTCAGTACCCGTTTATATCTCAAATTCAGGCTCAAAACACCCGAAAATTCAATATTTTGGGGTCCCAGAAGCAATCTGTACATGCCTACTCAGTGTTAGAGTATTTTCAAAATACAGGCCCAAAACATGCTGAAAATCGATATTTTAGATGCCCAAAGTCAATATGTGCATGTATCTTCTGTACCCGTTTATATCTCAAATTCAGGCTCAAAACACCCGAAAATTCAATATTTTGGGGTCCCAGAAGCAATCTGTACATGCCTACTCAGTGCTAGAATATTTTCAAAATATAGGCTAAAAACATGCTAAAAATCGACATTTTAGGTGTCAAAAAATCGATATCTCAAATTCAGTCCCAAAACACCCGAAAATTCGAAATTTAGAGGTACCAGAAGGTATCTGTACATGCCTACTCCGTGATAGAGTATTTTCAAAATACAGGCCAAAAACATACTGAAAATCGATCTTTTAGGTGCCCAAAAGTCGATATGTGCATGCATCTTCTGTACCCGTTTATATCTCAAATTCTGGCCCTAAACACCCGAAAATTCGATATTTTGGGGTCCCAGCAGCGATCTGTACATGCCTACTCCGTGTTAGAGTATTTTCAAAATTCAGGCCCAAAACATGCTGAAAATCGATATTTTTGGTGCCCAAAGTCAATATGTGCATGTATCTTCTATACCCGTTTATATCTCAAATTCAGGCTCAAAACACCCGAAAATTCAATATTTTGGGGTCCCAGAAGCAATCTGTACATGCCTACTCAGTGCTAGAATATTTTCAAAATATAGGCTAAAAACATGCTAACAATCGATCTTTTAGGTGCCAAAAAGTCGATATCTCAAATTCAGTCCCAAAACACCCGAAAATTCGATATTTAGGGGTCCCAGAAGCGATCTGTACATGCCTACTCCGTGTTAGAGTATTTTCAAAATACAGGCCCAAAACATGCTGAAAATCGATATTTTAGATGCCCAAAGTCAATATGTGCATGTATCTTCTGTACCCGTTTATATCTCAAATTCAGGCTCAAAACACCCGAAAATTCAATATTTTGAGGTCCCAGAAGCATTCTGTACAGTGCTAGAATATTTTCAAAATATAGGCTAAAAACATGCTAAAAATCGATCTTTTAGGTGCCAAAAAGTCGATATCTCAAATTCAGTCCCAAAACACAAGAAAATTCGATATTTAGGGGTCCCAGAAGCGATCTGTACATGCCTACTCCGTGTTAGAGTATTTTCAAAATACATGCTCAAAACATACTGAAAATCGATCTTTTAGGTGCACAAAAGTCGATATGTGCATGCATCTTCAGTACCCGTTTATATCTCAAATTCAGGCTCAAAACACCCGAAAATTCAATATTTTGGGGTCCCAGAAGCGATCTGTACATGCCTACTCCGTGTTAGAGTATTTTCAAAATTCAGGCCCAAAACATGCTGAAAATCGATATTTTTGGTGCCTAAAGTCAATATGTGCATGTATCTTCTGTACCCGTTTATATCTCAAATTCAGGCTCAAAACACCCGAAAATTCAATATTTTGGGGTCCCATAAGCAATCTGTACATGCCTACTCAGTGCTAGAATATTTTCAAAATATAGGCTAAAAACATGCTAAAAATCGATCTTTTAGGTGCCAAGAAGTCGATATCTCAAATTCAGTCCCAAAACACCCGAAAATTCGATATTTAGGGGTCCCAGAAGCGATCTGTACATGCCTACTCCGTGTTAGAGTATTTTCAAAATACATGCTCAAAAAATACTGAAAATCGATCTTATAGGTGCACAAAAGTCGATATGTGCATGCATCTTCAGTACCCGTTTATATCTCAAATTCAGGCCCAAAACACCCGAAAATTCAATATTTTGGGGTCCCAGAAGCAATCTGTACATGCCTACTCAGTGTTAGAGTATTTTCAAAATACAGGCCCAAAACATGCTGAAAATCGATATTTTAGATGCCCAAAGTCAATATGTGCAAGTATCTTCTGTACCCGTTTATATCTCAAATTCAGGCTCAAAACACCCGAAAATTCAATATTTTGGGGTCCCAGAAGCAATCTGTACATGCCTACACAGTGCTAGAATATTTTCAAAATATAGGCTAAAAACATGCTAAAAATCGACATTTTAGGTGCCAAAAAATCGATATCTCAAATTCAGTCCCAAAACACACGAAAATTCGATATTTAGAGGTCCCAGAAGGTATCTGTACATGCCTACTTCGTGATAGAGTATTTTCAAAATACAGGCCAAAAACATACTGAAAATCGATCTTTTAGGTGCCCAAAAGTCGATATGTGCATGCATCTTCTGTACCCGTTTATATCTCAAATTCTGGCCCTAAACACCCGAAAATTCGATATTTTGGGGTCCCAGCAGCGATCTGTACATGCCTACTCCGTGTTAGAGTATTTTCAAAATTCAGGCCCAAAACATGCTGAAAATCGATATTTTTGGTGCCCAAAGTCAATATGTGCATGTATCTTCTGTACCCGTTTATATCTCAAATTGAGGCTTAAAACACCCGAAAATTCAATATTTTGGGATCCCAGAAGCAATCTGTACATGCCTACTCAGTGCTAGAATATTTTCAAAATATAGGCTAAAAACATGCTAAAAATCGATCTTTTAGGTGCCAAAAAGTCGATATCTCAAATTCAGTCCCAAAACACCCGAAAATTCGATATTTAGGTGTCCCAGAAGCGATCTGTTCATGCCTACTCCGTGTTAGAGTATTTTCAAAATACATGCTCAAAACATACTGAAAATCGATCTTTTAGGTGCACAAAAGTCGATATGTGCATGCATCTTCAGTACCCGTTTATATCTCAAATTCAGGCTCAAAACACCCGAAAATTCAATATTTTGGGTTCCCAGAAGCAATCTGTACATGCCTACTCAGTGTTAGAGTATTTTCAAAATACAGGCCCAAAACATGCTGAAAATCGATATTTTAGATGCCCAAAGTCAATATGTGCATGTATCTTCTGTACCCGTTTATATCTCAAATTCAGGCTCAAAACACCCGAAAATTCAATATTTTGGGGTCCCAGAAGCAATCTGTACATGCCTAAACAGTGCTAGAATATTTTCAAAATATAGGCTAAAAACATGCTAAAAATCGACATTTTAGGTGCCAAAAAGTCGATATCTCAAATTCAGTCCCAAAACACCCGAAAATTTGATATTTAGAGGTCCCAGAAGCGATCTGTACATGCCTACTCCGTGTTAGAGTATTTTCAAAATACAGTCCAAAAACATACTGAAAATCAAACTTTTAGGTGCCCAAAAGTCGATATGTGCATGCATCTTCTGTACCCGTTTATATCTCAAATTCTGGCCCTAAACACCCGAAAATTCGATATTTTGGGGTCCCAGAAGCGATCTGTACATGCCTACTCCGTGTTAGAGTATTTTCAAAATTCCGGCCCAAAACATGCTGAAAATCGATATGTTTGGTGCCCAAAGTCAATATGTGCATGTATCTTCTATACCCGTTTATATCTCAAATTCAGGCTCAAAACACCCGAAAATTCAATATTTTGGGGTCCCAGAAGCAATCTGTACATGCCTACTCAGTGCTAGAATATTTTCAAAATATAGGCTAAAAACATGCTAACAATCGATCTTTTAGGTGCCAAAAAGTCGATATCTCAAATTCAGTCCCAAAACACCCGAAAATTCGATATTTAGGGGTCCCAGAAGTGATCTGTACATGCCTACTCCGTGTTAGAGTATTTTCAAAATACATGCTCAAAACATACTGAAAATCGATCTTTTAGGTGCCCAAAAGTCGATATGTGTATGCATCTTCAGTACCCGTTTATATCTCAAATTCAGGCTCAAAACACCCGAAAATTCAATATTTTGGGGTCCCAGAAGCAATCTGTACATGCCTACTCAGTGTTAGAGTATTTTCAAAATACAGGCCCAAAACATGCTGAAAATCGATATTTTAGATGCCCAAAGTCAATATGTGCATGTATCTTCTGTACCCGTTTATATCTCAAATTCAGGCTCAAAACACCCGAAAATTCAATATTTTGGGGTCCCAGAAGCAATCTGTACATGCCTACTCAGTGCTAGAATATTTTCAAAATATAGGCTAAAAACATGCTAAAAATCGACATTTTAGGTGTCAAAAAATCGATATCTCAAATTCAGTCCCAAAACACCCGAAAATTCGAAATTTAGAGGTACCAGAAGGTATCTGTACATGCCTACTCCGTGATAGAGTATTTTCAAAATACAGGCCAAAAACATACTGAAAATCGATCTTTTAGGTGCCCAAAAGTCGATATGTGCATGCATCTTCTGTACCCGTTTATATCTCAAATTCTGGCCCTAAACACCCGAAAATTCGATATTTTGGGGTCCCAGCAGCGATCTGTACATGCCTACTCCGTGTTAGAGTATTTTCAAAATTCAGGCCCAAAACATGCTGAAAATCGATATTTTTGGTGCCCAAAGTCAATATGTGCATGTATCTTCTGTACCCGTTTATATCTCAAATTGAGGCTCAAAACACCCGAAAATTCAATATTTTGGGGTCCCAGAAGCAATCTGTACATGCCTACTCAGTGCTAGAATATTTTCAAAATATAGGCTAAAAACATGCTAAAAATCGATCTTTTAGGTGCCAAAAAGTCGATATCTCAAATTCAGTCCCAAAACACCCGAAAATTCGATATTTAGGGGTCCCAGAAGCGATCTGTACATGCCTACTCCGTGTTAGAGTATTTTCAAAATACAGGCCAAAAACATACTGAAAATCGATCTTTTAGGTGCCCAAAAGTCGATATGTGCATGCATCTTCTGTACCCGTTTATATCTCAAATTCTGTCCCTAAACACCCGAAAATTCGATATTTTGGGGTCCCAGAAGCGATCTGTACATGCCTACTCCGTGTTAGAGTATTTTCAAAATTCAGGCCCATAACATGCTGAAAATCGATATTTTTGGTGCCCAAAGTCAATATGTGCATGTATCTTCTGTACCCGTTTATATCTCAAATTCAGGCTCAAAACACCCGAAAATTCAATATTTTGGGGTCCCAGAAGCAATCTGTACATGCCTACTCAGTGCTAGAATATTTTCAAAATATAGGCTAAAAACATGCTAAAAATCGATCTTTTAGGTGCCAAAAAGTCGATATCTCAAATTCAGTCCCAAAACACCCGAAAATTCGATATTTAGGGGTCCCAGAAGCGATCTGTACATGCCTACTCCGTGTTAGAGTATTTTCAAAATATATGCTCAAAACATACTGAAAATCGATCTTTTAGGTGCACAAAAGCCGATTTGTGCATGCATCTTCAGTACCCGTTTATATCTCAAATTCAGGCTCAAAACACCCGAAAATTCAATATTTTGGGGTCCCAGAAGCAATCTGTACATGCCTACTCAGTGTTAGAGTATTTTCAAAATACAGGCCCAAAACATGCTGAAAATCGATATTTTAGATGCCCAAAGTCAATATGTGCATGTATTTTCTGTACCCGTTTATATCTCAAATTGAGGCTCAAAACACCCGAAAATTCAATATTTTGGGGTCCCAGAAGCAATCTGTACATGCCTAATCAGTGCTAGAATATTTTCAAAATAAAGGCTAAAAACATGCTAAAAATCGATCTTTTAGGTGCCAAAAAGTCGATATCTCAAATTCAGTCCCAAAACACCCGAAAATTCGATATTTAGAGGTCCCAGAAGCGATCTATACATGCCTACTCCGTGTTAGAGTATTTTCAAAATACATGCTCAAAACATACTGAAAATCGTTCTTTTAGGTGCACAAGAGTCGATATGTGGATGCATCTTCAGTACCCGTTTATATCTCAAATTCAGGCTCAAAACACCCGAAAATTCAATATTTTGGGGTCCCAGAAGCAATCTGTACATGCCTACTCAGTGTTAGAGTATTTTCAAAATACAGGCCTAAAACATGCTGAAAATCGATATTTTAGATGCCAAAAGTCAATATGTGCATGTATCTTCTGTACCCGTTTATATCTCAAATTCAGGCTCAAAACACCCGAAAATTCAATATTTTGGGGTCCCAGAAGCAATCTGTACATGCCTACTCAGTGTTAGAGTATTTTCAAAATACAGGCCCAAAACATGCTGAAAATCGATATTTTAGATGCCCAAAGTCAATATGTGCATGTATCTTCCGTACCCGTTTATATCTCAAATTCAGGCTCAAAACACCCGAAAATTCAATATTTTGGGGTCCCAGAAGCAATCTGTACATGCCTACACAGTGCTAGAATATTTTCAAAATATAGGCTAAAAACATGCTAAAAATCGATCTTTTTGGTGCCAAAAAGTCGATATCTCAAATTCAGTCCCAAAACACCCGAAAATTCGATATTTAGGGGTCCCAGAAGCGATCTGTACATGCCTACTTCGTGTTAGAGTATTTTCAAAATACATGCTCAAAACATACTGAAAATCGATCTTTTAGGTGCCCAAAAGTCGATATGTGCATGCATCTTCAGTACCCGTTTATATCTCAAATTCAGGCTCAAAACACCCGAAAATTCGATATTTTGGGGTCCCAGAAGCGATCTGTACATGCCTACTCCGTGTTAGAGTATTTTCAGAATTCAGGCCCAAAACATGCTGAAAATCGATATTTTTGGTGCCCAAAGTCAATATGTGCATGTATCTTCTGTACCCGTTTATATCTCAAATTGAGGCTCAAAACACCCGAAAATTCAATATTTTGGGGTCCCCAAAGCAATCTGTACATGCCTACTCAGTGCTAGAATATTTTCAAAATATAGGCTAAAAACATGCTAAAAATCGATCTTTTAGGTGCCAAAAAGTCGATATCTCAAATTCAGTCCCAAAACACCCGAAAATTCGATATTTAGGGGTCCCAGAAGCGATCTGTACATGCCTACTCCGTGTTAGAGTATTTTCAAAATACATGCTCAAAACATACTGAAAATCGATCTTTTAGGTGCACAAAAGTCGATTTGTGCATGCATCTTCAGTACCCGTTTATATCTCAAATTCAGGCTCAAAACACCCTAAAATTCAATATTTTGGGGTCCCAGAAGCAATCTGTACATGCCTACTCAGTGTTAGAGTATTTTCAAAATACAGGCCCAAAACATGCTGAAAATCGATATTTTAGATGCCCAAAGTCAATATGTGCATGTATTTTCTGTACCCGTTTATATCTCAAATTGAGGCTCAAAACACCCGAAAATTCAATATTTTGGGGTCCCAGAAGCAATCTGTACATGCCTACTCAGTGCTAGAATATTTTCAAAATAAAGGCTAAAAACATGCTAAAAATCGATCTTTTAGGTGCCAAAAAGTCGATATCTCAAATTCAGTCCCAAAACACTCGAAAATTCGATATTTAGAGGTCCCCGAAGCGATCTGTACATGCCTACTCCGTGTTAGAGTATTTTCAAAATACATGCTCAAAACATACTGAAAATCGATCTTTTAGGTGCACAAGAGTCGATATGTGTATGCATCTTCAGTACCCGTTTATATCTCAAATTCAGGCTCAAAACACCCGAAAATTCAATATTTTGGGGTCCCAGAAGCAATCTGTACATGCCTACTCAGTGTTAGAGTATTTTCAAAATACAGGCCCAAAACATGCTGAAAATCGATATTTTAGATGCCCAAAGTCAATATGTGCATGTATCTTCTGTACCCGTTTATATCTCAAATTCAGGCTCAAAACACCCGAAATTCAATATTTTGGGGTCCCAGAAGCAATCTGTACATGCCTACACAGTGCTAGAATATTTTCAAAATATAGGCTAAAAACATGCTAAAAATCGACATTTTAGGTGCGAAAAAATCGATATATCAAATTAAGTCCCAAAACACCCGAAAATTCGATATTTAGAGGTCCCAGAAGGTATCTGTACATGCCTACTCCGTGATAGAGTATTTTCAAAATTCAGGCCAAAAACATACTGAAAATCGATCTTTTAGGTGCCAAAAAGTCGATATGTGCATGCATCTTCTGTACCCGTTTATATCTCAAATTCTGGCCCTAAACACCCGAAAATTCGATATTTTGGGTCCCAGAAGCGATCTGTACATGCCTACTCCGTGTTAGAGTATTTTCAAAATACATGCTCAAAACATACTGAAAATCGATCTTTTAGGTGCACAAAAGTCGATATGTGTATGCATCTTCAGTACCCGTTTATATCTCAAATTCAGGCTCAAAACACCCGAAAATTCAATATTTTGGGGTCCCAGAAGCGATCTGTACATGCCTACTCCGTGTTAGAGTATTTTCAAAATTCAGGCCCAAAACATGCTGAAAATCGATATTTTTGGTGCCTAAAGTCAATATGTGCATGTATCTTCTGTACCCGTTTATATCTCAAATTCAGGCTCAAAACACCCGGAAATTCAATATTTTGGGGTCCCAGAAGCAATCTGTACATGCCTACTCAGTGCTAGAATATTTTCAAAATATAGGCTAAAAACATGCTAAAAATCGACATTTTAGGTGCCAAAAAATCGATATCTCAAATTCAGTCCCAAAACACACGAAAATTCAATATTTAGAGGTCCCAGAAGCAATCTGTACATGCCTACTCAGTGTTAGAGTATTTTCAAAATACAGGCCCAAAACATGCTGAAAATCGATCTTTTAGGTGCCCAAAAGTCGATATGTGCATCCATCTTCTGTACCCGTTTATATCTCAAATTCTGGCCCTAAACACCCGAAAATTCGATATTTTGGGGTCCCAGAAGCGATCTGTACATGCCTAGTCCGTGTTAGAGTATTTTCAAAATTCAGGCCCAAAACATGCTGAAAATCGATATTTTTGGTGCCCAAAGTCAATATGTGCATGTATCTTCTGTACCCGTTTATATCTCAAATTCAGGCTCAAAACACCCGAAAATTCAATATTTTGGGGTCCCAGAAGCAATCTGTACAGTGCTAGAATATTTTCAAAATATAGGCTAAAAACATGCTAAAAATCGATCTTTTAGGTGCCAAAAAGTCGATATCTCAAATTCAGTACCAAAACACCCGAAAATTCGATATTTAGGGGTCCCAAAAGCGATCTGTACATGCCTACTCCGTGTTAGAGTATTTTCAAAATACATGCTCAAAACACACTGAAAATCGATCTTTTAGATGCACAAAAGTCGATATGTGCATGCATCTTCAGTACCCGTTTATATCTCAAATTCAGGCTCAAAACACCCGAAAATTCAATATTTTGGGGTCCCAGAAGCAATCTGTACAGTGCTAGAATATTTTCAAAATATAGGCTAAAAACATGCTAAAAATCGACATTTTAGGTGCCAATAAATCGGTATATCAAATTCAGTCCCAAAACACCCGAAAATTCGATATTTAGAGGTCCCAGAAGGTATCTGTACATGCCTACTCCGTGTTAGAGTATTTTCAAAATACAGGCCAAAAACATACTGAAAATCGATCTTTTAGGTGCCCAAAAGTCGATATGAGCATGCATCTTCTGTACCCGTTTATATCTCAAATTCTGGCCCTAAACACCCGAAAATTCGATATTTTGGGGTCCCAGAAGCGATCTGTACATGCCTACTCCGTGTTAGAGTATTTTCAAAATTCAGGACCAAAACATACTGAAAATCGATATTTTTGGTGCCCAAAGTCAATATGTGCATGTATCTTCTGTACCCGTTTATATCTCAAATTCAGGCTCAAAACACCCGAAAATTCAATATTTTGGGGTCCCAGAAGCAATCTGTACAGTGCTAGAATATTTTCAAAATATAGGCTAAAAACATGCTAAAAATCGATCTTTTAGGTGCCAAAAAGTCGATATCTCAAATTCAGTCCCAAAACACCCAAAAATTCGATATTTAGGGGTCCCAGAAGCGATCTGTACATGCCTACTCCGTGTTAGAGTATTTTCAAAATACATGCTCAAAACACACTGAAAATCGATCTTTTAGGTGCACAAAAGTCGATATGTGCATGCATCTTTAGTACCCGTTTATATCTCAAATTCAGGCTCAAAACACCCGAAAATTCAATATTTTGGGGTCCCAGAAGCAATCTGTACATACCTACACAGTGCTAGAATATTTTCAAAATATAGGCTAAAAACATGCTAAAAATCGACATTTTAGGTGCCAAAAAATCGGTATATCAAATTCAGTCCCAAAACACCCGAAAATTCGATATTTAGAGGTCCCAGAAGGTTTCTGTACATGCCTACTCCGTGTTAGAGTATTTTCAAAATACAGGCCAAAAACATACTGAAAATCGATCTTTTAGGTGCCCAAAAGTCAATATGTGCATGCATCTTCTGTACCCGTTTATATCTCAAATTCTGGCCCTAAACACCCGAAAATTCGATATTTTGGGGTCCCAGAAGCGATCTGTACATGCCTACTCCGTGTTAGAGTATTTTCAAAATTCAGGCCCAAAACATACTGAAAATCGATATTTTTGGTGCCCAAAGTCAATATGTGCATGTATCTTCTGTACCCGTTTATATCTCAAATTCAGGCTCAAAACACCCGAAAATTCAATATTTTGGGGTCCCAGAAGCAATCTGTACAGTGCTAGAATATTTTCAAAATATAGGCTAAAAACATGCTAAAAATCGATCTTTTAGGTGCCAAAAAGTCGATATCTCAAATTCAGTCCCAAAACACCCGAAAATTCGATATTTAGGGGTCCCAGAAGCGATCTGTACATGCCTACTCCGTGTTAGAGTATTTTCAAAATACATGCTCAAAACATACTGAAAATCGATCTTTTAGGTGCACAAAAGTCGATATGTGCATGCATCTTCAGTACCCGTTTATATCTCAAATTCAGGCTCAAAACACCCGAAAATTAAATATTTTGGGGTCCCAGAAGCAATCTGTACATGCCTACTCAGTGTTAGAGTATTTTCAAAATACAGGCCCAAAACATGCTGAAAATCGATATTTTAGATGACCAAAGTCATTATGTGCATGTATCTTCTGTACCCGTTTATATCTCAAATTCAGGCTCAAAACACCCGAAAATTCAATATTTTGGGGTCCCAGAAGCAATCTGTACATGCCTACACAGTGCTAGAATATTTTCAAAAAATAGGCTAAAAACATGCTAAAAATCGACATTTTAGGTGCCAAAAAATCGATATCTCAAATTCAGTCCCAAAACACCCGAAAATTCGATATTTAGAGGTCCCAGAAGGTATGTGTACATGCCTACTCCGTGTTAGAGTATTTTCCAAATACAGGCCAAATACATTCTGAAAATCGATCATTTAGGTGCCCAAAAGTCGATATGTGCATGCATCTTCTGTACCCGTTTATATCTCAAATTCTGGCCCTAAACACCCGAAAATTCTCTATTTTGGGGTCCCAGAAGCGATCTGTACATGCCTACTCCGTGTTAGAGTATTTTCAAAATTCAGGCCCAAAACATGCTGAAAATCGATATTTTAGATGCCCAAAGTCAATATGTGCATGTATCTTCTGTACCCGTTAATATCTCAAATTCAGGCTCAAAACACCCGAAAATTCAATATTTTGGGGTCCCAGAAACAATCTGTACAGTGCTAGAATATTTTCAAAATATAGGCTAAAAACATGCTAAAAATCGATCTTTTAAGTGCCAAAAAGTCGATATCTCAAATTCAGTCCCAAAACACCCGATAATTCGATATTTAGGGGTCCCAGAAGCGATCTGTACATGCCTACTCCGTGTTAGAGTATTTTCAAAATACATGCTCAACACATACTGAAAATCGATCTTTTAGGTGCACAAAAGTCGATATGTGCATGCATCTTCAGTACCCGTTTATATCTCAAATTCAGGCTCAAAACACCCGAAAATTAAATATTTTGGGGTCCCAGAAGCAATCTGTACATGCCTACTCAGTGTTAGAGTATTTTCAAAATACAGGCCAAAAACATACTGAAAATCGATCTTTTAGGTGCCCAAAAGTCGATATGTGCATGCATCTTCTGTACCCGTTTATATCTCAAATTCTGGCCCTAAACACCCGAAAATTCGATATTTTGGGGTCCCAGAAGCGATCTGTACATGCCTACTCCGTGTTAGAGTATTTTCAAAATTCAGGCCCAAAACATGCTGAAAATCGATATTTTTGGTGCCCAAAGTCAATATGTGCATGTATCTTCTGTACCCGTTTATATCTCAAATTGAGGCTCAAAACACCCGAAAATTCAATATTTTGGGGTCCCCAAAGCAATCTGTACATGCCTACTCAGTGCTAGAATATTTTCAAAATATAGGCTAAAAACATGCTAAAAATCGATCTTTTAGGTGCCAAAAAGTCGATATCTCAAATTCAGTCCCAAAACACCCGAAAATTCGATATTTAGGGGTCCCAGAAGCGATCTGTACATGCCTACTCCGTGTTAGAGTATTTTCAAAATACATGCTCAAAACATACTGAAAATCGATCTTTTAGGTGCACAAAAGTCGATTTGTGAATGCATCTTCAGTACCCGTTTATATCTCAAATTCAGGCTCAAAACACCCTAAAATTCAATATTTTGGGGTCCCAGAAGCAATCTGTACATGCCTACTCAGTGTTAGAGTATTTTCAAAATACAGGCCCAAAACATGCTGAAAATCGATATTTTAGATGCCCAAAGTCAATATGTGCATGTATTTTCTGTACCCGTTTATATCTCAAATTGAGGCTCAAAACACCCGAAAATTCAATATTTTGGGGTCCCAGAAGCAATCTGTACATGCCTACTCAGTGCTAGAATATTTTCAAAATAAAGGCTAAAAACATGCTAAAAATCGATCTTTTAGGTGCCAAAAAGTCGATATCTCAAATTCAGTCCCAAAACACTCGAAAATTCGATATTTAGAGGTCCCCGAAGCGATCTGTACATGCCTACTCCGTGTTAGAGTATTTTCAAAATACATGCTCAAAACATACTGAAAATCGATCTTTTAGGTGCACAAGAGTCGATATGTGTATGCATCTTCAGTACCCGTTTATATCTCAAATTCAGGCTCAAAACACCCGAAAATTCAATATTTTGGGGTCCCAGAAGCAATCTGTACATGCCTACTCAGTGTTAGAGTATTTTCAAAATACAGGCCCAAAACATGCTGAAAATCGATATTTTAGATGCCCAAAGTCAATATGTGCATGTATCTTCTGTACCCGTTTATATCTCAAATTCAGGCTCAAAACACCCGAAATTCAATATTTTGGGGTCCCAGAAGCAATCTGTACATGCCTACACAGTGCTAGAATATTTTCAAAATATAGGCTAAAAACATGCTAAAAATCGACATTTTAGGTGCGAAAAAATCGATATATCAAATTAAGTCCCAAAACACCCGAAAATTCGATATTTAGAGGTCCCAGAAGGTATCTGTACATGCCTACTCCGTGATAGAGTATTTTCAAAATTCAGGCCAAAAACATACTGAAAATCGATCTTTTAGGTGCCAAAAAGTCGATATGTGCATGCATCTTCTGTACCCGTTTATATCTCAAATTCTGGCCCTAAACACCCGAAAATTCGATATTTTGGGTCCCAGAAGCGATCTGTACATGCCTACTCCGTGTTAGAGTATTTTCAAAATACATGCTCAAAACATACTGAAAATCGATCTTTTAGGTGCACAAAAGTCGATATGTGTATGCATCTTCAGTACCCGTTTATATCTCAAATTCAGGCTCAAAACACCCGAAAATTCAATATTTTGGGGTCCCAGAAGGAATCTGTACATGCCTACTCAGTGTTAGAGTATTTTCAAAATACAGGCCCAAAACATGCTGAAAATCGATATTTTAGATGCCCAAAGTCAATATGTGCATGTATCTTCTGTACCCGTTTATATCTCAAATTCTGGCCCTAAACACCCGAAAATTCGATATTTTGGGGTCCCAGAAGCGATCTGTACATGCCTACTCCGTGTTAGAGTATTTTCAAAATTCAGGCCCAAAACATGCTGAAAATCGATATTTTTGGTGCCTAAAGTCAATATGTGCATGTATCTTCTGTACCCGTTTATATCTCAAATTCAGGCTCAAAACACCCGGAAATTCAATATTTTGGGGTCCCAGAAGCAATCTGTACATGCCTACTCAGTGCTAGAATATTTTCAAAATATAGGCTAAAAACATGCTAAAAATCGACATTTTAGGTGCCAAAAAGTCGATATCTCAAATTCAGTCCCAAAACACACGAAAATTCAATATTTAGAGGTCCCAGAAGCAATCTGTACATGCCTACTCAGTGTTAGAGTATTTTCAAAATACAGGCCCAAAACATGCTGAAAATCGATCTTTTAGGTGCCCAAAAGTCGATATGTGCATGCATCTTCTGTACCCGTTTATATCTCAAATTCTGGCCCTAAACACCCGAAAATTCGATATTTTGGGGTCCCAGAAGCGATCTGTACATGCCTACTCCGTGTTAGAGTATTTTCAAAATTCAGGCCCAAAACATGCTGAAAATCGATATTTTTGGTGCCCAAAGTCAATATGTGCATGTATCTTCTGTACCCGTTTATATCTCAAATTCAGGCTCAAAACACCCGAAAATTCAATATTTTGGGGTCCCAGAAGCAATCTGTACAGTGCTAGAATATTTTCAAAATATAGGCTAAAAACATGCTAAAAATCGATCTTTTAGGTGCCAAAAAGTCGATATCTCAAATTCAGTACCAAAACACCCGAAAATTCGATATTTAGGGGTCCCAAAAGCGATCTGTACATGCCTACTCCGTGTTAGAGTATTTTCAAAATACATGCTCAAAACACACTGAAAATCGATCTTTTAGGTGCACAAAAGTCGATATGTGCATGCATCTTCAGTACCCGTTTATATCTCAAATTCAGGCTCAAAACACCCGAAAATTCAATATTTTGGGGTCCCAGAAGCAATCTGTACAGTGCTAGAATATTTTCAAAATATAGGCTAAAAACATGCTAAAAATCGACATTTTAGGTGCCAATAAATCGGTATATCAAATTCAGTCCCAAAACACCCGAAAATTCGATATTTAGAGGTCCCAGAAGGTATCTGTACATGCCTACTCCGTGTTAGAGTATTTTCAAAATACAGGCCAAAAACATACTGAAAATCGATCTTTTAGGTGCCCAAAAGTCGATATGAGCATGCATCTTCTGTACACGTTTATATCTCAAATTCTGGCCCTAAACACCCGAAAATTCGATATTTTGGGGTCCCAGAAGCGATCTGTACATGCCTACTCCGTGTTAGAGTATTTTCAAAATTCAGGACCAAAACATACTGAAAATCGATATTTTTGGTGCCCAAAGTCAATATGTGCATGTATCTTCTGTACCCGTTTATATCTCAAATTCAGGCTCAAAACACCCGAAAATTCAATATTTTGGGGTCCCAGAAGCAATCTGTACAGTGCTAGAATATTTTCAAAATATAGGCTAAAAACATGCTAAAAATCGATCTTTTAGGTGCCAAAAAGTCGATATCTCAAATTCAGTCCCAAAACACCCAAAAATTCGATATTTAGGGGTCCCAGAAGCGATCTGTACATGCCTACTCCGTGTTAGAGTATTTTCAAAATACATGCTCAAAACACACTGAAAATCGATCTTTTAGGTGCACAAAAGTCGATATGTGCATGCATCTTCAGTACCCGTTTATATCTCAAATTCAGGCTCAAAACACCCGAAAATTCAATATTTTGGGGTCCCAGAAGCAATCTGTACATACCTACACAGTGCTAGAATATTTTCAAAATATAGGCTAAAAACATGCTAAAAATCGACATTTTAGGTGCCAAAAAATCGGTATATCAAATTCAGTCCCAAAACACCCGAAAATTCGATATTTAGAGGTCCCAGAAGGTTTCTGTACATGCCTACTCCGTGTTAGAGTATTTTCAAAATACAGGCCAAAAACATACTGAAAATCGATCTTTTAGGTGCCCAAAAGTCAATATGTGCATGCATCTTCTGTACCCGTTTATATCTCAAATTCTGGCCCTAAACACCCGAAAATTCGATATTTTGGGGTCCCAGAAGCGATCTGTACATGCCTACTCCGTGTTAGAGTATTTTCAAAATTCAGGCCCAAAACATACTGAAAATCGATATTTTTGGTGCCCAAAGTCAATATGTGCATGTATCTTCTGTACCCGTTTATATCTCAAATTCAGGCTCAAAACACCCGAAAATTCAATATTTTGGGGTCCCAGAAGCAATCTGTACAGTGCTAGAATATTTTCAAAATATAGGCTAAAAACATGCTAAAAATCGATCTTTTAGGTGCCAAAAAGTCGATATCTCAAATTCAGTCCCAAAACACCCGAAAATTCGATATTTAGGGGTCCCAGAAGCGATCTGTACATGCCTACTCCGTGTTAGAGTATTTTCAAAATACATGCTCAAAACATACTGAAAATCGATCTTTTAGGTGCACAAAAGTCGATATGTGCATGCATCTTCAGTACCCGTTTATATCTCAAATTCAGGCTCAAAACACCCGAAAATTAAATATTTTGGGGTCCCAGAAGCAATCTGTACATGCCTACTCAGTGTTAGAGTATTTTCAAAATACAGGCCCAAAACATGCTGAAAATCGATATTTTAGATGACCAAAGTCATTATGTGCATGTATCTTCTGTACCCGTTTATATCTCAAATTCAGGCTCAAAACACCCGAAAATTCAATATTTTGGGGTCCCAGAAGCAATCTGTACATGCCTACACAGTGCTAGAATATTTTCAAAAAATAGGCTAAAAACATGCTAAAAATCGACATTTTAGGTGCCAAAAAATCGATATCTCAAATTCAGTCCCAAAACACCCGAAAATTCGATATTTAGAGGTCCCAGAAGGTATGTGTACATGCCTACTCCGTGTTAGAGTATTTTCCAAATACAGGCCAAATACATTCTGAAAATCGATCATTTAGGTGCCCAAAAGTCGATATGTGCATGCATCTTCTGTACCCGTTTATATCTCAAATTCTGGCCCTAAACACCCGAAAATTCGCTATTTTGGGGTCCCAGAAGCGATCTGTACATGCCTACTCCGTGTTAGAGTATTTTCAAAATTCAGGCCCAAAACATGCTGAAAATCGATATTTTAGATGCCCAAAGTCAATATGTGCATGTATCTTCTGTACCCGTTAATATCTCAAATTCAGGCTCAAAACACCCGAAAATTCAATATTTTGGGGTCCCAGAAACAATCTGTACAGTGCTAGAATATTTTCAAAATATAGGCTAAAAACATGCTAAAAATCGATCTTTTAAGTGCCAAAAAGTCGATATCTCAAATTCAGTCCCAAAACACCCGATAATTCGATATTTAGGGGTCCCAGAAGCGATCTGTACATGCCTACTCCGTGTTAGAGTATTTTCAAAATACATGCTCAACACATACTGAAAATCGATCTTTTAGGTGCACAAAAGTCGATATGTGCATGCATCTTCAGTACCCGTTTATATCTCAAATTCAGGCTCAAAACACCCGAAAATTAAATATTTTGGGGTCCCAGAAGCAATCTGTACATGCCTACTCAGTGTTAGAGTATTTTCAAAATACAGGCCAAAAACATACTGAAAATCGATCTTTTAGGAGCCCAAAAGTCGATATGTGCATGCATCTTCTGTACCCGTTTATATCTCAAATTCTGGCTCAAAACACCCGAAAATTCAATATTTTGGGGTCCCAGAAGCAATCTGTACAGTGCTAGAATATTTTCAAAATATAGGCTAAAAACATGCTAAAAATCGATCTTTTAGGTGCCAAAAAGTCGATATCTCAAATTCAGTCCCAAAACACCCGAAAATTCGATATTTAGGGGTCCCAGAAGCGATCTGTACATGCCTACTCCGTGTTAGAGTATTTTCAAAATACATGCTCAAAACATACTGAAAATCGATCTTTTAGGTGCACAAAAGTCGATATGTGCATGCATCTTCAGTACCCGTTTATATCTCAAATTCAGGCTCAAAACACCCGAAAATTCAATATTTTGGGGTCCCAGAAGCAATCTGTACATGCCTACTCAGTGTTAGAGTATTTTCAAAATACAGGCCCAAAACATGCTGAAAATCGATATTTTAGATGACCAAAGTCATTATGTGCATGTATCTTCTGTACCCGTTTATATCTCAAATTCAGGCTCAAAACACCCGAAAATTCAATATTTTGGGGTCCCAGAAGCAATCTGTACATGCCTACACAGTGCTAGAATATTTTCAAAAAATAGGCTAAAAACATGCTAAAAATCGACATTTTAGGTGCCAAAAAATCGATATCTCAAATTCAGTCCCAAAACACCCGAAAATTCGATATTCAGAGGTCCCAGAAGGTATGTGTACATGCCTACTCCGTGTTAGAGTATTTTCAAAATACAGGCCAAAAACATACTGAAAATCGATCATTTAGGTGCCCAAAAGTCGATATGTGCATGCATCTTCTGTACCCGTTTATATCTCAAATTCTGGCCCTAAACACCCGAAAATTCGCTATTTTGGGGTCCCAGAAGCGATCTGTACATGCCTACTCCGTGTTAGAGTATTTTCAAAATTCAGGCCCAAAACATGCTGAAAATCGATATTTTAGATGCCCAAAGTCAATATGTGCATGTATCTTCTGTACCCGTTAATATCTCAAATT
Source organism: Petrolisthes cinctipes (assembly GCA_033782935.1). NCBI lineage: Eukaryota > Metazoa > Arthropoda > Malacostraca > Decapoda > Porcellanidae > Petrolisthes > Petrolisthes cinctipes. The sequence goes on from JAWQEG010000068.1 coordinate 1,928,048, forward strand.
CAGGCTCAAAACACCCAAAAATTCAATATTTTGGGGTCCCAGAAGCAATCTGTACAGTGCTAGAATATTTTCAAAATATAGGCTAAAAACATGCTAAAAATCGATCTTTTAAGTGCCAAAAAGTCGATATCTCAAATTCAGTCCCAAAACACCCGATAATTCGATATTTAGGGGTCCCAGAAGCGATCTGTACATGCCTACTCCGTGTTAGAGTATTTTCAAAATACATGCTCAAAACATACTGAAAATCGATCTTTTAGGTGCCCAAAAGTCGATATGTGCATGCATCTTCAGTACCCGTTTATATCTCAAATTCAGGCTCAAAACACCCGAAAATTAAATATTTTGGGGTCCCAGAAGCAATCTGTACATGCCTACTCAGTGTTAGAGTATTTTCAAAATACAGGCCCAAAACATGCTGAAAATCGATATTTTAGATGCCCAAAGTCAATATGTGCATGTATCTTCTGTACCCGTTTATATCTCAAATTCAGGCTCAAAACACCCGAAAATTCAATATTTTGGGGTCCCAGAAGCAATCTGTACATGCCTACACAGTGCTAGAATATTTTCAAAATATAGGCTAAAAACATGCTAAAAATCGACATTTTAGGTGCCAAAAAATCGATATCTCAAATTCAGTCACAAAACACCCGAAAATTCGATATTTAGAGGTCCCAGAAGGTATCTGTACATGCTTACTCCGTGTTAGAGTATTTTCAAAATACAGGCCAAAAACATACTGAAAATCAATCTTTTAGGTGCCCAAAAGTCGATATGTGCATGCATCATCTGTACCCGTTTATATCTCAAATTCTGGCCCTAAACACCCGAAAATTCGATATTTTGGGGTCCCAGAAGCGATCTGTACATGCCTACTCCGTGTTAGAGTATTTTCAGAATTCAGGCCCAAAACATGCTGAAAATCGATATTTCTGGTGCCCAAAGTCAATATGTGCATGTATCTTCTGTACCCGTTTATATCTCAAATTCAGGCTCAAAACACCCGAAAATTCAATATTTTGGGGTCCCAGAAGCAATCTGTACATGCCTACTCAGTGCTAGAATATTTTCAAAATATAGGCTAAAAACATGCTAAAAATCGATCTTTTAGGTGCCAAAAAGTCGATACCTCAAATTCAGTCCCAAAACACCCGAAAATTCGATATTTAGGGGTCCCAGAAGCGATCTGTACATGCCTACTCCGTGTTAGAGTATTTTCAAAATACATGCTCAAAACATACTGAAAATCGATCTTTTAGGTGCACAAAAGTTGATATGTGCATGCATCTTCAGTACCCGTTTATATCTCAAATTCAGGCTCAAAACACCCCAAAATTAAATATTTTGGGGTCCCAGAAGCAATCTGTACATGCCTACTCAGTGTTAGAGTATTTTCAAAATACAGGCCCAAAACATGCTGAAAATCGATATTTTAGATGCCCAAAGTCAATATGTGCATGTATCTTCTGTACCCGTTTATATCTCAAATTCAGGCTCAAAACACCCGAAAATTCAATATTTTGGGGTCCCAGAAGCAATCTGTACATGCCTACTCTGTGCTAGAATATTTTCAAAATATAGGCTAAAAACATGCTAAAAATCGATCTTTTAGGTGCCAAAAAGTCGATATCTCAAATGCAGTCCCAAAACACCCGAAAATTCGATATTTAGGGGTCCCAGGGGCGATCTGTACATACCTACTCCGTGTTAGAGTATTTTCAAAATACATGCTCAAAACATACTGAAAATCGATCTTTTAGGTGCACAAAAGTCGATATGTGCATGCATCTTCAGTACCCGTTTATATCTCAAATTCAGGCTCAAAACACCCGAAAATTCAATATTTTGGGGTCCCAGAAGCAATCTGTACATGCCTACTCAGTGTTAGAGTATTTTCAAAATACAGGCCCAAAACATGCTGAAAATCGATATTTTTGGTGCCCAAAGTCAATATGTGCATGTATCTTCTGTACCCGTTTATATCTCAAATTCAGGCTCAAAACACCCGAAAATTCAATATTTTGGGGTCCCAGAAGCAATCTGTACATGCCTACTCAGTGCTAGAATATTTTCAAAATATAGGCTAAAAACATGCTAAAAATCGATCTTTTAGGTACCAAAAAGTCGATATCTCAAATTCAGTCCCAAAACACCCGAAAATTCGATATTTAGGGGTCCCAGAAGCGATCTGTACATGCCTACTCCGTGTTAGAGTATTTTCAAAATACATGCTCAAAACATACTGAAAATCGATCTTTTAGGTGCACAAAAGTCGATATGTGCATGCATCTTCAGTACCCGTTTATATCTCAAATTCAGGCTCAAAACACCCGAAAATTCAATATTTTGGGGTCCCAGAAGCAATCTGTACATGCCTACTCAGTGTTAGAGTATTTTCAAAATACAGGCCCAAAACATGCTGAAAATCGATATTTTAGATGACCAAAGTCAATATGTGCATGTATCTTCTGTACCCGTTTATATCTCAAATTCAGGCTCAAAACACCCGAAAATTCAATATTTTGGGGTCCCAGAAGCAATCTGTACATGCCTACACAGTGCTAGAATATTTTCAAAATATAGACTAAAAACATGCTAAAAATCGATCTTTTAGGTGCCAAAAAGTCGATACCTCAAATTCAGTCCCAAAACACCCGAAAATTCGATATTTAGGGGTCCCAGAAGCGATCTGTACATGCCTACTCCGTGTTAGAGTATTTTCAAAATACATGCTCAAAACATACTGAAAATCGATCTTTTAGGTGCACAAAAGTTGATATGTGCATGCATCTTCAGTACCCGTTTATATCTCAAATTCAGGCTCAAAACACCCGAAAATTAAATATTTTGGGGTCCCAGAAGCAATCTTTACATGCCTACTCAGTGTTAGAGTATTTTCAAAATACAGGCCCAAAACATGCTGAAAATCGATATTTTAGATGCCCAAAGTCAATATGTGCATGTATCTTCTGTACCCGTTTATATCTCAAATTCAGGCTCAAAACACCCGAAAATTCAATATTTTGGGGTCCCAGAAGCAATCTGTACATGCCTACTCTGTGCTAGAATATTTTCAAAATATAGGCTAAAAACATGCTAAAAATCGATCTTTTAGGTGCCAAAAAGTCGATATCTCAAATTCAGTCCCAAAACACCCGAAAATTCGATATTTAGGGGTCCCTGGGGCGATCTGTACATACCTACTCCGTGTTAGAGTATTTTCAAAATACATGCTCAAAACATACTGAAAATCGATCTTTTAGGTGCACAAAAGTCGATATGTGCATGCATCTTCAGTACCCGTTTATATCTCAAATTCAGGCTCAAAACACCCGAAAATTCAATATTTTGGGGTCCCAGAAGCAATCTGTACATGCCTACTCAGTGTTAGAGTATTTTCAAAATACAGGCCCAAAACATGCTGAAAATCGATATTTTTGGTGCCCAAAGTCAATATGTGCATGTATCTTCTGTACCCGTTTATATCTCAAATTCAGGCTCAAAACACCCGAAAATTCAATATTTTGGGGTCCCAGAAGCAATCTGTACATGCCTACTCAGTGCTAGAATATTTTCAAAATATAGGCTAAAAACATGCTAAAAATCGATCTTTTAGGTACCAAAAAGTCGATATCTCAAATTCAGTCCCAAAACACCCGAAAATTCGATATTTAGGGGTCCCAGAAGCGATCTGTACATGCCTACTCCGTGTTAGAGTATTTTCAAAATACATGCTCAAAACATACTGAAAATCGATCTTTTAGGTGCACAAAAGTCGATATGTGCATGCATCTTCAGTACCCGTTTATATCTCAAATTCAGGCTCAAAACACCCGAAAATTCAATATTTTGGGGTCCCAGAAGCAATCTGTACATGCCTACTCAGTGTTAGAGTATTTTCAAAATACAGGCCCAAAACATGCTGAAAATCGATATTTTAGATGACCAAAGTCAATATGTGCATGTATCTTCTGTACCCGTTTATATCTCAAATTCAGGCTCAAAACACCCGAAAATTCAATATTTTGGGGTCCCAGAAGCAATCTGTACAGTGCTAGAATATTTTCAAAAAATAGGCTAAAAACATGCTAAAAATCGACATTTTAGGTGCCAAAAAATCGATATCTCAGATTCAGTCCCAAAACACCCGAAAATTCGATATTTAGAGGTCCCAGAAGGTATGTGTACATGCCTACTCCGTGTTAGAGTATTTTCAAAATACAGGCCAAAAACATACTGAAAATCGATCTTTTAGGTGCCCAAAAGTCGATATGTGCATGCATCTTCTGTACCCGTTTATATCTCAAATTCTGGCCCTAAACACCCGAAAATTAGATATTTTGGGGTCCCAGAAGCGAACTGTACATGCCTACTCAGTGTTAGAGTATTTTCAAAATTCAGGCCCAAAACATACTGAAAATCGATATTTTTGGTGCCCAAAGTCAATATGTGCATGTATCTTCTGTACCCGTTTATATCTCAAATTCAGGCTCAAAACACCCGAAAATTCAATATTTTGGGGTCCCAGAAGCAATCTGTACAGTGCTAGAATATTTTCAAAATATAGGCTAAAAACATGCTAAAAATCGATCTTTTAGGTGCCAAAAAGTCGATATCTCAAATTCAGTCCCAAAACACCCGAAAATTCGATATTTATTGGTCCCAGAAGCGATCTGTACATGCCTACTCCGTGTTAGAGTATTTTCAAAATAAATGCTCAAAACATACTGAAAATCGATCTTTTAGGTGCACAAAAGTCGATATGTGCATGCATCTTCAGTACCCGTTTATATCTCAAATTCAGGCTCAAAACACCCGAAAATTCAATATTTTGGGGTCCCAGAAGCAATCTGTACATGCCTACTCAGTGTTAGATCTAGTATTTTCAAAATACAGGCCGAAAACATGCTGAAAATCGATATTTTAGATGACCAAAGTCATTATGTGCATGTATCTTCTGTACCCGTTTATATCTCAAATTCAGGCTCAAAACACCCGAAAATTCAATATTTTGGGGTCCCAGAAGCAATCTGTACATGCCTACACAGTGCTAGTATATTTTTAAAAAATAGGCTAAAAACATGCTAAAAATCGACATTTTAGGTGCCAAAAAATCGATATCTCAAATTCAGTCACAAAACACCCGAAAATTCGATATTTAGAGGTCCCAGAAGCGATCTGTACATGCCTAATCCGTGTTAGAGTATTTTCAAAATACATGCTCAAAACATACTGAAAATCGATCTTTTAGGTGCACAAAAGTCGATATGTGCATGCATCTTCAGTACCCGTTTATATCTCAAATTCAGGCTCAAAACACCCGAAAATTCAATATTTTGGGGTCCCAGAAGCAATCTGTACATGCCTACTCAGTGTTAGAGTATTTTCAAAATACAGGCCCAAAACATGCTGAAAATCGATATTTTAGATGACCAAAGTCAATATGTGCATGTATCTTCTGTACCCGTTTATATCTCAAATTCAGGCTCAAAACACCCGAAAATTCAATATTTTGGGGTCCCAGAAGCAATCTGTACATGCCTACACAGTGCTAGAATATTTTCAAAATATAGACTAAAAACATGCTAAAAATCGACATTTAAGGTGCCAAAAAATCGATATCTCAAATTCAGTCCCAAAACACCCGAAAATTAGATATTTAGAGGTCCCAGAAGGTATCTGTACATGCGTACTCCGTGTTAGAGTATTTTCAAAATACAGGCCAAAAACATACTGAAAATCGATCTTTTAGGTGCCCAAAAGTCGATATGTGCATGCATCTTCTGTACCCGTTTATATCTCAAATTCTGACCCTAAACACCCGAAAATTCGATATTTTGGGGTCCCAGAAACGATCTGAACATGCCAACTCCGTGTTAGAGTATTTTCAAAATTCAGGCCCAAAACATGCTGAAAATCGATATTTTTGGTGCCCAAAGTCAATATGTGCATGTATCTTCTGTACCCGTTTATATCTCAAATTCAGGCTCAAAACACCCGAAAATTCAATATTTTGGGGTCCCAGAAGCAATCTGTACAGTGCTAGAATATTTTCAAAATATAGGCTAAAAACATGCTAAAAATCGATCTTTTAGGTGCCAAAAAGTCGATATCTCAAATTCAGTCCCAAAACATCCGAAAATTCGATATTTAGGGGTCCCAGAAGCGATCTGTACATGCCTACTCCGTGTTAGAGTATTTTCAAAATACATGCTCAAAACACACTGAAAATCGATCTTTTAGGTGCACAAAAGTCGATATGTGCATGCATCATCAGTACCCGTTTATATCTCAAATTCAGGCTCAAAACACCCGAAAATTCAATATTTTGGGGTCCCAGAAGCAATCTGTACATGCCTACACAGTGCTAGAATATTTTCAAAAAATAGGCTAAAAACATGCTAAAAATCGACATTTTAGGTGCCAAAAAATCGATATCTCAGATTCAGTCCCAAAACACCCGAAAATTCGATATTTAGAGGTCCCAGAAGGTATGTGTACATGCCTACTCCGTGTTAGAGTATTTTCAAAATACAGGCCAAAAACATACTGAAAATCGATCTTTTAGGTGCCCAAAAGTCGATATGTGCATGCATCTTCTGTACCCGTTTATATCTCAAATTCTGGCCCTAAACACCCGAAAATTAGATATTTTGGGGTCCCAGAAGCGATCTGTACATGCCTACTCAGTGTTAGAGTATTTTCGAAATTCAGGCCCAAAACATACTGAAAATCGATATTTTTGGTGCCCAAAGTCAATATGTGCATGTATCTTCTGTACCCGTTTATATCTCAAATTCAGGCTCAAAACACCCGAAAATTCAATATTTTGGGGTCCCAGAAGCAATCTGTACAGTGCTAGAATATTTTCAAAATATAGGCTAAAAACATGCTAAAAATCGATCTTTTAGGTGCCAAAAAGTCGATATCTCAAATTCAGTCCCAAAACACCCGAAAATTCGATATTTATTGGTCCCAGAAGCGATCTGTACATGCCTACTCCGTGTTAGAGTATTTTCAAAATAAATGCTCAAAACATACTGAAAATCGATCTTTTAGGTGCACAAAAGTCGATATGTGCATGCATCTTCAGTACCCGTTTATATCTCAAATTCAGGCTCAAAACACCCGAAAATTCAATATTTTGGGGTCCCAGAAGCAATCTGTACATGCCTACTCAGTGTTAGATCTAGTATTTTCAAAATACAGGCCGAAAACATGCTGAAAATCGATATTTTAGATGACCAAAGTCATTATGTGCATGTATCTTCTGTACCCGTTTATATCTCAAATACAGGCTCAAAACACCCGAAAATTCAATATTTTGGGGTCCCAGAAGCAATCTGTACATGCCTACACAGTGCTAGAATATTTTCAAAAAATAGGCTAAAAACATGCTAAAAATCGACATTTTAGGTGCCAAAAAATCGATATCTCAAATTCAGTCACAAAACACCCGAAAATTCGATATTTAGAGGTCCCAGAAGGTATGTGTACATGCCTACTCCGTGTTAGAGTATTTTCAAAATACAGGCCAAAAACATACTGAAAATCGATCATTTAGGTGCCCAAAAGTCGATATGTGCATGCATCTTCTGTACCCGTTTATATCTCAAATTCTGGCCCTAAACACCCGAAAATTCGCTATTTTGGGATCCCAGAAGCGATCTGTACATGCCTACTCCGTGTTAGAGTATTTTCAAAATTCAGGCCCAAAACATGCTGAAAATCGATATTTTAGATGCCCAAAGTCAATATGTGCATGTATCTTCTGTACCCGTTTATATCTCAAATTCAGGCTCAAAACACCCGAAAATTCAATATTTTGGGGTCCCAGAAGCAATCTGTACATGCCTACTCAGTGCTAGAATGTTTTCAAAATATAGGCTAAAAACATGCTAAAAATCGATCTTTTAGGTGCCAAAAAGTCGATATCTCAAATTCAGTCCCAAAACACCCGAAAATTCGATATTTAGGGGTCCCAGAAGCGATCTGCACATGCCTACTCCGTGTTAGAGTATTTTCAAAATACATGCTCAAAACATACTGAAAATCGATCTTTTAGGTGCACAAAAGTCGATATGTGCATGCATCTTCAGTACCCGTTTATATATCAAATTCAGGCTCAAAACACCCGAAAATTAAATATTTTGGGGTCCCAGAAGCAATCTGTACATGCCTACTCCGTGTTAGAGTATTTTCAAAATACAGGCCAAAAACATACTGAAAATCGATCTTTTAGGTGTCCAAAAGTCGATATGTGCATGCATCTTCTGTACCCGTTTATATCTCAAATTCTGGCCCTAAACACCCGAAAATTCGATATTTTGGGGTCCCAGAAGCGATCTGTACATGCCTACTCCGTGTTAGAGTATTTTCAAAATTCAGGCCCAAAACATGCTGAAAATCGATATTTTTGGTGCCCAAAGTCAATATGTGCATGTATCTTCTGTACCCGTTTATATATCAAATTCAGGCTCAAAACACCCGAAAATTCAATATTTTGGGGTCCCAGAAGCAATCTGTACATGCCTACTCTGTGCTAGAATATTTTCAAAATATAGGCTAAAAACATGCTAAAAATCGATCTTTTAGGTGCCAAAAAGTCGATATCTCAAATTCAGTCCCAAAACACCCGAAAATTCGATATTTAGGGGTCCCAGGGGCGATCTGTACATACCTACTCCGTGTTAGAGTATTTTCAAAATACATGCTCAAAACATACTGAAAATCGATCTTTTAGGTGCACAAAAGTCGATATGTGCATGCATCTTCAGTACCCGTTTATATCTCAAATTCAGGCTCAAAACACCCGAAAATTCAATATTTTGGGGTCCCAGAAGCAATCTGTACATGCCTACTCAGTGTTAGAGTATTTTCAAAATACAGGCCCAAAACATGCTGAAAATCGATATTTTAGATGCCCAAAGTCAATATGTGCATGTATCTTCTGTACCCGTTTATATCTCAAATTCAGGCTCAAAACACCCGAAAATTCAATATTTTGGGGTCCCAGAAGCAATCTGTACATGCTTACACAGTGCTAGAATATTTTCAAAATATAGGCTAAAAACATGCTAAAAATCGACATTTTAGGTGCCAAAAAATCGATATCTCAAATTCAGTCCCAAAACACCCGAAAATTCGATATTTAGAGGTCCCAGAAGGTATATGTACATACCTACTTCGTGTTAGAGTATTTTCAAAATACAGGCCAAAAACATACTGAAAATCGATCTTTTAGGTGCCCAAAAGTCGATATGTGCATGCATCTTCTGTACCCGATTATATCTCAAATTCTGGCCCTAAACACCCGAAAATTCGATATTTTGGGGTCCCAGAAGCGATCTGTACATGCCTACTCCGTGTTAGAGTATTTTCAAAATTCAGGCCCAAAACATGCTGAAAATCGATATTTTTGGTGCCCAAAGTCAATATGTGCATGTATCTTCTGTACCCGTTTATATCTCAAATTCAGGCTCAAAGCACCCGAAAATTCAATATTTTAGGGTCCCAGAAGCAATCTGTACATGCCTACTCAGTGCTAGAATATTTTCAAAATATAGGCTAAAAACATGCTAAAAATCGATCTTTTAGGTGCCAAAAAGTCGATATCTCAAATTCAGTCCCAAAACACCCGAAAATTCGATATTTAGGGGTCCCAGAAGCGATCTGTGCATGCCTACTCCGTGTTAGAGTATTTTCAAAATACATGCTCAAAACATACTGAAAATCGATCTTTTAGGTGCACAAAAGTCGATATGTGCATGCATCTTCAGTACCCGTTTATATCTCAAATTCAGGCTCAAAACACCCGAAAATTCAATATTTTGGGGTCCAAGAAGCAATCTGTACATGCCTACTCAGTGTTAGAGTATTTTCAAAATACAGGTTCAAAACATGCTGAAAATCGATATTTTAGATGACCAAAGTCAATATGTGCATGTATCTTCTGTACCCGTTTATATCTCAAATTCAGGCTCAAAACACCCGAAAATTCAATATTTTGGGGTCCCAGAAGCAATCTGTACAGTGCTAGAATATTTTCAAAATATAGGCTAAAAACATGCTAAAAATCGATCTTTTAGGTGCCAAAAAGTCGATATCTCAAATTCAGTCCCAAAACACCCGAAAATTCGATATTTAGGGGTCCCAGAAGCGATCTGTACATGCCTACTCCGTGTTAGAGTATTTTCAAAATACATGCTCAAAACACACTGAAAATCGATCATTTAGGTGCCCAAAAGTCGATATGTGCATGCATCTTCTGTACCCGTTTATATCTCAAATTCTGGCCCTAAACACCCGAAAATTCGCTATTTTGGGGTCCCAGAAGCGATCTGTACATGCCTACTCCGTGTTAGAGTATTTTCAAAATTCAGGCCCAAAACATGCTGAAAATCGATATTTTAGATGCCCAAAGTCAATATGTGCATGTATTTTCTGTACCCGTTTATATCTCAAATTCAGGCTCAAAACACCCGAAAATTCAATATTTTGGGGTCCCAGAAGCAATCTGTACAGTGCTAGAATATTTTCAAAATATAGGCTAAAAACATGCTAAAAATCGATCTTTTAAGTGCCAAAAAGTCGATATCTCAAATTCAGTCCCAAAACACCCGATAATTCGATATTTAGGGGTCCCAGAAGCGATCTGTACATGCCTACACAGTGCTAGAATATTTTTTAAAATATAGGCTAAAAACATGTTAAAAATCGACATTTTAGGTGCCAAAAAATCGATATCTCAAATTCAGTCACAAAACACCCGAAAATTCGATATTTAGAGATCCCAGAAGGTATCTGTACATGCTTACTCCGTGTTAGAGTATTTTCAAAATACATGCTCAAAACATACTGAAAATCGATCTTTTAGGTGCACAAAAGTCTATATGTGCATGCATCTTCAGTACCCATTTATATCTCAAATTCAGGCTCAAAACACCCGAAAATTCAATATTTTGGGGTCCCAGAAGCAATCTGTACATGCCTACTCAGTGTTAGAGTATTTTCAAAATACAGGCCCAAAACATGCTGAAAATCGATATTTTAGATGACCAAAGTCAATATGTGCATGTGTCTTCTGTACCCGTTTATATCTCAAATTTAGGCTCAAAACACCCGAAAATTCAATATTTTGGGGTCCCAGAAGCAATCTGTACATGCCTACACAGTGCTAGAATATTTTCAAAATATAGGTTAAAAACATGCTAAAAATCGACATTTTAGGTGCCAAAAAATCGATATCTCAAATTCAGTCCCAAAACACCCGAAAATTCGATATTTAGAGGTCCCAGAAGGTATCTGTACATACCTACTTCGTGTTAGAGTATTTTCAAAATACAGGCCAAAAACATACTGAAAATCGATCTTTTAGGTGCCCAAAAGTCGATATGTGCATGCATCTTCTGTACCCGTTTATATCTCAAATTCTGGCCCTAAAAACCCGAAAATTCGATATTTTGGGGTCCCAGAAGCGATCTGTACATGCCTACTCCGTGTTAGAGTATTTTCAAAATTCAGTCCCAAAACATGCTGAAAATCGATATTTTTGGTGCCCAAAGTCAATATGTGCATGTATCTTCTGTACCCGTTTATATCTCAAATTCAGGCTCAAAGCACCCGAAAATTCAATATTTTGGGGTCCCAGAAGCAATCTGTACATGCCTACTCAGTGCTAGAATATTTTCAAAATATAAGCTAAAAACATGCTAAAAATCGATCTTTTAGGTGCCAAAAAGTCGATATCTCAAATTCAGTCCCGAAACACCCGAAAATTCGATATTTAGGGGTCCCAGAAGCGATCTGTACATGCCTACTCCGTGTTAGAGTATTTTCAAAATACATGCTCAAAACATACTGAAAATCGATCTTTTAGGTGCACAAAAGTCGATATGTGCATGTATCTTCAGTACCCGTTTATATCTCAAATTCAGGCTCAAAACACCCGAAAATTAAATATTTTGGGGTCCCAGAAGCAATCTGTACATGCCTACTCAGTGTTAGAGTATTTTCAAAATACAGGCCCAAAACATGCTGAAAATCGATATTTTAGATGACCAAAGTCAATATGTGCATGTATCTTCTGTACCCGTTTATATCTCAAATTCAGGCTCAAAACACCCGAAAATTCAATATTTTGGGGTCCCAGAAGCAATCTGTACATGCCTACACAGTGCTAGAATATTTTCAAAATATAGGCTAAAAACATGCTAAAAATCGACATTTAAGGTGCCAAAAAATCGATATCTCAAATTCAGTCCCAAAACACCCGAAAATTAGATATTTAGAGGTCCCAGAAGGTATCTGTACATGCCTACTCTGTGTTAGAGTATTTGCAAAATACATGCTCAAAGCACACTGAAAATCGATCTTTTAGGTGCACAAAAGTCGATATGTGCATGCATCTTCAGTACCCGTTTATATCTCAAATTCAGGCTCAAAACACCCGAAAATTCAATATTTTGGGGTCCCAGAAGCAATCTGTACATGCCTACACAGTGCTAGAATATTTTCAAAATATAGGCTAAAAACAAGCTAAAAATCGACATTTTAGGTGCCAAAAAATCGGTATATCAAATTCAGTCCCAAAACACCCGAAAATTCGATATTTTGGGGTCCCAGAAGCGATCTGTACATGCCTACTCCGTGTTAGAGTATTTTCAAAATTCAGGCCCAAAACATGCTGAAAATCGATATTTTAGATGCCCAAAGTCAATATGTGCATGTATTTTCTGTACCCGTTTATATCTCAAATTCAGGCTCAAAACACCCGAAAATTCAATATTTTGGGGTCCCAGAAGCAATCTGTACAGTGCTAGAATATTTTCAAAATATAGGCTAAAAACATGCTAAAAATCGATCTTTTAAGTGCCAAAAAGTCGATATCTCAAATTCAGTCCCAAAACACCCGATAATTCGATATTTAGGGGTCCCAGAAGCGATCTGTACATGCCTACACAGTGCTAGAATATTTTCAAAATATAGGCTAAAAACATGTTAAAAATAGACATTTTAGGTGCCAAAAAATCGATATCTCAAATTCAGTCACAAAACACCCGAAAATTCGATATTTAGAGGTCCCAGAAGGTAGATATCTGTACATGCTTACTCCGTGTTAGAGTATTTTCAAAATACAGGCCAAAAACATACTGAAAATCGATCTTTTAGGTGCCCAAAAGTCGATACGTGCATGCATCTTCTGTACCCGTTTATATCTCAAATTCTGGCCCTAAACACCCGAAAATTCGATATTTTGGGGTCCCAGAAGCGATCTGTACATGCCTACTCCGTGTTAGAGTATTTTCAAAATTCAGGCCCAAAACATGCTGAAAATCGATATTTTTGGTGCCCAAAGTCAATATGTGCATGTATCTTCTGTACCCGTTTATATCTCAAATTCAGGCTCAAAACACTCGAAAATTCAATATTTTGGGGTCCCAGAAGCAATCTGTACATGCCTACTCAGTGCTAGAATATTTTAAAATTATAGGCTAAAAACATGCTAAAAATCGATCTTTTAGGTGCCAAAAAGTCGATATCTCAAATTCAGTCCCAAAACACCCGAAAATTCGATATTTAGGGGTCCCAGAATCGATCTGTACATGCCTACTCCGTGTTAGAGTATTTTCAAAATACATGCTCAAAACATACTGAAAATCGATCTTTTAGGTGCACAAAAGTCGATATGTGCATGCATCTTCAGTACCCGTTTATATCTCAAATTCAGGCTCAAAACACCCGAAAATTCAATATTTTGGGGTCCCAGAAGCAATCTGTACATGCCTACTCAGTGTTAGAGTATTTTCAAAATACAGGCCCAAAACATGCTGAAAATCGATATTTTAGATGACCAAAGTAAATATGTGCATGTATCTTCTGTACCCGTTTATATCTCAAATTCAGGCTCAAAACACCCGAAAATTCAATATTTTGGGGTCCCAGAAGCAATCTGTACATGCCTACACAGTGCTAGAATATTTTCAAAATATAGGTTAAAAACATGCTAAAAATCGACATTTTAGGTGCCAAAAAATCGATATCTCAAATTCAGTCCAAAAACACCCGAAAATTCGATATTTAAAGGTCCCAGAAGGTATCTGTACATACCTACTTCGTGTTAGAGTATTTTCAAAATACAGGCCAAAAACATACTGAAAATCGATCTTTTAGGTGCCCAAAAGTCGATATGTGCATGCATCTTCTGTACCCGTTTATATCTCAAATTCTGGCCCTAAACACCCGAAAATTCGATATTTTGGGGTCCCAGAAGCGATCTGTACTCCGTGTTAGAGTATTTTCAAAATTCAGGCCCAAAACATGCTGAAAATCGATATTTTTGGTGCCCAAAGTCAATATGTGCATGTATCTTCTGTACCCGTTTATATCTCAAATTCAGGCTCAAAGCACCCGAAAATTCAATATTTTGGGGTCCCAGAAGCAATCTGTACATGCCTACTCAGTGCTAGAATATTTTCAAAATATAGGCTAAAAACATGCTAAAAATCGATCTTTTAGGTGCCAAAAAGTCGATATCTCAAATTCAGTCCCAAAACACCCGAAAATTCGATATTTAGGGGTCCCAGAAGCGATCTGTACATGCCTACTCCGTGTTAGAGTATTTTCAAAATACATGCTCAAAACATACTGAAAATCGATCTTTTAGGTGCACAAAAGTCGATATGTGCATGTATCTTCAGTACCCGTTTATATCTCAAATTCAGGCTCAAAACACCCGAAAATTAAATATTTTGGGGTCCCAGAAGCAATCTGTACATGCCTACTCAGTGTTAGAGTATTTTCAAAATACAGGCCCATAACATGCTGAAAATCGATATTTTAGATGACCAAAGTCAATATGTGCATGTATCTTCTGTACCCGTTTATATCTCAAATTCAGGCTCAAAACACCCGAAAATTCAATATTTTGGGGTCCCAGAAGCAATCTGTACATGCCTACACAGTGCTAGAATATTTTCAAAATATAGGCTAAAAACATGCTAAAAATCGACATTTAAGGTGCCAAAAAATCGATATCTCAAATTCAGTCCCAAAACACCCGAAAATTAGATATTTAGAGGTCCCAGAAGGTATCTGTACATGCCTACTCTGTGTTAGAGTATTTTCAAAATACATGCTCAAAGCACACTGAAAATCGATCTTTTAGGTGCACAAAAGTCGATATGTGCATGCATCTTCAGTACCCGTTTATATCTCAAATTCAGGCTCAAAACACCCGAAAATTCAATATTTTGGGGTCCCAGAAGCAATCTGTACATGCCTACACAGTGCTAGAATATTTTCAAAATATAGGCTAAAAACATGCTAAAAATCGACATTTTAGGTGCCAAAAAATCGGTATATCAAATTCAGTCCCAAAACACCCGAAAATTAGATATTTAGAGGTCCCAGAAGGTATCTGTACATGCCTACTCCGTGTTAGAGTATTTTAAAAATACAGGCCAAAAACATACTGAAAATCGATCTTTTAGGTGCCCAAAAGTCGATATGTGCATGCATCTTCTGTACCCGTTTATATCTCAAATTCTGGCCCTAAACACCCGAAAATTCGATATTTTGGGGTCCCAGAAGCGATCTGTACATGCCTACTCCGTGTTAGAGTATTTTCAAAATTCAGGCCCAAAACATACTGAAAATCGATATTTTTGGTGCCCAAAGTCAATATGTGCATGTATCTTCTGTACCCGTTTATATCTCAAATTCAGGCTCAAAACACCCGAAAATTCAATATTTTGGGGTCCCAGAAGCAATCTGTACAGTGCTAGAATATTTTCAAAATATAGGCTAAAAACATGCTAAAAATCGATCTTTTAGGTGCCAAAAAGTCGATATCTCAAATTCAGTCCCAAAACACCCGAAAATTCGATATTTAGGGGTCCCAGAAGCGATCTGTACATGCCTACTCCGTGTTAGAGTATTTTCAAAATACATGCTCAAAACATACTGAAAATCGATGTTTTAGGTGCACAAAAGTCGATATGTGCATGCATCTTCAGTACCCGTTTACATCTCAAATTCAGGCTCAAAACACCCGAAAATTCAATATTTTGGGGTCCCAGAAGCAATCTGTACAGTGCTAGAATATTTTTAAAATATAGGCTAAAAACATGCTAAAAATCGATCTTTTAAGTGCCAAAAATTCGATATCTCAAATTCAGTCCCAAAACACCCGAAAATTCGATATTTAGGGTTCCCAGAAGCGATCTGTAAATGCCTACTCCGTGTTAGAGTATTTTCAAAATACAGGCCAAAAACATACTGAAAATCGATCTTTTAGGTGCCCAAAAGTCGATATGTGCATGCATCTTCTGTACCCGTTTATATCTCAAATTCTGGCCCTAAACACCCGAAAATTCGATATTTTGGGGTCCCAGAAGCGATCTGTACATGCCTACTCCGTGTTAGAGTATTTTCAAAATTCAGGCCCAAAACATGCTGAAAATCTATATTTTTGGTGACCAAAGTCAATATGTGCATGTATCTTCTGTACCCGTTTATATCTCAAATTCAGCCTCAAAACACCCGAAAATTCAATATTTTGGGGTCCCAGTGCTAGAATATTTTCAAACTATAGGCTAAAAACATGCTAAAAATCGATCTTTTAGGTGCCAAAAAGTCGATATCTCAAATTCAGTCCCAAAACACCCGAAAATTCGATATTTAGGGGTCCCAGAAGCGATCTGTACATGCCTACTCCGTGTTAGAGTATTTTCAAAATACATGCTCAAAACATACTGAAAATCGATATTTTAGATGCCCAAAGTCAATATGTGCATGTATCTTCTGTTCCCGTTTATATCTCAAATTCAGGCTTAAAACACCCGAAAATTCAATATTTTGGGGTCCCAGAAGCAATCTGTACAGTGCTAGAATATTTTCAAAATATAGGCTAAAAACATGCTAAAAATCGACATTTTAGGTGCCAAAAAATCGATATCTCAAATTCAGTCCCAAAACACCCGAAAATTCAATATTTAGAGGTCCCAGAAGGTATCTGTACATGCCTACTCCGTGTTAGAGTATTTTCAAAATACAGGCCAAAAACATACTGAAAATCGATCTCTTAGGTGCCCAAAAGTCGATATGTGCATGCATCTTCTGTACCCGTTTATATCTCAAATTCTGCCCCTAAACACCCGAAAATTCGATATTTTGGGGTCCCAGAAGCGATCTGTACATGCCTACTCCGTGTTAGAGTATTTTCAAAATTCAGGCCCAAAACATGCTGAAAATCTATATTTTTGGTGCCCAAAGTCAATATGTGCATGTATCTTCTGTACCCGTTTATATCTCAAATTCAGGCTCAAAACACCCGAAAATTCAATATTTTGGGGTCCCAGAAGCAATCTGTACATGCCTACTCAGTGCTAGAATATTTTCAAAATAAAGGCTAAAAACATGCTAAAAATCGATCTTTTAGGTGCCAAAAAGTCGATATCTCAAATTCAGTCCCAAAACACCCGAAAATTCGATATTTAGGGGTCCCAGAAGCGATCTGTACATGCCTACTCCGTGTTAGAGTATTTTCAAAATTCAGGCCCAAAACATGCTGAAAATCGATATTTTTGGTGCCCAAAGTCAATATGTGCATGTATCTTCTGTACCCGTTTATATCTCAAATTCAGGGTCAAAACACCCGAAAATTCAATATTTTGGGGTCCCAGAAGCGATCTGTACATGCCTACTCCGTGTTAGAGTATTTTCAAAATTCAGGCCCAAAACATGCTGAAAATCGATATTTTTGGTGCCCAAAGTCAATATGTGCATGTATCTTCTGTACCCGTTTATATCTCAAATTCAGGCTCAAAACACCCGAAAATTCAATATTTTGGGGTCCCAGAAGCAATCTGTACATGCCTACTCAGTGCTAGAATATTTTCAAAATATAGGCTAAAAACATGCTAAAAATCGATCTTTTAGGTGCCAAAAAGTCGACATCACAAATTCAGTCCCAAAACACCCGAAAATTCGATATTTAGGGGTCCCAGAAGCGATCTGTACATGCCTACTCCGTGTTAGAGTATTTTGAAAAAACATGCTCAAAACATACTGAAAATCGATCTTTTAGGTGCACAAAAGTCGATATTTGCATGCATCTTCAGTACCCGTTTATATCTCAAATTCAGGCTCAAAACACCCGAAAATTCAATATTTTGGGGTCCTAGAAGTAATCTGTACATGCCTATTCAGTGTTAGAATATTTTCAAAATACTGGCCCAAAACATGCTGAAAATCGATATTTTAGATGCCCAAAGTCAATATGTGCATGTATCTTCTGTACCCGTTTATATCTCAAATTCAGGCTCAAAACACCCGAAAATTCAATATTTTGGGGTCCCAGAAGCAATCTGTACATGCCTACACAGTGCTAGAATATTTTCAAAATATAGGCTAAAAACATGCTAAAAATCGACATTTTAGGTGCCAAAAAATCGATATCTCATATTCAGTCCCAAAACACCCGAAAATTCGATATTTAGAGGTCCCAGAAGGTATCTGTACATGCCTACTCCGTGTTGGAGTATTTTCAAAATACAGGCCAAAAACATACTGAAAATCGATCTTTTAGGTGCCCAAAAGTCGATATGTGCATGCATCTTCTGTACCCGTTTTTATCTCAAATTCTGGCCCTAAACACCCGAAAATTCGATATTTTGGGGTCCCAGAAGCGATCTGTACATGCCTACTCCGTGTTAGAGTATTTTCAAAATTCAGGCCCAAAACATGCTGAAAATCGATATTTTTGGTGCCCAAAGTCAATATGTGCATGTATCTTCTGTACCCGTTTATATCTCAAATTCAGGCTCAAAACACCCGAAAATTCAATATTTTGGGGTCCCAGAAGCAATCTGTACATGACTACTCAGTGCTAGAATATTTTCAAAATATAGGCTAAAAACATGCTAAAAATCGATCTTTTAGGTGCCAAAAAGTCGATATCTCAAATTCAGTCCCAAAACACCCGAAAATTCGATATTTAGGGGTCCCAGAAGCGATCTGTACATGCCTACTCCGTGCTAGAGTATTTTCAAAATACATGCTCAAAACATACTGAAAATCGATATTTTAGATGCCCAAAGTCAATATGTGCATTTATCTTCTGTACCCGTTTATATCTCAAATTCAGGCTCAAAACACCCGAAAATTCAATATTTTGGGGTCCCAGAAGCAATCTGTACATGCCTACACAGTGCTAGAATATTTTCAAAATATAGGCTAAAAACATGCTAAAAATCCACATTTTAGGTGCCAAAAAATCGATATCTCAAATTCAGTCCCAAAACACCCGAAAATTCGATATTTAGAGGTCCCAGAAGGTATCTGTACATGCTTACTCCGTGTTAGAGTATTTTCAAAATACAGGCCAAAAACATACTGAAAATCGATCTTTTAGGTGCCCAAAAGTCGATATGTGCATGCATCTTCTGTACCCGTTTATATCTCAAATTCTGGCCCTAAACACCCGAAAATTCGATATTTTGGGGTCCCAGAAGCGATCTGTACATGCCTACTCAGTGCTAGAATATTTTCAAAATATAGGTTAAAAACATGCTAAAAATCGATCTTTTAGGTGCCAAAAAGTCGATATCTCAAATTCAGTCCCAAAACACCCGAAAATTCGATATTTAGGGGTCCCAGAAGCGATCTGTACATGCCTACTCCGTGTTAGAGTATTTTCAAAATACATGCTCAAAACATACTGAAAATCGATATTTTAGATGCCCAAAGTCAATATGTGCATGTATCTTCTGTACCCGTTTATATCTCAAATTCAGGCTCAAAACACCCGAAAATTCAATATTTTGGGGTCCCAGAAGCAATCTGTACATGCCTACACAGTGCTAGAATATTTTCAAAATATAGGCTAAAAACATGCTAAAAATCGACATTTTAGGTGCCAAAAAATCGATATCTCAAATTCAGTCCCAAAACACCCGAAAATTCGATATTTAGAGGTCCCAGAAGGTATCTGTACATGCTTACTCCGTGTTAGAGTATTTTCAAAATACAGGCCAAAAACATACTGAAAATCGATCTTTTAGGTGCCCAAAAGTCGATATGTGCATGCATCTTCTGTACCCGTTTATATCTCAAATTCTGGCCATAAACACCCGAAAATTCGATATTTTGGGGTCCCAGAAGCGATCTGTACATGCCTACTCAGTGCTAGAATATTTTCAAAATATAGGTTAAAAACATGCTAAAAATCGATCTTTTAGGTGCCAAAAAGTTGATATCTCAAATTCAGTCCCAAAACACCCGAAAATTCGATATTTAGGGGTCCCAGAAGCGATCTGTACATGCCTACTCCGTGTTAGAGTATTTTCAAAATACATGCTCAAAACATACTGAAAATCGATATTTTGGATGCCCAAAGTCAATATGTGCATGTATCTTCTGTACCCGTTTATATTTCAAATTCAGGCTCAAAACACCCGAAAATTCAATATTTTGGGGTCCCAGAAGCAATCTGTACATGCCTACTCAGTGCTAGAATATTTTCAAAATATAGTCTAAAAACATGCTAAAAGTCGATCTTTTAGGTGCCAAAAAGTCGATATCTCAAATTCAGTCCCAAAACACCCGAAAATTCGATATTTAGGGGTCCCAGAAGCGATCTGTACATGCCTACTAAGTGTTAGAGTATTTTCAAAATACATGCTCAAAACATACTGAAAATCGATATTTTAGATGCCCAAAGTCAATATGTGCATGTATCTTCTGTACCCGTTTATATCTCAAATTCAGGCTCAAAACACCCGAAAATTCAATATTTTGGGGTCCCAGAAGCAATCTGTACATGCCTACACAGTGCTAGAATATTTTCAAAATATAGGCTAAAAACATGCTAAAAATCGACATTTTAGGTGCCAAAAAAGCGATATCTCAAATTCAGTCCCAAAACACCCGAAAATTCGATATTTAGAGGTCCCAGAAGGTATCTGTACATGCTTACTCCGTGTTAGAGTATTTTCAAAATACAGGCCAAAAACATACTGAAAATCGATCTTTTAGGTGCCCAAAAGTCGATATGTGCATGCATCTTCTGTACCCGTTTATATCTCAAATTCTGGCCATAAACACCCGAAAATTCGATATTTTGGGGTCCCAGAAGCGATCTGTACATGCCTACTCCGTGTTAGAGTATTTTCAAAATTCAGGCCCAAAACATGCTGAAAATCGATATTTTTGGTGCCCAAAGTCAATATGTGCATGTATCTTCTGTACCCGTTTATATCTCAAATTCAGGCTCAAAACACCCGAAAATTCAATATTTTGGGGTCCCAGAAGCAATCTGTACATGCCTACTCAGTGCTAGAATATTTTCAAATTATAGGCTAAAAACATGCTGAAAATCGATCTTTTAGGTGCCAAAAAGTCGATATCTCAAATTCAGTCCCAAAACACCCGAAAATTCGATATTTAGGGGTCCCAGAAGCGATCTGTACATGCCTACTCCGTGTTAGAGTATTTTCAAAATACATGCTCAAAACATACTGAAAATCGATCTTTTAGGTGCACAAAAGTCGATATGTGCATGCATCTTCAGTACCCGTTTATATCTCAAATTCAGGCTCAAAACACCCGAAAATTCAATATTTTGGGGTCCCAGAAGCAATCTGTACATGCCTACTCAGTGTTAGAGTATTTTCAAAATACAGGCCCAAAACATGCTGAAAATCGATATTTTAGATGCCCAAAGTCAATATGTGCATGTATCTTCTGTACCCGTTTATATCTCAAATTCAGGCTCAAAACACCCGAAAATTCAATATTTTGGGGTCCCAGAAGCAATCTGTACATGCCTACACAGTGCTAGAATATTTTCAAAATATAGGCTAAAAACATGCTAAAAATCCACATTTTAGGTGCCAAAAAATCGATATCTCAAATTCAGTCCCAAAACACCCGAAAATTCGATATTTAGAGGTCCCAGAAGGTATCTGTACATGCTTACTCCGTGTTAGAGTATTTTCAAAATACAGGCCAAAAACATACTGAAAATCGATCTTTTAGGTGCCCAAAAGTCGATATGTGCATGCATCTTCTGTACCCGTTTATATCTCAAATTCTGGCCCTAAACACCCGAAAATTCGATATTTTGGGGTCCCAGAAGCGATCTGTACATGCCTACTCAGTGCTAGAATATTTTCAAAATATAGGTTAAAAACATGCTAAAAATCGATCTTTTAGGTGCCAAAAAGTCGATATCTCAAATTCAGTCCCAAAACACCCGAAAATTCGATATTTAGGGGTCCCAGAAGCGATCTGTACATGCCTACTCCGTGTTAGAGTATTTTCAAAATACATGCTCAAAACATACTGAAAATCGATATTTTAGATGCCCAAAGTCAATATGTGCATGTATCTTCTGTACCCGTTTATATCTCAAATTCAGGCTCAAAACACCAGAAAATTCAATATTTTGGGGTCCCAGAAGCAATCTGTACATGCCTACACAGTGCTAGAATATTTTCAAAATATAGGCTAAAAACATGCTAAAAATCGACATTTTAGGTGCCAAAAAATCGATATCTCAAATTCAGTCCCAAAACACCCGAAAATTCGATATTTAGAGGTCCCAGAAGGTATCTGTACATGCTTACTCCGTGTTAGAGTATTTTCAAAATACAGGCCAAAAACATACTGAAAATCGATCTTTTAGGTGCCCAAAAGTCGATATGTGCATGCATCTTCTGTACCCGTTTATATCTCAAATTCTGGCCATAAACACCCGAAAATTCGATATTTTGGGGTCCCAGAAGCGATCTGTACATGCCTACTCAGTGCTAGAATATTTTCAAAATATAGGTTAAAAACATGCTAAAAATCGATCTTTTAGGTGCCAAAAAGTTGATATCTCAAATTCAGTCCCAAAACACCCGAAAATTCGATATTTAGGGGTCCCAGAAGCGATCTGTACATGCCTACTCCGTGTTAGAGTATTTTCAAAATACATGCTCAAAACATACTGAAAATCGATATTTTGGATGCCCAAAGTCAATATGTGCATGTATCTTCTGTACCCGTTTATATTTCAAATTCAGGCTCAAAACACCCGAAAATTCAATATTTTGGGGTCCCAGAAGCAATCTGTACATGCCTACTCAGTGCTAGAATATTTTCAAAATATAGTCTAAAAACATGCTAAAAGTCGATCTTTTAGGTGCCAAAAAGTCGATATCTCAAATTCAGTCCCAAAACACCCGAAAATTCGATATTTAGGGGTCCCAGAAGCGATCTGTACATGCCTACTAAGTGTTAGAGTATTTTCAAAATACATGCTCAAAACATACTGAAAATCGATATTTTAGATGCCCAAAGTCAATATGTGCATGTATCTTCTGTACCCGTTTATATCTCAAATTCAGGCTCAAAACACCCGAAAATTCAATATTTTGGGGTCCCAGAAGCAATCTGTACATGCCTACACAGTGCTAGAATATTTTCAAAATATAGGCTAAAAACATGCTAAAAATCGACATTTTAGGTGCCAAAAAAGCGATATCTCAAATTCAGTCCCAAAACACCCGAAAATTCGATATTTAGAGGTCCCAGAAGGTATCTGTACATGCTTACTCCGTGTTAGAGTATTTTCAAAATACAGGCCAAAAACATACTGAAAATCGATCTTTTAGGTGCCCAAAAGTCGATATGTGCATGCATCTTCTGTACCCGTTTATATCTCAAATTCTGGCCATAAACACCCGAAAATTCGATATTTTGGGGTCCCAGAAGCGATCTGTACATGCCTACTCCGTGTTAGAGTATTTTCAAAATTCAGGCCCAAAACATGCTGAAAATCGATATTTTTGGTGCCCAAAGTCAATATGTGCATGTATCTTCTGTACCCGTTTATATCTCAAATTCAGGCTCAAAACACCCGAAAATTCAATATTTTGGGGTCCCAGAAGCAATCTGTACATGCCTACTCAGTGCTAGAATATTTTCAAATTATAGGCTAAAAACATGCTGAAAATCGATCTTTTAGGTGCCAAAAAGTCGATATCTCAAATTCAGTCCCAAAACACCCGAAAATTCGATATTTAGGGGTCCCAGAAGCGATCTGTACATGCCTACTCCGTGTTAGAGTATTTTCAAAATACATGCTCAAAACATACTGAAAATCGATCTTTTAGGTGCACAAAAGTCGATATGTGCATGCATCTTCAGTACCCGTTTATATCTCAAATTCAGGCTCAAAACACCCGAAAATTCAATATTTTGGGGTCCCAGAAGCAATCTGTACATGCCTACTCAGTGTTAGAGTATTTTCAAAATACAGGCCCAAAACATGCTGAAAATCGATATTTTAGATGCCCAAAGTCAATATGTGCATGTATCTTCTGTACCCGTTTATATCTCAAATTCAGGCTCAAAACACCCGAAAATTCAATATTTTGGGGTCCCAGAAGCAATCTGTACATGCCTACACAGTGCTAGAATATTTTCTAAATATAGGCTAAAAACATGCTAAAAATCGACATTTTAGGTGCCAAAAAATCGATATCTCAAATTCAGTCCCAAAACACCCGAAAATTCAATATTTAGAGGTCCCAGAAGGTGTTTGTACATGCCTACTCCGTGTTAGAGTATTTAAAAAAAAAAGGCCAAAAACATACTGAAAATCGATCTCTTATGTGCCCAAAAGTCGATATGTGCATGCATCTTCTGTACCCGTTTATATCTCAAATTCTGGCCCTAAACACCCGAAAATTCGATATTTTGTGGTCCCAGAAGCGATCTCTACATGCCTACTACGTGTTAGAGTATTTTCAAAATATAGGCTAAAAACATGCTAAAAACCGATCTTTTAGTTGCCAAAAAGTCGATATCTCAAATTCGATATTTAGGGGTCCCAGAAGCGATCTGTACATGCCTACTCCGTGTTAGAGTATTTTCAAAATACATGCTCAAAACATACTGAAAATCGATCTTTTTGGTGCACAAAAGTCGATATGTGCATGCATCTTCAGTACCCGTTTATATCTCAAATTCAGTCTCAAAACACCCGAAAATTCAATATTTTGGGGTCCCAGAAGCAATTTGTACATGCCTACTCAGTGTTAGAGTATTTTCAAAATACAGGCCCAAAACATGCTGAAAATCGATATTTTAGATGCCCAAAGTCAATATGTGCATGTATCTTCTGTAACCGTTTATATCTCAAATTCAGGCTCAAAACACCCGAAAATTCAATATTTTGGGGTCCCAGCAGCAATCTGTACAGTGCTAGAATATTTTCAAAATATAGGCTAAAAACATGCTAAAAATCGATCTTTTAAGAGCCAAAAAGTCGATATCTCAAATTCAGTCCCAAAACACCCGAAAATTCGATATTTAGGGGTCCCAGAAGCGATCTGTACATGCCTACTCCGTGTTAGAGTATTTTCAAAATACAGGCCAAAAACATACTGAAAATCGATATGTGCATGCATCTTCTGTACCCGTTTATATCTCAAATTCTGGCCCTAAACACCCGAAAATTCGATATTTTGGGGTCCCAGAAGCGATCTGTACATACTTACTCAGTGTTAGAGTATTTTCAAAATTCAGTCCCAAAACATGCTGAAAATCGATATTTTAGATGCCCAAAGTCTATATGTGCATGTATCTTCTGTACCCGTTTATATCTCAAATTCAGGCTCAAAACACCCGAAAATTCAATATTTTGGGGTCCCTGAAGCAATCTGTACATGCCTACTCAGTGCTAGAATATTTTCAAAATATAGGCTAAAAACATGCTAAATATCGATCTTTTAGGTGCCAAAAAGTCGATATCTCAAATTCAGTCCCAAAACACCCGAAAATTCGATATTTAGGGGTCCCAGAAGCGATCTGTACATGCCTACTCCGTGTTAGAGTATTTTCAAAATACATGCTCAAAACATACTGAAAATCGATATTTTAGATGCCCAAAGTCAATATGTGCATGTATCTTCTGTTCCCGTTTATATCTCAAATTCAGGCTTAAAACACCCGAAAATTCAATATTTTGAGGTCCCAGAAGCAATCTGTACATGCCTACACAGTGCTAGAATATTTTCAAAATATAGGCTAAAAACATGCTAAAAATCGACATTTTAGGTGCCAAAAAATCGATATCTCAAATTCAGTCCCAAAACACCCGAAAATTCGATATTTAGAGGTCCCTGAAGGTATCTGTACATGCCTACTCCGTGTTAGAGTATTTTCAAAATACAGGCCAAAAACATACTGAAAATCGATCTTTTAGGTGCCCAAAAGTCGATATGTGCATGCATCTTCTGTACCCGTTTATATCTCAAATTCTGCCCCTAAACACCCGAAAATTCGATATTTTGGGGTCCCAGAAGCGATCTGTACATGCCTACTCCGTGTTAGAGTATTTTCAAAATTCAGGCCCAAAACATGCTGAAAATCGATATTTTTGGTGCCCAAAGTCAATATGTGCATGTATCTTCTGTACCCGTTTATATCTCAAATTCAGGCTCAAAACACCCGAAAATTCAATATTTTGGGGTCCCAGAAGCAGTCTGTACATGCCTACTCAGTGCTAGAATATTTTCAAAATAAAGGCTAAAAACATGCTAAAAATCGATCTTTTAGGTGCCAAAAAGTCGATATCTCAAATTCAGTCCCAAAACACCCGAAAATTCGATATTTAGGGGTCCCAGAAGCGATCTGTACATGCCTACTCCGTGTTAGAGTATTTTCAAAATACATGCTCAAAACATACTGAAAATCGATCTTTTTGGTGCACAAAAGTCGATATGTGCATGCATCTTCAGTACCCGTTTATATCTCAAATTCAGTCTCAAAACACCCGAAAATTCAATATTTTGGGGTCTCAGAAGCAATTTGTACATGCCTACTCAGTGTTAGAGTATTTTCAAAATACAGGCCCAAAACATGCTGAAAATCGATATTTTAGATGCCCAAAGTCAATATGTGCATGTATCTTCTGTACCCGTTTATATCTCAAATTCAGGCTCAAAACACCCGAAAATTCAATATTTTGGGGTCCCAGAAGCAATCTGTACAGTGCTAGAATATTTTCAAAATATAGGCTAAAAACATGCTAAAAATCGATCTTTTAAGTGCCAAAAAGTCGATATCTCAAATTCAGTCCCAAAACACCCGAAAATTCGATATTTAGGGGTCCCAGAAGCGATCTGTACATGCCTACTCCGTGTTAGAGTATTTTCAAAATACAGGCCAAAAACATACTGAAAATCGATATGTGCATGCATCTTCTGTACCCGTTTATATCTCAAATTCTGGCCCTAAACACCCGAAAATTCGATATTTTGGGGTCCCAGAAGCGATCTGTACATACTTACTCAGTGTTAGAGTATTTTCAAAATTCAGTCCCAAAACATGCTGAAAATCGATATTTTAGATGCCCAAAGTCAATATGTGCATGTATCTTCTGTACCCGTTTATATCTCAAATTCTGGCTCAAAACACCCGAAAATTCAATATTTTGGGGTCCCAGAAGCAATCTGTACATGCCTACACAGTGCTAGAATATTTTCAAAATATAGGCTAAAAACATGCTAAAAATCGACATTTTAGGTGCCAAAAAATCGATATCTCAAATTCAGTCCCAAAACACCCGAAAATTCGATATTTAGAGGTCCCAGAAGGTATCTGTACATGAGTACTCCGTGTTAGAGTATTTTCAAAATACAGGCCAAAAACATACTGAAAATCGATCTTTTAGGTGCCCAAAAGTCGATATGTGCATGCATCTTCTGTACCCGTTTATATCTCAAGTTCTGGCCCTAAACACCCCAAAATTCGATATTTTGGGGTCCCAGAAGCGATCTGTACATGCCTACTCCGTGTTAGAGTATTTTCAAAAATTCAGGCCCAAAACATGCTGAAAATCGATATTTTTGGTGCCCAAAGTCAATATGTAAATGTATCTTCTGTACCCGTTTATATCTCAAATTCAGGCTCAAAACACCCGAAAATTCAATATTTTGGGGTCCCAGAAGCAATCTGTACAGTGCTAGAATATTTTCAAAATATAGGCTAAAAACATGCTAAAAATCGATCTTTTAGGTGCCAAAAAGTCGATATCTCAAATTCAGTCCCAAAACACCCGAAAATTCGATATTTAGGGGTCCCAGAGTATTTTCAAAATACATGCTCAAAACATACTGAAAATCGATCTCTTAGGTGCCCAAAAGTGGATATGTGCATGCATCTTCTGTACCCGTTTATATCTCAAATTCTGGCCCTAAACACCCGAAAATTCGATATTTTGGGGTCCCAGAAGCGATCTGTACATGCCTACTCCGTGTTAGAGTATTTTCGAAATTCAGGCCCAAAACATGCTGAAAATCGATATTTTTGGTGCCCAAAGTCAATATGTGCATGTATCTTCTGTACCCGTTTATATCTCAAATTCAGGCTCAAAACACCCGAAAATTCAATATTTTGGGGTCCCAGAAACAATCTGTACAGTGCTAGAATATTTTCAAAATATAGGCTCAAAACATGCTAAAAATCAATCTTTTAGGTGCCAAAAAGTCGATATCTCAAATTCAGTCCCAAAACACCCGAAAATTCGATATTTAGGGGTCCCAGAAGCGATCTGTACATGCCTACTCCGTTTTAGAGTATTTTCAAAATACATGCTCAAAACATACTGAAAATCGATCTTTTAGGTGCACAAAAGTCGATATGTGCATGCATCTTCAGTACCCGTATATATCTCTAATTCTGGCCCTAAACACCCGAAAATTCGATATTTTGGGGTCCCAGAAGCGATCTGTACATGCCTACTCCGTGTTAGAGTATTATCAAAATACAGGCCAAAAACATACTGAAAATCGATCTTTTAGGTGCCCAAAAGTCGATATGTGCATGCATCTTCTGTACCCGTTTATATCTCAGATTCTGGCCATAAACACCCGAAAATTCGATATTTTGGGGTCCCAGAAGCGATCTGTACATGCCTACACAGTGCTAGAATATTTTCAAAATATAGGCTAAAAACATGCTAAAAATCGACATTTTAGGTGCCAAAAAATCGATATCTCAAATTCAGTCCCAAAACACCCGAAAATTCGATATTTAGAGGTCCCAGAAGGTATCTGTACATGCCTACTCCGTGTTAGAGTATTTTAAAAATACAGGCCAAAAACATACTGAAAATCGATCTTTTAGGTGCCCAAAAGTCGATATGTGCATGCATCTTCTGTACCCGTTTATATCTCAAATTCTAGCCCTAAACACCCGAAAATTCGATATTTTGGGGTCCCAAAAGCGATCTGTACATGCCTACTCCGTGTTAGAGTATTTTCAAAATTCATTCCCAAAACATGCTGAAAATCGATATTTTTGGTGCCCAAAGTCAATATGTGCATGTATCTTCTGTACCCGTTTATATCTCAAATTCAGGCTCAAAACACCCGAAAATTCAATATTTTGGGGTCCCAGAAGCAATCTGTACATGCCTACACAGTGCAAGAATATTTTCAAAATATAGGCTAAAAACATGCTAAAAATCGACATTTTAGGTGCCAAAAAATCGATATCTCAAATTCAGTCCCAAAACACCCGAAAATTCGATATTTAGAGGTCCCAGAAGGTATCTGTACATGCCTACTCCGGGTTAGAGTATTTTCAAAATACAGGCCAAAAACATACTGAAAATCGATCTTTTAGGTGCCAAAAAGTCGATATGTGCATGCATCTTCTGTACCCGTTTATATCTCAAATTCTGGCCCTAAACACCCGAAAATACGATATTTTGGGGTCCCAGAAGCGATCTGTACATGCCTACTCAGTGTTAGAGTATTTTCAAAATTCAGGCCCAAAACATGCTGAAAATCGATATTTTTGGTGCCCAAAGTCAATATGTGCATGTATCTTCTGTACCCGTTTATATCTCAAATTCAGGCTCAAAACACCCGAAAATTCAATATTTTGGGGTCCCAGAAGCAATCTGTACAGTGCTAGAATATTTTCAAAATATAGGCTAAAAACATGCTAAAAATCGATCTTTTAGGTGCCAAAAAATCGATATCTCAAATTCAGTCCCAAAACACCCGAAAATTCGATATTTAGGGGTCCCAGAAGCGATCTGTACATGCCTACTCCGTGTTAGAGTATTTTCAAAATACATGCTCAAAACATACTGAAAATCGATCTTTTAGGCGCACAAAAGTCGATATGTGCATGCATCTTCAGTACCCGTTTATATCTCAAATTCAGGCTTAAAACACCCGAAAAGTCAATATTTGGGGGTCCCAGAAGCAATCTGTACATGCCTACACAGTGTTAGAGTATTTTCAAAATACAGGCCCAAAACATGCTGAAAATCGATATTTTAGATGCCCAAAGTCAATATGTGCATGTATCTTCTGTACCCGTTTATATCTCAAATTCAGGCTCAAAACACCCGAAAATTCAATATTTTGGGGTCCCAGAAGCAATCTGTACATGCCTACACAGTGCTAGAATATTTTCAAAAAATAGGCTAAAAACATGCTAAAAATCGACATTTTAGGTGCCAAAAAATCGATATCTCAAATTCAGTCCCAAAACACCCGAAAATTCGATATTTAGAGGTCCCAGAAGGTATCTGTACATGCCTACTCCGTGTTAGAGTATTTTAAAAATACAGGCCAAAAACATGCTGAAAATCGATATTTTTGGTGCCCAAAGTCAATATGTGCATGTATCATCTGTACCCGTTTATATCTCAAATTCTGGCCCTAAACACCCGAAAATTCGATATTTTGGGGTCCCAGAAGCGATCTGTACATACTTACTCAGTGTTAGAGTATTTTCAAAATTCAGTCCCAAAACATGCTGAAAATCGATATTTTAGATGCCCAAAGTCAATATGTGCATGTATCTTCTGTACCCGTTTATATCTCAAATTCAGGCTCAAAACACCCGAAAATTCAATATTTTGGGGTCCCAGAAGCAATCTGTACATGCCTACTCCGTGTTAGAGTATTTTCAAAGTACAGGCCAAAAACATACTGAAAATCGATCTTTTAGGTGCCCAAAAGTCGATATGTGCATGCATCTTCTGTACCCGTTTATATCTCAAATTCTGGCCCTAAACACCCGAAAATTCGATATTTTGGGGTCCCAGAAGCGATCTGTACATACTTACTCAGTGTTAGAGTATTTTCAAAATTCAGTCCCAAAACATGCTGAAAATCGATATTTTAGATGCCCAAAGTCAATATGTGCATGTATCTTCTGTACCCGTTTATATCTCAAATTCAGGCTCAAAACACCCGAAAATTCAATATTTTGGGGTCCCAGAAGCAATCTGTACATGCCTACACAGTGCTAGAATATTTTCAAAATATAGGCTTAAAACATGCTAAAAATCGACATTTTAGGTGCCAAAAAATCGATATCTCAAATTCAGTCCCAAAACACCCGAAAATTCGATATTTAGAGGTCCCAGAAGGTATCTGTACATGCCTACTCCGTGTTAGAGTATTTTCAAAATACAGGCCAAAAACATACTGAAAATCGATCTTTTAGGTGCCCAAAAGTCGATATGTGCATGCATCTTCTGTACCCGTTTATATCTCAAATTCTGGCCCTAAACACCCGAAAATTCGATATTTAGGGGTCCCAGAAGCGATCTGTACATGCCTACTCCGTGTTAGAGTATTTTCAAAATTCAGGCCCAAAACATGCTGAAAATCGATATTTTTGGTGCCCAAAGTCAATATGTGCATGTATCTTCTGTACCCGTTTATATCTCAAATTCAGGCTCAAAACACCCGAAAATTCAATATTTTGGGGTCCCAGAAGCAATCTGTACAGTGCTAGAATATTTTCAAAATATAGGCTAAAAACATGCTAAAAATCGATCTTTTAGGTGCCAAAAAGTCGATATCTCAAATTCAGTCCCAAAACACCCGAAAATTCGATATTTAGGGGTCCCAGAAGCGATCTGTACATGCCTACTCCGTGTTAGAGTATTTTCAAAATACATGCTCAAAACATACTGAAAATCGATCTTTTAGGTGCCCAAAAGTCGATATGTGCATGCATCTTCTGTACCCGTTTATATCTCAAATTCTGGCCCTAAACACCCGAAAATTCGATATTTTGGGGTCCCAGAAGCGATCTGTATATGCCTACTCCGTGTTAGAGTATTTTCAAAATACATGCTCAAAACATACTGAAAATCGATCTTTTAGGTGCCCAAAGTCAATATGTGCATGTATCTTCTGTACCCGTTTATATCTCAAATTCAGGCTCAAAACACCCGAAAATTCAATATTTTGGGGTCCCAGAAGCAATCTGTACATGCCTACACAGTGCAAGAATATTTTCAAAATATAGGCTAAAAACATGCTAAAAATCGACATTTTAGGTGCCAAAAAATCGATATCTCAAATTCAGTCCCAAAACACCCGAAAATTCGATATTTAGAGGTCCCAGAAGGTATCTGTACATGCCTACTCCGGGTTAGAGTATTTTCAAAATACAGGCCAAAAACATACTGAAAATCGATCTTTTAGGTGCCCAAAAGTCGATATGTGCATGCATCTTCTGTACCCGTTTATATCTCAAATTCTGGCCCTAAACACCCGAAAATACGATATTTTGGGGTCCCAGAAGCGATCTGTACATGCCTACTCCGTGTTAGAGTATTTTCAAAATTCAGGCCCAAAACATGCTGAAAATCGATATTTTTGGTGCCCAAAGTCAATATGTGCATGTATCTTCTGTACCCGTTTATATCTCAAATTCAGGCTCAAAACACCCGAAAATTCAATATTTTGGGGTCCCAGAAGCAATCTGTACAGTGCTAGAATATTTTCAAAATATAGGCTAAAAACATGCTAAAAATCGATCTTTTAGGTGCCAAAAAATCGATATCTCAAATTCAGTCCCAAAACACCCGAAAATTCGATATTTAGGGGTCCCAGAAGCGATCTGTACATGCCTACTCCGTGTTAGAGTATTTTCAAAATACATGCTCAAAACGTACTGAAAATCGATCTTTTAGGTGCCCAAAAGTCGATATGTGCATGCATCTTCTGTACCCGTTTATATCTCAAATTCTGGCCCTAAACACCCGAAAAATCGATATTTCGGGGTCCCAGAAGCGATCTGTACATGCCTACTCCGTGTTAGAGTATTTTCAAAATTCAGGCCCAAAACATGCTGAAAATCGATATTTTTGGTGCCCAAAGTCAATATGTGCATGTATCTTCTGTACCCGTTTATATCTCAAATTCAGGCTCAAAACACCCGAAAATTCAATATTTTGGGGTCCCAGAAGCAATCTGTACAGTGCTAGAATATTTTCAAAATATAGGCTCAAAACATGCTAAAAATCGATCTTTTAGGTGCCAAAAAGTCGATATCTCAAATTCAGTCCCAAAACACCCGAAAATTCGATATTTAGGGGTCCCAGAGGCGATCTGTACATGCCTACTCCGTGTTAGAGTATTTTCAAAATACATGCTTAAAACATACTGAAAATCGATCTTTTAGGTGCACAAAAGTCGATATGTGCATGCATCTTCAGTAACCGTTTATATCTCAAATTCAGGCTCAAAACACCCGAAAATTCAATATTTTGGGGTCCCAGAAGCAATCTGTACATGCCTACTCAGTGCTAGAATATTTTCAAAATATAGTCTAAAAACATGCTAAAAATCGATCTTTTAGGTGCCAAAAAATCGATATCTCAAATTCAGTCCCAAAACACTCGAAAATTCGATATTTAGAGGTCCCAGAAGGTATCTGTACATGCTTAATCCGTGTTAGAGTATTTTCAAAATACAGGCCAAAAACATACTGAAAATCGATCTCTTAGGTGCCCAAAAGTCGATATGTGCATGCATCTTCTGTACCCGTTTATATCTCAAATTCTGGCCCTAAACACCCGAAAATTCGATATTTTGGGGTCCCAGAAGCGATCTGTACATGCCTACTCAGTGTTAGAGTATTTTCAAAATTCAGGCCCAAAACATGCTGAAAATCGATATTTTTGGTGCCCAAAGTCAATATGTGCATGTATCTTCAGTACCCGTTTATATCTCAAATTCAGGCTCAAAACACCCGAAAATTCAATATTTTGGGGTCCCAGAAGCAATCTGTACAGTGCTAGAATATTTTCAAAATATAGGCTAAAAACATGCTAAAAATCGATCTTTTAGGTGCCAAAAAGTCGATATCTCAAATTCAGTCCCAAAACACCCGAAAATTCGATATTTAGGGGTCCCAGAAGCGATCTGTACATGCCTACTCCGTGTTAGAGTATTTTCAAAATACATGCTCAAAACATACTGAAAATCGATCTTTTAGGTGCACAAAAGTCGATATGTGCATGCATCTTCAGTACCCGTTTATATCTCAAATTCTGGCCCTAAACACCCGAAAATTCGATATTTTGGGGTCCCAGAAGCGATCTGTACATGCCTACTCCGTGTTAGAGTATTATCAAAATTCAGGCCCAAACATGCTGAAAATCGATATTTTTGGTGCTCAAAGTCAATATGTGCATGTATCTTCTGTACCCGTTTATATCTCAAATTCAGGCTCAAAACACCCGAAAATTCAATATTTTGGGGTCCCAGAAGCAATCTGTACAGTGCTAGAATATTTTCAAAATATAGGCTCAAAACATGCTAAAAATCGATCTTTTAGGTGCCAAAAAGTCGATATCTCAAATTCAGTCCCAAAACACCCGAAAATTCAATATTTAGAGGTCCCAGAAGGTGTCTGTACATGCCTACTCCGTGTTAGAGTATTTAAAAAAAAAAGGCCAAAAACATACTGAAAATCGATCTCTTAGGTGCCCAAAAGTCGATATGTGCATGCATCTTCTGTACCCGTTTATATCTCAAATTCTGGCCCTAAACACCCGAAAATTCTATATTTTGTGGTCCCAGAAGCCATCTCTACATGCCTACTCCGTGTTAGAGTATTTTCAAAATTCAGGCCCAAAACATGCTGAAAATCGATATTTTTGGTGCCCAAAGTCAATATGTGCATGTATCTTCTGTACCCGTTTATATCTCAAATTCAGGCTCAAAACACCCGAAAATTCAATATTTTGGGGTCCCAGAAGCAATCTGTACATGCCTACTCAGTGCTAGAATATTTTCAAAATATAGGCTAAAAACATGCTAAAAATCGATCTTTTAGTTGCCAAAAAGTTGATATCTCAAATTCGATATTTAGGGGTCCCAGAAGCGATCTGTACATGCCTACTCCGTGTTAGAGTATTTTCAAAATACATGCTCAAAACATACTGAAAATCGATCTTTTAGGTGCACAAAAGTCGATATGTGCATGCATCTTCAGTACCCGTTTATATCTCAAATTCAGGCTCAAAACACCCGAAAATTCAATATTTTGGGGTCCCAGAAGCAATCTGTACATGCCTACTCAGTGTTAGAGTATTTTCAAAATACAGGCCCAAAACATGCTGAAAATCGATATTTTAGATGCCCAAAGTCAATATGCGCATGTATCTTCTGTACCCGTTTATATCTCAAATTCAGGCTCAAAACACCCGAAAATTCAATATTTTGGGGTCCCAGAAGCAATCTGTACATGCCTACACAGTGCTAGAATATTTTCAAAATATAGGCTCAAAACATGCTAAAAATCGATCTTTTAGGTGCCAAAAAGTCGATATCTCAAATTCAGTCCCAAAACACCCGAAAATTCGATATTTAGGGTTCCCAGAAGCGATCTGTACATGCTTACTGCGTGTTAGAGTATTTTCAAAATACATGCTCAAAACATACTGAAAATCGATCTTTTAGGTGCACAAAAGTCGATATGTGCATGCATCTTCAGTACCCGTTTATATCTCAAATTCAGGCTCAAAACACCCGAAAATTCAATATTTTGGGGTCCCAGAAGCAATCTGTACATGCCTACTCAGTGTTAGAGTATTTTCAAAATACAGGCCCAAAACATGCTGAAAATCGATATTTTAGATGCCCAAAGTCAATATGTGCATGTATCTTCTGTACCCGTTTATATCTCAAATTCAGGCTCAAAACACCCGAAAATTCAATATTTTGGGGTCCCAGAAGCAATCTGTACATGCCTACACAGTGCTAGAATATTTTCAAAAAATAGGCTAAAAACATGCTAAAAATCGACATTTTAGGTGCCAAAAAATCGATATCTCAAATTCAGTCCCAAAACACCCTAAAATTCGATATTTAGAGGTCCCAGAAGGTATCTGTACATGCCTACTCCGTGTTAGAGTATTTTAAAAATACAGGCCAAAAACATACTGAAAATCGATCTTTTAGGTGCCCAAAAGTCGATATGTGCATGCATCTTCTGTACCCGTTTATATCTCAAATTCTGGCCCTAAACACCCTAAAATTCGATATTTTGGGGTCCCAAAAGCGATCTGTACATGCCTACTCCGTGTTAGAGTATTTTCAAAATTCATTCCCAAAACATGCTGAAAATCGATATTTTTGGTGCCCAAAGTCAATATGTGCATGTATCTTCTGTACCCGTTTATATCTCAAATTCAGGCTCAAAACACCCGAAAATTCAATATTTTGGGGTCCCAGAAGCAATCTGTACATGCCTACACAGTGCTAGAATATTTTCAAAATATAGGCTAAAAACATGCTAAAAATCGACATTTTAGGTGCCAAAAAATCGATATCTCAAATTCAGTCCCAAAACCCCCGAAAATTCGATATTTAGAGGTCCCAGAAGGTATCTGTACATGCCTACTCCGTGTTAGAGTATTTTCAAAATACAGGCCAAAAACATACTGAAAATCGATCTTTTAGGTGCCCAAAAGTCAATATGTGCATGCATCTTCTGTACCCGTTTATATATCAAATTCTGGCCCTAAACACCCGAAAATTCAATATTTTGGGGTCCCAGAAGCAATCTGTACAGTGCTAGAATATTTTCAAAATATAGGCTAAAAACATGCTAAAAATCGATCTTTTAGGTGCCAAAAAGTCGATATCTCAAATTCAGTCCAAAAATACCCGAAAATTCGATATTTAGGGGTCCCAGAAGCGATCTGTACATGCCTACTCCGTGTTAGAGTATTTTCAAAATACATGCTCAAAACATACTGAAAATCGATCTTTTAGGTGCACAAAAGTCGATATGTGCATGCATCTTCAGTACCCGTTTATATCTCAAATTCAGGCTCAAAACACCCGAAAATTCAATATTTTGGGGTCCCAGAAGCAATCTCTACATGCCTACTCAGTGTTAGAGTATTTCCAAAATACAGGCCAAAACATGCTGAAAATCGATATTTTAGATGCCCAAAGTCAATATGTGCATGTATCTTCTGTACCCGTTTATATCTCAAATTCAGGCTCAAAACACCCGAAAATTCAATATTTTGGGGTCCCAGAAGCAATCTGTACATGCCTACTCAGTACTAGAATATTTTCAAAATATAGGCTAAAAACATGCTAAAAATCGATCTTTTAGGTGCCAAAGAGTCGATATCTCAAATTCAGTCCCAAAACACCCGAAAATTCGATATTTAGGGGTCCCAGAAGCGATCTGTACATGCCTACTCCGTGTTAGAGTATTTTCAAAATACATGCTCAAAACATACTGAAAATCGATATTTTAGATGCCCAAAGTCAATATGTGCATGTATCTTCTGTACCCGTTTATATCTCAAATTCAGGCTCAAAACACCCGAAAATTCAATATTTTGGGGTCCCAGAAGCAATCTGTACATGCCTACACAGTGCTAGAATATTTTCAAAATATAGGCTAAAAACATGCTAAAAATCGACATTTTAGGTGCCAAAAAATCGATATCTCAAATTCGGTCCCAAAACACCCGAAAATTCGATATTTAGAGGTCCCAAAAGGTATCTGTACATGCTTACTCCGTGTTAAAGTATTTTCAAAATACAGGCCAAAAACATACTGAAAATCGATCTTTTAGGTGCCCAAAAGTCGATATGTGCATGCATCTTCTGTACCCGTTTATATCTCAAATTCTGGCCCTAAACACCCGAAAATTCGATATTTTGGGGTCCCAGAAGCGATCTGTACATGCCTACTCCGTGTTAGAGTATTTTCAAAATTCAGTCCCAAAACATGCTGAAAATCGATATTTTAGATGCCCAAAGTCAATATGTGCATGTATCTTCTGTACCCGTTTATATCTCAAATTCAGGCTAAAAACACCCGAAAATTCAATATTTTGGGGTCCCAGAAGCAATCTGTACATGCCTACTCAGTGCTAGAATATTTTCAAAATATAGGCAAAAAACATGCTAAAAATCGATCTTTTAGGTGCCAAAATGTCGATATCTCAAATTCAGTCCCAAAACACCCGAAAATTCGATATTTAGGGGTCCCAGAAGCGATCTGTACATGCCTACTCCGTGTTAGAGTATTTTCAAAATACATGCTCAAAACATACTGAAAATCGATATTTTAGATGCCCAAAGTCAATATGTGCATGTATCTTCTGTACCCGTTTATATCTCAAATTCAGGCTCAAAACACCCGAAAATTCAATATTTTGGGGTCGCAGAAGCAATCTGTACATGCCTACACAGTGCTAGAATATTTTCAAAATATAGGCTAAAAACATGCTAAAAATCGACATTTTAGGTGCCAAAAAATCGATATCTCAAATTCAGTCCCAAAACACCCGAAAATTCGATATTTAGAGGTCCCAGAAGGTATCTGTACATGCCTACTCCGTGTTAGAGTATTTTCAAAATACAGGCCCAAAACATACTGAAAATCGATCTTTTAGGTGCACAAAAGTCGATATGTGCATGCATCTTCAGTACCCGTTTATATCTCAAATTCAGGCTCAAAACACCCGAAAATTCAGAATTTTGGGGTCCCAGAAGCAATCTGTACATGCCTACTCAGTGTTAGAGTATTTTCAAAATACAGGCCCAAAACATGCTGAAAATCGATATTTTAGATGCCCAAAGTCAATATGTGCTTGTATCTTCTGTACCCGTTTATATCTCAAATTCAGGCTCAAAACACCCGAAAATTCAATATTTTGGGGTCCCAGAAGCAATCTGTACAGTGCTAGAATATTTTCAAAATATAGGCTCAAAAACATGCTAAAAATCGATCTTTTAGGCGCCAAAAAGTCGATATCTCAAATTCAGTCCCAAAACACCCGAAAATTCGATATTTAGGGGTTTCAGAAGCAATCTGTACATGCCTACACAGTGCTAGAATATTTTCAAAATATAGGCTAAAAACATGCTAAAAATCGACATTTTAGGTGCCAAAAAATCGATATCTCAAATTCAGTCCCAAAACAACCGAAAATTCGATATTTAGAGGTCCCAAAAGGTAT
The DNA here is from genome assembly GCA_033782935.1 of Petrolisthes cinctipes. Taxonomy (NCBI): domain Eukaryota; kingdom Metazoa; phylum Arthropoda; class Malacostraca; order Decapoda; family Porcellanidae; genus Petrolisthes; species Petrolisthes cinctipes. The sequence goes on from JAWQEG010000068.1 coordinate 1,967,370, forward strand.
CTGTACATGCTTACTCCGTGTTAGAGTATTTTCAAAATACAGGCCAAAAACATACTGAAAATCGATCTTTTTGGTGCCCAAAAGTCGATATGTGCATGCATCTTCTGTACCCGTTTATATCTCAAATTCAGGCTCAAAACACCTGAAAATTCAATATTTTGGGGTCCCAGAAGCAATCTGTACATGCCTACTGAGTGTTAGAGTATTTTTAAAATACAGGACCAAAACATGCTGAAAATCGATATTTTAGATGCCCAAAGTCAATATGTGCATGTATCTTCTGTACCCGTTTATATCTCAAATTCAGGCTCAAAACACCCGAAAATTCAATATTTTGGGGTTCCAGAAGCAATCTGTACATGCCTACACAGTGCTAGAATATTTTCAAAATATAGGCTAAAAACATGCTAAAAATCGACATTTTAGGTGCCAAAAAATCGATATCTCAAATTCAGTCCCAAAACACCCGAAAATTCGATATTTAGAGGTCCCAGAAGGTATCTGTACATGCCTACTCCGTGTTAGAGTATTTTCAAAATACATGCTCAAAAGATACTTTTAATCGATATTTTAGATGCCCAAAGTCAATATGTGCATGTATCTTCTGTACCCGTTTATATCTCAAATTCAGGCTCAAAACACCCGAAAATTCAATATTTTGGGGTCCCAGAAGCAATCTGTACATGCCTACACAGTGCTAGAATATTTTCAAAATATAGGCTAAAAACATGCTAAAAATCGACATTTTAGGTGCCAAAAAATCGATATCTCAAATTCAGTCCCAAAACACCCGAAAATTCGATATTTAGAGGTCCCAAAAGGTATCTGTACATGCTTACTCCGTGTTAGAGTATTTTCAAAATACAGGCCAAAAACATACTGAAAATCGATCTTTTAGGTGCCCAAAAGTCGATATGTGCATGCATCTTCTGTACTCGTTTATATCTCAAATTCTGGCCCTAAACACCCGAAAATTCGATATTTTGGGGTCTCAGAAGCGATCTGTACATGCCTACTCCGTGTTTGAGTATTTTCAAATTTCAGTCCCAAAACATGCTGAAAATCGATATTTTAGATGCCCAAAGTCAATATGTGCATGTATCTTCTGTACCCGTTTATATCTCAAATTCAGGCTCAAAACACCCGAAAATTCAATATTTTGGGGTCCCAGAAGCAATCTGTACATGCCTACTCAGTGCTAGAATATTTTCAAAATATAGGCTAAAAACATGCTAAAAATCGATCTTTTAGGTGCCAAAAAGTCGATATCTCAAATTCAGTCCCAAAACACCCGAAAATTCGATATTTAGGGATCCCAGAAGCGATCTGTACATGCCTACTCCGTGTTAGAGTATTTTCAAAATACAGGCCTAAAACATGCTGAAAATCGATATTTTAGATGCCCAAAGTCAATATGTGCATGTATCTTCTGTACCCGTTTATATCTCAAATTCAGGCTCAAAACACCCGAAAATTCAATATTTTGGGGTCCCAGAAGCAATCTGTACATGCCTACACAGTGCTATAATATTTTCAGAATATAGGCTAAAAACATGCTAAAAATCGATATTATAGGTGCCAAAAAATCGATATATCAAATTCAGTCCCATAACACCCGAAAAATCGATATTTAGAGGTCCCAGAAGGTATCTGTACATGCCTACTCCGTGTTAGAGTATTTTCAAAATACAGGCCAAAAACATACTGAAAATCGATCTTTTAGGTGCCCAAAAGTCGCTATGTGCATGCATCTTTTGTACCCGTTTATATCTCAAATTCTGGCCTTAAACACCCGAAAATTCGATATTTTGGGGTCCCAGAAGCGATCTGTACATGCCTACTCCGTGTTAGAGTATTTTCAAAATTCAGGCCCAAAACATGCTGAAAATCGATATTTTTGGTGCCCAAAGTCAATATGTGCATGTATCTTCTGTACCCGTTTATATCTCAAATTCAGGCTCAAAACACCCGAAAATTCAATATTTTGGGGTCCCAGAAGCAATCTGTACATGCCTACTGAGTGTTAAAGTATTTTTAAAATACAGGACCAAAACATGCTGAAAATCGATATTTTAGATGCCCAAAGTCAATATGTGCATGTATCTTCTGTACCCGTTTATATCTCAAATTCAGGCTCAAAACACCCGAAAATTCAATATTTTGGGGTTCCAGAAGCAATCTGTACATGCCTACACAGTGCTAGAATATTTTCAAAATATAGGCTAAAAACATGCTAAAAATCGACATTTTAGGTGCCAAAAAATCGATATCTCAAATTCAGTCCCAAAACACTCGAAAATTCGATATTTAGAGGTCCCAGAAGGTATCTGTACATGCTTAATCCGTGTTAGAGTATTTTCAAAATACAGGCCAAAAACATACTGAAAATCGATCTCTTAGGTGCCCAAAAGTCGATATGTGCATGCATCTTCTGTACCCGTTTATATCTCAAATTCTGGCCCTAAACACCCGAAAATTCGATATTTTGGGGTCCCAGAAGCGATCTGTACATGCCTACTCCGTGTTAGAGTATTTTCAAGATTCAGGCCCAAAACATGCTGAAAATCGATATTTTTGGTGCCCAAAGTCAATATGTGCATGTATCTTCAGTACCCGTTTATATCTCAAATTCAGGCTCAAAACACCCGAAAATTCAATATTTTGGGGTCCCAGAAGCAATCTGTACAGTGCTAGAATATTTTCAAAATATAGGCTAAAAACATGCTAAAAATCGATCTTTTAGGTGCCAAAAAGTCGATATCTCAAATTCAGTCCCAAAACACCCGAAAATTCGATATTTAGGGGTCCCAGAGGCGATCTGTACATGCCTACTCCGTGTTAGAGTATTTTCAAAATTCAGGCCCAAAACATGCTGAAAATCGATATTTTTGGTGCCCAAAGTCAATATGTGCATGAATCTTCTGTACCCGTTTATATCTCAAATTCAGGCTCAAAACACCCGAAAATTCAATATTTTGGGGTCCCAGAAGCAATCTGTACATGCCTACACAGTGCTAGAATATTTTCAAAATATAGGCTAAAAACATGCTAAAAATCGACATTTTAGGTGCCAAAAAATCGATATCTCAAATTCAGTCCCAAAACACCCGAAAATTCTATATTTAGAGGTCCCAGAAGGTATCTGTACATGCTTACTCCGTGTTAGAGTATTTTCAAAATACAGGCCAAAAACATACTGAAAATCGATCTCTTTGGTGCCCAAAAGTCGATATGTGCATGCATCTTCTGTACCCGTTTATATCTCAAATTCTGGCCCTAAACACCCGAAAATTCGATATTTTGGGGTCCCAGAAGCGATCTGTACATGCCTACTCAGTGTTAGAGTATTTTCAAAATTCAGGCCCAAAACATGCTGAAAATCGATATTTTTGGTGCCCAAAGTCAATATGTGCATGTATCTTCTGTACCCGTTTATATCTCAAATTCAGGCTCAAAACACCCGAAAATTCAATATTTTGGGGTCCCAGAAACAATCTGTAGAGTGCTAGAATATTTTCAAAATACAGGCCAAAAACACACTGAAAATCGATCTCTTAGGTGCCCAAAAGTCGATATGTGCATGCATCTTCTGTACCCGTTTATATCTCAAATTCTGGCCCTAAACACCCGAAAATTCGATATTTTGGGGTCCCAGAAGCGATCTGTACATGCCTACTCAGTGTTAGAGTATTTTCAAAATTCAGGCCCAAAACATGCTGAAAATCGATATTTTTGGTGCCCAAAGTCAATATGTGCATGTATCTTCTGTACCCGTTTATATCTCAAATTCAGTCCCAAAACACCCGAAAATTCGATATTTAGGGTTCCCAGAAGCGATCTGTACATGCTTACTGCGTGTTAGAGTATTTTCAAAATACATGCTCAAAACATACTGAAAATCGATCTTTTAGGTGCACAAAAGTCGATATGTGCATGCATCTTCAGTACCCGTTTATATCTCAAATTCAGGCTCAAAACACCCGAAAATTCAATATTTTGGGGTCCCAGAAGCAATCTGTACATGCCTACTCAGTGTTAGAGTATTTTCAAAATACAGGCCCAAAACATGCTGAAAATCGATATTTTAGATGCCCAAAGTCAATATGTGCATGTATCTTCTGTACCCGTTTATATCTCAAATTCAGGCTCAAAACACCCGAAAATTCAATATTTTGGGGTCCCAGAAGCAATCTGTACATGCCTACACAGTGCTAGAATATTTTCAAAAAATAGGCTAAAAACATGCTAAAAATCGACATTTTAGGTGCCAAAAAATCGATATCTCAAATTCAGTCCCAAAACACCCTAAAATTCGATATTTAGAGGTCCCAGAAGGTATCTGTACATGCCTACTCCGTGTTAGAGTATTTTAAAAATACAGGCCAAAAACATACTGAAAATCGATCTTTTAGGTGCCCAAAAGTCGATATGTGCATGCATCTTCTGTACCCGTTTATATCTCAAATTCTGGCCCTAAACACCCTAAAATTCGATATTTTGGGGTCCCAAAAGCGATCTGTACATGCCTACTCCGTGTTAGAGTATTTTCAAAATTCATTCCCAAAACATGCTGAAAATCGATATTTTTGGTGCCCAAAGTCAATATGTGCATGTATCTTCTGTACCCGTTTATATCTCAAATTCAGGCTCAAAACACCCGAAAATTCAATATTTTGGGGTCCCAGAAGCAATCTGTACATGCCTACACAGTGCTAGAATATTTTCAAAATATAGGCTAAAAACATGCTAAAAATCGACATTTTAGGTGCCAAAAAATCGATATCTCAAATTCAGTCCCAAAACCCCCGAAAATTCGATATTTAGAGGTCCCAGAAGGTATCTGTACATGCCTACTCCGTGTTAGAGTATTTTCAAAATACAGGCCAAAAACATACTGAAAATCGATCTTTTAGGTGCCCAAAAGTCAATATGTGCATGCATCTTCTGTACCCGTTTATATATCAAATTCTGGCCCTAAACACCCGAAAATTCAATATTTTGGGGTCCCAGAAGCAATCTGTACAGTGCTAGAATATTTTCAAAATATAGGCTAAAAACATGCTAAAAATCGATCTTTTAGGTGCCAAAAAGTCGATATCTCAAATTCAGTCCAAAAATACCCGAAAATTCGATATTTAGGGGTCCCAGAAGCGATCTGTACATGCCTACTCCGTGTTAGAGTATTTTCAAAATACATGCTCAAAACATACTGAAAATCGATCTTTTAGGTGCACAAAAGTCGATATGTGCATGCATCTTCAGTACCCGTTTATATCTCAAATTCAGGCTCAAAACACCCGAAAATTCAATATTTTGGGGTCCCAGAAGCAATCTCTACATGCCTACTCAGTGTTAGAGTATTTCCAAAATACAGGCCAAAACATGCTGAAAATCGATATTTTAGATGCCCAAAGTCAATATGTGCATGTATCTTCTGTACCCGTTTATATCTCAAATTCAGGCTCAAAACACCCGAAAATTCAATATTTTGGGGTCCCAGAAGCAATCTGTACATGCCTACTCAGTACTAGAATATTTTCAAAATATAGGCTAAAAACATGCTAAAAATCGATCTTTTAGGTGCCAAAGAGTCGATATCTCAAATTCAGTCCCAAAACACCCGAAAATTCGATATTTAGGGGTCCCAGAAGCGATCTGTACATGCCTACTCCGTGTTAGAGTATTTTCAAAATACATGCTCAAAACATACTGAAAATCGATATTTTAGATGCCCAAAGTCAATATGTGCATGTATCTTCTGTACCCGTTTATATCTCAAATTCAGGCTCAAAACACCCGAAAATTCAATATTTTGGGGTCCCAGAAGCAATCTGTACATGCCTACACAGTGCTAGAATATTTTCAAAATATAGGCTAAAAACATGCTAAAAATCGACATTTTAGGTGCCAAAAAATCGATATCTCAAATTCGGTCCCAAAACACCCGAAAATTCGATATTTAGAGGTCCCAAAAGGTATCTGTACATGCTTACTCCGTGTTAAAGTATTTTCAAAATACAGGCCAAAAACATACTGAAAATCGATCTTTTAGGTGCCCAAAAGTCGATATGTGCATGCATCTTCTGTACCCGTTTATATCTCAAATTCTGGCCCTAAACACCCGAAAATTCGATATTTTGGGGTCCCAGAAGCGATCTGTACATGCCTACTCCGTGTTAGAGTATTTTCAAAATTCAGTCCCAAAACATGCTGAAAATCGATATTTTAGATGCCCAAAGTCAATATGTGCATGTATCTTCTGTACCCGTTTATATCTCAAATTCAGGCTAAAAACACCCGAAAATTCAATATTTTGGGGTCCCAGAAGCAATCTGTACATGCCTACTCAGTGCTAGAATATTTTCAAAATATAGGCAAAAAACATGCTAAAAATCGATCTTTTAGGTGCCAAAATGTCGATATCTCAAATTCAGTCCCAAAACACCCGAAAATTCGATATTTAGGGGTCCCAGAAGCGATCTGTACATGCCTACTCCGTGTTAGAGTATTTTCAAAATACATGCTCAAAACATACTGAAAATCGATATTTTAGATGCCCAAAGTCAATATGTGCATGTATCTTCTGTACCCGTTTATATCTCAAATTCAGGCTCAAAACACCCGAAAATTCAATATTTTGGGGTCGCAGAAGCAATCTGTACATGCCTACACAGTGCTAGAATATTTTCAAAATATAGGCTAAAAACATGCTAAAAATCGACATTTTAGGTGCCAAAAAATCGATATCTCAAATTCAGTCCCAAAACACCCGAAAATTCGATATTTAGAGGTCCCAGAAGGTATCTGTACATGCCTACTCCGTGTTAGAGTATTTTCAAAATACAGGCCCAAAACATACTGAAAATCGATCTTTTAGGTGCACAAAAGTCGATATGTGCATGCATCTTCAGTACCCGTTTATATCTCAAATTCAGGCTCAAAACACCCGAAAATTCAGAATTTTGGGGTCCCAGAAGCAATCTGTACATGCCTACTCAGTGTTAGAGTATTTTCAAAATACAGGCCCAAAACATGCTGAAAATCGATATTTTAGATGCCCAAAGTCAATATGTGCTTGTATCTTCTGTACCCGTTTATATCTCAAATTCAGGCTCAAAACACCCGAAAATTCAATATTTTGGGGTCCCAGAAGCAATCTGTACAGTGCTAGAATATTTTCAAAATATAGGCTCAAAAACATGCTAAAAATCGATCTTTTAGGCGCCAAAAAGTCGATATCTCAAATTCAGTCCCAAAACACCCGAAAATTCGATATTTAGGGGTTTCAGAAGCAATCTGTACATGCCTACACAGTGCTAGAATATTTTCAAAATATAGGCTAAAAACATGCTAAAAATCGACATTTTAGGTGCCAAAAAATCGATATCTCAAATTCAGTCCCAAAACAACCGAAAATTCGATATTTAGAGGTCCCAAAAGGTATCTGTACATGCTTACTCCGTGTTAGAGTATTTTCAAAATACAGGCCAAAAACATACTGAAAATCGATCTTTTTGGTGCCCAAAAGTCGATATGTGCATGCATCTTCTGTACCCGTTTATATCTCAAATTCAGGCTCAAAACACCTGAAAATTCAATATTTTGGGGTCCCAGAAGCAATCTGTACATGCCTACTGAGTGTTAGAGTATTTTTAAAATACAGGACCAAAACATGCTGAAAATCGATATTTTAGATGCCCAAAGTCAATATGTGCATGTATCTTCTGTACCCGTTTATATCTCAAATTCAGGCTCAAAACACCCGAAAATTCAATATTTTGGGGTTCCAGAAGCAATCTGTACATGCCTACACAGTGCTAGAATATTTTCAAAATATAGGCTAAAAACATGCTAAAAATCGACATTTTAGGTGCCAAAAAATCGATATCTCAAATTCAGTCCCAAAACACCCGAAAATTCGATATTTAGAGGTCCCAGAAGGTATCTGTACATGCCTACTCCGTGTTAGAGTATTTTCAAAATACATGCTCAAAAGATACTTTTAATCGATATTTTAGATGCCCAAAGTCAATATGTGCATGTATCTTCTGTACCCGTTTATATCTCAAATTCAGGCTCAAAACACCCGAAAATTCAATATTTTGGGGTCCCAGAAGCAATCTGTACATGCCTACACAGTGCTAGAATATTTTCAAAATATAGGCTAAAAACATGCTAAAAATCGACATTTTAGGTGCCAAAAAATCGATATCTCAAATTCAGTCCCAAAACACCCGAAAATTCGATATTTAGAGGTCCCAAAAGGTATCTGTACATGCTTACTCCGTGTTAGAGTATTTTCAAAATACAGGCCAAAAACATACTGAAAATCGATCTTTTAGGTGCCCAAAAGTCGATATGTGCATGCATCTTCTGTACTCGTTTATATCTCAAATTCTGGCCCTAAACACCCGAAAATTCGATATTTTGGGGTCTCAGAAGCGATCTGTACATGCCTACTCCGTGTTTGAGTATTTTCAAATTTCAGTCCCAAAACATGCTGAAAATCGATATTTTAGATGCCCAAAGTCAATATGTGCATGTATCTTCTGTACCCGTTTATATCTCAAATTCAGGCTCAAAACACCCGAAAATTCAATATTTTGGGGTCCCAGAAGCAATCTGTACATGCCTACTCAGTGCTAGAATATTTTCAAAATATAGGCTAAAAACATGCTAAAAATCGATCTTTTAGGTGCCAAAAAGTCGATATCTCAAATTCAGTCCCAAAACACCCGAAAATTCGATATTTAGGGATCCCAGAAGCGATCTGTACATGCCTACTCCGTGTTAGAGTATTTTCAAAATACAGGCCTAAAACATGCTGAAAATCGATATTTTAGATGCCCAAAGTCAATATGTGCATGTATCTTCTGTACCCGTTTATATCTCAAATTCAGGCTCAAAACACCCGAAAATTCAATATTTTGGGGTCCCAGAAGCAATCTGTACATGCCTACACAGTGCTATAATATTTTCAGAATATAGGCTAAAAACATGCTAAAAATCGATATTATAGGTGCCAAAAAATCGATATATCAAATTCAGTCCCATAACACCCGAAAAATCGATATTTAGAGGTCCCAGAAGGTATCTGTACATGCCTACTCCGTGTTAGAGTATTTTCAAAATACAGGCCAAAAACATACTGAAAATCGATCTTTTAGGTGCCCAAAAGTCGCTATGTGCATGCATCTTTTGTACCCGTTTATATCTCAAATTCTGGCCTTAAACACCCGAAAATTCGATATTTTGGGGTCCCAGAAGCGATCTGTACATGCCTACTCCGTGTTAGAGTATTTTCAAAATTCAGGCCCAAAACATGCTGAAAATCGATATTTTTGGTGCCCAAAGTCAATATGTGCATGTATCTTCTGTACCCGTTTATATCTCAAATTCAGGCTCAAAACACCCGAAAATTCAATATTTTGGGGTCCCAGAAGCAATCTGTACATGCCTACTGAGTGTTAAAGTATTTTTAAAATACAGGACCAAAACATGCTGAAAATCGATATTTTAGATGCCCAAAGTCAATATGTGCATGTATCTTCTGTACCCGTTTATATCTCAAATTCAGGCTCAAAACACCCGAAAATTCAATATTTTGGGGTTCCAGAAGCAATCTGTACATGCCTACACAGTGCTAGAATATTTTCAAAATATAGGCTAAAAACATGCTAAAAATCGACATTTTAGGTGCCAAAAAATCGATATCTCAAATTCAGTCCCAAAACACTCGAAAATTCGATATTTAGAGGTCCCAGAAGGTATCTGTACATGCTTAATCCGTGTTAGAGTATTTTCAAAATACAGGCCAAAAACATACTGAAAATCGATCTCTTAGGTGCCCAAAAGTCGATATGTGCATGCATCTTCTGTACCCGTTTATATCTCAAATTCTGGCCCTAAACACCCGAAAATTCGATATTTTGGGGTCCCAGAAGCGATCTGTACATGCCTACTCAGTGTTAGAGTATTTTCAAAATTCAGGCCCAAAACATGATGAAAATCGATATTTTTGGTGCCCAAAGTCAATATGTGCATGTATCTTCAGTACCCGTTTATATCTCAAATTCAGGCTCAAAACACCCGAAAATTCAATATTTTGGGGTCCCAGAAGCAATCTGTACAGTGCTAGAATATTTTCAAAATATAGGCTAAAAACATGCTAAAAATCGATCTTTTAGGTGCCAAAAAGTCGATATCTCAAATTCAGTCCCAAAACACCCGAAAATTCGATATTTAGGAGTCCCAGAAGCGATCTGTACATGCCTACTCCGTGTTAGAGTATTTTCAAAATACATGCTCAAAACATACTGAAAATCGATCTTTTAGGTGCACAAAAGTCGATATGTGCATGCATCTTCAGTACCCGTTTATATCTCAAATTCAGGCTCAAAACACCCGAAAATTCAATATTTTGGGGTCCCAGAAGCAATCTGTACATGCCTACTCAGTGTTAGAGTATTTTCAAAATACAGGCCCAAAACATGCTGAAAATCGATATTTTAGATGCACAAAGTCAATATGTGCATGTATCTTCTGTACCCGTTTATATCTCAAATTCAGGCTCAAAACACCCGAAAATTCAATATTTTGGGGTCCCTGAAGCAATCTGTACAGTGCTAGAATATTTTCAAAATATAGGCTAAAAACACGCTAAAAATCGATCTTTTAGGTGCCAAAAAGTCGATATCTCAAATTCAGTCCCAAAACACCCGAAAATTCGATATTTAGGGGTCCCAGAGGCGATCTGTACATGCCTACTCCGTGTTAGAGTATTTTCAAAATTCAGGCCCAAAACATGCTGAAAATCGATATTTTTGGTGCCCAAAGTCAATATGTGCATGAATCTTCTGTACCCGTTTATATCTCAAATTCAGGCTCAAAACACCCGAAAATTCAATATTTTGGGGTCCCAGAAGCAATCTGTACATGCCTACACAGTGCTAGAATATTTTCAAAATATAGGCTAAAAACATGCTAAAAATCGACATTTTAGGTGCCAAAAAATCGATATCTCAAATTCAGTCCCAAAACACCCGAAAATTCTATATTTAGAGGTCCCAGAAGGTATCTGTACATGCTTACTCCGTGTTAGAGTATTTTCAAAATACAGGCCAAAAACATACTGAAAATCGATCTCTTTGGTGCCCAAAAGTCGATATGTGCATGCATCTTCTGTACCCGTTTATATCTCAAATTCTGGCCCTAAACACCCGAAAATTCGATATTTTGGGGTCCCAGAAGCGATCTGTACATGCCTACTCAGTGTTAGAGTATTTTCAAAATTCAGGCCCAAAACATGCTGAAAATCGATATTTTTGGTGCCCAAAGTCAATATGTGCATGTATCTTCTGTACCCGTTTATATCTCAAATTCAGGCTCAAAACACCCGAAAATTCAATATTTTGGGGTCCCAGAAACAATCTGTAGAGTGCTAGAATATTTTCAAAATACAGGCCAAAAACACACTGAAAATCGATCTCTTAGGTGCCCAAAAGTCGATATGTGCATGCATCTTCTGTACCCGTTTATATCTCAAATTCTGGCCCTAAACACCCGAAAATTCGATATTTTGGGGTCCCAGAAGCGATCTGTACATGCCTACTCAGTGTTAGAGTATTTTCAAAATTCAGGCCCAAAACATGCTGAAAATCGATATTTTTGGTGCCCAAAGTCAATATGTGCATGTATCTTCTGTACCCGTTTATATCTCAAATTCAGGCTAAAAACACCCGAAAATTCAATATTTTGGGGTCCCAAAAGCAATCTGTACAGTGCTAGAATATTTTCAAAATATAGGCTAAAAACATGCTAAAAATCGATCTTTTAGGTGCCAAAAAGTCGATATCTCAAATTCAGTCCCAAAACACCCGAAAATTCGATATTTAGGGGTCCCAGAAGCGATCTGTACATGCCTACTCCGTGTTAGAGTATTTTCAAAATACATGCTCAAAACATACTGAAAATCAATCTTTTAGGTGCACAAAAGTCGATATGTGCATGTATCTTCTGTACCAGTTTATATCTCAAATTCAGGCTCAAAACACACGAAAATTCAATATTTTGGGGTCCCAGAAGCAATCTGTACATGCCTACACAGTGCTAGAATATTTTCAAAATATAGGCTAAAAACATGCTAAAAATCGACATTTTAGGTGCCAAAAAATCGATATATCAAATTCAGTCCCAAAACACCCGAAAATTCGATATTTAGAGGTCCCAGAAGGTATCTGTACATGCCTACTCCGTGTTAGAGTATTTTCAAAATACAGGCCAAAAACATACTGAAAATCGATCTTTTAGGTGCCCAAAAGTCGATATGTGCATGCATCTTCTGTACCCGTTTATATCTCAAATTCTGGCCCTAAACACCCGAAAATTCGATATTTTGGGGTCCCAGAAGCGATCTGTACATGCCTACTCCGTGTTAGAGTATTTTCAAAATTCAGGCCCAAAACATGCTGAAAATCGATATTTTTGGTGCCCAAAGTCAATATGTGCATGTATCTTCTGTACCCGTTTATATCTCAAATTCAGGCTCAAAACACCCGAAAATTCAATATTTTGGGGTCCCAGAAGCAATCTGTACAGTGCTAGAATATTTTCAAAATATAGGCTAAAAACATGCTAAAAATCGATCTTTTAGGTGCCAAAAAGTCGATATCTCAAATTCAGTCACAAAACACCCGAAAATTCGATATTTAGGGGTCCCAGAAGCGATCTGTACATGTATACTCCGTGTTAGAGTATTTTCAAAATACATGCTCAAAACATACTGAAAATCGATCTTTTAGGTGCACAAAAGTCGATATGTGCATGCATCTTCAGTATCCGTTTATATCTCAAATTCAGGCTCAAAACACCCGAAAATTCAATATTTTGGGGTCCCAGAAGCAATCTGTACATGCCTACACAGTGCTAGAATATTTTAAAAATATAGGCTAAAAACATGCTAAAAATCGACATTTTAGGTGCCAAAAAATCGATATCTCAAATTCAGTCCCAAAACACCCGAAAATTCGATATTTAGAGGTCCCAGAAGGTATCTGTACATGCCTACTCCGTGTTAGAGTATTTTCAAAATACAGGCCAAAAACATACTGAAAATAGATCTTTTAGGTGCCCAAAAGTCGATATGTGCATGCATCTTCTGTACCCGTTTATACCTCAAATTCTGTCCCTAAACACCCGAAAATTCGATATTTTGGGGTCCCAGAAGCGATCTGTACATGCCTACTCCGTGTTAGAGTATTTTCAAAATTCAGGCCCAAAACATGCTGAAAATCGATATTTTTGGTGCCCAAAGTCAATATGTGCATGTATCTTCTGTACCCGTTTATATCTCAAATTCAGGCTCAAAACACCCGAAAATTCAATATTTTGGGGTCCCAGAAGCAATCTGTACATGCCTACTCAGTGTTAGAGTATTTTTAAAATACAGGACCAAAACATGCTGAAAATCGATATTTTAGATGCCCAAAGTCAATATGTGCATGTATCTTCTGTACCCGTTTATATCTCAAATTCATACTCAAAACACCCGAAAATTCAATATTTTGGGGTTCCAGAAGCAATCTGTACATGCCTACACAGTGCTAGAATATTTTCAAAATATAGGCTAAAAACATGCTAAAAATCGACATTTTAGGTGCCAAAAAATCGATATCTCAAATTCAGTCCCAAAACACCCGAAAATTCGATATTTAGAGGTCCCAGAAGGTATCTGAACATGCCTACTCCGTGTTAGAGTATTTTCAAAATACAGGCCAAAAACATACTGAAAATCGATCTTTTAGGTGCCCAAAAGTCGATATGTGCATGCATCTTCTGTACCCGTTTATATCTCAAATTCTGGCCCTAAACACCCGAAAATTCGATATTTTGGGGTCCCAGAAGCGATCTGTACATGCCTACTCCGTGTTAGAGTATTTTCAAAATTCAGGCCCAAAACATGCTGAAAATCGATATTTTTGGTGCCCAAAGTCAATATGTGCATGTATCTTCTGTACCCGTTTATATCTCAAATTCAGGCTCAAAACACCCGAAAATTCAATATTTTGGGGTCCCAGAAGCAATCTGTACATGCCTACTCAGTGTTAGAGTATTTTTAAAATACAGGACCAAAACATGCTGAAAATCGATATTTTAGATGCCCAAAGTCAATATGTGCATGTATCTTCTGTACCCGTTTTTATCTCAAATTCAGGCTCAAAACACCCGAAAATTCAATATTTTGGGGTTCCAGAAGCAATCTGTACATGCCTACACAGTGCTAGAATATTTTCAAAATATAGGCTAAAAACATGCTAAAAATCGACATTTTAGGTGCCAAAAAATCGATATCTCAAATTCAGTCCCAAAACACGCGAAAATTCGATATTTAGAGGTCCCAGAAGGGATCTGTACATGCCTACTCCGTGTTAGAGTATTTTCAAAATACAGGCCAAAAACATACTGAAAATCGATCTTTTAGGTGCCCAAAAGTCGATATGTGCATACATCTTCTGTACCCGTTTATATCTCAAATTCTGGCCCTAAACACCCGAAAATTCGATATTTTGGGGTCCCAAAAGCGATCTGTACATGCCTACTCCGTGTTAGAGTATTTTCAAAATTCAGGCCCAAAACATGCTGAAAATCGATATTTTTGGTGCCCAAAGTCAATATGTGCATGTATCTTCTGTACCCGTTTATATCTCAAATTCAGGCTCAAAAATCCCGAAAATTCAATATTTTGGGGTCCCAGAAGCAATCTGTACAGTGCTAGAATATTTTCAAAATATAGGCTAAAAACATGCTAAAAATCGATCTTTTAGGTGCCAAAAAGTCGATATCTCAAATTCAGTCCCAAAACACCCGAAAATTCTATATTTAGGGGTCCCAGAAGCGATCTGTACATGCCTACTCCGTGTTAGAGTATTTTCAAAATACATGCTCAAAACATACTGAAAATCGATCTTTTAGGTGCACAAAAGTCGATATGTGCATGCATCTTCAGTACCCGTTTATATCTCAAATTCAGGCTCAAAACACCCGAAAATTCAATATTTTGGGGTCCCAGAAGCAATCTGTACATGCCTACTCAGTGTTAGAGTATTTTCAAAAATACAGGCCCAAAACATGCTGAAAATCGATATTTTAGATGCCCAAAGTCAATATGTGCATATATCTTCTGTACCCGTTTATATCTCAAATTCAGGCTCAAATCACCCGAAAATTCAATATTTTGAGGTCCCAGAATCAATCTGTACATGCCTACACAGTGCTAGAATATTTTCAAAATATAGGCTAAAAACATGCTAAAAATCGACATTTTAGGTGCCAAAAAATCGATATCTCAAATTCAGTCCCAAAACACCCGAAAATTCGATATTTAGAGGTCCCAGAAGGTATCTGTACATGCCTACTCCGTGTTAGAGTATTTTCAAAATACAGGCCAAAAACATACTGAAAATCGATCTTTTAGGTGCCCAAAAGTCGATATGTGCATGCATCTTCTGTACCCGTTTATACCTCAAATTCTGGCCCTAAACACCCGAAAATTCGATATTTTGGGGTCCCAGAAGCGATCTGTACATGCCTACTCCGTGTTAGAGTATTTTCAAAATTCAGGCCCAAAACATGCTGAAAATCGATATTTTTGGTGCCCAAAGTCAATATGTGCATGTATCTTCTGTACCCGTTTATATCTCAAATTCAGGCTCAAAACACCCGAAAATTCAATATTTTGGGGTCCCAGAAGCAATCTGTACAGTGCTAGAATATTTTCAAAATATAGGCTAAAAACATGCTAAAAATCGATCTTTTAGGTGCCAAAAAGTCGATATCTCAAATTCAGTCCCAAAACACCCGAAAATTCGATATTTAGGGGTCCTAGAAGCGATCTGTACATGCCTACTCCGTGTTAGAGTATTTTCAAAATACATGCTCAAAACATACTGAAAATCGATCTTTTAGGTGCACAAAAGTCGATATGTGTGCATGCATCTTCAGTACCCGTTTATATCTCAAATTCAGGCTCAAAACACCCGAAAATTCAATATTTTGGGGTCCCAGAAGCAATCTGCACATGCCTACTCCGTGTTAGAGTATTTTCAAAATTCAGGCCCAAAACATGCTGAAAATCGATATTTTTGGTGCCCAAAGTCAATATGTGCATGTATCTTCTGTACCCGTTTATATCTCAAATTCAGGCTCAAAACACCCGAAAATTCAATATTTTGGGGTCCCAGATGCAATCTGTACATGCCTACTCAGTGCTAGAATATTTTCAAAATATAGGCTAAAAACATGCTAAAAATCGATCTTTTAGGTGCCAAAAAGTCGATATCTCAAATTCAGTCCCAAAACACCCGAAAATTCGATATTTAGAGGTCCCAGAAGGTATCTGTACATGCCTACTCCGTGTTAGAGTATTTTCAAAATACAGGCCAAAAACATACTGAAAATCGATCTTTTAGGTGCCCAAAAGTCGATATGTGCATGCATCTTCTGTACCCGTTTATATCTCAAATTCTGACCCTAAACACCCGAAAATTCGATATTTTGGGGTCCCAGAAGCGATCTGTACATGCCTACTCCGTGTTAGAGTATTTTCAAAATTCAGGCCCAAAACATACTGAAAATCGATATTTTTGGTGCACAAAGTCAATATGTGCATGTATCTTCTGTACCCGTTTATATCTCAAATTCAGGCTCAAAACACCCGAAAATTCAATATTTTGGGGTCCCAGAAGCAATCTGTACATGCCTACACAGTGCTAGAATATTTTCAAAATATAGGCTAAAAACATGCTAAAAATCGACATTTTAGGTGCCAAAAAGTCGATATCTCAAATTCAGTCCCAAAACACCCGAAAATTCGATATTTAGGGGTCCCAGAAGCGATCTGTACATGCCTACTCCGTGTTAGAGTATTTTCAAAATACATGCTCAAAACATACTGAAAATCGATCTTTTAGGTGCACAAAAGTCGATATGTGCATGCATCTTCAGTACCCGTTTATATCTCAAATTCAGGCTCAAAACACCCGAAAATTCAATATTTTGGGGTCCCAGAAGCAATCTGTACATGCCTACTCAGTGTTAGAGTATTTTCAAAATACAGGCCCAAAACATGCTGAAAATCGATATTTTAGATGCCCAAAGTCAATATGTGCATGTATCTTCTGTACCCGTTTATATCTCAAATTCAGGCTCAAAACACCCGAAAATTCAATATTAAGGGGTCCCAGAAGCAATCTGTACATGCCTACTCAGTGCTAGAATATTTTCAAAATATAGGCTAAAAACATGCTAAAAATCGATCTTTTAGGTGCCAAAAAGTCGATATCTCAAATTCAGTCCCAAAACACCCGAAAATTTGATATTTAGGGGTCCCAGAAGCGATCTGTACATGCCTACTCCGTGTTAGAGTATTTTCAAAATACATGTTCAAAACATACTGAAAATCGATCTTTTAGGTGCACAAAAGTCGATATGTGCATGCATCTTCAGTACCCGTTTATATCTCAAATTCAGGCTCAAAACACCCGAAAATTCAATATTTTGGGGTCCCAGAAGCAATCTGTACATGACTAGTCAGTGTAAGAGTATTTTCAAAATACAGGCCCAAAACATGCTAAAAATCGATATTTTAGATGCTCAAAGTCAATATGTGCATGTATCTTCTGTACCCGTTTATATCTCAAATTCAGGCTCAAAACACCCGAAAATTCAATATTTTGGGGTCCCAGAAGCAATCTGTACATGCCTACACAGTCCTAGAATATTTTCAAAATATAGGCTAAAAACATGCTAAAAATCGACATTTTAGGTGCCAAAAAATCGATATCTCAAATTCAGTCCCAAAACACCCGAAAATTCGATATTTAGGGGTCCCAGAAGGTATCTGTAGATGCCTACTCCGTGTTAGAGTATTTTCAAAATACAGGCCAAAAACATACTGAAAATCGATCTTTTAGGTGCCCAAAAGTCGATATGTGCATGCATCTTCTGTACCCGTTTATATCTCAAATTCTGGCTCAAAACACCCGAAAATTCGATATTTTGGGGTCCCAGAAGCGATCTGCACATGCCTACTCCGTGTTAGAGTATTTTCAAAATTCAGGCCCAAAACATGCTGAAAATCGATATTTTTGGTGCCCAAAGTCAATATGTGCATGTATCTTCTGTACCCGTTTATATCTCAAATTCAGGCTCAAAACACCCGAAAATTCAATATTTTGGGGTCCCAGATGCAATCTGTACATGCCTACTCAGTGCTAGAATATTTTCAAAATATAGGCTAAAAACATGCTAAAAATCGATCTTTTAGGTGCCAAAAAGTCGATATCTCAAATTCAGTCCCAAAACACCCGAAAATTCGATATTTAGAGGTCCCAGAAGGTATCTGTACATGCCTACTCCGTGTTAGAGTATTTTCAAAATACAGGCCAAAAACATACTGAAAATCGATCTTTTAGGTGCCCAAAAGTCGATATGTGCATGCATCTTCTGTACCCGTTTATATCTCAAATTCTGACCCTAAACACCCGAAAATTCGATATTTTGGGGTCCCAGAAGCGATCTGTACATGCCTACTCCGTGTTAGAGTATTTTCAAAATTCAGGCCCAAAACATACTGAAAATCGATATTTTTGGTGCACAAAGTCAATATGTGCATGTATCTTCTGTACCCGTTTATATCTCAAATTCAGGCTCAAAACACCCGAAAATTCAATATTTTGGGGTCCCAGAAGCAATCTGTACATGCCTACACAGTCCTAGAATATTTTCAAAATATAGGCTAAAAACATGCTAAAAATCGACATTTTAGGTGCCAAAAAATCGATATCTCAAATTCAGTCCCAAAACACCCGAAAATTCGATATTTAGGGGTCCCAGAAGGTATCTGTAGATGCCTACTCCGTGTTAGAGTATTTTCAAAATACAGGCCAAAAACATACTGAAAATCGATCTTTTAGGTGCCCAAAAGTCGATATGTGCATGCATCTTCTGTACCCGTTTATATCTCAAATTCTGGCTCAAAACACCCGAAAATTCGATATTTTGGGGTCCCAGAAGCGATCTGCACATGCCTACTCCGTGTTAGAGTATTTTCAAAATTCAGGCCCAAAACATGCTGAAAATCGATATTTTTGGTGCCCAAAGTCAATATGTGCATGTATCTTCTGTACCCGTTTATATCTCAAATTCAGGCTCAAAACACCCGAAAATTCAATATTTTGGGGTCCCAGATGCAATCTGTACATGCCTACTCAGTGCTAGAATATTTTCAAAATATAGGCTAAAAACATGCTAAAATTCGATCTTTTAGGTGCCAAAAAGTCGATATCTCAAATTCAGTCCCAAAACACCCGAAAATTCGATATTTAGAGGTCCCAGAAGGTATCTGTACATGCCTACTCCGTGTTAGAGTATTTTCAAAATACAGGCCAAAAACATACTGAAAATCGATCTTTTAGGTGCCCAAAAGTCGATATGTGCATGCATCTTCTGTACCCGTTTATATCTCAAATTCACGCTCAAAACACCCGAAAATTCAATATTTTGGGGTCCCAGAAGCAATCTGTACATGCCTACTCCGTGTTAGAGTATTTTCAAAATACAGGCCAAAAACATACTGAAAATCGATCTTTTAGGTGCCCAAAAGTCGATATGTGCATGCATCTTCTGTACCCGTTTATATCTCAAATTATGGCACTAAACACCCGAAAATTCGATATTTTGGGGTCCCAGAAGCGATCTGTACATGCCTACTCCGTGTTAGAGTATTTTCAAAATTCAGGCCCAAAACATGCTGAAAATCGATATTTTTGGTGCCCAAAGTCAATATGTGCATGTATCTTCTGTACCCGTTTATATCTCAAATTCAGGCTCAAAACACCCGAAAATTCAATATTTTGGGGTCCCAGAAGCAATCTGTACATGCCTACTCAGTGCTAGAATATTTTCAAAATATAGGCTAAAAACATGCTAAAAATCGATCTTTTAGGTGACAAAAAGTCGATATCTCAAATTCAGTCCCAAAACACCCGAAAATTCGATATTTAGGGGTCCCAGAAGCGATCTGTACATGCCTACTCCGTGTTAGAGTATTTTCAAAATACATGCTCAAAACATACTGAAAATCGATCTTTTAGGTGCACAAAAGTCGATATGTGCATGCATCTTCTGTACCCGTTTATATCTCAAATTCAGGCTCAAAACACCCGAAAATTCGATATTTTGGGGTCCCAGAAGCGATCTGTACATGCCTACTCCGTGTTAGAGTATTTTCAAAATTCAGGCCCAAAACATGCTGAAAATCGATATTTTTGGTGCCCAAAGTCAATATGTGCATGTATCTTCTGTACCCGTTTATATCTCAAATTCAGGCTCAAAACACCCGAAAATTCATTATTTTGGGGTCCCAGAAGCAATCTGTACATGCCTACTCAGTGTTAGAATATTTTCAAAATATAGGCTTTTTAAAAACATGCTAAAAATCGATCTTTTAGGTGCCAAAAAGTCGATATCTCAAATTCAGTCCCAAAACACCCGAAAATTCGATATTTAGGGGTCCCAAAAGCGATCTGTACATGCCTACTCCGTGTTAGAGTATTTTCAAAATACATGCTCAAAACATACTGAAAATCGATCTTTTAGGTGCACAAAAGTCGATATGTGCATGCATCTTCAGTACCCGTTTATATCTCAAATTCAGGCTCAAAACACCCGAAAATTCAATATTTTGGGGTCCCAGAAGCAATCTGTACATGCCTACTCCGTGTTAGAGTATTTTCTAAATACAGGCCAAAAACATACTGAAAATCGATCTTTTAGGTGCCCAAAAGTCGATATGTGCATGCATCTTCTGTACCCGTTTATATCTCAAATTATGGCACTAAACACCCGAAAATTCGATATTTTGGGGTCCCAGAAGCGATCTGTACATGCCTACTCCGTGTTAGAGTATTTTCAAAATTCAGGCCCAAAACATGCTGAAAATCGATATTTTTGGTGCCCAAAGTCAATATGTGCATGTATCTTCTGTACCCGTTTATATCTCAAATTCAGGCTCAAAACACCCGAAAATTCAATATTTTGGGGTCCCAGAAGCAATCTGTACATGCCTACTCAGTGCTAGAATATTTTCAAAATATAGGCTAAAAACATGCTAAAAATCGATCTTTTAGGTGCCAAAAAGTCGATATCTCAAATTCAGTCCCAAAACACCCGAAAATTTGATATTTAGGGGTCCCAGAAGGTATCTGTACATGCCTACTCCGTGTTAGAGTATTTTCAAAATACAGGCCAAAAACATACTGAAAATCGATCTTTTAGGTGCCCAAAAGTCGATATGTGCATGCATCTTCTGTACCCGTTTATATCTCAAATTCTGGCTCAAAACAACCGAAAATTCGATATTTTGGGGTCCCAGAAGCGATCTGCACATGCCTACTCAGTGTTAGAGTATTTTCAAAATACAGGCCCAAAACATGCAGAAAATCGATATTTTTGGTGCCCAAAGTCAATATGTGCATGTATCTTCTGTACCCGTTTATATCTCAAATTCAGGCTCAAAACACCCGAAAATTCAATATTTTGGGGTCCCAGAAGCAATCTGTACATGCCTACTCAGTGCTAGAATATTTTCAAAATATAGGCTAAAAACATGCTAAAAATCGATCTTTTAGGTGCCAAAAAGTCGATATCTCAAATTCAGTCCCAAAACACCCGAAAATTCGATATTTAGGGGTCCCAGAAGCGATCTGTACATGCCTACTCCGTGTTAGAGTATTTTCAAAATACATGCTCAAAACATACTAAAAATCGATCTTTTAGGTGCAGAAAAGTCGATATGTGCATGCATCTTCTGTACCCGTTTATATCTCAAATTCAGGCTCAAAACACCCGAAAATTCGATATTTTGGGGTCCCAGAAGCGATCTGTACATGCCTACTCCGTGTTAGAGTATTTTCAAAATTCAGGCCCAAAACATGCTGAAAATCGATATTTTTGGTGCCCAAAGTCAATATGTGCATGTATCTTCTGTACCCGTTTATATCTCAAATTCAGGCTCAAAACACCCGAAAATTCATTATTTTGGGGTCCCAGAAGCAATCTGTACATGCCTACTCAGTGTTAGAATATTTTCAAAATATAGGCTTTTTAAAAACATGCTAAAAATCGATCTTTTAGGTGCCAAAAAGTCGATATCTCAAATTCAGTCCCAAAACACCCGAAAATTCGATATTTAGGGGTCCCAAAAGCGATCTGTACATGCCTACTCCGTGTTAGAGTATTTTCAAAATACATGCTCAAAACATACTGAAAATCGATCTTTTAGGTGCACAAAAGTCGATATGTGCATGCATCTTCAGTACCCGTTTATATCTCAAATTCAGGCTCAAAACACCCGAAAATTCAATATTTTGGGGTCCCAGAAGCAATCTGTACATGCCTACTCCGTGTTAGAGTATTTTCTAAATACAGGCCAAAAACATACTGAAAATCGATCTTTTAGGTGCCCAAAAGTCGATATGTGCATGCATCTTCTGTACCCGTTTATATCTCAAATTATGGCACTAAACACCCGAAAATTCGATATTTTGGGGTCCCAGAAGCGATCTGTACATGCCTACTCCGTGTTAGAGTATTTTCAAAATTCAGGCCCAAAACATGCTGAAAATCGATATTTTTGGTGCCCAAAGTCAATATGTGCATGTATCTTCTGTACCCGTTTATATCTCAAATTCAGGCTCAAAACACCCGAAAATTCAATATTTTGGGGTCCCAGAAGCAATCTGTACATGCCTACTCAGTGCTAGAATATTTTCAAAATATAGGCTAAAAACATGCTAAAAATCGATCTTTTAGGTGCCAAAAAGTCGATATCTCAAATTCAGTCCCAAAACACCCGAAAATTTGATATTTAGGGGTCCCAGAAGGTATCTGTACATGCCTACTCCGTGTTAGAGTATTTTCAAAATACAGGCCAAAAACATACTGAAAATCGATCTTTTAGGTGCCCAAAAGTCGATATGTGCATGCATCTTCTGTACCCGTTTATATCTCAAATTCTGGCTCAAAACAACCGAAAATTCGATATTTTGGGGTCCCAGAAGCGATCTGCACATGCCTACTCAGTGTTAGAGTATTTTCAAAATACAGGCCCAAAACATGCAGAAAATCGATATTTTTGGTGCCCAAAGTCAATATGTGCATGTATCTTCTGTACCCGTTTATATCTCAAATTCAGGCTCAAAACACCCGAAAATTCAATATTTTGGGGTCCCAGAAGCAATCTGTACATGCCTACTCAGTGCTAGAATATTTTCAAAATATAGGCTAAAAACATGCTAAAAATCGATCTTTTAGGTGCCAAAAAGTCGATATCTCAAATTCAGTCCCAAAACACCCGAAAATTCGATATTTAGGGGTCCCAGAAGCGATCTGTACATGCCTACTCCGTGTTAGAGTATTTTCAAAATACATGCTCAAAACATACTAAAAATCGATCTTTTAGGTGCAGAAAAGTCGATATGTGCATGCATCTTCTGTACCCGTTTATATCTCAAATTCAGGCTCAAAACACCCGAAAATTCGATATTTTGGGGTCCCAGAAGCGATCTGTACATGCCTACTCCGTGTTAGAGTATTTTCAAAATTCAGGCCCAAAACATGCTGAAAATCGATATTTTTGGTGCCCAAAGTCAATATGTGCATGTATCTTCTGTACCCGTTTATATCTCAAATTCAGGCTCAAAACACCCGAAAATTCATTATTTTGGGGTCCCAGAAGCAATCTGTACATGCCTACTCAGTGTTAGAATATTTTCAAAATATAGGCTTTTTAAAAACATGCTAAAAATCGATCTTTTAGGTGCCAAAAAGTCGATATCTCAAATTCAGTCCCAAAACACCCGAAAATTCGATATTTAGGGGTCCCAAAAGCGATCTGTACATGCCTACTCCGTGTTAGAGTATTTTCAAAATACATGCTCAAAACATACTGAAAATCGATCTTTTAGGTGCACAAAAGTCGATATGTGCATGCATCTTCAGTACCCGTTTATATCTCAAATTCAGGCTCAAAACACCCGAAAATTCAATATTTTGGGGTCCCAGAAGCAATCTGTACATGCCTACTCCGTGTTAGAGTATTTTCTAAATACAGGCCAAAAACATACTGAAAATCGATCTTTTAGGTGCCCAAAAGTCGATATGTGCATGCATCTTCTGTACCCGTTTATATCTCAAATTATGGCACTAAACACCCGAAAATTCGATATTTTGGGGTCCCAGAAGCGATCTGTACATGCCTACTCCGTGTTAGAGTATTTTCAAAATTCAGGCCCAAAACATGCTGAAAATCGATATTTTTGGTGCCCAAAGTCAATATGTGCATGTATCTTCTGTACCCGTTTATATCTCAAATTCAGGCTCAAAACACCCGAAAATTCAATATTTTGGGGTCCCAGAAGCAATCTGTACATGCCTACTCAGTGCTAGAATATTTTCAAAATATAGGCTAAAAACATGCTAAAAATCGATCTTTTAGGTGCCAAAAAGTCGATATCTCAAATTCAGTCCCAAAACACCCGAAAATTCGATATTTAGGGGTCCCAGAAGGTATCTGTACATGCCTACTCCGTGTTAGAGTATTTTCAAAATACAGGCCAAAAACATACTGAAAATCGATCTTTTAGGTGCCCAAAAGTCGATATGTGCATGCATCTTCTGTACCCGTTTATATCTCAAATTCTGGCTCAAAACAACCGAAAATTCGATATTTTGGGGTCCCAGAAGCGATCTGCACATGCCTACTCCGTGTTAGAGTATTTTCAAAATACAGTCCCAAAACATGCAGAAAATCGATATTTTTGGTGCCCAAAGTCAATATGTGCATGTATCTTCTGTACCCGTTTATATCTCAAATTCAGGCTCAAAACACCCGAAAATTCAATATTTTGGGGTCCCAGAAGCAATCTGTACATGCCTACTCAGTGCTAGAATATTTTCAAAATATAGGCTAAAAACATGCTAAAAATCGATCTTTTAGGTGCCAAAAAGTCGATATCTCAAATTCAGTCCCAAAACACCCGAAAATTCGATATTTAGGGGTCCCAGAAGCGATCTGTACATGCCTACTCCGTGTTAGAGTATTTTCAAAATACATGCTCAAAACATACTAAAAATCGATCTTTTAGGTGCAGAAAAGTCGATATGTGCATGCATCTTCTGTACCCGTTTATATCTCAAATTCAGGCTCAAAACACCCGAAAATTCGATATTTTGGGGTCCCAGAAGCGATCTGTACATGCCTACTCCGTGTTAGAGTATTTTCAAAATTCAGGCCCAAAACATGCTGAAAATCGATATTTTTGGTGCCCAAAGTCAATATGTGCATGTATCTTCTGTACCCGTTTATATCTCAAATTCAGGCTCAAAACACCCGAAAATTCAATATTTTGGGGTCCCAGAAGCAATCTGTACATGCCTACTCAGTGCTAGAATATTTTCAAAATATAGGCTAAAAACATGCTAAAAATCGATCTTTTAGGTGCCAAAAAGTCGATATCTCAAATTCAGTCCCAAAACACCCGAAAATTCGATATTTAGGGGTCCCAGAAGCGATCTGTACATGCCTACTCCGTGTTAGAGTATTTTCAAAATACATGCTCAAAACATACTGAAAATCGATCTTTTAGGTGCACAAAAGTCGATATGTGCATGCATCTTCTGTACCCGTTTATATCTCAAATTCAGGCTCAAAACACCCGAAAATTCGATATTTTGGGGTCCCAGAAGCGATCTGTACATGCCTACTCCGTGTTAGAGTATTTTCAAAATTCAGGCCCAAAACATGCTGAAAATCGATATTTTTGGTGCCCAAAGTCAATATGTGCATGTATCTTCTGTACCCGTTTATATCTCAAATTCAGGCTCAAAACACCCGAAAATTCATTATTTTGGGGTCCCAGAAGCAATCTGTACATGCCTACTCAGTGTTAGAATATTTTCAAAATATAGGCTTTTTAAAAACATGCTAAAAATCGATCTTTTAGGTGCCAAAAAGTCGATATCTCAAATTCAGTCCCAAAACACCCGAAAATTCGATATTTAGGGGTCCCAAAAGCGATCTGTACATGCCTACTCCGTGTTAGAGTATTTTCAAAATACATGCTCAAAACATACTGAAAATCGATCTTTTAGGTGCACAAAAGTCGATATGTGCATGCATCTTCAGTACCCGTTTATATCTCAAATTCAGGCTCAAAACACCCGAAAATTCAATATTTTGGGGTCCCAGAAGCAATCTGTACATGCCTACTCCGTGTTAGAGTATTTTCTAAATACAGGCCAAAAACATACTGAAAATCGATCTTTTAGGTGCCCAAAAGTCGATATGTGCATGCATCTTCTGTACCCGTTTATATCTCAAATTATGGCACTAAACACCCGAAAATTCGATATTTTGGGGTCCCAGAAGCGATCTGTACATGCCTACTCCGTGTTAGAGTATTTTCAAAATTCAGGCCCAAAACATGCTGAAAATCGATATTTTTGGTGCCCAAAGTCAATATGTGCATGTATCTTCTGTACCCGTTTATATCTCAAATTCAGGCTCAAAACACCCGAAAATTCAATATTTTGGGGTCCCAGAAGCAATCTGTACATGCCTACTCAGTGCTAGAATATTTTCAAAATATAGGCTAAAAACATGCTAAAAATCGATCTTTTAGGTGCCAAAAAGTCGATATCTCAAATTCAGTCCCAAAACACCCGAAAATTCGATATTTAGGGGTCCCAGAAGGTATCTGTACATGCCTACTCCGTGTTAGAGTATTTTCAAAATACAGGCCAAAAACATACTGAAAATCGATCTTTTAGGTGCCCAAAAGTCGATATGTGCATGCATCTTCTGTACCCGTTTATATCTCAAATTCTGGCTCAAAACAACCGAAAATTCGATATTTTGGGGTCCCAGAAGCGATCTGCACATGCCTACTCCGTGTTAGAGTATTTTCAAAATACAGGCCCAAAACATGCAGAAAATCGATATTTTTGGTGCCCAAAGTCAATATGTGCATGTATCTTCTGTACCCGTTTATATCTCAAATTCAGGCTCAAAACACCCGAAAATTCAATATTTTGGGGTCCCAGAAGCAATCTGTACATGCCTACTCAGTGCTAGAATATTTTCAAAATATAGGCTAAAAACATGCTAAAAATCGATCTTTTAGGTGCCAAAAAGTCGATATCTCAAATTCAGTCCCAAAACACCCGAAAATTCTATATTTAGGGGTCCCAGAAGCGATCTGTACATGCCTACTCCGTGTTAGAGTATTTTCAAAATACATGCTCAAAACATACTAAAAATCGATCTTTTAGGTGCAGAAAAGTCGATATGTGCATGCATCTTCTGTACCCGTTTATATCTCAAATTCAGGCTCAAAACACCCGAAAATTCGATATTTTGGGGTCCCAGAAGCGATCTGTACATGCCTACTCCGTGTTAGAGTATTTTCAAAATTCAGGCCCAAAACATGCTGAAAATCGATATTTTTGGTGCCCAAAGTCAATATGTGCATGTATCTTCTGTACCCGTTTATATCTCAAATTCAGGCTCAAAACACCCGAAAATTCAATATTTTGGGGTCCCAGAAGCAATCTGTACATGCCTACTCAGTGCTAGAATATTTTCAAAATATAGGCTTTTTAAAAACATGCTAAAAAACGATCTTTAAGGTGCCAAAAAGTCGATATCTCAAATTCAGTCCCAAAACACCCGAAAATTCGATATTTAGGGGTCCCAGAAGGTATCTGTACATGCCTACTCCATGTTAGAGTATTTTCAAAATACAGGCCAAAAACATACTGAAAATCGATCTTTTAGGTGCCCAAAAGTCGATATGTGCATGCATCTTCTGTACCCGTTTATATCTCAAATTCTGGCTCAAAACACCCGAAAATTCGATATTTTGGGGTCCCAGAAGCGATCTGCACATGCCTACTCCGTGTTAGAGTATTTTCAAAATTCAGGCCCAAAACATGCTGAAAATCGATATTTTTGGTGCCCAAAGTCAATATGTGCATGTATCTTCTGTACCCGTTTATATCTCAAATTCAGGCTCAAAACACCCGAAAATTCAATATTTTGGGGTCCCAGAAGCAATCTGTACATGCCTACTCAGTGCTAGAATATTTTCAAAATATAGGCTAAAAACATGCTAAAAATCGATCTTTTAGGTGCCAAAAAGTCGATATCTCAAATTCAGTCCCAAAACACCCGAAAATTCGATATTTAGGGGTCTCAGAAGCGATCTGTACATGCCTACTCCGTGTTAGAGTATTTTCAAAATACATGCTCAAAACATACTGAAAATCGATCTTTTAGGTGCACAAAAGTCGATATGTGCATTCATCTTCAGTACCCGTTTATATCTCAAATTCAGGCTCAAAACACCCGAAAATTCAATATTTTGGGGTCCCAGAAGCAATCTGTACATGCCTACACAGTGTTAGAGTATTTTCAAAATACAGGCCCAAAACATGCTGAAAATCGATATTTTAGATGCCCAAAGTCAATATGTGCATGTATCTTCTGTACCCGTTTATATCTCAAATTCAGGCTCAAAACACCCGAAAATTCAATATTTTGGGGTTCCAGAAGCAATCTGTACATGCCTACACAGTGCTAGAATATTTTCAAAATATAGGCTAAAAACATGCTAAAAATCGACATTTTAGGTGCCAAAAAATCGATATCTCAAATTCAGTCCCAAAACACCCGAAAATTCGATATTTAGAGGTCCCAGAAGGTATCTGTACATGCCTACTCCGTGTTAGAGTATTTTCAAAATACAGGCCAAAAACATACTGAAAATCAATCTTTTAGGTGCCCAAAAGTCGATATGTGCATGCATCTTCTGTACCCGTTTATACCTCAAATTCTGGCCCTAAACACCCGAAAATTCGATATTTTGGGGTCCCAGAAGCGATCTGTACATGCCTACTCCGTGTTAGAGTATTTTCAAAATTCAGGCCCAAAACATGCTGAAAATCGATATTTTTGGTGCCCAAAGTTAATATGTGCATGTATCTTCTGTACCCGTTTATATCTCAAATTCAGGCTCAAAACACCCGAAAATTCAATATTTTGGGGTCCCAGAAGCAATCTGTACAGTACTAGAATATTTTCAAAATATAGGCTAAAAACATGCTAAAAATCGATCTTTTAGGTGCCAAAAAGTCGATATCTCAAATTCAGTCCCAAAACACCCGAAAATTCGATATTTAGGGGTCCCAGAAGCGATCTGTACATGCCTACTCCATGTTAGAGTATTTTCAAAATACATGCTCAAAACATACTGAAAATCGATCTTTTAGGTGCACAAAAGTCGATATGTGCATGCATCTTCAGTACCCGTTTATATCTCAAATTCAGGCTCAAAACACCCGAAAATTCGATATTTTGGGGTCCCAGAAGCGATCTGCACATGCCTACTCCGTGTTAGAGTATTTTCAAAATTCAGGCCCAAAACATGCTGAAAATCGATATTTTTGGTGCCCAAAGTCAATATGTGCATGTATCTTCTGTACCCGTTTATATCTCAAATTCAGGCTCAAAACACCCGAAAATTCAATATTTTGGGGTCCCAGAAGCAATCTGTACATGCCTACACAGTGCTAGAATATTTTCAAAATATAGGCTAAAAAACATGCTAAAAATCGACATTTTAGGTGCCAAAAAATCGATATCTCAAATTCAGTCACAAAACACCCGAAAATTCGATATTTAGAGGTCCCAGAAGGTATCTGTACATGCCTACTCCGTGTTAGAGTATTTTCAAAATACAGGCCAAAAACATACTGAAAATCGATCTTTTAGGTGCCCAAAAGTCGATATGTGCATGCATCTTCTGTACCCGTTTATATCTCAAATTCTGGCCCTAAACACCCGAAAATTCGATATTTTGGGGTCCCAGAAGCGATCTGTACATGCCTACTCCGTGTTAGAGTATTTTCAAAATTCAGGCCCAAAACATGCTGAAAATCGATATTTTTGGTGCCCAAAGTCAATATGTGCATGTATCTTCTGTACCCGTTTATATCTCAAATTCAGGCTCAAAACACCCGAAAATTCAATATTTTGGGGTCCCAGAAGCAATCTGTACATGCCTACTCAGTGCTAGAATATTTTCAAAATATAGGCTAAAAACATGCTAAAAATCAATCTTTTAGATGCCAAAAAGTCGATATCTCAAATTCAGTCCCAAAACACCCGAAAATTCGATATTTAGGGGTCCCAGAAGCGATCTGTACATGCCTACTCCGTGTTAGAGTATTTTCAAAATACATGCTCAAAACATACTGAAAATCGATCTTTTAGGTGCACAAAAGTCGATATGTGCATGCATCTTCAGTACCCGTTTATATCTCAAATTCTGGCTCAAAACACCCGAAAATTCAATATTTTGGGGTCCCAGAAGCAATCTGTACATGCCTACTCAGTGGTAGAGTATTTTCAAAATACAGGCCCAAAACATGCTGAAAATCGATATTTTAGATGCCCAAAGTCAATATGTGCATGTATCTTCTGTACCCGTTTATATCTCAAATTCAGGCTCAAAACACCCGAAAATTCAATATTTTGGGGTCCCAGTAGCAATCTGTACATGCCTACACAGTGCTAGAATATTTTCAAAATATAGGCTAAAAACATGCTAAAAATCGACATTTTAGGTGCCAAAAAATCGATATCTCAAATTCAGTCCCAAAATACCCGAAAATTCGATATTTAGAGGTCCCAGAAGGTATCTGTACATGCCTACTCCTTGTTAGATTATTTTCAAAATTCAGGCCCAAAACATGCTGAAAATCGATATTTTTGGTGCCCAAAGTCAATATGTGCATGTATCTTCTGTACCTGTTTATATCTCAAATTCAGGCTCAAAACACCCGAAAATTCGATATTTTGGGGTCCCAGAAGCAATCTGTACATGCCTACTCAGTGCTAGAATATTTTCAAAATATACGCTAAAAACATGCTAAAAATCGATCTTTTAGGTGCCAAAAAGTCGATATCTCAAATTCAGTCCCAAAACACCCGAAAATTCGATATTTAGGGGTCCCGGAAGCGATCTGTACATGCCTACTCCGTGTTAGAGTATTTTCAAAATACATGCTCAAAACATACTGAAAATCGATCTTTTAGGTGCACAAAAGTCGATATGTGCATGCATCTTCAGTACCCGTTTATATCTCAAATTCAGGCTCAAAACACCCGAAAATTCAATATTTTGGGGTCCCAGAAGCAATCTGTACATGCCTACTCAGTGTTAGAGTATTTTCAAAATACAGGCCCAAAACATGCTGAAAATCGATATTTTAGATGCCCAAAGTCAATATGTGCATGTATCTTCTGTACCCGTTTATATCTCAAATTCAGGCTCAAAACACCCGAAAATTCAATATTTTGGGGTCCCAGAAGCAATCTGTACATGCCTACTCAGTGCTAGAATATTTTCAAAATATACGCTAAAAACATGCTAAAAATCGATCTTTCAGGTGCCAAAAAGTCGATATCTCAAATTCAGTCCCAAAACACCCGAAAATTCGATATTTAGGGGTCCCAGAAGCGATCTGTACATGCCTACTCCGTGTTAGAGTATTTTCAAAATACATGCTCAAAACATACTGAAAATCGATCTTTTAGGTGCACAAAAGTCGATATGTGCATGCATCTTCAGTACCCGTTTATATCTCAAATTCAGGCTCAAAACACCCGAAAATTCAATATTTTGGGGTCCCAGAAGCAATCTGTACATGCCTACTCAGTGTTAGAGTATTTTCAAAATACAGGCCCAAAACATGCTGAAAATCGATATTTTAGATGCCCAAAGTCAATATATGCATGTATCTTCTGTACCCGTTTATATCTCAAATTCAGGCTCAAAACACCCGAAAATTCAATATTTTGGGGTCCCAGAAGCAATCTGTACATGCCTACACAGTTCTAGAATATTTTCAAAATATAGGCTAAAAACATGCTAAAAATCGACATTTTAAGTGCCAAAAAATCGATATCTCAAATTCAGTCCCAAAACACCCGAAAATTCGATATTTTGAGGTCCCAGAAGCGATCTGTACATGCCTACTCCGTGTTAGAGTATTTTCAAAATTCAGGCCCAAAACATGCTGAAAATCGATATTTTTGGTGCCCAAAGTCAATATGTGCATGTATCTTCTGTACCCGTTTATATCTCAAATTCAGGCTCAAAACACCCGAAAATTCAATATTTTGGGGTCCCAGAAGCAATCTGTACATGCCTACTCAGTGCTAGAATATTTTCAAAATATAGGCTAAAAACATGCTAAAAATCGATCTTTTAGGTGCCAAAAAGTCGATATCTCAAATTCAGTCCCAAAACACCCGAAAATTCGATATTTAGGGGTCCCAGAAGCGATCTGTACATGCCTACTCCGTGTTAGAGTATTTTCAAAATACATGCTCAAAACATACTGAAAATCGATCTTTTAGGTGCACAAAAGTCGATATGTGCATGCATCTTCAGTACCCGTTTATATCTCAAATTCAGGCTCAAAACACCCGAAAATTCAATATTTTGGGGTCCAAGAAGCAATCTGTACATGCCTACTCAGTGTTAGAGTATTTTCAAAATACAGGCCCAAAACATGCTGAAAATCGATATTTTAGATGCCCAAAGTCAATATGTGCATGTATCTTCTGTACCCGTTTATATCTCAAATTCAGGCTCAAAACACCCGAAAATTCAATATTTTGGGGTCCCAGAAGCAATCTGTACATGCCTACACAGTCCTAGAATATTTTCAAAATATAGGCTAAAAACATGCTAAAAATCGACATTTTAGGTGCCAAAAAATCGATATCTCAAATTCAGTCACAAAACACCCGAAAATTCGATATTTAGAGTTCCCAGAAAGTATCTGTACATGCCTACTCCGTGTTAGAGTATTTTCAAAATACAGGCCAAAAACATACTGAAAATCGATCTTTTAGGTGCCCAAAAGTCGATATGTGCATGCATCTTCTGTACCCGTTTATATCTCAAATTCTGGCTCAAAACACCCGAAAATTCGATATTTTGGGGTCCCAGAAGCGATCTGCACATGCCTACTCCGTGTTAGAGTATTTTCAAAATTCAGGCCCAAAACATGCTGAAAATCGATATTTTTGGTGCCCAAAGTCAATATGTGCATGTATCTTCTGTACCCGTTTATATCTCAAATTCAGGCTCAAAACACCCGAAAATTCAATATTTTGGGGTCCCAGAAGCAATCTGTACATGCCTACACAGTGCTAGAATATTTTCAAAATATAGGCTAAAAAACATGCTAAAAATCGACATTTTAGGTGCCAAAAAATCGATATCTCAAATTCAGTCACAAAACACCCGAAAATTCGATATTTAGAGGTCCCAGAAGGTATCTGTACATGCCTACTCCGTGTTAGAGTATTTTCAAAATACAGGCCAAAAACATACTGAAAATCGATCTTTTAGGTGCCCAAAAGTCGATATGTGCATGCATCTTCTGTACCCGTTTATATCTCAAATTCTGGCCCTAAACACCCGAAAATTCGATATTTTGGGGTCCCAGAAGCGATCTGTACATGCCTACTCCGTGTTAGAGTATTTTCAAAATTCAGGCCCAAAACATGCTGAAAATCGATATTTTAGATGCCCAAAGTCAATATGTGCATGTATCTTCTGTACCCGTTTATATCTCAAATTCAGGCTCAAAACACCCGAAAATTCAATATTTTGGGGTCCCAGAAGCAATCTGTACATGCCTACTCAGTGCTAGAATATTTTCAAAATATACGCTAAAAACATGCTAAAAATCGATCTTTCAGGTGCCAAAAAGTCGATATCTCAAATTCAGTCCCAAAACACCCGAAAATTCGATATTTAGGGGTCCCAGAAGCGATCTGTACATGCCTACTCCGTGTTAGAGTATTTTCAAAATACATGCTCAAAACATACTGAAAATCGATCTTTTAGGTGCACAAAAGTCGATATGTGCATGCATCTTCAGTACCCGTTTATATCTCAAATTCAGGCTCAAAACACCCGAAAATTCAATATTTTGGGGTCCCAGAAGCAATCTGTACATGCCTACTCAGTGTTAGAGTATTTTCAAAATACAGGCCCAAAACATGCTGAAAATCGATATTTTAGATGCCCAAAGTCAATATATGCATGTATCTTCTGTACCCGTTTATATCTCAAATTCAGGCTCAAAACACCCGAAAATTCAATATTTTGGGGTCCCAGAAGCAATCTGTACATGCCTACTCAGTGCTAGAATATTTTCAAAATATACGCTAAAAACATGCTAAAAATCGATCTTTCAGGTGCCAAAAAGTCGATATCTCAAATTCAGTCCCAAAACACCCGAAAATTCGATATTTAGGGGTCCCAGAAGCGATCTGTACATGCCTACTCCGTGTTAGAGTATTTTCAAAATACATGCTCAAAACATACTGAAAATCGATCTTTTAGGTGCACAAAAGTCGATATGTGCATGCATCTTCAGTACCCGTTTATATCTCAAATTCAGGCTCAAAACACCCGAAAATTCAATATTTTGGGGTCCCAGAAGCAATCTGTACATGCCTACTCAGTGTTAGAGTATTTTCAAAATACAGGCCCAAAACATGCTGAAAATCGATATTTTAGATGCCCAAAGTCAATATATGCATGTATCTTCTGTACCCGTTTATATCTCAAATTCAGGCTCAAAACACCCGAAAATTCAATATTTTGGGGTCCCAGAAGCAATCTGTACATGCCTACACAGTTCTAGAATATTTTCAAAATATAGGCTAAAAACATGCTAAAAATCGACATTTTAAGTGCCAAAAAATCGATATCTCAAATTCAGTCCCAAAACACCCGAAAATTCGATATTTTGAGGTCCCAGAAGCGATCTGTACATGCCTACTCCGTGTTAGAGTATTTTCAAAATTCAGGCCCAAAACATGCTGAAAATCGATATTTTTGGTGCCCAAAGTCAATATGTGCATGTATCTTCTGTACCCGTTTATATCTCAAATTCAGGCTCAAAACACCCGAAAATTCAATATTTTGGGGTCCCAGAAGCAATCTGTACATGCCTACTCAGTGCTAGAATATTTTCAAAATATAGGCTAAAAACATGCTAAAAATCGATCTTTTAGGTGCCAAAAAGTCGATATCTCAAATTCAGTCCCAAAACACCCGAAAATTCGATATTTAGGGGTCCCAGAAGCGATCTGTACATGCCTACTCCGTGTTAGAGTATTTTCAAAATACATGCTCAAAACATACTGAAAATCGATCTTTTAGGTGCACAAAAGTCGATATGTGCATGCATCTTCAGTACCCGTTTATATCTCAAATTCAGGCTCAAAACACCCGAAAATTCAATATTTTGGGGTCCCAGAAGCAATCTGTACATGCCTACTCAGTGTTAGAGTATTTTCAAAATACAGGCCCAAAACATGCTGAAAATCGATATTTTAGATGCCCAAAGTCAATATGTGCATGAATCTTCTGTACCCGTTTATATCTCAAATTCAGGCTCAAAACACCCGAAAATTCAATATTTTGGGGTCCCAGAAGCAATCTGTACATGCCTACACAGTCCTAGAATATTTTCAAAATATAGGCTAAAAACATGCTAAAAATCGACATTTTAGGTGCCAAAAAATCGATATCTCAAATTCAGTCACAAAACACCCGAAAATTCGATATTTAGAGTTCCCAGAAAGTATCTGTACATGCCTACTCCGTGTTAGAGTATTTTCAAAATACAGGCCAAAAACATACTTAAAATCGATCTTTTAGGTGCCCAAAAGTCGATATGTGCATGCATCTTCTGTACCCGTTTATATCTCAAATTCTGGCTCAAAACACCCGAAAATTCGATATTTTGGGGTCCCAGAAGCGATCTGCACATGCCTACTCCGTGTTAGAGTATTTTCAAAATTCAGGCCCAAAACATGCTGAAAATCGATATTTTTGGTGCCCAAAGTCAATATGTGCATGTATCTTCTGTACCCGTTTATATCTCAAATTCAGGCTCAAAACACCCGAAAATTCAATATTTTGGGGTCCCAGAAGCAATCTGTACATGCCTACACAGTGCTAGAATATTTTCAAAATATAGGCTAAAAAACATGCTAAAAATCGACATTTTAGGTGCCAAAAAATCGATATCTCAAATTCAGTCACAAAACACCCGAAAATTCGATATTTAGAGGTCCCAGAAGGTATCTGTACATGCCTACTCCGTGTTAGAGTATTTTCAAAATACAGGCCAAAAACATACTGAAAATCGATCTTTTAGGTGCCCAAAAGTCGATATGTGCATGCATCTTCTGTACCCGTTTATATCTCAAATTCTGGCCCTAAACACCCGAAAATTCGATATTTTGGGGTCCCAGAAGCGATCTGTACATGCCTACTCCGTGTTAGAGTATTTTCAAAATTCAGGCCCAAAACATGCTGAAAATCGATATTTTAGATGCCCAAAGTCAATATGTGCATGTATCTTCTGTACCCGTTTATATCTCAAATTCAGGCTCAAAACACCCGAAAATTCAATATTTTGGGGTCCCAGAAGCAATCTGTACATGCCTACTCAGTGCTAGAATATTTTCAAAATATACGCTAAAAACATGCTAAAAATCGATCTTTCAGGTGCCAAAAAGTCGATATCTCAAATTCAGTCCCAAAACACCCGAAAATTCGATATTTAGGGGTCCCAGAAGCGATCTGTACATGCCTACTCCGTGTTAGAGTATTTTCAAAATACATGCTCAAAACATACTGAAAATCGATCTTTTAGGTGCACAAAAGTCGATATGTGCATGCATCTTCAGTACCCGTTTATATCTCAAATTCAGGCTCAAAACACCCGAAAATTCAATATTTTGGGGTCCCAGAAGCAATCTGTACATGCCTACTCAGTGTTAGAGTATTTTCAAAATACAGGCCCAAAACATGCTGAAAATCGATATTTTAGATGCCCAAAGTCAATATATGCATGTATCTTCTGTACCCGTTTATATCTCAAATTCAGGCTCAAAACACCCGAAAATTCAATATTTTGGGGTCCCAGAAGCAATCTGTACATGCCTACACAGTTCTAGAATATTTTCAAAATATAGGCTAAAAACATGCTAAAAATCGACATTTTAAGTGCCAAAAAATCGATATCTCAAATTCAGTCCCAAAACACCCGAAAATTCGATATTTTGAGGTCCCAGAAGCGATCTGTACATGCCTACTCCGTGTTAGAGTATTTTCAAAATTCAGGCCCAAAACATGCTGAAAATCGATATTTTTGGTGCCCAAAGTCAATATGTGCATGTATCTTCTGTACCCGTTTATATCTCAAATTCAGGCTCAAAACACCCGAAAATTCAATATTTTGGGGTCCCAGAAGCAATCTGTACATGCCTACTCAGTGCTAGAATATTTTCAAAATATAGGCTAAAAACATGCTAAAAATCGATCTTTTAGGTGCCAAAAAGTCGATATCTCAAATTCAGTCCCAAAACACCCGAAAATTCGATATTTAGGGGTCCCAGAAGCGATCTGTACATGCCTACTCCGTGTTAGAGTATTTTCAAAATACATGCTCAAAACATACTGAAAATCGATCTTTTAGGTGCACAAAAGTCGATATGTGCATGCATCTTCAGTACCCGTTTATATCTCAAATTCAGGCTCAAAACACCCGAAAATTCAATATTTTGGGGTCCCAGAAGCAATCTGTACATGCCTACTCAGTGTTAGAGTATTTTCAAAATACAGGCCCAAAACATGCTGAAAATCGATATTTTAGATGCCCAAAGTCAATATGTGCATGTATCTTCTGTACCCGTTTATATCTCAAATTCAGGCTCAAAACACCCGAAAATACAATATTTTGGGGTCCCAGAAGCAATCTGTACATGCCTACACAGTGCTAGAATATTTACAAAATATAGGCTAAAAAACATGCTAAAAATCGACATTTTAGGTGCCAAAAAATCGATATCTCAAATTCAGTCACAAAACACCCGAAAATTCGATATTTAGAGGTCCCAGAAGGTATCTGTACATGCCTACTCCGTGTTAGAGTATTTTCAAAATACAGGCCAAAAACATAATGAAAATCGATCTTTTAGGTGCCCAAAAGTCGATATGTGCATGCATCTTCTGTACCCGTTTATATCTCAAATTCTGGCCCTAAACACCCGAAAATTCGATATTTTGGGGTCCCAGAAGCGATCTGTACATGCCTACTCCGTGTTAGAGTATTTTCAAAATTCAGGCCCAAAACATGCTGAAAATCGATATTTTTGGTGCCCAAAGTCAATATGTGCATGTATCTTCTGTACCCGTTTATATCTCAAATTCAGGCTCAAAACACCCGAAAATTCAATATTTTGGGGTCCCAGAAGCAATCTGTACATGCCTACTCAGTGCTAGAATATTTTCAAAATATAGGCTAAAAACATGCTAAAAATCAATCTTTTAGATGCCAAAAAGTCGATATCTCAAATTCAGTCCCAAAACACCCGAAAATTCGATATTTAGGGGTCCCAGAAGCGATCTGTACATGCCTACTCCGTGTTAGAGTATTTTCAAAATACATGCTCAAAACATACTGAAAATCGATCTTTTAGGTGCACAAAAGTCGATATGTGCATGCATCTTCAGTACCCGTTTATATCTCAAATTCTGGCTCAAAACACCCGAAAATTCAATATTTTGGGGTCCCAGAAGCAATCTGTACATGCCTACTCAGTGGTAGAGTATTTTCAAAATACAGGCCCAAAACATGCTGAAAATCGATATTTTAGATGCCCAAAGTCAATATGTGCATGTATCTTCTGTACCCGTTTATATCTCAAATTCAGGCTCAAAACACCCGAAAATTCAATATTTTGGGGTCCCAGTAGCAATCTGTACATGCCTACACAGTGCTAGAATATTTTCAAAATATAGGCTAAAAACATGCTAAAAATCGACATTTTAGGTGCCAAAAAATCGATATCTCAAATTCAGTCCCAAAATACCCGAAAATTCGATATTTAGAGGTCCCAGAAGGTATCTGTACATGCCTACTCCTTGTTAGATTATTTTCAAAATTCAGGCCCAAAACATGCTGAAAATCGATATTTTTGGTGCCCAAAGTCAATATGTGCATGTATCTTCTGTACCTGTTTATATCTCAAATTCAGGCTCAAAACACCCGAAAATTCGATATTTTGGGGTCCCAGAAGCAATCTGTACATGCCTACTCAGTGCTAGAATATTTTCAAAATATACGCTAAAAACATGCTAAAAATCGATCTTTTAGGTGCCAAAAAGTCGATATCTCAAATTCAGTCCCAAAACACCCGAAAATTCGATATTTAGGGGTCCCGGAAGCGATCTGTATATGCCTACTCCGTTTTAGAGTATTTTCAAAATACATGCTCAAAACATACTGAAAATTTATCTTTTAGGTGCACAAAAGTCGATATGTGCATGCATCTTCAGTACCCGTTTATATCTCAAATTCAGGCTCAAAACACCCGAAAATTCAATATTTTGGGGTCCCAGAAGCAATCTGTACATGCCTACTCAGTGTTAGAGTATTTTCAAAATACAGGCCCAAAACATGCTGAAAATCGATATTTTAGATGCCCAAAGTCAATATGTGCATGTATCTTCTGTACCCGTTTATATCTCAAATTCAGGCTCAAAACACCCAAAAATTCAATATTTTGGGGTCCCAGAAGCAATCTGTACATGCCTACTCAGTGCTAGAATATTTTCAAAATATACGCTAAAAACATGCTAAAAATCGATCTTTCAGGTGCCAAAAAGTCGATATCTCAAATTCAGTCCCAAAACACCCGAAAATTCGATATTTAGGGGTCCCAGAAGCGATCTGTACATGCCTACTCCGTGTTAGAGTATTTTCAAAATACATGCTCAAAACATACTGAAAATCGATCTTTTAGGTGCACAAAAGTCGATATGTGCATGCATCTTCAGTACCCGTTTATATCTCAAATTCAGGCTCAAAACACCCGAAAATTCAATATTTTGGGGTCCCAGAAGCAATCTGTACATGCCTACTCAGTGTTAGAGTATTTTCAAAATACAGGCCCAAAACATGCTGAAAATCGATATTTTAGATGCCCAAAGTCAATATATGCATGTATCTTCTGTACCCGTTTATATCTCAAATTCAGGCTCAAAACACCCGAAAATTCAATATTTTGGGGTCCCAGAAGCAATCTGTACATGCCTACACAGTTCTAGAATATTTTCAAAATATAGGCTAAAAACATGCTAAAAATCGACATTTTAAGTGCCAAAAAATCGATATCTCAAATTCAGTCCCAAAACACCCGAAAATTCGATATTTTGAGGTCCCAGAAGCGATCTGTACATGCCTACTCCGTGTTAGAGTATTTTCAAAATTCAGGCCCAAAACATGCTGAAAATCGATATTTTTGGTGCCCAAAGTCAATATGTGCATGTATCTTCTGTACCCGTTTATATCTCAAATTCAGGCTCAAAACACCCGAAAATTCAATATTTTGGGGTCCCAGAAGCAATCTGTACATGCCTACTCAGTGCTAGAATATTTTCAAAATATAGGCTAAAAACATGCTAAAAATCGATCTTTTAGGTGCCAAAAAGTCGATATCTCAAATTCAGTCCCAAAACACCCGAAAATTCGATATTTAGGGGTCCCAGAAGCGATCTGTACATGCCTACTCCGTGTTAGAGTATTTTCAAAATACATGCTCAAAACATACTGAAAATCGATCTTTTAGGTGCACAAAAGTCGATATGTGCATGCATCTTCAGTACCCGTTTATATCTCAAATTCAGGCTCAAAACACCCGAAAATTCAATATTTTGGGGTCCCAGAAGCAATCTGTACATGCCTACTCAGTGTTAGAGTATTTTCAAAATACAGGCCCAAAACATGCTGAAAATCGATATTTTAGATGCCCAAAGTCAATATGTGCATGTATCTTCTGTACCCGTTTATATCTCAAATTCAGGCTCAAAACACCCGAAAATACAATATTTTGGGGACCCAGAAGCAATCTGTACATGCCTACTCAGTTCTAGAATATTTTCAAAATATAGGCTAAAAACATGCTAAAAATCGACATTTTAAGTGCCAAAAAATCGATATCTCAAATTCAGTCCCAAAACACCCGAAAATTCGATATTTTGAGGTCCCAGAAGCGATCTGTACATGCCTACTCCGTGTTAGAGTATTTTCAAAATACAGGCCAAAAACATACTTAAAATCGATCTTTTAGGTGCCCAAAAGTCGATATGTGCATGCGTCTTCTGTACCCGTTTATATCTCAAATTCTGGCTCAAAACACCCGAAAATTCGATATTTTGGGGTCCCAGAAGCAATCTGTACATGCCTACTCAGTGCTAGAATATTTTCAAAATATACGCTAAAAACATGCTAAAAATCGATCTTTCAGGTGCCAAAAAGTCGATATCTCAAATTCAGTCCCAAAACACCCGAAAATTCGATATTTAGGGGTCCCAGAAGCGATCTGTACATGCCTACTCCGTGTTAGAGTATTTTCAAAATACATGCTCAAAACATACTGAAAATCGATCTTTTAGGTGCACAAAAGTCGATATGTGAATGCATCTTCAGTACCCGTTTATATCTCAAATTCAGGCTCAAAACACCCGAAAATTCAATATTTTGGGGTCCCAGAAGCAATCTGTACATGCCTACTCAGTGTTAGAGTATTTTCAAAATACAGGCCCAAAACATGCTGAAAATCGATATTTTAGATGCCCAAAGTCAATATATGCATGTATCTTCTGTACCCGTTTATATCTCAAATTCAGGCTCAAAACACCCGAAAATTCAATATTTTGGGGTCCCAGAAGCAATCTGTACATGCCTACACAGTTCTAGAATATTTTCAAAATATAGGCTAAAAACATGCTAAAAATCGACATTTTAAGTGCCAAAAAATCGATATCTCAAATTCAGTCCCAAAACACCCGAAAATTCGATATTTTGAGGTCCCAGAAGCGATCTGTACATGCCTACTCCGTGTTAGAGTATTTTCAAAATTCAGGCCCAAAACATGCTGAAAATCGATATTTTTGGTGCCCAAAGTCAATATGTGCATGTATCTTCTGTACCCGTTTATATCTCAAATTCAGGCTCAAAACACCCGAAAATTCAATATTTTGGGGTCCCAGAAGCAATCTGTACATGCCTACTCAGTGCTAGAATATTTTCAAAATATAGGCTAAAAACATGCTAAAAATCGATCTTTTAGGTGCCAAAAAGTCGATATCTCAAATTCAGTCCCAAAACACCCGAAAATTCGATATTTAGGGGTCCCAGAAGCGATCTGTACATGCCTACTCCGTGTTAGAGTATTTTCAAAATACATGCTCAAAACATACTGAAAATCGATCTTTTAGGTGCACAAAAGTCGATATGTGCATGCATCTTCAGTACCCGTTTATATCTCAAATTCAGGCTCAAAACACCCGAAAATTCAATATTTTGGGGTCCCAGAAGCAATCTGTACATGCCTACTCAGTGTTAGAGTATTTTCAAAATACAGGCCCAAAACATGCTGAAAATCGATATTTTAGATGCCCAAAGTCAATATGTGCATGTATCTTCTGTACCCGTTTATATCTCAAATTCAGGCTCAAAACACCCGAAAATTCAATATTTTGGGGTCCCAGAAGCAATCTGTACATGCCTACACAGTCCTAGAATATTTTCAAAATATAGGCTAAAAACATGCTAAAAATCGACATTTTAGGTGCCAAAAAATCGATATCTCAAATTCAGTCACAAAACACCCGAAAATTCGATATTTAGAGTTCCCAGAAAGTATCTGTACATGCCTACTCCGTGTTAGAGTATTTTCAAAATACAGGCCAAAAACATACTTAAAATCGATCTTTTAGGTGCCCAAAAGTCGATATGTGCATGCATCTTCTGTACCCGTTTATATCTCAAATTCTGGCTCAAAACACCCGAAAATTCGATATTTTGGGGTCCCAGAAGCGATCTGCACATGCCTACTCCGTGTTAGAGTATTTTCAAAATTCAGGCCCAAAACATGCTGAAAATCGATATTTTTGGTGCCCAAAGTCAATATGTGCATGTATCTTCTGTACCCGTTTATATCTCAAATTCAGGCTCAAAACACCCGAAAATTCAATATTTTGGGGTCCCAGAAGCAATCTGTACATGCCTACACAGTGCTAGAATATTTTCAAAATATAGGCTAAAAAACATGCTAAAAATCGATCTTTTAGGTTCCAAAAAGTCGATATCTCAAATTCAGTCCCAAAACACCCGAAAATTCGATATTTAGGGGTCCCAGAAGCGATCTGTACATGCCTACTCCGTGTTAGAGTATTTTCAAAATACATGCTCAAAACATATTGAAAATCGATCTTTTAGGTGCACAAAAGTCGATATGTGCATGCATCTTCAGTACCCGTTTATATCTCAAATTCAGGCTCAAAACACCCGAAAATTCGATATTTTGGGGTCCCAGAAGCGATCTGTACATGCCTACTCAGTGTTAGAGTATTTTCAAAATACAGGCCCAAAACATGCTGAAAATCGATATTTTAGATGCCCAAAGTCAATATGTGCATGTATCTTCTGTACCCGTTTATATCTCAAATTCAGGCTCAAAACACCCGAAAATACAATATTTTGGGGTCCCAGAAGCAATCTGTACAGTGCTAGAATATTTTCAAAATATAGGCTAAAAACATGCTAAAAATCGATCTTTTAGGTGCCAAAAAGTCGATATCTCAAATTCAGTCCCAAAACACCCGAAAATTCGATATTTAGGGGTCCCAGAAGCGATCTGTACATGCCTACTCCGTGTTAGAGTATTTTCAAAATACATGCTCAAAACATACTGAAAATCGATCTTTTAGGTGCACAAAAGTCGATATGTGCATGCATCTTCAGTACCCGTTTATATCTCAAATTCAGGCTCAAAACACCCGAAAATTCAATATTTTGGGGTCCCAGAAGCAATCTGTACATGCCTACTCAGTGTTAGAGTATTTTCAAAATACAGGCCCAAAACATGCTGAAAATCGATATTTTAGATGCCCAAAGTCAATATGTGCATGTATCTTCTGTACCCGTTTATATCTCAAATTCAGGCTCAAAACACCCGAAAATTCAATATTTTGGGGTCCCAGAAGCAATCTGTACATGCCTACACAGTGCTAGAATATTTTCAAAATATAGGCTAAAAACATGCTAAAAATCGACATTTTAGGTGCCAAAAAATCTATATCTCAAATTCAGTCCCAAAACACCCGAAAATTCGATATTTAGAGGTCCCAGAAGGTATCTGTACATGCCTACTCCGTGTTAGAGTATTTTCAAAATACAGGCCAAAAACATACTGAAAATCAATCTTTTAGGTGCCCAAAAGTCGATATGTGCATGCATCTTCTGTACCCGTTTATACCTCAAATTCTGGCCCTAAACACCCGAAAATTCGATATTTTGGGGTCCCAGAAGCGATCTGTACATGCCTACTCCGTGTTAGAGTATTTTCAAAATTCAGGCCCAAAACATGCTGAAAATCGATATTTTTGGTGCCCAAAGTTAATATGTGCATGTATCTTCTGTACCCGTTTATATCTCAAATTCAGGCTCA
The DNA here is from genome assembly GCA_033782935.1 of Petrolisthes cinctipes. Lineage (NCBI taxonomy): Eukaryota > Metazoa > Arthropoda > Malacostraca > Decapoda > Porcellanidae > Petrolisthes > Petrolisthes cinctipes. The sequence continues at coordinate 2,012,107 of JAWQEG010000068.1, forward strand.
AAACACCTGAAAATTCAATATTTTGGGGTCCCAGAAGCAATCTGTACAGTGCTAGAATATTTTCAAAATATAGGCTAAAAACATGCTAAAAATCGATCTTTTAGGTGCCAAAAAGTCGATATCTCAAATTCAGTCCCAAAACACCCGAAAATTCGATATTTAGGGGTCCCAGAAGCGATCTGTACATGCCTACTCCGTGTTAGAGTATTTTCAAAATACATGCTCAAAACATACTGAAAATCGATCTTTTAGGTGCACAAAAGTCGATATGTGCATGCATCTTCAGTACCCGTTTATATCTCAAATTCAGGCTCGAAACACCCGAAAATTCAATATTTTGGGGTCCCAGAAGCAATCTGTACATGCCTACTCAGTGTTAGAGTATTTTCAAAATACAGGCCCAAAACATGCTGAAAATCGATATTTTAGATGCCCAAAGTCAATATGTGCATGTATCTTCTGTACCCGTTTATATCTCAAATTCAGGCTCAAAACACCCGAAAATTCAATATTTTGGGGTCCCAGAAGCAATCTGTACATGCCTACACAGTGCTAGAATATTTTCAAAATATAGGCTAAAAACATGCTAAAAATCGACATTTTAGGTGCCAAAAAATCGATATCTCAAATTCAGTCACAAAACACCCGAAAATTCGATATTTAGAGGTCCCAGAAGGTATCTGTACATGCCTACTCCGTGTTACAGTATTTTCAAAATACAGGCCAAAAACATACTGAAAATCGATCTTTTAGGTGCCCAAAAGTCGATATGTGCATGCATCTTCTGTACCCGTTTATACCTCAAATTCTGGCCCTAAACACCCGAAAATTCGATATTTTGGGGTCCCAGAAGCGATCTGTACATGCCTACTCCGTGTTAGAGTATTTTCAAAATTCAGGCCCAAAACATGCTGAAAATCGATATTTTTGGTGCCCAAAGTCAATATGTGCATGTATCTTCTGTACCCGTTTATATCTCAAATTCAGGCTCAAAACACCCGAAAATTCAATATTTTGGGGTCCCAGAAGCAATCTGTACATGCCTACACAGTGCTAGAATATTTTCAAAAAATAGGCTAAAAACATGCTAAAAATCGACATTTTAGGTGCCAAAAAATCGATATCTCAAATTCAGTCCTAAAACACCCGAAAATTCGATATTTAGGGGTCCCAGAAGGTATCTGTACATGCCTACTCCATGTTAGAGTATTTTCAAAATACAGGCCAAAAACATACTGAAAATCGATCTTTTAGGTGCCCAAAAGTCGATATGTGCATGCATCTTCTGTACCCGTTTATATCTCAAATTCTGGCTCAAAACACCCGAAAATTCGATATTTTGGGGTCCCAGAAGCGATCTGCACATGCCTACTCCGTGTTAGAGTATTTTCAAAATTCAGGCCCAAAACATGCTGAAAATCGATATTTTTGGTGCCCAAAGTCAATATGTGCATGTATCTTCTGTACCCGTTTATATCTCAAATTCAGGCTCAAAACACCCGAAAATTCAATATTTTGGGGTCCCAGAAGCAATCTGTACATGCCTACTCAGTGCTAGAATATTTTCAAAATATAGGCTAAAAACATGCTAAAAATCGATCTTTTAGGTGCCAAAAAGTCGATATCTCAAATTCAGTCCCAAAACACCCGAAAATTCGATATTTAGGGGTCTCAGAAGCGATCTGTACATGCCTACTCCGTGTTAGAGTATTTTCAAAATACATGCTCAAAACATACTGAAAATCGATCTTTTAGGTGCACAAAAGTCGATATGTGCATTCATCTTCAGTACCCGTTTATATCTCAAATTCAGGCTCAAAACACCCGAAAATTCAATATTTTGGGGTCCCAGAAGCAATCTGTACATGCCTACACAGTGTTAGAGTATTTTCAAAATACAGGCCCAAAACATGCTGAAAATCGATATTTTAGATGCCCAAAGTCAATATGTGCATGTATCTTCTGTACCCGTTTATATCTCAAATTCAGGCTCAAAACACCCGAAAATTCAATATTTTGGGGTTCCAGAAGCAATCTGTACATGCCTACACAGTGCTAGAATATTTTCAAAATATAGGCTAAAAACATGCTAAAAATCGACATTTTAGGTGCCAAAAAATCGATATCTCAAATTCAGTCCCAAAACACCCGAAAATTCGATATTTAGAGGTCCCAGAAGGTATCTGTACATGCCTACTCCGTGTTAGAGTATTTTCAAAATACAGGCCAAAAACATACTGAAAATCAATCTTTTAGGTGCCCAAAAGTCGATATGTGCATGCATCTTCTGTACCCGTTTATACCTCAAATTCTGGCCCTAAACACCCGAAAATTCGATATTTTGGGGTCCCAGAAGCGATCTGTACATGCCTACTCCGTGTTAGAGTATTTTCAAAATTCAGGCCCAAAACATGCTGAAAATCGATATTTTTGGTGCCCAAAGTTAATATGTGCATGTATCTTCTGTACCCGTTTATATCTCAAATTCAGGCTCAAAACACCCGAAAATTCAATATTTTGGGGTCCCAGAAGCAATCTGTACAGTACTAGAATATTTTCAAAATATAGGCTAAAAACATGCTAAAAATCGATCTTTTAGGTGCCAAAAAGTCGATATCTCAAATTCAGTCCCAAAACACCCGAAAATTCGATATTTAGGGGTCCCAGAAGCGATCTGTACATGCCTACTCCATGTTAGAGTATTTTCAAAATACATGCTCAAAACATACTGAAAATCGATCTTTTAGGTGCACAAAAGTCGATATGTGCATGCATCTTCAGTACCCGTTTATATCTCAAATTCAGGCTCAAAACACCCGAAAATTCGATATTTTGGGGTCCCAGAAGCGATCTGCACATGCCTACTCCGTGTTAGAGTATTTTCAAAATTCAGGCCCAAAACATGCTGAAAATCGATATTTTTGGTGCCCAAAGTCAATATGTGCATGTATCTTCTGTACCCGTTTATATCTCAAATTCAGGCTCAAAACACCCGAAAATTCAATATTTTGGGGTCCCAGAAGCAATCTGTACATGCCTACACAGTGCTAGAATATTTTCAAAATATAGGCTAAAAAACATGCTAAAAATCGACATTTTAGGTGCCAAAAAATCGATATCTCAAATTCAGTCACAAAACACCCGAAAATTCGATATTTAGAGGTCCCAGAAGGTATCTGTACATGCCTACTCCGTGTTAGAGTATTTTCAAAATACAGGCCAAAAACATACTGAAAATCGATCTTTTAGGTGCCCAAAAGTCGATATGTGCATGCATCTTCTGTACCCGTTTATATCTCAAATTCTGGCCCTAAACACCCGAAAATTCGATATTTTGGGGTCCCAGAAGCGATCTGTACATGCCTACTCCGTGTTAGAGTATTTTCAAAATTCAGGCCCAAAACATGCTGAAAATCGATATTTTTGGTGCCCAAAGTCAATATGTGCATGTATCTTCTGTACCCGTTTATATCTCAAATTCAGGCTCAAAACACCCGAAAATTCAATATTTTGGGGTCCCAGAAGCAATCTGTACATGCCTACTCAGTGCTAGAATATTTTCAAAATATAGGCTAAAAACATGCTAAAAATCAATCTTTTAGATGCCAAAAAGTCGATATCTCAAATTCAGTCCCAAAACACCCGAAAATTCGATATTTAGGGGTCCCAGAAGCGATCTGTACATGCCTACTCCGTGTTAGAGTATTTTCAAAATACATGCTCAAAACATACTGAAAATCGATCTTTTAGGTGCACAAAAGTCGATATGTGCATGCATCTTCAGTACCCGTTTATATCTCAAATTCTGGCTCAAAACACCCGAAAATTCAATATTTTGGGGTCCCAGAAGCAATCTGTACATGCCTACTCAGTGGTAGAGTATTTTCAAAATACAGGCCCAAAACATGCTGAAAATCGATATTTTAGATGCCCAAAGTCAATATGTGCATGTATCTTCTGTACCCGTTTATATCTCAAATTCAGGCTCAAAACACCCGAAAATTCAATATTTTGGGGTCCCAGTAGCAATCTGTACATGCCTACACAGTGCTAGAATATTTTCAAAATATAGGCTAAAAACATGCTAAAAATCGACATTTTAGGTGCCAAAAAATCGATATCTCAAATTCAGTCCCAAAATACCCGAAAATTCGATATTTAGAGGTCCCAGAAGGTATCTGTACATGCCTACTCCTTGTTAGATTATTTTCAAAATTCAGGCCCAAAACATGCTGAAAATCGATATTTTTGGTGCCCAAAGTCAATATGTGCATGTATCTTCTGTACCTGTTTATATCTCAAATTCAGGCTTAAAACACCCGAAAATTCGATATTTTGGGGTCCCAGAAGCAATCTGTACATGCCTACTCAGTGCTAGAATATTTTCAAAATATACGCTAAAAACATGCTAAAAATCGATCTTTTAGGTGCCAAAAAGTCGATATCTCAAATTCAGTCCCAAAACACCCGAAAATTCGATATTTAGGGGTCCCGGAAGCGATCTGTACATGCCTACTCCGTGTTAGAGTATTTTCAAAATACATGCTCAAAACATACTGAAAATCGATCTTTTAGGTGCACAAAAGTCGATATGTGCATGCATCTTCAGTACCCGTTTATATCTCAAATTCAGGCTCAAAACACCCGAAAATTCAATATTTTGGGGTCCCAGAAGCAATCTGTACATGCCTACTCAGTGTTAGAGTATTTTCAAAATACAGGCCCAAAACATGCTGAAAATCGATATTTTAGATGCCCAAAGTCAATATGTGCATGTATCTTCTGTACCCGTTTATATCTCAAATTCAGGCTCAAAACACCCGAAAATTCAATATTTTGGGGTCCCAGAAGCAATCTGTACATGCCTACTCAGTGCTAGAATATTTTCAAAATATACGCTAAAAACATGCTAAAAATCGATCTTTCAGGTGCCAAAAAGTCGATATCTCAAATTCAGTCCCAAAACACCCGAAAATTCGATATTTAGGGGTCCCAGAAGCGATCTGTACATGCCTACTCCGTGTTAGAGTATTTTCAAAATACATGCTCAAAACATACTGAAAATCGATCTTTTAGGTGCACAAAAGTCGATATGTGCATGCATCTTCAGTACCCGTTTATATCTCAAATTCAGGCTCAAAACACCCGAAAATTCAATATTTTGGGGTCCCAGAAGCAATCTGTACATGCCTACTCAGTGTTAGAGTATTTTCAAAATACAGGCCCAAAACATGCTGAAAATCGATATTTTAGATGCCCAAAGTCAATATATGCATGTATCTTCTGTACCCGTTTATATCTCAAATTCAGGCTCAAAACACCCGAAAATTCAATATTTTGGGGTCCCAGAAGCAATCTGTACATGCCTACACAGTTCTAGAATATTTTCAAAATATAGGCTAAAAACATGCTAAAAATCGACATTTTAAGTGCCAAAAAATCGATATCTCAAATTCAGTCCCAAAACACCCGAAAATTCGATATTTTGAGGTCCTAGAAGCGATCTGTACATGCCTACTCCGTGTTAGAGTATTTTCAAAATTCAGGCCCAAAACATGCTGAAAATCGATATTTTAGATGCCCAAAGTCAATATGTGCATGTATCTTCTGTACCCGTTTATATCTCAAATTCAGGCTCAAAACACCCGAAAATTCAATATTTTGGGGTCCCAGAAGCAATCTGTACATGCCTACTCAGTGCTAGAATATTTTCAAAATATAGGCTAAAAACATGCTAAAAATCGATCTTTTAGGTGCCAAAAAGTCGATATCTCAAATTCAGTCCCAAAACACCCGAAAATTCGATATTTAGGGGTCCCAGAAGCGATCTGTACATGCCTACTCCGTGTTAGAGTATTTTCAAAATACATGCTCAAAACATACTGAAAATCGATCTTTTAGGTGCACAAAAGTCGATATGTGCATGCATCTTCAGTACCCGTTTATATCTCAAATTCAGGCTCAAAACACCCGAAAATTCAATATTTTGGGGTCCCAGAAGCAATCTGTACATGCCTACTCAGTGTTAGAGTATTTTCAAAATACAGGCCCAAAACATGCTGAAAATCGATATTTTAGATGCCCAAAGTCAATATGTGCATGTATCTTCTGTACCCGTTTATATCTCAAATTCAGGCTCAAAACACCCGAAAATTCAATATTTTGGGGTCCCAGAAGCAATCTGTACATGCCTACTCAGTGCTAGAATATTTTCAAAATATAGGCTAAAAACATGCTAAAAATCGATCTTTCAGGTGCCAAAAAATCGATATCTCAAATTCAGTCCCAAAACACCCGAAAATTCGATATTTAGGGGTCCCAGAAGCGATCTGTACATGCCTACTCCGTGTTAGAGTATTTTCAAAATACATGCTCAAAACATACTGAAAATCGATCTTTTAGGTGCACAAAAGTCGATATGTGCATGCATCTTCAGTACCCGTTTATATCTCAAATTCAGGCTCAAAACACCCGAAAATTCAATATTTTGGGGTCCCAGAAGCAATCTGTACATGCCTACTCAGTGTTAGAGTATTTTCAAAATACAGGCCCAAAACATGCTGAAAATCGATATTTTAGATGCCCAAAGTCAATATATGCATGTATCTTCTGTACCCGTTTATATCTCAAATTCAGGCTCAAAACACCCGAAAATTCAATATTTTGGGGTCCCAGAAGCAATCTGTACATGCCTACACAGTTCTAGAATATTTTCAAAATATAGGCTAAAAACATGCTAAAAATCGACATTTTAAGTGCCAAAAAATCGATATCTCAAATTCAGTCCCAAAACACCCGAAAATTCGATATTTTGAGGTCCCAGAAGCGATCTGTACATGCCTACTCCGTGTTAGAGTATTTTCAAAATTCAGGCCCAAAACATGCTGAAAATCGATATTTTTGGTGCCCAAAGTCAATATGTGCATGTATCTTCTGTACCCGTTTATATCTCAAATTCAGGCTCAAAACACCCGAAAATTCAATATTTTGGGGTCCCAGAAGCAATCTGTACATGCCTACTCAGTGCTAGAATATTTTCAAAATATAGGCTAAAAACATGCTAAAAATCGATCTTTTAGGTGCCAAAAAGTCGATATCTCAAATTCAGTCCCAAAACACCCGAAAATTCGATATTTAGGGGTCCCAGAAGCGATCTGTACATGCCTACTCCGTGTTAGAGTATTTTCAAAATACATGCTCAAAACATACTGAAAATCGATCTTTTAGGTGCACAAAAGTCGATATGTGCATGCATCTTCAGTACCCGTTTATATCTCAAATTCAGGCTCAAAACACCCGAAAATTCAATATTTTGGGGTCCCAGAAGCAATCTGTACATGCCTACTCAGTGTTAGAGTATTTTCAAAATACAGGCCCAAAACATGCTGAAAATCGATATTTTAGATGCCCAAAGTCAATATGTGCATGAATCTTCTGTACCCGTTTATATCTCAAATTCAGGCTCAAAACACCCGAAAATTCAATATTTTGGGGTCCCAGAAGCAATCTGTACATGCCTACACAGTCCTAGAATATTTTCAAAATATAGGCTAAAAACATGCTAAAAATCGACATTTTAGGTGCCAAAAAATCGATATCTCAAATTCAGTCACAAAACACCCGAAAATTCGATATTTAGAGTTCCCAGAAAGTATCTGTACATGCCTACTCCGTGTTAGAGTATTTTCAAAATACAGGCCAAAAACATACTTAAAATCGATCTTTTAGGTGCCCAAAAGTCGATATGTGCATGCATCTTCTGTACCCGTTTATATCTCAAATTCTGGCTCAAAACACCCGAAAATTCGATATTTTGGGGTCCCAGAAGCGATCTGCACATGCCTACTCCGTGTTAGAGTATTTTCAAAATTCAGGCCCAAAACATGCTGAAAATCGATATTTTTGGTGCCCAAAGTCAATATGTGCATGTATCTTCTGTACCCGTTTATATCTCAAATTCAGGCTCAAAACACCCGAAAATTCAATATTTTGGGGTCCCAGAAGCAATCTGTACATGCCTACACAGTGCTAGAATATTTTCAAAATATAGGCTAAAAAACATGCTAAAAATCGACATTTTAGGTGCCAAAAAATCGATATCTCAAATTCAGTCACAAAACACCCGAAAATTCGATATTTAGAGGTCCCAGAAGGTATCTGTACATGCCTACTCCGTGTTAGAGTATTTTCAAAATACAGGCCAAAAACATACTGAAAATCGATCTTTTAGGTGCCCAAAAGTCGATATGTGCATGCATCTTCTGTACCCGTTTATATCTCAAATTCTGGCCCTAAACACCCGAAAATTCGATATTTTGGGGTCCCAGAAGCGATCTGTACATGCCTACTCCGTGTTAGAGTATTTTCAAAATTCAGGCCCAAAACATGCTGAAAATCGATATTTTAGATGCCCAAAGTCAATATGTGCATGTATCTTCTGTACCCGTTTATATCTCAAATTCAGGCTCAAAACACCCGAAAATTCAATATTTTGGGGTCCCAGAAGCAATCTGTACATGCCTACTCAGTGCTAGAATATTTTCAAAATATACGCTAAAAACATGCTAAAAATCGATCTTTCAGGTGCCAAAAAGTCGATATCTCAAATTCAGTCCCAAAACACCCGAAAATTCGATATTTAGGGGTCCCAGAAGCGATCTGTACATGCCTACTCCGTGTTAGAGTATTTTCAAAATACATGCTCAAAACATACTGAAAATCGATCTTTTAGGTGCACAAAAGTCGATATGTGCATGCATCTTCAGTACCCGTTTATATCTCAAATTCAGGCTCAAAACACCCGAAAATTCAATATTTTGGGGTCCCAGAAGCAATCTGTACATGCCTACTCAGTGTTAGAGTATTTTCAAAATACAGGCCCAAAACATGCTGAAAATCGATATTTTAGATGCCCAAAGTCAATATATGCATGTATCTTCTGTACCCGTTTATATCTCAAATTCAGGCTCAAAACACCCGAAAATTCAATATTTTGGGGTCCCAGAAGCAATCTGTACATGCCTACACAGTTCTAGAATATTTTCAAAATATAGGCTAAAAACATGCTAAAAATCGACATTTTAAGTGCCAAAAAATCGATATCTCAAATTCAGTCCCAAAACACCCGAAAATTCGATATTTTGAGGTCCCAGAAGCGATCTGTACATGCCTACTCCGTGTTAGAGTATTTTCAAAATTCAGGCCCAAAACATGCTGAAAATCGATATTTTTGGTGCCCAAAGTCAATATGTGCATGTATCTTCTGTACCCGTTTATATCTCAAATTCAGGCTCAAAACACCCGAAAATTCAATATTTTGGGGTCCCAGAAGCAATCTGTACATGCCTACTCAGTGCTAGAATATTTTCAAAATATAGGCTAAAAACATGCTAAAAATCGATCTTTTAGGTGCCAAAAAGTCGATATCTCAAATTCAGTCCCAAAACACCCGAAAATTCGATATTTAGGGGTCCCAGAAGCGATCTGTACATGCCTACTCCGTGTTAGAGTATTTTCAAAATACATGCTCAAAACATACTGAAAATCGATCTTTTAGGTGCACAAAAGTCGATATGTGCATGCATCTTCAGTACCCGTTTATATCTCAAATTCAGGCTCAAAACACCCGAAAATTCAATATTTTGGGGTCCCAGAAGCAATCTGTACATGCCTACTCAGTGTTAGAGTATTTTCAAAATACAGGCCCAAAACATGCTGAAAATCGATATTTTAGATGCCCAAAGTCAATATGTGCATGTATCTTCTGTACCCGTTTATATCTCAAATTCAGGCTCAAAACACCCGAAAATACAATATTTTGGGGTCCCAGAAGCAATCTGTACATGCCTACACAGTGCTAGAATATTTACAAAATATAGGCTAAAAAACATGCTAAAAATCGACATTTTAGGTGCCAAAAAATCGATATCTCAAATTCAGTCACAAAACACCCGAAAATTCGATATTTAGAGGTCCCAGAAGGTATCTGTACATGCCTACTCCGTGTTAGAGTATTTTCAAAATACAGGCCAAAAACATACTGAAAATCGATCTTTTAGGTGCCCAAAAGTCGATATGTGCATGCATCTTCTGTACCCGTTTATATCTCAAATTCTGGCCCTAAACACCCGAAAATTCGATATTTTGGGGTCCCAGAAGCGATCTGTACATGCCTACTCCGTGTTAGAGTATTTTCAAAATTCAGGCCCAAAACATGCTGAAAATCGATATTTTTGGTGCCCAAAGTCAATATGTGCATGTATCTTCTGTACCCGTTTATATCTCAAATTCAGGCTCAAAACACCCGAAAATTCAATATTTTGGGGTCCCAGAAGCAATCTGTACATGCCTACTCAGTGCTAGAATATTTTCAAAATATAGGCTAAAAACATGCTAAAAATCAATCTTTTAGATGCCAAAAAGTCGATATCTCAAATTCAGTCCCAAAACACCCGAAAATTCGATATTTAGGGGTCCCAGAAGCGATCTGTACATGCCTACTCCGTGTTAGAGTATTTTCAAAATACATGCTCAAAACATACTGAAAATCGATCTTTTAGGTGCACAAAAGTCGATATGTGCATGCATCTTCAGTACCCGTTTATATCTCAAATTCTGGCTCAAAACACCCGAAAATTCAATATTTTGGGGTCCCAGAAGCAATCTGTACATGCCTACTCAGTGGTAGAGTATTTTCAAAATACAGGCCCAAAACATGCTGAAAATCGATATTTTAGATGCCCAAAGTCAATATGTGCATGTATCTTCTGTACCCGTTTATATCTCAAATTCAGGCTCAAAACACCCGAAAATTCAATATTTTGGGGTCCCAGTAGCAATCTGTACATGCCTACACAGTGCTAGAATATTTTCAAAATATAGGCTAAAAACATGCTAAAAATCGACATTTTAGGTGCCAAAAAATCGATATCTCAAATTCAGTCCCAAAATACCCGAAAATTCGATATTTAGAGGTCCCAGAAGGTATCTGTACATGCCTACTCCTTGTTAGATTATTTTCAAAATTCAGGCCCAAAACATGCTGAAAATCGATATTTTTGGTGCCCAAAGTCAATATGTGCATGTATCTTCTGTACCTGTTTATATCTCAAATTCAGGCTCAAAACACCCGAAAATTCGATATTTTGGGGTCCCAGAAGCAATCTGTACATGCCTACTCAGTGCTAGAATATTTTCAAAATATACGCTAAAAACATGCTAAAAATCGATCTTTTAGGTGCCAAAAAGTCGATATCTCAAATTCAGTCCCAAAACACCCGAAAATTCGATATTTAGGGGTCCCGGAAGCGATCTGTACATGCCTACTCCGTTTTAGAGTATTTTCAAAATACATGCTCAAAACATACTGAAAATTTATCTTTTAGGCGCACAAAAGTCGATATGTGCATGCATCTTCAGTACCCGTTTATATCTCAAATTCAGGCTCAAAACACCCGAAAATTCAATATTTTGGGGTCCCAGAAGCAATCTGTACATGCCTACTCAGTGTTAGAGTATTTTCAAAATACAGTCCCAAAACATGCTGAAAATCGATATTTTAGATGCCCAAAGTCAATATGTGCATGTATCTTCTGTACCCGTTTATATCTCAAATTCAGGCTCAAAACACCCGAAAATTCAATATTTTGGGGTCCCAGAAGCAATCTGTACATGCCTACTCAGTGCTAGAATATTTTCAAAATATACGCTAAAAACATGCTAAAAATCGATCTTTCAGGTGCCAAAAAGTCGATATCTCAAATTCAGTCCCAAAACACCCGAAAATTCGATATTTAGGGGTCCCAGAAGCGATCTGTACATGCCTACTCCGTGTTAGAGTATTTTCAAAATACATGCTCAAAACATACTGAAAATCGATCTTTTAGGTGCACAAAAGTCGATATGTGCATGCATCTTCAGTACCCGTTTATATCTCAAATTCAGGCTCAAAACACCCGAAAATTCAATATTTTGGGGTCCCAGAAGCAATCTGTACATGCCTACTCAGTGTTAGAGTATTTTCAAAATACAGGCCCAAAACATGCTGAAAATCGATATTTTAGATGCCCAAAGTCAATATATGCATGTATCTTCTGTACCCGTTTATATCTCAAATTCAGGCTCAAAACACCCGAAAATTCAATATTTTGGGGTCCCAGAAGCAATCTGTACATGCCTACACAGTTCTAGAATATTTTCAAAATATAGGCTAAAAACATGCTAAAAATCGACATTTTAAGTGCCAAAAAATCGATATCTCAAATTCAGTCCCAAAACACCCGAAAATTCGATATTTTGAGGTCCCAGAAGCGATCTGTACATGCCTACTCCGTGTTAGAGTATTTTCAAAATTCAGGCCCAAAACATGCTGAAAATCGATATTTTTGGTGCCCAAAGTCAATATGTGCATGTATCTTCTGTACCCGTTTATATCTCAAATTCAGGCTCAAAACACCCGAAAATTCAATATTTTGGGGTCCCAGAAGCAATCTGTACATGCCTACTCAGTGCTAGAATATTTTCAAAATATAGGCTAAAAACATGCTAAAAATCGATCTTTTAGGTGCCAAAAAGTCGATATCTCAAATTCAGTCCCAAAACACCCGAAAATTCGATATTTAGGGGTCCCAGAAGCGATCTGTACATGCCTACTCCGTGTTAGAGTATTTTCAAAATACATGCTCAAAACATACTGAAAATCGATCTTTTAGGTGCACAAAAGTCGATATGTGCATGCATCTTCAGTACCCGTTTATATCTCAAATTCAGGCTCAAAACACCCGAAAATTCAATATTTTGGGGTCCCAGAAGCAATCTGTACATGCCTACTCAGTGTTAGAGTATTTTCAAAATACAGGCCCAAAACATGCTGAAAATCGATATTTTAGATGCCCAAAGTCAATATGTGCATGTATCTTCTGTACCCGTTTATATCTCAAATTCAGGCTCAAAACACCCGAAAATACAATATTTTGGGGACCCAGAAGCAATCTGTACATGCCTACTCAGTTCTAGAATATTTTCAAAATATAGGCTAAAAACATGCTAAAAATCGACATTTTAAGTGCCAAAAAATCGATATCTCAAATTCAGTCCCAAAACACCCGAAAATTCGATATTTTGAGGTCCCAGAAGCGATCTGTACATGCCTACTCCGTGTTAGAGTATTTTCAAAATACAGGCCAAAAACATACTTAAAATCGATCTTTTAGGTGCCCAAAAGTCGATATGTGCATGCATCTTCTGTACCCGTTTATATCTCAAATTCTGGCTCAAAACACCCGAAAATTCGATATTTTGGGGTCCCAGAAGCAATCTGTACATGCCTACTCAGTGCTAGAATATTTTCAAAATATACGCTAAAAACATGCTAAAAATCGATCTTTCAGGTGCCAAAAAGTCGATATCTCAAATTCAGTCCCAAAACACCCGAAAATTCGATATTTAGGGGTCCCAGAAGCGATCTGTACATGCCTACTCCGTGTTAGAGTATTTTCAAAATACATGCTCAAAACATACTGAAAATCGATCTTTTAGGTGCACAAAAGTCGATATGTGCATGCATCTTCAGTACCCGTTTATATCTCAAATTCAGGCTCAAAACACCCGAAAATTCAATATTTTGGGGTCCCAGAAGCAATCTGTACATGCCTACTCAGTGTTAGAGTATTTTCAAAATACAGGCCCAAAACATGCTGAAAATCGATATTTTAGATGCCCAAAGTCAATATATGCATGTATCTTCTGTACCCGTTTATATCTCAAATTCAGGCTCAAAACACCCGAAAATTCAATATTTTGGGGTCCCAGAAGCAATCTGTACATGCCTACACAGTTCTAGAATATTTTCAAAATATAGGCTAAAAACATGCTAAAAATCGACATTTTAAGTGCCAAAAAATCGATATCTCAAATTCAGTCCCAAAACACCCGAAAATTCGATATTTTGAGGTCCCAGAAGCGATCTGTACATGCCTACTCCGTGTTAGAGTATTTTCAAAATTCAGGCCCAAAACATGCTGAAAATCGATATTTTTGGTGCCCAAAGTCAATATGTGCATGTATCTTCTGTACCCGTTTATATCTCAAATTCAGGCTCAAAACACCCGAAAATTCAATATTTTGGGGTCCCAGAAGCAATCTGTACATGCCTACTCAGTGCTAGAATATTTTCAAAATATAGGCTAAAAACATGCTAAAAATCGATCTTTTAGGTGCCAAAAAGTCGATATCTCAAATTCAGTCCCAAAACACCCGAAAATTCGATATTTAGGGGTCCCAGAAGCGATCTGTACATGCCTACTCCGTGTTAGAGTATTTTCAAAATACATGCTCAAAACATACTGAAAATCGATCTTTTAGGTGCACAAAAGTCGATATGTGCATGCATCTTCAGTACCCGTTTATATCTCAAATTCAGGCTCAAAACACCCGAAAATTCAATATTTTGGGGTCCCAGAAGCAATCTGTACATGCCTACTCAGTGTTAGAGTATTTTCAAAATACAGGCCCAAAACATGCTGAAAATCGATATTTTAGATGCCCAAAGTCAATATGTGCATGTATCTTCTGTACCCGTTTATATCTCAAATTCAGGCTCAAAACACCCGAAAATTCAATATTTTGGGGTCCCAGAAGCAATCTGTACATGCCTACACAGTCCTAGAATATTTTCAAAATATAGGCTAAAAACATGCTAAAAATCGACATTTTAGGTGCCAAAAAATCGATATCTCAAATTCAGTCACAAAACACCCGAAAATTCGATATTTAGAGTTCCCAGAAAGTATCTGTACATGCCTACTCCGTGTTAGAGTATTTTCAAAATACAGGCCAAAAACATACTTAAAATCGATCTTTTAGGTGCCCAAAAGTCGATATGTGCATGCATCTTCTGTACCCGTTTATATCTCAAATTCTGGCTCAAAACACCCGAAAATTCGATATTTTGGGGTCCCAGAAGCGATCTGCACATGCCTACTCCGTGTTAGAGTATTTTCAAAATTCAGGCCCAAAACATGCTGAAAATCGATATTTTTGGTGCCCAAAGTCAATATGTGCATGTATCTTCTGTACCCGTTTATATCTCAAATTCAGGCTCAAAACACCCGAAAATTCAATATTTTGGGGTCCCAGAAGCAATCTGTACATGCCTACACAGTGCTAGAATATTTTCAAAATATAGGCTAAAAAACATGCTAAAAATCGATCTTTTAGGTTCCAAAAAGTCGATATCTCAAATTCAGTCCCAAAACACCCGAAAATTCGATATTTAGGGGTCCCAGAAGCGATCTGTACATGCCTACTCCGTGTTAGAGTATTTTCAAAATACATGCTCAAAACATATTGAAAATCGATCTTTTAGGTGCACAAAAGTCGATATGTGCATGCATCTTCAGTACCCGTTTATATCTCAAATTCAGGCTCAAAACACCCGAAAATTCGATATTTTGGGGTCCCAGAAGCGATCTGTACATGCCTACTCAGTGTTAGAGTATTTTCAAAATACAGGCCCAAAACATGCTGAAAATCGATATTTTAGATGCCCAAAGTCAATATGTGCATGTATCTTCTGTACCCGTTTATATCTCAAATTCAGGCTCAAAACACCCGAAAATACAATATTTTGGGGTCCCAGAAGCAATCTGTACAGTGCTAGAATATTTTCAAAATATAGGCTAAAAACATGCTAAAAATCGATCTTTTAGGTGCCAAAAAGTCGATATCTCAAATTCAGTCCCAAAACACCCGAAAATTCGATATTTAGGGGTCCCAGAAGCGATCTGTACATGCCTACTCCGTGTTAGAGTATTTTCAAAATACATGCTCAAAACATACTGAAAATCGATCTTTTAGGTGCACAAAAGTCGATATGTGCATGCATCTTCAGTACCCGTTTATATCTCAAATTCAGGCTCAAAACACCCGAAAATTCAATATTTTGGGGTCCCAGATGCAATCTGTACATGCCTACTCAGTGTTAGAGTATTTTCAAAATACAGGCCCAAAACATGCTGAAAATCGATATTTTAGATGCCCAAAGTCAATATGTGCATGTATCTTCTGTACCCGTTTATATCTCAAATTCAGGCTCAAAACACCCGAAAATTCAATATTTTGGGGTCCCAGAAGCAATCTGTACATGCCTACACAGTGCTAGAATATTTTCAAAATATAGGCTAAAAACATGCTAAAAATCGACATTTTAGGTGCCAAAAAATCTATATCTCAAATTCAGTCCCAAAACACCCGAAAATTCGATATTTAGAGGTCCCAGAAGGTATCTGTACATGCCTACTCCGTGTTAGAGTATTTTCAAAATACAGGCCAAAAACATACTGAAAATCAATCTTTTAGGTGCCCAAAAGTCGATATGTGCATGCATCTTCTGTACCCGTTTATACCTCAAATTCTGGCCCTAAACACCCGAAAATTCGATATTTTGGGGTCCCAGAAGCGATCTGTACATGCCTACTCCGTGTTAGAGTATTTTCAAAATTCAGGCCCAAAACATGCTGAAAATCGATATTTTTGGTGCCCAAAGTTAATATGTGCATGTATCTTCTGTACCCGTTTATATCTCAAATTCAGGCTCAAAACACCTGAAAATTCAATATTTTGGGGTCCCAGAAGCAATCTGTACAGTGCTAGAATATTTTCAAAATATAGGCTAAAAACATGCTAAAAATCGATCTTTTAGGTGCCAAAAAGTCGATATCTCAAATTCAGTCCCAAAACACCCGAAAATTCGATATTTAGGGGTCCCAGAAGCGATCTGTACATGCCTACTCCGTGTTAGAGTATTTTCAAAATACATGCTCAAAACATACTGAAAATCGATCTTTTAGGTGCACAAAAGTCGATATGTGCATGCATCTTCAGTACCCGTTTATATCTCAAATTCAGGCTCGAAACACCCGAAAATTCAATATTTTGGGGTCCCAGAAGCAATCTGTACATGCCTACTCAGTGTTAGAGTATTTTCAAAATACAGGCCCAAAACATGCTGAAAATCGATATTTTAGATGCCCAAAGTCAATATGTGCATGTATCTTCTGTACCCGTTTATATCTCAAATTCAGGCTCAAAACACCCGAAAATTCAATATTTTGGGGTCCCAGAAGCAATCTGTACATGCCTACACAGTGCTAGAATATTTTCAAAATATAGGCTAAAAACATGCTAAAAATCGACATTTTAGGTGCCAAAAAATCGATATCTCAAATTCAGTCACAAAACACCCGAAAATTCGATATTTAGAGGTCCCAGAAGGTATCTGTACATGCCTACTCCGTGTTACAGTATTTTCAAAATACAGGCCAAAAACATACTGAAAATCGATCTTTTAGGTGCCCAAAAGTCGATATGTGCATGCATCTTCTGTACCCGTTTATACCTCAAATTCTGGCCCTAAACACCCGAAAATTCGATATTTTGGGGTCCCAGAAGCGATCTGTACATGCCTACTCCGTGTTAGAGTATTTTCAAAATTCAGGCCCAAAACATGCTGAAAATCGATATTTTTGGTGCCCAAAGTCAATATGTGCATGTATCTTCTGTACCCGTTTATATCTCAAATTCAGGCTCAAAACACCCGAAAATTCAATATTTTGGGGTCCCAGAAGCAATCTGTACATGCCTACACAGTGCTAGAATATTTTCAAAAAATAGGCTAAAAACATGCTAAAAATCGACATTTTAGGTGCCAAAAAATCGATATCTCAAATTCAGTCCTAAAACACCCGAAAATTCGATATTTAGAGGTCCCAGAAGGTATCTGTACATGCCTACTACGTGTTAGAGTATTTTCAAAATACAGGCCAAAAACATACTGAAAATCGATCTTTTAGGTGCCCAAAAGTCGATATGTGCATGCATCTTCTGTACCCGTTTATATCTCAAATTCTGGCCCTAAACACCCGAAAAATCGATATTTTGGGGTCCCAGAAGCGATCTGTACATGCCTACTCCGTGTTAGAGTATTTTCAAAATTCAGGCCCAAAACATGCTGAAAATCGATATTTTTGGTGCCCAAAGTCAATATGTGCATGTATCTTCTGTACCCGTTTATATCTCAAATTCAGGCTCAAAACACCCGAAAATTCAATATTTTGGGGTCCCAGAAGCAATCTGTACATGCCTACTCAGTGCTAGAATATTTTCAAAATATAGGCTAAAAACATGCTAAAAACCGATCTTTTAGGTGCCAAAAAGTCGATATCTCAAATTCAGTCCCAAAACACCCGAAAATTCGATATTTAGGGGTCCCAGAAGCGATCTGTACATGCCTACTCCGTGTTAGAGTATTTTCAAAATACATGCTCAAAACATACTGAAAATCGATCTTTTAGGTGCACAAAAGTCGATATGTGCATGCATCTTCAGTACCCGTTTATATCTCAAATTCAGGCTCAAAACACCCGAAAATTCAATATTTTGGGGTCCCAGAAGCAATCTGTACATGCCTACTCAGTGTTAGAGTATTTTCAAAATACAGGCCCAAAACATGCTGAAAATCGATATTTTAGATGTCCAAAGTCAATATGTGCATGTATCTTCTGTACCCGTTTATATCTCAAATTCAGGCTCAAAACACCCGAAAATTCAATATTTTGGGGTCCCAGAAGCAATCTGTACATGCTTACACAGTGCTATAATATTTTCAAAATATAGGCTAAAAACATGCAAAAAATCGACATTTTAGGTGCCAAAAAATCGATATCTCAAATTCAGTACCAAAACACCCGAAAATTCGATATTTAGAGGTCCCAGAAGGTATCTGTACATGCCTACTCCGTGTTAGAGTATTTTAGAAATACAGGCCAAAAACATACTGAAAATCGATCTCTTAGGTGCCCAAAAGTCGATATGTGCATGCATCTTCTGTACCCGTTTATATCTCAAATTCTGGCCCTAAACACCCGAAAATTCGATATTTTGTGGTCCCAGAAGCGATCTGTACATGCCTACTCCGTGTTAGAGTATTTTCAAAATTCAGGCCCAAAACATGCTGAAAATCGATATTTTTGGTGCCCAAAGTCAAAATGTGCATGTATCTTCTGTACCCGTTTTTATCTCAAATTCAGGCTCAAAACACCCGAAAATTCAATATTTTGGGGTCCCAGAAGCAATCTGTACAGTGCTAGAATATTTTCAAAATATAGGCTAAAAACATGCTAAAAATCGATCTTTTAGGTGCCAAAAAGTCGATATCTCAAATTCAGTCCCAAAACACCCGAAAATTCGATATTTAGGGGTCCCAGAAGCGATCTGTACATGCCTACTCCGTGTTAGAGTATTTTCAAAATACATGCTCAAAACATACTGAAAATCGATCTTTTAGGTGCACAAAAGTCGATATGTGCATGCATCTTCAGTACCCGTTTATATCTCAAATTCAGGCTCAAAACACCCGAAAATTCAATATTTTGGGGTCCCAGAAGCAATCTGTACATGCCTACTCAGTGTTAGAGTATTTTCAAAATACAGG
Organism: Petrolisthes cinctipes; assembly: GCA_033782935.1. Classification (NCBI taxonomy): domain Eukaryota; kingdom Metazoa; phylum Arthropoda; class Malacostraca; order Decapoda; family Porcellanidae; genus Petrolisthes; species Petrolisthes cinctipes. The sequence continues at coordinate 2,031,596 of JAWQEG010000068.1, forward strand.
CCCAAAACATGGTGAAAATCGATATTTTAGATGTCCAAAGTCAATATGTGCATGTATCTTCTGTACCCGTTTATATCTCAAATTCAGGCTCAAAACACCCGAAAATTCAATATTTTGGGGTCCCAGAAGCAATCTGTACATGCCTACACAGTGCTAGAATATTTTCAAAATATAGGCTAAAAACATGCAAAAAATCGACATTTTAGGTGCCAAAAAATCGATATCTCAAATTCAGTACCAAAACACTCGAAAATTCGATATTTAGAGGTCCCAGAAGGTATCTGTACATGCCTACTCCGTGTTAGAGTATTTTAGAAATACAGGCCAAAAACATACTGAAAATCGATCTCTTAGGTGCCCAAAAGTCGATATGTGCATGCATCTTCTGTACCCGTTTATATCTCAAATTCTGGACCTAAACACCCGAAAATTCGATATTTTGTGGTCCCAGAAGCGATCTGTACAGTGCAAGAATATTTTCAAAATATAGGCTAAAAACATGCTAAAAATCGATCTTTTAGGTGCCAAAAAGTCGATATCTCAAATTCTGTCCCAAAACACCCGAAAATTCGATATTTAGGGGTCCCAGAAGCGATCTGTACATGCCTACTCCGTGTTAGAGTATTTTCAAAATACATGCTTAAAACATACTGAAAATCGATCTTTTATTTGCACAAAAGTCGATATGTGCATGCATCTTCAGTACCCGTTTATATCTCAATTTCAGGCTCAAAACACCCGAAAATTCAATATTTTGGGGTCCCAGAAGCAATCTGTACATGCCTACTCAGTGTTAGAGTATTTTCAAAATACAGGCCCAAAACATGCTGAAAATCGATATTTTAGATGCCCAAAGTCAATATGTGCATGTATCTTCTGTACCCGTTTATATCTCAAATTCAGGCTCAAAACACCCGAAAATTCAATATTTTGGGGTCCCAGAAGAAATCTGTACATGCCTACACAGTGCTAGAATATTTTCAAAATATAGGCTAAAAACATGCTAAAAATCGACATTTTAGGTGCCAAAAAATCGATATCTCAAATTCAGTCCCAAAACACCCGAAAATTCGATATTTAGAGGTCCCAGAAGGTATCTGTACATGCCTACTCCGTGTTAGAGTATTTTCAAAATACAGGCCAAAAACATACTGAAAATCGATCTTTTAGGTGCCCAAAAGTCGATATGTGCATGCATCTTCTGTACCCGTTTATATCTCAAATTCTGGCTCTAAACACCCGAAAATTCGATATTTTGGGGTCCCAGAAGCGATCTGTACATGCCTACTCCGTGTTAGAGTATTTTCAAAATTCAGGCCCAAAACATGCTGAAAATCGATATTTTTGGTGCCCAAAGTCAATATGTGCATGTATCTTCTGTACCCGTTTATATCTCAAATTCAGGCTCAAAACACCCGAAAATTCAATATTTTGGGGTCCCAGAAGCAATCTGTACAGTTTTAGAATATTTTCAAAATATAGGCTAAAAACATGCTAAAAATCGATCTTTTAGGTGCCAAAAAGTCGATATCTCAAATTCAGTTCCAAAACACCCGAAAAATCGATATTTAGGGGTCCCAGAAGCGATCTGTACATGCCTACTCCGTGTTAGAGTATTTTCAAAATACATGCTCAAAACATACTGAAAATCGATCTTTTAGGTGCACAAAAGTCGATATGTGCATGCATCTTCAGTACCCGTTTATATCTCAAATTCAGGCTCGAAACACCCTAAAATTCAATATATTGGGGTCCCAGAAGCAATCTGTACATGCCTACTCAGTGTTAGAGTATTTTCAAAATACAGGCCCAAAACATGCTGAAAATCGATATTTTAGATGCCCAAAGTCAATATGTGCATGTATCTTCTGTACCCGTTTATATCTCAAATTCAGGCTCAAAACACCCGAAAATTCAATATTTTGGGGTCCCAGAAGCAATCTGTACATGCCTACACAGTGCTAGAATATTTTCAAAATATAGGCTAAAAACATGCTAAAAATCGACATTTTATGTGCCAAAAAATCGATATCTCAAATTCAGTCCCAAAACACCCGAAAATTCGATATTTAGAGGTCCCAGAAGGTATCTGTACATGCCTACTCCGTGTTAGAGTATTTTCAAAATACAGGCCAAAAACATACTGAAAATCGATCTTTTAGGTGCCCAAAAGTCGATATGTGCATGCATCTTCTGTACCCGTTTATATCTCAAATTCTGGCCCTAAACACCCGAAAATTCGATATTTTGGGGTCCCAGAAGCGATCTGTACATGCCTACTCCGTGTTAGAGTATTTTCAAAATTCAGGCCCAAAACATGCTGAAAATAGATATTTTTGGTGCACAAAGTCAATATGTGCATGTATCTTCTGTACCCGTTTATATCTCAAATTCAGGCTGAAAACACCCGAAAATTCAATATTTTGGGGTCCCAGAAGCAATCTGTACATGCCTACACAGTGCTAGAATATTTTCAAAAAATAGGCTAAAAACATGCTAAAAATCGACATTTTAGGTGCAAAAAAATCGATATCTCAAATTCAGTCCTAAAACACCCGAAAATTCGATATTTAGAGGTCCCAGAAGGTATCTGTACATGCCTACTCCGTGTTAGAGTATTTTCAAAATACAGGCTCAAAACATACTGAAAATCGATCTTTTAGGTGCCCAAAAGTCGATATGTGCATGCATCTTCTGTACCCGTTTATATCTCAAATTCTGGCCCTAAACACCCGAAAATTCGATATTTTGGGGTCCCAGAAGCGATCTGTACATGCCTACTCCGTGTTAGAGTATTTTCAAAATTCAGGCCCAAAACATGCTGAAAATCGATATTTTTGGTGCCCAAAGTCAATATGTGCATGTATCTTCTGTACCCGTTTATATCTCAAATTCAGGCTCAAAACACCCGAAAATTCAATATTTTGGGGTCCCAGAAGCAATCTGTACATGCCTACACAGTGCTAGAATATTTTCAAAATATAGGCTAAAAACATGCTAAAAATCGACATTTTAGGTGCCAAAAAGTCGATATCTCAAATTCAGTCCCAAAACACCCGAAAATTCGATATTTAGGGGTCCCAGAAGCGATCTGTACATGCCTACTCCGTGTTAGAGTATTTTCAAAATACATGCTTAAAACATACTGAAAATCGATCTTTTAGGTGCACAAAAGTCGATATGTGCATGCATCTTCAGTACCCGTTTATATCTCAAATTCAGGCTCAAAACACCCGAAAATTCAATATTTTGGGGTCCCAGAATCAATCTGTACATGCCTACTCAGTGTTAGAGTATTTTCAAAATACAGGCCCAAAACATGCTGAAAATCGATATTTTAGATGCCCAAAGTCAATATGTGCATGTATCTTCTGTACCCGTTTATATCTCAAATTCAGGCTCAAAACACCCGAAAATTCAATATTTAGGGGTCCCAGAAGAAATCTGTACATGCCTACACAGTGCTAGAATATTTTCAAAATATAGGCTAAAAACATGCTAAAAATCGACATTTTATGTGCCAAAAAATCGATATCTCAAATTCAGTCCCAAAAAACCCGAAAATTCGATATTTAGAGGTCCCAGAAGGTATCTGTACATGCCTACTCCGTGTTAGAGTATTTTCAAAATACAGGCCAAAAACATACTGAAAATCGATCTTTTAGGTGCCCAAAAGTCGATATGTGCATGCATCTTCTGTACCCGTTTATATCTCAAATTCTGGCTCTAAACACCCGAAAATTCGATATTTTGGGGTCCCAGAAGCGATCTGTACATGCCTACTCCGTGTTAGAGTATTTTCAAAATTCAGGCCCAAAACATGCTGAAAATCGATATTTTTGGTGCCCAAAGTCAATATGTGCATGTATCTTCTGTACCCGTTTATATCTCAAATTCAGGCTCAAAACACCCGAAAATTCAATATTTTGGGGTCCCAGAAGCAATCTGTACAGTTTTCTAATAGAATATTTTCAAAATATAGGCTAAAAACATGCTAAAAATCGATCTTTTAGGTGCCAAAAAGTCGATATCTCAAATTCAGTCCCAAAACACCCGAAAAATCGATATTTAGGGGTCCCAGAAGCGATCTGTACATGCCTACTCCGTGTTAGAGTATTTTCAAAATACATGCTCAAAACATACTGAAAATCGATCTTTTAGGTGCACAAAAGTCGATATGTGCATGCATCTTCAGTACCCGTTTATATCTCAAATTCAGGCTCGAAACACCCTAAAATTCAATATATTGGGGTCCCAGAAGCAATCTGTACATGCCTACTCAGTGTTAGAGTATTTTCAAAATACAGGCCCAAAACATGCTGAAAATCGATATTTTAGATGCCCAAAGTCAATATGTGCATGTATCTTCTGTACCCGTTTATATCTCAAATTCAGGCTCAAAACACCCGAAAATTCAATATTTTGGGGTCCCAGAAGCAATCTGTACATGCCTACACAGTGCTAGAATATTTTCAAAATATAGGCTAAAAACATGCTAAAAATCGACATTTTATGTGCCTAAAAATCGATATCTCAAATTCAGTCCCAAAACACCCGAAAATTCGATATTTAGAGGTCCCAGAAGGTATCTGTACATGCCTACTCCGTGTTAGAGTATTTTCAAAATACAGGCCAAAAACATACTGAAAATCGATCTTTTAGGTGCCCAAAAGTCGATATGTGCATGCATCTTCTGTACCCGTTTATATCTCAAATTCTGGCCCTAAACACCCGAAAATTCGATATTTTGGGGTCCCAGAAGCGATCTGTACATGCCTACTCCGTGTTAGAGTATTTTCAAAATTCAGGCCCAAAACATGCTGAAAATCGATATTTTTGGTGCACAAAGTCAATATGTGCATGTATCTTCTGTACCCGTTTATATCTCAAATTCAGGCTCAAAACACCCGAAAATTCAATATTTTGGGGTCCCAGAAGCAATCTGTACATGCCTACACAGTGCTAGAATATTTTCAAAAAATAGGCTAAAAACATGCTAAAAATCGACATTTTAGGTGCAAAAAAATCGATATCTCAAATTCAGTCCTAAAACACCCGAAAATTCGATATTTAGAGGTCCCAGAAGGTATCTGTACATGCCTACTCCGTGTTAGAGTATTTTCAAAATACAGGCTCAAAACATACTGAAAATCGACATTTTAGGTGCCCAAAAGTCGATATGTGCATGCATCTTCTGTACCCGTTTATATCTCAAATTCTGGCTCTAAACACCCGAAAATTCGATATTTTGGGGTCCCAGAAGCGATCTGTACATGCCTACTCCGTGTTAGAGTATTTTCAAAATTTAGGCCCAAAACATGCTGAAAATCGATATTTTTGGTGCCCAAAGTCAATATGTGCATGTATCTTCTGTACCCGTTTATATCTCAAATTCAGGCTCAAAACACCCGAAAATTCAATATTTTGGGGTCCCAGAAGCAATCTGTACAGTTTTCTAATAGAATATTTTCAAAATATAGGCTAAAAACATGCTAAAAATCGATCTTTTAGGTGCCAAAAAGTCGATATCTCAAATTCAGTACCAAAACACCCGAAAAATCGATATTTAGGGGTCCCAGAAGCGATCTGTACATGCCTACTCCGTGTTAGAGTATTTTCAAAATATATGCTCAAAACATACTGAAAATCGATCTTTTAGGTGCACAAAAGTCGATATGTGCATGCATCTTCAGTACCCGTTTATATCTCAAATTCAGGCTCGAAACACCCTAAAATTCAATATATTGGGGTCCCAGAAGCAATCTGTACATGCCTACTCAGTGTTAGAGTATTTTCAAAATACAGGCCCAAAACATGCTGAAAATCGATATTTTAGATGCCCAAAGTCAATATGTGCATGTATCTTCTGTACCCGTTTATATCTCAAATTCAGGCTCAAAACACCCGAAAATTCAATATTTTGGGGTCCCAGAAGCAATCTGTACATGCCTACACAGTGCTAGAATATTTTCAAAATATAGGCTAAAAACATGCTAAAAATCGACATTTTATGTGCCTAAAAATCGATATCTCAAATTCAGTCCCAAAACACCCGAAAATTCGATATTTAGAGGTCCCAGAAGGTATCTGTACATGCCTACTCCGTGTTAGAGTATTTTCAAAATACAGGCCAAAAACATACTGAAAATCGATCTTTTAGGTGCCCAAAAGTCGATATGTGCATGCATCTTCTGTACCCGTTTATATCTCAAATTCTGGCCCTAAACACCCGAAAATTCGATATTTTGGGGTCCCAGAAGCGATCTGTACATGCCTACCCCGTGTTAGAGTATTTTCAAAATTCAGGCCCAAAACATGCTGAAAATCGATATTTTTTGTGCATGTATCTTCTGTACCCGTTTATATCTCAAATTCAGGCTCAAAACACCCGAAAATTCAATATTTTGGGGTCCCAGAAGCAATCTGTACATGCCTACACAGTGCTAGAATATTTTCAAAAAATAGGCTAAAAACATGCTAAAAATCAACATTTTAGGTGCAAAAAAATCGATATCTCAAATTCAGTCCTAAAACACCCGAAAATTCGATATTTAGAGGTCCCAGAAGGTATCTGTACATGCCTACTCCGTGTTAGAGTATTTTCAAAATACAGGCCTAAAACATACTGAAAATCGATCTTTTAGGTGCCCAAAAGTCGATATGTGCATGCATCTTCTGTACCCGTTTATATCTCAAATTCTGGCCCTAAACACCCGAAAATTCGATATTTTGGGGTCCCAGAAGCGATCTGTACATGCCTACTCCGTGTTAGAGTATTTTCAAAATTCAGGCCCAAAACATACTGAAAATCGATATTTTTGGTGCCCAAAGTCAATATGTGCATGTATCTTCTGTACCCGTTTATATCTCAAATTCAGGCTCAAAACACCCGAAAATTCAATATTTTGGGGTCCCAGAAGCAATCTGTACATGCCTACACAGTGCTAGAATATTTTCAAAATATAGGCTAAAAACATGCTAAAAATCGACATTTTAGGTGCCAAAAAGTCGATATCTCAAATTCAGTCCCAAAACACCCGAAAATTCGATATTTAGGGGTCCCAGAAGCGATCTGTACATGCCTACTCCGTGTTAGAGTATTTTCAAAATACATGCTTAAAACATACTGAAAATCGATCTTTTAGGTGCACAAAAGTCGATATGTGCATGCATCTTCAGTACCCGTTTATATCTCAAATTCAGGCTCAAAACACCCGAAAATTCAATATTTAGGGGTCCCAGAATCAATCTGTACATGCCTACTCAGTGTTAGAGTATTTTCAAAATACAGGCCCAAAACATGCTGAAAATCGATATTTTAGATGCCCAAAGTCAATATGTGCATGTATCTTCTGTACCCGTTTATATCTCAAATTCAGGCTCAAAACACCCGAAAATTCAATATTTAGGGGTCCCAGAAGAAATCTGTACATGCCTACACAGTGCTAGAATATTTTCAAAATATAGGCTAAAAACATGCTAAAAATCGACATTTTAGGTGCCAAAAAATCGATATCTCAAATTCAGTCCCAAAAAACCCGAAAATTCGATATTTAGAGGTCCCAGAAGGTATCTGTACATGCCTACTCCGTGTTAGAGTATTTTCAAAATACAGGCCAAAAACATACTGAAAATCGATCTTTTAGGTGCCCAAAAGTCGATATGTGCATGCATCTTCTGTACCCGTTTATATCTCAAATTCAGTCCCAAAACACCCGAAAATTCGATATTTAGGGGTCCCAGAAGGTATCTGTACATGTTTACTCCGTGTTAGAGTATTTTCAAAATACATGCTCTAAACATACTGAAAATCGATATTTTAGATGCCCAAAGTCAATATGTGCATGTATCTTCTGTACCCGTTTATATCTCAAATTCAGGGTCAAAACACCCGAAAATTCAATATTTTGGGGTCCCAGAAGCAATCTGTACATGCCTACACAGTGCTAGAATATTTTCAAAATATAGGCTTAAAACATGCTAAAAATCGACATTTTAGTTGCCAAAAAATCGATATCTCAAATTCAGTCCCAAAACACCCAAAAATTCGATATTTAGAGGTCCCAGAAGGTATCTGTACATGCCTACTCCGTGTTAGAGTATTTTCAAAATACAGGCCAAAAACATACTGAAAATCGATCTTTTAGGTGCCCAAAAGTCGATATGTGCATGCATCTTCTGTACCCGTTTATATCTCAAATTCTGGCCCTAAACACCCGAAAATTCGATATTTTGGGGTCCCAGAAGCGATCTGTACATGCCTACTCCGTGTTAGAGTATTTTCAAAATTCAGGCCCAAAACATGCTGAAAATAGATATTTTTGGTGCACAAAGTCAATATGTGCATGTATCTTCTGTACCCGTTTATATCTCAAATTCAGGCTGAAAACACCCGAAAATTCAATATTTTGGGGTCCCAGAAGCAATCTGTACATGCCTACACAGTGCTAGAATATTTTCAAAAAATAGGCTAAAAACATGCTAAAAATCGACATTTTAGGTGCAAAAAAATCGATATCTCAAATTCAGTCCTAAAACACCCGAAAATTCGATATTTAGAGGTCCCAGAAGGTATCTGTACATGCCTACTACGTGTTAGAGTATTTTCAAAATACAGGCTCAAAACATACTGAAAATCGATCTTTTAGGTGCCCAAAAGTCGATATGTGCATGCATCTTCTGTACCCGTTTATATCTCAAATTCTGGCCCTAAACACCCGAAAATTCGATATTTTGGGGTCCCAGAAGCGATCTGTACATGCCTACTCCGTGTTAGAGTATTTTCAAAATTCAGGCCCAAAACATGCTGAAAATCGATATTTTTGGTGCCCAAAGTCAATATGTGCATGTATCTTCTGTACCCGTTTATATCTCAAATTCAGGCTCAAAACACCCGAAAATTCAATATTTTGGGGTCCCAGAAGCAATCTGTACATGCCTACACAGTGCTAGAATATTTTCAAAATATAGGCTAAAAACATGCTAAAAATCGACATTTTAGGTGCCAAAAAGTCGATATCTCAAATTCAGTCCCAAAACACCCGAAAATTCGATATTTAGGGGTCCCAGAAGCGATCTGTACATGCCTACTCCGTGTTAGAGTATTTTCAAAATACATGCTTAAAACATACTGAAAATCGATCTTTTAGGTGCACAAAAGTCGATATGTGCATGCATCTTCAGTACCCGTTTATATCTCAAATTCAGGCTCAAAACACCCGAAAATTCAATATTTTGGGGTCCCAGAATCAATCTGTACATGCCTACTCAGTGTTAGAGTATTTTCAAAATACAGGCCCAAAACATGCTGAAAATCGATATTTTAGATGCCCAAAGTCAATATGTGCATGTATCTTCTGTACCCGTTTATATCTCAAATTCAGGCTCAAAACACCCGAAAATTCAATATTTAGGGGTCCCAGAAGAAATCTGTACATGCCTACACAGTGCTAGAATATTTTCAAAATATAGGCTAAAAACATGCTAAAAATCGACATTTTATGTGCCAAAAAATCGATATCTCAAATTCAGTCCCAAAAAACCCGAAAATTCGATATTTAGAGGTCCCAGAAGGTATCTGTACATGCCTACTCCGTGTTAGAGTATTTTCAAAATACAGGCCAAAAACATACTGAAAATCGATCTTTTAGGTGCCCAAAAGTCGATATGTGCATGCATCTTCTGTACCCGTTTATATCTCAAATTCTGGCTCTAAACACCCGAAAATTCGATATTTTGGGGTCCCAGAAGAGATCTGTACATGCCTACTCCGTGTTAGAGTATTTTCAAAATTCAGGCCCAAAACATGCTGAAAATCGATATTTTTGGTGCCCAAAGTCAATATGTGCATGTATCTTCTGTACCCGTTTATATCTCAAATTCAGGCTCAAAACACCCGAAAATTCAATATTTTGGGGTCCCAGAAGCAATCTGTACAGTTTTCTAATAGAATATTTTCAAAATATAGGCTAAAAACATGCTAAAAATCGATCTTTTAGGTGCCAAAAAGTCGATATCTCAAATTCAGTCCCAAAACACCCGAAAAATAGATATTTAGGGGTCCCAGAAGCGATCTGTACATGCCTACTCCGTGTTAGAGTATTTTCAAAATACATGCTCAAAACATACTGAAAATCGATCTTTTAGGTGCACAAAAGTCGATATGTGCATGCATCTTCAGTACCCGTTTATATCTCAAATTCAGGCTCGAAACACCCTAAAATTCAATATATTGGGGTCCCAGAAGCAATCTGTACATGCCTACTCAGTGTTAGAGTATTTTCAAAATACAGGCCCAAAACATGCTGAAAATCGATATTTTAGATGCCCAAAGTCAATATGTGCATGTATCTTCTGTACCCGTTTATATCTCAAATTCAGGCTCAAAACACCCGAAAATTCAATATTTTGGGGTCCCAGAAGCAATCTGTACATGCCTACACAGTGCTAGAATATTTTCAAAATATAGGCTAAAAACATGCTAAAAATCGACATTTTATGTGCCTAAAAATCGATATCTCAAATTCAGTCCCAAAACACCCGAAAATTCGATATTTAGAGGTCCCAGAAGGTATCTGTACATGCCTACTCCGTGTTAGAGTATTTTCAAAATACAGGCCAAAAACATACTGAAAATCGATCTTTTAGGTGCCCAAAAGTCGATATGTGCATGCATCTTCTGTACCCGTTTATATCTCAAATTCTGGCCCTAAACACCCGAAAATTCGATATTTTGGGGTCCCAGAAGCGATCTGTACATGCCTACTCCGTGTTAGAGTATTTTCAAAATTCAGGCCCAAAACATGCTGAAAATCGATATTTTTGGTGCACAAAGTCAATATGTGCATGTATCTTCTGTACCCGTTTATATCTCAAATTCAGGCTCAAAACACCCGAAAATTCAATATTTTGGGGTCCCAGAAGCAATCTGTACATGCCTACACAGTGCTAGAATATTTTCAAAAAATAGGCTAAAAACATGCTAAAAATCGACATTTTAGGTGCAAAAAAATCGATATCTCAAATTCAGTCCTAAAACACCCGAAAATTCGATATTTAGAGGTCCCAGAAGGTATCTGTACATGCCTACTCCGTGTTAGAGTATTTTCAAAATACAGGCTCAAAACATACTGAAAATCGACATTTTAGGTGCCCAAAAGTCGATATGTGCATGCATCTTCTGTACCCGTTTATATCTCAAATTCTGGCTCTAAACACCCGAAAATTCGATATTTTGGGGTCCCAGAAGCGATCTGTACATGCCTACTCCGTGTTAGAGTATTTTCAAAATTTAGGCCCAAAACATGCTGAAAATCGATATTTTTGGTGCCCAAAGTCAATATGTGCATGTATCTTCTGTACCCGTTTATATCTCAAATTCAGGCTCAAAACACCCGAAAATTCAATATTTTGGGGTCCCAGAAGCAATCTGTACAGTTTTCTAATAGAATATTTTCAAAATATAGGCTAAAAACATGCTAAAAATCGATCTTTTAGGTGCCAAAAAGTCGATATCTCAAATTCAGTCCCAAAACACCCGAAAAATCGATATTTAGGGGTCCCAGAAGCGATCTGTACATGCCTACTCCGTGTTAGAGTATTTTCAAAATACATGCTCAAAACATACTGAAAATCGATCTTTTAGGTGCACAAAAGTCGATATGTGCATGCATCTTCAGTACCCGTTTATATCTCAAATTCAGGCTCGAAACACCCTAAAATTCAATATATTGGGGTCCCAGAAGCAATCTGTACATGCCTACTCAGTGTTAGAGTATTTTCAAAATACAGGCCCAAAACATGCTGAAAATCGATATTTTAGATGCCCAAAGTCAATATGTGCATGTATCTTCTGTACCCGTTTATATCTCAAATTCAGGCTCAAAACACCCGAAAATTCAATATTTTGGGGTCCCAGAAGCAATCTGTACATGCCTACACAGTGCTAGAATATTTTCAAAATATAGGCTAAAAACATGCTAAAAATCGACATTTTATGTGCCTAAAAATCGATATCTCAAATTCAGTCCCAAAACACCCGAAAATTCGATATTTAGAGGTCCCAGAAGGTATCTGTACATGCCTACTCCGTGTTAGAGTATTTTCAAAATACAGGCCAAAAACATACTGAAAATCGATCTTTTAGGTGCCCAAAAGTCGATATGTGCATGCATCTTCTGTACCCGTTTATATCTCAAATTCTGGCCCTAAACACCCGAAAATTCGATATTTTGGGGTCCCAGAAGCGATCTGTACATGCCTACCCCGTGTTAGAGTATTTTCAAAATTCAGGCCCAAAACATGCTGAAAATCGATATTTTTTGTGCATGTATCTTCTGTACCCGTTTATATCTCAAATTCAGGCTCAAAACACCTGAAAATTCAATATTTTGGGGTCCCAGAAGCAATCTGTACATGCCTACACAGTGCTAGAATATTTTCAAAAAATAGGCTAAAAACATGCTAAAAATCAACATTTTAGGTGCAAAAAAATCGATATCTCAAATTCAGTCCTAAAACACCCGAAAATTCGATATTTAGAGGTCCCAGAAGGTATCTGTACATGCCTACTCCGTGTTAGAGTATTTTCAAAATACAGGCCTAAAACATACTGAAAATCGATCTTTTAGGTGCCCAAAAGTCGATATGTGCATGCATCTTCTGTACCCGTTTATATCTCAAATTCTGGCCCTAAACACCCGAAAATTCGATATTTTGGGGTCCCAGAAGCGATCTGTACATGCCTACTCCGTGTTAGAGTATTTTCAAAATTCAGGCCCAAAACATACTGAAAATCGATATTTTTGGTGCCCAAAGTCAATATGTGCATGTATCTTCTGTACCCGTTTATATCTCAAATTCAGGCTCAAAACACCCGAAAATTCAATATTTTGGGGTCCCAGAAGCAATCTGTACATGCCTACACAGTGCTAGAATATTTTCAAAATATAGGCTAAAAACATGCTAAAAATCGACATTTTAGGTGCCAAAAAGTCGATATCTCAAATTCAGTCCCAAAACACCCGAAAATTCGATATTTAGGGGTCCCAGAAGCGATCTGTACATGCCTACTCCGTGTTAGAGTATTTTCAAAATACATGCTTAAAACATACTGAAAATCGATCTTTTAGGTGCACAAAAGTCGATATGTGCATGCATCTTCAGTACCCGTTTATATCTCAAATTCAGGCTCAAAACACCCGAAAATTCAATATTTTGGGGTCCCAGAATCAATCTGTACATGCCTACTCAGTGTTAGAGTATTTTCAAAATACAGGCCCAAAACATGCTGAAAATCGATATTTTAGATGCCCAAAGTCAATATGTGCATGTATCTTCTGTACCCGTTTATATCTCAAATTCAGGCTCAAAACACCCGAAAATTCAATATTTAGGGGTCCCAGAAGAAATCTGTACATGCCTACACAGTGCTAGAATATTTTCAAAATATAGGCTAAAAACATGCTAAAAATCGACATTTTAGGTGCCAAAAAATCGATATCTCAAATTCAGTCCCAAAAAACCCGAAAATTCGATATTTAGAGGTCCCAGAAGGTATCTGTACATGCCTACTCCGTGTTAGAGTATTTTCAAAATACAGGCCAAAAACATACTGAAAATCGATCTTTTAGGTGCCCAAAAGTCGATATGTGCATGCATCTTCTGTACCCGTTTATATCTCAAATTCAGTCCCAAAACACCCGAAAATTCGATATTTAGGGGTCCCAGAAGGTATCTGTACATGTTTACTCCGTGTTAGAGTATTTTCAAAATACATGCTCTAAACATACTGAAAATCGATATTTTAGATGCCCAAAGTCAATATGTGCATGTATCTTCTGTACCCGTTTATATCTCAAATTCAGGGTCAAAACACCCGAAAATTCAATATTTTGGGGTCCCAGAAGCAATCTGTACATGCCTACACAGTGCTAGAATATTTTCAAAATATAGGCTTAAAACATGCTAAAAATCGACATTTTAGTTGCCAAAAAATCGATATCTCAAATTCAGTCCCAAAACACCCAAAAATTCGATATTTAGAGGTCCCAGAAGGTATCTGTACATGCCTACTCCGTGTTAGAGTATTTTCAAAATACAGGCCAAAAACATACTGAAAATCGATCTTTTAGGTGCACAAAAGTCGATATGTGCATGCATCTTCAGTACCCGTTTATATCTCAAATTCAGGCTCAAAACACCCGAAAATTCAATATTTTGGGGTCCCAGAAGCGATCTGTACATGCCTACTCGGTGTTAGAGTATTTTCAAAATTCAGGCCCAAAACATGCTGAAAATCGATATTTTTGGTGCCCAAAGTCAATATGTGCATGTATTTTCTGTACCCGTTTATATCTCAAATTCAGGCTCAAAACACCCGAAAATTCAATATTTTGGGGTCCCAGAAGCAATCTGTACATGCCTACTCAGTGCTAGAATATTTTCAAAATATAGGCTAAAAACATGCTAAAAATCGATCTTTTAGGTGCCAAAAAGTCGATATCTCAAATTTAGTCCCAAAACACCCGAAAATTCGATATTTAGGGGTCCCAGAAGCGATCTGTACATGCCTACTCCGTGTTAGAGTATTTTCAAAATACATGCTCAAAACATACTGAAAATCGATCTTTAAGGTGCACAAAAGTCGATATGTGCATGCATCTTCAGTACCCGTTTATATCTCAAATTCAGGCTCAAAACACCCGAAAATTCAATATATTGGGGTCCCAGAAGCAATCTGTACATGCCTACTCAGTGTTAGAGTATTTTCAAAATACAGGCCCAAAACATGCTGAAAATCGATATTTTAGATGCCCAAAGTCAATATGTGCATGTATCTTCTGTACCCGTTTATATCTCAAATTCAGGCTCAAAACACCCGAAAATTCAATATTTAGGGGTCCCAGAAGAAATCTGTACATGCCTACACAGTGCTAGAATATTTTCAAAATATAGGCTAAAAACATGCTAAAAATCGACATTTTAGGTGCCAAAAAGTCGATATCTCAAATTCAGTCCCAAAACACCCGAAAAATCGATATTTAGGGGTCCCAGAAGCGATCTGTACATGCCTACTCCGTGTTAGAGTATTTTCAAAATACATGCTCAAAACATACTGAAAATCGATCTTTTAGGTGCACAAAAGTCGATATGTGCATGCATCTTCAGTACCCGTTTATATCTCAAATTCAGGCTCGAAACACCCTAAAATTCAATATATTGGGGTCCCAGAAGCAATCTGTACATGCCTACTCAGTGTTAGAGTATTTTCAAAATACAGGCCCAAAACATGCTGAAAATCGATATTTTAGATGCCCAAAGTCAATATGTGCATGTATCTTCTGTACCCGTTTATATCTCAAATTCAGGCTCAAAACACCCGAAAATTCAATATTTTGGGGTCCCAGAAGCAATCTGTACATGCCTACACAGTGCTAGAATATTTTCAAAATATAGGCTAAAAACATGCTAAAAATCGACATTTTATGTGCCTAAAAATCGATATCTCAAATTCAGTCCCAAAACACCCGAAAATTCGATATTTAGAGGTCCCAGAAGGTATCTGTACATGCCTACTCCGTGTTAGAGTATTTTCAAAATACAGGCCAAAAACATACTGAAAATCGATCTTTTAGGTGCCCAAAAGTCGATATGTGCATGCATCTTCTGTACCCGTTTATATCTCAAATTCTGGCCCTAAACACCCGAAAATTCGATATTTTGGGGTCCCAGAAGCGATCTGTACATGCCTACCCCGTGTTAGAGTATTTTCAAAATTCAGGCCCAAAACATGCTGAAAATCGATATTTTTTGTGCATGTATCTTCTGTACCCGTTTATATCTCAAATTCAGGCTCAAAACACCTGAAAATTCAATATTTTGGGGTCCCAGAAGCAATCTGTACATGCCTACACAGTGCTAGAATATTTTCAAAAAATAGGCTAAAAACATGCTAAAAATCAACATTTTAGGTGCAAAAAAATCGATATCTCAAATTCAGTCCTAAAACACCCGAAAATTCGATATTTAGAGGTCCCAGAAGGTATCTGTACATGCCTACTCCGTGTTAGAGTATTTTCAAAATACAGGCCTAAAACATACTGAAAATCGATCTTTTAGGTGCCCAAAAGTCGATATGTGCATGCATCTTCTGTACCCGTTTATATCTCAAATTCTGGCCCTAAACACCCGAAAATTCGATATTTTGGGGTCCCAGAAGCGATCTGTACATGCCTACTCCGTGTTAGAGTATTTTCAAAATTCAGGCCCAAAACATACTGAAAATCGATATTTTTGGTGCCCAAAGTCAATATGTGCATGTATCTTCTGTACCCGTTTATATCTCAAATTCAGGCTCAAAACACCCGAAAATTCAATATTTTGGGGTCCCAGAAGCAATCTGTACATGCCTACACAGTGCTAGAATATTTTCAAAATATAGGCTAAAAACATGCTAAAAATCGACATTTTAGGTGCCAAAAAGTCGATATCTCAAATTCAGTCCCAAAACACCCGAAAATTCGATATTTAGGGGTCCCAGAAGCGATCTGTACATGCCTACTCCGTGTTAGAGTATTTTCAAAATACATGCTTAAAACATACTGAAAATCGATCTTTTAGGTGCACAAAAGTCGATATGTGCATGCATCTTCAGTACCCGTTTATATCTCAAATTCAGGCTCAAAACACCCGAAAATTCAATATTTTGGGGTCCCAGAATCAATCTGTACATGCCTACTCAGTGTTAGAGTATTTTCAAAATACAGGCCCAAAACATGCTGAAAATCGATATTTTAGATGCCCAAAGTCAATATGTGCATGTATCTTCTGTACCCGTTTATATCTCAAATTCAGGCTCAAAACACCCGAAAATTCAATATTTAGGGGTCCCAGAAGAAATCTGTACATGCCTACACAGTGCTAGAATATTTTCAAAATATAGGCTAAAAACATGCTAAAAATCGACATTTTAGGTGCCAAAAAATCGATATCTCAAATTCAGTCCCAAAAAACCCGAAAATTCGATATTTAGAGGTCCCAGAAGGTATCTGTACATGCCTACTCCGTGTTAGAGTATTTTCAAAATACAGGCCAAAAACATACTGAAAATCGATCTTTTAGGTGCCCAAAAGTCGATATGTGCATGCATCTTCTGTACCCGTTTATATCTCAAATTCAGTCCCAAAACACCCGAAAATTCGATATTTAGGGGTCCCAGAAGGTATCTGTACATGTTTACTCCGTGTTAGAGTATTTTCAAAATACATGCTCTAAACATACTGAAAATCGATATTTTAGATGCCCAAAGTCAATATGTGCATGTATCTTCTGTACCCGTTTATATCTCAAATTCAGGGTCAAAACACCCGAAAATTCAATATTTTGGGGTCCCAGAAGCAATCTGTACATGCCTACACAGTGCTAGAATATTTTCAAAATATAGGCTTAAAACATGCTAAAAATCGACATTTTAGTTGCCAAAAAATCGATATCTCAAATTCAGTCCCAAAACACCCAAAAATTCGATATTTAGAGGTCCCAGAAGGTATCTGTACATGCCTACTCCGTGTTAGAGTATTTTCAAAATACAGGCCAAAAACATACTGAAAATCGATCTTTTAGGTGCACAAAAGTCGATATGTGCATGCATCTTCAGTACCCGTTTATATCTCAAATTCAGGCTCAAAACACCCGAAAATTCAATATTTTGGGGTCCCAGAAGCGATCTGTACATGCCTACTCGGTGTTAGAGTATTTTCAAAATTCAGGCCCAAAACATGCTGAAAATCGATATTTTTGGTGCCCAAAGTCAATATGTGCATGTATTTTCTGTACCCGTTTATATCTCAAATTCAGGCTCAAAACACCCGAAAATTCAATATTTTGGGGTCCCAGAAGCAATCTGTACATGCCTACTCAGTGCTAGAATATTTTCAAAATATAGGCTAAAAACATGCTAAAAATCGATCTTTTAGGTGCCAAAAAGTCGATATCTCAAATTTAGTCCCAAAACACCCGAAAATTCGATATTTAGGGGTCCCAGAAGCGATCTGTACATGCCTACTCCGTGTTAGAGTATTTTCAAAATACATGCTCAAAACATACTGAAAATCGATCTTTAAGGTGCACAAAAGTCGATATGTGCATGCATCTTCAGTACCCGTTTATATCTCAAATTCAGGCTCAAAACACCCGAAAATTCAATATATTGGGGTCCCAGAAGCAATCTGTACATGCCTACTCAGTGTTAGAGTATTTTCAAAATACAGGCCCAAAACATGCTGAAAATCGATATTTTAGATGCCCAAAGTCAATATGTGCATGTATCTTCTGTACCCGTTTATATCTCAAATTCAGGCTCAAAACACCCGAAAATTCAATATTTAGGGGTCCCAGAAGAAATCTGTACATGCCTACACAGTGCTAGAATATTTTCAAAATATAGGCTAAAAACATGCTAAAAATCGACATTTTAGGTGCCAAAAAATCGATATCTCAAATTCAGTCCCAAAAAACCCGAAAATTCGATATTTAGAGGTCCCAGAAGGTATCTGTACATGCCTACTCCGTGTTAGAGTATTTTCAAAATACAGGCCAAAAACATACTGAAAATCGATCTTTTAGGTGCCCAAAAGTCGATATGTGCATGCATCTTCTGTACCCGTTTATATCTCAAATTCTGGCTCTAAACACCCGAAAATTCGATATTTTGGGGTCCCAGAAGCGATCTGTACATGCCTACTCCGTGTTAGAGTATTTTCAAAATTCAGGCCCAAAACATGCTGAAAATCGATATTTTTGGTGCCCAAAGTCAATATGTGCATGTATCTTCTGTACCCGTTTATATCTCAAATTCAGGCTCAAAACACCCGAAAATTCAATATTTTGGGGTCCCAGAAGCAATCTGTACATGCCTACACAGTGCTAGAATATTTTCAAAATATAGGCTAAAAACATGCTAAAAATCGACATTTTATGTGCCTAAAAATCGATATCTCAAATTCAGTCCCAAAACACCCGAAAATTCGATATTTAGAGGTCCCAGAAGGTATCTGTACATGCCTACTCCGTGTTAGTGTATTTTCAAAATACAGGCCAAAAACATACTGAAAATCGATCTTTTAGGTGCCCAAAAGTCGATATGTGCATGCATCTTCTGTACCCGTTTATATCTCAAATTCTGGCCCTAAACACCCGAAAATTCGATATTTTGGGGTCCCAGAAGCGATCTGTACATGCCTACTCCGTGTTAGAGTATTTTCAAAATTCAGGCCCAAAACATGCTGAAAATCGATATTTTTGGTGCCCAAAGTCAATATGTGCATGTATCTTCTGTACCCGTTTATATCTCAAATTCAGGCTCAAAACACCCGAAAATTCAATATTTTGGGGTCCCAGAAGCAATCTGTACATGCCTACACAGTGCTAGAATATTTTCAAAATATAGGCTAAAAACATGCTAAAAATCGACATTTTAGGTGCCAAAAAGTCGATATCTCAAATTCAGTCCCAAAACACCCGAAAATTCGATATTTAGGGGTCCCAGAAGCGATCTGTACATGCCTACTCCGTGTTAGAGTATTTTCAAAATACATGCTTAAAACATACTGAAAATCGATCTTTTAGGTGCACAAAAGTCGATATGTGCATGCATCTTCAGTACCCGTTTATATCTCAAATTCAGGCTCAAAACACCCGAAAATTCAATATTTTGGGGTCCCAGAATCAATCTGTACATGCCTACTCAGTGTTAGAGTATTTTCAAAATACAGGCCCAAAACATGCTGAAAATCGATATTTTAGATGCCCAAAGTCAATATGTGCATGTATCTTCTGTACCCGTTTATATCTCAAATTCAGGCTCAAAACACCCGAAAATTCAATATTTAGGGGTCCCAGAAGAAATCTGTACATGCCTACACAGTGCTAGAATATTTTCAAAATATAGGCTAAAAACATGCTAAAAATCGACATTTTAGGTGCCAAATAATCCATATCTCAAATTCAGTCCCAAAAAACCCGAAAATTCGATATTTAGAGGTCCCAGAAGGTATCTGTACATGCCTACTCCGTGTTAGAGTATTTTCAAAATACAGGCCAAAAACATACTGAAAATCGATCTTTTAGGTGCCCAAAAGTCGATATGTGCATGCATCTTCTGTACCCGTTTATATCTCAAATTCTGGCTCTAAACACCCGAAAATTCGATATTTTGGGGTCCCAGAAGCGATCTGTACATGCCTACTCCGTGTTAGAGTATTTTCAAAATTCAGGCCCAAAACATGCTGAAAATCGATATTTTTGGTGCCCAAAGTCAATATGTGCATGTATCTTCTGTACCCGTTTATATCTCAAATTCAGGCTCAAAACACCCGAAAATTCAATATTTTGGGGTCCCAGAAGCAATCTGTACAGTTTTAGAATATTTTCAAAATATAGGCTAAAAACATGCTAAAAATCGATCTTTTAGGTGCCAAAAAGTCGATATCTCAAATTCAGTCCCAAAACACCCGAAAAATCGATATTTAGGGGTCCCAGAAGCGATCTGTACATGCCTACTCCGTGTTAGAGTATTTTCAAAATACATGCTCAAAACATACTGAAAATCGATCTTTTAGGTGCACAAAAGTCGATATGTGCATGCATCTTCAGTACCCGTTTATATCTCAAATTCAGGCTCGAAACACCCTAAAATTCAATATATTGGGGTCCCAGAAGCAATCTGTACATGCCTACTCAGTGTTAGAGTATTTTCAAAATACAGGCCCAAAACATGCTGAAAATCGATATTTTAGATGCCCAAAGTCAATATGTGCATGTATCTTCTGTACCCGTTTATATCTCAAATTCAGGCTCAAAACACCCGAAAATTCAATATTTTGGGGTCCCAGAAGCAATCTGTACATGCCTACACAGTGCTAGAATATTTTCAAAATATAGGCTAAAAACATGCTAAAAATCGACATTTTATGTGCCTAAAAATCGATATCTCAAATTCAGTCCCAAAACACCCGAAAATTCGATATTTAGAGGTCCCAGAAGGTATCTGTACATGCCTACTCCGTGTTAGAGTATTTTCAAAATACAGGCCAAAAACATACTGAAAATCGATCTTTTAGGTGCACAAAAGTCGATATGTGCATGCATCTTCTGTACCCGTTTATATCTCAAATTCTGGCCCTAAACACCCGAAAATTCGATATTTTGGGGTCCCAGAAGCGATCTGTACATGCCTACTCCGTGTTAGAGTATTTTCAAAATTCAGGCCCAAAACATGCTGAAAATCGATATTTTTTGTGCACAAAGTCAATATGTGCATGTATCTTCTGTACCCGTTTATATCTCAAATTCAGGCTCAAAACACCCGAAAATTCAATATTTTGGGGTCCCAGAAGCAATCTGTACATTCCTACTCAGTGCTAGAATATTTTCAAAATATAGGCTAAAAACATGCTAAAAATCGATCTTTTAGGTGCCAAAAAGTCAATATCTCAAATTCAGTCCCAAAACACCCGAAAATTCGATATTTAGGGGTCCCAGAAGCGATCTGTACATGCCTACTCCGTGTTAGAGTATTTTCAAAATACATGCTCAAAACATACTGAAAATCGATCTTTTAGGTGCACAAAAGTCGATATGTGCATTCATCTTCTGTACCCGTTTATATCTCAAATTCTGGCCCTAAACACCCGAAAATTCGATATTTTGGGGTCCCAGAAGCGATCTGTACATGCCTACTCCGTGTTAGAGTATTTTCAAAATTCAGGCCCAAAACATGCTGAAAATCGATATTTTTGGTGCCCAAAGTCAATATGTGCATGTATCTTCTGTACCCGTTTATATCTCAAATTCAGGCTCAAAACACCCGAAAATTCAATATTTTGGGGTCCCAGAAGCAATCTGTACATGCCTACTCAGTGTTAGAGTATTTTCAAAATATAGGCTAAAAACATGCTAAAAATCGATCTTTTAGGTGCCAAAAAGTCGATATCTCCAATTCAGTCCCAAAACACCCGAAAATTCGATATTTAGGGGTCCCAGAAGCGATCTGTACATGCCTACTCCGTGTTAGAGTATTTTCAAAATACATGCTCAAAACATACTGAAAATCGATCTTTTAGGTGCACAAAAGTCGATATGTGCATGCATCTTCAGTACCCGTTTATATCTCAAATTCAGGCTCAAAACACCCGAAAATTCAATATTTTGGGGTCCCAGAAGCAATCTGTACATGCCTACTCAGTGTTAGAGTATTTTCAAAATACAGGCCCAAAACATGCTGAAAATCGATATTTTAGATGCCCAAAGTCAATATCTGCATGTATCTTCTGTTCCCGTTTATATCTCAAATTCAGGCTCAAAACACCCGAAAATTCAATATTTTGGGGTCCCAGAAGCAATCTGTACATGCCTACACAGTGCTAGAATATTTTCAAAAAATAGGCTAAAAACATGCTAAAAATCGACATTTTAGGTGCCAAAAAATCGATATCTTAAATTCAGTCCCAAAACACCCGAAAATTCGATATTTAGAGGTCCCAGAAGGTATCTGTACATGCCTACTCCGTGTTAGAGTATTTTCAAAATACAGGCCAAAAACATACTGAAAATCGATCTTTTAGGTGCCCAAAAGTCGATATGTGCATGCATCTTCTGTACCCGTTTATATCTCAAATTCTGGCCCTAAACACCCTAAAATTCGATATTTTGGGGTCCCAGAAGCGATCTGTACATGCCTACTCCGTGTTAGAGTATTTTCAAAATTCAGGCCCAAAACATGCTGAAAATCGATATTTTTGGTGCCCAAAGTTAATATGTGCATGTATCTTCTGTACCCGTTTATATCTCAAATTCAGGCTCAAAACACCTGAAAATTCAATATTTTGGGGTCCCAGAAGCAATCTGTACAGTGCTAGAATATTTTCAAAATATAGGCTAAAAACATGCTAAAAATCGATCTTTTAGGTGCCAAAAAGTCGATATCTCAAATTCAGTCCCAAAACACCCGAAAATTCGATATTTAGGGGTCCCAGAAGCGATCTGTACATGCCTACTCCGTGTTAGAGTATTTTCAAAATACATGCTCAAAACATACTGAAAATCGATCTTTTAGGTGCACAAAAGTCGATATGTGCATGCATCTTCAGTACCCGTTTATATCTCAAATTCAGGCTCGAAACACCCGAAAATTCAATATTTTGGGGTCCCAGAAGCAATCTGTACATGCCTACTCAGTGTTAGAGTATTTTCAAAATACAGGCCCAAAACATGCTGAAAATCGATATTTTAGATGCCCAAAGTCAATATGTGCATGTATCTTCTGTACCCGTTTATATCTCAAATTCAGGCTCAAAACACCCGAAAATTCAATATTTTGGGGTCCCAGAAGCAATCTGTACATGCCTACACAGTGCTAGAATATTTTCAAAATATAGGCTAAAAACATGCTAAAAATCGACATTTTAGGTGCCAAAAAATCGATATCTCAAATTCAGTCCCAAAACACCCGAAAATTCGATATTTAGAGGTCCCAGAAGGTATCTGTACATGCCTACTCCGTGTTAGAGTATTTTCAAAATACAGGCCAAAAACATACTGAAAATCGATCTTTTAGGTGCCCAAAAGTCGATATGTGCATGCATCTTCTGTACCCGTTTATACCTCAAATTCTGGCCCTAAACACCCGAAAATTCGATATTTTGGGGTCCCAGAAGCGATCTGTACATGCCTACTCCGTGTTAGAGTATTTTCAAAATTCAGGCCCAAAACATGCTGAAAATCGATATTTTTGGTGCCCAAAGTCAATATGTGCATGTATCTTCTGTACCCGTTTATATCTCAAATTCAGGCTCAAAACACTCGAAAATTCAATATTTTGGGGTCCCAGAAGCAATCTGTACAGTGCTAGAATATTTTCAAAATATAGGCTAAAAACATGCTAAAAATCGATCTTTTAGGTGCCAAAAAGTCGATATCTCAAATTCAGTCCCAAAACACCCGAAAATTCGATATTTAGGGGTCCCAGAAGCGATCTGTACATGCCTACTCCGTGTTAGAGTATTTTCAAAATACATGCTTAAAACATACTGAAAATCGATCTTTTAGGTGCACAAAAGTCGATATGTGCATGCATCTTCTGTACCCGATTATATCTCAAATTCTGGCCCTAAACACCCGAAAATTCGATATTTTGGGGTCCCAGAAGCGATCTGTACATGCCTACTCCGTGTTAGAGTATTTTCAAAATTCAGGCCCAAAACATGCTGAAAATCGATATTTTTGGTGCCCAAAGTCAATATGTGCATGTATCTTCTGTACCCGTTTATATCTCAAATTCAGGCTCAAAACACCCGAAAATTCAATATTTTGGGGTCCCAGAAGCAATCTCTACATGCCTACTCAGTGCTAGAATATTTTCAAAATATAGGCTAAAAACATGCTAAAAATCGATCTTTCAGGTGCCAAAAAGTCAATATCTCAAATTCAGTCACAAAACACCCGAAAATTCGATATTTAGGGGTCCCAGAAGCGATCTGTACATGCCTACTCCGTGTTAGAGTATTTTCAAAATACATGCTCAAAACATACTGAAAATCGATCTTTTAGGTGCACAAAAGTCGATATGTGCATGCATCTTCAGTACCCGTTTATATCTCAAATTCAGGCTAAAAACACCCGAAAATTCAATATTTTGGGGTCCCAGAAGCAATCTGTACATGCCTTCTCAGTGTTAGAGTATTTTCAAAATACAGGCCCAAAACATGCTGAAAATCGGTATTTTAGATGCCCAAAGTCAATATTGATGTGCATGTATCTTCTGTACCCGTTTATATCTCAAATTCAGGCTCAAAACACCCGAAAATTCAATATTCTGGGGTCCCAGAAGCAATCTGTACATGCCTACACAGTGGTAGAATATTTTCAAAATATAGGCTAAAAACATGCTAAAAATCGACATTTTAGGTGCCAAAAAATCGATATCTCAAATTCAGTCCAAAAACACCCGAAAATTCGATATTTAGAGGTCCCAGAATGTATCTGTACATGCCTAGTCCGTGTTAGAGTATTTTCAAAATACAGGCCAAAAACATACTGAAAATCGATCTTTTAGGTGCCCAAAATTCGATATGTGCATGCATCTTCAGTACCCGTTTATATCTCAAATTCAGGTTCAAAACACCCGAAAATTCAATATTTTGGGGTCCCAGAAGCAATCTGTACATGCCTACTCAGTGTTAGAGTATTTTCAAAATACAGCCCCAAAACATGCTGAAAATCGATATTTTAGATGCCAAAAAATCGATATCTCAAATTCAGTCCCAAAACACCCGAAAATTCGATATTTAGAGGTCCCAGAATGTATCTGTACATGCCTAGTCCGTGTTAGAGTATTTTCAAAATACAGGCCAAAAACATACTGAAAATCGATCTTTTAGGTGCCCAAAAGTCGATATGTGCATGCATCTTCAGTACCCGTTTATATCTCAAATTCAGGCTCAAAACACCCGAAAATTCAATATTTTGGGGTCCCAGAAGCAATCTGTACATGCCTACTCAGTGTTAGAGTATTTTCAAAATACAGGCCCAAAACATGTTGAAAATCGATATTTTTGGTGCCCAAAGTCAATATGTGCATGTATCTTCTGTACCCGTTTATATCTCAAATTCAGTCTCAAAACACTCGAAAATTCAATATTTTGGGGTCCCAGAAGCAATCTGTACATCAGTGCTGGAATATTTTCAAAATATAGGCTAAAAACATGCTAAAATTCGATCTTTTAGGTGCCAAAAAGTCGATATCTCAAATTCAGTCCCAAAACACCCGAAAATTCGATATTTAGGGGTCCCAGAAGCGATCTGTACATGCCTACTCCGTGTTAGAGTATTTTCAAAATACATGCTCTAAACATACTGAAAATCGATCTTTTAGGTGCACAAAAGTCGATATGTGCATGCATCTTCAGTACCCGTTTATATCTCAAATTCAGGCTCGAAACACCCGAAAATTCAATATATTGGGGTCCCAGAAGCAATCTGTACATGCCTACTCAGTGTTAGAGTATTTTCAAAATACAGGCCCAAACATGCTGAAAATCGATATTTTAGATGCCCAAAGTCAATATGTGCATGTATCTTCTGTACCCGTTTATATCTCAAATTCAGGCTCAAAACACCGGAAAATTCAATATTTTGGGGTCCCAGAAGCAATCTGTACATGCCTACACAGTGCTAGAATATTTTCAAAATATAGGCTAAAAACATGCTAAAAATCGACATTTTAGGTGCCAAAAAATCGATATCTCAAATTCAGTCCCAAAACACCCGAAAATTCGATATTTAGGGGTCCCAGAAGGTATCTGTACATGCCTACTCCGTGTTAGAGTATTTTCAAAATACAGGCCAAAAACATACTGAAAATCGATCTTTTAGGTGCCCAAAAGTCGATATGTGCATGCATCTTCTGTACCCGTTTATATCTCAAATTCTGGCCCTAAACACCCGAAAATTCGATATTTTGGGGTCAAAGAAGCGATCTGTACATGCCTACTCCGTTTTAGAGTATTTTCAAAATACATGCTCAAAACATACTGAAAATCGATCTTTTAGGTGCACAAAAGACGATATGTGCATGCATCTTCAGTACCCGTTTATATCTCAAATTCAGGCTCAAAACACCCGAAAATTCAATATTTTGGGGTCCCAGAAGCAATCTGTACATGCCTACTCAGTGTTAGAGTATTTTCAAAATACAGGCCCAAAACATGCTGAAAATCGATATTTTAGATGCCCAAAGTCAATATGTGCATGTATCTTCTGTACCCGTTTATATCTCAAATTCAGGCTCAAAACACCCGAAAATTCAATATTTCTGGGTCCCAGAAGCAATCTGTACATGCCTACACAGTGCTAGAATATTTTCAAAATATAGGCTAAAAACATGCTAAAAATCGATCTTTTAGGTGCCAAAAAGTCGATATCTCAAATTCAGTCCCAAAACACCCGAAAATTCGATATTTAGGGGTCCCAGAAGCGATCTGTACATGCCTACTCCGTGTTAGAGTATTTTCAAAATTCAGGCCCAAAACATGCTGAAAATCGATATTTTTGGTGCCCAAAGTCAATATGTGCATGTATCTTCTGTACCCGTTATATATCAAATTCAGGCTCAAAACACCCGAAAATTCAATATTTTGGAGTCCCAGAAGCAATCTGTACATGCCTACACAGTGCTAGAATATTTTCAAAAAATAGGCTAAAAACATGCTAAAAATCGACATTTTAGGTGCCAAAAAATCGATATCTCAAATTCAGTCCCAAAACACCCGAAAATTCGATATTTAGAGGTCCCAGAAGGTATCTGTACATGCCTACTCCGTGTTAGAGTATTTTCAAAATACAGGCCAAAAACATACTGAAAATCGATCTTTTAGGTGCCCAAAAGTCGATATGTGCATGCATCTTCTGTACCCGTTTATATCTCAAATTCTGGCCCTAAACACCCGAAAATTCGATATTTTGGGGTCCCAGAAGCGATCTGTACATGCCTACTCCGTGTTAGAGTACTTTCAAAATTCAGGCCCAAAACATGCTGAAAATCGATATTTTTGGTGCCCAAAGTCAATATGTGCATGTATCTTCTGTACCCGTTTATATCTCAAATTCAGGCTCAAAACACCCGAAAATTCAATATTTTGGGGTCCCAGAAGCAATCTGTACATGCCTACTCAGTGTTAGAGTATTTTCAAAATACAAGCCCAAAACATGCTGAAAATCGATATTTTAGATGCCCAAAGTCAATATGTGCATGTATCTTCTGTACCCGTTTATATCTCAAATTCAGGCTCAAAACACCCGAAAATTCAATATTTTGGGGTCCCAGAAACAATCTGTACAGTGCTAGCATATTTTCAAAGTATCGGCTAAAAACATGCTAAAAATCGATCTTTTAGGTGCCAAAAAGTCGATATCTCAAATTCAGTCCCAAAACACCCGAAAATTCGATATTTAGGGGTCCCAGAAGCGATCTGTACATGCCTACTCCGTGTTAGAGTATTTTCAAAATACATGCTCAAAACATACTGAAAATCGATCTTTTAGGTGCACAAAAGTCGATATGTGCATGCATCTTCAGTACCCGTTTATATCTCAAATTCAGGCTCAAAACACCCGAAAATTCAATATTTTGGGGGTCCCAGAAGCAATTTGTACATGCCTACTCAGTGTTAGAGTATTTTCAAAATACAGGCCCAAAACATGCTGAAAATCGATATTTTAGATGCCCAAAGTCAATATGTGCATGTATCTTCTGTACCCGTTTATATATCAAATTCAGGCTCAAAACACCCGAAAATTCAATATTTTGGGGTCCCAGAAGCAATCTGTACATGCCTACACAGTGCTAGAATATTTTCAAAATATAGGCTAAAAACATGCTAAAAATCGACATTTTAGGTGCCAAAAAATCGATATCTCAAATTCAGTCCCAAAACACCCGAAAATTCGATATTTAGGGGTCCCAGAAGCGATCTGTACATGCCTACTCCGTGTTAGAGTATTTTCAAAATACATGCTTAAAACATACTGAAAATCGATCTTTTAGGTGCCCAAAAGTCGATATGTGCATGCATCTTCTGTACCCGTTTATATCTCAAATTCTGGCCCTAAACACCCGAAAATTCGATATTTTGGGGTCCCAGAAGCGATCTGTACATGCCTACTCCGTGTTAGAGTATTTTCAAAATTCAGGCCCAAAACATGCTGAAAATCGATATTTTTGGTGCCCAAAGTCAATATGTGCATGTATCTTCTGTACCCGTTTATATCTCAAATTCAGGCTCAAAACACCCGAAAATTCAATATTTTGGGGTCCCAGAAGCAATCTGTACATGCCTACACAGTGCTAGAATATTTTCAAAATATAGGCTAAAAACATGCTAAAAATCGATCTTTTAGGTGCCAAAAAGTCGATATCTCAAATTCAGTCCCAAAACACCCGAAAATTCGATATTTAGGGGTCCCAGAAGCGATCTCTACATGCCTACTCCGTGTTAGAGTATTTTCAAAATACATGCTCTAAACATACTGAAAATCGATCTTTTAGGTGACAAAAGTCGATATGTGCATGCATCTTCAGTACCCGTTTATATCTCAAATTCAGGCTCGAAACACCCGAAAATTCAATATATTGGGGTCCCAGAAGCAATCTGTACATGCCTACTCAGTGTTAGAGTATTTTCAAAATACAGGCCCAAACATGCTGAAAATCGATATTTTAGATGCCCAAAGTCAATATGTGCATGTATCTTCTGTACCCGTTTATATCTCAAATTCAGGCTCAAAACACCCGAAAATTCAATATTTTGGGGTCCCAGAAGCAATCTGTACATGCCTACTCCGTGTTAGAGTATTTTCAAAATACAGGCCAAAAACATACTGAAAATCGATCTTTTAGGTGCCCAAAAGTCGATATGTGCATGCATCTTCTGTACCCGTTTATATCTCAAATTCTGGCCCTAAACACCCGAAAATTCGATATTTTGGGGTCCCAGAAGCGATCTGTACATGCCTACTCCGTGTTAGAGTATTTTCAAAATTCAGGCCCAAAACATGCTGAAAATCGATATTTTTGGTGCCCAAAGTCAATATGTGCATGTATCTTCTGTACCCGTTTATATCTCAAATTCAGGCTCAAAACACCCGAAAATTCAATATTTTGGGGTCCCAGAAGCAATCTGTACATTCCTACTCAGTGCTAGAATATTTTCAAAATATAGGCTAAAAACATGCTAAAAATCGATCTTTTAGGTGCCAAAAAGTCGATATCTCAAATTCAGTTCCAAAACACCCGAAAATTCGATATTTAGGGGTCCCAGAAGCGATCTGTACATGCCTACTCCGTGTTAGAGTATTTTCAAAATACATGCTCAAAACATACTGAAAATCGATCTTTTAGGTGCACAAAAGTCGATATGTGCATGCATCTTCAGTACCCGTTTATATCTCAAATTCAGGCTCAAAACACCCGAAAATTCAATATTTTGGGGTCCCAGAAGCAATCTGTACATGCCTACTCAGTGGTAGAGTATTTTCAAAATACAGGCCCAAAACATGCTGAAAATCGATATTTTAGATGCCCAAAGTCAATATGTGCATTCATCTTCAGTACCCGTTTATATCTCAAATTGAGGCTCAAAACACCCGAAAATTCAATATTTTGGGGTCCCAGAAGCAATCTGTACATGCCTACTCAGTGTTAGAGTATTTTCAAAATACAGGCCCAAAACATGCTGAAAATCGATATTTTAGATGCCCAAAGTCAATATGTGCATGTATCTTCTGTACCCGTTTATATCTCAAATTCAGGCTCAAAACACCCGAAAATTCAATCTTTTGGGGTCCCAGAAGCAATCTGTACATGCCTACACAGTGCTAGAATATTTTCAAAATATAGGCTAAAAACATGCTAAAAATCGACATTTTAGGTGCCAAAAAATCGATATCTCAAATTCAGTCACAAAACACCCGAAAATTCGATATTTAGAGGTCCCAGAAGGTATCTGTACATGCCTACTCCGTGTTAGAGTATTTTCAAAATACAGGCCAAAAACATACTGAAAATCGATCTTTTAGGTGCACAAAAGTCGATATGTGCATGCATCTTCTGTACCCGTTTATATCTCAAATTCTGGCCCTAAACACCCGAAAATTCGATATTTTGGGGTCCCAGAAGCGATCTGTACATGCCTACTCGGTGTTAGAGTATTTTCAAAATTCAGGCCCAAAACATGCTGAAAATCGATATTTTTGGTGCCCAAAGTCAATATGTGCATGTATCTTCTGTACCCGTTTATATCTCAAATTCAGACTCAAAACACCCGAAAATTCAATATTTTGGGGTCCCAGAAGCAATCTGTACATGCCTACTCAGTGCTGGAATATTTTCAAAATATAGGCTAAAAACATGCTAAAAATCGATCTTTTAGGTGCCAAAAAGTCGATATCTCAAATTCAGTCCCAAAACACCCGAAAATTCGATATTTAGGGGTCCCAGAAGGTATCTGTACATGCTTACTCCGTGTTAGAGTATTTTCAAAATACATGCTCTAAACATACTGAAAATCGATCTTTTAGGTGCACAAAAGTCGATATGTGCATGCATCTTCAGTACCCGTTTATATCTCAAATTCAGGCTCAAAACACCCGAAAATTCAATATTTTGGGGTCCCAGAAGCAATGTGTACATGCCTACTCAGTGTTAGAGTATTTTCAAAATACAGGCCCAAAACATGCTGAAAATCGATATTTTACATGCCCAAAGTCAATATGTGCATGTATCTTCTGTACCCGTTTATATCTCAAATTCAGGCTCAAAACACCCGAAAATTCAATATTTTGGGGTCCCAGAAGCAATCTGTACATGCCTACACAGTGCTAGAATATTTTCAAAATATAGGCTTAAAACATGCTAAAAATCGACATTTTAGGTGCCAAAAAATCGATATCTCAAATTCAGTCCCAAAACACCCGAAAATTCGATATTTGGAGGTCCCAGAAGGTATCTGTACATGCCTACTCCGTGTTAGAGTATTTTCAAAATACAGGCCAAAAACATACTGAAAATCGATCTTTTAGGTGCCCAAAAGTCGATATGTGCATGCATCTTCTGTACCCGTTTATATCTCAAATTCTGGCCCTAAACACCCGAAAATTCGATATTTTGGGGTCCCAGAAGCGATCTGTACATGCCTACTCCGTGTTAGAGTATTTTCAAAATTCAGGCCCAAAACATGCTGAAAATCGATATTTTTGGTGCCCAAAGTCAATATGTGCATGTATCTTCTGTACCCGTTTATATCTCAAATTCAGGCTCAAAACACCCGAAAATTCAATATTTTGGGGTCCCAGAAGAAATCTGTACATGCCTACACAGTGCTAGAATATTTTCAAAATATAGGCTAAAAACATGCTAAAAATCGACATTTTAGGTGCCAAAAAATCGATATCTCAAATTCATTCCCAAAACACCCGAAAATTCGATATTTAGAGGTCCCAGAAGGTATCTGTACATGCCTACTCCGTGTTAGAGTATTTTCAAAATACAGGCCAAAAACATACTGAAAATCGATCTTTTAGGTGCCCAAAAGTCGATATGTGCATGCATCTTCCGTACCCGTTTATATCTCAAATTCTGGCCCTAAACACCCGAAAATTCGATATTTTGGGGTCCCAGAAGCGATCTGTACATGCCTACTCCGTGTTAGAGTATTTTCAAAATTCAGGCCCAAAACATGCTGAAAATCGATATTTTTGGTGCCCAAAGTCAATATGTGCATGTATCTTCTGTACCCGTTTATATCTCAAATTCAGGCTCAAAACACCCGAAAATTCAAAATTTTGGGGTCCCAGAAGCAATCTGTACAGTGCTAGAATATTTTCAAAATATAGGCTAAAAACATGCTAAAAATCGATCTTTTAGGTGCCAAAAAGTCGATATCTCAAATTCAGTCCCAAAACACCCGAAAATTCGATATTTAGGGGTCCCAGAAGGTATCTGTACATGTTTACTCCGTGTTAGAGTATTTTCAAAATACATGCTCTAAACATACTGGAAATCGATATTTTAGATGCCCAAAGTCAATATGTGCATGTATCTTCTGTACCCGTTTATATCTCAAATTCAGGGTCAAAACACCCGAAAATTCAATATTTTGGGGTCCCAGAAGCAATCTGTACATGCCTACACAGTGCTAGAATATTTTCAAAATATAGGCTTAAAACATGCTAAAAATCGACATTTTAGTTGCCAAAAAATCGATATCTCAAATTCAGTCCCAAAACACCCAAAAATTCGATATTTAGAGGTCCCAGAAGGTATCTGTACATGCCTACTCCGTGTTAGAGTATTTTCAAAATACAGGCAAAAAACATACTGAAAATCGATCTTTTAGGTGCACAAAAGTCGATATGTGCATGCATCTTCAGTACCCGTTTATATCTCAAATTCAGGCTCAAAACACCCGAAAATTCAATATTTTGGGGTCCCAGAAGCGATCTGTACATGCCTACTCGGTGTTAGAGTATTTTCAAAATTCAGGCCCAAAACATGCTGAAAATCGATATTTTTGGTGCCCAAAGTCAATATGTGCATGTATTTTCTGTACCCGTTTATATCTCAAATTCAGGCTCAAAACACCCGAAAATTCAATATTTTGGGGTCCCAGAAGCAATCTGTACATGCCTACTCAGTGCTAGAATATTTTCAAAATATAGGCTAAAAACATGCTAAAAATCGATCTTTTAGGTGCCAAAAAGTCGATATCTCAAATTTAGTCCCAAAACACCCGAAAATTCGATATTTAGGGGTCCCAGAAGCGATCTGTACATGCCTACTCCGTGTTAGAGTATTTTCAAAATACATGCTCAAAACATACTGAAAATCGATCTTTAAGGTGCACAAAAGTCGATATGTGCATGCATCTTCAGTACCCGTTTATATCTCAAATTCAGGCTCAAAACACCCGAAAATTCAATATATTGGGGTCCCAGAAGCAATCTGTACATGCCTACTCAGTGTTAGAGTATTTTCAAAATACAGGCCCAAAACATGCTGAAAATCGATATTTTAGATGCCCAAAGTCAATATGTGCATGTATCTTCTGTACCCGTTTATATCTCAAATTCAGGCTCAAAACACCCGAAAATTCAATATTTTGGGGTCCCAGAAGCAATCTGTACAGTGCTAGAATATTTTCAAAATATAGGCTAAAAACATGCTAAAAATCGACATTTTAGGTGTCAAAAAATCGATATCTGAAATTCAGTCCAAAAACACCCGAAAATTCGATATTTAGAGGTCCCAGAAGGTATCTGTACATGCCTACTCCGTGTTAGAGTATTTTCAAAATACAGGCCAAAAACATACTGAAAATCGATCTTTTAGGTGCACAAAAGTCGATATGTGCATGCATCTTCTGTACCCGTTTATATCTCAAATTCTGGCCCTAAACACCCGAAAATTCGATATTTTGGGGTCCCAGAAGCGATCTGTACATGCCTACTCCGTGTTAGAGTATTTTCAAAATTCAGGCTCAAAACATGCTGAAAATCGATGTTTTTGGTGCCCAAAGTCAATATGTGCATGTATCTTCTGTACCCGTTTATATCTCAAATTCAGGCTCAAAACACCCGAAAATTCAATATTTTCGGGTCCCAGAAGCAATCTGTACATGCCTACTCAGTGCTAGAATATTTTCAAAATATAGGCTAAAAACATGCTAAAAATCGATCTTTTTGGTGCCAAAAAGTCGATATCTCAAATTCAGTCCCAAAACAACCGAAAATTCGATATTTAGGGGTCCCAGAAGCGATCTGTACATGCCTACTCCGTGTTAGAGTATTTTCAAAATACATGCTCAAAACATACTGAAAATCGATCTTTATGGTGCACAAAAGTCGATATGTGCATGCATCTTCAGTACCCGTTTATATCTCAAATTCAGGCTCAAAACACCCGAAAATTCAATATTTTGGGGTCCCAGAAGCAATCTGTACATGCCTACTCAGTGTTAGACTATTTTCAAAATACAGGCCCAAAACATGCTGAAAATCGATATTTTAGATGCCCAAAGTCAATATGTGCATGTATCTTCTGTACCCGTTTATATCTCAAATTCAGGCTCAAAACACCCGAAAATTCAATATTTTAAGGGTCCCAGAAGCAATCTGTACATGCCTACTCAGTGCTAGAATATTTTCAAAATATAGGCTAAAAACATGCTAAAAATCGATCTTTTAGGTGCCAAAAAATCGATATATCAAATTCAGTCCCAAAACACACGAAAATTCGATATTTAGAGGTCCCAGAAGGTTTCTGTACATGCCTACTCCGTGTTAGAGTATTTTCAAAATACATGGTCAAAACATACTGAAAATCGATCTTTTAGGTGCACAAAAGTCGATATGTGCATGCATCTTCAGTACCCGTTTATATCTCAAATTCAGGCTCAAAACACCCGAAAATTCAATATTTTGGGGTCCCAGAAGCAATCTGTACATGCCTACTCAGTGTTAGAGTATTTTCAAAATACAGGCCCAAAACATGCTGAAAATCGATATTTTAGATGCCCAAAGTCAATATGTGCATGTATCTTCTGTACCCGTTTATATCTCAAATTCAGGCTCAAAACACCCGAAAATTCAATATTTTGGGGTCCCAGAAGCAATCTGTACATGCCTACACAGTGCTAGAATATTTTCAAAATATAGTCTAAAAACATGCTAAAAATCAATATTATAGGTGCCAAAAAATCGATATCTCAAATTCAGTCCCATAACACCCGAAAATTCGATATTTAGAGGTCCCAGAAGGTATCTGTACATGCCTACTCCGTGTTAGAGTATTTTCAAAATACAGGCCAAAAACATACTGAAAATCGATCTTTTAGGGGCCCAAAAGTCGATATGAGCATTCATCTTCTGTACCCGTTTATATCTCAAATTCTGGCCCTAAACACCCGAAAATTCGATATTTTGGGGTCCCAGAAGCGATCTGTACATGCCTACTCCGTGTTAGAGTATTTTCAAAATTCAGGCCCAAAACATGCTGGAAATCGATATTTTTGGTGCCCAAAGTCAATATGTGCATGTATCTTCTGTACCCGTTTATATCTCAAATTCAGGCTCAAAACACCCGAAAATTCAATATTTTGGGGTCCCAGAAGCAATCTGTACAGTGCTAGAATATTTTCAAAATATAGGCTAAAAACATGCTAAAAATCGATCTTTTAGGTGCCAAAAAGTCGATATCTCAAATTCAGTCCCAAAACACCCGAAAATTCAATATTTAGGGATCCCAGAAGCGATCTGTACATTCCTACTCCGTGTTAGAGTATTTTCAAAATACATGCTCAAAACATACTGAAAATCGATCTTTTAGGTGCACAAAAGTCGATATGTGCATGCATCTTCAGTACCCGTTTATATCTCAAATTCAGGCTCAAAAAACCCGAAAATTCAATATTTTGGGGTCCCAGAAGCAATCTGTACATGCCTACTCAGTGTTAGAGTATTTTCAAAATACAGGCCCAAAACATGCTGAAAATCGATATTTTAGATGCCCAAAGTCAATATGTGCATGTATCTTCAGTACCCGTTTATATCTCAAATTCAGGCTCAAAACACCCGAAAATTCAATATTTTGGGGTCCCAGAAGCAATCTGTACATGCCTACACAGTGCTAGAATATTTTCAAAATATAGGCTAAAAACATGCTAAAAATCGATATTATAGGTGCCAAAAAATCGATATCTCAAATTCAGTCCCATAACACCCGAAAATTCGATATTTAGAGGTCCCAGAAGGTATCTGTACATGCCTACTCCGTGTTAGAGTATTTTCAAAATACAGGCCAAAAACATACTGAAAATCGATCTTTCAGGTGCCCAAAAGTCGATATGTGCATGTATCTTCTGTACCCGTTTATATCTCAAATTCAGGCTCAAAACACCCGAAAATTCAATATTTTGGGGTCCCAGAAGCAATCTGTACATGCCTACTCAGTGCTAGAATATTTTCAAAATATAGGCTAAAAACATGCTAAAAATCGATCTTTTAGGTGCCAAAAAGTCGATATCTCAAATTCAGTCCCAAAACACCAGAAAATTCGATATTTAGGGGCCCCAGAAGCGATCTGTACATGCCTACTCCGTGTTAGAGTATTTTCAAAATACATGCTCAAAACATACTGAAAATCGATCTTTTAGGTGCACAAAAGTCGATATGTGCATGCATCTTCAGTACCCGTTTATATCTCAAATTCAGGCTCAAAACACCCGAAAATTCAATATTTTGGGGTCCCAGAAGCGATCTGTACATGCCTACTCAGTGTTAGAGTATTTTCAAAATACAGGCCCAAAACATGCTGAAAATCGATATTTTAGATGCCCAAAGTCAATATGTGCATGTATCTTCTGTACCCGTTTATATCTCAAATTCAGGCTCAAAACACCCGAAAATTCAATATTTTGGGGTCCCAGAAGCAATCTGTACATGCCTACACAGTGCTAGAATATTTTCAAAATATAGGCTAAAAACATGCTAAATATCGACATTTTAGGTGCCAAAAAATCGATATCTCATATTCAGTCCCAAAACACCCGAAAATTCGATATTTAGAGGTCCCAGAAGGTATCTGTACATGCCTACTCCGTGTTAGAGTATTTTCAAAATACAGGCCAAAAACATACTGAAAATCGATCTTTTAGGTGCCCAAAAGTCGATATGTGCATGCATCTTCTGTACCCGTTTATATCTCAAATTCAGGCTCAAAACACCCGAAAATTCAATATTTTGGGGTCCTAGAAGCAATCTGTACATGCCTACACAGTGCTAG
Source organism: Petrolisthes cinctipes (assembly GCA_033782935.1). Lineage (NCBI taxonomy): Eukaryota > Metazoa > Arthropoda > Malacostraca > Decapoda > Porcellanidae > Petrolisthes > Petrolisthes cinctipes. The sequence goes on from JAWQEG010000068.1 coordinate 2,068,986, forward strand.
AATATTTTCAAAATATAGGCTAAAAACATGCTAAAAATCGACATTTTAGTTGCCAAAAAATCGATATCTCAAATTCAGTCCCAAAACACCCGAAAATTCGATATTTAGAGGTCCCAGAAGGTATCTGTACATGCCTACTCCGTGTTAGAGTATTTTCAAAATACAGGCCAAAAACATACTGAAAATCGATCTTTTAGGTGCCCAAAAGTCGATATGTGCATGCATCTTCTGTACCCGTTTATATCTCAAATTCTGGCCCTAAACACCCGAAAATTCGATATTTTGGGGTCCCAGAAGCGATCTGTACATGCCTACTCCGTGTTAGAGTATTTTCAAAATTCAGGCCCAAAACATGCTGAAAATCGATGTTTTTGGTGCCCAAAGTTAGTATGTGCATGTATCTTCTGTACCCGTTTATATCTCATATTCAGGCTCAAAACACCCGAAAATTCAATATTTTGGGGTCCCAGAAGCAATCTGAACAGTGCTAGAATATTTTCAAAATAGAGGCTAAAAACATGCTAAAAATCGATCTTTTAGGTGCCAAAAAGTCGATATCTCAAATTCAGTCCCAAAACACCCGAAAATTCGATATTTAGGGGTCCCAGAAGCGATCTGTACATGCCTACTCCGTGTTAGAGTATTTTCAAAATTCATGCTCAAAACATACTGAAAACCGATCTTTTAGGTGCACAAAAGTCGATATGTGCATGCATATTCAGTACCCGTTTATATCTCAAATTCAGGCTCAAAACACCCGAAAATTCAATATTTTGGGGTCCCAGAAGCAATCTGTACATGCCTACTCAGTGTTAGAGTATTTTCCAAATACAGGCCCAAAACATGCTGAAAATCGATATTTTAGATGCCCAAAGTCAATATGTGCATGTATCTTCTGTACCCGTTTTTATCTCAAATTCAGGCTCAAAACACCCGAAAATTCAATATTTTGGGGTCCGAGAAGCAATCTGTACAGTGCTAGAATATTTTCAAAATATAGGCTAAAAACATGCTAAAAATCGATCTTTTAGGTGCCAAAAAGTCGATATCTCAAATTCAGTCCCAAAACACCCGAAAATTCGATATTTAGGGGTCCCAGAAGCGATCTGTACATGCCTACTCCGTGTTAGAGTATTTTCAAAATACATGCTCAAAACATACTGAAAATCGATCTTTTAGGTGCCCAAAAGTCGATATGTGCATGCATCTTCAGTACCCGTTTATATCTCAAATTCAGGCTCAAAACACCCGAAAATTCAATATTTTGGGGTCCCAGAAGCAATCTGTACATGCCTACTCAGTGTTAGACTATTTTCAAAATACAGGCCCAAAACATGCTGAAAATCGATATTTTAGATGCCCAAAGTCAATATGTGCATGTATCTTCTGTACCCGTTTATATCTCAAATTCAGGCTCAAAACACCCGAAAATTCAATATTTTGGGGTCCCAGAAGCAATCTGTACAGTGCTAGAATATTTTCAAAATATAGGCTAAAAACATGCTAAAAATCGATCTTTTAGGTGCCAAAAAGTCGATATCTCAAATTTAGTCCCAAAACACCCGAAAATTCGATATTTAGGGGTCCCAGAAGCGATCTGTACATGCCTACTCCGTGTTAGAGTATTTTCAAAATACATGCTCAAAACATACTGAAAATCGATCTTTAAGGTGCACAAAAGTCGATATGTGCATGCATCTTCAGTACCCGTTTATATCTCAAATTCAGGCTCAAAACACCCGAAAATTCAATATATTGGGGTCCCAGAAGCAATCTGTACATGCCTACTCAGTGTTAGAGTATTTTCAAAATACAGGCCCAAAATATGCTGAAAATCGATATTTTAGATGCCCAAAGTCAATATGTGCATGTATCTTCTGTACCCGTTTATATCTCAAATTCAGGCTCAAAACACCCGAAAATTCAATATTTTGGGGTCCCAGAAGCAATCTGTACTTGCCTACACAGTGCTAGAATATTTTCAAAATATAGGCTAAAAACATGCTAAAAATCGACATTTTAGGTGCCAAAAAATCGATATCTCAAATTCAGTCCCAAAACACCCGAAAATTCGATATTTAGAGGTCCCAGAAGGTATCTGTACATGCCTACTCCGTGGTAGAGTATTTTCAAAATACAGGCCAAAAACATACTGAAAATCGATCTTTTAGGTGCACAAAAGTCGATATGTGCATGAATCTTCTGTACCCGTTTATATCTCAAATTCAGGCCCTAAACACCCGAAAATTCAATATTTTGGGGTCCCAGAAGCGATCTGTACAGTGCTAGAATATTTTCAAAATATAGGCTAAAAACATGCTAAAAATCGATCTTTTAGGTGCCAAAAAGTCGATATCTCAAATTCAGTCCCAAAACACCCGAAAATTCGATATTTAGGGGTCCCAGAAGCGATCTGTACATGCCTACACAGTGCTAGAATATTTTCAAAATATAGGCTAAAAACATGCTAAAAATCGACATTTTAGGTGCCAAAAAATCGATATCTCAAATTCAGTCCCAAAACACCCGAAAATTCGATATTTAGAGGTCCCAGAAGGTATCTGTACAAGCCTACTCCGTGTTAGAGTATTTTCAAAATACATGCTTAAAACATACTGAAAATCGATATTTTAGATGCCCAAAGTCAATATGTGCATGTATCTTCTGAACCCGTTTATATCTCAAATTCAGGCTCAAAACACCCGAAAATTCAATATTTTGGGGTCCCAGAAGCAATCTGTACATGCCTATTCAGTGTTAGAGTATTTTCAAAATACAGGCCCAAAACATGCTGAAAATCGATATTTTAGATGCCCAAAGTCAATATGTGCATGTATCTTCTGTACCCGTTTATATCTCAAATTCAGGCTCAAAACACCGGAAAATTCAATATTTTGGGGTCCCAGAAGCAATCTGTACATGCCTACACAGTGCTAGAATATTTTCAAAATATAGGCTAAAAACATGCTAAAAATCGACATTTTAGGTGCCAAAAAATCGATATCTCAAATTCAGTCCCAGAACACCCGAAAATTCGATATTTAAAGGTCCCAGAAGGTATCTGTACATGCCTACTCCGTGTTAGAGTATTTTCAAAATACATGCTCAAAACATACTAAAAATCGATCTTTTAGGAGCCCAAAAGTCGATATGTGCATGCATCTTCTGTACCCGTTTATATCTCAAATTCTGGCCCTAAACACCCGAAAATTCGATATTTTGGGGTCCCAGAAGCGATCTGTACATGCCTACTCCGTGTTAGAGTATTTTCAAAATTCAGGCCCAAAACATGCTGAAAATCGATATTTTTGGTGCCCAAAGTCAATATGTGCATGTATCTTCTGTACCCTTTTATATCTCAAATTCAGGCTCAAAACACCCGAAAATTCAATATTTTGGGGTCCCAGAAGCAATCTGTACAGTGCTAGAATATTTTCAAAATATTGGCTAAAAACATGCTAAAAATCGATATTTTAGGTGCCAAAAAGTCGATATCTCAAATTTAGTCCCAAAACACCCGAAAATTCGATATTTAGGGGTCCCAGAAGCGATCTGTACATGCCTACTCCGTGTTAGAGTATTTTCAAAATACATGCTCAAAACATACTGAAAATCGATCTTTAAGGTGCACAAAAGTCGATATGTGCATGCATCTTCAGTACCCGTTTATATCTCAAATTCAGGCTCAAAACACCCGAAAATTCAATATATTGGGGTCCCAGAAGCAATCTGTACATGCCTACTCAGTGTTAGAGTATTTTCAAAATACAGGCCCAAAACATGCTGAAAATCGATATTTTAGATGCCCAAAGTCAATATGTGCATGTATCTTCTGTACCCGTTTATATCTCAAATTCAGGCTCAAAACACCCGAAAATTCAATATTTTGGGGTCCCAGAAGCAATCTGTACAGTGCTAGAATATTTTCAAAATATAGGCTAAAAACATGCTAAAAATCGATCTTTTAGGTGCCAAAAAGTCGATATCTCAAATTCAGTCCCAAAACACCCGAAAATTCGATATTTAGGGGTCCCAGAAGCGATCTGTACATGCCTACACAGTGCTAGAATATTTTCAAAATATAGGCTAAAAACATGCTAAAAATCGACATTTTAGGTGCCAAAAAATCGATATCTCAAATTCAGTCCCAAAACACCCGAAAATTCGATATTTAGAGGTCCCAGAAGGTATCTGTACAAGCCTACTCCGTGTTAGAGTATTTTCAAAATACATGCTTAAAACATACTGAAAATCGATATTTTAGATGCCCAAAGTCAATATGTGCATGTATCTTCTGAACCCGTTTATATCTCAAATTCAGGCTCAAAACACCCGAAAATTCAATATTTTGGGGTCCCAGAAGCAATCTGTACATGCCTATTCAGTGTAGAGTATTTTCAAAATACAGGCCCAAAACATGCTGAAAATCGATATTTTAGATGCCCAAAGTCAATATGTGCATGTATCTTCTGTACCCGTTTATATCTCAAATTCAGGCTCAAAACACCCGAAAATTCAATATTTTGGGGTCCCAGAAGCAATCTGTACATGCCTACACAGTGCTAGAATATTTTCAAAATATAGGCTAAAAACATGCTAAAAATCGACATTTTAGGTGCCAAAAAATCGATATCTCAAATTCAGTCCCAAAACACCCGAAAATTCGATATTTAAAGGTCCCAGAAGGTATCTGTACATGCCTACTCCGTGTTAGAGTATTTTCAAAATACAGGCCAAAAACATACTGAAAATCGATCTTTTAGGAGCCCAAAAGTCGATATGTGCATGCATCTTCTGTACCCGTTTATATCTCAAATTCTGGCCCTAAACACCCGAAAATTCGATATTTTGGGGTCCCAGAAGCGATCTGTACATGCCTACTCCGTGTTAGAGTATTTTCAAAATTCAGGCCCAAAACATGCTGAAAATCGATATTTTTGGTGCCCAAAGTCAATATGTGCATGTATCTTCTGTACCCTTTTATATCTCAAATTCAGGCTCAAAACACCCGAAAATTCAATATTTTGGGGTCCCAGAAGCAATCTGTACAGTGCTAGAATATTTTCAAAATATTGGCTAAAAACATGCTAAAAATCGATATTTTAGGTGCCAAAAAGTCGATATCTCAAATTTAGTCCCAAAACACCCGAAAATTCGATATTTAGGGGTCCCAGAAGCGATCTGTACATGCCTACTCCGTGTTAGAGTATTTTCAAAATACATGCTCAAAACATACTGAAAATCGATCTTTAAGGTGCACAAAAGTCGATATGTGCATGCATCTTCAGTACCCGTTTATATCTCAAATTCAGGCTCAAAACACCCGAAAATTCAATATTTTGGGGTCCCAGAAGCAATCTGTACATGCCTACTCAGTGTTAGAGTATTTTCAAAATACAGGCCCAAAACATGCTGAAAATCGATATTTTAGATGCCCAAAGTCAATATGTGCATGTATCTTCTGTACCCGTTTATATCTCAAATTCAGGCTCAAAACACCCGAAAATTCAATATTTTGGGGTCCCAGAAGCAATCTGTACTTGCCTACACAGTGCTAGAATATTTTCAAAATATAAGCTAAAAACATGATAAAAAAAGACATTTTAGGTGCCAAAAAATCGATATCTCAAATTCAGTCCCAAAACACCCGAAAATTCGATATTTAGAGGTCCCAGAAGGTATCTGTACATGCCTACTCCGTGTTAGAGTATTTTCAAAATACAGGCCAAAAACATACTGAAAATCGATCTTTTAGGTGCCCAAAAGTCGATATGTGCATGCATCTTCTGTTCCCGTTTATATATCAAATTCTGGCCCTAAACACCCGAAAATTCGATATTTAGGGGTCCCAGAAGCGATCTGTACATGCCTACTCCGTGTTAGAGTATTTTCAAAATACATGCTCAAAACATACTGAAAATCGATCTTTTAGGTGCACAAAAGTCGATATGTGCATGCATCTTCAGTACCCGTTTATATCTCAAATTCAGGCTCAAAACACCCGAAAATTCAATATTTTGGGGTCCCAGAAGCAATCTGTACATGCCTACTCAGTGTTAGAGTATTTTCAAAATTCAGGCCCAAAACATGCTAAAAATCGATATTTTAGATGCCCAAAGTCAATATGTGCATGTATCTTCTGTACCCGTTTATATCTCAAATTCAGGCTCAAAACACCCGAAAATTCAATATTTTGGGGTCCTAGAAGCAATCTGTACATGCCTACACAGTGCTAGAATATTTTCAAAATATAGGCTAAAAACATGCTAAAAATCGACATTTTAGTTGCCAAAAAGTCGATATCTCAAATTTAGTCCCAAAACACCCGAAAATTCGATATTTAGGGGTCCCAGAAGCGATCTGTACATGCCTACTCCGTGTTAGAGTATTTTCAAAATACATGCTCAAAACATACTGAAAATCGATCTTTAAGGTGCACAAAAGTCGATATGTGCATGCATCTTCAGTACCCGTTTATATCTCAAATTCAGGCTCAAAACACCCGAAAATTCAATATATTGGGGTCCCAGAAGCAATCTGTACATGCCTACTCAGTGTTAGAGTATTTTCAAAATACAGGCCCAAAACATGCTGAAAATCGATATTTTAGATGCCCAAAGTCAATATGTGCATGTATCTTCTGTACCCGTTTATATCTCAAATTCAGGCTCAAAACACCCGAAAATTCAATATTTTGGGGTCCCAGAAGCAATCTGTACTTGCCTACACAGTGCTAGAATATTTTCAAAATATAGGCTAAAAACATGCTAAAAATCGACATTTTAGGTGCCAAAAAATCGATATCTCAAATTCAGTCCCAAAACACCCGAAAATTCGATATTTAGAGGTCCCAGAAGGTATCTGTACATGCCTACTCCGTGTTAGAGTATTTTCAAAATACAGGCCAAAAACATACTGAAAATCGATCTTTTATGTGCCCAAAAGTCGATATGTGCATTCATCTTCTGTTCCCGTTTATATCTCAAATTCTGGCCCTAAACACCAGAAAATTCGATATTTTGGGGTCCCAGAAGCGATCTGTACATGCCTACTCCGTGTTAGAGTATTTTCAAAATTCAGGCCCAAAACATGCTGAAAATCGATATTTTTGGTGCCCAAAGTCAATATGTGCATGTATTTTCTGTACCCGTTTATATCTCAAATTCAGGCTCAAAACACCCGAAAATTCAATATTTTGGGGTCCCAGAAGCAATCTGTACATGCCTACTCAGTGCTAGAAAATTTTCAAAATATAGGCTAAAAACATGCTAAAAATCGACATTTTAGGTGCCAAAAAATCGATATCTCAAATTCAGTCCCAAAACACCCGAAAATTCGATATTTAGAGGTCCCAGAAGGTATCTGTACATGCCTACTCAGTGTTAGAGTATTTTCAAAATACAGACCAAAAACATACTGAAAATCGATCTTTTAGGAGCACAAAAGTCGATATGTGCATGCATCTTCTGTACCCGTTTATATCTCAAATTCTGGCCCTAAACACCCGAAAATTCGATATTTTGGGGTCCCAGAAGCGATCTGTACATGCCTACTCCGTGTTAGAGTATTTTCAAAATTCAGGCCCAAAACATGCTGAAAATCGATGTTTTTGGTGCCCAAAGTCAATATGTGCATGTATCTTCTGTACCCGTTTATATCTCAAATTCAGGCTCAAAACACCCGAAAATTCAATATTTTGGGGTCCCAGAAGCAATCTGAACAGTGCTAGAATATTTTCAAAATATAGGCTAAAAACATGCTAAAAATCGATCTTTTAGGTGCCAAAAAGTCGATATCTCAAATTCAGTCCCAAAACACCCGAAAATTCGATATTTAGGGGTCCCAGAAGCGATCTGTACATGCCTACTCCGTGTTAGAGTATTTTCAAAATTCATGCTCAAAACATACTGAAAATCGATCTTTTAGGTGCACAAAAGTCGATATGTGCATGCATATTCAGTACCCGTTTATATCTCAAATTCAGGCTCAAAACACCCGAAAATTCAATATTTTGGGGTCCCAGAAGCAATCTGTACATGCCTACTCAGTGTTAGAGTATTTTCAAAATACAGGCCTAAAACATGCTGAAAATCGATATTTTAGATGTACAAAGTCAATATGTGCATGTATCTTCTGTACCCGTTTATATCTCAAATTCAGGCTCAAACCAACCGAAAATTCAATATTTTGGGGTCCCAGAAGCAATCTGTACATGCCTACACAGTGCTAGAATATTTTCAAAATATAGGCTAAAAACATGCTAAAAATCGACATTTTAGATGCCAAAAAATCGATATCTCAAATTCAGTCCCAAAACACCCGAAAATTCGATATTTAGAGGTCCCAGAAGGTATCTGTACATGCCTACTCCGTGTTTTCAAAATACAGGCCAAAAACATACTGAAAATCGATCTTTTAGGTGCCCAAAAGTCGATATGTGCATGCATCTTCTGTACCCGTTTATATCTCAAATTCTGGCCCTAAACACCCGAAAATTCGATATTTTGGGGTCCCAGAAGCGAACTGTACATGCCTACTCCGTGTTAGAGTATTTTCAAAATTCAGACCCAAAACATGCTGAAAATCGATATTTTTGGTGCCCAAAGTCAATATGTGCATGTATCTTCTGTACCCGTTTATATCTCAAATTCAGGCTCAAAACACCCGAAAATTCAATATTTTGGGGTCCCAGAAGCAATCTGTACAGTGCTAGAATATTTTCAAAATATAGGCTAAAAACATGCTAAAAATCGATCTTTTAGGTGCCAAAAAGTCGATATCTCAAATTTAGTCCCAAAACACCCGAAAATTCGATATTTAGGGGTCCCAGAAGCGATCTGTACATGCCTACTCCGTGTTAGAGTATTTTCAAAATACATGCTCAAAACATACTGAAAATCGATCTTTAAGGTGCACAAAAGTCGATATGTGCATGCATCTTCAGTACCCGTTTATATCTCAAATTCAGGCTCAAAACACCCGAAAATTCAATATATTGGGGTCCCAGAAGCAATCTGTACATGCCTACTCAGTGTTAGAGTATTTTCAAAATACAGGCCCAAAACATGCTGAAAATCGATATTTTAGATGCCCAAAGTCAATATGTGCATGTATCTTCTGTACCCGTTTATATCTCAAATTCAGGCTCAAAACACCCGAAAATTCAATATTTTGGGGTCCCAGAAGCAATCTGTACTTGCCTACACAGTGCTAGAATATTTTCAAAATATAGGCTAAAAACATGCTAAAAATCGACATTTTAGGTGCCAAAAAATCGATATCTCAAATTCAGTCCCAAAACACCCGAAAATTCGATATTTAGAGGTCCCAGAAGGTATCTGTACATGCCTACTCCGTGTTAGAGTATTTTCAAAATACAGGCCAAAAACATACTGAAAATCGATCTTTTAGGTGCCCAAAAGTCGATATGTGCATGCATCTTCTGTTCCCGTTTATATATCAAATTCTGGCCCTAAACACCCGAAAATTCGATATTTAGGGGTCCCAGAAGCGATCTGTACATGCCTACTCCGTGTTAGAGTATTTTCAAAATACATGCTCAAAACATACTGAAAATCGATCTTTTAGGTGCACAAAAGTCGATATGTGCATGCATCTTCAGTACCCGTTTATATCTCAAATTCAGGCTCAAAACACCCGAAAATTCAATATTTTGGGGTCCTAGAAGCAATCTGTACATGCCTAGACAGTGCTAGAATATTTTCAAAATATAGGCTAAAAACATGCTAAAAATCGACATTTTAGTTGCCAAAAAATCGATATCTCAAATTCAGTCCCAAAACACCCGAAAATTCGATATTTAGAGGTCCCAGAAGGTATCTGTACATGCCTACTCCGTGTTAGAGTATTTTCAAAATACAGGCCAAAAACATACTGAAAATCGATCTTTTAGGTGCCCAAAAGTCGATATGTGCATGCATCTTCTGTACCCGTTTATATCTCAAATTCTGGCCCTAAACACCCGAAAATTCGATATTTTGGGGTCCCAGAAGCGATCTGTACATGCCTACTCCGTGTTAGAGTATTTTCAAAATTCAGGCCCAAAACATGCTGAAAATCGATGTTTTTGGTGCCCAAAGTTAATATGTGCATGTATCTTCTGTACCCGTTTATATCTCATATTCAGGCTCAAAACACCCGAAAATTCAATATTTTGGGGTCCCAGAAGCAATCTGAACAGTGCTAGAATATTTTCAAAATAGAGGCTAAAAACATGCTAAAAATCGATCTTTTAGGTGCCAAAAAGTCGATATCTCAAATTCAGTCCCAAAACACTCGAAAATTCGATATTTAGGGGTCCCAGAAGCGATCTGTACATGCCTACTCCGTGTTAGAGTATTTTCAAAATTCATGCTCAAAACATACTGAAAATCGATCTTTTAGGTGCACAAAAGTCGATATGTGCATGCATATTCAGTACCCGTTTATATCTCAAATTCAGGCTCAAAACACCCGAAAATTCAATATTTTGGGGTCCCAGAAGCAATCTGTACATGCCTACTCAGTGTTAGAGTATTTTCAAAATACAGGCCCAAAACATGCTGAAAATCGATATTTTAGATTCCCAAAGTCAATATGTGCATGTATCTTCTGTACCCGTTTATATCTCAAATTCAGGCTCAAAACACCCGAAAATTCAATATTTTGGGGTCCCGGAAGCAATCTGTACATGCCTACACAGTGCTAGAATATTTTCAAAATATAGGCTAAAAACATGCTAAAAATCGACATTTTAGGTGCCAAAAAATCGATATCTCAAATTCAGTCCCAAAACACCCGAAAATTCGATATTTAGAGGTCCCTGAAGGTATCTGTACAAGCCTACTCCGTGTTAGAGTATTTTCAAAATACTTGCTTAAAACATACTGAAAATCGATATTTTAGATGCCCAAAGTCAATATGTGCATGTATCTTCTGTACCCGTTTATATCTCAAATTCAGGCTCAAAACACCCGAAAATTCAATATTTTGGGGTCCCAGAAGCAATGTGTACATGCCTATTCAGTGTTAGAGTATTTTCATAATACAGGCCCAAAACATGCTGAAAATCGATATTTTAGATGCCCAAAGTCAATATGTGCATGTATCTTCTGTACCCGTTTATATCTCAAATTCAGGCTCAAAACACCCGAAAATTCAATATTTTGGGGTCCCAGAAGCGATCTGTACATGCCTACTCCGTGTTAGAGTATTTTCAAAATTCAGGCCCAAAACATGCTGAAAATCGATATTTTTGGTGCCCAAAGTCAATATGTGCATGTATCTTCTGTACACGTTTATATCTCAAATTCAGGCTCAAAACACCCGAAAATTCAATATTTTGGGGTCCCAGAAGTAATCTGTACATGCCTACTCAGTGCTAGAATATTTTCAAAAAATAGGCTAAAAACATACTAAAAATCGATCTTTTAGGTGTCAAAAAGTCGATATCTCAAATTCAGTCCCAAAACACCCGAAAATTCGATATTTACGGGTCCCAGAAGCGATCTGTACATGCCTACTCCGTGTTAGAGTATTTTCAAAATACATGCTCAAAACATACTGAAAATCGATCTTTTAGGTGCACAAAAGTCGATATGTGCATGCATCTTCAGTACCCGTTTATATCTCAAATTCAGGCTCAAAACACCCGAAAATTCAATATTTTGGGGTCCCAGAAGCAATCTGTACATGCCTACTCAGTGTTAGAGTATTTTCAAAATACAGGCCCAAAACATGCTGAAAATCGATATTTTAGATGCCCAAAGTCAATATGTGCATGTATCTTCTGTACCCGTTTATATCTCAAATTCAGGCTCAAAACACCCGAAAATACAATATTTTGGGGTCCCAGAAGCAATCTGTACATGCCTACACAGTGCTGGAATATTTTCAAAATATAGGCTAAAAACATGCTAAAAATCGACATTTTAGGTGCCAAAAAATCGATATCTCAAATTCAGTCCCAAAACACCCGAAAATTCGATATATAGAGGTCCCAGAAGGATCTGTACATGCCTACTCCGTGTTAGAGTATTTTCAAAATACAGGCCAAAAACATACTGAAAATCGATCTTTTAGGTGCCCAAAAGTCGATATGTGCATGCATCTTCTGTACCAGTTTATATCTCAAATTCAGGCCCTAAACACCCGAAAATTCGATATTTTGGGGTCCCAGAAGCGATCTGTACATGCCTACTCCGTGTTAGAGTATTTTCAAAATTCAGGCCCAAAACATTCTGAAAATCGATATTTTTGGTGCCCAAAGTCAATAAGTGCATGTATCTTCTGTACCCGTTTATATCTCAAATTCAGGCTCAAAACACCCGAAAATTCAATATTTTGGGGTCCCAGAAGCAATCTGTACAGTGCTAGAATATTTTCAAAATATAGGCTAAAAACATGCTAAAAATCGATCTTTTAGGTGCCAAAAAATCGATATCTCAAATTCAGTCCCAAAACACCCGAAAATTCGATATTTAGAGGTCCCAGAAGGTATCTGTACAAGCCTACTCCGTGTTAGAGTATTTTCAAAATACTTGCTGAAAACATACTGAAAATCGATATTTTAGATGCCCAAAGTCAATATGTGCATGTATCTTCTGTACCCGTTTATATCTCAAATTCAGGCTCAAAACACCCAAAAATTCAATATTTTGGGGTCCCAGAAGCAATCTGTACATGCCTATTCAGTGTTAGAGTATTTTCAAAAAACAGTCCCAAAACATGCTGAAAATCGATATTTTAGATGCCCAAAATCAATATGTGCATGTATCTTCTGTACCCGTTTATATCTCAAATTCAGGCTCAAAACACCCGTAATTTCAATATTTAGGGGTCCCAGAAGCGATCTGTACATGCCTACTCCGTGTTAGAGTATTTTCAAAATACATGCTTAAAACATACTGAAAATCGATCTTTTAGGTGCACAAAAGTCGATATGTGCATGCATCTTCAGTACCCGTTTATATCTCAAATTCAGGCTCAAAACACCCGAAAATTCAATATTTTGGGGTCCCAGAAGCAATCTGTACATGCCTACTCAGTGTTAGACTATTTTCAAAATACAGGCCCAAAACATGCTGAAAATCGATATTTTAGATGCCCAAAGTCAATATGTGCATGTATCTTCTGTACCCGTTTATATCTCAAATTCAGGCTCAAAACACCCGAAAATTCAATATTTTGGGGTCCCAGAAGCAATCTGTACATGCCTACACAGTGCTAGAATATTTTCAAAATATAGGCTAAAAACATGCTAAAAATCGACATTTTAGGTGCCAAAAAATCGATATCTCAAATTCAGTCCCAAAACACCCGAAAATTCGATATTTAGAGGTCCCAGAAGGTATCTGTACAAGCCTACTCCGTGTTAGAGTATTTTCAAAATACTTGCTTAAAACATACTGAAAATCGATATTTTAGATGCCCAAAGTCAATATGTGCATGTATCTTCTGTACCCGTTTATATCTCAAATTCAGGCTCAAAACACCCGAAAATTCAATATTTTGGGGTCCCAGAAGCAATCTGTACATGCCTATTCAGTGTTAGAGTATTTTCAAAATACAGGCCCAAAACATGCTGAAAATCGATATTTTAGATGCCCAAAGTCAATATGTGCATGTATCTTCTGTACCCGTTTATATCTCAAATTCAGGCTCAAAACACCCGAAAATTCAATATTTTGGGGTCCCAGAAGCAATCTGTACATGCCTACACAGTGCTAGAATATTTTCAAAATATAGGCTAAAAACATGCTAAAAATCGACATTTTAGGTGCCAAAAAATCGATATCTCAAATTCAGTCCCAAAACACCCGAAAATTCGATATTTAAAGGTCCCAGAAGGTATCTGTACATGCCTACTCCGTGTTAGAGTATTTTCAAAATTCAGGCCAAAAACATACTGAAAATCGATCTTTTAGGTGCCCAAAAGTCGATATGTGCATGCATCTTCTGTACCCGTTTATATCTCAAATTCTGGCCCTAAACACCCGAAAATTCGATATTTTGGGTTCCCAGAAGCGATCTGTACATGCCTACTCCGTGTTAGAGTATTTTCAAAATTCAGGCCCAAAACATGCTGAAAATCGATATTTTTGGTGCCCAAAGTCAATATGTGCATGTATCTTCTGTACACGTTTATATCTCAAATTCAGGCTCAAAACACCCGAAAATTCAATATTTTGGGGTCACAGAAGTAATCTGTACATGCCTACTCAGTGCTAGAATATTTTCAAAATATAGGCTAAAAACATTCTAAAAATCGATCTTTTAGGTGTCAAAAAGTCGATATCTCAAATTCAGTCCCAAAACACCCGAAAATTCGATATTTAGGGGTCCCAGAAGCGATCTGTACATGCCTACTCCGTGTTAGAGTATTTTCAAAATACATGCTCAAAACATACTGAAAATCGATCTTTTAGGTGCACAAAAGTCGATATGTGCATGCATCTTCAGTACCCGTTTATATCTCAAATTCAGGCTCAAAACACCCGAAAATTCAATATTTTGGGGTCCCAGAAGCAATCTGTACATGCCTACTCAGTGTTAGAGTATTTTCAAAATACAGGCCCAAAACATGCTGAAAATCGATATTTTAGATGCCCAAAGTCAATATGTGCATGTATCTTCTGTACCCGTTTATATCTCAAATTCAGGCTCAAAACACCCGAAAATTCAATATTTTGGGGTCCCAGAAGCAATCTGTACATGCCTACACAGTGCTGGAATATTTTCAAAATATAGGCTAAAAACATGCTAAAAATCGACATTTTAGGTGCCAAAAAATCGATATCTCAAATTCAGTCCCAAAACACCCGAAAATTCGATATATAGAGGTCCCAGAAGGATCTGTACATGCCTACTCCGTGTTAGAGTATTTTCAAAATACAGGCCAAAAACATACTGAAAATCGATCTTTTAGGTGCCCAAAAGTCGATATGTGCATGCATCTTCTGTACCAGTTTATATCTCAAATTCTGGCCCTAAACACCCGAAAATTCGATATTTTGGGGTCCCAGAAGCGATCTGTACATGCCTACTCCGTGTTAGAGTATTTTCAAAATTCAGGCTCAAAACATTCTGAAAATCGATATTTTTGGTGCCCAAAGTCAATATGTGCATGTATCTTCTGTACCCGTTTATATCTCAAATTCAGTCTCAAAACACCCGAAAATTCAATATTTTGGGGTCCCAGAAGCAATCTGTACAGTGCTAGAATATTTTCAAAATATAGGCTAAAAACATGCTAAAAATCGATCTTTTAGGTGCCAAAAAGTCGATATCTCAAATTCAGTCCCAAAACACCCGAAAATTCGATATTTAGGGGTCCCAGAAGCGATCTGTACATGCCTACTCCGTGTTAGAGTATTTTCAAAATACATGCTCAAAACATACTGAAAATCGATCTTTTAGGTGCACAAAAGTCGATATGTGCATGCATCTTCAGTACCCGTTTATATCTCAAATTCAGGCTCAAAACACCCGAAAATTCAATATTTTGGGGTCCCAGAAGCAATCTGTACATGCCTACTCAGTGTTAGACTATTTTCAAAATACAGGCCCAAAACATGCTGAAAATCGATATTTTAGATGCCCAAAGTCAATATGTGCATGTATCTTCTGTACCCGTTTATATCTCAAATTCAGGCTCAAAACACCCGAAAATTCAATATTTTGGGGTCCCAGAAGCAATCTGTACATGCCTACACAGTGCTAGAATATTTTCAAAATATAGGCTAAAAACATGCTAAAAATCGACATTTTAGGTGCCAAAAAATCGATATCTCAAATTCAGTCCCAAAACACCCGAAAATTCGATATTTAGAGGTCCCAGAAGGTATCTGTACATGCCTACTCCGTGTTAGAGTATTTTCAAAATACAGGCCAAAAACATACTGAAAATCGATCTTTTAGGTGCCCAAAAGTCGATATGTGCATGCATCTTCTGTACCCGTTTATATATCAAATTCTGGACCTAAACACCCGAAAATTCGATATTTTGGGGTCCCAGAAGCGATCTGTACATGCCTACTCCGTGTTAGAGTATTTTCAAAATTCAGGCCCAAAACATGCTGAAAATCGATATTTTTGGTGCCCAAAGTCAATATGTGCATGTATCTTCTGTACACGTTTATATCTCAAATTCAGGCTCAAAACACCCGAAAATTCAATATTTTGGGGTCCCAGAAGTAATCTGTACATGCCTACTCAGTGCTAGAATATTTTCAAAATATAGGCTAAAAACATACTAAAAATCGATCTTTTAGGTGTCAAAAAGTCGATATCTCAAATTCAGTCCCAAAACACCCGAAAATTCGATATTTAGGGGTCCCAGAAGCGATCTGTACATGCCTACTCCGTGTTAGAGTATTTTCAAAATACATGCTCAAAACATACTGAAAATGGATCTTTTAGGTGCACAAAAGTCGATATGTGCATGCATCTTCAGTACCCGTTTATATCTCAAATTCAGGCTCAAAACACCCGAAAATTCAATATTTTGGGGTCCCAGAAGCAATCTGTACATGCCTACTCAGTGTAAGAGTATTTTCAAAATACAGGCCCAAAACATGCTGAAAATCGATATTTTAGATGCCCAAAGTCAATATGTGCATGTATCTTCTGTACCCGTTTATATCTCAAATTCAGGCTCAAAACACCCGAAAATTCAATATTTTGGGGTCCCAGAAGCAATCTGTACATGCCTACACAATGCTAGAATATTTTCAAAATATAGGCTAAAAACATGCTAAAAATCGACATTTTAGGTGCCAAAAAATCGATATCTCAAATTCAGTCCCAAAACACCCGAAAATTCGATATATAGAGGTCCCAGAAGGATCTGTACATGCCTACTCCGTGTTAGAGTATTTTCAAAATACAGGCCAAAAACATACTGAAAATCGATCTTTTAGGTGCCCAAAAGTCGATATGTGCATGCATCTTCTGTACCAGTTTATATCTCAAATTCAGGCCCTAAACACCCGAAAATTCGATATTTTGGGGTCCCAGAAGCGATCTGTACATGCCTACTCCGTGTTAGAGTATTTTCAAAATTCAGGCCCAAAACATTCTGAAAATCGATATTTTTGGTGCCCAAAGTCAATATGTGAATGTATCTTCTGTACCCGTTTATATCTCAAATTCAGGCTCAAAACACCCGAAAATTCAATATTTTGGGGTCCCAGAAGCAATCTGTACAGTGCTAGAATATTTTCAAAATATAGGCTAAAAACATGCTAAAAATCGATCTTTTAGGTGCCAAAAAGTCGATATCTCAAATTCAGTCCCAAAACACCCGAAAATTCGATATTTAGGGGTCCCAGAAGCGATCTGTACATGCCTACTCCGTGTTAGAGTATTTTCAAAATACATGCTCAAAACATACTGAAAATCGATCTTTTAGGTGCACAAAAGTCGATATGTGCATGCATTTTCAGTACCCGTTTATATCTCAAATTCAGGCTCAAAACACCCGAAAATTCAATATTTTGGGGTCCCAGAAGCAATCTGTACATGCCTACTCAGTGTTAGAGTATTTTCAAAATACAGGCCCAAAACATGCTGAAAATCGATATTTTAGATGCCCAAAGTCAATATGTGCATGTATCTTCTGTACCCGTTTATATCTCAAATTCAGGCTCAAAACACCCGAAAATTCAATATTTTGGGGTCCCAGAAGCAATTTGTACATGCCTACATAGTGCTAGAATATTTTCAAAATATAGGCTAAAAACATGCTAAAAATCGACATTTTATGTGCCAAAAAATCGATATCTCAAATTTAGTCCCAAAACACCCGAAAATTCGATATTTAGAGGTCCCAGAAGGTATCTGTACATGCCTACTCCGTGTTAGAGTATTTTCAAAATACAAGCCAAAAACATACTGAAAATCGATCCTTTAGGTGCCCAAAAGTCGATATGTGCATGCATCTTCTGTACCCGTTTATATCTCAAATTCAGGCCCTAAACACCCGAAAATTCGATATTTTGGGGTCCCAGAAGCGATCTGTACATGCCTACTCCGTGTTAGAGCATTTTCAAAATTCAGGCCCAAAACATGCTGAAAATCGATATTTTTTGTGCTCAAAGTCAATTTGTGCATGTATCTTCTGTACCCGTTTATATCTCAAATTCAGGCTCAAAACACCCGAAAATTCAATATTTTGGGGTCCCAGAAGCAATCTGTACATGCCTATTCAGTGTAGAGTATTTTCAAAATACAGGCCCAAAACATGCTGAAAATCGATATTTTAGATGCCCAAAGTCAATATGTGCATGTATCTTCTGTACCCGTTTATATCTCAAATTCAGGCTCAAAACACCCGAAAATTCAATATTTTGGGGTCCCAGAAGCAATCTGTACATGCCTACTCAGTGTTAGAGTATTTTCAAAATACAGGCCCAAAACATGCCGAAAATCGATATTTTAGATGCCCAAAGTCAATATGTGCATGTATCTTCTGTACCCGTTTATATCTCAAATTCAGGCCCAAAACACCCGAAAATTCAATATTTTGGGGTCCCAGAAGCAATCTGTACATGCCTACATAGTGCTAGAATATTTTCAAAATATAGGCTAAAAACATGCTAAAAATCGAAATTTTAGGTGCCAAAAAATCGATATCTCAAATTCAGTCCCAAAACACCCGAAAATTCGATATTTAGAGGTCCCAGAAGGTATCTGTACATGCCTACACCGTGTTAGAGTATTTTCAAAATACAGGCCAAAAACATACTGAAAATCGATCTTTTAGGTGCCCAAAAGTCGATATGTGCATGCATCTTCTGTACCCGTTTATATCTCAAATTCTGGCCCTAAACACCCGAAAATTCGATATTTTGGGGTCCCAGAAGCGATCTGTACATGCCTACTCCGTGTTAGAGTATTTTCAAAATTCAGGCCCAAAACATGCTGAAAATCGATATTTTATATGCCCAAAGTCAATATGTGCATGTATCTTCTGTACCCGTTTATATCTCAAATTCAGGCTCAAAACACCCGAAAATTCAATATTTTGGGGTCCCAGAAGCAATCTGTACATGCCTACACAGTGCTAGAATATTTTCAAAATATAGGCTAAAAACATGCTAAAAATCGACATTTTAGGTGCCAAAAAATCGATATCTCAAATTCAGTCCCAAAACACCCGAAAATTCAATATTTAGAGGTCCCAGAAGGTATCTGTACATGCCTACTCCGTGTTAGAGTATTTTCAAAATACAGGCCAAAAACGTTCTGAAAATTGATCTTTTAGGTGCCCAAAAGTCGATATGTGCATGCATCTTCTGTACCCGTTTATATCTCAAATTCTGGCCCTAAAAACCCGAAAATTCGATATTTTGGGGTCCCAGAAGCGATCTGTACATGCCTACTCCGTGTTAGAGTATTTTCTAAATTCAGGCCCAAAACATGCTGAAAATCGATATTTTTGGTGCCCAAAGTCAATATGTGCATGTATCTTCTGTACCCGTTTATATCTCAAATTCAGGCTCAAAACACCCGAAAATTCAATATTTTGGGGTCCCAGAAGCAATCTGTACAGTGCTAGAATATTTTCAAAATATAGGCTAAAAACATGCTAAAAATCGATCTTTTAGGTGCCAAAAAGTCGATATCTCAAATTCAGTCCCAAACACACGAAAATTCGATATTTAGGGGTCCCAGAGCGATCTGTACATGCCTACTCCGTGTTATTGTATTTTCAAAATACATGCTCAAAACATACTGAAAATCGATCTTTTAGGTGCATAAAAGTCGATATGTGCATGCATCTTCAGTACCCGTTTATATGTCAAATTAAGGCTCAAAACACCCGAAAATTCAATATTTTGGGGTCCCAGAAGCAATCTGTACATGCCTTCTCAGTGTTAGAGTATTTTCAAAATACAGGCCCAAAACATGCTGAAAATCGATATTTTAGATGCCCAAAGTCAATATGTGCATGTATCTTCTGTACCCGTTTATATCTCAAATTCAGGCTCAAAACACCCGAAAATTCAATATTTTGGGGTCCCAGAAGCAATCTGTACATGCCTACACAGTGCTAGAATATTTTCAAAATATAGGCTAAAAACATGCTAAAAATCGATCTTTTAGGTGCCAAAAAGTCGATATCTCAAATTCAGTCCCAAACACCCGAAAATTCGATATTTAGGGGTCCCAGAAGAGATCTGTACATGCCTACTCCGTGTTAGAGTATTTTCAAAATACATGCTCAAAACATACTGAAAATCGATCTTTTAGGTGCACAAAAGTCGATATGTGCATGCATCTTCAGTACCCGTTTATATCTCAAATTCAGGCTCAAAACACCCGAAAATTCAATATTTTGGGGTCCCAGAAGCAATCTGTACATGCCTACTCAGTGTTAGAGTATTTTCAAAATACAGGCCCAAAACATGCCGAAAATCGATATTTTAGATGCCCAAAGTCAATATGTGCATGTATCTTCTGTACCCGTTTATATCTCAAATTCAGGCTCAAAACACCCGAAAATTCAATATTTTGGGGTCCCAGAAGCAATCTGTACATGCCTACATAGTGCTAGAATATTTTCAAAATATAGGCTAAAAACATGCTAAAAATCGACATTTTAGGTGCCAAAAAATCGATATCTCAAATTCAGTCCCAAAACACCCGAAAATTCGATATTTAGAGGTCCCAGAAGGTATCTGTACATGCCTACACCGTGTTAGAGTATTTTCAAAATACAGGCCAAAAACATACTGAAAATCGATCTTTTAGGTGCCCAAAAGTCGATATGTGCATGCATCTTCTGTACCCGTTTATATCTCAAATTCTGGCCCTAAACACCCGAAAATTCGATATTTTGGGGTCCCAGAAGCGATCTGTACATGCCTACTCCGTGTTAGAGTATTTTCAAAATTCAGGCCCAAAACATGCTGAAAATCGATATTTTATATGCCCAAAGTCAATATGTGCATGTATCTTCTGTACCCGTTTATATCTCAAATTCAGGCTCAAAACACCCGAAAATTCAATATTTTGGGGTCCCAGAAGCAATCTGTACATGCCTACACAGTGCTAGAATATTTTCAAAATATAGGCTAAAAACATGCTAAAAATCGACATTTTAGGTGCCAAAAAATCGATATCTCAAATTCAGTCCCAAAACACCCGAAAATTCAATATTTAGAGGTCCCAGAAGGTATCTGTACATGCCTACTCCGTGTTAGAGTATTTTCAAAATACAGGCCAAAAACGTTCTGAAAATTGATCTTTTAGGTGCCCAAAAGTCGATATGTGCATGCATCTTCTGTACCCGTTTATATCTCAAATTCTGGCCCTAAAAACCCGAAAATTCGATATTTTGGGGTCCCAGAAGCGATCTGTACATGCCTACTCCGTGTTAGAGTATTTTCAAAATTCAGGCCCAAAACATGCTGAAAATCGATATTTTTGGTGCCCAAAGTCAATATGTGCATGTATCTTCTGTACCCGTTTATATCTCAAATTCAGGCTCAAAACACCCGAAAATTCAATATTTTGGGGTCCCAGAAGCAATCTGTACAGTGCTAGAATATTTTCAAAATATAGGCTAAAAACATGCTAAAAATCGATCTTTTAGGTGCCAAAAAGTCGATATCTCAAATTCAGTCCCAAACACACGAAAATTCGATATTTAGGGGTCCCAGAGCGATCTGTACATGCCTACTCCGTGTTAGAGTATTTTCAAAATACATGCTCAAAACATACTGAAAATCGATCTTTTAGGTGCACAAAAGTCGATATGTGCATGCATCTTCAGTACCCGTTTATATGTCAAATTAAGGCTCAAAACACCCGAAAATTCAATATTTTGGGGTCCCAGAAGCAATCTGTACATGCCTTCTCAGTGTTAGAGTATTTTCAAAATACAGGCCCAAAACATGCTGAAAATCGATATTTTAGATGCCCAAAGTCAATATGTGCATGTATCTTCTGTACCCGTTTATATCTCAAATTCAGGCTCAAAACACCCGAAAATTCAATATTTTGGGGTCCCAGAAGCAATCTGTACATGCCTACACAGTGCTAGAATATTTTCAAAATATAGGCTAAAAACATGCTAAAAATCGATCTTTTAGGTGCCAAAAAGTCGATATCTCAAATTCAGTCCCAAACACCCGAAAATTCGATATTTAGGGGTCCCAGAAGCGATCTGTACATGCCTACTCCGTGTTAGAGTATTTTCAAAATACATGCTCAAAACATACTGAAAATCGATCTTTTAGGTGCACAAAAGTCGATATGTGCATGCATCTTCAGTACCCGTTTATATCTCAAATTCAGGCTCAAAACACCCGAAAATTCAATATTTTGGGGTCCCAGAAGCAATCTGTACATGCCTACTCAGTGTTAGAGTATTTTCAAAATACAGGCCCAAAACATGCCAAAAATCGATATTTTAGATGCCCAAAGTCAATATGTGCATGTATCTTCTGTACCCGTTTATATCTCAAATTCAGGCTCAAAACACCCGAAAATTCAATATTTTGGGGTCCCAGAAGCAATCTGTACATGCCTACATAGTGCTAGAATATTTTCAAAATATAGGCTAAAAACATGCTAAAAATCGACATTTTAGGTGCCAAAAAATCGATATCTCAAATTCAGTCCCAAAACACCCGAAAATTCGATATTTAGAGGTCCCAGAAGGTATCTGTACATGCCTACACCGTGTTAGAGTATTTTCAAAATACAGGCCAAAAACATACTGAAAATCGATCTTTTAGGTGCCCAAAAGTCGATATGTGCATGCATCTTCTGTACCCATTTATATCTCAAATTCTGGCCCTAAACACCCGAAAATTCGACATTTTGGGGTCCCAGAAGCGATCTGTACATGCCTACTCCGTGTTAGAGTATTTTCAAAATTCAGGCCCAAAACATGCTGAAAATCGATATTTTATATGCCCAAAGTCAATATGTGCATGTATCTTCTGTACCCGTTTATATCTCAAATTCAGGCTCAAAACACCCGAAAATTCAATATTTTGGGGTCCCAGAAGCAATCTGTACATGCCTACATAGTGCTAGAATATTTTCAAAATATAGGCTAAAAACATGCTAAAAATCGATATTATAGGTGCCAAAAAATCGATATCTTAAATTCAGTCCCATAACACCCGAAAATTCGATATTTAGAGGTCCCAGAAGGTATCTGTACATGCCTACTCCGTGTTAGAGTATTTTCAAAATACAGGCCAAAAACATACTGAAAATCGATCTTTTAGGTGCCCAAAAGTCGATATGTGCATGCATCTTCTGTACCCGTTTATATCTCAAATTCTGGCCTTAAACACCCGAAAGTTCGATATTTTGAGGTCCCAGAAGCGATCTGTACATGCCTACTCCGTGTTAGAGTATTTTCAAAATTCAGGCCCAAAACATGCTGAAAATCGATATTTTTGGTGCCCAAAGTCAATATGTACCCGTTTATATCTCAAATTCAGGCTCAAAACACCCGAAAATTCAATATTTTGGGGTCCCAGAAGCAATCTGTACATGCCTACTCAGTGTTAGACTATTTTCAAAATAGAGGCCCAAAACATGCTGAAAATCGATATTTTAGATGCCAAAAGTCAATATGTGCATGTATCTTCTGTACCCGTTTATATCTCAAATTCAGGCTCAAAGCACCCGAAAATTCGATATTTTGGGGTCCCAGAAGCGATCTGTACATGCCTACTCCGTGTTAGAGTATTTTCAAAATTCAGGCCCAAAACATGCTGAAAATCGATATTTTTGGTGCCCAAAGTCAATATGTGCATGTATCTTCTATACCCGTTTATATCTCAAATTCAGGCTCAAAGCACCCGAAAATTCAATATTTTTGGGTCCCAGAAGCTATCTGTACATGCCTACTCAGTGCTAGAATATTTTCAAAATATAGGCTAAAAACATGCTAAAAATCGATCTTTTAGGTGCCAAAAAGTCGATATCTCAAATTCAGTCCCAAAACACCCGAAAATTCGATATTTAGGGGTCCCAGAAGCGATCTGTACATGCCTACTCCGTGTTAGAGTATTTTCAAAATACAGGCCAAAAACATGCTGAAAATCGTTCTTTTAGGTGCACAAAAGTCGATATGTGCATGCATCTTCTTTACCCGTTTATATCTCAAATTCTGGCCCTAAACACCCGAAAATTCGATATTTTGGGGTCCCAGAAGCGATCTGTACATGCCTACTCCGTGTTAGAGTATTTTCAAAATTCAGGCCCAAAACATGCTGAAAATCGATATTTTATATGCCCAAAGTCAATATGTGCATGTATCTTCTGTACCCGTTTATATCTCAAATTCAGTCTCAAAACACCCGAAAATTCAATATTTTGGGGTCCCAGAAGCAATCTGTACATAGTGCTAGAATATTTTCAAAATATAGGCTAAAAACATGCTAAAAATCGATATTATAGGTGCCAAAAAATCGATATCTCAAATTCAGTCCCATAACACCCGAAAATTCGATATTTAGAGGTCCCAGAAGGTATCTGTACATGCCTACTCCGTGTTAGAGTATTTTCAAAATACAGGCCAAAAACATACTGAAAATCGATCTTTTAGGTGCCCAAAAGTCGATATGTGCATGCATCTTCTGTACCCGTTTATATCTCAAATTCTGGCCTTAAACACCCGAAAGTTCGATATTTTGAGGTCCCAGAAGCGATCTGTACATGCCTACTCCGTGTTAGAGTATTTTCTAAATTCAGACCCAAAACATGCTGAAAATCGATCTTTTAGGTGCCCAAAAGTCGATATGTGCATGCATCTTCTGTACCCGTTTATATCTCAAATTCTGGCCCTAAACACCCGAAAATTCGATATTTTGGGGTCCCAGAAGCGATCTGTACATGCCTACTCCGTGTTAGAGTATTTTCAAAATTCAGGCCCAAAACATGCTGAAAATCGATATTTTATATGCCCAAAGTCAATATGTGCATGTATCTTCTGTACCCGTTTATATCTCAAATTCAGTCTCAAAACACCCGAAAATTCAATATTTTGGGGTCCCAGAAGCAATCTGTACATAGTGCTAGAATATTTTCAAAATATAGGCTAAAAACATGCTAAAAATCGATATTATAGGTGCCAAAAAATCGATATCTCAAATTCAGTCCCATAACACCCGAAAATTCGATATTTAGAGGTCCCAGAAGGTATCTGTACATGCCTACTCCGTGTTAGAGTATTTTCAAAATACAGGCCAAAAACATACTGAAAATCGATCTTTTAGGTGCCCAAAAGTCGATATGTGCATGCATCTTCTGTACCCGTTTATATCTCAAATTCTGGCCTTAAACACCCGAAAGTTCGATATTTTGAGGTCCCAGAAGCGATCTGTACATGCCTACTCCGTGTTAGAGTATTTTCAAAATTCAGGCCCAAAACATGCTGAAAATCGATATTTTTGGTGCCCAAAGTCAATATGTACCCGTTTATATCTCAAATTCAGGCTCAAAACACCCGAAAATTCAATATTTTGGGGTCCCAGAAGCAATCTGTACATGCCTACTCAGTGTTAGACTATTTTCAAAATAGAGGCCCAAAACATGCTGAAAATCGATATTTTAGATGCCAAAAGTCAATATGTGCATGTATCTTCTGTACCCGTTTATATCTCAAATTCAGGCTCAAAGCACCCGAAAATTCGATATTTTGGGGTCCCAGAAGCGATCTGTACATGCCTACTCCGTGTTAGAGTATTTTCAAAATTCAGGCCCAAAACATGCTGAAAATCGATATTTTTGGTGCCCAAAGTCAATATGTGCATGTATCTTCTATACCCGTTTATATCTCAAAATCAGGCTCAAAGCACCCGAAAATTCAATATTTTTGGGTCCCAGAAGCTATCTGTACATGCCTACTCAGTGCTAGAATATTTTCAAAATATAGGCTAAAAACATGCTAAAAATCGATCTTTTAGGTGCCAAAAAGTCGATATCTCAAATTCAGTCCCAAAACACCCGAAAATTCTATATTTAGGGGTCCCAGAAGCGATCTGTACATGCCTACTCCGTGTTAGAGTATTTTCAAAATACAGGCCAAAAACATACTGAAAATCGTTCTTTTAGGTGCACAAAAGTCGATATGTGCATGCATCTTCTGTACCCGTTTATATCTCAAATTCTGGCCCTAAACACCCGAAAATTCGATATTTTGGGGTCCCAGAAGCGATCTGTACATGCCTACTCCGTGTTAGAGTATTTTCTAAATATAGACCCAAAACATGCTGAAAATCGATCTTTTAGGTGCCCAAAAGTCGATATGTGCATGCATCTTCTGTATCCGTTTATATCTCAAATTCTGGCCCTAAACACCCGAAAATTCGATATTTTGGGGTCCCAGAAGCGATCTGTACATGCCTACTCCGTGTTAGAGTATTTTCAAAATTCAGGCCCAAAACATGCTGAAAATCGATATTTTTGGTGCCCAAAGTCAATATATGCATGTATCTTCTGTACCCGTTTATATCTCAAATTCAGCCTCAAAACACCTGAAAATTCAATATTTTGGGGTCCCAGAAGCAATCTGTACATGCCTACCCAGTGCTAGAATATTTTCAAAATATAGGCTAAAAACATGCTAAAAAATCGATCTTTTAGGTGCCAAAAAGTCGATATCTCAAATTCAGTCCCAAAACACCCGAAAATTCGATATGTAGGGGTCCCAGAAGCGATCTGTACATGCCTACTCCGTGTTAGAGTATTTTCAAAATACATGCTCAAAACATACTGAAAATCGATCTTTTAGGTGCACAAAAGTCGATATGTGCATGCATCTTCAGTACCCGTTTATATCTCAAATTCAGGCTCAAAACACCCGAAAATTCGATATTTTGGGGTCCCAGAAGCAATCTGTACATGCCTACTCAGTGTTAGAGTATTTTCAAAATACAGGCCCAAAACATGCTGAAAATCGATATTTTAGATGCCCAAAGTCAATATGTGCATGTATCTTCTGTACCCGTTTATATCTCAAATTCAGGCTCAAAACACCCGAAAATTCAATATTTTGGGGTCCCAAAAGCAATCTGTACATGCCTACTCAGTGCTAGAATATTTTCAAAATATAGGCTAAAAACATGCTAAAAATCGATCTTTTAGGTGCCAAAAAGTCGATATCTCAAATTCAGTCCCAAACACCCGAAAATTCGATATTTAGGGGTCCCAGAAGCGATCTGTACATGCATACTCCGTGTTAGAGTATTTTCAAAATACATGCTCAAAACATACTGAAAATCGATCTTTTAGGTGAACAAAATTCGATATGTGCATGCATCTTCAGTACCCGTTTATATCTCAAATTCAGGCTCAAAACACCCGAAAATTCAATATTTTGGGGTCCCAGAAGCAATCTGTACATGCCTACTCAGTGTTAGAGTATTTTCAAAATACAGGCCCAAAACATGCTGAAAATCGATATTTTTGGTGCCCAAAGTCAATATGTGCATATATCTTCTGTACCCGTTTATATCTCAAATTCAGCCTCAAAACACCCGAAAATTCAATATTTTGGGGTCCCAGAAGCAATCTGTACATGCCTACCCAGTGCTAGAATATTTTCATAATATAGGCTAAAAACATGCTAAAAATCGATCTTTTAGGTGCCAAAAAGTCGATATCTCAAATTCAGTCCCAAAACACCCGAAAATTCTATATGTAGGGGTCCCAGAAGCGATCTGTACATGCCTACTCCGTGTTAGAGTATTTTCAAAATACATGCTCAAAACATACTGAAAATCGATCTTATAGGTGCACAAAAGTCGATATGTGCATGCATCTTCAGTACCCGTTTATATCTCAAATTCCAGCTCAAAACACCCGAAAATTCAATATTTTGGGGTCCCAGCAGCAATCTGTACATGCCTACACAGTGCTATAATATTTTCAAAATATAGGCTAAAAACATGCTAAAAATCGATATTATAGGTGCCAAAAAATCGATATCTCAAATTCAGTCCCATAACACCCGAAAATTCGATATTTAGAGGTCCCAGAAGGTATCTGTACATGCCTACTCCGTGTTAGAGTATTTTCAAAATACAGGCCAAAAACATACTGAAAATCGATCTTTTAGGTGCCCAAAAGTCGATATGTGCATGCATCTTCTGTACCCGTTTATATCTCAAATTCTGGCCTTAAACACCCGAAAATTCGATTTTTTGGGGTCCCAGAAGCGATCTGAACCTACTCCGTGTTAGAGTATTTTCAAAATTCAGGCCCAAAACATGCTGAAAATCGATATTTTTGGTGCCCAAAGTCAATATGTACCCGTTTATATCTCAAATTCAGGCTCAAATCACCCGAAAATTCAATATTTTGGGGTCCCAGAAGCAATCTGTACATGCCTACTCAGTGTTAGAGTATTTTCAAAATACAGGCCCAAAACATGCTGAAAATCGATATTTTAGATGCCCAAAGTCAATATGTGCATGTATCTTCTGTACCCGTTTATATCTCAAATTCAGGCTCAAAACACCCGAAAATTCAATATTTTGGGGTCCCAGAAGCAATATGTACATGCCTACACAGTGCTGGAATATTTTCAAAATATAGGCTAAAAACATGCTAAAAATCGACATTTTAGGTGCCTAAAAATCGATATCTCAAATTCAGTCCCAAAACACCCGAAAATTCGATATTTAGAGGTCCCAGAAGGTATCTGTACATGCCTACTCCGTGTTAGAGTATTTTCAAAATACAGGCCAAAAACATACTGAAAATCGATCTTTTAAGTGCCCAAAAGTCGATATGTGCATGCATCTTCTGTACCCGTTTATATCTCAAATTCTGGCCCTAAACACCCGAAAATTCGATATTTTGGGGTCCCAGAAGCGATCTGTACATGCCTACTCCGTGTTAGAGTATTTTCAAAATTCAGGCCCAAAACATGCTGAAAATCGATATTTTTGGTGCCCAAAGTCAATATGTGCATGTACCTTCTGTACCCGTTTATATCTCAAATTCAGGCTGAAAACACCCGAAAATTCAATATTTTGGAGTCCCAGAAGCAATCTGTACATGCCTACTCAGTGCTAGAATATTTTCAAAATATAGGCTAAAAACATGCTAAAAATCGATCTTTTAGGTGCCAAAAAGTCGATATCTCAAATTCAGTCCCAAAACACCCGAAAATTCGATATTTAGGGGTCCCAGAAGCGATCTGTACATGCCTACTCCGTGTTAGAGTATTTTCAAAATACATGCTCAAAACATACTGAAAATCGATCTTTTAGGTTCACAAAAGTCGATATGCGCATGCATCTTCAGTACCCGTTTATATCTCAAATTCAGGCTCAAAACACCCGAAAATTCAATATTTTGGGGTCCCAGAAGCAATCTGTACATGCCTACTCAGTGTTAGAGTATTTTCAAAATAAAGGCCTGAAACATGCTGAAAATCGATATTTTAGATGCCAAAAGTCAATATGTGCATGTACCTTCTGTACCCGTTTATATCTCAAATTCAGGCTCAAAACACCCGAAAATTCAATATTTTGGGGTCCTAGAAGCAATCTGTACATGCTTACACAGTGCTAGAATATTTTCAAAATATAGGCTAAAAACATGCTAAAAATCGACATTTTAGGTGCCAAAAAATCGATATCTCAAATTCAGTCCCAAAACACCCGAAAATTCGATATTTAGAGGTCCCAGAAGGTATCTGTACATGCCTACTCCGTGTTAGAGTATTTTCAAAATACAGGCCAAAAACATACTGAAAATCGATCTTTTAGGTGCCCAAAAGTCGATATGTGCATGTATCTTCTGTACCCGTTTATATCTCAAATTCTGGCCCTAAACACCCGAAAATTCGATATTTTGGGGTCCCAGAAGCGATCTGTACATGCCTACTCCGTGTTAGAGTATTTTCAAAATTCAGGCCCAAAACATGCTGAAAATCGATATTTTTGGTGCCCAAAGTCAATATGTGCATGTATCTTCTGTACCCGTTTATATCTCAAATTCAGGCTCAAAACACCCGAAAATTCAATATTTTGGGGTCCCAGAAGCAATCTGTACATGCCTACTCAGTGCTAGAATATTTTCAAAATATAGGCTAAAAACATGCTAAAAATCGATCTTTTAGGTGCCAAAAAGTCGATATCTCAAATTCAGTCCCAAAACACCCGAAAATTCGATATTTAGGGGTCCCAGAAGCGATCTGTACATGCCTACTCCGTGTTAGAGTATTTTCAAAATACAGGCCAAAAACATACTGAAAATCGATCTTTTAGGTGCACAAAAGTCGATATTTGCATGCATCTTCTGTACCCGTTTATATCTCAAATTATGGCCCTAAACACCCGAAAATTCGATATTTTGGGGTCCCAGAAGCGATCTGTACATGCCTACTCCGTGTTAGAGTATTTTCTAAATTCAGACCCAAAACATGCTGAAAATCGATATTTTTGGTGCCCAAAGTCAATATGTGCATGTATCTTCTGTACCCGTTTATATCTCAAATTCAGGCTCAAAACACCCGAAAATTCAATATTTTGGGGTCCCAGAAGCAATCTGTACATACCTACACAGTGCTAGAATATTTTCAAAATATAGGCTAAAAACATGCTAAAAATCGACATTTTAGGTGCCAAAAATTGATATCTCAAATTCAGTCCCAAAACACCCGAAAATTCGATATTTTGAGGTCCCAGAAGGTATCTGTACATGCCTACTCCGTGTTAGAGTATTTTCAAAATACAGGCCAAAAACATACTGAAAATCGATCTTTTAGGTGCCCAAAAGTCGATATGTGCATGCATCTTCTGTACCCGTTTATATCTCAAATTCTGGCCCTAAACACCCGAAAATTCGATATTTTGGGGTCCCAGAAGCGATCTGTACATGCCTACTCCTTGTTAGAGTATTTTCAAAATTCAGGCCCAAAACATGCTGAAAATCGATATTTTTGGTGCCCAAAGTCAATATGTGCATGTATCTTCTGTACCCGTTTATATCTCAAATTCAGCCTCAAAACACCCGAAAATTCAATATTTTGGGGTCCCAGAAGCAATCTGTACATGCCTACCCAGTGCTAGAATATTTTCAAAATATAGGCTAAAAACATGCTAAAAATCGATCTTTTAGGTGCCAAAAAGTCGATATCTCAAATTCAGTCCCAAAACACCCGAAAATTCGATATGTAGTGGTCCCAGAAGCGATCTGTACATGCCTACTCCGTGTTAGAGTATTTTCAAAATACATGCTCAAAACATACTGAAAATCGATCTTTTAGGTGCACAAAAGTCGATATGTGCATGCATCTTCAGTACCCGTTTATATCTCAAATTCAGGCTCAAAACACCCGAAAATTCAATATTTTGGGGTCCCAGAAGCAATCTGTACATGCCTACTCAGTGTTAGAGTATTTTCAAAATACAGGCCCAAAACATGCTGAAAATCGATATTTTAGATGCTTAAAGTCAATATGTGCATGTATCTTCTGTACCCGTTTATATCTCAAATTCAGGCTCAAAACACCCGAAAATTCATTATTTTGGGGTCCCAGAAGCAATCTGTACATGCCTACACAGTGCTATAATATTTTCAAAATATAGACTAAAAACATGCTAAAAATCGATCTTTTAGGTGCCAAAAAGTCGATATCTCAAATTCAGTATCAAAACACCCGAAAATTCGATATTTAGGGGTCCCAGAAGCGATCTGTACATGCCTACTCCGTGTTAGAGTATTTTCAAAATACAGGCCAAAAACATACTGAAAATCGATCTTTTAGGTGCACAAAAGTCGATATGTGCATGCATCTTCTGTACCCGTTTATATCTCAAATTCTGGCCCTAAACACCCGAAAATTCGATATTTTGGGGTCCCAGAAGCGATATGTACATGCCTACTCCGTGTTAGAGTATTTTCTAAATTCAGACCCAAAACATGCTGAAAATCGATATTTTTGGTGCCCAAAGTCAATATGTGCATGTATCTTCTGTACCCGTTTATATCTCAAATTCAGGCTCAAAACACCCGAAAATTCAATATTTTGGGGTCCCAGAAGCAATCTGTACAGTGCTAGAATATTTTCAAAATATAGGCTAAAAACATGCTAAAAATCGATCTTTTAGGTGCCAAAAAGTCGATATCTCAAATTCAGTCCCAAAACACCCGAAAATTCGATATTTAGGGGTCCCAGAAGCGATCTGTACATGCCTACTCCGTGTTAGAGTATTTTCAAAATACATGCTCAAAACATACTGAAAATCGATCTTTTAGGTGCACAAAAGTCGATATGTGCATGCATCTTCAGTACCCGTTTATATCTCAAATTCAGGCTCAAAACACCCGAAAATTCAATATTTTGGGGTCCCAGAAGCAATCTGTACATGCCTACTCAGTGTTAGAGTATTTTCAAAATACAGGCCCAAAACATGCTGAAAATCGATATTTTAGATGCTTAAAGTCAATATGTGCATGTATCTTCTGTACCCGTTTATATCTCAAATTCAGGCTCAAAACACCCGAAAATTCAATATTTTGGGGTCCCAGAAGCAATCTGTACATGCCTACACAGTGCTATAATATTTTCAAAATATAGGCTAAAAACATGCTAAAAATCGATCTTTTAGGTGCCAAAAAGTCGATATCTCAAATTCAGTATCAAAACACCCGAAAATTCGATATTTAGGGGTCCCAGAAGCGATCTGTACATGCCTACTCCGTGTTAGAGTATTTTCAAAATACAGGCCAAAAACATACTGAAAATCGATCTTTTAGGTGCACAAAAGTCGATATGTGCATGCATCTTCTGTACCCGTTTATATCTCAAATTCTGGCCCTAAACACCCGAAAATTCGATATTTTGGGGTCCCAGAAGCGATATGTACATGCCTACTCCGTGTTAGAGTATTTTCTAAATTCAGACCCAAAACATGCTGAAAATCGATATTTTTGGTGCCCAAAGTCAATATGTGCATGTATCTTCTGTACCCGTTTATATCTCAAATTCAGGCTCAAAACACCCGAAAATTCAATATTTTGGGGTCCCAGAAGCAATCTGTACATGCCTACTCAGTGTTAGAGTATTTTCAAAATACAGGCCCAAAACATGCTGAAAATCGATATTTTAGATGCCCAAAGTCAATATGTGCATGTATCTTCTGTACCCGTTTATATCTCAAATTCAGGCTCAAAACACCCGAAAATTCAATATTTTGGGGTCCCAGAAGCAATCTGTACATGCCTACACAGTGCTAGAATATTTTCAAAATATAGGCTAAAATTTTAACATGCTAAAAATCGACATTTTAGGTGCCAAAAAATCGATATCTCAAATTCAGTCCCAAAACACCCGAAAATTCGATATTTAGAGATCCCAGAAGGTATCTGTACATGCCTACTCCGTGTTAGAGTATTTTCAAAATACAGGCCCAAAACATGCTGAAAATCGATATTTTAGATGCCCAAAGTCAATATGTGCATGTATCTTCTGTTCCCGTTTATATCTCAAATTCAGGCTCAAAACACCCGAAAATTCAATATTTTGGGGTCCCAGAAGCAATCTGTACATGCCTACTCAGTGCTAGAATATTTTCAAAATATAGGCTAAAAACATGCTAAAAATCGATCTTTTAGGTGCCAAAAAGTCGATATCTCAAATTCAGTCCCAAAACACCCGAAAATTCGATATTTAGGGGTCCCAGAAGCGATCTGTACATGCCTACTCCGTGTTAGAGTATTTTCAAAATACATGCTCAAAACATACTGAAAATCGATCTTTTAGGTGCACAAAAGTCGATATGTGCATGCATCTTCAGTACCCGTTTATATCTCAAATTCAGGCTCAAAACACCCGAAAATTCAATATTTTGGGGTCCCAGAAGCAATCTGTACATGCCTACACAGTGCTAGAATATTTTCAAAATATAGGCTAAAAACATGCTAAAAATCGACATTTTAGGTGCCAAAAAATCGATATCTCAAATTCAGTCCCAAAACACCCGAAAATTCGATATTTAGAGGTCCCAGAAGGTATCTGTACATGCCTACTCCGTGTTAGAGTATTTTTAAAATACAGGCCAAAAACATACTGAAAATCGATCTTTTAGGTGCCCAAAAGTCGATATGTGCATGCATCTTCTGTACCCGTTTATATCTCAAATTCTGGCCCTAAACACCCGAAAATTCGATATTTTGGGGTCCCAGAAGCGATCTGTACATGCCTACTCCGTGTTAGAGTATTTTCAAAATTCAGGCCCAAAACATGCTGAAAATCGATATTTTTGGTGCCCAAAGTCAATATGTGCATGTATCTTCTGTACCCGTTTATATCTCAAATTCAGGCTCAAAACACCCGAAAATTCAATATTTTGGGGTCCCAGAAGCAATCTGTGCAGTGCTAGAATATTTTCAAAATATAGGCTAAAAACATGCTAAAAATCGATCTTTTAGGTGCCAAAAAGTCGATATCTCAAATTCAGTCCCAAAACACCCGAAAATTCGATATTTAGGGGTCCGAGAAGCGATCTGTACATGCCTACTCCGTGTTAGAGTATTTTCAAAATACATGCTCAAAACATACTGAAAATCGATCTTTTAGGTGCACAAAAGTCGATATGTGCATGCATCTTCAGTACCCGTTTATATCTCAAATTCAGGCTCAAAACACCCGAAAATTCAATATTTTGGGGTCCCAGAAGCAATCTGTACATGCCTACTCAGTGTTAGAGTATTTTCAAAATACAGGCCCAAAACATGCTGAAAATCGATATTTTAGATGCCCAAAGTCAATATGTGCATGTATCTTCTGTACCCGTTTATATCTCAAATTCAGGCTCAAAACACCCGAAAATTCAATATTTTGGGGTCCCAGAAGCAATCTGTACATGCCTACACAGTGCTAGAATATTTTCAAAATATAGGCTAAAAACATGCTAAAAATCGATCTTTTAGGAGCCAAAAAGTCGATATCTCAAATTCAGTCCCAAAACACCCGAAAATTCGATATTTAGAGGTCCCAGAAGGTATCTGTACATGCCTACTCAGTGTTAGAGTATTTTCAAAATACAGGCCCAAAACATGCTGAAAATCGATATTTTAGATGCCCAAAGTCAATATGTGCATGTATCTTCTGTTCCCGTTTATATCTCAAATTCAGGCTCAAAACACCCGAAAATTCAATATTTTGGGGTCCCAGAAGCAATCTGTACATGCCTACTCCGTGTTAGAGTATTTTCAAAATACATGCTCAAAACATACTGAAAATCGATCTTTTAGGTGCCCAAAAGTCGATATGTGCATGCATCTTCTGTACCCGTTTATATCTCAAATTCAGGCTCAAAACACCCGAAAATTCAATATTTTGGGGTCCCAGAAGCAATCTGTACATGCCTACTCAGTGTTAGAGTATTTTCAAAATACAGGCCCAAAACATGCTGAAAATCGATATTTTAGATGCCCAAAGTCAATATGTGCATGTATCTTCTGTACCCGTTTATATCTCAAATTCAGGCTCAAAACACCCGAAAATTCAATATTTTGGGGTCCCAGAAGCAATCTGTACATGCCTACACAGTGCTAGAATATTTTCAAAATATAGGCTAAAAACATGCTAAAAATCGACATTTTAGGTGCCAAAAAATCGATATCTCAAATTCAGTCCCAAAACACCCGAAAATTCGATATTTAGAGGTCCCAGAAGGTATCTGTACATGCCTACTCCGTGTTAGAGTATTTTCAAAATACAGGCCAAAAACATACTGAAAATCGATCTTTTAGGTGCCCAAAAGTCGATATGTGCATGCATCTTCTGTACCCGTTTATATCTCAAATTCTGGCTCAAAACACCCGAAAATTCGATATTTTGGGGTCCCAGAAGCGATCTGTACATGCCTACTCCGTGTTAGAGTATTTTCAAAATTCAGGCCCAAAACATGCTGAAAATCGATATTTTTGGTGCCCAAAGTCAATATGTGCATGTATCTTCTGTACCCGTTTATATCTCAAATTCAGGCTCAAAACACCCGAAAATTCAATATTTTGGGGTCCCAGAAGCAATCTGTACATGCCTACACAGTGCTAGAATATTTTCAAAATATAGGCTAAAATTTTAACATGCTAAAAATCGACATTTTAGGTGCCAAAAAATCGATATCTCAAA
Source organism: Petrolisthes cinctipes (assembly GCA_033782935.1). Taxonomy (NCBI): domain Eukaryota; kingdom Metazoa; phylum Arthropoda; class Malacostraca; order Decapoda; family Porcellanidae; genus Petrolisthes; species Petrolisthes cinctipes. The sequence continues at coordinate 2,105,113 of JAWQEG010000068.1, forward strand.
TTCAGTCCCAAAACACCCGAAAATTCGATATTTAGAGGTCCCAGAAGGTATCTGTACATGCCTACTCCGTGTTAGAGTATTTTCAAAATACAGGCCAAAAACATACTGAAAATCGATCTTTTAGGTGCCCAAAAGTCGATATGTGCATGCATCTTCTGTACCCGTTTATATCTCAAATTCTGGCTCAAAACACCCGAAAATTCGATATTTTGGGGTCCCAGAAGCGATCTGTACATGCCTACTCCGTGTTAGAGTATTTTCAAAATTCAGGCCCAAAACATGCTGAAAATCGATATTTTTGGTGCCCAAAGTCAATATGTGCATGTATCTTCTGTACCCGTTTATATCTCAAATTCAGGCTCAAAACACCCGAAAATTCAATATTTTGGGGTCCCAGAAGCAATCTGTACATGCCTACTCAGTGCTAGAATATTTTCAAAATATAGGCTAAAAACATGCTAAAAATCGATCTTTTAGGTGCCAAAAAGTCGATATCTCAAATTCATTCCCAAAACACCAGAAAATTCGATATTTAGGGGTCCCAGAAGCGATGTGTACATGTCTACTCCGTGTTAGAGTATTTTCAAAATACAGGCCAAAAACATACTGAAAATCGATCTTTCAGGTGCCCAAAAGTCGATATGTGCATTCATCTTCTGTACCCGTTTATATATCAAATTCTGGCCTTAAACACCCGAAAATTCGATATTTTGGGGTCCCAGAAGCGATCTGTACATGCCTACTCCGTGTTAGAGTATTTTCAAAATTCAGGCCCAAAACATGCTGAAAATCGATATTTTTGGTGCCCAAAGTCAATATGTACCCGTTTATATCTCAAATTCAGGCTCAAAACACCCGAAAATTCAATATTTTGGGGTCCCAGAAGCAATCTGTACATGCCTACTCAGTGTTAGAGTATTTTCAAAATACAGGCCCAAAACATGCTGAAAATCGATATTTTAGATGCCCAAAGTCAATATGTGCATGTATCTTCTGTACCTGTTTATATCTCAAATTCAGGCTCAAAACACCCGAAAATTCAATATTTTGGGGTCCCAGAAGCAATCTGTACAGTGCTAGAATATTTTCAAACTATAGGCTAAAAACATGCTAAAAATCGATCTTTTAGGTGCCAAAAAGTCGATATCTCAAATTCAGTCCCAAAACACCCGAAAATTCGATATTTAGGGGTCCCAGAAGCGATCTGTACATGCCTACTCCGTGTTAGAGTATTTTCAAAATACATGCTCAAAACATACTGAAAATCGATCTTTTAGGTGCACAAAAGTCGATATGTGCATGCATCTTCTGTTCCCGTTTATATCTCAAATTCAGGCTCAAAACACCCGAAAATTCAATATTTTGGGGTCCCAGAAGCAATCTGTACAAGCCTACACAGTGCTAGAATATTTTCAAAATAAAGGCTAAAAACATGCTAAAAATCGACATTTTAGGTGCCAAAAAATGATATCTCAAATTCAGTCCCAAAACACCCGAAAATTCGATATTTAGAGGTCCCAGAAGGTATCTGTACATGCCTACTCCGTGTTAGAGTATTTTCAAAATACAGGCCAAAAACATACTGAAAATCGATCTTTTAGGTGCCCAAAAGTCGATATGTGCATGGATCTTCTGTACCCGTTTATATCTCAAATTCTGGCCCAAAACACCTGAAAATTCGATATTTTGGGGTCCCAGAAGCGATCTGTACATGCCTACCCCGTGTTAGAGTATTTTCAAAATTCAGGCCCAAAACATGCTGAAAATCGATATTTTTGGTGCCCAAAGTCAATATGTGCATGTATCTTCTGTACCCGTTTATATCTCAAATTCAGCTTCAAAACACCCGAAAATTCAATATTTTGGGGTCCCAGAAGCAATCTGTACATGCCTACTCAGTGCTAGAATATTTTCAAAATATAGGCTAAAAACATGCTAAAAATCGATCTTTTAGGTGCCAAAAAGTCGATATCTCAAATTCAGTCCCAAACACCCGAAAATTCGATATTTAGGGGTCCCAGAAGCGATCTGTACATGCCTACTCTGTGTTAGAGTATTTTCAAAATACATGCTCAAAACATACTGAAAATCGATCTTTTAGGTGCACAAAAGTCGATATGTGCATGCATCTTCAGTACCCGTTTATATCTCAAATTCAGGCTCAAAACACCCGAAAATTAAATATTTTGGGGTCCCAGTAGCAATCTGTACATGCCTACTCAGTGTTAGAGTATTTTCAAAATTCAGGCCCAAAACATGCTGAAAATCGATATTTTTGGTGCCCAAAGTCAATATGAGCATGCATCTTCTGTACCCGTTTATATCTCAAATTCTGGCCCTAAACACCCGAAAATTCGATATTTTGGGGTCCCAGAAGCGATCTGTACATGCCTACTCAGTGCTAGAATATTTTCAAAATATAGGCTAAAAACATGCTAAAAATCGATCTTTTAGGTGCCAAAAAGTCGATATCTCAAATTCAGTCCCAAAACACCCGAAAATTCGATATTTAGGGGTCCCAGAAGCGATCTGTACATGCCTACTCCGTGTTAGAGTATTTTCAAAATACATGCTCAAAACATACTGAAAATCGATCTTTTAGGTGCACAAAAGTCGATATGTGCATGCATCTTCAGTACCCGTTTATATCTCAAATTCAGGCTCAAAACACCCGAAAATTCAATTTTTTGGGGTCCCAGAAGCAATCTGTACATGCCTACTCAGTGTTAGACTATTTTCAAAATACAGGCCCAAAACATGCTGAAAATCGATATTTTAGATGCCCAAAGTCAATATGTGCATGTATCTTCTGTACCCGTTTATATCTCAAATTCAGGCTCAAAACACCCGAAAATTCAATATTTTGGGGTCCCAGAAGCAATCTGTACAAGCCTACACAGTGCTAGAATATTTTCAAAATATAGGCTAAAAACATGCTAAAAATCGACATTTTAGGTGCCAAAAATTGATATCTCAAATTCAGTCCCAAAACACCCGAAAATTCGATATTTAGATGTCCCAGAAGGTATCTGTACATGCCTACTCCGTGTTAGAGTATTTTCAAAAATACAGGCCAAAAACATACTGAAAATCGATCTTTTAGGTGCCCAAAAGTCGATATGTGCATGGATCTTCTGTACCCGTTTATATCTCAAATTCTGGCCCTAAACACCCGAAAATTCGATATTTTGGGGTCCCAGAAGCGATCTGTACATGCCTACTCTGTGTTAGAGTATTTTCTAAATTCAGACCCAAAACATGCTGAAAATCGATATTTTTGGTGCCCAAAGTCAATATGTGCATGTATCTTCTGTACCCGTTTATATCTCAAATTCAGGCTCAAAACACCCGAAAATTCAATATTTTGGGGTCCCAGAAGCAATCTGTACAGTGCTAGAATATTTTCAAAATATAGGCTAAAAACATGCTAAAAATCGATCTTTTAGGTGCCGAAAAGTCGATATCTCAAATTCAGTCCCAAAACACCCGAAAATTCGATATTTAGGGGTCCCAGAAGCGATCTGTACATGCCTACTCCGTGTTAGAGTATTTTCAAAATACATGCTCAAAACATACTGAAAATCGATCTTTTAGGTGCACAAAAGTCGATATGTGCATGCATCTTCAGTACCCGTTTATATCTCAAATTCAGGCTCAAAACACCCGAAAATTCAATTTTTTGGGGTCCCAGAAGCAATCTGTACATGCCTACTCAGTGTTAGAGTATTTTCAAAATACAGGCCCAAAACATGCTGAAAATCGATATTTTAGATGCCCAAAGTCAATATGTGCATGTATCTTCTGTTCCCGTTTATATCTCAAATTCAGGCTCAAAACAACCGAAAATTCAATATTTTGGGGTCCCAGAAGCAATCTGTACAAGCCTACACAGTGCTAGAATATTTTCAAAATATAGGCTAAAAACATGCTAAAAATCGACATTTTAGGTGCCAAAAATTGATATATCAAATTCAGTCCCAAAACACCCGAAAATTCGATATTTAGAGGTCCCAGAAGGTATCTGTACATGCCTACTCCGTGTTAGAGTATTTTCAAAATGCAGGCCAAAAACATACTGAAAATCGATCTTTTAGGTACCCAAAAGTCGATATGTGCATGGATCTTCTGTACCCGTTTATATCTCAAATTCTGGCCCTAAACACCCGAAAATTCGATATTTTGGGGTCCCAGAAGCGATCTGTACATGCCTACTCCGTGTTAGAGTATTTTCAAAATTCAGGCCCAAAACATGCTGAAAATCGATATTTTTGGTGCCCAAAGTCAATATGTGCATGTATCTTCTGTACCCGTTTATATCTCAAATTCAGCCTCAAAACACCCGAAAATTCAATATTTTGGGGTCCCAGAAGCAATCTGTACATGCCTACTCAGTGCTAGAATATTTTCGAAATATAGGCTAAAAACATGCTAAAAATCGATCTTTTAGGTGCCAAAAAGTCGATATCTCAAATTCAGTCCCAAACACCCGAAAATTCGATATGTAGGGGTCCCAGAAGCGATCTGTACATGCCTACTCCGTGTTAGAGTATTTTCAAAATACATGCTCAAAACATACTGAAAATCGATCTTTTAGGTGCACAAAAGTCGATATGTGCATGCATCTTCAGTACCCGTTTATATCTCAAATTCAGGCTCAAAACACCCGAAAATTCAATATTTTGGGGTCCCAGAAGCAATCTGTACATGCCTACTCAGTGTTAGAGTATTTTCAAAATATAGGCTAAAAACATGCTGAAAATCGATATTTTAGATGCCCAAAGTCAATATGTGCATGTATCTTCTGTACCTGTTTATATCTCAAATTCAGGCTCAAAACACCCGAAAATTCAATATTTTGGGGTCCCAGAAGCAATCTGTACATGCCTACACAGTGCTAGAATATTTTCAAAATATAGGCTAAAAACATGCTAAAAATCGACATTTTTGGTGCCAAAAAGTCGATATCTCAAATTCAGTCCCAAACACCCGAAAATTCCATATTTAGGGGTCCCAGAAGCGATCTGTACATGCCTACTCCGTGTTAGAGTATTTTCAAAATACATGCTCAAAACATACTGAAAATCGATCTTTTAGGTGCACAAAAGTCGATATGTGCATGCATCTTCAGTACCCGTTTATATCTCAAATTCAGGCTCAAAACACCCGAAAATTCAATATTTTGGGGTCCCAGAAGCAATCTGTACATGCCTACTCAGTGTTAGAGTATTTTCAAAATACAGGCCCAAAACATGCTGAAAATCGATATTTTAGATGCCAAAAGTCAATATGTGCATGTATCTTCTGTACCTGTTTATATCTCAAATTCAGGCTCAAAACACCCGAAAATTCAATATTTTGGGGTCCCAGAAGCAATCTGTACATGCCTACACAGTGCTAGAATATTTTCAAAATATAGGCTAAAAACATGCTAAAAATCGATCTTTTAGGTGCCAAAAAGTCGATATCTCAAATTCAGTCCCAAAACACCCGAAAATTCGATATTTAGGGGTCCCAGAAGCGATCTGTACATGCCTACTCCGTGTTAGAGTATTTTCAAAATACAGGCCAAAAACATACTGAAAATCGATCTTTTAGGTGCCCAAAAGTCGATATGTGCATGCATCTTCTGTACCCGTTTATATATCAAATTCTGGCCTTAAACACCCGAAAATTCGATATTTTGGGGTCCCAGAAGCGATCTGTACATGCCTACTCCGTGTTAGAGTATTTTCAAAATTCAGGCCCAAAACATGCTGAAAATCGATATTTTTGGTGCCCAAAGTCAATATGTACCCGTTTATATCTCAAATTCAGGCTCAAAACACCCGAAAATTCAATATTTTGGGGTCCCAGAAGCAATCTGTACATGCCTACTCAGTGTTAGAGTATTTTCAAAATACAGGCCCAAAACATGCTGAAAATCGATATTTTAGATGCCCAAAGTCAATATGTGCATGTATCTTCTGTACCTGTTTATATCTCAAATTCAGGCTCAAAACACCCGAAAATTCAATATTTTGGGGTCCCAGAAGCAATCTGTACAGTGCTAGAATATTTTCAAACTATAGGCTAAAAACATGCTAAAAATCGATCTTTTAGGTGCCAAAAAGTCGATATCTCAAATTCAGTCCCAAAACACCCGAAAATTCGATATTTAGGGGTCCCAGAAGCGATCTGTACATGCCTACTCCGTGTTAGAGTATTTTCAAAATACATGCTCAAAACATACTGAAAATCGATCTTTTAGGTGCACAAAAGTCGATATGTGCATGCATCTTCAGTACCCGTTTATATCTCAAATTCAGGCTCAAAACACCCGAAAATTCAATTTTTTGGGGTCCCAGAAGCAATCTGTACATGCCTACTCAGTGTTAGAGTATTTTCAAAATACAGGCCCAAAACATGCTGAAAATCGATATTTTAGATTCCCAAAGTCAATATGTGCATGTATCTTCTGTTCCCGTTTATATCTCAAATTCAGGCTCAAAACACCCGAAAATTCAATATTTTGGGGTCCCAGAAGCAATCTGTACAAGCCTACACAGTGCTAGAATATTTTCAAAATATAGGCTAAAAACATGCTAAAAATCGACATTTTAGGTGCCAAAAAATGATATCTCAAATTCAGTCCCAAAACACCCGAAAATTCGATATTTAGAGGTCCCAGAAGGTATCTGTACATGCCTACTCCGTGTTAGAGTATTTTCAAAATACAGGCCAAAAACATACTGAAAATCGATCTTTTAGGTGCCCAAAAGTCGATATGTGCATGGATCTTCTGTACCCGTTTATATCTCAAATTCTGGCCCAAAACACCTGAAAATTCGATATTTTGGGGTCCCAGAAGCGATCTGTACATGCCTACTCCGTGTTAGAGTATTTTCAAAATTCAGGCCCAAAACATGCTGAAAATCGATATTTTTGGTGCCCAAAGTCAATATGTGCATGTATCTTCTGTACCCGTTTATATCTCAAATTTAGCCTCAGAACACCCGAAAATTCAATATTTTGGGGTCCCAGAAGCAATCTGTACATGCCTACCCAGTGCTAGAATATTTTCATAATATAGGCTAAAAACATGCTAAAAATCGATCTTTTAGGTGCCAAAAAGTCGATATCTCAAATTCAGTCCCAAAACACCCGAAAATTCGATATGTAGGGGTCCCAGAAGCGATCTGTACATGCCTACTCCGTGTTAGAGTATTTTCAAAATACATGCTCAAAACATACTGAAAATCGATCTTTTAGGTGCACAAAAGTCGATATGTGCATGCATCTTCAGTACCCGTTTATATCTCAAATTCAGGCTCAAAACACCCGAAAATTCAATATTTTGGGGTCCCAGAAGCAATCTGTACATGCCTACTCAGTGTTAGAGTATTTTCAAAATATAGGCTAAAAACATGCTGAAAATCGATATTTTAGATGCCCAAAGTCAATATGTGCATGTATCTTCTGTACCCGTTTATATCTCAAATTTAGCCTCAGAACACCCGAAAATTCAATATTTTGGGGTCCCAGAAGCAATCTGTACATGCCTACACAGTGCTAGAATATTTTCAAAATATAGGCTAAAAACATGCTAAAAATCGACATTTTAGGTGCCAAAAAGTCGATATCTCAAATTCAGTCCCAAACACCCGAAAATTCCATATTTAGGGGTCCCAGAAGCGATCTGTACATGAATACTCCGTGTTAGAGTATTTTCAAAATACATGCTCAAAACATACTGAAAATCGATCTTTTAGGTGCACAAAAGTCGATATGTGCATGCATCTTCTGTACCCGTTTATATCTCAAATTCTGGCCTTAAACACCCGAAAATTCGATATTTTGGGGTCCCAGAAGCGATCTGTACATGCCTACTCCGTGTTAGAGTATTTTCAAAATTCAGGCCCAAAACATGCTGAAAATCGATATTTTTGGTGCCCAAAGTCAATATGTACCCGTTTATATCTCAAATTCAGGCTCAAAACACCCGAAAATTCAATATTTTGGGGTCCCAGAAGCAATCTGTACATGCCTACTCAGTGTTAGAGTATTTTCAAAATACAGGCCAAAAACATGCTGAAAATCGATATTTTAGATGCCCAAAGTCAATATGTGCATGTATCTTCTGTACCCGTTTATATCTCAAATTCAGGCTCAAAACACCCGAAAATTCAATATTTTGGGGTCCCAGAAGCAATCTGTACATGCCTACACAGTGCTAGAATATTTTCAAAATATAGGCTAAAAACATGCAAAAAATCGACATTTTAGGTGCCAAAAAATCGATATCTCAAATTCAGTCCCAAAACAACCGAAAATTCGATATTTAGAGGTCCCAGAAGGTATCTGTACATGCCTACTCCGTGTTAGAGTATTTTCAAAATACAGGCCAAAAACATACTGAAAATCGATCTTTTAGGTGCACAAAAGTCGATATGTGCATGCATCTTCTGTATCCGTTTATATCTCAAATTCTGGCCCTAAACACCCGAAAATTCGATATTTTGGGGTCCCAGAAGCGATCTGTACATGCCTACTCCGTGTTAGAGTATATTCAAAATTCAGGCCCAAAACATGCTGAAAATCGATATTTTTGGTGCCCAAAGTCAATATGTGCATGTATCTTCAGTACCCGTTTATATCTCAAATTCAGGCTCAAAACACCCGAAAATTCAATATTTTGGGGTCCCAGAAGCAATCTGTACATGCCTACTCAGTGTTAGACTATTTTCAAAATAAAGGCCCAAAACATGCTGAAAATCGATATTTTAGATGCCAAAAGTCAATATGTTCCTGTATCGTCTGTACCCGTTTATATCTCAAATTCAGGCTCAAAACACCCGAAAATTCAATATTTTGGGGTCCCAGAAGCAATCTGTACATGCCTACACAGTGCTAGAATATTTTCAAAATATAGGCTAAAAACATGCTAAAAATCGACATTTTAGGTGCCAAAAAATCGATATCTCAAATTCAGTCCCAAAACACCCGAAAATTCGATATTTAGAGGTCCCAGAAGGTATCTGTACATGCCTACTCCGTGTTAGAGTATTTTCAAAATACAGGCCAAAAACATACTGAAAATCGATCTTTTAGGTGCCCAAAAGTCGATATGTGCATGCATCTTCTGTACCCGTTTATATCTCAAATTCTGGCCCTAAACACCCGAAAATTCGATATTTTGGGGTCCCAGAAGCGATCTGTACATGCCTACTCAGTGCTAGAATATTTTCAAAATATAGGCTAAAAACATGCTAAAAATCGATCTTTTAGGTGCCAAAAAGTCGATATCTCAAATTCAGTCCCAAAACACCCGAAAATTCGATATTTAGGGGTCCCAGAAGCGATCTGTACATGCCTACTCCGTGTTAGAGTATTTTCAAAATACAGGCCAAAAACATACTGAAAATCGATCTTTTAGGTGCACAAAAGTCGATATGTGCATGCATCTTCTGTACCCGTTTATATCTCAAATTCTGGCCCTAAACACCCGAAAATTCGATATTTTGGGGTCCCAGAAGCGATCTGTACATGCCTACTCTGTGTTAGAGTATTTTCTAAATTCAGACCCAAAACATGCTGAAAATCGATATTTTTGGTGCCCAAAGTCAATATGTGCATGTATCTTCTGTACCCGTTTATATCTCAAATTCAGGCTCAAAACACCCGAAAATTCAATATTTTGGGGTCCCAGAAGCAATCTGTACAGTGCTAGAATATTTTCAAAATATAGGCTAAAAACATGCTAAAAATCGATCTTTTAGGTGCCAAAAAGTTGATATCTCAAATTCAGTCCCAAAACACCCGAAAATTCGATATTTAGGGGTCCCAGAAGCGATCTGTACATGCCTACTCCGTGTTAGAGTATTTTCAAAATACATGCTCAAAACATACTGAAAATCGATCTTTTAGGTGCACAAAAGTCGATATGTGCATGCATCTTCAGTACCCGTTTATATCTCAAATTCAGGCTCAAAACACCCGAAAATTCAATATTTTGGGGTCCCAGAAGCAATCTGTACATGCCTACTCCGTGTTAGAGTATTTTCAAAATATAGGCTAAAAACATGCTGAAAATCGATATTTTAGATGCCCAAAGTCAATATGTGCATGTATCTTCTGTACCTGTTTATATCTCAAATTCAGGCTCAAAACACCCGAAAATTCAATATTTTGGGGTCCCAGAAGCAATCTGTACATGCCTACACAGTGCTAGAATATTTTCAAAATATAGGCTAAAAACATGCTAAAAATCGACATTTTAGGTGCCAAAAAGTCGATATCTCAAATTCAGTCCCAAACACCCGAAAATTCCATATTTAGGGGTCCCAGAAGCGATCTGTACATGAATACTCCGTGTTAGAGTATTTTCAAAATACACGCTCAAAACATACTGAAAATCGATCTTTTAGGTGCACAAAAGTCGATATGTGCATGCATCTTCAGTACCCGTTTATATCTCAAATTCAGGCTCAAAACACCCGAAAATTCGATATTTTGGGGTCCCAGAAGCGATCTGTACATGCCTACTACGTGTTAGAGTATTTTCAAAATTCAGGCCCAAAACATGCTGAAAATCGATCTTTTAGGTGCACAAAAGTCGATATGCGCATGCATCTTCAGTACCCGTTTATATCTCAAATTCAGGCTCAAAACACCCGAAAATTCAATATTTTGGGGTCCCAGAAGCAATCTGTACATGCCTACTCAGTGTTAGACTATTTTCAAAATAAAGGCCCAAAACATGCTGAAAATCGATATTTTAGATGCCAAAAGTCAATATGTTCATGTATCTTCTGTACCCGTTTATATCTCAAATTCAGGCTCAAAACACCCGAAAATTCAATATTTTGGGGTCCCAGAAGCAATCTGTACATGCCTACACAGTGCTAGAATATTTTCAAAATATAGGCTAAAAACATGCTAAAAATCGACATTTTAGGTGCCAAAAAATCGATATCTCAAATTCAGTCCCAAAACACCCGAAAATTCGATATTTAGAGGTCCCAGAAGGTATCTGTACATGCCTACTCCGTGTTAGAGTATTTTCAAAATACAGGCCAAAAACATACTGAAAATCGATCTTTTAGGTGCCCAAAAGTTGATATGTGCATGCATCTTCTGTACCCGTTTATATCTCAAATTCTGGCCCTAAACACCCGAAAATTCGATATTTTGGGGTCCCAGAAGCGATCTGTACATGCCTACTCAGTGCTAGAATATTTTCAAAATATAGGCTAAAAACATGCTAAAAATCGATCTTTTAGGTGCCAAAAAGTCGATATCTCAAATTCAGTCCCAAAACACCCGAAAATTCGATATTTAGGGGTCCCAGAAGCGATCTGTACATGCCTACTCCGTGTTAGAGTATTTTCAAAATACAGGCCAAAAACATACTGAAAATCGATCTTTTAGGTGCACAAAAGTCGATATGTGCATGCATCTTCTGTACCCGTTTATATCTCAAATTCTGGCCCTAAACACCCGAAAATTCGATATTTTGGGGTCCCAGAAGCGATCTGTACATGCCTACTCTGTGTTAGAGTATTTTCTAAATTCAGACCCAAAACATGCTGAAAATCGATATTTTTGGTGCCCAAAGTCAATATGTGCATGTATCTTCTGTACCCGTTTATATCTCAAATTCAGGCTCAAAACACCCGAAAATTCAATATTTTGGGGTCCCAGAAGCAATCTGTACAGTGCTAGAATATTTTCAAAATATAGGCTAAAAACATGCTAAAAATCGATCTTTTAGGTGCCAAAAAGTTGATATCTCAAATTCAGTCCCAAAACACCCGAAAATTCGATATTTAGGGGTCCCAGAAGCGATCTGTACATGCCTACTCCGTGTTAGAGTATTTTCAAAATACATGCTCAAAACATACTGAAAATCGATCTTTTAGGTGCCCAAAAGTCGATATGTGCATGCATCTTCAATACCCGTTTATATCTCAAATTCAGGCTCAAAACACCCGAAAATTCAATATTTTGGGGTCCCAGAAGCAATCTGTACATGCCTACACAGTGCTAGAATATTTTCAAAATATAGGCTAAAAACATGCTAAAAATCGACATTTTAGGTGCCAAAAAGTCGATATCTCAAATTCAGTCCCAAACACCCGAAAATTCCATATTTAGGGGTCCCAGAAGCGATCTGTACATGAATACTCCGTGTTAGAGTATTTTCAAAATACATGCTCAAAACATACTGAAAATCGATCTTTTAGGTGCACAAAAGTCGATATGTGCATGCATCTTCAGTACCCGTTTATATCTCAAATTCAGGCTCAAAACACCCGAAAATTCGATATTTTTGGGTCCCAGAAGCAATCTGTACATGCCTACTCAGTGTTAGAGTATTTTCAAAATTCAGGCCGAAAACATGCTGAAAATCGATATTTTAGATGCCCAAAGTCAATATATGCATGTATCTTCTGTACCCGTTTATATCTCAAATTCAGGCTCAAAACACCCGAAAATTCAATATTTTGGGGTCCCAGAAGCAATCTGTACATGCCTACCCAGTGCTAGAATATTTTCAAAATATAGGCTAAAAACATGCTAAAAATCGATCTTTTAGGTGCCAAAAAGTCGATATCTCAAATTCAGTCCCAAAACACCCGAAAATTCGATATGTAGGGGTCCCAGAAGCGATCTGTACATGCCTACTCCGTGTTAGAGTATTTTCAAAATACAGGCCAAAAACATACTGAAAATCGATCTTTTAGGTGCCCAAAAGTCGATATGTGCATGCATCTTCTGTACCCGTTTATATCTCAAATTCTGGCCTTAAACAACCGAAAATTCGATATTTTGGGGTCCCAGAAGCGATCTGTACATGCCTACTCCGTGTTAGAGTATTTTCAAAATTCAGGCCCAAAACATGCTGAAAATCGATATTTTTGGTGCCCAAAGTCAATATGTACCCGTTTATATCTCAAATTCAGGCTCAAAACACCCGAAAATTCAATATTTTGGGGTCCCAGAAGCAATCTGTACATGCCTACTCAGTGTTAGAGTATTTTCAAAATACAGGCCCAAAACATGCTGAAAATCGATATTTTAGATGCCCAAAGTCAATATGTGCATGTATCTTCTGTACCCGTTTATATCTTAAATTCAGGCTCAAAACACCCGAAAATTCAATATTTTGGGGTCCCAGAAGCAATCTGTACATGCCTACACAGTGCTAGAATATTTTCAAAATATAGGCTAAAAACATGCTAAAAATCGACATTTTAGCTGCCAAAAAATCGATATCTCAAATTCAGTCCCAAAACACCCGAAAATTCGATATTTAGAGGTCCCAGAAGGTATCTGTACATGCCTACTCCGTGTTAGAGTATTTTCAAAATACAGGCCAAAAACATACTGAAAATCGATCTTTTACGTGCACAAAAGTCGATATGTGCATGCATCTTCTGTATCCGTTTATATCTCAAATTCTGGCCCTAAACACCCGAAAATTCGATATTTTGGGGTCCCAGAAGCGATCTGTACATGCCTACTCCGTGTTAGAGTATATTCAAAATTCAGGCCGAAAACATGCTGAAAATCGATATTTTTGGTGCCCAAAGTCAATATGTGCATGTATCTTCAGTACCCGTTTATATCTCAAATTCAAGCTCAAAACACCCGAAAATTCAATATTTTGGGGTCCCAGAAGCAATCTGTACATGCCTACTCAGTGTTAGAGTATTTTCAAAATACAGGCCCAAAACATGCTGAAAATCGATATTTTAGATGCCCAAAGTCAATATGTGCATGTATCTTCTGTACCCGTTTATATCTCAAATTCAGGCTCAAAACACCCGAAAATTCAATATTTTGGGGTCCCAGAAGCAATCTGTACATGCCTACACAGTGCTAGAATATTTTCAAAATATAGGCTAAAAACATGCTAAAAATCGACATTTTAGGTGCCAATAAATCGATATCTCAAATTCAGTCCCAAAACACCCGAAAATTCGATATTTAGAGGTCCCAGAAGGTATCTGTACATGCCTACTCCGTGTTAGAGTATTTTCAAAATACAGGCCAAAAACATACTGAAAATCGATCTTTTAGGTGCCCAAAAGTCGATATGTGCATGCATCTTCTGTACCCGTTTATATCTCAAATTCTGGCCCTAAACACCCGAAAATTCGATATTTTGGGGTCCCAGAAGCGATCTGTACATGTCTACTCCGTGTTAGAGTATTTTCAAAATTCAGGCCCAAAACATGCTGAAAATCGATATTTTTGGTGCCCAAAGTCAATATGTGCATGTATCTTCTGTACCCGTTTATATCTCAAATTTAGCCTCAGAACACCCGAAAATTCAATATTTTGGGGTCCCAGAAGCAATCTGTACATGCCTACCCAGTGCTAGAATATTTTCATAATATAGGCTAAAAACATGCTAAAAATCGATCTTTTAGGTGCCAAAAAGTCGATATCTCAAATTCAGTCCCAAAACACCCGAAAATTCGATATGTAGGGGTCCCAGAAGCGATCTGTACATGCCTACTCCGTGTTAGAGTATTTTCAAAATACATGCTCAAAACATACTGAAAATCGATCTTTTAGGTGCACAAAAGTCGATATGTGCATGCATCTTCAGTACCCGTTTATATCTCAAATTCAGGCTCAAAACACCCGAAAATTCAATATTTTGGGGTCCCAGAAGCAATCTGTACATGCCTACTCAGTGTTAGAGTATTTTCAAAATTCAGTCCCAAAACATGCTGAAAATCGATATTTTAGATGCCCAAAGTCAATATGTGCATGTATCTTCTGTACCCGTTTATATCTCAAATTCAGGCTCAAAACACCCGAAAATTCAATATTTTGGGGTCCCAGAAGCAATCTGTACATGCCTACCCAGTGCTAGAATATTTTCAAAATATAGGCTAAAAACATGCTAAAAATCGATCTTTTAGGTGCCAAAAAGTCGATATCTCAAATTCAGTCCCAAAACACCCGAAAATTCGATATGTAGGGGTCCCAGAAGCGATCTGTACATGCCTACTCCGTGTTAGAGTATTTTCAAAATACAGGCCAAAAACATACTGAAAATCGATCTTTTAGGTGCCCAAAAGTCGATATGTGCATGCATCTTCTGTACCCGTTTATATCTCAAATTCTGGCCTTAAACACCCGAAAATTCGATATTTTGGGGTCCCAGAAGCGATCTGTACATGCCTACTCCGTGTTAGAGTATTTTCAAAATTCAGGCCCAAAACATGCTGAAAATCGATATTTTTGGTGCCCAAAGTCAATATGTACCCGTTTATATCTCAAATTCAGGCTCAAAACACCCGAAAATTCAATATTTTGGGGTCCCAGAAGCAATCTGTACATGCCTACTCAGTGTTAGAGTATTTTCAAAATACAGGCCCAAAACATGCTGAAAATCGATATTTTAGATGCCCAAAGTCAATATGTGCATGTATCTTCTGTACCCGTTTATATCTCAAATTCAGGCTCAAAACACCCGAAAATTCAATATTTTGGGGTCCCAGAAGCAATCTGTACATTCCTACACAGTGCTAGAATATTTTCAAAATATAGGCTAAAAACATGCTAAAAATCGACATTTTAGGTGCCAAAAAATCGATATCTCAAATTCAGTCCCAAAACACCCGAAAATTCGATATTTAGAGGTCCCAGAAGGTATCTGTACATGCCTACTCCGTGTTAGAGTATTTTCAAAATACAGGCCAAAAACATACTGAAAATCGATCTTTTAGGTGCACAAAAGTCGATATGTGCATGCATCTTCTGTATCCGTTTATATCTCAAATTCTGGCCCTAAACACCCGAAAATTCGATATTTTGGGGTCCCAGAAGCGATCTGTACATGCCTACTCCGTGTTAGAGTATATTCAAAATTCAGGCCCAAAACATGCTGAAAATCGATATTTTTGGTGCCCAAAGTCAATATGTGCATGTATCTTCAGTACCCGTTTATATCTCAAATTCAGTCTCAAAACACCCGAAAATTCAATATTTTGGGGTCACAGAAGCAATCTGTACATGCCTACTCAGTGTTAGACTATTTTCAAAATAAAGGCCCAAAACATGCTGAAAATCGATATTTTAGATGCCAAAAGTCAATATGTGCATGTATCTTCTGTACCCGTTTATATCTCAAATTCAGGCTCAAAACACCCGAAAATTCAATATTTTGGGGTCCCAGAAGCAATCTGTACATGCCTACACAGTGCTAGAATATTTTCAAAATATAGGCTAAAAACATGCTAAAAATCGACATTTTAGGTGCCAAAAAATCGATATCTCAAATTCAGTCCCAAAACACCCGAAAATTCGATATTTAGAGGTCCCAGAAGGTATCTGTACATGCCTACTCCGTGTTAGAGTATTTTCAAAATACAGGCCAAAAACATACTGAAAATCGATCTTTTAGGTGCCCAAAAGTCGATATGTGCATGCATCTTCTGTACCCGTTTATATCTCAAATTCTGGCCCTAAACACCCGAAAATTCGATATTTTAGGGTCCCAGAAGCGATCTGTACATGCCTACTCAGTGCTAGAATATTTTCAAAATATAGGCTAAAAACATGCTAAAAATCGATCTTTTAGGTGCCAAAAAGTCGATATCTCAAATTCAGTCCCAAAACACCCGAAAATTCGATATTTAGAGGTCCCAGAAGGTATCTGTACATGCCTACTCCGTGTTAGAGTATTTTCAAAATACAGGCCAAAAACATACTGAAAATCGATCTTTTAGGTGCCCAAAAGTCGATATGTGCATGCATCTTCTGTACCCGTTTATATCTCAAATTCTGGCCCTAAACACCCGAAAATTCGATATTTTGGGGTCCCCGAAGCGATCTGTACATGTCTACTCCGTGTTAGAGTATTTTCAAAATTCAGGCCCAAAACATGCTGAAAATCGATATTTTTGGTGCCCAAAGTCAATATGTGCATGTATCTTCTGTACCCGTTTATATCTCAAATTTAGCCTCAGAACACCCGAAAATTCAATATTTTGGGGTCCCAGAAGCAATCTGCACATGCCTACCCAGTGCTAGAATATTTTCATAATATAGGCTAAAAACATGCTAAAAATCGATCTTTTAGGTGCCAAAAAGTCGATATCTCAAATTCAGTCCCAAAACACCCGAAAATTCGATATGTAGGGGTCCCAGAAGCGATCTGTACATGCCTACTCCGTGTTAGAGTATTTTCAAAATACATGCTCAAAACATACTGAAAATCGATCTTTTAGGTGCACAAAAGTCGATATGTGCATGCATCTTCAGTACCCGTTTATATCTCAAATTCAGGCTCAAAACACCCGAAAATTCAATATTTTGGGGTCCCAGAAGCAATCTGTACATGCCTACTCAGTGTTAGAGTATTTTCAAAATATTGGCTAAAAACATGCTGAAAATCGATATTTTAGATGCCCAAAGTCAATATGTGCATGTATCTTCTGTACCTGTTTATATCTCAAATTCAGGCTCAAAACACCCGAAAATTCAATATTTTGGGGTCCCAGAAGCAATCTGTACATGCCTACACAGTGCTAGAATATTTTCAAAATATAGGCTAAAAACATGCTAAAAATCGACATTTTAGGTGCCAAAAAGTCGATATCTCAAATTCAGTCCCAAACACCCGAAAATTCCATATTTAGGGGTCCCAGAAGCGATCTGTACATGAATACTCCGTGTTAGAGTATTTTCAAAATACATGCTCAAAACATACTGAAAATCGATCTTTTAGGTGCACAAAAGTCGATATGTGCATGCATCTTCAGTACCCGTTTATATCTCAAATTCAGGCTCAAAACACCCGAAAATTCGATATTTTTGGGTCCCAGAAGCAATCTGTACATGCCTACTCAGTGTTAGAGTATTTTCAAAATTTAGGCCCAAAACATGCTGAAAATCGATATTTTAGATGCCCAAAGTCAATATGTGCATGTATCTTCTGTACCCGTTTATATCTCAAATTCAGGCTCAAAACACCCGAAAATTCAATATTTTGGGGTCCCAGAAGCAATCTGTACATGCCTACCCAGTGCTAGAATATTTTCAAAATATAGGCTAAAAACATGCTAAAAATCGATCTTTTAGGTGCCAAAAAGTCGATATCTCAAATTCAGTCCCAAAACACCCGAAAATTCGATATGTAGGGGTCCCAGAAGCGATCTGTACATGCCTACTCCGTGTTAGAGTATTTTCAAAATACAGGCCAAAAACATACTGAAAATCGATCTTTTAGGTGCCCAAAAGTCGATATGTGCATGCATCTTCTGTACCCGTTTATATCTCAAATTCTGTCCTTAAACACCCGAAAATTCGATATTTTGGGGTCCCAGAAGCGATCTGTACATGCCTACTCCGTGTTAGAGTATTTTCAAAATTCAGGCCCAAAACATGCTGAAAATCGATATTTTTGGTGCCCAAAGTCAATATGTACCCGTTTATATCTCAAATTCAGGCTCAAAACACCCGAAAATTCAATATTTTGGGGTCCCAGAAGCAATCTGTACATGCCTACTCAGTGTTAGAGTATTTTCAAAATACAGGCCCAAAACATGCTGAAAATCGATATTTTAGATGCCCAAAGTCAATATGTGCATGTATCTTCTGTACCCGTTTATATCTCAAATTCAGGCTCAAAACACCCGAAAATTCAATATTTTGGGGTCCCAGAAGCAATCTGTACATGCCTACACAGTGCTAGAATATTTTCAAAATATAGGCTAAAAACATGCTAAAAATCGACATTTTAGGTGCCAAAAAATCGATATCTCAAATTCAGTCCCAAAACACCCGAAAATTCGATATTTAGAGGTCCCAGAAGGTATCTGTACATGCCTACTCCGTGTTAGAGTATTTTCAAAATACAGGCCAAAAACATACTGAAAATCGATCTTTTAGGTGCACAAAAGTCGATATGTGCATGCATCTTCAGTACCCGTTTATATCTCAAATTCAGGCTCAAAACACCCGAAAATTCGATATTTTTGGGTCCCAGAAGCAATCTGTACATGCCTACTCAGTGTTAGAGTATTTTCAAAATTCAGGCCCAAAACATGCTGAAAATCGATATTTTAGATGCCCAAAGTCAATATGTGCATGTATCTTCTGTACCCGTTTATATCTCAAATTCAGGCTCAAAACACCCGAAAATTCAATATTTTGGGGTCCCAGAAGCAATCTGTACATGCCTACCCAGTGCTAGAATATTTTCAAAATATAGGCTAAAAACATGCTAAAAATCGATCTTTTAGGTGCCAAAAAGTCGATATCTCAAATTCAGTCCCAAAACACCCGAAAATTCGATATGTAGGGGTCCCAGAAGCGATCTGTACATGCCTACTCCGTGTTAGAGTATTTTCAAAATACAGGCCAAAAACATACTGAAAATCGATCTTTTAGGTGCCCAAAAGTCGATATGTGCATGCATCTTCTGTACCCGTTTATATCTCAAATTCTGGCCTTAAACACCCGAAAATTCGATATTTTGGGGTCCCAGAAGCGATCTGTACATGCCTACTCCGTGTTAGAGTATTTTCAAAATTCAGGCCCAAAACATGCTGAAAATCGATATTTTTGGTGCCCAAAGTCAATATGTACCCGTTTATATCTCAAATTCAGGCTCAAAACACCCGAAAATTCAATATTTTGGGGTCCCAGAAGCAATCTGTACATGCCTACTCAGTGTTAGAGTATTTTCAAAATACAGGCCCAAAACATGCTGAAAATCGATATTTTAGATGCCCAAAGTCAATATGTGCATGTATCTTCTGTACCCGTTTATATCTCAAATTCAGGCTCAAAACACCCGAAAATTCAATATTTTGGGGTCCCAGAAGCAATCTGTACATGCCTACACAGTGCTAGAATATTTTCAAAATATAGGCTAAAAACATGCTAAAAATCGACATTTTAGGTGCCAAAAAATCGATATCTCAAATTCAGTCCCAAAACACCCGAAAATTCGATATTTAGAGGTCCCAGAAGGTATCTGTACATGCCTACTCCGTGTTAGAGTATTTTCAAAATACAGGCCAAAAACATACTGAAAATCGATCTTTTAGGTGCACAAAAGTCGATATGTGCATGCATCTTCTGTATCCGTTTATATCTCAAATTCTGGCCCTAAACACCCGAAAATTCGATATTTTGGGGTCCCAGAAGCGATCTGTACATGCCTACTCCGTGTTAGAGTATTTTCAAAATTCAGGCCCAAAACATGCTGAAAATCGATATTTTTGGTGCCCAAAGTCAATATGTACCAGTTTATATCTCAAATTCAGGCTCAAAACACCCGAAAATTCAATATTTTGGGGTCCCAGAAGCAATCTGTACATGCCTACTCAGTGTTAGAGTATTTTCAAAATACAGGCCCAAAACATGCTGAAAATCGATATTTTAGATGCCCAAAGTCAATATGTGCATGTATCTTCTGTACCCGTTTATATCTCAAATTCAGGCTCAAAACACCCGAAAATTCAATATTTTGGGGTCCCAGAAGCAATCTGTACATGCCTACACAGTGCTAGAATATTTTCAAAATATAGGCTAAAAACATGCTAAAAATCGACATTTTAGGTGCCAAAAAATCGATATCTCAAATTCAGTCCCAAAACACCCGAAAATTCGATATTTAGAGGTCCCAGAAGGTATCTGTACATGCCTACTCCGTGTTAGAGTATTTTCAAAATACAGGCCAAAAACATACTGAAAATCGATCTTTTAGGTGCACAAAAGTCGATATGTGCATGCATCTTCTGTATCCGTTTATATCTCAAATTCTGGCCCTAAACACCCGAAAATTCGATATTTTGGGGTCCCAGAAGCGATCTGTACATGCCTACTCCGTGTTAGAGTATATTCAAAATTCAGGCCCAAAACATGCTGAAAATCGATATTTTTGGTGCCCAAAGTCAATATGTGCATGTATCTTCAGTACCCGTTTATATCTCAAATTCAGTCTCAAAACACCCGAAAATTCAATATTTTGGGGTCCCAGAAGCAATCTGTACATGCCTACTCAGTGTTAGACTATTTTCAAAATAAAGGCCCAAAACATGCTGAAAATCGATATTTTAGATGCCAAAAGTCAATATGTGCATGTATCTTCTGTACCCGTTTATATCTCAAATTCAGGCTCAAAACACCCGAAAATTCAATATTTTGGGGTCCCAGAAGCAATCTGTACATGCCTACACAGTGCTAGAATATTTTCAAAATATAGGCTAAAAACATGCTAAAAATCGACATTTTAGGTGCCAAAAAATCGATATCTCAAATTCAGTCCCAAAACACCCGAAAATTCGATATTTAGAGGTCCCAGAAGGTATCTGTACATGCCTACTCCGTGTTAGAGTATTTTCAAAATACAGGCCAAAAACATACTGAAAATCGATCTTTTAGGTGCCCAAAAGTCGATATGTGCATGCATCTTCTGTACCCGTTTATATCTCAAATTCTGGCCCTAAACACCCGAAAATTCGATATTTTAGGGTCCCAGAAGCGATCTGTACATGCCTACTCAGTGCTAGAATATTTTCAAAATATAGGCTAAAAACATGCTAAAAATCGATCTTTTAGGTGCCAAAAAGTCGATATCTCAAATTCAGTCCCAAAACACCCGAAAATTCGATATTTAGAGGTCCCAGAAGGTATCTGTACATGCCTACTCCGTGTTAGAGTATTTTCAAAATACAGGCCAAAAACATACTGAAAATCGATCTTTTAGGTGCCCAAAAGTCGATATGTGCATGCATCTTCTGTACCCGTTTATATCTCAAATTCTGGCCCTAAACACCCGAAAATTCGATATTTTGGGGTCCCAGAAGCGATCTGTACATGTCTACTCCGTGTTAGAGTATTTTCAAAATTCAGGCCCAAAACATGCTGAAAATCGATATTTTTGGTGCCCAAAGTCAATATGTGCATGTATCTTCTGTACCCGTTTATATCTCAAATTTAGCCTCAGAACACCCGAAAATTCAATATTTTGGGGTCCCAGAAGCAATCTGCACATGCCTACCCAGTGCTAGAATATTTTCATAATATAGGCTAAAAACATGCTAAAAATCGATCTTTTAGGTGCCAAAAAGTCGATATCTCAAATTCAGTCCCAAAACACCCGAAAATTCGATATGTAGGGGTCCCAGAAGCGATCTGTACATGCCTACTCCGTGTTAGAGTATTTTCAAAATACATGCTCAAAACATACTGAAAATCGATCTTTTAGGTGCACAAAAGTCGATATGTGCATGCATCTTCAGTACCCGTTTATATCTCAAATTCAGGCTCAAAACACCCGAAAATTCAATATTTTGGGGTCCCAGAAGCAATCTGTACATGCCTACTCAGTGTTAGAGTATTTTCAAAATATTGGCTAAAAACATGCTGAAAATCGATATTTTAGATGCCCAAAGTCAATATGTGCATGTATCTTCTGTACCTGTTTATATCTCAAATTCAGGCTCAAAACACCCGAAAATTCAATATTTTGGGGTCCCAGAAGCAATCTGTACATGCCTACACAGTGCTAGAATATTTTCAAAATATAGGCTAAAAACATGCTAAAAATCGACATTTTAGGTGCCAAAAAGTCGATATCTCAAATTCAGTCCCAAACACCCGAAAATTCCATATTTAGGGGTCCCAGAAGCGATCTGTACATGAATACTCCGTGTTAGAGTATTTTCAAAATACATGCTCAAAACATACTGAAAATCGATCTTTTAGGTGCACAAAAGTCGATATGTGCATGCATCTTCAGTACCCGTTTATATCTCAAATTCAGGCTCAAAACACCCGAAAATTCGATATTTTTGGGTCCCAGAAGCAATCTGTACATGCCTACTCAGTGTTAGAGTATTTTCAAAATTCAGGCCCAAAACATGCTGAAAATCGATATTTTAGATGCCCAAAGTCAATATGTGCATGTATCTTCTGTACCCGTTTATATCTCAAATTCAGGCTCAAAACACCCGAAAATTCAATATTTTGGGGTCCCAGAAGCAATCTGTACATGCCTACCCAGTGCTAGAATATTTTCAAAATATAGGCTAAAAACATGCTAAAAATCGATCTTTTAGGTGCCAAAAAGTCGATATCTCAAATTCAGTCCCAAAACACCCGAAAATTCGATATGTAGGGGTCCCAGAAGCGATCTGTACATGCCTACTCCGTGTTAGAGTATTTTCAAAATACAGGCCAAAAACATACTGAAAATCGATCTTTTAGGTGCCCAAAAGTCGATATGTGCATGCATCTTCTGTACCCGTTTATATCTCAAATTCTGGCCTTAAACACCCGAAAATTCGATATTTTGGGGTCCCAGAAGCGATCTGTACATGCCTACTCCGTGTTAGAGTATTTTCAAAATTCAGGCCCAAAACATGCTGAAAATCGATATTTTTGGTGCCCAAAGTCAATATGTACCCGTTTATATCTCAAATTCAGGCTCAAAACACCCGAAAATTCAATATTTTGGGGTCCCAGAAGCAATCTGTACATGCCTACTCAGTGTTAGAGTATTTTCAAAATACAGGCCCAAAACATGCTGAAAATCGATATTTTAGATGCCCAAAGTCAATATGTGCATGTATCTTCTGTACCCGTTTATATCTCAAATTCAGGCTCAAAACACCCGAAAATTCAATATTTTGGGGTCCCAGAAGCAATCTGTACATGCCTACACAGTGCTAGAATATTTTCAAAATATAGGCTAAAAACATGCTAAAAATCGACATTTTAGGTGCCAAAAAATCGATATCTCAAATTCAGTCCCAAAACACCCGAAAATTCGATATTTAGAGGTCCCAGAAGGTATCTGTACATGCCTACTCCGTGTTAGAGTATTTTCAAAATACAGGCCAAAAACATACTGAAAATCGATCTTTTAGGTGCCCAAAAGTCGATATGTGCATGCATCTTCTGTACCCGTTTATATCTCAAATTCTGGCCCTAAACACCCGAAAATTCGATATTTTAGGGTCCCAGAAGCGATCTGTACATGCCTACTCAGTGCTAGAATATTTTCAAAATATAGGCTAAAAACATGCTAAAAATCGATCTTTTAGGTGCCAAAAAGTCGATATCTCAAATTCAGTCCCAAAACACCCGAAAATTCGATATTTAGGGGTCCCAGAAGCGATCTGTACATGCCTACTCCGTGTTAGAGTATTTTCAAAATACAGGCCAAAAACATACTGAAAATCGATCTTTTAGGTGCACAAAAGTCGATATGTGCATGCATCTTCTGTACCCGTTTATATCTCAAATTCTGGCCCTAAACACCCGAAAATTCGATATTTTGGGGTCCCAGAAGCGATCTGTACATGCCTACTCTGTGTTAGAGTATTTTCTAAATTCAGACCCAAAACATGCTGAAAATCGATATTTTTGGTGCCCAAAGTCAATATGTGCATGTATCTTCTGTACCCGTTTATATCTCAAATTCAGGCTCAAAACACCCGAAAATTCAATATTTTGGGGTCCCAGAAGCAATCTGTACAGTGCTAGAATATTTTCAAAATATAGGCTAAAAACATGCTAAAAATCGATCTTTTAGGTGCCAAAAAGTCGATATCTCAAATTCAGTCCCAAAACACCCGAAAATTCGATATTTAGGGGTCCCAGAAGCGATCTGTACATGCCTACTCCGTGTTAGAGTATTTTCAAAATACATGCTCAAAACATACTGAAAATCTATCTTTTAGGTGCACAAAAGTCGATATGTGCATGCATCTTCAGTACCCGTTTATATCTCAAATTCAGGCTCAAAACACCCGAAAATTCAATTTTTTGGGGTCCCAGAAGCAATCTGTACATGCCTACTCAGTGTTAGAGTATTTTCAAAATACAGGCCCAAAACATGCTGAAAATCGATATTTTAGATGCCCAAAGTCAATATGTGCATGTATCTTCTGTTCCCGTTTATATCTCAAATTCAGGCTCAAAACACCCGAAAATTCAATATTTTGGGGTCCCAGAAGCAATCTGTACAAGCCTACACAGTGCTAGAATATTTTCAAAATATAGGCTAAAAACATGCTAAAAATCGACATTTTAGGTGCCAAAAATTGATATCTCAAATTCAGTCCCAAAACACCCGAAAATTCGATATTTAGAGGTCCCAGAAGGTATCTGTACATGCCTACTCCGTGTTAGAGTATTTTCAAAATACAGGCCAAAAACATACTGAAAATCGATCTTTTAGGTGGCTAAAAGTCGATATGTGCATGGATCTTCTGTACCCGTTTATATCTCAAATTCTGGCCCTAAACACCCGAAAATTCGATATTTTGGGGTCCCAGAAGCGATCTGTACATGCCTACTCCGTGTTAGAGTATTTTCAAAATTCAGGCCCAAAACATGCTGAAAATCGATATTTTTGGTGCCCAAAGTCAATATGTGCATGTATCTTCTGTACCCGTTTATATCTCAAATTCAGCCTCAAAACACCCGAAAATTCAATATTTTGGGGTCCCAGAAGCAATCTGTACATGCCTACTCAGTGCTAGAATATTTTCAAAATATAGGCAAAAAACATGCTAAAAATCGATCTTTTAGGTGCCAAAAAGTCGATATCTCAAATTCAGTCCCAAACACCCGAAAATTCGATATTTAGGGGTCCCAGAAGCGATCTGTACATGCCTACTCCGTGTTAGAGTATTTTCAAAATACATGCTCAAAACATACTGAAAATCGATCTTTTAGGTGCACAAAAGTCGATATGTGCATGCATCTTCAGTACCCGTTTATATCTCAAATTCAGGCTCAAAACACCCGAAAATTCAATATTTTGGGGTCCCAGAAGCAATCTGTACATGCCTACTCAGTGTTAGAGTATTTTCAAAATACAGGCCCAAAACATGCTGAAAATCGATATTTTAGATGCCCAAAGTCAATATGTGCATGTATCTTCTGTACCTGTTTATATCTCAAATTCAGGCTCAAAACACCCGAAAATTCAATATTTTGGGGTCCCAGAAGCAATCTGTACATGCCTACACAGTGCTAGAATATTTTCAAAATATAGGCTAAAAACATGCTAAAAATCGATCTTTTAGGTGCCAAAAAGTCGATATCTCAAATTCAGTCCCAAAACACCCGAAAATTCGATATTTAGGGGTCCCAGAAGCGATCTGTACATGCCTACTCCGTGTTAGAGTATTTTCAAAATACAGGCCAAAAACATACTGAAAATCGATCTTTTAGGTGCCCAAAAGTCGATATGTGCATGCATCTTCTGTACCCGTTTATATATCAAATTCTGGCCTTAAACACCCGAAAATTCGATATTTTGGGGTCCCAGAAGCGATCTGTACATGCCTACTCCGTGTTAGAGTATTTTCAAAATTCAGGCCCAAAACATGCTGAAAATCGATATTTTTGATGCCCAAAGTCAATATGTACCCGTTTATATCTCAAATTCAGGCTCAAAACACCCGAAAATTCAATATTTTGGGGTCCCAGAAGCAATCTGTACATGCCTACTCAGTGTTAGAGTATTTTCAAAATACAGGCCCAAAACATGCTGAAAATCGATATTTTAGATGCCCAAAGTCAATATGTGCATGTATCTTCTGTACCCGTTTATATCTCAAATTCAGGCTCAAAACACCCGAAAATTCAATATTTTGGGGTCCCAGAAGCAATCTGTACATGCCTACACAGTGCTAGAATATTTTCAAAATATAGGCTAAAAACATGCTTAAAATCGACATTTTAGGTGCCAAAAAATCGATATCTCAAATTCAGTCCCAAAACACCCGAAAATTCGATATTTAGAGGTCCCAGAAGGTATCTGTACATGCCTACTCCGTGTTAGAGTATTTTCAAAATACAGGCCAAAAACATACTGAAAATCGATCTTTTAGGTGCCCAAAAGTCGATATGTGCATGCATCTTCTGTATCCGTTTATATCTCAAATTCTGGCCCTAAACACCCGAAAATTCGATATTTTGGGGTCCCAGAAGCGATCTGTACATGCCTACCCAGTGCTAGAATATTTTCATAATATAGGCTAAAAACATGCTAAAAATCGATCTTTTAGGTGCCAAAAAGTCGATATCTCAAATTCAGTCCCAAAACACCCGAAAATTCGATATGTAGGGGTCCCAGAAGCGATCTGTACATGCCTACTCCGTGTTAGAGTATTTTCAAAATACATGCTCAAAACATACTGAAAATCGATCTTTTAGGTGCACAAAAGTCGATATGTGCATGCATCTTCAGTACCCGTTTATATCTCAAATTCAGGCTCAAAACACCCGAAAATTCAATTTTTTGGGGTCCCAGAAGCAATCTGTACATGCCTACTCAGTGTTAGAGTATTTTCAAAATACAGGCCCAAAACATGCTGAAAATCGATATTTTAGATTCCCAAAGTCAATATGTGCATGTATCTTCTGTTCCCGTTTATATCTCAAATTCAGGCTCAAAACACCCGAAAATTCAATATTTTGGGGTCCCAGAAGCAATCTGTACAAGCCTACACAGTGCTAGAATATTTTCAAAATATAGGCTAAAAACATGCTAAAAATCGACATTTTAGGTGCCAAAAATTGATATCTCAAATTCAGTCCCAAAACACCCGAAAATTCGATATTTAGAGGTCCCAGAAGGTATCTGTACATGCCTACTCCGTGTTAGAGTATTTTCAAAATACAGGCCAAAAACATACTGAAAATCGGTCTTTTAGGTGCCCAAAAGTCGATATGTGCATGGATCTTCTGTACCCGTTTATATCT
Organism: Petrolisthes cinctipes; assembly: GCA_033782935.1. Taxonomy (NCBI): domain Eukaryota; kingdom Metazoa; phylum Arthropoda; class Malacostraca; order Decapoda; family Porcellanidae; genus Petrolisthes; species Petrolisthes cinctipes. The sequence continues at coordinate 2,132,848 of JAWQEG010000068.1, forward strand.
CAAATTCAGGCTCAAAACACCCGAAAATTCATTATTTTGGGGTCCCAGAAGCAATCTGTACATGCCTACTCCGTGTTAGAGTATTTTCAAAATACAGGCCCAAAACATGCTGAAAATCGATATTTTAGATGCCCAAAGTCAATATGTGCATGTATCTTCTGTACCTGTTTATATCTCAAATTCAGGCTCAAAACACCCGAAAATTCAATATTTTGGGGTCCCAGAAGCAATCTGTACATGCCTACACAGTGCTAGAATATTTTCAAAATATAGGCTAAAAACATGCTAAAAATCGACATTTTAGGTGCCAATAAATCGATAGCTCAAATTCAGTCCCAAAACACCCGAAAATTCGATATTTAGAGGTCCCAGAAGGTATCTGTACATGCCTACTCCGTGTTAGAGTATTTTCAAAATACAGGCCAAAAACATACTGAAAATCGATCTTTTAGGTGCCCAAAAGTCGATATGTGCATGCATCTTCTGTACCCGTTTATATCTCAAATTCTGGCCCTAAACACCCGAAAATTCGATATTTAGGGGTCCCAGAAGCGATCTGTACATGTCTACTCCGTGTTAGAGTATTTTCAAAATTCAGGCCCAAAACATGCTGAAAATCGATATTTTTGGTGCCCAAAGTCAATATGTGCATGTATCTTCTGTACCCGTTTATATCTCAAATTCAGCCTCAGAACACCCGAAAATTCAATATTTTGGGGTCCCAGAAGCAATCTGTACATGCCTACCCAGTGCTAGAATATTTTCATAATATAGGCTAAAAACATGCTAAATATCGATCTTTTAGGTGCCAAAAAGTCGATATCTCAAATTCAGTCCCAAAACACCCGAAAATTCGATATGTAGGGGTCCCAGAAGCGATCTGTACATGCCTACTCCGTGTTAGAGTATTTTCAAAATACATGCTCAAAACATACTGAAAATCGATCTTTTAGGTGCACAAAAGTCGATATGTGCATGCATCTTCAGTACCCGTTTATATCTCAAATTCAGGCTCAAAACACCCGAAAATTCAATATTTTGGGGTCCCAGAAGCAATCTGTACATGCCTACTCAGTGTTAGAGTATTTTCAAAATATAGGCTAAAAACATGCTGAAAATCGATATTTTAGATGCCCAAAGTCAATATGTGCATGTATCTTCTGTACCTGTTTATATCTCAAATTCAGGCTCAAAACACCAGAAAATTCAATATTTTGGGGTCCCAGAAGCAATCTGTACATGCCTACACAGTGCTAGAATATTTTCAAAATATAGGCTAAAAACATGCTAAAAATCGACATTTTAGGTGCCAATAAATCGATATCTCAAATTCAGTCCCAAAACACCCGAAAATTCGATATTTAGAGGTCCCAGAAGGTATCTGTACATGCCTACTCCGTGTTAGAGTATTTTCAAAATACAGGCCAAAAACATACTGAAAATCGATCTTTTAGGTGCCCAAAAGTCGATATGTGCATGCATCTTCTGTACCCGTTTATATCTCAAATTCTGGCCCTAAACACCCGAAAATTCGATATTTTGGGGTCCCAGAAGCGATCTGTACATGTCTACTCCGTGTTAGAGTATTTTCAAAATTCAGGCCCAAAACATGCTGAAAATCGATATTTTTGGTGCCCAAAGTCAATATGTGCATGTATCTTCTGTACCCGTTTATATCTCAAATTCAGCCTCAAAACACCCGAAAATTCAATATTTTGGGGTCCCAGAAGCAATCTGTACATGCCTACCCAGTGCTAGAATATTTTCATAATATAGGCTAAAAACATGCTAAAAATCGATCTTTTAGGTGCCAAAAAGTCGATATCTCAAATTCAGTCCCAAAACACCCGAAAATTCAATATTTTGGGGTCCCAGAAGCAATCTGTACATGCCTACCCAGTGCTATAATATTTTCAAAATATAGGCTAAAAACATGCTAAAAATCGATATTATAGGTGCCAAAAAATCGATATCTCAAATTCAGTCCCATAACACCCGAAAATTCGATATTTAGAGGTCCCAGAAGGTATCTGTACATGCCTACTCCGTGTTAGAGTATTTTCAAAATACAGGCCAAAAACATACTGAAAATCGATCTTTTAGGTGCCCAAAAGTCGATATGTGCATGCATCTTCTGTACCCGTTTATATCTCAAATTCTGGCCCTAAACACCCGAAAATTCGATATTTTGGGGTCCCAGAAGCGATCTGTACATGCCTACTCCGTGTTAGAGTATTTTCAAAATTCAGGCCCAAAACATGCTGAAAATCGATATTTTTGGTGCCCAAAGTCAATATGTGCATGTATCTTCTGTATCCGTTTATATCTCAAATTCAGGCTCAAAACACCCGAAAATTCAATATTTTGGGGTCCCAGAAGCAATCTGTACATGCCTACTCAGTGCTAAAATATTTTCAAAATATAGGCTAAAAACATGCTAAAAATCGATCTTTTAGGTGCCAAAAAGTCGATATCTCAAATTCAGTCCCAAAACACCCGAAAATTCGATATTTAGGGGTCCCAGAAGCGATCTGTACATGCCTACTCCGTGTTAGAGTATTTTCAAAATACATGCTCAAAACATACTGAAAATCGATCTTTTATGTGCACAAAAGTCGATATGCGCATGCATCTTCAGTACCCGTTTATATCTCAAATTCAGGCTCAAAACACCCGAAAATTCAATATTTTGGGGTCCCAGAAGCAATCTGTACATTCCTACTCAGTGTTAGAGTATTTTCAAAATACAGGCCCAAAACATGCTGAAAATCGATATTTTAGATGCCCAAAGTCAATATGTGCATGTATCTTCTGTACCCGTTTATATCTCAAATTCAGGCTCAAAACACCCGAAAATTCAATATTTTGGGGTCCCAGAAGCAATCTGTACATGCCTACAGAGTGCTAGAATATTTTCAAAATATAGGCTAAAAACATGCTAAAAATCGACATTTTAGGTGCCAAAAAATCGATATCTCAAATTCAGTCCCAAAACACCCGAAAATTCGATATTTAGATGTCCCAGAAGGTATCTGTACATGCCTACTCCGTGTTAGAGTATTTTCAAAATACAGGAAAAAAACATACTGAAAATCGATCTTTCAGGTGCACAAAAGTCGATATGTGCATGCATCTTCTGTATCCGTTTATATCTCAAATTCTGGCCCTAAACACCCGAAAATTCGATATTTTGGGGTCCCAGAAGCGATCTGTACATGCCTACTCCGTGTTAGAGTATTTTCAAAATTCAGGCCCAAAACATGTTGAAAATCGATATTTTTGGTGCCCAAAGTCAATATGTGCATGTATCTTCAGTACCCGTTTATATCTCAAATTCAGGCTCAAAACACCCGAAAATTCAATATTTTGGGGTCCCAGAAGCAATCTGTACATGCCTACTCAGTGTTAGAGTATTTTCAAAATAAAGGCCCAAAACATGCTGAAAATCGATATTTTAGATGCCAAAAGTCAATATGTGCATGTATCTTCTGTACCCGTTTATATCTCAAATTCAGGCTCAAAACACCCGAAAATTCAATATTTTGGGGTCCTAGAAGCAATCTGTACATGCCTACACAGTGCTAGAATATTTTCAAAATATAGGCTAAAAACATGCTAAAAATCGACATTTTAGGTGCCAAAAAATCGATATCTCAAATTCAGTCCCAAAACACCCGAAAATTCGATATTTAGAGGTCCCAGAAGGTATCTGTACATGCCTACTCCGTGTTAGAGTATTTTCAAAATACAGGCTAAAAACATACTGAAAATCGATCTTTTAGGTGCCCAAAAGTCGATATGTGCATGCATCTTCTGTACCCGTTTATATCTCAAATTCAGGCTCAAAACACCCGAAAATTCAATATTTTGGGGTCCCAGAAGATATCTGTACAGTGCTAGAATATTTTCAAAATATAGGCTAAAAACATGCTAAAAATCGATCTTTTAGGTGCTAAAAAGTCGATATCTCAAATTCAGTCCCAAAACACCCGAAAATTCGATATTTAGGGGTCCCAGAAGCGATCTGTACATGCCTACTCCGTGTTAGAGTATTTTCAAAATACATACTCATAACATACTGAAAATCGATCTTTTAGGTGCACAAAAGTCGATATGTGCATGCATCTTCAGTACCCGTTTATATCTCAAATTCAGGCTCAAAACACCCGAAAATTCAATATTTTGGGGTCCCAGAAGCAATCTGTACATGCCTACTCAGTGTTAGAGTATTTTCAAAATACAGGCCCAAAACATGCTGAAAATCGATATTTTAGATGCCGAAAGTCAATATGTGCATGTATCTTCTGTACCCGTTTATATCTCAAATTCAGGCTCAAAACACCCGAAAATTCAATATTTTGGGGTCCCAGAAGAAATCTGTACAGTGCTAGAATATTTTCAAAATATAGGCTAAAAACATGCTAAAAATCGATCTTTTAGGTGCTAAAAAGTCGATATCTCAAATTCAGTCCCATAACACCCGAAAATTCGATATTTAGAGGTCCCAGAAGGTATCTGTACATGCCTACTCCGTGTTAGAGTATTTTCAAAATACAGGCCAAAAACATACTGAAAATCGATCTTTTAGGTGCCCAAAAGTCGATATGTGCATGCATCTTCTGTACCCGTTTATATCTCAAATTCTGGCCCTAAACACCCGAAAATTCGATATTTTGGGGTCCCAGAAGCGATCTGTACATGCCTACTCCGTGTTAGAGTATTTTCAAAATTCAGGCCCAAAACATGCTGAAAATCGATATTTTTGGTGCCCAAAGTCAATATGTGCATGTATCTTCTGTACCCGTTTATATCTCAAATTCAGGCTCAAAACACCCGAAAATTCAATATTTTGGGGTCCCAGAAGCAATCTGTACATGCCTACTCAGTGCTAGAATATTTTCAAAATATAGGCTAAAAACATGCTAAAAATCGATCTTTTAGGTGCCAAAAATTCGATATCTCAAATTCAGTCCCAAAACACCCGAAAATTCGATATTTAGGGGTCCCAGAAGCGATCTGTACATGCCTACTCCGTGTTAGAGTATTTTCAAAATACATGCTCAAAACATACTGAAAATCGATCTTTTAGGTGCACAAAAGTCGATATGCGCATGCATCTTCAGTACCCGTTTATATCTCAAATTCAGGCTCAAAACACCCGAAAATTCAATATTTTGGGGTCCCAGAAGCAATCTGTACATTCCTACTCAGTGTTAGAGTATTTTCAAAATACAGGCCCAAAACATGCTGAAAATCGATATTTTAGATGCCCAAAGTCAATATGTGCATGTATCTTCTGTACCCGTTTATATCTCAAATTCATGCTCAAAACACCCGAAAATTCAATATTTTGGGGTCCCAGAAGCAATCTGTACATGCCTACACAGTGCTAGAATATTTTCAAAATATAGGCTAAAAACATGCTAAAAATCGACATTTTAAGTGCCAAAAAATCGATATCTCAAATTCAGTCCCAAAACACCCGAAAATTCGATATTTAGAGGTCCCAGAAGGTATCTGTACATGCCTACTCCGTGTTAGAGTATTTTCAAAATACAGGAAAAAAACATACTGAAAATCGATCTTTTAGGTGCACAAAAGTCGATATGTGCATGCATCTTCTGTATCCGTTTATATCTCAAATTCTGGCCCTAAACACCCGAAAATTCGATATTTTGGGGTCCCAGAAGCGATCTGTACATGCCTACTCCGTGTTAGAGTATTTTCAAAATTCAGGCCCAAAACATGCTGAAAATCGATATTTTTGGTGCCCAAAGTCAATATGTGCATGTATCTTCAGTACCCATTTATATCTCAAATTCAGGCTCAAAACACCCGAAAATTCAATATTTTGGGGTCCCAGAAGCAATCTGTACATGCCTACTCAGTGTTAGAGTATTTTCAAAATAAAGGCCCAAAACATGCTGAAAATCGATATTTTAGATGCCTAAAATCAATATGTGCATGTATCTTCTGTACCCGTTTATATCTCAAATTCAGGCTCAAAACACCCGAAAAATCAATATTTTGGGGTCCTAGAAGCAATCTGTACATGCCTACACAGTGCTAGAATATTTTCAAAATATAGGCTAAAAACATGCTAAAAATCGACATTTTAGGTGCCAAAAAATCGATATCTCAAATTCAGTCCCAAAACACCCGAAAATTCGATATTTAGAGGTCCCAGAAGGTATCTGTACATGCCTACTCCGTGTTAGAGTATTTTCAAAATACAGGCTAAAAACATACTGAAAATCGATCTTTTAGGTGACCAAAAGTCGATATGTGCATGCATCTTCTGTACCCGTTTATATCTCAAATTCTGGCCCTAAACACCCGAAAATTCGATATTTTGGGGTCCCAGAAGCGATCTGTACATGCCTACTCCGTGTTAGAGTATTTTCAAAATTCAGGCCCAAAACATGCTGAAAATCGATATTTTTGGTGCCCAAAGTCAATATGTGCATGTATCTTCTGTACCCGTTTATATCTCAAATTCAGGCTCAAAACACCTGAAAATTCAATATTTTGGGGTCCCAGAAGCAATCTGTACATGCCTACTCAGTGCTAGAATATTTTCAAAATATAGGCTAAAAACATGCTAAAAATCGACATTTTAGGTGCCAAAAAATCGATATCTCAAATTCAGTCCCAAAACACCCGAAAATTCGATATTTAGAGGTCCCAGAAGGTATCTGTACATGCCTACTCCGTGTTAGAGTATTTTCAAAATTCAGGCCCAAAACATGCTGAAAATCGATATTTTTGGTGCCCAAAGTCAATATGTGCATGTATCTTCTGTACCCGTTTATATCTCAAATTCAGGCTCAAAACACCCGAAAATTCAATATTTTGGGGTCCCAGAAGAAATCTGTACAGTGCTAGAATATTTTCAAAATATAGGCTAAAAACATGCTAAAAATCGATCTTTTAGGTGCTAAAAAGTCGATATCTCAAATTCAGTCCCAAAACACCCGAAAATTCGATATTTAGGGGTCCCAGAAGCGATCTGTACATGCCTACTCCGTGTTAGAGTATTTTCAAAATACATACTCATAACATACTGAAAATCGATCTTTTAGGTGCACAAAAGTCGATATGTGCATGCATCTTCAGTACCCGTTTATATCTCAAATTCAGGCTCAAAACACGTGAAAATTCAATATTTTGGGGTCCCAGAAGCAATCTGTACATGCCTACTCAGTGTTAGAGTATTTTCAAAATAAAGGCCCAAAACATGCTGAAAATCGATATTTTAGATGCCAAAAGTCAATATGTGCATGTATCTTTTGTACCCGTTTATATCTCAAATTCAGGCTCAAAACACCCGAAAATTCAATATTTTGGGGTCCCAAAAGCAATCTGTACATGCCTATACAGTGCTAGAATATTTTCAAAATATAGGCTAAAAACATGCTAAAAATCGACATTTTAGGTGCCAAAAAATCGATATCTCAAATTCAGTCCCAAAACACCCGAAAATTCGATATTTAGAGGTCCCAGAAGGTATCTGTACATGCCTACTCCGTGTTAGAGTATTTTCAAAATACAGGCCAAAAACATACTGAAAATCGATCTTTTAGGTGCCCAAAAGTCGATATGTGCATGCATCTTCTGTACCCGCTCATATCTCAAATTCTGGCCCTAAACACCCGAAAATTCGATATTTTGGGGTCCCAGAAGCGATCTGTACATGCCTACTCCGTGTTAGAGTATTTTCAAAATTCAGGCCCAAAACATGCTGAAAATCGATATTTTTGGTGCATAAAGTCAATATGTGCATGTATCTTCTGTACCCGTTTATATCTCAAATTCAGGCTCAAAACACCCGAAAATTCAATATTTTGGGGTCCCAGAAGCAATCTGTACATGCCTACACAGTGCTAGAATATTTTCAAAATATAGGCTAAAAACATGCTAAAAATCGACATTTTAAGTGCCAAAAAATCGATATCTCAAATTCAGTCCCAAAACACCCGAAAATTCGATATTTAGAGGTCCCAGAAGGTATCTGTACATGCCTACTCCGTGTTAGAGTATTTTCAAAATACAGGAAAAAAACATACTGAAAATCGATCTTTTAGGTGCCCAAAAGTCGATATGTGCATGCATCTTCTGTATCCGTTTATATCTCAAATTCTGGCCCTAAACACCCGAAAATTCGATATTTTGGGGTCCCAGAAGCGATCTGTACATGCCTACTCCGTGTTAGAGTATTTTCAAAATTCAGGCCCAAAACATGCTGAAAATCGATATTTTTGGTGCCCAAAGTCAATATGTGCATGTATCTTCAGTACCCGTTTATATCTCAAATTCAGGTTCAAAACACCCGAAAATTCAATATTTTGGGGTCCCAGAAGCAATCTGTACATGCCTACTCAGTGTTAGAGTATTTTCAAAATAAAGGCCCAAAACATGCTGAAAATCGATATTTTAGATGCCAAAAGTCAATATGTGCATGTATCTTCTGTACCCGTTTATATCTCAAATTCAGGCTCAAAACACCCGAAAATTCAATATTTTGGGGTCCTAGAAGCAATCTGTACATGCCTACACAGTGCTAGAATATTTTCAAAATATAGGCTAAAAACATGCTAAAAATCGACATTTTAGGTGCCAAAAAATCGATATCTCAAAACACCCGAAAATTCGATATTTAGAGGTCCCAGAAGGTATCTGTACATGCCTACTCCGTGTTAGAGTATTTTCAAAATACTGGCTAAAAACATACTGAAAATCGATCTTTTAGGTGCCCAAAAGTCGATATGTGCATGCATCTTCTGTACCCGTTTATATCTCAAATTCTGGCCCTAAACACCCGAAAATTCGATATTTTGGGGTCCCAGAAGCGATCTGTACATGCCTACTCCGTGTTAGAGTATTTTCAAAATTCAGGCCCAAAACATGCTGAAAATCGATATTTTTGGTGCCCAAAGTCAATATGTGCATGTATCTTCTGTACCCGTTTATATCTCAAATTCAGGCTCAAAACACCCGAAAATTCAATATTTTGGGGTCCCAGAAGCAATCTGTACATGCCTACTCAGTGCTAGAATATTTTCAAAATATAGGCTAAAAACATGCTAAAAATCGACATTTTAGGTGCCAAAAAATCGATATCTCAAATTCAGTCCCAAAACACCCGAAAATTCGATATTTAGAGGTCCCAGAAGGTATATGTACATGCCTACTCCGTGTTAGAGTATTTTCAAAATACAGGCCAAAAACATACTGAAAATCGATCTTTTAGGTGCACAAAAGTCGATATGTGCATGCATCTTCTGTATCCGTTTATATCTCAAATTCTGGCCCTAAACACCCGAAAATTCGATATTTTGGGGTCGCAGAAGCGATCTGTACATGCCTACTCCGTGTTAGAGTATTTTCAAAATTCAGGCCCAAAACATGCTGAAAATCGATATTTTTGGTGCATAAAGTCAATATGTGCATGTATCTTCTGTACCCGTTTATATCTCAAATTCAGGCTCAAAACACCCGAAAATTCAATATTTTGGGGTCCCAGAAGCAATCTGTACAGTGCTAGAATATTTTCAAAATATAGGCTAAAAACATGCTAAAAATCGATCTTTTAGGTGCCAAAAAGTCGATATCTCAAATTCAGTCCCAAAACACCCGAAAATTCGATATTTAGGGGTCCCAGAAGCGATGTGTACATGCCTACTCCGAGTTAGAGTATTTTCAAAATACATGCTCAAAACATACTGAAAATCGATCTTTTAGGTGCACAAAAGTCGATATGTGCATGCATCTTCAGTACCCGTTTATATCTCAAATTCAGGCTCAAAACACCCGAAAATTCAATATTTTGGGGTCCCAGAAGCAATCTGTACATGCCTACTCAGTGTTAGAGTATTTTCAAAATACAGGCCCAAAACATGCTGAAAATCGATATTTTAGATGCCCAAAGTCAATATGTGCATGTATATTCTGTTCCCGTTTATATCTCAAATTCAGGCTCAAAACACCCGAAATTCAATATTTTGGGGTCCCAGAAGCAATCTGTACATGCCTACACAGTGCTAGAATATTTTCAAAATATAGGCTAAAAACATGCTAAAAATCGACATTTTAGGTGACAAAAATTGACATCTCAAATTCAGTCCCAAAACACCCGAAAATTCGATATTTAGAGGTCCCAGAAGGTATCTGTACATGCCTATTCCGTGTTAGAGTATTTTCAAAATACAGGCCAAAAACATACTGAAAATCGATCTTTTAGGTGCACAAAAGTCGATATGTGCATGCATCTTCTGTATCCGTTTATATCTCAAATTCTGGCCCTAAACACCCGAAAATTCGATATTTTGGGGTCCCAGAAGCGATCTGTACATGCCTACTCCGTGTTAGAGTATTTTCAAAATTCAGGCCCAAAACATGCTGAAAATCGATATTTTAGATGCCTAAAATCAATATGTGCATGTATCTTCTGTACCCGTTTATATCTCAAATTCAGGCTCAAAACACCCGAAAAATCAATATTTTGGGGTCCTAGAAGCAATCTGTACATGCCTACACAGTGCTAGAATATTTTCAAAATATAGGCTAAAAACATGCTAAAAATCGACATTTTAGGTGCCAAAAAATCGATATCTCAAATTCAGTCCCAAAACACCCGAAAATTCGATATTTAGAGGTCCCAGAAGGTATCTGTACATGCCTACTCCGTGTTAGAGTATTTTCAAAATACAGGCTAAAAACATACTGAAAATCGATCTTTTAGGTGACCAAAAGTCGATATGTGCATGCATCTTCTGTATCCGTTTATATCTCAAATTCTGGCCCTAAACACCCGAAAATTCGATATTTTGGGGTCCCAGAAGCGATCTGTACATGCCTACTCCGTGTTAGAGTATTTTCAAAATTCAGGCCCAAAACATGCTGAAAATCGATATTTTTGGTGCCCAAAGTCAATATGTGCATGTATCTTCTGTACCCGTTTATATCTCAAATTCAGGCTCAAAACACCTGAAAATTCAATATTTTGGGGTCCCAGAAGCAATCTGTACATGCCTACTCAGTGCTAGAATATTTTCAAAATATAGGCTAAAAACATGCTAAAAATCGACATTTTAGGTGCCAAAAAATCGATATCTCAAATTCAGTCCCAAAACACCCGAAAATTCGATATTTAGAGGTCCCAGAAGGTATCTGTACATGCCTACTCCGTGTTAGAGTATTTTCAAAATTCAGGCCCAAAACATGCTGAAAATCGATATTTTTGGTGCCCAAAGTCAATATGTGCATGTATCTTCTGTACCCGTTTATATCTCAAATTCAGGCTCAAAACACCCGAAAATTCAATATTTTGGGGTCCCAGAAGAAATCTGTACAGTGCTAGAATATTTTCAAAATATAGGCTAAAAACATGCTAAAAATCGATCTTTTAGGTGCTAAAAAGTCGATATCTCAAATTCAGTCCCAAAACACCCGAAAATTCGATATTTAGGGGTCCCAGAAGCGATCTGTACATGCCTACTCCGTGTTAGAGTATTTTCAAAATACATACTCATAACATACTGAAAATCGATCTTTTAGGTGCACAAAAGTCGATATGTGCATGCATCTTCAGTACCCGTTTATATCTCAAATTCAGGCTCAAAACACGTGAAAATTCAATATTTTGGGGTCCCAGAAGCAATCTGTACATGCCTACTCAGTGTTAGAGTATTTTCAAAATAAAGGCCCAAAACATGCTGAAAATCGATATTTTAGATGCCAAAAGTCAATATGTGCATGTATCTTTTGTACCCGTTTATATCTCAAATTCAGGCTCAAAACACCCGAAAATTCAATATTTTGGGGTCCCAAAAGCAATCTGTACATGCCTATACAGTGCTAGAATATTTTCAAAATATAGGCTAAAAACATGCTAAAAATCGACATTTTAGGTGCCAAAAAATCGATATCTCAAATTCAGTCCCAAAACACCCGAAAATTCGATATTTAGAGGTCCCAGAAGGTATCTGTACATGCCTACTCCGTGTTAGAGTATTTTCAAAATACAGGCCAAAAACATACTGAAAATCGATCTTTTAGGTGCCCAAAAGTCGATATGTGCATGCATCTTCTGTACCCGCTCATATCTCAAATTCTGGCCCTAAACACCCGAAAATTCGATATTTTGGGGTCCCAGAAGCGATCTGTACATGCCTACTCCGTGTTAGAGTATTTTCAAAATTCAGGCCCAAAACATGCTGAAAATCGATATTTTTGGTGCATAAAGTCAATATGTGCATGTATCTTCTGTACCCGTTTATATCTCAAATTCAGGCTCAAAACACCCGAAAATTCAATATTTTGGGGTCCCAGAAGCAATCTGTACATGCCTACACAGTGCTAGAATATTTTCAAAATATAGGCTAAAAACATGCTAAAAATCGACATTTTAAGTGCCAAAAAATCGATATCTCAAATTCAGTCCCAAAACACCCGAAAATTCGATATTTAGAGGTCCCAGAAGGTATCTGTACATGCCTACTCCGTGTTAGAGTATTTTCAAAATACAGGAAAAAAACATACTGAAAATCGATCTTTTAGGTGCCCAAAAGTCGATATGTGCATGCATCTTCTGTATCCGTTTATATCTCAAATTCTGGCCCTAAACACCCGAAAATTCGATATTTTGGGGTCCCAGAAGCGATCTGTACATGCCTACTCCGTGTTAGAGTATTTTCAAAATTCAGGCCCAAAACATGCTGAAAATCGATATTTTTGGTGCCCAAAGTCAATATGTGCATGTATCTTCAGTACCCGTTTATATCTCAAATTCAGGTTCAAAACACCCGAAAATTCAATATTTTGGGGTCCCAGAAGCAATCTGTACATGCCTACTCAGTGTTAGAGTATTTTCAAAATAAAGGCCCAAAACATGCTGAAAATCGATATTTTAGATGCCAAAAGTCAATATGTGCATGTATCTTCTGTACCCGTTTATATCTCAAATTCAGGCTCAAAACACCCGAAAATTCAATATTTTGGGGTCCTAGAAGCAATCTGTACATGCCTACACAGTGCTAGAATATTTTCAAAATATAGGCTAAAAACATGCTAAAAATCGACATTTTAGGTGCCAAAAAATCGATATCTCAAAACACCCGAAAATTCGATATTTAGAGGTCCCAGAAGGTATCTGTACATGCCTACTCCGTGTTAGAGTATTTTCAAAATACTGGCTAAAAACATACTGAAAATCGATCTTTTAGGTGCCCAAAAGTCGATATGTGCATGCATCTTCTGTACCCGTTTATATCTCAAATTCTGGCCCTAAACACCCGAAAATTCGATATTTTGGGGTCCCAGAAGCGATCTGTACATGCCTACTCCGTGTTAGAGTATTTTCAAAATTCAGGCCCAAAACATGCTGAAAATCGATATTTTTGGTGCCCAAAGTCAATATGTGCATGTATCTTCTGTACCCGTTTATATCTCAAATTCAGGCTCAAAACACCCGAAAATTCAATATTTTGGGGTCCCAGAAGCAATCTGTACATGCCTACTCAGTGCTAGAATATTTTCAAAATATAGGCTAAAAACATGCTAAAAATCGACATTTTAGGTGCCAAAAAATCGATATCTCAAATTCAGTCCCAAAACACCCGAAAATTCGATATTTAGAGGTCCCAGAAGGTATATGTACATGCCTACTCCGTGTTAGAGTATTTTCAAAATACAGGCCAAAAACATACTGAAAATCGATCTTTTAGGTGCACAAAAGTCGATATGTGCATGCATCTTCTGTATCCGTTTATATCTCAAATTCTGGCCCTAAACACCCGAAAATTCGATATTTTGGGGTCGCAGAAGCGATCTGTACATGCCTACTCCGTGTTAGAGTATTTTCAAAATTCAGGCCCAAAACATGCTGAAAATCGATATTTTTGGTGCATAAAGTCAATATGTGCATGTATCTTCTGTACCCGTTTATATCTCAAATTCAGGCTCAAAACACCCGAAAATTCAATATTTTGGGGTCCCAGAAGCAATCTGTACAGTGCTAGAATATTTTCAAAATATAGGCTAAAAACATGCTAAAAATCGATCTTTTAGGTGCCAAAAAGTCGATATCTCAAATTCAGTCCCAAAACACCCGAAAATTCGATATTTAGGGGTCCCAGAAGCGATGTGTACATGCCTACTCCGAGTTAGAGTATTTTCAAAATACATGCTCAAAACATACTGAAAATCGATCTTTTAGGTGCACAAAAGTCGATATGTGCATGCATCTTCAGTACCCGTTTATATCTCAAATTCAGGCTCAAAACACCCGAAAATTCAATATTTTGGGGTCCCAGAAGCAATCTGTACATGCCTACTCAGTGTTAGAGTATTTTCAAAATACAGGCCCAAAACATGCTGAAAATCGATATTTTAGATGCCCAAAGTCAATATGTGCATGTATATTCTGTTCCCGTTTATATCTCAAATTCAGGCTCAAAACACCCGAAATTCAATATTTTGGGGTCCCAGAAGCAATCTGTACATGCCTACACAGTGCTAGAATATTTTCAAAATATAGGCTAAAAACATGCTAAAAATCGACATTTTAGGTGACAAAAATTGACATCTCAAATTCAGTCCCAAAACACCCGAAAATTCGATATTTAGAGGTCCCAGAAGGTATCTGTACATGCCTATTCCGTGTTAGAGTATTTTCAAAATACAGGCCAAAAACATACTGAAAATCGATCTTTTAGGTGCACAAAAGTCGATATGTGCATGCATCTTCTGTATCCGTTTATATCTCAAATTCTGGCCCTAAACACCCGAAAATTCGATATTTTGGGGTCCCAGAAGCGATCTGTACATGCCTACTCCGTGTTAGAGTATTTTCAAAATTCAGGCCCAAAACATGCTGAAAATCGATATTTTTGGTGCCCAAAGTCAATATGTGCATGTATCTTCTGTACCCGTTTATATCTCAAATTCAGGCTCAAAACACCCGAAAATTCAATATTTTGGGGTCCCAGAAGAAATCTGTACAGTGCTAGAATATTTTCAAAATATAGGCTAAAAACATGCTAAAAATCGATCTTTTAGGTGCTAAAAAGTCGATATCTCAAATTCAGTCCCAAAACACCCGAAAATTCGATATTTAGGGGTCCCAGAAGCGATCTGTACATGCCTACTCCGTGTTAGAGTATTTTCAAAATACATACTCATAACATACTGAAAATCGATCTTTTAGGTGCACAAAAGTCGATATGTGCATGCATCTTCAGTACCCGTTTATATCTCAAATTCAGGCTCAAAACACCCGAAAATTCAATATTTTGGGGTCCCAGAAGCAATCTGTACATGCCTACTCAGTGTTAGAGTATTTTCAAAATAAAGGCCCAAAACATGCTGAAAATCGATATTTTAGATGCCAAAAGTCAATATGTGCATGTATCTTCTGTACCCGTTTATATCTCAAATTCAGGCTCAAAACACCCGAAAATTCAATATTTTGGGGTCCCAGAAGCAATCTGTACATGCCTAAACAGTGCTAGAATATTTTCAAAATATAGGCTAAAAACATGCTAAAAATCGACATTTTAGGTGCAAAAAATCGATATCTCAAATTCAGTCCCAAAACACCCGAAAATTCGATATTTAGAGGTCCCAGAAGGTATCTGTACATGCCTACTCCGTGTTAGAGTATTTTCAAAATACAGGCCAAAAACATACTGAAAATCGATCTTTTAGGTGCCCAAAAGTCGATATGTGCATGCATCTTCTGTACCCGTTTATATCTCAAATTCTGGGTCAAAACACCCGAATATTCAATATTTTGGGGTCCCAGAAGCAATCTGTACATGCCTACTCAGTGCTAGAATATTTTCAAAATATAGGCTAAAAACATGCTAAAAATCGATCTTTTAGGTGCCAAAAAGTCGATATCTCAAATTCAGTCCCAAAACACCCGAAAATTCGATATTTAGGGGTCCCAGAAGCGATCTGTACATGCCTACTCCGTGTTAGAGTATTTTCAAAATACATGCTCAAAACATTCTGAAAATCGATCTTTTAGGTGCACAAAAGTCGATATGTGCATGCATCTTCAGTACCCGTTTATATCTCAAATTCAGGCTCAAAACACCCGAAAATTCAATATTTTGGGGTCCCAGAAGCAATCTGTACATGCCTACTCAGTGTTAGAGTATTTTCAAAATACAGGCCCAAAACATGCTGAAAATCGATATTTTAGATGCCCAAAGTCAATATGTGCATGTATCTTCTGTACCCGTTTATATCTCAAATTCAGGCTCAAAACACCCGATAATTCAATATTTTGGGGTCCCAGAAGCAATCTGTACATGCCTACACAGTGCTAGAATATTTTCAAAATATAGGCTAAGAACATGCTAAAAATCGACATATTTTAGGTGCCAAAAAATCGATATCTTAAATTCAGTCCGAAAACACCAGAAAATTCGATATTTAGAGGACCCAGAAGGTATCTGTACATGCCTACTCCGTGTTAGAGTATTTTCAAAATACAGGCCAAAAACATACTGAAAATCGATCTTTTAGGTGCCCAAAAGTCGATATGTGCATGCATCTTCTGTACCCGTTTATATCTCAAATTCTGGCTCAAAACACCGAAAATTCAATATTTTGGGGTCCCAAAAGCAATCTGTACATGCCTACTCAGTGCTAGAATATTTTCAAAATATAGGCTAAAAACATGCTAAAAATCGATCTTTTAGGTGCCAAAAAGTCGATATCTCAAATTCATTCCCAAAACACCCGAAAATTCGATATTTAGGGGTCCCAGAAGCGATCTGTACATGCCTACTCCGTGTTAGAGTATTTTCAAAATACATGCTCAAAACATACTGAAAATCGATCTTTTAGGTGCACAAAAGTCGATATGTGCATGCATCTTCAGTACCCGTTTATATCTCAAATTCAGGCTAAAAACACCCGAAAATTCAATATTTTGGGGTCCCAGAAGCAATCTGTACATGCCTACTCAGTGTTAGAGTATTTTCAAAATACAGGCCCAAAACATGCTGAAAATCAATATTTTAGATGCCCAAAGTCAATATGTGCATGTATCTTCTGTACCCGTTTATATCTCAAATTCAGGCTCAAAACACCGGAAAATTCAATATTTTGGGGTCTCAGAAGCAATCTGTACATGCCTAAACAGTGTTAGAATATTTAAAAAAAAAAGGCTAAAAAAATGCTAAAAATCGACATTTTAGGTGCCAAAAAAACGATATCTCAAATTCAGTCCCAAAACACCCGAAAATTCGATATTTAGAGGTCCCAGAAGGTATCTGTACATGCCTACTCCGTGTTAGAGTATTTTCGAAATACAGGCCAAAAACATACTGAAAATCGATCTTTTAGGTGCCCAAAAGTCGATATGTGCATGCATCTACTGTACACGTTTATATCTCAAATTCTGGCCCTAAACACCCGAAAATTCGATATTTTGGGGTCCCAGAAGCGATCTGTACATGCCTACTCCGTGTTAGGGTATTTTCAAAATTCAGGCCCAAAACATGCTGAAAATCCATATTTTTGGTGCCCAAAGTCAATATGGGCATGTATCTTCTGTATCCGTTTATATCTCAAATTCAGGCTCAAAACACCCGAAAATTCAATATTTTGGGGTCCCAGAAGCAATATGTACATGCCTACTCAGTGCTAGAATATTTTCAAAATATAGGCTAAAAACATGCTAAAAATCGATCTTTTAGGTGCCAAAAAGTCGATATCTCAAATTCAGTCCCAAAACACCCGAAAATTCGATATTTAGGGGTCCCAGAAGGTATCTGTACATGCCTACTCCGTGTTAGAGTATTTTCAAAATTCAGGCCCAAAACATGCTAAAAATTTGATATTTTTGGTGCCCAAAGTCAATATGTGCATGTATCTTCTGTACCCGTTTATATCTCAAATTCAGGCTCAAAACACCCGAAAATTCAATATTAAGGGGTCCCAGAAGCAATCTGTACATGCCTACTCAGTGCTAGAATATTTTGAAAATATAGGCTAAAAACATGCTAAAAATCGATCTTTTAGGTGCCAAAAAGTCGATATCTCAAATTCAGTCCCAAAACACCCGAAAATTCGATATTTAGGTGTCCCAGAAGCGATCTGTACATGCCTACTCCGTTTTAGAGTATTTTCAAAATGCATGCTCAAAACATACTGAAAATCGATATTTTAGGTGCACAAAAGTCGATATGTGCATGCATCTTCAGTACCTGTTTATATCTCAAATTCAGGCTCAAAACACCCGAAAATTCAATATTTTTGGGTCCCAGAAGCAATCTGTACATGCCTACTCCGTGTTAGAGTATTTTCAAATTACAGGCCCAAAACATGCTGAAAATCGATATTTTAGATGCCCAAAGTCAATATGTGCATGTATCTTCTGTACCAGTTTATATCTCAAATTCAGGCTCAAAACACCCGAAAATTCAATATTTTGGGGTCCCAGAAGCAATCTGTACATGCCTACTCAGTGCTAGAATATTTTCAAAATATAGGCTAAAAACATGCTAAAAATCGATCTTTTAGGTGCCAAAAAGTCGATATCTCAAATTCAGTCCCAAAACACCCGAAAATTCGATATTTAGGGGTCCCAGAAGCGATCTGTACATGCCTACTCCGTGTTAGAGTATTTTCAAAATACATGCTCAAAACATACTGAAAATCGATCTTTTAGGTGCACAAAAGTCGATATGTGCATGCATCTTCAGTACCCATTTATATCTCAAATTCAGGCTCAAAACACCCGAAAATTCAATATTTTGGGGTCCCAGAAGCAATCTGTACATGCCTACTCAGTGTTAGAGTATTTTCAAAATACAGGCCCAAAGCATGCTGAAAATCGATATTTTAGATGCCCTAAGTCAATATGTGCATGTATCTTCTGTACCAGTTTATATCTCTAATTCAGGCTCAAAACACCCGAAAATTCAATATTTTGGGGTCCCAGAAGCAATCTGTACATGCCTACTCAGTGCTAGAATATTTTCAAAATATAGGCTGAAAACATGCTAAAAATCGATCTTTTAGGTGCCAAAAAGTCGATATCTCAAATTCAGTCACAAAACACCCGAAAATTCGATATTTAGGTGTCCCAGAAGCGATCTGTACATGCCTACTCCGTGTTAGAGTATTTTCAAAATACATGCTCAAAACATACTGAAAATCGATCTTTTAGGTGCACAAAAGTCGATATGTGCATGTATCTTCAGTACCCGTTTATATCTCAAATTCAGGCTCAAAACACCCGAAAATTCAATATATTGGGGTCCCAGACGCAATCTGTACATGCCTACTCAGTGTTAGAGTATTTTCAAAATTCAGGCCCAAAACATGCTAAAAATCGATATTTTTGGTGCCCAAAGTCAATATGTGCATGTATCTTCTGTACCCGTTTATATCTCAAATTCAGGCTCAAAACACCCGAAAATTCAATATTTTGGGGTCCCAGAAGCAATCTGTACATGCCTACTCAGTGCTAGAATATTTTCAAAATATAGGCTAAAAACATGCTAAAAATCTATCTTTTAGGTGCCAAAAAGTCGATATCTCAAATTCAGTCCCAAAACACCCGAAAATTCGATATTTAGGGGTCCCAGAAGCAATCTGTACATTCCTACTCAGTGTTAGAGTATTTTCAAAATACATGCTCAAAACATACTGAAAATCGATCTTTTAGGTGCACAAAAGTCGATATGTGCATGCATCTTCAATACCCGTTTATATCTCAAATTCAGGCTCAAAACACCTGAAAATTCAATATTTTGGGGTCCCAGAAGCAATCTGTACATGCCTACACAGTGCTAGAATATTTTCAAAATATAGGCTAAAAAACATGCTAAAAATCGTCATTTTAGGTGCCAAAAAATCGATATCTCAAATTCAGTCCCAAAACACCCGAAAATTCGATATTTAGAGGTCCCAGAAGGTATCTGTACATGCCTACTCCGTGTTAGAGTATTTTCAAAATACAGGCCAAAAACATACTGAAAATCGATCTTTTAGGTGCCCAAAAGTCGATATGTGCATGCATCTTCTGTACCCGTTGATATCTCAAATTCCTGCCCTAAACACCCGAAAATTCGATATTTTGGGGTCCCAGAAGCGATCTGTACATGCCTACTCCGTGTTAGAGTATTTTCAAAATTCAGGCCCAAAACATGTTGAAAATCGATATTTTTGGTGCCCTAAGTCAATATGTGCATGTATCTTCTGTACCAGTTTATATCTCAAATTCAGGCTCAAAACACCCGAAAATTCAATATTTTGGGGTCCCAGAAGCAATCTGTACATGCCTACTCAGTGCTAGAATATTTTCAAAATATAGGCTAAAAACATGCTAAAAATCGATCTTTTAGGTGCCAAAAAGTCGATATCTCAAATTCAGTCCCAAAACACCCGAAAATTCGATATTTAGGGGTCCCAGAAGCGATCTGTACATGCCTACTCCGTGTTAGAGTATTTTCAAAATACATGCTCAAAACATACTGAAAATCGATCTTTTAGGTGCACAAAAGTCGATATGTGCATGCATCTTCAGTACCCGTTTATATCTCAAATTCAGGCTCAAAACACCCAAAAATTCAATATTTTGGGGTCCCAGAAGCAATCTGTACATGCCTACTCAGTGTTAGAGTATTTTCAAAATTCAGGCCCAAAACATGCTGAAAATCGATATTTTAGATGCCCAAAGTCAATATGTGCATGTATCTTCTGTACCCGTTTATATCTCAAATTCAGGCTCAAAACACCCGAAAATTCAATATTTTGGGGTCCCAGAAGCAATCTGTACATGCCTACTCAGTGCTAGAATATTTTCAAAATATAGGCTAAAAACATGCTAAAAATCGACATTTTAGGTGCCAAAAAATCGATCTCTCAAATTCAGTCCCAAAACACCCGAAAATTCAATATTTAGAGGTCCCAGAAGGTATCTGTACATGCCTACTCCGTGTTAGAGTATTTTCAAAATACATGCTCAAAACATACTGAAAATCGATCTTTTAGGTGCACAAAAGTCGATATGTGCATGTATCTTCAGTACCCGTTTATATCTCAAATTCAGGCTCAAAACACCCGAAAATTCAATATATTGGGGTCCCAGACGCAATCTGTACATGCCTACTCAGTGTTAGAGTATTTTCAAAATTCAGGCCCAAAACATGCTAAAAATCGATATTTTTGGTGCCCAAAGTCAATATGTGCATGTATCTTCTGTACCCGTTTATATCTCAAATTCAGGCTCAAAACACCCGAAAATTCAATATTTTGGGGTCCCAGAAGCAATCTGTACATGCCTACTCAGTGCTAGAATATTTTCAAAATATAGGCTAAAAACATGCTAAAAATCTATCTTTTAGGTGCCAAAAAGTCGATATCTCAAATTCAGTCCCAAAACACCCGAAAATTCGATATTTAGGGGTCCCAGAAGCAATCTGTACATTCCTACTCAGTGTTAGAGTATTTTCAAAATACATGCTCAAAACATACTGAAAATCGATCTTTTAGGTGCACAAAAGTCGATATGTGCATGCATCTTCAATACCCGTTTATATCTCAAATTCAGGCTCAAAACACCTGAAAATTCAATATTTTGGGGTCCCAGAAGCAATCTGTACATGCCTACACAGTGCTAGAATATTTTCAAAATATAGGCTAAAAAACATGCTAAAAATCGTCATTTTAGGTGCCAAAAAATCGATATCTCAAATTCAGTCCCAAAACACCCGAAAATTCGATATTTAGAGGTCCCAGAAGGTATCTGTACATGCCTACTCCGTGTTAGAGTATTTTCAAAATACAGGCCAAAAACATACTGAAAATCGATCTTTTAGGTGCCCAAAAGTCGATATGTGCATGCATCTTCTGTACCCGTTGATATCTCAAATTCCTGCCCTAAACACCCGAAAATTCGATATTTTGGGGTCCCAGAAGCGATCTGTACATG
Organism: Petrolisthes cinctipes; assembly: GCA_033782935.1. Lineage (NCBI taxonomy): Eukaryota > Metazoa > Arthropoda > Malacostraca > Decapoda > Porcellanidae > Petrolisthes > Petrolisthes cinctipes. Next base: position 2,154,803 of record JAWQEG010000068.1, read on the forward strand.
CCTACTCCGTGTTAGAGTATTTTCAAAATTCAGGCCCAAAACATGTTGAAAATCGATATTTTTGGTGCCCTAAGTCAATATGTGCATGTATCTTCTGTACCCGTTTATATCTCAAATTCAGGCTCAAAACACCCGAAAATTCAATATTTTGGGGTCCCACAAGCAATCTGTACATGCCTACTCAGTGCTAGAATATTTTCAAAATATAGGCTAAAAACATGCTAAAAATCGATCTTTTAGGTGCCAAGGATTTGATATCTCAAATTCAGTCCCAAAACACCCGAAAATTCGATATTTAGGGGTCCCAGAAGCGATCTGTACATGCCTACTCCGTGTTAGAGTATTTTCAAAATACATGCTCAAAACATACTGAAAATCGATCTTTTAGGTGCACAAAAGTCGATATGTGCATGCATCTTCAGTACCCGTTTATATCTCAAATTCAGGCTCAAAACACCCAAAAATTCAATATTTTGGGGTCCCAGAAGCAATCTGTACATGCCTACTCAGTGTTAGAGTATTTTCAAATTACAGGCCCAAAACATGCTGAAAATCGATATTTTAGATGCCCAAAGTCAATATGTGCATGTATCTTCTGTACCCGTTTATATCTCAAATTCAGGCTCAAAACACCCGAAAATTCAATATTTTGGGGTCCCAGAAGCAATCTGTACATGCCTACACAGTGCTAGAATATTTTCAAAATATAGGGTAAAAACATGCTAAAAATCGACATTTTAGGTGCCAAAAAATCGATCTCTCAAATTCAGTCCCAAAACACCCGAAAATTCAATATTTAGAGGTCCCAGAAGGTATCTGTACATGCCTACTCCGTGTTAGAGTATTTTCAAAATACAGGCCAAAAACATACTGAAAATAGATCTTTTAGGTGCCCAAAAGTCGATATGTGCATGCATCTTCTGTACCCGTTTATATCTCAAATTTAGGCTCAAAACACCGGAAAATTCAATATTTTGGGGTCCCAGATGCAATCTGTACATGCCTACTCAGTGCTAGAATATTTTTAAAATATAGGCTTAAAACATGCTAAAAACCTATCTTTTCGGTGCCAAAAAGTCGATATCTCAAATTCAGTCCCAAAACACCCGAAAATTCGATATTTAGGGGTCCCAGAAGCGATCTGGACATGCCTACTCCGTGTTAGAGTATTTTCAAAATACATGCTCAAAACATACTGAAAATCGATATTTTAGGTGCACAAAAGTCGATATGTGCATGCATCTTCAGTACCTGTTTATATCTCAAATTCAGGCTCAAAACACCCGAAAATTCAATATTTTTGGGTCCCAGAAGCAATCTGTACATGCCTACTCCGTGTTAGAGTATTTTCAAATTACAGGCCCAAAACATGCTGAAAATCGATATTTTAGATGCCCAAAGTCAATATGTGCATGTATCTTCTGTACCAGTTTATATCTCAAATTCAGGCTCAAAACACCCGAAAATTCAATATTTTGGGGTCCCAGAAGCAATCTGTACATGCCTACTCAGTGCTAGAATATTTTCAAAATATAGGCTAAAAACATGCTAAAAATCGATCTTTTAGGTGCCAAAAAGTCGATATCTCAAATTCAGTCCCAAAACACCCGAAAATTCGATATTTAGGGGTCCCAGAAGCGATCTGTACATGCCTACTCCGTGTTAGAGTATTTTCAAAATACATGCTCAAAACATACTGAAAATCGATCTTTTAGGTGCACAAAAGTCGATATGTGCATGCATCTTCAGTACCCATTTATATCTCAAATTCAGGCTCAAAACACCCGAAAATTCAATATTTTGGGGTCCCAGAAGCAATCTGTACATGCCTACTCAGTGTTAGAGTATTTTCAAAATACAGGCCCAAAGCATGCTGAAAATCGATATTTTAGATGCCCTAAGTCAATATGTGCATGTATCTTCTGTACCAGTTTATATCTCTAATTCAGGCTCAAAACACCCGAAAATTCAATATTTTGGGGTCCCAGAAGCAATCTGTACATGCCTACTCAGTGCTAGAATATTTTCAAAATATAGGCTGAAAACATGCTAAAAATCGATCTTTTAGGTGCCAAAAAGTCGATATCTCAAATTCAGTCACAAAACACCCGAAAATTCGATATTTAGGTGTCCCAGAAGCGATCTGTACATGCCTACTCCGTGTTAGAGTATTTTCAAAATACATGCTCAAAACATACTGAAAATCGATCTTTTAGGTGCACAAAAGTCGATATGTGCATGTATCTTCAGTACCCGTTTATATCTCAAATTCAGGCTCAAAACACCCGAAAATTCAATATATTGGGGTCCCAGACGCAATCTGTACATGCCTACTCAGTGTTAGAGTATTTTCAAAATTCAGGCCCAAAACATGCTAAAAATCGATATTTTTGGTGCCCAAAGTCAATATGTGCATGTATCTTCTGTACCCGTTTATATCTCAAATTCAGGCTCAAAACACCCGAAAATTCAATATTTTGGGGTCCCAGAAGCAATCTGTACATGCCTACTCAGTGCTAGAATATTTTCAAAATATAGGCTAAAAACATGCTAAAAATCTATCTTTTAGGTGCCAAAAAGTCGATATCTCAAATTCAGTCCCAAAACACCCGAAAATTCGATATTTAGGGGTCCCAGAAGCAATCTGTACATTCCTACTCAGTGTTAGAGTATTTTCAAAATACATGCTCAAAACATACTGAAAATCGATCTTTTAGGTGCACAAAAGTCGATATGTGCATGCATCTTCAATACCCGTTTATATCTCAAATTCAGGCTCAAAACACCTGAAAATTCAATATTTTGGGGTCCCAGAAGCAATCTGTACATGCCTACACAGTGCTAGAATATTTTCAAAATATAGGCTAAAAAACATGCTAAAAATCGTCATTTTAGGTGCCAAAAAATCGATATCTCAAATTCAGTCCCAAAACACCCGAAAATTCGATATTTAGAGGTCCCAGAAGGTATCTGTACATGCCTACTCCGTGTTAGAGTATTTTCAAAATACAGGCCAAAAACATACTGAAAATCGATCTTTTAGGTGCCCAAAAGTCGATATGTGCATGCATCTTCTGTACCCGTTGATATCTCAAATTCCTGCCCTAAACACCCGAAAATTCGATATTTTGGGGTCCCAGAAGCGATCTGTACATGCCTACTCCGTGTTAGAGTATTTTCAAAATTCAGGCCCAAAACATGTTGAAAATCGATATTTTTGGTGCCCTAAGTCAATATGTGCATGTATCTTCTGTACCAGTTTATATCTCAAATTCAGGCTCAAAACACCCGAAAATTCAATATTTTGGGGTCCCAGAAGCAATCTGTACATGCCTACTCAGTGCTAGAATATTTTCAAAATATAGGCTAAAAACATGCTAAAAATCGATCTTTTAGGTGCCAAAAAGTCGATATCTCAAATTCAGTCCCAAAACACCCGAAAATTCGATATTTAGGGGTCCCAGAAGCGATCTGTACATGCCTACTCCGTGTTAGAGTATTTTCAAAATACATGCTCAAAACATACTGAAAATCGATCTTTTAGGTGCACAAAAGTCGATATGTGCATGTATCTTCAGTACCCGTTTATATCTCAAATTCAGGCTCAAAACACCCGAAAATTCAATATATTGGGGTCCCAGACGCAATCTGTACATGCCTACTCAGTGTTAGAGTATTTTCAAAATTCAGGCCCAAAACATGCTAAAAATCGATATTTTTGGTGCCCAAAGTCAATATGTGCATGTATCTTCTGTACCCGTTTATATCTCAAATTCAGGCTCAAAACACCCGAAAATTCAATATTTTGGGGTCCCAGAAGCAATCTGTACATGCCTACTCAGTGCTAGAATATTTTCAAAATATAGGCTAAAAACATGCTAAAAATCTATCTTTTAGGTGCCAAAAAGTCGATATCTCAAATTCAGTCCCAAAACACCCGAAAATTCGATATTTAGGGGTCCCAGAAGCAATCTGTACATTCCTACTCAGTGTTAGAGTATTTTCAAAATACATGCTCAAAACATACTGAAAATCGATCTTTTAGGTGCACAAAAGTCGATATGTGCATGCATCTTCAATACCCGTTTATATCTCAAATTCAGGCTCAAAACACCTGAAAATTCAATATTTTGGGGTCCCAGAAGCAATCTGTACATGCCTACACAGTGCTAGAATATTTTCAAAATATAGGCTAAAAAACATGCTAAAAATCGTCATTTTAGGTGCCAAAAAATCGATATCTCAAATTCAGTCCCAAAACACCCGAAAATTCGATATTTAGAGGTCCCAGAAGGTATCTGTACATGCCTACTCCGTGTTAGAGTATTTTCAAAATACAGGCCAAAAACATACTGAAAATCGATCTTTTAGGTGCCCAAAAGTCGATATGTGCATGCATCTTCTGTACCCGTTGATATCTCAAATTCCTGCCCTAAACACCCGAAAATTCGATATTTTGGGGTCCCAGAAGCGATCTGTACATGCCTACTCCGTGTTAGAGTATTTTCAAAATTCAGGCCCAAAACATGTTGAAAATCGATATTTTTGGTGCCCTAAGTCAATATGTGCATGTATCTTCTGTACCCGTTTATATCTCAAATTCAGGCTCAAAACACCCGAAAATTCAATATTTTGGGGTCCCACAAGCAATCTGTACATGCCTACTCAGTGCTAGAATATTTTCAAAATATAGGCTAAAAACATGCTAAAAATCGATCTTTTAGGTGCCAAGGATTTGATATCTCAAATTCAGTCCCAAAACACCCGAAAATTCGATATTTAGGGGTCCCAGAAGCGATCTGTACATGCCTACTCCGTGTTAGAGTATTTTCAAAATACATGCTCAAAACATACTGAAAATCGATCTTTTAGGTGCACAAAAGTCGATATGTGCATGCATCTTCAGTACCCGTTTATATCTCAAATTCAGGCTCAAAACACCCAAAAATTCAATATTTTGGGGTCCCAGAAGCAATCTGTACATGCCTACTCAGTGTTAGAGTATTTTCAAATTACAGGCCCAAAACATGCTGAAAATCGATATTTTAGATGCCCAAAGTCAATATGTGCATGTATCTTCTGTACCCGTTTATATCTCAAATTCAGGCTCAAAACACCCGAAAATTCAATATTTTGGGGTCCCAGAAGCAATCTGTACATGCCTACACAGTGCTAGAATATTTTCAAAATATAGGGTAAAAACATGCTAAAAATCGACATTTTAGGTGCCAAAAAATCGATCTCTCAAATTCAGTCCCAAAACACCCGAAAATTCAATATTTAGAGGTCCCAGAAGGTATCTGTACATGCCTACTCCGTGTTAGAGTATTTTCAAAATACAGGCCAAAAACATACTGAAAATAGATCTTTTAGGTGCCCAAAAGTCGATATGTGCATGCATCTTCTGTACCCGTTTATATCTCAAATTTAGGCTCAAAACACCGGAAAATTCAATATTTTGGGGTCCCAGATGCAATCTGTACATGCCTACTCAGTGCTAGAATATTTTTAAAATATAGGCTTAAAACATGCTAAAAACCTATCTTTTCGGTGCCAAAAAGTCGATATCTCAAATTCAGTCCCAAAACACCCGAAAATTCGATATTTAGGGGTCCCAGAAGCGATCTGGACATGCCTACTCCGTGTTAGAGTATTTTCAAAATACATGCTCAAAACATACTGAAAATCGATCTTTTATGTGCACAAAAGTCGATATGTGCATGCATCTTCAGTGTTTATATCTCAAATTCAGGCTCAAAACACCCGAAAATTCAATATTTTGGGGTCCCAGAAGCAATCTGTACATGCTTACTCAGTGTTAGAGTATTTTCAAAATACAGGCCCAAAACATGCTGAAAATCGATATTTTAGATGCCCAAAGTCAATATGTGCATGTATCTTCTGTACCCGTTTATATCTCAAATTCAGTCTCAAAACACCCGAAAATTCAATATTTTGGGATCTCAGAAGCAATCTGTACATGCCTACACAGGCTAAAAACATGCTAAAAATCGACATTTTAGGTGCCAAAAAATCGATATCTCAAATTCAGTCCCAAAACACCCGAAAATTCGATATTTAGAGGTCCCAGAAGGTATCTGTACATGCCTACTCCGTGTTAGAGTATTTTCAAAATACAGGCCAAAAACATACTGAAAATCGATCTTTTAGGTGCCCAAAAGTCGATATGTGCATGCATCTTCTGTACCCGTTTATATCTCAAATTCTGGCCCTAAACACCCAAAAATTCGATATTTTGGGGTCCCAGAAGCGATCTGTACATGCCTACTCCGTGTTAGAGTATTTTCAAAATTCAGGCCCAAAACATGCTGAAAATCGATATTTTTGGTGCCCTAAGTCAATATGTGCATGTATCTTCTGTACCCGTTTATATCTCAAATTCAGGCTCAAAACACCCGAAAATTCAATATTTTGGGGTCCCAGAAGCAATCTGTACATGCCTACACAGTGCTAGAATATTTTCAAAATATAGGCTAAAAACATGCTAAAAATCGACATTTTAGGTGCCAAAAAATCGATATCCCAAATTCAGTCCCAAAACACCCGATAATTCGATATTTAGAGGTCCCAGAAGGTATCTGTACATGCCTACTCCGTGTTAGAGTATTTTCAAAATACAGGCCAAAAACATACTGAAAATCGATCTTTTAAGTGCCCAAAAGTCGATATGCGCATGCATCTTCTGTACCCGTTTATATCTCAAATTCTGGCCCTAAACACCCGAAAATTCGATATTTTTGGGTCCCAGAAGCGATCTGTACATGCCTACTCCGTGTTAGAGTATTTTCAAAATTCAGGCCCAAAACATGCTGAAAATCGATATTTTTGGTGCCCAAAGTCAATATGTGCATTATCTTCTGTACCCGTTTATATCTCAAATTCAGGCTCAAAACACCCGAAAATTCAATATTTTGGGGTCCCAGAAGCAATCTGTACTCAGTGCTAGAATATTTTCAAAATATAGGCTAAAAACATGCTAAAAATCGATCTTTTAGGTGCCAAAAAGTCGATATCTCAAATTCAGTCCCAAAACACCCGAAATTTCGATATTTAGGGGTCCCAGAAGCGATCTGTACATGCCTACTCCGTGTTAGAGTATTTTCAAAATACATGCTCAAAACATACTGAAAATCGATCTTTTAGGTGCACAAAAGTCGATATGTGCATGCATCTTCAGTACCCGTTTATATCTCAAATTCAGGCTCAAAACACCCGAAAATTCAATATTTTGGGGTCCCAGAAGCAATCTGTACATGCCTACTCAGTGTTAGAGTATTTTCAAAATACAGGCCCAAAACATGCTGAAAATCGATATTTTAGATGCCCAAAGTCAATATGTGCATGTATCTTCTGTACCCGTTTATATCTCAAATTCAGGCTCAAAACACCCGAAAATTCAATATTTTGGGGTCCCAGAAGCAATCTGTACATGCCTACACAGTGCTAGAATATTTTCAAAATATAGGCTAAAAACATGCTAAAAATCGACATTTTAGGTGACAAAAAATCGATATCTCAAATTCAGTCCCAAAACACCCGAAAATTCGATATTTAGAGGTCCCAGAAGGTATCTGTACATGCCTACTCCGTGTTAGAGTATTTTCAAAATACATGCTCAAAACATACTGAAAATCGATCTTTTAGGTGCCCAAAAGTCGATATGTGCATGCATCTTCTGTACCCGTTTATAACTCAAATTCTGGCCTTAAACACCCGAAAATTCGATATTTTGGGGTCCCAGAAGCGATCTGTACATGCCTACTCCGTGTTAGAGTATTTTCAAAATTCAGGCCCAAAACATGCTGAAAATCGATATTTTTGGTGCCCAAAGTCAATATGTGCATGTATCTTCTGTACCCGTTTATATCTCAAATTCAGGCTCAAAACACCCGAAAATTCAATATTTTGGGGTCCCAGAAGCAATCTGTACAGTGCTAGAATATTTTCAAAATATAGGCTAAAAACATGCTAAAAATCGATCTTTTAGGTGCCAAAAAGTCGATATCTCAAATTCAGTCCCAAAACACCCGAAAATTCGATATCTAGGGGTCCCAGAAGCGATCTGTACATGCCTACTGTAGCCGTGTTAGAGTATTTTCAAAATACAGGCCAAAAACATACTGAAAATTGATCTTTTAGGTGCACAAAAGTCGATATGTGCATGCATCTTCAGTACCCGTTTATATCTCAAATTCTGGCTCAAAACACCTGAAAATTCAATATTTTGGGGTCCCAGAAGCAATCTGTACATGCCTAATCAGTGTTAGAGTATTTTCAAAATACAGGCCCAAAACATGCTGAAAATCGATATTTTAGATGCCCAAAGTCAATATGTGCATGTATCTTCTGTACCCGTTTATATCTCAAATTCAGGCTCAAAACACCCGAAAATTCAATATTTTGGGGTCCCAGAAGCAATCTGTACATGCCTACACAGTGCTAGAATATTTTCAAATTATAGGCTGAAGACATGCTAAAAATCGACATTTTAGGTGCCAAAAAATCGATATCTCAAATTCAGTCCCAAAACACCCGAAAATTCGATATTTAGAGGTCCCAGAAGGTATCTGTACATGCCTACTCCGTGTTAGAGTATTTTCAAAATACAGGCCAAAAACATACTGAAAATCGATCTTTTAGGTGCCCAAAAGTCGATATGTGCATGCATCTTCTGTACCCGTTTATATCTCAAATTCTGGCCCTAAACACCCGAAAATTCGATATTTTGGGGTCCCAGAAGCGATCTGTACATGCCTACTCCGTGTTAGAGTATTTTCAAAATTCAGGCCCAAAACATGCTGAAAATCGATATTCTTGGTGCCCAAAGTCAATATGTGCATGTATCTTCTGTACCCGTTTATATCTCAAATTCAGGCTCAAAACATCCGAAAATTCAATATTTTGGGGTCCCAGAAGCAATCTGTACAGTGCTAGAATATTTTCAAAATATAGGCTAAAAACATGCTAAAAATCGATCTTTTAGGTGCCAAAAAATCGATATCTCAAATTCAGTCCCAAAACACCCGAAAATTCGATATTTAGAGGTCCCAGAAGGTATCTGTACATGCCTACTCCGTGTTAGAGTATTTTCAAAATACAGGCCAAAAACATACTGAAAATCGATCTTTTAGGTGCCCAAAAGTCGATATGTGCATGCATCTTCTGTACCCGTTTATATCTTAAATTCAGGCCCTAAACACCCGAAAATTCGATATTTTGGGGTCCCAGAAGCAATCTGTACATGCCTACTCCGTGTTAGAGTATTTTCAAAATTCAGGCCCAAAACATGCTGAAAATCGATATTTTTGGTGCCCAAAGTCAATATGTGCATGTATCTTCTGTACCCGTTTATATCTCAAATTCAGGCTCAAAACATCCGAAAATTCAATATTTTGGGGTCCCAGAAGCAATCTGTACATGCCTACACAGTGCTAGAATATTTTCAAAATATAGGCTAAAAACATGCTAAAAATCGACATTATAGGTGCCAAAAAATCGATATCTCAAATTCAGTCCCAAAACACCCGAAAATTCGATATTTAGAGGTCCCAGAAGGTATCTGTACATGCCTACTCCGTGTTAGAGTATTTTCAAAATACAGGCCAAAAACATACTGAAAATCGATCTTTTAGGTGCACAAAAGTCGATATGTGCATGCATCTTCTGTACCCGTTTATATCTCAAATTCTGGCCCTAAACACCCGAAAATTCGATATTTTGGGGTCCCAGAAGCAATCTGTACATGCCTACTCCGTGTTAGAGTATGTTCAAAATTCAGGCCCAAAACATGCTAAAAATCGATATTTTTGGTGCCCAAAGTCAATATGTGCATGTATCTTCTGTACCCGTTTATATCTCAAATTCAAGCTCAAAACACCCGAAAATTCAATATTTTGGGGTCCCAGAAGCAATCTGTACATGCCTACTCAGTGCTAGAATATTTTCAAAATATAGGCTAAAAACATGCTAAAAATCGATCTTTTAGGTGCCAAAAAGTCGATATCCCAAATTCAGTCACAAAACACCCAAAAATTCGATATTTAGGGGTCCCAGAAGCGATCTGTACATGCCTACTCCGTGTTAGAGTATTTTCAAAATACATGCTCAAAACATACTGAAAATCGATCTTTTAGGTGCACAAAAGTCGATATGTGCATGCATCTTCAGTACCCGTTTATATCTCAAATTCAGGCTCAAAACACCCGAAAATTCAATATTTTGGGGTCCCAGACGCAATCTGTACATGCCTACTCAGTGTTAGAGTATTTTCAAAATACAGGCCCAAAACATGCTGAAAATCGATATTTTAGATGCCCAAAGTCAATATGTGCATGTATCTTCTGTACCCGTTTATATCTCAAATTCAGGCTCAAAACACCCGAAAATTCAATATTTTGGGGTCCCAGAAGCAATCTGTACATGCCTACACAGTGCTAGAATATTTTCAAAATATAGGCTAAAAACATGCTAAAAATCGACATTTTAGGTGCCAAAAAATCGATATCTCAAATTCAGTCCCAAAACACCCGAAAATTCGATATTTAGAGGTCCCAGAAGGTATCTGTACATGCCTACGCCGTGTTAGAGTATTTTCAAAATACAAGTCTAAAACATACTGAATATCGATCTTTTAGGTGCCCAAAAGTCGATATGTGCATGCATCTTCTGTACCCGTTTATATCTCAAATTCTGGCCCTAAACACCCGAAAATTCGATATTTTGGGGTCCCAGAAGCGATCTGTACATGCCTAGTCTGTGTTAGAGTATTTTCAAAATTCAGGCCCAAAACATGCTGAAAATCGATATTTTTGGTGCCCAAAGTCAATATGTGCATGTATCTTCTGTACCCGTTTATATCTCAAATTCAGGCTCAAAACACCCGAAAATTCAATATTTTGGGGTCCCAGAAGCAATCTGTACAGTGCTAGAATATTTTCAAAATATAGGCTAAAAACATGCTAAAAATCGATCTTTTAGGTGCCAAAAAGTCGATATCTCAAATTCAGTCCCAAAACACCCGAAAATTCGATATTTAGGGGTCCCAGAAGCGATCTGTACATGCCTACTACGTGTTAGAGTATTTTCAAAATACATGCTCAAAACATACTGAAAATCGATCTTTTAGGTGCACAAAAGTCGATATGTGCATGCATCTTCAGTACCCGTTTATATCTCAAATTCAGGCTCAAAACACCCGAAAATTCAATATTTTTGGGTCCCAGAAGCAATCTGTACATGCCTACTCAGTGTTAGAGTATTTTCAAAATACAGGCCCAAAACATGCTGAAAATCGATATTTTAGATGCCCAAAGTCAATATGTGCATGTATCTTCTGTACCCGTTTATATCTCAAATTCAGGCTCAAAACAACCGAAAATTCAATATTTTGGGGTCCCAGAAGGTTTCTGTACATGCCTACTCCGTGTTAGAGTATTTTCAAAATACAGGCCAAAAACATACTGAAAATCGATCTTTTAGGTGCCCAAAAGTCGATATGTGCATGCATCTTCTGTACCCGTTTATATCTCAAATTCTGGCCCTAAACACCCGAAAATTCGATATTTTGGGGTCCCAGAATCGATCTGTACATGCCTACTCCGTGTTAGAGTATTTTCAAAATTCAGGCCCAAAACATGCTGAAAATCGATATTTTTGGTGCCCTAAGTCAATATGTGCATGTATCTTCTGTACCCGTTTATATCTCAAATTCAGGCTCATAACACCCGAAAATTCAATATTTTGGGGTCCCAGAAGCAATCTGTACAGTGCTAGAATATTTTCAAAATATAGGCTAAAAACATGCTAAAAATCGATCTTTTAGGTGCCAAAAAGTCGATATCTCAAATTCAGTCCCAAAACACCCGAAAATTCGATATTTAGGGGTCCCAGAAGCAATCTGTACATGCCTACTCAGTGTTAGAGTATTTTCAAAATACAGGCCCAAAACATGCTGAAAATCGAAATTTTAGATGCCCAAAGTCAATATGTGCATGTATCTTCTGTACACGTTTATATCTCAAATTCAGGCTCAAAACACCCGAAAATTCAATATTTTGGGGTCCCAGAAGCAATCTGTACATGCCTACACAGTGCTAGAATATTTTCAAAATATAGGCTAAAAACATGCTAAAAATCGATCTTTTAGTTGCCAAAAAGTCGATATCTCAAATTCAGTCTCAAAACACCCGAAAATTCGATATTTAGGGGTCCCAGAAGCGATCTGTACATGCCTACTCCGTGTTAGAGTATTTTCAAAATACATGCTCAAAACATACTGAAAATCGATCTTTTAGGTGCACAAAAGTCGATATGTGCATGCATCTTCAGTACCCGTTTATATCTCAAATTCAGGCTCAAAACACCCGAAAATTCAATATTTTGGGGTCCCAGAAGCAATCTGTACATGCCTACTCAGTGTTAGAGTATTTTCAAAATTCAGGCCCAAAACATGCTGAAAATCGATATTTTAGATGCCCAAAGTCAATATGTGCATGTATCTTCTGTACCCGTTTATATCTCAAATTCAGGCTCAAAACACCCGAAAATTCAATATTTTGGGGTCCCAGAAGCAATCTGTACATGCCTACACAGTGCTAGAATATTTTCAAAATATAGGCTAAAAACATGCTAAAAATCGACATTTTAGATGCCAAAAAATCGATATCTCAAATTCAGTCCCAAAACACCCGAAAATTCGATATTTAGAGGTCCCAGAAGGTATCTGTACATGCCTACTCCGTGTTAGAGTATTTTCAAAATACAGGCCAAAAACATACTGAAAATCGATCTTTTAGGTGCACAAAAGTCGATATGTGCATGCATCTTCAGTACCCGTTTATATCTCAAATTCAGGCTCAAAACATCGAAAATTCAATATTTTGGGGTCCCAGAAGCAATCTGTACATGCCTACTCAGTGTTAGAGTATTTTCAAAATACAGGCCCAAAACATGCTGAAAATCGATATTTTAGATGCCCAAAGTCAATATGTGCATGTATCTTCTGTACCCGTTTATATCTCAAATTCAGGCTCAAAACACCCGAAAATTCAATATTTTGGGGTCCCAGAAGCAATCTGTACATGCCTACACAGTGCTAGAATATTTTCAAAATATAGGCTAAAAACATGCTAAAAATCGACATTTTAGGTGCCAAAAAATCGATATCTCAAATTCAGTCCCAAAACACCCGAAAATTCGATATTTAGAGGTCCCAGAAGGTATCTGTACATGCCTACTCCGTGTTAGAGTATTTTCAAAATACATGCTCAAAACATACTGAAAATCGATATTTTAGGTGCACAAAAGTCGATATGTGCATGCATCTTCAGTACCCGTTTATATCTCAAATTCAGGCTCAAAACACCCGAAAATTCAATATTTTGGGGACCCAGAAGCAATCTGTACATGCCTACTCAGTGTTAGAGTATTTTCAAAATACAGGCCCAAAACATGCTGAAAATCGATATTTTAGATGCCCAAAGTCAATATGTGCATGTATCTTCTGTACCCGTTTATATCTCAAATTCAGGCTCAAAACACCCGAAAATTCAATATTTTGGGGTCCCAGAAGCAATCTGTACATGCCTACACAGTGCTAGAATATTTTCAAAATATAGGCTAAAAACATGCTAAAAACCCACATTTTAGGTGCCAAAAAATCGATATCTCAAATTCAGTCCCAAAACACCCGAAAATTCGATATTTAGAGGTCCCAGAAGGTATCTGTACATGCCTACTCCGTGTTAGAGTATTTTCAAAATACAGGCCAAAAACATACTGAAAATCGATCTTTTAGGTGCACAAAAGTCGATATGTGCATGCATCTTCAGTACCCGTTTATATCTCAAATTTAGGCTCAAAACACCCGAAAATTCAATATTTTGGGGTCCCAGAAGCAATCTGTACATGCCTACTCAGTGTTAGAGTATTTTCAAAATACAGGCCCAAAACATGCTGAAAATCGATATTTTAGATGCCCAAAGTCAATATGTGCATGTATCTTCTGTACCCGTTTATATCTCAAATTCAGGCTCAAAACACCCGAAAATTCAATATTTTGGGGTCCCAGAAGCAATCTGTACATGCCTACACAGTGCTAGAATATTTTCAAAATATAGGCTAAAAACATGCTAAAAATCGACATTTTAGGTGCCAAAAAATCGATATCTCAAATTCAGTCCCAAAACACCCGAAAATTCGATATTTAGAGGTCCCAGAAGGTATCTGTACATGCCTACTCCGTGTTAGAGTATTTTCAAAATACAGGCCAAAAACATACTGAAAATCGATCTTTTAGGTGCACAAAAGTCGATATGTGCATGCATCTTCAGTACCCGTTTATATCTCAAATTCAGGCTCAAAACACCCGAAAATTCAATATTTTGGGGTCCCAGAAGCAATCTGTACATGCCTACTCAGTGTTAGAGTATTTTCAAAATACAGGCCCAAAACATGCTGAAAATCGATATTTTAGATGCCCAAAGTCAATATGTGCATGTATCTTCTGTACCCGTTTATATCTCAAATTCAGGCTCAAAACACCCGAAAATTCAATATTTTGGGGTCCCAGAAGCAATCTGTACATGCCTACACAGTGCTAGAATATTTTCAAAATATAGGCTAAAAACATGCTAAAAATCGACATTTTAGGTGCCAAAAAATCGATATCTCAAATTCAGTCCCAAAACACCCGAAAATTCGATATTTAGAGGTCCCAGAAGGTATCTGTACATGCCTACTCCTTGTTAGAGTATTTTCAAAATACAGGCCAAAAACATACTGAAAATCGATATTTAGGTGCCCAAAAGTCGATATGTGCATGCATCTTCTGTACCCGTTTATATCTCAAATTCTGGCCCTAAACACCCGAAAATTCTATATTTTGGGGTCCCAGAAGCGATCTGTACATGCCTACTCCGTGTTAGAGTATTTTTAAAATTCAGGCCCAAAACATGCTAAAAATCGATATTTTTGGTGCCCAAAGTCAATATGTGCATGTATCTTCTGTACCCGTTTATATCTCAAATTCAGGCTCAAAACACCCGAAAATTCAATATTTTGGGGCCCCAGAAGCAATCTGTACATGCCTACTCAGTGCTAGAATATTTTCAAAATATAGGCTAAAAACATGCTAAAAATCGATCTTTTAGGTGCCAAAAAGTCGATATCTCAAATTCAGTCCCAAAACACCCGAAAATTCGATATTTAGGGGTCCCAGAAGCGATCTGTACATGCCTACTCCGTGTTAGAGTATTTTCAAAATACAGCCCAAAAACATACTGAAAATCGATCTTTTAGGTGCCCAAAAGTCGATATGTGCATTCATCTTCTGTACCCGTTTATATCTCAAATTCTGGCCCTAAACTCCCGAAAATTCGATATTTTGGGGTCCCAGAAGCGATCTGTACATGCCTACTCCGTGTTAGAGTATTTTCAAAATTCAGGCCCAAAACATGCTGAAAATAGATATTTTTGGTGCCCAAAGTCAATATGTGCATGTATCTTCTGTACCCGTTTATATCTCAAATTCAGGCTCAAAACACCCGAAAATTCAATATTTTGGGGTTCCCAGAAGCAATCTGTACATGCCTACTCAGTGTTAGAGTATTTTCAAAATACAGGCCCAAAACATGCTGAAAATCGATATTTTAGATGCCCAAAGTCAATATGTGCATGTATCTTCTGTACCCGTTTATATCTCAAATTCAGGCTCAAAACACCCGAAAATTCAATATTTTGGGGTCCCAGAAGCAATCTGTACATGCCTACACAGTGCTAGAATATTTTCAAAATATAGGCTAAAAACATGCTAAAAATCGACATTTTAGGTGCCAAAAAATCGATATCTCAAATTTAGTCCCAAAACACCCGAAAATTCGATATTTAGAGGTCCCAGAAGGTATCTGTACATGCCTACTCCGTGTTAGAGTATTTTCAAAATTCAGGCCCAAAACATGCTGAAAATCGATATATTTGGTGCCCAAAGTCAATATGTGCATGTATCTTCTGTACCCGTTTATACCTCAAATTCAGGCTCAAAACACCCGAATATTCAATATTTTGGGGTCCCAGAAGCAATCTGTACATGCCTACTCAAAACACCCGAAAATTCAATATTTTGGGGTCCCAGAAGCAATCTGTACATGCCTACTCAGTGCTAGAATATTTTCAAAATATAGGCTAAAAACATGCTAAAAATCGATCTTTTAGGTGCTAAAAAGTCGATATCTCAAATTCAGTCCCAAAACACCGGAAAATTCGATATTTAGGGGTCCCAGAAGCGATCTGTACATGCCTACTCCGTGTTAGAGTATTTTCAAAATACATGCTCAAAACATACTGAAAATCGATCTTTTAGGTGCACAAAAGTCGATATGTGCATGCATCTTCAGTACCCGTTTATATCTCAAATTCATTCTCAAAACACCCGAAAATTCAATATTTTGGGGTCCCAGAAGCAATCTGTACATGCCTACTCCGTGTTAGAGTATTTTCAAAATAAAGGCCAAAAACATACTGAAAATCGATCTTTTAGGTGCCCAAAAGTCGATATGTGCATGCATCTTCTGTACCCGTTTATATCTCAAAATCTGACCCTAAACAACCGAAAATTCGATATTTTGGGGTCCCAGAAGCGATCTGTACATGCCTACTCCGTGTTAGAGTATTTTCAAAATTCAGGCCCAAAACATGCTGAAAATCGATATTTTTGGTGCCCAAAGTCAATATGTGCATGTATCTTCTGTACCCGTTTATATCTCAAATTCAGGCTCAAAACACCCGAAAATTCAATATTTTGGGGTCCCAGAAGCAATCTGTACATGCCTACTCAGTGCTAGAATATTTTCAAAATATAGGCTAAAAACATGCTAAAAATCGATATTTTAGGTGCCAAAAAGTCGATATCTCAAATTCAGTCCCAAAACACCCGAAAATTCGATATTTAGGGGTCCCAGAAGCGATCTGTACATGCCTACTCAGTTTTAGAGTATTTTCAAAATACATGCTCAAAACATACTGAAAATCGATCTTTTAGGTGCACAAAAGTCGATATGTGCATGCATCTTCAATACCCGTTTATATCTCAAATTCAGGCTCAAAACACCCGAAAATTCAATATTTTGGGGTCCCAGAAGCAATCTGTACATGCCTACGCAGTGCTAGAATATTTTCAAAATATAGGCTAAAAAACATGCTAAAAATCGACATTTTAGGTGCCAAAAAATCGATATCTCAAATTCAGTTCCAAAACACCCGAAAATTCGATATTTAGAGGTCCCAGAAGGTATCTGTAAATGCCTACTCCGTGTTAGAGTATTTTCAAAATACAGGCCAAAAACATACTGAAAATCGATCTTTTAGGTGCCCAAAAGTCGATATGTGCATAAATCTTCTGTACCCATTTATATCTCAAATTCTGGCCCTAAACACCCGAAAATTCGATATTTTGGGGTCCCAGAAGCGATCTGTACATGCCTACTCCGTGTTAGAGTATTTTCAAAATTCAGGCCCAAAACATGCTGAAAATCGATATTTTTGGTGCCCAAAGTCAATATGTGCATGTATCTTCTGTACCCGTTTATATCTCAAATTCAGGCTCAAAACACCCGAAAATTCAATATTTTGGGGTCCCAGAAGCAATCTGTACATGCCTACTCAGTGCTAGAATATTTTCAAAATATAGGCTAAAAACAAGCTAAAAATCGATCTTTTAGATGCCAAAAAGTCGATATCTCAAATTCAGTCCCAAAACACCCGAAAATTCGATATTTAGGGGTCCCAGAAGCGATCTGTACATGCCTACTCCGTGTTAGAGTATTTTCAAAATACATGCTCAAAACATACTGAAAATCGATCTTTTAGGTGCACATAAGTCGATATGTGCATGCATCTTCAGTACCCGTTTATATCTCAAATTCATTCTCAAAACACCCGAAAATTCAATATTTTGGGGTCCCAGAAGCAATCTGTACATGCCTACTCCGTGTTAGAGTATTTTCAAAATAAAGGCCAAAAACATACTGAAAATCGATCTTTTAGGTGCCCAAAAGTCGATATGTGCATGCATCTTCTGTACCCGTTTATATCTCAAATTCTGACCCTAAACACCCGAAAATTCGATATTTTGGGGTCCCAGAAGCGATCTGTACATGCCTACTCCGTGTTAGAGTATTTTCAAAATTCAGGCCCAAAACATGCTGAAAATCGATATTTTTGGTGCCCAAAGTCAATATGTGCATGTATCTTCTGTACCCGTTTATATCTCAAATTCAGGCTCAAAACACCCGAAAATTCAATATTTTGGGGTCCCAGAAGCAATCTGTACATGCCTACTCAGTGCTAGAATATTTTCAAAATATAGGCTAAAAACATGCTAAAAATCGATCTTTTAGGTGCCAAAAAGTCGATATCTCAAATTCAGTCCCAAAACACCCGAAAATTCGATATTTAGGGGTCCCAGAAGCGATCTGTACATGCCTACTCAGTTTTAGAGTATTTTCAAAATACATGCTCAAAACATACTGAAAATCGATCTTTTAGGTGCACAAAAGTCGATATGTGCATGCATCTTCAATACCCGTTTATATCTCAAGTTCAGGCTCAAAACACCCGAAAATTCAATATTTTGGGGTCCCAGAAGCAATCTGTACATGCCTACGCAGTGCTAGAATATTTTCAAAATATAGGCTAAAAAACATGCTAAAAATCGATATTTTAGGTGCCAAAAAATCGATATCTCAAATTCAGTTCGAAAACACCCGAAAATTCGATATTTAGAGGTCCCAGAACGTATCTGTAAATGCCTACTCCGTGTTAGAGTATTTTCAAAATACAGGCCAAAAACATACTGAAAATCGATCTTTTAGGTGCCCAAAAGTCGATATGTGCATGCATCTTCTGTACCCGTTTATATCTCAAATTCTGGCCCTAAACACCCGAAAATTCGATATTTTGGGGTCCCAGAAGCGATCTGTACATGCCTACTCCGTGTTAGAGTATTTTCAAAATTCAGGCCCAAAACATGCTGAAAATCGATATTTTTGGTGCCCAAAGTCAATATGTGCATGTATCTTCTGTACCCGTTTATATCTCAAAATCAGGCTCAAAACACCCGAAAATTCAATATTTTGGGGTCCCAGAAGCAATCTGTACATGCCTACTCAGTGCTAGAATATTTTCAAAATATAGGCTAAAAACATGCTAAAAATCGATCTTTTAGATGCCAAAAAGTCGATATCTCAAATTCAGTCCCAAAACACCCGAAAATTCGATATTTAGGGGTCCCAGAAGCGATCTGTACATGCCTACTCCGTGTTAGAGTATTTTCAAAATACATGCTCAAAACATACTGAAAATCGACCTTTTAGGTGCACAAAAGTCGATATGTGCATGCATCTTCAGTACCCGTTTATATCTCAAATTCAGGCTCAAAACACCCGAAAATTCAATATTTTGGGGTCCCAGAAGCAATCTGTACATGCCTACACAGTGCTAGAATATTTTCAAAATATAGGCTAAAAACATGCTAAAAATCGACATTTTAGGTGCCAAAAATCGATATCTCAAATTCAGTCCCAAAACACCCGAAAATTCGATATTTAGAGGTCCCAGAAGGTATCTGTACATGCCTACTCCGTGTTAGAGTATTTTCAAAATACATGCTCAAAACATACTGAAAATCGATCTTTTAGGTGCACAAAAGTCGATATGTGCATGCATCTTCAGTACCCGTTTATATCTCAAATTCAGGCTCAAAACTCCCGAAAATTCAATATTTTGGGGTCCCAGAAGCAATCTGTACATGCCTACTCAGTGTTAGAGTATTTTCAAAATACAGGCCCAAAACATGCTGAAAATCGATCTTTTAGATGCCCAAAGTCAATATGTGCATGTATCTTCTGTACCCGTTTATATCTCAAATTCAGGCTCAAAACACCCGAAAATTCAATATTTTGGGGTCCCAGAAGCAATCTGTACATGCCTACTCAGTGTTAGAATATTTTCAAAATATAGGCTAAAAACATGCTAAAAATCGACATTTTAGGTGCCAAAAAGTCGATATCTCAAATTCAGTCCCAAAACACCCGAAAATTCGATATTTAGGGGTCCCAGAAGCGATCTGTACATGCCTACTCCGTGTTAGAGTATTTTCAAAATACATGCTCAAAACATACTGAAAATCGATCTTTTAGGTGCACAAAAGTCGATATGTGCATGCATCTTCAGTACCCGTTTATATCTCAAATTCAGGCTCAAAACACCCGAAAATTCAATATTTTGGGGTCCCATAAGCAATCTGTACATGCCTACACAGTGCTAGAATATTTTCAAAATATAGGCTAAAAACATGCTAAAAATCGACATTTTAGGTGCCAAAAAATCGATATCTCAAATTCAGTCCCAAAACACCCGAAAATTCGATATTTAGAGGTCCCAGAAGGTATCTGTACATGCCTACACCGTGTTAGAGTATTTTCAAATTGCAGGCCAAAAACATACTGAAAATCGATCTTTTAGGTGCCCAAAAGTCGATATGTGCATGCATCTTCTGTACCCGTTTATATCTCAAATTCTGGCCCTAAACACCCGAAAATTCGATATTTTGGGGTCCCAGAAGCGATCTGTACAAGCCTACTCCGTGTTAGAGTATTTTCAAAATTCATGACCAAAACATGCTGAAAATCGATATTTTTGGTGCCCAAAGTCAATATGTGTATGCATCTTCTATACTCGTTTATATCTCAAATTCAGGCTCAAAACACCCGAAAATTCAATATTTTGGGGTCCCAGAAGCGATCTGTACATGCCTACTCAGTGCTAGAATGTTTTCAAAATATAGGCTCAAAACATGCTCCAAATCGATTTTTAGGTGCCCAAAAGTCGATATGTGCATGCATCTTCTGTACTCGTTTATATCTTAAATTCTGGCTCAAAACACCCGAAAATTCGATATTTTGGGGTCCCACAAGCGATCTGTACATGCCTACTCAGTGCTAGAATATTTTCAAAATATAGGCTCAAAACATGCTATAAATCGATATTTTAGGTGCGTAAAGGCGATATCTTAAAATCAGGCCCAAAACACATGTAAATTCGATATTTTGTGGTCTCAGAAGCGATCTGTACATGCCTACTCAGTGCTAGAATGTTTTCAAAATATAGGCTCAAAACATGCTCCAAATCGATGTTTTAGGTGCCCAAAAGTCGATATGTGCATGCATCTTCAGTACCCGTTTATATCTCAAATTCAGGCTCAAAACACCCGAAAATTCGACATTTTGGGGTCCCAGAAGCGATCTGTACATGTCTACTCCGTGTTAGAGTATTTTCAAAATACAGGCCCAAAACATGCTAAAAATAGATATTTTAGATGCCCAAAGTCAATATGTGCATGTATCTTCTGTACCCGTTTATATCTCAAATTAAGGCTCAAAACGCCCGAAAATTCAATATTTTGGGGTCCCAGAAGCAATCTGTACATGCCTACTCAGTGCTAGAATATTTTCAAAATAAAGGCTCAAAACATGCTAAAAATCGATATTTTAGGTGCGTAAAGTCGATATCTCATATTAAGGCCCAAAACACTCGAAAATTCGATATTTTGGGGTCCCAGAAGCGATCTGTACATGCCTACTCCGTGTTAGAGTATTTTCAAAATACAGGCAAAAAACATGCTCAAAATCGATGTTTTAGGTGCCCAAAAGTCGATATGTGCATGCATCTTCAGTATCCGTTTATATCTCAAATTCAGGCTCAAAACACCCGAAAATTCGATATTTTGGGGTCCTAGAAGCGATCTGTACATGCCTACTCCGTGTTAAAAATAAAGGTTAAAAACATACTGAAAATCGATCTTTTAGGTGCCCAAAAGTCGATATGTGTATTCATCTTCTATACTCGTTTATATCTGAAATTCAGGCTCAAAACACCCGAAAATTCGATATTGTGGGGTCCCAGAAGCGATCTGTACATGCCTACTCAGTGCTAGAATTTTTTCAAAATATAGGCTCAAAACATGCTCAAAATCGATATTTTAGGTGCCCAAAAGTCAATATGTGCATGAATCTTCTGTATTCGTTTATATCTCAAATTAAGGCCCAAAACACCCGAAAATTCGATATTTTGGGGTCCCAGAAGCGATCTGTACATGCCTACTCTGTGTTAGAGTATTTTCAAAATACAGGCCAAAAACATACTGAAAATCGATCTTTTAGGAGCCCAAAAGTCGATATGTGCATGCATCTTCTGTACCCGTTTATTTCTCAAATTCTGTCCTAAACACTCGAAAATTCGATATTTTGGGGTCCCAGTAGTGATCTGTACATGCCTACTCCGTGTTAGAGTATTTTCAAAATTCAGGCTTAAAACATGCTGAAAATCGATATTTTTGGTGCCCAAAAGTCGATATGTGCATGCATCTTCTGTACTCGTTTATATCTTAAATTCTGGCTCAAAACACCCGAAAATTCGATATTTTGTGGTCCCACAAGCGATCTGTACATGCCTACTCAGTGCTAGAATATTTTCAAAATATAGGCTCAAAACATGCTATAAATCGATATTTTAGGTGCGTAAAGGCGATATCTCAAAATCAGGCCCAAATACATGAAAATTCGATATTTTGGGGTCCCAGAAGCGATCTGTACATGCCTACTTTGTGTTAGAGTATTTTCAAAATACATGCCCAAAACATGCTGAAAATCGATATTTTAGATGCCGAAAGTCAATATGTGCATGTATCTTCTGTGCCCGTTTATATCTCAAATTCAGGCTCAAAACACCGGAAAATTCGATATTTTGGGGTCCCAGAAGCGATCTGTACATGCCTACTCAGTGCTAGAATATTTTCAAAATAAAGGCTCAAAACATGCTAAAAATCGATATTTTAGGTGCGTAAAGTCGATATCTCAAATTAAGGCCCAAAACACTCGAAAATTCGATATTTTGGGGTCCCAGAAGCGATCTGTACATGCCTACTCCGTGTTAGAGTACTTTCAAAATACATGCCCAAAACATGCTGAAAATCGATATTATAGATGCCAAAAGTCAATATGTGCATGTATCTTCTGTACCCGTTTATATCTCAAATTCAGGCTCAAAACACCCGAAAATTCGATATTTTGGGGTCCTAGAAGCGATCTGTACATGCCTACTCCGTGTTAAAAATACAGGTTAAAAACATACTGAAAATCGATCTTTTAGGTGCCCAAAAGTCGATATGTGCATTCATCTTCTCCATCCGTTTATATCTCAAATTCCGGCCCTAAACACCCGAAAATTCGATATTTTGGGGTCCAAGAAGCGATCTGTACATGCCTACTCCGTGTTAGAGTAATTTCAAAATTCAGGCCCAAAACATGCTGAAAATCGATATTTTTGGTGCCCAAAGTCAATATGTGTATTCATCTTCTATACTTGTTTATATCTGAAATTCCGGCTCAAAACACCCGAAAATTCGATATTGTGGGGTCCCAGAAGCGATCTGTACATGCCAACTCAGTGCTAGAATGTTTTCAAAATATAGGCTCAAAACATGCTCAAAATCGATATTTTAGGTGCCCAAAAGTCGATATGTGCATGCATCTTCTGTACTCGTTTATATCTCAAATTAAGGCCCAAAACACACGAAAATTCGATATTTTGGGGTCCCAGAAGCGATCTGTACATGCCTACTCCGTGTTAGAGTATTTTCAAAATACATGCTCAAAACATACTGAAAATCGATCTTTTAGGTGCACAAAAGTCGATATGTGCATGCATCTTCAGTACCCGTTTATATCTCAAATTCATTCTCAAAACACCCGAAAATTCAATATTTTGGGGTCCCAGAAGCAATCTGTACATGCCTACTCCGTGTTAGAGTATTTTCAAAATAAAGGCCAAAAACATACTGAAAATCGATCTTTTAGGTGCCCAAAAGTCGATATGTGCATGCATCTTCTGTACCCGTTTATATCTCAAAATCTGACCCTAAACAACCGAAAATTCGATATTTTGGGGTCCCAGAAGCGATCTGTACATGCCTACTCCGTGTTAGAGTATTTTCAAAATTCAGGCCCAAAACATGCTGAAAATCGATATTTTTGGTGCCCAAAGTCAATATGTGCATGTATCTTCTGTACCCGTTTATATCTCAAATTCAGGCTCAAAACACCCGAAAATTCAATATTTTGGGGTCCCAGAAGCAATCTGTACATGCCTACTCAGTGCTAGAATATTTTCAAAATATAGGCTAAAAACATGCTAAAAATCGATATTTTAGGTGCCAAAAAGTCGATATCTCAAATTCAGTCCCAAAACACCCGAAAATTCGATATTTAGGGGTCCCAGAAGCGATCTGTACATGCCTACTCAGTTTTAGAGTATTTTCAAAATACATGCTCAAAACATACTGAAAATCGATCTTTTAGGTGCACAAAAGTCGATATGTGCATGCATCTTCAATACCCGTTTATATCTCAAATTCAGGCTCAAAACACCCGAAAATTCAATATTTTGGGGTCCCAGAAGCAATCTGTACATGCCTACGCAGTGCTAGAATATTTTCAAAATATAGGCTAAAAAACATGCTAAAAATCGACATTTTAGGTGCCAAAAAATCGATATCTCAAATTCAGTTCCAAAACACCCGAAAATTCGATATTTAGAGGTCCCAGAAGGTATCTGTAAATGCCTACTCCGTGTTAGAGTATTTTCAAAATACAGGCCAAAAACATACTGAAAATCGATCTTTTAGGTGCCCAAAAGTCGATATGTGCATAAATCTTCTGTACCCATTTATATCTCAAATTCTGGCCCTAAACACCCGAAAATTCGATATTTTGGGGTCCCAGAAGCGATCTGTACATGCCTACTCCGTGTTAGAGTATTTTCAAAATTCAGGCCCAAAACATGCTGAAAATCGATATTTTTGGTGCCCAAAGTCAATATGTGCATGTATCTTCTGTACCCGTTTATATCTCAAATTCAGGCTCAAAACACCCGAAAATTCAATATTTTGGGGTCCCAGAAGCAATCTGTACATGCCTACTCAGTGCTAGAATATTTTCAAAATATAGGCTAAAAACAAGCTAAAAATCGATCTTTTAGATGCCAAAAAGTCGATATCTCAAATTCAGTCCCAAAACACCCGAAAATTCGATATTTAGGGGTCCCAGAAGCGATCTGTACATGCCTACTCCGTGTTAGAGTATTTTCAAAATACATGCTCAAAACATACTGAAAATCGATCTTTTAGGTGCACATAAGTCGATATGTGCATGCATCTTCAGTACCCGTTTATATCTCAAATTCATTCTCAAAACACCCGAAAATTCAATATTTTGGGGTCCCAGAAGCAATCTGTACATGCCTACTCCGTGTTAGAGTATTTTCAAAATAAAGGCCAAAAACATACTGAAAATCGATCTTTTAGGTGCCCAAAAGTCGATATGTGCATGCATCTTCTGTACCCGTTTATATCTCAAATTCTGACCCTAAACACCCGAAAATTCGATATTTTGGGGTCCCAGAAGCGATCTGTACATGCCTACTCCGTGTTAGAGTATTTTCAAAATTCAGGCCCAAAACATGCTGAAAATCGATATTTTTGGTGCCCAAAGTCAATATGTGCATGTATCTTCTGTACCCGTTTATATCTCAAATTCAGGCTCAAAACACCCGAAAATTCAATATTTTGGGGTCCCAGAAGCAATCTGTACATGCCTACTCAGTGCTAGAATATTTTCAAAATATAGGCTAAAAACATGCTAAAAATCGATCTTTTAGGTGCCAAAAAGTCGATATCTCAAATTCAGTCCCAAAACACCCGAAAATTCGATATTTAGGGGTCCCAGAAGCGATCTGTACATGCCTACTCAGTTTTAGAGTATTTTCAAAATACATGCTCAAAACATACTGAAAATCGATCTTTTAGGTGCACAAAAGTCGATATGTGCATGCATCTTCAATACCCGTTTATATCTCAAGTTCAGGCTCAAAACACCCGAAAATTCAATATTTTGGGGTCCCAGAAGCAATCTGTACATGCCTACGCAGTGCTAGAATATTTTCAAAATATAGGCTAAAAAACATGCTAAAAATCGATATTTTAGGTGCCAAAAAATCGATATCTCAAATTCAGTTCGAAAACACCCGAAAATTCGATATTTAGAGGTCCCAGAACGTATCTGTAAATGCCTACTCCGTGTTAGAGTATTTTCAAAATACAGGCCAAAAACATACTGAAAATCGATCTTTTAGGTGCCCAAAAGTCGATATGTGCATGCATCTTCTGTACCCGTTTATATCTCAAATTCTGGCCCTAAACACCCGAAAATTCGATATTTTGGGGTCCCAGAAGCGATCTGTACATGCCTACTCCGTGTTAGAGTATTTTCAAAATTCAGGCCCAAAACATGCTGAAAATCGATATTTTTGGTGCCCAAAGTCAATATGTGCATGTATCTTCTGTACCCGTTTATATCTCAAAATCAGGCTCAAAACACCCGAAAATTCAATATTTTGGGGTCCCAGAAGCAATCTGTACATGCCTACTCAGTGCTAGAATATTTTCAAAATATAGGCTAAAAACATGCTAAAAATCGATCTTTTAGATGCCAAAAAGTCGATATCTCAAATTCAGTCCCAAAACACCCGAAAATTCGATATTTAGGGGTCCCAGAAGCGATCTGTACATGCCTACTCCGTGTTAGAGTATTTTCAAAATACATGCTCAAAACATACTGAAAATCGACCTTTTAGGTGCACAAAAGTCGATATGTGCATGCATCTTCAGTACCCGTTTATATCTCAAATTCAGGCTCAAAACACCCGAAAATTCAATATTTTGGGGTCCCAGAAGCAATCTGTACATGCCTACACAGTGCTAGAATATTTTCAAAATATAGGCTAAAAACATGCTAAAAATCGACATTTTAGGTGCCAAAAATCGATATCTCAAATTCAGTCCCAAAACACCCGAAAATTCGATATTTAGAGGTCCCAGAAGGTATCTGTACATGCCTACTCCGTGTTAGAGTATTTTCAAAATACATGCTCAAAACATACTGAAAATCGATCTTTTAGGTGCACAAAAGTCGATATGTGCATGCATCTTCAGTACCCGTTTATATCTCAAATTCAGGTTCAAAACTCCCGAAAATTCAATATTTTGGGGTCCCAGAAGCAATCTGTACATGCCTACTCAGTGTTAGAGTATTTTCAAAATACAGGCCCAAAACATGCTGAAAATCGATCTTTTAGATGCCCAAAGTCAATATGTGCATGTATCTTCTGTACCCGTTTATATCTCAAATTCAGGCTCAAAACACCCGAAAATTCAATATTTTGGGGTCCCAGAAGCAATCTGTACATGCCTACTCAGTGTTAGAATATTTTCAAAATATAGGCTAAAAACATGCTAAAAATCGACATTTTAGGTGCCAAAAAGTCGATATCTCAAATTCAGTCCCAAAACACCCGAAAATTCGATATTTAGGGGTCCCAGAAGCGATCTGTACATGCCTACTCCGTGTTAGAGTATTTTCAAAATACATGCTCAAAACATACTGAAAATCGATCTTTTAGGTGCACAAAAGTCGATATGTGCATGCATCTTCAGTACCCGTTTATATCTCAAATTCAGGCTCAAAACACCCGAAAATTCAATATTTTGGGGTCCCATAAGCAATCTGTACATGCCTACACAGTGCTAGAATATTTTCAAAATATAGGCTAAAAACATGCTAAAAATCGACATTTTAGGTGCCAAAAAATCGATATCTCAAATTCAGTCCCAAAACACCCGAAAATTCGATATTTAGAGGTCCCAGAAGGTATCTGTACATGCCTACACCGTGTTAGAGTATTTTCAAATTGCAGGCCAAAAACATACTGAAAATCGATCTTTTAGGTGCCCAAAAGTCGATATGTGCATGCATCTTCTGTACCCGTTTATATCTCAAATTCTGGCCCTAAACACCCGAAAATTCGATATTTTGGGGTCCCAGAAGCGATCTGTACAAGCCTACTCCGTGTTAGAGTATTTTCAAAATTCATGACCAAAACATGCTGAAAATCGATATTTTTGGTGCCCAAAGTCAATATGTGTATGCATCTTCTATACTCGTTTATATCTCAAATTCAGGCTCAAAACACCCGAAAATTCAATATTTTGGGGTCCCAGAAGCGATCTGTACATGCCTACTCAGTGCTAGAATGTTTTCAAAATATAGGCTCAAAACATGCTCCAAATCGATTTTTAGGTGCCCAAAAGTCGATATGTGCATGCATCTTCTGTACTCGTTTATATCTTAAATTCTGGCTCAAAACACCCGAAAATTCGATATTTTGGGGTCCCACAAGCGATCTGTACATGCCTACTCAGTGCTAGAATATTTTCAAAATATAGGCTCAAAACATGCTATAAATCGATATTTTAGGTGCGTAAAGGCGATATCTTAAAATCAGGCCCAAAACACATGTAAATTCGATATTTTGTGGTCTCAGAAGCGATCTGTACATGCCTACTCAGTGCTAGAATGTTTTCAAAATATAGGCTCAAAACATGCTCCAAATCGATGTTTTAGGTGCCCAAAAGTCGATATGTGCATGCATCTTCAGTACCCGTTTATATCTCAAATTCAGGCTCAAAACACCCGAAAATTCGACATTTTGGGGTCCCAGAAGCGATCTGTACATGTCTACTCCGTGTTAGAGTATTTTCAAAATACAGGCCCAAAACATGCTAAAAATAGATATTTTAGATGCCCAAAGTCAATATGTGCATGTATCTTCTGTACCCGTTTATATCTCAAATTAAGGCTCAAAACGCCCGAAAATTCAATATTTTGGGGTCCCAGAAGCAATCTGTACATGCCTACTCAGTGCTAGAATATTTTCAAAATAAAGGCTCAAAACATGCTAAAAATCGATATTTTAGGTGCGTAAAGTCGATATCTCATATTAAGGCCCAAAACACTCGAAAATTCGATATTTTGGGGTCCCAGAAGCGATCTGTACATGCCTACTCCGTGTTAGAGTATTTTCAAAATACAGGCAAAAAACATGCTCAAAATCGATGTTTTAGGTGCCCAAAAGTCGATATGTGCATGCATCTTCAGTATCCGTTTATATCTCAAATTCAGGCTCAAAACACCCGAAAATTCGATATTTTGGGGTCCTAGAAGCGATCTGTACATGCCTACTCCGTGTTAAAAATAAAGGTTAAAAACATACTGAAAATCGATCTTTTAGGTGCCCAAAAGTCGATATGTGTATTCATCTTCTATACTCGTTTATATCTGAAATTCAGGCTCAAAACACCCGAAAATTCGATATTGTGGGGTCCCAGAAGCGATCTGTACATGCCTACTCAGTGCTAGAATTTTTTCAAAATATAGGCTCAAAACATGCTCAAAATCGATATTTTAGGTGCCCAAAAGTCAATATGTGCATGAATCTTCTGTATTCGTTTATATCTCAAATTAAGGCCCAAAACACCCGAAAATTCGATATTTTGGGGTCCCAGAAGCGATCTGTACATGCCTACTCTGTGTTAGAGTATTTTCAAAATACAGGCCAAAAACATACTGAAAATCGATCTTTTAGGAGCCCAAAAGTCGATATGTGCATGCATCTTCTGTACCCGTTTATTTCTCAAATTCTGTCCTAAACACTCGAAAATTCGATATTTTGGGGTCCCAGTAGTGATCTGTACATGCCTACTCCGTGTTAGAGTATTTTCAAAATTCAGGCTTAAAACATGCTGAAAATCGATATTTTTGGTGCCCAAAAGTCGATATGTGCATGCATCTTCTGTACTCGTTTATATCTTAAATTCTGGCTCAAAACACCCGAAAATTCGATATTTTGTGGTCCCACAAGCGATCTGTACATGCCTACTCAGTGCTAGAATATTTTCAAAATATAGGCTCAAAACATGCTATAAATCGATATTTTAGGTGCGTAAAGGCGATATCTCAAAATCAGGCCCAAATACATGAAAATTCGATATTTTGGGGTCCCAGAAGCGATCTGTACATGCCTACTTTGTGTTAGAGTATTTTCAAAATACATGCCCAAAACATGCTGAAAATCGATATTTTAGATGCCGAAAGTCAATATGTGCATGTATCTTCTGTGCCCGTTTATATCTCAAATTCAGGCTCAAAACACCGGAAAATTCGATATTTTGGGGTCCCAGAAGCGATCTGTACATGCCTACTCAGTGCTAGAATATTTTCAAAATAAAGGCTCAAAACATGCTAAAAATCGATATTTTAGGTGCGTAAAGTCGATATCTCAAATTAAGGCCCAAAACACTCGAAAATTCGATATTTTGGGGTCCCAGAAGCGATCTGTACATGCCTACTCCGTGTTAGAGTACTTTCAAAATACATGCCCAAAACATGCTGAAAATCGATATTATAGATGCCAAAAGTCAATATGTGCATGTATCTTCTGTACCCGTTTATATCTCAAATTCAGGCTCAAAACACCAGAAAATTCGATATTTTGGGGTCCTAGAAGCGATCTGTACATGCCTACTCCGTGTTAAAAATACAGGTTAAAAACATACTGAAAATCGATCTTTTAGGTGCCCAAAAGTCGATATGTGCATTCATCTTCTCCATCCGTTTATATCTCAAATTCCGGCCCTAAACACCCGAAAATTCGATATTTTGGGGTCCAAGAAGCGATCTGTACATGCCTACTCCGTGTTAGAGTAATTTCAAAATTCAGGCCCAAAACATGCTGAAAATCGATATTTTTGGTGCCCAAAGTCAATATGTGTATTCATCTTCTATACTTGTTTATATCTGAAATTCCGGCTCAAAACACCCGAAAATTCGATATTGTGGGGTCCCAGAAGCGATCTGTACATGCCAACTCAGTGCTAGAATGTTTTCAAAATATAGGCTCAAAACATGCTCAAAATCGATATTTTAGGTGCCCAAAAGTCGATATGTGCATGCATCTTCTGTACTCGTTTATATCTCAAATTAAGGCCCAAAACACACGAAAATTCGATATTTTGGGGTCCCAGAAGCGATCTGTACATGCCTACTCCGTGTTAGAATATTTTCAAAATACAGGGCAAAAACATACTGAAAATTGATCTTTTAGGTGCCCAAAAGTCGATATGTGCATTCATCTTCTGTACCCGTTTATATCTCAAATTCTGGCCCTAAACACCCAAAAATTCGATATTTTGGGGTCTCAGAAGCGATCTGTACATGCCTACTCAGTGCTAGAATATTTTCAAAATATAGGCTCAAAACATGCTAAAAATCGATATTTTAGGTGCCAAAAAGTCGATATCTCAAATTCAGTCCCAAAACACCCGAAAATTCGATATTTAGGGGTTCTAGAAGGGATCTGTACATGCCTACTCCATGTTAGAGTATTTTCAAAATATAGGCTAAAAACATGCTGAAAATCGATATTTTAGATGCCGAAAGTCAATATGTTAGAGTATTTTCAAAATACATGCCCAAAACATGCTGAAAATCGATATTTTGGGGTCCCAGAAGCAATCTGTACATGCCTACTCATTGCTAGAGTATTTTCAAAATATAGGCTAAAAACATACTGAAAATCGATATTTTAGGTGCCAAAAAGTCGATATCTCAAATTCTGTCCCAAAACACCCGAAAATTCGATATTTAGGGGTCCCAGAACTAATCTGTACATGCCTACTCCGTGTTAGAGTATTTTCAAAATACAGGCCAAAAACATACTGAAAATCGATCTATTAGGTGCCCAAAAGTCGATATGTGCATGCATCTTCTGTACCCGTTTATATCTCAAATTCTGGCCCTAAACACCCGAAAATTCGATATTTTGGGGTCACAGAAGAGATCTGTACATGCCTACTCCGTGTTAGAGTATTTTCAAAATTCAGGCCCAAAACATGCTGAAAACCGATATTTTTGGTGCCCAAAGTCAATATGTGTATGCATCTTCTATACTCATTTATATCTCAAATTCAGGCTCAAAACACCCGAAAATTCGATATTTTGGGGTCCCAGAAGCGATCTGTACATGCCTACTCAGTGCTAGAATGTTTTAAAAATATAGGCTCAAAACATGCTCAAAATCGATATTTTAGGTGCCCAATAGTCGATATGTGCATGCATCTTCTGTACTTGTTTATATCTCAAATTCAGGCTCAAAACACCCGAAAATTCGATATTTTGGGGTCCCAGAAGCGATCTGTACATGCCTACTCAGTGCTAGAAT
The DNA here is from genome assembly GCA_033782935.1 of Petrolisthes cinctipes. Taxonomy (NCBI): domain Eukaryota; kingdom Metazoa; phylum Arthropoda; class Malacostraca; order Decapoda; family Porcellanidae; genus Petrolisthes; species Petrolisthes cinctipes. The sequence goes on from JAWQEG010000068.1 coordinate 2,187,047, forward strand.
ATTTTCGAAATATAGGCTCAAAACATGCTAAAAATCGATATTTTAGGTGCGTAAAGGCGATATCTCAAATTCAGGCCCAAAACACCCGGAAATTCGATATTATGGGGTCCCAGAAGCGATCTGTACTCCGTGTTAGAGTATTTACAAAATACAGGCCCAAAACATGCTCAAAATCGATGTTTTAGGTGCCCAAAAGTCGATATGTGCATGCATCTTCAGTACCCGTTTATATCTCAAATTCAGGCCAAAACACCCGAAAATTCGATATTTTTGGGTCCCAGAAGCGATCTGTACATGCCTACTCCGTGTTAGAGTATTTTCAAAATACATGCCCAAAACATGCTGAAAATCAATATTTTAGATGCCCAAAGTCAATATGTGCATGTATCTTCTGTACCCGTTTATATCTCAAATTCAGGCTCAAAACACCCGAAAATTCAATATTTTTAGGTCCCAGAAGCAATCTGTACATGCCTACTCAGTGCTAGAATATTTTCAAAATATAGGCTAAAAACATGCTAAAAATCGATCTTTTAAGTGCCAAAAAGTCGATATGTGCATGCATCTTCTGTACCCGTTTATATTTCAAATTCTGGCATTAAACACCCGAAAATTCAATATTTTGGGGTCCCAGAAGCAATCTGTACATGCCTACTGAGTGCTAGAATATTTTCAAAATATAGTCTAAAAACATGCTAAAAATCGATATTTTAGGTGCGTAAAGGCGATATCTCAAATTCAGGCCCAAAAAACCCGAAAATTCGATATTTTGGGGTCCCAGAAGCGATCTGTACATGCCTACTCCGTGTTAGAGTATTTTCAAAATACATGCTCAAAACATACTGAAAATCGATCTTTTAGGTGCCCAAAAGTCGATATGTGCATGCATCTTCTGTACCCGTTTATATCTCAAATTCAGGCTCAAAACACCCGAAAATTCAATATTTTTGGGTCCCAGAAGCAATCTGTACATGCCTACACAGTGCTAGAATATTTTCAAAATATAGGCTAAATACATGCTAAAAATCGACATTTTAGGTGCCAAAAAATCGATATCTCAATTTCAGTCCCAAAACACCCGAAAATTCGATATTTAGAGGTCCCAGAAGGTATCTGTACATGCTTACTCCGTGTTAGGGTATTTTCAAAATACAGGCCAAAAACATACTGAAAATCGATCTTTTAGGTGCCCAAAAGTCGATATGTGCATGCATCTTCTGTACCCGTTTATATCTCAAATTCTTGCCCTAAACACCCGAAAATTCGATATTTTGGGGTCCCAGAAGCGATCTGTACATGCCTACTCAGTGCTAGAATATTTTCAAAATATAGGCTAAAAACATGCTAAAAATCGATCTTTTAGGTGCCAAAAAGTCGATATCACAAATTCAGTCCCAAAACACCCGAAAATTCAATATTTAGGGGTCCCAGAAGCGATCTGTACATGCCTACTCAGTGTTAGAGTATTTTCAAAATACAGGCCCAAAACATGCTGAAAATCGATATTTTAGATGCCCAAAGTCAATATGTGCATGTATCTTCTGTACCCGTTTATATCTCAAATTCTGGCTCAAAACACCCGAAATATCAATATTTTGGGGTCCCAGAAGCAATCTGTACATGCCTACACAGTGCTAGAATATTTTCAAAATATAGGCTAAAAACATGCTAAAAATCGACATTTTAGGTGCCAAAAAATCGATATCTCAAATTCAGTCCCAAAACACCCGAAAATTCGATATTTAGAGGTCCCAGAAGGTATCTGTACATGCTTACTCCGTGTTAGAGTATTTTCAAAATACAGGCCAAAAACACACTGAAAATCGATCTTTTAGGTGCACAAAAGTCGATATCTCAAATTCAGTCCCAAAACACCCGAAAATTCGATATTTAGGGGTCCCAGAAGCGATCTGTACATGCCTACTCCGTGTTAGAGTATTTTCAAAATACATGCTCAAAACATACTGAAAATCGATCTTTTAGATGCACAAAAGTCGATATGTGCATGCATCTTCTGTACCCGTTTATATCTCAAATTCTGGCCCTAAACACCCGAAAATTCGATATTTAGGGGTCCCAGAAGCGATCTGTACATGCCTACTCCGTGTTAGAGTATTTTCAAAATACATGCTCAAAACATACTGAAAATCGATCTTTTAGGTGCACAAAAGTCGATATGTGCATGGATCTTCAGTACCCGTTTATATCTCAAATTCAGGCTCAAAACACCCGAAAATTCAATATTTTGGGGTCCCAGAAGCAATCTGTACATGCCTACTCAGTGTTAGAGTATTTTCAAAATACAGGCCCAAAACATGCTGAAAATCGATATTTTAGATGCCCAAAGTCAATATGTGCATGTATCTTCTGTACCCGTTTATATCTCAAATTCAGGCTCAAAACACCCGAAAATTCAATATTTTGGGGTCCCAGGAGCAATCTGTACATGCCTACACAGTGCTAGAATATTTTCAAAATATAGGATAAAAACATGCTAAAAATCGATATTATAGGTGCCAAAAAATCGATATCTCAAATTCAGTCCCAAAACACCCGAAAATTCGATATTTAGAGGTCCCAGAAGGTATCTGTACTCCGTGTAAGAGTATTTTCAAAATACAGGCCAAAGACATACTGAAAATCGATCTTTTAGGTGCCCAAAAGTCGATATGTGCATGCATCTTCTGTACCCGTTTATATCTCAAATTCTGGCCCTAAAAACCTGAAAATTCGATATTTTGGGGTCCCAGAAGCGATCTGTACATGCCTACTCAGTGCTAGAATATTTTCAAAATATAGGCTAAAAACATGCTAAAAATCGATCTTTTAGGTGCCAAAAAGTCGATATCTCAAATTCAGTCCCAAAACACCCGAAAATTCGATATTTAGGGGTCCCAGAAGCGATCTGTACATGCCTACTCAGTGTTAGAGTATTTTCAAAATACAGGCCCAAAACATGCTGAAAATCGATATTTTAGATGCCCAAAGTCAATATGTGCATGTATCTTCTGTACCCGTTTATATCTCAAATTCAGGCTCAAAACACCCGAAAATTCAATATTTTGGGGTCCAAGAAGCAATCTGTACATGCCTACACAGTGCTAGAATATTTTCAAAATATAGGCTAAAAACATGCTAAAAATCGACATTTTAGGTGCCAAAAAATCGATATCTCAAATTCAGTCCCAAAACACCCGAAAATTCGATATTTAGAGGTCCCAGAAGGTATCTGCACATGCTTACTCCGTGTTAGAGTATTTTCAAAATACAGGCCAAAAACACACTGAAAATCGATCTTTTAGGTGCACAAAAGTCGATATCTCAAATTCAGTCCCAAAACACCCGAAAATTCGATATTTAGGGGTCCCAGAAGCGATCTGTACATGCCTACTCCGTGTTAGAGTATTTTCAAAATACATGCTCAAAACATACTGAAAATCGATCTTTTAGATGCACAAAAGTCGATATGTGCATGCATCTTCTGTACCCGTTTATATCTCAAATTCTGGCCCTAAACACCCGAAAATTCGATATTTAGGGGTCCCAGAAGCGATCTGTACATGCCTACTCCGTGTTAGAGTATTTTCAAAATACATGCTCAAAACATACTGAAAATCGATCTTTTAGGTGCACAAAAGTCGATATGTGCATGCATCTTCAGTACCCGTTTATATCTCAAATTCAGGCTCAAAACACCCGAAAATTCAATATTTTGGGGTCCCAGAAGCAATCTGTACATGCCTACTCAGTGTTAGAGTATTTTCAAAATACAGGCCCAAAACATGCTGAAAATCGATATTTTAGATGCCCAAAGTCAATATGTGCATGTATCTTCTGTACCCGTTTAAATCTCAAATTCAGGCTCAAAACACCCGAAAATTCAATATTTTGGGGTCCCAGAAGCAATCTGTACATGCCTACACAGTGCTAGAATATTTTCAAAATATAGGCTAAAAACATGCTAAAAATCGATATTATAGGTGCCAAAAAATCGATATCTCAAATTCAGTCCCAAAACACCCGAAAATTCGATATTAAGAGGTCCCAGAAGGTATCTGTACTCCGTGTTAGAGTATTTTCAAAATACAGGCCAAAAACATACTGAAAATCGATCTTTTAGGTGCCCAAAAGTCGATATGTGCATGCATCTTCTGTACCCGTTTATATCTCAAATTCTGGCCCTAAAAACCCGAAAATTCGATATTTTGGGGTCCCAGAAGCGATCTGTACATGCCTACTCAGTGCTAGAATATTTTCAAAATATAGGCTAAAAACATGCTAAAAATCGATCTTTTAGGTGCCAAAAAGTCGATATCTCAAATTCAGTCCCAAAACACCCGAAAATTCGATATTTAGGGGTCCCAGAAGCGATCTGTACATGCCTACTCAGTGTTAGAGTATTTTCAAAATACAGGCCCAAAACATGCTGAAAATCGATATTTTAGATGCCCAAAGTCAATATGTGCATGTATCTTCTGTACCCGTTTATATCTCAAATTCAGGATCAAAACACCCGAAAATTAAATATTTTGGGGTCCAAGAAGCAATCTGTACATGCCTACACAGTGCTAGAATATTTTCAAAATATAGGCTAAAAACATGCTAAAAATCGACATTTTAGGTGCCAAAAAATCAATATCTCAAATTCAGTCCCAAAACACCCGAAAATTCGATATTTAGTGGTCCCAGAAGGTATCTGTACATGCTTACTCCGTGTTAGAGTATTTTCAAAATACAGGCCAAAAACACACTGAAAATCGATCTTTTAGGTGCACAAAAGTCGATATCTCAAATTCAGTCACAAAACACCCGAAAATTCGATATTTAGGGGGGCCAAAAGCGATCTGTACATGCCTACTCCGTGTTAGAGTATTTTCAAAATACATGCTCAAAACATACTGAAAATCGATCTTTTAGATGCACAAAAGTCGATATGTGCATGCATCTTCTGTACCCGTTTATATCTCAAATTCTGGCCCTAAACACCCGAAAATTCGATATTTAGGGGTCCCAGAAGCGATCTGTACATGCCTACTCCGTGTTAGAGTATTTTCAAAATACATGCTCAAAACATACTGAAAATCGATCTTTTAGGTGCCCAAAAGTCGATATGTGCATGCATCTTCAGTACCCGTTTATATCTCAAATTCAGGCTCAAAACACCCGAAAATTCAATATTTTGGAGTCCCAGAAGCAATCTGTACATGCCTACTCAGTGTTAGAGTATTTTCAAAATACAGGCCCAAAACATGCTGAAAATCGATATTTTAGATGCCCAAAGTCAATATGTGCATGTATCTTCTGTACCCGTTTATATCTCAAATTCAGGCTCAAAACACCCGAAAATTCAATATTTTGGGGTCCCAGAAGCAATCTGTACATGCCTACACAGTGCTAGAATATTTTCAAAATATAGGCTAAAAACATGCTAAAAATCGATATTATAGGTGCCAATAAATCGATATCTCAAATTCAGTCCCAAAACACCCGAAAATTCGATATTTAGAGGCCCCAGAAGGTATCTGTACTCCGTGTTAGAGTATTTTCAAAATACAGGCCAAAAACATGCTGAAAATCGATCTTTTAGGTGCCCAAAAGTCGATATGTGCATGCATCTTCTGTACCCGTTTATATCTCAAATTCTGGCCCTAAAAACCCGAAAATTCGATATTTTGGGGTCCCAGAAGCGATCTGTACATGCCTACTCAGTGCTAGAATATTTTCAAAATATAGGCTAAAAACATGCTAAAAATCGATCTTTTAGGTGCCAAAAAGTCGATATCTCAAATTCAGTCCCAAAACACCCGAAAATTCGATATTTAGGGGTCCCAGAAGCGATCTGTACATGCCTACTCAGTGTTAGAGTATTTTCAAAATACAGGCCCAAAACATGCTGAAAATCGATATTTTAGATGCCCAAAGTCAATATGTGCATGTATCTTCTGTACCCGTTTATATCTCAAATTCAGGATCAAAACACCCGAAAATTAAATATTTTGGGGTCCAAGAAGCAATCTGTACATGCCTACACAGTGCTAGAATATTTTCAAAATATAGGCTAAAAACATGCTAAAAATCGACATTTTAGGTGCCAAAAAATCAATATCTCAAATTCAGTCCCAAAACACCCGAAAATTCGATATTTAGTGGTCCCAGAAGGTATCTGTACATGCTTACTCCGTGTTAGAGTATTTTCAAAATACAGGCCAAAAACACACTGAAAATCGATCTTTTAGGTGCACAAAAGTCGATATCTCAAATTCAGTCACAAAACACCCGAAAATTCGATATTTAGGGGGGCCAAAAGCGATCTGTACATGCCTACTCCGTGTTAGAGTATTTTCAAAATACATGCTCAAAACATACTGAAAATCGATCTTTTAGATGCACAAAAGTCGATATGTGCATGCATCTTCTGTACCCGTTTATATCTCAAATTCTGGCCCTAAACACCCGAAAATTCGATATTTAGGGGTCCCAGAAGCGATCTGTACATGCCTACTCCGTGTTAGAGTATTTTCAAAATACATGCTCAAAACATACTGAAAATCGATCTTTTAGGTGCCCAAAAGTCGATATGTGCATGCATCTTCAGTACCCGTTTATATCTCAAATTCAGGCTCAAAACACCCGAAAATTCAATATTTTGGAGTCCCAGAAGCAATCTGTACATGCCTACTCAGTGTTAGAGTATTTTCAAAATACAGGCCCAAAACATGCTGAAAATCGATATTTTAGATGCCCAAAGTCAATATGTGCATGTATCTTCTGTACCCGTTTATATCTCAAATTCAGGCTCAAAACACCCGAAAATTCAATATTTTGGGGTCCCAGAAGCAATCTGTACATGCCTACACAGTGCTAGAATATTTTCAAAATATAGGCTAAAAACATGCTAAAAATCGATATTATAGGTGCCAATAAATCGATATCTCAAATTCAGTCCCAAAACACCCGAAAATTCGATATTTAGAGGTCCCAGAAGGTATCTGTACTCCGTGTTAGAGTATTTTCAAAATACAGGCCAAAAACATGCTGAAAATCGATCTTTTAGGTGCCCAAAAGTCGATATGTGCATGCATCTTCTGTACCCGTTTATATCTCAAATTCAGTCCCAAAACACCCGAAAATTCGATATTTAGAGGTCCCAGAAGGTATCTGTACATGCTTACTCCGTGTTAGAGTATTTTCAAAATACAGGCCAAAAACACACTGAAAATCGATCTTTTAGGTGCACATAAGTCGATATCTCAAATTCAGTCCCAAAACACCCGAAAATTCGATATTTAGGGGTCCCAGAAGCGATCTGTACATGCCTACTCCGTGTTAGAGTTATTTTCAAAATACATGCTCAAAACATACTGAAAATCGATCTTTTAGATGCACAAAAGTCGATATGTGCATGCATCTTCTGTACCCGTTTATATCTCAAATTCTGGCCCTAAACACCCGAAAATTCGATATTTAGGGGTCCCAGAAGCGATCTGTACATGCCTACTCCGTGTTAGAGTATTTTCAAAATACATGCTTAAAACATACTGAAAATCGATCTTTTAGGTGCACAAAAGTCGATATGTGCATGCATCTTCAGTACCCGTTTATATCTCAAATTCAGGCTCAAAACACCCGAAAATTCAATATTTTGGGGTCCCAGAAGCAATCTGTACATGCCTACTCAGTGTTAGAGTATTTTCAAAATACAGGCACAAAACATGCTGAAAATCGATATTTTAGATGCTCAAAGTCAATATGTGCATGTATCTTCTGTACCCGTTTATATCTCAAATTCAGGCTCAAAACACCCGAAAATTCAATATTTTGGGGTCCCAGAAGCAATCTGTACATGCCTACACAGTGCTAGAATATTTTCAAAATATAGGCTAAAAACATGCTAAAAATCGACATTTTAGGTGCCAAAAAATCGATATCTCAAATTCAGTCCCAAAACACCCGAAAATTCGATATTTAGAGGTCCCAGAAGGTATCTGTACATGCTTACTCCGTGTTAGGGTATTTTCAATATACAGGCCCAAAACATGCTGAAAATCGATATTTTAGATGCCCAAAGTCAATATGTGCATGTATCTTCTGTACCCGTTTATATCTCAAATTCAGGCTCAAAACACCCGAAAATTCAATATTTTGGGGTCCCAGAAGCAATCTGTACATGCCTACACAGTGCTAGAATATTTTCAAAATACATGCTCAAAACATACTGAAAATCGATCTTTTAGGTGCACAAAAGTCGATATGTGCATGCATCTTCAGTACCCGTTTATATCTCAAATTCAGGCTCAAAACACCCGAAAATTCAATATTTTGGGGTCCCAGAAGCAATCTGTACATGCCTACTCAGTGTTAGAGTATTTTCAAAATACAGGCCCAAAACATGCTGAAAATCGATATTTTAGATGCCCAAAGTCAATATGTGCATGTATCTTCTGTACCCGTTTATATCTCAAATTCAGGCTCAAAACACCCGAAAATTCAATATTTTGGGGTCCCAGAAGCAATCTGTACATGCCTACACAGTGCTAGAATATTTTCAAAATATAGGCTAAAAACATACTAAAAATCGACATTTTATGTGCCAAAAAATCGATATCTCAAATTCAGTCCCAAAACACCCGAAAATTCGATATTTAGAGGTCCCAGAAGGTATCTGTACATGCCTACTCCGTGTTAGAGTATTTTCAAAATACAGGCCAAAAACATACTGAAAATCGATCTTTTAGGTGCCCAAAAGTCGATATGTGCATGCATCTTCTGTACCCGTTTATATCTCAAATTTTGGCCCTAAACACCCGAAAATTCGATATTTTGGGGTCCCAGAAGCGATCTGTACATGCCTACTCCGTGTTAGAGTATTTTCAAATTTCAGGCCAAAAACATGCTGAAAATCGATATTTTTGGTGCCCAAAGTCAATATGTGCATGTATCTTCTGTACCCGTTTATATCTCAAATTCAGGCTCAAAACACCCGAAAATTAAATATTTTGGGGTCCCAGAAGCAATCTGTACATGCCTACTCTGTGCTAGAATATTTTCAAAATATAGGCTAAAAACATGCTAAAAATCGATCTTTTAGGTGCCAAAAAGTCGATATCTCAAATTCAGTCCCAAAACACCCGAAAATTCGATATTTAGGGGTCCCAGAAGCAATCTGTACAGTGCTAGAATATTTTCAAAATATAGGCTAAAAACATGCTAAAAATCGATCTTTTAGGTGCCAAAAAGTCGATATCTCAAATTCAGTCCCAAAACACCCGAAAATTCGATATTTAGGGGTCCCAGAAGCGATCTGTACATGCCTACTCCGTGTTAGAGTATTTTCAAAATACATGCTCAAAACATACTGAAAATCGATCTTTTAGGTGCACAAAAGTCGATATGTGCATGCATCTTCAGTACCCGTTTATATATCAAATTCACGCTCAAAACACCCGAAAATTCAATATTTTGGGGTCCCAGAAGCAATCTGTACATGCCTACTCAGCGTTAGAGTATTTTCAAAATACAGGCCCAAAACATGCTGAAAATCGATATTTTAGATGCCCAAAGTCAATATGTGCATGTATCTTCTGTACCCGTTTATATCTCAAATTCAGGCTCAAAACACCCGAAAATTCAATATTTTGGGGTCCCAGAAGCAATCTGTACATGCCTACACAGTGCAAGAATATTTTCAAAATATAGGCTAAAAACATGCTAAAAATCGACATTTTAGGTGCCAAAAAATCGATATCTCAAATTCAGTCCCAAAACACCCGAAAATTCGATATTTAGAGGTCCCAGAAGGTATCTGTACATGCTTACTGAGTGTTAGAGTATTTTCAAAATACAGGCCCAAAACATGCTGAAAATCGATATTTTAGATGCCCAAAGTCAATATGTGCATGTATCTTCTGTACACGTTTATATTTCAAATTCAGGCTCAAAACACCCGAAAATTCAATATTTTGGGGTCCAAGAAGCAATCTGTACATGCCTACACAGTGCTAGAATATTTTCAAAATATAGGCTAAAAACATGCTAAAAATCGACATTTTAGGTGCCAAAAAATCGATATCTCAAATTCAGTCCCAAAACACCCGAAAATTCGATATTTAGTGGTCCCAGAAGGTATCTGTACATGCTTACTCCGTGTTAGAGTATTTTCAAAATACAGGCCAAAAACACACTGAAAATCGATCTTTTAGGTGCACAAAAGTCGATATCTCAAATTCAGTCACAAAACACCCGAAAATTCGATATTTAGGGGGGCCAAAAGCGATCTGTACATGCCTACTCCGTGTTAGAGTATTTTCAAAATACATGCTCAAAACATGCTGAAAATCGATCTTTTAGATGCACAAAAGTCGATATGTGCATGCATCTTCTGTACCCGTTTATATCTCAAATTCTGGCCCTAAAAACCCGAAAATTCGATATTTAGGGGTCCCAGAAGCGATCTGTACATGCCTAATCCGTGTTAGAGTATTTTCAAAATACATGCTCAAAACATACTGAAAATCGATCTTTTAGGTGCACAAAAGTCGATATGTGCATGCATCTTCAGTACCCGTTTATATCTCAAATTCAGGCTCAAAACACCCGAAAATTCAATATTTTGGAGTCCCAGAAGCAATCTGTACATGCCTACTCAGTGTTAGAGTATTTTCAAAATACAGGCCCAAAACATGCTGAAAATCGATATTTTAGATGCCCAAAGTCAATATGTGCATGTATCTTCTGTACCCGTTTATATCTCAAATTCAGGCTCAAAACACCCGAAAATTCAATATTTTGGGGTCCCAGAAGCAATCTGTACATGCCTACACAGTGCTAGAATATTTTCAAAATATAGGCTAAAAACATGCTAAAAATCGATATTATAGGTGCCAATAAATCGATATCTCAAATTCAGTCCCAAAACACCCGAAAATTCGATATTTAGAGGTCCCAGAAGGTATCTGTACTCCGTGTTAGAGTATTTTCAAAATACAGGCCAAAAACATACTGAAAATCGATCTTTTAGGTGCCCAAAAGCCGATATGTGCATGCATCTTCTGTACCCGTTTATATCTCAAATTCTGGCCCTAAAAACCCGAAAATTCGATATTTTGGGGTCCCAGAAGCGATCTGTACATGCCTACTCAGTGCTAGAATATTTTCAAAATATAGGCTAAAAATATGCTAAAAATCGATCTTTTAGGTGCCAAAAAGTCGATATCTCAAATTCAGTCCCAAAACACCCGAAAATTCGATATTTAGGGGTCCCAGAAGCGATATGTACATGCCTACTCAGTGTTAGAGTATTTTCAAAATACAGGCCCAAAACATGCTGAAAATCGATATTTTAGATGCCCAAAGTCAATATGTGCATGTATCTTCTGTACCCGTTTATATCTCAAATTCAAGCTCAAAACACCCGAAAATTCAACATTTTGGGGTCCCAGAAGCAATCTGTACATGCCTACACAGTGCTAGAATATTTTCAAAATATAGGCTAAAAACATGCTAAAAATCGACATTTTAGGTGCCAAAAAATCGATATCTCAAATTCAGTCCCAAAACACCCGAAAATTCGATATTTAGAGGTCCCAGAAGGTATCTGTACATGCTTACTCCGTGTTAGAGTATTTTCAAAATACAGGCCAAAAACACACTGAAAATCGATCTTTTAGGTGCACATAAGTCGATATCTCAAATTCAGTCCCAAAACACCCGAAAATTCGATATTTAGGGGTCCCAGAAGCGATCTGTACATGCCTACTCCGTGTTAGAGTTATTTTCAAAATACATGCTCAAAACATACTGAAAATCGATCTTTTAGATGCACAAAAGTCGATATGTGCATGCATCTTCTGTACCCGTTTATATCTCAAATTCTGGCCCTAAACACCCGAAAATTCGATATTTAGGGGTCCCAGAAGCGATCTGTACATGCCTACTCCGTGTTAGAGTATTTTCAAAATACATGCTTAAAACATACTGAAAATCGATCTTTTAGGTGCACAAAAGTCGATATGTGCATGCATCTTCAGTACCCGTTTATATCTCAAATTCAGGCTCAAAACACCCGAAAATTCAATATTTTGGGGTCCCAGAAGCAATCTGTACATGCCTACTCAGTGTCAGAGTATTTTCAAAATACAGGCACAAAACATGCTGAAAATCGATATTTTAGATGCCCAAAGTCAATATGTGCATGTATCTTCTGTACCCGTTTATATCTCAAATTCAGGCTCAAAACACCCGAAAATTCAATATTTTGGGGTCCCAGAAGCAATCTGTACATGCCTACACAGTGCTAGAATATTTTCAAAATATAGGCTAAAAACATGCTAAAAATCGACATTTTAGGTGCCAAAAAATCGATATCTCAAATTCAGTCCCAAAACACCCGAAAATTCGATATTTAGAGGTCCCAGAAGGTATCTGTACATGCTTACTCCGTGTTAGGGTATTTTCAAAATACAGGCCCAAAACATGCTGAAAATCGATATTTTAGATGCCCAAAGTCAATATGTGCATGTATCTTCTGTACCCGTTTATATCTCAAATTCAGGCTCAAAACACCCGAAAATTCAATATTTTGGGGTCCCAGAAGCAATCTGTACATGCCTACACAGTGCTAGAATATTTTCAAAATACATGCTCAAAACATACTGAAAATCGATCTTTTAGGTGCACAAAAGTCGATATGTGCATGCATCTTCAGTACCCGTTTATATCTCAAATTCAGGCTCAAAACACCCGAAAATTCAATATTTTGGGGTCCCAGAAGCAATCTGTACATGCCTACTCAGTGTTAGAGTATTTTCAAAATACAGGCCCAAAACATGCTGAAAATCGATATTTTAGATGCCCAAAGTCAATATGTGCATGTATCTTCTGTACCCGTTTATATCTCAAATTCAGGCTCAAAACACCCGAAAATTCAATATTTTGGGGTCCCAGAAGCAATCTGTACATGCCTACACAGTGCTAGAATATTTTCAAAATATAGGCTAAAAACATACTAAAAATCGACATTTTATGTGCCAAAAAATCGATATCTCAAATTCAGTCCCAAAACACCCGAAAATTCGATATTTAGAGGTCCCAGAAGGTATCTGTACATGCCTACTCCGTGTTAGAGTATTTTCAAAATACAGGCCAAAAACATACTGAAAATCGATCTTTTAGGTGCCCAAAAGTCGATATGTGCATGCATCTTCTGTACCCGTTTATATCTCAAATTTTGGCCCTAAACACCCGAAAATTCGATATTTTGGGGTCCCAGAAGCGATCTGTACATGCCTACTCCGTGTTAAAGTATTTTCAAAATTCAGGCCCAAAACATGCTGAAAATCGATATTTTTGGTGCCCAAAGTCAATATGTGCATGTATCTTCTGTACCCGTTTATATCTCAAATTCAGGCTCAAAACACCCGAAAATTAAATATTTTGGGGTCCCAGAAGCAATCTGTACATGCCTACTCTGTGCTAGAATATTTTCAAAATATAGGCTAAAAACATGCTAAAAATCGATCTTTTAGGTGCCAAAAAGTCGATATCTCAAATTCAGTCCCAAAACACCCGAAAATTCGATATTTAGGGGTCCCAGAAGCGATCTGTACATGCCTACTCCGTGTTAGAGTATTTTCAAAATACATGCTCAAAACATACTGAAAATCGATCTTTTAGATGCCCAAAGTCAATATGTGCATGTATCTTCTGTACCCGTTTATATCTCAAATTCAGGCTCAAAACACCCGAAAATTCAATATTTTGGGGTCCCAGAAGCAATCTGTACAGTGCTAGAATATTTTCAAAATATAGGCTAAAAACATGCTAAAAATCGATCTTTTAGGTGCGAAAAAGTCGATATCTCAAATTCAGTCCCAAAACACCCGAAAATTCGATATTTAGGGGTCCCAGAAGCGATCTGTACATGCCTACTCCGTGTTAGAGTATTTTCAAAATACATGCTCAAAACATACTGAAAATCGATCTTTTAGGTGCACAAAAGTCGATATGTGCATGCATCTTCAGTACCCGTTTATATATCAAATTCAGGCTCAAAACACCCGAAAATTCAATATTTTGGGGTCCCAGAAGCAATCTGTACATGCCTACTCAGCGTTAGAGTATTTTCAAAATACAGGCCCAAAACATGCTGAAAATCGATATTTTAGATGCCCAAAGTCAATATGTGCATGTATCTTCTGTACCCGTTTATATCTCAAATTCAGGCTCAAAACACCCGAAAATTCAATATTTTGGGGTCCCAGAAGCAATCTGTACATGCCTACACAGTGCTAGAATATTTTCAAAATATAGGCTAAAAACATGCTAAAAATCGACATTTTAGGTGCCAAAAAATCGATATCTCAAATTCAGTCCCAAAACACCCGAAAATTCGATATTTAGAGGTCCCAGAAGGTATCTGTACATGCTTACTCCGTGTTAGAGTATTTTCAAAATACAGGCCAAAAACATACTGAAAATCGATCTTTTAGGTGCCCAAAAGTCGATATGTGCATGCATCTTCTGTACCCGTTTATATCTCAAATTCTGGCCCTAAACACCCGAAAATTCGATATTTTGGGGTCCCAGAAGCAATCTGTACATGCCTACACAGTGCTAGAATATTTTCAAAATATAGGCTAAAAACATGCTAAAAATCGACATTTTAGGTGCCAAAAAATCGATATCTCAAATTCAGTCCCAAAACACCCGAAAATTCGATATTTAGAGGTCTCAGAAGGTATCTGTACATGCCTACTCCGTGTTAGAGTATTTTCAAAATACAGGCCAAAAACATAATGAAAATCGATCTTTTAGGTGCCCAAAAGTCGATATGTGCATGCATCTTCTGTACCCGTTTATATCTCAAATTCTGGCCCTAAACACCCGAAAATTCGATATTTTGGGGTCCCACAAGCGATCTGTACATCCCTACTCCGTGTTAGAGTATTTTCAAAATTCATGCCCAAAACATGCTGAAAATCGATATTTTTGGTGCCCAAAGTCAATATGTGCATGTATCTTCTGTACACGTTTATATCTCAAATTCAGGCTCAAAACACCCGAAAATTCAATATTTTGGGGTCCCAGAAGCAATCTGTACATGCCTACTCAGTGCTAGAATATTTTCAAAATATAGGCTAAAAACATGCTAAAAATCGATCTTTTAGGTGCCAAAAAGTCGATATCTCAAATTCAGTCCCAAAACACCCGAAAATTCGATATTTAGGGGTCCCAGAACCGATCTGTACATGCCTACTCCGTGTTAGAGTATTTTCAAAATACATGCTCAAAACATACTGAAAATCGATCTTTTAGGTGCACAAAAGTCGATATGTGCATGCATCTTCAGTACCCGTTTATATCTCAAATTCAGGCTCAAAACAACCGAAAATTCAATATTTTGGGGTCCCAGAAGCAATCTGTACATGCCTACTCAGCGTTAGAGTATTTTCAAAATACAGGCCCAAAACATGCTGAAAATCGATATTTTAGATGCCCAAAGTCAATATGTGCACGTATCTTCTGTACCCGTTTATATCTCAAATTCAGGCTCAAAACACCCGAAAATTCAATATTTTGGGGTCCCAAAAGCAATCTGTACATGCCTACACAGTGCTAGAATATTTTCAAAATATAGGCTAAAAACATGCTAAAAATCGACATTTTAGGTGCCAAAAAATCGATATATCAAATTCAGTCCCAAAACACCCGAAAATTCGATATTTAGAGGTCCCAGAAGGTATCTGTACATGCCTACTCCGTGTTAGAGTATTTTCAAAATACAGGCCAAAAACATACTGAAAATCGATCTTTTAGGTGCCCAAAAGTCGATATGTGCATGCATGCATCTTCTGTACCCGTTTATATCTCAAATTCTGGCCCTAAACACCCGAAAATTCGATATTTTGGGGTCCCAGAAGCGATCTGTACATGCCTACTCCGTGTTAGAGTATTTTCAAAATATAGGCTAAAAACATGCTAAAAATAGATCTTTTAGGTGCCAAAAAGTCGATATGTGCATGCATCTTCTGTACCCGTTTATATCTCAAATTCTGGCATTAAACACCCGAAAATTCAATATTTTGGGGTCCCAGAAGCAATCTGTACATGCCTACTGAGTGCTAGAATATTTTCAAAATATAGGCTAAAAACATGCTAAAAATCGACATTTTAGGTGCCAAAAAATCGATATATCAAATCCAGTCCCAAAACACCCGAAAATTCGATATTTAGAGGTCCCAGAAGGTATCTGTTCATGCCTACTCCGTGTTAGAGTATTTTCAAAATACAGGCCAAAAACATACTGAAATCGATCTTTTAGGTGCCAAAATGTCGATATGTCAAATTCAGTCCCAAAACACCCGAAAATTCGATATTTAGGGGTCCCAGAAGCGATCTGTACATGCCTATTTCGTGTTAGAGTATTTTCAAAAATACATGCTCAAAACATACTGAAAATCGATCTTTTAGGTGCACAAAAGTCGATATGTGCATGCATCTTCAGTACCCGTTTATATCTCAAATTCAGGCCCAAAACACCCGAAAATTCAATATTTTGGGGTCCCAGAAGCGATCTGTACATGCCTACTCCGTGTTAGAGTATTTTCAAAATTCATGCCCAAAACATGCTGAAAATCGATATTTTTGATGCCCAAAGTCAATATGTGCATGTATCTTCTGTACCCGTTTATATCTCAAATTCAGGCTCAAAACACCCGAAAATTCAATATTTTGGGGTCCCAGAAGCAATCTGTACATGCCTACTCAGTGCTAGAATATTTTCAAAATATAGGCTAAAAACATGCTAAAAATCGATCTTTTAGGTGCCAAAAAATCGATATCTCAAATTCAGTCCCAAAACACCCGAAAATTCGATATTTAGGGGTCCCAGAAGCGATCTGTACATGCCTACTCCGTGTTAGAGTATTTTCAAAATACATGCTCAAAACATACTGAAAATCGATCTTTTAGGTGCACAAAAGTCGATATGTGCATGCATCTTCAGTACCCGTTTATATCTCAAATTCAGGCTCAAAACACCCGAAAATTCAAAATTTTGGGGTCCCAGAAGCAATCTGTACATGCCTACTCAGTGTTAGAGTATTTTCAAAATACAGGCCCAAAACATGCTGAAAATCGATATTTTAGATGCCCAAAGTCAATATGTGCACGTATCTTCTGTACCCGTTTATATCTCAAATTCACGCTCAAAATACCCGAAAATTCAATATTTTGGGGTCCCAAAAGCAATCTGTACATGCCTACACAGTGCTAGAATATTTTCAAAATATAGGCTCAAAACATGCTAAAAATCGATATTATAGGTGTCAAAAAATCGATATGCATCTTCTGTACCCGTTTATATCTCAAATTCTGGCCCTAAACACCCGAAAATTCGATATTTTGGGGTCCCAGAAGCGATCTGTACATGCCTACTCCGTGTTAGAGTATTTTCAAAATTCAGACCCAAAACATGCTGATAATCGATATTTTTGGTGCATTTATGTGCATGTATCTTCTATACACGTTTATATCTCAAATTCAGGCTCAAAACACCCGAAAATTCAATATTTTGGGGTCCCAGAAGCAATCTATACATGCCTACTCATTGCTAGAATATTTTTAATATATAGGCTAAAAACATGCTAAAAATCGATCTTTTAGGTGCCAAAATGTCGATATCTCAAATTCAGTCCCAAAACACCCGAAAATTCGATATTTAGGGGTCCCAGAAGCGATCTGTACATGCCTACTCCGTGTTAGAGTATTTTCAAAATACATGCTCAAAACATACTGAAAATTGATCTTTTAGGTGCACAAAAGTCGATATGTGCATGCATCTTCAGTACCCGTTTATATCTCAAATTCAGGCCCAAAACACCCGAAAATTCAATATTTTAGGGTCCCAGAAGCAATCTGTACATGCCTACTCAGTGTTAGAGTATTTTCAAAATACATGCCCAAAACATGCTGAAAATCGATATTTTAGATGCCGAAAGTCAATATGTGCATGTATCTTCTGTACCCGTTTATATCTCAAATTCAGGCTCAAAACACCCGAAAATTCAATATTTTGGGGTCCCAGAAGCAATCTGTACATGCCTACTCCGTGTTAGAGTATTTTCAAAATTCATGCCCAAAACATGCTGAAAATCGATATTTTTGGTGCCCAAAGTCAATATGTGCATGTATCTTCTGTACCCGTTTATATCTCAAATTCAGGCTCAAAACACCCGAAAATTCAATATTTTGGGGTCCCAGAAGCAATCTGTACATGCCTACTCAGTGCTAGAATATTTTCAAAATATAGGCTAAAAACATGCTAAAAATCGATCTTTTAGGTGCCAAAAAATCAATATCTCAAATTCAGTCCCAAAACACCCGAAAATTCGATATTTAGGGGTCCCAGAAGCGATCTGTACATGCCTACTCCGTGTTAGAGTATTTTCAAAATACATGCTCAAAACATACTGAAAATCGATCTTTTAGGTGCACAAAAGTCGATATGTGCATGCATCTTCAGTACCCGTTTATATCTCAAATTCAGGCTCAAAACACCCGAAAATTCAATATTTTGGGGTCCCAGAAGCAATCTGTACATGCCTACTCAGTGTTAGAGTATTTTCAAAATACAGGCCCAAAACATGCTGAAAATCGATATTTTAGATGCCCAAAGTCAATATGTGCACGTATCTTCTGTACCCGTTTATATCTCAAATTCAGGCTCAAAATACCCGAAAATTCAATATTTTGGGGTCCCAAAAGCAATCTGTACATGCCTACACAGTGCTAGAATATTTTCAAAATATAGGCTCAAAACATGCTAAAAATCGATATTATAGGTGTCAAAAAATCGATATGCATCTTCTGTACCCGTTTATATCTCAAATTCTGGCCCTAAACACCCGAAAATTCGATATTTTGGGGTCCCAGAAGCGATCTGTACATGCCTACTCCGTGTTAGAGTATTTTCAAAATTCAGACCCAAAACATGCTGATAATCGATATTTTTGGTGCATTTATGTGCATGTATCTTCTATACCCGTTTATATCTCAAATTCAGGCTCAAAACACCCGAAAATTCAATATTTTGGGGTCCCAGAAGCAATCTGTACATGCCTACTCATTGCTAGAATATTTTTAATATATAGGCTAAAAACATGCTAAAAATCGATCTTTTAGGTGCCAAAATGTCGATATCTCAAATTCAGTCCCAAAACACCCGAAAATTCGATATTTAGGGGTCCCAGAAGCGATCTGTACATGCCTACTCCGTGTTAGAGTATTTTCAAAATACATGCTCAAAACATACTGAAAATTGATCTTTTAGGTGCACAAAAGTCGATATGTGCATGTATCTTCTGTACCCGTTTATATCTCAAATTCAGGCTCAAAACACCCGAAAATTCAATATTTTGGGGTCCCAGAAGCAATCTGTACATGCCTAGAATATTTTCAAAATATAGGATAAAAACATGCTAAAAATCGATCTTTTAGGTGCCAAAAAGTCGATATCTCAAATTCAGTCCCAAAACACCCGAAAATTCGATATTTTGGGGTCCCAGAAGCGATCTGTACATGCCTACTCCGTGTTAGAGTATTTTCAAAATTCAGACCCAAAACATACTGATAATCGATATTTTTGGTGCCCAAAGTCAATATGTGCATGTATCTTCTATACCCGTTTATATCTCAAATTCAGGCTCAAAACACCCGAAAATTCAATATTTTGGGGTCCCAGAAGCAATCTGTACATGCCTACTCATTGCTAGAATATTTTTAAAATATAGGCTAAAAACATGCTAAAAATCGATCTTTTAGGTGCCAAAATGTCGATATCTCAAATTCAGTCCCAAAACACCCGAAAATTCGATATTTAGGGGTCCCAGAAGCGATCTGTACATGCCTACTCCGTGTTAGAGTATTTTCAAAATACATGCTCAAAACATACTGAAAATCGATCTTTTAGGTGCCCAAAAGTCGATATGTGCATGCATCTTCAGTACCCGTTTATATCTCAAATTCAGGCCCAAAACACCCGAAAATTCAATATTTTGGGGTCCCAGAAGCAATCTGTACATGCCTACTCCGTGTTAGAGTATTTTCAAAATACAGGCCCAAAACATGCTGAAAATCGATATTTTAGATGCCCAAAGTCAATATGTGCACGTATCTTCTGTACCCGTTTATATCTCAAATTCAGGCTCAAAACACCCGAAAATTCTATATTTTGGGGTCCCAGAAGCAATCTGTACATGCCTACACAGTGCTAGAATATTTTCAAAATATAGGCTAAAAACATGCTAAAAATCGACATTTTAGGTGCCAAAAAATCGATATCTCAAATTCAGTCCCAAAACACCCGAAAATTCGATATTTAGAGGTCCCAGAAGGTATCTGTACATGCCTACTCCGTGTTAGAGTATTTTCAAAATACAGGCCAAAAACATACTGAAAATCGATCTTTTAGGTGCCCAAAAGTCGATATGTGCATGCATCTTCTGTACCCGTTTATATCTCAAATTCTGGCCCTAAACACCCAAAAAATTCGATATTTTTGGGTCCCAGAAGCGATCTGTACATGCCTACTTCGTGTTAGAGTATTTTCAAAATTCATGCCCAAAACATGCTGAAAATCGATATTTTTGGTGCCCAAAGTCAATATGTGCATGTATCTTCTGTACCCGTTTATATCTCAAATTCAGGCTCAAAACACCCGAAAATTCAATATTTTGGGGTCCCAGATGCAATCTGTACATGCCTACTCAGTGCTAGAATATTTTCAAAATATAGGCTAAAAACATGCTAAAAATCGATCTTTTAGGTGCCAAAAGGTCGATATCTCAAATTCAGTCCCAAAACACCCGAAAATTCGATATTTATGGGTCCCAGAAGCGATCTGTACATGCCTACTCCGTGTTAGAGTATTTTCAAAATACATGCTCAAAACATACTGAAAATCGATCATTTAGGTGCACAAAAGTCGATATGTGCATGCATCTTCAGTACCCGTTTATATCTCAAATTCAGGCTCAAAACACCCGGAAATTAAATATTTTGGGGTCCCAGAAGCAATCTGTACATGCCTACTCAGTGTTAGAGTATTTTCAAATTACAGGCCCAAAACATGCTGAAAATCGATATTTTAGATGCCCAAAGTCAATATGTGCATGTATCTTCTGTACCCGTTTATATCTCAAATTCAGGCTCAAAATACCCGAAAATTGAATATTTTGGGGTCCCAAAAGCAATCTGTACATGCCTACACAGTGCTAGAATATTTTCAAAATATAGGCTAAAAACATGCTAATAATCGACATTTTAGGTGCCAAAAAACCGATATCTCAAATTCAGTCCCAAAACACCCGAAAATTCGATATTTAGAGGTCTCAGAAGGTATCTGTACATGCCTACTCCGTGTTAGAGTATTTTCAAAATACAGGACAAAAACCTACTGAAAATCGATCTTTTAGGTGCCCAAAAGTCGATATGTGCATGCATCTTCTGTACCCGTTTTTATCTCAAATTCTGGCCCTAAACACCCGAAAATTCGATATTTTGGGGTCCCACAAGCGATCTGTACATCCCTACTCAGTGTTAGAGTATTTTCAAAATTCAGGCCCAAAACATGCTGAAAATCGATATTTTTGGTGCCCAAAGTCAATATGTGCATGTATCTTCTGTACCCGTTTATATCTCAAATTCAGGCTCAAAACACCCGAAAATTCAATATTTTGGGGTCCCAGATGCAATCTGTACAGTGCTAGAATATTTTCAAAATATAGGCTAAAAACATGCTAAAAATCGATCTTTTAGGTGCCAAAAAGTCGATATCTCAAATTCAGTCCCAAAACACCCGAAAATTCGATATTTAGGGGTCCCAGAACCGATCTGTACATGCCTACTCCGTGTTAGAGTATTTTCAAAATACATGCTCAAAACATACTGAAAATCGATCTTTTAGGTGCACAAAAGTCGATATGTGCATGCATCTTCAGTACCCGTTTATATCTCAAATTCTGGCTCAAAACACCCGAAAATTCAATATTTTGGGGTCCCAGAAGCAATCTGTACATGCCTACTCAGCGTTAGAGTATTTTCAAAATACAGGCCCAAAACATGCTGAAAATCGATATTTTAGATGCCCAAAGTCAATATGTGCATGTATCTTCTGTACCCGTTTATATCTCAAATTCAGGCTCAAAACACCCGAAAATTCAATATTTTGGGGTCCCAGAAGCAATCTGTACATGCCTACACAGTGCTAGAATATTTTCAAAATATAGGCTAAAAACATGCTAAAAATCGACATTTTAGGTGCCAAAAAATCGATATCTCAAATTCAATCCCAAAACACCCGAAAATTCGATATTTAGAGGTCCCAGAAGGTATCTGTACATGCCTACTCCGTGTTAGAGTATTTTCAAAATACAGACCAAAAACATACTGAAAATCGATCTTTTAGGTGCCCAAAAGTCGATATGTGCATGCATCTTCTGTACCCGTTTATATCTCAAATTCTGGCACTAAACACCCGAAAATTCGATATTTTGGGGTCCCAGAAGCGATCTGTACATGCCTACTCCGTGTTAGAGTATTTTAAAAAATTCAGGCCCAAAACATGCTGAAAATCGATATTTTTGGTGCCCAAAGTCAATATGTGCATGTATCTTCTGTACCCGTTTATATCTCAAATTCAGGCCAAAACACCCGAAAATTCAATATTTTGGGGTCCCAGAAGCAATCTGTAAAGTGCTAGAATATTTTCAAAATATAGGCTAAAAACATGCTAAAAATCGATCTTTTAGGTGCCAAAAAGTCGATATCTCAAATTCAGTACCAAAACACCCGAAAATTCTATATTTAGGGGTCCCAGAAGCGATCTGTACATGCCTACTCAGTGTTAGAGTATTTTCAAAATACAGGCCCAAAACATGCTGAAAATCGATATTTTAGATGCCCAAAGTCAATATGTGCATGTATCTTCTGTAACCGTTTATATCTCAAATTCAGGCTCAAAACACCCGAAAATTCAATATTTTGGGGTCCCAGAAGCAATCTGTACATGCCTACACAGTGCTAGAATATTTTCAAAATATAGGCTAAAAACATGCTAAAAATCGACATTTTAGGTGCCAAAAAATCGATATCTCAAATTCAGTCCCAAAACACCCGAAAATTCGATATTTAGAGGTCCCAGAAGGTATCTGTACATGCTTACTCCGTGTTAGAGTATTTTCAAAATACAGGCCAAAAACACACTGAAAATCGATTTTTTAGGTGCACAAAAGTCGATATCTCAAATTCAGTCGCAAAACACCCGAAAATTAGATATTTAGGGGTCCCAGAAGCAATCTGTACATGCCTACTCCGTGTTAGAGTATTTTCAAAATACATGCTCAAAACATACTGAAAATCGATCTTTTAGGTGCACAAAAGTCGATATGTGCATGCATCTTCAGTACCCGTTTATATCTCAAATTCAGGCTCAAAACACCCGAAAATTCAATATTTTGGGGTCCCAGAAGCAATCTGTACATGCCTACTCATTGCTAGAATATTTTTAAAATATAGGCTAAAAACATGCTAAAAATTGATCTTTTAGGTGCCAAAATGTCGATATCTCACATTCAGTCCCAAAACACCCGAAAACTCGATATTTAGGGGTCCCAGAAGCGATCTGTACATGCCTACTCTGTGTTAGAGTATTTTCAAAATACATGCTCAAAACATACTGAAAATCGATCTTTTAGGTGCACAAAAGTCAATATGTGCATGCATCTTCAGTACCCGTTTATATCTCAAATTCAGGCCCAAAACACCCGAAAATTCAATATTTTGGGGTCCCAGAAGCAATCTGTACATGCCTACTCAGTGTTAGAGTATTTTCAAAATACAGGCCCAAAACATGCTGAAAATCGATATTTTAGATGCCCAAAGTCAATATGTGCACGTATCTTCTGTACCCGTTTATATCTCAAATTCAGGCTCAAAACACCCGAAAATTCAATATTTTGGGGTCCCAGAAGCAATCTGTACATGCCTACACAGTGCTAGAATATTTTCAAAATATAGGCTAAAAACATGCTAAAAATCGACATTTTAGGTGCCAAAAAATCGATATCTCAAATTGAGTCCCAAAACACCCGAAAATTCGATATTTAGAGGTCCCAGAAGGTATCTGTACATGCCTACTCCGTGTTAGAGTATTTTCAAAATACAGGCCAAAAACATACTGAAAATCGATCTTTTAAGTGCCCAAAAGTCGATATGTGCATGCATCTTCTGTACCCGTTTATATCTCTAATTCTGGCCCTAAAAACCCGAAAATTCGATATTTTGGGGTCCCAGAAGCGATCTGTACATGCCTACTCCGTGTTAGAGTATTTTCAAAATTCATGCCCAAAACATGCTGAAAATCGATATTTTTGGTGCCCAAAGTCAATATGTGCATGTATCTTCTGTACCCGTTTATATCTCAAATTCAGGCTCAAAACACCCGAAAATTCAATATTTTGGGGTCCCAGAAGCAATCTGTACATGCCTACTCAGTGCTAGAATATTTTCAAAATATAGGCTAAAAACATGCTAAAAATCGATCTTTTAGGTGCCAAAAAGTCGATATCTCAAATTCAGTCCCAAAACACCCGAAAATTCGATATTTAGGGGTCCCAGAAGCGATCTGTACATGCCTACTCCGTGTTAGAGTATTTTCAAAATACATGCTCAAAACATACTGAAAATCGATCTTTTAGGTGCACAAAAGTCGATATGTGCATGCATCTTCAGTACCCGTTTATATCTCAAATTCAGGCTCAAAACACCTGAAAATTCAATATTTTGGGGTCCCAGAAGCAATCTGTACATGCCTACTCAGTGTTAGAGTATTTTCAAATTACAGGCCCAAAACATGCTGAAAATCGATATTTTAGATGCCCAAAGTCAATATGTGCATTTATCTTCTGTACCCGTTTATATCTCAAATTCAGGCTCAAAATACCCGAAAATTCAATATTTTGGGGTCCCAAAAGCAATCTGTACATGCCTACACAGTGCTAGAATATTTTCAAAATATAGGCTAAAAACATGCTAAAAATCGACATTTTAGGTGCCAAAAAATCGATATCTCAAATTCAGTCCCAAAACACCCGAAAATTCGATATTTAGAGGTCTCAGAAGGTATCTGTACATGCCTACTCCGTGTTAGAGTATTTTCAAAATACAGGCCAAAAACCTACTGAAAATCGATCTTTTAGGTGCCCAAAAGTCGATATGTGCATGCATCTTCTGTACCCGTTTATATCTCAAATTCTGGCCCTAAACACCCGAAAATTCAATATTTTGGGGTCCCACAAGCGATCTGTACATCCCTACTCCGTGTTAGAGTATTTTCAAAATTCAGGCCCAAAACATGCTGAAAATCGATATTTTTGGTGCCCAAAGTCAATATGTGCATGTATCTTCTGTACCCGTTTATATCTCAAATTCAGGCTCAAAACACCCGAAAATTCAATATTTTGGGGTCCCAGAAGCAATCTGTACAGTGCTAGAATATTTTCAAAATATAGGCTAAAAACATGCTAAAAATCGATCTTTTAGGTGCCAAAAAGTCGATATCTCAAATTCAGTCCCAAAACACCCGAAAATTCGATATTTAGGGGTCCCAGAACCGATCTGTACATGCCTACTCCGTGTTAGAGTATTTTCAAAATACATGCTCAAAACATACTGAAAATCGATCTTTTAGGTGCACAAAAGTCGATATGTGCATGCATCTTCAGTACCCGTTTATATCTCAAATTCAGGCTCAAAACACCCGAAAATTAAATATTTTGGGGTCCCAGAAGCAATCTGTACATGCCTACACAGAGCTAGAATATTTTCAAAATATAAGCTAAAAACATGCTAAAAATCGACATTTTAGGTGCCAAAAAATCGATATATCAAATTGAATCCCAAAACACCCGAAAATTCGATATTTAGAGGTCCCAGAAGGTATCTGTACATGCCTACTCCGTGTTAGAGTATTTTCAAAATACAGGCCAAAAACATACTGAAAATCGATCTTTTAGGTGCCCAAAAGTCGATATGTGCATGCATCTTCTGTACACGTTTATATCTCAAATTCTGGCACTAAACACCCGAAAATTCGATATTTTGGGGTCCCAGAAGCGATCTGTACATGCCTACTCTGTGTTAGAGTATTTTAAAAATTCAGGCCCAAAACATGCTGAAAATCGATATTTTTGGTGCCCAAAGTCAATATGTGCATGTATCTTCTGTACCCGTTTATATCTCAAATTCAGGCCAAAACACCCGAAAATTCAATATTTTGGGGTCCCAGAAGCAATCTGTAAAGTGCTAGAATATTTTCAAAATATAGGCTAAAAACATGCTAAAAATCGATCTTTTAGGTGCCAAAAAGGCGATATCTCAAATTCAGTCCCAAAACACCCGAAAATTCGATATTTAGGGGTCCCAGAAGCGATCTGTACATGCCTACTCCGTGTTAGAGTATTTTCAAAATACATGCTCAAAACATACTGAAAATCGATCTTTTAGGTGCACAGAAGTCGATATGTGCATGCATCTTCAGTACCCGTTTATATCTCAAATTCAGGCTCAAAACACCCGAAAATTCAATATTTTGGGGTCCCAGAATCAATCTGTACATGCCTACACAGTGCTAGAATATTTTCAAAATATAGGCTAAAAACATGCTAAAAATCGACATTTTAGGTGCCAAAAAATCGATATCTCAAATTCAGTCCCAAAACACCCGAAAATTCGATATTTAGAGGTCCCAGAAGGTATCTGTACATGCTTACTCCGTGTTAGGGTATTTTCAAAATACAGGCCAAAAACATACTGAAAATCGATCTTTTAGGTGCCCAAAAGTCGATATGTGCATGCATCTTCTGTACCCGTTTATATCTCAAATTCTGGCCCTAAACACCCGAAAATTCGATATTTTGGGGTCCCAGAAGCGATCTGTACATGCCTACTCAGTGCTAGAATATTTTCAAAATATAGGCTAAAAACATGCTAAAAATCAATCTTTTAGGTGCCAAAAAGTCGATATCTCAAATTAAGTACCAAAACACCCGAAAATTCGATATTTAGGGGTCCCAGAAGCGATCTGTACATGCCTACTCAGTGTTAGAGTATTTTCAAAATACATGCTCAAAACATGCTGAAAATCGATATTTTAGATGCCCAAAGTCAATATGTGCATGTATCTTCTGTACCCGTTTATATCTCAAATTCAGGCTCAAAACACCCAAAAGATCAATATTTTTGGGTCCCAGAAGCAATCTGTACATGTCTACACAGTGCTAGAATATTTTCAAAATATAGGCTAAAAACATGCTAAAAATCGACATTTTAGGTGCCAAAAAATCGATATCTCAAATTCAGTCCCAAAACACCCGAAAATTCGATATTTAGAGGTCCCAGAAGGTATCTGTACATGCTTACTCCGTGTTAGAGTATTTTCAAAATACAGGCCAAAAACACACTGAAAATCGATTTTTTAGGTGCACAAAAGTCGATATCTCAAATTCAGTCCCAAAACACCCGAAAATTCGATATTTAGGGGTCCCAGAAGCAATCTGTACATGCCTACTCCGTGTTAGAGTATTTTCAAAATACATGCTCAAAACATACTGAAAATCGATCTTTTAGGTGCACAAAAGTCGATATGTGCATGCATCTTCAGTACCCGTTTATATCTCAAATTCAGGCTCAAAACACCCGAAAATTCAATATTTTGGGGTCCCAGAAGCAATCTGTACATGCCTACTCATTGCTAGAATATTTTCAAAATATAGGCTAAAAACATGCTAAAAATTGATCTTTTAGGTGCCAAAATGTCGATATCTCAAATTCAGTCCCAAAACACCCGAAAATTCGATATTTAGGGGTCCCAGAATCGATCTGTACATGCCTACTCCGTGTTAGAGTATTTTCAAAATACATGCTCAAAACATACTGAAAATCGATCTTTTAGGTGCACAAAAGTCAATATGTGCATGCATCTTCAGTACCCGTTTATATCTCAAATTCAGGCCCAAAACAACCGAAAATTCAATATTTTGGGGTCCCAGAAGCAATCTGTACATGCCTACTCAGTGTTAGAGTATTTTTAAAATACATGCTCAAAACATACTGAAAATCGATCTTTTAGGTGCACAGAAGTCGATATGTGCATGCATCTTCAGTACCCGTTTATATCTCAAATTCAGGCTCAAAACACCCGAAAATTCAATATTTTGGGGTCCCAGAAGCAATCTGTACATGCCTACACAGTGCTAGAATATTTTCAAAATATAGGCTAAAAACATGCTAAAAATCGACATTTTAGGTGCCAAAAAATCGATATCTCAAATTCAGTCCCAAAACACCCGAAAATTCGATATTTAGAGGTCCCAGAAGGTATCTGTACATGCTTACTCCGTGTTAGGGTATTTTCAAAATACAGGCCAAAAACATACTGAAAATCGATCTTTTAGGTGCCCAAAAGTCGATATGTGCATGCATCTTCTGTACCCGTTTATATCTCAAATTCTGGCCCTAAACACCCGAAAATTCGATATTTTGGGGTCCCAGAAGCGATCTGTACATGCCTACTCAGTGCTAGAATATTTTCAAAATATAGGCTAAAAACATGCTAAAAATCGATCTTTTAGGTGCCAAAAAGTCGATATCTCAAATTAAGTACCTAAACACCCGAAAATTCGATATTTAGGGGTCCCAGAAGCGATCTGTACATGCCTACTCAGTGTTAGAGTATTTTCAAAATACAGGCCCAAAACATGCTGAAAATCGATATTTTAGATGCCCAAAGTCAATATGTGCATGTATCTTCTGTACCCGTTTATATCTCAAATTCAGGCTCAAAACACCCAAAAATTCAATATTTTGGGGTCCCAGAAGCAATCTGTACATGCCTACACAGTGCTAGAATATTTTCAAAATATAGGCTAAAAACATGCTAAAAATCGACATTTTAGGTGCCAAAAAATCGATATCTCAAATTGAGTCCCAAAACACCCGAAAATTCGATATTTAGAGGTCCCAGAAGGTATCTGTACATGCCTACTCCGTGTTAGAGTATTTTCAAAATACAGGCCAAAAACATACTGAAAATCGATCTTTTAAGTGCCCAAAAGTCGATATGTGCATGCATCTTCTGTACCCGTTTATATCTCAAATTCTGGCCCTAAAAACCCGAAAATTCGATATTTTGGGGTCCCAGAAGCGATCTGTACATGCCTACTCCGTGTTAGAGTATTTTCAAAATTCATGCCCAAAACATGCTGAAAATCGATATTTTTGGTGCCCAAAGTCAATATGTGCATGTATCTTCTGTACCCGTTTATATCTCAAATTCAGTCTCAAAACACCCGAAAATTCAATATTTTGGGGTCCCAGAAGCAATCTGTACATGCCTACTCAGTGCTAGAATATTTTCAAAATATAGGCTAAAAACATGCTAAAAATCGATCTTTTAGGTGCCAAAAAGTCGATATCTCAAATTCAGTCCCAAAACACCCGAAAATTCGATATTTAGGGGTCCCAGAAGCGATCTGTACATGCCTACTCCGTGTTAGAGTATTTTCAAAATACATGCTCAAAACATACTGAAAATCGATCTTTTAGGTGCACAAAAGTCGATATGTGCATGCATCTTCAGTACCCGTTTATATCTCAAATTCAGGCTCAAAACACCTGAAAATTCAATATTTTGGGGTCCCAGAAGCAATCTGTACATGCCTACTCAGTGTTAGAGTATTTTCAAATTACAGGCCCAAAACAAGCTGAAAATCGATATTTTAGATTCCCAAAGTCAATATGTGCATGTATCTTCTGTACCCGTTTATATCTCAAATTCAGGCTCAAAATACCCGAAAATTCAATATTTTGGGGTCCCAAAAGCAATCTGTACATGCCTACACAGTGCTAGAATATTTTCAAAATATAGGCTAAAAACATGCTAAAAATCGACATTTTAGGTGCCAAAAAATCGATATCTCAAATTCAGTCCCAAAACACCCGAAAATTCGATATTTAGAGGTCTCAGAAGGTATCTGTACATGCCTACTCCGTGTTAGAGTATTTTCAAAATACAGGCCAAAAACCTACTGAAAATCGTTCTTTTAGGTGCCCAAAAGTCGATATGTGCATGCATCTTCTGTACCCGTTTATATCTCAAATTCTGGCCCTAAAAACCCGAAAATTCGATATTTTGGGGTCCCAGAAGCGATCTGTACATGCCTACTCCGTGTTAGAGTATTTTCAAAATTCATGCCCAAAACATGCTGAAAATCGATATTTTTGGTGCCCAAAGTCAATATGTGCATGTATCTTCTGTACCCGTTTATATCTCAAATTCAGGCTCAAAACACCCGAAAATTCAATATTTTGGGGTCCCAGAAGCAATCTGTACATGCCTACTCAGTGCTAGAATATTTTCAAAATATAGGCTAAAAACATGCTAAAAATCGATCTTTTAGGTGCCAAAAAGTCGATATCTCAAATTCAGTCCCAAAACACCCGAAAATTCGATATTTAGGGGTCCCAGAAGCGATCTGTACATGCCTACTCCGTGTTAGAGTATTTTCAAAATACATGCTCAAAACATACTGAAAATCGATCTTTTAGGTGCACAAAAGTCGATATGTGCATGCATCTTCAGTACCCGTTTATATCTCAAATTCAGGCTCAAAACACCCGAAAATTAAATATTTTGGGGTCCCAGAAGCAATCTGTACGTGCCTACTCAGCGTTAGAGTATTTTCAAAATACAGGCCCAAAACATGCTGAAAATCGATATTTTAGATGCCCAAAGTCAATATGTGCATGTATCTTCTGTACTCGTTTATATCTCAAATTCAGGCTCAAAACACCCGAAAATTAAATATTTTGGGGTCCCAGAAGCAATCTGTACATGCCTACACAGAGCTAGAATATTTTCAAAATATAGGCTAAAAACATGCTAAAAATCGACATTTTAGGTGCCAAAAAATCGATATATCAAATTGAATCCCAAAACACCCGAAAATTCAATATTTAGAGGTCCCAGAAGGTATCTGTACATGCTTACTCCGTGTTAGGGTATTTTCAAAATACAGGCCAAAAACATACTGAAAATCGATCTTTTAGGTGCCCAAAAGTCGATATGTGCATGCATCTTCTGTACCCGTTTATATCTCAAATTCTGGCCCTAAACACCCGAAAATTCGATATTTTGGGGTCCCAGAAGCGATCTGTACATGCCTACTCAGTGCTAGAATATTTTCAAAATATAGGCTAAAAACATGCTAAAAATCGATCTTTTAGGTGCCAAAAAGTCGATATCTCAAATTAAGTACCAAAACACCCGAAAATTCGATATTTAGGGGTCCCAGAAGCGATCTGTACATGCCTACTCAGTGTTAGAGTATTTTCAAAATACAGGCCCAAAACATGCTGAAAATCGATATTTTAGATGCCCAAAGTCAATATGTGCATGTATCTTCTGTACCCGTTTATATCTCAAATTCAGGCTCAAAACACCCAAAAATTCAATATTTTGGGGTCCCAGAAGCAATCTGTACATGCCTACACAGTGCTAGAATATTTTCAAAATATAGGCTAAAAACATGCTAAAAATCGACATTTTAGGTGCCAAAAAATCGATATCTCAAATTCAGTCCCAAAACACCCGAAAATTCGATATTTAGAGGTCCCAGAAGGTATCTGTACATGCTTACTCCGTGTTAGAGTATTTTCAAAATACAGGCCAAAAAAACACTGAAAATCGATTTTTTAGGTGCACAAAAGTCGATATCTCAAATTCAATCCCAAAACACCCGAAAATTCGATATTTAGGGGTCCCAGAAGCAATCTGTACATGCCTACTCCGTGTTAGAGTATTTTCAAAATACATGCTCAAAACATACTGAAAATCGATCTTTTAGGTGCACAAAAGTCGATATGTGCATGCATCTTCAGTACCCGTTTATATCTCAAATTCAGGCTCAAAACACCCGAAAATTCAATATTTTGGGGTCCCAGAAGCAATCTGTACATGCCTACTCATTGCTAGAATATTTTTAAAATATAGGCTAAAAACATGCTAAAAATTGATCTTTCAGGTGCCAAAATGTCGATATCTCAAATTCAGTCCCAAAACACCCGAAAATTCGATATTTAGGGGTCCCAGAAGCGATCTGTACATGCCTACTCCGTGTTAGAGTATTTTCAAAATACATGCTCAAAACATACTGAAAATCGATCTTTTAGGTGCACAAAAGTCAATATGTGCATGCATCTTCAGTACCCGTTTATATCTCAAATTCAGGCCCAAAACACCCGAAAATTCAATATTTTGGGGTCCCAGAAGCAATCTGTACATGCCTACTCAGTGTTAGAGTATTTTTAAAATACATGCTCAAAACATACTGAAAATCGATCTTTTAGGTGCACAGAAGTCGATATGTGCATGCATCTTCAGTACCCGTTTATATCTCAAATTCAGGCTCAAAACACCCTAAAATTCAATATTTTGGGGTCCCAGAAGCAATCTGTACATGCCTACACAGTGCTAGAATATTTTCAAAATATAGGCTAAAAACATGCTAAAAATCGACATTTTAGGTGCCAAAAAATCGATATCTCAAATTCAGTCCCAAAACACCCGAAAATTCGATATTTAGAGGTCCCAGAAGGTATCTGTACATGCTTACTCCGTGTTAGGGTATTTTCAAAATACAGGCCAAAAACATACTGAAAATCGATCTTTTAGGTGCCCAAAAGTCGATATGTGCATGCATCTTCTGTACCCGTTTATATCTCAAATTCTGGCCCTAAACACCCGAAAATTCGATATTTTGGGGTCCCAGAAGCGATCTGTACATGCCTACTCAGTGCTAGAATATTTTCAAAATATAGGCTGAAAACATGCTAAAAATCGATCTTTTAGGTTCCAAAAAGTCGATATCTCAAATTAAGTACCAAAACACCCGAAAATTCGATATTTAGGGGTCCCAGAAGCGATCTGTACATGCCTACTCAGTGTTAGAGTATTTTCAAAATACAGGCCCAAAACATGCTGAAAATCGATATTTTAGATGCCCAAAGTCAATATGTGCATGTATCTTCTGTACCCGTTTATATCTCAAATTCAGGCTCAAAACACCCAAAAATTCAATATTTTGGGGTCCCAGAAGCAATCTGTACATGCCTACACAGTGCTAGAATATTTTCAAAATATAGGCTAAAAACATGCTAAAAATCGACATTTTAGGTGCCAAAAAATCGATATCTCAAATTCAGTCCCAAAACACCCGAAAATTCGATATTTAGAGGTCCCAGAAGGTATCTGTACATGCTTACTCCGTGTTAGAGTATTTTCAAAATACAGGCCAAAAACACACTGAAAATCGATTTTTTAGGTGCACAAAAGTCGATATCTCAAATTCAGTCCCAAAACACCCGAAAATTCGATATTTAGGGGTCCCAGAAGCAATCTGTACATGCCTACTCCGTGTTAGAGTATTTTCAAAATACATACTCAAAACATACTGAAAATCGATCTTTTAGGTGCACAAAAGTCAATATGTGCCTGCATCTTCAGTACCCGTTTATATCTCAAATTCAGGCCCAAAACACCCGAAAATTCAATATTTTGGTGTCCCAGAAGCAATCTGTACATGCCTACTCAGTGTTAGAGTATTTTCAAAATACAGGCCCAAAACATGCTGAAAATCGATATTTTAGATGCCCAAAGTCAATATGTGCACGTATCTTCTGTACCCGTTTATATCTCAAATTCAGGCTCAAAACACCCGAAAATTCAATATTTTGGGGTCCCAGAAGCAATCTGTACATGCCTACACAGTGCTAGAATATTTTCAAAATATAGGCTAAAAACATGCTAAAAATCGACATTTTAGGTGCCAAAAAATCGATATCTCAAATTGAGTCCCCAAACACCCGAAAATTCTATATTTAGAGGTCCCAGAAGGTATCTGTACATGCCTACTCCGTGTTAGAGTATTTTCAAAATACAGGCCAAAAACATACTGAAAATCGATCTTTTAGGTGCCCAAAAGTCGATATGTGCATGCATCTTCTGTACCCGTTTATATCTCAAATTCTGGCCCTAAAAACCCGAAAATTCGATATTTTGGGGTCCCAGAAGCGATCTGTACATGCCTACTCCGTGTTAGAGTATTTTCAAAATTCATGCCCAAAACATGCTGAAAATCGATATTTTTGGTGCCCAAAGTCAATATGTGCATGTATCTTCTGTACCCGTTTATATCTCAAATTCAGGCTCAAAACACCCGAAAATTCAATATTTTGGGGTCCCAGAAGCAATCTGTACATGCCTACTCAGTGCTAGAATATTTTCAAAATAAAGGCTAAAAACATGCTAAAAATCGATCTTTTAGGTGCCGAAAAATCGATATCTCAAATTCAGTCCCAAAACACCCGAAAATTCGATATTTAGAGGTCCCAGAAGGTATCTGTACATGCTTACTCCGTGTTAGGGTATTTTCAAAATACCGGCCAAAAACATACTGAAAATCGATCTTTTAGGTGCCCAAAAGTCGATATGTGCATGCATCTTCTGTACCCGTTTATATCTCAAATTATGGCCCTAAACACCCGAAAATTCGATATTTTGGGGTCCCAGAAGCGATCTGTACATGCCTACTCAGTGCTAGAATATTTTCAAAATATAGGCTAAAAACATGCTAAAAATCGATCTTTTAGGTGCCAAAAAGTCGATATCTCAAATTCAGTACCAAAACACCCGAAAATTCGATATTTAGGGGTCCCAGAAGCGATCTGTACATGCCTACTCAGTGTTAGAGTATTTTCAAAATACAGGCCCAAAACATGCTGAAAATCGATATTTTAGATGCCCAAAGTCAATATGTGCATGTATCTTCTGTACCCGTTTATATCTCAAATTCAGGCTCAAAACACCCGAAAATTCAATATTTTGGGGTCCCAGAAGCAATCTGTACATGCCTACACAGTGCTAGAATATTTTCAAAATATAGGCTAAAAACATGCTAAAAATCGACATTTTAGGTGCCAAAAAATCGATATCTCAAATTCAGTCCCAAAACACCCGAAAATTCGATATTTAGAGGTCCCAGAAGGTATCTGTACATGCTTACTCCGTGTTAGAGTATTTTCAAAATACAGGCCAAAAACACACTGAAAATCGATTTTTTAGGTGCACAAAAGTCGATATCTCAAATTCAGTCCCAAAACACCCGAAAATTCGATATTTAGGGGTCCCAGAAGCAATCTGTACATGCCTACTCCGTGTTAGAGTATTTTCAAAATACATGCTCAAAACATACTGAAAATCGATCTTTTAGGTGCACAAAAGTCGATATGTGCATGCATCTTCAGTACCCGTTTATATCTCAAATTCAGGCTCAAAACACCCGAAAATTCACTATTTTGGGGTCCCAGAAGCAATCTGTACATGCCTACTCATTGCTAGAATATTTTTAAAATACAGGCTAAAAACATGCTAAAAATCGACATTTTAGGTGCCAAAAAATCGATATCTCAAATTGAGTCCCCAAACACCCGAAAATTCGATATTTAGAGGTCCCAGAAGGTATCTGTACATGCCTACTCCGTGTTAGAGTATTTTCAAAATACAGGCCAAAAACATACTGAAAATCGATCTTTTAAGTGCCCAAAAGTCGATATGTGCATGCATCTTCTGTACCCGTTTATATCTCAAATTCTGGCCCTAAAAACCCGAAAATTCGATATTTTGGGGTCCCAGAAGCGATCTGTACATGCCTACTCCGTGTTAGAGTATTTTCAAAATTCATGCCCAAAACATGCTGAAAATCGATATTTTTGGTGCCCAAAGTCAATATGTGCATGTATCTTCTGTACCCGTTTATATCTCAAATTCAGGCTCAAAACACCCGAAAATTCAATATTTTGGGGTCCCAGAAGCAATCTGTACATGCCTACTCAGTGCTAGAATATTTTCAAAATAAAGGCTAAAAACATGCTAAAAATCGATCTTTTAGGTGCCGAAAAATCGATATCTCAAATTCAGTCCCAAAACACCCGAAAATTCGATATTTAGAGGTCCCAGAAGGTATCTGTACATGCTTACTCCGTGTTAGGGTATTTTCAAAATACCGGCCAAAAACATACTGAAAATCGATCTTTTAGGTGCCCAAAAGTCGATATGTGCATGCATCTTCTGTACCCGTTTATATCTCAAATTATGGCCCTAAACACCCGAAAATTCGATATTTTGGGGTCCCAGAAGCGATCTGTACATGCCTACTCAGTGCTAGAATATTTTCAAAATATAGGCTAAAAACATGCTAAAAATCGATCTTTTAGGTGCCAAAAAGTCGATATCTCAAATTCAGTACCAAAACACCCGAAAATTCGATATTTAGGGGTCCCAGAAGCGATCTGTACATGCCTACTCAGTGTTAGAGTATTTTCAAAATACAGGCCCAAAACATGCTGAAAATCGATATTTTAGATGCCCAAAGTCAATATGTGCATGTATCTTCTGTACCCGTTTATATCTCAAATTCAGGCTCAAAACACCCGAAAATTCAATATTTTGGGGTCCCAGAAGCAATCTGTACATGCCTACACAGTGCTAGAATATTTTCAAAATATAGGCTAAAAACATGCTAAAAATCGACATTTTAGGTGCCAAAAAATCGATATCTCAAATTCAGTCCCAAAACACCCGAAAATTCGATATTTAGAGGTCCCAGAAGGTATCTGTACATGCTTACTCCGTGTTAGAGTATTTTCAAAATACAGGCCAAAAACACACTGAAAATCGATTTTTTAGGTGCACAAAAGTCGATATCTCAAATTCAGTCCCAAAACACCCGAAAATTCGATATTTAGGGGTCCCAGAAGCAATCTGTACATGCCTACTCCGTGTTAGAGTATTTTCAAAATACATGCTCAAAACATACTGAAAATCGATCTTTTAGGTGCACAAAAGTCGATATGTGCATGCATCTTCAGTACCCGTTTATATCTCAAATTCAGGCTCAAAACACCCGAAAATTCACTATTTTGGGGTCCCAGAAGCAATCTGTACATGCCTACTCATTGCTAGAATATTTTTAAAATACAGGCTAAAAACATGCTAAAAATCGACATTTTAGGTGCCAAAAAATCGATATCTCAAATTGAGTCCCCAAACACCCGAAAATTCGATATTTAGAGGTCCCAGAAGGTATCTGTACATGCCTACTCCGTGTTAGAGTATTTTCAAAATACAGGCCAAAAACATACTGAAAATCGATCTTTTAAGTGCCCAAAAGTCGATATGTGCATGCATCTTCTGTACCCGTTTATATCTCAAATTCTGGCCCTAAAAACCCGAAAATTCGATATTTTGGGGTCCCAGAAGCGATCTGTACATGCCTACTCCGTGTTAGAGTATTTTCAAAATTCATGCCCAAAACATGCTGAAAATCGATATTTTTGGTGCCCAAAGTCAATATGTGCATGTATCTTCTGTACCCGTTTATATCTCAAATTCAGGCTCAAAACACCCGAAAATTCAATATTTTGGGGTCCCAGAAGCAATCTGTACATGCCTACTCAGTGCTAGAATATTTTCAAAATATAGGCTAAAAACATGCTAAAAATCGATCTTTTATGTGCCAAAAAGTCGATATCTCAAATTCAGTCCCAAAACACCCGAAAATTCGATATTTAGGGGTCCCAGAAGCGATCTGTACATGCCTACTCCGTGTTAGAGTATTTTCAAAATACATGCTCAAAACATACTGAAAATCGATCTTTTAGGTGCACAAAAGTCGATATGTGCATGCATCTTCAGTACCCGTTTATATCTCAAATTCAGGCTCAAAACACCTGAAAATTCAATATTTTGGGGTCCCAGAAGCAATCTGTACATGCCTACTCAGTGTTAGAGTATTTTCAAATTACAGGCCCAAAACATGCTGAAAATCGATATTTTAGATGCCCAAAGTCAATATGTGCATGTATCTTCTGTACCCGTTTATATCTCAAATTCAGGCTCAAAATACCCGAAAATTCAATATTTTGGGGTCCCAAAAGCAATCTGTACATGCCTACACAGTGCTAGAATACTTTCAAAATATAGGCTAAAAACATGCTAAAAATCGACATTTTAGGTGCCAAAAAATCGATATCTCAAATTCAGTCCCAAAACACCCGAAAATTCGATATTTAGAGGTCTCAGAAGGTATCTGTACATGCCTACTCCGTGTTAGAGTATTTTCAAAATACAGGACCAAAACATGCTCATAATCGATGTTTTAGGTGCCAAAAAGTCGATATGTACATGCATTTTCAGTACCCGTTTATATCTCAAATTCAGGCTCATAAACACCCGAAAATTCGATATTTTGGGGTCCCAGAAGCGATCTGTACATGCCTACTCCGTGTTAGAGTATTTTCAAAATAAATGCCCAAAACATGCTGAAAATCGATATTTTAGATGCCCAAAGTCAAAATGTGCATGTATCTTCTGTACCCGTTTATATCTCAAATTCAGGCTCAAAACAACCGAAAATTCGATATTTTGGGGTCCTAGAAGCGATCTGTACATGCCTACTCCGTGTTAAAAATAAAGGTTAAAAACATACTGAAAATCGATCTTTTAGGTGCCCAAAAGTCGATATGTGTATTCATCTTCTATACTCGTTTATATCTGAAATTCAGGCTCAAAACACCCGAAAATTCGATATTGTGGGGTCCCAGAAGCGATCTGTACATGCCTACTTAGTGCTAGAATGTTTTCAAAATATAGGTTAAAAACATGCTCAAAATCGATATTTTAGGTGCCCAAAAGTCGATATGTGCATGAATCTTCTGTACTCGTTTATATCTCAAATTAAGGCCCAAAACACCCGAAAATTCGTTATTTTGGGGTCCCAGAAGCGATCTGTACATGCCTACTCTGTGTTAGAGTATTTTCAAAATACAGGCCAAAAACATACTGAAAATCGATCTTTTAGGTGCCCAAAAGTCGATATGTGCATGCATCTTCTGTACCCGTTTATATCTCAAATTCTGGCCCTAAACACCCGAAAATTCGATATTTTGGGGTCCCACAAGCGATCTGTACATCCCTACTCCGTGTTAGAGTATTTTCAAAATTCAGGCCCAAAACATGCTGAAAATCGATATTTTTGGTGCCCAAAGTCAATATGTGCATGTATCTTCTGTACCCGTTTATATCTCAAATTCAGGCTCAAAACACCCGAAAATTCAATATTTTGGGGTCCCAGAAGCAATATGTACAGTGCTAGAATATTTTCAAAATATAGGCTAAAAACATGCTAAAAATCGATCTTTTAGGTGCCAAAAAGTCGATATCTCAAATTCAGTCCCAAAACACCCGAAAATTCGATATTTAGGGGTCCCAGAACCGATCTGTACATGCCTACTCCGTGTTAGAGTATTTTCAAAATACATGCTCAAAACATACTGAAAATCGATCTTTTAGGTGCACAAAAGTCGATATGTGCATGCATCTTCAGTACCCGTTTATATCTCAAATTCAGGCTCAAAACACCCGAAAATTAAATATTTTGGGGTCCCAGAAGCAATCTGTACATGCCTACTCAGCGTTAGAGTATTTTCAAAATACAGGCCCAAAACATGCTGAAAATCGATATTTTAGATGCCCAAAGTCAATATGTGCATGTATCTTCTGTACTCGTTTATATCTCAAATTCAGGCTCAAAACACCCGAAAATTCAATATTTTGGGGTCCCAGAAGCAATCTGTACATGCCTACTCAGTGTTAGAGTATTTTCAAATTACAGGCCCAAAACATGCTGAAAATCGATATTTTAGATGCCCAAAGTCAATATGTGCATGTATCTTCTGTACCCGTTTATATCTCAAATTCAGGCTCAAAATACCCGAAAATTCAATATTTTGAGGTCCCAAAAGCAATCTGTACATGCCTACACAGTGCTAGAATATTTTCAAAATATAG
This sequence comes from Petrolisthes cinctipes, assembly GCA_033782935.1. Lineage (NCBI taxonomy): Eukaryota > Metazoa > Arthropoda > Malacostraca > Decapoda > Porcellanidae > Petrolisthes > Petrolisthes cinctipes. The sequence goes on from JAWQEG010000068.1 coordinate 2,227,065, forward strand.
GCTAAAAACATGCTAAAAATCGACATTTTAGGTGCCAAAAAATCGATATCTCAAATTCAGTCACAAAACACCCGAAAATTCGATATTTAGAGGTCTCAGAAGGTATCTGTACATGCCTACTCCGTGTTAGAGTATTTTCAAAATACAGGCCAAAAACCTACTGAAAATCGATCTTTTAGGTGCCCAAAAGTCGATATGTGCATGCATCTTCTGTACCCGTTTATATCTCAAATTCTGGCCCTAAACACCCGAAAATTCGATATTTCGGGGTCCCACAAGCGATCTGTACATCCCTACTCCGTGTTAGAGTATTTTCAAAATTCAGGCCCAAAACATGCTGAAAATCGATATTTCTGGTGCCCAAAGTCAATATGTGCATGTATCTTCTGTACCCGTTTATATCTCAAATTCAGGCTCAAAACACCCGAAAATTCAATATTTTGGGGTCCCAGAAGCAATCTGTACAGTGCTAGAATATTTTCAAAATATAGGCTAAAAACATGCTAAAAATCGATCTTTTAGGTGCCAAAAAGTCGATATCTCAAATTCAGTCCCAAAACACCCGAAAATTCGATATTTAGGGGTCCCAGAACCGATCTGTACATGCCTACTCCGTGTTAGAGTATTTTCAAAATACATGCTCAAAACATACTGAAAATCGATCTTTTAGGTGCCAAAATGTCGATATCTCAAATTCAGTCCCAAAACACCCGAAAATTCGATATTTAGAGGTCCCAGAAGGTATCTGTACATGCCTACTCCGTGTTAGAGTATTTTCAAAATACAGGCCAAAAACATACTGAAAATCGATCTTTTAGGTGCCCAAAAGTCGATATGTGCATGCATCTTCTGTACCCGTTTATATCTCAAATTCTGGCCCTAAAAACCCGAAAATTCGATATTTTGGGGTCCCAGAAGCGATCTGTACATGCCTACTCCGTGTTAGAGTATTTTCAAAATTCAGGCCCAAAACATGCTGAAAATCGATATTTTTGGTGCCCAAAGTCAATATGTGCATGTATCTTCTGTACCCGTTTATATCTCAAATTCAGGCTCAAAACACCCGAAAATTCAATATTTTGGGGTCCCAGAAGCAATCTGTACAGTGCTAGAATATTTTCAAAATATAGGCTAAAAACATGCTAAAAATCGATCTTTTAGGTGCCAAAAAGTCGATATCTCAAATTCAGTCCCAAAACACCCGAAAATTCGATATTTAGAGGTCCCAGAAGGTATCTGTACATGCCTACTCCGTGTTAGAGTATTTTCAAAATACAGGCCAAAAACATACTGAAAATCGATCTTTTAGGTGTCCAAAAGTCGATATGTGCATGCATCTTCTGTACCCGTTTATATCTCAAATTCTGGCCCTAAACACCCGAAAATTCGATATTTTGGGGTCCCAGAAGCGATCTGTACATGCCTATTCAGTGTTAGAGTATTTTCAAAATTCAGGCCCAAAACATGCTGAAAATCGATATTTTAGATGCCCAAAGTCAATATGTGCATGTATCTTCTGTACCCGTTTATATCTCAAATTCAGGCTCAAAACACCCGAAAATTCAATATTTTGGGGTCCCAGAAGCAATCTGTACATGCCTACACAGTGCTAGAATATTTTCAAAATATAGGCTAAAAACATGCTAAAAATCGACATTTTAGGTGCCAAAAAATCGATATCTCAAATTCAGTCCCAAAACACCCGAAAATTCGATATATAGAGGTCCCAGAAGGTACATGCCTACTCCGTGTTAGAGTATTTTCAAAATACAGGCCAAAAACCTACTGAAAATCGATCTTTTAGGTGCCCAAAAGTCGATATGTGCATGCATCTTCTGTACCCGTTTATATCTCAAATTTTGGCCCTAAACACCCGAAAAATCGATATTTTGGGGTCCCAGAAGCGATCTGTACATGCATACTCCGTGTTAGAGTATTTTCAAAATTCAGGCCCAAAACATGCTGAAAATCGATATTTTTGGTGCCCAAAGTCAATATGTGCATGTATCTTCTGTACCCGTTTATATCTCAAATTCAGGCTCAAAACACCCGAAAATTCAATATTTTGGGGTCCCAGAAGCAATCTGTACAGTGCTAGAATATTTTCAAAATATAGGCTAAAAACATGCTAAAAATCGATCTTTTAGGTGCCAAAAAGTCGATATCTCAAATTCAGTCCCAAAACACCCGAAAATTCGACATTTAGGGGTCCCAGAAGCGATCTGTACATGCCTACTCCGTGTTAGAGTATTTTCAAAATACTTGCTCAAAACATACTGAAAATCGATCTTTTAGGTGCACAAAAGTCGATATGTGCATGCATCTTCAGTACCCGTTTATATCTCAAATTCTGGCCCTAAACACCCGAAAATTCGATATTTTGGGGTCCCAGAAGCAATCTGTACATGCTTACTCCGTGTTAGAGTATTTTCAAAATTCAGGCCCAAAACATGCTGAAAATCGATATTTTAGATGCCCAAAGTCAATATGTGCATGTATCTTCTGTACCCGTTTATATCTCAAATTCAGGCTCAAAACACCCGAAAATTCAATATTTTGGGGTCCCAGAAGCAATCTGTACATGCCTACACAGTGCTAGAATATTTTCAAAATATAGGCTAAAAACATGCTAAAAATCGACATTTTAGGTGCCAAAAAATCGATATCTAAAATTCAGTCCCAAAACACCCGAAAATTCGATATATAGAGGTCCCAGAAGGTATCTGTACATGCCTACTCCGTGTTAGAGTATTTTCAAAATACAGGCCAAAAACCTACTGAAAATCGATCTTTTAGGTGCCCAAAAGTCGATATGTGCATGCATCTTCTGTACCCGTTTATATCTCAAATTCTGGCCCTAAACACCCGAAAATTCGATATTTTGGGGTCCCAGAAGCGATCTGTACATGCCTACTCCGTGTTAGAGTAATTTCAAAATTCAGGCCCAAAACATGCTGAAAATCGATATTTTTGGTGCTCAAAGTCAATATGTGCATGTATCTTCTGTACCCGTTTATATCTCAAATTCAGGCTCAAAACACCCGAAAATTCAATATTTTGGGGTCCCAGAAGCAATCTGTACAGTGCTAGGATATTTTCAAAATATAGGCTAAAAACATGCTAAAAATCGATCTTTTAGGTGCCAAAAAGTCGATATCTCAAATTCAGTCCCAAAACACCCGAAAATTCGATATTTAGGGGTCCCAGAAGCGATCTGCACATGCCTACTCCGTGTTAGAGTATTTTCAAAATACATGCTCAAAACATACTGAAAATCGATCTTTTAGGTGCACAAAAGTCGATATGTGCATGTATCTTCTGTACCCGTTTATATCTCAAATTCAGGCTCAAAACACCCGAAAATTCGATATTTTGGGGTCCCAGAAGCAATCTGTACATGCCTACTCAGTGTTAGAGTATTTTCAAAATACAGGCCCAAAACATGCTGAAAATCGATATTTTAGATGCCCAAAGTCAATATGTGCATGTATCTTCTGTACCCGTTTATATTTCAAATTCAGGCTCAAAACACCCGAAAATTCAATATTTTGGGTTCCCAGAAGCAATCTGTACATGCCTACACAGTGCTAGAATATTTTCAAAATATAGGCTAAAAACATGCTAAAAATCGACATTTTAGGTGCCAAAAAATCGATATCTCAAATTCAGTCCCAAAACACCCGAAAATTCGACATTTAGGGGTCCCAGAAGCAATCTGTACATGCCTACTCAGCGTTAGAGTATTTTCAAAATACAGGCCCAAAACATGCTGAAAATCGATATTTTAGATGCCCAAAGTCAATATGTGCATGTATCTTCTGTACTCGTTTATATCTCAAATTCAGGCTCAAAACACCCGAAAATTCAATATTTTGGGGTCCCAGAAGCAATCTGTACATGCCTACACAGAGCTAGAATATTTTCAAAATATAGGCTAAAAACATGCTAAAAATCGACATTTTAGGTGCCAAAAAATCGATATATCAAATTGAATCCCAAAACACCCGAAAATTCGATATTTAGAGGTCCCAGAAGGTATCTGTACATGCCTACTCCGTGTTAGAGTATTTTCAAAATACAGGCCAAAAACATACTGAAAATCGATCTTTTAGGTGCACAAAAGTCGATATGTGCATGCATCTTCAGTACCCGTTTATATCTCAAATTCAGGCTCAAAACACCTGAAAATTCAATATTTTGGGGTCCCAGAAGCAATCTGTACATGCCTACTCAGTGTTAGAGTATTTTCAAATTACAGGCCCAAAACATGCTGAAAATCGATATTTTAGATGCCCAAAGTCAATATGTGCATGTATCTTCTGTACCCGTTTATATCTCAAATTCAGGCTCAAAATACCCGAAAATTCAATATTTTGAGGTCCCAAAAGCAATCTGTACATGCCTACACAGTGCTAGAATATTTTCAAAATATAGGCTAAAAACATGCTAAAAATCGACATTTTAGGTGCCAAAAAATCGATATCTCAAATTCAGTCCCAAAACACCCGAAAATTCGATATTTAGAGGTCTCAGAAGGTATCTGTACATGCCTACTCCGTGTTAGAGTATTTTCAAAATACAGGCCAAAAACCTACTGAAAATCGATCTTTTAGGTGCCCAAAAGTCGATATGTGCATGCATCTTCTGTACCCGTTTATATCTCAAATTCTGGCCCTAAACACCCGAAAATTCGATATTTTGGGGTCCCACAAGCGATCTGTACATCCCTACTCCGTGTTAGAGTATTTTCAAAATTCAGGCCCAAAACATGCTGAAAATCGATATTTTTGGTGCCCAAAGTCAATATGTGCATGTATCTTCTGTACCCGTTTATATCTCAAATTCAGGCTCAAAACACCCGAAAATTCAATATTTTGGGGTCCCAGAAGCAATCTGTACAGTGCTAGAATATTTTCAAAATATAGGCTAAAAACATGCTAAAAATCGATCTTTTAGGTGCCAAAAAGTCGATATCTCAAATTCAGTCCCAAAACACCCGAAAATTCGATATTTAGGGGTCCCAGAACCGATCTGTACATGCCTACTCCGTGTTAGAGTATTTTCAAAATACATGCTCAAAACATACTGAAAATCGATCTTTTAGGTGCCAAAATGTCGATATCTCAAATTCAGTCCCAAAACACCCGAAAATTCGATATTTAAAGGTCCCAGAAGGTATCTGTACATGCCTACTCCGTGTTAGAGTATTTTCAAAATACAGGCCAAAAACATACTGAAAATCGATCTTTTAGGTGCCCAAAAGTCGATATGTGCATGCATCTTCTGTACCCGTTTATATCTCAAATTCTGGCCCTAAAAACCCGAAAATTCGATATTTTGGGGTCCCAGAAGCGATCTGTACATGCCTACTCCGTGTTAGAGTATTTTCAAAATTCAGGCCCAAAACATGCTGAAAATCGATATTTTTGGTGCCCAAAGTCAATATGTGCATGTATCTTCTGTACCCGTTTATATCTCAAATTCAGGCTCAAAACACCCGAAAATTCAATATTTTGGGGTCCCAGAAGCAATCTGTACAGTGCTAGAATATTTTCAAAATATAGGCTAAAAACATGCTAAAAATCGATCTTTTAGGTGCCAAAAAGTCGATATCTCAAATTCAGTCCCAAAACACCCGAAAATTCGATATTTAGAGGTCCCAGAAGGTATCTGTACATGCCTACTCCGTGTTAGAGTATTTTCAAAATACAGGCCAAAAACATACTGAAAATCGATCTTTTAGGTGTCCAAAAGTCGATATGTGCATGCATCTTCTGTACCCGTTTATATCTCAAATTCTGGCCCTAAACACCCGAAAATTCGATATTTTGGGGTCCCAGAAGCGATCTGTACATGCCTACTCAGTGTTAGAGTATTTTCAAAATTCAGGCCCAAAACATGCTGAAAATCGATATTTTAGATGCCCAAAGTCAATATGTGCATGTATCTTCTGTACCCGTTTATATCTCAAATTCAGGCTCAAAACACCCGAAAATTCAATATTTTGGGGTCCCAGAAGCAATCTGTACATGCCTACACAGTGCTAGAATATTTTCAAAATATAGGCTAAAAACATGCTAAAAATCGACATTTTAGGTGCCAAAAAATCGATATCTCAAATTCAGTCCCAAAACACCCGAAAATTCGATATATAGAGGTCCCAGAAGGTATCTGTACATGCCTACTCCGTGTTAGAGTATTTTCAAAATACAGGCCAAAAACCTACTGAAAATCGATCTTTTAGGTGCCCAAAAGTCGATATGTGCATGCATCTTCTGTACCCGTTTATATCTCAAATTCTGGCCCTAAACACCCGAAAATTCGATATTTTGGGGTCCCAGAAGCGATCTGTACATGCCTACTCCGTGTTAGAGTAATTTCAAAATTCAGGCCCAAAACATGCTGAAAATCGATATTTTTGGTGCTCAAAGTCAATATGTGCATGTATCTTCTGTACCCGTTTATATCTCAAATTCAGGCTCAAAACACCCGAAAATTCAATATTTTGGGGTCCCAGAAGCAATCTGTACAGTGCTAGAATATTTTCAAAATATAGGCTAAAAACATGCTAAAAATCGATCTTTTAGGTGCCAAAAAGTCGATATCTCAAATTCAGTCCCAAAACACCCGAAAATTCGATATTTAGGGGTCCCAGAAGCGATCTGCACATGCCTACTCCGTGTTAGAGTATTTTCAAAATACATGCTCAAAACATACTGAAAATCGATCTTTTAGGTGCACAAAAGTCGATATGTGCATGTATCTTCTGTACCCGTTTATATCTCAAATTCAGGCTCAAAACACCCGAAAATTCAATATTTTGGGGTCCCAGAAGCAATCTGTACATGCCTACTCAGTGTTAGAGTATTTTCAAAATACAGGCCCAAAACATGCTGAAAATCGATATTTTAGATGCCCAAAGTCAATATGTGCATGTATCTTCTGTACCCGTTTATATTTCAAATTCAGGCTCAAAACACCCGAAAATTCAATATTTTGGGGTCCCAGAAGCAATCTGTACATGCCTACACAGTGCTAGAATATTTTCAAAATATAGGCTAAAAACATGCTAAAAATCGACATTTTAGGTGCCAAAAAATCGATATCTCAAATTCAGTCCCAAAACACCCGAAAATTCGACATTTAGGGGTCCCAGAAGCGATCTGTACATGCCTACTCCGTGTTAGAGTATTTTCAAAATTCAGGCCCAAAACATGCTGAAAATCGATATTTTTGGTGCCCAAAGTCTATATGTGCATGTATCTTCTGTACCCGTTTATATCTCAAATTCAGGCTCAAAACACCCGAAAATTCAATATTTTGGGGTCCCAGAAGCAATCTATACATGCCTACTCAGTGCTAGAATATTTTCAAAATATAGGCTAAAAACATGCTAAAAATCGATCTTTTAGGTGCCAAAAAGTCGATATCTCAAATTCAGTCCCAAAACACCCGAAAATTCGATATTTAGGGGTCCCAGAAGCGATCTGTACATGCCTACTCAGTGTTAGAGTATTTTCAAAATACAGGCCCAAAACATGCTGAAAATCGATATTTTAGATGCCCAAAGTCAATATGTGCATGTATCTTCTGTACCCGTTTATATCTCAAATTCAGGCTCAAAACACCCGAAAATTCAATATTTTGGGGTCCCAGAAGCAATCTGTACATGCCTACACAGTGCTAGAATATTTTCAAAATATAGGCTAAAAACATGCTAAAAATCGACATTTTAGGTGCCAAAAAATCGATATCTCAAATTCAGTCCCAAAACACCCGAAAATTCGATATTTAGGGGTCCCAGAAGCGATCTGTACATGCCTACTCCGTGTTAGAGTTATTTTCAAAATACATGCTCAAAACATACTGAAAATCGATCTTTTAGATGCACAAAAGTCGATATGTGCATGCATCTTCTGTACCCGTTTATATCTCAAATTTTGGCCCTAAACACCCGAAAATTCGATATTTTGTGGTCCCAGAAGCGATCTGTACATGCCTACTCCGTGTTAGAGTATTTTCAAAATTCAGGCCCAAAACATGCTGAAAATCGATATTTTTGGAGCCCAAAGTCAATATGTGCATGTATCTTCTGTACCCGTTTACATCTCAAATTCAGGCTCAAAACACCCGAAAATTCAATATTTTGGGGTCCCAGAAGCAATCTGTACATGCCTACTCTGTGCTAGAATATTTTCAAAATATAGGCTAAAAACATGCTAAAAATCGATCTTTTAGGTGCCAAAAAGTCGATATCTCAAATTCAGTCCCAAAACACCCGAAAATTCGACATTTAGGGGTCCCAGAAGCGATCTGTACATGCCTACTCCGTGTTAGAGTATTTTCAAAATTCAGGCCCAAAACATGCTGAAAATCGATAGTTTTGGTGCCCAAAGTCTATATGTGCATGTATCTTCTGTACCCGTTTATATCTCAAATTCAAGTTAAAAACACCCGAAAATTCAATATTTTGGGGTCCCAGAAGCAATCTGTACATGCCTACACAGTGCTAGAATATTTTCAAAATATAGGCTAAAAACATGCTAAAAATCGACATTTTAGGTGCCAAAAAATCGATATCTCAAATTCAGTCCCAAAACACCCGAAAATTCGATATTTAGAGGTCCCAGAAGGTATCTGTACATGCCTACTCCGTGTTAGAGTATTTTCAAAATACAGGCCAAAAACATAATGAAAATCGATCTTTTAGGTGCCCAAAAGTCGATATGTGCATGCATCTTCTGTACCCGTTTATATCTCAAATTCTGGCCCTAAACACCCGAAAATTCGATATTTTGGGGTCCCAGAAGCGATCTGTACATGCCTACTCCGTGTTAGAGTATTTTCAAAATTCAGGCCAAAAACATGCTAAAAATCGATATTTTTGGTGCCCAAAGTCAATATGTGCATGTATTTTTTGTACCCGTTTATATCTCAAATTCAGGCTCAAAACACCCGAAAATTCAATATTTTGGGGTCCCAGAAGCAATCTGTACATGCCTACTCAGTGCTAGAATATTTTCAAAATATAGGCTAAAAACATGCTAAAAATCGATCTTTTAGGTGCCAAAAAGTCGATATCTCAAATTCAGTCCCAAAACACCCGAAAATTCGATATTTAGGGGTCCCAGAAGCGATCTGTACATGCCTACTCAGTGTTAGAGTATTTTCAAAATACAGGCCCAAAACATGCTGAAAATCGATATTTTAGATGCCCAAAGTCAATATGTGCATGTATCTTCTGTACCCCTTTATATCTCAAATTCAGGCTCAAAACATCCGAAAATTCAATATTTTGGGGTCCCAGAAGCAATCTGTACATGCCTACACAGTGCTAGAATATTTTCAAAATATAGGCTAAAAACATGCTAAAAATCGACATTTTATGTGCCAAAAAATCGATATCTCAAATTCAGTCCCAAAACACCCGAAAATTCGATATTTAGGGGTCCCAGAAGCGATCTGTACATGCCTACTCCGTGTTAGAGTTATTTTCAAAATACATGCTCAAAACATACTGAAAATCGATCTTTTAGATGCACAAAAGTCGATATGTGCATGCATCTTCTGTACCCGTTTATATCTCAAATTTTGGCCCTAAACACCCGAAAATTCGATATTTTGTGGTCCCAGAAGCGATTTGTACATGCCTACTCCGTGTTAGAGTATTTTCAAAATTCAGGCCCAAAACATGCTGAAAATCGATATTTTTGGAGCCCAAAGTCAATATGTGCATGTATCTTCTGTACCCGTTTACATCTCAAATTCAGGCTCAAAACACCCGAAAATTCAATATTTTGGGGTCCCAGAAGCAATCTGTACATGCCTACTCTGTGCTAGAATATTTTCAAAATATAGGCTAAAAACATGCTAAAAATCGATCTTTTAGGTGCCAAAAAGTCGATATCTCAAATTCAGTCCCAAAACACCCGAAAATTCGACATTTAGGGGTCCCAGAAGCGATCTGTACATGCCTACTCCGTGTTAGAGTATTTTCAAAATTCAGGCCCAAAACATGCTGAAAATCGATAGTTTTGGTGCCCAAAGTCTATATGTGCATGTATCTTCTGTACCCGTTTATATCTCAAATTCAAGTTAAAAACACCCGAAAATTCAATATTTTGGGGTCCCAGAAGCAATCTGTACATGCCTACACAGTGCTAGAATATTTTCAAAATATAGGCTAAAAACATGCTAAAAATCGACATTTTAGGTGCCAAAAAATCGATATCTCAAATTCAGTCCCAAAACACCCGAAAATTCGATATTTAGAGGTCCCAGAAGGTATCTGTACATGCCTACTCCGTGTTAGAGTATTTTCAAAATACAGGCCAAAAACATAATGAAAATCGATCTTTTAGGTGCCCAAAAGTCGATATGTGCATGCATCTTCTGTACCCGTTTATATCTCAAATTCTGGCCCTAAACACCCGAAAATTCGATATTTTGGGGTCCCAGAAGCGATCTGTACATGCCTACTCCGTGTTAGAGTATTTTCAAAATTCAGGCCAAAAACATGCTAAAAATCGATATTTTTGGTGCCCAAAGTCAATATGTGCATGTATTTTTTGTACCCGTTTATATCTCAAATTCAGGCTCAAAACACCCGAAAATTCAATATTTTGGGGTCCCAGAAGCAATCTGTACATGCCTACTCAGTGCTAGAATATTTTCAAAATATAGGCTAAAAACATGCTAAAAATCGATCTTTTAGGTGCCAAAAAGTCGATATCTCAAATTCAGTCCCAAAACACCCGAAAATTCGATATTTAGGGGTCCCAGAAGCGATCTGTACATGCCTACTCAGTGTTAGAGTATTTTCAAAATACAGGCCCAAAACATGCTGAAAATCGATATTTTAGATGCCCAAAGTCAATATGTGCATGTATCTTCTGTACCCCTTTATATCTCAAATTCAGGCTCAAAACATCCGAAAATTCAATATTTTGGGGTCCCAGAAGCAATCTGTACATGCCTACACAGTGCTAGAATATTTTCAAAATATAGGCTAAAAACATGCTAAAAATCGACATTTTATGTGCCAAAAAATCGATATCTCAAATTCAGTCCCAAAACACCCGAAAATTCGATATTTAGGGGTCCCAGAAGCGATCTGTACATGCCTACTCCGTGTTAGAGTTATTTTCAAAATACATGCTCAAAACATACTGAAAATCGATCTTTTAGATGCACAAAAGTCGATATGTGCATGCATCTTCTGTACCCGTTTATATCTCAAATTTTGGCCCTAAACACCCGAAAATTCGATATTTTGTGGTCCCAGAAGCGATTTGTACATGCCTACTCCGTGTTAGAGTATTTTCAAAATTCAGGCCCAAAACATGCTGAAAATCGATATTTTTGGAGCCCAAAGTCAATATGTGCATGTATCTTCTGTACCCGTTTACATCTCAAATTCAGGCTCAAAACACCCGAAAATTCAATATTTTGGGGTCCCAGAAGCAATCTGTACATGCCTACTCTGTGCTAGAATATTTTCAAAATATAGGCTAAAAACATGCTAAAAATCGATCTTTTAGGTGCCAAAAAGTCGATATCTCAAATTCAGTCCCAAAACACCCCAAAATTCGACATTTAGGGGTCCCAGAAGCGATCTGTACATGCCTACTCAGTGTTAGAGTATTTTCAAAATTCAGGCCCAAAACATGCTGAAAATCGATATTTTTGGTGCCGAAAGTCTATATGTGCATGTATCTTCTGTACCCGTTTATATCTCAAATTCAGGCTCAAAACACCCGAAAATTCAATATTTTGGGGTCCCAGAAGCAATCTGTACATGCCTACTCAGTGCTAGAATATTTTCAAAATATAGGCTAAAAACATGCTAAAAATCGATCTTTTAGTTGCCAAAAAGTCGATATCTCAAATTCAGTCCCAAAACACCCGAAAATTCGATATTTAGGGGTCCCAGAAGCGATCTGTACATGCCTACTCCGTGTTAGAGTATTTTCAAAATACATGCTCAAAACATACTGAAAATCGATCTTTTAGGTGCACAAAAGTCGACATGTGCATGCATCTTCAGTATCCGTTTATATCTCAAATTCAGGCTCAAAACACCCGAAAATTCAATATTTTGGGGTCCCAGAAGCAATCTGTACATGCCTACTCAGTGTTAGAGTATTTTCAAAGTACAGGCCCAAAACATGCTGAAAATCGATATTTTAGATGCCCAAAGTCAATATGTGCATGTATCTTCTTTACCCGTTTATATCTCAAATTCAAGTTAAAAACACCCGAAAATTCAATATTTTGGGGTCCCAGAAGCAATCTGTACATGCCTACACAGTGCTAGAATATTTTCAAAATATAGGCTCAAAACATTCTAAAAATCGTCATTTTAAGTGCCAAAAAATCGATATCTCAAATTCAGTCCCAAAACACCCGAAAATTCGATATTTAGAGGTCCCAGAAGGTATCTGTACATGCCTACTCCGTGTTAGAGTATTTTCAAAATACAGGCCAAAAACATAATGAAAATCGATCTTTTAGGTGCCCAAAAGTCGATATGTGCAAGCATCTTCTGTACCCGTTTATATCTCAAATTCTGGCCCTAAACACCCGAAAATTCGATATTTTGGGGTCCCAGAAGCGATCTGTACATGCCTACTCCGTGTTAGAGTATTTTCAAAATTCAGGCCCAAAACAAGCTAAAAATCGATATTTTTGGTGCCCAAAGTCAATATGTGCATGTATCTTTTGTACCCGTTTATATCTCAAATTCAGGCTCAAAACACCCGAAAATTCAATATTTTGGGGTCCCAGAAGCAATCTGAACATGCCTACTCAGTGCTAGAATATTTTCAAAATATAGGCTAAAAACATGCTAAAAATCGATCTTTTTGGTGCCAAAAAGTCGATATCTCAAATTCAGTCCCAAAACACCCGAAAATTCGATATTTAGGGGTCCCAGAAGCGATCTGTACATGCCTACTCAGTGTTAGAGTATTTTCAAAATACAGGCCCAAAACATGCTGAAAATCGATATTTTAGATGCCCAAAGTCAATATGTGCATGTATCTTCTGTACCCCTTTATATCTCAAATTCAGGCTCAAAACACCCGAAAATTCAATATTTTGGGGTCCCAGAAGCAATCTGTACATGCCTACACAGTGCTAGAATATTTTCAAAATATAGGCTAAAAACATGCTAAAAATCGACATTTTAGGTGCCAAAAAATCGATATCTCAAATTCAGTCCCAAAACACCCGAAAATTCGATATTTAGGGGTCCCAGAAGCGATCTGTACATGCCTACTCCGTGTTAGAGTTATTTTCAAAATACATGCTCAAAACATACTGAAAATCGATCTTTTAGATGCACAAAAGTCGATATGTGCATGCATCTTCTGTACCCGTTTATATCTCAAATTTTGGCCCTAAACACCCGAAAATTCGATATTTTGTGGTCCCAGAAGCGATCTGTACATGCCTACTCCGTGTTAGAGTATTTTCAAAATTCAGGCCCAAAACATGCTGAAAATCGATATTTTTGGAGCCCAAAGTCAATATGTGCATGTATCTTCTGTACCCGTTTACATCTCAAATTCAGGCTCAAAACACCCGAAAATTCAATATTTTGGGGTCCCAGAAGCAATCTGTACATGCCTACTCTGTGCTAGAATATTTTCAAAATATAGGCTAAAAACATGCTAAAAATCGATCTTTTAGGTGCCAAAAAGTCGATATCTCAAATTCAGTCCCAAAACACCCGAAAATTCGATATTTAGGGGTCCCAGAAGCGATCTGTACATGCCTACTCCGTGTTAGAGTATTTTCAAAATACATGCTCAAAACATACTGAAAATCGATCTTTTAGGTGCACGAAATTCGATATGTGCATGCATCTTCAGTACCCGTTTATATCTCAAATTCAGGCTCAAAACACCCGAAAACTCAATATTTTGGGGTCCCAGAAGCAATCTGTACATGCCTACTCAGTGTTAGAGTATTTTCAAAATACAGGCCCAAAACATGCTGAAAATCGATATTTTAGATGCCCAAAGTCAATATGTGCATGTATCTTCTGTACCCGTTTATATCTCAAATTCAGGCTCAAAACACCCGAAAATTCAATATTTTGGGGTCCCAGAAGCAATCTGTACATGCCTACACAGTGCTAGAATATTTTCAAAATATAGGCTAAAAACATGCTAAAAATCGATCTTTTAGGTGCCAAAAAGTCTATATCTCAAATTCAGTCCCAAAACACCCGAAAATTCGACATTTAGGGGTCCCAGAAGCGATCTGTACATGCTTTCTTCGTGTTAGAGTATTTTCAAAATACTTGCTCAAAACATACTGAAAATCGATCTTTTAGGTGCACAAAAGTCGATATGTGCATGCATCTTCAGTACCCGTTTATATCTCAAATTCAGGCTCAAAACACCCGAAAATTCAATATTTTGGAGTCCCAGAAGCAATCTGTACATGCCTACTCAGTGTTAGAGTATTTTCAAAATACAGGCCCAAAACATGCTGAAAATCGATATTTTAGATGCCCAAAGTCAATATGTGAATGTATCTTCTGTGCCCGTTTATATCTCAAATTCAGGCTCAAAATACCCGAAAATTCAATATTTTGGGGTCCCAGAAGCAATCTGTACATGCTTACACGGTGCTAGAATATTTTCAAAATATAGGCTAAAAACATGCTAAAAATCGACATTTTAGGTGCCAAAAAATCGATATCTCAAATTCAGTCCCAAAACACCCGAAAATTCGATATTTAGAGGTCCCAGAAGGTATCTGTACATGCCTACTCCGTGTTAGAGTATTTTCAAAATACAGGCCAAAAACATACTGAAAATCGATCTTTTAGGTGCCCAAAAGTCGATATGTGCATGCATCTTCTGTACCCGTTTATATCTCAAATTCTGGCCCTAAACACCCGAAAATTCGATATTTTGGAGTCCCAGAAGCGATCTGTACATGCCTACTCAGTGTTAGAGTATTTTCAAAATTCAGGCCCAAAACATGCTGAAAATCGATATTTTTGGTGCCCAAAGTCAATATGTGCATGTATCTTCTGTACCCGTTTATATCTCAAATTCAGGCTCAAAACACCCGAAAATTCAATATTTTGGGGTCCCAGAAGCAATCTGTACATGCCTACTCAGTGCTAGAATATTTTCAAAATATAGGCTAAAAACATGCTAAAAATCGATCTTTTAGGTGCCAAAAAGTCGATATCTCAAATTCATTCCCAGAACACCCGAAAATTCGATATTTAGGGGTCCCAGAAGCGATCTGTACATGCCTACTCCGTTTTAGAGTATTTTCAAAATACATGCTCAAAACATACTGAAAATCGATCTTTTAGGTGCACAGAAGTCGATATGTGCATGCATCTTCAGTACCCGTTTATATCTCAAATTCAGGCTTAAAACACCCGAAAATTCGATATTTTGGGGTCCCAGAAGCAATCTGTACATGCCTACTCAGTGTTAGAGTATTTTCAAAATACAGGCCCAAAACATGCTGAAAATCGATATTTTAGATGCCCAAAGTCAATATGTGCATGTATCTTCTGTACCCGTTTATATCTCAAATTCAGGCTCAAAACACCCGAAAATTCAATATTTTGGGGTCCCAGAAGCAATCTGTACATGCCTACACAGTGCTAGAATATTTTCAAAATATAGGCTAAAAACATGCTAAAAATCGACATTTTAGGTGCCAAAAAATCGATATCTCAAATTCAGTCCCAAAACACCCGAAAATTCAATATTTAGAGGTCCCAGAAGCAATCTGTACATGCCTACTCCGTGTTAGAGTATTTTCAAAATACAGGCCAAAAACATACTGAAAATCGATCTTTTAGGTACCCAAAAGTCGATATGTGCATGCATCTTCTGTACCCGTTTATATCTCAAATTCTGGCCCTAAACACCCGAAAATTCGATATTTTGGGGTCCCAGAAGCGATCTGTACATGCCTACTCCGTGTTAGAGTATTTTCAAAATACAGGCCCATGACATGCTGAAAATCGATATTTTAGATGCCCAAAGTCAATATGTGCATGTATCTTCTGTACCCGTTTATATCTCAAATTCAGGCTCAAAACACCCGAAAATTCAATATTTTTGGGTCCCAGAAGCAATCTGTACATGCCTACACAGTGCTAGAATATTTTCAAAATATAGGCTAAAAACATGCTAAAAATAGACATTTTAGGTGCCAAAAAATCGATATCTCAAATTCAGTCCCAAAACACCCGAAAATTCGATATTTAGGGTTCCCAGAAGCGATCTGCACATGCCTACTCCGTGTTAGAGTATTTTCAAAATACATGCTCAAAACATACTGAAAATCGATCTTTTAGGTGCACAAAAGTCGATATGTGCATGCATCTTCAGTACCCGTTTATATCTCAAATTCAGGTTCAAAACACCCGAAAATTCAATATTTAGGGGTCCCAGAAGCAATCTGTACATGCCTACTCAGTGTTAGAGTATTTTCAAAATACAGGCCCAAAACATGCTGAAAATCGATATTTTAGATGCCCAAAGTCAATATGTGCATGTATCTTCTGTACCCGTTTATATCTCAAATTCAGGCTCAAAACACCCGAAAATTCAATATTTTGGGGTCCCAGAAGCAATCTGTACAGTGCTAGAATATTTTCAAAATATAGGCTAAAAACATGCTAAAAATCGATCTTTTAGGTGCCAAAAAGTCGATATCTCAAATTCAGTTCCAAAACACCCGAAAATTCGATATTTAGGGGTCTCAGAAGCGATCTGTACATGCCTACTCCGTGTTAGAGTATTTTCAAAATACATGCTCAATACATACTGAAAATCGATCTTTTAGGTGCACAAAAGTCGATATGTGCATGCATCTTCAGTACCCGTTTATATCTCAAATTCAGGCTCAAAACACCCAAAAATTCAATATTTTGGGGTCCCAGAAGCAATCTGTACATGCCTACTCAGTGTTAGAGTATTTTCAAAATACAGGCCCATGACATGCTGAAAATCGATATTTTAGATGCCCAAAGTCAATATGTGCATGTATCTTCTGTACCCGTTTATATCTCAAATTCAGGCTCAAAAGACCCGAAAATTCAATATTTTGGGGTCCCAGAAGCAATCTGTACATGCCTACACAGTGCTAGAATATTTTCAAAATATAGGCTAAAAACATGCTAAAAATCGACATTTTAGGTGCCAAAAAATCGATATCTCAAATTCAGTCCCAAAACACCCGAAAATTCGATATTTAGAGGTCCCAGAAGGTATCTGTACATGCCTACTCCGTGTTAGAGTATTTTCAAAATACAGGCCAAAAACATACTGAAAATCGATCTTTTAGGTACCCAAAAGTCGATATGTGCATGCATCTTCTGTATCCGTTGATATCTCAAATTCTGGCCCTAAACACCCGAAAATTCGATATTTTGGGGTCCCAGAAGCGATCTGTACATGCCTACTCCGTGTTAGAGTATTTTCAAAATACAGGCCCATGACATGCTGAAAATCGATATTTTAGATGCCCAAAGTCAATATGTGCATGTATCTTCTGTACCCTTTTATATCTCAAATTCAGGCTCAAAACACCCGAAAATTCAATATTTTTGGGTCCCAGAAGCAATCTGTACATGCCTACACAGTGCTAGAATATTTTCAAAATATAGGCTAAAAACATGCTAAAAATCGACATTTTAGGTGCCAAAAAATCGATATCTCAAATTCAGGCTCAAAACACCCGAAAATTCAATATTTAGAGGTCCCAGAAGCAATCTGTATATGCCTACTCAGTGTTAGAGTATTTTCAAAATACAGGCCCAAAACATGCTAAAAATCGATATTTTAGATGCCCAAAGTCAATATGTGCATGTATCTTCTGTACCCGTTTAAATCTCAAATTCAGACTCAAAACACCCGAAAATTCAATATTTTGGGGTCCCAGAAGCAATCTGTACATGCCTCCACAGTGCTAGAATATTTTCAAAATATAGGCTAAAAACATGCTAAAAATCGACATTTTACGTGCCAAAAAATCGATATCTCAAATTCAGTCCCAAAACACCCGAAAATTCGATATTTAGAGGTCCCAGAAGGTATCTGTACATGCTTACTCCGTGTTAGAGTATTTTCAAAATACAGGCCAAAAACATACTGAAAATCGATCTTTTAGGTGCACAAAAGTCGATATCTCAAATTCAGTCCCAAAACACCCGAAAATTCGATATTTAGGGGTCCCAGAAGCGATCTGTACATGCCTACTCCGTGTTAGAGTTATTTTCAAAATACATGCTCAAAACATACTGAAAATCGATCTTTTAGATGCACAAAAGTCGATATGTGCATGCATCTTCTGTACCCGTTTATATCTCAAATTCTGGCCCTAAACACCCGAAAATTCGATATTTAGGGGTCCCAGAAGCGATCTGTACATGCCTACTCCGTGTTAGAGTATTTTCAAAATTCTGGCCCAAAACATGCTGAAAATCGATATTTTTGGTGCCCAAAGTCAATATGTGCATGTATCTTCTGTACCCGTTTATATCTCAAATTCAGGCTCAAAACACCTGAAAATTCAATATTTTGGGGTCCCAGAAGCAATCTGTACATGCCTACTCAGTGCTAGAATATTTTCAAAATATAGGCTAAAAACATGCTAAAAATCGATCTTTTAGATGCCAAATAGTCGATATCTCAAATTCAGTCCCAAAACACCCGAAAATTAGATATTTAGGGGTCCCAGAAGCGATCTGTACATGCCTACTCAGTGTTAGAGTATTTTCAAAATACAGGCCCAAAACATGCTGAAAATCGATATTTTAGATGCCCAAAGTCAATATGTGCATGTATCTTCTGTTCCCGTTTATATCTCAAATTCAGGCTCAAAACACCCGAAAATTCAATATTTTGGGGTCCCAGAAGCAATCTGTACATGCCTACACAGTGCTAGAATATTTTCAAAATATAGGCTAAAAACATGCTAAAAATCGACATTTTAGGTGCCAAAAAATCGATATCTCAAATTCAGTCCCAAAACACCCGAAAATTCAATATTTAGAGGTCCCAGAAGGTATCTGTACATGCTTACTCCGTGTTAGAGTATTTTCAAAATACTGGCCAAAAATATACTGAAAATCGATCTTTTAGGTGCACAAAAGTCGATATCTCAAATTCAGTCCCAAAACACCCGAAAATTCGATATTTAGGGTTCCCAGAAGCGATCTGTACATGCCTACTCCGTGTTAGAGTATTTTCAAAATACATGCTCAAAACATACTGAAAATCGATCTTTTAGGTGCACAAAAGTCGATATGTGCATGCATCTTCAGTACCCGTTTATATCTCAAATTCAGGCTCAAAACACCCGAAAATTCAATATTTTGGGGTCCCAGAAGCAATCTGTACATGCCTACTCAGTGTTAGAGTATTTTCAAAATACAGGCCCAAAACATGCTGAAAATCGATATTTTAGATGCCCAAAGTCAATATGTGCATGTATCTTCTGTACCCGTTTATATCTTAAATTCAGGCTTAAAACACCCGAAAATTCAATATTTTGGGGTCCCAGAAGCAATTTGTACATGCCTACTCAGTGTTAGAGTATTTTCAAAATACAGGCCCAAAACATGCTGAAAATCGATATTTTAAATGCCCAAAGTCAATATGTGCATGTATCTTCTGTACCCGTTTATATCTCAAATTCAGGCTCAAAACACCCGAAAATTCTATATTTTGGGGTCCCAGAAGCAATCTGTACATGCCTACACAGTGCTAGAATATTTTCAAAATATAGGCTAAAAACATGCTAAAAATCGACATTTTAGGTGCCAAAAAATCGATATCTCAAATTCAGTCCCAAAACACCCGAAAATTCGATATTTTGGGGTCCCAAAAGCGATCTGTACATGCCTACTCCGTGTTAGAGTATTTTCAAAATTCAGGCACAAAACATTCTGAAAATCGATATTTTAGATGCTCAAAAGTCGATATGTGCATGCATCTTCTGTACCCGTTTATATCTCAAAATCTGGCCCTAAACACCCGAAAATTCGATATTTTGGGGTCCCAGAAGCGATCTGTACATGCCTACTCAGTGTTAGAGTATTTTCAAAATTCTGGCCCAAAACATGCTAAAAATCGATATTTTTGGTGCCCAAAGTCAATATGTGCATGTATCTTCTGTACCCGTTTATATCTCAAATTCAGGCTCAAAACACCCGAAAATTCAATATTTTGGGGTCCCAGAAGCAATCTGTACATGCCTACTCAGTGCTAGAATATTTTCAAAATATAGGCTAAAAACATGCTAAAAATCGACATTTTAGGTGCCAAAAAATCGATATCTCAAATTCAGTCCCAAAACACCCGAAAATTCGATATTTAGAGGTCCCAGAAGGTATCTGTACATGCATACTCCGTGTTAGAGTATTTTCAAAATTCAGGCCAAAAACATACTGAAAATCGATCTTTTAGGTGCCCAAAAGTCGATATGTGCATGCATCTTCTGTACCCGTTTATATCTCAAATTCAGGCTCAAAACACCGGAAAATTCAATATTTTGGGGTCCCAGAAGCAATCTGTACATGCCTACACAGTGCTAGAATATTTTCAAAATATAGGCTAAAAACATGCTAAAAATCGACATTTTAGGTGCCAAAAAATCGATATCTCAAATTCAGGCTCAAAACACCCGAAAATTCAATATTTAGAGGTCCCAGAAGCAATCTGTATATGCCTACTCAGTGTTAGAGTATTTTCAAAATACAGGCCCAAAACATGCTAAAAATCGACATTTTAGATGCCCAAAGTCAATATGTGCATGTATCTTCTGTACCCGTTTAAATCTCAAATTCAGACTCAAAACACCCGAAAATTCAATATTTTGGGGTCCCAGAAGCAATCTGTACATGCCTCCACAGTGCTAGAATATTTTCAAAATATAGGCTAAAAACATGCTAAAAATCGACATTTTACGTGCCAAAAAATCGATATCTCAAATTCAGTCCCAAAACACCCGAAAATTCGATATTTAGAGGTCCCAGAACGTATCTGTACATGCTTACTCCGTGTTAGAGTATTTTCAAAATACAGGCCAAAAACATACTGAAAATCGATCTTTTAGGTGCACAAAAGTCGATATCTCAAATTCAGTCCCAAAACACCCGAAAATTCGATATTTAGGGGTCCCAGAAGCGATCTGTACATGCCTACTCCGTGTTAGAGTTATTTTCAAAATACATGCTCAAAACATACTGAAAATCGATCTTTTAGATGCACAAAAGTCGATATGTGCATGCATCTTCTGTACCCGTTTATATCTCAAATTCTGGCCCTAAACACCCGAAAATTCGATATTTAGGGGTCCCAGAAGCGATCTGTACATGCCTACTCCGTGTTAGAGTATTTTCAAAATTCTGGCCCAAAACATGCTGAAAATCGATATTTTTGGTGCCCAAAGTCAATATGTGCATGTATCTTCTGTACCCGTTTATATCTCAAATTCAGGCTCAAAACACCCGAAAATTCAATATTTTGGGGTCCCAGAAGCAATCTGTACATGCCTACTCAGTGCTAGAATATTTTCAAAATATAGGCTAAAAACATGCTAAAAATCGATCTTTTAGGTGCCAAATAGTCGATATCTCAAATTCAGTCCCAAAACACCCGAAAATTAGATATTTAGGGGTCACAGAAGCGATCTGTACATGCCTACTCAGTGTTAGAGTATTTTCAAAATACAGGCCCAAAACATGCTGAAAATCGATATTTTAGATGCCCAAAGTCAATATGTGCATGTATCTTCTGTACCCGTTTATATCTCAAATTCAGGCTCAAAACACCCGAAAATTCAATATTTTGGGGTCCCAGAAGCAATCTGTACATGCCTACACAGTGCTAGAATATTTTCAAAATATAGGCTAAAAACATGCTAAAAATCGACATTTTAGGTGCCAAAAAATCGATATCTCAAATTCAGTCCCAAAACACCCGAAAATTCAATATTTAGAGGTCCCAGAAGGTATCTGTACATGCTTACTCCGTGTTAGAGTATTTTCAAAATACTGGCCAAAAATATACTGAAAATCGATCTTTTAGGTGCACAAAAGTCGATATCTCAAATTCAGTCCCAAAACACCCGAAAATTCGATATTTAGGGTTCCCAGAAGCGATCTGTACATGCCTACTCCGTGTTAGAGTATTTTCAAAATACATGCTCAAAACATACTGAAAATCGATCTTTTAGGTGCACAAAAGTCGATATGTGCATGCATCTTCAGTACCCGTTTATATCTCAAATTCAGGCTCAAAACACCCGAAAATTCAATATTTTGGGGTCCCAGAAGCAATTTGTACATGCCTACTCAGTGTTAGAGTATTTTCAAAATACAGGCCCAAAACATGCTGAAAATCGATATTTTAAATGCCCAAAGTCAATATGTGCATGTATCTTCTGTACCCGTTTATATCTCAAATTCAGGCTCAAAACACCCGAAAATTCAATATTTTGGGGTCCCAGAAGCAATCTGTACATGCCTACACAGTGCTAGAATATTTTCAAAATATAGGCTAAAAACATGCTAAAAATCGACATTTTAGGTGCCAAAAAATCGATATCTCAAATTCAGTCCCAAAACACCCGAAAATTCGATATTTTGGGGTCCCAAAAGCGATCTGTACATGCCTACTCCGTGTTAGAGTATTTTCAAAATTCAGGCACAAAACATTCTGAAAATCGATATTTTAGATGCTCAAAAGTCGATATGTGCATGCATCTTCTGTACCCGTTTATATCTCAAAATCTGGCCCTAAACACCCGAAAATTCGATATTTTGGGGTCCCAGAAGCGATCTGTACATGCCTACTCAGTGTTAGAGTATTTTCAAAATTCTGGCCCAAAACATGCTAAAAATCGATATTTTTGGTGCCCAAAGTCAATATGTGCATGTATCTTCTGTACCCGTTTATATCTCAAATTCAGGCTCAAAACACCCGAAAATTCAATATTTTGGGGTCCCAGAAGCAATCTGTACATGCCTACTCAGTGCTAGAATATTTTCAAAATATAGGCTAAAAACATGCTAAAAATCGACATTTTAGGTGCCAAAAAATCGATATCTCAAATTCAGTCCCAAAACACCCGAAAATTCGATATTTAGAGGTCCCAGAAGGTATCTGTACATGCATACTCCGTGTTAGAGTATTTTCAAAATTCAGGCCAAAAACATACTGAAAATCGATCTTTTAGGTGCCCAAAAGTCGATATGTGCATGCATCTTCTGTACCCGTTTATATCTCAAATTCAGGCTCAAAACACCGGAAAATTCAATATTTTGGGGTCCCAGAAGCAATCTGTACATGCCTACACAGTGCTAGAATATTTTCAAAATATAGGCTAAAAACATGCTAAAAATCGACATTTTAGGTGCCAAAAAATCGATATCTCAAATTCAGGCTCAAAACACCCGAAAATTCAATATTTAGAGGTCCCAGAAGCAATCTGTATATGCCTACTCAGTGTTAGAGTATTTTCAAAATACAGGCCCAAAACATGCTAAAAATCGACATTTTAGATGCCCAAAGTCAATATGTGCATGTATCTTCTGTACCCGTTTAAATCTCAAATTCAGACTCAAAACACCCGAAAATTCAATATTTTGGGGTCCCAGAAGCAATCTGTACATGCCTCCACAGTGCTAGAATATTTTCAAAATATAGGCTAAAAACATGCTAAAAATCGACATTTTACGTGCCAAAAAATCGATATCTCAAATTCAGTCCCAAAACACCCGAAAATTCGATATTTAGAGGTCCCAGAAGGTATCTGTACATGCTTACTCCGTGTTAGAGTATTTTCAAAATACAGGCCAAAAACATACTGAAAATCGATCTTTTAGGTGCACAAAAGTCGATATCTCAAATTCAGTCCCAAAACACCCGAAAATTCGATATTTAGGGGTCCCAGAAGCGATCTGTACATGCCTACTCCGTGTTAGAGTTATTTTCAAAATACATGCTCAAAACATACTGAAAATCGATCTTTTAGATGCACAAAAGTCGATATGTGCATGCATCTTCTGTACCCGTTTATATCTCAAATTCTGGCCCTAAACACCCGAAAATTCGATATTTAGGGGTCCCAGAAGCGATCTGTACATGCCTACTCCGTGTTAGAGTATTTTCAAAATTCTGGCCCAAAACATGCTGAAAATCGATATTTTTGGTGCCCAAAGTCAATATGTGCATGTATCTTCTGTACCCGTTTATATCTCAAATTCAGGCTCAAAACACCCGAAAATTCAATATTTTGGGGTCCCAGAAGCAATCTGTACATGCCTACTCAGTGCTAGAATATTTTCAAAATATAGGCTAAAAACATGCTAAAAATCGATCTTTTAGGTGCCAAATAGTCGATATCTCAAATTCAGTCCCAAAACACCCGAAAATTAGATATTTAGGGGTCCCAGAAGCGATCTGTACATGCCTACTCAGTGTTAGAGTATTTTCAAAATACAGGCCCAAAACATGCTGAAAATCGATATTTTAGATGCCCAAAGTCAATATGTGCATGTATCTTCTGTACCCGTTTATATCTCAAATTCAGGCTCAAAACACCCGAAAATTCAATATTTTGGGGTCCCAGAAGCAATCTGTACATGCCTACACAGTGCTAGAATATTTTCAAAATATAGGCTAAAAACATGCTAAAAATCGACATTTTAGGTGCCCAAAGTCAATATGTGCATGTATCTTCTGTACCCGTTTATATCTCAAATTCAGGCTTAAAACACCCGAAAATTCAATATTTTGGGGTCCCAGAAGCAATTTGTACATGCCTACTCAGTGTTAGAGTATTTTCAAAATACAGGCCCAAAACATGCTGAAAATCGATATTTTAAATGCCCAAAGTCAATATGTGCATGTATCTTCTGTACCCGTTTATATCTCAAATTCAGGCTCAAAACACCCGAAAATTCAATATTTTGGGGTCCCAGAAGCAATCTGTACATGCCTACACAGTGCTAGAATATTTTCAAAATATAGGCTAAAAACATGCTAAAAATCGACATTTTAGGTGCCAAAAAATCGATATATCAAATTCAGTCCCAAAACACCCGAAAATTCGATATTTAGAGGTCCCAGAAGGTATCTGTACATGCCTACTCCGTGTTAGAGTATTTTCAAAATACAGGCCAAAAACACACTGAAAATCGATCTTTTAGGTGCCCAAAAATCGATATGTGCATGCATCTTCTGTACCCGTTTATATCTCAAATTCTGGCCCTAAACACCCGAAAATTCGATATTTAGGGGTCCCAGAAGCGATCTGTACATGCCTACTCCGTGTTAGAGTATTTTCAAAATTCAGGCCCAAAACATGCTGAAAATCGATATTTTTGGTGCCCAAAAGTCGATATGTGCATGCATATTCTGTACCCGTTTATATCTCAAATTCAGGCTGAAAACACCCGAAAATTCAATATTTTGGGGTCCCAGAAGCAATCTGTACATGCCTACTCAGTGCTAGAATATTTTCAAAGTATAGGCTAAAAACATGCTAAAAATCGATCTTTTAGGTTCCAAAAAGTCGATATCTCAAATTCAGTCCCAAAACACCCGAAAATTCGATATTTAGGGGTCCCACAAGCGATCTGTACATGCCTACTCCGTGTTAGAGTATTTTCAAAATACAGGCCAAAAACATACTGAAAATCGATCTTTTAGGTGCCCAAAAGTCGATATGTGCATGCATATTCTGTACCCGTTTATATCTCAAATTCAGGCTCAAAACACCTGAAAATTCAATATTTTGGGGTCCCAGAAGCAATCTGTACAGTGCTAGAATATTTTCAAAATATAGGCTAAAAACATGCTAAAAATCGATCTTTTAGGTGCCAAAAAGTCGATATCACAAATTCAGTCCCAAAACACCCGAAAATTCTATATTTTGGGGTCCCAGAAGCAATCTGTACATGCCTACTCAGTGTTAGAGTATTTTCAAAATACAGGCCCAAAACATGCTGAAAATCGATATTTTAGATGCCCAAAGTCAATATGTGCATGTATCTTCTGTACCCGTTTATATCTCAAATTCAGGCTCAAAACACCCGAAAATTCAATATTTTGGGGTCCCAGAAGCAATCTGTACATGCCTACTCAGTGCTAGAATATTTTCAAAATATAGGCTAAAAAACATGCTAAAAATCGATCTTTTAGGTGCCAAAAAGTCGATATCTCAAATTCAGTCCCAAAACACCCGAAAATTCGATATGTAGGGGTCCCAGAAGCGATCTGTACATGCTTACTCTGTGTTAGAGTATTTTCAAAATACATGCTCAAAACATACTGAAAATCGATCTTTTAGGTGCACAAAAGTCGATATGTGCATGCATCTTCAGTACCCGTTTATATCTCAAATTCAGGCTCAAAACACCCGAAAATTCAATATTTTGGGGTCCCAGAAGCAATCTGTACATGCCTACTCAGTGTTAGAGTATTTTTTCAAAATACAGGCCCAAAACATGCTGAAAATCGATATTTTAGATGCTCAAAGTCAATATGTGCATGTATCTTCTGTACCCGTTTATATCTCAAATTCAGGCTCAAAACACCCGAAAATTCAATATTTTGGGGTCCCAGAAGCAATCTGTACATGCCTACACAGTGCTAGAATATTTTCAAAATATAGGCTAAAAACATGCTAAAAATCGATATTATAGGTGCCAAAAAATCGATATCTCAAATTCAGTCCCAAAACACCCGAAAATTCGATATTTTGGGGTCCCAGAAGCGATCTGTACATGCCTACTCCGTGTTAGAGTATTTTCAAAATACATGCTCAAAACATACTGAAAATCGATCTTTTAGGTGCACAAAAGTCGATATGTGCATGCATCTTCAGTACCCGTTTATATCTCAAATTCAGACTCAAAACACCCGACAATTCAATATTTTGGGGTCCCAGAAGCAATCTGTACATGCCTACTCAGTGTTAGAGTATTTTCAAAATACAGGCCCAAAACATGCTGAAAATCGATATTTTAGATGCCCAAAGTCAATATGTGCATGTATCTTCTGTACCTGTTTATATCTCAAATTCAGGCTCAAAACACCCGAAAATTCAATATTTTGGGGTCCCAGAAGCAATCTGTACAGTGCTAGAATATTTTCAAAATATAGGCTAAAAACATGCTAAAAATCGATCTTTTAGGTGCCAAAAAGTCGATATCTCAAATTCAGTCCCAAAACACCCGAAAATTCGATATTTAGGGGTCCCAGAAGCGATCTGTACATGCCTACTCCGTGTTAGAGTATTTTCAAAATACATGCTCAAAACATACTGAAAATCGATCTTTTAGGTGCACAAAAGTCGATATGTGCATGCATCTTTAGTACCCGTTTATATCTCAAATTCAGGCTCAAAACACCCGAAAATTCAATATTTTGGGGTCCCAGAAGCAATCTGTACATGCCTACTCAGTGTTAGAGTATTTTCAAAATACAGGCCCAAAACATGCTGAAAATCGATATTTTAGATGCCCAAAGTCAATATGTGCATGTATCTTCTGTACCAGTTTATATCTCAAATTCAGGCTCAAAACACCCGAAAATTCAATATTTTGGGGTCCCAGAAGCAATCTGTACATGCCTACTCAGTGCTAGAATATTTTCAAAATATAGGCTAAAAACATGCTAAAAATCGATCTTTTAGGTGCCAAAAAGTCGATATCTCAAATTCAGTCCCAAAACACCCGAAAATTCGATATTTAGGGGTCCCAGAAGCGATCTGTACATGCCTACTCCGTGTTAGAGTATTTTCAAAATACATGCTCAAAACATACTGAAAATCGATCTTTTAGGTGCACAAAAGTCGATATGTGCATGCATCTTCAGTACACGTTTATATCTCAAATTCAGGCTCAAAACACCCGAATATTCTATATTTTGGGGTCCCAGAAGCAATCTGTACATGCCTACTCAGTGTTAGAGTATTTTCAAAATACAGGCCCAAAACATGCTGAAAATCGATATTTTAGATGCCCAAAGTCAATATGTGCATGTATCTTCTGTACCCGTTTATATCTCAAATTCAGGCTCAAAACACCTGAACATTCAATATTTTGGGGTCCCAGAAGCAATCTGTACAGTGCTAGAATATTTTCAAAATATAGGCTAAAAACATGCTAAAAATCGACATTTTAGGTGCCAAAAAATCGATATCTCAAATTCAGTCCCAAAACACCCGAAAATTCGATATTTAGAGGTCCCAGAAGGTATCTGTACATGCTTACTCCGTGTTAGAGTATTTTCAAAATTCAGGCCAAAAACATACTGAAAATCGATCTTTTAGGTGCCCAAAAGTCGATATGTGCATGCATCTTCTGTACCCGTTTATATCTCAAATTCAGGCTCAAAACACCCGAAAATTCAATATTTTGGGGTCCCAGAAGCAATCTGTACATGCCTACTCAGTGCTAGAATATTTTCAAAATATAGGCTAAAAACATGCTAAAAATCGATCTTTTAGGTGCCAAAAAATCGATATCTCAAATTCAGTCCCAAAACACCCGAAAATTCGATATTTAGGGGTCCCAGAAGCGATCTGTACATGCCTACTCAGTGGTAGAGTATTTTCAAAATACAGGCCCAAAACATGCTGAAAATCGATATTTTAGAAGCCCAAAGTCAATATGTGCATGTATCTTCTGTACCCGTTTATATCTCAAATTCAGGCTCAAAACACCCGAAAATTCATTATTTTGGGGTCCCAGAAGCAATCTGTACATGCCTACTCAGTGTTAGAGTATTTTCAAAATACAGGCCCAAAACATGCTGAAAATCGATATTTTAGATGCCCAAAGTCAATATGTGCATGTATCTTCTGTACCCGTTTATATCTCAAATTCAGGCTCAAAACACCCGAAAATTCAATATTTTGGGGTCCCAGAAGCAATCTGTACATGCTTACACAGTGCTAGAATATTTTCAAAATATAGGCTAAAAACATTCTAAAAATCGACATTTTAGGTGCCAAAAAATCGATATCTCAAATTCAGTCCCAAAACACCCGAAAATTCGATATTTAGAGGTCCCAGAAGGTATCTGTACATGCTTACTCCGTGTTAGAGTATTTTCAAAATACAGGCCAAAAACATACTGAAAATCGATCTTTTAGGTGCACAAAAGTCGATATCTCAAATTCAGTCCCAAAACACCCGAAAATTCGATATTTAGGGGTCCCAGATGCGATCTGTACATGCCTACTCCGTGTTAGAGTTATTTTCAAAATACATGCTCAAAACATACTGAAAATCGATCTTTTAGATGCCCAAAGTCAATATGTGCATGTATCTTCTGTACCCGTTTATATCTCAAATTCAGGCTCAAAACACCCGAAAATTCAATATTTTGGGGTCCCAGAAGCAATCTGTACATGCCTACACAGTGCTAGAATATTTTCAAAATATAGGCTAAAAACATGCTAAAAATCGACATTTTAGGTGCCAAAAAATCGATATATCAAATTCAGTCCCAAAACACCCAAAAATTCGATATTTAGAGGTCCCAGAAGGTATCTGTACATGCTTATTCCGTGTTAGAGTATTTTAAAAATACAGGCCAAAAACATACTGAAAATCGATCTTTTAGGTGCCCAAAAGTCGATATGTGCATGCATCTTCTGTACCCGTTTATATCTCAAATTCAGGCTCAAAACACCCGAAAATTCAATATTTTGGGGTCCCAGAAGCAATCTGTACATGCCTACTCAGTGCTAGAATATTTTCAAAATATAGGCTAAAAACATGCTAAAAATCGATCTTTTAGGTGCCAAAAAGTCGATATCTCAAATTCAGTCCCAAAACACCCGAAAATTCGATATTTAGAGGTCCCAGAAGGTATATGTACATTTCTACTCCGTATTAGAGTATTTTCAAAATACAGGCCAAAAACATACTGAAAATCGATCTTTTAGGTGCCCAAAAGTCGATATGTGCATGTATCTTCTGTACCCGTTTATATCTCAAATTCTGGCCCTAAACACCCGAAAATTCGATATTTTGGGGTCCCAGAAGCGATCTGTACATGCCTACTCCGTGTTAGAGTATTTTCAAAATTCAGGCCCAAAACATGCTGAAAATAGATATTTTTGGTGCCCAAAGTCAATATGTGCATGTATCTTCTGTACCCGTTTATATCTCAAATTCAGGCTCAAAACACCCGAAAATTCAATATTTTGGGGTCCCAGAAGCAATCTGTACAGTGCTAGAATATTTTCAAAATATAGGCTAAAAACATGCTAAAAATCGATCTTTTAGGTGCCAAAAAGTCGATATCTCAAATTCAGTCCCAAAACACCCGAAAATTCGATATTTAGGGGTCCCAGAAGCGATCTGTACATGCCTACTCCGTGTTAGAGTATTTTCAAAATACATGCTCAAAACATGCTGAAAATCGATCTTTTAGGTGCACAAAAGTCGATATGTGCATGCATCTTCATTACCCGTTTATATCTCAAATTCAGGCTCAAAACATCCGAAAATTCAATATTTTGGGGTCCCAGAAGCAATCTGTACATGCCTACTCAGTGTTAGAGTATTTTCAAAATACAGGCCCAAAACATGCTGAAAATCGATATTTTAGATGCCCAAAGTCAATATGTGCATGTATCTTCTGTACCCGTTTATATCTCAAATTCAGGCTCAAAACACCCGAAAATTCAATATTTTGGGGTCCCAGAAGCAATCTGTACATGCCTACACAGTGCTAGAATATTTTCAAAATATAGGCTAAAAACATGCTAAAAATCGACATTTTAGGTGCCAAAAAATCGATATATCAAATTCAGTCCCAAAACACCCGAAAATTCGATATTTAGAGGTCCCAGAAGGTATCTGTACATGCCTACTCCGTGTTAGAGTATTTTCAAAATACAGGCCAAAAACACACTGAAAATCGATCTTTTAGGTGCCCAAAAATCGATATGTGCATGCATCTTCTGTACCCGTTTATATCTCAAATTCTGGCCCTAAACACCCGAAAATTCGATATTTAGGGGTCCCAGAAGCGATCTGTACATGCCTACTCCGTGTTAGAGTATTTTCAAAATTCAGGCCCAAAACATGCTGAAAATCGATATTTTTGGTGCCCAAAAGTCGATATGTGCATGCATATTCTGTACCCGTTTATATCTCAAATTCAGGCTGAAAACACCCGAAAATTCAATATTTTGGGGTCCCAGAAGCAATCTGTACATGCCTACTCAGTGCTAGAATATTTTCAAAGTATAGGCTAAAAACATGCTAAAAATCGATCTTTTAGGTTCCAAAAAGTCGATATCTCAAATTCAGTCCCAAAACACCCGAAAATTCGATATTTAGGGGTCCCACAAGCGATCTGTACATGCCTACTCCGTGTTAGAGTATTTTCAAAATACAGGCCAAAAACATACTGAAAATCGATCTTTTAGGTGCCCAAAAGTCGATATGTGCATGCATATTCTGTACCCGTTTATATCTCAAATTCAGGCTCAAAACACCTGAAAATTCAATATTTTGGGGTCCCAGAAGCAATCTGTACAGTGCTAGAATATTTTCAAAATATAGGCTAAAAACATGCTAAAAATCGATCTTTTAGGTGCCAAAAAGTCGATATCACAAATTCAGTCCCAAAACACCCGAAAATTCTATATTTTGGGGTCCCAGAAGCAATCTGTACATGCCTACTCAGTGTTAGAGTATTTTCAAAATACAGGCCCAAAACATGCTGAAAATCGATATTTTAGATGCCCAAAGTCAATATGTGCATGTATCTTCTGTACCCGTTTATATCTCAAATTCAGGCTCAAAACACCCGAAAATTCAATATTTTGGGGTCCCAGAAGCAATCTGTACATGCCTACTCAGTGCTAGAATATTTTCAAAATATAGGCTAAAAAACATGCTAAAAATCGATCTTTTAGGTGCCAAAAAGTCGATATCTCAAATTCAGTCCCAAAACACCCGAAAATTCGATATGTAGGGGTCCCAGAAGCGATCTGTACATGCTTACTCTGTGTTAGAGTATTTTCAAAATACATGCTCAAAACATACTGAAAATCGATCTTTTAGGTGCACAAAAGTCGATATGTGCATGCATCTTCAGTACCCGTTTATATCTCAAATTCAGGCTCAAAACACCCGAAAATTCAATATTTTGGGGTCCCAGAAGCAATCTGTACATGCCTACTCAGTGTTAGAGTATTTTTTCAAAATACAGGCCCAAAACATGCTGAAAATCGATATTTTAGATGCTCAAAGTCAATATGTGCATGTATCTTCTGTACCCGTTTATATCTCAAATTCAGGCTCAAAACACCCGAAAATTCAATATTTTGGGGTCCCAGAAGCAATCTGTACATGCCTACACAGTGCTAGAATATTTTCAAAATATAGGCTAAAAACATGCTAAAAATCGATATTATAGGTGCCAAAAAATCGATATCTCAAATTCAGTCCCAAAACACCCGAAAATTCGATATTTTGGGGTCCCAGAAGCGATCTGTACATGCCTACTCCGTGTTAGAGTATTTTCAAAATACATGCTCAAAACATACTGAAAATCGATCTTTTAGGTGCACAAAAGTCGATATGTGCATGCATCTTCAGTACCCGTTTATATCTCAAATTCAGACTCAAAACACCCGACAATTCAATATTTTGGGGTCCCAGAAGCAATCTGTACATGCCTACTCAGTGTTAGAGTATTTTCAAAATACAGGCCCAAAACATGCTGAAAATCGATATTTTAGATGCCCAAAGTCAATATGTGCATGTATCTTCTGTACCTGTTTATATCTCAAATTCAGGCTCAAAACACCCGAAAATTCAATATTTTGGGGTCCCAGAAGCAATCTGTACAGTGCTAGAATATTTTCAAAATATAGGCTAAAAACATGCTAAAAATCGATCTTTTAGGTGCCAAAAAGTCGATATCTCAAATTCAGTCCCAAAACACCCGAAAATTCGATATTTAGGGGTCCCAGAAGCGATCTGTACATGCCTACTCCGTGTTAGAGTATTTTCAAAATACATGCTCAAAACATACTGAAAATCGATCTTTTAGGTGCACAAAAGTCGATATGTGCATGCATCTTTAGTACCCGTTTATATCTCAAATTCAGGCTCAAAACACCCGAAAATTCAATATTTTGGGGTCCCAGAAGCAATCTGTACATGCCTACTCAGTGTTAGAGTATTTTCAAAATACAGGCCCAAAACATGCTGAAAATCGATATTTTAGATGCCCAAAGTCAATATGTGCATGTATCTTCTGTACCAGTTTATATCTCAAATTCAGGCTCAAAACACCCGAAAATTCAATATTTTGGGGTCCCAGAAGCAATCTGTACATGCCTACTCAGTGCTAGAATATTTTCAAAATATAGGCTAAAAACATGCTAAAAATCGATCTTTTAGGTGCCAAAAAGTCGATATCTCAAATTCAGTCCCAAAACACCCGAAAATTCGATATTTAGGGGTCCCAGAAGCGATCTGTACATGCCTACTCCGTGTTAGAGTATTTTCAAAATACATGCTCAAAACATACTGAAAATCGATCTTTTAGGTGCACAAAAGTCGATATGTGCATGCATCTTCAGTACACGTTTATATCTCAAATTCAGGCTCAAAACACCCGAATATTCTATATTTTGGGGTCCCAGAAGCAATCTGTACATGCCTACTCAGTGTTAGAGTATTTTCAAAATACAGGCCCAAAACATGCTGAAAATCGATATTTTAGATGCCCAAAGTCAATATGTGCATGTATCTTCTGTACCCGTTTATATCTCAAATTCAGGCTCAAAACACCTGAACATTCAATATTTTGGGGTCCCAGAAGCAATCTGTACAGTGCTAGAATATTTTCAAAATATAGGCTAAAAACATGCTAAAAATCGATCTTTTAAGTGCCAAAAAGTCGATATCCCAAATTCAGTCCCAAAACACCCGAAAATTCGATATTTAGGGGTCCCAGAAGCGATCTGTACATGCCTACTCCGTGTTAGAGTATTTTCAAAATACAGGCCAAAAACATACTGAAAATCGATCTCTTAGGTGCCCAAAAGTCGATATGTGCATGCATCTTCTGTACCCGTTTATATCTCAAATTCTGGCCCTAAACACCCGAAAATTCGATATTTTGGGGTCCCAGAAGCGATCTGTACATGCCTACTCCGTGTTAGAGTATTTTCAAAATTCAGGCCCAAAACATGCTGAAAATCGATATTTTTGGTGCCGAAAGTCAATATGTGCATGTATCTTCTGTACCCGTTTATATCTCAAATTCAGCCTCAAAACACCCGAAAATTCAATATTTTGGGGTCCCAGAAGCAATCTGTACAGTGCTAGAATATTTTCAAAATATAGGCTAAAAACATGCTAAAAATCGACATTTTAGGTGCCAAAAAATCGATATCTCAAATTCAGTCCCAAAACACCCGAAAATTCGATATTTAGAGGTCCCAGAAGGTATCTGTACATGCCTACTCCGTGTTAGAGTATTTTCAAAATACAGGCCAAAAACATCCTGAAAATCGATCTTTTAGGTGCCCAAAAGTCGATATGTGCATGCATCTTCTGTACCCGTTTATATATCAAATTCTGGCCCTAAACACCCGAAAATTCGATATTTTGGGGTCCCAGAAGCGATCTGTACATGCCTACTCCGTGTTAGAGTATTTTCAAAATTCAGTCCCAAAACATGCTGAAAATCGATATTTTTGGTGCCCAAAGTCAATATGTGCATGAATCTTCTGTACCCGTTTATATCTCAAATTCAGGCTCAAAACACCCGAAAATTCAATATTTTGGGGTCCCAGAAGCAATCTGTACAGTGCTAGAATATTTTCAAAATATAGGCTAAAAACATGCTAAAAATCGATCTTTTAGGTGCCAAAAAGTCGATATCTCAAATTCAGTCCCAAAACACCCGAAAATTCGATATTTAGGGGTCCCAGAAGCGATCTGTACATGCCTACTCCTTGTTAGAGTATTTTCAAAATACATGCTCAAAACATACTGAAAATCGATCTTTTAGGTGCACAAAAGTCGATATGTGCATGCATCTTCAGTACCCGTTTATATCTCAAATTCAGGCTCAAAACATGCTGAAAATCGATATTTTTGATGCCCAAAGTCAATATGTGCATGTATCTCCTGAACCCGTTTATTCTGGCCCTAAACACCCGAAAATTCGATATTTTGGGGTCCCAGAAGCGATCTGTACATGCTTACTCCGTGTTAGAGTATTTTCAAAATACTGGCCAAAAACATGCTGAAAATCGATATTTTTGGTGCCCAAACTCAATATGTGCATGTATCTTCTGTACCCGTTTATATCTCAAATTCAGGCTCAAAACACCCGAAAATTTAATATTTTGGGGTCCCAGAAGCAATCTGTACAGTGCTAGAATATTTTCAAAATATAGGCTAAAAACATGCTAAAAATCGATCTTTTAGGTGCCAAAAAGTCGATATCTCAAATTCAGTCCCAAAACACCCGAAAATTCGATATTTAGGGGTCCCAAAAGCGATCTGTACATGCCTACTCCGTTTTAGAGTATTTTCAAAATACATGCTCAAAACATACTAAAAATCGATCTTTTAGGTGCACAAAAGTCGATATGTGCATGCATTTTCAGTACCCGTTTATATCTCAAATTCAGGCTCAAAACACCCGAAAATTCAATATTTTGGGGTCCCAGAAGCAATCTGTACATGCCTACACAGTGCTAGAATATTTTCAAAATATAGGCTAAAAAACATGCTGAAAATCGACATTTTAGGTGCCAAAAAATCGATATCTCAAATTCAGTCCCAAAACACCCGAAAATTCGATATTTAGAGGTCCCAGAAGGTATCTGTACATGCCTACTCCGTGTTAGAGTATTTTCAAAATACAGGCCAAAAACATCCTGAAAATCGATCTTTTAGGTGCCCAAAAGTCGATATGTGCATGCATCTTCTGTACCCGTTTATATATCAAATTCTGGCCCTAAACACCCGAAAATTCGATATTTTGGGGTCCCAGAAGCGATCTGTACATGCCTACTCCGTGTTAGAGTATTTTCAAAATTCAGTCCCAAAACATGCTGAAAATCGATATTTTTGGTGCCCAAAGTCAATATGTGCATGAATCTTCTGTACCCGTTTATATCTCAAATTCAGGCTCAAAACACCCGAAAATTCAATATTTTGGGGTCCCAGAAGCAATCTGTACAGTGCTAGAATATTTTCAAAATATAGGCTAAAAACATGCTAAAAATCGATCTTTTAGGTGCCAAAAAGTCGATATCTCAAATTCAGTCCCAAAACACCTGAAAATTCAATATTTTGGGGTTCCAGAAGCAATCTGTACATGCCTACTCAGTGTTAGAGTATTTTCAAAATACAGGCCCAAAACATGCTGAAAATCGATATTTAAGATGCCCAAAACATGTGCATGTATCTTCTGTACCCGTTTATATCTCAAATTCAGGCTCAAAATACCCGAAAATTCAATATTTTGGGGTCCCAGAAGCAATCTGTACATGCCTACACAGTGCTAGAATATTTTCAAAATATAGGCTAAAAATATTCTAAAAATCGACATTTTAGGTGCCAAGAAATCGATATCTCAAATTCAGTCCCAAAACACCCGAAAATTCGATATTTAGAGGTCCCAGAAGGTATCTGTACATGCCTACTCCGTGTTAGAGTATTTTCAAAATACAGGCCAAAATCATACTGAAAATCGATCTTTTAGGTGCCCAAAAGTCGATATGTGCATGCATCTTCTGTACCCGTTTATATCTCAAATTCTGGCCCTAAACACCCGAAAATTCGATATTTTGGGGTACCAGAAGCGATCTGTACATGCCTAACTCCGTGTTAGAGTATTTTCAAAATTCAGGCCCAAAACATGCTGAAAATCGATATTTTTGGTGCCCAAAGTCAATATGTGCATGTATCTTCTGTACCCGTTTATATCTCGAATTCAGGCTCAAAACACAATAAAAATCAATATTTTGGGGTCCAAGAAGCAATCTGTACAGTGCTAGAATATTTTCAAAATATAGGCTAAAAACATGCTAAAAATCGATCTTTTAGGTGCCAAAAATTCGATATCTCAAATTCAGTCCCAAAACACCCGAAAATTCGATATTTAGGGGTCCCAGAAGCGATGTGTACATGCCTACTCCGTTTTAGAGTATTTTCAAAATACATGCTCAAAACATACTGAAAATCGATCTTTTAGGTGCACAAAAGTCGATATGTGCATGCATCTTCAGTACCCGTTTATATCTCTAATTCAGGCTTAAAACA
Source organism: Petrolisthes cinctipes (assembly GCA_033782935.1). Lineage (NCBI taxonomy): Eukaryota > Metazoa > Arthropoda > Malacostraca > Decapoda > Porcellanidae > Petrolisthes > Petrolisthes cinctipes. The sequence goes on from JAWQEG010000068.1 coordinate 2,264,395, forward strand.
CCCGAAAATTCAATATTTTGGGGTCCCAGAAGCAATCTGTACATGCCTACACAGTGCTAGAATATTTTCAAAATATAGGCTAAAAACATGCTAAAAATCGACATTTTAGGTGCCAAAAAATCGATATCTGAAATTCAGTCCCAAAACACCCGAAAATTCGATATTTAGAGGTCCCAGAAGGTATCTGTACATGCCTACTCAGTGTTAGAGTATTTTCAAAATACAGGCCCAAAACATGCTGAAAATCGATATTTTAGATGCCCAAAGTCAATATGTGCACGTATCTTCTTTACCCGTTTATATCTCAAATTCAGGCTCAAAACACCCGAAAATTCAATATTTTGGGGTCCCAGAAGCAATCTGTACATGCCTACACAGTGCTAGAATATTTTCAAAATATAGGCTAAAAACATGCTAAAAATCGACATTTTAGGTGCCAAAAAATCGATATCTGAAATTCAGTCCCAAAACACCCGAAAATTCGATATTTAGAGGTCCCAGAAGGTATCTGTACATGCCTACACTGTGTTAGAGTATTTTCAAAATACAGGCCAAAAACATACTGAAAATCGATCTTTTAGGTGCCCAAAAGTCGATATGTGCATGCATCTTTTGTACCCGTTTATATCTCAAATTCTGGCCCTAAACACCCGAAAATTCGATATTTTGGGGTCCCAGAAGCGATCTGTAGATGCCTACTCCGTGTTAGAGTATTTTCAAAATTCAGGCCCAAAACATGCTGAAAATCGATATTTTTGGTGCCCAAAGTCAATATGTGCATGTATCTTCTGTACCCGTTTATATCTCGAATTCAGGCTCAAAACACCCGAAAATTCAATATTTTGGGGTCCAAGAAGCAATCTGTACAGTGCTAGAATATTTTCAAAATATAGGCTAAAAACATGCTAAAAATCGATCTTTTAGGTGCCAAAAAGTCGATATCTCAAATTCAGTCCCAAAACACCCGAAAATTCGATATTTAGGGGTCCCAGAAGCGATCTGTACATGCCTACTCCGTTTTAGAGTATTTTCAAAATACATGCTCAAAACATACTGAAAATCGATCTTTTAATTGCACAAAAGTCGATATGTGCATGCATCTTCAGTACCCGTTTATATCTCAAATTCAGGCTCAAAACACCCGAAAATTCTATATTTTGGGGTCCCAGAAGCAATCTGTACATGCCTACTCAGTGTTAGAGTATTTTCAAAATTCATACCCAAAACATGCTGAAAATCGATATTTTAGATGCCCAAAGTCAATATGTGCATGTATCTTCTGTACCCGTTTATATCTCAAATTCAGGCTCAAAACACCCGAAAATTCAATATTTTGGGGTCCCAGAAGCAATCTGTACATGCCTACACAGTGCTAGAATATTTTCAAAATATAGGCTAAAAACATGCTAAAAATCGACATTTTAGGTGCCAAAAAATCGATATCTCAAATTCAGTCCCAAAACACCCGAAAATTCTATATTTAGAGGTCCCAGAAGGTATCTGTACATGCCTACACTGTGTTAGAGTATTTTCAAAATACATGCTCAAAACATACTGAAAATCGATCTTTTAGGTGCACAAAAGTCAATATGTGCATGTATCTTCTGTACCCGTTTATATCTCAAATTCAGGCTCAAAACACCCGAAAATTCAATATTTTGGGGTCCCAGAAGCAATCTGTACATGCCTACTCAGTACTAGAATATTTTCAAAATATAGGCTAAAAACATGCTAAAAATCGACGTTTTAGGTGCCAAAAAATCGATATCTCAAATTCAGTCCCAAAACACCCGAAAATTCGATATTTAGAGGTCCCAGAAGGTATCTGTACATGCCTACACTGTGTTAGAGTATTTTCAAAATACAGGCCAAAAACATACTGAAAATCGATCTTTTAGGTGCCCAAAAGTCGATATGTGCATGCATCTTCTGTACCCGTTTATATCTCAAATTCTGGCCCTAAAAACCCGAAAAATCGATATTTTGGGGTCCCAGAAGCGATCTGTACATGCCTACTCCGTGTTAGAGTATTTTCAAAATACAGGCCAAAAACATGCTGAAAATCGATATTTTTGGTGCCCAAAGTCAATATGTGCATGTATCTTCTGTACCCGTTTATATCTCAAATTCAGGCTCAAAACACCCGAAAATTCAATATTTTGGGGTCCCAGAAGCAATCTGTACAGTGCTAGAATATTTTCAAAATATAGGCTAAAAACATGCTAAAAATCGATCTTTTAGGTGCCAAAAAGTCGATATCTCAAATTCAGTCCCAAAACACCCGAAAATTCGATATTTAGGGGTCCCAGAAGCGATCTGTACATGCCTACTCCGTGTTAGAGTATTTTCAAAATACATGCTCAAAACATACTGAAAATCGATCTTTTAGGTACACAAAAGTCGATATGTGCATGCATCTTCAGTACCCGTTTATATCACAAATTCAGGCTCAAAACACCCGAAAATTCAATATTTTGGGGTCCCAGAAGCAATCTGTACATGCCTACTCAGTGTTAGAGTATTTTCAAAATACAGGCCCAAAACATGCTGAAAATCGATATTTTAGATGCCCAAAGTCAATATGTGCATGTATCTTCTGTACCCGTTTATATCTCAAATTCAGGCTCAAAACACCCGAAAATTCAATATTTTGGGGTCCCAGAAGCAATCTGTACAGTGCTAGAATATTTTCAAAATATAGGCTAAAAACATGCTAAAATTCGATCTTTTAGGTGCCAAAAAGTCGATATCTCAAATTCAGTCCCAAAACACCCGAAAATTCGATATTTAGGGGTCCCAGAAGCGATCTGTACATGCCTACTCCGTTTTAGAGTATTTTCAATATACATGCTCAAAACATACTGAAAATCGATCTTTTAGGTGCACAAAAGTCGATATGTGCATGCATCTTCAGTACCCGTTTATATCTCAAATTCATTCTCAAAACACCCGAAAATTCAATATTTTGGGGTCCCAGAAGCAATCTGTACATGCCTACTCAGTGTTAGAGTATTTTCAAAATACAGGCCCAAAACATGCTGAAAATCGATATTTTAGATGCCCAAAGTCAATATGTGCATGTATCTTCTGTACCCGTTTATATCTCAAATTCAGGCTCAAAACACCTGAAAATTCAATATTTTGGGGTCCCAGAAGCAATCTGTACAGTGCTAGAATATTTTCAAAATATAGGCTAAAAACATGCTAAAAATCGACATTTTAGGTGCCAAAAAATCGACATTTTAGGTGCCAAAAAATCGATATCTCAAATTCAGTCCCAAAACACCCGAAAATTCGATATTTAGAGGTCCCAGAAGGTATCTGTACATGCCTACTCCGTGTTAGAGTATTTTCAAAATACAGGCCAAAATCATACTGAAAATCGATCTTTTAGGTGCCCAAAAGTCGATATGTGCATGCATCTTCTGTACCCGTTTATATCTCAAATTCTGGCCCTAAACACCAGAAAATTCGATATTTTGGGGTCCCAGAAGCGATCTGTACATCCCTACTCCGTGTTAGAGTATTTTCAAAATTCAGGCCAAAAACATGCTGAAAATCGATATTTTAGATGCCCAAAGTCGATATATGCATGCATCTTCAGTACCCGTTTATATCTCAAATTCAGGCTCAAAACACCCGAAAATTCAATATTTTGGGGTCCGAGAAGCAATCTGTACATGCCTACTCAGTGTTAGAGTATTTTCAAAATACAGGCCCAAAACATGCTGAAAATCGATATTTTAGATGCCCAAAGTCAATATGTGCATGTATCTTCTGTACCCGTTTATATCTCAAATTCAGGCTCAAAACACCCGAAAATTCAATATTTTGGGGTCCCAGAAGCAATCTGTACATGCCTACACAGTGCTAGAATATTTTCAAAATATAGGCTAAAAACATGCTAAAAATCGACATTTTAGGTGCCAAAAAATCGATATCTCAAATTCAGTCCCAAAACACCCGAAAATTCGATATTTAGAGGTCCCAGAAGGTATCTGTACATGCCTACTCCGTGTTAGAGTATTTTCAAAATACAGGCCAAAAACATACTGAAAATCGATCTTTTAGGTGCCCAAAAGTCGATATGTGCATGCATCTTCTGTACCCGTTTATATCTCAAATTCTGGCCCTAAACACCCGAAAATTCGATATTTTGGGGTCCCAGAAGCGATCTGTACATGCCTACTCCGTGTTAGAGTATTTTCAAAATTCAGGCCTAAAACATGCTGAAAATCGATATTTTTGGTGCCCAAAGTCAATATGTGCATGTATCTTCTGTACCCGTTTATATCTCAAATTCAGGCTCAAAACACCCGAAAATTCAATATTTTGGGGTCCCAGATGCAATCTGTACAGTGCTAGAATATTTTCAAAATATAGGCTAAAAACATGCTAAAAATCGATCTTTTAGGTGCCAAAAAGTCGATATCTCAAATTCAGTCCCAAAACACCCGAAAATTCGATATTTAGGGGTCCCAGAAGCGATCTATACATGCCTACTCCGTGTTAGAGTATTTTCAAAATACATGCTCAAAACATACTGAAAAACGATCTTTTAGGTGCACAAAAGTCGATATATGCATGCATCTTCAGTACCCGTTTATATCTCAAATTCAGGCTCAAAACACCCGAAAATTCAATATTTTGGGGTCCCAGAAGCAATCTGTACATGCCTACTCAGTGTTAGAGTATTTTCAAAATACAGGCCCAAAACATGCTGAAAATCGATATTTTAGATGCCCAAAGTCAATATGTGCATGTATCTTCAGTACCCGTTTATATCTCAAATTCAGGCTCAAAACACCCGAAAATTCAATATTTTGGGGTCCCAGAAGCAATCTGTACATGCCTACACAGTGCTAGAATATTTTCAAAATATAGGCTAAAAACATGCTAAAAATCGACATTTTAGGTGCCAAAAAATCGATATATCAAATTCAGTCCCAAAACACCCGAAAATTCGATATTTAGAGGTCCCAGAAGGTATCTGTACATGCCTACTCCGTGTTAGAGTATTTTCAAAATACAGGCCAAAAACATACTGAAAATCGATCTTTTATGTGCCCAAAAGTCGATATGTGCATGCATCTTCTGTACTCGTTTATATCTCAAATTCAGGCTCAAAACACCCGAAAATTCAATATTTTGGGGTCCCAGAAGCAATCTGTACAGTGCTAGAATATTTTCAAAATATAGGCTAAAAACATGCTAAAAACGATCTTTTAGGTGCCAAAAAGTCGATATCTCAAATTCAGTCCCAAAACACCCGAAAATTCGATATTTAGGGGTCCCAGAAGCGATCTGTACATGCCTACTCCGTGTTAGAGTATTTTCAAAATACATGCTCAAAACATACTGAAAAACGATCTTTTAGGTGCACAAAAGTCGATATATGCATGCATCTTCAGTACCCGTTTATATCTCAAATTCAGGCTCAAAACACCCGAAAATTCAATATTTTGGGGTCCCAGAAGCAATCTGTACATGCCTACTCAGTGTTAGAGTATTTTCAAAATACAGGCCCAAAACATGCTGAAAATCGATATTTTAGATGCCCAAAGTCAATATGTGCATGTATCTTCTGTACCCGTTTATATCTCAAATTCAGGCTCAAAACACCCGAAAATTCAATATTTTGGGGTCCCAGAAGCAATCTGTACATGCCTACACAGTGCTAGAATATTTTCAAAATATAGGCTAAAAACATGCTAAAAATCGACATTTTAGGTGCCATAAAATCGATATCTCAAATTCAGTCCCAAAACACCCGAAAATTCGATATTTAGAGGTCCCAGAAGGTATCTGTACATGCCTACTCCGTGTTAGAGTATTTTCAAAATACAGGCCAAAAACATACTGAAAATCGATCTTTTAGGTGCCCAAAAGTCGATATGTGCATGCATCTTCTGTACCCGTTTATATCTCAAATTCTGGCCCTAAACACCCGAAAATTCGATATTTTGGGGTCCCAGAAGCGATCTGTACATGCCTACTCCGTGTTAGAGTATTTTCAAAATTCAGGCCAAAAACATGCTGAAAATCGATATTTTTGGTGCCCAAAGTCAATATGTGCATGTATCTTCTGTACCCGTTTATATCTCAAATTCAGGCTCAAAACACCCGAAAATTCAATATTTTGGGGTCCCAGAAGCAATCTGTACAGTGCTAGAATATTTTCAAAATATAGGCTAAAAACATGCTAAAAATCGATCTTTTAGGTGCCAAAAAGTCGATATCTCAAATTCAGTCCCAAAACACCCGAAAATTCGATATTTAGGGGTCCCAGAAGCGATCTGAACATGCCTACTCCGTGTTAGAGTATTTTCAAAATACATGCTCAAAACATACTGAAAAACGATCTTTTAGGTGCACAAAAGTCGATATATGCATGCATCTTCAGTACCCGTTTATATCTCAAATTCAGGCTCAAAACACCCGAAAATTCAATATTTTGGGGTCCCAGAAGCAATCTGTACATGCCTACTCAGTGTTAGAGTATTTTCAAAATACAGGCCCAAAACATGCTGAAAATCGATATTTTAGATGCCCAAAGTCAATATGTGCATGTATCTTCTGTACCCGTTTATATCTCAAATTCAGGCTCAAAACACCCGAAAATTCAATATTTTGGGGTCCCAGAAGCAATCTGTACATGCCTACACAGTGCTAGAATATTTTCAAAATATAGGCTAAAAACATGCTAAAAATCGACATTTTAGGTGCCAAAAAATCGATATCTCAAATTCAGTCCCAAAACACCCGAAAATTCGATATTTAGAGGTCCCAGAAGGTATCTGTACATGCCTACTCCGTGTTAGAGTATTTTCAAAATACAGGCCAAAAACATACTGAAAATCGATCTTTTAGGTGCCCAAAAGTCGATATGTGCATGCATCTTCTGTACCCGTTTATATCTCAAATTCTGGCCCTAAACACCCGAAAATTCGATATTTTGGGGTCCCAGAAGCGATCTGTACATGCCTACTCCGTGTTAGAGTATTTTCAAAATTCAGGCCAAAAACATGCTGAAAATCGATATTTTTGGTGCCCAAAGTCAATATGTGCATGTATCTTCTTTACCCGTTTATATCTCAAATTCAGGCTCAAAACACCCGAAAATTCAATATTTTGGGGTCCCAGAAGCAATCTGTACAGTGCTAGAATATTTTCAAAATATAGGCTAAAAACATGCTAAAAATCGATCTTTTAGGTGCCAAAAAGTCGATATCTCAAATTCAGTCCCAAAACACCCGAAAATTCGATATTTAGGGGTCCCAGAAGCGATCTGAACATGCCTACTCCGTGTTAGAGTATTTTCAAAATACATGCTAAAAACATACTGAAAATCGATCTTTTAGGTGCACAAAAGTCGATATGTGCATGCATCTTCAGTACCCGTTTATATCTCAAATTCAGGCTCAAAACACCCGAAAATTCGATATTTAGAGGTCCCAGAAGGTATCTGTACATGCCTACTCCGTGTTAGAGTATTTTCAAAATACAGGCCAAAATCATACTGAAAATCGATCTTTTAGGTGCCCAAAAGTCGATATGTGCATGCATCTTCTGTACCCGTTTATATCTCAAATTCTGGCCCTAAACACCCGAAAATTCGATATTTTGGGGTCCCAGAAGCGATCTGTACATGCCTACTCCGTGTTAGAGAATTTTCAAAATTCAGGCCCAAAACATGCTGAAAATCGATATTTTTGGTGCCCAAAGTCAATATGTACATGTATCTTCTGTACCCGTTTATATCTCGAATTCAGGCTCAAAACACCCGAAAATTCAATATTTTGGGGTCCCAGAAGCAATCTGTACAGTGCTAGAATATTTTCAAAATATAGGCTAAAAACATGCTAAAAATCGATCTTTTAGGTGCCAAAAAGTCGATATCTCAAATTCAGTCCCAAAACACCCGAAAATTCGAAATTTAGGGGTCCCAGAAGCGATCTGTACATGCCTACTCCGTGTTAGAGTATTTTCAAAATACATGCTCAAAACATACTGAAAAACGATCTTTTAGGTGCACAAAAGTCGATATATGCATGCATCTTCAGTACCCGTTTATATCTCAAATTCAGGCTCAAAACACCCGAAAATTCAATATTTTGGGGTCTCAGAAGCAATCTGTACATGCCTACTCAGTGTTAGAGTATTTTCAAAATACAGGCCCAAAACATGCTGAAATTCGATATTTTAGATGCCCAAAGTCAATATGTGCATTTATCTTCTGTACCCGTTTATATCTCAAATTCAGGCTCAAAACACCCGAAAATTCAATATTTTGGGGTCCCAGAAGCAATCTGTACAGTGCTAGAATATTTTCAAAATATAGGCTAAAAACATGCTAAAAATCGATCTTTTAGGTGCCAAAAAGTCGATATCTCAAATTCAGTCCCAAAACACCCGAAAATTCGATATTTAGAGGTCCCAGAAGGTATCTGTACATGCCTACTCCGTGTTAGAGTATTTTCAAAATACAGGCCAAAAACATACTGAAAATCGATCTTTTATGTGCCCAAAAGTCGATATGTGCATGCATCTTCTGTACCCGTTTATATCTCAAATTCTGGCCCTAAACACCCGAAAATTCGATATTTTGGGGTCCCAGAAGCGATCTGTACATGCCTACTCCGTGTTAGAGTATTTTCAAAATTCAGGCCTAAAACATGCTGAAAATCGATATTTTTGGTGCCCAAAGTCAATATGTGCATGTATCTTCTGTACCCGTTTATATCTCAAATTCAGGCTCAAAACACCCGAAAATTCAATATTTTGGGGTCCCAGAAGCAATCTGTACAGTGCTAGAATATTTTCAAAATATAGGCTAAAAACATGCTAAAAACGATCTTTTAGGTGCCAAAAAGTCGATATCTCAAATTCAGCCCCAAAACACCCGAAAATTCGATATTTAGGGGTCCCAGAAGCGATCTGTACATGCCTACTCCGTGTTAGAGTATTTTCAAAATACATGCTCAAAACATACTGAAAAACGATCTTTTAGGTGCACAAAAGTCGATATATGCATGCATCTTCAGTACCCGTTTATATCTCAAATTCAGGCTCAAAACACCCGAAAATTCAATATTTTGGGGTCCCAGAAGCAATCTGTACATGCCTACTCAGTGTTAGAGTATTTTCAAAATACAGGCCCAAAACATGCTGAAAATAGATATTTTAGATGCCCAAAGTCAATATGTGCATGTATCTTCTGTACCCGTTTATATCTCAAATTCAGGCTCAAAACACCCTAAAATTCAATATTTTGGGGTCCCAGAAGCAATCTGTACATGCCTACACAGTGCTAGAATATTTTCAAAATATAGGCTAAAAACATGCTAAAAATCGACATTTTAGGTGCCATAAAGTCGATATCTCAAATTCAGTCCCAAAACACCCGAAAATTCGATATTTAGAGGTCCCAGAAGGTATCTGTACATGCCTACTCCGTGTTAGAGTATTTTCAAAATACAGGCCAAAAACATACTGAAAATCGATCTTTTAGGTGCCCAAAAGTCGATATGTGCATGCATCTTCTGTACCCGTTTATATCTCAAATTCTGGCCCTAAACACCCGAAAATTCGATATTTTGGGGTCCCAGAAGCGATCGGTACATGCCTACTCCGTGTTAGAGTATTTTCAAAATTCAGGCCAAAAACATGCTGAAAATCGATATTTTTGGTGCCCAAAGTCAATATGTGCATGTATCTTCTGTACCCGTTTATATCTCAAATTCAGGCTCAAAACACCCGAAAATTCAATATTTTGGGGTCCCAGAAGCAATCTGTACAGTGCTAGAATATTTTCAAAATATAGGCTAAAAACATGCTAAAAATCGATCTTTTAGGTGCCAAAAAGTCGATATCTCAAATTCAGTCCCAAAACACCCGAAAATTCAATATTTAGGGGTCCCAGAAGCGATCTGAACATGCCTACTCCGTGTTAGAGTATTTTCAAAATACATGCTGAAAACATACTGAAAATCGATCTTTTAGGTGCACAAAAGTCGATATGTGCATGCATCTTCAGTACCCGTTTATATCTCAAATTCAGGCTCAAAACACCCGAAAATTCGATATTTAGAGGTCCCAGAAGGTATCTGTACATGCCTACTCCGTGTTAGAGTATTTTCAAAATACAGGCCAAAATCATACTGAAAATCGATCTTTTAGGTGCCCAAAAGTTGATATGTGCATGCATCTTCTGTACCCGTTTATATCTCAAATTCTGGCCCTAAACACCCGAAAATTCAATATTTTGGGGTCCCAGAAGCGATCTGTACATGCCTACTCCGTGTTAGAGTATTTTCAAAATACATGCTCAAAACATACTGAAAAACGATCTTTTAGGTGCACAAAAGTCGATATATGCATGCATCTTCAGTACCCGTTTATATCTCAAATTCAGGCTCAAAACACCCGAAAATTCAATATTTTGGGGTCCCAGAAGCAATCTGTACATGCCTACTCAGTGTTAGAGTATTTTCAAAATATAGGCTAAAAACATGCTAAAAATCGATCTTTTAGGTGCCAAAAAGTCGATATCTCAAATTCAGTCCCAAAACACCCGAAAATTCGATATTTAGAGGTCCCAGAAGGTATCTGTACATGCCTACTCCGTGTTAGAGTATTTTCAAAATACAGGCCAAAAACATACTGAAAATCGATCTTTTATGTGCCCAAAAGTCGATATGTGCATGCATCTTCTGTACCCGTTTATATCTCAAATTCTGGCCCTAAACACCCGAAAATTCGATATTTTGGGGTCCCAGAAGCGATCTGTACATGCCTACTCCGTGTTAGAGTATTTTCAAAATTCAGGCCTAAAACATGCTGAAAATCGATATTTTTGGTGCCCAAAGTCAATATGTGCATGTATCTTCTGTACCCGTTTATATCTCAAATTCAGGCTCAAAACACCCGAAAATTCAATATTTTGGGGTCCCAGAAGCAATCTGTACAGTGCTAGAATATTTTCAAAATATAGGCTAAAAACATGCTAAAAACGATCTTTTAGGTGCCAAAAAGTCGATATCTCAAATTCAGTCCCAAAACACCCGAAAATTCGATATTTAGGTGTCCCAGAAGCGATCTGTACATGCCTACTCCGTGTTAGAGTATTTTCAAAATACATGCTCAAAACATACTGAAAAACGATCTTTTAGGTGCACAAAAGTCGATATATGCATGCATCTTCAGTACCCGTTTATATCTCAAATTCAGGCTCAAAACACCCGAAAATTCAATATTTTGGGGTCCCAGAAGCAATCTGTACATGCCTACTCAGTGTTAGAGTATTTTCAAAATACAGGCCCAAAACATGCTGAAAATAGATATTTTAGATGCCCAAAGTCAATATGTGCATGTATCTTCTGTACCCGTTTATATCTCAAATTCAGGCTCAAAACACCCTAAAATTCAATATTTTGGGGTCCCAGAAGCAATCTGTACATGCCTACACAGTGCTAGAATATTTTCAAAATATAGGCTAAAAACATGCTAAAAATCGACATTTTAGGTGCCATAAAATCGATATCTCAAATTCAGTCCCAAAACACCCGAAAATTCGATATTTAGAGGTCCCAGAAGGTATCTGTACATGCCTACTCCGTGTTAGAGTATTTTCAAAATACAGGCCAAAAACATACTGAAAATCGATCTTTTAGGAGCCCAAAAGTCGATATGTGCATGCATCTTCTGTACCCGTTTATATCTCAAATTCTGGCCCGAAACACCCGAAAATTCGATATTTTGGGGTCCCAGAAGCGATCGGTACATGCCTACTCCGTGTTAGAGTATTTTCAAAATTCAGGCCAAAAACATGCTGAAAATCGATATTTTTGGTGCCCAAAGTCAATATGTGCATGTATCTTCTGTACCCGTTTATATCTCAAATTCAGGCTCAAAACACCCGAAAATTCAATATTTTGGGGTCCCAGAAGCAATCTGTACAGTGCTAGAATATTTTCAAAATATAGGCTAAAAACATGCTAAAAATCGATCTTTTAGGTGCCAAAAAGTCGATATCTCAAATTCAGTCCCAAAACACCCGAAAATTCGATATTTAGGGGTCCCAGAAGCGATCTGAACATGCCTACTCCGTGTTAGAGTATTTTCAAAATACATGCTGAAAACATACTGAAAATCGATCTTTTAGGTGCACAAAAGTCGATATGTGCATGCATCTTCAGTACCCGTTTATATCTCAAATTCAGGCTCAAAACACCCGAAAATTCGATATTTAGAGGTCCCAGAAGGTATCTGTACATGCCTACTCCGTGTTAGAGTATTTTCAAAATACAGGCCAAAATCATACTGAAAATCGATCTTTTAGGTGCCCAAAAGTTGATATGTGCATGCATCTTCTGTACCCGTTTATATCTCAAATTCTGGCCCTAAACACCCGAAAATTCAATATTTTGGGGTCCCAGAAGCGATCTGTACATGCCTACTCCGTGTTAGAGTATTTTCAAAATACATGCTCAAAACATACTGAAAAACGATCTTTTAGGTGCACAAAAGTCGATATATGCATGCATCTTCAGTACCCGTTTATATCTCAAATTCAGGCTCAAAACACCCGAAAATTCAATATTTTGGGGTCCCAGAAGCAATCTGTACATGCCTACTCAGTGTTAGAGTATTTTCAAAATACAGGCCCAAAACATGCTGAAAATCGATATTTTAGATGCCCAAAGTCAATATGTGCATGTATCTTCTGTACCCGTTTATATCTCAAATTCAGGCTCAAAACACCCGAAAATTCAATATTTTGGGGTCCCAGAAGCAATCTGTACATGCCTACACAGTGCTAGAATATTTTCAAAATATAGGCTAAAAACATGCTAAAAATCGACATTTTAGGTGCCATAAAATCGATATCTCAAATTCAGTCCCAAAACACCCGAAAATTCGATATTTAGAGGTCCCAGAAGGTATCTGTACATGCCTACTCCGTGTTAGAGTATTTTCAAAATACAGGCCAAAAACATACTGAAAATCGATCTTTTAGGTGCCCAAAAGTCGATATGTGCATGCATCTTCTGTACCCGTTTATATCTCAAATTCTGGCCCTAAACACCCGAAAATTCGATATTTTGGGGTCCCAGAAGCGATCTGTACATGCCTACTCCGTGTTAGAGTATTTTCAAAATTCAGGCCAAAAACATGCTGAAAATCGATATTTTTGGTGCCCAAAGTCAATATGTGCATGTATATTCTGTACCCGTTTATATCTCAAATTCAGGCTCAAAACACCCGAAAATTCAATATTTTGGGGTCCCAGAAGCAATCTGTACAGTGCTAGAATATTTTCAAAATATAGGCTAAAAACATGCTAAAAATCGATCTTTTAGGTGCCAAAAAGTCGATATCTCAAATTCAGTCCCAAAACACCCGAAAATTCGATATTTAGGGGTCCCAGAAGCGATCTGAACATGCCTACTCCGTGTTAGAGTATTTTCAAAATACATGCTGAAAACATACTGAAAATCGATCTTTTAGGTGCACAAAAGTCGATATGTGCATGCATCTTCAGTACCCGTTTATATCTCAAATTCAGGCTCAAAACACCCGAAAATTCGATATTTAGAGGTCCCAGAAGGTATCTGTACATGCCTACTCCGTGTTAGAGTATTTTCAAAATACAGGCCAAAATCATACTGAAAATCGATCTTTTAGGTGCCCAAAAGTCGATATGTGCATGCCTCTTCTGTACCCGTTTATATCTCAAATTCTGGCCCTAAACACCCGAAAATTCGATATTTTGGGGTCCCAGAAGCGATCTGTACATGCCTACTCCGTGTTAGAGTATTTTCAAAATTCAGGCCCAAAACATGCTGAAAATCGATATTTTTGGTGCCCAAAGTCAATATGTACATGTATCTTCTGTACCCGTTTATATCTCGAATTCAGGCTCAAAACACCCGAAAATTCAATATTTTGGGGTCCCAGAAGCAATCTGTACAGTGCTAGAATATTTTCAAAATATAGGCTAAAAACATGCTAAAAATCGATCTTTTAGGTGCCAAAAAGTCGATATCTCAAATTCAGTCCCAAAACACCCGAAAATTCGATATTTAGGGGTCCCAGAAGCGATCTGTACATGCCTACTCCGTGTTAGAGTATTTTCAAAATACATGCTCAAAACATACTGAAAAACGATCTTTTAGGTGCACAAAAGTCGATATATGCATGCATCTTCAGTACCCGTTTATATCTCAAATTCAGGCTCAAAACACCCGAAAATTCAATATTTTGGGGTCCCAGAAGCAATCTGTACATGCCTACTCAGTGTTAGAGTATTTTCAAAATACAGGCCCAAAACATGCTGAAATTCGATATTTTAGATGCCCAAAGTCAATATGTGCATGTATCTTCTGTACCCGTTTATATCTCAAATTCAGGCTCAAAACACCCGAAAATTCAATATTTTGGGGTCCCAGAAGCAATCTGTACATGCCTACACAGTGCTAGAATATTTTCAAAATATAGGCTAAAAACATGCTAAAAATCGACATTTTAGGTGCCAAAAAATCGATATCTCAAATTCAGTCCCAAAACACCCGAAAATTCGATATTTAGAGGTCCCAGAAGGTATCTGTACATGCCTACTCCGTGTTAGAGTATTTTCAAAATACAGGCCAAAAACATACTGAAAATCGATCTTTTATGTGCCCAAAAGTCGATATGTGCATGCATCTTCTGTACCCGTTTATATCTCAAATTCTGGCCCTAAACACCCGAAAATTCGATATTTTGGGGTCCCAGAAGCGATCTGTACATGCCTACTCCGTGTTAGAGTATTTTCAAAATTCAGGCCTAAAACATGCTGAAAATCGATATTTTTGGTGCCCAAAGTCAATATGTGCATGTATCTTCTGTACCCGTTTATATCTCAAATTCAGGCTCAAAACACCCGAAAATTCAATATTTTGGGGTCCCAGAAGCAATCTGTACAGTGCTAGAATATTTTCATAATATAGGCTAAAAACATGCTAAAAACGATCTTTTACGTGCCAAAAAGTCGATATCTCAAATTCAGTCCCAAAACACCCGAAAATTTGATATTTAGGGGTCCCAGAAGCGATCTGTACATGCCTACTCCGTGTTAGAGTATTTTCAAAATACATGCTCAAAACATACTGAAAAACGATCTTTTAGGTGCACAAAAGTCGATATATGCATGCATCTTCAGTACCCGTTTATATCTCAAATTCAGGCTCAAAACACCCGAAAATTCAATATTTTGGGGTCCCAGAAGCAATCTGTACATGCCTACTCAGTGTTAGAGTATTTTCAAAATACAGGCCCAAAACATGCTGAAAATCGATATTTTAGATGCCCAAAGTCAATATGTGCATGTATCTTCTGTACCCGTTTATATCTCAAATTCAGGCTCAAAACACCCGAAAATTCAATATTTTGGGGTCCCAGAAGCAATCTGTACATGCCTACACAGTGCTAGAATATTTTCAAAATATAGGCTAAAAACATGCTAAAAATCGACATTTTAGGTGCCATAAAATCGATATCTCAAATTCAGTCCCAAAACACCCGAAAATTCGATATTTAGAGGTCCCAGAAGGTATCTGTACATGCCTACTCCGTGTTAGAGTATTTTCAAAATACAGGCCAAAAACATAATGAAAATCGATATTTTAGGTGCCCAAAAGTCGATATGTGCATGCATCTTCTGTACCCGTTTATATCTCAAATTCTGGCCCTAAACACCCGAAAATTCGATATTTTGGGGTCCCAGAAGCGATCTGTACATGCCTACTCCGTGTTAGAGTATTTTCAAAATTCAGGCCAAAAACATGCTGAAAATCGATATTTTTGGTGCCCAAAGTCAATATGTGCATGTATCTTCTGTACCCGTTTATATCTCAAATTCAGGCTCAAAACACCCGAAAATTCAATATTTTGGGGTCCCAGAAGCAATCTGTACAGTGCTAGAATATTTTCAAAATATAGGCTAAAAACATGCTAAAAATCGATCTTTTAGGTGCCAAAAAGTCGATATCTCAAATTCAGTCCCAAAACACACGAAAATTCGATATTTAGAGGTCCCAGAAGGTATCTGTACATGCCTACTCCGTGTTAGAGTATTTTCAAAATACAGGCCAAAAACATACTGAAAATCGATCTTTTATGTGCCCAAAAGTCGATATGTGCATGCATCTTCTGTACCCGTTTATATCTCAAATTCTGGCCCTAAACACCCGAAAATTCGATATTTTGGGGTCCCAGAAGCGATCTGTACATGCCTACTCCGTGTTAGAGTATTTTCAAAATTCAGGCCCAAAACATGCTGAAAATCGATATTTTTGGTGCCCAAAGTCAATATGTGCATGTATCTTCTGTACCCGTTTATATCTCAAATTCAGGCTCAAAACACCCGAAAATTCAATATTTTGGGGTCCCAGAAGCAATCTGTACAGTGCTAGAATATTTTCAAAATATAGGCTAAAAACATGCTAAAAACGATCTTTTAGGTGCCAAAAAGTCGATATCTCAAATTCAGTCCCAAAACACCCGAAAATTCGATATTTAGGGGTCCCAGAAGCGATCTGTACATGCCTACTCCGTGTTAGAGTATTTTCAAAATACATGCTCAAAACATACTGAAAAACGATCTTTTAGGTGCACAAAAGTCGATATATGCATGCATCTTCAGTACCCGTTTATATCTCAAATTCAGGCTCAAAACACCCGAAAATTCAATATTTTGGGGTCCCAGAAGCAATCTGTACATGCCTACTCAGTGTTAGAGTATTTTCAAAATACAGGCCCAAAACATGCTGAAAATCGATATTTTAGATGCCCAAAGTCAATATGTGCATGTATCTTCTGTACCCGTTTATATCTCAAATTCAGGCTCAAAACACCCGAAAATTCAATATTTTGGGGTCCCAGAAGCAATCTGTACATGCCTACACAGTGCTAGAATATTTTCAAAATATAGGCTAAAAACATGCTAAAAATCGACATTTTAGGTGCCATAAAATCGATATCTCAAATTCAGTCCCAAAACACCCGAAAATTCGATATTTAGAGGTCCCAGAAGGTATCTGTACATGCCTACTCCGTGTTAGAGTATTTTCAAAATACAGGCCAAAAACATAATGAAAATCGATCTTTTAGGTGCCCAAAAGTCGATATGTGCATGCATCTTCTGTACCCGTTTATATCTCAAATTCTGGCCCTAAACACCCGAAAATTCGATATTTTGGGGTCCCAGAAGCGATCTGTACATGCCTACTCCGTGTTAGAGTATTTTCAAAATTCAGGCCCAAAACATGCTGAAAATCGATATTTTTGGTGCCCAAAGTCAATATGTGCATGTATCTTCTGTACCCGTTTATATCTCAAATTCAGGCTCAAAACACCCGAAAATTCAATATTTTGGGGTCCCAGAAGCAATCTGTACAGTGCTAGAATATTTTCAAAATATAGGCTAAAAACATGCTAAAAATCGATCTTTTAGGTGCCAAAAAGTCGATATCTCAAATTCAGTCCCAAAACACCCGAAAATTCGATATTTAGGGGTCCCAGAAGGTATCTGTACATGCCTACTCCGTGTTAGAGTATTTTCAAAATACATGCTCAAAACATACTGAAAATCGATCTTTTAGGTGCACAAAAGTCGATATATGCATGCATCTTCAGTACCCGTTTATATCTCAAATTCAGGCTCAAAACACCCGAAAATTCAATATTTTGGGGTCCCAGAAGCGATCTGTACATCCCTACTCCGTGTTAGAGTATTTTCAAAATTCAGGCCCAAAACATGCTGAAAATCGATATTTTTGGTGCCCAAAGTCAATATGTGCATGTATCTTCTGTACCCGTTTATATCTCAAATTCAGGCTCAAAACACCCGAAAATTCAATTTTTTGGGATCCCAGAAGCAATCTGTACATGCCTACTCAGTGCTAGAATATTTTCAAAATATAGGCTAAAAACATGCTAAAAATCGATCTTTTAGGTGCCAAAAAGTCGATATCTCAAATTCAGTCCCAAAACACCCGAAAATTCGATATTTAGTGGTCCAAGAAGCGATCTGTACATGCCTACTCCGTGTTAGAGTATTTTCAAAATACATGCTCAAAACATACTGAAAAACGATCTTTTAGGTGCACAAAAGTCGATATATGCATGCATCTTCAGTACCCGTTTATATCTCAAATTCAGGCTCAAAACACCCGAAAATTCAATATTTTGGGGTCCCAGAAGCAATCTGTACATGAATACTCAGTGTTAGAGTATTTTCAAAATGCAGGCCCAAAACATGCTGAAAATCGATATTTTAGATTCCCAAAGTCAATATGTGCATGTATCTTCTGTACCCGTTTGAATCTCAAATTCAGGCTCAAAACACCCGAAAATTCAATATTTTGGGGTCCCAGAAGCAATCTGTACATGCCTACACAGTGCTAGAATATTTTCAAAATATAGGCTAAAAACATGCTAAAAATCGACATTTTAGGTGCCAAAAAATCGATATCTCAAATTCAGTCCCAAAACACCCGAAAATTCGATATTTAGAGGTCCCAGAAGGTATCTGTACATGCCTACTCCGTGTTAGAGTATTTTCAAAATACATGCTCAAAACATACTGAAAAACGATCTTTTAGGTGCACAAAAGTCGATATATGCATGCATCTTCAGTACCTGTTTATATCTCAAATTCAGGCTCAAAACACCCGAAAATTCAATATTTTGGGGTCCCAGAAGCAATCTGTACATGCCTACTCAGTGTTAGAGTATTTTCAAAATACAGGCCCAAAACATGCTGAAAATCGATATTTTAGATGCCCAAAGTCAATATGTGCATGTATCTTCTGTACCCGTTTATATCTCAAATTCAGGCTCAAAACACCCGAAAATTTAATATTTTGGGGTCCCAGAAGCAATCTGTACATGCCTACACAGTGCTAGAATATTTTCAAAATATAGGATTAAAACATGCTAAAAATCGACATTTTAGGTGCCAAAAAATCGATATCTCAAATTCAGTCCCAAAACACCCGAAAATTCGATATTTAGAGGTCCCAGAAGGTATCTGTACATGCCTACACTGTGTTAGAGTATTTTCAAATTACAGGCCAAAAACATACTGAAAATCGATCTTTTAGGTGCCCAAAAGTCGATATGTGCATGCATCTTCTGTACCCGTTTATAACTCAAATTCTGGCCCTAAACACCCGAAAATTCGATATTTTGGGGTCCCAGAAGCGATCTGTAGATGCCTACTCCGTGTTAGAGTATTTTCAAAATTCAGGCCAAAAACATGCTGAAAATCGATATTTTTGGTGCCCAAAGTCAATATGTGCATGTATCTTCTGTACCCGTTTATATCTCAAATTCAGGCTCAAAACACCCGAAAATTCAATATTTTGGGGTCCCAGAAGCAATCTGTACAGTGCTAGAATATTTTCAAAATATAGGCTAAAAACATGCTAAACATCGATCTTTTAGGTGCCAAAAAGTCGATATCTCAAATTCAGTCCCAAAACACCCGAAAATTCGATATTTAGGGGTCCCAGAAGCGATCTGTACATGCCTACTCCGTGTTAGAGTATTTTCAAAATACATGCTCAAAACATACTGAAAATCGATCTTTTAGGTGCACAAAAGTCGATATGTGCATGCATCTTCAGTACCCGTTTATATCTCAAATTCAGGCTCAAAACACCCGAAAATTCAATATTTTGGGGTCCCAGAAGCAATCTGTACATGCCTACTCAGTGTTAGAGTATTTTCAAAATAGAGCCCAAAACATGCTGAAAATCGATATTTTAGATGCCCAAAGTCAATATGTGCATGTATCTTCTGTACCCGTTTATATCCCAAATTCAGGCTCAAAACACCCGAAAATTCAATATTTTGGGGTCCCAGAAGCAATCTGTATATGCCTACACAGTGCTAGAATATTTTCAAAATATAGGCTAAAAACATGCTAAAAATCGACATTTTAGGTGCCATAAAATCGATATCTCAAATTCAGTCCCAAAACACCCGAAAATTCGATATTTAGAGGTCCCAGAAGGTATCTGTATATGCCTACTCCGTGTTAGATTATTTTCAAAATACAGGCCAAAAACATACTGAAAATCGATCTTTTAGGTGCCCAAAAGTCGATATGTGCATGCAGATCTGTACATGCCTACTCAGTGCTTGAATGTTTTCAATATATAGTCTCAAAACATGCTAAAAATCGATATTTTAGGTGCCCAAAAGTCGATATGTGCTTGCATCTTCTGTATTCGTTTATATCTCAAATTCAGGCTCAAAACACCCGAAAATTCAATATTTTGGGGTCCCAGAAGCGATCTGTACATGACTATTCCGTGTTAGAGTATTTTCAAAATATAGGCTCAAAACATGCTAAAAATCGATATTTTAGGTGCCCAAAAGTCGATATATGCATGCATCTTCTGTATTCGTTTATATCTCAAATTCAGGCTTAAAACGCCGGAAAATTCGATATTTTGGGGTCCCAGTAGCGATCTGTACATGCCTACTCAGTGCTAGAATATTTTCAAACTATAGGCTCAAAACATGCTAAAAATCGATATTTTAGGTGCGTTAAGGCAATATCTCAAATTCAGGCCGAAAACACCCGAAAATTCGATATTATGGGGCCCCAGAAGCGATCTGTACATGCCTACTCCGTGTTAGAGTATTTACAAAATACATGCCCAAAACAAGCTCAAAATCGATGTTTTAGGTGCCCAAAAGTCGATATGTGCATGCATCTTTTGTACTCGTTTATATCTCAAATTCAGGCTCAAAACACCCTAAAATTCAATATTTTGGGGTCCCAGAAGCAATCTGTACATGCCTACTCAGTGCTAGAATATTTTCAAAATATAGGCTCAAAACATGCTAAAAATCGATATTTTAGGTGCGTAAAGGCGATATCTCAAATTCAGGCCCAAAGCACCCGAAAATTCGATATTTTGGGGTCCCAGAAGCGATCTGTACATGCCTACTCCGTGTTAGAGTATTTTCAAAATACAGGCCCAAAACGTGCTCAAAATCGATGTTTTAGGTGCCCAAAAGTCGATATGTGCATGCATCTTCAGTACACGTATATATCTTAAATTCAGGCTCAAAACACCCGAAAATTCGATATTTCGGGGTCCCAGAAGCGATCTGTACATGCCTACTCCGTTTTAGTGTATTTTCAAAATACAGGCCCAAAACATGCTGAAAATTGATATTTTAGATGCCCAAAGTCAATATGTGCATGTATCTTCTGTACCCGTTTATATCTTAAATTCAGGCTCAAAACACCCGAAAATTCAATATTTTGGGGTCCCAAAAGCAATCTGTACATGCCTGCTCAGTGCTAGAATATTTTCAAAATATAGGCTAAAAACATGCTAAAAATCGATATTTTAGGTGCCAAAAAGTGGATATCTCAAATTCAGTCCCAAAACACCCGAAACTTCGATATTTAGGAGACCCAGAAGCGATCTGTACATGCTTACTCCGTGTTAGAGTATTTTAAAAATACAGGCTAAAAACATACTGAAAATCGATCTTTTAGGTGCCCAAAAGTCGATATGTGCATGCATCTTCTGTACCCGTTTATATCTCAAATTCTGGCCCTAAACACCCGAAAATTCGATATTTTGGGGTCCCAGAAGCGATCTGTACATGCCTACTCCGTGTTAGAGTATTTTCAAAATTCAGGCCCAAAACATACCGAAAATCGATCTTTTAGGTGCCCAAAAGTCGATATGTGCTTGCATCTTCTGTACGCGTTTATATCTCAAATTCTGGCCCTAAACACCCGAAAATTCGATATTTTTGGGTCCCAGAAGCGATCTGTACATGCCTACTCAGTGCTAGAATATTTTCAAAATATAGGCTAAAAACATGCTAAAAATCGATATTTTAGGTGCCAAAAAGTCAATATCTCAAATTAAGGCCCAAAACACCCGAAAAATCGATATTTAGGGGTCCCAGAAGCGATCTGTACATGCCTACTCCGTGTTAGAGTATTTTCAAAATACAGGCCAAAAACATACTGAAAATCGATCTTTTAGGTGCCCAAAAGTCGATATTTGCATGCATCTTCTGTACCAGTTTATATCTCAAATTCTGGCCCTAAACACCCGAAAATTCGATATTTTGGGGTCCCAGAAGCGATCTGTACATGCCTACTCAGTGCTAGAATGTTTTCAAAATATAGGCTCAAAACATGCTCAAAATCGATACTTTAGGTGCCCAAAAGTCGATATGTGCATGCATATTCTGTACTCGTTTATATCTCAATTTCAGGCTCAAAACACCCAAAAATACGATATTTTGGGGTCCCAGAAGTGATCTGTACATGCCTACTCAGTGCTAGAATATTTTCAAAATATAGGCTCAAAGCGTGCTAAAAATCGATATTTAAGTGCGTAAAGGCGATATCTCAAATTCAGGCCCAAAACACCCGAAAATTCGATATTTTGCGGCCCCAGAAGCGATCTGTACATGCCTACTCCGTGTTAGAGTATTTTCAAAATACAGGCCCAAAACATGCTCAAAATCGATGTTTTAGGTGCCCAAATGTCGATATGTGCATGCATCTTCAGTACACGTTTATATCTCAAATTCAGGCTCAAAACACCCGAAAATTCGATATTTTGGGGTCCCAGAAGCGATTTGTACATGCCTACTTCGTTTTAGTGTATTTTCAAAATACAGGCCCAAAACATGCTGAAAATCGATATTTTAGATGCCCAAAGTCAATATGTGCATGTATCTTCTGTACCCGTTTATATCTCAAATTCTGGCCCTAAACACCCGAAAATTCGATATTTTTGGGTCCCAGAAGCGATCTGTACATGCCTACTCCGTGTTAGAGTATTTTCAAAATTCAGGCCCAAAACATACCGAAAATCGATCTTTTAGGTGCCCAAAAGTCGATATGTGCTTGCATCTTCTGTACGCGTTTATATCTCAAATTCTGGCCCTAAACACCCGAAAATTCGATATTTTTGGGTCCCAGAAGCGATCTGTACATGCCTACTCAGTGCTAGAATATTTTCAAAATATAGGCTAAAAACATGCCAAAAATCGATATTTTAGGTGCCAAAAAGTCAATATCTCAAATTAAGGCCCAAAACACCCGAAAAATCGATATTTAGGGGTCCCAGAAACGATCTGTACATGCCTACTCCGTGTTAGAGTATTTTCAAAATACAGGCCAAAAACATACTGAAAATCGATCTTTTAGGTGCCCAAAAGTCGATATGTGCATGCATCTTCTGTACTAGTTTATATTTCAAATTCTGGCCCTAAACACCCGAAAATTCGATATTTTTGGGTTCCAGAAGCGATCTGTACATGCCTACTCAGTGCTAGAATGTTTTCAAAATATTGGCTCAAAACATGCTCAAAATCGATATTTTAGGTGCCCAAAACTCGATATGTGCATGCATATTCTGTACTCGTTTATATCTCAATTTCAGGCTCAAAACACCCGAAAATTCGATATTTTGGGGTCCCAGAAGTGATCTGTACATGCCTACTCAGTGCTAGAATATTTTCAAAATATAGGCTCAAAGCGTGCTAAAAATCGATATTTAGGTGCGTAAAGGCGATATCTCAAATTCAGGCCCAAAACACCCGAAAATTCGATATTTTGCGGCCCCAGAAGCGATCTGTACACGCCTACTCCGTGTTAGAGTATTTTCAAAAAATAGGCCCAAAACATGCTCAAAATCGATGTTTTAGGTGCCCAAATGTCGATATGTGCATGCATCTTCAGTACCCGTTTATATCTCAAATTCTGGCCCTAAACACCCGAAAATTCGATATTTTTGGGTCCCAGAAGCGATCTGTACATGCCTAATCAGTGCTAGAATGTTTTCAAAATATAGGCTCAAAACATGCTCAAAATCGATATTTTAGGTGCCCAAAAGTCGATAAGTGATGCCATGCATCTTCTGTACCCGTTTATATCTCAAATTCTGGCCCTAAACACCAGAAAATTCAATATTTTGGGGTCCCAGAAGCAATCTGTACATGCCTACTCAGTGCTAGAATATTTTCAAAATATAGGCTAAAAACATGCTAAAAATCGATATTTTAGGTGCCAAAAAGTCGATATCTCAAATTAAGGCCCAAAACACCCGAAAATTCGATATTTAGGGGTCCCAGAAGCGATCTGTACATGCCTACTCCGTGTTAGAGTATTTTCAAATTACAGGCCCAAAACATGCTCATAATCGATGTTTTTGGTGCCCAAAAGTCGATATGTGAATGTATCTTCAGTACCCGTTTATATCTCAAATTCAGGTTCAAAACACCCGAAAATTCAATATTTTGGGGTCCCAGAAGCAATCTGTACATGCCTACTCAGTGCTAGAATATTTTCAAAATATCGGCTAAAAACATGCTAAAAATCGATATTTTAGGTGACAAAAAGTCGATATCTCAAATTAAGGCCCAAAACACCCGAAAATTCGATATTTAGGGGTCCCAGAAGCGATCTGTACATGCCTACTCTGTGTTAGAGTATTTTGAAAATACAGGCCGAAAACATACTAAAAATCGATCTTTTAGGTGCCCAAAAGTTGATATGTGCATGCATCTTCTGTACCCGTTTATATCTCAAATTCTGGCCTTAAACACCCAAAAATTCGATATTTTTGGGTCTCAGAAGCTATCTGTACATGACTACTCCGTGTTAGAGTATTTTCAAAATTCAGGCCCAAAACATGCTGAAAATCGATATTTTTGGTGCTCAAAGTCAATATATGTATGCATCTTCTATACTCGTTTATATCTCAAATTCAGGCTCAAAACACCCGAAAATTCGATATTTTGGGGTCCCAGAAGCGATCTGTACATGCCTACTCAGTGCTAGAATGTTTTTAAAATATAGGCTCAAAACATGCTAAAAATCGATATTTTAGGTGCGTTAAGGCAATATCTCAAATTCAAGCCGCAAACACCCGAAAATTCGATATTATGGGGCCCCAGAAGCGATCTGTACATGCCTACTCCGTGTTAGAGTATTTACAAAATACATGCCCAAAACAAGCTCAAAATCGATGTTTTAGGTGCCCAAAAGTCGATATGTGCATGCCTCTTCTGTACTAGTTTATATCTCAAATTCTGGCCCTAAACACCCGAAAATTCGATATTTTTGGGTCCCAGAAGCGATCTGTACATGCCTACTCAGTGCTAGAATATTTTCAAAATATAGGCTAAAAACATGCTAAAAATCGATATTTTAGATGCCAAAAAGTCAATATCTCAAATTAAGGCCCAAAACACCCGAAAAATCGATATTTAGGGGTCCCAGAAGCGATCTGTACATGCCTACTCCGTGTTAGAGTATTTTCAAAATACAGGCCAAAAACATACTGAAAATCGATCTTTTAGGTGCCCAAAAGTCGATATGTGCATGCATCTTCTGTACCAGTTTATATCTCAAATTCTGGCCCTAAACACCCGAAAATTCGATATTTTGGGGTCCCAGAAGTGATCTGTACAGTCCTACTCAGTGCTAGAATATTTTCAAAATATAGGCTCAAAGCGTGCTAAAAATCGATATTTTAGTGCGTAAAGGCGATATCTCAAATTCAGGCCCAAAACACCCGAAAATTCGATATTATGCGGCCCCAGAAGCGATCTGTACATGCCTACTTCGTGTTAGAGTATTTTCAAAATACAGGCCCAAAACATGCTCAAAATCGATGTTTTAGGTGCCCAAATGTCGATATGTGCATGCATCTTCAGTACACGTTTATATCTCAAATTCAGGCTCAAAACACCCAAAAATTCGATATTTTGGGGTCCCAGAAGCGATCTGTACATGCCTACTCCGTTTTAGTGTATTTTCAAAATACAGGCCCAAAACATGCTGAAAATCGATATTTTAGATGCCCAAAGTCAATATGTGCATGTATCTTCTGTACCCGTTTATATCTCAAATTCTGGCCCTAAACACCCGAAAATTCGATATTTTTGGGTCCCAGAAGCGATCTGTACATGCCTACTCCGTGTTAGAGTATTTTCAAAATTCAGGCCCAAAACATACCGAAAATCGATCTTTTAGGTGCCCAAAAGTCGATATGTGCTTGCATCTTCTGTACGCGTTTATATCTTAAATTCTGGCCCTAAACACCCGAAAATTCGATATTTTGGGGTCCCAGAAGCGATCTGTACATGCCTACTCAGTGCTAGAATGTTTTCAAAATATAGGCTCAAAACATACTCAAAATCGATACTTTAGGTGCCCAAAAGTCGATATGTGCATGCATATTCTGTACCAGTTTATATCTCAAATTCTGGCCCTAAACACCCGAAAATTAGATATTTTTGGGTTCCAGAAGCGATCTGTACATGCCTACTCAGTGCTAGAATGTTTTCAAAATATTGGCTCAAAACATGCTCAAAATCGATATTTTAGGTGCCCAAAACTCGATATGTGCATGCATATTCTGTACTCGTTTATATCTCAATTTCAGGCTCAAAACACCCGAAAATTCGATATTTTGGGGTCCCAGAAGTGATCTGTACATGCCTACTCAGTGCTAGAATATTTTCAAAATATAGGCTCAAAGCGTGCTAAAAATCGATATTTAGGTGCGTAAAGGCGATATCTCAAATTCAGGCCCAAAACACCCGAAAATTCGATATTTTGCGGCCCCAGAAGCGATCTGTACATGCCTACTCCGTGTTAGAGTATTTTCAAAAAATAGGCCCAAAACATGCTCAAAATCGATGTTTTAGGTGCCCAAATGTCGATATGTGCATGCATCTTCAGTACCCGTTTATATCTCAAATTCTGGCCCTAAACACCCGAAAATTCGATATTTTTGGGTCCCTGAAGCGATCTGTACATGCCTAATCAGTGCTAGAATGTTTTCAAAATATAGGCTCAAAACATGCTCAAAATCGATATTTTAGGTGCCCAAAAGTCGATAAGTGATGCCATGCATCTTCTGTACCCGTTTATATCTCAAATTCTGGCCCTAAACACCCGAAAATTCAATATTTTGGGGTCTCAGAAGCAATCTGTACATGCCTACTCAGTGCTAGAATATTTTCAAAATATAGGCTAAAAACATGCTAAAAATCGATATTTTAGGTGCCAAAAAGTCGATATCTCAAATTAAGGCCCAAAACACTTGAAAATTCGATATTGAGGGGTCCCAGAAGCGATCTGTACATGCCTACTCCGTGTTAGAGTATTTTCAAATTACAGGCCCAAAACATGCTCATAATCGATGTTTTTGGTGCCCAAAAGTCGATATGTGAATGTATCTTCAGTACCCGTTTATATCTCAAATTCAGGTTCAAAACACCCGAAAATTCAATATTTTGGGGTCCCAGAAGCAATCTGTACATGCCTACTCAGTGCTAGAATATTTTCAAAATATCGGCTAAAAACATGCTAAAAATCGATATTTTAGGTGACAAAAAGTCGATATCTCAAATTAAGGCCCAAAACACCCGAAAATTCGATATTTAGGGGTCCCAGAAGCGATCTGTACATGCCTACTCCGTGTTAGAGTATTTTAAAAATACAGGCCAAAAACATACTAAAAATCGATCTTTTAGGTGCCCAAAAGTTGATATGTGCATGCATCTTCTGTACCCGTTTATATCTCAAATTCTGGCCCTAAACACCCGAAAATTCGATATTTTGGGGTCCCAGAAGCTATCTGTACATGACTACTCCGTGTTAGAGTATTTTCAAAATTCAGGCCCAAAACATGCTGAAAATCGATATTTTTGGTGCTCAAAGTCAATATATGTATGCATCTTCTATACTCGTTTATATATCAAATTCAGGCTCAAAACACCCGAAAATTCGATATTTTGGGGTCCCAGAAGCGATCTGTACATGCCTACTCAGTGCTAGAATGTTTTTAAAATATAGGCTCAAAACATGCTCAAAATCGATATTTTAGGTGCCCAAAAGTCGATATGTGCATGCATCTTCTGTATTCGTTTATATCTCAAATTCAGGCTCAAAACACCCGAAAATTCGATATTTTGGGGTCCCAGAAGCGATCTGTACATGCCTACTTAGTGCTAGAATATTTTCAAACTATAGGCTCAAAACATGCTAAAAATCGATATTTTAGGTGCGTTAAGGCAATATCTCAAATTCAAGCCGCAAACACCCGAAAATTCGATATTATGGGGCCCCAGAAGCGATCTGTACATGCCTACTCCGTGTTAGAGTATTTACAAAATACATGCCCAAAACAAGCTCAAAATCGATGTTTTAGGTGCCCAAAAGTCGATATGTGCATGCCTCTTCTGTACCAGTTTATATCTCAAATTCTGGCCCTAAACACCCGAAAATTCGATATTTTTGGGTCCCAGAAGCGATCTGTACATGCCTACTCAGTGCTAGAATATTTTCAAAATATAGGCTAAAAACATGCTTAAAATCGATATTTTAGGTGCCAAAAAGTCAATATCTCAAATTAAGGCCCAAAACACCCGAAAAATCGATATTTAGGGGTCCCAGAAGCGATCTGTACATGCCTACTCCGTGTTAGAGTATTTTCAAAATTCAAGCCCAAAACATACCGAAAATCGATCTTTTAGGTGCCCAAAAGTCGATATGTGCTTGCATCTTCTGTATGCGTTTATATCTTAAATTCTGGCCCTAAACACCCGAAAATTCGATATTTTTGGGTCCCAGAAGCGATCTGTACATGCCTACTCAGTGCTAGAATATTTTCAAAATATAGGCTAAAAACATGCCAAAAATCGATATTTTAGGTGCCAAAAAGTCAATATCTCAAATTAAGGCCCAAAACACCCGAAAAATCGATATTTAGGGGTCCCAGAAGCGATCTGTACATGCCTACTCCGTGTTAGAGTATTTTCAAAATACAGGCCAAAAACATACTGAAAATCGATCTTTTAGGTGCCCAAAAGTCGATATGTGCATGCATCTTCTGTACCAGTTTATATATCAAATTCTGGCCCTAAACACCCGAAAATTCGATATTTTTGGGTTCCAGAAGCGATCTGTACATGCCTACTCAGTGCTAGAATGTTTTCAAAATATTGGCTCAAAACATGCTCAAAATCGATATTTTAGGTGCCCAAAACTCGATATGTGCATGCATATTCTGTACTCGTTTATATCTCAATTTCAGGCTCAAAACACCCGAAAATTCGATATTTTGGGGTCCCAGAAGTGATCTGTACATGCCTACTCAGTGCTAGAATATTTTCAAAATATAGGCTCAAAGCGTGCTAAAAATCGATATTTAGGTGCGTAAAGGCGATATCTCAAATTCAGGCCCAAAACACCAGAAAATTCGATATTTTGCGGCCCCAGAAGCGATCTGTACATGCCTACTCCGTGTTAGAGTATTTTCAAAAAATAGGCCCAAAACATGCTCAAAATCGATGTTTTAGGTGCCCAAATGTCGATATGTGCATGCATCTTCAGTACCCGTTTATATCTCAAATTCTGGCCCTAAACACCCGAAAATTCAATATTTTGGGGTCCCAGAAGCAATCTGTACATGCCTACTCAGTGCTAGAATATTTTCAAAATATAGGCTAAAAACATGCTAAAAATCGATATTTTAGGTGCCAAAAAGTCGATATCTCAAATTAAGGCCCAAAACACCCGAAAATTCGATATTTAGGGGTCCCAGAAGCGATCTGTACATGCCTACTCCGTGTTAGAGTATTTTCAAATTACAGGCCCAAAACATGCTCATAATCGATGTTTTTGGTGCCCAAAAGTCGATATGTGAATGTATCTTCAGTACCCGTTTATATCTCAAATTCAGGTTCAAAACACCCGAAAATTCAATATTTAGGGGTCCCAGAAGCAATCTGTACATGCCTACTCAGTGCTAGAATATTTTCAAAATATCGGCTAAAAACATGCTAAAAATCGATATTTTAGGTGACAAAAAGTCGATATCTCAAATTAAGGCCCAAAACACCCGAAAATTCGATATTTAGGGGTCCCAGAAGCGATCTGTACATGCCTACTCCGTGTTAGAGTATTTTAAAAATACAGGCCAAAAACATACTAAAAATCGATCTTTTAGGTGCCCAAAAGTTGATATGTGCATGCATCTTCTGTACCCGTTTATATCTCAAATTCTGGCCCTAAACACCCGAAAATTCGATATTTTTGGGTCCCAGAAGCTATCTGTACATGACTACTCCGTGTTAGAGTATTTTCAAAATTCAGGCCCAAAACATGCTGAAAATCGATATTTTTGGTGCTCAAAGTCAATATATGTATGCATCTTCTATACTCGTTTATATCTCAAATTCAGGCTCAAAACCCCCGAAAATTCGATATTTTGGGGTCCCAGAAGCGATCTGTACATGCCTACTCAGTTCTAGAATGTTTTTAAAATATAGGCTCAAAACATGCTCAAAATCGATATTTTAGGTGCCCAAAAGTCGATATGTGCATGCATCTTCTGTATTCGTTTATATCTCAAATTCAGGCTCAAAACACCCGAAAATTCGATATTTTGGGGTCCCAGAAGCGATCTGTACATGCCTACTTAGTGCTAGAATATTTTCAAACTATAGGCTCAAAACATGCTAAAAATCGATATTTTAGGTGCGTTAAGGCAATATCTCAAATTCAAGCCGCAAACACCCGAAAATTCGATATTATGGGGCCCCAGAAGCGATCTGTACAGCCTACTCCGTGTTAGAATATTTACAAAATACATGCCCAAAACAAGCTCAAAATCGATGTTTTTGGTGCCCAAAAGTCGATATGTGCATGCATCTTCTGTACCAGTTTATATCTCAAATTCTGGCCCTAAACACCCGAAAATTCGATATTTTTGGGTCCCAGAAGCGATCTGTACATGCCTACTCAGTGCTAGAATGTTTTCAAAATATAGGCTCAAAACATGCTCAAAATCGATATTTTAGGTGCCCAAAAGTCGATATGTGCATGCATCTTCTGTACTCGTTTATATCTCAAATTCAAGCTAAAAACACCCGAAAATTCGGTATTTTGGGGTCCCAGAAGCAATCTGTACATGCCTACTCAGTGCTAGAATATTTTCAAAATATAGGCTCAAAACATGCTAAAAATCGATATTTTAGGTGCGTAAAGGCGATATCTCAAATACAGGCCCAAAACACCCGAAAATTCGATATTTTGGGGTCCCAGAAGCGATCTGTACATGCCTACTCCGTGTTAGAGTATTTTCAAATTACAGGCACAAAACATGCTCAAAATCGATGTTTTAGGTGCCCAAAAGTCGATATGTGCATGCATCTTCAGTAAACGTTTATATCTCAAATTCTGGCTCAAAACACTCGAAAATTCGATATTTTTGGGTCCCAGAAGCGATCTGTACATGCCTACTCCGTGTTAGAGTATTTTCAAAGTACAGGCCCAAAACATGCTGAAAATCGATATTTTAGATTCCCCAAGTCAATATGTGCATGTATCTTCTGTACCCGTTTATATCTCAAATTCAGGCTCAAAACACCCCAAAATTCAATATTTTGGGGTCCCAGAAGCAATCTGTACATGCCTACTCAGTGCTAGAATATTTTCAAAATATAGGCTAAAAACATGCTATAAATCGATATTTTAGATGCCAAAAAGTCGATATCTCAAATTCAGTCCCAAAACACCCAAAAATTCGATATTTAGGGGTCCCAGAAGCTATCTGTACATGCCTACTCCGTGTTAGAGTATTTTCAAACTACAGGCCAAAAACATACTGAAAATCGATCTTTTAGGTGCCCAAAAGTCGATATATGCATGCATCTTCTGTACCCGTTTATATCTCACATTCTGGCCCTAAACACCCGAAAATTCGATATTTTTGGGTCCCAGAAGCCATCTGTACATGCCTACTCAGTGCTAGAATATTTTCAAAATATAGGCTCAAAACATGCTCAAAATCGATATTTTTGGAGCCAAAAAGTCGATATGTGCATGCATCTTCTGTACTCGTTTATATCTCAAATTCAATCTTAAAACACCCAAAAATTCGATATTTTGGGGTCCCAGAAGCGATCTGTACATGCCTACTCAGTGCTAGAATATTTTCAAAATATAGGCTAAAAACATGCTAAAAATCGATATTTTAGGTGCCAAAATGTCGATATCACAAATTCAGTCCCAAAACACCCGAAAATTCGATAATTAGGGGTCCCAGAAGGGATCTGTACATGCCTACTCCGTGTTAGAGTATTTTCAAAATACAGGCCAAAAACATACTGAAAATCGATCTTTTAGGTGCCCAAAAGTCGATATATGCATGCATCTTCTGTACCCGTTTATATCTCAAATTCTGGCCCTAAACACCCGAAAATTCGATATTTTGGGGTCCCAGATGCGATCAGTACATTCCTACTCCGTGTTAGAGTATTTTCAAAATTCAGGCCCAAAACATGCTGAAAATCGATATTTTTGGTGCCCAAAGTCAAAATGTGTATGCATCTTCTATACTCGTTTATATCTCAAATTCAGGCTCAAAACACCCGAAAATTTGATATTTTGGGGTCCCAGAAGCGAACTGTACATGCCTACTCAGTGCTAAAATGTTTTCAAAATATAGGCTCAAAACATGCTCAAAATCGATATTTTAGGTGCCCAAAAGTCGATCTGTGCATGCATCTTCTGTACTCGTTTATATCTCAAATTCAGGCTCAAAACACCCCAAAATTCGATATTATGGGGTCCCAGAAGCAGTCTGTACATGCCTACTCAGTGCTAGAATATTTTCAAAATATAAGCTAAAAACATGCTAAAAATCGATATTTTAGGTGCCAAAAGGTCGATATATCAAATTAAGGCCCAAAACACCCGAAAATTCGATATTTAGGGGTCCCAGAAGCAAACTGTACATGCCTACTCGGTGTTAGAGTATTTTTAAAATACAGGCCAAAAACATACTGATAATCGATGTTTTAGGTGCCCAGAAGTCGATATGTGCATGCATCTTCAGTACCCGTTTATATCTCAAATTCAGGCTCAAAACACCCGAAAATTCGATATTGTTGGGGTCCCAGAAGCGATCTGTACATGCCTACTCCGTATTAGAGTATTTTCAAAATACAGGCTCAAAACATGCTCAAAATCGATATTTTAGGTGCCCAAAAGTCGATATGTGCATGCATCTTATGTACTCGTTTATATCTCAAATTCAGGATCAAAACACCCGAAAATTCGATATTTTGGGGTCCCAGAAGCGACCTGTACATGCCTACTAAGTGCTAGAATATTTTCAAAATATAGGCTCAAAACATGCTAAAAATCGATATTTTAGGTGCGTAAAGGCGATATCTCAAATTAAGGCCCAAAACACCCGAAAATTCGATATTTAGGGGTTCCAGAAGCGATCTGTACATGCCTACTCCGTGTTAGAGTATTTTCAAAATACAGGCCAAAAACATACTGAAAATAGATCCTTTAGGTGCCCAATAGTCGATATGTGCATGCATCTTCTGTACCCGTTTTATATCTCAAATTCTGGCCCTAAACACCAGAAAAATCGATATTTTTGGGTCCCAGAAGCCATCTGTACATGCCTACTCAGTGCTAGAATGTTTTCAAAACATAGGCTCAAAACATGCTCAAAATCGATATTTTAGGTGGCCAAAAGTCAATATGTGCATTCATCTTCTGTACTCGTTTATATCACAAATTCAAGCTCAAAACACCCGAAAATTCGATATTTTGGGGTCCCAGAAGCGATCTGTACATGCATACTCAGTGCTAGAATATTTTCAAAATATAGGCTCAAAACATGCTAAAAATCGATATTTTAGGTGCGTAAAGGCGATATCTCAAATTCAAGCTCAAAACACCCGAAAATTCGATTTTTTGGGGTCCCAGAAGCGATCTGTACATGCCTACTCAGTGCTAGAATATTTTCAAAATATAGGCTCAAAACATGCTAAAAATCGATATTTTAGGTGCGTAAAGGCGATATCTCAAATTCAGGCCCAAAACACCCGAAAATTCGATATTTTAGGGTCCCAGAAGCGATCTGTACATGCCTACTCCGTGTTAGAGTATTTTCAAAATACATGCCCAAAACATGCTGAAAATCGATATTTTAGATGCCTAAAGTCAATATGTGCATGTATCTTCTGTACCCGTTTATATCTCAAATTCAGGCTCAATACACCCGAAAATTCAATATTTTGGGGTCCCAGAAGCGATCTGTACATGCCTACTCAGTGCTAGAATATTTTCAAAATATAGGCTAAAAACATGCTAAAAATCGATATTTTAGGTGCCCAAAAGTCGATCTGTGCATGCATCTTCTGTACTCGTTTATATCTCAAATTCAGGCTCAAAACCCCCCAAAATTCGATATTATGGGGTCCCAGAAGCAGTCTGTACATGCCTACTCAGTGCTAGAATATTTTCAAAATATAAGCTAAAAACATGCTAAAAATCGATATTTTAGGTGCCAAAAGGTCGATATATCAAATTATGGCCCAAAATACCCGAAAATTCGATATTTAGGGGTCCCAGAAGCGATCTGTACATGCCTACTCGGTGTTAGAGTATTTTTAAAATACAGGCCAAAAAACATACTGATAATCGATGTTTTAGGTGCCCAGAAGTCGATATGTGCATGCATCTTCAGTACCCGTTTATATCTCAAATTCAGGTTCAAAACACCCGAAAATTCGATATTTAGGGGTCCCAGAAGAGATCTGTACATTCCTACTCCGTGTTAGAGTATTTTCAAAATACAGGCCAAACACATACTGAAAATCGATGTTTTAGGTGCCCAAAGTCAATATGTGCATGCATCTTCAGTACACGTTTATATCTCAAATTCAGGCTCAAAACACCCGAAAATTCGATTTTTTGGGGTCCCAGAAGCGAACTGTACATGCCTACTCCGTGTTAGAGTATTTTCAAAATACAGGCTCAAAACATGCTTAAAATCGATATTTTAGGTGCCCAAAAGTCGATATGTGCTTGCATCTTCTGTACCCGTTTATATCTCAAATTCTGGCCCTAAACACCCGAAAATTCAATATTTTGGGGTCCCAGAAGCAATCTGTACATGCCTACTCAGTGCTAGAATATTTTAAAAATATAGGCTAAAAACATGCTAAAAATCGATATTTTAGGTGCCAAAAAGTCGATATCTCAAATTAAGGCCCAAAACACCCGAAAATGCGATATTTAGGGGTCCCAGAAGCGATCTGTACATGCCTACTCCGTGTTAGAGTATTTTCAAAATACAGGCCCAAAACATGCTCAAAATCGATGTTTTAGGTGCCAAAAAGTCGATATGTGCATGCATCTTCAGTACCCGTTTATATCTCAAATTCAGGCTCAAAACACCCGAAAATTCGATATTTTAGGGTCCCAGAAGCGATCTGTACATGCCTACTAAGTGCTAGAATTTTTTCAAAATATAGGCTCAAAACATGATAAAAATCGATATATTTCGGTGTCCATAGTCAATATGTGCATGTATCTTCTGAATCCGTTTATATCCCAAATTCAGGCTCAAAACACCCAAAAGTTCGATATTTTTGGGTCCCAGAAGCATTCTGTACATGCCTACTCCTTGATAGAATGTTTTCAAGATACCGACTTAAAACATGCTCAAAATCGATATTTTAGGTTTAAAAAGTCGATATGTGAATTCATCTTCTGTATCCGTTTATATCTTAAATTCAAGCTCAAAACACCCGAAAATTCGGTATTTTTGGGTCCCAGAAGCGATCTGAACATGCCTACTTAGTGCTGGAATATTTTCAAAATATAGGCCCAAAACATGCTGAAAATCGATATTTTGGGAGCCCAAAGTCAATATATGTATGTATCTTCTGTACCCGTTTATATTCCAAAATCAGGCTCAAAACACCCGAAAATTCGATATTTTTGGATCCCAGAAGCGATCTGTACATGCCTACTCCTTGCTAGAATGTTTTAAAGATACAGACCCAAAACATGCGTAAAATCGATATTTAAGGTGCAAAAAGTCGATATGTATATGCATCTTCAGTACCCGTTAATATCCCATATTCAGGCTCAAATCACAAGAAAAATCGATATTTTTTTGTCCCAGAAGCGATCTGTACATCCCTACTCATTGCTAGAATGTTTTTAAGATACAGACCCAAAACATGCACAAAATCAATATTTTAGGTCCAAAAAGTCGATATGTGCATGCATCTTCAGTACCCGTTTATATCACAATTTCAAGCTCAAAACACCCGAAAATTCGGTATTTTTGGGTCCAAGAAGCGATCTGTACATGCCTACTCAGTGCTGGAGTATTTTCAAGATACAAGCCCAAAACATGCTGAAAATCGATATTTTAAGTGCCCAAAGTCAATATGTGCATGCATCTTCAGTACCCGTTTATATCTAAAATTCAGGCTCAAAACACCAGAAAATTCAATATTTTTGGGTCCCAGAAGCGATTTGTACATGCCTACTCCTTGCTAGAATGTTTTAAAGATACAGATACAAAACATGCGTAAAATCGATATTTTAGGTGCAAAAAGTCGATATGTGCATGCATCTTCAGTACCCGTTTATATCCAAATTCAGGCTCAAAACACCCAAAAATTCGATATTTTTGGGTCCCAAAAGCGATCTGTATATGCCTACTCAGTGCTAGAATTTTTTCATAATATAGGCTCAAAACATGATAAAAATCGATATTTTTCGGTGTCCAAAGTCAATATGTGCATGCATCTTCTGTACCCGTTTATATCCCAAATTCTGGCTCAAAACACACGAAAATTCGATATTTTTTGGTCCCAGAAGCGATCTATACATCCCTACTCATTGCTGAATGTTTTTAAGATACAGACCCAAAAACATGCACAAAATCGATATTTTGGTCCAAAAAGTCGATATGTGCATACATCTTCAGTACCCGTTTATATCACAAATTCAAGCTCAAAACACCCGAAAATTCGGTATTTTTGGGTCCCAGAAGCGATCTGAACATGCCTACTCAGTGCTGGAATATTTTCAAAATATGCTCAAAATCGATATTTTAGGTGTCCAAAGTCAATATGTGCATGCATCTTCTGTATCTGTTTACATCCCAAATTTAGGTTCAAAACACACGAAAATTCGATATTTTTGGATCCCAGAAGCGACCTGTACATGCCTACTCAGTATTAGAATATTTTCAAAATACAGGCCCAAAACATGCTCAAAATCGATATTTTAGGTGCCCAAAGTCAATATGTGCATGCATCTTCTGTACCCGTTTATATCCCAAATTCAGGCTCAAAACAAACGAAAGTTCGATATTTTTGGGTCCCTGAAGCATTCTGTACATGACTACTCCTTGCTAGAATGTTTTCAAGATACCGACCTAAAACATGCTCAAAATTGATATTTTAGGTTTAAAAAGTCGATATGTGCATGCATCTTCTGTACCCGTTTAAATCTCAAATTAATGCTCAAAACACCCGAAAATTTGATATTTTCGGGTCCCAGATGCGATCTGTACATGCATAGTTAGTGCTAGAATATTTTCAAAATACAGGCCCAGAACAAGCTGAAAATCGATATTTTAGGTGCCCAAGTCAATATGTGCATACATCTTCTGCACCCGTTTACATCCCAAATTCAGGCTCATATAACCCGAAAATTCAATATTTTTGGATCCCAGAAGCGATCTGTGCATGCCTACTCAGTGTTAGAATATTTTCAAAATACAGGCCCATGCTTAAAATCGATATTTTATGTGCCCAAAGTCAATATGTGCATGCATCTTCTGTACCAGTTTATATCCCAAATTCAGGCTCAAAGCACAAGAAAATAAGATTATTTTGGGTGCCAGAAGCGATCTGTACATGCCTACTCCTTGCTAGAATATTTTCAAGATACAGACCCAAAACATGCTCAAAATCGATATTTTAGGTGTCCAAAGTCAATATATTCATGCATCTTCTGTACCTGTTTATATCCCAAATTCAGGCTCAAAACAAACCAAAGTTCGACATTTTTGGGTCCCAGAAGCATTCTGTACATGCCTACTCCTGGCTAGAATGTTTTCAAGATACCGACCCAAAACATGCTCAAAATCGATATTTTAGGTGCTAAAAGTCGATATGTGAACGCATCTTCAGTACACGTTTATATCTCAAATTCAGGCTCAAAAGACCCGAAAATTCAATATTTTTGGGTCCCAAAAGCGATCTGTACATCCCTACTCATTGCTTGAACGTTTTTAAGATACAAACCCAAAACATGCACAAAATCGATATTTTAGGTCCAAAAAGTCGATATGTGCATGCATCTTCTGTACCCGTTTATATCACAAATTAAAGCTCAAAACACCCGAAAATTCGGTATTTTTGGGTCCCAGAAGCGATCTGAACATTCCTACTAAGTGCTAGAATTTTTTTCAAAATGTAGGTTCAAAACATGCTAAAAATTGATATTTTAGGTGCCCAAAGTCAATATGTACATGAATCTTCTGTACTCGTTTACATCCCAAATTCAGGCTCAAAACACCCGAAAATTCAATATTTTTGGGTCCATAAAGCGATCTGTACATGCCTACTCAATGTTAGAATATTTTCAAAATACTATCCCAAAACATGTTGAAAATCGATATTTTAGGTGCCCAAAGTCAATATGTGCATGCATCTTCTGTACCCGTTTATATCTCAAATTCAGGCTCAGAACACCTGAAAATTCAATATTTTTGGGTCCCAAAAGCGATCTGTACATGTCTACTCCTTGCTAGAATGTTTTAAAGATACAGACCCAAAACATGCGTAAAATCGATATTTAAGGTGCAAAAAGTCGATATGTGCATGCATCTTCACTACCCGTTTATATCCCAAATTCAGGCTCAAAACACCCGAAAATTCGATATTTTTGGGTCCCAGAAGCGATCTGTACATGTCTACTCAGTGTTAGAACTTTTTCAAAATGTAGGCCCAAAACATGCTGAAAATCGATATTTTGGGCGCCCAAAGTCAATATGTGTATGCATCTTCTGCACCCGTTTATATCCCAAATTCAACCTCAAAACACACGAAAATGCGATATATTTGGGTCCCAGAAGCGATCTGTACATGCCTACTCAGTGCTTGAATATTTTCAAAATATAGGGCCAAAACATGCTGAAAATCGATATTTTAGGTGCAAAAAGTCAATATGTGCATGCATCTTCTGTATCCGTTTATATCTCAAATTCAAGTTTAAAACACCCGAAAATTCGATATTTTTGGGTCCCAGAAGCGATCTGTACATGCCTACTCGGTGTTTGAGTATTTTCATAATACAGGCCCAAAACAGGCTGAAAATCGATATTTTAGGTTCCCAAAGTCAATATGTGTATGCTTCTTCAGTACACGTTTATATCTCAAATTCAGGCTCAAAACATCCGAAAATTCGATATTTTTGGGTCACAGAAGCGATCTTTACATGCCTACTCAGTAACAGAATATTTTCAAAATACAGGTCCAAAAACATGCTGAAAATCTATATTTTAAGTGCCCAAAGTCGATATGTGCATGCATCTTCTGTACCCGTTTATATCTCAAACTCAGGCTCAAAACACCCGAAAATTCGATATTTTTTGGTCCCAGAAGCGATCTGTACATGCCTACTCAATGTAAGAATATTTTTTAAACATAGGCAGAAAAACAAGTTGAAAATCGATATTTTAGGTGCACAAAATCGATATGTGCATGCATCTTCTATACCCGTTTATGTCCCAAATTTGGGCTCAAAACACCCTAAAATTCGTTATTTTTTGGGTCCCAGAAGCGATCTGTACTCAGTGCTAGAATATTTTCAAAATATAGGCCCAAAACATGCTAAATATCGATATTTTGGGTGCCAAAGTCGATATGTGCATGCATCTTCTGTAGCCGTTTATATCTCAAATTTATGCTCAAAAACCCCTGAAAATTCAATATTTTTACCTCCCAGAAGCGATCTGTACATGCCTACTAGAAAATAGAATGTTTTCATAATATAGGCTCAAAGCATGCTAAAAATCGATATTTTAGGGGTCCAAAGTCGATAAGTGCATTCATCTTCTGTACCCGTTGATATCTCAAATTCAGGCTCAAAACATCCGAAAATTCGATATTTTTGGGTCCCAGTAGCGATCTGTACATGCCTACTCCGTTTTAGAGTATTTTCATAATACAGGCCCAAAACATGCTAAAATCGATATTATAGGTGCCCAAAGTCAATATGTGTATGTATCTTCATTACCCGTTTATATCTCAAATTCAGACTCAAAACACCCGAAAACTCGATATTTTTGGGTCCAAGAAGCGATCTGTACATGCCTAATCAGTAACAGAATATTTTCAAAATACAAGACCAAAACATGCTAAAAATCGATATTTTATGTGCCCAAAGTCGATATGTGCATGCATCTTCTGTACCCATTTCTATCCCATATTCGTGCTTAAAACACCAAAAAATTCGATATTTTTGGGCCCCAGAAGCTATCTGTACACGCCTACTCAGTGTTAGAATATTTTCATAATACACGCCAAAAACATTCTGGAAATCAATATTTTAGGTTCCCAAAGTTAATATGTGCATGCATTTTCTGTACCCATTTCTATCCCATATTCGTGCAAAAAACATCCAAAAAATCGATATTTTTGGGCCCCAGAAGCTATCTGTACATGCCTACTCCGTGTTAGAGT
The DNA here is from genome assembly GCA_033782935.1 of Petrolisthes cinctipes. Lineage (NCBI taxonomy): Eukaryota > Metazoa > Arthropoda > Malacostraca > Decapoda > Porcellanidae > Petrolisthes > Petrolisthes cinctipes. Next base: position 2,305,033 of record JAWQEG010000068.1, read on the forward strand.
ATTTTCAAGATACAGGCCCAAAACATGCTGAAAATTGATATTTTAGGTGCCCAAAGTCAATATGTGTATGCATCATCTGTACCCGTATATATCTCAAATTCAGGGTCAAAACACCCGAAAATTCGATATGTTTTGGTCCAAGAAGCGATCTGTACATGCATACTCAGTGCTAAAATATTTTCAGAATATAAGCTCAAAACATGCTAAAAATCGATATTTTAGGTGCCCAAAGTCAATATGTGTATGCATCTTCTGTACCCTTTTATATCTCAAATTCTGGCTCAAAACACCAGAAAATTCGATATTTTTGGGTCCCATAAGCGATCTGTACATGCCTAATCAATGTTAGAATATTTTCAAAATATAGGCCCAAAACATGCTAAAAATCGATATTTTAGGTGTCCAAAGTCGATATGTGTATGCATCTTCAGTACAGTTTTATATCTCAAATTCAGGCTCAAAACACCCGAAAACTCGATATTTTTATGTCCCAGAAGCAATCTGTACATGCCTACTCCTTCCTAGAATGTTTTCAAGATACAGACCCAACATGCTCAAAATCGATATTTTAGGTGCAAAAAGTTGATATGTGCATGCATCTTCAGTACCCGTTTATATCTTAAATTCAGACTTAAAACACCCAAAAATTCGATATTTTTTGGTCCCATAAGCGATCTGTACATGCCTACTCAATGTTAGAGTACTTTCAAAACACAGGCACAAAAACAAGTTGAAAATCGTTATTTTAGGTGCCAAAAATCGATTTGTGCATGCATCTTCTGTACCCGTTTATGTCCCAAATTCAGGCTCAAAACACCCGAAAACTCGATATTTTTGGGTCCAAGAAGCGATCTGTACATGCCTACTCCGTGTTTGAGTATTTTCAAAATTTAGGCCCAAAACATGCTGAAAATCGATATTTTATGTGTCCAAAGTCGATATGTGAATGCATCTTCAGTACCCGTTAATATATCAAATTCAGGCTCAAAACACCCGAAAATTCGATATTTTTGGGTCCCAGGAGAGTTCTGTACATGCCTACTCACTAATAGAATTATTTCAAAATACAGGCCCAAAACATGTTTAAAATCGATATTTTAGGTGCCCAAAGTTGATATGTGCATGTATCTTCTGTACCCGTTTATATCTCAAATTCAGGATCAAAACACCCGAAAATTCGATATTTATGGGTCCCATAAGCGATCTGTACATGCCTACTCAATGTTAAAATATTTTCAAAACACAGGCACAAAAACAAGTTGAAAATCGATGTTTTAGGTGCCCAAAATCGATATGTGCATGCATCTTCTGTATCCGTTTATGTCCCAAATTCAGGCTTAAAACACCCTAAAATTCGATATTTTTGGGTCCCGGAAGCGATCTGTACATGCCTACTCAGAAAAAGAATGTTCTCAAAATATAAGCCCAAAACATGCTATAAATCTATATTTTATGTGCCCAAAGTCGATATGTGCATGCATCTTCTGTAACCGTTTATATCTCAAATTCAGGCTCAAAACACCCAGAAATTCGATATTTTTGGGTCCCAGAAGCGATCTGTACATGCCTAATCAATGTTAGAATATTTTCAAAATATAGGCCCAAAACATGTTAAAAATCGATATTTTAGGTGCCCAAAGTCGATATGTGTATGCATTTTTAGTACCGTTTTATATCTCAAATTCAGGCTCAAAACACCCGAAAATTCTATATTTTTATGTCCCAGAAGCAATCTGTACATGCCTACTCCTTCCTAGAATGTTTTCAAGATACAGACCCAACATGCTCAAAATCGATATTTTAGGTGCAAAAAGTCGATATGTGCATGCATCTTCTGTAGCCGTTTATATCTCAAATTCAGGCTTAAAACACCCGAAAATTCGATATTTTTGGGTCCCAGAAGCGATCTGTACATGCCTACTCAGTGCAAGAATTTTTTCAATATATAGGCCCAAAACATGCTGAAAATCGAAATTTTAGGTGCCCAAAGTCGATATGTGCATGCATCTTCTGTACCCGTTTATATCTCAAATTCAGGCTCAAAACACCCGAATATTTGATTTTATTTTTTCCCAGACACGATCTGTACATGCCTACTCAGTGACAAAATATTTTCAAAATACAGACCCAAAATATGCTGAAAATTGATATTTCAGGTGCCCAAAGTCGAAATGTGCATGCATCTTCAGTACCCGTTTATATCTCAAATTCAGGCTCAAAACACCCGAATATTCGATTTCGTTTTGGCCCAGAAGTGATCTGTACATGCCTACTCAGTGCTAGAATATTTTCAAGATATAAGCCCAAAACATGCTGAAAATCGATATATTAGGTGCCCAAAGTCGATATGTGCATGCATTTTCTGTACTTGTTTATATCTCAAATTCAGGCTCAAAACACCCGAATATTCGATTTTATTGGCGTCCAGAAGCGATCTGTACATGACTACTCAGTGACAGAAAATTTTCAAATAACAGACCCAAAACATGCTGAAAATCGATATTTTAGGTGCCCAAAGTCGATATGTGTATGTATCTTCAGTACCCGTTTATATCTCAAATTCAGGCTCAAAACACCCGAAAATTCGATATTTTTGGGTAACAGGAGCGATCTGTACATACCTACTCAGTGCTTGAATATTTTCAAAATATAGGCCCAAAACATGCTGAAAATCGATATTTTAGGTGCCTAAAGTCGATATGTGCATGCATCTTGTGTACCCGTTTATATCTCAAATTAAGGCTCAAAACACCCTAAAATTCGATATTTTTGGGTTCCAGAAGCGATCTGTACATGCCTTCTCAATGTTAGAATATTTTCAAAACACAGGCACAAAAACAAGTTGAAAATCGATATTTTAGGTGCCCAAAATCGATATGTGAATGCATCTTCAGTACTCGTTTATATCTCAAATTCTGGCTCAAAACACCCGAAAATTCGATATTTTTGGTTCCCAGAAGCGATCTGTACATGCCTACTCCGTGTTAGAGTATTTTCAAAATACAGGCCTAAAACATGCTGAAAATCGATATTTTAGGTGCCCATAGTCAATATGTGTATGCATCTTCTGTACCCGTGTATATCTCAAATTCAGGCTGAAAACACCCGAAAATTCAAATTTTTTGGTTCCCAGAAGCGATCTGTACATGCCTACTCCGTTTTAGAGTATTTTCAAAATACAGGCATAAAAACATGCTGAAATTCGATATTTTAGGTGCCAAAAGCAATAAGTGTATGCATCTTCTCTACCCGTTTATATCTCAAATTCAGGCTCAAAACACCCGAAAACTCGATATTTTTGGGTCCAATAAGCAATCTGTACATGCCTACTCAGTGACAGAATATTTTCAAATTACAGACCAAAAACATGCTGAAAATCGATATTTTAGGTGCCCTAAGCCCATATGTGCATGCATCTTCAGTACACGTTTATATCTCAAATTCAGGCTCAAAACATCCAAAAAAACCGATATTTTTGGGTCCAAGAAGCGATTTGTACATGCCTACTCAGTAATAGAATATTTTTAAGATTCAGGCCTAAAACATGCTGAAAATCGATATTTTAGGTGCCCAAAATCGATATGTGCATGCATCTTCTGTACCCGTTTATGTCCCAATTTCAGGCTCAAAACACCCTAAAATTCGATATTTTTGGGTCCAAAAAGCGATCTGTACATGCCTACTCAGTGCTAGAATATTTTCAAAATATAGGCCCAAAACATGCTAAATATGGATATTTTTGGTGCACAAAGTCTATATATGCATGCATCTTTTGTAGCCGTTTATATCTCAAATTCAGGCTCAAAACAACCAAAAATTCGATATTTTTGGGTCCCAGAAGCGATCTGTACATGCCTACTCAATGTTAGAATATTTTCAAAACACAGGCACAAAAACAAGTTGAAAATGGATATTTTATGTGCCCAAAATTGATTTGTGCATGGATCTTCTGTACCCGTTTATGTCCCAAATTCAGGGTTAAAACACCCTAAAATTCGATATTTTTGGGACCCAGAAGCGATCCGTACATGCCTACTCAATGTTAGAATATTTTCAAAATACAGGCACAAAAACAAGTTGAATATCGATGTTTTAGGAGCCCAAAATCGATATGTGCATGCATCTTCAGTATCCGTTTATATCTCAAATTCCTGCCCAAAACACCCGAAAATTCGATATTTTTGGGTCCCAGAAGAGATCTGTACATGCCTATTCCGTGTTAAAGTATTTAAAAAAAAAAGGCCCAAAACATGCTGAAAATCGATATTTTAGGTGCCCAAAGTCAATATGTGAATGCATCTTCTGTACCCGTTTATATCTCAAATTCAGGCTTAATACACCTGAAAATTCGATATTTTTGGTTTCCGGAAGCGATCTGTACATGCCTACTCCGTGTAAGAGTATTTTCAAAATACAGGCCTAAAACATGCTGAAAATTGATATTTCAGGTGCCCAAAGTCGATATGTGCATGCATCTACAGTACCCGTTTATATCTCATATTCAGGCTCAAAACACCTGAAAATTCGATATTTTTGGGTCCCAGAAGCGATCTGTACATTTCTACTCCGTGTTAGAATATTTTTATAATACAGGCCCAAAACATGCTAAAAATCGATATTTTAGGTGCCCAAAGTCAATATATGTATGTATCTTCAGTACCCGTTTATATCTCAAATTCAGGATCAAAACACCCAAAAATTCGATATTTTTGGGTCCCAGAAGCGATCTGTACATGCCTACTCAATGTTAGAATACTTTCAAAACACAGGCACAAAAATAAGTTGAAAATCAATATTTTAGGTGTCCAAAATCGATACGAGCATGCATCTTCTGTACCCGTTTATATCTCAAATTCAGGCTTAAAACACCCGAATATTTGATTTTATTTTTGCCCAGAAACGATCTGTACATGCCTACTCAGTGACAGAATATTTTCAAAATACAGACCCAAAACATGCTGAAAAATGATATTTCAGGTGCCCAAAGTCGATATGTGCATGCATCTTCAGTACCCGTTTATATCTCAAAGTCAGGCTCAAAAAACCTGAAAATTCGATATTTTGCGTCCCAGAAGCGATCTGTACATGCCTATTCAGTAAGGAATGTTTTCAAAATATAGGCTCAAAGCATGCTAAAAATCGATATTTTAGGTGTCCAAAGTTGATATGTGCATTCATCTTCTGTACCCGTTGATATCTCAAATTAAGGCTCAAAACACCCGAAAATTCGTTATTTTTGGGTCCCAGAAGCGATCTGTACTCAGTGCTAGAATATTTTCAAAATATAGGCCCAAAACATGCTAAATATCGATATTTTGGGTGCCAAAGTCGATATGTGCATGCATCTTCTGTAGCCGTTTATATCTCAAATTTATGCTCAAAACCCCTGAAAATTCAATATTTTCATCTCCCAGAAGCGATCTGTACATGCCTACTAGAAAATAGAATGTTTTCATAATAAAGGCTCAAAGCATGCTAAAAATCGATATTTTAGGGGTCCAAAGTCGATAAGTGCATTCATCTTCTGTACCCGTTGATATCTCAAATTCAGGCTCAAAACACCCGAAAATTCGATATTTTTGGGTCCCAGTAGCGATCTGTACATGCCTACTCCGTTTTAGAGTATTTTCATAATACAGGCCCAAAACATGCTAAAATCGATATTTTAGGTGCCCAAAGTCAATATGTGTATGTATCTTCATTACCCGTTTATATCTCTAATTCAGACTCAAAACACCCGAAAACTCGATATTTTTGGGTCCAAGAAGCGATCTGTACATGCCTAATCAGTAACAGAATATTTTCAAAATACAAGTCCAAAACATGCTAAAAATCGATATTTTATGTGCCCAAAGTCGATATGTGCATGCATCTTCTGTACCCATTTCTATCCCATATTCGTGCTTAAAACACCAAAAAAATCGATATTTTTGGGCCCCAGAAGCTATCTGTACACGCCTACTCAGTGTTAGAATATTTTCATAATACACGCCAAAAACATTCTGGAAATCAATATTTTAGGTTCCCAAAGTTAATATGTGCATGCATTTTCTGTACCCATTTCTATCCCATATTCGTGCACAAAACATCCAAAAAATCGATATTTTTGGGCCCCAGAAGCTATCTGTACATGCCTACTGCGTGTTAGAGTATTTTCAAGATACAGGCCCAAAACATGCTGAAAATCGATATTTTTGGTGCCCAAAGTCAATATGTGCATGTATCTTCTGTACCCGTTTATATCTCAAATTCAGGGTCAAAACACCCGAAAATTCAATATTTTGGGGTCCCAGAAGCAATCTGTACATGCCTACTCAGTGCTAAAATATTTTCAGAATATAAGCTCAAAACATGCTAAAAATCGATATTTTAGGTGCCCAAAGTCAATATGTGTATGCATCTTCTGTACCCTTTTATATCTCAAATTCTGGCTCAAAACACCAGAAAATTCGATATTTTTGGGTCCCATAAGCGATCTGTACATGCCTAAATTAATGTTAGAATATTTTCAAAATATAGGCCCAAAACATGCTAAAAATCGATATTTTAGGTGTCCAAAGTCGATATGTGTATGCATCTTCAGTACCGTTTTATATTTCAAATTCAGGCTCAAAATACCCGAAAATTCGATATTTTTATGTCCCAGAAGCAATCTGTACATGCCTACTCCTTCCTAGAATGTTTTCAAGATACAGACCCAACATGCTCAAAATCGATATTTTAGGTGCAAAAAGTCGATATGTGCATGCATCTTCAGTACCCGTTTATATCTCAAATTCAGACTTAAAACACCCAAAAATTCGATATTTTTGGGTCCCAGAAGCGATCTGTACATGCCTACTCAGTGCAAGAATTTTATCAATATATAGGCCCAAAACATGCTGAAAATCGATATTTTAGGTGCCCAAAGTCGATATGTGCATGCAACTTCAGTACCCGTTTATATCTCAAATTCAGGCTCAAAACACCCGAAAATTCGATATTTTTGGGTCCCAGAAGCGATCTGTACATGCCTACTCAATGTTAGAGTATTTTCAAAACACAGGCACAAAAACAAGTTGAAAATCGTTATTTTAGGTGCCAAAAATCGATATGTGCATGCATCTTCTGTACCCGTTTATGTCCCAAATTCAGGCTCAAAACACCCGAAAACTCGATATTTTTGGGTCCAAGAAGCGATCTGTACATGCCTACTCCGTGTTTGAGTATTTTCAAAATTTAGTCCCAAAACATGCTGAAAATCGATATTTTATGTGTCCAAAGTCGATATGTGAATGCATCTTCAGTACCCGTTAATATCTCAAATTCAGTCTTAAAACACCCGAAAATTCGATATTTTTGGGGCCCAGGAGAGTTCTGTACATGCCTAATCACTAATAGAATTATTTCAAAATACAGGCCCAAAACATGTTTAAAATCGATATTTTAGGTGCCCAAAGTTGATATGTGCATGTATCTTCTGTACCCGTTTATATCTCAAATTCAGGATCAAAACACCCGAAAATTCGATATTTATGGGTCCCATAAGCGATCTGTACATGCCTACTCAATGTTAAAATATTTTCAAAACACAGGCACAAAAACAAGTTGAAAATCGATGTTTTAGGTGCCCAAAATCGATATGTGCATGCATCTTCTGTATCCGTTTATGTCCCAAATTCAGGCTTAAAACACCCTAAAATTCGATATTTTTGGGTCCCGGAAGCGATCTGTACATGCCTACTCAGAAAAAGAATGTTCTCAAAATATAAGCCCAAAACATGCTGAAAATCTATATTTTATGTGCCCAAAGTCGATATGTGCATGCATCTTCTGTACCCGTTTATATCTCAAATTCAGGCTCAAAACACCCAGAAATTCGATATTTTTGGGTCCCAGAAGCGATCTGTACATGCCTAATCAATGTTAGAATATTTTCAAAATATAGGCCCAAAACATGTTAAAAATCGATATTTTAGGTGCCTAAAGTCGATATGTGTATGCATCTTTAGTACCGTTTTATATCTCAAATTCAGGCTCAAAACACCCGAAAATTCGATATTTTTGGGTCCCAGAAGCGATCTGTACATGCCTACTCAATGTAAGAATATTTTTGAAACATAGGCAGAAAAACAAGTTGAAAATCGATATTTTAGGTGCACAAAATCGATATGTGAATGCATCTTCTGTACCCGTTTATGTCTCAAATTCAGGCTCAAAAAACCCTAAAATTCGTTATTTTTGGGTCCCAGAAGCGATCTGTACATGCCTACTCAGTGCTAGAATATTTTCAAAATATAGGCCCAAAACATGCTAAATATCGATATTTTGGGTGCCAAAGTCGATATGTGCATGCATCTTCTGTAGCCGTTTATATCTCAAATTTATGCTCAAAACCCCTGAAAATTCAATATTTTTACGTCCCAGAAGCGATCTGTACATGCCTACTAGAAAATAGAATGTTTTCATAATATAGGCTCAAAGCATGCTAAAAATCGATATTTTAGGGGTCCAAAGTCGATAAGTGCATGCATCTTCTGTACCCGTTGATATCTCAAATTCAGGCTCAAAACACCCGAAAATTCGATATTTTTGGGTCCCAGAAGCGATCTGTACATGCCTACTCCGTTTTAGAGTATTTTCATAATACAGGCCCAAAACATGCTAAAATCGATATTTTAGGTGCCCAATGTCAATATGTTTAATTATCTTCATTACCCGTTTATATCTCAAATTCAGACTCAAAACACCCGAAAACTCGATATTTTTGGGTCCAAGACGCGATCTGTACATGCCTAATCAGTAACAGAATATTTTCAAAATACAAGTCCAAAACATGCTAAAAATCGATATTTTATGTGCCCAAAGTCGATATGTGCATGCATCTTCTGTACCCATTTCTATCCCATATTCGTGCTTAAAACACCAAAAAATTCGATATTTTTGGGCCCCAGAAGCTATCTGTACACGCCTACTTAGTGTTAGAATATTTTCATAATACACCCCAAAAACATTCAGGAAATCAATATTTTAGGTTCCCAAAGTTAATATGTGCATGCATTTTCTGTACCCATTTCTATCCCATATTCGTGCACAAAACATCCAAAAAATCGATATTTTTGGGCCCCAGAAGCTATCTGTACATGCCTACTCCGTGTTAGAGTATTTTAAAGATACAGGCCCAAAACATGCTGAAAATCGATATTTTAGGTGCCCAAAGTCAATATGTGTATGCATCATCTGTACCCGTTTATATCTCAAATTCAGGGTCAAAACACCCGAAAATTCGATATGTTTTGGTCCAAGAAGCGATCTGTACATGCATACTCAGTGCTAAAATATTTTCAGAATATAAGCTCAAAACATGCTAAAAATCGATATTTTAGGTGCCCAAAGTCAATATGTGTATGCATCTTCTGTACCCTTTTATATCTCAAATTCTGGCTCAAAACACCAGAAAATTCGATATTTTTGGGTCCCAGAAGCGATCTGTACATGCCTAATCAATGTTAGAATATTTTCAAAATATAGGCCCAAAACATGCTAAAATCGATATTTTAGGTGTCCAAAGTCGATATGTGTATGCATCTTCAGTACCGTTTTATATCTCAAATTCAGGCTCAAAACACCCGAAAATTCGATATTTTTATGTCCCAGAAGCAATCTGTACATGCCTACTCCTTCCTAGAATGTTTTCAAGATACAGACCCAACATGCTCAAAATCGATATTTTAGGTGCAAAAAGTCGATATGAGCATGCATCTTCAGTACCCGTTTATATCTTAAATTCAGACTTAAAACACCCAAAAATTCGATTTTTTTGGGTCTCAGAAGCGATCTGTACATGCCTACTCAGTGCAAGAATTTTTTCAATATATAGGCCCAAAATATGCTGAAAATCGATATTTTAGGTGCCCAAAGTCGATATGTGCATGCAACTTCAGTACCCGTTTATATCTCAAATTCAGGCTCAAAACACCCGAAAATTCGATATTTTTGGGTCCCAGAAGCGATCTGTACATGCCTACCCAATGTTAGAGTATTTTCAAAACACAGGCACAAAAACAAGTTGAAAATCGTTATTTTAGGTGCCAAAAATCGATATGTGCATGCATCTTCTGTACCCGTTTATGTCCCAAATTCAGGCTCAAAACACCCGAAAACTATATATTTTTGGGTCCAAGAAGCGATCTGTACATGCCTACTCCGTGTTTGAGTATTTTCAAAATTTAGGCCCAAAACATGCTGAAAATCGATATTTTATGTGTCCAAAGTCGATATGTGAATGCATCTTCAGTACCCGTTAATATCTCAAATTCAGGCTCAAGACACCCGAAAATTCGATATTTTTGGGTCCCAGGAGAGTTCTGTACATGCCTACTCACTAATAGAATTATTTCAAAATACAGGCCCAAAACATGTTTAAAATCGATATTTTAGGTGCCCAAAGTTGATATGTGCATGTATCTTCTGTACCCGTTTATATCTCAAATTCAGGATCAAAACACCCGAAAATTCGATATTTATGGGTCCCATAAGCGATCTGTACATGCCTACTCAATGTTAAAATATTTTCAAAACACAGGCACAAAAACAAGTTGAAAATCGATGTTTTAGGTGCCCAAAATCGATATGTGCATGCATCTTCTGTATCCGTTTATGTCCCAAATTCAGGCTTAAAACACCCTAAAATTCGATATTTTTGGGTCCCAGAAGCGATCTGTACATGCCTAATCAATGTTAGAATATTTTCAAAATATAGGCCCAAAACATGTTAAAAATCGATATTTTAGGTGCCCAAAGTCGATATGTGTATGCATCTTTAGTACCGTTTAATATCTCAAATTCAGGCTCAAAACACCCGAAAATTCTATATTTTTATGTCCCAGAAGCAATCTGTACATGCCTACTCCTTCCTAGAATGTTTTCAAGATACAGACCCAACATGCTCAAAATCGATATTTTAGGTGCAAAAAGTCGATATGTGCATGCATCTTCTGTAGCCGTTTATATCTCAAATTCAGGCTTAAAACACCCGAAAATTCGATATTTTTGGGTCCCAGAAGCGATCTATACATGCCTACTCAGTGCAAGAATTTTTTCAATATATAGGCCCAAAATATGCTGAAAATCGATATTTTAGGTGCCCAAAGTCGATATGTGCATGCAACTTCAGTACCCGTTTATATCTCAAATTCAGGCTCAAAACACCCGAAAATTCGATATTTTTGGGTCCCAGAAGCGATCTGTACATGCCTACCCAATGTTAGAGTATTTTCAAAACACAGGCACAAAAACAAGTTGAAAATCGTTATTTTAGGTGCCAAAAATCGATATGTGCATGCATCTTCTGTACCCGTTTATGTCCCAAATTCAGGCTCAAAACACCCGAAAACTATATATTTTTGGGTCCAAGAAGCGATCTGTACATGCCTACTCCGTGTTTGAGTATTTTCAAAATTTAGGCCCAAAACATGCTGAAAATCGATATTTTATGTGCCCAAAGTCGATATGTGAATGCATCTTCAGTACCCGTTAATATCTCAAATTCAGGCTCAAGACACCCGAAAATTCGATATTTTTGGGTCCCTGGAGAGTTCTGTACATGCCTACTCACTAATAGAATTATTTCAAAATACAGGCCCAAAACATGTTTAAAATCGATATTTTAGGTGCCCAAAGTTGATATGTGCATGTATCTTCTGTACCCGTTTATATCTCAAATTCAGGATCAAAACACCAGAAAATTCGATATTTATGGGTCCCATAAGCGATCTGTACATGCCTACTCAATGTTAAAATATTTTCAAAACACAGGCACAAAAACAAGTTGAAAATCGATGTTTTAGGTGCCCAAAATCGATATGTGCATGCATCTTCTGTATCCGTTTATGTCCCAAATTCAGGCTTAAAACACCCTAAAATTCGATATTTTTGGGTCCCAGAAGCGATCTGTACATGCCTAATCAATGTTAGAATATTTTCAAAATATAGGCCCAAAACATGTTAAAAATCGATATTTTAGGTGCCCAAAGTCGATATGTGTATGCATCTTTAGTACCGTTTAATATCTCAAATTCAGGCTCAAAACACCCGAAAATTCTATATTTTTATGTCCCAGAAGCAATCTGTACATGCCTACTCCTTCCTAGAATGTTTTCAAGATACAGACCCAACATGCTCAAAATCGATATTTTAGGTGCAAAAAGTCGATATGTGCATGCATCTTCTGTAGCCGTTTATATCTCAAATTCAGGCTTAAAACACCCGAAAATTCGATATTTTTGGGTCCCAGAAGCGATCTATACATGCCTACACAGTGCAAGAATTTTTTCAATATATAGGCCCAAAACATGCTGAAAATCGAAATTTTAGGTGCCCAAAGTCGATATGTGCATGCATCTTCTGTACCCGTTTATATCTCAAATTCAGGCTCAAAACACCCGAATATTTGATTTTAATTTTTTCCCAGACACGATCTGTACATGCCTACTCATTGACAGAATATTTTCAAAATACAGACCCAAAACATGCTGAAAATTGATATTTCAGGTGCCCAAAGTCGATATGTGCATGCATCTTCAGTACCCGTTTATATCTCAAATTCAGGCTCAAAACACCCGAATATTCGATTTCATTTTGGCCCAGAAGTGATCTGTACATGCCTACTCAGTGCTAGAATATTTTCAAAATATAAGCCCAAAACATGCTGAAAATCGATATTTTAGGTGCCCAAAGTCGATATGTGTATGTATCTTCAGTACCCGTTAATATCTCAAATTCAGGCTCAAAACACCCGAAAATTCGATATTTTTGGGTCCCAGGAGCGATCTGTACATACCTACTCAGTGCTTGAATATTTTCAAAATATAGGCCCAAAACATGCTGAAAATCGATATTTTAGGTGCCCAAAATCGATATGTGAATGCATCTTCAGTACTCGTTTATATCTCAAATTCTGGCTCAAAACACCCTAAAATTCGATATTTTTGGGTCCCAGAAGCGATGTGTACATGCCTTCTCAATGTTAGAATATTTTCAAAACACAGGCACAAAAACAAGTTGAAAATCGATATTTTAGGTGCCCAAAATCGATATGTGAATGCATCTTCAGTACTCGTTTATATCTCAAATTCTGGCTCAAAACACCCGAAAATTCGATATTTTTGGTTCCCAGAAGCGATCTGTACATGCCTACTCTGTGTTAGAGTATTTTCAAAATACAGGCCAAAACATGCTTAAAATCGATATTTTAGGTGCCCAAAGTCAATATGTGTATGCATCTTCTGTACCCGTGTATATCTCAAATTCAGGCTGAAAACACCCGAAAATTCAAATTTTTTGGTTCCCAGAAGCGATCTGTACATGCCTACTCCGTTTTAGAGTATTTTCAAAATACAGGCATAAAAACATGCTGAAATTCGATATTTTAGGTGCCAAAAGCAATAAGGGTATGCATCTTCTCTACCCGTTTATATCTCAAATTCAGGCTCAAAACAACCGAAAACTCGATATTTTTGGGTCCAATAAGCAATCTGTACATGCCTACTCAGTGACAGAATATTTTCAAATTACAGACCAAAAACATGCTGAAAATCGATATTTTAGGTGCCCAAAGTCGATATGTGCATGCATCTTCAGTACACGTTTATATCTCAAATTCAGGCTCAAAACATCCAAAAAAACCGATATTTTTGGGTCCAAGAAGCGATTTGTACATGCCTACTCAGTAATAGAATATTTTTATGATTCAGGCCTAAAACATGCTGAAAATCGATATTTTAGGTGCCCAAAATCGATATGTGCATGCATCTTCTGTACCCGTTTATGTCCCAAATTCAGGCTCAAAACACCCTAAAATTCGATATTTTTGGGTCCAAAAAGCGATCTGTACATGCCTACTCAGTGCTAGAATATTTTCAAAATATAGGCCCAAAACATGCTAAATATGGATATTTTGGGTGCACAAAGTCTATATATGCATGCATCTTTTGTAGCCGTTTATATCTCAAATTCAGGCTCAAAACAACCAAAAATTCGATATTTTTGGGTCCCAGAAGCGATCTGTACATGCCTACTCAATGTTAGAATATTTTCAAAACACAGGCACAAAAACAAGTTGAAAATGGATATTTTATGTGCCCAAAATTGATTTGTGCAAGGATCTTCTGTACCCGTTTATGTCCCAAATTCAGGCTTAAAACACCCTAAAATTCGATATTTTTGGGACCCAGAAGCGATCCGTACATGCCTACTCAATGTTAGAATATTTTCAAAATACAGGCACAAAAACAAGTTGAATATCGATGTTTTAGGAGCCCAAAATCGATATGTGCATGCATCTTCAGTATCCGTTTATATCTCAAATTCTGGCTCAAAACACCCGAAAATTCGATATTTTTGGGTCCCAGAAGAGATCTGTACATGCCTATTCCGTGTTAAAGTATTTTCAAAATACAGGCCCAAAACATGCTGAAAATCGATATTTTAGGTGCCCAAAGTCAATATGTGAATGCATCTTCTGTACCCGTTTATATCTCAAATTCAGGCTTAAAACACCTGAAAATTCGATATTTTTGGTTTCCGGAAGCGATCTGTACATGCCTAGTCCGTGTAAGAGTATTTTCAAAATACAGGCCTAAAACATGCTGAAAATTGATATTTCAGGTGCCCAAAGTCGATATGTGCATGCATCTTCAGTACCCGTTTATATCTCATACTCAGGCTCAAAACACCTGAAAATTCGATATTTTTGGGTCCCAGAAGCGATCTGTACATGCCTACTCCGTGTTAGAATATTTTTATAATACAGGCCCAAAACATGCTGAAAATCGATATTTTAGGTGCCCAAAGTCAATATATGTATGTATATTCAGTACCCGTTTATATCTCAAATTCAGGCTCAAAACACCTGAAAATTCGATATTTTGCGTCCCAGAAGCGATCTGTACATGCCTATTCAGTATTGGAATGTTTTCAAAATATAGGCTCAAAGCAAGCTAAAAATCGATATTTTAGGTGTCCAAAGTTGATATGTGCATTCATCTTCTGTACCCGTTGATATCTCAAATTCAATGTCAAAACACCCGAAAATTCAATATTTTTGGGTCCCAGAAGCGATCTGTACATGCCTACTCCGTGTTAGAGTATTTTCATAATACAGGCCCAAAATATGCTGAAAATCGATATTTTAGGTGCCCAAAGTCAATATGTGTATGCATCTTCTGTACCCGTTTATATCTCAAATTCAGGCTCAAAACACCCGAAAAATCGATATTTTTTGGGTCCCTGAAGCTATCTGTACATGCCTATTCCGTGTTAGAATTTTTTCAAAATAAAGGCCAAAAACATGCTGAAAATCGATATATTAGGTGCCCAAAGTCGATATGTGCATGCATTTTCTGTACCCTTTTATATTTAAATTCTGGATCAAAATACCCGAAAATTGGATATTTTTTTGTTCCAGAAGCGATCTCTCCATGCCTACTCAATGCTAGATTATTTTCAAATTTTAGGCCGAAAACATGCTGAAAATCGATATTTTAGGTGTCCAAAGTCGATATGTGCATGCATCTTCAATACCCGTTTATATCCCAAATTCAAGCTCAAAACACTCGAAAATTCGACATTTTTGGGTCCAAAAAGCAATCTGTACAAGCTTACGCAGGTCTTAAATATTTTCAAAATATAGGCCCAAAACATGCTGAAAATCGATATTTTAGGTGCCCAAAATCGATATGTGCATGCATCTTCTGTACCCGTTTATATCTCAAATTCAGGCTTAAATCACCCGAAAATTCGATATTTTTTGGGTCCCAGAAGCTATCTGTACATGCCTACTCCGTGTTAGAGTATTTTCAAAATACAGGCCCAAAACATGCTGAAAATCGATATTTTAGGTGCCCAAAGTCAATATGTGCATGCATCTTCTATATCCGTTTATATCTCAAATTCAGGCTCAAAACACCCGAAAAATCGATATTTTGGGGTCCCTGAAGCGATCTGTACATGCCTACCCAGTGCTAGAATATTTTCAAGATACAGGCCCAAAACATGCTGAAAATCGATATTTTAGGTGCCCAAAGTCGATATGTGCATGCATCTTCTGTACATGTTTACATCCCAAATTCAGGCTCAAAACACCCGAAAATTCGATATTTTTGGGTCCCGGAAGCGATGTGTACATGCCTACTCAATGTTAGAATATTTTCAAAACACAGGCACAAAAACAAGTTGAAAATCGATATTTTTGGTGCCCAAAATCGATATGTGCATGCATCTTCTGTACCCGTTTATATCTCAAATTCAGGCTTAAATCACCCGAAAATTCGATATTTTTGGGTCCCGGAAGCGATGTGTACATGCCTACTCAATGTTAGAATATTTTCAAAACACAGGCACAAAAACAAGTTGAAAATCGATATTTTTGGTGCCCAAAATCGATATGTGCATGCATCTTCAGTACCCGTTTATATCTCAAATTCAGGCTTAAAACACCCGAAAATTCGATATTTTTGGTTCTCAGAAGCAATCTGTACATGCCTACTCCGTGTTAGAGTATTTTCAAAATACAGGCCCAAAACATGCTGAAAATCGATATTTCAGGTGCCCAAAGTCGATATGTGCATGCATCTTCAGTACCCGTTTATATCTCAAATTCAGGCTCAAAACTCCCGAAAATTCGATATTTTTGGGTCCCAGAAGCGATCTTTACATGCCTAACCATTGCTAGAATTTTCTCAAAATACAGACCCAAACATGCTGAAAATCGATATATTTTGTCCCAAAGTCAATATGTGCATGCATCTTCAGTACTCGTTTATATCTCAAATTCAGACTCAAAACACCCGAAAATTCGATATTTTTGAGTCCCAGAAGCGATCTGTACATGCCTATGCAGTAATGGAATATTTAAAAAAACACGCCCAAAACATGCTGAAAATCAATATTTTAGGTGCCCAAAGTCGATATGTGCATGCATCTTCTGTACACGTTTATATCTCAAATTCAGGCTCCAAACACCCGAGTATTCGATTTTATTTTGGCCCAGAAGCGATCTGTACATGTCTACTTAGTGCTAGAATATTTTCAGAATACAGGCCAAAACATGCTGAAAATCGATATTTTAGGTGCCCAAAGTCGATATGTGCTTGCATCTTCAGTAACCGTTTATATCTCAAATTCATGCTCAAAACACCCGAAAACTCGATATTTTTGGGTCCCAGAAGGGATCTGTACATGCCTACTCCGTGTTAAAGTATTTTCAAAATACAGGCCCAAAACATGTTGAAAATCGATATTTTAGGTACCCAAAGTCAATATGTGAATGCATCTTCTGTACCCGTTTATATCTCAAATTCAGGCTTAAAACACCCGAAAATTCGATATTTTTGGTTCCCAGAAGCGATCTGTACATGCCTACTCCGTGTTAGAGTATTTTCAAAATACAGGCCTAAAACATGATGAAAATCGATATTTTAGGTGCCCAAAGTCAATATGTCCATGCATCTTCAGTACTCGTTTATATCTCAAATTCAGACTCAAAACACCCGAAAATTCGATATTTTTGAGTCACAGAAGCGATCTGTACATGCCTACGCAGTAATAGAATATTTTAAAACACACGCCCAAAACATGCTGAAAATCGATATTTTAGGTGCCCAAAGTCAATATGTGCATGCATCTTCGGTACACGTTTATATCTCAAATTCAAGCTCAAAACACCCTAATATTCGATTTTCTTTTGGCCCAGAAGCGATCTGTACATGCCTACTTAGTGCTAGAATATTTTCAAAATACAGGCCCAAAAGATGCTGAAAATCGATATTTTAGGTGCAAAAAGTCGATATGTGCATGGATCTTCTGTACCCGTTTATATCTCAAATTCAGGTTTCAAACACCCGAAAATTCGGCATTTTTGGGTCCTAGAAGCGATCTGTATATGCCTACTCCTTGTTAGAATGCTATCAAGATACAGACCCAAAACATGCTCAAAATCGATATTTTAGGTGCCCAAAAGTCGATATGTGCATGCATCTTATGTACCCGTTTATATCTCAAATCCAGGCTCAAAACACCCGAAAATTCAATATTTTGGGGTCCCAGAAGCGATCTGTACATGCCTACTCCGTGTTAGAGTATTTTCAAAATACAGGCCCAAAACATGCTGAAAATCGATATTTTAGGTGCCCAAAGTCGATATGTGCATGCATCTTCTGTACATGTTTACATCCCAAATTCAGGCTCAAAACACCCGAAAATTCGATATTATTGGGTCCCAGAAGCGATATGTAGATGCCTACTCAGTGACGGAATACTTTTAAAATACAGGCTTAAAACATGCCAAAAATCGATATTTTTGGTGTCCAAAGTCAATATGTGCATGCATCTTCTGTACCCGTTTATATCCCAAATTGAGGATCAAAACACTCGAAAATTCGATATTTTTGGGTCCCAATAGCGATCTGTACATGCTTACTCCTTGCTAGAATGTTTTCAAGATTAAGACCCAAAACATGCTGAAAATCGATATTTTAGGTGCCCAAAGTCGATATGTGCATGCATCTTCTGTACCCGTTTATATCTCAAATTCAGGATCAAAATACCCGAAAATTTGATATTTTATGGTTCCAGAGGCGATCTATTCATGCCTACTCAATGTTAGAATATTTTCAAAATACAGGCAGAAAAACAAGTTAAAAATCGATATTTTAGGTGCCCAAGTCAATAAGTGCATGCATCTTCTTTACCCATTTACATCCCAAATTCAGGCTCAAAACACCCGAAAATTCGATATTTTTGGGTCCCGAAAGCGATCTGTAAATGCCTACTCAGTACTAGAATATTTTGAAAATATAGGCCCAAAACAAGCTGAAATTCGACCTATTAGGTGCAAAAATACGATTTGTGTATGCATCTTCTGTACCCATTTAAATCCCAAATTCAGGCTCAAAACACCCGAAAATTCGATATTTTTGGGTTCCTGAAGCGATCTGTACATACCTACTCAGTGCTAGAATATTTTCAAAATATAAGCCGAAAGCATTCTAAAAATCGATATTTGTTGTTCAAAAAGTCATTCATGGGGTGGTGGGTGTGTGGGTGTCAGTACAGTGCGTGGATAGTAAATATCAACAGTCAATCATGGGGTGTGTGGGTGTCATTATATTGATTTGTACTGTAAATATCAACAGTCATTCATGGGGTGGTTAGTGTCATTACAGTGCTTGGACTGTAAATATAAACAATCATTCATTAGGTGGTGGGTGTGTGGGTGTCATGAAAGTGTTTGGACTGTATATATCAACAGTCATTCATGGGGTGGTGATTGTTTAGGTGTCATTACAGTGCTCAGACTGTAAATATCAACAGTCATTCATGGGGTGGTTAGTCTGTGGGTGTTATTACAATGCTTTGACTGAAAATATCAACAGTCATTTATGGGGTGGTGGGTGTCATTACAGTGCTTGGACTGTACATATCAACAGTCATTAATGGGGTCGTGGGTGTGTGGGTGTCATTACAGTGCTTGGAGTGTAAATATCAACCGTCATTCATGGGGTGGTGGGTGTCATTACAGTGCTTGTACTGTAAATATCAGGAGTCATAATGTGGTGGTTGGTGTGTGGGTTTCATTACAGTGCTTGGACTGTAAATATCAACAGTCATTCAAGGGGTGGTGGGTGTGTGGGTGTCATTGCAGAGCTTGGATTGTATATATCAACAGTTATTCATGGGGTGGTGGGTGTCATTACAGTGCTTGGACTGTAAATATCAACAGTCATTCATGGGTTGATTGGTTTCAATACAGTGCTTGGACTGTAAATATCAACAGTCATTCATGAGGTGGTGGGTGTGTGGGTGTAATTAAAGTGCTTTGACTGTATATATCAACAGTCATTCTTTAGGTGGTGGGTTTTTGGGTGTCATTACAGTGCTCGGACTGTAAATATCAACAGTCATTCATGGGGTGGTTAGTCTGTGGGTGTTATTACAATGCTTGGACTGAAAATATCAACAGTCATTCATGGGGTGGTGGGTGTCATTACGGTGCTTGAACTGTAAATATCAACAGTCTTTCATGGGGTCGTGGGTGTGTGGGTGTCATTACAATGCTTGGAAAATATATATTAACCATCATTTATGGGGTGGTGGGTGTCGTTACAGTGCTTGTACTGTAAATATCAACAGTCATTAATGCGGTGGTGGTTGTGTGGGTTTCATTACAGTGCTTGGACTGTAAATATCAACAGCCATTCATGGTGTGGTGAGTGTCATTACAGTGCTTGGACTGTATATATCAACAGTCATTCATGGGGTGGTGGGTGTGTGGGTGTCATTACAGTGTTTGGATTGTAAATATTAACAGTCATTAATGGGGTGGTGGGTGTTTGGGTGTTATTACAGTGCTTGGACTGAAATATTAACAGTTATTCATTGGGTGGTGGTGTGTGGGTGTCATTACAGTGCATGGACTATAAATATCAATGGTCATTAATGGGGTGGTGGGTGTGTGGGTGTCATTTCATTGCCTGGACTGTAAATATCAACAAGCAATTTAAGGGGTTGATGGTGTGTGAGTGTCATTACAGTGCTTGGACTGTAAATATCAACATCATTTATGGGTTGGTGGGTGTGTGGGTGTCATTACATTGCTTAGACTGTAAATATCAACAGTCAATCAAGGGGTAGTCAGTGTGTGGGTGTCATTACAGTGCTTGGACTGTAAATATCAACTGTCATTCATGGTGTGTGTGGCTGCTATTACAGAGATTGGAGTGTAATTATCAACACTCATTCATAGGTTGGTTTGAGTGTGTGTCATTACAGTGCTTGGACTGTAAATATCAACAGTCATTCAAGGGATGTAGGGTATGTAGGTGTAATTACAGTGCTTGGAGTGTAAATATCAAATCATTCATGGGGTGGTGTGTGTCATTCATGGGGTAGTTGATGT
Organism: Petrolisthes cinctipes; assembly: GCA_033782935.1. Classification (NCBI taxonomy): domain Eukaryota; kingdom Metazoa; phylum Arthropoda; class Malacostraca; order Decapoda; family Porcellanidae; genus Petrolisthes; species Petrolisthes cinctipes. The sequence goes on from JAWQEG010000068.1 coordinate 2,325,968, forward strand.
GTGGGTGTCAATACAGTACTTGGACTGTAAAAATCAACAGTCATTCATGGTGTGGTGGATGTGTGGGTGTCATTACATTGATTGGAATGTAAATATTAACAGACATTTATGGGCTGTGGGTGTGTGGGTGTCATTACAATGTTTGGACTGTAAAAATCAACGGTCACTGATGGGGTCGTGGGTGTGTGGATGTGATTACAGTGCTTGGACTGTATATATCAACAGTCATTTATGGGTTGGTGGGTGTGAGGGTGTCATTACAGTGCTTGAACTGTAAAAATCAACAGTCATTCATGGGGTGGTGGGTGTGTGGGTGTGATTACAGTGCTTGGACTGTATATATCAACAGTCAATTATGGGGTGGTGGGTGTGTGGGTGTCATTACATTGCTTTGACTGTAACTATCAACAGTCATTCATGGGGTGGTGGGTGTGTGGGTGTCATTACAGTGTTTGGATTGTAAATATCAACAGTCATTAATGGGGTGGTGAATGAGTGGGTGCTTGGACAGCAAATATTAATGGTAATTTATGGGGTGGTAGGTGTGTGGGTGTCATTACAGTGCTTGGACAGTAAATATCAACAGTTATTCATTGGGTGGTGAATGTCATTACAGTGCTTGGACTGTATATATCAACAGTCATTCATGGAGTATTGGGTGTGTGGGTGACATTTTAGGGCTTGGACTGTAAATATCAACAGTCATTGATGGGGTGGGGGGTGTATGGGTGTCATTACTGTGCTTGGACTGTTAATATCAACAGTCATTCATGGATTTGTGGGTGTTTGGGTGTCATGACATTGCTTGGACTGTAAATATCAAATGTCATTGATGGGGTTGGAGATGTGTGGGTGTCATTACAGTGCTTGGACTATAAATATCAACAGTCATTCAATGGGTGGTGGGTGTGTGGGTGTCATTACACTGTTTGGACTATAAATATCAATGGTCATTAATAGGGTGTTGGGTGTGTGAGTATCATTACAGTGCTTAGACTGTAAATATTAACAGTCATTCATAGGGTGGATGGTGTGTGAGTGTCATTACAGTGTTTGGACTGTAAATATCAACAGTCATTCATGGGGTGGTTGGTGTTTAGGTCTCATTACAATGCTTGGAATGTAAATATCAACAGTCAGTCATGGAGTGGATGGTGTGTGAGTGTCATTACATTGCTTAGACTGTAAATATCACCAGTCATTCATGAGGTGGTCAGTGTGTAGGTGTCAATACAGTGCTTGGATTGTAAATATCTACAGTTATGCATGGGGTTGTCAGTGTGTGGGTGTTAATAAAGTGCTTGGATTGTAAATATCAACAGTCATTTATGGGGTGGTGGGTGTGTGGGTTTCATTACAGTTCTAGGACTGTAAATACAAAAGTCATTCCTGGCATGATTGGTGTGTGGGTGTCATTACACTGCTTTAACTGTAAGTATCAACAGTCATTCATGGGAAGGGGAGTGTCATTGCAGTGCTTGGACTTTAAATATCAAGTCATTCATGGGGTGGTGGGTGTTTGGGTGTCATTACAGTGCTTTAACTGTAAATATCAACAGTCATTCATGGGAAGGGGAGTGTCATTGCAGTGCTTGGACTGTAAATATCAAGTCATTCATGGGGTGGTGGGTGTTTGGGTGTCATTACAGTACTTGGACTGTAAATATCAACAGTCATTCATGGGGTGGTGGCTGTGGGGGTGTCATTAGAGTGCTTGGACTGTAAATATCAACCATCTTTCATGGGATAGTGGGTGTTTGGGTATCATTATTGTGCTTAGACTGTAAATATCAACAGCAATTAATGGGATGGTGGGTGTGTGGATGTCATTACAGTGATTGGACTGTAAATATCAACAGACATTCATGGGGTGGTGGGTGTGTGGGTGTCATTACAGTGATTGGTCTGTAAATACCAACAGTCATTCATTTAGTGGTGGGTGTAGGGTGTCATTACAGTGCTTGGACTGTGAATATCAACTGTCATTCATGGGTTGTTGGGTGTGTGGGTGTCATTACAGTGCTTGGAGTGTAAATATCAACAGTCATTTATGGGATGGTGGGTGTGTGTGTCATTATAGTGCTTGGACTTTAAATATCAACAGTCATTCAGGGGTTGGTAGGTGTTATTACAGTGCTTGGACTGTAAATATCAACAGTCATTTAAAGCGTGGTGGGTGTGTGGGTGTCATTACAGTGCTTGGAGTGTAAATATCAACAGTTATTCATGGAATGTTGGGTGTGTCGGTGTCATTACAGTGCTTGGAATGTAAATATCAACAGTCATTCATGGGGTTGTGTTTGTGTGGGCGTCATTTCTTTGCTTGAACTGTGAATATCAACAGTCATTCATGGGGTGGTGGGTGTGTGGGTGTCATTACAGTGCTTGGACTATAAATAACAACCATCATTTATGGGGTGGTGGGTGTGTGGGTGTCATTAGAGTGCTTCGACTGTAAATATCAACAGTCATTCATGAGGGGGATGGTGTGTGAGTGTCATTACTGTGCTTGGACTGTAAATATCAACAGTCATTTATGGGTTGGTATGTGTGTGGGTGTCATTACTGTGCTTAGACTGTAAATATCAACAGTCAATTATGGGGGGGTCAGTGTGTGGGTGTCAATACAGTGATTGGATTGTAAATATCAACAGTCATTCATGGGGTAATAGATTTGTGGGTGTCATTACAGTGCTTGGATTGTAAATATCAACAGTCATTCAAGGGGTGGTGGGTTTGTAGGTGTAATTACAGTTCTTGGAGTGTAAATATCAAGTCATTCATGGGATGGTGGGTGTCATTACAATGTTTGGAGTGTAAATATCAACAACCATTTATGGGGTGGTGGGTGTGTGGGTATCATTACAGTGATTGGACTGTAAATATCAACAGACATTTATGAGGTGGTGGGTGTGTGGGTGATATTACAGTGCTTTGACTGTAAATATCAATAGTCATTCATGGGAAGGTGGGTGTGTGGGTGTCATTACAGTGCTTGGACTGTAAATATTAACAGTCTTTTATGGGGTGGTGGGTGTGTGGGTTATATTACAGTGATTGGACTGTAAATACTAACCATCATTCATGGGGTTGTGGTTGTGAGGGTGTCATTACAGTGCTTGGGCTGTAAATATCAACAGTCATTCATGGGTTGGTGGGTGTGTGGTTGTCATTACAATGCTTGGACTGTAAATATCAACAGTCATTCAAGGGGTGGTGGGTTGTTGGTGTCATTACAGTGTTTTGATTGTAAATATCAACAGTCATTCATTGGGTGGTGGGTGTGTGGGTGTCATTACAGTGATTGGACTGTAAATATCAACTTTCATTTATGGGGTGTGTCGGTGACATTACAGTGCTTGGACTGTAAATATCAACTGTCATTCATGGGGTGTGTCGGTGACATTACAGTGCTTGTACTGTAAATATTAACAGTCATTCATGGGTTGGTGTGTGTGTGTCATTACAGTGCTTGGACTGTAAATTTCAACTGTCATTCATGGGGTGTGTTGGTGACATTACAGTGCTTGTACTGTAAATATCAACAGCCATTCATGGGGTGGTGGGTGTGTGGGTGTTATTACAGTAATTTGACTGTAAATATCAAGAGACATTAATGGGGTGGTGGGTGTGTGGGTGTCATTACAGTGCTTAATCTGTAAATATCAACAGTTATTCATTTAGTGGTGGGTGTAGGGGTGTCATTACAGAGCTTGGACTGTGAATATCAACCATCATTCATGGGGTGGTGGGTGTGTGGGTGTCATTACAATGCTTGGACTGTAAATATCAACTGTCATTCATGGGGTTGGGGGTGTGTGGGTGTCATTACAGTGCTTGGACTGTAAATATCAACAGTCATTCATTAAGTGGTGGGTGTGTGGGAGTCATTATAATGCTTGTATTATAAATATCAATAGTCATTAATGGGGTGTTGGGTGTGTGGGTGGCATTATAGTGCTTGGACTGTAAATATTAATAGTCATTCATGGGGTGGATGGTGTGTGAGTGTCATTACAGTGTTAGGATTGTAAATATCAACAGTTATTCATGTTGTTGTCAGTGTGTGGGTGTTAATACAATGTTTGGACTGTAAATATCAACTGTCATTCATGGTGTGTGTGTGTTGGTGCTAATACATAGCTTGGACTCTAAATATCAACAGTCATTCTTAGGTTGTTGGGGGAGGGGAGTGTCATTACAGTGCCTGGACTGTAAATATCAACAATCATTCATGGGGTGGTGGGTGTGTAGGTGTAAGTACAGATCTTAGTCCGTAAATATCAAGTCATTCATGGGGTAGTGGATGTATGTGTGTCAGTACTGTGCTTGGACAGTATATATAAACAGTCATTCATAGGGTGATGGGTGAGTTGGTGTCATTACAGGGCTTGGAATGTAAATATCAAAAGTCATTCATGGTGTGGTGGGTGTGTGGGTGTCATGACAGTGCTTGGACTGTAAATATCAACAGTCATTCTTGGGGTGGTGGGTGTGTGGGTTTCATTACACTGCTAGGACTGTAAATATCAAAAGTTATTCATGGCATGATTGGTGTGTGGGTGTCATTACAGCGCTTTAACTGTATGTATCAACAGTCATTTATGTTGTGGTGTGTGTATGGGTGTCATTTCAGTGCTTTGACTGTAATTATCAACAGTCATTTATGGGGAGGGGAGTGTCATTGCAATGCTTGGACTGTAAATATCAAGTCATTCATGGGTGGTGGGTGTGTGGATGTCATTACAGTGCTTGGACAGTAAATATCAATAGTCATTCATGGAGTGGTGGGTGTGTGGGTGTCATTACAGTGCTTGGAGAGTAAATATCAACAGTCATTCATTGAGTGTTGGGTGTATAGGTGTCATTACAGTGCTTGGACTTTAAATATCAACAGTAATTTATGGGTTGGTGGGTGTGTGGGTGTCATTACAGTGCTTGGACTGTAAATATCAGCAGTCATTCATATGGCAGGGGTTGTGTGTGTCATTACAGTGTTTGGACTGTAAATATCAAGAGCCATTCATGGGGTGGTGGGTGTTGGGGTGTCATTACAGTGCTTGGTCTGTAAATATCAACTGTCTCTTATGGAGTGGTGGGTGTTTGTGTGTCATTACAGTGCTTGGACAAAAAATATTAACAGTCTTTCATGGGGTGGTGGGTGTGAGGGTGTTATTACAGTGTTTTGATTGTCAATATCAACAGTCATTCATGGGGTTGTGGGTTTATGGGTGTTATTATAGATTTTGGACTGTAAATATCAACAGTCATTCATGGGGTGGTGGGTGTGTGGGTGTTATTACAGTGCTTGGACTGTAAATATTAAGTCATTTATAGGGTGGTGGGTGTGTTTGTGTCATTAGTGCTTGGACTGTAAATTTCAACAGTCATTTATATGGTTGTGGGTGGCATTACAGTGCTTGGACTGTATATATCAACAGTAAGTCATGGGGAGATGGGTGTGTGGGTGTCATTACAGAGCTTGGACTGTTAATATCAACAGTTATTTATGGGGTGGTTTTTGTTTGGGTGTCATTACATTGCTTGGACATTAAATATCAACAGTCATTCTTGGAGTTGTGGTTGTGTGGGTTTCATTACATTGCTTAGACGGTAAATATCAACAGTCATTTATGGGGAGGAGGGTGTGAGGGTGTCATTACAGTTCTTGGACTCTAAATATCAACAGTCATTCAGTGGGTGGTGGGTGTGTGGGTTTCATTACTGTTCTTGGACTGTAAATATCAACCATCATTCATTGTGTGGTGGGTGTGTGGGTGTCATTACAGTGCTCAGACTGTAAATATTAACAGTCATTCATGTGTTGGTGGGTGTGTGGATGTCATTACAGTGCTTGGACTGAAAATATCAACAGATATTCATTAGGTGGTGGGTTTGTGGGTGTCATTACAGTGTTTGGACTATAAATATAAACCATCATTTACGGGGTGGTGGATGTGTGGGTGTCATTACAGTGCTTGGACTGTAAATATCAACAGTCATTCTTAGGGTGGTGGGTGTGTGAGTGTCATTACAGAGCTTGGACTGTAAATATCAACAGTCATTCATAGGGTGGTGGGTGTATGGGTGTTTTTACAGTGCTTAGACAGTAAATATCAACAGTCATTTATGGGGTGGTGGGTGTGTGGGTGCCATTACAGTGCTTGGACTGTAAATATCAACAGTCATTCTTAGGGTGGTGGGTTTGTGAGTGTCATTACAGAGCTTGGACTGTAAATATCAACAGTCATTCATAGGGTGGTGGGTGTATGGGTGTTTTTACAGTGCTTAGACAGTAAATATCAACAGTCATTTATGTGGTGGTGGGTGTGTGGGTGCCATTACAGTGCTTGGACTGTAAATATCAACAGTCATTCATGGGGTGGTGGGTGTGTGGGTGTCATTATAGTGCTTGGACTGTAAATATCAAGTCATTCATGGGGTGGTGGGTGTGTGGGTGTCATTACAGTGCTTGGACTGTAAATATCAACAGTCATTCATGGAATGATAGGTGTGTGGTGGTCATTACAGTGTTTTGATTGTAAATATCAACAGTCATTTATAGGGTGGTGGGTGTCATTAGAGTGCTTGGACTGTAAATATCAACAGTTATTCATGGAGTGGTGGGTGTGTGGGTGTCATTACAGTGTTTGGACTGTATATATCAACAGTCATTCATGGGGTGGTGAGTGTGCTAGTGTCATTACACTGCTTGGACTGTGAATATCAACAATCATTCATGGGGTGGTTGGAGTGTGGGTGTTATTACAGTGCTTTGACTGTAAATATCAACAGTCATTCAGAGGGTTGTGGGTCTAATTAGAGTTCTTGGACTGAAAATATTAACAGTCATTCATGGGGTGGTTGGTGTGTGAATGTCATTACAGTGCTTGGACTGAAAATATCAACAGTTATTTATGGGGTGGTGGGTGTGTGGGTGTCATTATAGAGCTTGGACTTTAAATATCAACCGTCATTCATGGGGTGGTGGGTGTGTGGATGTTATTACAGTGCTTGGACTGTAAATATCAACAGTCAATTGTGGGGTGGTGGGTGTGTGGGTGTTATTACAGTGTTTTGATTGTAAATATCAACAGTCATTTATAGGGTGGTGGATGTCATTACATTGCTTGGACTGTAAATATCAATAGTCATTTATGGAATGGTGTTTGTGTGGGTGTCATTACAGTGCTTGGACTGTAAATATTAACCATAACTCATGGGGTGGTAGGTGTTGGGGTGTCATTACAGTGCTTTGACTGTAAATATCAACAGTCATTCATGAAATGGTGGGTGTGTGGGTGTCATTATAGTGTTTGGACTGTAAATACCAACAGTCATTCATGGGGTGGTTGGTTTGTGGGTGTCATTACATTGCTTTGACTGTAAATATCAAGAGTCATTCATGGGGTGGTGGGTGTGAGGGTTTCATTACAGTGTTCGGACTGTAAATATCAACAGTCATTTATGGGGTTGTGGGTGTGTGGGTGTCATTACAGTGCTTGGACTGTAAATATCAACCACAACTCATGGGGTGGTGGGTGTGGGGGTGTCATTACAGTGCTTTGACTATAAATATCAACAGTCATTCATAGGGTGGTGGGTGTGAGGGTGTCATTTCAGTGTTTGGACTGTAAATATCAATAGTCATCTATAGAGTGGTGGGTGTTTGGGTATCATTACATTGCTTGGACTGTAAATATCAACATTCAATCATGAGGTAGTGGGTGTGTGGGTGTCATTAGAGTGCTTAGACTGTAAATATCAACAGTCATTCATAGGATGGTGGGTGTCATTAGAGTGCTTGGACTGTAAATATCAACAGTCATTAATGGGGTGGTGAGTGTATGGGTGTCATTATAGTGCATGGACTGTAAATATCAACAATAATTCATGGAGTGGTCGGTGTGTGGGTGTCATTACAGTGCTTTGACTGAAAGTATCAAGAGTCATTCATGGGGTGGTGGGTGTGAGGGTGTCATTACAGTGTTCGGATTGTAAATATCGACAGTCATTTATGGGGTTGTGAGTGTGTGGGTGTCTTTATAGTGCTTGGACTGTAAATACCAACAGTCATTTATGTGGTGGTTGGTGTGTGGGTGTCATTACAGTGCTTGGACTGTAAATATCAAGACATTAATGGGGTGGTGGGTGTGTGTGTGTCAGTATTGCTTGGACTGTAAATATCAACAGTCATTTATAGGGTGGGGGTTGTGTGGGTGTCATTACAGTGCTTAGACTGTAAATATCAACAGTAATTTATGGAGTGGTGTGTGTGTGGCTGTCATTACAGTGCTTGGATTGTAAATATCAACAGTCAATCATGGGGTGGTGGGTCTGTGGGTGTTATTACAGTGCTTGAACTATAAATATCAACAGTCATTCATGGGGTGGTGGGTGTGTGGGTGTCATTACAGTGTTTTGATTGTAAATATCAACAGTCATTCATAGGGTGGAGGGTGTCATTAGAGTCCTTGGACTGTAAATATTAACAGTAATTCATTGGGTGGTGGGTGTGTGGGTGTCATTACAGTGCTTGGACTGTAAATATCAAACATAATTCATGGGGTGGTGGGTGTGGGGGTGTCATTACAGTGCTTTGAATGTAAATATCAACAGTCATTCATGGGTTGATGGGTGTGTGGTTGTCATTACAGAGCTTGGTCTGTAAATATCAACAGTCATTCATGGGGTGGTATGTGTTTGGGTGTCATTACAGTGCTTGGACTATAAATATCAACAGTCAATCAAGGGGTGGTGGGTGTCAAGGTGTCATTACAGTGCTTGGACTGTAATTATCAACAGTCATTCATGTGGTGGTGGGTGTGTGGGGGTCATTACAGGGTTTTGACTGTAAATATCAACCATAATTTATGGGATGGTCGGTGTGATGGTGTCATTACAGTGCTTTGACTGTTAACCCCCAGAGTCCGGGCAGCGGGATTTCCCGCTCGGTCGACAGAGGCCGGGCAGCGGGAAATCCCGCTCTGTCGACAGAGTCCGGGCAGCGGGAAATCCCGCTTTTGGTAATTTATGGGGAAAAACGCCAAATTTGTCGGGATTTTTTTTGATCTGGCTATACTTCACCACCAGACCTTTTCATCCCCACATTCAATCAGTGTGTGCTTGACCGTGACAATGGCTGGGCGTAGTGAAGAAAATACGGGCTCGTTCGATTCGGTGCATCCTACCGCGCTGCCAGGCGCACCCGCTCCTGTAACCTCCACTCCGCGGGTGCAACCAGCTAGATTGCGTCATGCACCTGCAAGGTTGTCAGATTCTGCAATAGGGCGGGAATTGGAGAATCTGGCAGACCTTTCATATGGGAGTGACGACCTGGACAGCTACTCTGATACTGAATGGCAAGCTGACGAATCAACTGAGGAAGATGTCTGTGTAGCGGTGACTTCCATCACAGCTCTTCCCTCAACTTCAGCCTTGCATGATGTGTCAGAGGTTACAGCCCCTGTTGCAATTCCGTCCACCAGTGGGGTGGGAGGTAGTTTGGGAGACACTCTCTTGTCTCCCATTCCTACAACATCTGGCGTGGGAGGCAGGAAGAGGTCTACTCCTGCTTCAACCTCCAAACCTCGCTACGTCTCCACTCCCATGGGCAAGAGGCCGAGGAGGAGGTTAGATTTTTCGTCTTCCTCTTCCTCGTCGGACGAGGATGCGTCGCAAAAAGTGGTGGTAAGAGGGAGGAGAGTAGGAGTAAGAGGGAAGGGTAAAGGAAGGGGGAAGAGGACAAAGGCAGCTTATCTCTCCCCTACAGTTGACCCTGATAGCCCGCCCCCCCGTGACCTGACGCCACCTCCCCCACCACCACACTCTCCCTCTCCTCTCGTGCCTGACGACTCACTCTCGCCTGCCCCTGGTACCGCTGCACCACCACCACCACAACAACAACGACAGCAACGCGGCGCACCTCGTCATAGACCCGCTGATCCCTATGTGTGGACGGATTGCGATGAATTTGCGCCTGATATACCTATCTTTGACGACAGTCATTCAGGTATACAGGCCGCATTTCCCTGTCGTCAGAGGTCATCAATATTAGATTATTTCACTGCCTTTTTTGATATAATATTGATGACTTACATGATGCAGGAGATAAACACCTTCAAACAACTCTCTGTGCAACTCAGCAATAGACCAGGCAGGGAACATAGTAAGATGTTGCAATGGGCTGACGTCGATATTGCTGAGTTGTATGTGTGGTTAGCTTTGACCATGATGATGCCTCATGTCAAGAAACATCGCCTCAAGGACTTCTGGAGCACACACGCCCTGATATCCACACCTGCGTTCGGGAAATACATGTCCAGGGACAGGTATAGGGACATTTTGTCCTACCTGCACTTCGCCCCCAACATGGGTCCACACCCGAACGACAGGCTGTGGAAAATTAGGCCAGTAATGTCTATCCTCCAGGAGAAAATACGAGCATTTTTTCGACCATTCCAGAAAGTGGTTATCGACGAGTCTCTGGTGCTGTTCAGGGGAAGACTGTCCTTCATCCAGTACATCCCGTCAAAGAGGCATAGATTTGGCATCAAATTCTATGTCATCTGCGACTGTAAGACTGGCTATGTGTTGGATTTTATACTCTATTCAGGTACGGATGTGGATGTCCCGGCCGACGACCTTCTTGGCTTCAGCGGGAGTGTTGTCAAGGCACTCATGGGGGATTACCTTGACAACAACCACATCCTGTACACTGATAACTATTACACCTCTCCAGCACTTAGCCAGTTTCTCCTGCAGCACCAAACAGGATCCTGCGGAACTATTCGTGTCAACAGGAAGGGGTGGCCAGCATTCCCTCTCACCCGGAGGGGCGACTGCATCAAAAAGAAATGTGGGAACATGCTGGCCATCAAATGGCACGATAAACGCCCCGTCAATATGCTCACCACCGTGAACAGGGGCGTGATGCAGGATTCTGGGAAGACTGAGCGCGGCACAGGTGATACCATCTACAAGCCTGATGCTGTGCTCGATTATAACATCAATATGAGACTCGTTGATAAGTCAGACATGATGGTGAGTTCCATCGATTGTCTGAGAAAAACTTGTAAGTGGTACAAGAAGGCTTTCTTCCACCTTCTTGATGTCACAGTGCTGAACTGTTATATACTCTACCTCCAGCATCACCCTGACTCCAAGTTGGCACTCCGGGAATTCGAGCTAGAGTTGATATCTCAGCTCCTGGAGAGGTTCAGCACTGTGCAACCACAGCAAGGCAGACAGGCAGCGGCACAACGGCCTGACAGGTTGCAGCAGAGTGGCTATATGGCTCGCCACTACCTCACTAATCTGCCACCGTTGCCGTCAGGACGTCCAGGCTCTCGTCGCTGCTATGTTTGCAGGCACACAACACGTCACCCCCAGAAGTCCAAGGAAACTCGCTTCTGGTGCAAGGAATGTTGTGTGCCGTTATGCCCTGGAAACTGCTTCTCAGACTACCATATATTGGAATATATATAGAAGCAGGAAGTGATGGGAGTATGCGAATAAAGTGACAGTGACACTTGGTGACAGTGACACTATTTAGGCTATAAGAAAAGTGAGAGTGACACATTTGTACATATATTTTAGGCTGTAGTGACGTGATAGTGACACATTTGTACTTATTAGGCTATAAGAAAAGTGAGAGTGACACATTTGTACATATATTTTAGGCTGTAGTGACGTGATAGTGACACATTTGTACATATATTTTAGGCTGTAGTGACGTGATAGTGACACATTTGTACATATTAGGCTATAAGAAAAGTGATAGTGACACATTTACGCATAGAAAAAATTATAATAAAAAATTTAAAACAACAAAATACAAAAATATATAGAAAATAAGGATAACAGTGATAGTGACACATTTATATTTACGTTGAACATGAACAAATGGTGCGAATGACACTGAAAATGTTTCGCGTAAATACTGTACATAACTCCCACGCTTCTCTCCAGGGCATAAAACCACTCTGGAATGGTCAGCTAACCACACAAATAATACAGGGGCTGTAATGGTAGGATGCACACGAACCGTACGACGTGTCGCCTGGGGGAGGCAAGTGTTGCGTCATTCTGCCGGCGGCCATCTTTTCTCCACCCACGCCAGTCCTTGTCAGAGCCACGCTCACAAAGCGAACGCAGCCTCGCTCTCACGGGAAAAGTGACCTCCATTCCTCACTTGATTTCTCGGTAATGGAGTGTCCTAGAGAGCTAGGGTTGGTTTTAATGGAAAGAGGAGGAGTTGATGGTGAGTACACAATCAAATTTAAGTTGTTCAGTATTGTAGTTTAGACGTAGGGAGTAAGAGAAGTAGAGTGATTTTCCGGGAAATACCCGGACAGGCAGGATTAAATTAAGTATTGGCCCCGTACACACAGCACGTAATTTCATTCTTGGCCCGGCCCGGAGGGGTTAATATCAACTGTCGTTCATGGGGTGGTGGGTGTGAGGGTGTCATTACAGTGCTTGGACTGTAAATATCAAGTCATTCATGGAGTGGTTGGTGTGTGGGTGTCATTATTGCTTGGACTGTAAATATCAAAAGTCATTCATGGGCAGGTGGGTGTGTGGGTGTTATTACAGTGCTTTGAATGTAAATATCAACAGTCATTCAGAGGGTGGTGGGTGTCATTACAGTGCTTGGACTGTAAATATCAAGTCATTCATGGAGTGGTTGGTGTGTGGGTGTCATTATTGCTTGGACTGTAAATATCAAAAGTCATTCATGGGCAGGTGGGTGTGTGGGTGTTATTACAGTGCTTTGAATGTAAATATCAACAGTCATTCAGAGGGTGGTGGGTGTCATTACAGTGCTTGGACTGTAAAATATCAACAGTTATTTATGGGGTGGTGGGTGTGTTAGTGTTATTACAGTGTTTGGACTGTGAATATCAACAGTCATTCATGGGGTGGTTGGTGTGTGGGTGTTATTACAGTGCTTTGACTGTAAATATCAACAGTCATTGAGAGGGTGGTGGGTGTCATTAGAGTGCTTGGAATGTAAATATTAACAGTCATTCATGGCGTGGTGAGTGTGTGGGTGCCATTACAGTGTTTTGACTGTAAATATCAACAGTCATTCATGGGGTGGTGGGTGTGTGGGTGTCATTATAGTGCTTGGACTGTAAATATCAAGTCATTCATGGGGTGGTGGGTGTGTGGGTGTCATTATTGCTTGGACTGTAAATATCAACAGTCATTCATGGGGTGGTGGGTATGTGGGTGTTATTACAGTGCTTTGACTGTAAATATCAACAGTCATTCAGAGGGTGGTTGGTGTCATTAGAGTGCTTGGACTGTAAATATCAACAGTTATTCATGGAGTGGTGGGTGTGTGGGTGTCATTACAGTGTTTGGACTGTATATATCAACAGTCATTCATGGGGTGGTGAGTATGCTAGTGTCATTACACTGCTTGGACTGTGAATATCAACAATCATTCATGGGGTGGTTGGAGTGTGGGTGTTATTACAGTGCTTTGACTGTAAATATCAACAGTCATTCAGAGGGTTGTGGGTGTAATTAGAGTTCTTGGACTGAAAATATTAACAGTCATTCATGGGGTGGTTGGTGTGTGAATGTCATTACAGTGCTTGGACTGAAAATATCAACAGTCATTTATGGGGTGGTGGGTGTGTGGGTGTCATTATAGAGCTTGGACTATAAATATCAACAGTCATTCATGGGGTGGTGGGTGTGTGGATGTTATTACAGTGCTTGGACTGTAAATATCAACAGTCAATCATGGGGTGGTGGGTGTGTGGGTGTCATTACAGTGTTTTGATTGTAAATATCAACAGTCATTTATAGGGTGGTGGATGTCATTGCATTGCTTGGACTGTAAATATCAACAGTCATTTATGGAATGGTGTTTGTGTGGGTGTCATTACAGTGCTTGGACTGTAAATATCAACCATAACTCATGGGGTGGTGGGTGTTGGGGTGTCATTACAATGCTTTGACTAAATATCAACAGTCATTCATGGGGTGGTGAGTGTGTGGGAGTCATTACAGTTCTTGGACTGTAAATATTAACCGTCATTTATGGGGTGGTGGATGTGAGGATGTCATTACAGTGCTTGGACTAATAATATCAACTGTCAATCATGGGGTGGTGGGTGTGGGGGTGTCATTACAGTGCTTTAACTATAAATATCAACAGTCATTCATAGGGTGGTGGGTGTGAGGGTGTCATTTCAGTGTTTGGACTGTAAATTTTAATAGTCATCTATAGAGTGGTGGGTGTTTGGGTGTCATTACATTGCTTGGACTGTAAATATCAACAGTCAATCATGAGGTACTGGGTGTGTTAGTGTCATTAGAGTGCTTAGACTGTAAATATCAACAGTCATTCATAGGATGGTGGGTGTCATTAGAGTGCTTGGACTGTAGATGTCAGCAGTCAATAATGAGGTTGTGAGTGTATGGGTGTCATTATAGTGCATGGACTTTAAATATCAACAATAATTCATGGAGTCGTCGGTGTGTGGGTGTCATTACAGTGCTTTGACTGTAAGTATCAAGAGTCATTCATGGGGTGGTGGGTGTGAGGGTGTCATTACCTTGTTCGGATTGTAAATATCAACAGTCATTTATGGGGTTGTGGGTGTGTGGGTGTCTTTATAGTGCTTGGACTCTAAATACCAACAGTCATTTATGGGTTGTTTGTTGTGTGGGTGTCAGTACAGTGCTTGGACTGTAAATATCAAAAGTCAATCATGGGGTGGGTGGTGTCTGGGTGTCATTACAGTGCTTGAACTGTAAATATCAACAGTCATTCATGGGGTGGTGGGTATGTGGGTGTCATTACAGTGTTTTGATTGTAAATATCAACAGTCATTCATAGAGTGGAGGGTGTCATTAGAGTCCTTGGAATGTAAATATCAACAGTCATTCATAGGGTGGTGGGTGTGTGGGTGTCATTACAGTGCTTGTACTGTAAATATCAATCATAATTCATGGGGTGGTGGGTGTGGGGGTGTCATTACAGTGCTTTGAATGTAAATATCAACAGTCATTCATGGGGTGATGGGTGTGTGGTTGTCATTACAGAGCTTAGACTGTAAATATCAACAGTCATTCATGGGGTGGTATGTGTTTGGGTGTCATTACAGTGCTTGGACTATAAATATCAACAGTCAATCAAGGGGTGGTGGGTGTCAAGGTGTCATTACAGTGCATGGACTGTAATTATCAACAGTCATTCATGTGGTGGTGGGTGTGTGGGGGTCATTACAGGGTTTTGACTGTAAATATCAACAGTCATTCATGGGGTGGTGAGTGTGTGGGAGTCATTACAGTTCTTGGACTGTAAATATTAACAGTCATTTATGGGGTGGTGGATGTGTGGATGTCATTATAGTGCTTGGACTAATAATATCAACAGTCAATCATAGGGTGGTGGGTGAGTGGGTGTCATTACAGTGTTTTGATTGTAAATATCAACAGTCATTTATAGGGTGGTGGATGTCATTACATTGCTTGGACTGTAAATATCAACAGTCATTTATGGAATGGTGGTTGTGTGGGTGTCATTACAGTGCTTGGACTGTTAATATCAACCATAACTCATGGAGTGGTTGGTGTGGGGGTGTCATTACAGTGCTTTGACTGTAAATATCAACAGTCATTCATGAAATGGTGGGTGTGTGGGTGTCATTATAGTGCGTGGACTGTAAGTATCAACAGTCATTTATGGGGTGGTGGGTGTGTGGCTGTCATTAGTGCTTTGAATGTAAATATCAACAGTCATTCATGGGGTGGTGGGTGGCATTACAGTGCTTGGACTGTAAATATCAACAGTCATTCATAGGGTGATGGGTGTGTGGGTGTCATTATAGTGTTTGGACTGTAAATACCAACTGTCATTCATGGGGTGGTTGGTGTGTGGGTGTCATTACAGTGTTTTGACTGTAAATATAAGAGTCATTCATGGGGTGGTGGGTGTGAGGGTGTCATTACAGTGCATGGACTGTAAATATCAACCATAACTCATGGGGTGGTGGGTGTGGGGGTGTCATTACATTGGTGTGACTATAAATATCAACAGTCATTCATAGGGTGGTGGGTGTGAGGGTGTCATGTCAGTGTTTGGACTGTAAATATCAATAGTCATTTATAGAGTGGTGGGTGTTTGGGTGTCATTACATTGCTTGGACTGTAAATATCAACAGTCAATCATGAGGTAGTGGGTGTGTGGGTGTCATTAGAGTGCTTAGACTGTAAATATCAACAGTCATTCATAGGGTGGTGGGTTTCATTAGAGTGCTTGGACTATAAATATCAACAGTCATTAATGGGGTGGTGAGTGTATGGGTGTCATTATAGTGCATGGACTGTAAATATCAACAATAATTCATGGAGTGGTCGGTGTGTTGGTGTCATTACAGAGCTTTAACTGTAAATATCAACAGTCATTCATGAAATGGTGGGTGTGTGGGTGTTATTACAGTGTTCGGATTGTAAATATCAACAGTCATTTATGGGGTTGTGGGTGTGTGGGTGTCATTATAGTGCTTGGACTTTAAATACCAACAGTCATTTATGGGGTGGTTGGTGTGTGGGTGTCATTACAGTGCTTGGACTGTAAATATCAAGTCATTAATTGGGTGGTGGTTGTGTGTGTGTCATTATTGCTTGGACTGTAAATATCAACAGTCATTTATAGGGTGGGGGTTGTGTGGGTGTCATTACAGTGCTTAGACTGTAAATGTCAACAGTCATTTAAGGAGTGGTGGGTGTGTGGCTGTCATTACAGTGCTTGGACTGTAAATATGAACAGTCAATCATGTGGTGGTAGGTGTGTGGGTGTCATTACAGTGCTTGAACTGTAAATATCAACATTCATTCATGGGGTGGTAGGTGTGTGGGTGTCATTACAGTCATTCATACGGTGGAGGGTGTCATTTGAGTCCTTGGACTCTAAATATAAACAGTCATTCATGGGGTGGTGGGTGTGTGGGTGTCATTACAGTGCTTGGACTCTAAATATCAACCATAATTCATAGGGTGGTGGGTGTGGGTGTGTCATTACAGTGCTTTGAATGTAAATATCAACAGTCATTCATGGGGTGATAGGTGTGTGGTTGTCATTACAGAGCTTGGACTGTAAACATCAACAGTCATTCATGGGGTGGTATGTGTTTGGGTGTCATTACAGTGCTTGAACTATAAAAATCAACAGTCAATCAAGGGGTGGTGGGTCTCAAGGTGTCATAACAGTGCTTGGACTGTAAATATAAACAGTCATTATTGGGGTGGTGGGTGTCATGAGAGTGCTTAGACTGTAAATATCAACAGTCATTTATGGGGTGGTGGGTGTGTGGCTGTCATTACAGCGCTTGGACTGTAAATATCAACAGTCATTCATGGGGTGGTGGGTGTGGTGGTGTTATTGCAGTTCTTTGATTGTAAATATCAACAGTCATTCATGGGGTGGTGGGTGTGTTGGTGTTATTACAGTTCTTTGATTGTAAATATCAACAGTCATTCATAGGGTGGTGGGTGTCATTAGAGTGCTTGGACTGTAAATATCAACAGTCATTAATAGGGTCGTGAGTGTGTGTTTGTGTCATTACAGTGTTTGGACTGTGAATATCAACAGTCATTCATGGGGTGGTTGGTTTGGGGGTGTCATTACAGTGCTGTGACTGTAAATATCAACAGTCATTCATGAAATGGTGGGTGTGTGGGTGTCATTAGAGTCCTTGGATTGTAAATATCAACCATAATTCATGGGGTGGTGGGTGTGTGAGTGTCATTACAGAGCTTGGACTGTAAATATCAACAGTCATTCATGGGGTGGTGGGTGTGTGGGTGTCATTACAGTGCATGGACTTTAAATATCAACAGTCATTATTGGGGTGGTGGGTGTCATGTGAGTGCTTGAACTGTAAATATCAACAGTCATTCATGGGGTGGTGGGTGTGTTGGTGTTATTACAGTTCTTTGATTGTAAATATCATCAGTCATTCATAGGGTGGTGGGTGTCATTAGAGTGCTTGGACTGTAAATATCAAGAGTCATTAATGGGGTCGTGAGTGTGTGTTGGTGTCATTGCAGTGCTTGGACTGTAAATATCAACAGTCGTTCATTGGGTGGTGGGTGTGAGGGTGTCATTACAGTGCATGGACTGTAAATATCAACAGTCATTCATGGGGTGGTGGGTGTGTGGGTGTCATTATAGTGCTTGGACTGTAAATATCAACAGTCATTCATGGTGTGGTGGGTGTGTGGGTGTCATTACAGTGTTTGGACTGTAAATATCAAGTCATTTATAGGGTGGTGAGTGTGTGGGTGACATTATTGCTTGGACTGTAAATATCAACAGTCATTCATGGGTGGTGGGTGTGTGGGTGTTATTATAGTGCTTTGACTGTAAATATCAACAGTTATTCAGAGGGTGGTGGGTGTCATTAGAGTGCTTGGACTGTAAATAACAACAGTTATTCATGGGGTGGTGGGTGTGTGGGTGTCATTACAGTGTTTGGACTGTAAATATCAACAGTCATTCATGGGGTGGTGAGTGTGTGGGTGTCATTACAGTGCTTGGACTGTGAATATCAACAGTCATTCATGGGGTGGTTGGTGTGTGGGTGTTTTTACAGTCCTTTGACTGTAAATATCAACAGTCATTCAGAGGGTGGTGGGTGTCATTACAGTGCATGGACTATAAATATTAACAGTCATTTATGGAGTGGTCAGTGTATGAATGTCATTACAGTGTTTGGACTGTAAATATCAACAGTCATTCATGGGGTGGTGCTTGTGTGGGTGTCATTACAGTGCTTGGACTGTGAATATCAACAGTCATTTATGGGGTGGTTGGTGTGTGGGTGTTATTACAGTGTTTTGATTGTAAATATGAACAGTCATTTATATGGTGGTGGATGTCATTACATTGCTTGGACTGTAAATATCAACAGTCATTAATGGGGTGGTAGGTGTTTGGGTGTCAGTACAGTGCTTGGACTATAAATATCAACAGTTAATCAAGGGGTGGTGGGTGTCGGGGTGTCATTACAATGCTTGGACTGTAATTATCAACAGTCATTCATGGGGTGGTGAGTGTGTGGGTGTCATTACAGTGCTTGGACTGTGAATATCAACAGTCATTCATGGGGTGGTTGGTGTGTGGGTGTTTTTACAGTCCTTTGACTGTAAATATCAACAGTCATTCAGAGGGTGGTGGGTGTCATTACAGTGCATGGACTATAAATATTAACAGTCATTTATGGAGTGGTCAGTGTATGAATGTCATTACAGTGTTTGGACTGTAAATATCAACAGTCATTTATGGGGTGGTGAGTGTGAGGGAGTCATTACAGTTCTTGGACTGTAAATATTACCAGTCATTCATGGGGTGGTGGATGTGTGGATGTCATTACAGTGCTTGGACTGTAAATATTAACAGTCATTTATGGGGTGGTGGGTGTCATTAGAGTGCTTGGACTGTAAATATTAATAGTCATTCAAAGGGTGGTGGGTGTGTGGGTGTCATTAAAGAGCTTGGACTGTAAATATCAACAGTCATTCATGGGGTGGTGGGTGTGTGGTTGTCATTACAGTGCTTGGACTGTAAATATCAACAGTTATTATTGGGGTGGTGGGTGTCATGAGAGTGCTTAGACTGTAAATATCAACACTCATTTATGGGGTGGTGGGTGTGTGGCTGTCATTACAGCGCTTGGACTGTAAATATCAACAGTCATTCATGGGGTGGTGGGTGTGTTGGTGTTATTACAGTTCTTTGATTGTAAATATCAAGAGTCATTCATGGGGTGGTGGGTGTGTTGGTGTTATTACAGTTCTTTGATTGTAAATATCAACAGTCATTCATAGGGTGGTGGGTGTCATTAGAGTGCGTGGACTGTAAATATCAACAGTCATTAATAGGGTCGTGAGTTTGTGTTTGTGTCATTACAGTGCTTGGACTGTAAATATCAACAGTCATTTATGGGGTGGTGGGTGTGTGGGTGTCATTACAGTGCTTGGACAGTAAATATCAAGTCATTCATGGGGTGGTGGGTGTGTGGGTGTCATTATTGCTTGGACTGTAAATATCAACAGTCATTCATGGGGTGGTGTGAGTGTGTGTGTTATTACAGTGCTTTGACTGTAAATATCAACAGTTATTCAGAGGGTGGTGGGTGTCATTAGAGTGCTTGGACTGTAAATATCAACAGTTATTCATGGGGTGGTGGGTGTGTGGGTGTCATTACAGTTTTTCGACTGTAAATATCAACAGTCATTCATGGGGTGGTGAGAGTGTCGGTGTCATTACAGTGCTTGGACTGTAAATATCAACAGTCATTCAGAGGGTGGTGGGTGTCATTAGAGTGCATGGACTGTAAATATTAACAGTCATTTATGGGGTGGTGGGTGTGTGAATGTCATTACAGTGCTTGGAGTGAAAATATCAACAGTCATTTCTAGGGTGGTGGGTGTGTGGGTGTCATTACAGTGCTTGGCTTGTAAATATCAACAGTCATTCATAGGGTGGTGGGTGTGTGAGTGTCATTACAGAGCTTGGACTGTAAATATCAACAGTCATTTAATGGGTGGTGGGTGTGTTGATGTCATTACAGTGCTTGGACTGTAAATATCAACAGTCAATCATGGGGTGGTGGGTGTGTGGGTGTCATTAAAGTGCTTGGACTGTAAATATCAACAGTCATTCATGGGGTGGTGGGTGTTTGGGTGTCATTACAGTGTTTTGATTGTAAATATCAACAGTCATTTATAAGGTGATGGATGTCATTACATTGCTTGGACTGTAAATATCAACAGTCATTTATGGAATGGTGGTTGTGTGAGTGTCATTACAGTGCTTGTACTGTAAATATTAACCATAACTCATGGGGTGGTGGGTGTGGGGGTGTTATTACAGTGCTTTGACTGTAATTATCAACAGTCATTCATAGGGTGGTGGGTGTGAGGGTGTCATTACATTGCTTGGACTGTAAAAAACAACAGTCATTCATAAAATGGTGTGTGTGTGGGTGTCATTATAGTTCTAGGACTGTAAATATCAACAGTCATTTATGGGGTGGTGGGTGTGTAGCTGTCATTAGTGCTTTGACTGTAAATATCAACAGTCATTTATAGAGTGGTGGGTGTTTGGGTGTCATTACATTGCTTGGACTTAAATATCAACAGTCAATCATGAGGTAGTGGGTGTGTGGGTGTCATTAGAGTGCTTAGACAGTAAATATCAACAGTCATTCATAGGGTGGTTGTTGTCATTAGAGTGCTTGGACTGTAAATATCAACCATAATTCATGGGGTGGTCAGTGTGTGGGTGTCATTACAGTGCTTTGACTGTAAATATCAAGAGTCTTTCATGGCGTGGTGGGTGTGAGGGTTTCATTACAGTGTTCGGACTGTAAATATCAACAGTCATTCATGGGGTTGTGGTTGTGTGGGAGTCATTATAGTGATTGGACTGTAAATATCAACAGTCATTCTTGGGGTGGTTGGTGTGTGGGTGTCATTATAGTGATTGGACTGTAAATACCAACTGTCATTCTTGGGGTGGTTGGTGTGTGGGTATCATTACAGTGCTTGAACTGTAAATATCAAGTCATTAATGGGGTGGTGTGTGTGTGTGTCATTATTGCTTGGACTGTAAATATTAACAGTCATTCATGAAGTGGTGGTTGTGTGGGTGTCATTACAGTGCTTAGACTGTAAATATCAACAGTCATTTATTAAGTGGATGGTGTGTGGCTATCATTTCAGTGCTTGGACTGTAAATATCAACAGTCAATCATGGGGTGGTGGGTGTGTGGGTTTCATTACAGTGTTTGGACTGTAAATATCAACAGTCATTCATGGGGTGGTGGGTGTGTGGTTGTCATTACAGTGTTTTGATTGTAAATATCAACAGTCAATCATAGGGTGGAGGGTATCATTAGAGTGGTTGGACTGTAAATATTAACAGTCATTCATGAGGTGGTGGTTGTGTGGGTGTCATTACAGTGCTTAGACTGTAAATATCAACAGTCATTTAATAAGTGGATGGTGTGTGGCTATCATTTCAGTGCTTGGACTGTAAATATCAACAGTCATTCATGGGGTGGTGGGTGTGTGGGTGTCATTACAGTGCTTGAAATGTATATATCAACCATAATTCATGGGGTGGTGGGTGTATGGGTGTCATTACAGTGCTTTGAATATAAATATCAACAGTTATTCATGGGGTGATGGGTGTGTGGTTGTCATTACAGAGCATGGACTGTAAATATCAACAGTTTTTCATGGGGTGGTAGGTGTTTGGGTGTCATTACACTGCTTGGACTATAAATATCAACAGTCAATCAAGGGGTGGTGGGTGTCGGGGTGTCAATACAGTGCTTGGACTGTAATTATCAAAAGTCATTCATGGGGTGGTGGGTGTGTGGTGGTCATTACAGTGTTTTAACTGTAAATATCAACAGTCATTCATGGGGTTGTGAGTGTGTGGGAGTCATTACAGTTCTTGGACTGTAAATATTAACAGTCATATATGGGGTGGTGGATGTGTGGATGTCATTACATGACTTGAACTAATAATATCAACAGTCATTCATCGGGTGGTGGGTGTATAGTTGTCATTACAGTGCTTGGACTGAAAATATCAACAGTCATTCATGGGGTGGTTGGTGTGTGGGTGTCATTACAGTGCTTGGACTAGGAATATCAACATTCATTCATGGGGTGGTGAGTGTGTCTGTGTCATTACAGTTCTTGGTCTGTAAATTTCAACCATCATTCATTGGGTTGTGGGTGTGTGGGTGTCATTACAGTGTTTGGACTGCAAATATTTACAGTCATCCATGGGGTGGTGGGTGTCATTAGAGTGCTTGGACTGTAAATATTAACAGTCATTCATGGGGTGGTTGGTGTGTGGGTGTCATTACAGAGCTTGGAATGTAAATATCAACAGTCATTCATGGGGTGGTGGGTGTGTGGGTGTCATTACAGTTCTTGGACTGTAAATATCAACAATCATTTATGGTGTGATGGGTGTGTGACTGTCATTACAGCACTTGGACTGTAAATATCAACAGTCATTCATGGAGTGGTGGGTGTGTTTGTGTAAATACAGTTCTTTGATTGTAAATATCAACAGTCATTTATAGGGTGGTGGGTGTCATTAGAGTGCTTGGACTGTAAATATCAACAGTCATTAATGGGGTCGTGAGTGTGTGGGTGTCATTATAGTCCTTGGACTGTAAATATCAACAGTTATTTATGGGGTGGTGGGTGTGTGGGTGTCATTACAGTGCTTGGACTGTAAATATCAAGTCATTCATAGGGTGGTGGGTGTGTGGGTGACATTAGAGTGCTTGGACTGTAAATATCAACAGTCAATCATGGGGTGGTGGGTGTGTGGGTATCATTACAGTGCTTAGACTGTAAATATCAACAGTCATTCATAGGGTGGTAGGTGTGTGAGTGTTATTACAGAGCTTGGACTGTAAATATCAACAGTCATTTATGGAGTGGTGGGTGTGTGGGTGTCATTACAGTGCTTGGACTGTAAATATCAACAGTCATTCTTGGGGTGATGGTTGTGTGGGTGTTATTACAGTGCTTTGACTGTAAATATCAACAGATATTCAGAGGGTTGTGGGTGTCATTAGAGTGCTTGGACTGTAAATATTAACAGTCATTTAAGGGGTGGTGGGTGTGTGGGTGTAATTACAGTGCTTGGACTTTAAATATCAACCATAATTTATTGGGTTGTTGGTGTGTGGGTGTCATTACAGAGTTTGTACTTTAAATATCAACAGTCATTCATAGGGTGGTGGGTGTGTGGATGTCATTATAATGCTTGGACTGTAAATATCAACATTCAATCATAGGGTGGTGGGTGTGTGGGTGTCATTACAGTGCTTGGACTGTAAATATCAAGGGTCTTTCATAGGGTGGTGGGTGTGTGGGTGTCATTACAGTGTTTTGATTGTAATTATCAACAGTCAATCATAGGGTGGTGGGTGTCTTTACAGTGCTTGGACTATAAATATCAACAGTCATTTATGGGGTGGTGGTTGTGTGGGTGTCTTTACAGTGCTTGGACTGTAAATATCAACAGTCATTCATGGGATCATGGGTGTATGGGTGTCATTTCAGTGTTTTGATTGTAAATATCAACAGTCATTCATAGGGTGGTGGGTATCATTAGAGTGCTTGGACTGTAAATATCAACAGTCATTCATTGGGTTGTAGGTGTGTGGGTGTCATTACAGTGCTTGGACTGTAAATATCAACAGTCAATCATGAGGTAGTGGGTGTGTGGGTGTCAATAGAGTGCTTAGACTGAAAATATCAACAGTCAATCATAAGGTGGTGGGTGGCATTACAGTGATTAGACTGTAAATATCAACAGTCATTCATAGGGTGATGGGTGTGTGTGTGTCATTACTGTGTTTGGACTGTAAATATCAACAGTCATTTATAGTGTGGTGGGTGTTTGAGTGTCATTACATTGCTTGGACTGAAAACATTAACAGTCAATCATGGGGTGGTGGGTGTCGTAACAGTGCTTGGACTGTAAATATCAACTATCATTCATTGGGTGGTGTGTGTGTGGGTGTCATTACAGTGCTTAAACTGTGAATATCAACAGTCATTCATGGGTTGGTGAGTGTGTGGGTATTATTACAGTGCTTTGACTGTAAATATCAACAGTCATTCAGAGGGTGGTGGGTGTTATTAGAGTACTTGGACTGTAAATATCAACAGTTATTTATGGGGTGGTGGGTGTGTGGGTGTTATTTTAGTGCATGGACTGTAAATATCAAGAGTTATTCATGGGGTGGTGGGTGGCATTACAGTGCTTGTACTGTAAATATCAACAGTCATTCATGAGGTGGTGGGTGTGTGGGTATCATTAAAGTGCTTGGACTGTAAATTTCAACAGTCATTCATGGGGTGGTGAGTGTGTGGGTGTCATTACAGTGCTTGGACTGTAAATATCAACCATAATTCATGAGGTGATGGGTGTGTGGGTGTCATTACAGTGCTTGGACTGTAAATATCAACAGTCATTTATGGGATGGTAGGTGTTTGGTTGTCATTACATTGCTTGGACTGTAAATATCAACAGTCAATCATGGGGTGGTGGGTGTCGTAACAGTGCTTGGACTGTAAATATCAACTATCATTCATTGGGTGGTGTGTGTGTGGGTGTCATTACAGTGCTTAAACTGTGAATATCAACAGTCATTCATGGGTTGGTGAGTGTGTGGGTATTATTACAGTTCTTTGACTGTAAATATCAACAGTCATTCAGAGGGTGGTGGGTGTTATTAGAGTACTTGGACTGTAAATATCAACAGTTATTTATGGGGTGGTGGGTGTGTGGGTATCATGAAAGTGCTTGGACTGTAAATATTAAAAGACATTCATGGGGTGGTGAGTGTGTGGGTGTCATTGCAGTTCTTGGACTGTAAATATCAACCACCATTCATTGGGTGGTGTTTGTCTGGGTTTCATTACAGTGCTTGGACTCTGAATATCAACAATCATTCATAGGGTGGTGAGTGTGTGGGTATTATTACAGTGCTTTGACTGTAAATAATAACAGTCATTTAGATGGTGGTGGGTGTCATTAGAGTGCTTGGACTGTAAATATCAACAGTCATTCATGGGGTGGTGGGTGTGTGGATGTCATTACAGTGCTTGGACTGAAAACATTAACAGTCATTTTTGGGGTGGTTTGTGTTTGGGTGTCATTACAGTGCTTGGACTTAAAATATAAACCATAATTTAAGGGGTGGTGGATGAGTGGGTGTCATTACAGTGCTTGGACTGTAAATATCAACAGTCATTCATAGGGTGGTCAGTGTGTGGATGTCATTATAGTGCTTGGACTGTAAATATCAACAGTCAATCATAGGGTGGTGGGTGTATGGGTGTCATTACAGTGGTTTGATTGTAATTATCAACAGTCATTCATAGGGTGGTGGGTGTCATTACAGTGCTTGGACTGTAAATATCAACAGTCATTAATGGGGTGGTGGGTGTGTGGATGTCATTACGGTGCTTGGACTGAAAACATCAACAGTCATTTATGGGGTGGTGGGTGTGTGAGTGTCATTACAGTGGTTGGACTATAAATATCAACCATCATTTACGGGGTGGTGGGTGAGTGGGTGTCATTACAGTGCTTGGACTGTAAATATTAACAGTCATTCATTAGGTGGTGGTTGTGTGGGTGTCATTACAGTGCTTGGACTGTAAATATCAACTATAATTCATGGGGTGGTGGGTGTGGGGGTGTCATTACAGTGCTTGGACTGTAAATATCAACAGTCAATCATGGGGTTGTGGATGTGTTGGTGTCATTACAGTGCTTGGACTGTATATATCAACAGTCATTCATAGGGTGGTGGGTATCATTAGAGTGCTTGGACTGTAAATATCAACAGTCATTCATGGGTTTGTGGGTGTGTGGGTGTCATTACAGTGTTTGGACTGTAAATATCAACTATAATTCATGGGGTTGTGGGTGTTGGAGTGTCATTACAGTGCTTTGACGGTAAATTTTAACAGTTATTTATTGGGTGGTGGGTGGCATTACAGTGCTTGGACTGTAAATATCAACAGTCATTCATAGGGTGATGAGTGTGTGGGTGTCATTACAGTGCTTGGACTGTAAATATCGACAGTCATTTATAGGGTGGTGGGTGTTTGGTATCATTACATTGCTTGGACTGTAAATATCAACAGTCAATCATGGAGTTGTGGGTGTGTAGGTGTCATTACAGTGCTTGGACTGTAAATATCAACAGTCATTCATAGGTTGGTAGGTGTGTGAGAGTTATTACAGAGCTTGGACTTATAATATCAACAGTCATTCTTGGGGTGGTGGGTGTGTGGGTGTCATTAGAGTGCTTGGACTGTAAATATCAACAGTCATTAATGGGGTCGTGAGTGTGTGGGTGTCATTACAGTGCTTGGACTGTATATATCAACAGTCATTTATAGGGTGATGAGTGTGTGGGTGTCATTACAGTGCTTGGACTGTAAATAACAACAGTCATTTATAGGGTGGTGGGTGTTTGGTGTCATTATATTGCTTGGACTGTATATATCAACAGTCAGTCATGGGGTGGTGGGTGTGTGGGTATCATTACAGTGCTTAGACTGTAAATATCAACAGTCATTCATAGGGTGGTAGGTGTGTGAGTGTTATTACAGAGCTTGGACTGTAAATATCAAAAGTCCTTCATGGAGTGGTGGGTGTGTGGGTGTCATTACAGTGCTTGGACTGTAAATATCAACAGTCATTCTTGGGGTGATGGTTGTGTGGGTGTTATTATTACAGTTCTTTGACTGTAAATATCAACAGTCATTCAGAGGGTGGTGGGTGTCATTAAAGTGCTTGGACTGTAAATATTAACAGTCATTCATGGGGTGGTGGGTGTTTGGATGTCATTGCAGTGCTTGGACTGAAAATATCAACAGTCATTTATGGGGTGGTGGGTGTGTGGGTGTCATTACAGTGCTTTGACTGTAAATTTTAACAGTCATTCATTGGGTGGTGGGTGGTATTACAGTGCTTGGACAGTAAATATCAACAGTCATTCATAGGGTGATGAGTGTGTGGGTGTCATTACAGTGCTTGGACTGTAAATATCAACAGTCATTTATAGGGTGGTGGGTGTTTGGTGTCATTACATTGCTTGGACTGTAAATATCAACAGTCAATCATGGAGTTGTGGGTGTGTGGGTGTCATTACAGTGCTTGGACTGTAAATATCAATAGTCATTCATAGGTTGGTAGGTGTGTGAGTGTTATTACAGAGCTTGGACTGTAAATATCAATAGGCATTTATGGAGTGGTGGGTGTGTGGGTGTCATTACAGTGCTTGGATTGTAAATATCAACAGTCATTCTTGGGGTGATGGTTGTGTGGGTGTTATTACAGTGCTTTGACTGTAAATATCAACAGTCATTTAGAGGGTGGTGGGTGTCATTAGAGTGCTTGGACTGTAAATATCAACAGTCATTCATGGGGTGGTGGGTGTGTGGATGTCATTACAGTGCTTGGACTGAAAACATCAACAGTCATTTATGGGATTGTGGGTGTGTGGGTGTCATAACAGTGCTTGGACTATAAATATCAATCATCATTTAAGGGGTGGTGGGTGAGTGGGTGTCATTACAGTGTTTCGACTGTAAATATCAACAGTCATTCATAGGGTGGTCGGGGTGTGGATGTCATTACAGTGCTTGGACTGTAAATATCAACAGTCAATCATAGGGTGGTGGGTGTGTGGGTGTCATTACAGTGGTTTGATTGTAATTATCAACAGTCATTCATAGGGTGGTAGGTGTCCTTACAGTGCTTGGACTGTAAATATCAACAGTCATTCATTGGGTGGGGGTTGTGTGGGTGTCATTAGAGTGTTTGGACTGTAAATATCAACCATAAATCATGGGGTGGTGGGTGTGGGGGTGTCATTACAGTGCGTGGACTGTAAATATCAACAGTCAATCATGGGGTGGTGGGTGTGTTGGTGTCATTACAGTGCTTGGACTGTAAATATCAACAGTCATTCATGGGGTGGTGGGTGTATGGGTGTCATTACAGTGATTTGATTGTAAATATCAACAGTCATTCATAGGGTGGTGGGTATCATTAGAGTGCTTGGACTGTAAATATCAACAGTCATTCATGGGTTTGTGGGTGTGTGGGTGTCATTACAGTGCTTGGACTGTAAATATCAACTATAATTCATGGGGTCGTGGGTGTTGGGGTGTCATTACAGTGCTTTGACTGTAAATATCAATAGTCTTTAATGGGGTGGTGGGTGGCATTACAGTGCTTGGACTGTAAATATCAACAGTCATTCATAGGGTGATGAGTGTGTGGGTGTCATTACCGTGCCTGGACTGTAAATATCAACAGTCATTTATAGGGTGGTGGGTGTTTGGTGTCATTACATTGCTTGGACAGTAAATATCAACAGTCATTCATGGGGTGTTGGGTGTATGGGTGTCATTACAGTGATTTGATTGTAAATATCAACAGTCATTCATAGGGTGGTGGGTATCATTAGAGTGCTTGGACAGTAAATATCAACAGCTATTCATGGGTTTTTGGGTGTGTGGGTGTCATTACAGTGCTTGGACTGTAAATATCAACTATAATTCATGGGGTCGTGGGTGTTGGGGTGTCATTACAGTGCTTTGACTGTAAATATCAACAATCATTCATGGGGTGGTGGGTGGCATTACAGTGCTTGGACTGTAAATATCAACAGTCATTCATAGGGTGATGAGTGTGTGGGTGTCATTACAGTGCTTGGACTGTAAATATCAACAGTCATTTATAGGGTGGTGGGTGTTTGGTGTCATTACATTGCTTGGACAGTAAATATCAACAGTCAATCATAGGGTGGTGGGTGTGTGGGTATCATTACAGTGCTTGGACTGTAAATATCAACAGTCATTCATAGGGTGGTAGATGTGTTATTGTTATTACAGAGCTTGGACTGTAAATATCAACAGTCATTCATGGAGTGGTGGGTGTGTGGGTGTCATTACAATGCTTTGACTGTAAATATCAACAGTCATTCTTGGGGTGATGGTTGTGTGGGTGTTATTACAGTGCTTTGACTGTAAATATTAACAGTCATTCATGGGGTGGTGGGTGTTTGGATGTCATTACAGTGCTTGGACTGAAAATATCAACAGTCATTTATGGGGTGGTGGGTGTGTGGGTGTCATGACAGTGCTTGGACTGTAAATATCAACAGTCATTATAGGGTGGTGGGTGTGTGAGTGTCATT
The DNA here is from genome assembly GCA_033782935.1 of Petrolisthes cinctipes. Taxonomy (NCBI): domain Eukaryota; kingdom Metazoa; phylum Arthropoda; class Malacostraca; order Decapoda; family Porcellanidae; genus Petrolisthes; species Petrolisthes cinctipes. The sequence continues at coordinate 2,355,766 of JAWQEG010000068.1, forward strand.
ACAGAGTTTGGAGTGTAAATATCAACAATCATTCATGGGGTGGTGGGTGGCATTAGAGTGCTTGGATTGTAAATATTAACAGTCATTCATGGGGTGGTGGGTGTTTGGATGTCATTACAGTGCTTGGACTGAAAATATCAACAGTCATTTATGGGGTGGTGGGTGTGTGGGTGTCATGACAGTGCTTGGACTGTAAATATCAACAGTCATTATAGGGTCGTGGGTGTGTGAGTGTCATTACAGAGTTTGGAGTGTAAATATCAACAGTCATTCATAGGGTGGTGGGTATCATTAGAGTGCTTGGACAGTAAATATCAACAGTCATTCATGGGTTTGTGGGTGTGTGGGTCTCATTACAGTGCTTTGACTGTAAATATCAACAATTTTTCATGGGGTGGTGGGTGGCATTACCGTGCTTGGACTGTAAATATCAACAGTCATTCATAGGGTGATGAGTGTGTGGGTGTCATTACAGTGCTTGGACTGTAAATATCAATAGTCAATTATGGGGTGGTGGGTGTTTGGGTGTCATTACAGTGCTTGGACTGTAAATGTCAACAGTCATTAATGGGGTCGTGGGTGTTTGGGTGTCATTACAGTGCTTTGACTGTAAATATTAACAGTCATTCATGGGGTGGTGAGTGGCATTACAGTGCATGGACTGTAAATATCAACAGTCATTCATAGGGTGATGAGTGTGTATGTGTCATTACAGTGCTTGGACTGTAAATATCAACAGTCAATCATGAGCTGGAGGGTGTGTTGGTGTCATTACAGTGCTTGGACTGTAAATATCAACAGTCATTCATGGGGTGGGGGGTGTATGGGTGTCATTACAGTGATTTGATTGTAAATATCAACAGTCATTCATAGGGTGGTGGGTATCATTAGAGTGTTTGGACAGTAAATATCAACAGTCATTCATGGGTTTGTGGGTGTGTGGGTCTCATTACAGTGCTTTGACTGTAAATATCAACAATTTTTCATGGGGTGGTGGGTGGCATTACCGTGCTTGGACTGTAAATATCAACAGTCATTCATAGGGTGATGAGTGTGTGGGTGTCATTACAGTGCTTGGACTGTAAATATCAACAGTCATTTATAGGGTGGTGGGTGTTTGGTGTCATTACATTGCTTGGACAGTAAATATCAATAGTCAATCATGGGGTGTTGGGTGTGTGGGTATCATTACAGTCCTTGGACTGTAAATATCAACAGTCATTCATAGGGTGGTAGATGTGTAAATGTTATTACAGAGCTTGGACTGTAAATATCAACAGTCATTCATGGAGTGGTGGGTGTGTGGGTGTCATTACAGTGCTTGGACTGTAAATATCAACAGTCATTCTTGGGGTGATGGTTGTGTGGGTTTTATTACAGTGCTTTGACTGTAAATATCAACAGTTATTCAGAGGGTGGTGGGTGTCATTAGAGTGCTTGGACTGTAAATATTAACAGTCATTCATGGGGTGGTGTGTGTGTGGATGTCATTACAGTGCTTGGACTGAAAATATCAACAGTTATTTATGGGGTGGTGGGTGTGTGTGTGTCATTACAGTGCTTGGACTGTAAATATCAACAGTCTTTCATGGAGTAGTGGGTGTGTGGTTGTCATTACAGTGTTTTGATTGTAATTATCAACAGTCAATCATAGTTTGGTGGGTGTCATTACAGTGCTTAGACTGTAAATATCAACAGTCATTTATGGGGTGGTGGTTGTGTGGGTGTCTTTACAGTGCTTGGACTGTAAATATCAAACATAATTCATGGGATAGTGGGTGTTGGGGTGTCATTACAGTGCTTGAACTGTAAATATCAATAGTCAATTATGGGGTGGTGGGTGTTTGGGTGTCATTACAGTGCTTGGACTGTAAATATCAACAGTCATTAATGGGGTCGTGGGTGTATGGGTGTCATTACAGTGTTTTGATTGTAAATATCAACAGTCATTCATAGGGTTATGGGTATCATTAGAGTGCTTGGACTGTAAATATCAACAGTCATTCATTGGGTTGAAGTTGTGTGGGTGTCATTACAGTGCTTGGACTGTAAATATCAACAGTCAATCATGAGGTAGTGGGTGTGTGGGTGTCAATAGAGTGCTTAGACTGTAAATATCAACAGTCAATCATAAGGTGGTGGGTGGCATTACAGTGATTGGACTGTAAATATCAACAGTTTTTTATAGGTTGATGGGTGTGTGGGTGTCATTACTGTGTTTGGACTGTAAATATCAACAGTCATTTATAGAGTGGTGGGTGTTTGAGTGTCATTACATTGCTTGGACTGTAAATATCAACAGTCAATCATGAGGTAGTGGGTGTGTGTGTGTTATTAGAGTGCTTAGACTGTAAATATCAACAGTCATTCATAGATTGTTGGGTGTCATTTAAGTGCTTGGACTGTAAATATCAACAGTCATTAATGGGGTGGTGAGTGTATGGGTGTTATTATAGTGCATGGACTGTAAATATCAAGAGTCATTAAAGGGGTGGTGGGTGTGAGGGTGTCATTACAGTGTTCAGACTGTAAATATCAACAGTCATTTATGGGGTGGTGGGTGTGTGGGTGTCATTATTGTGCATAGACTTTAAATACCAACTGTCATTAATGGGGTGGTTGGTGTGTGAGTGTTATTACAGTGCTTGGACTGTAAATATCAAGTCATTAATGGGGTGGTGGGTGTGTATGTTTTATTATTGCTTGGACTGTAAATATCAACAGTCATTCATGGGGTGGTGGGTGTGTGGGTGTCATTACATTAATTTGACTGTAAAAAGTCATTCAGAGGTTGGTGGGTGTCATTAGAGTGCTTGGACTGTAAATATCAACAGTCATTCATGGGGTGGTGGGTGTGTGGATGTCATTACAGTGCTTGGACTGTAAATATCAACAGTCATTCATAGGGTGGTGGGTATCATTAGAGTGCTTGGACTGTAAATATCAACAGTCATTTATGGGTTTGTGGGTGTGTGGGTGTCATTACAGTGCTTGGACTGTAAATATCAACTATAATTCATGGGGTCGTGGGTGTTGGGGTGTCATTACAGTGTTTTGACTGTAAATTTTAACAGTCATTCATGGGGTGGTGGGTGGCATTACAGTGCTTGGACTGTAAATATCAACAGTCATTCATAGGGTGATGAGTGAGTGGGTGTCATTACAGTGCTTGGACTGTAAATATCAACAGTCATTTATAGGGTGGTGGGTTTTTGGTGTCATTACATTGCTTGGACTGTAAATACCAACAGTCAATCATGGAGTTGTGGGTGTGTGGGTATCATTACAGTGCTTGGAATTTAAATATCAACAGTCATTCATAGGTTGGTATGTGTGTGAGTGTTATTACAGAGCTTGGACTGTAAATATCAACAGTCATTCATGGAGTGGTGGGTGTGTGGGTGTCATTACAGTGCTTGGATTGTAAATATCAACAGTCATTCTTGGGGTGATGGTTGTGTGGGTGTTATTACAGTGCTTTGACTGTAAATATCAACAGTCATTCAGAGGGTTGTTGGGTGTCATTAGAGTGCTTGGACTGTAAATATCAACAGTCATTTATGGGGTGGTGGGTGTGTGGATGTCATTACAGTGCTTGGAGTGAAAACATCAACAGTCATTTATGGGGTGGTGGGTGTGTGGGTGTCATTACAGTGCTTGGACTATAAATATCAACCATCATTTAAGGGGTGGTGGGTGAGTGGGTGTCATTACATTGCTTGGACTGTAAATATCAACAGTCAATCATGAGGTAGTAGGTGTGTGGGTGTCATTAGAGTGCTTAGACTGTAAATATCAACAGTCATTCATAGATTGGTGGGTGTCATTTGAGTGCTTGGACTGTAAATATCAACAGTAATTAATGGGGTAGTGGGTGTATGGGTGTTATTATAGTGCATGGACTGTAAATATCAACCATATTTCATGGGGATGTCGGTGTGTGGGTGTCATTACAGTGCTTTGTCTGTAAATATCAAGTCATTAATGGGGTAGTGGGTGTGTGTGTGTCATTATTGCATGGACTGTAAATATCAAGAGTCATTAATGTGGTGGTTGGTGTGTGGATGTCATTACAGTGCTTGGACTTTAAATATCAACAGTCATTCATAGGGTGATGAGTGAGTGGGTGTCATTACAGTGCTTGGACTGTAAATATCAACAGTCATTTATAGGGTGGTGGGTGTTTGGTGTCATTACATTGCTTGGACTGTAAATATCAACAGTCAATCATGGAGTTGTGGGTGTGTGTGTGTCATTACAGTGCTTGGACTGTAAATATCAACAGTCATTCATAGGTTGGTAGGTGTGTGAGTGTTATTACAGAGCTTGGACTGTAAATATCAACAGTCATTCATGGAGTGGTTGGTGTGTGGGTGACATTACAGTGCTTGGACTGTAAATATCAACAGTCATTCTTGGGGTGAAGGTTGTGTGGGTGTTATTACAGTGCTTTGACTGTAAATATCAACAATTATTCAGAGGGTGGTGGGTGTCATTAGAGTGCTTGGACTGTAAATATTAACAGTCATTTTTAGGGTCGTGGGTGTTTGGATGTCATTACAGTGCTTGGACTAAAAATATATACAGTCATTTATGGGGTTGTCGGTGTGTGGGTGTCATTACAGTGCTTTGTCTGTAAATATCAAGTCATTAATGTGGTAGTGGGTGTGTGTGTGTCATTATTGCTTGGACTGTAAATATCAACAGTCATTAATGGGGTGGTTGGTGTGTGGGTGTCATAACAGTGCTTGGACAGTAAATATCAAGTCATTAATGGGGTAGTGGGTGTGTGTGTGTCATTATTGCTTGGACTGTAAATATCAACAGTCATTCATAGGGTGATGAGTGTGTGGGTGTCATTACAGTGCTTGGACTGTAAATATCAACAGTCATTTATAGGGTGGTGAGTGTTTGGTGTCATTACATTGCTTGGACTGTAAATATCAACAGTCAATCATGGGGTGGTGGGTGTGTGGGTATCATTACAGTGCTTGGACTGTAAATATCAACAGTCACTCATAGGGTGGTAGGTGTGTGAGTGTTATTACAGAGCTTGGACTGTAAATATCAATAGTCATTCATGGAGTGGTTGGTGTGTGGGTGATATTACAGTGCTTGGACTGTAAATATCAACAGTCATTCTTGGGGTGAAGGTTGTGTGGGTGTTATTACAGTGCTTTGACTGTAAATATCAACAGTTATTCAGAGGGTGGTGGGAGTCATTAGAGTGCTTGGACTGCAAATATTAACAGTCATTTTTAGGGTGGTGGGTGTTTGGATGTCATTACAGTGCTTGGACTGAAAATATCAACAGTCAATCATGGGGTGGTGGGTGTGTGGGTGTCATTACAGTGCTTGGACTGTAAATATCAACAGTCTTTCATGGGGTGGTGGGTGTGTGGGTGTCATTACAGTGTTTTGATTGTAAATATCAAAAGTCAGTCATAGGGTGGTGGGTGTCATTACAGTGTTTGGACTGTAAATATCAACAGTCATTTATAGGGTGGTGGTTGTGTGGGTGTCTTTACAGTGCTTGGACTGTAAATATCAAACAAAATTCTTGGGATGGTGGGTTTGGGGGTGTCATTACAGTGCTTTAACAGTAAATATCAACAGTCAATCATGGGGTGGTGGGTGTGTGGGTGTCATTACAGTGTTTTGATTGTAAATATCAACAGTCATTCATAGGGTGGTGGGTATCATTAGAGTGCTTGGACTGTAAATATCAACAGTCATTCATGGGGTTGTGGGTGTGTTGGTGTCATTACAGTGCTTGGACTGTAAATATCAAGAGTCATTAATGGTGTGGTGGGTGTGTGTATGTCATTAGAGTGCTTGGACTGTAAATATCAACAGTCATTCATAAGGTGGTGGGTGTGGGGGTGTCATTACAGTGTTTTGACTGTAAATATCAACAGTCATTCATTGAGTGGTGTGGGTTAGGGTGTCATTACAGTGCTTGGACTGTAAATATCAACAGTCATTTATGGGGTGGTGGGTGTGTGGGTGTCATTATAATGCTTGAAATGTTAATATCAACAGTCATTCATGGGGTGGTGGGTGTGTGGTTGTCATTACAGTGCATGGACTATAAATATTAAGTCATTCATTGTGTGGTGGGTGTGTGTGTGTGTCATTAGTGCTTGGACTGTAAATATCAACAGTCATTCATGGGGTGGTTGGTGTCATTACAGTTCTTGGACTGTAAATATCAACAGTCAATCATGGGGTGTTGGTAGTCATTAGAATGTTTGGACTCTTAATATCAACAGTTATTCATGGGGTTTTAAGTGTTTGGGTGTCTATGCAGTGCTTGGACTGTAAATATCAACAGTCAATCATAGGGTTGTGGCTTTTTGGGTGTCATTACAGTGCTTGGACTGTATATATCAACAGTGAGTCATGGGGTCGTGGGTGTGTGGGTGTCATTATAGTGTTTGGACTGTAAATATCAACAGTCATTCATGGGGTGGTAGGTGTGTGGGTGTCATTTCAGTGCATAGACTGTAAATATCAATAGTCATTCATGGGGTGGTGGGTGTGATGGTGTCATTACAGTGCTTAGACTGTATATATCAACAATCATTCATGGGGTTGTGGGTGTGTGGGTGTCATTATAGTGTTTGGAATGTAAATATCAACAGTCATTCATGGGGTGGTGAATGTGTGGGTGTCATTACATAGCTTGGACTGTAAATATCAAGTTATTCATGGGGTGGTGGGTATGTATTGTCATTATAGTGCTTGAACTGTAAATATCAACAGTCATTCATGGGGTGGTGGGTGTGTGGGTGTCATTACAGTGCTTGGACTATAAATATCAATTCATTCATGGTGTGGTGAGTGTCTGTGTGTCATTAGTGCTTGGACTGTGAATATTAACAGTCATTCATGGGGTGGTGGGTGGCATTACAGTGCTTAGACTCTAATATTAACAGTCATTCATGGGGTGATGGGTGTGTGGGTGTCATTACAGTGCTTGGACTGTAAATATAAACAGTTATTTATGGGGATGTGGGTGTTTGGGTGTCTATGCAGTGCTTGTACTGTAAATATCAACAGTCAATCATGGAGTGGTGAGTGTGTGGGTGTCATTAGAGTGCTTGGACTGTAAATATTAACAGTCATTCATTGGGTGGTGAGTGTGTGGATATCATTAGAGTGCTTGGACTGTAAATATCAACAGTCATTCATAAGGTGGTGGGTGTGGGGGTGTCATTACAGTGTTTTGACTGTAAATATCAACAGTCATTCATTGAGTGGTGGGGGTTAGGGTGTCATTACTGTGCTTGGACTGTAAATATCAACAGTCATTCATGGGGTGGTGGGTGTGTGGGTGTCATTATAATGCTTGAAATGTTAATATCAACAGTCATTCATGGGGTGGTGGGTGTGTGGTTGTCATTACAGTGCATGGACTATAAATATTGAGTCATTCATTGTGTGGTGGGTGTGTGTGTGTGTCATTAGTGCTTGGACTGTAAATATCAACAGTCATTCATGGGGTGGTTGGTGTCATTACAGTTCTTGGACTATAAATATCAACAGTCAATCATGGGGTGTTGGTAGTCATTAGAGTGTTTGGACTCTTAATATCAACAGTTATTCATGGGGTTTTAAGTGTTTGGGTGTCTATGCAGTGCTTGGACTGTAAATATCAACAGTCAATCATAGGGTTGTGGCTTTTTGGGTGTCATTACAGTGATTGGACTGTATATATCAACAGTGAGTCATGGGGTCGTGGGTGTGTGGGTGTCATTATAGTGTTTGGACTGTAAATATCAACAGTCATTCATGGGGTGGTAGGTGTGTGGGTGTCATTTCAGTGCATAGACTGTAAATATCAATAGTCATTCATGGGGTGGTGAATGTGTGGGTGTCATTACATAGCTTGGACTGTAAATATCAAGTTATTCATGGGGTGGTGGGTATGTATTGTCATTATAGTGCTTGAACTGTAAATATCAACAGTCATTCATGGGGTGGTGGGTGTGTGGGTGTCATTACAGTGCTTGGACTATAAATATCAATTCATTCATGGTGTGGTGAGTGTCTGTGTGTCATTAGTGCTTGGACTGTGAATATTAACAGTCATTCATGGGGTGGTGGGTGGCATTACAGTGCTTAGACTCTAATATTAACAGTCATTCATGGGGTGATGTGTGTGTGGGTGTCATTAAAGTGCTTGGACTGTAAATATAAACAGTTATTCATGGGGATGTGGGTGTTTGGGTGTCTATGCAGTGCTTGTACTGTAAATATCAACAGTCAATCATGGAGTGGTGAGTGTGTGGGTGTCATTAGAGTGCTTGGACTGTAAATATTAACAGTCATTCATTGGGTGGTGAGTGTGTGGATATCATTAGAGTGCTTGGACTGTAAATATCAACAGTCATTCATAAGGTGGTGGGTGTGGGGGTGTCATTACAGTGTTTTGACTGTAAATATCAACAGTCATTCATTGAGTGGTGGGGGTTAGGGTCTCATTACAGTGCATAGAATGTAAATATCAACAATAATTTATGGGTTGGTGGGTGTGTGGTTGTCATTACAGAGCTTAAACTATAAATATCAACAGTTAATCATGGGGTGGTCAGTGTGTGGGTGTCAATACAGTGCTTGGATTGTAAATATTAACAGTCATTCATGGGGTGGTAGATGTGTGGGTGTCATTACAGTGCTTGGATTGTAAATATCAACAGTCATTCATGGGGTTGTGGGTGAGTGGGTGTCATTACAGTGCTTGGACTGTAAATATCAATTGTCATTCATGGTGTGTGTGGGTGCTATTACAGAGTTTGGAGTGTAAATATCAACAGTCATTCATAGATTGGTGTGAGTGTGTGTCATTACAGTGCTTGGACTGTAAATACCAACAGTCATACAAAGGGTGGTGTGTGTGTAGGTGTAATTACAGTGCTTGGAGTGTAAATATCAAGTCATTAATGGGGTGGTGGGTGTCATTACAGTGCTTTGACTGTAAATATCAACAGTCATTCATGGGGTGATGGATGTTTGGGTGTCATTACAGTGCTTGGACTGTAAATATCAACAGTCATTAATGGGGTGGTGTATGTCATTACAGTGCTTGGACTGTAAATATCAACAGTCATTCATGGAAAGGTGGGGTTGTGGGTGTCATTTAAGTGCTTAGATTGTAAATATTAACAGTCGTTTATGGGGTGGTGGGTGTGTGGGTGATATTACAGTGCTTGGACTGTAAATATTAACCATCTTTTATTGGGTTGTGGTTGTGTGGGTGTCATTATAGTGCTTGGACTGTAAATATCAACAGTCATTCATGGGTTGGTGGGTGTGTCGGTGTCATTACAATGCTTGGACTGTAAATATCTACAGTCATTCATGGGGTGGTTGGTTGTTGGTGTCATTACAGTGCTTGGATTGTAAATATCAACAATCATTCATTGGGTGGTGGGTGTGTGGGTGTCAATACAGTGCTTGGACTGTAAATATCAACTGTCATTCATGGGGTGTGTCGGTGACATTACAGTGCTTGTACTGCAAATATCAACAGTCATTCATTGGTTGGTGTGTGAGTGTGTCATTACAGTGCTTGGACTGTAAATTTCAACTGTCATTCATGGGGTGTCTCGGTGACATTACAGTGGTTGTACTGTAAATATCAACAGTCATTCAAGGGGTGGTGGGTGTGTAGGTGTCATTACAGTGCTTGGACGGTAAATATCAACCGTCATTCATAGGGTGTTAGGTGTCATTTCAGTGCTTTGACTGTAAATATCCACAGTCATTAATGGGGTTGTGAGTGTCATTACAGTGCTTGGACTGTATATATCAACAGTCATTCATGGGGTGGTGGGTGTGTGGGTGTCATTACATTGCTTGGACTGTAACTATTAACAGTCATATATGGGGTAGTGGGTGTGTGGGGTTCATTACAGTGGTTGGACTGCAAATATTAACAGTTATATATGGGGTGGTGTGTGTGTGGGAGATATTACAGTGCTTGAACTGTAAATATCAACAGTCAGTCATAGAGTGGTTGGTGTGTGGGTGTCTTTACAGTACTTGGACTGTATATACCAACAGTCAATTATTTTGTGGTGGGTTTATGGGTGTCATTAGAGTGATTGGACTGTAAATATTAACAGTCATTCATAGGGTGGATGGTGTGTGAGTGTCATTACCATGTTTGGACTGTAAATATCAACTGTCATTCATGGTGTGTGTGGGTGCTATTACAGAGCTTGGACTGTAAATATCAACAGTCATTCATTGGTTGGTGGGAGTGTGTCATTATAGTGCCTGGACTGTAAATATCAACAATCATTCATGGGGTGGTGGGTGTGTAGGTGTAATTGCAGATCTTGGACTGTAAATATCAAGTCATTCATGAGGTAGTGGATGTATTGGTGTCAGTACTGTGCTTGGACTGTTAATATCAACAGTCATTCATAGGGTGGTGGGTGTGAGGGTGTCATGACATTGCTTGGACCGTAAATATCAATATTCATTCATAGGGTAGTGGGTGTGTGGGTTTTTTTACAGTGCTAGGACTGTAAATATCAAAAGTCATTCATGGCGTGATTGGTATGTGTGTGTCATTACAGTGCTTTAACTGTATGTATCAACAATCATTTATGGGGTGGTGTGTGTGTGGGTTTCATTTCAGTGCTTTAACTGTTAATATCAACAGTCATTCATTGGAAGGGGAGTGTCATTGCAGTGCTTGGACTGTAAATATCAAGTCATTCATGGGGTGGTGGGTGTGTGGGCGTCATTACAGTACTTGTACAGAAAATATCAATAGTCATTCATGGAGTGGTGGGTGTGTGGGTGTCATTACAATGCTTGGACTGTAAATATCAACAGTCATTCATAGGGTGGTGGGTGTGTGGGTGTCATTACAGTGCTTGGAGTGTAAATATCAATAGTCATTCATGGGGTGGTGGGTGTGGGGGTGTCATTACAGTGCTTGGACTGTAAATATCAACCGTCTTTCATGAGGTAGTGGGTGTTTGGGTGTCATTATAATGCTTAGACTGTAAATATCAACAGCCATTCATGGGGTGGTGGGTGTGTGGGTGTCATACAGTGATTGGACTGTAAATATCAACAGACATTCATGGGGTGGTGGGTGTGTGGGTGTCATTACAGTGCTTGGTCTGTCAATATCAACAGTCATTCATTTAGTGGTGGGTGTAGGGGTGTGATTACAATGCTTTGACTGTGAATATCAACCGTCATTCATGGGGTGGTGGGTGTTTGTGTTTCATTACAGTGCTTGGAGTGTAAATATCAACAGTCATTCATGGGATTGTGGGTGTTATTACAGTGCTTGGACTGTAAATATCAACAGTCATTTATGGTATGGTAAGTGTGTTGGTGTCATTACAGTGCTTGGACTGTTAATATCAACAGACATTCATGAGGTGGTGGGTGTGTGGGTGTCATTACATTGCTTGGACTATAAATATCAATGGTCATTATTGGGGTGAATGGTGTTTGGGTGTCATTACAGTGCTTGGACTGTAAATATTAACAGTCATTCATAGGGTTGATGGTGTGTGAGTGTCATTACCGTGTTTGGACTGTAAATATCAACAGCCATTCATGGGGTGTTTCGGTGTAGGTCTCATTACATTGCTTGGAATGTGAATATCAACTGTCAGTCATGGAGTGGATGGTGTGTTTGTCATTACAGTGCTTAGACTGTAAATATCACCAGTCATTCTTGGGGTGGTCAGTGTGTGAGTGTCAATACAGTGCTTGGATTGTAAATATCAATAGTTATGCATGGGGTTGTCAGTGTGTGGGTGTTTAATACAGTGCTTGGATTGTAAATATCAACAGTCATTCATGGGGTGGTGGGTGTGTGGGTGTCATTACAGTACTTGGATTGCAGATATCAACAGTCATTCATGGTGTGTGTGGGTGCTATTACAGAGCTTGGACTGTAAATATCAACAGTCATTAATGGGGTGGTGGGTGTGTAGGTGTAATTACAGATCTTGGACAGTAAATATCAAGTTATTCATGGGGTAGTGGATGTATAGGTGTCAGTACTGTGCTTGGACTGTTAATATCAACAGTCATTCATGGGGTGGTGAGTGTGTGGGTGTCATGACATTGCTTGGACTGTATATATTAGCAGTCATTCATGGGGTGGTGGCGGTGTGGGTTTCATTACAGTGCTAGGACTGTAAATATCAAAAGTCATTCATGGGGTGGTGTGTGTGTGGGTTTCATTTCAGTGCTTTAACTATTAATATCAACGGTCATTCAAGTGGAGGGGAGTGTCATTGCAGTGCTTGGAATGTAAATATCAAGTCATTCATGGGGTGGTGGGTGTGTGGGCTTCATTACAGTACTTGGACAGTAAATATCAATAGTCATTCATAGAGTGGTGGGTGTGTGGGTGTCATTACCGTGCTTGGACTGTAAATATCAACAGTCATTCATGAAGTAGTGGGTGTGTGGGTGTCATTACAGTGCTTGGAGTGTAAATATCAACAGTCATTCATGGGTTGGTGGGAGTGGGGGTGTCCTTACAGTGCTTGGTCTGTAAATATCAACCGTCTTTCATGGGGTAGTGGGTGTTTGGTTGTCATTATATTGCTTTGACTGTAAATATCAACAGACATTCATGGGGTGGTGGGTGTGTGTGTGTCATTACAGTACTTGGACAGTAAATATCAATAGTCATTTATAGAGTGGTGGGTGTGTGGGTGTCATTACAGTGCTAGGACTGTAAATATCAACAGTGATTCAAGGGGGGGATAGTGTGTGAGTATCATTACGAAGCTTGGACTGTAAATATAAACAGTCATTAATAGGGTGGTTGGTGTGTGGGTCTCATTACAGGGCATGGAATGTAAATATCAACAGTCATTTATGGGTTGGTGGGTGTGTGGGTGTCATTACTGTGCTTAGACTGTAAATATCAATAGTCAATCATGGGGTGGTCAGTGTGTGAGTGTCAATACAGTGCTTGGATTGTAAATATCAACAGTCATTCATAGGTTGGTGGGAGTGTGTGTTATTACAGTGCTTGGACTGTAAATATCAACAGTCATTCAAGGGGTGGTGGGTGTGTAGGTGTAATTACAGTGCTTGGAATGTCAATATCAAGTCATTCATGGGGTGGTGGGTGTCATTACAGTGCTTTGACTGTAAATATCAACAGTCATTCATTTAGTGGTGGGTGTGATGGTGTCATTACAGTGCTTGGACTGTAAATATTAACAGTCATTCATGGGGTGGTGGGTGTGTGGGTGATATTACAGTGCTTGGACTGTAAATATTAACCATCATTCATGGGGTTGTGGTTGTGTGAGTGTCATTACAGTGCTTGGACTGTAAATATCAACAGTCATTCATGGGTTGGTGGGTGTGTGGGTGTCATTACAATGCTTGGACTGTAAATATCACTAATCAATCATGGGGTGGTGGGTTGTTGGTGTCATTACAGTTCTTAGATTGTAAATATTAACAGTCATTCATTGGGTGGTTGGTGTGTGGGTGTCATTACAGTGCTTTGACTGTAAATATCAACAGTCATTCATTTAGTGGTGGGTGTGATGGTGTCATTACAGTGCTTGGACTGTAAATATTAACCATCATTCATGGGGTTGTGGTTGTGTGAGTGTCATTACAGTGCTTGGACTGTAAATATCAACAGTCATTCATGGGTTGGTTTGTGTTTGGGTGTCATTACAATTCTTGGACTGTAAATATCACTAGTCAATCATGGGGTGGTGGGTTGTTGGTGTCATTACAGTGCTTAGATTCATTGGGTGGTGGGTGTGTGGGTGTCATTACAGTGGTTGGACTGTAAATATCAACTGTCATACATGGGGTGTGTCGGTGACATTAGAGTGCTTGTACTGTAAATATCAATTGTCATTCATGGGTTGGTGTATGTGTGCGTCATTATAGTGCTTGGACAGTAAATATCAACTGTCATTCATTGGGTGTGTCGGTGACATTACTGTGCTTGTACTGTAAATATCAACAGTCATTAATGGGTTGGTGGGTGTGTGTGTCATTACAGTGCTTGGACTGTAAATATCAACAGTCATTAATGGGGTGGTGGGTGTTTGTGTGTCATTACAGTGCTTGGACTGTTAATATATATCAACAGTTATTCATGGAGTGCTGTGTGTGTAGGTGTCATTACAGTGATTGGACTGTAAATATCAACTTTCATTCATGGGGTGGTGGGTGACATTATAGTGCTTGGACTGTAAATATCAACAGCAATTCATGGGGTGGTGGGTGTGGGGGTGTCATTACATTGATTGGACTGTAAATATCTATAGTTATTCATGGGGTGGTGGGAGTGTTGGTGTCATTACAGTGCTAGGACTGTAAATATCAACAGTCATTCATGGGGTGGTGGGTGTGTGGGTGTCATTACAGTGACTAGACTGTAAATATCAGCAGTTATTTATGGGGTAGTGGGTGTCATTACAGTGTTTGGATTGTAAATATTAATAGTCATTTATTGGGTGGTGGGTGGGTTTGTGTTATTACAGTGCTTGGACAGTAAATATCAACAGCCATTCATGGGGTGGTGGACTGTAAATATCAACCTTTATTAATGGAGTGGTGGGTGTCATTACAGTGCTTTGACTGTAAATATCAACAGTCATTCATGGGGTGGTGGATGTGTGGGTGTCAATACAGTGCTTAGACTGCAAATATCAACAGACATTCATGGGATGGTGGGTGTTGTTACAATACTTGGACTGTAAATATTAACAGTCATTAATGGGGTGGTGGATGTGTGGGTGTCATTACATTGCTTGGACAGTAAATATTAACAGACATTTATGGGGTGGTGGGTGTGTGGGTGTCATTACAGAGCTTAGACTGTATATATCAACAGTCATTCATGGGGTGGTGGGTGTGAGGGTGTCATTACAGTGCTTGGACTACAAATATCAATAGTCATTCATAGGGTGGTGGGTGTGAGGATATCATTACAGTGCTTGGACTGTAAATATCAACTGTCATTCATGGGGTGTGTCGGTGACATTACTGTGCTTGTACTGTAAATATCAACAGTCATTAATGTGTTGGTGGGTGTGTGTGTCATTACAGTGCTTGGACTGTAAATATCAACAGTCATTAATGGGGTGGTGAGTGTTTGTGTGTCATTACAGTGCTTGGACTGTTAATATATATCAACAGTCATTCATGGGGTGGTGGGTATGTAGGTGTCATTACAGTGTTTGGACTGAAAATATCAACTGTCATTCATGGGGGGGTGGGTGTCATTACAGTGCTTTGACTGTAAATATTAACAGTCATTCACGAGGTGGTAAGTGTCATTACAGTGCTTGGACTGTATATATCAACAGTCTTTCATGGGGTGGTGGGTATGTGGGATTCATTACAGTGTTTGAACTGTAAATATTAAGAGTCATTCTTGGGGTGGTAGGTGTGACGGTGATATTTCTGTTCTTGGACTGTAAATATCAACAGTCCTTAATGGGGTGGTGGGAGTGTTGGTGTCATTACAATGCTAGGACTGTAAATATCAACAGTCATTCATGGGGTGGTGGGTGTGTGGGTGTCATTACAGTGACTAGACTGTAAATATCAGCTGTCATTAATGGGGTATTGGGTGTTATTACAGTGCTTGGATTGTAAATATTAACAGTCACTTATTGGGTGGTTGGTGGGTGTGTGTTATTATAGTGCTTGGACTGTAAATATCAACAGTCATTCATGGGGAGGTGGGTGGGTTTGTGTTATTACAGAGCTTGGACCGTAAATATCAACAGCCATTCATGGGGTGGAGGACTGTAAATATCAACCTTTATTAATGGAGTGGTGGGTGTCATTACAGTGCTTTGACTGTAAATATCAACAGTCATTTATGGGGTGGTGGATATGTGGGTGTCAATACAGTGCTTAGACTGCAAACATCAACAGACATTCATGGGATGGTGGGTGTTGTTACAGTACTTGGACTGTAAATATCAACAGTCATTCATGGGGTGGTGGATGTGTGTGTGTCATTACATTGCTTTGACTTTAAATATCAACAGTCATTCATGGGGTGGTGGGTATTTGTGTGTCATTACAGTGTTTGGACTGTTAATATATATCAACAGTCATTCATGGGGTGTTGGATGTGTATGTGTCATTACAGTGCTTGGACTGTAAATATTAACCATCATGAATGGGGTTGGGGGTGTGTGGGTGTCATTACAGTACTTGGAGTGTAAATATCAACAGTCATTTGTTAAGTGGTAGGTGTGTGGGAGTCATTACAATGCTTTGACTATAAATATCAATCATCATTAATGGGGTGTTGGGTGTGTGGATGTCATTACAGTGCTTGGACTGTTAATATATATCAACAGTCATTCATGGGGTGTTGGATGTGTAGGTGTCATTACAGTGCTTGGACTGTAAATATTAACCATCATTAATGGGGTTGGTTGTGTGTGAGTGTCATTACAGTACTTGGAGTGTAAATATCAACAGTCATTTGTTAATGGTGGGTGTGTGGGAGTCATTACAATGCTTCGACTATAAATATCAATCATCATTAATGGGGTGTTGCGTGTGTGGGTATCATTACAGTGCTTGGACTGTAAATATTAACAGTTATTCATGGGGTGGAGGGTGTGTGAGTGTCATTACAGTGTTTGGACTATAAATATCAATGGTCATTAATGGGGTGGTGGATGTGTGGGTGTCATTACAGTGCTTGGACTGTAAATATTAACCATCATGAATGGGGTGGTGGGTGTCATTACAGTGCTTTGACTGTAAATATCAACAGTCATTCATGGGGTATTGAGTATCCTTACAGTGCTTGGACTGTATATATCAACAGTTATTCATAGGGTGGTTGGTGTGTGGGTGTCAATACAGTGCTTGGACAGCAAATATTAAGTCATTTATGGGGTTGTGGGTGTGCGGATGTCATTACAGTGATTGGACTGTAAATATCAACAGTCATTAATGGAGTATTGGGTGTGTGGGTGTTATTTCAGTGCTTGGACTGTAAATATCAACAGTCCTTCATGGGGTGGGGGGTGTATGGGTGTCATTACTGTGCTTGGACTGTTAATATCAACAGTCATTCATGGGGTGGTGGGTGTTCGGGTGTAATGACATTGCTTGGACTGTAAATATCAAGTCATTCATGGGGTGGTTGGTTTGTGGGTTTTATTACAGTGCTAAGACTCTAAATATTAAGTCATTCATGGCGTGATTGGTGTGTGGGTGTCATTACAGTGCTTGGACTGTAAGTATCAACAGTCATTAATTGGGTGGTATGTGTCATTACATTGCTTGCACTGTATATACTAACAGTCATTCATAGGGTGATGGGTATGTGGGTGTCATTACAGTGATTGGACTGTAAGTATCAACAGTCATTCATGGGGTGGTGGGTGTGTGGGTGTCATTACAGTGCTGGGTCTGGAAATATCAACAGTCATTTATGGGATGGTGTGTGTGTGGGTGTCATTACAGTTCTTGGACTGTAAATATCAACAGTCATTCATGGGATGGTGGGTGTTATTACAGTGCTTGGACTGTCAATATCAACAGCCATTCAAAGGGTGGTGGTTGTGCGGGTGTCACTACAGTGCTTGGGGTGTAAATATCAACAGTCATTCATGGGATTGTAGGTGTGTGAGTGTCATTACAGTGCTTGGACTGTTGATATCAACAGACATTTATGGGGTGGTGGGTGTGTGGGTGTCATTACAATGCGTGGACTGTAAATATCAACTGTCATTCATGGGGTTGGGGGTGCGTGGGTGACATTACAGTGCTTGGACTGTAAATATCAATAGTCATTCATTAAGTTGTAGGTGTGTGGGAGTCATTACAATGCTTCGACTATAAATATCAATGGTCATTAATGGGGTGTTGGGTGTGTGGGTGTCATTACAGTGCTTGGACTGTAAATATTAACAGTCATTCATGGGGTGGATGGTGTGTGAGTGTCATTACAGTGTTTGGACTATAAATATCAATAGTCATTCATGGGGTTGTGGGATTGTGGTTGTCATTACAGTGCTTGGACTGTAAATATCAACAGTCATTCATTGGGTGGTGGGTGTGCGGGTGTCATTACAGTGCTTGGACTGTAAATACCAACCGTCCTTTATGGGGTGGTGGGTTTGGGGGTGTCATTACAGTGTTTGGACTGTAAATATCAATCGTCTTTCAAGGGGTGGTGGGTTTGGGGGTGTCATTACAGTGTTTGGACTGTAAATATCAATCGTCTTTCACGGGGTAGTGGGTGTTTAGGTATCATTATAGTTCATGGACTGTAAATATTAACAGTCATTTATGTGATGGTGGGTGTGTGTGTCATTATAGTGCTTGAACTTTAAAATATCAACAGTCATTCATGGGATAGTGGGTGTTATTACAGTGCTTGGACTGTAAATATCAACAGTCATTAAAAGGGTGGTGGGTGTGTGGGTGTCATTACAGAGCTTGGACTGTAAATATCAACAGTCATTCATGGGATGGTAAGTGTGTGGGTGTCATTACACTGATTGGACTGTTAATATCAACAGACATTTATGGGGTGGTGGGTGTGTTGGTGTCAATACATTGCTTGGATTGTAAATATCAACAGTCATTCATGGAGTGGTGGGTGTGTGGGTTTCATTACAGTGCTTGGACTGTATATATCAACAGTCATTCATGGTATGGTAAGTGTGTTGGTATCATTACAGTGCTTGGACTGTTAATATCAACAGACATTCATTGGGTGGTCGGTGTGTGGGTGTCATTACAGTGCTTGGACTATAAATATCAATGGTCATTAATGGGAAGGTGGATGTGTGGGTGTCATTACAATGCTAGGACTGTAAATATCAACAGTCATTCATGGGGTGGTGGTTGTGTGGGTGTCATTAAATTGCTTGGACTGTAAATATTAACAGACATTTATGAGGTGGTGGGTGTGTGGGTGTCATTACAGAGATTGGACTGTATATATCAACAGTCATTCCTGGCGTGGTGGGTGTGAGGGTGTCATTACAGTGCTTGTACTACAAATATCAATAGTCATTCGTAGGGTGGTGGGTGTGAGGATATCATTTCAGTGCTTGGACTGTAAATATCAACTGTCATTCATGGGGTGTGTCGGTGACATTACAGTGCTTGTACTGTAAATATCAACAGTCATTCATGGGTTGGTGGGTGGGTGTGTCATTACAGTGCTAGGATTGTAAATATAAATAGTCATTCATGGGGTGGTGGGTGTCATTACAGTACTTTGACTGTAAATATCAACAGTCATTCATGGGGTGGTAAGTGTCCTTACAGTGCTTGAACTGTATATATCAACAGTCATTCATAGGGTGGTGGGTGTGTAGGTGTCATTACAGTGCTTGGACTGTAAATATCAACCATCATGAATGGGGTGGTGGGTGTCATTACAGTACTTTGACTGTAAATATCAACAGTCATTCATGGGGTGGTAAGTGTCCTTACAGTGCTTGAACTGTATATATCAACAGTCATTCATAGGGTGGTGGGTGTGTGGGTGTCCTTACATTGCTTGGACTGTAACTATCAACAGTCATTCATGAGGTGGTGGGTGTGTGTGTGTCATTACATTGTTTAGCCTTTAAATATCAACAGTTATTCATGGGGTGGTGAATCTGTGGGTGTCAATACAGTGCTTAGACAGCAAATATTAACAGTCATTTATGGGGTTGTGGGCGTGCGGGTGTCATTACAGTGATTGGACTGTAAATATCAACAGTCATTCATGGAGTATTGTGTGTGTGGGTGTCATTTCAGTGCTTGGAATGTAAATATCAAGTCATTCATGGGGTGGTGGGTTTGTGGGTTTTATTACAGTGCTAGGACTGTAAATATTAAGTCATTCATGGCGTGATTGGTGTGCGGGTGTCATTACAGTGCTTGGACTGTAAGTATCAACATTCATTCATTGGGTGGTATGTGTCATTACAGTGCTTGGACTGTAAATACTAACAGTCATTCATGTGGTGATTGGTATGTGGGTTTCATTACAGTGATTGGACTGTAAGTATCAACAGTCATTCATGGGGTGGTGGGTGTGTGGGTGTCATTACAGTGCTGGGTCTGTATATATCAACAGTCATTAATTTAGTGGTGGGTGTGGGGGTGTCATTACAGTTCTTGGACTGTGAATATCAACCATCAATTATGGGGTGGTGGTTGTGTGGGTGTCATTACAGTGCTTGGACTGTAAATATCAACAGTCATTTATGGGATGGTGGGTGTGTGGGTGTCATTACAGTGCTTGGACTGTAAATATCAACAGTCATTCATGGGTTGGTGGGTGTTATTACAGTGCTTGGACTGTTAATATCAACAGACATTTATGGGGTGGTGGGTGTGTGGGTGTCATTACAATGCTTGGACTGTAAATATCAACTGTCATTTATGGAGTTGAGAGTGTGTGGGTGTCATTACAGTGCTTGGACTGTAAATATCAACAGTCATTTATTAATTAACCCCTTAGTACCGACTTTTTTTTTTTTTTTTTCATCCCCAGTCGACTTCTGGGGGTCAATTTTCAAATTTTATGTAGGCAAATTTTGTTCTTACAGAATGAAAGAGCTTGAATTTACACACCAGGAACTGAAAACAGGAGCCTCCTAGGTGAAAGCGTTTGCGTATGACAGAGCGTCAAACTACGAAAATAAATAAATAGTATCCCTGAAACGCATGAAAGAAAACCTCATACGCTCTGCATACGCTTTAAACATGTATATAAACACCTAAATAATGCGTCTAAGTGGTTTTCAATGATAATAAACTTATTTCAGTGTAATTTTGTCTGTTTAGACTCTCCTGGAGTATAGTAGACAGCAGAGAGATACGAGAAACATAAGAAAACACCATGTAGTGGTGAGATATTTCCTTGTTGGCATACGCAGCTGCCAGACACCACTAACACAGTCAATCCTTTTCTCAAGGAAGTTAGCTTTCCATCGTTACCAACGCCAGCTCGCTAACTACTCGATACAGTTTTTTATAGGTACGTCGACATGTCGGTGATTCGGAGCGAACCATTAATTTTTTTATCACCGATATGTCGGTCAATCAGTCCTAAGGGGTTAATGGGGTGGTGGGTGTCATTACAGTGCTTTGACTGTAAATATCAACAGTCATTTATGGTGTAGTGGATGTGTGGGTGTCAATACAGTGCTTGGACTGCAAATATCAACATCATTCATGGGGTGGTGGATGTGTAGGTGTCATTACAGTGCTTGAACTGCAAATATCAACAGTCATTTATGGGGTGGTGGGTGTCATTACAGTGCTTGGACTGTAAATATCAACAGTCATTCATGGGGTAGTGGATGTGTAGGTGTCATTACAGTGCTTGGACTGTAAATATTAACAATCATTTATGCGGTGGTGGATGTGTGGGTGTCATTACAGTGCTTAGACTGTAAATATCAACAGTCACTCATGGAGGGTTGGGTGTGTGTGTGTTATTACAGTGCTTGGACTGTAAATATCAACAGTCATTCATGGGGGGGTGGGTGTGTGTGTGTTATTACAGTGCTTGGACTGTAAAATATCAACAGTCATTCATGATTTGGTGGATGTGTGGGTGTCATTACAGTGCTTGGACAGCAAATATCAACAGTCATTCATGGAGTGGTGGGTGTGTGGGTGTCATTACATTGCTTGGACTGTAAATAACAACAGTCAGTCATGAAGTGGTGGGTGTGTGTATGTCATTACAGTGCTTGGACTGTAAGTATCAACAGTCATTCATGGGGTGGTGAGAGTGTTGGTGTCATTACAGTGCTAGGACTGTAAATATCAACAGTCAATAATGGGGTGGTGGGTGTCATTACAGTGCTTGGATTGTAAATATCAACAGTCATTAATGGCTTGGTGTATGTGTCATTACAGTGCTTAGATTGTAAATATCAACAGTCATTCATTGGGTGGTGGGTGTGTATGTGTAATTACAGTGCTTGGACTGTTAATATATATCAACAGTCATTCATGGGATGGTGGGTGTGTAGGTGTCGATACAGTGCTTGGACTGTAAATATCAACCATCATTTATGGGGTAGTGGGTGTCATTACTGTGCTTTGACTGTAAATATCAACAGTCATTCATGAGTTGGTGGGTGTGTGTGTCATTACAGTGCTTGAATTGTAAATATCAACAGTTATTCATGGGTTGGTGAATGTGTGTGTGTTATTACATTGCTTGGATGATAAATATCAACAGTTATTCATTGAGTGGTGGCCTGTAAATATCAACCATCATTAATGGGGTGGTGGGAGTCATTACAGTGCTTTGACTGTAAACATCAACAGTCATTCATGGGATGATGGTTGTGTGGGTGTCATTACAATGCTTGGACTATAAATA
This sequence comes from Petrolisthes cinctipes, assembly GCA_033782935.1. Lineage (NCBI taxonomy): Eukaryota > Metazoa > Arthropoda > Malacostraca > Decapoda > Porcellanidae > Petrolisthes > Petrolisthes cinctipes. The sequence continues at coordinate 2,378,132 of JAWQEG010000068.1, forward strand.
TCAACAGTCATTCATGGGGTTCTGTGTTGTGGGTGTCATTACAGTGCTTGGACTGTAAATATCAACAGTCATTTATGGGGTGGTGGGTGTCATTACAGTGCTTGGACTGTAAATATCAACAGTCATTCATGGGGTGGTGGATATGTGGGTGTCATTACAGTGCTTGGACAGCAAATATCAACAGTCAATCATGGGTTGTTGGGTGTGTGGGTGTCATTACAGTGCTTGGATTGTAAATATCAATAGTCAATCATGGGGTGGTTGGTGTGTGTGTGTCATTACCGTGCTTGAACTGTAAATATCAACAGTTATTCATGGGTTGGTGAATGTGTGTGTGTTATTACAGTGCTTGGACCTTAAATATCAACAGTCATTCATTGAGTGGTGGACTGTAAATATCAACCATCATTAATGGGGTGGTGGGTGTCATTACAGTGCTTTGACTGTAAACATCAACAGTCATTCATGGGATGATGGTTGTGTGGGTGTCATTACAATGCTTGGACTATAAATATCAACAGTCATTCATGGGGTTCTGGGTTGTGGGTGTCATTACAGTGCTTGGACTGTAAATATCAACAATCATTTATGAAGTGGTCAGTGTGTGGATGTCATTATATGGCTTGGACTGTAAATATCAACAGTCTTTCATTGGGTGGTGGGTGTGTAGGTGTCATTACAGTGCTTGGACTGTAAATATCAACAATCATTTATGGGGTGGTGGGTGTTATTACAGTGCTTTGACTGTAAATATCAACAGTCATTCATAAAGTGATGAGTGTCATTACAGTCTTTCGACTGTATATATCAACAGTCATTCATGGGGTGGTGGTTGTGTGGGTGTCATTACAGTGCTTGGACTGTAAATATCAACAGTCATTCACATGGTGGTGGGTGTGAGGGTGTCATTACAGTGCTTGGACTATAAATATCAATAGTCATTCATAGGGTTGTGGGTCTGAGGGTGTCAAAACAGTGCTTGGACTGTAAATATCAACAGTCATACATGGAGTGAGGGGTGTGTAGGTATCATTCCAGTGATTGGACTGTAAATATCAACATCCATTTATGGGGTGGTGGGTGTCATTACAGTGCTTGGACTGAAAATATCAACAGTCTTTCATGGGGTGGTGGATATATGGGTGTCATTACAGTGCTTGGACAGCAAATATCAACAGTCAATCATGGGTTGTTGGGTGTGTGGGTGTCATTACAGTGCTTGGACTGTAAATATCAACAGTCAGTCATGGGGTGGTTGGTGTGTGTGTGTCATTACAGTAATTGGACTGTAAGTATCAACAGTCATTAATGAGGTGTTAAGAGTGTGGGTGTCTTTACAGTGCTTGGACTGTAAATATCAACAGTCATTCAGTGGATGGTGGGTGTGTGGGTGTCATTACAGTGCCTAGACTGTAAATATCAATAGTCATTCATGGGGTGGTGGTTTTCATTACAGTGCTTGGATTGTAAATATCAACACTTATTCATTATTTAGTTGGTGTGTGGGTGTCATTACTGTGCTTGGACTGTATATATCAACTGTCATTCATGGGGTTTGTGGGTGTCATTACAGTGCTTGGACAGTGAATATCAATTGTCATTCATGGGTTGGTGGTTGTGTGGGTGTCATTACATTGCTTGGACTGTAACTATCAACAGTCATTCATATGGTGGTGGGTGTGTAGGTGTCATTACAGTGTTTGGACTGTAAATATTAACAGTCATTCATGGGGTGGTGGGTGAGTGGGTAATATTACAGTGCTTGGACTGTAAATATCAACAGTCAGTCATGGAGTGGTGGGTGTGATGGTGTCATTACAGTGCTTGGACTGTAAGTATCAACAGTCATTCATGGGGTGGTGGGTGTGTTGGTTTCATTACAGTGCTAGGACTGTAAATATCAACAGTCATTAATGGGGTGGTGGGTGTGTGGGTGTCATTATAGTGCCTAGACTGTAAATATCAACAGTCATTCACGGGGTGGTGGGTGTCATTACCGTGCTTTTATTGTAAATATCAACAGTCATTCATTGGGTGGTGGGTGTGTCGGTGTCATTACACTGCTTGGACTGTATATATCAACTGTCATTCATTGGGTGTGTGGGTGCTATTACAGTGCTTGGACTGTAAATATCAACAGTCATTCATGGGGTGGGGGTGTTATTACAGTGCTTGGACCGTAAATATCAACAGTCATTCATGAGGTGGTGGACTGTAAATATGAACCATCATTAACCCCTTAGGACCGACTTCTTTTTTTCTTTTCTTTTTCATCCCCAGCCGATTTCTTGGTGTCAATTTTCAACTTTCATGTAAGCAAATTTTGTTTTTACAGAATGAAAGAGTTTGAATTTACACACCAGGAACTGAAAACGGGAGCATCCTAGGTGTACGCGTTTGCGTATGACAGAGCGTCAAAATCCGAATATAAATAAATAGTATCACCTGAAATGCATGAAAGAAAACCTCATACGCTCTGCGTACCTGTAAATATGTATATAAACACCTAAATAATGCGTTTAAGTGGTTTTCAATGATAATAAACGTATTTCAGTGTAATTTTGTCTGTCTAGACTCTCCTAGAGTATAGTAGACAGCAGAGAGATACGAGAAGCATAAGAAAACACCATGTAGTGGTGAGATATTTCCTTGTTGGCATACGCAGCTGCCAGACACCACTACCACAGTCAATCCTTTCCTCAAGGACGTTAGCTTTCCATCGTTACCAATGCCAGCTCGCTAGCTACTCGCTACAGTTTTTTATAGGTACGTCGACATGTCGGTGATTCGGAGCGAACCATTAATTTTTTTATCACCGATGTGTCGGTCAATCGGTCCTAAGGGGTTAATGGGGTGGTGGGTGTCATTACAGTGCTTTGACTGTAAATATCAACAGTCATTTATGGTGTAGTGGATGTGTGGGTGTCAATACAGTGCTTGGAATGCAAATATCAACAATTATTCATGGGGTGGTAGGTGTCATTACAGTATTTGAACTGTAAATATCAACAGTTATTCATGGGGTGGTGGATGTGTGGGTGTCATTTCCTTGCTTGGACTGTGAATATTAACAGACATTCATGGGGTGGTGGGTCTGTAGGTGTTATTACAATGCTTGGACTGTAAATATCAACGGTCATTAATGGGGTGGTGGGTGTGTGGGTATCAATACAGTGCTTGGACTGTATATATCAACAGTCATTCATGGGGTCGTGGGTGTGAGGGTGTCATTACAGTGCTTGGACTATAAATATCAATAGTCATTCATGGGGTGGTGGGTGTGTGTGTGTTATTACAGTGCTTGGACCGTAAATATCAACAGTCATTTATGGAGTGGTGGACTGTAAATATCAACCATCATTAATGGGGTGGTTGGTGTCATTACAGTGCCTTGACTGTAAATATCAACAGTCATTCATGGGGTGGTGGATGTGTATGTGTCATTACAGTGCTTGGACTGTAAGTATCAACAGTCATTTATGGGGTTGTGGGTGACATTACAGTGCTTTGACTGTACATTTCAAACATCATTTATTCGGTGGTGGGTGTCATTACAGTGCTTTAAATGTAAATATCAACAGTCATTCATGGGTTGGTGGGTGTGTGTGTCATTACAGTGCTTGGACTGTATATATCAACAGTCATTCATGGGGTGGTGGGTGTGTGTGTTATTACAGTGCTTGGACCGTAAATATCAACTGTCATTCATGAAGTGGTGGACTGTAAATATCAACCATCATTAATGGGGTGGTGGGTGTCATTACAGTGCCTTGACTGTAAATATCAACAGTCATTCATGGGGTGGTGGATGTGTAGGTGTCATTACAGTGCTTGGACTACAAATATCAATAGTCATTTATAGGGTGGTGGGTGTGAGGATGTCATTACTGTGCTTGGTCTGTAAATATCAACTGTCATTCATGGGGTGTGTCGGTAACATTACAGTGCTTGTACTGTATATATCAACAGTCATGCATGGGTTGGTGGGTGTGGGTGTCATTACAGTGCTTGGACTGTAGATATCAACAGTCCTTTATGGGGTGGTGGGTGTCATTACAGTACTTAGACTATAAATATCAACAGTCATTCATAGGGTGGTGGGTGTGAGGGTGTCATTACAGTGCTTGGACTATAAATATCAATAGTAATTCATAGGGTGTTGGGAGTGAGGGTGTCATTACAGTGCTTAGACTGTAAATATCAACAGTCATACATGGGGTGGTGGGTGTGTATGTGTCATTACAGTGCTTGGACTGTAAGTATCAACAATAATTTATGGGGTTGTGGGTGTCATTACAGTGCTTGGACTGTAAATATCAACCGTCATTTGTCGGGTGGTGGGTGTCATTACAGTACTTTGACTGAAATATAAACAGTCATTCATGGGTTGGTGGGTGTTTGTGTCATTACAGTGCTTGGACTGTAAATATCAACAGTCATTATTGGGGTGGTGGGTGTGTGTGTTATTACAGTGCTTGGACCATAAATATCAACAGTCATTCATGGATGGGTGGACTGTAAATATCAACCATCATTAATGGGGTGGTTGGTGTCATTACAGTGCCTTGACTGTAAATATCAACAGTCATTCATGGGGTGGTGGATGTGTATGTGTCATTACAGTGCTTGGACTGTAAGTATCAACAGTCATTTATGGGGTTGTGGGTGACATTACAGTGCTTGGACTGTACATTTCAAACATCATTTATTCGGTGGTGGGTGTCATTACAGTGCTTTAACTGTAAATATCAACAGTCATTCATGGGTTGGTGGGTGTGCGTGTCATTACAGTGCTTGGACTGTAAATATCAACAGTCATTCATGGGGTGGTGGGTGTGTGTGTTATTACAGTGCTTGGACCGTAAATATCAACAGTCATTCATGAAGTGGTGGACTGTAAATATCAACCATCATTAATGGGGTGGTGGGTGTCATTACAGTGCCTTGACTGTAAATATCAACAGTCATTCATGGGGTGGTGGATGTGTAGGTGTCATTACAGTGCTTGGACTACAAATATCAATAGTCATTTATAGGGTGGTGGGTGTGAGGATGTCATTACTGTGCTTGGTCTGTAAATATCAACTGTCATTCATGGGGTGTGTCGGTAACATTACAGTGCTTGTACTGTATATATCAACAGTCATGCATGGGTTGGTGGGTGTGGGTGTCATTACAGTGCATGGACTGTAAATATCAACAGTCATTTATGGGGTGGTGGGTGTCATTACAGTACTTAGACTATAAATATCAACAGTCATTCATAGGGTGGTGGGTGTGAGGGTGTCATTACAGTGCTTGGACTATAAATATCAATAGTAATTCATAGGGTGTTGGGAGTGAGGGTGTCATTACAGTGCTTAGACTGTAAATATCAACAGTCATACATGGGGTGGTGGGTGTGTATGTGTCATTACAGTGCTTGGACTGTAAGTATCAACAATAATTTATGGGGTTGTGGGTGTCATTACAGTGCTTGGACTGTAAATATCAACCGTCATTTGTCGTGTGGTGGGTGTCATTACAGTACTTTGACTGAAATATAAACAGTCATTCATGGGTTGGTGGGTGTTTGTGTCATTACAGTGCTTGGACTGTAAATATCAACAGTCATTATTGGGGTGGTGGGTGTGTGTGTTATTACAGTGCTTGGACCGTAAATATCAACAGTCATTCATGGATGGGTGGACTGTAAATATCAACCATCATTAATGGGGTGGTGGGTGTCATTACAGTGCCTTGACTGTAAATATCAACAGTCATTCATGGGGTGGTTGATGTGTGGGTGTCATTACAGTGCTTGGACTGCATATATCAACAGTCATTCATGGGGTGGTGGGTGTCATTACAGTGCTTTAAGTGTAGATATTAACAGTCATTCATGGGGTGGTAGATGTGTGGGTGTCATTACAGTGCTTGAACTGTAAATATTAACAGACATTTATTGGCTTGTGTGTGTTTGTGTCATTACAATGCTTGGACTGTAAATATCAATGGTCATTGATGGGGTGGTGTGTGTGTGGGTTTCATTACAGTGCTTAGACTGTATATATCAACAGTCATTCATGGGGTTGTAGGTGTGAGGGAGTCATTACAGTGCTTGGACAACAAGTATCAATAGTCATTCATAGGGTGGTGGGTGTGAGGGTGTCATTACAATGCTTGGACTGTAAGAATCAACAGTCATTTATGGGGTTGTTGGTGTCATTACAGTGCTTGGACTGTAAATATCAAACGTCATTTATTGGGTGGTGGGTGTCATTACAGTGCTTTGACTGTAAATATCAACAGTCATTCATGGGTTGGTGGGTGTGTGTGTTATTACAGTGCTTGGACCATAAATATCAACAGTCATTCATGGAGTGGTGGACTGTAAATATCAACCATCAATAATGGGGTGGTGGGTGTCATTACAGTGCCTTGACTGTAAATATCAACAGTCATTCATGGGGTGGTGGATGTGTAGGTGTCATTACAGTGTTTGGACTACAAACATCAATAGTCATTTATAGGGTGGTGGGTGTGAGGATGTCATTACAGTGCTTGGTCTGTAAATATCAACTGTCATTCATGGAGTGTGTCGGTAACATTACAGTGCTTGTTCTGTATATATCAACAGTCATTAATGGGTTGGTGGGTGTGGGTGTCATTACAGTGCTTGGACTGTAATTATCAACAGTCATACATGGGGTGGTGGGTGTGTATGTGTCATTACAGTGCTTGGACTGTGTAAGGGAATAGGCAAACGGGCAATAAGTAAGTAATTACTTGTATGGGTTTGAACTAATGGATGGATATTATAAGGCGTTTTCAAGTTCATTTCGAGCTACATCCGAGTTATCTTGGAGTTTCTTGTGCATCCCATTCCTCACTAGTCTCGCAACCTCCAAACACGACGGTAAGACCATTCCGTGATCTTATATTGGTATTGTGAAGTGAAACTTATTTACTGTGTTTCTCCAGAATAACTTTAGTTTTCTGAGTGCTTTTTGTTTAAGTTTGCATGTCATCCGTGACTCATTGATTAATAGTGGGACTGTGCTAATTATTATTACTGTGATTTTTAACATTGGAGGCGGGATCCTACCCTCGTCAAGGGCCGGGCGAGAGAGGCATCCTGTACCTGATTTCCTGCACTCCTGTATGTTTTGTGGAAAGTGACCCCCTCAACCTTGTGGAGCAATATCCCCTGCCAGTGGAGTCCGTGGTGGAGAGTGTGAGGCCCAGAGCCGGTGAGATGATAGCAGACACAAGCTGGTGTGGCCAGTAGAGCACCTCCAAACAGTCTCCGTGACTGTGTGGCTGGTGTTAGTGCCGTACTCCTGTACGTTTAATGACAGGGAAGTGCTCTGGCAGGGAGTTGATTTAATGTATATTCGAAGATTAATGTTGTGGGGGACACCTCTGATATGTATGTTATCCAATATATATATTGTAAATAAATGTATATAGTTTTCTCCTCGTTTCCCTCAGCCTCAGATTGGTGAGAACTCAATAAGATAAAAGATCCTGGTTATTACTTTACACTGGCGACCTCGCCAGGATGAGTGCTTACCTCTCTGTTGCGGAGGATATCGGGCTGATTTATACATTTGTTTACGGTAAGGGCCATTTTGTTGTATGTATAACGTGTGGCTTGTTTTCCCGCCATAGGTAGTTTGTCGTCCTTGGGGCCCGGAGACAAACTTTGTGTACTCCGTGTATACATTTGTGTGCTTGTATATTCAGTGTATACTTATTTTCCATATCATTGATTAAGCCTAGTCTCCTGTAGGTAGTTCCTTGTGCTGTCTTCCGGCCGGGAAGAGAGGACTATCAGTTAGTAGGGTTACTAGGAATCATGATCGTTTGCTATCGTCACAAATAGCCAGTTTTCTAATCTGTATGTGAGTATAGTACACCAGTACTTCTCGCTTAGCCATCCAAGGCTATTTGAGTCTAGTCAAGTTATTATTTACCCTTGTTGTCTTTTATTGTTTGTAATGGATCTCTCTATTGATGGCCTTAAGGCTCAAGCTGAGTCCCTAGGTCTCACAGGTGCAGATGTTGCGAAATTTGTTATGCAGCAGCAGGCTATAGCTAGAGAGGAAAGAGCGTTAGAAAGAGAGGAAAGAGAGAAAGAAAGAGCTCGTGAAGAGCGATTAGAGAAATTAAGATTAGAAAACTCTCTTGAGTTAGCTAAATTAAATAACCCCCAGGCTAATACCTTAACCCCAGCTCTCCCCGAACCTAGTAAACCTACACTACCCTTCTATAAAGACGGGGAAGATATTTCATCCTACCTTATAAGGTTTGAAAGGATTGCCAGCCTTTTAGCTATTAAGAAGGATACTTACGCAGTTCGCCTTGGTAGTCTTCTTACCGGGAAGTGTGTAGACATTTATACTAGCCTGTCACCAGAGATAACAGAAGACTACGACCTCCTGAAAGCAGCTCTTTTAAGAGGTTTCTGTAAAACCCCTGATAGTTATCGTCAGGAATTTAAATTTGTTAAGATAAAGTTCGGGGAAACCTATGATACATTTTCAATACAACTTGGGCGTTTATTAGACCAGTGGATGGCCTCTTGTAATGTTCAGAGTGAGTACGAGTCCTTAAGAAATTTTCTCCTTCTAGACCAGTTTTTATCATCGCTTTCCCCGGACTTGAGGATCTTCATCAAGGAGCACAGTGTGACTAGTCTGAAGGAAGCTGTGACCCTGGCTGATAACTGGGCATCGGCTCATGGTGCATACCCAAAGAATAAGTTTGATGGCAATAAAGGTAAGAAATTCGCTTCATCCTTTAGTACAACCCAAACTGCTCAGTCTGAACCTAATAAACCATTATCACAGCCTCAGACTAGCCTCACAGCTTCCTTTAGGAGGGATTATACTAACGTAACATGTCATGGATGTGGGGAGAAGGGGCATATCAAACCACGGTGTCCTAAGAACCCCACTGCTTTTAAACAAAATCCCTCAATGATTACTGAAGTACAGAGAATTGGATATTGTTTTAAAGATAGTCAACCTCCTGAGTATACTACTTGTGGAACGGTGAATGGTGTTTGGGTATCTACTATAATCAGAGATTCAGGTTGTTCTTGTATACTAGTGTCGGAAGATGTTCTCCCCGATATGGATGTGACGGGATGTAGACTTGTAGAAGTGTCTGATTACCTAGGTCGTCGAGACTATTTTCCTGAAGTACGGTGTTATATCAAATGTCCCTACTACACTGGGTGGGCCAATGTACTTCGAGCCCCTATATCGTTCTGTTGTGTTCTGATTGGGAATGTGCCCGGTGCTCGTAAACTTTGTGAAGAGGAAAGTGAAAGTGCAGAGGCCAGTGAAGTCGTTAACGCTGTTCAGACTAGGTCAGCACGTGATAAAAAGATACATCCTTTAGTTTTACCCAAAGTAGCTCCACTGGATATAACCCCACAACAGTTTGCTAAACTTCAGGAATCTTGCCCTACACTTTCGTCTATCAGAGCCAAGGTACTATCAGGTGAAACGAAAGTTGCACGGAATGGAAGTGCTTTCATGTACAAAGTCACTGATGGATTAATATATCGTGTATGTTCTTCCTCTAAGTTCAAAGAGAAAGTTGGTAAGAAAGTTTTAGTTATACCTAGTGATTGTAGGAAGTTTATTCTTTCAGTAGCTCATGAAAGTCCTTTTTCTGGCCATTTCTCACATAGGAAGACGGAGATGAAGGTTAAAGAGATATTTTTCTGGCCAGGGATGACTGTGGACATCAGGGATTTTTGTAGGTCTTGTGAAAAGTGTCAACGGATGTCACCTAGGGGTAGAGTGAAGCTGGTACCTCTCCAGACATTACCGATAATCACTGAACCATTTTCCCGGGTGGCCATTGATCTGGTTGGTCCTTTATCCCCTCCATCTTCAGAAGGTCACAGGTACATTTTGACATTGATTGACTTTGCCACTGGGTTTCCTGAAGCCTTACCCCTCAAATCAATCGACACCATATCTGTCGCTGAAGCATTAATAACCATCTTTTCCTGGGTGGGCATACCTCGCGAAATACTGTCGGATCAAGGGACCCAGTTCACGCCTCAGCTAATGCAGGAGATCCATAAACTCTTAGGGGTTAAGCCTATGTTTACCACACCCTATCACCCTAGAAGTAATGGTCGGATTGAGAGGCTTCATTCTACCCTTAAAGCTGGTTTGAGAAAACTTTGTTCAGATAAACCTACCGAATGGCACAGATACCTGATCCCTACTATGTTTGCTTTGCGTGAAATCGCTAGTGACTGAACAGGTTTCTCAGCCTTCGAGATGTTGTATGGGAGAAAGGTGAGGGGGCCCTTAGCAGTCTTGAGAGACCTATGGGAAGATCGAGAGGCTGATGAGGATGCCCGCACCTCTTTCCAATATGTTATTGAATTGAGAAGTAAGTTAGAAGAATGTGCCAGAATTGCTGCTCAGAATGCAGACATTTCATGTGCAAGGTACAAGTCTTATTTTGATTTAAAATCTCAAGACCGTAAATTTAAACCTGGTGATGAAGCTCTGGTCTTATTGCCAGATACTCATAACAAATTACTGATGTCTTGGAAAGGACCTTTTCCTGTACTTGAGTGTAAGAATAAGGTTACATATGTAATAGAAGAGAAAGGGAAGAGGAAGCTTTATCATATAAATCTCTTAAAGAAGTACCATCGAAGAGCTCATGTAGGACTGGCGCATGTGGTGGATGAGCCTAACCCTGATCATGATTTCAGACCTTTGTTGACTGTACAAGCTTGTGTGATGTCCGAGGAGGATGAGGATGGTGATGATTCGAAGTTTCCTACTGTACCAACTACCTCAGTAGAATATGATCTCTCCTCCTAGGTAAATGATCGACCCCTAATTTGTCCTGATCTGTCCCAGAGTGAAGCAGAGGAAATATTACATCTCAAAGCCCAGTACAGTGATGTGTTCTCAGATGTCCCAGGACTTACTACAGCACTTGATCATGACATTGTCCTGTCATCTTCAGAGCGCCTAAAATCTAACTCTTACCCCATCCCCATCCACCTTCGGCCGCATTTTGAAAAGGAAGTAGACAATCTGCTTGAACAGGGACTAATTAGACCTTCCTCTTCCCCTCACTCCTCACCTGTAGTTCTTGTCAAAAAGCCGGATGGCAGCTATCGCATGACCATAGATTATAGAACACTTAACAGTGTCACTGTATTTCATGCTGAACCTATGTGTACTATGGAAGAAGATTTGCACAAATTTACAGGTGCTAAGTATTTTTCAGAACTTGATCTAACTAAAGCATATTATCAGATCCCACTGTCTGAAAGAAGCAAACCCTTGACAGCATTTCAAACCCATAGGGGTCTGATGGAATTTAATAGACTTCCATTTGGGCTAGTAACTGCTTGTGCAACCTATATACGACTAATGAGGATTGTTCTTGCAGGTTTGAAGAATGTGTCTTTCTATTTTGATAATGTATTCATATATTCAGCTACTTGGGAGGAACACATTCAAGCTCTTACTTCCGTTCTAGACAGATTAAAAGCTTTCAGTTTGACAGCCAAACTTAGTAAATGTAGATTTGGATTTCCCTCCATTCAGTACTTGGGATATATTGTAGATGGAAAGCATATACAAGCTCAGATAGATAAGATTAGGGCTATATTGGGAACTACCCCTCCATCCACCAAGAAAACTTTAAGATCATTCTTGGGAATTATTTCATTTTATAGGAGGTTCATTCCCAATGCAGCAACTCTGTCCACCCCACTATCTGATTTACTACGCAAAGGTGTTCGGGAACCATTACCCTGGACCGATGAAGTAAGAGGTAATTTTGAGAAATTAAAAGCTTCTTTAGCTACATACCCTATTCTCCGATTACCAAATCCTAATCTCCCTTTTGTTCTTCGGACAGATTCCTCGGCTTTTGGCCTCGGAGCAGTACTACTCCAGTACATTGATGGGGTGTCTTTTCCCATTGCCAATGCAAGCAGAAAACTGCTAGATAGGGAAACCAGGTATTCTACCATAGAAAGAGAATGTTTGGCGATTATTTTTGGGATTCAGAGGTTTACATATTATCTGACGGGTTCAGAATTTATCTTGGAGGTTGATCACAAACCCCTGATCTATTTGGCAAAGTTCAAAGGCTCCAATAATAGACTTCTTAGGTGGGCCCTCAGCTTGCAGCCCTACAGGTATAGGTTAGTACACGTTGCTGGGTCTATTAATATAGGTGCAGATTTCCTTAGCAGGTCTATTAAGTAATGCTTGTTGTATCTACCCTCCGGGTAGATACTTGTTAGGGGAGCTATGTAAGGGAATAGGCAAATGGGCAATAAGTAAGTAATTACTTGTATGGGTTCGAACGAATGGATGGATATTATAAGGCGTTTTCAAGTTCATTTCGAGCTACATCCGAGTTATCTTGGAGTTTCTTGTGCATCCCATTCCTCACTAGACTCGCAACCTCCAAACACGACGGTAAGACCATCCCGTGATCTTATATTGGTATTGTGAAGTGAAACTTATTTACTGTGTTTCTCCAGAATAACTTTAGTTTTCTGAGTGCTTTTTGTTTAAGTTTGCTTGTCATCCGTGACTCATTGATTAATAGTGGGACTGTGCTAATTATTATTACTGTGATTTTTAACATTGGAGGCGGGATCCTACCCTCGTCAAGGGCCAGGCAAGAGAGGCATCCTGTACCTGATTTCCTGTACTCCTGTATGTTTTGTGGAAAGTGACCCCCTCAACCTTGTGGAGCGATATCCCCTGCCAGTGGAGTCCGTGGTGGAGAGTGTGAGGCCCAGACCCGGTGAGGTGATAGCAGACGCGAGCTGGTGTGGCCAGTAGAGCACCTCCAAACAGTCTCTGTGACCGTGTGGCTGGTGTTAGTGCCGTACGCCTGTACGTTTAATGACAGGGAAGTGCTCCGGCAGGGAGTTGATTTAATGTATATTCGAAGATTAATGTTGTCGGGGACACCTCTGATATGTATGTTATCCAATATATATATTGTAAATAAATGTATATAGTTTTCTCCTCGTTTCCCTCAGCCTCAGATTGGTGAGAACTCAATAAGATAAAAGATCCTGGTTATTACTTTACAGACTGTAAGGATCAACAATCATTTATGGGGTTGTGGGTCTCATTACAGTGCTTGGACTGTAAATATCAACCATCATTTATGGGGTGGTGGGTGTCATTACAGTGCTTTGACTGTAAATATCAACAGTCATTCATGGGTTGTTGGGTGTTTGTGTCAGTATTTTGCTTGGACTGTAAATATCAACAGTCATTCATGGGGTGGTGGGTGTGTGTGTGTTATTACAGTACTTGGACCATAAATATTAACAGTCATTCATGGAGTGGTGGACTGTAAATATCAACCATCATTAATGGGGTGGTGGGTGTCATTACAGTGCCTTGACTGTAAATATCAACAGTCATTCATGGGGTGGTAGATGTGTGGGTGTCATTACAGTGCTTGGACTGTAAATATTAAGAGACATTTATGGGTTGGTGTGTGTGTGTCATTACAATGCTTGGACTGTAAATATCAACTGTCATTGATGGGGTGGTGTGTGTGTGAGTTTCATTACAGTGCTTGGACTGTATATGTCAACGGTCATTAATGGGTTGGTAGGTGTGAGGGAGTCATTACAGTGCTAGGACAACAAATATCAATAGTCATTCATAGGGTGGTGGGTGTGAGGGTGTCATTACAATGCTTGGACTGTAAATATCAACAGTCATTCATAGGATGGTGGGTGTCATTATTGTGCTTGGACTGTAAATATCAAAAGTCATTCATTGGGTGGTGGGTGTGTGGTTGTTCATACAGTGCTTGGACTGTAAACATCAACAGTCATTCATGGGGTGGTGGGGGTTTTGGTGTCAATACAGTGCTTTGACTGTAAATATCTACAGTCATTCATGGGGTGGTGGGTTGTGGGTGTCATTACAGTGCTTGGACTGTAAATATCAACAGTCATTCATGGAGTGGTCAGTGTGTTAATGTCATTACAGTGCTTGGACTGTAAATATCAACAGTCTTTCATGGGGTTGTGATTGTGTGTGTGTCATTACAGTGCTTTGACTGTTAATATATATCAACAGTCATTCATTTGCTGGTGGGTGTGTAGGTGTCATTACAGTGCTAGGACTGTAAATATCAACCATAATTCATGGGGTGGTGGGTGTCATTACAGTGCTTTGACTGTAAATATCAACAGTCATTCATGGGGTGGTAGGTGTGAGGGAGTCATTACAGTGCTTGGACAACAAATATCAATAGTCATTCATAGGGTGGTGGGTGTGAGGGTGTCATTACAATGCTTGGACTGTAAATATCAACAGTCATTCATAGGATGGTGGGTGTCATTATTGTGCTTGGACTGTAAATATCAAAAGTCATTCATTGGGTGGTGGGTGTGTGGTTGTTCTTACAGTGCTTGGACTGTAAACATCAACAGTCATTCATGGGGTGGTGGGGGTTTTGGTGTCATTACAGTGCCTAGACTGTAAATATCAACAGTCATTCATGGGGTGGTGGTTGGCATTACAGTGCTTGGACTGTAAATATCAACAGTCATTCATTGAGTGGTCAGTGTGTTAATGTCATTACAGTGCTTGGACTGTAAATATCAACAGTCTTTCATGGGGTTGTGATTGTGTGTGTGTCATTACAGTGCTTTGACTGTTAATATATATCAACAGTCATTCATTTGCTGGTGGGTGTGTAGGTGTCATTACAGTGCTAGGACTGTAAATATCAACCATCATTCATGGGGTGGTGGGTGTCATTACAGTGCTTTGACTGTAAATATCAACAGTCATTCATGGGGTGGTGGGTGTCATTACAGTGCTTTGACTGTATATATCAACAGTTTTTAATGGGGTGGTGGGTGTGTGGGTGTCATTACAGTTCTTTGACTGTAACTATCAACATTCATTGAAAGGGTGGTGGGTGTGTGGGTATCATTACAGTGCTTGGACTATAAATATCAACATCCATTTATGGGGTGGTAGATGTCATTACAATGCTTGGACTGTAAATATCAACAGTCATTCATGGGGTGGTGGATATGTGGGTGTCATTACAGTGATTGGACAGCAAATATCAACAGTCATTCATCGGGTGGTGGGTGTGTGGGTGTCATTACAGTGCTTGGACCGTAAATATCATCAGTCAGTCATGGGGTGGTTGGTGTGTGTGTGTCATTACAGTGCTAGGACTATAGGTATCAACATACATTCCAGGGGTGTTGGGAGTGTGGGTGTCCTTACAGTGCTTGGACTGTAAATATCAACAGTCATTCATGGGGTGGTTGGTGTGTGGGTGTCATTACAGTGCCTAGACTGTAAATATCAACAGTCATTCATGGGGTGGTGGTTGGCATTACAGTGCTTGGATTGTAAATATTAACAGTCATTCATTGGGTGGTGGGTGTGTGGGTGCCATTACAGTGCTTGGACTATAAATAACAACTGTCATTAATGGGGTTTGTGGGTGCCATTACAGTGCTTGGACTGTGAATATCAACAGTCATTCATGTGTTGGTGGGTGTGGGTGTCATTTCAGTGTTTGGACTATAAATATCAATAGTCATTCATGGGGTGGTAAGTGTGTGTGTGTTATTACAGTGCATGGACCGTCAATATCAACAGTCATTCAGTGGGTGGTGGACTGTAAATATCAACCATCATTAATGGGGTTGTGGGTGTCAATACATTGTTTTGACTGTAAATATTAAAAGTCATTCATTGGGTGGTGGATGTTTGGCTGTCATTACAGTGCTTGGACTGCTAATATCAACAGTCATTGATGTGGTTGAGGGTGTGTGGGTGTCATTACAGAGCTTGTACTGTATATATCAATAGTCATTTATGGGGTGGTGGGTGTGAGGGTGTTATTACAATGCTTGGACTACAAATATCAATATTCATACATAGGGTGGTGGGTGTGAGGGTGTCATTACAATGCTTGGACTGTAAATATCAACAGTCATTCATGGGGTTATTTGTTTCATTACATATCTTAGAAAGCAAATATCAAATGTCATTGATGGGGTACTGGATGTGTGGGTGTCATTACAGTGCTTGGACTGTAAATATCAACAGTCATTCATGGGGTAGTGGATGTATGGGTGTCAGTACTGTGCTTGGACTGTTAATATCAACAGTCATCAATGAAGTGGTAGGTGTGTAGGTGTCATTACAGTGCTTGGACTGGGAATATCAACCATTATTAATGGGTTTGTGGGTGTGTGGGTGTTATTACAGTGCTTGGACTGTAAATATCAACAGTCATTTATGGGAGTGTTGGTGTGTGGGTTTCATTACAGTGCTTGGAATATAAATATTAACAGTCATTAATGGGATAGTGGGTGTTACTACAGTGCTTGGACTGTAAATATTAATAGTCATTCAAAGGGTGGTTGGTGTGTGGGTGTCATTACAATGTTTGGACTGTAAATATCGACAGTCATTTGTGTGATGGTAAGTGTGTGGGTGTCATTACAGTGCTTGGACTGTAAATATCAACAGTCATTTATTGGGTGGTTGGTGTGTGGGGGTCATTACAGTGCTTGGACTATAAATATCAATAGTCATTAATGGGGTGTTGTTGTATGTGTCTCATTACTGTGCTTGGAATGTAAATATCAACAGTCATTCATGGGATGGCGGGTGTGTTGGTGTCATTATAGTGCTTAGACTGTAAATATAACCAGTAATTTATGGGGTGGACAGTTTGTGGGTGTCATTACAGTGCTAGGACTGTATATATCTACAGTCATTCATGTGGTGGTGGGTGTCATTAAAGTGCCTTGACTGTAAATATCAACAGTCATTCATGGGGTGGTAGATGTTTGGGTGTCATTACAGTGCTTGGACTGTAAATATTAACAGACATTAATGGGTTGGTGGGTGTATGTGTCATTACAATGCTTGGACTGTAAATATCAACGGTCATTGATGGGGTGGTGTGTGTGTGGGTGTCATTACAGTGTTTGGACTGTATATATCAACAGTCATTCATGGGGTGGTAGGTGTGAGGGAGTCATTACAGTGCTTGGACAACAAATATCAATAGTCATTCAAAGGGTGGTGGGTGTGAGGGTGTCATTACAATGCTTGGACTGTAAATGTCAACAGTTATTCATTGGATGGTGAGTGTCATTATTGTGCTTGGACTGTAAATATCAAAAGTCATTCATTGGGTGGTGGGTGTGTGGGTGTCATTACAGTGCTTTGACTGTAAATATCTACAGTCATTCATGGGGTGGTGGGTTGTGGGTGTCGATACAGTGCTTGGACTGTAAATATATATCAACAGTCATTCATTTGGTGGTGGGTGTGTAGGTATCATTACAGTGCTAGGACTGTAAATATCAACCATCATTCATGGGGTGGTGGGTGTCATTACAGTGCTTTGACTGTAAATATCAACAGTCATTTATGGGGTGGTGAGTGTCATTACAGTGCTTTGACTGTATATATCAATAATCATTCATGGGGTGGTGGGTGTGAGGGTGTTATTACAGTGCTTGGACTACAAATATCAATAGTCATTCATAGGGTGGTGGGTGTGAGGGTGTCATTACAATGCTTGTACTGTAAATATCAACAGTCATTCATGGGGTCATTTGTGTCATTACAGTGCTTTGAAAGCAAATATCAAATGTCATTGATGGGGTAGTAGATGTGTGGGTGTCATTACAGTGCTTGGACTGTAAATATCAACAGTCATTCATGGGGTAGTGGATGTATGGGTGTCAGTACTGTGCTTGGACTGTTAATATCAACAGTCATTAATGGGGTGGTAGGTGTGTAGGTGTCATTACAGTGCTTGGACTGTAAATATCAACAGTCATTCATGGGGTGGTTGGTGTATGGGTGTCATTACTCTGCTTAGACTGTTAATATCAACAGTCATTCATGAGGTGGTGGGTGTGTGGGTGTCATTACAGTGCTTGGAGTGTAAATATCAACAGTCATTCATGGGGTGGTGGTTGTGGGTGTGTCATTACAGTGCTTGGACAGGGAATATTACCATCATTCATGGGGTGGTGGGTGTGTGGGTGTCATTACAGTGTTTGGACTGTAAATATCAACAGTCATTTATGGGATAGTGGGTGTGTGGGTGTCATTACAGTGCTTGGACTGTAAATATCAACAGTCATTAATTGGGTGGTGGGTGTGTGGGTGTTATTACAGTGCTTGGACTTTAAATATCAACAGTCATTCATAGGGTGGTGGGTGTATGGGTGTCATTACTGTGCTTGGACTGTTAATATCAACATACATTCATGGGCTGGTGGGTGTGTGGGTGTCATTACAGTGCTTGGAGTGTAAATATCAACAGTCCTTCATGGGGTGGTGGGTGTGGGGGTGTCATTACAGTGTTTGGACTGGGAATATCAACCATCATTCATGGGGTGGTGGGTGTGTTGGTGTCATTACAGTGCTTGGACTGTAAATATCAACAGTTATTTATGGGACGGGGGGGGGGGTGTCATTACAGTTCTTGTAATGTAAATATCAATAGTCATTTTTGAAATAGTGGGTGTTATTACAGTGCTTGGACTGTAAATATCAATAGTCATTCAAAGGGTGGTTGGTGTTTGGGTGTCATTACAGTGATTGGACTGTAAATATCGACAGTCATTCTTGTGATGGTAAGTGTGTGGGTGTCATTACAGTGCTTGGACTGTAAATATCAACAGTCATTCATTGGGGGGTGGGTATGTGGATGTCATTACAGTGCTTGGACTATAAATATAAATGGTCATTAATGGGGTGTTGTGTGTGTGGGTGTCATTACATTGCTTGGACTCTAAATATCAAAGGTCATTTGTTGGGTGGATGGTGTGAGAGTGTCATTACAGTGCTTAAACTGTAAATATCAACAGTCATTCAGGGGGTGGTGGGTTGTGGGTGTCATTACAGTGCTTGGACTGTAAATATTAACGGTCATTTATGGGGTGGTCAGTTTGTGGATGTCATTACAGTGCTTGGACTGTAAATATCAACAGTCAATCATGGGGTGGTGGGTTTGGGGGTGTCATTACAGTGCTTGGAATGTAAATATCAACAGTCATTAATGGGATAGTGGGTGTTATTACAGTGCTTGGACTGTAAATATCAATAGTCATTCAAAGGGTGGTTGGTGTGTGGGTGTCATTACAGTGCCTGGACTGTAAATATCAACAGTCATTAGTTGGGTGGATGGTGTGTGAGTGTTATTACAGTGCTTAAACTGTTAATATCAACTGTCATTCATGGGGTGGTTGTTGTAAGGGTCTCTTTACAGTGTTTGGAATGTAAATATCAACAGTCATTCATTAGATGGTGGGTGTGTTTGTGTCATTACAGTGCTTAGACTTTAAATATAACCAGTAATTTATGGGGTGGTCAGTGTGTGGGTGTCATTACATTGATTTGATTTATTGTTGCTTTTATGTTTTACTGTTTTTGCTTCTATGTATTACTGTTTTCTAACTTTACTTTAGTTTTACTGTTTCATTATTTTAGTTTGATTTGATTTATTGTTGCTTTTATGTATTACTGTTTTCTAACTTTAATTTAGTTTTACTGTTTCATTTTAATTTCAGTTTGATTTGATTTATTGTTTGCTTTTATGATTTACTGTTTTCTAATTTTACTTTTAGTTTTACTATTTCATTTTAATTTTAGTTTGATTTTGATGTATTGTATGCTTTTATGTTTGACTGTTTTCTAACTTTACTTTAGTTTTACTGTTTCAATTTAATTTCAGTTTGATTTTGATTTATTGTTTGCTTTTATTTTTTACTGTTTACTAACTTTACTGAGAGTTTTATTGTTTCATTTTAATTTTACTGTTTGTTTTTATTTTTTACTGTTTTCTAACTTTGCAGAGGGTTTTACTATGTCATTCCATTTTCAGTTTGATTTTTAGTTACTGTTTTCTTTTATTTTTTACTGTTTTTTTTTTTTACTTTGCTGGGAGTTTTACTGTTCATTTAATTTCAATTTGATTTTGGTTTACTGTTTCCTTTGGTTTGGTTTACTGATTAATTTTGGTTTTTACTTTTTATTCTGTTTTACTGTATGCTTTTGTGTGTACTATTTTTTTTTTTTTTTTTTTTTTTTTTTTTTTTGCAGCTTGAATTCAGTTCTTACTGTTTGCTTTTGTTTGCTGTTTGATTCCATTTGATACAACTGTATGATTATAATGAATCTTTGCTCTAGGTCATGATGAATTTACACATTTATTTTTATCTGTCTGTCATGGAGCTCCTGCTCGACAGACTGTATTGCTAAAATATAATTCTTATGTACAGTTCATTGCATTTACTATAATAAACAATAAACATTACTTACTTACTTACTTACTTGGTCTGTAAATATCAACAGTCATTCATTTAGTGGTGGGTTTGGGGGTGTCATTATAGTGCTTGGACTGTGAATATCAACCATCATTTATGTGGTGGTGGGTGTGTGTGTGTCATTACTGTGCTTGGACTGTAAATATCAACAGTCGTTTATGGGATGGTGGGTGTGTGGGTGTCATTACAGTGCTTAGAATGTAAATATCAAGAGTCATTCATGGGATAGTTGGTGGTATTACAGTGCTTGGACTGTAAATATCAATAGTCATTCAAAGGGTCGTTGGTGTGTGGGTGTCATTACAGTGCCTGGACTGTAAATATCAACAGTCATTAGTTGGATGGATGGTGTGTGAGTGTTATTACAGTGCTTAAACTGTTAATATCAACTGTCATTCATGGGGTGGTTGTTGTAAGGGTCTCATTACAGTGTTTGGAATGTAAATATCAACAGTCATTCATAAGATGGTGGGTGTGTTGGTGTCATTACAGTGCTTAGACTGTAAATATAACCATTAATTTATGGGGTGGTCAGTGTGTGGGTGTCATTACAGTGCTTGGTCTGTAAATATCAACAGTCATTAATTTAGTGGTGGGTTTGGGGGTGTCATTATAGTGCTTGGACTGTGAATATCAACCATAATTTATGTGGTGGTGGGTGTGTGTGTGTCATTACTGTGCTTGGACTGTAAATATCAACAGTCATTTATGGGATGGTGGGTGTGTGGGTGTCATTACAGTGCTTAGAATGTAAATATCAACAGTCATTCATGGGATAGTTGGTGGTATTACAGTGCTTGGACTTTAATTATCAACAGTCATTCTAAGGGTTGTTGGTGTGTTGGTGTCATTACAGTGATTGGACTGTAAATATCAACAGTCTTTTATGGGATGGTGGGTGTTTGGGTGTCATTACAGTGCTTGGACTGTAAATATCAACCGTCACTCATAGGGTGGTGGAAGTGTGGGTGTCATTTTAGTGTTTGGACTGTAAATATCAACAGTCATTCATCGGGTGGTGGGTGTGTGGGTGTCATTACAGTGCTTGGACTGTAAATATCAACAGTAATTAATGGGGTGGTCAGTGTCATTACAGTGCTTGGACTGTAAATACCAACAGTCATTCTTGGAGTGATGGGTGTATAGGTGTCATTACAGTGCTTGGACTTTAAATATCAACAGTCATTTATGGGGTGGTGGGTGTGTGGGTGTCATTACAGTGCTTGGACTTTAAATATCAACAGTCATTCATGGGGTGGTGGGTGTATGGGTGTCATTTCTGTGCTTGGACTGTTAATATCAACATACATTCATGGGCTGGTGGGTGTGTGGGTGTCATTACAGTGCTTGGAGTGTAAATATCAACAGTCCTTCATGGGGTGGTGGGTGTGAGGGTGTCATTACAGTGCTTGGACTGTAAATATCAACCGTCACTCATAGGGTGGTGGAAGTGTGGGTGTCATTTTAGTGTTTGGACTGTAAATATCAACAGTCATTCATCGGGTGGTGGGTGTGTGGGTGTCATTACAGTGCTTGGACTGTAAATATCAACAGTCATTAATGGGGTGGTCAGTGTCATTACAGTGCTTGGACTGTAAATACCAACAGTCATTCTTGGAGTGATGGGTGTATAGGTGTCATTACAGTGCTTGGACTTTAAATATCAACAGTCATTCATGGGGTGGTGGGTGTGTGGGTGTCATTACAGTGCTTGGACTTTAAATATCAACAGTCATTCATTGGGTGGTGGGTGTATGGGTGTCATTTCTGTGCTTGGACTGTTAATATCAACATACATTCATGGGCTGGTGGGTGTGTGGGTGTCATTACAGTGCTTGGAGTGTAAATATCAACAGTCCTTCATGGGGTGGTGG
Source organism: Petrolisthes cinctipes (assembly GCA_033782935.1). Lineage (NCBI taxonomy): Eukaryota > Metazoa > Arthropoda > Malacostraca > Decapoda > Porcellanidae > Petrolisthes > Petrolisthes cinctipes. The sequence goes on from JAWQEG010000068.1 coordinate 2,400,368, forward strand.
GTGTGAGGGTGTCATTACAGTGCTTGGACTGGGAATATCAACCATCATTCATGGGGTAGTGGGTGTGTTGGTGTCATTACAGTGCTTGGACTGTAAATATCAACAGCCATTTATGGGATGGGGGGTGTGTGGGTGTCATTACAGTGCTTGTAATGTAAATATCAATGGTCATTTTTGAAAAAGTGGGTGTTATTACAGTGCTTGGACTATAAATATCAATAGTCATTCAAAGGGTGGTTGGTGTGTGGGTGTCATTACAGTGCTTGGACTGTAAATATCGACAGTCATTCTTGTGATGGTAAGTGTGTGGGTGTCATTACAGTGCTTGGACTGTAAATATCAACAGTCATTCATTGGGGGGTGGGTATTTGGATGTCATTACAGTGCTTGGACTATAAATATCAATGGTAATTAATGGGGTGTTGTGTGTGTGGGTGTCATTACAGTGCTTGGACTCTAAATATCAAAATTCATTAGTTGGGTGGATGGTGTGTGAGTGTCATTGCAGTGCTTAAACTGAAAATATCAACAGTCATTCAGGGGGTGGTGGTTTGTGGGTGTCATTACAGTGCTTGGACTGTAAATATTAACGGTCATTTATGGGGTGGTCAGTTTGTGGATGTCATTACAGTGCTTGGACTGAAAATATCAACAGTCAATCATGGGGTGGTGGGTGTGTGTGTGTCATTACAGTGATGGAACTGTTAATATATATAAACAGTTATTCATTGGGTATTGGATGTGTGGGTGTCAATACAGTGCTTGGACTGCAAATATCAACAGTCGTTCATTGAGTTGTGGGTGTCCTTACAGTGCTTGGACTGTAAATATCAAGAGTCATTAATGGGCTGGTCGATGTGTGGGTGTCATTACAGTGCTTGGACTGTAAATATTAACAGACATTCATCGGGTGGTGGGTGTGTGGGTGTCATTACAATGCTTAGACTGTAAATATCAATAGTCATTGATGGGGTGGTGGGTGAGTGGGTGTCATTACAGTGCTTGGACTGTATATATCAACAGTTATTCATGGTGTAGTGGGTGTGAGGGTGTCATTACAGTGCTTGGACTACAAATATCAATAGTCATTCATAGGGTGGTGGGTGTGAGGGTGTCATTACAGTGCTTGGACTACAAATATCAACAGTCATTCATGGGGTGGTGGGTGTCCTTACAGTGCTTGGACTATAAATATCAAGAGTTATTCACTCACACACTGTTGATGTGTGAGTGTCATTACAGTGCTTAAACAGCAAATATCAACAGTCATTCATGTGGTGGTTGATGTGTGGTTGACATTACAGTTTTTGGACTGTAAATATCAACAGTTATTAATAGAGTAGTGGGTGTGTGGGTGTCATTACAGTGCTTGGACTGTAAATATCAACAGTCATTCATGGTGTAGTGGATGTATGGATGTCATTACTGTGCTTGTACTGTAATATCAACAGTCATTCATTGGGTGATGGGTGTGTGGGTGTCATTACAGTTCTTGGAGTGTAAATATCAACAGTCATTCATGGGGTTCTGGGTGTGGGGGTGTCATTACAGTGCTTGGACTGAAAATATCAAACGTCTTTCATGGGGTGGTGGGTCTGTGGGTGTCATTACAGTGCTTGATCTGTAAATTTCAACAGTCATTCATGGGGTGGTGGGTGTGTGGGTGTCATTACAGTGCTTGATCTGTAAATTTCAACAGTCATTCATGGGGTGGTAGGTGTGTAGGTTTCATTATAGTGCTTGGACTGTAAATATCAACAGTCATTCATGGGGTGGTTGGTGTATGGGTGTTATTACTGTGCTTAGACTGTAAATATCAACAGTCATTCATGGGGTGGCGGGTGTGTGGGTGTCATTACAGTGCTTGGAGTGTAAATATCAACAGTCATTCATTTGGTGGTGGGTGTGGGCGTGTCATTACACTGCTTGGACTGGGAATATCAACCATCATTCATGGGGTGGTGGGTGTGGGGGTGTCATTACAGTGCTTGGACTGTAAAAATCAACAGTCTTTTATGGGATGGTGGGTGTGTGGGTGTCATTACAGTGCTTTGACTGTTAATATATATCAACAGTCATTCATTTGCTGGTGGGTGTGTAGGTGTCATTACAGTGCTAGGACTGTAAATATCAACTATAATTCATTGGGTGGTGGGTGTCATTACAGTGCTTTGACTGTAAATATCAACGGTCATTCATGGGGTGGTGAGTGTCATTACAGTGCTTTGACTGTTTATATCAATAGTTATTAATGGGGTGGTGGATGTGTGGGTGTCATTCCAGTGCTTTGACTGTAACTATCAATAATCATTGAAAGGGTGGTGGATGTGTGGGTGTCATTACAGTGCTTGGACTATAAATATCAACATCCATTTATGGGGTGGTGGATGTCATTACAATGCTTGGACTGTAAATATCAACAATCATTCATGGGGCGGTGGATGTGTGGGTTTCATTACAGTGCTTGGAAAGCAAATATCAACAGTCAGTCATGGGGTGGTTGGTGTGTGTGTGTCATTACAGTGCTTGGACTGTAGGTATCAACAGACATTCTAGGGGTGTTGGGAGTGTGGGTGTCATTACAGTGCTTGGACTGTAAATATCAACAGTCATTCATGGGGTGGTGGGTGTGTGGGTGTCATTACAGTGCCTAGACTGTAAATATCAACAGTCATTCATGGGGTGGTGGTTGGCATTACAGTGCTTGGATTGTAAATATTAACAGTCATTCATTGGGTGGTGGGTGTGTGGGTGTCATTACAGTGCTTGGACTGTAAATAACAACTGTCATTAATGGGGTTTGTGGGTGCCATTACAGTGCTTGGACTGTAAATATCAACAGTCATTCATGGAGTGGTCAGTGTGTTAATGTCGTTACAGTGCTTGGACTGTAAATATCAACAGTCTTTCATGGGGTTGTGATTGTGTGTGTGTCATTACAGTGCTTTGACTGTTAATATATATTAACAGTCATTCATTTGCTGGTGGGTGTGTAGGTGTCATTACAGTGCTAGGACTGTAAATATCAACCATCATTCATGGGGTGGTGGGTGTCATTACAGTGCTTTGACTGTAAATATCAACAGTCATTCATGGGGTGGTGAGTGTCATTACAGTGCTTTGACTGTAACTATCAACAGTCATTGAAAGGGTGGTGGGTGTGTGGGTGTCATTACAGTGCTTGGACTATAAATATCAACATCCATTTATGGGGTGGTGGATGTCATTACAATGCTTGGACTGTAAATATCAACAGTCATTCATGGGGTGGTGGATATGTGGGTGTCATTACAGTGCTTGGACAGCAAATATCAACAGTCATTCATGGGGTGGTGGGTGTGTGGGTGTCATTACAGTGCTTGGACCATAAATATCAACAGTCAGTCATGGGGTGGTTGGTGTGTGTGTGTCATTACAGTGCTAGGACTGTAGGTATCAACAGACATTTCAGGGGTGTTGGGAGTGTGGGTGTCATTACAGTGCTTGGACTGTAAATATCAACAGTCATTTATGGGGTGGTGGGTGTGAGGGTGTTATTACAATGCTTGGACTACAAATATCAATAGTCATACATAGGGTGGTGGGTGTGAGGGTGTCATTACAATGCTTGGACTGTAAATATCAACAGTCATTCATGGGGTTGTTTGTGTCATTACAGGTCTTGGAAAGCAAATATCAACAGTCATTCATGGGGTAGTGGATGTATGGGTGTCAGTACTGTGCTTGTACTGTTAATATCAACAGTCATCAATGAAGTGGTAGGTGTGTAGGTGTCATTACAGTGCTTGGACTGGGAATATCAACCATTATTAATGGGTTTGTGGGTGTGTTGGTGTCATTACAGTGCTTGGACTGTAAATATTAACAGTCATTTATGGGAGGGTGGGTGTGTGGGTTTCATTACAGTGTTTGGACTGTAAATATCGACAGTCATTCGTGTGATGGTAAGTGTGTGGGTGTCATTACAGTGCTTGGACTGTAAATATCAACAGTCATTTATTGGGTGGTTGGTGTGTGGGGGTCATTACAGTGCTTGGACTATAAATATCAATAGTCATTAATGGGGTGTTATTGTATGGGTCTCATTACAGTGCCTGGAATGTAAATATCAACAGTCATTCATGGGATGGCGGGTGTGTTGGTGTCATTACAGTGCTTAGACTGTAAATATAACCAGTAATTTATGGGGTGGACAGTGTGTGGGTGTCATTACAGTGCTTGGACTGCATATATCAACAGTCATTCATGTGGTGGTGGGTGTCATTACAGTGCCTTGACTGTAAATATCAACAGTCATTCATGGGGTTGTAGATGTTTGGGTGTCATTACAGTGCTTGGACTGTAAATATTAACAGACATTAATGGGTTGGTAGGTGTATGTGTCATTACAATGCTTGGACTGTAAATATCAATGGTCATTGATGGGGTGGTGTGTGTGTGGGTGTCATTACAGTGTTTGGACTGTATATATCAACAGTCATTCATGGGGTGGTAGGTGTGAGGGAGTCATTACAGTGCTTGGACAACAAATATCAATAGTCATTCATAGGGTGGTGGGTGTGAGGGTGTCATTACAATGCTTGGACTGTAAATGTCAACAGTCATTCATGGGATGGTGGATGTCATTATTGTGCTTGGACTGTAAATATCAAAAGTCATTCATTGGGTAGTGGGTGTGTGGGTGTCATTACAGTGCTTGAACTGTAAACATCAACAGTCATTTATAGTGTGGTGGGTGTGTTGGTGTCATTACAGTGCTTTGACTGTAAATATCTACAGTCATTCATGGGGTGGTGGGTTGTTGGTGTCATTCCAGTGCTTGGACTGTAAATATGAACAGTCATTCATGGAGTGGTCAGTGTGTTTATGTCATTACAGTGCTTGGACTGTAAATATCAACAGTCTTTCATGGGGTTGTAATTGTGTGTGTGTCATTACAGTGCTTGGACTGTTAATATATATCAACAGTCATTCATTTGGTGGTGGGTGTGTAGGTATCATTACAGTGCTAGTACTGTAAATATCAACCATCATTCATGGGGTGGTGGGTGTCATTACAGTGCTTTGACTGTAAACATCAACAGTCATTCATGGGGTGGTGAGTGTCATTACAGTGCTTTGACTGTATATATCAACAGTTAATAATGGGGTGGTGGGTGTGTGGGTGTCATTACAGTGCTTGGACTATAACTATCAACAGTCATTCATGGGGTGGTGGGTGTGTTGGAGTCATTATATTGCTTGGACTGTAAATATCAACAGTCATTGATTGGGTGGTGGGGGTGTGGGTGTCATTACAGTGCTTGGACTATAAATATCAACTTCCATTTATGGGGTGGTGGGTGTCATTACAGTGCTTGGACTGTAAATATCAACAGTCATTCATGGGGTGGTTGATGTGCGGGTGTCATTACAATGCTGGACAGCAAATATCAACAGTCATTCATGGCGTGGTGGGTGTGTGGGTGTCATTACAGTGCTTGGACTGGAAATATCAACAGTCAGTCATGGGGTGGTTGGTATGTGTGTGTCATTACAGTGCTTGGACTGTAAGTATCAACAGTCATTCAAGGGGTGTTGGGAGTGTAGGTGTCATTACAGTGCTTGGACTGTAAATATCAACAGTCATTCATGGGGTGGTGGGTGTGTGGATGTCATTACAGTGCCTAGACTGAAAATATCAACAGTCATTCATGGGGTGGTGGTTAGCATTACAGTGCTTGGATTGTTAATATTAACAGTCATTCATTGGGTGGTAAGTGTGTGGAGGTCATTACAGTGCTTGGACTGTAAATATCAACTGTCATTCATGGGGTTTGTGGGTGCCATTACAGTGCTTAGACTGTTAATGCCAACAGTCATTAATCTGTTGGTGGGTGTGGGTGTCATTTCAGTGTTTAGACGGTAAATATCAACAGTCATTCATGGAGTGGTGGGTGTGTGTGTGTTATTACAGTGCATGGACCATAAATATGAACAGTCATTCATGGGGTGGTGGACTGTAAATATCAACCGTCATTAATGGGGTGGTGGGTGTCATTACATTGTTTTGACTGTAAATATTAAAAGTAATTCATTGGGTGGTGGATGTGTGGGTGTCATTACAGTGCTTGTACTGCTAATATCAATAGTCATTGATGGGGTGGTGAGTGTGTGGGTGTCATTACAGAGCATGGACTGTATATATCAATAGTCATTCATGGGGTGGTGGGTGTGAGGGTGTTATTACAGTGCTTGGACTACAAATATCAATAGTCATTCATAGGGTGGTGGGTTTGAGGGTGTCATTACAATGCTTGGACTGTAAATATCAACAGTCATTCATGGGGTCGTTTGTGTCAATACAGTGCTTTGAAAGCAAATATCAAATGTCATTGATGGGGTAGTAGATGTGTGGGTGTCATTACAGTGCTTGGACTGTTAATATCAACAGTCATTCATGGGGTGGTAGGTGTGTAGGTGTCATTACAGTGCTTGGACTGTAAATATCATCAGTCATTCATGGGGTGGTTGGTGTATGGGTGTCATTACTCTGCTTAGACTGTTAATATCAACAGTCATTCATGGGGTGGTGGGTTGTTGGTGTCATTCCAGTGCTTGGACTGTAAATATGAACAGTCATTCATGGAGTGGTCAGTGTGTTTATGTCATTACAGTGCTTGGACTGTAAATATCAACAGTCTTTCATGGGGTTGTAATTGTGTGTGTGTCATTACAGTGCTTGGACTGTTAATATATATCAACAGTCATTCATTTGGTGGTGGGTGTGTAGGTATCATTACAGTGCTAGTACTGTAAATATCAACCATCATTCATGGGGTGGTGGGTGTCATTACAGTGCTTTGACTGTAAACATCAACAGTCATTCATGGGGTGGTGAGTGTCATTACAGTGCTTTGACTGTATATATCAACAGTTAATAATGGGGTGGTGGGTGTGTGGGTGTCATTACAGTGCTTGGACTATAACTATCAACAGTCATTCATGGGGTGGTGGGTGTGTTGGAGTCATTATATTGCTTGGACTGTAAATATCAACAGTCATTGATTGGGTGGTGGGGGTGTGGGTGTCATTACAGTGCTTGGACTATAAATATCAACTTCCATTTATGGGGTGGTGGGTGTCATTACAGTGCTTGGACTGTAAATATCAACAGTCATTCATGGGGTGGTTGATGTGCGGGTGTCATTACAATGCTGGACAGCAAATATCAACAGTCATTCATGGCGTGGTGGGTGTGTGGGTGTCATTACAGTGCTTGGACTGGAAATATCAACAGTCAGTCATGGGGTGGTTGGTATGTGTGTGTCATTACAGTGCTTGGACTGTAAGTATCAACAGTCATTCAAGGGGTGTTGGGAGTGTAGGTGTCATTACAGTGCTTGGACTGTAAATATCAACAGTCATTCATGGGGTGGTGGGTGTGTGGATGTCATTACAGTGCCTAGACTGAAAATATCAACAGTCATTCATGGGGTGGTGGTTAGCATTACAGTGCTTGGATTGTTAATATTAACAGTCATTCATTGGGTGGTAAGTGTGTGGAGGTCATTACAGTGCTTGGACTGTAAATATCAACTGTCATTCATGGGGTTTGTGGGTGCCATTACAGTGCTTAGACTGTTAATGCCAACAGTCATTAATCTGTTGGTGGGTGTGGGTGTCATTTCAGTGTTTAGACGGTAAATATCAACAGTCATTCATGGAGTGGTGGGTGTGTGTGTGTTATTACAGTGCATGGACCATAAATATGAACAGTCATTCATGGGGTGGTGGACTGTAAATATCAACCGTCATTAATGGGGTGGTGGGTGTCATTACATTGTTTTGACTGTAAATATTAAAAGTAATTCATTGGGTGGTGGATGTGTGGGTGTCATTACAGTGCTTGTACTGCTAATATCAATAGTCATTGATGGGGTGGTGAGTGTGTGGGTGTCATTACAGAGCATGGACTGTATATATCAATAGTCATTCATGGGGTGGTGGGTTTGAGGGTGTTATTACAGTGCTTGGACTACAAATATCAATAGTCATTCATAGGGTGGTGGGTTTGAGGGTGTCATTACAATGCTTGGACTGTAAATATCAACAGTCATTCATGGGGTCGTTTGTGTCAATACAGTGCTTTGAAAGCAAATATCAAATGTCATTGATGGGGTAGTAGATGTGTGGGTGTCATTACAGTGCTTGGACTGTTAATATCAACAGTCATTCATGGGGTGGTAGGTGTGTAGGTGTCATTACAGTGCTTGGACTGTAAATATCATCAGTCATTCATGGGGTGGTTGGTGTATGGGTGTCATTACTCTGCTTAGACTGTTAATATCAACAGTCATTCATGAGGTGGTGGGTGTGTGGGTGTCATTATAGTGCTTGGAGTGTAAATATCAACAGTCATTCAAGGGGTGGTGGTTGTGGGTGTGTCATTACAGTTCTTGGACAGGGAATATTAACCATCATTCATGGGGTGGTGGGTATGTGGGTGTCATTACAGTGTTTGGACTGTAAATATCAACAGTCATTTATAGGATGGTGGGTGTGTGGGTGTCATTACAGAGCTTGGAATGTAAATATTAACAGTCATTAATGGGATAGTGGGTGTTATTACAGTGCTTGGACTGTAAATATCAATAGTTATTCAAAGGGTGGTTGGTGTGTGGGTGTCATTACAGTGCTTGGACTGTAAATATCGACAGTCATTCTTGTGATGGTAAGTGTGTGGGTGTCATTACAGTGCTTGGACTGTAAATATCAACAGTCATTCATTGGGTGGTGTGTGTGTGCGTGTCAATACAGTGCTTGGACTGTAAATATCAAGAGTCATTAATGGGCTGGTGTGAGTGTCATTACCGTGCCTTGACTGTAAATATCAACAGTCATTAGTTGGGTGGATGGTGTGTGAGTGTTATTACAGTGCTTAAACTGTTAATATCAACTGTCATTCATGGGGTGGTTGTTGTATGGGTCTCATTAAAGTGTTTGGAATGTAAATATCAACAGTCATTCATAAGATGGTGGGTGTGTTGGTGTCATTACAGTTCTTAGACTGTAAATATAACCAGTAATTTATGGGGTGGTCAGTGTGTGGGTGTCATTACAGTGCTTGGTCTGTAAATATCAACAGTCATTCATTTAGTGGTGGGTTTTGGGGTGTCATTATAGTGCTTGGACTGTGAATATCAACCATCATTTATGGGATGGTGTGTGTGTGGGTGTCATTACAGTGCTTAGAATGTAAATATCAACAGTCATTCATGGGATAGTTGGTGGTATTACAGTGCTTGGACTGTAATTATCAACAGTCATTCTAAGGGTTGTTGGCGTGTGGGTGTCATTACAGTGATTGGACTGTAAATATCAACAGTCTTTTATGGGATGGTGGGTGTTTGGGTGTCATTACAGTGCTTGGACTGTAAATATCAACCGTCACTCATAGGGTGGTGGAATTGTGGGTGTCATTTTAGTGTTTGGACTCTAAATATCAACAGTCATTCATCGGGTGGTGGGTGTGTGGGTGTCATTACAGTGCTTGGACTGTAAATATCAACAGTCATTAATGGGGTGGTCAGTGTCATTACAGTGCTTTGACTGTAAATACCAACAGTCATTCTTGGAGTGATGGGTGTGTAGGTGTCATTACAGTACTTGGACTTTAAATATCAACAGTCATTCATGGGGTGGTGGGTGTGTGGGTGTCATTACAGTGCCTGGACTTTAAATATCAACAGTCATTCATGGGATGGTGGGTGTATGGGTGTCATTACTGTGCTTGGACTGTTAATATCAACATACATTCATGGGCTGGTGGGTGTGTGGGTGTCATTACAGTGCTTTGACTGTAAATATTAACGGTCATTTATGGGGTGGTCAGTTTGTGGATGTCATTACAGTGCTTGAACTGAAAATATCAACAGTCAATCATGGGGTGGTGGGTGTGTGTGTGTCATTACAGTCATGGAACTGTTAATATATATAAACAGTTATTCAATGGGTGGTGGATGTGTGTGTGTCAATACAGTGCTTGGACTTCAAATATCAACAATCGTTCATTGGGTGGTGGGTGTTATTACAGTCATTAATGGGCTGGTCGATGTGTAGGTGTCATTACAGTGCTTGAACTGTAAATATTAACAGACATTCATGGGGTGGTGGGTGTATGGGTGTCATTACAATGCTTAGACTGTAAATATCAACAGTCATTGATGGGGTGGTGGGTGAGTGGGTGTCATTACAGGTCTTGGACTGTATATATCAACAGTCATTCATGGTGTAGTGTGTGTGAGGGTGTCATTACAGTGCTTGGACTACAAATATCAATAGTCATTCATAGGGTGGTGGGTGTGAGGGTGTCATTACAGTGATTCGACTACAAATATCAACAGTCATTCATGAGGTGGTGGGTGTCCTTAAAGTGCTTGGACTATAAATATCAAGAGTTATTCACTCACACACTGTTGATGTGTGAGTGTCATTACAGTGCTTAAACAGCAAATATCAACAGTCATTCATGTGGTGGTTGATGTGTGGTTGACAATACAGTGTTTGGACTATAAAAATCAACAGTTATTAATAGAGTAGTGGGTGTGTAGGTGTCATTACAGTGCTTGGACTGTAAATATCAACAGTCATTCATGGTGTAGTGGATGTATGGATGTCTGTACTGTGCTTGGACTGTTAATATCAACAGTCATTCATGGGGTGATGGGTGTGTGGGTGTCATTACAGTTCTTGGAGTGTAAATATCAACAGTCATTCATGGGGTTGTGGGTTTGGGGGTGTCATTACAGTGCTTGGACTGAAAATATCAACCGTCTTTCATGGGGTGGTGGGTGTGTGGGTGTCATTACAGTACTTGATCTGTAAATTTCAACAGTCATTCATGGGGTGGTAGGTGTGTAGGTGTCATTACAGTGCTTGGACTGTAAATATCAACAGTTATTCAAGGGGTGGCGGGTGTGTGGGTGTCATTACAGTGCTTGGAGTGTAAATATCAACAGTCATTCATTGGGTGGTGGGTGTGGGCGTGTCATTACACTGCTTAGACTGGGAATATCAATCATCATTCATGGGGTGGTGGGTGTGGGGGTGTCATTACAGTGCTTGGACTGTAAATATCAACTTTTTTTTATGGGATGGTGGGTGTGTGGGTGTCATTACAGTGCTTGGAATGTAAATATCAACAGTCATTAATGGGATAGTGGGTGTTATTACAGTGTTTGGTCTGTAAATATCAATAGTCATTAAAAGGGGTGTTGGTGTGTGGGTGTCATTACAGTGCCTGGACTGTAAATATCAACAGTCATTAGTTGGGTGGATGGTGTGTGAGTGCTATTACAGTGCTTAAACTGTTAATATCAACTGTCATTCATGGGGTGGTTGTTGTAAGGGTCTCATTACAGTGTTTGGAATGTAAATATTAACAGTCATTCATGGGATGGTGGGTGTGTTGGTGTCATTACAGTGCTTAGACTGTAAATATAACCAGTAATTTATAGGGTGGTCAGTGTGTGGGTGTCATTACTGTGCCTGGACTGTAAATATTAACAGTCATTTATGGGATGGTAAGTGTGTTGGTGTCATTACAGTGCATGGAATGTAAATATCAACAGTCATTAATGGGGTAGTGGGTGTTATTACAGTGCTTGGACTGTAAATATCAATAGTCATTCAAAAGGTGGTTGGTGTGTGGGTGTCATTACAGTGCTTGGACTGTAAATATTGACCGTCATTCTTGTGATGGTAAGTGTGTGGGTGTCATTACAGTGCTTGGACTGTAAATATCAACAGTAATTCATTTAGTGGTGGGTTTGGGGGTGTCATTATAGTGCTTGGACTGTGAATATCAACCATCAATTATGTGGTGATGGGTGTGTGGGTGTCATTTATGGGATGGTGGGTGATATTACAGTGCTTGGACTGTAATTATCAACAGTCATACTAAGGGTTGTTGGTGTGTGGGTGTCATTACAGTAATTGGACTGTAAATATCAACAGTCTTTCATGGGGTTGTAGGTGTTTGGGTGTCATTACAGTGCTTGGACTGTAAATATTAACCATCACTTAAGGGGTGGTTGGAGTGTGGGTGTCATTTTCGTGCTTGGACTGTAAATATCAACAGTAATTTATCGGGTGGTGGGTGTGTGGGTGTCATTACAGTGCTTGGACTGTAAATATCAACAGTCATTAATGGGGTGGTCAGTGTCATTACAGTGCTTGGACTGTAAATACCAACAGTCATTCTTGGAGTGATGGGTGTGTAGGTGTCATTACAGTGTTTGGACATTAAATATCAACAGTCATTCATGGGGTGGTGGGTGTGTGGGTGTCATTACAGTGCTTGGACTGTAAATATCAACAGTCATTCAAGGGGTGGTGGGTGTATGGGTGTAATTACTGTGCTTGGACTGTTAATATCAACAGACATTCATGGGCTGGTGGGTGTGTGGGTGTCATTACAGTGCTTAGAGTGTAAATATCAATAGTCCTAAATGGGGTGGTGGGTGTGGGGGTGTCATTACAGGGCTTGGACTGGGAAAATCAACCATCATTCATGGGGTGGTCGGTGTGTGGGTGTCATTACAGTGCTTGGAATGTAAATATCAACAGTCATTTATGGGATGGTGGGTGTGTGGGTGTCATTACAGTGATTGGAATGTAAATATCAACAGTCATTAATGGGATAGTGGGTGTTATTACAGTGCTTCGACTGTAAATATCAATAGTCATTCAAAGGGTGGTTGGTGTGTTGGTGTCATTACAGTGCTTGGACTGTAAATATCAACAGTCATTAATTGGGTGGATGGTGTGTGAGTGTCATTACAGTGCTTAAACTGTAAATATCAACAGTCATTCAGGGGGTGGTGGGCTGTGGGTGTCATTACAGTGCTTGAACTGTAAATTTCAACTGTCATTTTTGGGGTGGTTAGTGTGTGGATGTCATTACAGTGATTGGACTGTAAATATCAACAGTCTTTGATGGGGTGGTGGGTGAGTGGATGTCATTACAGTGCTTGGACTGTATATATCAACAGTCATTCATAGTGTAGTGGGTGTGAGGGTGTCATTACAGTGCTTGGACTACAAATATCAATAGTCATTCATAGGGTGGTGGGTGTGAGGGTGTCATTACAGTGCTTCGACTGCAAATATCAACAGTCATTCATGGGGTGGTGGGTGTCCTTACAGTGCTTGGACTGTAAATATCAACAGTTATTCATGGGGTTGTTGATGTGTGAGTGTCAATACAGTGCTTGGACAACAAATATTAACAGTCATTCATGTGGTGGTTGAGGTGTGGTTGTCATTACACTGTTTGGACTGTAAATATCAATAGTCATTTATAGAGTAGTGGGTGTGTGGGTGTCATTACAGTGCTTGGACTGTAAATATCAACAGTCATTCATGGTGTAGTGGATGTATGGATGTCAGTACTGTGCTTGGACTGTTAATATCAACAGTCATTCATGGGGTGATGGGTGTGTTGGTGTCATTACAGTTCTTGGAGTGTAAATATCAACAGTCATTTATGGTGTTGTGGGTGTGGGAGTGTCATTACAGTGCTTGGACTGTAAATATCAACCATCTTTAATGGGGTGGTGGGTGTGTGGGTGTCATTACACTGCTTGATCTGTAAATATGAACAGTCATTCATGGGGTGGTAGGTGTGTAGGTGTCATTACAGTGCTTGGACTGTAAATATCAACAGTCATTCATGGGGTGGTTGGTGTATGGGTGTCATTACTGTGCTTAGATTGTTAATATCAACAGTCATTCATATGGTGGGGGGTGTGTGGGTGTCATTACAGTGCTTGGAGTGTAAATATCAACAGTCATTTATTGGGTGGTGGGTGTGGGGATGTCATTACAGTGCTTGGACTGGGAATATCAACCATCATTCATAGGGTGGTGGGTGTTGGGGTGTCATTACAGTGCTTGGACTGTAAATATCAACAATCATTTTGTGTTGGTGGGTGTGTGGGTGTCATTACAGTGCTTGGAATGTAAATATCAACAGTCATTAATGGGATAGTGGGTGTTATTACAGTGCTTGGACAGTAAACATCAATAGTTATTCAAAGGGTGGGGGTGTCATTACAGTGCTTGGACTGTAAATATCAACAGTCATTAGTTGGGTGGATGGTGTGTGAGTGTCATTACAGTGCTTAAACTGTTAACATCAACTGTCATTCATGGGGTGGTTTTGTAAGGGTCTCATTACAGTGTTTGGAATGTAAATATCAACAGTCATTCATGGTATGGTGGGTGTGTTGGTGTCATTACAGTGCTTAGACTGTAAATATAACAAGCAATTTATGGGGTGGTCAGTTTGTGGGTGTCATTACAGTGCTTGGACTGTAAATATCAACAGTCATTTATGGGATGGTGTGTGTGTGGGTGTCATTCCAGTGGTTGGAATGTAAATATCAACAGTCATTAATTGGATAGTGGTTGTTATTACAGTGCTTGGACTGTAAATATCAATAGTCATTTAAAGGGTGGTTTGTGTGTGGGTGTCATTACACTGCTTGATCTGTAAATATCAACAGTCATTCATGGGGTGGTGGGTGTGGGGGTGTCATTACCGTGCTTGGACTGTAAATATTAACCGTCTTTCATGGGGTGGTGGGTGTGTGGGTGTCATTACAGTGATTCGACTGTAAATATCAACAGTCTTTCATGGGGTGGTGGGTGTTTGGGTGTCATTACAGGGATTGGACTGTAAATATCAACCGTCACTCATGGGATGGTGGGAGTGTGGGTGTCATTTTAGTGCTTGGACTGTAAATATGAACAGTCATTCATCGGGTGGTGGGTGTGTGGGTGTCATTACAGTGCTTGGACTGTAAATATCAACAGTCATTAATGGGATGGTCAGTGTCATTACAGTTCTTGTACTGAAAATACCAACAGTCATTCTTGGAGTGATGGGTGTATAGGTGTCATTACAGTGCTTGGACATTAAATATCAACAATCATTCATGGGCTGGTCGATGTGTGGGTGTCATTACAGTGCTTAGACTGTAAATATTAACAGACATTCATAGGGTGGTGGGTGTGCGGGTGTCATTACAATGCTTAGACTGTAAATATCAACAGTCATTGATGGGGTTGTGGGTGAGTGGGTGTCATTACAGTGCTTGGACTGTATATATCAACAGTCATTCATGGTGTAGTGGGTGTGAGGGTGTCATTACAGTGCTTAGACTACAAATATCAATAGTCATTCATAGGGTGGTGGGTGTGAGGGTGTCATTACAGTGCTTCGACTGCAAATATCAACAGTCATTCATTGGGTGGTGGGTTTCCTTACAGTGCTTGGACTGTAAATATCAACAGTTATTCATAGGGTTGTTAATGTGTGAGTGTCATTACAGTACTTAGAAAGCAAATATCAACAGTCAATCATGTGGTGGTTGATGTGTGGTTGTCATTACAGTGTTTGGACTGTAAATATAACAGTCATTTATAGAGTAGTGGGTGTGTGGGTGTCATTACAGTGCTTGAACTGTAAATATCAACACTCATTTATGGTTTAGTTGATGTATGGATGTCAGTACTGTGCTTGGACTGTTAATATCAACAGTCGTTCATGGGGTGATGTGTGTGTGGGTGTCATTACAGTTCTTGGAGTGTAAATATCAACAGTCATTCATGGGGTTGTGTCTGTGGGGGTGTCATTACAGTGCTTGGACTGTAAATATCAACCATCTTTCATGGGGTGGTGGGTGTGTGGGTGTCATTACAATACGTGATCTGTAAATATCAATAGTCATTCATGGGGTGGTAGGTGTGTAGGTGTTATTACAGTGCTTGGACTGTAAATATCAACAGTCATTCATGGGGTGGTTGGTGTATGGGTGTCATTACTGTGCTTAGATTGTTAATATCAACAGTCATTCATGAGGTGGTGGGTGTGTGGGTGTCATTACAGTGCTTGGAGTGTAAATATCAACAGTCATTCGTTGGGTGGATGGTGTGTGAGTGTCATTACAGTGCTTAAACTGTTAATATCAACTGTCATTCATGGGGTGGTTGTTGTATGGGTCTCATTACAGTGTTTGGAATGTAAATATCAACAGTCATTCATGGGATGGTGGATGTGATGGTGTCATTACAGTGCTTAGACTGTAAATATAACCACTAATTTATGGGGTGGTCAGTGTGTGGGTGTCATTACAGTGCTTGGACTGGAAATATCAACAGTCATTCAGGGGGTGGTGGGTTGTGGGTGTCATTACAGTGCTTGGACTGTAAATACCAACGGTCATTTATGGGTAGGTCAGTGTGTGGATGTCATTACAGTGCTTGGACTGTAAATATCAATAGTCAATCATGGGGTGGTGGGTGTGTGTGTGTCATTACAGTGCTTGGACTGTTAATATATATCAACAGTCTATTATTGGGTGGTGGATGTGTGGGTGTCAATACAGTGCTTGGACTGCAAATATCAACAGTCATTCATTGTGTGGTCGATGTGTGGGTGTCATTATAGTACTTGGACTGTAAATATTAACAGACATTCATGGGGTGGTGGGTGTGTGGGTGTCATTACCATGCTTAGAATGTAAATATAAACAGTCATTAATGGGGTGGTGGGTGATTGGGTGTCATTACAGTGCTTGGACTGTAAATATCAACAGTCATTCATGGTGTAATGGATGTATGGATGTCAGTACTGTGCTTGATCTGTTAATATCAACAGTCATTCATGGGGTGATAGGTGTGTGGTTGTCATTACAGTGCTTGGACTGTAAATATCAACAGTCATTAATGGGATGGTCAGTGTCATTACAGTTCTTGGACTGAAAATACCAACAGTCATTCTTGGAGTGATGGGTGTGTAGGTGTCATTACAGTGCTTGGACATTAAATATTAACAGTCATTCATGGGGTGGTGGGTGTGTGGGTGTCATTACAGTGCTTGGACCGTAAATATCAAAAGTCATTCATGGGGTGGTGGGTTTATGGGTGTCATTACTGTTCTTGGACTGTAAATATCAACAGACATTCATGGGCTGGTGGGTGTGTGGGTGTCATTACAGTGCTTGGAGTGTAAATATTAAGAGTCCTTCATGGGGTGGTGGGTGTGGGGTGTCATTACAGTGCTTGGACTGGGAATATCAACCATCATTCATGGGGTGGTGGGTGTGTGGGTGTCATTACTGTGCCTGGACTGTAAATATCAGCAGTCATTTATGGGATGGTTGGTGTGTGGGTGTCATTACAGCACTTGGAATGTAAATATCAACAGTCATTAATGGGATAGTGGTTGTCATTACAGTGTTTGGACTGTAAATATAACAGTCATTTATAGAGTAGTGGGTGTGTGGGTGTCTTTACAGTGCTTGGACTGTAAATATCAACACTCATTTATGGTTTATTGGATTTATGGATGTCAGTACTGTGCTTGGACTGTTAATATCAACAGTCATTCATGGGGTGATGTGTGTGTGGGTGTCATTACAGTTCTTGGAGTGTAAATATCAACAGTCATTCATGGGGTTGTGGGTGTTGGGATGTCATTACAGTGCTTGGACTGTAAATATCAACCGTTTTTTATTGGATGCTGGGTGTGTGGGTGTCATTACAGTGCTTGATCTGTAAATATCAACAGTCATTCATGGGGTGGTAGGTGTGTAGGTGTCATTACAGTGCTTGAACTGTAAATATCAACAGTTATTAATGGAGTGGTTGGTGTATGGGTGTCATTACTGTGCTTAGACAGTTAATATCAACAGTCATTCATGGGGTGGTGGGTGTGGGGGTGTCATTACAGTGCTTGGACTGTAAATATCAACAGTCACATATGGGATGGTGGGGGTGTGGTTGTCATTACAGTGCTTGGAATGTAAATATCAACAGTCATTAATGGGATAGTGGGTGTTATTACAGTGCTTGGACTGTAAATATCAATAGTCATTCAAAGGGTCGTTGGTGTGAGGGTGTCATTACAGTGTTTGGACTGTAAATATTGACAATCATTCTTGTGATGGTAAGTGTGTGGGTGTCATTACAGTGCTTGGACTGTAAATATCAACAGTCATTTATTGGGTCGTGGGTGTGTGGGTGTCATTACAGTGCTTGGACTATAAATATCAATGGTCATTAATGAGGTGTTGTGTTTGTGGGTGTCATTACAGTGCTTGGACTGTAAATATCAACAGTCATTAGTTGGGTGGATGGTGTGTGAGTGTCATTACAGTGCTAAACTGTTAATATCAAATGTCATTATGGGGAGGTTGTTGTATGGGTCTCAATACAGTGTTTGGAATGTAAATATCAACTGTCATTCATGGGATGGTGGATGTGTTGGTGTCATTACAGTGCTTAGACTGTAAATATATCCAGTAATTTATGGGGTGGTCAGTGTGTGGCTGTCATTACAGTGCTTGGACTGTAAATATCAACAGTCATTAAGGGGTTGGTGGGTTGTGGGTGTAATTACAGTGCTTGGACTGTAAATATGAACGGTCATTCATGGGTAGGTCAGTGTGTGGATGTCATTACAGTGCTTGGACTGTAAATATCAACAGTCAATCATGGGGTGGTGGGTGTGTATGTGTCATTACAGTGCTTGGACTGTTAATATATATCAACAGTCATTCATTGAGTGGTGGATGTGTGGGTGTCAATACAGTGCTTGGACTGCAAATATCAACAGTCATTCATTGGGTGGTGGGTGTCATTACAGTGCTTGGACTGTAAATATCAACAGTCATTCATGGGCTGGTCGATGTGTGGGTGTCATTACAGTACTTGGACTGTAAATATCAACAGTCATTAATGGGGTTGTGGGTGTAAGGGTGTCATTACAGAGCTTGGACTGTAAATATCAAACATCTTTCATGGGGTGGTGGGTGTGTGGGTGTCATTACAGTGTTTGGACTATAAATATCAACAGTAATTCATAGGGTGGTAGGTGTGTAGGTGTCATTACAGTGCTTGGACTGTAAATATCAACAGTCATTAATGGGGTGGTTGGTGTATGGGTGTCATTACTTTGCTTAGACTGTTAATATCAACAGTCATTCATGGGGTGGTGGGTGTGTGGGTGTCATTACAGATCTTGGAGTGTAAATATCAACAGTCATTTATTGGGTGGTGGGTGTGAGGGTGTCATTACAGTGCTTGGACTGGGAATATCAACCATCATTCATGGGGTGGTGGGTGTTTGGGTGTCATTACAGTGCTTGGACTGTAAATATCAACAGTCATTTATGGGATGGTGGTTGTGTGGGTGTCATTACAGTGCTTGGAATGTAAATATCAACAGTTATTAATGGGATAGTAGGTGTTATTACAGTGTTTGGACTGTAAATATCAATACTCATTCACAGGGTGGTTGGTGTGTGGGTGTCATTACAGTGCTTGGACTTTAAATATTGACAGTCATTCTTGTGATGGTAAGTGTGTTGGTGTCAAAACAGAGCTTGGACTGTAAATATCAAAAGTCATTAATTGGGTGGTCGGTGTGTGGGTGTCATTACAGTGCTTGGACTGTAAATATTAAAAGACATTTATGGGGTGGTGGGAGTGTGGGTGTCATTACAATGCTGAGAATGTAAATATCAACAGTCATTCATTGGGTGGTAGGTGTGTAGGTGTCATTACAGTGCTTGGACTGTAAATATCAACAGTGCTTTATGGGGTGGTTGGTGTATGGGTGTCATTACTGTGCTTAGACTGTTAATATCAACAGTCATTCCTGGGGTGGTGGGTGTGTGGGTCTCATTACAGTGCTTGGACTGTAAATATCAACAGTTATTTATTGGGTGGGTGTGGGGGTTTTATTACAGAGCTTGGACTGTGAATATTAACCATCATTCATGTTATGGTGGGTGTGTGGGTGTCATTACTGTGCTTGGACTGTAAATATCAACAATCATTCTTGGGATGGTAAGTGTGTGGGTTTTTTATTACAGTGATTGGACTGTAAATATCAACAGTCTTTTATGGGGTGGTGGGTGTTTGGGTGTCATTACAGTGCTTGGACTGTAAATATTAACCGTCACTCATGGGATAGTGGGTGTTATTACATTGCTTGGACTGTAAATATCAACAGTCATTTATGGGGTTGTGGGTGTGTGGGTGTCATTACAGTGCTTGGGCTGTAAATATCAATTGTCATTCATGGGGTTGTCAGTGTCATTACAGTGCTTGCACTGTAAATACCAACAGTCATTCTTTGAGTGATGTTTGTGTGGGTGTCATTACAGTGCTTGGACTTTAAATATCAACAGTCATTCATGGGGTGGTGGGTGTGTGAGTGTCATTATAGTGCTTGGACTGTAAATATCAACAGTCATTCATGGGGTGGTGGGTGTATGGGTGTCATTACAGTGCTTGGAGTGTAAATATCAACAGTTATTTATTGGGTGGGTGTGGGGGTTTTATTACAGAGCTTGGACTGGGAATATCAACCATCATTCATGGGGTGGTGGGTGTGGGGGTGTCATTACAGTGCTTGGTCTGTAAATATCAACAGTCATTTATGGGATGGTGGGTGTGTGGGTGTCATTACAGTGCTTGGAATGTAAATATCAACAGTCATTAATGGGATAGTGGGTGTTATTACAGTGCTTGGACTGTAAATATCAATAGTCATTCAAAGGGTAATTGGTGTGTGGGTATCATTACAGTGCTTGGACTGTAAATATCGACAGTCATTCTTGTGATGGTAAGTGTGTGGGTGTCATTACAGTGCTTGAACTGTAAATATCAACAGTCATTCATTGGGTGGTGGGTGTGTGGGTGTCATTACAGTGCTTGGACTATAAATATCAATGGTCATTAATGGGGTGTTGTGTGTTTGGGTGTCATTACAGAGCTTGGACTGTAAATATCAACAGTCATTAGTTTTGTGGTGGGTGTCATTACAGTGCTTGGACTGTAAATATCAACAATCATTCATGGGCTGGTCGATGTGTGGGTGTCATTAAAGTACTTGGACTGTAAATATTATCAGACATTCATGGGGTAGTGGGTGTGTGGGTGTCATTACATTGCTTAGAATGTAAATATCAACAGTCATTGATGGGGTGGTGGGTGAGTGGGTGTCATTACAGTGCTTGGACTGTATATATCAACAGTCATTCATGGTGTAGTAGGTGTGAGGGTGTCATTACACTGATTGGACTACAAATATCAATAGTCATTTATATTGTGGTGGGTGTGAGGGTGTCATTACAGTGCTTCGACTGTAAATATCAACAGTCATTCATGGGGTGGTGGGTGTCATTACAGTGCTTGGACTGTAAATATCAAGAGTCATTCATGGGCTGGTCGATGTGTGGGTGTCATTACAGTGCTTGGACTGTAAATATTAACAGACATTCATGGGGTAGAGGGTGTGTGGGTGTCATTACATTGCTTAGAATGTAAATATCAACAGTCATTGATGGGGTGGTGGGTGAGTGGGTGTCATTACAGTGCTTGGACTCTATATATCAACAGTCATTCATGGTGTAGTAGGTGTGAGGGTGTCATTACACTGATTGAACTACAAATATCAATAGTCATTCATATGGTGTTGGGTGTGAGGGTGTCATTACAGTGCTTCGACTGTAAATATCAACAGTCATTCATGGGGTGGTGGGTGTCATTACAATGCTTGGACTGTAATATCAACAGTCATTCATGTGGTGGTTGATGTGTGGTTGTCATTACAGTGTTTGGACTGTAAATATCAACAGTCATTTATAGAGTAGTGGGTGTGTGGGTGCTAATACAGTGCTTGGACTGTAAATATCAACAGTCATTCATGGTGTAGAGGGTGTATGGATGTCAGTACTGTGCTTGGACTGTTAATATCAACCGTCATTTATGGGGTGATGGGTGTGTGGGTGTCATTACTGTGCTTGGACTGTTAATATCAATAGTCATTCATGGTGTGGTGGGTGTGAAGGTGTCATTACAGTGCTTGGACTGTAAATATCAAACATTTTTCTTGGGGTTGTGGGTGTGTGGGTGTCATTACTGTGCTTGGACTGTAAATATCAACAGTCATTCATGGGGTGGTGGGTTTGGGGGTGTCATTATATTGCTTGGACTGTGAATATTAACCATCATTCATGTTATGGTGGGTGTGTGGGTGTCATTACTGTGCTTGGACTGTAAATATCAACAATCATTCTTGGGATGGTAAGTGTGTGGGTTTTTTATTACAGTGATTGGACTGTAAATATCAACAGTCTTTTATGGGGTGGTGGGTGTTTGGGTGTCATTACAGTGCTTGGACTGTAAATATCAACCATCACTCATGGGATAGTGGGTGTTATTACAGTGCTTGGACTGTAAATATCAACAGTCATTCATGGGGTTGTGGGTGTGTGGGTGTCATTACAGTGCTTGGACTGTAAATATCAATTGTCATTCATGGTGTTGTCAGTGTCATTACAGTGCTTGTACTGTAAATACCAACAGTCATTCTTTGAGTGATGGGTGTGTGGGTGTCATTACAGTGCTTGGACTTTAAATATCAACAGTCATTCATGGGGTGGTGGGTGTGTGAGTGTCATTATAGTGCTTGGACTGTAAATATCAACAGTCATTCATGGGGTGGTGGGTGTATGGGTGTCATTACTGTGCTTGGACTGTTAATATCAACAGACATTCATGAGGTGGTTGGTGTGTGGATGTCAGGACATTTCTTGGACAGTAAATATCAACAGTCATTCATGAGGTGTTGGGTGTCTGGAATTCATTACAGAGCTAGGACTGTAAATATCAACAGTCATTCATGGTGTGATTGGTGTGGGTGTCATTACAGTGCTTGGACTGTAATTATCAATGGTCATTTATGGAGTGGAGGATGTGTGGGTACCATTACAGTGCTTGGACTGTAAATATCAACAGTCATTCATGGGGTGGTGGGTGTATGGGTGTCATTACAGTGCATGGACCGTCAATATCAACAGTCATTCACGGAGTGGTGAGTGTGTGGGTGTCATTACAGTGCTTGGACTGTAAATATCAACAGTCATTCATGGGGTGGTGGGTGTGTGGGTGTCATTACAGAGCTTGGACTGTAACTATCAACAGTCATTGATGGGGTGGTGGGTGTGTGGGTGTCATTACAATGCTTGGACTATAAATATCAACAGTCATTGATAGGGTGGTGGGTGTGTGGGCATCATTACAGTGCTTGGACTATAAATATCAACATCCATTTATGGGGTGGTGGGTGTTATTACAGTGTTTGGACTGTAAATATTAACAGTCATTCTGTGGGTGGTGGATGTGTGGGTGTCATTACAGTGCTTGGACAGCAAATATCAACCGTCATTCTTGGGGTGATGAGTGTGTGGGTGTCATTACAGTGCTTGGACTGTAAATATCAACAGTCATTCATGGGGTGTTGGTTGGCATTACAGTGCTTGGATTGTAAATATCAACAATCATTCATTAGGTGGTGGATGATTGGGTGTCATTACAGTGCTTGGACTATAAATATCAACAGTCATTCATGGGGTTTGTGGGTGCCATTACAGTGCTTGGACTGTGAATATCAACAGTCATTCATGGGTTAGTGGGTGTGGGTGTCATTACAGTGCATGGACCGTATATATCAAGAGTCATTGATGGGGTGGTGGACTGTAAATATCAACCGTTATTAATGTGGTGGTGGGTGTCATTACATTGCTTTGACTGTAAATATTAAAAGTCATTTTTTGGGTGGTTGATGTGTGGGTGTCATTACAGTGCTTGGACTGCTAATATCAACAGTCATTGATGGGGTGGCGGGTATTTGGGTGTCATTACAGAGCTTGGACTGTATATATCAATAGTCATTCATGGGGTGGTGGGTGTGAGGCTGTTATTACAGTGCTTGGACTACAAATATCAATTGTCATTCATAGGGTTGTGGGTGTGAGGGTGTCATTACAGTGCTTGGACTATAAATATCAACAGTCATTCATGGGGTTGTATGTGTCATTACAGTGCAAGGAAAGCAAATATCAAATGTCATTGATGGGGTAGTGGATCTGTGGGTGTCATTACATTGCTTGGACTGTAAATATCAGCAGTCATTCATTGGGTAGTGGATGTATGGGTGTCAGTACTGTGCTTGGACTGTTAATATCAACATTCATTCATGGGGTGGTGGGTGTGGGGGTGTCATTACAGTTCTTGGACTGGGAATATCAACCATCATTCATGGGGTGGTGTGTGTGTGGGTGTCATTACATTGCTTTGACTGTAAATATCAAGAGTCATTTATGGGATGGTGGGTGTGTGGATGTCATTACAGTGCTTGGAATGTAAATATCGACAGTAATTCTTGTGATTGTAAGTGTGTGGGTGTCGTTACAGTGCTTGGACTGTAAATATCAACAGTCATTCATTGGGTGGTATGTGGGTGGGTGTCATTACAGTGCTTGGACTATAAATATCTATGGTCATTAATGGGGTGTTCTGTGTGTGGGTATCATTACAGTGCTTGGACTGTAAATATCAATAGTCATTAGTTGGGTGGATGGTGTGTGAGTGTCATTACAGTGCTTAAAATGTTAATATCAACTGTCATTCATGGGGTGGTTGTTGTATGGGTCTCATTACAGTGCTTGAAATGTAAATATCAACAGCTATTCATGGAATGGTGGGTGTGTTGGTGTCATTACCATGCTTAGACTGTAAATATATCCAGTAATTTATGGGGTTGTCAGTGTGTGGGTGTCATTACAGTGCTTGGACTGTAAATATCAACAGTCATTCATTGGGTGGTATGTGGGTGGGTGTCATTACAGTGCTTGGACTATAAATATCAATGGTCATTATTGGGGTGTTCTGTGTGTGGGTCTCATTACAGTGCTTGAAATGTAAATATCAACAGCCATTCATGGAATGGTGGGTGTGTTGGTGTCATTACCATGCTTAGACTGTAAATATAACCAGTAATTTATGGGGTTGTCAGTGTGTGGGTGTCATTACAGTGCTTGGACTGTAAATATCAACAGTCATTCAGGGGGTGGTGGGTTGCGGGTGTCATTACAGTGCTTGGACTGTAAATACCAACGGTCATTTATGGGTAGGTCAGTGTTTGGATGTCATTACAGTGCTTGGACTGTAAATATCAATTGTCATTCAAGGGGTGGTCAGTGTGTGGATGTCGTTACAGTGCTTGGACGGTAAATTTTAACAGTCAATCATGGGGTGGTGGGTGTGTGTGTGTCATTACAGTGCTTGGACTGTTAATATATATCAACAGTCATTCATTGGGTGGTGAATGTGTGGGTGTCAATACAGTGCTTTGACTGCAAATATCAACAGTCATTCATTGGGTGGATGGTGGCATTACAGTGCTTGGACTCTAAATATCAAGAGTCATTCATGGGCTGGTCGATGTGAGGGTGTCATTACAGTGCTTAGACTGTAAATATTATCTGAAATTCATGGGGTGGTGGGTGTGTGGGTGTCATTACAATGCTTAGACTGTAAATATCAACAGTCATTGATGGGGTGATGGTGAGTGGGTGTCATTACAGTACTTGGACTGTATATATCAACAGTCATTCATGGTGAGGTGGGTGTGTGAGTGTCATTACAGTGCTTGGACAGCAAATATCAACAGTCATTCATGTGGTGGTGGGTGTGTGGGTGTCATTACAGTGCTTGGACTGTAAATATCAACAGTCATTCATTGTGTAGTGGAAGTATGGATGTCAATACTGTGATTGGACTGTTAATATCAACAGTCATTTATGGGGTGGTGGGTGTATGGGTGTCATTACTGTGCTTTGACTATTAATATCAACAGTCATTCATGGGGTAATGGGTGTGTGGGTGTCATTACTGTTCTTGGAGTGTTAATATCAACAGTCATTCAAGGGGTGGTGGGTATGGGGTGTCATTACAGTGCTTGGACTGTAAATATCAACCGTCTTTCATGGGGTGGTCGGTGTGTGTGTGTCATTACAGTGCTTGGTCTGTAAATATCAACAGTCATTCATTTATTGGTGGATTTAGGGGTGTCATTATAGTGCTTGGACTGTAAATATCAACCATCATTCATGTGGTGGTGGGTGTGTGGGTGTTATTACAGTGCTTGGACTGTAAATATCAACAGTCATTCTAAGGGTGGTTGGTGTGTGGGTGTCATTACAGTGTTTGGACTGTAAATATCAACAGTCATTCATGGGATGGTAAGTGTCATTACAGAGCTTGGACTGTAAATACCAACAGTCATTCTTGGAGTAATGGGTGTGTGGGTGTGATTACAGTGCTTGGACTATAAATATCAACAGTCATTTATGGGGTGGTGGCCCTATGGGTGTCATTACTGTGCTTGGACTGTTAATATCAACAGACATTCATGGGGTGGTGGGTGTGTGGGTGTCAGGACATTGCTTGGACAGTAAATATTAACAGTTATTTTTGGGGTGGTGGGTGTCTGGTTTTCATTACAGTGCTAGGACTGTAAATATCAACAGTCATTCATAGTGTGATTGGTGTGGGTGTCATTACAGTGCTTGGACTGTAAGTATCAACAGTCATTTATGGAGTGGAGGGTGTATGGGTATCATTACATTGCTTGGACTGTATATATCAACAGTCATTCATGGGTTGATGGGTGTATGGGTGTCATTACAGTGCATGGACTGTTAATATCAACAGTCATTCACAGGGTGGTGAGTGTGTGGGTGTCATTACAGTGCTTGGACTGCACATATCAACAGTCATTCATTTAGTGGTGGTTTTGGGGGTGTCATTACAGTGCTTCGACTGTAAATATGAACAGTCTTTAATGGGGTGGTGGTTGTTTGGGTGTCATTACATTGCTGGGACTGTAAATATCAACAGTAATTTACGGGGTGGTGGGTGTGTGGGTGTCATTACAGTGCTTAGAATGTAAATATCAACAGTCATTAATGGGATAGTGGGTGTTATTACAGTGCTTGGACTGTAAATATCAACAGTCATTCTAAGGGTGGTTGGTGTGTGGGTGTCATTACAGTGTTTGGACTGAAAATATCAACAGTCATTCATGGGATGGTAAGTGTCATTACAGAGCTTGGACTGTAAATACCAACAGTCATTCTTGGAGTAATGGGTGTGTGGGTGTGATTACAGTGCTTGGACTTTAAATATCAACAGTCATTCATGAGGTGGTGGGTGTGTGGGTGTCATTACAGTGCTTGGACTATAAATATCAACAGTAATTTATGGGGTGGTGGCCCTATGGGTGTCATTACTGTGCTTGGACTGTTAATATCAACAGACATTCATGGGGTGGTGGGTGTGTGGGTGTCAGGACATTGCTTGGACAGTAAATATTAACAGTTATTTTTGGGGTGGTGGGTGTCTGGTTTTCATTACAGTGTTAGGACTGTAAATATCAACAGTCATTCATAGTGTGATTGGTGTGGGTGTCATTACAGTGCTTGGACTGTAAGTATCAACAGTCATTTATGGAGTGGAGGGTGTATGGGTATCATTACATTGCTTGTACTGTATATATCAACAGTCATTCATAGGTTGGTGGGTGTATGGGTGTCATTACAGTGCATGGACTGTTAATATCAACAGTCATTCACAGGGTGGTGAGTGTGTGGGTGTCATTACAGTGCTTGGACTGCAGATATCAACAGTCATTCATTTAGTGGTGGTTTTGGGGGTGTCATTACAGTGCTTCGACTGTAAATATGAACAGTCTTTAATGGGGTGGTGGGTGTTTGGGTGTCATTACATTGCTGGGACTGTAAATATCAACAGTAATTTACGGGGTGGTGGGTGTGTGGGTGTCATTAAAGTGAATGGACTGTAAATATCAACAGTCATTATCGGGGTTGTGTGTGTGGGTGTCATTACAGTGCTTGGACTGTAAATATTAACCATCATTCATATGGTGGTGGGTGTGTGGGTATCATTACAGTGCTTGGACTGAAATATCAACAGTCATTTATGGGATGCTTGGTGTGTGGGTGTGATTACAGTGCTTGGAATGTAAATATCAACAGTCATTCATGGGATAGTGGATGTTATTACAGTGCTTGGACTGTAAATATCAACAGTCATTCAAAGGGTGGTTGGTAAGTGGGTGTTATTACAATGCTTGGACTGTAAATATCAATAGTTATTCTTGGGATGGTAAGTGTGTGGGTGTCATTAATGTGCTTGGACTGTAAATATCAACAGACATTCATGAGGTGGTGGGTGTGTGGGTGTCATTACAATGCTTTGACTGTAAATATCAACAGTCATTTATTGGGTGCTGGGTGGGTGGGTGTCATTACAGTTCTTGGATTATAAATATCAGTGGTCATTAATAGGGTGTTGTGTGTGTAGGTGTTATTACAGTGCTTAGACTGTAAATATCAACAGTCATTCATGGGGTGTATGGTGTGTGAGAGTCATTACAGTGCTTGAACTATAAATATCAATGGTCATTAATAGGGTGTTGTGTGTGTGGGTGTCATTACAATGCTTGGACTGTAAATATCAACAGTCATTCATGTGGTGAATGGTGTGTGAGTGTCATTACAGTGCTTGGACTGTAAATGGAGTGGTGGGTGTGGGGGTCTCATTACAGTGCTTGGACTGCAAATATCAACCGTCTTTTATGGGGTGGAGGGTTTTTGGGTGTCATTAGAGTGCTTGGATTGTAAATATCAACTGCTATTCCTGGGGTGGTGGTGTGTGGTTGTCATTACAGTGATTGGACTGTAAATATCAACAGTCATTCATGGTCTGTTGGGTGTATGGGTGTCATTACAGTACTTGGTCTGTAAATATCAACAGTCATTCATTTAGTGGTGGGTGTGGGAGTGTCATTTCAACGCTTGGACTGTGAATATCAATCATCATTCATGGGGTGGTGGGTGTGTGGGTGTCATTACAGAGCTTCGACTGTAAATATCAACAGTAATTTTGGGATGGTGGGTGTGTGGGTGTCATTACAGGGCTTGGAATGTAAATATCAACAATCATTCATGGGGTGGTGGGTGTATGGGTGTCATTACTGTGCATGGACTGTTAATATCAACAGTCATTCAAGGGGTGGTGAGTGTGTGGGTGTCATTACAGGGCTTGGACTGTAGATATCAACAAACATTTATTTAGTGGTGGGTGTGGGGGTGTCATTCCAGTGCTTGGACTGTAAATATCAACAGTCTTTTTTATCAGGGGGTGGGTTTTTGGGTGTCATAACAGTGCTTGGACTCTAAATATCAACAGCCATTCATGGGGTGGTGGGTGTGTGGGTGTCATTACAGTGAATGGACTGTAAATATCAACAGTCATTCATGGGGTTGTGTGTGTGGGTGTCATTATAGTGCTTGGACTGTAAATATCAACTATCATTTATGGGGTGGTGGGTGTGTGGGTGTCATAACAGTGCTTGGACTGTAAGTATCAACAGTCATTTATGGGATGCTGGGAGTGTGAATGTAATTACAGTGCTTGGAATGTAAATATCAACAGTCATTCATGGGATAGTGGGTGTTATTACAGTGTTTTGACTGTAAATATCAACAGTCATTCAAAGGGTGGTTGGTTTGAGGGTATCATTACAGTGCTTAGACGGTAAATATCAACAGTCATTCTTGGGATTGTAAGTGTGTGGGTGTCATTACAGTGCTTGGACTGTAAATATCAACAGACATTAATGGGGTGGTGGGTGTGTGGGTGTCATTACAATGCTTGGACTGTAAATATCAACAGTCAATCATATGGTGGTGGGTGTGTGGGTGTCATTACACTGCTTGGACTGTAAATATCAACCATCATTCATAAGGTGGTGGGTGTGTGGGTGTCATTACAGTGCTTGGACTATAAATATCAACAGTCATTTAAGGGATACTGGGTGTGTGGGTGTAATTAGAGTGCTTGGAATGTAAATATCACCAGTCATTCATGGGATAGTGGGTGTTATTACAGTTCTTGGACTGTAAATATCAACTATCATTTATGGGGTGGTGGTGTGTTGGTGTCATTACAGTGATTGGACTGTAAATATCAACTGTCATTCATTTAGTGGTGGGTTTGGGAGTGTCATTACAATGCATGGACTGTGAATATCAACTATCATTCATGGAGTGGTGGGTGTGTGGGTGTCATTACAGTGCATCGACTGTAAATATCAACAGTAATTTTGGGATGGTGGGTGTGTGGGTGTCAATACAGGGCTTGGAATGCAAATATCAACAATCATTCATGGGGTGGTGGGTGTATGGGTGTAATTAATGTGCATGGACTGTTAATATCAACAGTCATTCAAGGGGTAGTGAGTGTGTGGGTATTAATACAGTGCTTGGACTGTAGATATCAACAAACATTAATTTAGTGGTGGGTGTGTAGGTGTCATTACCGTGCTTGGACTGTAAATATCAACAGTCTTTCATGGGGGGGTCGGTGTTTTGGTGTTATAACAGTGCTTGGACTGTAAATATCAACAGCCATTCATGGGGTGGGGCGTATGTGGGGGTCATTACAGTGAATGGACTGTAAATATCAACAGTCATTTATGGGGTTGTGTGAGTGGGTGTCATTACAGTGCTTGGACTGTAAAAATCAACCATCATTCATGGGGTGGTGGGTGTGTAGTTGTCAAAACAGTGCTTGGACTGTAAATATCAACAGTCATTTATGGGATGATGGGTGTGTTGGTGTAATTACAGTGCTTGGTTTGTAAATATCAACAGTCATTCATGGGGTGGTGGGTGTATGGGTGTCATTAATGTGCATGGACTGTTAATATCAACAGTCATTCAAGGGGTGGTGAGTGTGTGGGTGTCAATACAGTGTTTGGACTGTAGATATCAACAAACATTAATTTAGTGGTGGGTGTGTAGGTGTCATTACAGTGCTTAGACTGTAAATATAACCAGTAATTTATGGGGTTGTCAGTGTGTGGGTGTCATTACAGTGCTTGGACTGTAAATATCAACAGTCATTCAAGGGGTGGTGGGTTGTGGGTGTCATTACAATGGTTGGACTGTAATTATCAATGGTCATTCAAGGGGTGGTCAGTGTGTGGATGTCGTTACAGTGCTTGGACTGTAAATTTTAACAGTCAATCATGGGGTGGAGGGTGTGTGTGTGTCATTTCAGTGTTTGGACTGTTAATATCTATCAACAGTCATTCATTGAGTAGTGGATGTGTGGGTGTCAATACAGTGCTTTGACTGCAAATATCAACAGTTATTTATTGGGTGGTTGGTGGCATTACAGTGCTTGGACTGTAAATATCAAGAGTCATTCATTTGCTGGTCGATGTGTGGGTGTCATTACAGTGCTTAGACTGTAAATATTACCAGAAATTCATGGGGTGTTGGGTGTGTGGGTGTCATTACTGTGCTTGGACTTAAAATATAAACAGTCATTTATGGGATGGTGGGTGTGTGGGTGTCATTACAGTGCTTAGAATGTAAATATCAACAGTCATTCATGGGATAATGGATGTTATTACAGTGCTTGGACTGTAAATATCAACAGTCATTCTAAGGGTGGTTGGTGTGTGGGTGTCATTACAGTGTTTGGACTGTAAATATCAACAGTCATTCATGGGATGGTAAGTGTCATTACAGTGCTTGGACTGTAAATACCAACAGTCATTCTTGGAGTGATGGGTGTGTGGGTGTCATTACAGTGCTTGGGATTTAAATATCAACAGTCATTCATGAGGTGGTGGGTGTGTGGGTGTCATTACAGTGTTTGGACTATAAATATCAACAGTCATTCATGGGGTGGTGGCTATATGGGTGTCATTACTGTGCTTGGACTGTTAATATCAACAGACATTCATTGGGTGGTGGGTGTGTGGGTGTCAGGACATTGCTTGGACAGTAAATATCAACAGTTATTCATGGGGTGGTGGGTGTTTGGTTTTCATTACAGTGCTAGGACTGTAAATATCAACAGTCATTCATAGTGTGATTGGTGTGGGTGTCATTACAGTGCTTGGACTGTAAGTATCAACAGTCATTTATGGAGTGGAGGGTGTATGGGTATCATTACATTGCTTGGACTGTATATATCAACAGTCATTCATGGGTTGGTGGGTGTATGGGTGTCATTACAGTGCTTGGACTGCAGATATCAACAGCCATTCATTTAGTGGTGGTTGTGGGGGTGTCATTACAGGGCTTCGACTGTAAATATGAACAGTCTTTAATGGGGTGGTGGGTGTTTGGGTGTCATTACATTGCTGGGACTGTAAATATCAACAGTCATTTACGGGGTGGTGGGTGTGTGGGTGTCATTACAGTGAATGGACTGTAAATATCAACAGTCATTATCGGGGTTGTGTGTGTGGGTGTCTTTGCAGTGCTTGGACTGTAAATATTAACCATCATTCATATGGTGGTGGGCGTTTGGGTATCATTACAGTGCTTGTACTGAAATATCAACAGTCATTTATGGGATGCTTGGTGTGTGGGTATGATTACAGTGCTTGGAATGTAAATATCAACAGTCATTCATGGGATAGTGGATGTTATTACAGCGCTTGGAGTGTAAATATCAACAGTCATTCAAAGGGTGGTTGGTAAGTGGGTGTTATTACAATGCTTGGACTGTAAATATCAATAGTTATTCTTGGGATGGTAAGTGTGTCGGTTTCATTAATGTGCTTGGACTGTAGATATCAACAAACATTCATTTAGTGGTGGGTGTGGGGGTGTCATTCCAGTGCTCGGACTGTAAATATCAACAGTCTTTTTTATCAGGGGGTGGGTTTTTGGGTGTCATAACAGTGCTTGGACTCTAAATATCAACAGCCATTCATGGGGTGGTGGGTGTGTGGGTGTCATTACAGTGAATGGACTGATAATATGAATAGTCATTCATGGGGTTGTGTGTGTGGGTGTCATTATAGTGCTTGGACTGTAAATATCAACCATCATTTATGGGGTGGTGGGTGTGTGGGTGTCATAACAGTGCTTGGACTGTAAATATCAACAGACATTCTTTGAGTGCTGGGTGGGTGGGTGTCATTACATTGCTAGGACTGTAAATAACAACAGTCATTCATGGGGTGGATGGTGTGTGAGTGTCATTATAGTGCTTGTACTGTAAATGGAGTGGTGGGTGTGGGGGTCTCATTACAGTGCTTGGACTGCAAATATCAACCGTCTTTTATGGGGTGGTGGGTGTTTGGGTGTCATTAGAGTGCTTGGACTGTAAATATCAACAGCTATTCATGGGGTGGTGGTATGTGGGTGTCATTACAGTGATTTAACTGTAAATATCAACTGTCATTCATTTAGTGGTGGGTGTGGGAGTGTCATTACAATGCATGGACTGTGAATATCAACTATCATTCATGGGGTGGTGGGTGTGTGGGTGTCATTACTGTGCATCGACTGTAAATATCAACAGTAATTTTGGGATGGTGGGTTGTGTGGGTTTCAATACAGGGCTTGGAATGTAAATATCAACAATCATTCATGGGGTGGTGGGTGTATGGGTGTCATTAATGTGCATGGACTGTTAATATCAACAGTCATTCAAGGGGTGGTGAGTGTGTGGGTGTCAATACAGTGCTTGGAATGTAGATATCAACAAACATTAATATAGTGGTGGGTGTGTAGGTGTCATTACCGTGCTTGGACTGTAAATATCAACAGTCTTTCATGGGGGGGTCGGTGTTTGGGTGTCATAACAGTGCTTGGACTGTAAATATCAACAGCCATTCATGGGGTGGTGGGTGTGTAGGTGTCAAAACAGTGCTTGGACTGTAAATATCAACAGTCATTAATGGGATGATGGGTGTGTTGGTGTAATTACAGTGCTTGGAATGTAAATATCAACAGTCATTTATGGGATAGTGGGTGTTATTACAGTGCTTGGACTGTAAATATCAATGGTCATTAATAGGGTGTTGTGTGTGTGGGTGTCATTACAGTGCTTGGACTGTAATTATCAACAGTCATTAATGGGGTGGATGGTGTGTGAGTGTCATTACAGTGCTTGGACTGTAAATGTAGTGGTGTGTGTGGGGGTCTCATTAGAGTGCTTGGACTGCAAATATCAACCGTCTTTTATGGGGTTGTTGGTGTTTGGGTGCCATTAGAGTGCTTGGACTGTAAATATCAACAGCCATTCATAGGGTGGTGGTGTGTGGGTGTCATTACAGTGATTGGACTGTAAATATCAACAGTCATTAATGGGGTGTTGGGTGTGTGGGTGTCATTAGAGTGCTTTGTCTGTAAATATCAACATTCATTTATTTAGTGGTGGGTGTGGGGGTTTCATTACAATGCTTGGACTGTGAATATCAACCATCATTCATGGGGTGGTGGGTTTGTGGGTGTCATTACAGTGCTTAGACTGTAAATATCAACAGTAATTTTGGGATGGTGTGCGTGTGGGTGTCATTAAAGGGCTTGGAATGTAAATATCTACAGTCATTCATGGGATAGTGGGTGTTATTACAGTGCTTGGACTGTAAATACCAACAGTCATTTAAAGGATGGTTGGTGTGTGGGTATCATTACAGTGCTTGGACTGTAAATATCAACAGACATTTATATGTTGGTGGGTGTGTGGGTGTGATTACAATGCTTGGACTGTAAATTTCAACAGTCATTTATATGGTGGGGTGTGTGTGGGTGTCATTACAGTGCTTGGACAGTAAATATCAACAGTCATTCATTGGGTAGTGGGTGTGTGGGTGTCATTACAGTGCTTGGATTATAAATATTCATGGTCATTAGTAGGGTGTTGTGTGTGTAGGTGTCATTACATTGCCTGGACTGTAAATATCAACAGTCATTTATGGGGTGGATGGTGTGTGAGAGTCATTACAGTGCTTGGACTATAAATATTAATGGTCATTAATAGGGTGTTGTGTGTTTGGGTGTCATTACAATGCTTGGACTGTAAATATCAACAGTCATTCATGGGGTGGATAGTGTGTGAGTGTCATTACAGTGCTTGGACTGTAAATGTAGTGGTGGGTGTGGGGGTCTCATTAGAGTGCTTGGACTGGAAATATCAACCGTCTTTTATGGGGTGGATGGTGTGTGAGAGTCATTACAGTGCTTGGACTATAAATATCAATGGTCATTAATAGGGTGTTCTTTGTTTGGGTGCCATAAGAGTGCTTGGACTGTGAATATCAACAGCTATTCATGGGGTGGTGGTGTGTGGGTGTCATTACAGTGATTGGACTGTAAATATCAACAGACATTCATGGGGTTGTGTGTGTGGGTGTCATTACAGTGCTTGGACTGTAAATATCAACAGTCAATAATAAGTTGGTGGCTGTTTGGGTGTCATTACAGTGCTTGGAATGTAAACATCAACAGTCATTCATATGGTGGGGTGTGTGTGGGTGTCATTTCAGTACTTAGACTGTAAATATCAACAGTCATTCATGGGGTGGTGGGTGTATAGGTGTCATTACTGTGCTCGGACTGTTAAAATCAACAGTCATTCACGGGGTGGTGGGAGTGTGGGTGTCATTTTAGTGCTTGGACTGTAAATATCAACAGTCATTCATGGGGTGGTGGGTGTGTGGGGGTCATTACAGTGCTTGGACTGTAAATATCAAAAGTCATTAATGTGGTGCTGGGTGTCATTACAGTTCTTGGACTGTAAATATCAACAGTCATATATGGGGTGGTGGGTTTTTGGGTGATATTACAGTGCTTGGACTGTAAATATCAACCGTCATTCATAGGGTTGTGGGTGTCTGGGTGTCATTCCAGTGATTGGACTGTTAATATCAACAGTCATTCAAGGGGTGGTGAGTGTGTGGGTGTCATTACAGGGCTTGGACTGTAGATATCAACAAACATTTATTTAGTGGTGGGTGTGGGGGTGTCATTCCAGTGCTTGGACTGTAAATATCAACAGTCTTTTTTATCAGGGGGTGGGTTTTTGGGTGTCATAACAGTGCTTGGACTCTAAATATCAACAGCCATTCATGGGGTGGTGGGTGTGTGGGTGTCATTACAGTGAATGGACTGTAAATATCAACAGTCATTCATGGGGTTGTGTGTGTGGGTGTCATTATAGTGCTTGGACTGTAAATATCAACTATCATTTATGGGGTGGTGGGTGTGTGGGTGTCATAACAGTGCTTGGACTGTAAGTATCAACAGTCATTTATGGGATGCTGGGAGTGTGAATGTAATTACAGTGCTTGGAATGTAAATATCAACAGTCATTCATGGGATAGTGGGTGTTATTACAGTGTTTTGACTGTAAATATCAACAGTCATTCAAAGGGTGGTTGGTTTGAGGGTATCATTACAGTACTTAGACGGTAAATATCAACAGTCATTCTTGGGATTGTAAGTGTGTGGGTGTCATTACAGTGCTTGGACTGTAAATATCAACAGACATTAATGGGGTGGTGGGTGTGTGGGTGTCATTACAATGCTTGGACTGTAAATATCAACAGTCAATCATATGGTGGTGGGTGTGTGGGTGTCATTACACTGCTTGGACTGTAAATATCAACCATCATTCATAAGGTGGTGGGTGTGTGGGTGTCATTACAGTGCTTGGACTATAAATATCAACAGTCATTTAAGGGATACTGGGTGTGTGGGTGTAATTAGAGTGCTTGGAATGTAAATATCACCAGTCATTCATGGGATAGTGGGTGTTATTACAGTTCTTGGACTGTAAATATCAACTATCATTTATGGGGTGGTGGTGTGTTGGTGTCATTACAGTGATTGGACTGTAAATATCAACTGTCATTCATTTAGTGGTGGGTTTGGGAGTGTCATTACAATGCATGGACTGTGAATATCAACTATCATTCATGGAGTGGTGGGTGTGTGGGTGTCATTACAGTGCATCGACTGTAAATATCAACAGTAATTTTGGGATGGTGGGTGTGTGGGTGTCAATACAGGGCTTGGAATGCAAATATCAACAATCATTCATGGGGTGGTGGGTGTATGGGTGTAATTAATGTGCATGGACTGTTAATATCAACAGTCATTCAAGGGGTAGTGAGTGTGTGGGTATTAATACAGTGCTTGGACTGTAGATATCAACAAACATTAATTTAGTGGTGGGTGTGTAGGTGTCATTACCGTGCTTGGAATGTAAATATCAACAGTCTTTCATGGGGGGGTCGGTGTTTTGGTGTTATAACAGTGCTTGGACTGTAAATATCAACAGCCATTCATGGGGTGGGGCGTATGTGGGGGTCATTACAGTGAATGGACTGTAAATATCAACAGTCATTTATGGGGTTGTGTGAGTGGGTGTCATTACAGTGCTTGGACTGTAAAAATCAACCATCATTCATGGGGTGGTGGGTGTGTAGTTGTCAAAACAGTGCTTGGACTGTAAATATCAACAGTCATTTATGGGATGATGGGTGTGTTGGTGTAATTACAGTGCTTGGTTTGTAAATATCAACAGTCATTCATGGGGTGGTGGGTGTATGGGTGTCATTAATGTGCATGGACTGTTAATATCAACAGTCATTCAAGGGGTGGTGAGTGTGTGGGTGTCAATACAGTGTTTGGACTGTAGATATCAACAAACATTAATTTAGTGGTGGGTGTGTAGGTGTCATTACAGTGCTTAGACTGTAAATATAACCAGTAATTTATGGGGTTGTCAGTGTGTGGGTGTCATTACAGTGCTTGGACTGTAAATATCAACAGTCATTCAAGGGGTGGTGGGTTGTGGGTGTCATTACAATGGTTGGACTGTAATTATCAATGGTCATTCAAGGGGTGGTCAGTGTGTGGATGTCGTTACAGTGCTTGGACTGTAAATTTTAACAGTCAATCATGGGGTGGAGGGTGTGTGTGTGTCATTTCAGTGTTTGGACTGTTAATATCTATCAACAGTCATTCATTGAGTAGTGGATGTGTGGGTGTCAATACAGTGCTTTGACTGCAAATATCAACAGTTATTTATTGGGTGGTTGGTGGCATTACAGTGCTTGGACTGTAAATATCAAGAGTCATTCATGTGCTGGTCGATGTGTGGGTGTCATTACAGTGCTTAGACTGTAAATATTACCAGAAATTCATGGGGTGTTGGGTGTGTGGGTGTCATTACTGTGCTTGGACTTAAAATATAAACAGTCATTTATGGGATGGTGGGTGTGTGGGTGTCATTACAGTGCTTAGAATGTAAATATCAACAGTCATTCATGGGATAATGGATGTTATTACAGTGCTTGGACTGTAAATATCAACAGTCATTCTAAGGGTGGTTGGTGTGTGGGTGTCATTACCGTGCTTGGACTGTAAATATCAACAGTCATTCATGGGATGGTAAGTGTCATTACAGTGCTTGGACTGTAAATACCAACAGTCATTCTTGGAGTGATGGGTGTGTGGGTGTCATTACAG
This sequence comes from Petrolisthes cinctipes, assembly GCA_033782935.1. Lineage (NCBI taxonomy): Eukaryota > Metazoa > Arthropoda > Malacostraca > Decapoda > Porcellanidae > Petrolisthes > Petrolisthes cinctipes. Next base: position 2,438,644 of record JAWQEG010000068.1, read on the forward strand.
TGCTTGGGATTTAAATATCAACAGTCATTCATGAGGTGGTGGGTGTGTGGGTGTCATTACAGTGTTTGGACTATAAATATCAACAGTCATTCATGGGGTGGTGGCTATATGGGTGTCATTACTGTGCTTGGACTGTTAATATCAACAGACATTCATTGGGTGGTGGGTGTGTGGGTGTCAGGACATTGCTTGGACAGTAAATATCAACAGTTATTCATGGGGTGGTGGGTGTTTGGTTTTCATTACAGTGCTAGGACTGTAAATATCAACAGTCATTCATAGTGTGATTGGTGTGGGTGTCATTACAGTGCTTGGACTGTAAGTATCAACAGTCATTTATGGAGTGGAGGGTGTATGGGTATCATTACATTGCTTGGACTGTATATATCAACAGTCATTCATGGGTTGGTGGGTGTATGGGTGTCATTACAGTGCTTGGACTGCAGATATCAACAGCCATTCATTTAGTGGTGGTTGTGGGGGTGTCATTACAGGGCTTCGACTGTAAATATGAACAGTCTTTAATGGGGTGGTGGGTGTTTGGGTGTCATTACATTGCTGGGACTGTAAATATCAACAGTCATTTACGGGGTGGTGGGTGTGTGGGTGTCATTACAGTGAATGGACTGTAAATATCAACAGTCATTATCGGGGTTGTGTGTGTGGGTGTCTTTGCAGTGCTTGGACTGTAAATATTAACCATCATTCATATGGTGGTGGGCGTTTGGGTATCATTACAGTGCTTGTACTGAAATATCAACAGTCATTTATGGGATGCTTGGTGTGTGGGTATGATTACAGTGCTTGGAATGTAAATATCAACAGTCATTCATGGGATAGTGGATGTTATTACAGCGCTTGGAGTGTAAATATCAACAGTCATTCAAAGGGTGGTTGGTAAGTGGGTGTTATTACAATGCTTGGACTGTAAATATCAATAGTTATTCTTGGGATGGTAAGTGTGTGGGTTTCATTAATGTGCTTGGACTGTAGATATCAACAAACATTCATTTAGTGGTGGGTGTGGGGGTGTCATTCCAGTGCTTGGACTGTAAATATCAACAGTCTTTTTTATCAGGGGGTGGGTTTTTGGGTGTCATAACAGTGCTTGGACTCTAAATATCAACAGCCATTCATGGGGTGGTGGGTGTGTGGGTGTCATTACAGTGAATGGACTGATAATATGAATAGTCATTCATGGGGTTGTGTGTGTGGGTGTCATTATAGTGCTTGGACTGTAAATATCAACCATCATTTATGGGGTGCTGGGTGGGTGGGTGTCATTACATTGCTAGGACTGTAAATAACAACAGTCATTCATGGGGTGGATGGTGTGTGAGTGTCATTATAGTGCTTGTACTGTAAATGGAGTGGTGGGTGTGGGGGTCTCATTACAGTGCTTAGACTGCAAATATCAACCGTTTTTTATGGGGTGGTGGGTGTTTGGGTGTCATTAGAGTGCTTGGACTGTAAATATCAACAGCTATTCATGGGGTGGTGGTGTGTGGGTGTCATTACAGTGATTGGACTGTAAATATCAACTGTCATTCATTTAGTGGTGGGTGTGGGAGTGTCATTACAATGCATGGACTGTGAATATCAACTATCATTCATGGGGTGGTGGGTGTGTGGGTGTCATTACTGTGCATCGACTGTAAATATCAACAGCAATTTTGGGATGGTGGGTTGTGTGGGTGTCAATACAGGGCTTGGAATGTAAATATCAACAATCATTCATGGGGTGGTGGGTGTATGGGTGTCATTAATGTGCATGGACTGTTAATATCAACAGTCATTCAAGGGGTGGTGAGTGTGTGGGTGTCAATACAGTGCTTGGAATGTAGATATCAACAAACATTAATATAGTGGTGGGTGTGTAGGTGTCATTACCGTGCTAGGACTGTAAATATCAACAGTCTTTCATGGGGGGGTCGGTGTTTGGATGTCATAACAGTGCTTGGACTGTAAATATCAACAGCCATTCATGGGGTGGTGGGTGTGTAGGTGTCAAAACAGTGCTTGGACTGTAAATATCAACAGTCATTAATGGGATGATGGGTGTGTTGGTGTAATTACAGTGCTTGGAATGTAAATATCAACAGTCATTTATGGGATAGTGGGTGTTATTACAGTGCTTGGACTGTAAATATCAATGGTCATTAATAGGGTGTTGTGTGTGTGGGTGTCATTACAGTGCTTGGACTGTAATTATCAACAGTCATTAATGGGGTGGATGGTGTGTGAGTGTCATTACAGTGCTTGGACTGTAAATGTAGTGGTGTGTGTGGGGGTCTCATTAGAGTGCTTGGACTGCAAATATCAACCGTCTTTTATGGGGTGGTTGGTGTTTGGGTGCCATTAGAGTGCTTGGACTGTAAATATCAACAGCCATTCATAGGGTGGTGGTGTGTGGGTGTCATTACAGTGATTGGACTGTAAATATCAACAGTCATTAATGGGGTGTTGGGTGTGTGGGTGTCATTAGAGTGCTTTGTCTGTAAATATCAACATTCATTTATTTAGTGGTGGGTGTGGGGGTTTCATTACAATGCTTGGACTGTGAATATCAACCATCATTCATGGGGTGGTGGGTTTGTGGGTGTCATTACAGTGCTTAGACTGTAAATATCAACAGTAATTTTGGGATGGTGTGCGTGTGGGTGTCATTAAAGGGCTTGGAATGTAAATATCTACAGTCATTCATGGGATAGTGGGTGTTATTACAGTGCTTGGACTGTAAAAATCAACAGTCATTTAAAGGATGGTTGGTGTGTGGGTATCATTACAGTGCTTGGACTGTAAATATCAACAGACATTTATATGTTGGTGGGTGTGTGGGTGTCATTACAATGCTTGGACTGTAAATTTCAACAGTCATTTATATGGTGGGGTGTGTGTGGGTGTCATTACAGTGCTTGGACAGTAAATATCAACAGTCATTCATTGGGTAGTGGGTGTGTGGGTGTCATTACAGTGCTTGGATTATAAATATTCATGGTCATTAGTAGGGTGTTGTGTGTGTAGGTGTCATTACATTGCCTGGACTGTAAATATCAACAGTCATTTATGGGGTGGATGGTGTGTGAGAGTCATTACAGTGCTTGGACTATAAATATCAATGGTCATTAATAGGGTGTTGTGTGTTTGGGTGTCATTACAATGCTTGGACTGTAAATATCAACAGTCATTCATGGGGTGGATAGTGTGTGAGTGTCATTACAGTGCTTGGACTGTAAATGTAGTGGTGGGTGTGGGGGTCTCATTAGAGTGCTTGGACTGGAAATATCAACCGTCTTTTATGGGGTGGATGGTGTGTGAGAGTCATTACAGTGCTTGGACTATAAATATCAATGGTCATTAATAGGGTGTTGTTTGTTTGGGTGCCATAAGAGTGCTTGGACTGTGAATATCAACAGCTATTCATGGGGTGGTGGTGTGTGGGTGTCATTACAGTGATTGGACTGTAAATATCAACAGACATTCATGGGGTTGTGTGTGTGGGTGTCATTACAGTGCTTGGACTGTAAATATCAACAGTCAATAATAAGTTGGTGGCTGTTTGGGTGTCATTACAGTGCTTGGACTGTAAACATCAACAGTCATTCATATGGTGGGGTGTGTGTGGGTGTCATTTCAGTACTTAGACTGTAAATATCAACAGTCATTCATGGGGTTGTGGGTGTATAGGTGTCATTACTGTGCTCGGACTGTTAAAATCAACAGTCATTCACGGGGTTGTGGGTGTGTGGGTGTTATTACAGTGAATGGACTGTAAATATCAACAGTCATTCATGGGGTTGTGTGTGTGGGTGTCATTACAGTGCTTGAACTGTAAATATCAACCGTCATTAATAAGTTGGTGACTGTTTGGGTGTCATTACAGTACTTGGACTGTAAACATCAACAGTCATTCATTGGTTGGTAGATGGGTGGGTGTCATTACAGTTCTTGGACTGTGAATATCAACCGTCATTAATGGGGTGGTGGGAGTGTGGGTGTCATTTTAGTGCTTGGACTGTAAATATCAACAGTCATTCATGGGGTGGTGGGTGTGTGGGGGTCATTACAGTGCTTGGACTGTAAATATCAAAAGTCATTAATGTGGTGCTGGGTGTCATTACAGTTCTTGGACTGTAAATATCAACAGTCATATATGGGGTGGTGGGTTTTTGGGTGATATTACAGTGCTTGGACTGTAAATATCAACCGTCATTCATAGGGTTGTGGGTGTCTGGGTGTCATTCCAGTGATTGGACTGTAAATATCAACAGTCGTTCATGGGGTGGTGTGTGTGTGGGTGTCATAACAATGCTTGGACTGTAAATATCAAAAGTTATTATTGGGGTGGTGGGTTGTAGGTGTCATTACAGTACTTGGACTGTAAATATCAACAGTCATTCATGGGGTGGTGTGTGTGAGGGTGTCATTGCAGTGCTTTGACTGTAAGAATCAACATTTATTTATGGAGTGGATGGTGCGTGGGTATCATTACAGTGCTTGGACTGTAAATATCAACCATCATTCATAGGGTTGTGGGTGTCTTGGTGTCATTCCAGTGATTGGACTGTAAATATCAACAGTTATTTATGGGGTGGTGGGTGTATAGGTGGCATTACAGTGAATGGACTGTAAATATCAACAGTCATTAATGGGGTTGTGTGTTTGGGTGTCATTACAGTGCTTGGACTGTAAATATCAACAGTCATTAATGGGGTTGTGTGTGTGGGTGTCATTACAGTGCTTGGACTGTAAATATCAACAGTCATTAATAAGTTGGTTGCTTTTTGGGTGTCATTACAGTGCTTGGACTGTAAACATCAACAGTCATTCATGGGTTGGTAGATGTGTGGGTGTCATTACAATTCTTGGACTATGAATATCAACCGTCATTCATGGGGTGGTGGGAGTGTGGGTGTCATTTTATTGCTTGGACTGTAAATATCAACAGTCATTCATATGGTGGTTGGTGTGTGGGTGTCATTACAGTGTTTGGATTGTAAATATCAACAGTCATTAATGGGGTGGTGGGTGTTATTACAGTGCTTGGACTGTAAATATCAACAGTCATTCATAGGGTGATGGGTTTTTGGGTGACATTGCAGTGCTTTGACTGTAAATATCAAACGTCATTCATAGGGTTGTCTGTAACTGGGTGTCATTCCAGTGATTGGACTGTAAATATCAACAGCCGTTCATGGGGTGGTGGGTGTGTGGGTGTCATTACAATGCTTGGACTGTAAACATCAACAGTTATTCATGGAGTGTTGGGTTGTGGGTGTCATTACAGTAGTTGGACTGTAAATATCAAAAGTCATTCATTTAGTGGTTGGTGTGGGGGTGTCATTACAATGCTTGGACTGTGAATATCAACCATCATTCATGGGATAGTGGGTGCGTGGGTGTCATTACAGTGCTTGGACTGTAAATATCTACAGTAATTAAAGGATGGTGGGTGTGTGGGTGTCATTGCAGGGCTTGGAATGTAAATATCAAGAGTCATTCATGGGATACTGGGTGTTATTACAGTGCTTGGACTGTAAATATTAACAGTCATTTAAAGGGTGGTTGGTGTGTGGGTGTCATTACAGTGCTTGGACTGCAAATATCAACAGTCATTCTTGGGATGGTATGTGTGTGGGTGTCATTACATTGCTTGGACTGTAAATATCAACAGTCTTTTATGGGGTGGTGTGTGTTTGGGTGTCATTACAGTGCTTGGACTGTGAATATCAAACGTCAGTCATAGGGTGGTGGGAGTGTGGGTGTTATTTTAGTGCTTGGACTGTAAATATTAACAGTCATTCATCGGGTGGTGGGTGTGTGGGTGTCATTACAGTGCTTGGACTGTAAATATCAATAGTCATTCATGGGGTGGTCAGTGTCATTACAGTGCTTGGACTGTAAATACCAACAGTCATTCTTGGGGTGATGGGTGTGTGGGTGTCATTACAGTGCTTGGACTGTAAATATCAACAGTCATTTATTGAGTGTTGGGTGTATAGGTGTCATTACAGTGCTAGGACTTTAAATATCAACAGTCAATCATGGGGTGTTGGGTGTGTGGGTGTCACTAGAGGGCTTGGACTGTAAATATTAACAGTCATTCATGGGGCGGTAGGTGTATGGTTGTCATTACTGTTCTTGGACTGTTAATATCAACAGACATTATTGGGGTGGTGGGAGTGTGGGTGTCAGGACATTGCTTGGACAGTAAATATCAACAGACATTCATGAGGCGGTGGGTGTGTGGGTTTCATTACAGTTCTAGGACTGTAAATATCAACAGTCATTCATGGCGTGATTGGTGTGTGGGTGTCATTACAGTGCTTGGACTGTAAGAATCAACAGTCATTTATGGAGTGAAGGGTGTGTGGGTCATTCATGGGTTGGTAGATGTGTGGGTGTCATTACCATTCTTGGACTGTGAATATCAACCGTCATTCATAGGGTTGTGGGAGTGTGGGTGTCCTTTTACTGCTTGGCTTGTAAATATTAACAATCATTCATGGGGTGGTGGGTGTGTGGGTGTCATTACAGAGTTTCGACTGTAAATATCAACTATCATTCATTGGGTTGTGGGTGTCTGGTTGTCATTACACTGATTTGACTGTAAATATCAACAGTCGTTCATGCGGTGGTGGGTGTGTTGGTGTCATTACAATGCTTGGACTGTAAACATTAACAGTCATTCATGGGGTGGTTGGTTGTGGGTGTCATTACAGTTCTTGGACTGTAAATATCAACAGTCATTCATGGGGTGGTGGGTGTGTGGTTGTCATTAGAGTGCTTGGACTGTAAATATCAACAGTCATTCTCGAGGTGGTGGGTGTATGGGTATCATTACTGTGCTTGGACTGTTAATATCAACAGACAATCATGGGGTGGTGGGTGTGTGGGTGTCAAGACATTGCTTGGACAGTAAATATCAACAGTCATTAAAGGGGTGGTAGGTGTGTGGGTTTCATTACAGTACTAGGACAGTAAATATCAAAAGTCATTCATGGCGTGATTGGTGTGTGGGTGTCATTACAGTGCTTGGACTGTAAGATTCAACGGTCATTTATGGAGTGGAGGGTGTGTGGGTATCATTCCAGTGCTTGGACTGTAAATATCAACAGTCATTCATGGGGTTATGAGTGTATAGGTGTCATTACTGTGCTCGGACTGTTAATATCAACAGTCATTCACGGGGTGGTGGGTGTTTGGCGGTCATTACAGTGAATGGACTGTAAATATTAACAGTCATTCATGGAGTTGTGTGTGTGGGTGTCATTACAGTGATTGGACTGTAAATATCAACAGTCATTAATAAGTTGGTGGCTGTTTGGGTGTCATTACAGTGCTTGGACAGTAAATATCAACAGTCATTCATGGGTTGGTAGATGTGTGGGTGTCATTGCAGTTCTTGGACTGTGAATATCAACCGTCATTCATGGGGTGTTGGGAGTGTGGGAGTCATTTTAGTGCTTGGACTGTAAATATCAACAATACTTCATGGGGTGCTGGTTGTGTGGGTGTCATTACAGTGCTTGGACTGTATATATCAACAGTCATTAATGGGATGGTGGGTTTTTGGATGACATTACAGTGCTTGGACTGTAAATATCAACCGTCATTCATAGGGTTGTGGGTGTCTGGGTGTCATTCCAGTGATTGGACTGTAAATATCAACAGTCATTTATGGGGTGGTGGGTGTATAGGTGGCATTACTGTGCTCGGACCGTTAAAATCAACAGTCATTAACGGGGTGGTGGGTGTGTGGGTGTCATTACAGTGAATATACTGTAAATATCAACAGTCATTAATGGGGTTGTGTGTTTGGGTGTCATTACAGTGCTTGGACTGTAAATATCAACAGTCATTCATGGGGTTGTGTGTGTGGGTGTCATTACAGTGCTTGGACTGTAAATATCAACAGTCATTAATAAGTTGGTTGCTTTTTGGGTGTCATTACAGTGCTTGGACTGTAAACATCAACAGTCATTCATGGGTTGGTAGATGTGTGGGTGTCATTACAATTCTTGGACTATGAATATCAACCGTCATTCATGGGGTGGTGGGAGTGTGGGTGTCATTTTAGTGCTTGGACTGTAAATATCAACAGTCATTCATAGGGTGGTTGGTGTGTGGGTGTCATTACAGTGTTTGGACTGTAAATATCAACAGTCATTAATGGGGTGGTGGGTGTCATTACAGTGCTTGGACTGTAAATATCAACAGTCATTCATAGGGTGATGGGTTTTTGGGTGACATTGCAGTGCTTTGACTGTAAATATCAACCGTCATTCATAGGGTTGTCGGTGTCTGGGTGTCATTCCAGTGATTGGACTGTAAATATCAACAGCCGTTCATGGGGTGGTGGGTGTGTGGGTGTCATTACAATGCTTGGACTGTAAACATCAACAGTTATTCATGGAGTGTTGGGTTGTGGGTGTCATTACAGTAGTTGGACTGTAAATATCAACAGTCATTCATTTAGTGGTTGGTGTGGGGGTGTCATTACAATGCTTGGACTGTGAATATCAACCATCATTCATGGGATAGTGGGTGCGTGGGTGTCATTACAGTGCTTGGACTGTAAATATCTACAGTAATTAAAGGATGGTGGGTGTGTGGGTGTCATTGCAAGGCTTGGAATGTAAATATCAAGAGTCATTCATGGGATACTGGGTGTTATTACAGTGCTTGGACTGTAAATATTAACAGTCATTTAAAGGGTGGTTGGTGTGTGGGTGTCATTACAGTGCTTGGACTGCAAATATCAACAGTCATTCTTGGGATGGTAAGTGTGTGGGTGTCATTACATTGCTTGGACTGTAAATATCAACAGTCTTTTATGGGGTGGTGTGTGTTTGGGTGTCATTACAGTGCTTGGACTGTGAATATCAAACGTCAGTCATAGGGTGGTGGGAGTGTGGGTGTTATTTTAGTGCTTGGACTGTAAATATTAACAGTCATTCATGGGGTGGTGGGTGTGTGGGTGTCATTACAGGGCTTGGACTGTAAATATCAATAGTCATTCATGGGGTGGTCAGTGTCATTACAGTGCTTGGACTGTAAATACCAACAGTCATTCTTGGGGTGATGGGTGTGTGGGTGTCATTACAGTGCTTGGACTGTAAATATCAACAGTCATTTATTGAGTGTTGGGTGTATAGGTGTCATTACAGTGCTAGGACTTTAAATATCAACAGTCAATCATGGGGTGTTGGGTGTGTGGGTGTCACTAGAGGGCTTGGACTGTAAATATTAACAGTCATTCATGGGGTGGTAGGTGTATGGTTGTCATTACTGTTCTTGGACTGTTAATATCAACCGACATTAATGGGGTGGTGGGAGTGTGGGTGTCAGGACATTGCTTGGACAGTAAATATCAACAGACATACATGAGGCGGTGGGTGTGTGGGTTTATTACAGTTCTAGGACTGTAAATATCAACAGTCATTCATGGCGTGATTGGTGTGTGGGTGTCATTACAGCGCTTGGACTGTAAGAATCAACAGTCATTTATGGAGTGAAGGGTGTGTGGGTATCATTACAGTACTTGGACTTAAAATATCAGCAGTTATTCATGGGGTGGTGGGTGTATAGGTGTCATTACTGTGCTCGGACTGTTAATATCAAGAGTCATTCACGGGGTGGTGGGTGTGTGGGTGTCATTACAGTGAATTGACTGTAAATATCAACAGTCATTCATGGGCGTGTGTGTGAGTTTCATTACAGTGCTTGGACTGTAAATTTTATCAGTCATTAATAAGTTGGTGGGTATGTGGGTGTCATTACAGTGCTTGGATTGTAAACATTAACAGTCATTCATCGGTTGGTAGATGTGTGGGTGTCATTACCGTTCTTGGACTGTGAATATCAACCATCATTTATAGGGTTGTGGGAGTGTGGGTGTCATTTTACTGCTTGGCTTGTAAATATTAACAATCATTCATGGGGTAGTGGGTGTGTGGGTGTCATTACAGAGCTTCGACTGTAAATATCAACTATCATTCATTGGGTTGTGGGTGTCTGGTTGTCATTACACTGATTTGACTGTAAATAGCAACAGCCGTTCATGCGGTGGTGGGTGTGTTGGTGTCATTACAATGCTTGGACTGTAAACATTAACAGTCATTCATGGGGTGGTTGGTTGTGGGTGTCATTACAGTTCTTGGACTGTAAATATCAACAGTCATTCATGGGGTGGTGGGTGTGTGGTTGTCATTAGAGTGCTTGGACTGTAAATATCAACAGTCATTCTCGAAGTGGTGGGTGTATGGGTATCATTACTGTGCTTGGACTGTTAATATCAACAGACAATCATGGGGTGGTGGGTGTGTGGGTTTCAAGACATTGCTTGGAGAGTAAATATCAACAGTCATTAAAGGGGTGGTAGGTGTGTGGGTTTCATTACAGTACTAGGACTGTAAATATCAAAAGTCATTCATGGCGTGATTGGTGTGTGGGTGTCATTACAGTGCTTGGACTGTAAGATTCAACAGTCATTTATGGAGTGGAGGGTGTGTGGGTATCATTCCAGTGCTTGGACTGTAAATATCAACAGTCATTCATGGGGTTATGAGTGTATAGGTGTCATTACTGTGCTCGGACTGTTAATATCAACAGTCATTCACGGGGTGGTGGGTGTGTGGCGGTCATTACAGTGAATGGACTGTAAATATTAACAGTCATTCATGGAGTTGTGTGTGTGGGTGTCATTACAGTGATTGGACTGTAAATATCAACAGTCATTAATAAGTTGGTGGCTGTTTGGGTGTCATTACAGTGCTTGAACAGTAAATATCAACAGTCATTCATGGGTTGGTAGATGTGTGGGTGTCATTGCAGTTCTTGGACTGTGAATATCAACCATCATTCATGGGGTGGTGGGAGTGTGTGAGTCATTTTAGTGCTTGGACTGTAAATATCAACAATACTTCATGTGGTGCTGGTTGTGTGGGTGTCATTACAGTGGTTGGACTGTATATATCAACAGTCATTAATGGGGTGGTGGGTTTTTGGATGACATTACAGTGCTTGGACTGTAAATATCAACCGTCATTCATAGGGTTGTGGGTGTCTGGGTGTCATTCCAGTGATTGGACTGTACATATCAACAGTCGTTTATGGGGTAGTGGGTGTGTGGGTGTCATTACAATGCTTGGACTGTAAACATCAACAGCCATTCAAGGGGTGGTGGAGTGTGGGTGTCATTACAGTACTTGGACTGTAAATATCAAACGTCATTCATAAGGTGGTGTGTGTGAGGGTGTCATTACAGTGCTTGAACAGTAAATATCAATAGTCATTCATGGGGTGGTGGGTGTGAGGGTGTCATTACAGTGATGTGACTGTAAATATCAACTGTCATTTATGGGATGGCTGGTGTCATTACATTGCTTGGACAGCAAATATCAACAGTCATTCATGGGGTGGTGTGTGTGTGGGTGTCATTACAGTGCTTGAACTGTAAATATCAACAGTCATTTATGGGGTGGTGTGTGTATAGGTGTCATTACTGTACTTCGACTGTTAATATTAACAGTCATTTATGGGGTGGTGGGTGTGCGGGTGTCATGACATTGCTTGGACATTAAATATCAACAGTTATTCATGGGGTGGTGAGTGTGTAGGTTTCATTACAGTGCTAGGACTGTAAATATCAATAGTCATTCATGGTGTGATTGGCGTGGGTGTTATTACAGTGCTTGGACTGTAAGTATCAACAGTCATCTATGGAGTGGAAGGTGTGTGGGTGTCATTACAGTGCTTAGACTGTAAATATCAACAGTTATTCATGTGGTTGTTGGTTTATGGGTGTCATTACTGTGCTTGGACTGTTTATATCAAGAGTCATTCACAGGGTGGTGAGTGTGTGGGTGTCATTACAGTGCTTGGACTGTAGATATCAAAAGTCATTCATATAGTAATGAGTGCGGGAGTGTCATTACAGTGATTGGACTGTAAATAATAACAGTCTTTCATGGGGTGGAGGGTGTTTAGGTGTCATTACAGTGTTTGGACAGTAAACAGCTATTTATGGGGTGGTGGGTGTGTGGGTGTCATTACAGTGAATATACTGTAAATATCAACAGCCATTTATGGTGTAGTTTGTGTGTGGGTGTCATTACAGCGCTTAGACTGTAAACATCAACAGTCATTCATGGGTTGGTAGATGTGTTGGTGTCATTACAGTTCTTGGACTAAGAATATCAACCGACATTTATGGGATTGTGGGAGTGTGGGTGTCATTTTAGTGCTTGGACTGTAAATATCAACAGTCATTCATGGGGTGGTATGTGTGTGGGTGTCATTACAGTGCTTGGACTGTAAATATCAACAGTCATTCATGGGGTGGTCGGTGTCATTACAGTGTTTGGACTGTAAATATCAAGAGCCATTTATTGAGTGTTGGGTGTATAGGTGTCATTACAGTGCTTGGACTGTAAATATCAACAGTCATTCATGGGGTGGTGGGTGTATGGGTGTCATTTCTGTGCTTGGACTATTAATATCAACAGTAATTCATGTGGTGGTGGGTGTGTGGGTGTCATGGCATTGTTTGGACAGTAAATATCAACAGTCATTCTTGGGGTGGTGGGTGTGTGGGATTCAATACAGTGCTAGGACTGTAAATATCAACTGTCATTAACCCCTTAGGACTGATCAACCGACATGTCGTTGATAAAAAAATTAATGGTTCGCTCCGTATAACCGACATTTCGACGTACCTATAAAAAACTGTAGCGAGTAGCTAGCGAGCTGGAGTTGGTAACGATGGAAAGCTAACATCCTTGAGAAAAGGTTTGACTGTGGTAGTGGTGTCTGGCAGCTGCGTATGCCAACAAGGAAATATCTCACCACTACATGGTGTTTTCTTATGTTTCTCGTATCTCTCTGCTGTCTACTATACTCCAGGAGAGTCTAGACAGACAAAATTACACTGAAATACGTTTACTATCATTGAAAACGATTTAGACGCAATATTTAGGTGTTTATATACATGTTTACAGCGTACGCAGAGCGTATGAGGTTTTCTTTCATGCGTTTCAGGGGATACTATTTATTTATTTTCGGACTTTGATGCTCTGTCATACGCAAGCGCGTACACCTAGGAGGCTCCCGTTTTCAGTTCCTGGTGTGTAAATTTAAGCTCTTTCATTCTGTAAGAGCAAAATTTGCCTACATGAAAGTTGAAAATTGACCCCCAGAAGTCATCTGGGGATGAAAAAAAAAAAACTGAAGTCGGTCCTAAGGGGTTAATGGGGTGGTGGGTGTGTGGATGTCATTACAGTGCTTGAACTGTAAACATCAACAGTCCTTCATGGGTTGGTAGATGTGTGGGTGTCATTACATTTCTTGGACAGTGAATATCAACCGTCATTAATGGGGTGGTGGGTGTGTGGGTGTCATTTTAGTGTTTGGACTGTAAATATCAACAGTCATTCATGGGGTGGTGGGTGTGTGGGTGTCATTACAGTGCTTGGACTGTAAATATCAATAGCCATTCATGGGGTGGTCTGTGTCATTACAGTGCTTGGACTGTAAATACCAACAGTCATTCTTGGGCTGATGGGTGTGTGTGTGTCATTACAGTGCTTGGACTGTAAATATCAACAGTCAATCATTAAGTGTTGGGTGTATAGGTGTCATTACAGTGCTTGGACTTTAAATATCAACAGTCATTCATAGGGTGGTGGGTGTGTGGGTGTCATTACAGTGCTTGGACTGTAAATATCAACAGTCATTTATGGGGTGGTGGGTGTGTGGTTGTCATGACATTGCTTAGACAGTAAATATCAACAGTCATTCAAGGGGTGTTGAGTGTGGGTGTTATTACAGTGCTAGGACTGTAAATATCAACAGTCATTCATGTTTTGACTGGTGTGTGGGTTTCATTACAGTGTTTGGTCTGTAAGTATCAACAGTTATTTATGGAGTGGAGGGTGTGTGGGTGTCATTACAGTGCTTGGACTGTAAATATCAACAGTTATTCATGGAGTGGTGGGTGTATGGGTTTCATTACTGTGCTTGGACGGTAAATATCAACAGTCATTTATGGCGTGATTGATGTGTGGGTGTCATTACAGTGCTTGGACTGTATGTATCAACAGTCATTTATGGATTGGAAGATGTGTGGGTATCAGTACATTCCTTGGACTGTAAATATCAACAGTCATTCATTGGGTGGTGGTTGTATAGGTGTCAATACTGTGCTCGGATTGTTAATATCAACAGTCATTAACGGAGTGGTGGGTGTGTGGGTGTCATTACAGTGAATGGACTGTAAATATCAACAGTCATTCATGGGGTTGTGTGTGTGGGTGTCATTACAGTGCTTGGACTGTAAATATTAACGGTCAATAATAGGGTAGTGGGTGTTTGAGTGTCATTACAGTGCTTGGACTGTAAACATCAACAGTCATTTATGGGGTGGTAGTTGTGTGGGTGTCATTACAATTCTTGTACTGTGAATATCAACCGTCATTCATGGGGTGGTTTGAGTGTGGGTGTGATTTTCGTGCTTGGACTGTAAATATCAACAGTTATTCATAGGGCAGTGGGTGTGTGGGTGTCATTACAGTGCTTGGACTGTAAACATCAATAGTCATTAATGGTGTAGTGGGGGTTCATTACAGTGATTTTACTGTAAATATCAACCGTCATATATAGTGTTTTGGGTGTCTGGGTGTCATTACAGTGATTGGACTGTATATATCAACAGTCGTTCATCGGGTGGTGGGTGTGTGGGTGTCATTACAATGCTTGAACTGTAAACATCAACAGTCATTCATGGGGTGGTGGGTTGTGGGTGTCATTACAGTACTTGGTCTGTAAATATCAACAGTCATTCATGGGGTTGTGTGTGTGAGGGTGTCATTACGGTGCTTGGACAGCAAATATCAATAGTCATTCATGGGGTGGTGGGTGTGAGGGTGTCATTACAATTCTTGGACTGTAAACATAAACAGTCATTTATTGGGTGTTGGGTGTGTAGGTGTCATTACAGTGCTTGGACTGTAAATATCAACAGTCATTCATGGGAAGGTGGATGTCATTACATTGTTTGGACTGTAAATTTCAACAGTCATTCATTGGGTGGCGGATGTGTGAGTGTCATTACAGTGCTTGGACTGTAAGTATCAACAGTCATTTATGGAGTGGAGGGTGTGTGGGTATCATTACAGTGCTTGGACTGTATATATCAACAGTCATTCATGGGGTGGTGGGTGTATAGGTGTCATTACTCTGCTCGGACTGTAAATATCAACAGTCATTTACGGGGTGGTGGGTGTGTGGGTGTCATTACAGCGATTGGTCTGTAAATATCAACAGTCATTCATTTAGTGGTGGGTGTTGGGGTGTTATTACAGTGCTTGGACTATGAATATCAACCATTTTTCATGGGGTGGTGGGTGTGTGGGTGTCATTACAGTGCTTGGACTGTAAATATCAACAGTAATTTTGGGATGGTGGGTGTGTGGGTGTCATTACAGGGCTTGGAATGTAAATATCAACAGTCATTCATGGGATAGTGGATGTTATTGAAGTGCTTGGACTGTAAATATCAACAGTCATTTAAAGGGTTGTTGGTGTGTTCGTGTCATTACAGTGCTTTGACTGTAAATATCAACAGTCATTCTTAGGATGGTAAGTGTGTGGGTGTCATTACAGTGCTTGGACTGTAAATATCAACAGTAATTAATGGTGTGATATGTGTGTGGGTATCATTACAGTGCTTGGACTATAAGTATCAACAGTGATTCACGGGGTGGTGTGTGTGTGTCATTACAGTACTTGGACTGTAAATATCAATAGTCATACAAGAAATGGTGGGTGTCATTACAGTGCTTGGACTGTAAACATCAACAGTCATTCATAAGGTGGTGTGTGTGTGGGTGTCATTATAGTGCTTAGACTGTAAATATCAAAATTCATTCATGAGTGGTGGATGTATAGGTGTCATTTCTGTGCTTGGACTGTAAATATCAACAGTCATTCATGGGGTGTTGGGTCTCTGGGTGTCATTACAGTGCTTGGACTGTAATTATCAACACACATTAATGGGGTTGTGGTTGTGTGGGTGTCATTACAGTACTTGGACTGTAAATACCAACAGTCATTAATGGCGTGATGGGTGTGTGGGTGTCATTACAGTTCTTGGACTGTAAGTATCAACAGTCATCTATGGAGTGGAGGGTGTGTATGTGTCATTACCGTGCTTGGACTGTAAATATCAATAGTCATTCATGGGGTTGTCTGTGTCATTACTGTGCTTGGACTGTAAATACCAACAGTCATTCTTGGGGTGATGGGTGTGTGGGTGTCATTACAGTGCTTGGACTGTAAATATCAACAGTCATTCATTGAGTGTTGGGTGTATAGGTGTCATTACAGTTCTTGGAATATTAATATCAACAGTCATTCATGGGGTGGTGGGTGTGTGGGTCTCATGACATTGCTTGGACAGTAAATATTAACAGTAATTCATGGGGTAATGTGTGTGGGTTTCATTACAGTGCTAGGACTGTAAATATCAACAGTCATTCATAGCGTTATTGGTTTGTGGGTGTCATTACAGAGCTTTGTCTGTAAGTATCAACAGTTATTTATTAAATGGAGGGTGTGTGGGTGTCATTACAGTGCTTGGACTGTAAATATCAACAGTCATTCATGGGGTGGTGGATGTATGGGTGTCATTACTGTGCTAGGACTGTTAAATTCAACAGTCATTCAAAGGGGGGTGAGTGAGTGGGTGTCATTACAGTGCTTGGACTGTAGATATCAACAGTCATTTATTTAGTAGTGGGTGTTGGGTTGTCATTACAGTGCTTGGACTTTAAATATCAATAGTCTTTAACGGGGCTGTCGGTGTTTGGATGTCATTACAGTGCTTGGACTGTAAATATCAACAGTCATTCATGGGGTAGTGTCTGTGGGTGTCATTACAGTTCTTGGACTGTGAATATCAACTGTCATTCATGGGGTGGTGGAAGTGTGGATGTCATTTTAGTGCTTGGATTGTAAATATCAACAGTCATTTATTGGGTGTTAGGTGTGTGGGTGTCATTACAGTGCTTGGACTGTAAATATCAACAGTCATTCCTGGGGTGGTGGATGTATGGGTGTCATTACTGTGCTATGACTGTTAATATCAACAGTCATTCACAGAGTGGTGAGTGTGTGGGTGTCATTACAGTGCTTTGACTGTAGATATCAACAGTCATTCATTTAGTGGTGGGTGTTGGGTTGTTATTACAGTGCTTGGACTTTAAATATCAATAGTTTTTAATGGAGTGGTGTGTGTTTGGATGTCATTAGAGGGTTTGGACTGTAAAAATCAATAGCCATTCATGGGGTGGTGGGTGTGTTGGTGTCATTACAGTGAAGAGACTGTAAATATCAACAGTCATTCAAGGGGTAGTGTGTGTGGGTGTCATTACAGTTCTTAGACTGGGAATATCAACCGTCATTCATGGGGTGGTGGGAGTGTGGGTGTCATTTAGTACTTGGACTGTAAATATCAACAGTCATTAATTGGGTGGTGGGTATGTGGGTATCATTACAGTGCTTGGACTGTAAATATCAACAGTCATCCATGGGGTAGTCGGTGTCATTACAGTGCTTGGACTGTAAATACCAACAGTCATTCTTGGGGTGATGGGTGTGTGGGTGTCATTACATTGCTTGGACTGTAAATTTTAATTGTCATTTATTGAGTGTTGGGTGTATAGGTGTCATTACAATGCTTGGACTTTAAATAACAACAGTCATTCATGGGGTGGTGGGTGTGTGGGTGTTATTACAGTGCTTGGACTGTAAATATCAACAGTCATTAATAGGGTGGTGGGTGTATGGGTGTCATTACTGTGCTTGGACTGTTAATATCAACAGTCATTCATGGGGTGGTGTGTGTGTCGGTGTCATGACATTGCTTGGACAGTAATTATTAACATTCATTAATGGGGTGGTGGGTGTGTTGGTTTCATCAACAGTCATTCATGGGGTTGCGGTTGTGTGGGTGTCATTCCTGTGCTTGGACTTTGAATATCAACAATCATTCATGGGGTGGTTGGTGTGTGGGTTTCATTACAGTGCTTGGACTGTAAATATCAACAATCATTCATCGGGTGGTGGGTGTGTAGGAGACATAACAGTGCTTGGACTGTAAATATCAACAGTCATTAAGGGATTGATTGGTGTGTGGGTGTCATTACAGTGCTTGGACTGTAAGTATCAACAGTGATTCATGGGGTGGTGTGTGTGTGTTATTACAGAGCTTGGACTGTAAATATCAACAGTCATTCATGAGGTGGAGGGTGTGTGGGTGTCATTACAGTGCTTAAACTGTAAACATCAACATTCACTCATAAGGTGGTGGGTGTGTGGGTGTCATTAAAGTGCTTGGACTGTAAATATCAAGAGTCATTTATGGGTGGTGGATGTATAGGTGTCATTTCTGTGCTTGGACTGTAATTATCAACAGTCATTCATGAGTGGTGGGTCTCTGGGTGTCATTACAGTGCTTGGAATGTAAATATCAACAGTCATTCATGGGGTGGTGGTTGTGTGGGTGTCAATAGTGTGCTTCGACAGGAAATATCAACAGTCATTTATAGGATGGTAAGTGTGTAGGTGTCATTACAGTGCTTGGACTGTAAATATCAACAAACATAAATGGGGTTGTGGTTGTGTTTGTGTCATTACAGTACTTGGAATGTAAATATCAACAGTCATTTATTGGGTGGTGGATGTGTGGGTGACATTACAGTGCTTGGACAGCAAATATTAACAGTCATTCATGGTGTGGTGTGTGTGTGGGTGTCATTACAGTGCTTGGACTGTAAATATCAACAGTCATTCATGGTGTGGTGGGTGTATGGGTGTCATTACTGTGCTTGGACTGTTAATATCAACAGTCATTCATGGGGTGGTGGGTGTGTGGGTGTCATGACATTGCTTGGACAGTAAATATCAACAGTCATTCATGAGGTGGTGGATGTGTGAGTTTAAATACAGTGCTAGGACTATAGATATCAACAGTCAATCATTTAGTTGTGGGTGTGGGGGTGTCATTACAGTGCACGGACTGTAAATATCAACAGTCATCAATGGAGTGGAGGGTGTGTGGGTGTCATTACCCTGATTGGACGGTAAATATCACCAGTCATTCATTGGGTGGTGGATGTGTGAGTGTCATTACAGTGCTTGGAAAGCAAATATCAACAGTCATTCATAGCGTGATTTGTGTGTGGGTGTCATTACAGTGCTTGGACTGTAAGTATCAACAGACATCTATGGAATGGAGGGTGTGTGGGTGTCATTACCTTGCTTGGGCTGTAAATATCAACAGTCATTCATGGGGTGGTGGGTGTATGGGTGTCATTACTGTGCTTGAACTGTTAATATTAACAGTCATTCATGGGGTGGTGGTTGTGTGGGTGTCAATAGTGTGCTTGGACAGCAAATATTAACAGTCATTCATTGGGTGGTGTGTGTGTTGGTGTCATTACAGTGCTTGAACTGTAAATATCAACAGGTACTCATGCTGTGGTGTGTGTATGGGTGTCATTACTGTGCATGGACTGTTAATATCAACAGTCATTCATGGGGTGGTGGGTGTGTGTGTGTCATGACATTGCTAGGACAGTAAATATCAACAGTCATTTATGAGGTGGTGGGTGTGTGAGTTTCAATACAGTGCTAGGACTGTAGATATCAACAGTCATTCATTTAGCTGTGTGTGTGGGGGTGTCATTACAGTGCTTGGACTGTAGGTATCAACAGTCATCTATGGAGTGGAGGGTGTGTGGGTGTCATTACCCTGATTGGACTGTAAATATCACCAGTCATTCATTGGGTGGTGGATGTGTGGGTGTCATTACAGTGCTTGGACAGCAAATATCAACAGTCATTCAAGGCGTGATTGGTGTGTGGGTGTCATTACAGTGCTTGGAATGTAAGTATCAACAGTCATCTATGGAGTGGAGTGTGTGTGGGTGTCATTACCGTGCTTGGACTGTAAATATCAACAGTCATTCATAAGGTGGAGGGTATATGGGTGTCATTACTTGGCTTGGACTGTTAATATCAACAGTCTTTAATGGAGTGGTGGTTGTGTGGGTGTCAATAGTGTGCTTAGACAGGAAATATTAACAGTCATCCATGGGATGGTAAGTGTGTATGTGTCATTACAATGCTTGGACTGTAAATATCAACAAACATAAATTGGGTTGTGGTTGTGTGGGTGTCATTACAGTTCTTGTACTGTAGATATCAACAGTCATTCATGGCGAGATTGTTGTGTGGGTGTCATTACAGTGCTTGGACTGTAAGTATCAACAGTCATCTCTGGAGTGGAGGGTGTGTGGGTGTCATTACCGTGCTTGGACTGTAAATATCAACAGTCATTCATGGGGTGATGTGAGTATTGGTGTCATTACTGTGCTTGGACTGTTAATATCAATAGACATTTACAGGGTGGTGAGTGTGTGGGTGTCATTACAGTGCTTGGACTATAGACATCAAAAGTCATTCATTTAGTTGTGGGTGTTTGGGTGTCATTACAGTGCTTGGACTGTAAATATCAACTGTCATTCATGGGTTGGTGGGAGTGTGTGTGTCATTTTAGTGCTTGGACTGTAAATATCAACAGTTCTTCATTGGGTGGTCGGTGTCATTACAGTGCTTGGACTGTAAATACCAACAGTCATTCTTGGGGTGATGGGTGTGTGGGTGTCATTACTGTGCTTGGAGTGTAAATATCATCAGCCATTCATTGAGTGTTCATTGTATAGGTTTCATTACAGTGCTTGGACTTTAAATATCAACAGTCATTCATGGGGTGGTGGGTGTGTGGGTGTCTTTACAGTGCTTGGACTGTAAATATCAACAGTTATTAGTGGGATGGTGGGTGTATGGGTGTCATTACTGTGCTTAGACTGTTAATATCAACCTTCATTCATGGGGTGGTGGGTGTGTGGGTGTCATGACATTGCTTGGACAGTAAATATCAACAGTCACTCATGGCGTGATTGGTGTGTGGGTGTCATTACAGTGCTTGGACTGTAAGTATTAAAAGTTATTTATGGAGTGGAGGTTGTGTGGGTGTCATTACAGTAAACATCAACAGTCATTTATGGGTTGGTAGATGTGTGTGTCATTACAGTTCTTGGACTGTGAATATCAACTGTCATTCATGGGGTGGTGGGAGTGTGGGCTTTATTTTCGTGCTTGGACTGTAAATATTAACAGTCATTCATGAGGTGTTGGGTGTGTGGTTGTCATTTAAATGCTTAAAAGGTAAATATCAACAGTCATTCATGGGTTGGTCTATGTCATTACAGTGCTTGGACTGTAAATACAAACAGTCATTCTAGGGGTGATGGGTGTGTGGGTGTCATTACAGTGCTTGGACAGTAAATATCAACAGTCATTCATTAAGTGTTGAGTGTATAGGTGTCATTACAGTGCTTGGACTTTAAATATCAACAGTAATTTATGGGTTGGTGGGTGTGTGAGTGTCATTACAGTGCTTGGACTGTAAATATCATCAATCATTCATGGGGTGGTGGTTGTGTGTGTCATTACAGTGCTTGGACTGTAAATATCAAGACCCATTCATGGGGTGGTGGGTTTTGGGGTGTCATTACAGTGCTTGGTCTGTAAATATCAACTGTCTTTCATGGAGTGGTGGGTGTTTGGGTGTCATTACTGTGGTTGGACTGTGAATATCAACCGTCATTCAAGGGGTGGTGGGTTTGTGGGTGTCATTACAGAGCTTGGACTGTAAATATCAACATTCCTTCATGTTGTGGTGGGTGTATGGGTGTCATTACTGCATTTGGACTGTTAATATCAACAGTCATTCATGGAGTGGTGAGTGTGTGGGTGTCATTACAGTGCTTGGACTGTATATATCAACAGTCATTTATATGTGGTGGATGTATAGGTATCATTCCTTTGCTTGGACTGTAAATATCGACAGTCTTTCATGGGGTGGTGGGTTTTTGGTTTTCATTACAGGGCTTGGAAAGTAAATGTCAACAGTCATTCACGGGGTTGTGGTTGTGTGGGTGTCATTACAGTGCTTGGACTGTTAATATCAATAGACATTTACAGGGTGGTGAGTGTGTGGGTGTCATTACAGTGCTTGGACTTTAAATGTCAACAGTCATTCACGAGGTTGTGGTTGTGAGGGTGTCATTCCTGTGCTTGGACTGTGAATATCATCAGTCATTCATGGGATGGTGGGTGTGTGGGTGTCATTAAATTGCTTGGACTGTAAATATCAACAATCATTCATGGGATAGTGGGTGTGTGAGTGTCATTACAGTGCTTGGACTGTAAATATCAACAGTAATTAATAGCGTGATGGGTGTGTGGGTGTCATTACAGTGCTTAGACTGTAAGTATCAACAGTGATTAATTGGGTGGTGTGTGTGTGTGTCATTACAATGCTTGGACTGTAAATATCAACAGTCATTCATGGGGTGATGGGTGTCATTACAGTGCTTGGACTGTTAATATCAACAGTCATTCACGGGGTGGTGAGTGTGTGGGTGTCATTACAGTGCTTGGACTGTATATATCAACAGTCATTCATTTAGTGGTGGCTGTTGGGTTTTCATTACAGTGCTTGGACTTTAAATATCAACAGTCTCTCATGGGGTGGTGGGTGTTTGATGTCATTACAGTGCTTGGACTGTAAATATCACCAGCTATTCATGGGTTGGTGGGTGTGTGGATGTCATTAGAGTGAATGGACTGTACATATCAACAGTCATTCATGGGGTAGTGTGTTTGGGTGTCATTACAGTGCTTGGACTGGAAATTTTAACAGTCATTAACGGGTAGGTGGGTGTGTGGGTGTCATTACAGAGCTTGGACTGTAAATATCAACAGTCATTCATTGAGTGTTCGGTGTATCAGAGTCATTACAGTGCTTGGACTTTAAATATCAACAGTAATTTATGGGTTCGTGGGTGTGTGGGTGTCATTACAGTGCTTGGACTGTAAATATCAGCAGTTATTCATGGGGTGGTGGTTGTGTGTGTCATTACAGTGCTTGGACTGTAAATATCAAGAGCCATTTATGGGATGGTGGGTGTTGGGGTGTCATTACAGTGCTTGGTCTGTATATATCAACTGTTTTTCATTGAGTGGTGGGTGTTTGGGTGTCATTACATTGGTTGGACTGTAAATATCAACAGTCATTCATGGGATGGTGGGTGTGTGGGTGTCATTCCTTTGCTTGGACTGTTAATATCTACAGTCATTCATGGGGTGGTGGGTGTGTGGGTATCATTACAGTGCTTAGACTGTAAGTATGAACTGTCTTTCATGGAGTGGTGGGTGTTTGGGAGTCATTACTGTGGTTGGACTGTGAATATCAAATGTCATTCAAGGGGTGGTGGGTTTGTGGGTGTCATTACAGAGCTTGGACTGTAAATATCAACATTCATTCATGGGGTGGTGGGTGTATGGGTGTCATTACTGCATTTGGACTGTTAATATCAACAGTCATTCATGGGGTGGTGAGTGTGTGGGTGTCATTACAGTGCTTGGACTGTATATATCAACAGTCATTCATGGGTGGTGGATGTATAGGTATCATTTCTGTGCTTGGACTGTAAATATCAACAGTTATTCTTGGGGTGGTGGGTATTTAGTTGTCATTACAGAGCTTGGAATGTAAATGTCAACAGTCATTCATGGGGCTGTGGTTGTGTGGGTGTCATTCCTGTGCTTGGACTGTGAATATCATCAGTCATTCATGGGGTGGTGGGTGTGTGGGTGTCATTAAATTGCTTGGACTGTAAATATCAACAATCATTCATGGTATGGTGGGTGTGTGAGTGTCATTACAGTGCTTGGACTGTAAATATCAACAGTCATTAATAGCGTGATGGGTGTGTGGGTGTCATTACATTGCTTAGACTGTAAGTATCAACAGTGATTAATTGGGTGGTGTGTGTGTGTGTGTCATTACAATGCTTGGACTGTAAATATCAACAGTCATTCATGGGGTGATGGGTGTCATTACAGTGCTTGGACTGTTAATATCACCAGTCATTCACGGGGTGGTGAGTGTGTGGGTGTCATTACAGTGCATGGACTGTATATATCAACAGTCATTCATTTAGTGGTGGGTGTTGGGTTGTAATTACAGTGCTTGGACTTTAAATATCAAAAGTCTTTCATGGGGTGGTGGGTGTTTGATGTCATTACAGTGCTTGTACTGTAAATATCACCAGCTATTCATGGGTTGGTGGGTGTGTGGATGTCATTACAGTGAATGGACTGTACATATCAACAGTCATTCATGGGGTAGTGTGTTTGGGTGTCATTACAGTGCTTGGACTGTAAATTTTAGCAGTCATTAATGGGTAGGTGGGTGTGTGGGTGTCATTACAGTGCTAGGACTGTAAACATCAACAGTCATTCATAAGTTCGTAGATGTGTGGGTGTCATTACAGTTTTTAGACTGTGAATATCAACCGTCATTCGTGGGGTGGTTGGAGTGTGGCTGTCATTTTAGTAATTGGACTGTATATTTTAACAGTAATTAATGAGACGTTGGGTGTGTGAGTGTCATTACAGTGCTTCGACTGTAAATATCAACAGTCATTCATGGCGTGATTGGTGTGTGGGTGTCATTACAGCGCTTGGACTGTAAGAATCAACAGTCATTTATGGAGTGAAGGGTGTGTGGGTATCATTACAGTACTTGGACTGTAAATATCAGCAGTCATTCATGTGGTGGTGGTTGTGTGTGTCATTACAGTGCTTGGACTGTAAATATCAAGAGCCATTCATGGGATGGTGGGTGTTGGGGTGTCATTACAGTGCTTGGTCTGTATATATCAACTGTCATTCATTGGGTGGTGGGTGTTTGGGGTCATTACAGTGCTTAGACTGAAAACATCAACAATCATTCATAAGGTTTTGGGTGTGTGGGTGTCATGAGAGTGCTTGGACTGTAAAAATTAACAGTCATTTATGGGGTGGTGGGAGTGTGGGTGTCATTTTAGTGATTGGACTGTAAATATCAACAGTCATTCATGGTGTGGTGGGTGTGTGGGTGTCAGTACAGTGCTTGGACTGTAAATATCAACAGTCATTCATGGGGTGGTCGGTGTTATTACATTGCTTAGACTGTAAATACCAACAGTCATTCTTGGGGTGATGGGTGTGGGGGTGTCATTACAGTGCTTGGATAGTAAATATCAACAGTCATTCATTGAGTGTTGGGTGTATAGGTGTCATTACAGTGCATGGACTTTAAAAATCAACAGTAATTTATGGGTTGGAGGGTGTGTGGGTGTCATTACAGTGCTTGGTCTGTAAATATCAGCAGTCATTCATATAGCGGTGGTTGTGTGTGTCATTACAGTGCTTGAATGTAAATATCAAGAGCCATTTATGGGGTGGTTTGTGTTGGGGTGTCATTCCTGTGCTTGGTCTGTGAATATCCCCAGTCATTCATTAGGTGGTGGGTGTGTGGGTGTCATTACATCTCTTGGACTGTAAATATCAACTATCATTCATGGGGTGGTGGGTGTGTGGGTGTCATTACAGTCCTTGGACTGTAAACATCAACAGTTATTCATGGGATGGTGGGTGTATGGGTGTCATTACAGTGCTTGGACTGTAAATATCAATAGTCATTCATGGGTGGTGGATTTATAGGTATCATTTCTGTGCTTGGACTGTAAATATCAACAGTCATTCATGGGGTGGTGGGTTTTTGGGTGTCATTACAGTGCTTGGAATGTAAATATCAACAGTCATTCATGGGGTTGTGGTTGTGTGGGTGTCATTCCTGTGCTTGGACTGTGAATATCAACAGTCATCCATAGGGTGGTGGGTGTGTGGGTGTCATTACAGTGCTTGGACTGTAAATATAAACAGTCTTCAATGGCGTGATGGGTGTGTAGGTGTCATTACAGTGCTTGGACTGTAAGTATCAGCAGTGATTAATGGGTGGTGTGTGTGTGTCATTACAGTGCTTCGTCTGTAAATATCAACAGTCATTCATAAGGTGGTGGGTATGTGGGTGTCATTACAGTGATTGGACTGTAAATATCAACAGTCAATAATGGGGTGGTGGGTTTGTGGTTGTCATAACAGTTCTTGGACTGTAAATATCAAAAGTCATTCATGGGAGGGTGGGTGTGTGGGCGTCATTACAGTCCTTTGACTGTAAATATCAACAGTCATTCATAGGGTGATAGGTGTCATTAGAATGCTTGGACTGTAATATTTTACTGTCATTCATGGGGTGGTGGGTGTGTGGGTGTCATTACAGTGCTTGAACTATAAATAACAACCATCATTTATGGGGTGGTAGGTGTGTGGGTGTCATTAAAGTGCATTGACTGTACATATCAATATTCATTCATAGGGTGGTTGGAGTCATTACATTGCTTGGACTGTAAATATCAACAGTCATTAATGGGGTAATGGGTGAGTGGATGTCATTACAGTGCTTGAACTGTAAATATCAACTGTCATTAATTGGGTGGTGGGTGTGTGGGTGTTATTACAGTGATTGGATTGTAAATATCAAGAGTCATTTATGGGCGGTGTGTGTGTCATTACAGATCTTGGACTTCATGGGGTGGTTGGTGTATGGGTGTCATTACAGTGCTTGAACTGTAAATGTCAACAGTCATTTATGGGGTGTGTGGGTGACATTACAAAGCTTGGACTGATAATATCAACAGTCATTTATGTGGTGGTTGGTGTCATTGCAATGCTTGGACACTAAATATCAACAGTCATTCATGGGTGTTTGGTGTCATTACAGTGATTGGACCGTAAATATCTGTAGTCAATCATGGGGTGGTGGGTGTCTGTGTGTCATTACAGTGCTTGGACTATAAATATTAACAGTCACTTATGGGGTTGGTGTGTGTGTTGGTGTCATTACAGAGCTTGGACTGTAAATATCAACAGTCATTCAGGGAGTGGTGGGTGTCATTAGAGTGCTTGAACTGTAAATATCAACAGTCATTAATGGAGTGTGTTGGTGTTATTACAGTGCTTGGACTGTAAATATAAACAGTCATTCATGGGGTGGTGGGTGTCATTATATTGCTTGGACTGTAAATAATAACAATTATTTATGCGTTGTAGGAGTCATTACAGTGCTTGGACTGTAAATATCAACAGTCATTAATGGGGTGGTGGGTGTGTGGGTGTCATTGCAGTATTTGAACTGTAAATATCAACAGTCTTTTATGGGGTGGTAGGTGTAATTACAGAGCTTGTACTGTAAATATCAACAATCAATTATGGGGTGGTAGGTGTGTGGGTGTCATTACAGTGCTTGGACTGTAAATATCAATAGTTATTCATGGTGTGGTGGGTGTGTGGGTGTCATTACAGTTTTTGGCCTGTGAATATAAACAGTCATTTATAGAATGGTGGGTATGTGGTTGTCATTACAGTGCTTGGACTGTTAATATATCAACAGTCATTTATAGGGTGGTGGGTGTCATTACAGCGCTTGGACTGTAAATATCAACAGACATTTATAAGTAGTGTGGGTGTTATTACAGTGCTTGGACTATAAATATCAACAGTCATACATGGGTGGTTGGTGTCATTACAGTGCTTGGACTGTATATATCAGCAGTCATTCATGGGTTGGTAGGTTTGTGGGTGTCATTAAAGTGCTTTGGCTGTAAATATCAATAGTCATTAAAGGGGTGGTGGGTGTCATTACAGTGCTTGGACTGTAAATATCAAAAGTCATTAATGGGGTGATGTGTGAGTTGTTGTCATTACAGTGCTTGGACTGTAAATATTAATAGTCATTCATGGTGTGGAGGGTGTGTCGATGTTATTACAGTGCTTGGACTTAAAATATCAAAAGTCATTCATGGGGTGGTGGGTGTGTGGGTGTCATTACATTGCTTGGACTATAAATATCAACCATCATTTATGGGGTGGTGGGTGTGTGGGTGTCATTACAGTGATTGGACTGTAAATATCAACAGTCATTCATGGGGTTGTGGGTGAGTGGGTGTCATTACATTGCTTGGACTGTAAATATCAAAAGTCATTCATGGAAGGGTGGGTGTGTGGGCATCATTACAGTCCTTTGACTGTAAATATCAACAGTCATTCATAGGGTGTTAGGTGTCATTAGAATGCTTGGACTGTAATAATCAACAGTCATTCATGGGGTGGTGGGTGTGTAGGTGTCATTACAGTGCTTGGACTATAAATAACAACCATTATTTATGGGGTGGTGGGTGTGTGGGTGTCATTAAAGTGCTTTGACTGAATATATCAATATTCATTCGTGGGGTGGTTGGTGTCATTACAGTGCTTGGACTGTAAATATCAACAGTCATTAGTGGGGTAATGGGTGAGTGGATGTCATTACAGTGCTTGTTTTGTAAATATCAAACGTCATTAATTCGGTGGTTGGTGTGTGGGTGTTATTACAGTGATTGGACTTCATGGGGTGGTTGGTGTATGGGTGTCATTACAGTGCTTGAACTGTAAATATCAAAAGTCATTTATGGGGTGTGTATGTGACATTACAAAGCTTGGACTGATAATATCAACAGTCATTCATGGGTGGTGGGTGTCATTACAGTGATTGGACTGTAAATATCTACAGTCAATCATTGGGTGGTGGGTGTGTGAGTGTCATTAAAGTGCTTTGACTGAAAATATCAATAGTCATTAATGGGGTGGTTAGTTTCATTACAGTGCTTGGACTGTAAATATCAACAGTCATTCATGGGGTGGAGGGTGTGTAGGTGTCATTACAGAGCTTGGACTGTAAATATCAACCATCATTCATCGGGTGGTGGGTGTGTGGGTGTCATTACAGTGCTTGGACTGTAAATATTAATAGTCATTAATGGGGTGGTGGGTGTGTTGATATCATTACATTGCTTGGACTGAAAATATCAAAAGTCATTCATGGGGTGGTAGGTGTGTGGGTGTCATTACAGTGCTTGGACTGTAAATATTAACAGTCATTCATGGGGTGGTGGGTGTGTGGGTGTCATTACAGTGCTCAGACTGTAAATATCAACAGTCATTTATAGGGTGGTGGGTGTGTGGGTGTCATTACATTGCTTGGACTATAAATATTAACCATCATTTATGGGGTGGTGGGTGTGTGGCTGTCATTACAGCGCTTGGACTGTAAAAATCAACAGTCAATCATGGGGTGGTTGGTGAGTGGGTGTCATTACAGAGCTTGGACTGTAAATATCAACAGTCATTTATGGGTTGGTGGGTGTGTGGATGTCATTACACTGCTTGGACTGTAAATATCAACAGTCATTTATTGGGTGGTGGGTGTGTGGGTATCAATACAATGCTTGGATTATAAATATTAACAGTCATTCATGGAGTGGTGGGTGTGTGGGTGTCACTACAGTGCTTGTACTGTAAATATCAACAGTCACTCATAGGGTGGTGGGTGTCATGAGAGTGCTTGAACTGTAAATATCAACAGTCATTAAAGGGGTGTGTGGGTGTCATTAGAGTGCTTGGACTGTAAATATCAAAAGTCATTCATGGGTGGTAGGTGTCATTACTGTGCTAGGACTGTAAATATCAACAGTCATTTATAGGGTGGTGGGTGTGTGGGCATTAATACAGTGCTTGGACTGTAGAAACCAACAGTCATTCATAGGGTCATGGATGTCATTAGAGTGCTTGAACTGTAAATATCAACAGTCATTCATGGGTAGTGTGGGTGTTATTACAGTGCTTGGACTGTAAATATTACAGTCATTCATGGGGTGGTTCGTGTCATTACATTGCTTGGACTGTAAATATCAACAGTCATTCATGGGTGGTAGGTGTCATTACAATGCTTGGACTGTATATATCAACAGTCATTCATGGGGTGGTGGGTGTGTGGGTGTCATTAAAGTGCTTTGACTGTAAATATCAATAGTCATTAATAGGGTGGTGGATGCCATTACAGTGCTTGGACTGTAAATATCAACAGTCATTCATGGGGTGATGGCTGAGTTGGTGGTATTACAGTGCTTGGACCGTAAATATCATCAGTCATTTATGGGGTGGAAAGTGTGAGGGTGTCATTACAGTGCTTGGACTGTAAATATCAACAGTCATACATGGGATGGTGGTTGTGTGGGTGTCATTATAGTTCTTGGACTGTAAATTCAACCGTCATTCATTGGGTGGTGGGTGTGTGGGTGTTATTAGAGTTTTTGGACTGTAAATATTAACAGTCATTCATGGGGTGGTGTGTGTGTGGATGTCATTAGTGCTTGGCCTGAAAATATCAACAATCATTCATGGGGTGGTGGGTGTGTGTTTGTCATTACAGTGCTTGGACTATAAATATCTACTGTCACTTATGGGGTGGTGAGTGTGTGGGTGTCATTACAGTGCTTAGACTGTAAATATAAATAGTCATTAATGGTGTGGTGGGTGTCATTACAGTGCTTGGACTGTAAATATCATCAGTCAATCATGGGGTGATGGGTGAGTTGGTGTCAATACAGTGCTTGGACTGTAAATATCAACAGTCATTAATTTGATGGTGGGTGTGTGGATGTCATTACAGTGCTTAGACTGAAAATATCAACAGTCATTCATGTGGTGGTGGGTGTCATTACAAGGCTCGGACTGTAAATATCAACAGTCATTCATGGGTTGTGGGTGTCATTACAGTGTTTGGACTGTAAATATCAATAGTCATTCATGGAGTAGTAGGTGTGTAGGTGTCATTACAGTGCTTGTACTGTAAATATCAACAGTCAGTCATGGGGTATAGAGTGTGAGTGTCATTACAGTTCTTGGACTTTAAATTTCAACCATCATTCATCGGGTGGTGGGTGTGTGGGTGTCATTACAGTGCTTGGACTGTAAATATTATTAGTCATTCATGGGGTGGTTGGTGTGTGGATGTCATTACAGTGCTTGGACTGAAAATATCAACAGTCATTCATGGGGTGGTGCGTGTGTTGGTGTCATTACAGTGCTTGTAGTATAAATATCAACCATCATTTATGGGCTGGTGGGTATGTGGGTAACATTACAGTGCTTGGACTGTAAATATCAACAGTCATTCATCGGGTGGTGGGTGTGTGGGTATCATTACAGTGCTTTAACATTAAATATTAATAGTCATTCATGGGGTTTTGGGTGTGTGGGTGTTATTACAGTGCTTGGACTGTAAATATCAACCATCATTCATTGGGTAGTGGGTGTGTGGGTGTCATTACAGCGCTCAGACTGTAAATATCAACAGTCATTTATAGGGGGGTGGGTATGTGGGTGTCATTACATTGCTTGGACTATAAATATTAACCATCATTTATCGAGTGGTGGGTTTGCGGCTGTCATTGCAGTGCTTGGACTGAAAATATCAACAGTCAATTATGGGGTGGTGGGTGTGTGGGTGTCATTACAGTGATTGGACTGTAAATATCAACAGTCATTCATGGGGTGGTGGGTGTGTGGGTGTAATTACATTGTTTTGATTGTAAATATTAACAGTCATTCATAGGGTGGTGGGTGTGTGAGTGTCATTACAGAGCTAGGACTGTAAATATCAACAGTCATTCATGGAGTAGTAGATGTGTGGGTGTCATTACAGTTCTTGGACTTTAAATATCAACCATCATTCATCGGTTGGTTGGTTTGTGGGTGTCATTACAGGGCTTGGATTATAAATATTAACAGTCATTCATAGAGTGGTGGGTGTGTGTGTCACTAGAGTGCTTGAACTGTAAATATCAAAAGTCATTAATGGGTAGTGTTGGTGTCATTACATTGCTTGGACTGTAAATATCAACAGTCATTCATGGGTGGTGGGTGTTATTACAATGCTTGGACTGTATATATCAACAGTTATTCATGGGTTGTGGGTGTGTGGGTATCATTAATGTGCTTTGACTGTAAATATCAATAGTCATTAATAGGGTGGTGGATGTCAATATAGTGCTTGGACTGTAAATATCAACAGTCTTTCATGGGGTGATGGCTGAGTTGGTGGTATTACAGTTCTTGGACTGTAAAAATTATCAGTCATTTATGAGGTGGAAGGTGTGAGGGTGTCATTACAGTGCTTGGACTGTAAATATCAACAGTTATTTATGGGGTGGTTGGTGTGTGTGTGTCATTACAGGGCTTCGACTGTAAATATCAACAGTCATTCATGGGTTGGTGGGTGTGTGGATGTCATTACAGTGCTTTGACTGTAAATATCAACAGTTATTTATGAGGTGGTGGGTGTGTGGGTATCAATACAATGCTTGGATTATAAATATTAACAGTCATTCATGGAGTGGTGGGTGTGTGGGTGTCACTACAGTGCTTGTACTGTAAATATCAACAGTCACTCATAGGGTGGTGTGTGTCATGAGAGTGCTTGAACTGTAAATATCAACAGTCATTAATGGGGTGTGTGGGTGTCATTAGAGTGCTTGGACTGTAAATATCAAAAGTCATTCATGGGTGGTAGGTGTCATTACTGTGCTAGGACTGTAAATATCAACAGTCATTTATGAGGTGGTGGATGTGTGGGTGTCAATACAGTGCTTGGACTGTAAATATCAACAGTCATTTATAGGGTTATGGGTGTCTGTGTCATTACAGAGCTTGGACTGTAAAAATCAACAGTCATTCATAGGGTCATGGGTGTCATTAGAGTGCTTGAACTGTAAATATCAACAGTCATTCATGGGTAGTGTGGGTGTTATTACAGTGCTTGGACTGTAAATATTACAGTCATTCATGGGGTGGTTCGTGTCATTACATTGCTTGGACTGTAAATATCAAAAGTCATTCATGGGTGGTGGGTGTCATTACAATGCTTGGACTGCATATATCAACAGTCATTCATGGGGTGGTGGGTGTGTGGGTGTCATTAAAGTGCTTTGACTGTAAATATCAATAGTCATTAATAGGGTGGTGGATGTCATTACAGTGCTTGGACTGTAAATATCAACAGTCATTCATGGGGTGATGGCTGAGTTGGTGGTATTACAGTGCTTGGACTGTAAATATCATCAGTCATTTATGGGGTGGAAAGTGTGAGGGTGTCATTACAATGCTTGGACTGTAAATATCAACAGTCATTCATGGGGTGGTGGTTGTGTGGGTGTCATTATAGTTCTTGGACTGTAAATTCAACCGTCATTCATTGGGTGGTGGGTGTGTGGGTGTTATTAGAGTTTTTGGACTGTAAATATTAACAGTCATTTATGGGGTGGTGTGTATGTGGATGTCATTAGTGCTTGGCCTGAAAATATCAACAATCATTCATGGGGTGGTGGGTGTGTGTTTGTCATTACAGTGCTTGGACTATAAGTATCTACTGTCACTTATGGGGTGGTGAGTGTGTGGGTGTCATTACAGTGCTTAGACTGTAAATATCAATAGTCATTAATGGTGTGGTGGGTGTCATTATAGTGCTTGGACTGTAAATATTAACAGTCATTTATGTTGTGATGGGTGAGTTGGTGTCATTACAGTGCTTGGACTGTAAATATCAACAGTCATTCATTTGATAGTCGGTGTGTGGATGTCATTACTGTGCTTGGACTGAAAATATCAACAGTAATTCATGTGGTGGTAGGTGTCATTACAGGGCTTGGACTGTAAATATCAACAGTCATTCATGGGTTGTGGGTGTCATTACAGTGCTTGGATTGTAAATATTAATAGTCATTTATGGGGTGGTTGGTGTGTACATGTAATTACAGTGCTTGGACTGAAAATATCAACAGTAATTCATGGGGTGGTGCGTGTGTGGGTGTCATTACAGTGCCTGGACTATAAATATCAACCGTCATATATGGGGTGGTGGGTATGTGGGTAACATTACAATGCTTGGACTGTAAATATCAACAGTCATTAATCGGGTGGTGGGTGTGTGGGTATCATTAGAGTGCTTTAACATTAAATATTAATAGTCATTCATGGGGTGTTGGGTGTGTGGGTGTCATTACAGTGCTTGGACTGTAAATATCAACCATCATTCATTGGGTAGTGGGTGTGTGGGTGTCATTACAGTGCTCAGACTGTAAATATCAACAGTCATTTATAGGGGGGTGGGTGTGTGGGTGTCATTACATTGCTTGGACTATAAATATTAACCATCATTTATGGAGTGGTTGGTTTGCGGCTGTCATTACAGTGCTTGGACTGAAAATATCAACAGTCAATTATGGGGTGGTGGGTGTGTGGGTGTCATTACAGTGATTGGACTGTAAATATCAACAGTCATTCATGGGGTGGTGGGTGTGTCGGTGTAATTACATTGTTTTGATTGTAAATATTAACAGTCATTCATAGGGTGGTGGGTGTGTGAGTGTCATTACAGAGCTTGGACTGTAAATATCAACAGTCATTCATGGAGTAGTAGATGTGTGGATGTCATTACAGTTCTTGGACTTTAAATATCAACCATCATTCATCGGTTGGTTGGTGTGTGGGTGTCATTACAGGGCTTGGATTATAAATATTAACAGTCATTCATAGAGTGGTGGGTGTTTGTGTCATTACAGAGCTTCGAGTGTTAAAATCAACAGTCATTAATAGTGTCGTGAGTGTAACGAGAGTGCTTGAACTGTAAATATCAACAGTCATTCATGGGTAGTGTGGGTGTCATTACAGTGCTTGGACTGTAAATTACAACAGTCATTCATGGGTAGTGGGTGTCATTACAGTGCTTGGACTGTATATATCAACAGTCATTCATGGGGTGGTGGGTGTGTGGGTGTCATTAAAGTGCTTTGACTGTAAATATCAATAGTCATTAATGGGGTGGTGGATGTCATTACAGTGCTTGGACTGTAATTATCAACAGTTATTCTTGGGGTGATGGGTGAGTTGGTGTCATTACAGTGCTTGGACTATAAATATCATCAGTCATTATAGGGGTGTGTGGATGTCATTTCAGTGCTTGGACTGATAATAACAACAGTCATTCATGTGGTGGTGGGCGTCATTACAGCGCTTGGACTGTAAATATCAACAGTCATTTATATGTGGTGGGTGTCATTACAGTGCTTGGACTATAAATATCAACCGTCATTTATGGGGTGGGGGGTGTATTGGTGTCAATACAGTGCTTGGACTGTAAATATCAACAGAGTATTCATAGGGTGGTGGGTGTGTGGGTGTCATTACAGTGTTTTGACTGTAAATATCAACAGTCACTTATAGGGTTGTGGGTATCATTTGAGTGCTTGAACTGTAAATATCAACAGTCATTCATGTTGTGGTGGGTGTCATTACAGGGCTTGGGCTGTAAATATCAACAGTCATTAATGGGTGGTGAGTATTATTACAGTGCTTGGACTGTAAATATCAACAGTCATTCATGGGGTGATGGGTGAGTTGGTGTCATTACAGTGCTTAGACTGAAAATATCAACAGTCATTCATTTGATGGTAGGTGTGTGGGTGTCATTACAGTGCTTGGACTATAAAAACCATCAGTCATTCATGGGGTGGAGGGTATGTGGGTGTCATTACAGTGCTTGGACTGTAAATATCAACAGTCATTCATTGGGTGGTGAGTATTATTAGAGTGCTTGAACTGTAAATATCAACAATCATTCATGGGGTGTGTGGATGTCATTACAGTGCTTGGACTGATAATATCAACAGTCATTCATGTCATGGTGGGTGTCATTACACGGCTTGGACTGTAAATATCAACATTCATTCCTGTGTGGTGGGTGTCATTACAGTCTTTGGACTGTAACTATCAACAGTCATTCATGGAGTAGTAGATGTGTGGGTGTCATTACAGTTCTTGGACTTTAAATATCAACCATCATTCATCGGTTGGTTGGTGTGTGGGTGTCATTACAGAGCTTGGATTATAAATATCAACAGTCATTTATGGTGTGGTGGGTGTGTGGGTGTCATTACAGTGCTTGGACTGTAAATATCAACAGTCATTCATGGTGTGGTGGGTGTGTGGGTGTCATTCCTGTGCTTGGAATGTGAATATCAACATTAATTCATCGGGTGGTGGGTGTGTGGGTGTCATTACAGTGCTTGGACTGTAAATATCAAAGGTCATTCACGGGTGGTGGATGTATATGTATCATTTCTGTGCTTGAACTATAAATATCAACAGTCATTCATGGTGTGGTGGGTGTATGGGTGTCATTGCAGTGCTTGGAATGAAAATATTAACAGTCATTCATGGTGTTGTGGTTGTGTGGGTGCCATTCCTGTGCTTGGACTGTTAATATCTACAGTCATTCATGGGGTGGGGGGTGTGTGGGGTCATTACAGTGCTTGGACTGTAAATATCAACAGTCATTCATGGGGTGATGGGAGTGTGGGTGTCATTTTAGTGCTTGGACTGTAAATATCAACAGTCATTCATGGTGTGGTGGGTGTGTGGGTGTCATTACAGTGCTTGGACTGTAAATATCAACAGTCATTCATGGGGTGGTCGGTTTCATTACATTGCTTGGACTGTAAATACCAACAGTCATTCTTTGGGTGATGGGTGTGTGGGTGTCATTACAGTGCTTGGATAGTAAATATCAACTGTCTTTCATGGAGTAGTGGGTGTTTGTGTGTCATTACAGTGCTTGGACTGTCAATATCAAGAGCCATTAATGGGGTGGTGGGTGTTGGGGTGTCATTACAGTGCTTGGTCTGTAAATATCAACTGTCTTTCATGGAGTAGTGGGTGTTTGTGTGTCATTACAGTGGTTGGACTGTAAATATCAACAGTTATTCATCGGGTGGTGGGTATGTGGGTGTCATTCCTGTGTTTGGATTGTGAATATCCCCAGTCATTCATGGGGTGGTGGGTTTATGGGTGTCATTACATTGCTTAGACTGTAAATATCAACAACCATTCATAGGGTGGTGGGTGTATACGTGTCATTACAGTGCCTGGACTGTAAACATCAACAGTTATTCATAGGTTGGTGTGTGTGTGGGTGTCATTACAGTGATTGGTCTGTAAATATCAGCAGTCATTCATATGGCGCTGGTTGTGTGTGTCATTACAGTGCTTGGACTGTAAATATCAAGAGCCATTCATGGGGTGGTGGGTGTTGGGGTGTCATTACAGTTCTTGGTCTGTAAATATCAACCGTCATTATGGAGTAGTGGGTGTTTGTGTGTCATTACAGTGGTTGGACTGTAAATATCAACAGTCATTCATAGGGTGGTTGGTGTGTGGGTGTCATTCCTGTGCTTGGACTGTGAATATCTCCAGTCATTCATGGGGTGGTGGGTGTGTGGGTGTCATTACATTGCTTGGACTGTAAATATCAACAATCATTCATGGGGTGGTGGGTGTGTGGGTGTCATTACAGTGCTTTGACTGTAAACATCAACAGTTATTCATGGGTTGGTGGGTGTGTGGGTGTCATTAAAGTGCTTGGACTGTAAATATCAACAGTCATTCATGGGTGGTGGATTTATAGGTATCATTTCTGTGCTTGGACTGTCAATATCAACAGTCATTCATGTAGTGGTGGGTTTTTGGGTGTCATTACAGTGCTTGGACTGTGAATATCAACAGTCATCAATGGCGTGATGGGTGTGTGGGTGTCATTACAGTGCTTGGACAGTAAGTATCAACAGTGATTAATTGGGTGTTGTGTGTATGTGTCATTTCAGTGCTTAGTCTGTAAATATCAACAGTCATTCATGGGTGGTGGGTGTCATTACAGTGCTTGGACTGTAAATATCAACAGTCATTCAAGGGGTTGTGGGTGAGTGGGTGTCATTTCAGTGCTAGGCCTGTAAATATCAACAATCTTTTATGGGGTGGTGGGTTTGTGGTTGTCATTACAGTGCTTGGACTGTAAATATCAACAGTCATTCATGGCTTGATGGGAGTGTGGGTGTCATTTTAGTGTTTGGACTGTAAATATCAACAGTCATTCATGGTGTGGTTGGTGTGTGGGTGTCATTACAGTGCTTGGACTGTAAATATGAACAGTCATTCATGGAGTGGTCGGTGTCATTACATTGCTTGGACTGTAAATACCAACAGTCATTCTTTGGGTGATGGGTGTGTGTGTCATTACAGTGCTTGGACTGTAAATATCAAGAGCCATTAATGGGGTGGTGGGTGTTGGGGTGTCATTACAGTTCTTGGTCTGTAAATATCAATCGTCATTATGGAGTAGTGGGTGTTTGTGTGTCATTACAGTGGTTGGACTGTAAATATCAACAGTCATTCATAGGGTGGTTGGTGTGTGGGTGTCATTCCTGTGCTTGGACTGTGAATATCCCCAGTCATTCATGGGGTGGTGGGTGTGTGGGTATCATTACATTGCTTGGACTGTAAATATCAACAATCATTCATGGGGTGGTGGGTGTGTGGGTGTCATTATAGTGCTTGAAATGTAAACATCAACAGTTATTCATGGGTTGGTAGGTGTGTGGGTGTCATTACAGTGCTTGGACTGTAAATATCAACAGTCATTCATGGGTGGTGCATTTATAGGTATCATTTTTGTGCTTGGACTGTAAATATCAACAGTCATTCATGTGGTGGTGGGTTTTTGGGTGTCATTACAGTGCTTGGACTGTGAATATCAACAGTCATCAATGGCGTGATGGGTGTGTGGGTGTCATTACAGTGCTTGGACAGTAAGTATCAACAGTGATTAATTGGGTGTTGTGTGTATGTGTCATTTCAGTGCTTGGTCTGTAAATATCAACAGTCATTTATGGGTGGTGGGTGTCATTACAGTGCTTGGACTGTAAATATCAACAGTCATTCATGGGGTTGTGGGTGAGTGGGTGTCATTTCAGTGCTAGGCCTGTAAATATCAACAATCTTTTATGGGGTGGTGGGTTTGTGGTTGTCATTAGAGTGCTTGGACTGTAAATATCAAAAGTCATTCATGGAAGGGTGGGTGTGTAGGCGTCATTACAGTCCTTTGACTGTAAATATCAACAGTCATTCATAGGGTGTTAGGTATCATTAGAATGCTTGGACTGTAATAATCAACAGTCATTCATGGGGTGGTGGGTGTGTAGGTGTCATTACAGTGCTTGGACTGTAAATATCAACAGTCATTCATGGGGTGTGTGGGTGTCATTACAGGCTTGTACTTCATGGGGTGGTTGGTGTATGGGTGTCATTACAGTTCCTGAACTGTAAATATCAACAGTCATTCATGGGGTGGTGGGTGTGTTGATATCATTACATTGCTTGGACTGAAAATATCAAAAGTCATTCATAGGGTGGTAGGTGTGTGGGTGTCATTACATTGATTTGACTATAAATATCAACCATCATTTATGGGGTGGTGGGTGTGTGGGTGATATAACAGTGATTGAACTGTAATTATCAACCATAATTTATTTGGTGGTGGGTGTGTGGGTGTCATTACAGTGCTCAGACTATAAATATTAACAGTCATTCATGGGGTGGTGGGTGTGAGTGTGTTATGACAGTGCTTGGACTGTAATTATTAACATTCATTCATGGGGTGCTGAGTTTGTAGGTGTCATTACAGTTCTTGGACTGTAAATATCAACCATCATTTATTGGGTAGTGGGTGTGTGGGTGTCATTACAGTGCTCAGACTGTAAATATCAACAGTCATTCATAGGGTGGTGGGTGTGTGGGTGTCATTACATTGCTTGGACTATAAATATTAACCATCACTTATGGGGTGGTGGGTGTGTGGCTGTCATTACATTGATCGGACTGTAAAAATCAACAGTCAATCATGGGGTGGTTAATGTGTGGGTGTCATTACAGAGCTTGGACTGTAAATATCAAAAGTCATTCATTTGATGGTGGGTGTGTGGATGTCATTACAGTGCTTGGACTGAAAATATCAACAGTCATTCATGTTGTGGTGGGTGTCATTACAAGGCTTGGACTGTAAATATCAACAGTCATTCATGGGTTGTGGGTGTCATTACAGTGTTTGGACTGTAAATATCAAGAGTCATTCATGGAGTAGTAGGTGTGTAGGTGTCATTACAGTGCTTGTACTGTAAATATCAACAGTCAGTCATGGGGTTTAGAGTGTGAGTGTCATTACAGTTCTTGGACTTTAAATATCAACCATCATCCCTTGTGTGGTGGGTGTGTGGGTGTCATTACAGTGCTTGGACTGTAAATATTAATAGTCATTCATGGGGTGGTGGGTG
Organism: Petrolisthes cinctipes; assembly: GCA_033782935.1. NCBI lineage: Eukaryota > Metazoa > Arthropoda > Malacostraca > Decapoda > Porcellanidae > Petrolisthes > Petrolisthes cinctipes. The sequence goes on from JAWQEG010000068.1 coordinate 2,478,756, forward strand.
TGTGGATGTCATTACAGTGCTTGGACTGAAAATATCAACGGTCATTCATGGGGTGGTGCGTGTGTGGGTGTCATTACAGTGCTTGGACTATAAATATCAACCGTCATTTATGGGGTGGTGGGTATGTGGGTAACATTACAGTGCTTGGACTGTAAATATCAACAGTCATTCATCGGGTGGTGGGTGTGTGGGTATCATTACAGTGCTTTAACATTAAATATTAATAGTCATTCATGGGGTGTTGGGTGCGTGGGTGTAATTACAGTGCTTGGACTGTAAATATCAACCATCATTCATTGGGTAGTGGGTGTGTGGGTGTCATTACAGTGCTCAGACTGTAAATATCAACAGTCATTTATAGGGGGGTGGGAGTGTCGGTGTCATGACATTGCTTGGACTATAAATATTAACCATCATTTATGGAGTGGTGGGTTTGCGGCTGTCATTACAGAGCTTGGACTCTAAATATCAACAGTCATTCATGGAGTAGTAGATGTGTGGGTGTCATTACAGTTCTTGGACTTTAAATATCAACCATCATTCATCGGTTGGTTGGTGTGTGGGTGTCATTACCTGGCTTGGATTATAAATATTAACAGTCATTCATAGAGGGTGGGTGTGTGTGTCATTACAGAGCTTGGAATGTAAAAATCAACAGTCATTCATAGGGTCGTGAGTGTCGCTAGAGTGCTTGAACTGAAAATATCAACAGTCATTCATGGGTAGTGTGGGTGTCATTATAGTGCTTGTACTGTAAATTACAACAGTCATTCATGGGTGGTGGGTGTCATTACAGTGCTTGGACTGTATATATCAACAGTCATTCATGGGGTGGTGGGTGTGTGGGTGTCATTAAAGTGCTTTGACTGTAAATATCAATAGTCATTCATGGGGTGATGGGTGAGTTGGTGTCATTACAGTGCTTGGACTATAAATATCAGCAGTCATTATTGGGGTGGAGGGTGTGTGGGTGTCATTTCAGTGCTTGGACCGTAAATATCAACAGGCATTCATAGGGTTGTGGGTATCATTAGAGTGCTTGAACTGTAAATATCAACAGCCATTCATGGGATGTGTGGATGTCATTTCAGTGCTTGGACTGATAATAACAACAGTCATTCATGTGGTGGTGAGTGTCATTACAGGGCTTGGACTGTAAATTTTAACAGTCATTAATGGGTGGTGAGTATTAATACAGTGCTTGGACTGTAAATATCAACAGTCATTCATGGGGTGGAGGGCATGTGGGTGTCATTACAGTGCTTGGACTGTAAATATCAACAGTTATTCATAGGGTGGTGAGTATTATTAGAGTGCTTGAACTGTAAATATCAACAGTCATTATGGGGTGTGTGGATGTCATTACAAAGCTTGGACTGATAATATCAACAGTCATTCATGGGTGGTGGGTGTCATTACAGTGATTGGACTGTAAATATCTACAGTTAATCATGGGGTGGTGGGTGTGTGGGTGTCATTAAAGTGCTTTGACTATAAATATCAATAGTCATTAATGGGGTGGTTAGTGTCATTACAGTGCTTGGACTGTAAATATCAACAGTCATTCATGGAGTAGTAGATGTGTGGGTGTCATTACAGTTCTTGGACTTTAAATATCAACCATCATTCATCGGTTCGTTGGTGTGTGGGTGTCAATACAGGGCTTGGACTATAAATATTAACAGTCATTCATAGGGTGGTGGGTGTGTGGATGTCATTACAGTGATTAGACGGAAAATATCAACAGTCATTCATAGTATGGTGGGTGTGTGGGTGTCATTACAGTGCTTGGAATTTAAATATCAACTGTCATTTATGGGGTGGTGGGTGTGTGGGTGTCATTACAGTGCTTGGACTGTAAATATCAACAGTCATTCATAGGGTCGTGGGTGTGTGAGTGTTATTACAGAGCTTTGACTGTAAATATCAACAGTTATTCATGGGGTGGTGGGTGTGTGGGTGTCATTACAGTGCTTAGACTGTAAATTTAAACAGTGACTTATTTAGTGGTGGGTTTGTGGGTGTCATTACAGTGCTTGGACTTTAAATATCAACAGTAATTTATTGGGTGGAGGGTGTCATTAGAGAGCTTGGACTGTAAATATCAACAGTCATTCATAGGGCGGTGGGTGTGTGGGTGTCATGACAGTGCTTGGACTGTAAATATCAACAGTCATTCATGGGGTGGTGAGTCTTTGGGTGTCATTAAAGTTCTTGGACTGTAAATATCAACGATCATTCCTTGGGTGGTTGGTATGTGGGTGTCATTACAGTGCTCATACTGTAAATATTAACAGTTATTCATGTGGTGGTGGGTGTGTGGATGTCATTACAGTTCTTGAAATGTAAAATAAACAGTCATTAATGGGGTGTGTGGGTGTCATTACTAGGCTTAGACTGATAATATCAACAGTCATTCATGGGGTAGTTGGTGTGTGGGTGTCATTACAGTGCTAGGACTGTAAATATCACCAGTAATTCATGGGTTGGTTGGTGTATTGGTGTCATTACAGTTCTTGGACTGAAAATATCAACCATCATTAATTGGGTGGTGGGTGTGTGTGTGTGTTATTACAGTGATTGGACTGTAAATATTAACAGTCATTCATGGGGTGGTTGGTGTGTGGATATCATTAGTGCTTGGACTGAAAATATCAACAGTCATTCATGGGGTGGTTGGTGTGTGGGTGTCATTACATTGCTTGGACTATAAATATCAACTGTCACTTATGGGCTGGTGGGTGTGTGGGTGTCATTACAGTGCTTGGACTGTAAATATCTTCAGTCATTCATGGGGTGTGTGGGTGTCATTACAAAGCTTGGACTGTATATATAAACAGTCATTCATGAGGTTGTGGGTGTCATTATATTGCTTGGACTGTAAATATCAACAGTCATTGATGGGTGGTAGGTGTCATTACAGTGCTTGGACTGTAAATATCAACAGTCAATCATGGGTTGGTTGGTGTGTGGGTGTTATTACAGTGTTTGGACTGTAAATATCAACAGTCATTCATGGGGTGGTATGTGTAATTACAGTGCTTATACTGTAAATATCAACAGTCATTAATGGGTAGTGGGTGTCATTACAGTTCTTGGACTGTAAATATCAAAAGTCATTCATGGGGTGGTGGGTTTGTGGGTGTCATTACAGTGCTTGGCCTGTAAATATAAACAGTCATTTATAGGATGGTGGGTATGTAGTTGTCATTACAGTGCTTGGACTGTAAATATCAACAGTCATTCATGGGGTGGTGGGTGTGTGGGAGTCATTACAGTGCTTTGACTGTAAATATCAACAATTATTCATAGGGTGTTGAGTGTCATTAGAGTGCTTAAACTGTAAATATCAACAGGTATTCATGTGGTGATGGGTGTGTGGGTGTCATTACCGTGCTTGGAGTATAAATATCAACCATCATTCATAGGGTGGTGGGTGTGTGGTTGTCATTAAAGTGCTTTGACTGTAAATATCAATAGTCATTAATGGGGTGGTAGGTGTAATTACAGTGCTTGGACTGTAAAAATCAACAGTCATACATGAGGTGATGGGTAAGTTAGTGTCAATAAAGTTATTGGACTGTAAATATCAACAGTCATTTATTTGATGGTGGGTGTGTGGGTGTCATTACAGTGCATGGACTGTAAATATTTACAGTCATTCATGGGTGGTGGGTGTGTGGTTGTCATTACAGTGCTTGGATTGTAAATATCAACAGTCACTCATAGTGTTGTGGGTATCATTAGAGTGCTTGAACTGTAAATATCAACAGCCATTCATGGGATGTGTGGATGTCATTATAGTGCTTGGACTGATAATATCAACAGTCATTCATGTGGTGGTGGGTGTCATTACAGGGCTTGGATTGTAAATATCAACAGTCATTCATGGGTCGTGGGTGTCATTACAGTGCTTAGACTGTAAATATCAACAGTCATTCATGTAGTAGTAGAAGTGTGGGTGTCATTACTGTGCTTGAACTGTAAATATCAACTGTCATGTGGTGGTTAGTGTGTGGGTGTCATTACAGTTCTTGGACTTTAAATATCAACCATCATTCATCGGGTGGTGGGTATGTGGGAGTCATTACGGTGCTTGGACTGTAAATATTAAAAGTCTTTTATGGGGTGGTAAGTGTGTGGGTGTCATTACAGTGCTTGGACTGTAAATATCAACAGTCAATCATGGGGTGGTGTTAGTGTGGGTGTCATTACAGTGTTTTGACTGTAAATATGAACAGTCATTGATTGGGTTGTGGGTGTCATTAGATTGCTTGGACTTTAAATATCAACAGTCTTTCATAGGGTTGTGTGTGTGTGGGTGTCATGACAGTGCTTGGGCTGTAAAAATCAACAGTCATTCATGGGTGGTGAGTGTGTGGGTGTCATTACAGTTCTTGGACTGTAAATATCAACCATCATTCATTGGGAGGTGGGTGTGTGGGTGTCATTACAGTGCTCAGACTGTAATTATTAACAGTAATTTATGGGGTGGTGGGTGTTTGGGTTTCATTACAATGTTTGAACTGTAAATATCAACAGTCATTCATAGGGTGGTGGGTGTGTGAGTGTCATTACAGAGCTTGGACTATAAATATCATCAGATATTCATGTGGTGGTCGGTTTGTGGGTGTCATTACAGTGCTTGGACTGTAAATATCAACTGTCATTAATGGGGTGGTGGTTGTGTGGGTGTCATTACAGTGCTTGAACTGTAAATATCAACAGTTATGTATGGGGTGATGGGTGTGTGGGTGTCATTACAGTTCTTGGACTGTAAATATCAACAGTCATTCATAGGTAGTTGGTGTCATTACAGTTCTTGGACTGTAAATATCAACATTCATTCATGGGGTGGTGGGTGTGTGGGTGTCATTACAGTGCTTGGACTGTAAATATCAACAGTAATTCATGGGTTGGTGGGTGTGTTGGTGTCATTAGAGTGCTTGGATTGTAAATATCAACAGTCATTCATGGTTGGTGGGTGTCATTACAGTGCTTAGTCATTACAGTGGTTAGTGTGTTGATGTCATTACAGTGCTTGGACTATAAATATTAACAGTGATTTATGGGGTTATGTGTGTGTGGATGTCATTACAGTGATTGGACTGTAAATATCAACCAACATTTATTGGGTGGTGGGTGTGTGGGTGTCATTACAGTGCTCAGACTGTAAATATTAACAGTAATTCATGGGGTGGAGAGTGTGTGGATGTCATTACAGTGATTGGACTGAAAATATAAACAGTCAATAATGGGGTGGTGGGTGTGTGGGTGTCATTACAGTGCTTGGACTTGGGGGAGGCGTGGCTGAGTGGATAGAGTGACGGACTGCGAATGGCAAGGGCCCTGGTTCGAGTCCACGAGAAAACATCTGGGATTTTTTAGATGTGATCTGATGGTTCTAGCTGTTCGTCAACTACCCTGGCTACGCCGACACGTCAAGAAAATACCCCCTACATCGTCACATACATAGAAGATGTCCGACCATATTCCAAGATGCTATGAGTGACTGTGTAGCTGCTCTCCCCTGATAGTGACGTGTATAAATAAGGTGTCGTCATCTAATAGGGAAGAAGAGAACCAACTGTACCAACATCACCATGAAGCTCCACTGTTTCATCTAGTGCGACACCCAATAATCTCTGGGCCTCGCAAGAGTCACGGGCTACTGACAGCCTACAGTCCCGAGGTTGAGGTATAGAAAAAAAATATATATATATATATATATCAACAGTCATTCATGGGGTGGTGGGTGTGTGGGTGTTATTACAGTGTTTTGATTGTAAATATCAACAGTCATTCATAGGGTGGCGGGTTTCATTAGAGTTCTTGGACTGTAAATATCAACAGTCATTCATAGGGTGGTGGGTGTGTGGGTGTCATTACTGTACTTGGACTGTAGATATCAACCATAATTCATGGGGTGGTGGGTGTGTGGGTGTCATTACAGTGCTTGGACTGTAAATATCAAGTCATTCATGGGGTGGTTGGTGTGTGTGTGTCATTAGTGCTTGGACTGTAAATATCAACAGTCATTCATGGGGTTGTGGGTGGCATTACAGTGCTTGGACTGTAAATATGAACAGTAATTCATGGGGTGATGGGTGTGTGGGTGTCATTACAGTGCTTCGACTGTTAATATCAACAGTTATTTATGGGGTGGTTTTTGTTTGCGTGTCATTACATTGCTTGGACTGTAAATATCAACAGTCAATCATAAGGTGGTGGGTGTGTCAGTGTCATTACAGTGCTTGGACTATAAATATCAATAGTCATTTATGGGGTGGTGGGTGTGTGGGTTTCATTACAGTGTTTGGACTGTAAATATCAACAGTCATTCATAGGGTAATGGGTGTGTGAGTGTCATTACAGCGCTTGGACTGTAAATATCAACAGTCATTCATGGGGTGGTCGGTGCGTGGGTGTCATTACAGTGCTTGGACTGTAAATATCAACTGTTATTAATGGGATGGTGGGTGTGTGGGTGTCATTACAGTGATTATACTGTAAATATCAACCATCATTCTTTGGGTGGTAGGTGTGTTGGTGTCATTACAGTGCTCAGATTTTAAATATTAACAGTCAATTATGGGGTGGTGGGTGTCATTAGAGTGCTTGGACTGAAAATATTAACAGTTATTCATGGGGTTGTGGGTGTGTGGATGCCATTACAGTGCTTGGACTGAAAATATCAACAGTCTTTCATGGGGTGGTGGGTGTGTGGGTGTCATTACAGTGCTTGGATTGTAAATATCAACAGTCATTCATGGGGTGGTGTGTGTGTGGGTGTTATTACAGTGTTTTAATTGTAAATATCAACAGTCATTCATAGGGTGGTGGGTTTCATTACAGTTCTTGGACTGTAAATATCAACAGTCATTCATGGGGTGGTGTGTGTGTGGGTGTCATTACTGAACTTGGACTGTAGAAATCAACCATAATTCATGGGGTGGTGGGTGTGTGGGTGTCATTACAGTACTTGGACTGTAAATATCAAGTCATTCATGGGGTGGTGGGTGTGTGTGTGTCATTAGTGCTTGGACTGTAAATATCAAGAGTCATTTGTAGGGTTGTGGGTGGCATTACAGTGCTTGGACTAAAAATATCAACAGTAATTCATGGGGTGATGGGTGTGTGGGTGTCATTACAGTGCTTGGACTGTTAATATCAACAGTTATTTATGGGGTGGTTTTTGTTTGGGTGTCATTACATTGCTTGGAATGTAAATATCAACAGTCAATCATAGGGTGGTGGGTGTGTGGGTGTCATTACAGTGCTTGGACTGTAAATATCAACAGTCATTCTTGGGGTGGTGGTTGTGTGGGTGTCATTACAGTGCTTAGACGGTAAATATCAACAGTCATTCAGTGGGTGGTGGGTGTGTGGGTTTCATAACAGTTCTTGGACTCTAAATATCAACCATCATTCATTGGGTGGTGGGTGTGTGGGTGTCATTACAGTGCTCAGACATTAAATATTAACAGTCATTCATGGGTTGCTGGGTGTGTGGATGTCATTACAGTGCTTGGACTGTAAATATTAACAGTCTTTCATGGGGTCGTGGGTGTGTGGGTGTTATTACAGTGGTTGGACCATAAATATCAACAGTCATTAATAGGTTGGTGGGTGTGTGGGTGTCATTACAGTGCTTGGACAGTAAATATCAACAGTCATTTATAGGGTGGTGGGTGTGTGAGTGTCATTACAGAGCTTGGACTGTAAATATCAACAGTCATTCATGGGGTGGTGGGTGTATGGGTGTCATTACAGTGCTTGGACTGTAAATATTAAGTCATTCATGGGGTGGTGGGTGTGTGTGTGTCATTAGTGCTTTGACTGTAAATATCAACAGTCATTCATAGGGTGGTGGGTGGCATTACAATGCTTGGACTGTAAATATCAAAAGTCATTTATAGGGTGATGGGTGTGTGGGTGTCATTACAGTGCTTGGACTATAAATATCAACTGTCAATCATGGGGTGGTGGGTGTGTGGGTGTCATTACAGTTCTTGGACTGTAAATATCAACCATCATTCATTGGGTGGTTGGTGTGTGGGTGTCATTACAGTGCTCAGACTGTAAATATTAACAGTCATTCATGGAGTGGTTGGTGTGTGGATGTCATTACAGTGCTTGGACTGTAAATATCAACAGTCAATCATGGGGTGGTGGGTGTGTGGGTGTCATTACATTGCTTAGACTGTAAATATCAACAGTCATTTATCGGGTGGTGGGTGTGTGGGTGTCATTACAGTGTTTTGATTGTAAATATCAACAGTTATTCATTGGGTGGTGGGTGTGTGGGTGTCATTACATTGCTTGGACTGTAAATATCAACCATAATTCATGGGGTGGTGGGTGTGAGGGTGTCATTACAGTGCTTTGAATGTAAATATCAACAGTGGTTCATGGGGTGATGGGTGTGTAGGAGTCTGTAAGGGCCGAAATACTCAACAGCTGGATTAATACTCCTGTCTCTCACATCAACTTATGTTTCCTTGTCTGTGTACCCTGTTCATACACATTTATTCCCTTGTACCAGTTAAGTAATCTTTTCCTGTTTCCAAGATAGTAATGTGGTGCATTAGTGGAGGACTAGTAGAATTTAACCGCTTGATCAGCAATTTCTTCGTCTCCCCCCCCCCTCCTTGGGATATCGATGGCAGCGCCATCTACACTACTCAATGCTGGCAGCGCCATCTAACCGAGGTTTCGTCTAGGATTACCGACTGACTGGTGGCATAACGGAGCTGCACTTTGAACAGTTAGGAGCTCCGAGCCTCCTCTGCCTCCTTCTCTTGTGGAGCATATCTATCGCTTGGGCAGCGACTGGTCTGCCCCTTACAATTGTGTATTCCTGAGACACTGCTGTCTCATAATTGTTACTCCTACCATTGGGTAACTTTTGATTGTGTAACCGTTTACTCTCCTCTTGAGACTCTGCTGTCTCTTAATTGTTGTGGGGAAAGGGATAGTCTCCTTGAGTGGTGCTGTATTATATAATGGGGATTGTGAAGTGTTTAATATATTTGTCTTCTTCAAACTGTGTTTGTTACAATCCCTCTGATTTTGGTGATGCTCGAATCTTTAAATCTTCGAAGAAGTTGCCGACGTGCCACTCTTCGATTCGAGCCTTGACAGTGTCATTACAGAGCTTGGACTGTAAATATCAACAGTCATTCATGGGGTGGTGGGTGTTTGGGTGTCATTACATTGCTTGGACTACAAATATCAACAGTCAATCATGGGGTTGTGGGTGTCGGGGTGTCATTACAGTGCTTAAACTGTAAATATCAACAGTCATTCATGGGGTGGTGGGTGTGTGGGTGTCATTACAGTGCTTTGACTGTAAATATCAACAGTCATTCATGGGGTAGTGAGTATGTGGGTGTCATTACAGTTCTTGGACTGTAAATATTAACAGTCATTCATGGGATGGTGGATGTGTGGATGTCATTACAGTGCATGGACTGTAAATATCAACCATCATTCACTGAGTGGTGTGTGTGTGGGTGTCATTACAGTGCACAGACTGTAAATATTAACAGTCATTCATTTAGTGGTTGGTGTTGGGTTGTCATTACAGTGCATAGACTTTAAATATCAACAGTCATTCATAGGGTGGTGGGTGTGTGAGGGTCATTATAGGGCTTGGACTGTAAATATCTACAGTCATTCATGGGGTGGCGGGTGTGTAAGTGTCATTACAGTGCTTGGACTGTAAATATCAACAGTCATTGTTGGGGTGGTGGTTGTGTGGGTGTCATTACAGTGCTTACACTGTAAATATGAACAGTCATTTATGTAGTAGTGGGTGTGTGGGTGTCATTTCAGTGCTTGGACTGTAAATATCAACAGTCAATCATGGGGTGGTGGGTGTGTGGGTGTCATTACAGTGCTTGGACTTTAAATATCAACAGTCATTCATTGGGTGGTGGGTGTGTGGTTGTCATTACAGTATTTTGATTGTAAATAACAACAGTCATTCATAGGGTTTAGGGTGTCATTAGAATGCTTGGACTGTAAATATCAACAGTCATTCATGGGGTGGTGGGTGTGTGGGTGTCATTACAGCGCTTGGACTGTAAATATCAACGATAATTCATGGGGTGGTGGGTGTATTGGTGTCATTACAGTGCTTTGAATGTAAATATCAACAGTCATTCATAGGGTGATGGGTGTGTGGTTGTCATTACAGAGCTTGGAATGTAAATATCAACAGTCATTCAAGGGGTGGTGGGTGTCAGGGTGTCATTACAGTGCTTGGACTGTAATTAGCTACAGTCATTCATGGGGTGGTGGGTGTGTGGGTGTCATTACAGTGTTTTGACTGTAAATATCAACAGTCATTCATGGGGTGGTGAGTGTGTCGGTGTCATTACAGCTCTTGGGCTGTAAATATTAACAGTCATTCATGGGGTGGGGGATGTGTGAATGTCATTACAGTGCTTGGACTAATAATATCAACAGTCATTCATGGGGTGGTGGGTGTGTGTGTGGCATTACAGTGCTTGGACTGTAAATATCAACAGTCATTCATAGGGTGATGGGTGTGTGGGTGTCATTACAGCGTTTGGACTATAAATATCAACAGTCAATCATGGGGTGGTGGGTGTTGGGGTGTCATTACAGTGCTTGGACTGCAATTATCTACAGTCATTCATGGGGTGGTGGGTGTGTGGGTGTCATTACAGTGTTTGGACTGTAAATATCAACAGTCATTCATGGGGTGGTGAGTGTGTGGGTGTCATTACAGTTCTTGGACTGTAAATATTAACAGTCATTCTTGGGGTGCTGGATGTGTGAATGTCATTACAGTGGTTGGACTAATAATATCAACAGTCATTCATGGGGTTGTGGGTGTGTGGGTGGCATTACAGTGCTTGGACTGTAAATACATACAGTCATTCATAGGGTGGTGGGTGTGTGGGTGTCATTACAGGCTTTGGACTGTAAATATCAACAGTCATTTATAGAGTGGTGGGTGTTTGGGTGTCATTACATTGCTTGGACTGTAAATATCAACAGTCAATCATGAGGTAGTGGGTTTGTGGGGGTCATTAGAGTGCTTAGACTGTAAATATCAACAGTCATTCATAGGGTAGTGGGTGTCATTGGAGTGCTTGGACTGTAAATATCAACAGTCATTAATGGGGTGGTGAGTGTATGGGTTTCGTTATAGCGCATGGACTGTAAATATCAACCATAATTCATGAGGTGGTCGGTGTGTGGGTGTCATTACAGTGCTTTGACTGTAAATATCAAGAGTCATTCATGGGGTGGTGGGTGTGAGGGTGTCATTACATTGCTTGTACTGTAAATATCAACAGTCAATCATGGGGTGGTGGGTGTCATTACAGTGCTTGGAATGAAAATATCAACAGTCATTTATGGGGTCGTGGGTGTGTGGATGTTATTACAGTGCTTTGACTGTAAATATCAACAGTCATTCAGAGGGTGGTGGGTGTCATTAGAGTGCTTGGACTGTAAATATCAACAGTCATTCATGGGGTGGTGGGTGTGTGGGTGTCATTACAGTGCTCAGACTGTAAATATTAACAGTCATTCATTTAGTGGTTGGAAATGGGTTGTCATTACAGTGCTTGGACTTTAAATATCAACAGTCTTTCATGGGGTGGTGGGTATGTGGGTATCATTACAGTGCTTGGACAGTAAATCTCAACAGTCATTTATAAGGTGGAGGTTGTGTGAGTGTCATTAAAGGGCTTGGACTGTAAATATCTACAGTCATTTATGTAGTGGTGGGTGTGTGGGTGTCATTACAGTGCTTTGAATGTAAATATCAACAGTCATTCATGGGGTGATGGGTGTGTGGGTGTCATTACAGAGCTTGGACTGTAAATATCAACATTCATTAATGGGGTGGTGGGTGTGTGGGTGTCATTACAGTGCTTTGACTGTAAATATCAACAGTCATTCATGGGGTGGTGGGTGTGTGGGTGTCATTACTGTGTTTTGTTTGTAAATATCAACAGTCATTCATAGGGTGGAGGGTGTCATTAGAGCGCTTGGACTGTAAATATCAACAGTCATTCATGGGGTGGTGGGTGTGTGTGTGTCATTACAGTGCTTGGACTGTTAATATCAACCATAATTCATGGTGTGCTGGTTGTGGTGGTATCATTACAGTGCTTTGAATGTAAATATCAACAGTCATTCATGGGGTGGTAGGTGTTTGGGTGTCATTACAGTGCTTCGACTATAAATATCAACAGTCAATTATGGGGTGGTGGGTGTCGGGGTGTCATTACATAGATTGGACTGTAAATATCAACAGTCATTTATGGGGTGGTGAGTGTGTGGGTGTCATTACAGTTCTTGGACTGTAAATAACAACAGTCATTCATGGGGTGGTGGATGTGTGGATGTCATTACAGTGCTTGGACTAATAATATCAACAGTCATTCATGGGGTTGTGGGTGTGTGGGTGTCATTACATTGCTTAGACTGTAAATATTGACACACATTCATGAGGTGGTGGGTGTGTGGATGTCATTACAGTGCTTGGACTGAAAATATCAACAGTCATTCATGTGGTGGTGGGTGTGTGGGTGTCATTACAGTGCTTGGACTGTTAATATCAACAGTCATTCATGAAGTGGTTAGTGTGTCTGTGTCATTACAGTTCTTGGTCTGTAAATTTCAACCATTATTCATTGGGTGGTGGGTGTGTGGGTGTCATTAGAGAGTTTGGACTGCAAATATTAATAGTTATCCATGGGGTGGTGGGTGTCATTAGAGTGCTTGGACTGTAAATATTAACAGTCATTCGTAGGTTGGTGAGTGTGTGGATGTCATTACAGTGCTTGGACTAAAAATATCAACAGTCTTCCAAGGGGTGGTGGGTTTGTGGGTGTCATTACAGTGCTTGGACGGTAAATATCAACAGTCAATCATGGGGTGATGGGTGTGTGGGTGTCATTACTATGCTTGGACTGTAAATATCAACAGTCATTCATAGGGTGGTGAGTGTGTTGGTGTCATTACAGTGTTTTGATTGTAAATATCAACAGTCATTCATAGGGTGGAGGGTGTGGGGTATCATTACAGTGCTTGGACAGTAAATCTCAACAGTCATTCATAGGGTGGTGGGTGTGTGAGTGTCATTACAGGGCTTGGACTGTAAATATCTACAGTCATTTATGTAGTGGTGAGTGTGTGGGTGTCATTAGAGTGCTTGGACTGTAAATATCAAAAGTCATTCATGGGGTGGTGAGTGTGTGGGTGTCATTACAGTGCTTGGACTTTAAATATCAACCATAATTCATGGGGTGGTAGGTGTGGTGGTGTTTTTACCGTGCTTTGAATGTAAATATCAACAGTCATTCATGGGGTTATGGGTGTGTGGTTGTCATTACAGAGCTATGACTGTAAATATCAACAGTCATTCATGGGGTGGTTGGTGTTTGGGTGTCATTACAGTGCTTGGACTATAAATATCAACAGTTAATCATGGGGTAGTGGGTGTTGGGGTGTAATTACAGTGCTTGGACTGTAATTATCAATAGTCATTCATGTGATTGTGGGTGTGTGGGTGTCATTACAGTGTTTTGACTGTAAATATCAACAGACATTCATGGGGTGATGGGTGTGTGGGTGTCATTACAGTGCTTTGACTGCTAATATCAACAGTCATTCTTGGGGTGGTGGGTGTGTGGGTGTCATTACAGTGCTTGGACTGTAAATATTAACAGTCATTCATAAGGTGGTGGGTGTGTGGATGTCATTACAGTGCTTGGGCTGAAAATATCAACAGACATTCATGGGGTGATGGGTGTGTGGGTGTCATTACAGTGCTTTGACTGCTAATATCAACAGTCATTCTTGGGGTGGTGAGTGTGTCTGTGTCATTACAGTTCTTGGTCTGTAAAATTTAACCATCATTCATTGGGTGGTGGGTGTGTGTGTGTCATTACAGTGTTTGGACTGCAAATATTAACTGTCATCCAAGGGGTAGTGGGTGTCATTAGAGTGCTTGTACTGTAAATATTAACCGTCATTCATAGGTTGGTGAGTGTGTGGATGTCATTACAGTGCTTGGACTAAAAATATCAACAGTCTTTCATGGGGTGGTGGGTGTGTGGGTGTCATTACAGTGCTTGGATTATAAATATCAACCCTCATTAATAGGGTGGTGGGTGTGTGGGTTTCATTACAGTGCTTGGAATGTAAATATCAACAGTCATTCATAGGGTGGTGGGTGTGTGAGTGTCATTACAAAGCTTGGACTGTAAATATTAACAGTCATTAATGGGGTGGTGGGTGTGTGGATGGCATTACAGTGCTTGGAATGAAAATATCAACAGTCATTCTTGGGGTGGTGGGTGTGTGGGTGTCATTACAGTGCTTGGTCTGTTAATATCAACAGTCATTCATGGGGTGGTGAGTGTGTCTGTGTCATTACAGTTCTTGGTTTGTAAATTTCAACCATCATTCATTGGGTGGTGGGTGTGTGGGTATCATTACATTGCTTGGACTGTAAATATCAACAGTCATTCATAGGGTGGTGGGTGTGTGAGTGTCATTACAGAGCTTGGACTATAAATATCAACAGTCATTCATATGGTGGTGGGTGTGTGAGTGTCATTACAGTGCTTGGACTGTAAATATCAACAGTCATTATTGGTGTTGTGGGTGTCATGAGAGTGCTTAGACTGTAAATATCAACAGTCATTCATGGGGTGGTTGGTGTGTGGCTGTCATTACAGCGTTTGGACTGTAAATATCAACAGTCATTCATGGGGTGGTGGGTGTGTTTGTGTTATTACAGTTCTTTGATTGTATATATCAACAGTCATTCATAGGGTGGTGGGTGTCATTAGAGTGCTTGGACTGTAAATATCAACAGTCATTAATGGGGTATTGTGTGTGTGTTGGTGTCATTACAGTGCTTGGACTGTAAATATCAACCATAATTCATGGGGTGGTCGGTGTGTTGGTGTCATTACAGTTCTTTGACTGTAAATATCAACAGTCGTTCATGGGGTGGTGGGTGTGAGTGTATCATTAGAGAGATTGGACTGTAAATATCAACAGTCATTCATGGGGTGGTGGGTGTGTGGGTGTCATTACTGTGTTTTGATTGTAAATATCAAGAGTCATTCATAGGGTGGAGGGTGTGTGGGTATCATTACAGTGCTTGGACAGTAAATCTCAACAGTCATTCAAAGTGTGGCGGGTGTGTTAGTGTCATTACAGGGCTTAGACTGTAAATATCTACAGTCATTTATGTAGTGGTGGGTGTGTGGGTGTCATTACAGTGCTTGGACTGTAAATATCAACAGTCATTCTTGGGGTGGTGGGTGTGTGGGTGTCATTACAATGTTTTGATTGTAAATATTAACAGTCATTCATAGGGTGGAGGGTGTCATTAGAGTGCTTGGACTGTAAATATCAACAGTAATTCATGGGGTGGTGGGTGTGTGGGTGTCATTGCAGTGCTTGGACTGTAAATATCAACCATAATTCATGGGGTGGTGGGTGTGGTGGTGTCATTACAGTTCTTGGTCTGTAAATTTCAACACTCATTCATTGGGTTGTGGGTGTGTGGGTGTCATTACAGAGTTTGGACTGCAAATATTAACAGTCATCCATGGGGTGGTGGGTGTCATTCGAGTGCTTGGACTGTAAATAATAACAGTCATTCATAGGTTTGTGAGTGTGTGGATGTCATTACAGTGCTTGGACTAAAAATATCAACAGTCTTTCATGGGGTGGTGGGTGTGTGGGTGTCATACAGTTCTTGGACTGTAAATATTAACAGTTATTCATGGGGTGGTGGATGTGTGGATGTCATTCCAGTGCATGGACTGTAAATATCAAACATCATTCACTGGGTGGTGGGTGTGTGGGTTTCATTACAGTGCACAGACTGTAAATATTAACAGTCATTCATTTAGTGGTTGGTGTTGGGTTGTCATTACAGTGCTTGGACTTTAAATATCAACAGTCATTCATAGGGTGGTGGGTGTGTGAGGGTCATTATAGGGCTTGGACTGTAAATATCTACAGTCATTCATGGGGTGGCAGGTGTGTAAGTGTCATTACAGTGCTTGGACTGTAAATAATAACAGTCATTTATAGGTTGGTGAGTGTGTGGATGTCATTACAGTGCTTGGACTAAAAATATCAACAGTCTTTCATGGGGTGGTGGTTGTGTGGGTGTCATTACAGTGCTTACACTGTAAATATGAACAGTCATTTATGTAGTAGTGGGTGTGTGGGTGTCATTTCAGTGCTTGGACTGTAAATATCAACAGTCAATCATTGGGTGGTGGGTGTGTGGGTGTCATTACAGTGCTTGGACTGTAAATATCAACAGTCATTCATTGGGTGGTGGGTGTGTGGGTGTCATTACAGTATTTTGATTGTAAAAAACAACAGTAATTCATAGGGTTTAGGGTGTCATTAGAATGCTTGGACTGTAAAAATCAACAGTAATTCATGGGGTGGTGGGTGTGTGGGTTTCATTACAGCGCTTGGACTGTAATTATCAACCATAATTCATGGGGTGGTGGGTGTGGTGGTTTCATTACAGTGCTTTGAATGTAAATATCAACAGTCATTCATAGGGTGATGGGTGTGTGGTTGTCATTACAGAGCTTGGACTGTAAATATCAACAGCCATTCAAGGGGTGGTGAGTGTGTGGGTGTCATTACAGCTCTTGGGCTGTAAATATTAACAGTCATTCATGGGGTGGGGGATGTGTGAATGTCATTACAGTGCTTGCACTAATAATATCAACAGTCATTCATGGGGTGGTGGGTGTGTGGGTGGCATTACAGTGCTTGGACTGTAAATATCAACAGTCATTCATAGGGTGATGGGTGTGTGGGTGTCATTACAGAGTTTGGACTATAAATATCAACAGTCAATCATGGGGTGGTGGGTGTTGGGGTGTCATTACAGTGCTTGGACTGCAATTATCTACAGTCATTCATGGGGTGGTGGGTGTGTGGGTGTCATTACAGTGTTTGGACTGTAAATATCAACAGTCATTCATGGGGTGGTGAGTGTGTGGGTGTCATTACAGTTCTTGGACTGTAAATATTAACAGTCATTCATGGGGTGCTGCATGTGTGAATGTCATTACAGTGCTTGGACTAATAATATCAACAGTCATTGATGGGGTGGTGGGTTTGTGGGTGGCATTACAGTGCTTGTGCTGTAAATACATACAGTCATTCATAGGGTGGTGGGTGTGTGGGTGTCATTAGAGTGCTTAGACTGTAAATATCAACAGTCATTAATGAGGTGGTGAGTGTATGGGAGTCATTATAGTGCATGGACTTTAAATATCAACCATAATTCATGAGGTGGTCGGTGTGTGGGTGTCATTACATTGCTTGTACTGTAAATATCAACAGTCAATCATGGGGTGGTGGGTGTCATTACAGTGCTTGGAATGAAAATATCAACAGTCATGTATGGGGTCGTGGGAGTGTGGGTGTTATTACAGTGCTTTGACTGTAAATATCAACAGTCATTCAGAGGGTGGTGGGTGTCATTAGAGTGCTTGGACTGTAAATATCAACAGTCATTCATGGGGTGGTGGGTGTGTGGGTGTCATTACAGTGCTCAGACTGTAAATATTAACAGTCATTCATTTAGTGGTTGGAGTTGGGTTGTCATTACAGTGCTTGGACTTTAAATATCAACAGTCTTTCATGGGGTGGTGGGTATGTGGGTATCATTACAGTGCTTGGACAGTAAATCTCAACAGTCATTTATAGGGTAGAGGGTGTGTAAGTGTCATTACAGGGCTTGGACTGTAAATATCAACAGTCATTCATGGGGTGATGGGTGTGTGGGTGTCATTACAGAGCTTGGACTGTAAATATCAACAGTCATTAATGGGGTGGTGAGTGTGTGGGTGTCATTACAGTGCTTTGACTGTAAATATCAACAGTCATTCATGGGGTGGTGGGTGTGTGGGTGTCATTACTGTGTTTTGATTGTAAATATCAACAGACATTCATAGGGTGGAGGGTGTCATTAGAGCGCTTGGACTGTAAATATCAACAGTCATTCATTGGGTGGTGGGTGTGTGTGTGTCATTACAGTGCTTGGACTGTTAATATCAACCATAATTCTTGGTGTGCTGGTTGTGGTGGTGTCATTACAGTGCTTTGAATGTAAATATCAACAGTCATTCATTGGGTGATGGGTGTGTGGTTGTCATTACAGAGATTGGACTGTAAATATCAACAGTCATTCATAGGGTGGTAGGTGTTTGGGTGTCATTACAGTGCTTGGACTATAAATATCAACAGTCAATTATGGGGTGGTGGGTATCGGGGTGTCATTACAGTGCTTGGACTGTAATTATCATTAGTCATTCATGGGGTGGTGGGTGTGTGGGTGTCATTACAGTGTTTTGACTGTAAATATTAACAGTCATTCATGGGGTGGTGAGTGTGTGGGTGTCATTACAGTTCTTGGACTGTAAATAATAACAGTCATTCATGGGGTGGTGGATGTGTGGATGTCATTACAGTGCTTGGACTAATAATATCAACAGTCATTCATGGGGTTGTGGGTGTGTGGGTGTCATTATATTGCTTAGACTGTAAATATTAACACACATTCATGAGGTGGTGGGTGTGTGGATGTCATTACAGTGCTTGGACTGAAAATATCAACAGTCATTCATGTGGTGGTGGGTGTGTGGGTGTCATTACAGTGCTTGGACTGTTAATATCAACAGTCATTCATGAAGTGGTGAGTGTGTCTGTGTCATTACAATTCTTGGTCTGTAAATTTCAACCATTATTCATTGGGTGGTGGGTGTGTGGGTGTCATTAGAGAGTTTGGACTGCAAATATTAATAGTCATCCATGGGGTGGTGGGTGTCATTAGAGTGCTTGGACTGTAAATATTAACAGTCATTCATAGGTTGGTGAGTGTGTGGATGTCATTACAGTGCTTGGACTAAAAATATCAACAGTCTTCCATGGGGTGGTGGGTTTGTGGGTGTCATTACAGTGCTTGGACGGTAAATATCAACAGTCAATCATGGGGTGATGGGTGTGTGGGTGTCATTACTATGCTTGGACTGTAAATATCAACAGTCATTCATGGGGTGGTGAGTGTGTTGGTGTCATTACAGTGTTTTGATTGTAAATATCAACAGTCATTCATAGGGTGGAGGGTGTGGGGTATCATTACAGTGCTTGGACAGTAAATCTCAACAGTCATTCATAGGGTGGTGGGTGTGTGAGTGTCATTACAGGGCTTGGACTGTAAATATCTACAGTCATTTATTTAGTGGTGAGTGTGTGGGTGTCATTAGAGTGCTTGGACTGTAAATATCAACAGTCATTCATGGGGTGGTGAGTGTGTGGGTGTCATTACAGTGCTTGGACTGTAAATATCAACCATAATTCATGGGGTGGTAGGTGTGGTGGTGTTTTTACCATGTTTTGAATGTAAATATCAACAGTCATTAATGGGGTGATGGGTGTGTGGTTGTCATTACAGAGCTATGACTGTAAATATCAACAGTCATTCATGGGGTGGTTGGTGTTTGGGTGTCATTACAGTGCTTGGACTATAAATATCAACAGTTAATCATGGGGTAGTGGGTGTCGGGGTGTAATTACAGTGCTTGGACTGTAATTATCAATAGTCGTTCATGGGGTTGTGGGTGTGTGGGTGTCATTATAGTGTTTTGACTGTAAATATCAACAGTCATTCATGGGGTGGTGAGTGTGTGGGTGTCATTACATTTCTTGGACTGTAAATATTAACTGTCATTCATGGGGTGGTGGATGTGTGGATATCATTACAGTGCTTTGACTAATAATATCAACAGTCATTTATTGGGTGGTGGGTGTGTGGGTGTCATTACAGTGCTTGGACTGTAAATATTAACAGTCATTCATAAGGTGGTGGGTGTGTGGATGTCATTACAGTGCTTGGACTGAAAATATCAACAGTCATTTATGGGGTGATGGGTGTGTGGGTGTCACTACAGTGCTTGGACTGCTAATATCAACAGTCATTCATGGGGTGGTGAGTGTGTCTGTGTCATTACAGTTCTTGGTCTGTAAATTTCAACCATTATTCATTGGGTGGTGGGTGTGTGGGTGTCATTAGAGAGTTTGGACTGCAAATATTAATAGTCATCCATGGGGTGGTGGGTGTCATTAGAGTGCTTGGACTGTAAATATTAACAGTCATTCATAGGTTGGTGAGTGTGTTGATGTCATTACAGTGCTTGGACTAAAAATATCAACAGTCTTTCATGGGGTGGTGGGTGTGTGGGTGTCATTACAGTGCTTGGATTATAAATATCAACCATCATTAATAGGGTGGTGGGTGTGTGAGTGTCATTACAAAGCTTGGACTGTAAATATTAACAGTCATTCATGGGGTGGTGGGTGTTTGGATGGCATTACAGTGCTTGGAATGAAAATATCAACAGTCATTCTTGGGGTGGTGGGTGTGTGGGTGTCATTACATTGCTTGGACTGTTAATATCAACAGTCATTCATGGGGTGGTGAGTGTATCTGTGTCATTACAGTTCTTGGTTTGTAAATTTCAACCATCATTCATTGGGTGGTGGGTGTGTGGGTGTCATTACATTGCTTGGACTGTAAATATCAACAGTCATTCATAGGGTGGTGGGTGTGTGAGTGTCATTACAGAGCTTGGACAGTACATATCAACAGTCATTCATATGGTGATGGGTGTGTGGTTGTCATTACAGTGCTTGGACTGTAAATATCAACAGTCATTCATGGGGTGGTAGGTGTTTGGGTGTCATTACAGTGCTTTGACTATAAATATCAACAATCAATCATGGGGTGGTGGGTGTCGGGGTGTCATTACAGTGCTAGGACTGTAATTATCAACAGTCATTCATGGGGTGGTGGGTGTGTGGGTTTCATTACAGTGTTTTGACTGTAAATATTAACAGTCATTCAAGGGGTGGTGAGTTTGTGGGAGACATTACAGTTCTTGGACTGTAAATATTAACAGTAATTCATGGGGTGGTGGATGTGTGGATGTCATTACAGTGCTTTGACTATTAATATCAACAGTCATTCATAGGGTGGTGGGAGTGTGGGTGTCATTACAGTGCTTGGACTGTAAATATTAACAGTCATTCATTAGGTGGTGGGTGTGTGGATGGCATTACAGTGCTTGGAATGAAAATATCAACAGTCTTTCATGGGGTGGTGGGTGTCATTACAGTGCTTGGATTATAAATATCAACCATCATTAATAGGGTGGTGGGTGTGTGAGTGTCATTACAAAGCTTGGACTTTAAATATCAACAGTCATTCATGAAATGGTGTGTGTGTGGTTGTCATTATAGTGCTTGGACTGTAAATATCAACAGTCATTCATAGGGTGGTGGGTGTCATTAGAGTGCTTGGACTGTAAATATCAACAGTCATTAATGGGGTGGTGAGAATATGGGTGTCATTATAGTGCATGGACTGTAAATTTGAACCATAATTTATGGGGTGGTCGATGTGTTGGTGTCATTACAGTGCTTTGACTGTAAATATCAAGAGTCATTCATGAGGAGGTGGGTGTGAGGTTGTCATTAAAGTGTTCGGACTGTAAATATCAACAGTCATTCATGGGGTGGTTGGTGTGTGGGTGTCATTACAGTGCTTGGACTGTAAATATCAAGTTATTAATGGGGTGGTGGGTGTGTTTGTCATTATTGCTTGGACTGTAAATATCAACAGTCATTCATGGGATGGTGGGTGGCTTTACAGTGCTTGGACTGTAAATATCAACTATAATTCATGGGGTGGTAGGTGTTTGGGTGTCATTGCATTGCTTGGATTGTAAATATCAACAGTTAATCATGGGGTGGTGGGTGTCATTACAGTGCTTGGACTGTGAATATTAACCATCATTCATTGGGTGGTGTTTGTGTGGGTGTCATTACAGTGCTTGGACTGTGAATATCAACAGTCATTCATGGGGTGGTGAGTGTGTGGGTATTATTACAGTGCTTTGACTCTAAATATCAACAGTCATTCAGAGGGTGGTGAGTGTCATTAGAGTGGTTGGACTATAAATATTAACCCCCATTAATGGGGTGGTGGGTGTGTGGATGTCATTACAGTCCTTGAACTGAAAATATCAACAGTCTTTCATGGGGTGGTGGGTGTGTGGATGTCATTACAGTGCTTGGACTATGAATATCAACCGTCATTTATGGATTGGTGGGTAAAAGGGTGTCATTACAGTGCTTGGACTGTAAATATCAACAGTCATTCATAGGGTGGTGGGTGTGTTAATATCATTACAGAGCTTGGACTGTAAATATCAACAGTCATTCATGGGGTTGTGGGTGTTTGGATGTCATTACAGTGCTTGGACTGTAAATATCAACAGTCAAACATAGGGTGGTGGGTGTGTGGATGTCATTACAGTGCTTGGACTGTAAATATCAACAGACATTCATGGGGTGGTGGGTGTGTGGGTGTCATTACAGTGTTTTGATTGTAATTACCAACAGTCATTCATAGGGTGGTAGTTGTCATTACAGTGCTTGGACTGTAAATATCAACAGTCATTCATGGGGTGGTGGTTGTGTGGGTGTCATTACAGTGCTTGGACAGTAAATATCAACCATAATTCATGGGGTGGTGGGTGTGGGGGTGTCATAACAGTGCTTGGACTCTAAATATCAACAGTCAATCATAGGGTGGTGGGTGTGTGGGTGTCATTACAGCGCTTGGACTGTAAATATCAACAGTCATTCATGGGGTGGTGGGTGTATGAGTGTCATTACAGTGATTTGATTGTAAATATCAACGGTCATTCGTAGGGTGGTGGGTATCATTGGAGTTCTTGGACTGTAAATATCAACAGTCATTCATGGGGTTGTTGGTGTGTGTTTGTCATTACAGTGCTTGGACTGTATATATCAACTATAATTAATGGGGTCGTGGGTGTTGGGGTGTCATTACAGTGCTAGGACTGTAAATATCAACACTCATTTATTGGGTGGTGGGTGTTTGGGTGTCATTACATTGCTTGGACTAAAAATATCAACAGTCAATCATGGGGTGGTGGGTGGCATTACAGTGCTTGGACTGTAAATATCAACAGTCATTCATAGGGTGATGAGTGTGTGGGTGTCATTACAGTGCTTGGACTGTAAATATCAACAGTCAATCATGGGGTGGTGGGTGTGTTAGTGTCATTACAGTGCCTGGACTGTAAGTATCAACATTCATTCATGGGGTGGTGGGTGTGTGGGTGTCATTACAGTGCTTGGACACTAAATATCAACAGTCATTCATAGGGTGATGGGTGTGTGGGTGTCATTACAGTGCCTGAACTGTAAGTATCAACATTTTTTTCATGGGGTGGTGGGTGTGTGGGTGTCATTACAGTGCTTGAACACTAAATATCAACAGTCATTCATGGGGTCGTGGGTGTATTGGTGTCATTACCGTGTTTTGATTGTAAATATCAACAGTCATTCATAGGGTGGTGGGTATCATTACAGTGCTTGGATTAAAAATATCAACAGTCATTTATTGGGTGGTGGGTGTGTGGGTGTCATTACATTGCTTGGACTATAAATATCAACCGTCATTTATGGGGTGGTGGGTGTATGGGTGACATTACAGTGCTTGGACTGTACATATCAACAGTCATTCATAGGGTGGTGGGTGTGTGGATGTCATTATAGTGCTTGGACTGTAAATATTAACAGTCAATCATGGGGTGGTAAGTGTGTGGGTGTCATTACAGTGATTTAATTGTAAATATTAACAGTCATTTTATAGGGTGGTGGGTATCATTATAGTGCTTGGACTGTAAATATCAACAGTCATTTAAGGGGTTGTGAGTGTGTGGGTGTCATTACAGTGCTTAGACTGTAAATATCAACAGTCATTCATGGGGTCGTGGGTGTATGGGTGTCATTACAGTGTTTTGATTGTAAATATCAACAGTCATTCATAGGGTGGTGGGTATCATTAGAGTGCTTGGACTGTAAATCTCAACAGTCGTTCATGGGGTTTTGTGTGTGTGGGTGTCATTACATTGCTTGGACTGTAAATATCAACAGTCAATCATGAGGTAGTGGGTCAGTGGG
The DNA here is from genome assembly GCA_033782935.1 of Petrolisthes cinctipes. NCBI lineage: Eukaryota > Metazoa > Arthropoda > Malacostraca > Decapoda > Porcellanidae > Petrolisthes > Petrolisthes cinctipes. The sequence continues at coordinate 2,502,861 of JAWQEG010000068.1, forward strand.
TGTCATTACAGTGCTTGGACTGTAAATATCAACAGTCATTCATAGGGTGGTGGGTGTGTGAGTGTCATTACAGAGCTTGGACTGTAAATATCAACAGTCATTCATGGGGTGGTGGGTGTGTGGATGTCATTACAGTGCTTGGACTGTAAATATTAACAGTCAATCATAGGGTGGTGGGTGGGTGGGTGTCATTACAGTGTTTTGTTTGTAATTATCAACAGTCATTCATTGGGTGGTGGGTGTCATTACAGCGCTTGGTCTGTAAATATCAACAGTCATTAATGGGGTAGTGGTTGTGTGGGTGTTATTACAGTGCTTGGACTGTAAATATCAACCATAATTTATAGGGTGCTGGGTGTGTGAGTGTCATTACAGTGCTTGGACGGTAAATATCAACAGTCATTCATGGGGTGGTGGGTGTAGGGGTGTCATTACAGTGATTTAATTGTAAATATTAACAGTCATTCATAGGGTGGTGGGTATCATTATAGTGCTTGGACTGTAAATATCAACAGTCATTCAAGGGGTTGTGGGTGGAATTACGGTGCTTAGACTGTATATATCAACAGTCATTTATAGGGTGATGGGTATGTGGGTGTCATTACAGTGCTTGGACAGTAACTATCAACAGTCATTTATTGGGTGGTGGGTGTGTGGTTGTCATTACAGTGTTTGGAGTGTAAATATCAACAGTCATTCATAGGGTGGTGGGGGTGTGGGTGTCATTACAGTGCTTGAACTGTAACTATCAACAGTCATTCATAGGGTGGTGGGTGTGTAAGTGATATTATAGTGCTTGGACTCTAAATACCAATAGTCATTCATGGGGTTGTGGGTATCATTAGAGTACTTGGACTGTAAATATGAACAGTCATTCATGGGGTTGTGGGTGTGTGGGTTTCATTACAGTGCTTGGACTGTAAATATCAACTATAATTAATGGGGTCGTGGGTGTTGGGGTGTCATTACAGTGCTTGGACTGTAAATATCAACAGTCATTTATGGGGTGGTGGGTGTGAGGGTGTCATTACAGTGCTTGGACTATAAATATCAACATTCATTCATGAGGTGATGGGTGTGTGGGTGTCATTATAGTGCTTGGACTGTAAATATCAACAGTCATTAATGGGGTTGTGCGTGTGTGGGTGTCATTACAGTGCTTGGACTGTAAATATCAAGTCATTCATTGGGTGGAGGGTGTAATAAGTGCTTTGACTGTAAATATCAACAGTCATTAATGGGGTGATGGGTGTGTGGATGTCATTACAGAGATTGAACTGAAAATATCAACAGTCATTTATAGAGTGGTGGGTGTTTGAGTGTCATTACATTGCTTGGACTGTAAATATCAAAAGTCAATTATAAGGTAGTGGGTGTGTGGGTGTCATTAGTGTGCTTAGACTGTAAATATCAACAGTCATTCATAAGGTGATGGGTGTCATTAGAGTGCTTGGACTGTAAATATCAACAGTCATTAATGGGGTAATGGGTGTGTGGGTGTCATTATAGTGCATGGACTGTAAATATCAACCAAAATTCAAGGGGTGGTCGGTGTGTGGGTGTCATTACAGTGCTTTGACTGTAAATATCAAGAGTCATTAATGGGGTGGGGGTGTGAGGGTGTCATTACAGTGCTTGGACTATAAATATCAACAGTCATTCATGGGGTGGTGGGTGTGTGGTTGTCATTACAGTGTTTGGAGTGTAAATATCAACAGTCATTCATAGGGTGGTGGGGGTGTGGGTGTCATTACAGTGCTTGAACTGTAACTATCAACAGTCATTCATAGGGTGGTGGGTGTGTAAGTGATATTATAGTGCTTGGACTCTAAATACCAATAGTCATTCATGGGGTTGTGGGTATCATTAGAGTACTTGGACTGTAAATATGAACAGTCATTCATGGGGTTGTGGGTGTGTGGGTTTCATTACAGTGCTTGGACTGTAAATATCAACTATAATTAATGGGGTCGTGGGTGTTGGGGTGTCATTACAGTGCTTGGACTGTAAATATCAACAGTCATTTATGGGGTGGTGGGTGTGAGGGTGTCATTACAGTGCTTGGACTATAAATATCAACATTCATTCATGAGGTGATGGGTGTGTGGGTGTCATTATAGTGCTTGGACTGTAAATATCAACAGTCATTAATGGGGTTGTGCGTGTGTGGGTGTCATTACAGTGCTTGGACTGTAAATATCAAGTCATTCATTGGGTGGAGGGTGTAATAAGTGCTTTGACTGTAAATATCAACAGTCATTAATGGGGTGATGGGTGTGTGGATGTCATTACAGAGATTGAACTGAAAATATCAACAGTCATTTATAGAGTGGTGGGTGTTTGAGTGTCATTACATTGCTTGGACTGTAAATATCAAAAGTCAATTATAAGGTAGTGGGTGTGTGGGTGTCATTAGTGTGCTTAGACTGTAAATATCAACAGTCATTCATAAGGTGATGGGTGTCATTAGAGTGCTTGGACTGTAAATATCAACAGTCATTAATGGGGTAATGGGTGTGTGGGTGTCATTATAGTGCATGGACTGTAAATATCAACCAAAATTCAAGGGGTGGTCGGTGTGTGGGTGTCATTACAGTGCTTTGACTGTAAATATCAAGAGTCATTAATGGGGTGGGGGTGTGAGGGTGTCATTACAGTGCTTGGACTATAAATATCAACAGTCATTCATGGGGTGGTGGGTGTGTGGGTGTCATTATAGTGCTTGGACTGTAAATACCAACAGTCATTCATGGGGTGGTTAGTGTGTGGGTGTCATTACAGTGCTTGGACTGTAAATATCAAGTCATTAATGGGGTGGTGGGTGTGTGGGTGTCATTATTGCTTGGACTGTAAATATCAACAGTCATTCATGGGGTGGTGGGTGTGTGGATGTCATTACAGTGATTGGACTGTAAATATCAACAGTCAATCATGGGGTGGTGGGTGGAATTACAGTGTTTGGACTGTATATATCAACAGTCATTCATAGGGTGATAGGTATGTGGGTGTCATTACAGTGTTTTGATTGTAATTATCAACAATCATTCATATGGTTGTGGGTTTCATTACAGTGCTTGGACTGTAAATATCAACAGTCATTCATGGGGTGGTGGTTGTGTGGGTGTCATTACAGTGCTTGTACTGTAAATATAAAAAATAATTCATGGGGTGTCGGGTGTGGTGGTGTCATTACAGTGCTAGGAATGTAAATATCAACAGTCAAACATGGGGTGGTGGGTGTGAGGGTGTCATTACAGTGCTTGGACTGTAAATATCAACAGTCTTTCATGGGGTGGTGGGTGTATGGGTGTCATTACAGTGTTTTGATTGTAAATATCAACAGTTATTCATAGGGTGGTGGGTATCATTACAGTGCTTGGACTGTAAATTTAAACAGTCATTCATGGGGTGGTGGGTGTGTGGGGTTCATTACAGTGCTTGGACTGTAAATATCAACTATAATTCATGGGGTCGGGGGTGTTGGGGTGTCATTACAGTGTTTTGACTGTAAATATCAACGGTCATTTATGTGGTGGTTGTTGTGTGGGTGTCATTACAGTGCTTAGACTGTAATTATCAACATTCATTTATTGGGTGGTGGGTGTGAGTGTGTCATTACAGTGCTTGGACTGTAAATATCAACAGTCATTCATTGGGTGGTGGGTGTGTGGGTGTCATTACAGTGCTCAGACTGTAAATGTTAACAGTTATTCATGGGGTGGTAGGTGTGTGGATGCCATTACAGTGCTTGGACTGAAAATATTTACAGTCATTTATGGGGTGGTGGGTGTGTGGGTGTCATTACAGTGATTGGACTGAAAATATCAACAGTCATTTATGGGTTGGTGAGTGTGAGGGTGTCATTACTGAGCTTGGACTATAAATATCAACAATCATTTATGGGGTGGTGGGTGTGTGGGTGTCATTACAGTGCTTGGACTGTAAATATCAACAGTCATTCAGATGGTGGTGGGTGTCATTACAGTGCTCAGACTGTAAATGTTAACAGTTATTCATGGGGTGGTGGGTGTGTGGATGTCATTACAGTGCTTGGACTATAAATATCAACCATCATTTATGGGATGGTGGGTGTGTGGGTGTCATTACAGTGCTTGGACTGTAAATACCAACAGTCATTCATAGGGTGGTGGGTGTGTGAGGTGTCATTACAGTGCTTGGACTGTAAATATCAACAGTCAATCATGCGGTGGTGTGTGTGTGGGTGTCATTACAGTGCTTGGACTGTAAATATCAACAGTCATTTATGGGGTAGTGGGTGTGTGGGTGTCATTGCAGTGCTTAGACTGTAAATATCAAGTCATTCATGGGCTGGTGGGTGTCATTAGTGCTTTGACTGTAAATATCAACAGTCATTCATGGGGTGGTGGGTGGTATTACAGTGCTTGGACTGTAAATATCAACAGTCATTCATAGAAAGATGGGTGTGTGTGTGTCATTACAGTGCTTGGACTGTAAATATCAGCAGTCATTTTTGGGGTTGTTGTTGTGTGGGTGTCATTACAGTGCTTGTACTGTAAATATCAAAAATAATTCATGGTGTGTCGGGTGTGGTGTTGTCATTACAGTGCTAGGAATATAATTATCAACAGTCAAACATGGGGTGGTGGGTGTGAGGGTGTCCTTACAGTGCTTGGACTGTAAATATCAACAGTCTTTCATGGGGTGGTGGGTGAATGGGTGTCATTACAGTGTTTTGATTGTAAATATCAACAGTTATTCATAGGGTGGTGGGTATCATTAGAGTGCTTGGACTGTAAATATAAACAGTCATTCATGGGGTTGTGGGTGTGTGGGGTTCATTACAGTGCTTGGACTGTAAATATCAACTATATATAATTCATGGGGACGGGGGTGTTGGGGTGTCATTACAGTGCATTGACTGTAAATATCAACGGTCATTTATGTGGTGGTGGGTGTGAGGATGTCATTACAGTGCTTGGACTGTAAATATCAACAGTCAATCATGCAGTGGTGTGTGTGTGGGTGTCATTACAGTGCTTGGAATGTAAATATCAATAGTCATTTATGAGGTCATGGGTGTGTGGGAGTCATTATAGTGCTTGGACTGTAAATATCAAGTCATTCATAGGCTGGTGGGTGTCATTAGTGCTTTGACTGTAAATATCAACAGTCATTCATGGGGTGGTGGGTGGCATTACAGTGCTTGGACTGTAAATATCAACAGTCATTAATAGTGTGTTAGGTGTGTGAGTGTTATTACAGAGCTTGGACTGTAAATATCAACAGTCATTCATGGAGTGGTGAGTGTGTGGGTGTCATTACAGTGCTTGGACTGTAAATATCAACAGTCATTTTTGGGGTGGTTGTTGTGTGGGTGTCATTACAGTGCTTGGACTGTAAATATCAACAGTCATTCATGGGGTGGTGGGTGTGCGGGTGTCATTACAGTGTTTTGATTGTAATTATCAACAGTCATTCATATGGTTGTGGGTTTCATTACAGTGCTTGGACTGTAAATATCAACAGTCATTCATGGGGTGGTGGTTGTGTGGGTGTCATTACAGTGCTTGTACTGTAAATATAAAAAATAATTCATGGGGTGTCGGGTTTGGTGGTGTCATTACAGTGCTAGGAATGTAAATATCAACAGTCAAACATGGGGTGGTGGGTGTGAGGGTGTCATTACAGTGCTTGGACTGTAAATATCAACAGTCTTTTATTGGGTGGTGGGTGTATGGGTGTCATTACAGTGTTTTGATTGTAAATATCAACAGTTATTCATAGGGTGGTGGGTATCATTATAGTGCTTGGACTGTAAATATAAACAGTCATTCATGGGGTGGTGGGTGTGTGGGGTTCATTACAGTGCTTGGACTGTAAATATCAACTATAATTCATGGGGTCGGGGGTGTTGGGGTGTCATTACAGTGCTTTGACTGTTAATATCAACGGTCATTTATATGGTGGTGGGTGTGAGGATGTCATTACAGTGCTTGGACTGTAAATATCAATAGTCATTTATGAGGTCATGGGTGTGTGGGAGTCATTATAGTGCTTGGACTGTAAATATCAAGTCATTCCTAGGCTGGTGGGTGTCATTAGTGCTTTGACTGTAAATATCAACAGTCATTCATGGGGTGGTGGGTGGCATTACAGTGCTTGGACTGTAAATATCAACAGTCATTCATAGAGAAATGGGTGTGTGGGTGTCATTACAGCGCTTGGACTGTAAATATCAACAGTCATTTATAGGGTGGTTGGTGTTTGGGTGTCATTACATTGCTTGGACTGTAAATATCAACAGTCAATCATGGGTGGTGGGTGTGTGGGTGTCATTACAGTGATTGGACTGTAAATATCAACAGTCATTAATAGTATGGTAGGTGTGTGAGTGTTATTACAGAGCTTGGACTGTAAATATCAACAGTCATTCATGGAGTGGTGGGTGTGTGGGTGTCATTACAGTGCTGGGACTGTAAATATGAACAGTCATTTTTGGGGTGGTTGTATTGTTGGTTTCATTACAGTGCTTAGACTGTAAATATCAACAATCATTTATTGGGTGGTGGGTGTGAGTGTGTCATTACAGTGCTTGAACTGTAAATATCAACAGTCATTCATTGGGTGGTGGGTGTGTGGGTGTCATTACAGTGCTCAGACTGTAAATGTTAACAGTTATTAATGGGGTGGTAGGTGTGTGGATGTCATTACAGTGCTTGGACTGAAAATATTAACAGTCATTTATGGGGTGGTGGGTGTCTGGGTGTCATTACAGTACTTGGACAATAAATATCAACCGTGATTTAAGGGGTGGAGGGTGTGTGGGTGTCATTACAGTGCTTGGACTGTAAATTTCAACAGTTATTTAAAGGTGGTGGGTGTGTGAGTGTCATTACAGAGCGTGGACTGTAAATATCTACAGTCATTCATAGGGTGGTGGGTGTCATTAGAGAGCTTGGACAGTAAATATCAATAGTTATTCTTGGGGTGGTGGGTGTGTGGGTGTCATTACAGTGCTTGGACTGTAAATATCAACCATAATTCATGGAGTGGGTGGTGTGAAGGTGTCATTACAGTGCTTTGAACTGTAAATATCCACAGTCAATCATGGGGTAGTGGGTGTGTGGGAGTCATTACAGTGCTTGGACTGTAAATATCAAAAGTCATTCTTGGTTTGGTGTGTGTTTGGGTGTCATTACAGTGCTTGGACTATAAATATCAACAGTCAATCATGGGATGGTGAGTGTCGGTGTGTTATTACAGTGCTTGGACTGTAAATATCGACAGTCATTCATGGGGTGGTGAGTGTGGGGGTGTCATTACAGTGCTTGGACTGTAATTATCAACAATCATTCATGGGGTGGTGAGTGTGTGGGTATCATTACAGTTCTTGGACTATAAATATTAACAGTAATTTATTGGGGGGTGGATGTGTGGAAGTTTTTACAGTGCTTGGACTGATAATATTAACAGTCATTCATTGGGTGGTGGGTGTGTGGGTGTCATTACACTCCTTGGACTTTAGATATTAACAGTCATTTATAGGGTGGTTGGTGTGTGGGTGTCATTACAGTGCTTGGACTGTAAATATCAACAGTCATTCATGGGGTGGTGAGTGTGTCTGTGTCATTACTGTTCTTGGACTGTAAATTTCAACCATCATTTATTGGGTGGTTGGTGTGTGGGTGTCATTACAGTGCTTGGACTGTAAATATTAACAGTCATCCGTTCTGTAGTGGGTGTCATTAAAGTGCTTGGACTGTAAATATCAACAGTCTTTCATGGCGTGGTAGGTGTGTGTGTTTTATTACAGTGCTTGGACTGTAAATATCAACCGTCATTGATTCATTGTGGTGGGTGTGTGAGTGTCATTACAGAGCTTGGATTGTAAATATCAACAGATATTTATGGGGTGGTGTGTGTGTGGGTATCATTACAGTGCTTGGAATGTAAATATCAACAGTCATTAATAGGGTGGTGAGTGTGTGGGTGTCATTGCAGTTCTTGGACTGTAGATATCAACCATCATTCATTAGGTGGTGGATGTGTGGGTGTCATTACAGTGCTTAGACTGTGAATATCAACAGTCATTTATGGTTTGGTGAGTGTGTGAGTTTTATTACAGTGCTTTGACTGTAAATATCAACAGTCATTCAGAGGGTGGTGGGTGTCATTACAGTGTTTGGACTGTAAATATCAACAGTCATTCATGGGGTGGTGGTTGTGTGGGTGTCATTTCAGTGCTTGGACTGTAAATATCACCCATAATTCATGGGGTGGTGGGTGTTGGGGTGTCATTACAGTGTTTGGACTGTAAATATCAACAGTCAATCATGGGGTAGTGGGTGTGTGGGTGTCATTACAGTGCTTGGACTGTAAATATCAACAGTCATTCATTGGGTGGTGGGTGTATGGGTGTCGTTACAGTGATTTGATTGTAAATATCAACAGTCATTCATAGGGTGGTGGGTATCATTAGAGTGCTTGGACTGTAAATATCAACAGTCATTCATGGGGTTGTGGGTGTGTGGGTGTCATTACAATGCTTGGACTGTAAATATCAACTATAAATAATGGGGTCATGGGTGTTTAGGTATCATTACAGTGCTTGGACTGTAAATATCAACAGTAATTTATAAGGTGATGGGTGTGTGGGTGTCATTACAGTGCTTGGACTGTAAATATCAACAGTCATTTATAGGGTAGTGGGTGTGTGAGTGTTATTACAGAGCTTGGACTGTAAATATCAACAGTAATTAATCGAGTGGTGGGTGTGTGAGTGTCATTACAGTGCTTGGACTGTAAATATCAACAGTCATTCTTGGGGTGGTGGTTGTGTGGGTGTCATTACAGTGCTTAGACTGTAAATATCAACAGTCATTTATGGGGTGGTGGGTGTGAGTGTGTCATTACAGTGCTTGGACTATAAATATCAACCATCATTTATGGGGTGGTGGGTGTGTGGGTGTCATTACAGTGCTTGGACTGTAAATATCAACAGTCAATCATAGGGTGGTGGGTGTGTGAATGTCATTACAGAGCTTGGACTGTAAATATCAACAGTCATTCATGGATTGGTGGGTGTTTGGATGTCATTACAGTGCTTGGACTGTAAATATCAACAGTCATTCTTGGGGTGATATGTTTGTGGGTGTCATTACATTGCTTGGACTGTAAATATCAACAGTTATTCATGGGGTGGTGGGTGTGTGGGTGTCATTACAGTGTTTTGATTGTAATTATCAAGAGTCTTTCATAGGGTGGTGTGTGTCATTACAGTACTTGGACTGTAAATATCAACAGTCATTAATGGGGTGGTGGTTATGTGGGTGTCATTACAGTGCTTGGTCTGTAAATATCAACCATAATTCATGGTGTGGTTGGTGTGTGGGTGTCATTACAGTGCTTGGACTGTAAATATCAACAGTCATTCATATTGTCGTGGGTGTGTGAGTGTTATTACAGAGCTTGGACTGTAAATATCAACAGTCATTCATGGAGTGGTGGGTGTGTGGGTGTCATTACAGTGCTTGGACTGTAAATAGCAACAGTCATTTATGGGTTGATGGGTGTGTGGGTGTCATTACAGTGCTTGGATTGTAAATATCAACAGTCATTCATGGGGTGCTGGGTGTTTGGGTGTCATTACAGTGCTTGGACTATAAATATCAACCGTCAATCATGGGATGGTGAGTGTCGGGATGTTATTACAGTGCTTGGACTGTAAATATCGACAGTCATTCATGGGGTGGTGGGTGTGTGGGTATCATTACAGTGCTTGGACTGTAATTATCAACAATCATTCATGGGGTGGTGAGTGTGTGGGTATCATTACAGTTCTTTGACTATAAATATTAACAGTCATTTATTGGGGGGTGGATGTGTGGATGATATTACAGTGCTTGGACTGATAATATTAACAGTCATTCATTGGGTTGTGGGTGTGTGGGTGTCATTACACTCCTTGGACTTTAAATATTAACAGTCATTTACGGGGTGGTTGGTGTGTGGGTGTCATTACAGTTCTTGGACTGTAAATATCGACAGTCATTCATGGGGTGGTGAGTATGTCTGTGGCATTACCGTTCTTGGACTGTAAATTTCAACCATCATTTATTGGGTGGTTGGTGTGTGGGTGACATTACAGTGCTTGGACTGTAAATATTAACAGTCATCCATTCTGTTATGGGTGTCATTAGAGTGCTTGGACTGTAAATATCAACAGTCTTTCATGACGTGGTGGGAGTGTGGGTGTTATTACAGTGCTTGGACTGTAAATATCAACCGTCATTGATTCATTGTGGTGGGTGTGTGAGTGTCATTACAGAGCTTGGACTGTAAATATCAACAGATATTTATGGGGTGGTGGGTGTGTTGGTATCATTACAGTGCTTGGAATGTAAATATCAACAGTCATTCATGGGGTGGTGAGTGTGTCTGTGTCATTACAGTGCTTGGACTGTAAATATCAAGTCATTGAATGGGTGGTGTGTGTGTGTTATTAGTGCATGGACTATAAATATCAACAGTCATTCATGGGGTGGTGAGTGGCATTACAGTGCTTGGACTGTAAATATCAACAGTCATTTATGGGTTGATGGGTGTGTGGGTGTCATTACAGTGCTTAGACTGTAAATATCAACCATAATTCATGGGGTGGTGGGTGTGGGGGTGTCATTACAGAGCTTGGACTGTAAATATCAACAGTCAATCATGGGGTGGTTGGTGTGTGGGTGTCATTACAGTGCTTGGACTGTAAATATCAACAGTCATTCATAGGGTCGTGGATGTGTGAGTGTTATTACAGAGCTTGGACTGTAAATATCAACAGTCATTCATGGAGTGGTGGGTTTGTGGGTGTCATTACAGTGCTTGGACTGTAAATATCAACAGTCATTTTTGGGGTGGTGGTTGTGTGGGTGTCATTACAGTGCTTAGACTGTAAATATTAACAGTCATTTATGGGGTGGTGGGTGTGAGTGTGTCATTACAGTGCTTGGACTATAAATATCAACAGTCATTCATTGGGTGGTGGGTGTGTGTGTGTCATTACAGTGCTCAGACTGTAAATGTTAACAGTCATTCATGGGGTGGTAGATGTGTGGATGTCATTACAGTGCTTAGACTGAAAATATTAACAGTCATTTATGGGATGGTGGGTGTGTGGGTATAACAGTGTTTTGATTGTAATTATCAACAGTCATTCATAGGGTGGTGTGTGTCGTTACAGAGCTTGGACTGTAAATATCAACAGTCATTAATGGGGTGGTGGTTATGTGGGTGTCATTACAGTGCTTGGACTGTAAATATCAACCATATTTCATGGGGTGGTGGGTGTGGGGGTGTCATTACAGTGCTTGGACTGTAAATATCAACAGTTAATCATGGGGTGGTTGGTGTGTGGGTGTCATTACAGTGCTTGGACTGTAAATATCAACAGTCATTCATAGGGTCGTGGATGTGTGAGTGTTATTACAGAGCTTGGACTGTAAGTATCAACAGTCATTCATGGAGTGGTGGGTTTGTAGGTGTCATTACAGTGCTTGGACTGTAAATATCAACAGTCATTTTTGGGGTGGTGGTTGTGTGTATGTCATTACAGTGCTTAGACTGTAAATATCAACAGTCATTTATGGGGTGGTGGGTGTGAGTGTGTCATTACAGTGCTTGGACTGTAAATATCAACAGTCATTCATTGGGTGGTGGGTGTGTTGGTGTCATTACAGTGCTCAGACTGTAAATGTTAACAGTCCTTTATGGGGTGGTAGGTGTGTGGATGTCATTACAGTGCTTGGACTGAAAATATTAACAGTCATTTATGGGGTGGTGGGTGTGTGGGTGTCATTACAGTACTTGGACTTTAAATATCAACCGTCATTTATGGGGTGGAGGGTGTGTGGGTGTCATTACAGTGCTTTGACTGTAAATTTCAACAGTTATTCATAGGGTGGTGGGTGTATGAGTGTCATTACAGAGCTTGGACTGTATATATCTACAGTCATTCATAGGGTGGTGGGTGTCATTAGAGTGTATGGACAGTAAATATCAACAGTTATTCATGGGGTGGTGGGTGTGTGTGTGTCATTACAGTGCTTGGACTGTAAATATCAACCATAATTCATGGAGTGGGTGGTGTGAGGGTGTCATTACAGTGCTTTGAATGTAAATATCAACAGTCATTCATGGGGTTGTGGGTGTGTGGGTGTCATTATGGTGCTTGAACTGTAAATATCCACAGTCAATCATGGGGTGGTGGGTGTGTGGGTGTCTTTACAGAGCTTGGACTGTAAATATCAAGTCATTCAATGGGTCGTGTGTGTGTGTGTTATTAGTGCATGGACTATAAATATCAACAGTCATTCATGGGGTGGTGAGTGGCATTACAGTGCTTGGACTGTAAATATCAACAGTCATTTATGGGTTGATTTGTGTGTGGGTGTCATTACAGTGCTTGGACTGTAAATTTCAACAGTCATTCATAGGGTAGTGGATGTGTGAGTGTCATTACAGTGCTTGGACTGTAAATATCAACAGTTATTCATGGGGTGGTGAGTGTGTGGGTGTCATTACAGTGTTTTGATTGTAATTATCAACAGTCATTCATAGGGTGGTGTGTGTCATTACAGTGCTTAGACTGTAAATATCAACAGTCATTTATGGGGTGGTGAGTGTGAGTGTGTCATTACAGTGCTTGGACTGTAAATATCAACAGTCATTCATTGGGTGGTGGGTGTGTGGGTGTCATTACATTGCTCAGACTGCAAATGTTAACAGTCATTCATGGGGTGGTAAGTGTGTGGATGTCATTACAGTGCTTGGACTGAAAATATTAACAGTCATTTATGGGGTGGTTGGTGTGTGGGTGTCATTACAGTACTTGGGCTATAAATATCAACCGTCATTTATGGGGTGGAGGGTGTGTGGGTGTCATTACAGTGCTTGGACTGTAAATCTCAACAGTTATTTATAGGGTGGTGGGTGTGTGAGTGTCATTACAGAGCTTGGACTGTAAATATCTACAGTCATTCATAGGGTGGTGGGTGTCATTAGAGTGCTTGGACAGTAAATATCAACAGTAATTCATGGGGTGGTGGGTGTGTGTGTGTCATTACAGTGCTTGGACTGTAAATATCAACCATAATTCATGGAGTGGGTGGTATGAGGGTGTCATTACAGTACTTTGAATGTAAATATCAACAGTCATTCATGGGGTTGTGGGTGTGTGGGTGTCATTATGGTGCTTGAACTGTAAATATCAACAGTCATTCATGGGGTGATGGGTGTGTGGGTGTCATTACAGTGCTTGGACTGTAAATATCAACAGTTATTCATGGGGTGGTGGGTGTGTGTGAGTCATTACAGTGTTTTTATTGTAATTATCAACAGTCATTCATAGGGTGGTGTGTGTCATTACAGTGCTTGGACTGTAAATATCAACAGTCATTAATGGGGTGGTGGTTATGTGGGTGTCATTACAGTGCTTGGACTGTAAATATCAACTATAATTCATGGGGTGGTGGGTGTGGGGGTGTCATTACAGTGCTTGGACTGTAAATATCAACAGTCAATCATGGGGTGGTTGGTGTGTGGGTGTCATTACACTCCTTGGACTTTAAATATTAACAGTTATTTATGGGGTGGTTAGTGTGTGGGTGTCATTACAGTGCTTGGACTGTAAATATCAACAGTCATTCATGGGGTGGTGAGTGTGTCTGTGTCATTACCTTTCTTGGACTGTAAATTTCAACCATTATTCATTGGGTGGTGGGTGTGTGGGTGTCATTACAGTGCTTGGACTGTAAAAATCAATTATAATTCATGGAGTGGGTGGTGTGAGGGTGTCATTACAGTGCTTTGAATGTAAATATCAACAGTCATTCATGGGGTTGTGGGTGTGTGGGTGTCATTATGGTGCTTGAACTGTAAATATCCACTGTCAATCATGGGGTGGTGGGTGTGTGGGTGTCATTACAGTGCTTGGACTGTAAGTATCAACAGTCAATCATGGGGTGGTGGGAGTGTGGGTGTCATTAAAGTGCTTGGACTGTAAATATCAACAGTCATTAATACTGTGGTAGGTGTGTGAGTGTTATTACAGAGCTTGGACTGTAAATATCAACAGTCATTCATGGAGTGGTGGGTGTGTGGGTGTCATTACAGTTCTTGGACTGTAAATATCAACAGTCATTTTTGGGGTGGTTGTAATGTTGGTGTCATTACAGTGCTTAGACTGTAAATATAAACAATCATTTATTGGGTGGTGGGTGTGAGTGTGTCATTACAGTGCTTGAACTGTAAATATCAACAGTCATTCATTGGGTGGTGGGTGTTTGGGTGTCATTACAGTGCTTGGACTATAAATATCAACAGTCAATCATGGGATGGTGAGTGTCGGGGTGTTATTACAGTGCTTGGACTGTAAATATCAACAGTCTTTCATGGCGTGGTAGGTGTGTGGGTGTTATTACAGTGCTTGGACTGTAAATATCAACCGTCATTGATTCATTGTGGTGGGTGTGTGAGTGTCATTACAGAGCTTGGACTGTAAATATCAACAGATATTTATGGGGTGGTGTGTTTGTGGGTATCATTACAGTGCTTGGAATGTAAATATCAACAGTCATTCATGGGGTGGTGAGTGTGTGGGTGTCATTGCAGTTCTTGGACTGTAGATATCAACCATCATTCATTAGGTGGTGGGTGTGTGGGTGTCATTACTGTGCTTGGACTGTGAATATCAACAGTCATTTATGGTTTGGTGAGTGTGTGAGTTTTATTACAGTGCTTTGACTATAAATATCAACAGTCATTCAGAGGGTGGTGGGTGTCATTACAGTGCTTGGACTGTAAATATCAACAGTCAATCATGGGGTAGTGGGTGTGTGGGTGTCATTACAGTGCTTGGACTGTAAATATCAACAGTCATTCATTGGGTGGTGGGTGTATGGGTGTCGTTACAGTGATTTGATTGTAAATATCAACAGTCATTCATAGGGTGGTGGGTATCATTAGAGTGCTTGGACTGTAAATATCAACAGTCATTCATGGGGTTGTGGGTGTGTGGGTGTCATTACAGTGCTTGGACTGCAAATATCAACTATATTTCATGGGGTCATGGGTGTTTAGGTGTCATTACATTGCTTAGACTGTAAATATCAACAGTCATTTATTGGGTGGTGGCTGCCATTACAGTGCTTGGACTGTAAATATCAACAGTAATTTATAAGGTGATGGGTGTGTGGGTGTCATTACAGTGCTTGGACTGTAAATATCAACAGTCATTTATAGGGTAGTGGGTGTGTGAGTGTTATTACAGAGCTTGGACTGTAAATATCAACAGTTATTAATCGAGAGGTGGGTGTGTGGGTGTCATTACAGTGCTTGGACTGTAAATATCAACAGTCATTTATGGGTTGATGGGTGTGTGGGTGTCATTACATAGCTTGGATTGTAAATATCAACAGTCATTCATGGGGTGGTGGGTGTTTGGGTGTCATTACAGTGCTTGGACTATAAATATCAACAGTCAATCATGGGATGGTTAGTATCGGGGTGTTATTACAGTGCTTGGACTGTAAATATCAACAGTCATTCATGGAGTGGTTGGTGTGTGGGTGTCATTACAGTGCTTGGACTGTAATTATCAACAGTCATTCATGGTGTGGTGAGTGTGTGGGTATCATTACAGTTCTTGGACTATAAATATTAACAGTCATTCATTGGGGGGTGGATGTGTGGATGTTAGTACAGTGCTTGGACTGATAATATCAACAGTCATTCATTGGGTGGTGGGTGTGTGGGTGTCATTACAGTGCTTGGACTGTAAATATCAACAGTCATTCAAAGGGTGGTGAGTGTGTCTGTGTCATTACCGTTCTTGGACTGTAAATTTCAACCATCATTCATTGGGTGGTTGGTGTGTGGGTGTCATTACAGTGCTTGGACTGTAAATATTAACAGTCATCCATTCTGTGGTAGGTGTTATTACAGTGCTTGGACTGTAAATATCAACCATCATTGATTCATTGTGGTGGGTGTGTGAGTGTCATTACAGAGCTTGGACTGTAAATATCAACAGATATTTATGGGGTGGTGTGTGTGTGGGTATCAGGAAAGTGCTTGGAATGTAAATATCAACAGTCATTTATGGGCTGATGGGTGTGTGGGTGTGATTACAGTGCTTGGACTGTAAATATCAACAGTCATTCATAGGGTAGTGGATGTGTGAGTGTCATTACAGTGCTTGGACTGTAAATATCAATAGTTATTCATGGGGTGGTGGGTGTGTGTGTGTCATTACAGTGTTTTGATTGTAATTATCAACAGTCATTCATAGGGTTGTGTGTCATTACAGTGCTTGGGCTGTAAATATCAACAGTCATTAATGGGGTGGTGGTTATGTGGGTGTCATTACAGTGCTTGGACTGTAAATATCAACTATAATTCATGGGGTGGTGGGGGTTAGGGTGTCATTACAGTGCTTGGACTGTAAATATCAACAGTCAATCATGGGGTGGTTGGTGTGTGGGTGTCATTACAGTGCTTGGACTGTAAATATCACCAGTCATTCATAGGGTTGCGGATGTGTGAGTGTTATTAAAGAGCTTGGACTGTAAATATCAACAGTCATTCATGGAGTGGTGGGTGTGTGGGTGTCATTACAGTGCTTGGACTGTAAATATCAACAGTCATTTTTGGGGTGGTGGTTGTGTGGGTGTCATTACAGTACTTGGACTATAAATATCAACCGTCATTTATGGGGTGGAGGGTGTGTGGGTGTCATTACAGTGCTTGGACTGTAAATTTCAATAGTTATTCATAGGGTGGTGGGTGTGTGAGTGTAATTACAGAGCTTGGACTGTAAATATCTACAGTCATTCATAGGGTGGTAGGTGTCATTAGAGTGCTTGGACTGTAAATATCAACAGTCATTTTTGGGGTGGTGGTTGTGTGGGTTTCATTACAGTGCTTAGACTGTAAATATCAACAGTCATTCATGGGGTGGTGGGTGTGAGTGTGTCATTACAGTGCTTGGACTGTAAATATCAACAGTCATTCATTGGGTGGTGGGTGTGTGGGTGTCATTACAGTGCTCAGACTGTAAATGTTAACAGTCATTCATGGGGTGGTAGGTGTGTGGATGTCATTACAGTGCTTGGACTGAAAATATTAACAGTCATTTATGGGGTGGTGGGTGTGTGGGTGTCATTACAGTACTTGGACTATAAATATCAACCGTCATTTATGGGGTGGATGGTGTGTGGGTGTCATTACAGTGCTTGGACTGTAAATTTCAATAGTTATTCAAAAGGTGGTGGGTGTGTGAGTGTCATTACAGAGCTTGGACTGTAAATATCTACAGTCATTCATAGGGTGGTGGGTGTCATTAGAGTGCTTGGAGAGTAAATATCAACAGTTATTCATGGGGTGGTGGGTGTGTGTGTGTCATTACAGTGCTTGGACTGTAAATATCAATTATAATTCATGGAGTGGGTGGTGTGAGGGTGTCATTACAGTGCTTTAAATGTAAATATCAACAGTCATTCATGGGGTTGTGGGTGTGTGGGTGTCATTATGGTGCTTGAACAGTAAATATCCACAGTCAATAATGATGTGGTGGGTGTGTGGGTGTCATTACAGTGCTTGGACTGTAAATATCAAGTCATTCAATGGGTGGTGTGTGTGTGTGTTATTAGTGCATGGACTATAAATATCAACAGTCATTCATGGGGTGGTGAGTGGCATTACAGTGCTTGGACTGTAAATATCAACAGTCATTTATGGGTTGATGGGTGTGTGGGTGTCATAACAGAGCTTGGTTTGTAAATATCAACAGTCATTCATGGGGTGGTGGGTGTTTGGGTGTCATTACAGTGCTTGGACTATAAATATCAACAGTCAATCATGGGATGGTGAGTGTCAGAGTGTCATTACAGTGCTTGGACTGTAAATATCAACCGTCATTCAAGGGGTGGTGGGTGTGTGGGTGTCATTACAGTGCTTGGACTGTAATTATTAACAGTCATTCATGGGGTGGTGAGTGTGTGGGTATCATTACAGTTCTTGTACTATAAATATTAACAGTCATTTATTGGGGGGTGGATGTGTGGATGTTATTACAGTGCTTGTACTGATAATATCAACAGTCATTCATTGGGTGGTGGGTGTGTGGGTGTCATTACACTCCTTGGACTTTAAATATTAACAGTCATTTATGGGGTGGTTAGTGTGTGGGTGTCATTACAGTGCTTGGACTGTAAATATCAACAGTCATTCATGGGGTGGTGAGTGTGTCTGTGTCATTACCGTCCTTGGACTGTAAATTTCAACCATCATTCATTGGGTGGTGGGTGTGTGGGTGTCATTACAGTGCTTGGACTGTAAATATTAACAGTCATCCATTCTGTGGTGGGTGTCATTAGAGTGCTTGGACTGTAAATATCAACAGTCTTTCATGGCGTGGTGGGTGTGTGGGTGTTATTACAGTTCTTGGACTGTAAATATCAACCATCATTGATTCAATGTTGTGGGTGTG
Organism: Petrolisthes cinctipes; assembly: GCA_033782935.1. Classification (NCBI taxonomy): domain Eukaryota; kingdom Metazoa; phylum Arthropoda; class Malacostraca; order Decapoda; family Porcellanidae; genus Petrolisthes; species Petrolisthes cinctipes. The sequence continues at coordinate 2,521,378 of JAWQEG010000068.1, forward strand.
TGAGTGTCATTACAGAGCTTGGACTGTAAATATCAACAGATATTTATGGAGTGGTGGGTGTGTGGGTATCATGAAAGTGCTTGGAATTTAAATATCAACAGTCATTTATGGGGTGGTGAGTTTGTGGGTGTCATTGCAGTTCTTGGACTGTAGATATCAATCATCATTCATTAGGTTGTGGGTGTGTGGGTGTCATTACAGTGCTTGGACTGTGAATATCAACAGTCATTTATGGTTTGGTGAGTGTGTGAGTGTTATTACAGTGCTCTGACTGTAAATATCAACAGTCATTCAGAGGGTGGTGGGTGTCATTAGAGTGCTTGGACTGTAAATATTAACAGTCATTCATGCGGTGGTGGGTGTGTGGATGTCATTACAGTGCTTGGACTGAAAATATCAACAGTCATTTATATGGTGGTGGGTGTGTCGGTGTCATTACAGTGCTTGGACTATAAATATCAACCGTTATTTATGGGGTGGTGGGTGTGTGGGTGTCATTACACTCCTTGGAATTTAAATATTAACAGTCATTTATGGGGTGGTGGGTGTGTGGGTATCATGAAAGTGCTTGGACTGTAAATATCAACAGTCATTCATGGGGTGGTGAGTGTGTGGGTGTCATTGCAGTTCTTGGACTGTAGATATCTACCATCATTCATTAGGTGGTGGGTGTGTGGGTGTCATTACAGTGCTTGGACTGTGAATATCAACAGTCATTTATGGTTTGGTGAGTGTGTGAGTTTTATTACAGTGCTTTGACTGTAAATATCAACAGTCATTCAGAGGGTGGTGGGTGTCATTAGAGTGCTTGGACTGTAAATATTAACAGTCATTAATGGGGTGGTAGGTGTGTGGATGTCATTACAGTGCTTGGACTGAAAATATCAACAGTCATTTATATGGTGGTGGGTGTGTCGGTGTCATTACAGTGCTTGGACTATAAATATCAACCGTCATTTATGGGGTGGTGGGTGTTTGGGTGTCATTACAGTGCTTGGAGTGTAGATATCAACAGTCATCCATAGGGTGGTGGGTGTGTGGGTGTCATTACACTGCTTGGACTGTAAATATCAAAAGTCATTCATGGGGTGGTGGGCGTGTGGGTATCATTACAGTATTTTTATTGTAATTATCAACAGTCATTTATAGGGTGGTGGGTGTCATTAGAGTGCTTGGACTATAAATATCAAGTCATTCATGGGGTGGTGGTTGTGTGGGTGTCATTTCCGGTCTTGGACTGTAAATATCAACCATAATTTATGGGGTGGTGGGTGTTGGGGTGTCATTACAGTGCTTGGACTATAAATATCATCAGTCAATTACAGGGTAGTGGGTGTGTGGGTGTCATTACAGTGCTTGGACTGTAAATATCAACAGTCATTCATTGGATGGTGGGTGTATGGGTGTCGTTACAGTTATTTGATTGTAAATATCAACAGTCATTCATAGGGTGGTGGGTATCATTAGAGTGCTTGGACTGTAAATATCAACAGTCATTCATGGGGTTGTGGGTGTGTGGGTGTCATTACAGTGCTTGGACTGTAAATATTAGCTATAATTCATGGGGTCATGGGTGTTAAGGTGTCATTACATTGCTTTGACTGTAAATATCAACAGTCATTTATTGGGTGGTGGGTGGCATTACAGTGCTTGGACTGTAAATATCAACAGTAATTCATAGGGTGATGGGTGTGTGGGTGTCATTACAGTGCTTGGAATGTAAATATCAACAGTCATTTATAGGGTAGTGGGTGTGTGAGTGTTATTACAGAGCTTGGACTGTAAATATCAACAGTCATTAATCGAGTGGTGGGTGTGTGGGTGTCATTACAGTGCTTGGACTGTAAATATCAACAGTCATTCTTGGGGTGGTGATTGTGTGGGTGTCATTACAGTGCTTAGACTGTAAATATCAACAGTCATTTATGGGGTGGTGGGTGTGAGTGTGTTATTACAGTGCTTGGACTATAAATATCAACCATCATTTATGGGGTGGTGGGTGTGTAGGGGTCATTACAGTGCTTGGACTGTAAATATCAACAGTCATTCATAGCGTGGTGGGTGTGTGAGTGTCATTACAGAGCTTGGACTGTAAATATCAACAGTTATTCATGAGTTGGTGGGTGTTTGGATGTCATTACAGTGCTTGGACTGTAAATATCAACAGTCATTCTTTAGTGGTGGGTGTGTGGGTGTCAATACAGTGCTTTGACTCTAAATATCAACAGTTATTCATGGGGTGGTGGGTGTGTGGGTGTCATTACAGTGTTTTGATTGTAATTATCAACAGTCATTCATAGGGTTGTGTGTGTCATTACAGTGCTTGGACTGTAAATATCAACAGTCATTAATGGGGTGGTGGTTATGTGGGTGTCATTACAGTGCTTGGACTGTAAATATCAACCATAATTCATGGGGTGTCGGGAGTGGGGGTGTCATTACTGTGCTTGGACTGTAAATATCAACAGTCAATCATGGGGTGGTTGGTGTGTGGGTGTCATTACAGTGCTTGGACTGTAAATATCAACAGTCATTCATAGGGTCGTGGGTGTGTGAGTGTTATTACAGAGCTTGGACTGTAAATATCAATAGTCATTTTTGGGGTGGTGGTTGTGTGGGTGTCATTACACTGCTTAGACTGTAAATATCAACATCACTTATGGGGTGGTAGGTGTGAGTGTGTCATTACAGTGCTTGGACTGTAAATATCAACAGTCATTCATTGGGTGGTGGGTGTGTGGGTGTCATTACAGTGCTCAGACTGTAAATGTTAACAGTCATTCATGGGGTGGTAGGTGTGTGGATGTCATTACAGTGCTTGGACTGAAAATATTAACAGTCATTCTTTGGTGGTGGGTGTGTGGGTGTCATTACAGTGCTTTGACTCTAAATATCAACAGTTATTCATGGGGCGGTGGGTGTGTGGGTGTCATTGCAGTGTTTTGATTGCAATTATCAACAGTCATTCATAGGGTGGTGTGTGTCATTACAGTGCTTGGACTGTAAATATCAACCATAATTCATTAGGTGGTGGGTGTGGGGGTGTCATTACTGTGCTTGGACTGTAAATATCAACAGTCAATCATGGGGTGGTTGGTGTGTGGGTGTCATTACAGTGCTTGGACTGTAAATATCAACAGTCATACATAGGGTCGTTGGTGTGTGAGTGTTATTACAGAGCTTGGACTGTAAATAGCAACAGTAATTCATGGAGTGGTGGGTGTGTGGGTGTCATTACAGTGCTTGGACTGTAAATATCAACAGTCATTTTTGGGGTGGTGGTTGTGTGGGTGTCATTACAGTGCTTAGACTGTAAATATCAACAGTCACTTATGGGGTGGTAGGTGTGAGTGTGTCATTACAGTGCTTGGACTGTAAATATCAACAGTCATTCATTGGGTGGTGGGTGTGTGGGTGTCATTACAGTGCTCAGACTGTAAATGTTAACAGTCATTCATGGGGTGGTAGGTGTGTGGATGTCATTACAGTGCTTGGACTGAAAATATTAACAGTCATTTATGAGGTGGTGGGTGTGTGGGTGTCATTACTGTACTTGGACTATAAATATCAACCGTCATTTATAGGGTGGTGGATGTGTGGTTGTCATTACAGTGCTTAGACTGTAAATCTCAACAGTCATTCATAGGGTGGTGGGTGTGTGAGTGTCATTACAGTGCTTGGACTGTAAATATCTAAAGTCATTCATAGGGTGGTGGGTGTCATTAGATTGCTTGGACAGTAAATATCAACAGTTATTCATGGGGTGGGGGGTGTGTGGGTGTCTTTACAGTTCTTGGACTGTAAATATCAACCATAATTCATGGAGTGGTGGGTGTAGGGGTGTCATTACAGTGCTTTAAATGTAAATATCAACAGTCATTCATCGGGTGGTATGTGTGTGGGTGTCAATATGGTGCTTGAACTGTAAATATCCACAGTTATTCATGGAGTGGTGGGTGTGTGGGTGTCATAACAGTGCTTGGACTGTAAATATCAACAGTCATTTAGAGGATGGTTGGTGTGTGGGTATCATTACAGTGCTTGGAATGTAAATATCAACAGTCATTCTTGGGATGGTAAGTGTGTGGGTGTCATTACAGTACTTGTACTGAAAATATCAATAGACATGCATGGGGTGGTGGGTGTGTGGGTGTCATTACAATGCTTGGACTGTAAATATCAAGTCATTCATGGGGTGGTGTGTGTGTGTTATTACTGCATGGACTATGAATATCAACAGCTATTCATGGGATGGTGGGTGGCATTGCAGTGATTGGACTGTAAATATCAACAGTCATTCATTGGTTGATGAGTTTTCGGGTGTCATTACAGAGCTTGGACTGTAAATATAAACAATCATTCATGGGGTGGTGGGTGTTTGGGTGTCATTACAGTGCTTGGTCTATGAATATCAACAGTCAATCATGGGATAGTGGTTTTCGGGGTGTCATTATAGTGCTTGGACTGTAAATATCAATAGTCATTCATTGAGTGGTGGGTGTGTGGGTGTCATTACAGTGCTTGGACTGTAAATATCAACAGTCATTCATGGGGTGGTGAGTGTGTGGGTATCATTACAGTTCTTGGGCTATAAATATTAACAGTCATTCATGGGGTGGTGGATGTGTGGATGTCATTACAGTGCTTGGACAGATAATATCAACAGTCATTCATTGGGTGGTGGGTGTGTGTTTGTCATTACACTCCTTGGACTGTAAATATTAACAGTTATTCATGGGGTGGTGAGTGCGTGGGTATCATTACAGTTCTTGGACTATAAATATTAACAGTCATTCATGGGGTGGTGGATGTGTGGATGTCATTACAGTGCTTGGACTGATAATATCAACAGTCATTCATTGGGTGGTGGGTGTGTGTTTGTCATTACACTCCTTGGACTGTAAATATTAACAGTCATTCATGGGGTGGTGGGTGCGTGGGTGTCATTAAAGTGCTTGGACTGAAAATATCAACAGTCATTCATGGGGTGGTGGGTGTGTGGGTGTCATTAAAGTGTTTGGACTTTAAATATCAACAGTCATTCATGTGGATGTGAGTGTGTCTGAGTCATTACCGTTCGTGGACTGTAAATTTCAACCATCATTTATTGGGTGGTGGGTGTGTGGGTGTCATTACAGTGCTTGGACTGTATATATTACTAGTCATCCATTCTGTGGTGGGTAACATTAGAGTGCTTGGACTGTAAATATTAACAGTCATTCATAGGTCGGTGAGTGTGTGGATGTCATTACAGTGCTTGGACTGAAAATATCAAGTCTTTCATGGGGTGGTAGGTGTGTGGGTGTCATTACAGTGGTTGGACTATAAATATCAACCAACATTAATGGGGTGGTAGGTGTGTGGGTGTCATTACAGTGCTTGAACTGTAAATATCAACAGTCATTCATTCATTGTGGTGGGTGTGTGAGTGTCATTACAGAGTTTGGACTGTAAATATCAACAGTTATTCATGCGGTGGTGGGTGTGTGGGTATCATGAAAGTGCTTGAACTGTAAATATCAACAGTCATTAATGGGGTGGTGAGTGTGTGGGTGTTATTGCAGTTCTTGGACTGTAAATATCAACCATCATTCATTGGGTGGTGCGTGTGTGGGTGTCATTACAGTGCTTGGACAGTAAATATCAACAGTTATTTATTGTTTGGTGAGTGTGTGGGTGTTATTACAGTGGTTTAACTGTAAATATCAACAGTTATTCAGAGGGTGGTGAGTGTCATTAGAATACTTGGACTGTAAATATTAACAGTCATTCATGGGGTGGTGGGTGTGTGGATGTCATTACAGTGCTTGGACTGTAAATATCAACAGTCAATCATAGGGTGGTGGGTGTGTGGGTGTCATTACAGTGCTTGAACTGAAAATATCAAAAGTCATTTATGGGGTGGTGGGTGTGTGGGTGTCATTACAGTGTTTTAATTGTAATTATAAACAGTCATTCATTGGCTGGTGGGTGTCATTACAGTGATTGGACTGTAAATATCAACAGTAATTCATGGGGTGGTGGTTGTGTGGGTGTCATTACATTGCATGGACTGTAAATATCAACCATAATTCATGGGGTGGTGGGTGTGGGGGTGTCATTACGGTGCTTGGACTGTAAATATCAACAGTCTTTTATGGGGTGGTGGGTGTCAGGGTGTCATTACCGTGCTTGAACTGAAAATATCAACAGTAATTCATGGGGTGGTGGTTGTGTGGGTGTCATTACATTGCTTGAACTGTAAATATCAACCATAATTCATGGGGTGGTGGGTGTGGGGGTGTCATTACGGTGCTTGGACTGTAAATATCAACAGTCATTTATGGGGTGGTGGGTGTCAGGGTGTCATTACCGTGCTTGAACTGAAAATATCAACAGTCATTCATGGGGTGGTAGGTGTGTGAGTGTCATTACCGTGTTTTGATTTTAATTATCAACAGTCATTAATAAGGTGGTGGGTGTCATTACAGTGCTTGGACTGTAAATATCAATAGTTATTCATGGGGTGGTGGTTGTGTGGGTGTCATTACAGTGCTTGGACTGTAAATATCAACCATAATTCATGGGGTGGTGGGTTTGGGGGTGTCATTGCAGTGCATGGACTGTAAATATCAACAGTCAATCATGGGGTTGTGGGTGTGTGGGTGTCATTACAGTGCTTGGACTGTAAATATCAACAGTCATTAATGGGGTAGTGGGTGTATGGGTGTCATTACAGTGATTTGATTGTAAATATTAACAGTCATTCATAGGGTGGTATGTATCGTTAGAGTGCTTGGACTGTAAATATCAACAGTCATTCATGGGGTTGTGGGTGTGTGGGTGTCATTACAGTGTTTGGACTGTAAATATCAACTATAATTCATGGGGTCGTGGGTGTTGGGGTGTCATTACAGTGCTTTGAGTGTAAATATCAAGTCATTTATTGGGTGGTGGGTAGCATTACAGTTCTTGGACTGTAAATATCAACAGTCATTCATAGGGTGATGGGTGTGTGGGTGTCATTACAGTGCATGGACTGTAAATATCAACAGTCATTTATATGGTGGTGGGTGTTTGGGTGTCATTACATTGCTTGGACTGTAAATATCAACAGTCAATCATGGGTTGGTGGGTGTGTGGTTGTCATTACAGTGCTTGGACTGTAAATATCAACAGTCATTTATAGGGTGGTGGGTGTGTGGATATCATTACAGTGCTTGGACTGTAAATATCAACAGTCAATCATAGGGTGGTGGGTGTGTGGGTGTCATTACATTGCTTGGACTGTAAATATCAACAGTCATTCTTGGGCTGGTGGGTGTGTGGGTGTCATTACAGTGTTTTAATTGTAATTATAAACAGTCATTCATGGGGTGGTGGGTGTCATTACAGTGCTTGGACTGTAAATATCAACAGTAATTCATGGGGTGGTGGTTGTGTGGGTGTCATTACATTGCTTGGACTGTAAATATCAACCATAATTCATGGGGTGGTGAGTGTGGGGGTGTCATTACAGTGCTTGGACTGTAAATATCAACAGTCAATCATGGGGTGGTGGGTGTGTGGGTGTCATTACAGTGCTTGGACTGTAAATATCAACAGTCATTCATGGGGTAGTGGGTGTATGGGTGTCATTACAGTGATTTGATTGTAAATATTAACAGTCATTCATAGGGTGGTATGTATCGTTAGAGTGCTTGGACTGTAAATATCAACAGTCATTCATGGGGTTGTGGGTGTGTGGGTGTCATTACTGTGCTTGGACTGTAAATATCAACTATAATTCATGGGGTCGTAGGTGTTGGGGTGTCATTACAGTGCTTTGAGTGTAAATATCAAGTCATTTATTGGGTGGTGGGTAGCATTACAGTGCTTGGACTGTAAATATCAACAATTATTCATAGGGTGATGGGTGTGTGGGTGTCATTACAGTGCTTGGACTGTAAATATCAACAGTCATTTATAGGGTGGTGGGTGTTTGGGTGTCATTACATTGCTTGGACTGTAAATATCAACAGTCAATCATGGGGTGGTGGGTGTGTGGGTGTCATTACAGTGCTTGGACTGTAAATATCAACAGTCATTTATAGGGTGGTGGGTGTGTGACTGTTATTACAGAGCTTGGACTCTAAATATCAAGTCATTCATGGGGTGGTGTGTGTGTGTTATTAGTGCATGGTCTATGTTTATTAACAGCTATTCATGGGGTGGTGGGTGGCATTACAGTGCTTGGACTGTAAATATCAACTGTCATTAATGGGTTGATGGGTGTGTGGGTGTCATTACATAGCTTGGACTGTAAATATCAACAGTCATTCATGGGGTGGTGGGTGTTTGGGTGTCATTACATTGCTTGGACTATGAATATCAAAAGTCAATCATGGGATAGTGGTTGTCGGGGTGTCATTACAGTGCTTGGACTGTAAATATCAACAGTCATTCATGGGGTGGTGGGTGTGTGGGTGTCATTACAGTGCTTGGACTGTAAATATCAACAGTCATTCATGGAGTGGTGAGTGTGTGGGTATCATTACAGTTCTTGGACTATAAATATTAACAGTCATTCATGGGGTGATGGATGTGTTGATGTCATTACAGTGCTTGGACTGATAATATCAACAGTCATTCATGGGGTGGTGGGTGTGTGGGTGTCATTAAAGTGCTTGAACTTTAAATATCAACAGTCATTCATGTGGATGTGAGTGTGTCTGTGTCATTACCGTTCGTGGACTGTAAATTTCAACCATCATTTATTGGCTGGTGGGTGTGTGGGTGTCATTACAGTGCTTGGACTGTAAATATTACTAGTCATCCATTCTGTGGTGGGTAACATTAGAGTGCTTGAACTGTAAATATTAACAGTCATTCATAGGTCGGTGAGTGTGTGGATGTCATTACAGTGCTTGGACTGAAAATATCAACAGTCTTTCATGGGGTGGTAGGTGTGTGGGTGTCATTACAGTGGTTGGACTATAAATATCAACCAACATTAATGGGGTGGTAGCTGTGTGGGTGTCATTACAGTGCTTGAACTGTAAATATCAACAGTCATTCATTCATTGTGGTGGGTGAGTGAGTGTCATTACAGAGTTTGGACTATAAATATCAACAGTTATTCATGCGGTGGTGGGTGTGTGGGTATCATGAAAGTGCTTAGACTGTAAATATCAACAGTCATTCATGGGGTGGTGAGTGTGTGGGTGTTATTGCAGTTCTTGAACTGTAAATATCAACCATCATCCCTTTTGTGGTGCGTGTGTGGGTGTCATTACAGTGCTTGGACTGTAAATATCAACAGTTATTTATGGTTTGGTGAGTGTGTGGGTGTTATTACAGTGCTTTGACTGTAAATATCAACAGTTATTCAGAGGGTGGTGAGTGTCATTAGAATGCTTGGACTGTAAATATTAACAGTCATTCATGGGGTGGTGGGTGTGTGGATGGCATTACAGTGATTGGACTGTAAATATCAACCGTCAATCATAGGGTGGTGGGTGTGTGGGTGTCATTACAGTGCTAGAACTGAAAATATCAAAAGTCATTTATGGGGTGGTGGGTGTGTGGGTGTCATTACAGTGTTTTAATTGTAATTATAAACAGTCATTCATTGGCTGGTGGGTGTCATTACAGTGATTGGACTGTAAATATCAACAGTAATTCATGGGGTGGTGGTTGTGTGGGTGTCATTGCATTGCATGGACTGTAAATATCAACCATAATTCATGGGGTGGTGGGTGTGGGGGTGTCATTACGGTGCTTGGACTGTAAATATCAACAGTCTTTTATGGGGTGGTGGGTGTCAGGGTGTCATTACCGTGCTTGAACTGAAAATATCAACAGTAATTCATGGGGTGGTGGTTGTGTGGGTGTCATTACATTGCTTGAACTGTAAATATCAAACATAATTCATGGGGTGGTGGGTGTGGGGGTGTCATTACGGTGCTTGGACTGTAAATATCAACAGTCATTTATGGGGTGGTGGGTGTCAGGGTGTCATTACCGTGCTTGAACTGAAAATATCAACAGTCATTCATGGGGTGGTAGGTGTGTGAGTGTCATTACCGTGTTTTGATTTTAATTATCAACAGTCATTAATAAGGTGGTGGGTGTCATTACAGTGCTTGGACTGTAAATATCAATAGTTATTCATGGGGTGGTGGTTGTGTGGGTGTCATTACAGTGCTTGGACTGTAAATATCAACCATAATTCATGGGGTGGTGGGTTTGGGGGTGTCATTACAGTGCATGGACTGTAAATATCAACAGTCAATCATGGGGTTGTGGGTGTGTGGGTGTCATTACAGTGCTTGGACTGTAAATATCAACAGTCATTAATGGGGTAGTGGGTGTATGGGTGTCATTACAGTGATTTGATTGTAAATATTAACAGTCATTTATAGGGTGGTATGTATCGTTAGAGTGCTTGGACTGTAAATATCAACAGTCATTCATGGGGTTGTGGGTGTGTGGGTGTCATTACAGTGTTTGGACTGTAAATATCAACTATAATTCATGGGGTCGTGGGTGTTGGGGTGTCATTACAGTGCTTTGAGTGTAAATATCAAGTCATTTATTGGGTGGTGGGTAGCATTACAGTTCTTGGACTGTAAATATCAACAGTCATTCATAGGGTGATGGGTGTGTGGGTGTCATTACAGTGCATGGACTGTAAATATCAACAGTCATTTATAGGGTGGTGGGTGTTTGGGTGTCATTACATTGCTTGGACTGTAAATATCAACAGTCAATCATGGGGTGGTGGGTGTGTGGGTGTCATTACAGTGCTTGGACTGTAAATATCAACAGTCATTTATAGGGTGGTGGGTGTGTGACTGTTATAACAGAGCTTGGACTGTAAATATCAACAGTCATTTATGGAGTGGAGGGTGTGTGGGTGTCATTACAGTGCTTGGACTGTAAATATCAACAGTCATTTATGTGGTGGTGGGTGTGAGGGTGTCATTACAGAGCTTAGACTGTAAATATCAACAGTCATTTATGGGTGGTGGGTATCGTTAGAGTGCTTGCACTGTAAATATTAACAGTCATTCATGGGGTTGTGGGTGTTGGGGTGTCATTACAGTGCTTGCACTGTAAATATCAACAGTCATTCATGGGGTGGTTGGTGTGTGGGTGTCAATACAGTGCTTGGACTGTAAATATCAATTCATTCATGGGGTGGTGCATGTGTGTGTGTCATTATTGCTTGAACTGTAAATATCAACAGTCATTCATAGGGTGGTAAGTGGCATTACAGTGCTTGGACTGAAAATATTAACAGTCATTCATGGGGTGATGGGTGTGTGGGTGTCATTACAGTGCTTGGACGGTAAATATCAACAGTCAATCATGGGGAGGTGGGTGTCATTACAGTGCTTGGACTGTAAATATCAACAGTCATTCATGGGGTGGTGGGTGTGTGGGTGTTATTACAGTGCTTTGACTGTAAATATCAACAGCTATTCAGAGGGTGGTGAGTGTCATTAGAGTGCTTGGACTGAAAATATCAACAGTCATTTATGGGGTGGTGGGTGTGTGGGTGTCATTACAGTGCTTGGACTGTAAATATCAACAGTCATTTATGGGTTGGTGGGTGTATGGGTGTCATTACAGTGTTTTGATTGTAAATATCAACAGTCATTTATAGAGTGGTGGGTATCATTAGAGTGCTTGGACTGTAAATATCAACAGTTATTCATGGGGTTGTGAGTGTGTGGGTATCATTACAGTGCTTGGACTGTAAATATCAACTATATTTCATGGGATCTTGGGTGTTGGGGTGTCATTACAGTGCTTTGACTGTAAATATCAACAGTCATTTATGGGGTGGTAGGTGTGAGGGTGTCATTACAGAGCTTGGAATGTAAATATCAACAGTCATTCATGAGTTGGTGGGTGGGTGGGTGTCATTAGAGTGCTTAGACTGTAAATATCAACAGTTATTTATGGGGTGGTGGGTGTGTGGCTGTCATTACAGTGTTTGGACTGTAAATTTCAACAGTCATTCATGGGGTGGTGTTTGTGTTGGCGATATTACAGTGTTTTGATTATAAATATCAACAGTCATTCATAGGGTGGTGGGTGTCATTAAAGTGCTTGGACTGTAAACATCAACAGTCATTAATGGGGTGGTGGGTGTGTGGGTGTCATTACAGTGCTTGGACTGTAAATATCAACCATAATTCATTGGGTGGTCGGGAAGTGGGTGTCGTTACAGTGCTTTGACTGTAAATATCAACAGTCATTTATGGGGTGGTGGGTGTGTTTGTGTCATTATATTGCTTGGACAGTAAATATTAACAGTCATTCATGGGGTGGTGGGTTGTTGGGTGTCAATACAATGCTTGGACTGTAAATATCAATTCATTCATGGGGTGGTGGGTGTGTGTGTGTCATTATTGCTTGAACTGTAAATATCAACAGTCATTCATAGGGTGGTGGGTGGCATTACAGTGATTGGACTGTAAATATCAACAGTCATTCATGGGGTGATGGGTGTGTGGGTGTCATTACAGTGCTTGGACTGTAAATATCAACAGTCATTAATGGGGTGGTGGGTGTGAGGCTGTCATTACATTGCTTGGACTGTAAATATCAACAGTTATTCATGGGGTGGTGGGTGTGTGGGTGTTATTACAGTGCTTTGACTGTAAATATCAACAGCCATTCAGAGGGTGGTGGGTGTCATTAGAGTGCTTGTACTGTAAATATCAACAGTCATTTATGGGGTGGTGGGTGTGTGGGTGTCATGAAAGTGCTTGGACTGTAAATAACCATAAACACCATAAAATTTGATATTTTTGGGTCCCGGAAGCGATCTGTATATGCCTACTCGATATTTTAGGTTTCCTAAATCGATATGTGCATTCATCTTCTGTACCCGTTTATATCTCAAATTCAGGCTCAAAACACTTGAAAATTCGATATTTTTGGGTCCCTGAAGCGATCTGTACATGCCTACTCCTTGCTAAAATGTTTTCATGATACAGACCCTAAACAAGTTGAAAATCGATATTTTAGGTGCCCAAAATTGATATGTGCATGCATCTTCTGTATCCGTTTATGTCCCAAATTCAGGCTTAAAACACCCTAAAATTCGATATTTTTGGGTCCCGGAAGCGATCTGTACATGCCTTCTCAGAAAAAGAATGTTCTCAAAATATAAGCCCAAAACATGCTGAAAATCTATATTTTATGTGCCCAAAGTCGATATGTGCATGCATCTTCTGTACCCGTTTATATCTCAAATTCAGGCTCAAAACACCCGAAAATTCGATATTTTTCAGTCCCAGACGCTCTCTGTACACGCCTACTCAGTGTTAGAATATTTTCAAAGTACAGGCCAAAAAACTTCTGGAAATCGATATTTTAGGTTCCCAAAGTTAATATGTGCATGCATTTTCTGTTCCCATTTCTATCCCATATTCGTGCTCAAAACATCCAAAAAATCGATATTTTTGGGCCCCAGAAGCTATCTTTACATGCCTACTCCGTGTTAGAGTATTTTCAAGATACAGGCCTAAAACATGCTGAAAATTGATATTTTAGGTGCCCAAAGTCAATATGTGTATGCATCATCTGTACCCGTTTATATCTCAAATTCAGGCTCAAAACACACGAAATTTCGATATTTTTGGTCCAAGAAGCGATCTGTACATGCATACTCAGTGCTAAAATATTTTCAGAATATAAGCTCAAAACATGCTAAAAATCGATATTTGTTGTGCCCAAAGTCAATATGTGTATGCATCTTCTGTACCCTTTTATATCCCAAATTCTGGCTCAAAACACCAGAAAATTCGATATTTTTGGGACCCATAAGCGATCTCTACATGCCTACTCAATGTTAGAATATTTTCAAAATACAGGCACAAAAACAAGTTGAAAAAGATATTTTTAGGTGCCCAAAATTGATATGTGCATGGATCTTCTGTACCCATTTATGTCCCAAATTTAGGCTCAAAACACCCTAAAATTAGATATTTTTGGGACCCAGAAGCGATCTGTACATACCTACTCAATGTTAGAATATTTTCAAAATTCAGGCACAAAAACAAGTTGAAAATCGATGTTTTAGGTGCCCAAAATCGATATGTGCATGCATCTTCAGAACCCGTTTATATCTCAAATTATGGCTCAAAACACCCACAAAATTCGATATTTTTGGGTCCCAGAAGGGATCTGTACATGCCTATTCCGTGTTAAAGTATTTTCAAAATACAGGCCCAAAACATGCTAAAAAATCGATATTTTAGGTGCCCAAAGTCAATATGTGAATGCATCATCTGTACCCGTTTATATCTCAAATTCAGGCTTAAAACACCCGAAAATTCGATATTTTTGGTTTCCGGAAGCGATCTGTACATGCCTACTCCGTGTTAGAGTATTTTCAAAATAAAGGCCTAAAACATGCTGAAAATTGATATTTCAGGTGCCCAAAGTCGATATGTGCATGCATTTTCAGTACCCGTTTATATCTCAAATTCAGGCTCAAAACACCTGAAAAATCGATATTTTTGGGTCCCATAAGCGATCTGTACATGCCTACTCCGTGTTAGAATATTTTTATAATACAGGCCCAAAACATGCTGAAAATCGATATTTTAGGTGCCCAAAGTCAATATATGTATGGATCTTCAGTACCCGTTTATATCTCAAATTCAGGATCAAAACACCCAAAAATTCGATATTTTTGAGTCCCAGAAGCGATCTGTACATGCCTACTCAGTAACAGAATATTTTCAAAATACAAGTCAAAATATGCTGAAAAACGATATTTTAGGTGCCCAAAGTCGATATGTGCCTGCATCTTCTGTACCCGTTTAAATCACAAATTCAGGCTCAAAACACCCGAAAATTCCATTTTTTTAGGTCCCAGAAGCGATCTGTACATGTCTACTCAGTAATAGAATATTTTCAAGATTCAGGCCGAAAACATGCTGAAAATCGATATTTTAGGTGTCCAAACTCAATATGTGTATGCATCTTCTGTACCTGTGTATATTTAAAATTCAGGCTCAAAACACCCGAAAAATTCGATATTTTTGGGTCCCAGAGGCAATCTGTACATGCCTACTCCGTGTTAGAGTATTTTCAAAATACAGGCCCAAAACATGCTGAAAATCGATATTTCAGGGGCCCAAAGTCGATATCTGCATGCATTTTCAGTACCCGTTTATATCTCAAATTCTGGCTCAAAACACCCGAAAATTCGATATTTTTGGTTCCCAGAAGCGATCTGTACATGGCTACTCCGTGTGAGAGTATTTTCAAAATACAGGCCTAAAACATGCTGAAATTCGATATTTTAGGTGCCTAAAGTCAATATGTGTATGCATCTTCTGTACCCGTGTATATCTCAAATTCAGGCTCAAAACACCCGAAAAATTCGATATTTTTGGGTCCCAGAGGCAATCAGTAGATGCCTACTCCGTGTTTAGATGCCCAAAGTCAATATGTGTATGCATTTTCTGTACCCGTTTATATCCCAAATTCAAGCTCAAAACACACGAAAATTCGACATTTTTGGGTCCAAAAAGCGATCTGTACAAGCCTACTCAGTGCTTGAATATTTTCAATATATAGGCCCAAAACATGCTGAAAATCTATATTTTAGGTGCCCAAAATCGATATGTGCATTCATCTTCTGTACCCGTTTATATCTCAAATTCAGGCTCAAAACACCCGAAAATTCGATATTTTGGGGTCCCTGAAGCGATCTGTACATGCCTACTCCGTGTGAGAGTATTTTCAAAATACAGGCCTAAAACATGCTGAAATTCGATATTTTAGGTGCCTAAAGTCGATATGTGCATGCATTTTCGGTACCCCTTTATATTTAAATTCAAGATCAAAATACCCGAAAATTCGATATTTTTGGGTCCCTGAAGCGATCTGTACATGCCTACTCCGTGTGAGAGTATTTTCAAAATACAGGCCTAAAACATGCTGAAATTCGATATTTTAGGTGCCTAAAGTCAATATGTGTATGCATCTTCTGTACCCGTGTATATCTCAAATTCAGGCTCAAAACACACGAAAAAATCGATATTTTTGGGCCCCAGAAGCTATCTGTACATGCCTACTCCGTGTTAGATTATTTTCAAGATACAGGCCTAAAACATGCTGAAAATTGATATTTTAGGTGCCCAAAGTCAATATGTGTATGCATCATCTGTACCCGTTTATATCTCAAATTCAGGCTCAAAACACCCGAAAATTCGATATGTTTTGGTCCAAGAAGCGATCTGTACATGCATACTTAGTGCTAAAATATTTTCAGAATATAAGCTCAAAACATGCTAAAAATCGATATTTGTTGTGCCCAAAGTCAATATGTGTATGCATCTTCTGTACCCTTTTATATCCCAAATTCTGGCTCAAAACACCAGAAAATTCGATATTTTTGGGACCCATAAGCGATCTCTACATGCCTACTCAATGTTAGAATATTTTCAAAATACAGGCACAAAAACAAGTTGAAAAAGATATTTTTAGGTGCCCAAAATTAATATGTGCATGGATCTTCTGTACCCATTTATGTCCCAAATTTAGGCTCAAAACACCCTAAAATTAGATATTTTTGGGACCCAGAAGCGATCTGTACATACCTACTCAATGTTAGAATATTTTCAAAATTCAGGCACAAAAACAAGTTGAAAATCGATGTTTTAGGTGCCCAAAATCGATATGTGCATGCATCTTCAGAACCCGTTTATATCTCAAATTATGGCTCAAAACACCCACAAAATTCGATATTTTTGGTTTCCGGAAGCAATCTGTACATGCCTACTCCGTGTTAGAGTATTTTCAAAATAAAGGCCTAAAACATGCTGAAAATTGATATTTCAGGTGCCCAAAGTCGATATGTGCATGCATTTTCAGTACCCGTTTATATCTCAAATTCAGGCTCAAAACACCTGAAAAATCGATATTTTTGGGTCCCATAAGCGATCTGTACATGCCTACTCCGTGTTAGAATATTTGTATAATACAGGCCCATAACATGCTGAAAATCGATATTTTAGGTGCCCAAAGTCAATATATGTATGGATCTTCAGTACCCGTTTATATCTCAAATTCAGGATCAAAACACCCAAAAATTCGATATTTTTGAGTCCCAGAAGCGATCTGTACATGCCTACTCAGTAACGGAATATTTTCAAAATACAAGTCAAAATATGCTGAAAAACGATATTTTAGGTGCCCAAAGTCGATATGTGCCTGCATCTTCTGTACCCGTTTAAATCACAAATTCAGGCTCAAAACACCCGAAAATTCCATTTTTTTAGGTCCCAGAAGCGATCTGTACATGTCTACTCAGTAATAGAATATTTTCAAGATTCAGGCCGAAAACATGCTGAAAATCGATATTTTAGGTGTCCAAACTCAATATGTGTATGCATCTTCTGTACCTGTGTATATTTAAAATTCAGGCTCAAAACACCCGAAAAATTCGATATTTTTGGGTCCCAGAGGCAATCTGTACATGCCTACTCCGTGTTAGAGTATTTTCAAAATACAGGCCCAAAACATGCTGAAAATCGATATTTCAGGGGCCCAAAGTCGATATCTGCATGCATTTTCAGTACCCGTTTATATCTCAAATTCTGGCTCAAAACACCCGAAAATTCGATATTTTTGGTTCCCAGAAGCGATCTGTACATGGCTACTCCGTGTGAGAGTATTTTCAAAATACAGGCCTAAAACATGCTGAAATTCGATATTTTAGGTGCCTAAAGTCAATATGTGTATGCATCTTCTGTACCCGTGTATATCTCAAATTCAGGCTCAAAACACCCGAAAAATTCGATATTTTTGGGTCCCAGAGGCAATCAGTAGATGCCTACTCCGTGTTTAGATGCCCAAAGTCAATATGTGTATGCATCTTCTGTACCCGTTTATATCCCAAATTCAAGCTCAAAACACACGAAAATTCGACATTTTTGGGTCCAAAAAGCGATCTGTACAAGCCTACTCAGTGCTTGAATATTTTCAATATATAGGCCCAAAACATGCTGAAAATCTATATTTTAGGTGCCCAAAATCGATATGTGCATTCATCTTCTGTACCCGTTTATATCTCAAATTCAGGCTCAAAACACCCGAAAATTCGATATTTTGGGGTCCCTGAAGCGATCTGTACATGCCTACTCCGTGTGAGAGTATTTTCAAAATACAGGCCTAAAACATGCTGAAATTCGATATTTTAGGTGCCTAAAGTCGATATGTGCATGCATTTTCGGTACCCCTTTATATTTAAATTCAAGATCAAAATACCCGAAAATTCGATATTTTTGGGTCCCTGAAGCGATCTGTACATGCCTACTCCGTGTTAGAGTATTTTCAAAATACAGGCCCAAAACATGCTGAAAATCGATATTTTAGGTGCCTAAAGTCAATATGTGTATGCATCTTCTGTACCCGTGTATATCTCAAATTCAGGCTCAAAACACCCGAAAAAATCGATATTTTTGGGCCCCAGAAGCTATCTGTACATGCCTACTCCGTGTTAGATTATTTTCAAGATACAGGCCTAAAACATGCTGAAAATTGATATTTTAGGTGCCCAAAGTCAATATGTGTATGCATCATCTGTACCCGTTTATATCTCAAATTCAGGCTCAAAACACCCGAAAATTCGATATGTTTTGGTCCAAGAAGCGATCTATACATGCATACTTAGTGCTAAAATATTTTCAGAATATAAGCTCAAAACATGCTAAAAATCGATATTTGTTGTGCCCAAAGTCAATATGTGTATGCATCTTCTGTACCCTTTTATATCCCAAATTCTGGCTCAAAACACCAGAAAATTCGATATTTTTGGGACCCATAAGCGATCTCTACATGCCTACTCAATGTTAGAATATTTTCAAAATACAGGCACAAAAACAAGTTGAAAAAGATATTTTTAGGTGCCCAAAATTGATATGTGCATGGATCTTCTGTACCCATTTATGTCCCAAATTTAGGCTCAAAACACCCTAAAATTAGATATTTTTGGGACCCAGAAGCGATCTGTACATACCTACTCAATGTTAGAATATTTTCAAAATTCAGGCACAAAAACAAGTTGAAAATCGATGTTTTAGGTGCCCAAAATCGATATGTGCATGCATCTTCAGAACCCGTTTATATCTCAAATTATGGCTCAAAACACCCACAAAATTCGATATTTTTGGTTTCCGGAAGCAATCTGTACATGCCTACTCCGTGTTAGAGTATTTTCAAAATAAAGGCCTAAAACATGCTGAAAATTGATATTTCAGGTGCCCAAAGTCGATATGTGCATGCATTTTCAGTACCCGTTTATATCTCAAATTCAGGCTCAAAACACCTGAAAAATCGATATTTTTGGGTCCCATAAGCGATCTGTACATGCCTACTCCGTGTTAGAATATTTGTATAATACAGGCCCATAACATGCTGAAAATCGATATTTTAGGTGCCCAAAGTCAATATATGTATGGATCTTCAGTACCCGTTTATATCTCAAATTCAGGATCAAAACACCCAAAAAATCGATATTTTTGAGTCCCAGAAGCGATCTGTACATGCCTACTCAGTAACGGAATATTTTCAAAATACAAGTCAAAATATGCTGAAAAACGATATTTTAGGTGCCCAAAGTCGATATGTGCCTGCATCTTCTGTACCCGTTTAAATCACAAATTCAGGCTCAAAACACCCGAAAATTCCATTTTTTTAGGTCCCAGAAGCGATCTGTACATGTCTACTCAGTAATAGAATATTTTCAAGATTCAGGCCGAAAACATGCTGAAAATCGATATTTTAGGTGTCCAAACTCAATATGTGTATGCATCTTCTGTACCTGTGTATATTTAAAATTCAGGCTCAAAACACCCGAAAAATTCGATATTTTTGGGTCCCAGAGGCAATCTGTACATGCCTACTCCGTGTTAGAGTATTTTCAAAATACAGGCCCAAAACATGCTGAAAATCGATATTTCAGGGGCCCAAAGTCGATATGTGCATGCATTTTCAGTACCCGTTTATATCTCAAATTCTGGCTCAAAACACCCGAAAATTCGATATTTTTGGTTCCCAGAAGCGATCTGTACATGGCTACTCCGTGTGAGAGTATTTTCAAAATACAGGCCTAAAACATGCTGAAATTCGATATTTTAGGTGCCTAAAGTCAATATGTGTATGCATCTTCTGTACCGGTGTATATCTCAAATTCAGGCTCAAAACACCCGAAAAATTCGATATTTTTGGGTCCCAGAGGCAATCAGTAGATGCCTACTCCGTGTTTAGATGCCCAAAGTCAATATGTGTATGCATCTTCTGTACCCGTTTATATCCCAAATTCAAGCTCAAAACACACGAAAATTCGACATTTTTGGGTCCAAAAAGCGATCTGTACAAGCCTACTCAGTGCTTGAATATTTTCAATATATAGGCCCAAAACATGCTGAAAATCTATATTTTAGGTGCCCAAAATCGATATGTGCATTCATCTTCTGTACCCGTTTATATCTCAAATTCAGGCTCAAAACACCCGAAAATTCGATATTTTGGGGTCCCTGAAGCGATCTGTACATGCCTACTCCGTGTGAGAGTATTTTCAAAATACAGGCCTAAAACATGCTGTAATTCGATATTTTAGGTGCCTAAAGTCGATATGTGCATGCATTTTCGGTACCCCTTTATATTTAAATTCAAGATCAAAATACCCGAAAATTCGATATTTTTGGGTCCCTGAAGCGATCTGTACATGCCTACTCCGTGTGAGAGTATTTTCAAAATACAGGCCTAAAACATGCTGAAATTCGATATTTTAGGTGCCTAAAGTCAATATGTGTATGCATCTTCTGTACCCGTGTATATCTCAAATTCAGGCTCAAAACACACGAAAAAATCGATATTTTTGGGCCCCAGAAGCTATCTGTACATGCCTACTCCGTGTTAGATTATTTTCAAGATACAGGCCTAAAACATGCTGAAAATTGATATTTTAGGTGCCCAAAGTCAATATGTGTATGCATCATCTGTACCCGTTTATATCTCAAATTCAGGCTCAAAACACCCGAAAATTCGATATGTTTTGGTCCAAGAAGCGATCTGTACATGCATACTTAGTGCTAAAATATTTTCAGAATATAAGCTCAAAACATGCTAAAAATCGATATTTGTTGTGCCCAAAGTCAATATGTGTATGCATCTTCTGTACCCTTTTATATCCCAAATTCTGGCTCAAAACACCAGAAAATTCGATATTTTTGGGACCCATAAGCGATCTCTACATGCCTACTCAATGTTAGAATATTTTCAAAATACAGGCACAAAAACAAGTTGAAAAAGATATTTTTAGGTGCCCAAAATTGATATGTGCATGGATCTTCTGTACCCATTTATGTCCCAAATTTAGGCTCAAAACACCCTAAAATTAGATATTTTTGGGACCCAGAAGCGATCTGTACATACCTACTCAATGTTAGAATATTTTCAAAATTCAGACACAAAAACAAGTTGAAAATCGATGTTTTAGGTGCCAAAAATCGATATGTGCATGCATCTTCAGAACCCGTTTATATCTCAAATTCTGGCTCAAAACACCCACAAAATTCGATATTTTTGGTTTCCGGAAGCAATCTGTACATGCCTACTCCGTGTTAGAGTATTTTCAAAATAAAGGCCTAAAACATGCTGAAAATTGATATTTCAGGTGCCCAAAGTCGATATGTGCATGCATTTTCAGTACCCGTTTATATCTCAAATTCAGGCTCAAAACACCTGAAAAATCGATATTTTTGGGTCCCATAAGCGATCTGTACATGCCTACTCCGTGTTAGAATATTTGTATAATACAGGCCCAAAACATGCTGAAAATCGATATTTTAGGTGCCCAAAGTCAATATATGTATGGATCTTCAGTACCCGTTTATATCTCAAATTCAGGATCAAAACACCCAAAAATTCGATATTTTTGAGTCCCAGAAGCGATCTGTACATGCCTACTCAGTAACGGAATATTTTCAAAATACAAGTCAAAATATGCTGAAAAACGATATTTTAGGTGCCCAAAGTCGATATGTGCCTGCATCTTCTGTACCCGTTTAAATCACAAATTCAGGCTCAAAACACCCGAAAATTCCATTTTTTTAGGTCCCAGAAGCGATCTGTACATGTCTACTCAGTAATAGAATATTTTCAAGATTCAGGCCGAAAACATGCTGAAAATCGATATTTTAGGTGTCCAAACTCAATATGTGTATGCATCTTCTGTACCTGTGTATATTTAAAATTCAGGCTCAAAACACCCGAAAAATTCGATATTTTTGGGTCCCAGAGGCAATCTGTACATGCCTACTCCGTGTTAGAGTATTTTCAAAATACAGGCCCAAAACATGCTGAAAATCGATATTTCAGGGGCCCAAAGTCGATATGTGCATGCATTTTCAGTACCCGTTTATATCTCAAATTCTGGCTCAAAACACCCGAAAATTCGATATTTTTGGTTCCCAGAAGCGATCTGTACATGGCTACTCCGTGTGAGAGTATTTTCAAAATACAGGCCTAAAACATGCTGAAATTCGATATTTTAGGTGCCTAAAGTCAATATGTGTATGCATCTTCCGTACCCGTGTATATCTCAAATTCAGGCTCAAAACACCCGAAAAATTCGATATTTTTGGGTCCCAGAGGCAATCAGTAGATGCCTACTCCGTGTTTAGATGCCCAAAGTCAATATGTGTATGCATCTTCTGTACCCGTTTATATCCCAAATTCAAACTCAAAACACACGAAAATTCGACATTTTTGGGTCCAAAAAGCGATCTGTACATGCCTACTCAATGTTAGAATATTTTCAAAACACAGGCACAAAAACAAGTTGAAAATCGATATATTTTAGGTGCCCAAAATCGATATGTGCATTCATCTTCTGTATCCGTTTATGTCCCAAATTCAGGCTTAAAATACCCTAAAATTCGATATTTTTGGGTACCGGAAGCGATCTGTACATGCCTACTCAGAAAAAGAATGTTCTCAAAATATAAGCCCAAAACATGCTGAAAATCTATATTTTATGTGCCCAAAGTCGATATGTGCATGCATCTTCTGTACCCGTTTATATCTCAAATTCAGGCTCAAAACACCCGAAAATTCGATATTTTTGAGTCCCAGAAGCTCTCTGTACACGCCTCCACAGTGTTAGAATATTTTCAAAATACAGGCCAAAAACATTCTGGAAATCGATATTTTAGGTTCCCAAAGTTAATATGTGCATGCATTTTCTGTACCCATTTCTATCCCATACTCGTGCTCAAAACATCCAAAAAATCGATATTTTTGGGCCCCAGAAGCTATCTGTACATGCCTACTCCGTGTTAGATTATTTTCAAGATACAGGCCTAAAACATGCTGAAAATTGATATTTTAGGTGCCCAAAGTCAATATGTGTATGCATCATCTGTACCCGTTTATATCTCAAATTCAGGCTCAAAACACCCGAAAATTCGATATGTTTTGGTCCAAGAAGCGATCTGTACATGCATACTTAGTGCTAAAATATTTTCAGAATATAAGCTCAAAACATGCTAAAAATCGATATTTTTTGTGCCCAAAGTCAATATGTGTATGCATCTTCTGTACCCTTTTATATCCCAAATTCTGGCTCAAAATACCAGAAAATTCGATATTTTTGGGTCCCTTAAGCAATCTGTACATGCTTACTCAATGTTAGAATATTTTCAAAATACCGGCAGAAAAACAAGTTAAAATCGATATTTTAGATGCCCAAGTCAATTAGTGCTTGCATCTTCTGTACCCATTTACATCCCAAATTCAGGCTTAAAACACCCGAAATTTCGATATTATTGGGTCCCATAAGCGATCTGTACATGGCTAATCAATGTTAAAATATTTTCAAAATATAGGCCCAAAACATGCTAAAAATCGATATTTTAGATGTCCAAAGTCGATATGTGTATGCATCTTCAGTACCGTTTTATATCTCAAATTCAGGCTCAAAACACCCGAAAATTCGATATTTTTATGTCCCAGAAGCGATCTGTACATGCCTACTTCTTAATAGAATGTTTTCAAGATACAGACCCAACATGCTCAAAATCGATATTTTAGGTGCAAAAAGTCGATATATGCATGCATCTTCAGTACCCGTTTATATCTTAAATTCCGGCTTAAAACACCCGAAAATTCAATATTTTTGGGTCCCTGAAGCGATCTGTAAATGCCTACTCAGTGCTAGAATTTTTTCAATATATAGGCCCAAAATATGCTGAAAATCGATATTTTAGGTGCCCAAAGTCGATATGTGCATGCATCTTCTGTACCCGTTTACATCCCAAATTCAGGCTTAAAACACCCGAATATTCGATTTTATTGGCGTCCAGAAGCGATCTCTACATGCCTACTCAGTGACAGAATATTTTCAATTAACAGACCCAAAACATTCTAAAATCGATATTTTAGGTGCCCAAAGTCGATATGTGTATGTATCTTCAGTACCCGTTTATATCTCAAATTCAGGCTCAAAACACCCGAATTTTGTATTTTATTTTGGCCCAGAAACGATCTGTACATACCTAGTCAGTGCTTGAATATTTTCAAAATATAGGCCCAAAACAAGCTGAAAATCAATATTTTAGGTGCCCAAAGTCGATATGTGCATGCATCTTCTGTACCCGTTTATATCTCAAATTCAGGCTCAAAACACCCGAAAATTCGATATTTTTGGGTCCCAGAAGCAATCTGTACATGCCTACTCAATGTTAGATTATTTTCAAACCACAGGCACAAAAACAAGTTGAAAATAGATATTTTAGGTGCCCAAAATTAATATGTGCATGGATCTTCTGTACCCGTTTATGTCCCAAATTCAGGGTCAAAACACCTGAAAATTCGATGTTTTTGGGACCCAGAAGCGATCTGTACATGCCTACTCAATGTTAAAATATTTCCAAAATACAGGAACAAAAACAAGTTGAAAATCGATGTTTTAGGTACCCAAAATCGATATGTGCATTCATCTTCAGTACCCGTTTATATCTCAAATTCAGGCTCAAAACACCCGAAAAATCGATATTTATGGGTCCCAGAAGCTATCTGTACATGCCTATTCCGTGTTAGAGTTTTTTCAAAATAAAGGCCAAAAACATGCTGAAAATCGATATATTAGGTGCCCAAAGTCGATATGTGGATTCATCTTCTGTACCCGTTGATATCTCAAATTCAAGCTCAAAACACCCGAAAATTCGATATTTTTGGGTCCCAAAAGCGATCTGTACATGCCTACTCCGTGTTAGAGTATTTTCATAATACAGACCCAACATGCTCAAAATCGATATTTTAGGTGCAAAAAGTCGATATGTGCTTGCATCTTCAGTACCCGTTTATATCTCAAATTCAGGCTTAAAACACCCGAAAAATCGATATTTTTGGGTCCCAGAAGCGATCTGTACATGCCTACTCAGTGACAGAATATTGTCAAAATACAGACCCAAAACATGCTGAAAATTGATATTTCAGGTGCCCAAAGTCGATATATGTGCATGCATCTTCAGTACCCGTTTATATCACATATACAGGCTCAAAACACCCGAATATTTGATTTTATTTTGGCCCTGAAGCGATCTGTACATGCCTACTTAGTGACAGAATATTTTCAAAATACAGA
This sequence comes from Petrolisthes cinctipes, assembly GCA_033782935.1. NCBI lineage: Eukaryota > Metazoa > Arthropoda > Malacostraca > Decapoda > Porcellanidae > Petrolisthes > Petrolisthes cinctipes. Next base: position 2,547,023 of record JAWQEG010000068.1, read on the forward strand.
CCCAAAACAACCTGAAAATTGATATTTCAGGTGTCCAAAGTCGATATGTGCATTCATCTTCTGTACCCGTTGATATCTCAAATTCAAGCTCAAAACACCCGAAAATTCGATATTTTTGGGTCCCAGAAGCGATCTGTACATGACTACTCCGTGTTAGAGTATTTTCATAATACAGGCCTAAAATATGCTGAAAATCGATATTCTAGGTGACCAAAGTCAATATGTGTATGCATCTTCTGTACCCGTTTATATCTCAAATTCAGGCTCAAAACACCCGAAAAATCGATATTTTCGGGTCCCAGAAGCTATCTGTACATGCCTATTCCGTGTTAGAGTATTTTCATAATACAGACCCAAAACATGCTGAAAATCGATATTTTAGGTGCCCAAAGTCGATATGTGCATGCATCTTCAGTACCCGTTTATATCTCAAATTCAGGCTCAAAACACCTGAAAATTCGATATTTTTGCGTCCCAGAAGCGATCTGTACATGCCTATTCAGTAATGGAATGTTTTCAAAATATAGGCTCAAAGCATGCTAAAAATCAATATTTTAGGTGTCCAAAGTCGATATGTGCATGCATCTTCTGTACCCGTTGATATCTCAAATTCAAGCTCAAAACACCCGAAAATTCGATATTTTTGGGTCCCAGAAGCAATCTGTACATGCCTACTCCGTGTTAGAGTATTTTCATAATACAGGCCTAAAATATGCTGAAAATCGATATTCTAGGTGCCCAAAGTCGATACGTGCATGCATCTTCAGTACACGTTTATATCTCAAATTCAGGCTCAAAACATCCGAAAATTCGATATTTTTGGGTCCAAGAAGCGATTTCTACATGCCTACTCAGTAATAGAATATTTTTAAGATTCAGGCCGAAAACATGCTAACAATCGATATTTTAGGTGCACAAAATCGATATGTGCATGCATCTTCTGTACTCGTTTATGTCCCAAATTCCGGCTCAAAACACCCTAAAATTCGAGATTTTTGGGACCGAAAAGCTATCTGTACATGCCTACTCAATGTTAGAATATTTTCAAAATACAGGCAGAAAAACAAGTTAAAATCGATATTTTAGGTGCCCAAATATGTGCTTGCATTTTCTATACCCATTTACATCCCAAATTCAGGATTAAAACACCCGAAAAATCGATGTTTTAGGGTCCCAGAAGCGATATGTACATGCCTGCTCCGTGTTAGAGTATTTTCATAATACAGGCCCAAAACATGCTAAAAAATCGATATTTTAGGTGCCCAAAGTCAATATGTGTATGCATCTTCTGTACACGTTTATATCCCAAATTCAGACTCAAAACACCCGAAAATTCGATATTTTTGGGTCCCAGAAGCGATCTGTACATGCCTACTCCGTATTAGAGTATTTTCATAATACAGGCCCAAAACATGCTGAAAATCGATATTTTAGGTGCCCAAAGTCAATATGTGTATGCATCTTCAGTACCCGTTTATATCTCAAATTCAGGCTCAAAACACCGAAAATTCGATATTTTTGGGTCCCATAAGCGATCTGAACATGCCTTCTCAATGTTAGAATATTTTCAAAACACAGGCACAAAAACAAGTTGAAATAGATATTTTTAGGTGCCCAAAATTGATATGTGCATGGATCTTCGGTATCCATTTATGTCCCAAATTTAGGCTCAAAACACCTTAAAATTAGATATTTTTGGGACCCAGAAGCGATCTGTACATACCTACGCAATGTTAGAATATTTTCAAAATTCAGGCACAAAAACAAGTTGAAAATCGATGTTTTAGGTGCCCAAAATCGATATGTGCATGCATCTTCAGTACCCGTTTATATCTCAAATTCAGGCTTAAAACACCTGAAAATTCGATATTTTTGGTTTCCGGAAACTATCTGTACATGCCTACTCTGTGTTAGAGTATTTTCAAAATAAAGACCTAAAACATGCTGAAAATTGATATTTCAGGTGCCCAAAGTCTAATATGTGCATGCATTTTAAGTACCCGTTTATATCTCAAATTCAGGCTCAAAACACCTGAAAAATCGATATTTTTGGGTCCCATAAGCGATCTGTACATGCCTACTCCGTGTTAGAATATTTTTATAATACGGGCCCAAAACATGCTGAAAATAGATATTTTAGGTGCCCAAAGTCAATATATGTATGGATCTTCAGTACCCGTTTATATCTCAAATTCAGGCTCAAAACACCCAAAAATTCGATATTTTTGAGTCCCAGAAGCGATCTCTCCATGCCTACTCAGTAACAGAATATTTTCAAAATACAAGTCAAAATATGCTGAAAAACGATATTTTAGGTGCCCAAAGTCGATATGTGCCTGCATCTTCTGTACCCGTTTAAATCACAAATTCAGGCTCAAAACACCCGAAAATTCCATTTTTTTGGGTCCCAGAAGCGATCTGTACATGCCTACTCAATGTTAGAATATTTTCAAAAACACAGGCACAAAAACAAGTTGAAAATCGATATTTTAGGTGTCCAAAATCGATATGTGCATGCATCTTCTGTACCCGTTTATATCTTAAATTCAGGCTGAAAACACCCGAAAATTCCATTTTTTTAGGTCCCAGAAGCGATCTGTACATGCCTACTCAGTAATAGAATATTTTCAAGATTGAGGCCGAAAACATGCTGAAAATCGATATTTTAGGTGTCCAAACTCAATATGTGTATGCATCTTCTGTACCTGTGTATATTTAAAATTCAGGCTCAAAACACCCGAAAAATTCGATATTTTTGGGTCCCAGAGGCAATCTGTACATGCCTACTCCGTGTGAGAGTATTTTCAAAATACAGGCCCAAAACATGTTGAAATTCGATATTTTAGGTGCCTAAAGTCGATATGTGCATGCATTTTCGGTACCCCTTTATATTTAAATTCAGGCTTAAAACACCTGAAAAACCGATATTTTTGGGTCCCATAAGCGATCTGTACATGCCTACTCCGTGTTAGAATATTTTTATAATACAGGCCCAAAACATGCTGAAAATCGATATTTTAGGTGCCCAAAGTCAATATATGTATGGATCTTCAGTACCCGTTTATATCTCAAATTCAGGATCAAAACACCCAAAAATTCGATATTTTTGAGTCCCAGAAGCGATCTGTACATGTCTACTCAGTGACAGAATATTTTCAAAATACAAGTCAAAATATGCTGAAAATCTATATTTTATGTGCCCAAAGTCGATATGTGCATGCATTTTCTGTACCCATTTCTATCCCATATTCGTGCTCAATACATCCAAAAAATCGATATTTTTGGGCCCCAGATGCTATCTGTACATGCCTACTCCGTGTTAGATTATTTTCAAGATACAGGCCTAAAACATGCTGAAAATTGATATTTTAGGTGCCCAAAGTCAATATGTGTATGCATCATCTGTACCCGTTTATATCTCAAATTCAGGCTCAAAACTCCCGAAAATTCGATATGTTTTGGTCCAAGAAGCGATCTGTACATGCATACTTAGTGCAAAAATATTTTCAGAAAATAAGCTCAAAACATGCTAAAAATCGATATTTTTTGTGCCCAAAGTCAATATGTGTATGCATCTTCTGTACCCTTTTATATCCCAAATTCTGGCTCAAAACACCCGAAAATTCGATATTTTTGGGTCCCATAAGCGATCTGTACATGTCTACTCAATGTTAGAATATTTTCAAAATACAGGCAGAAAAACAAGTTAAAATCGATATTTTAGGTGCCCAAGTCAATTAGTGCTTGCATCTTCTGTACCCATTTACATCCCAAATTCAGGCTTAAAACACCCTAAAATTCGATATTTTTTTGTCCCAGAAGCGATCTGTACATGCCTACTCCTTCCTAGAATGTTTTCAAGATACAGACCCAACATGCTCAAAATCGATATTTTAGGTGCAAAAAGTCGATATATGCATGCATCTTCAGTACCCGTTTATATCTTAAATTCAGGCTTAGAACACCCGAAAATTCAATATTTTGGGGTCCCAGAAGCGATCTGTACATGCCTACTCAGTGCTAGAATTTTTTCAATATATAGGCCCAAAATATGCTGAAAATCGATATTTTAGGTGCCCAAAGTCGATATGTGCATGCATCTTCTGTACCCGTTTATATCTCAAATTCAGGCTCAAATCACCCGAATATTCTATTTCATTTTGGCCCAGAAGTTATCTGTACATGCTTACTCCGTGCTAGAATGTTTTCAAAATATAAGCCCAAAACATGCTGAAAATCGATATTTTAGGTGCCCAAAGTCGATATGTGCATGCATTTTCTATACCTGTTTATATCTCAAATTCAGGCTCAAAACACCTGAATATTCGATTTCATTGGCGTCCAGAAGCGATCTCTACATGCCTACTCAGTGACAGAATATTTTCAATTAACAGACCCAAAACATGCTAAAATCGATATTTTAGGTGCCCAAAGTCGATATGTGTATGTATCTTCAGTACCCGTTTATATCTCAAATTCAGGCTCAAAACACCCGAATTTTTTATTTTATTTTGGCCCAGAAACGATCTGTACATACCTACTCAGTGCTTGAATATTTTCAAAATATAGGCCCAAAACAAGCTGAAAATCAATATTTTAGGTGCCCAAAGTCGATATGTGCATGTATCTTCTGTACCCGTTTTTATCTGAAATTCAGGCTCAAAACACCCGAAAATTCGATATTTTTGGGTCCCAGAAGCGATGTGTACATGCCTACTCAATGTTAGAATATTTTCAAAACACAGGCACAAAAACAAGTTGAAAATCGATATTTTAGGTGCCCAAAATCGATTTGTGCATGCATCTTCAGTACCCGTTTATATCACAAATTCTGGCTCAAAACACCCGAAAAATTCGATATTTTTGGTTCCCAGAAGCGATCTGTACATGCCTACTCCTTGTTAGAGTATTTTTTAAAAATACAGGCCTAAAACATGCTGAAAATCGATATTTTAGGTGCCAAAAGCAATATGTGTATGCATCTTCTCTACCCGTTTATATCTCAAATTCAGGCTCAAAACACCCGAAAACTCGACATTTTTGCGTCCAATAAGCGATCTGTACATGCCTACTCAGTGACAGAATTTTTTCAAATTACAGACCCAAAACATGCTGAAAATCGATATTCTAGGTGCCCAAAGTCGATATGTGCATGCATCTTCAGAACACGTTTATATCTCAAATTTAGGCTTAAATATCCGAAAACTCGATATTTTTGGGTCCAATAAGCGATTTGTACATGCCTACTCAGTAATAGAATATTTTTAAGATTCAGGCCGAAAACATGCTGAAAATCGATATTTTAGGTTCACAAAATCGATATGTGCATGAATCTTCTGTACCCGTTTATGTCCCAAATTCAGGCTCAAAACACTCTAAAATTCGATATTTTTGGGTCCAAAAAGCGATCTGTACATGCCTACTCAGTGCTAGAATATTTTCAAAATACAGGCAGAAAAACAAGTTAAAATCGATATTTAAGGTGCTTAAGTCAATATGTGCTTGCATTTTCTGTACCCATTTACAACCCAAATTCAGGCTTAAAACACCCAAAAATTCGATATATTTGGATCCCAGAAGGGATCTGTACATGCCTATTCCGTGTTAAAGTATTTTCAAAACACAGGCCCAAAACATGCTGAAAAATCGATATTTTAGGTGCCCAAAGTCAATATGTGAATGCATCTTCTGTACCCGTTTTTATCTCAAATTCAGGCTTAAAACACCCGAAAATTCGATATTTTTGGTTTTCGGAATCGATCTGTACATGCCTACTCCGTGTTAGAGTATTTTCAAAATAAAGGCCTAAAACATGCTGAAAATTGATATTTCAGGTGCCCAAAGTCGATATGTGCATGCATCTTCAGTACCCGTTTATATCTCAAATTCAGGCTCAAAACACCTGAAAATTCGATATTTTTGGGTCCCAGAAGCGATCTGTACATGCCTACTCCGGGTTAGAATATTTTTATAATACAGGCCCAAAACATGCTGAAAATCGATATTTTAGGTGCCCAAAGTCAATATATGTATGGATCTTCAGTACCCGTTTATATCTCAAATTCAGGATCAAAACTCCCAAAAATTCGATATTTTTGAGTCCCAGAAGCGATCTGTACATGCCTACTCAGTAACAGAATATTTTCAAAATACAAGTCAAAATATGCTGAAAAACGATATTTTAGGTGCCAAAGTCGATATGTGCATGCATCTTCTGTACCCGTTTAAATCTCAAATTCAGGCTCAAAACACCCGAAAATTCGATATTTTTGGGTCCCAGAAGCAATCTGTACATGCCTACTCAATGTTAGAATACTTTCAAAACACAGGCACAAAATCAAGTTGAAAAGCGATATTTTAGGTGTCCAAAATCGATATGTGCATGCATCTTCTGTACCCGTAAAATATAACAAATTCTGGCTCAAAACACCCGAAAATTCGATATTTTTGGGTCCCAGAAGCTATCTGTATATGCCTACTCCGCGTCAGAGTATTTATATAATAAAGGCCCAAAACATGCTGAAAATCGATATTTTAGGTGCCCAAAGTCAATATGTGTATGCATCTTCTGTACCTGTTTATATACCAAATTCAGGCTCAAAACACACAAAAATTCGACATTTTTAGGTCAAAAAAGCGATCTGTACAAGCCTACTCAGTGCTTGAATATTTTCAAAATATACGCCCAAAACATGCTGAAAATCGATATTTTAGGTGCTCAAAATCGATATGTGCATGCATCTTCTGTACTCGTTTATATCTCAAATTCAGGCTCAAAACACCTGAAAATTTGATATTTTTGTGTCCCAGAAGCGATGTGTACATGCCTACTAAATGTTAGAATATTTTCAAAACACAGGCACAAAAACAAGTTGAAAATCGATATTTTAGGAGCCCAAAATCGATATGTGCATGCATCTTCTGTACCAGTTTATATCTCAAATTCAGGCTTAAAACACCCGAAAATTCGATATTTTTGGTTCCCAGAAGGGATATGTACATGCCTACTCCGTGTTAGAGTATTTTCAAAATACAGGCCTAAAACATGCTGAAATTCGGTATTTTAGTTGCCCAAAATAAATATGTGTATGCATCTTCTGTATCCGTGTATATTTAAAATTTAGGCTCAAAACACCCCAAAAATTCGATATTTTTGGGTCCCAGAGGCAATCTGTACATGCCTACTCCGTGTTAGAGTTTTTTCAAAATACAGGCCCAAAACATGCTGAAAATCGATATTTCAGGTGCCCAAAGTCGATATGTGCATTCATCTTCAGTACCCGTTTATATCTCAAATCCAGGCTAACAACACCCGAAATTTCGATATTTTTGGGTCCCAGAAGCGATCTGAGCATGCCTAATCATTGCAAGAATTTTCTCAAATTACAGCTCCAAACATGCTGAAAATCGATATTTTAGGTGCCCAAAGTCAATATGTTCATGCATCTTCAGTACTCGTTTATATCTCAAATTCAGGCTTAAAATACCCTAAAATTCGATATTTTGGGGTCCCTGAAGTGATCGGTACATGCCTACTCAGTGCTAGAATGTTTTTAAAATATAGGCCCAAAACATGCTGAAAATCGATATTTTAGGTGCCCAAAGTCAAAATGTGCATGCAACTTCAGTACCCGTTTATATCTCAAATTCTGGCTCAAAACACCCGAAAATTCGATATTTTTGGTTCCCAGAAGCGATCTGTACATGCCTACTCCGTGTTAGAGTATTTTCAAAATACAGGCCTAAAACATGCTGAAATTCGATATTTTAGGTGCCTAAAGTCAATATGTGTATGCATCTTCTGTACCCGTGTATATCTTAAATTCAGGCTCAAAACACCCGAAAAATTCTATATTTTTGGGTCCCAGAGGCAATCTGTACATGCCTACTACGTGTTAGAGTATTTTCCAAATGCAGGCCCAAAACATGCTCAAAATAGATATTTTAGGTGCAAAAAGTCGATATGTGCATGCATTTTCAGTACCCGTTTATATCTCAAATTCAGGCTAAAACACCCGAAAATTCGATATTTTTGGTTCCGAGAAGCAAACTGTACCTGCCTACGCAGTGCTAGAATATTTTAAAAATACAGGCCCAAAACATGCTGAAAATCGATATTTTGGGTACCCAAAGTCAATATGTGCATCCATCTTCTGTACCCGTTTATATCCAAAATTCAAGCTCAAAACACCCGAATAATCTATTTTTGGGGGGACGAGAAGCGATCTGTACATGCCTATTCAATGACAGAATATTTTCAAAATACAGGCCCAAAACCTGCTGAAAATCGATATTTTAGGTACCCAAAGTCAATATGTGCATGCCTCTTCTTTACCCGTTTATATCCAAAATTCAGGCTCAAAACACCCGAATATTCGATTTTATTGGGGCTCAGAAGCGATCTGTCCATGCCTACTCCGTGTAAGAGTATTTTCATAATATAGGCCCAAAACATGCTGAAATTCGACCTATTAGGTGCAAAAAGTCAATATGTGCATGCATCTTCTGTACCCGTTTATATCTTATATTCAGGCTCAAAACACCTGAAAATTCGATATTTTTGGGTCCCAGAAGCGAGCTGTACATGCATACTCAGTGCTAGAATACTTTCAAAATATAGGCCAAAAACATGCTGAAATTCAATATTTGATGTTCAAAAAGTCGATATGTGCATGCATCTTCTGTACTCGTTTATATCAGAAATTCAGGCTCAAAACACCCGAAAATTCGATATTTTTGGATACGAGAAGCGATCTGTACATGCATACTCAGTGCTAGAATACTTTCAAAATATAGGCCCAAAACATGCTAAAATTCGATATTTTAGTTACAAAAAGTCGATATGTGCATGCATATTTTGTACTCATTTATATTCCAAATTCAGGCTCAAAACACCCAAAAATTCGATATTATTGGGTCCCTGAAGCGATCTGTACATGCATACTCAGTGCTAGAATATTTTCAAAATGCAGGCCCAAAACTTGCTGAAAATCGATATTTTAGATGCACAAAGTTAATATGTGCATACATCTTCTGTACCCTTTTATATCCCAAATTCACGCTCAATTCACCCGAAAATTCGATTTTTGGGGGTCCCATAAGCGATCTGTACATGCCTACTCAATGCTTGAATGTTTTCAAAATAAAGGCTCAAAACATGCTTAAAATCGATATTTTATGTGTCCAAAGTCAGTATGTTCATGCAACTTCTGTACCCGTTTGTATTCCAAAATCAGGCTGTAAACACACGAAAATTCCATATTTTTGGATCCCAGAAGCGAACTGTACATGCCTACTCAGTATTAGAATATTTTCAAAATACAGGCCCAAAACATGCTCAAAATCGATATTTTATGTGCCCAAAGTCAATATGTGCATGCATCTTCTCTACCCGTTTATATCCCAAATTGAGGATGAAAACACCCGAAAATTCGATATTTTTGGGTCCCAATAGCGATCTGTACATGCTTACTCCTTGCTAGAATGTTTTCAAGATACATACCCAAAACATGTTCAAAATCGATATTTTAGGTGCTAAAAGTCGATATGTGCAGACATCTTCAATACACGTTTATATTTCAAATTCAGGCTCAAAACACCCGAAAATTCGATATTTTTGGGTCCCAGAAGCGAGCTGTACATGACTACTCAGTCATAGAATATTTTCAAAATATAGGCTCAAAGCATGCTAAAAATGGATATTTTTGGTGCACAAAGTCGATATGTACTTGCGTTTTCTGTACCCGTTTAAATCTCAAATTCAGGCTCAAAACACCCGAAAATTCGATTTTTTTGGGTCCCAGAAGCGATCTGTACATGCCTACTCAATGTTAGAGTATTTTCAAAACACAGGCACAAAAACAAGTTTAAAATCGATATTTTAGGTGCCCAATATCGATATGTGCATGCATCTTCTGTACCCGTTTATGTCCCAAATTCAGGCTCAAATCACCCGAAAACTCGATATTTTTGGGTCCAAGAAGCGATCTGTACATGCCTACTCTGTGTTAGAGTATTTTCAAAATTTAGGCCCAAAACATGCTGAAAATCGATATTTTAGGTGTCCAAAGTCGATATGTGCATGCATCTTCAGTACCCGTTAATATCTCAAATTCAGGCTCAAAACACCCGAAAATTCGATATTTTTTGGTCCCAGGAGAGTTATGTACATGCCTACTCACTAATAGAATTATTTCAAAATACAGGCCCAAAACATGTTTAAAATCGATATTTTAGGTGCCCAAAGTTGATATGTGCATGTATCTTCTGTACCCGTTTATATCTCAAATTCGGGATCAAAACACCCGAAAATTCGTTATTTTTGGTTCCTAGAAGCGATCTGTACATGCCTACTCCTAGTTAGAATGTTATTAAGATACAGACCCAAAACATGCTCAAAATCGATATCTTAGGTGCCCAAAAGTCGATATGTGCATGCAACTTCAGTACCCGTTTATATCTCAAATTCAGGCTCAAAACACCCGAAAATTCGATATTTTGGGGTCCCAGAAGCGATCTGTATATGCCTACTCCGTGTTAGAGTATTTTCAAAATACAGGCCGAAAACATGCTGAAAATCGATATTTTAGGTGCCCAAAGTCGATATCTCAAATTCAGACCCAAAACACCCGAAGATTCGATATTTTGGGGTCCCAGAAGCGATCTGTACATGCCTACTCCGTGTTAGAGTATTTTCAAAATACAGGCCCAAAACATACTGAAAATCGATCTTTTAGGTGCCCAAAAGTCGATTGTGCATGCATCTTCTGTACCCGTTTATATCTCAAATTCAGTATCCAAAAACCCGAATATTCGATATTTTAGGGTCCCAGAAGCGATCTGTACACTCCTACTCAGATACAGGCCCAAAACATGCTGAAAATCGATATTTTAGGTGCCCAAAATCAATATGTGTATGCATCTTCTGCAAACGTTTATATCTCAAATTCAGGCTCAAAACACCCTAAAATTCGATATTTATGGGTCCCAGAAGCGATCTGTACATGCCTATACAGTGCTAGAATGTTTTAAAAATATAGGCTTATAAAATGCTAAAAATCGATATTTTAAGTGTCCAAAGTCAATATGTGCATGCATCTTCTGTACCATTTATATCTCAAATTCAGGTTTAAAACCCCCGAAAATTCGGCATTTTTTGGTCCTAGAAGCGATCTGTACATGCCTACTCCTAGTTAGAATGCTTTCATGATACAGACCCAAAACATGCTCAAAATCGATATTTTAGATGCCTAAAAGTCGATATGTGCATGCATCTTCAGTACCCGTTTATATCTCAAATTCAGGTTTAAAACACCCGAAAATTTGATTTTTTGGGGTCCCAGAAGCTATCTGTAAATGCCTACTCCGTGTAGAGTATTTTCAAAATACAGGCCCAAAACATACTGAAAATCGATCTTTTAGGTGCCCAAAAGTCGATATGTGCATGCATCTCCTGTACCGGTTTATATCTCAAATTCAGGCTACAAACACCCAAAAAATCGATATTTTGAGGTCCCAGAAGCGATCCGTACATGCCTACTCAGTGCTAGAATGTTTTCAAAATATAGGCTCAAAACATGCTAAAAATCGGTATTTTAAGTGTCCAAAGTCGATATGTGCATTCATCTTCGTTACCCGTTTATATCTCAAATTCAGGCTCAAAACACTCGAAAAATCTTTATTTTTGGGTCCTACAAGCGATCTGTACATGCCTACTCCTAGTTAGAATGTTTTCAAGATACAGACCCAAAACATGCTCAAAATCGATATTTTAGGTGCCCAAAAGTCGATATGTACATGCATCTTCAGAACCCGTTTATATCTCAAATTCAGGCTCCAAACACCCGAAAATTCGATATTTTGGGGTCCCAGAAGCGATCTGTACATGCCTTCTCCGTGTTAGAGTATTTTCAAATTACAGGCCCAAAACATGCTGAAAATCGATATTTTAGGTGCACAAAGTCAATATGTGCATGCATCTTCTGTACCCGTTTATATCTCAAATTCAGGCTACAAACACCCAAAAATTCGATATTTTGGAGTCCCAAAAGCGATCTGTACATGCCTACTCAGATACAGGCCAAAAACATGTTGAAAATTGATATTTTAGGTGCCCAAAGTCAATATGTGCATGCATCTTCTGTACCCGTTTATATCTCAAATTCAGGCTCAAAACACCCGAAAATTCGATATTTGGGGTCTCATAAGCGATCTGTACCTGCCTACTCAGTGCTAGAATATTTTCAAAAAAAAGTCTCAAAACATGCTAAAAATCGATATTTTATGTGCCCAAAGTCGATATCTCAAATTCAGGCCCAAAACACCCGAAAATTCGATATTTTAAGGTCCCAGAAGCGATCTGTAAATGCCTACTCTGTGTAAGAGTATTTTCAAAATACAGGCCCAAAACATACTGAAAATCGATCTTTTAGGTGCCCAAAAGTCGATATGTGAATGCATCTTCTATACCCGTTTATATCTCAAATTCAGGCTACAAACACCCGAAAATTCGATATTTTTGGGTCCCAGAAGCGATCTGTACATGCCTACTAAGATACAGGCCCAAAACATGTTGAAAAGTAATATATTAGGTGCCAAAATTCAATATGTGTATGCATCTTCTGCACCCGTTTATATCCCAAATTCAACCTCAAAACACCCAAAAATTCGATATTTTTGGGTCTCAGAAACGATCTGTACATGCCTACTCAGTGCTAGAATGTTTTCAAAATATAGGCTCAAAACATGCTAAAAATCGATATTTTAGGTGCCCATAGTCGATATCTCAAATTCAGGCCCAAAACTCCCGAAAATTCGATATTTTGGGGTCCCAGAAGCGATCTGTACATGCCTACTCCGTTTTAGAGTATTTTCAAAATACAGGCCCAAAACAAATTGAAAATCGATCTTTTAGGTGCTCAAAAGTCGATATGTGTATGCATCTTCTGTACCCGTTTATATCCCAAATTCAGGCTCAGAACACCCGAAAGTTCGATATTTTGGGGTCCCATAAGCGATATGTACATGCCTACTCCTTGCTAGAATAATTTCAAGATACAGACCCAAAACATGCTCAAAATCGATATTTAAGGTGCAAAAGGTCGATATGTGCATGCATCTCCAGTACCCGTTTACATCCCAAATTCAGGCTCAAATCACCCAAAAATTCGATATTTTTGGGCCCCAGAAGCAATCTGTACATGCCTACTCAATGTTAGACAATTTTTAAATTACATGCACAAAAACAAGTTGAAAATCGATATTTTAGGTGCCCAAAATCGATATGTGCATGCATCTTCTGTAACCGTTTATATCTCAAATTTAGTCTCAAAACTCTAAAAAATTCGATATTTTTGGGTCCCAGATGCGATATGTACATGCATAGTCAGTGCTAGAATATTTTCAAAATACAGTCCCAGAACAAGCTGAAAATCGATATTTTAAGTGCCCAAGTCAATAGGTGCATGCATCTTCTGTACCCGTTTATATCCCATATTCAGGCTCATGACACCCGAAAATTCGATATTTTTGGGTTCTAGAAGCGATCTGTACATGCCTACTCCTTGCTAGAATGTTTTCAAAATACAGACCCAAAACATGCTCAAAATCGATATTTTAGGTGCCCAAAGTCAATATGTGCATGCATCTTCTGTACCCGTTTATATCTCAAATTCAGGCTCAAAACACCCGAAAATTCAATATTTTTGGGTCCCAGAAGCGATCTGTACATGGCTACTCCTTGCTAAATTGTTTTAAAGATACAGACCCAAAACATGCGTAAAATCGATATTTTAAGGTGCAAAAAGTTGATATGTGCATGCATCTTCAGTACCCGTTTATATCCCAAATTCAAGCTCAAAACACCCGAAAATTCGATATTTTTGGGTCCAAGAAGCGATCTGTACATGCCTACTCAGTGCTAGAATGTTTTCAAATTACAGGCACAAAAACAAGTTGAAAATCGATATTTTACGTGACCAAAATCGATATGTGCATGCATTTTCTGTACCCGTTTATATCTCAAATTCAGGCTCAAAACACCCAAAAAAAAGATATTTTTGGGTCAAAGATGCGATCTGTACATGCATACTCAGTGCTAGAATACTTTCAAAATATAGGCCCAAAACATGCTGAAATTCGATATTTTAGTTGCAAAAAGTCGATATGTGCATGCATATTTTGTACTTATTTATATTCCAAATTCAGGCTCAAAACACCCGAAAATTCGATATTTTTGGGTCCCAGAAGCTAGCTGTACATGTCTACTCACTCTAAGAATAATTTCGAAATATAGGCCCAAAGCATACTAAAAATCGATATTTTTTGTGCCCAAAGTCGATATGTGCATGCGTTTTTTGTACCCGTTTATATCACAAATTCTGGCTCAAAATACCCGAAAATTCGATATTTTTGGTTCCCAGAAGCGATCTATACATGCATATTCAGCAATAGAATATTTTCAAAATACAGGCCCATCAAATGCCGAAATTCGATATTTTAGGTACCCAAAGTCGATATGTGCATGCATCTTCTGTACTCGTTTATATCCCAAATTCATGCTCAAAACACCCGAAAATTCGATATTTTTTGGTCCCGAAAGCGATCTGTAAATGCCTACTCAGTTCTAGAATATTTTCAAAATATAGGCCCAAAACAAGCTGAAATTCGACCTATTAGGTGCAAAAATACGATATGTGCATGCATCTTCTGTACCCGTTTAAATCCCAAATTCAGGCTTAAAACATCCGAAAATTCGATATTTTTGGGTTCCAGAAGCGATCTGTACATACCTACTCAGTGCTAGAATATTTTCAAAATATAAGCCGAAAACATGCTAAAAATCGATATTTGTTGTTCAAAAAGTCATTCATGGGGTGGTGGGTGTGTGGGTGTCAGTACAGTGCGTGGATAGTAAATATCAACAGTCATTCATGAGATGGTGGGTGTGTTGGTGTCATTGCAGTGCTCGGACTGTAAATATCAACAGTCATTCATGGGGTGGTTTGTGTCATTACAGTGCTTGGACTGTAAATATAAACAGTCATTCATGGGGTGGTGGGTGTGTGGGTGTCATTAAAGTGCTTGGACTGTATATATCAACAGTCATTCATGGGGTGGTGGGTTTGTGGGTGTCATTACAGTGCTTGGACAGTAAATATCAACAGTCATTCATGAGATGGTGGGTGTGTTGGTGTCATTACACTGCTCGGACTGTAAATATCAACAGTCATTCATGGGCTGGTTAGTCTGTGGGTGTTATTACAATGCTTTGACTGAAAATATCAACAGTCATTTATGGGGTGGTGGGTGTCATTATAGTGCTTGGAGTGTACATATCAACAGTCATTCATGGGGTCGTGGGTGTGTGGGTGTTATTACAGTGCTTGGAGTGTAAATATCAACCGTCATTCATGGGGTGGTGGGTGTCATTACAGTGTTTGTACTGTAAATATCAAGAGTCATTAATGCGGTGGTCGGTGTGTGGGTTTCATTACAGTGCTTGGACTGTAAATATCAACAGTCATTTAAGGGGTGGTGGGTGTGTGGGTATCATTACAGAGCTTGGACTGTAAATATCAACAGTCATTCATGGGGTGGTGGGTGTTATTACAGTGCTTGGATTTTAAATATCAACAGTCATTAACCCTTAAATGCTTATTGACCAAATATCACGTCACCGCGAATTTAGGCCTTGAAGCCAATTGACGTAATATTTAGCCGGTAGAAAAAAAACTGCTTGGGCTATATCCAGCCACTTCATTGGTAACACTTGTTAGGTTGGGCCTTCAATGAGTGGTGTGAGAGGGAAATGGTTCACTCGTCATATATATGCAATGAAAATACGCTCGCTCACGTTTTCTAATTTTAGGGTTTTTTTAGGGGTAACTACTTTATTACTCATGGTGCTGCTGTACGCAAACCAGTGGACCTAGAAAATTTTAGTTTACAGATTCTGGTGTGTAAAATCAAGCTCTACAAATCTGTAATAACAAAATTTACCTAAACGAAACTTTAAAAATCACCCTGTTTTTGCTGTTCACGCTCCAGTAGCGGTAGGGGGATTGCGGTTCTTAGGGGTTAATGGGGTGGTGGGTGTGTGGGTGTCATAACAGTGCTTAGACTGTAAATATCAACAGTCATTCTTGGGATATTGTGTGTGTGAGTATCATTACAGTGCTTGGACTGTAAATATCAATAGTCATTCAAAGGGTGGTGGGTGTGTGGATGTCATTACAACGCTTGGACTGCAAATATCAACAGTCATTTATGGGATGGTAAGTATGTGGGTGTCATTACAGTGCTTGGACTGTTAATATTAACAGACATTCATGGGGTGGTGGGTGTGTGGGTATCATTACAATGCTTGGACTGTAAATATCAACAGTCATTTATGGGGTGGGTGGTGTGTGGGTGTCATTACAGTGCTTGGACTGTAAATATCAACAGTTATTCATTGGGTGGTGGGTGTGTGGGTGTCATTACAGTGCTTGGACTATAAATATCAATGGTCATTATATGGGTGGAGGGTGTGTGGGTGTCATTACAGTAATTGAACTGTAAATATCAACAGTCATTCATGGGGTGGATGGTATGTGAGTGTCATTACAGTGCTTGAACTGTAAATATCAACAGTCATTTATTGGTTGGTGGGTGTGTGGGTGTCATTACAGTGCTTAGAGTGTAAATATTAACAGTCAATCATGGGGTGGTCAGTGTGTGGGTGTCAATACAGTGCTTGGATTGTAAATATCAACAATCATTCATGGGGTGGTGGGTGGGTGGGTGTCATTACAATGCTTGGATTGTAAATATCAACAGTCATTCATGGGGTGATGGGTGTCTGGGTGTCATTACAGTACTTGGACTGTAAATATCAACTGTTATTCATGGTGTGTGTGGGTGCTATTACAGAGTTTGGAGTGTAAATATCAAGTCATTCATAGGTTGGTGGGAGTGTGTGTCATTACAGTGATTGGACTGTAAATATCAACAGTCATTCAGGGGGTGGTGTGTGTGTAGGTGTAATTACAGTGCTTGGAGTGTAAATATCAAGTCATTTATGGGGTGGTGGGTGTCATTACAGTGCCTTGACTGTAAATATCAACAGTCATTCATGGGGTGATGGATGTGTGGGTGTCGTTACAGTGCTTGGACTGTAAATATCAACAGTCATTAATGGGGTGGTAGGTGTCATTACAACGCTTGGACTGCAAATATCAACAGTCATTTATGGGATGGTAAGTATGTGGGTGTCATTACAGTGCTTGGACTGTTAATATTAACAGTCATTTATAGGGTGGTGGGTGTGTGGGTATCATTACAGTGATTGGACTGTAAATATCAACAGTCATTCATGGGGTGGTCGGTGTGTGGGTGATATTACAGTGCTTGGATTATAAATATCAACAGTCATTCATGGAAAGGTGGGGTTGTAGGTGTCATTACAGTGCTTGGACTGTAAATATTAACAGTCATTTATAGGGTGGTGGGTGTTTGAGTGATATTACAGTGCTTGGACTGAAAATATCAACAGTCATTCATGGGTTGATGGGTGTGTCGGTGTCATTACAATGCTTAGACTGTAAATATCAACAATCATTCATTGGGTGGTGGGTGTGTGGGTGTCATTACAGTGCTTGGACTGTAAATATCAACTGTCATTAATGGGGTGTGTCGGTGACATTACAGTGTTTGTACTGCAAATATCAACAGTCATTCATGGGTTGGTGTGTGAGTGTATCATTACAGTGCTTGGACTGTAAATTTCAACTGTCATTCATGGGGTGTGTCGGTGACATTACAGTGCTTGTACTGTAAATATCAACCGTCATTCATAGGTTGGTTGGTGTGTGTGTCATTACAGTGCTTGGACTGAAAATATCAACAGTCATTCATGGGGTGGTGGGTGATTGTGTGTCATTACAGTGCTTGGACTGTTAATATATATCAACAGTCATTCAAGGGGTGGTGGGGGTGTAGGTGTCATTACAGTGCTTGGACTGTTAATATCAACCATCATTCATGGAGTGTTATGTGTCATTACAGTGTTTTGACTGTAAATATCCACAGTCATTCATGGGGTTGTGAGTGTCATTACAGTGCTTGGACTGTATATATCAACAGTCATTCATGGGGTGATGGGTGTGTGGGTGTCATTACATTGCTTGGACTGTAACTATTAACAGTCATTCATGGGGTGGTGGGTGTGTGGGGTTCATTACAGTGTTTGGACTGTAAATATTAACAGTTATTAATGGGGTGGTGTGTGTGTGGGTGATATTACAGTGCTTGGACTGTAAATATCAACAGTCAGTCATAGAGTGGTTGGTGTGTGGGTGTCTTTACAGTACTTGGACTGTATATACCAACAATCAATTATTGGGTGGTGGGTGTACGGGTGTCATTACAGTGATTGGACTGTAAATATCAACAGTTATTCATTGAGTATTAGGTGTGTGGGTGTCATTTGAGGGCTTGGACTGTAAATATCAACTGTCATTGATGGGGTGGTGGGTGTATGGGTGTCATTACAATGCTTGACCTGTAAATATCAACTTTCATACATGGGTTTGGGGGTGTGTGGGTGTCATTACAGTGCATGGACTGTAAATATCAACAATCATTCATTAAGTGGTGGGTGTGTGGAAGTCATTAAAATGCTTGTACTATAATTATCAATGGTCATTAATGGGGAGTTGGGTGTGTGGGTGTCATTACAATGCTTGGACTGAAAATATCAACTGTCATTTATGGGGTGTTGGGTGTTTGGGTGTCCTTACAGTGCTTGGACTGTAAATATTAACAGACATTTATAGGGCGGATGGTGTGTGAGTGTCATTACCGTGTTTGGACTGTAAATATCAACAGTTATTCATGGGGTGGTTGGTGTGTAGGTCTCATTACATTGCTTGGAATGTAAATATCAACAGTCAGTCATGGAGTGGATGGTGTGTGAGTGTCGTTACAGTGCTTAGACTGTAAATATCACCAGTCATTCATGAGGGGGTCAGGGTGTGGGTGTCATTGCAGTGCTTGGACTGTAAATATCAACTGTCATTCATGGTCTGTGTGGGTGCTATTACAGAGCTTGGACTGTAAATATCAACAGTCATTCATAGGTTGGTGGGGGTGTGTCATTACAGTGCCTGGACTGTAAATATCAACAGTCATTTATCGGGTGGTGGGTGTGTGGGTGTCATTACATTGCTTGGACTATAAATATCAACCGTCATTTATGGGGTGGTGGGTGTGTAGGTGTCATTACAGTGCTTGGACTGTTAATATCAACAGTCATTCATAGGGTGGTGGGTGTGTGAGTGTCATTACAGAGCTTGGACTGTAAATATCAACAGTCATTCATGGGTTGGTGGGTGTGTGGATGTCATTACAGTGCTTGGACTGTAAATATCAACAGTCATTCTTGGGGTTGTGGGTGTGTGGGTGTCATTACAGTGCTTGGACTGTAAATATCAACAGTTATTTAAGGGGTGGTGGGTGTGTGGTTGTCATTACAGTGTTTTGATTGTAATTATCAACAGTCATTCATAGGGTGGTGTGTGTCATTACAGTGCTTGGACTGTAAATATCAACAGTATTAACGGGGTGGTGGTTGTGTGGGTGTCATTACAGTGCTTGGACTGTAAATATCAACCAGAATTAATGGAGTGGTGGGTGTGAGGGTGTCATTACAGTGATTGGACTGTAAATATCAACAGTCAATCATGGGGTGGTGGGTGTATGGGTGTCATTACAGAGCTTGGACTGTAAATATCAACAGTCATTCATGGAGTGGTGGGTGTGTGGATGTCATTACAGTGCTTGGACTGAAAATATCAACAGTCATTTATATGGTGGTGGGTGTGCCGGTGTCATTACATTGCTTGGACTATAAATATCTACCATCATTTATGGGGTGGTGGGTGCGTGGGTGTCATTACAGTGCTTGGACTGTAAACATCAACAGTCATTCATAGGGTGGTGGGTGTGTGAGTGTCATTACAGAGCTTGGACTGTAAATATCAACAGTCATTCATAGGGTGGTGGGTGTGTGGATGTCATTAAAGTGCTTGGACTGTAAATATCAACAGTCAATCATGGGGTAGTGGGTGTGTGGGTGTCATTACAGTGCTTGGACTGTAAATATCAATAGTCATTCATGGGGTGGTTGTGTATGGGTGTTGTTACAGTGATTTGATTGTAAATATCTACAGTCATTCATAGGGTGGTGGGTATCATTAGAGTGCTTGGACTGTAAATATCAACAGTCATTCATGGGGTTGTGGGTGTGTGGGTGTCATTGCAGTGCTTGGACTGTAAATATCAACTATAATTCATGGGGTCATGGGTGTTTAGGTGTCATTACATTGCTTTGACTGTAAATATCAACAGTCATTTATTGGGTGGTGGGTGGCATTACAGTGCTTGGACTGTAAATATCAACAGTCATTCATAGGGTGATAGGTGTGTGGGTGTCATTACAGTGCTTGGACGGTAAATATCAACAGTCATTTATAGGGTGGTGGGTGTTTGGGTGTCATTACAGTGCTTGGACTGTAAATATCAACAGTCAATCATGGGGTGGTGGTTGTGTGGGTGTCATTACAGTGCTTGGACTGTAAATATCAACAGTCAATCATGGGGTGGTGGGTGTGTGGATGTCATTAAAGTGCTTGAACTGTAAATATCAACAGTCAATCATGGGGTGGTGGTTGTGTGGGTGTCATTACAGTGCTTGGACTGTAAATATCAACAGTCATTCATAGGGTGGTGGGTGTGTAAGTGTTATTACAGAGCTTGGACTGTAAATATCAACCGTCATTAATGGAGTGGTGGGTGTGTGGGTGTCATTACAGTGCTTGGACTATAAATATCAACAGTCATTCTTGGGGTGGTGGTTGTGTGGGTGTCATTACAGTGCTTAGACCGTAAATATCAACAGTCATTTATGGGTGGGTGGGTGTGAGTGTGTCATTACAGTGCTTGGACTGTAAATATCAACAGTCATTCATTGGGTGGTGAGTGTGTGGGTGTCATTACAGTTTTTGGACTGTAAATATCAACCATCATATATTGGGTGGTGGGTGAGTGGGTGTCATTACAGTGCTTGGACTGTGAATATCAACAGTCATTCATGGGGTGGTGAGTGTGTGGGTGTTATTACAGTGCTTTGACTGTAAATATCAACAGTCTTTAAGAGGGTGGTAGGTGTCATTAGAGTGCATGGACTGTAAATATTAACAGTCATTCATGGGGCAGTGGGTGTGTGGATGTCATTACAGTGCTTGGACTGAAAATATCAACAGTCATTTATGGGGTGGTGGGTGTGTGGGTGTCATTACATTGCTAGGACTATAAATATCAACCGTCATTTATGGGGTGGTGGGTGTGTGTGTGTCATTACAGTGCTTGGACTGTAAATATCAACAATCATTTATTGGGTGGTGGGTGTGTGAGTGTCAGTACAGAGCTTGGACTGTAAATATCAACAGTCAATCATGTGGTGGTGGGTGTGTGGGTGTCATTACAGTGCTTAGACTGTAAATATCCACAGTCATTCATAGGGTCATGGGTGTGTGAGTGTTATTACAGAGCTTGGACTGTAAATATCAACAGTCATTCATGGAGTGGTGGGTGTGTGGGTGTCATTACAGTGCTTAGACTTTAAATATCAACAGTCCTTTTTGGGGTGGTGGTTGTGTGGGTGTCATTACAGTGCTTGGACTGTAAATATCAACAGTCATTTATTGGGTGGTGGGTGTGTGAGTGTCATTACAGAGCTTGGACTGTAAATATCAACAGTCATTCATGGGATGGTCAGTGTGTGGGTGTCATTACAGTGCTTGGACTGTAAATATCAATAGTCATTTACGGGGTGGTGAGTGTGTGGGTGTCATTACAATGTTTTGATTGTAAATATCAACAGTCATTCATGGTGTGGTGGGTGTGTGGGCGTCATTATAGTGCTTGGACTGTAAATATCAACAGTCTCTCATGGGGTGGTGGGTGTGTTGGTGTCATTACAGTGCTTAGACTGAAAATATCAGCAGTCATTCATAGGGTGTTGGGTGTGTGGGTGTAATTACAGTGCTTGGACTGTAAATATTAACAGTGATTTATGGGGTGGTGGGTGTGTAGGTGTCATTACAGTGTTTGGACTGTAAATATCAAAAGTCATTCTTGGGGTGGTGAGTGTGTGGTTGTCATTACAATGCTTTGACTGTAAATATCAACAGTCATTCATGGGGTGGTGGGTGTGTGGGTGACATTACATTGCATGGACTGTAAATATCAACAATAATTAATGGGGTGGTGAGTGTGAGGGTGTCATTACAGTGCTTTGACTGTAAATATCAACAGTCATTCATAGTGTGATGGGTGTGAGGGTGTCATTACAGTGCTTAGACTGTAATTATCAACAGTCATTCATGTGGTGGTGGGTGTGTGGGTGTCATTATAGTGCTTGGACTGTAAATATCAACAGTCACTCATGGGGTGGTAGGTGTCTGTGTGTCATTAGTGCTTGGACTGTAAATATCAACAGACATTCGAGGGGTGGTGGGTGGCATTACAGTGCTTGGACTCTAAATATCAACAGTCATTCATAGAGTGGTGGGTGTGTAAGTGTCATTACATCGTTTTGACCATAAATATCAACAGTCATTTATGGTGTTGTGGGTTTTTGGGTGTCTATGCAGTGCTTGAAGTGTAAATATCAACAGTCAATCATTGGGTGGTGGGTGTGTGGTTGTCATTACAGTGCTTGGACTGTAAATATCGACAGTCATTTACGGGATGGTGGGTGTGTGGGTGTCATTACAATGTTTTGATTGTAAATATCAACAGTCATTCAAAAGGTGGTGGGTGTTATTAGAGTGCTTGAACTGTAAATATCAACAGTCATTCATGGGGTGGTGGGTGTGTGGGTGTCATTATAGTGCTTGGACTGTAAATATCAACAGTCACTCATGGGGTGTTGGGTGTGTGTGTCATTAGTGCTTGGACTGTAAATATCTACAGTCATTCATGGGGTGGTGGGTTGTGGGTGTCATTACAGTGGTTGGACTGTAATTATCAACAGTCCTTCATGGATTGGTGGGTGTGTGGATGTCATTACAGTGCTTAGACTGTAAATATCAACAGTCATTTATTGGGTGGTGTGTGTGTGGGTGTCATTACAGTGCTTGTACAGTAAATATCAATAGTCAATCATGGGAAGGTCGGTGTGTGGGTGTCATTATAGTGCTTGGACTGTAAATATCAACAGTCATTCATGAGGTGGTGGGTGGGCGGGTGTCATTACAGTGTTTTAACTAAAAATATCAACATTCATTTATTGGGTGGTGGGTGTCATTAGAGTGCTTGGAGTGTAAATATCAACAGTCATTCATGGGGTGGTGCATGTGTGGGTGTCACAACAGTGATTGGACTGTAAATATCAACAGTCAGTTATTGGGTTGTGGGTGTGTGGGTGTCAATACAGTGATTGGACTGTAAATATTAACAGTCAATCATGGGGTGGTCGGTGTGTGGGTGTCATTACAGTGCTGGGACTGTAATTATCAACAGTCATTCATGAGATGGTGGGTGTGTGGGTGTCATTACAGTGTTTTAACTATAAATATCAACATTCATTTATTGGGTGTTGGGTGTCATTACAGTGCTTTGACTATAAATATCAACAGTCATTCATGGGGTGGTGCATGTGTGGGTGTAATGACAGTTCTTGAACTGTAAATATTAACAGTCATTAATGGGGTGGTGAGTGTGTGGGTGTCATTACAGTTCTTGAACTGTAAATATCAACCATCATTAATGTGTGGGTGTCATTACAGAGCTCAGACTGTAAATATTAACAGTTATTCCTGGGGTGTTGGGTGTGTTGGTGTCATTACAGTGCTTGGACTTTAAATATCAACCGTCATTCATGGGGTTTTGGTGTTTAGGTGTCTATGCAGTGCTTGGACTGTAAATATCAACAGTCATTCATGGGGTGGTGGGTGTGTGGGTGTCATTACAGTGCATGGACTATAAATATCAACAGTCAATCATGGGGTGGTGGGTGTGTGGGTGTCATTACAGTGCTTAGACTGTAATTATCAACAGTCCTTCATGGGTTTGTGGGTGTGTGGGTGTCATTACAGTGCTTAGACTGTAAATATCAACAGTCATTTTTTGGGTGGTGGGTGTGTGGGTGTCATTACAGTGCTTGGACTGTAAATATCAATAGTCAATCATGGGATGGTCAGTGTGTGGGTGTCATTACAGTGCTTGGACTGTAAATATCAACAGTGCTTCATGAGGTGGTGGGTGTGTGGGTGTCATTACAGTGTTTTAACTATAAATATCAACATTCATTTATTGGGTGGTGGTTGTCATTACAGTTCTTGGACTGTTAATATCAACAGTCAATTATGGGGTGTTGGTAGTCATTAGAGTGTTTGGACTCTTAATATCAACAGTCATTAATGGGGTTTTGGGTGTTTGGGTGTCTATGCAGTGCTTGGACTGTAAATATCAACAGTCAATCATAGGGTTGTGGCTTTCTGGGTGTCATTACAGTGCTTGGACTGTATATATCAACAGTGAGTCATGGGGTGGTGGGTGTGTGGGTGTCATTACAGTGTTTTGATTGTAAATATCAACAGTCATTTATAGGGTGGTGGGTGTCATAGAGTGCTTGGACTATAAATATCAACAGTCATAAATGGGGTGGTAGGTGTGTGGGTGTCATTACAGTGCATAGACTGTAAATATCAATAGTCATTCATGGGGTGGTGGGTGTGAGGGTGTCATTACAGTGCTTAGACTGTATATATAAACAATCATTCATGGGGTCGTGGGTGTGTGGGTGTCATTATAGTGTTTGGACTGTAAATATCAACAGTCATTCAAGGGGTGGTGAATGTGTGGGTGTCATTACATTGCTTGGACTGTAAATATCAAGTCATTCATGGGGTGGTGGGTATGTGGGTGTCATTATAGTGCTTGAACTGTAAATATCAACAGTCATTCATGGGGTGGTGGGTGTGTGGGTGTCATTACAGTGCTTGGACTATAAATATCAATTCATTCATGGTGTGGTGAGTGTTTGTGTGTCATTAGTGCTTGGACTGTGAATATTAACAGTCATTCATGGGGTGGTGGGTGGCATTACAGTGATTAGACTCTAATATCAACAGTCATTCATGGGGTGATGGGTGTGTGGGTGTCATTACAGTGCTTGGACTGTAAATATAAACAGTTATTCATGGGGATGTGGGTGTTTGGGTGTCTATGCAGTGCTTGTACTGTAAATATCAACAGTCAATCATGGAGTGGTGGGTGTGTGGGTGTCATTAGAGTGCTTGGACTGTAAATATTAACAGTCATTTATGGGTTGGTGGGTGTGTGGGTGTCATTACAGTGTTTTGACTGTAAATATCAACAGTCATTGATAGGGTGTTGGGTGTCATTACAGTGCTTGGACTGTAAATATCAACAGTTATTCAAGGGGTGGTAAGTGTGTGGGTGTCATTACAGTGCTCGGACTGAAAATATTAATTGTCATTTATAGGGTGGTGGTTGTGTGGGTGTTATTACAGTGGTTGGACTGTAAATATTAACTGTCATTCATGGGGTGGTGGGTGTGTGGGAGTCATTACAGTGCTTGGACTGTAAATATCAACAGTCATTCATGGGGTTAGGGTTTGCAGGGGTCATTACAGTGTTTAGACTGTAAATATCAACAGTCATTAATTGGGTGGTGGGTGTGTGGGTGTCATTACAGTGTTTGGACTGTAAATATCAACAGTCAATCATGGGGTGGACGGTGTGTGGGTGTCATTACAGTGCTTGGACTGTAAATATTAACTGTCATTCATGGGGTGGTGAGTGTATTGGTATAATGACAGTGCTTGGACTGTAAATATCAACAGTCATTCATGGGGTGGTAAGTGTGTGGGTGTCATTACAGTTCTTGGACTATAAATATCAACCCTTATTCATTAGGTGGTGGGTTTGTGGGTGTCATTACAGTGCTCAGACTGTAAATGTTAACAGTCATTCATGGGGTGGTGGGTGTGTGGATGTCTTTACAGTGCTTAGACTGTAAACATCAACAGTCATTTATGGGGTGGTGTGTGTGTGAGTGTGATTACAGTGCTTGGACTATAAATATTAACCGTCATTTATGTGATTGTGAGTGTTTGGGTGTCATTACAGTGCATGGACTGTAAATATCGTCAGTCATTTATGGGGTTGTGGGTGTGTAGGTGTCATTACAGTGCTTGGAGTGTAAATATCAAAATTAATTCTTGAGGTGGTGGGTCTGTGGGTATCATTACAGTGCTTAGACTGAAAATATCAACAGTCATTTATGGGGTGGTGGGTGTGTGGCTGTCATTATAGTGCATGGACTGTAAATATCAACAGTCATTCATAGAGTGGTGGGTGTGTGGCTGTCATTACAGAGCTTGGACTGTAAATATCAACAGTCAATCATGGGGTGGTGGGTGTGTGGGTGTCATTACAGTGCTTAGAATGTAATTATCAACAGTCCTTTATGGGTTTGTGGGTGTGTGGGTGTCATTACAGTGCTTAGACTGTAAATATCAACAGTCATTTTTTGGGTGGTGGGTGTGTGGGTGTCATTACAGTGCTTGGACTGTAAATATCAATAGTCAATCATGGGATGGTCAGTGTGTGGGTGTCATTACAGTGCTTGGACTGTAAATATCAACAGTAATTTACGGGGTGGTGGGTGTGTGAGTGTCATTACAGTGCTTGGACTGTAAATATCAACAGTCAATCATGGGGTGGTCGGTGTGCGGGTGTCATTACAGTGTTTTGACTGTAAATATCAAAAGTCATTTATAGGTGATGGGTGCGTGGGTGTCATTACAGTGTTTTGATTGTAAATATCAACAGTCAATTATAGGTTGGTTGGTGTCATTAGAGTGCTTGGACTGTAAATATCAACAGTCATTCATAGGGTGGTGGGTGTGTGGGTGACATTACATTGCGTGGACTGTAAATATCAACAGTCATTTATGGGGTGGTGGGTGTGTGGGTGTCATTACAGTGCTTGGACTGTAAATATCAACAGTCATTTATGGAGTGGTGGGTGTGTGGGTGTCATTACAGTGCTTGGACTCTAAATATAAACAAGCATTCGTGGGGTGGTGGGTGTGTGGGTGTCATTACAGTGCTTAGACTGTATATATTAACAGTCATTTATTGGGTGGTGGGTGTGTGGGTGTCATTACAGAGCTTGGACTGTAAATATCAACAGTCATTCATAGGGTGGTGGGTGTGTGAGTATCAATTCAGAGCTTGGACTGTAAATATCAACAGTCATTCAGGGTGTGGTTGGTGTGTAGGTGTCATTACAGTGCTTGGACTGTAAATATCAAAAGTCATTCTTGGGGTTATGGGTGTGTGGGTGTCATTACATTGCTTAGACTGTAAATATCAACAAACATTTATTGGGTGGTGGGTGTGTGGCTGTCATTACAGTGCTTGGACTGTAAATATCGACAGTCAATCATTGGGTGGTGGGTGTGTTGGTGTCATTATAGTGCTTGGACTGAAAATATCAAGAGTCATTCATAAGGGTGTTGGGTGTGTGGGTGTCATTACAGTGCTTGGACTGTAAATATCAACAGTCAATCATAGGGTTGTGGCTTTCTGGGTGTCATTACAGTGCTTGGACTGTATATATCAACAGTGAGTCATGGGGTGGTGGGTGTGTGGGTGTCATTACAGTGTTTTGATTGTAAATATCAACAGTCATTTATAGGGTGGTGGGTGTCATAGAGTGCTTGGACTATAAATATCAACAGTCATAAATGGGGTGGTAGGTGTGTGGGTGTCATTACAGTGCATAGACTGTAAATATCAATAGTCATTCATGGGGTGGTGGGTGTGAGGGTGTCATTACAGTGCTTAGACTGTATATATAAACAATCATTCATGGGGTCGTGGGTGTGTGGGTGTCATTATAGTGTTTGGACTGTAAATATCAACAGTCATTCAAGGGGTGGTGAATGTGTGGGTGTCATTACATTGCTTGGACTGTAAATATCAAGTCATTCATGGGGTGGTGGGTATGTGGGTGTCATTATAGTGCTTGAACTGTAAATATCAACAGTCATTCATGGGGTGGTGGGTGTGTGGGTGTCATTACAGTGCTTGGACTATAAATATCAATTCATTCATGGTGTGGTGAGTGTTTGTGTGTCATTAGTGCTTGGACTGTGAATATTAACAGTCATTCATGGGGTGGTGGGTGGCATTACAGTGATTAGACTCTAATATCAACAGTCATTCATGGGGTGATGGGTGTGTGGGTGTCATTACAGAGCTTGGACTGTAAATATAAACAGTTATTCATGGGGATGTGGGTGTTTGGGTGTCTATGCAGTGCTTGTACTGTAAATATCAACAGTCAATCATGGAGTGGTGGGTGTGTGGGTGTCATTAGAGTGCTTGGACTGTAAATATTAACAGTCATTTATGGGTTGGTGGGTGTGTGGGTGTCATTACAGTGTTTTGACTGTAAATATCAACAGTCATTGATAGGGTGTTGGGTGTCATTACAGTGCTTGGACTGTAAATATCAACAGTTATTCAAGGGGTGGTAAGTGTGTGGGTGTCATTACAGTGCTCGGACTGAAAATATTAATTGTCATTTATAGGGTGGTGGTTGTGTGGGTGTTATTACAGTGGTTGGACTGTAAATATTAACTGTCATTCATGGGGTGGTGGGTGTGTGGGAGTCATTACAGTGCTTGGACTGTAAATATCAACAGTCATTCATGGGGTTAGGGTTTGCAGGGGTCATTACAGTGTTTAGACTGTAAATATCAACAGTCATTAATTGGGTGGTGGGTGTGTGGGTGTCATTACAGTGTTTGGACTGTAAATATCAACAGTCAATCATGGGGTGGACGGTGTGTGGGTGTCATTACAGTGCTTGGACTGTAAATATTAACTGTCATTCATGGGGTGGTGAGTGTATTGGTATAATGACAGTGCTTGGACTGTAAATATCAACAGTCATTCATGGGGTGGTAAGTGTGTGGGTGTCATTACAGTTCTTGGACTATAAATATCAACCCTTATTCATTAGGTGGTGGGTTTGTGGGTGTCATTACAGTGCTCAGACTGTAAATGTTAACAGTCATTCATGGGGTGGTGGGTGTGTGGATGTCTTTACAGTGCTTAGACTGTAAACATCAACAGTCATTTATGGGGTGGTGTGTGTGTGGGTGTTATTACAGTGCTTTGACTAAAAATATCAACTGTCATTCATGGGGTGGTGAGTGTTTGGGTTTCTTTACAGTTCTTGGAGTGTAAATATCAACCATCATTCATTGGGTGGTGGGTGTGTGTGTGACATTACATTGCTTGGACTGTAAATATTAACAGTTATTCATGGGGTGGTGGGTGAGTGGATGTCATTACAGTGCTCGGAATGAAAATATTAACCGTCATTTATAGGGTGGTGGGTGTGTGGGTGTTATTACAATGGTTGGATTGTAAATATCAACAGTCATTTATAAAGTGCTAGGTGTGTGAGTGTTATTACAGAGCTTGGACTGTAGATATCAACAGTCATTCATGGAGTGGTGGGTGTGTGGGATTCATTACAGTGCTTGGTTTGTAAACATCAACAGTCATTTATGGTGTGGTGGGTGTGTGGGTGTCATTACATTGCTTAGACTGTAAATATCAACAGTCATTAATTGGGTGGTGGGTGTCATTACAGTGCTTGGACTGTAAATGTCAACAGTCAATCACGGGGTGGTCGGTGTGTGGGTGTCATTACAGAGCTTGGACTGTAAATATCAACAGTCATTAATGGGGTGGTGCGTGTGTTGGTGTCATGACAGTGCTTGAACTGTAAATATCCACAGTCATTCATGGGGTGGTAAGTGTGTGGGTGTCATTACAGTTCTTGGACTATAAATATCAACCCTTATTCATTAGGTGGTGGGTTTGTGGGTGTCATTACAGTGCTCAGACTGCAAATATTAACAGTCATTCATGAGGTAGTGGGTGTGTGGATGTTATTACAGTGCTTGGACTGTAAATATCAACAGTCATTCATGGGGTGGTAGGTGTGTGGGTGTCATTACAGTGCTTTGACTGTAAATATCAACAGTCATTTATTGGGTGGTAGGTGTGTGGGTGTCATTACATTGTTTGGACTGTAAATATAAACAGTCATTCATGGGGTGGTGGGTGTGTGGGTGTCATTACAGTGTTTTAACTATAAATATCAATATTCATTTATTGGGTGGTGGGTTTTCATTAGAGTGCTTGGACTGTAAATACCAACAGTCAATCATGGTGTGGTGGGTATGTGGGTGTCATTACAGTGTTTGGACTGTAAATATCAACAGTCCTTCATGGGTTCGTGGGTGTGTGGGTGTCATTACAGTGCTTAGACTGTAAATATCAACATTCATTTATTAGGTGGTGGGTGTATGGGTGTCATTACATTGCTTGGACTGTAAATATAAACAGTCTTTCATGGGGTGGTGGGTGTGTGGGTGTCATTACAGTGTTTTAACTATAAATATCAACATTCATTTATTGGGTGGTGGGTTTTCATTAGAGTTCTTGGACTGTAAATATCAACAGTCATTCATGTGGTGGTGCATGTGTGGGTGTCATGACAGTGCATGGACTGTAAATATCAACAGTCATTCGTAAGGTGGTGAGTGTGTGGGTGTCATTACAGTTCCTGGACTGTAAATATAGACCATCATTCATCAGGTGGTGGGTGTTTGGATGTCATTACATTGCTTGGACTGAAAATATCAACAGTCATTCTTGGGGTGGTGGGTGTGTATGTGTGTCATTACAGTGCTTGGCCTATAAATATATACCATCATTTATGGAGTGGTGGTTGTGTGGGTGTCATTACAGAGCTTGGACTGTAAATATCAAAAGTCATTTATGGGGTGGTTGGTGTGTGGCTGTCATTAAAGTGCTTGGACTGTAAATATCAACAGTCATTTATGGGGTGGTGGGTGTGTGGGTGTCATTACAGTGCTTTGACTGTAAATATCAATAGTCATTCATGGGGTGGTGGGTGTGTGGGTGTCATTACAGTGTTTTGATTGTGAATATCAACAGTCATTAATAAGGTGGTGGGTGTCATTAGAGTGCTTGGACTGTAAATATCAACAGTCATTCATGGGGTGGTAGGTGTGGGGGTATCATTACAGTGCTTTTTCTGTAAATATCAACAGTCATTGATGGGGTGGTGGGGGTGAGGGTGTCATTACAGTGCTTGGACTGTATATATCAACAATCATTTATGTGGTGGTGGGTGAGTGGGTGTCATTATAGTGTTTGTACTGTAAATATCAACAATCATTCATGGGGTGGTGGGTGTGTGGGTGTCATTACATTGCTTGGACTGTAAATATCAAGTCATTCATGGGATGGTGGATGTCTGTGTGTCATTAGTGCTTGGACTGTGAATATCAACTGTCATTCATGGGGTGGTGGGTGGCATTACAGTGCTTAGACTGTAATATCAACAGTCATTCATGGGGTGATGGGTGTGTGGGTGTCATTACAGAGCTTGGACTGTAAATATCAACAGTCATTAATGAGGTGGTGCGTGTGTTGGTGTCATGACAGTGCTTGAACTGTAAATATCCACAGTCATTCATGGGGTGGTAAGTGTGTGGGTGTCATTACAGTTCTTGGACTATAAATATCAACACTTATTCATTAGGTGGTGGGTTTGTGGGTGTCATTACAGTGCTCAGACTGTAAATATTAACAGTCATTCATGAGGTAGTAGGTGTGTGGATGTTATTACAGTGCTTGGACTGTAAATATCAACAGTCATTCATGGGGTGGTAGTTGTGTGGGTGTCATTACAGTGCTTTGACTGTAAAAATCAACAGTCATTTATTGGGTGGTGGGTGTGTGGTTGTCATTACATTGCATGGACTGTAAATATAAACAGTCATTCATGGGGTGGTGGGTGTGTGGGTGTCATTACAGTGTTTTAACTATAAATATCAATATTCATTTATTGGGTGGTGGGTTTTCATTAGAGTGCTTGGACTGTAAATATCAACAGTCAATCATGGTGTGGTGGGTATGTGGGTGTCATTACAGTGTTTGGACTGTAAATATCAACAGTCCTTCATGGGTTGGTGGGTGTGTGGGTGTCATTACAGTGCTTAGACTGTAAATATCAACAGTCATTTATTAGGTGGTGGGTGTATGTGTGTCATTACATTGCTTGGACTGTAAATATAAACAGTCTTTCATGGGGTGGTGGGTGTGTGGGTGTCATTACAGTGTTTTAACTATAAATATCAACATTCATTTATTGGGTGGTGGGTGTCATTAGAGTGCTTGGACTGTAAATATCAACAGTCAATCATGGGGTGGTGCCTGTGTGGGTGTCATGACAGTGCTTGGACTGTAAATATCAACAGTCATTTATGGGGTGGTGAGTGTGTGGGTGTCATTACAGTTCCTGGACTGTAAATATAAACCATCAATTATTAGGTGGTGGATGTGTGGGTGTCATTACAGTGCTCAGACTGTAAATATTAATAGTCATTTATGGGGTGGTGGGTGTGTGGATGTCCTTAGAGTGCTTGGACTGAAAATATCAACATTCATTCTTGGGGTAGTGGGTGTGTGGGTGTGATTACATTGCTTTGCCTATAAATATTAACCGTCATTTATGGGGAGGGGGTATGTGGGTGTCATTACAGTGCTTGGACTGTAAATATCAAGTCATTTATAGGGTGGTGGGTGTGTTAGTGTCATTTCAGAGCTTGGACTGTAAATATCAACAGTTATTCATGGGGTGGTGGGTGTGTAGGTGTCATTACAGTGCGTGGACTGCAAATATCAAAAGTCATTCTTGGGGTGGTCGGTGGGTGGGTGTCATTACAGTGCTTAGACTGTAAATATCAACAGTCATTTATGAAGTGGTGGGTGTGTGGCTGTCATTACAGTGCATGGACTGTAAATATCAACAGTCAATCATAGGTTGGTGGGTGTGTGGGTGTCATTACAGTGCTTTGACTGTAAATATTAACACTCATTCGTGGGGTGGTGGGTGTGTGGGTGTCATTACAGTGCTTTGATTGTAATTATTAACAGTCATTTATAAGGTTGTTGGTGTCATTACAGAGCTTAGACTGTAAGTATCAACAGTTATTTATGGGGTGGTGGGTGTGTGGCTGTCATTATAGTGCTTGGACTGTAAATATTAACAGTCAATCATGGGGTGGGGGTATGTGGGTGTCATTACAGTGGTTGGACTGAAATATCAATAGTCATTTATAGAGTGGTGGGTGTGTGGCTGTTATTATAGTGCTTGGATTGTAAAAATCAACAGTCATTCATAGGGTGGTGGGGGTGAGGGTGTCATTACAGTGCTTGGACGGTAAATATCAGTAACAATTCATGGGGTTGTGGGTATATGGGTGTCATTAAAGTGCTTGAACTGTAAATATCAACAGTCATTCATGGGGTGGTGGGTGTGTGGGGGTCATTACAGTGCTTGGACTCTAAATATCAAGTCATACATGGGATGGTGGGTGTGTGGGAGTCATTACAGTGCTTTGACTGTAAATATCAGCAGTCATTTATGGGGTGTTGGGTGTGTGGGTGTCATTACAGTGCTTAGACTGTATATATTAACAGTCATTCATGGGGTGGTGGGTGTGTGGGTGTCATTACAGTGCTTGGACTATAAATATCAACCATCATTTATGGGGTTGTGGGTGTGTGGGTGTCATTACAGTTCTTGGACTGTAAATATCAACAGTCATACATAGGGTGGTGGGTGTGTGAGTGTCATTACGGAGCTTGTACTGTAAATATCAACAGTCATTCATGGGGTTGTGTGTGTGTAGGTGTCATTACAGTGCTTGGAATGTAAATATCAAAAGTCATTCGTGGGGTGGTGGGTGTGTGGGTGTCATTACAGTGCTTGGACTATAAATATCAACAGTCAATCATGGGGTGGTGGGTATGTGGGTGTCATTACAGTGTTTGGACTGTAAATATCAACAGTCAATCATGGGGTGGTGGGTGTGTGGGTGTTATTACAGTGTTTTGATTGTAAATATCAACAGTCATTTATAGGGTGGTGGATGTCATTGCATTGCTTGGACTGTAAATATCAACAGTCATTTATGGAATGGTGTTTGTGTGGGTGTCATTACAGTGCTTGGACTGTAAATATCAACCATAACTCATGGGGTGGTGGGTGTTGGGGTGTCATTACAATGCTTTGACTAAATATCAACAGTCATTCATGGGGTGGTGAGTGTGTGGGAGTCATTACAATTCTTGGACTGTAAATATTAACAGTCATTTATGGGGTGGTGGATGTGAGGATGTCATTACAGTGCTTGGACTAATAATATCAACTGTCAATCATGGGGTGGTGGGTGTGGGGGTGTCATTACAGTGCTTTGACTATAAATATCAACAGTCATTCATAGGGTGGTGGGTGTGAGGGTGTCATTTCAGTGTTTGGACTGTAAATATTAATAGTCATCTATAGAGTGGTGGGTGTTTGGGTGTCATTACATTGCTTGGACTGTAAATATCAACAGTCAATCATGAGGTACTGGGTGTGTTAGTGTCATTAGAGTGCTTAGACTGTAAATATCAACAGTCATTCATAGGATGGTGGGTGTCATTATAGTGCTTGGACTGTAAATGTCAGCAGTCAATAATGAGGTGGTGAGTGTATGGGTGTCATTATAGTGCATGGACTTTAAATATCAACAATAATTCATGGAGTGGTCGGTGTGTGGGTGTCATTACAGTGCTTTGACTGTAAGTAACAAGAGTCATTCATGGGGTGGTGGTTGTGAGGGTGTCATTACCTTGTTCGGATTGTAAATATCAACAGTCATTTATGGGGTTGTGGGTGTGTGGGTGTCTTTATAGTGCTTGGACTTTAAATACCAACAGTCATTTATGGGGTGGTTGGTGTGTGGGTGTCATTACAGTGCTTGGACTGTAAATATCAAGTCATTAATTGGGTGGTGGTTGTGTGTGTGTCATTATTGCTTGGACTGTAAATATCAACAGTCATTTATAGGGTGGGGGTTGTGTGGGTGTCATTACAGTGCTTAGACTGTAAATATCAACAGTCATTTAAGGAGTGGTGGGTGTGTGGCTGTCATTACAGTGCTTGGACTGTAAATATAAACAGTCAATCATGTGGTGGTAGGTGTGTGGGTGTCATTACAGTGCTTGAACTGTAAATATCAACATTCATTCATGGGGTGGTAGGTGTGTGGGTGTCATTACAGTCATTCATAGGGTGGAGGGTGTCATTTGAGTCCTTGGATTCTAAATATAAACAGTCATTCATGGGGTGGTGGGTGTGTGGGTGTCATTACAGTGCTTGGACTGTAAATATCAACCATAATTCATAGGGTGGTGGGTGTGGGTGTGTCATTACAGTGCTTTGAATGTAAATATCAACAGTCATTCATGGGGTGATAGGTGTGTGGTTGTCATTACAGAGCTTGGACTGTAAACATCAACAGTCATTCATGGGGTGGTATGTGTTTGGGTGTCATTACAGTGCTTGAACTATAAAAATCAACAGTCAATCAAGGGGTGGTGGGTCTCAAGGTGTCATAACAGTGCTTGGACTGTAAATATCAACAGTCATTATTGGGGTGGTGGGTGTCATGAGAGTGCTTAGACTGTAAATATCAACAGTCATTTATGGGGTGGTGGGTGTGTTGCTGTCATTACAGCGCTTGGACTGTAAATATCAACAGTCATTCATGGGGTGGTGGGTGTGGTGGTGTTATTACAGTTCTTTGATTGTAAATATCAACAGTCATTCATGGGGTGGTGGGTGTGTTGGTGTTATTACAGTTCTTTGATTGTAAATATCAACAGTCATTCATAGGGTGGTGGGTGTCATTAGAGTGCTTGGACTGTAAATATCAACAGTCATTAATAGGGTCGTGAGTGTGTGTTTGTGTCATTACAGTGTTTGGACTGTGAATATCAACAGTCATTCATGGGGTGGTTGGTGTGGGGGTGTCATTACAGTGCTGTGACTGTAAATATCAACAGTCATTCATGAAATGGTGGGTGTGTGGGTGTCATTAGAGTCCTTGGACTGTTAATATCAACCATAATTCATGGGGTGGTGGGTGTGTGAGTGTCATTACAGAGCTTGGACTGTAAATATCAACAGTCATTCATGGGGTGGTGGGTGTGTGGGTGTCATTACAGTGCATGGACTTTAAATATCAACAGTCATTATTGGGGTGGTGGTTGTCATGTGAGTGCTTGGACTGTAAATATCAACAGTCATTCATGGGGTGGTGGGTGTGTTGGTGTTATTACAGTTCTTTGATTGTAAATATCATCAGTCATTCATAGGGTGGTGGGTGTCCTTAGAGTGCTTGGACTGTAAATATCAAGAGTCATTAATGGGGTCGTGAGTGTGTGTTGGTGTCATTGCAGTGCTTGGACTGTAAATATCAACAGTCGTTCATTGGGTGGTGGGTGTGAAGGTGTCATTACAGTGCATGGACTGTAAATATCAACAGTCATTCATGGGGTGGTGGGTGTGTGGGTGTCATTATAGTGCTTGGACTGTAAATATCAACAGTCATTCATGGTGTGGTGGGTGTGTGGGTGTCATTACAGTGTTTGAACTGTAAATATCAAGTCATTTATAGGGTGGTGAGTGTGTAGGTGACATTATTGCTTGGACTGTAAATATCAACAGTCATTCATGGGTGGTGGGTGTGTGGGTGTTATTATAGTGCTTTGACTGTAAATATCAACAGTTATTCAGAGGGTGGTGGGTGTCATTAGAGTGCTTGGACTGTAAATATCAACAGTTATTCATGGGGTGGTGGGTGTGTGGGTGTCATTACAGTGTTTGGACTGTAAATATCAACAGTCATTCATGGGGTTGTGAGTGTGTGGGTGTCATTACAGTGCTTGGACTGTGAATATCAACAGTCATTCATGGGGTGGTTGGTGTGTGGGTGTTATTACAGTGCTTTGACTGTAAATATCAACAGTCATTCAGAGGGTGGTGGGTGTCATTACAGTGCATGGACTATAAATATTAACAGTCATTTATGGGGTGGTCGGTGTGTGAATGTCATTACAGTGTTTGGACTGTAAATATCAACAGTCATTCATGGGGTGGTGCATGTGTGGGTGTCATTACAGTGCTTGGACTGTGAATATCAACAGTCATTTATGGGTTGGTTGGTGTGTGGGTGTTATTACAGCGTTTTGATTGTAAATATGAACAGTCATTTATATGGTGGTGGATGTCATTACATTGCTTGGACTGTAAATATCAACAGTCATTAAAGGGGTGGTAGGTGTTTGGGTGTCAGTACAGTGCTTGGACTATAAATATCAACAGTTAATCAAGGGGTGGTTTGTGTCGGGGTGTCATTACAATGCTTGGACTGTAATTATCAACAGTCATTCATTTGGTGGTGGGTGTGTGGGGGTCATTACAGTGTTTCGACTGTAAATATCAACAGTCATTTATGGGGTGGTGAGTGTGAGGGAGTCATTACAGTTCTTGGACTGTAAATATTACCAGTCATTCATGGGGTGGTGGATGTGTGGATGTCATTACAGTGCTTGGACTGTAAATATTAACAGTCATTTATGGGGTGGTGGGTGTGTGGATGTCATTACAGTGCTTGGACTGAAAATATCAACACTCATTAATGGGGTGGTGGGTTTGTGGGTGTCATTACAGTTCTTGGTCTGTAAATTTCAACCATCATTCATTGGGTGGTGGGTGTGTGGGTGTCATTACAGTGTTTGGACTGCAAATATTAACAGTCATCCATGGTGTGGTGGGTGTCATTAGAGTGCTTGGACTGTAAATATTAATAGTCATTCATAGGGTGGTGGGTGTGTGGGTGTCATTAAAGAGCTTGGACTGTAAATATCAACAGTCATTCATGGGGTGGTGGGTGTGTGGTTGTCATTACAGTGCTTGGACTGTAAATATCAACAGTCATTATTGGGGTGGTGGGTGTCATGAGAGTGCTTAGACTGTAAATATCAACACTCATTTATGGGGTGGTGGGTGTGTGGGTGTCATTAAAGTGCTTGGACAGTAAATATCAAGTCATTCATGGGGTGGTGGGTGTGTGGGTGTCATTATTGCTTGGACTGTAAATATCAACAGTCATTCATGGGGTGGTGGGTGTGAGGGTGTTATTACAGTGCTTCGACTGTAAATATCAGCAGTCATTCAGAGGGTGGTGGGTGTCATTATAGTGCTTGGACTGTAAATATCAACAGTTATTCATGGGGTGGTGGGTGTGTGGGTGTCATTACAGTGTTTCGACTGTAAATATCAAGTCATTTATTGAGTGGTGAGTGTGTGGGTGTTATTACAGTGCTTGGACTGTGAATATCAACAGTCATTCATGGGGTGGTTGGTGTGTGGGTGTTATTACAGTGCTTTGATTGTAAATATCAACAGTCATTCAGAGGGTGGTGGGTGTCATTAGAGTGCATGGACTGTAAATATTAACAGTCATTCATGGGGTTGTGGGTGTGTGAATGTCATTATAGTGCTTGGACTGTAAATATCAAGTTATTCATGGGGTGGTGGGTATGTGGGTGTCATTATTGCTTGGACTGTATATATCAACAGTCATTCATTGGGTGGTGGGTGTGTGGGTGTAATTACCGTGCTTGGACTGTAAATATCAAGTCATTCATGGGGTGGTGGGTGTGTGGGTGTCATTATTGCTTGGACTGTAAATATCAACAGTCCTTCATGGGGTGGTGTGAGTGTGGGTGTTATTACAGTGCTCTGACTGTAAATATCAACAGTTATTCAGAGGGTGGTGGGTGTCATTAGAGTGCTTGGACCGTAAATATCAACAGTTATTCATGGGGTGGTGGGTGTGTGGGTGTCATTACAGTTTTTCGACTGTAAATATCAACAGTCATTCATGGGGTGGTGAGAGTGTCGGTGTCATTACAGTGCTTGGACTGTAAATATCAACAGTCATTCAGAGGGTGGTGGGTGTCATTAGAGTGCATGGACTGTAAATATTAACAGTCATTTATGGGGTGGTGGGTGTGTGAATGTCATTACAGTGCTTGGAGTGAAAATATCAACAGTCATTTCTAGGGTGGTGGGTGTGTGGGTTTCATTACAGTGCTTGGCTTGTAAATATCAACAGTCATTCATAGGGTGGTGGGTGTGTGAGTGTCATTACAGAGCTTGGACTGTAAATATCAACAGTCATTTAATGGGTGGTGGGTGTGTTGATGTCATTACAGTTCTTGGACTGTAAATATCAACAGTCAATCATGGGGTGGTGGGTGTGTGGGTGTCATTAAAGTGCTTGGACTGTAAATATCAACAGTCATTTATAAGGTGGTGGATGTCATTACATTGCTTGGACTGTAAATATCAACAGTCATTTATGGAATGGTGGTTGTGTGGGTGTCATTACAGTGCTTGTACTGTAAATATTAACCATAACTCATGGGGTGGTGGGTGTGGGGGTGTTATTACAGTGCTTTGACTGTAAATATCAACAGTCATTCATAGGGTGGTGGGTGTGAGGGTGTCATTACATTGCTTGGACTGTAAAAAACAACAGTCATTCATAAAATGGTGTGTGTGTGGGTGTCATTATAGTGCTAGGACTGTAAATATCAACAGTCATTTATGGGGTGGTGGGTGTGTAGCTGTCATTAGTGCTTTGACTGTAAATATCAACAGTCATTTATAGAGTGGTGGGTGTTTGGGTGTCATTACATTGCTTGGACTTAAATATCAACAGTCAATCATGAGGTAGTGGGTGTGTGGGTGTCATTAGAATGCTTAGACAGTAAATATCAACAGTCATTCATAGGGTGGTTGGTGTCATTAGAGTGCTTGGACTGTAAATATCAACCATAATTCATGGGGTGGTCAGTGTGTGGGTGTCATTACAGTGCTTTGACTGTAAATATCAAGAGTCTTTCATGGCGTGGTGGGTGTGAGGGTGTCATTACAGTGTTCGGACTGTAAATATCAACAGTCATTCATGGGGTTGTGTTTGTGTGGGAGTCATTATAGTGATTGGACTGTAAATATCAACAGTCATTCTTGGGGTGGTTGGTGTTTGGGTGTCATTATAGTGATTGGACTGTAAATACCAACTGTCATTCTTGGGGTGGTTGGTGTGTGGGTATCATTACAGTGCTTGAACTGTAAATATCAAGTCATTAATGGGGTGGTGTGTGTGTGTCATTATTGCTTGGACTGTAAATATTAACAGTCATTCATGAGGTGGTGGTTGTGTGGGTGTCATTACAGTGCTTAGACTGTAAATATCAACAGTCATTTATTAAGTGGATGGTGTGTGGCAATCATTTCAGTGCTTGGACTGTAAATATCAACAGTCAATCATGGGGTGGTGGGTGTGTGGGTTTCATTACAGTGTTTGGACTGTAAATATTAACAGTCATTCATGGGGTGGTGGGTGTGTGGTTGTCATTACAGTGTTTTGATTGTAAATATCAACAGTCAATCATAGGGTGGAGGGTATCATTAGAGTGCTTGGACTGTAAATATTAACAGTCATTCATGAGGTGGTGGTTGTGTGGGTGTCATTACAGTGCTTAGACTGTAAATATCAACAGTCATTTAATAAGTGGATGGTGTGTGGCTATCATTTCAGTGCTTGGACTGTAAATATCAACAGTCATGCATGGTGTGGTGGGTGTGTGGGTGTCATTACAGTGCTTGAAATGTATATATCAACCATAATTCATGGGGTGGTGGGTGTGGGGGTGTCATTACAGTGCTTTGAATATAAATATCAACAGTCATTCATGGGGTGATGGGTGTGTGGTTGTCATTACAGAGCATGGACTGTAAATATCAACAGTTATTCATGGGGTGGTAGGTGTTTGGGTGTCATTACACTGCTTGGACTATAAATATCAACAGTCAATCAAGGGGTGGTGGTTGTCGGGGTGTCAATACAGTGCTTGGACTGTAATTATCAAAAGTCATTCATGGGGTGGTGGGTGTGTGGTGGTCATTACAGTGTTTTAACTGTAAATATCAACAGTCATTCATGGGGTGGTGAGTGTGTGGGAGTCATTACAGTTCTTGGACTGTAAATATTAACAGTCATATATGGGGTGGTGGATGTGTGGATGTCATTACATGACTTGAACTAATAATATCAACAGTCATTCATCGGGTGGTGGGTGTATAGTTGTCATTACAGTGCTTGGACTGAAAATATCAACAGTCATTCATGGGGTGGTTGGTGTGTGGGTGTCATTACAGTGCTTGGACTAGGAATATCAACATTCATTCATGGGGTGGTGAGTGTGTCTGTGTCATTACAGTTCTTGGTCTGTAAATTTCAACCATCATTCATTGGGTTGTGGGTGTGTGAGTGTCATTACAGTGTTTGGACTGCAAATATTTACAGTCATCCATGGGGTGGTGGGTGTCATTAGAGTGCTTGGACTGTAAATATTAACAGTCATTCATGGGGTGGTTGGTGTGTGGGTGTCATTACAGAGCTTGGAATGTAAATATCAACAGTCATTCATGGGGTGGTGGGTGTGTGGGTGTCATTACAGTTCTTGGACTGTAAATATCAACAGTCATTTATGGTGTGGTGGGTGTGTGGCTGTCATTACAGCACTTGGACTGTAAATATCAACAGTCATTCATGGAGTGGTGGGTGTGTTTGTGTAAATACAGTTCTTTGATTGTAAATATCAACAGTCATTTATAGGGTGGTGGGTGTCATTAGAGTGCTTGGACTGTAAATATCAACAGTCATTAATGGGGTCGTGAGTGTGTGGGTGTCATTATAGTCCTTGGACTGTAAATATCAACAGTTATTTATGGGGTGGTGGGTGTGTGGGTGTCATTACAGTGCTTGGACTGTAAATATCAAGTCATTCATAGGGTGGTGGGTGTGTGGGTGACATTAGAGTGCTTGGACTGTAAATATAAACAGTCATTACCTGGGTCGTGAGTGTGTGGGTGTCATTACAATGCTTGGACTGTAAATATCAACAGTCATTTATAGGGTGATGAGTTTGTGGGTGTCATTACAGTGCTTGGACTGTAAATAACAACAGTCATTTATAGGGTGGTAGGTGTTTGGTGTCATTACATTGCTTGGACTGTAAATATCAACAGTCAATCATGGGGTGGTGGGTGTGTGGGTATCATTACAGTGCTTAGACTGTAAATATCAACAGTCATTCATAGGGTGGTAGGTGTGTGAGTGTTATTACAGATCTTGGACTGTAAATATCAACAGTCATTCATGGAGTGGTGGGTGTGCGGGTGTCATTACAGTGCTTGGACTGTAAATATCAACAGTCATTCTTGGGGTGATGGTTGTGTGGGTGTTATTACAGTGCTTTGACTGTAAATATCAACAGATATTCAGAGGGTTGTGGGTGTCATTAGAGTGCTTGGACTGTTAATATTAACAGTCATTTAAGGGGTGGTGGGTGTGTGGGTGTAATTACAGTGCTTGGACTTTAAATATCAACCATAATTTATGGGGTTGTTGGTGTGTGGGTGTCATGACAGTGCTTGGACTGTAAATATCAACAGTCATTCATATGGTGGCGGGTGTGTGAGTGTCATTACAGAGTTTGTACTTTAAATATCAACAGTCATTCATAGGGTGGTGGGTGTGTGGATGTCATTATAATGCTTGGACTGTAAATATCAACATTCAATCATAGGGTGGTGGGTGTGTGGATGTCATTACAGTGCTTGGACTATAAATATCAACAGTCATTTATGGAGTGGTAGTTGTGTGGGTGTCTTTAAAGTGCTTGGACTGTAAATATCAACAGTCATTCATGGGATCGTGGGTGTATGGGTGTCATTTCAGTGTTTTGATTGTAAATATCAACAGTCATTCATAGGGTGGTGGGAATCATTAGAGTGCTTGGACTGTAAATATCAACAGTCATTCATTGGGTTGTAGGTGTGTGGGTGTCATTACAGTGCTTTGACTGTAAATATCAACAGTCAATCATGAGGTAGTGGGTGTGTGGGTGTCAATAGAGTGCTTAGACTGTAAATATCAACAGTCAATCATAAGGTGGTGGGTGGCATTACAGTGATTGGACTGTAAATATCAACAGTCATTCATAGGGTGATGGGTGTGTGTGTGTCATTACTGTGTTTGGACTGTAAATATCAACAGTCATTTATAGTGTGGTGGGTGTTTGAGTGTCATTACATTGCTTGGACTGAAAACATTAACAGTCAATCATGGGGTGGTGGGTGTCGTAACAGTGCTTGGACTGTAAATATCAACTATCATTCATTGGGTGGTGTGTGTGTGGGTGTCATTACAGTGCTTAAACTGTGAATATCAACAGTCATTCATGGGTTGGTGAGTGTGTGGGTATTATTACAGTGCTTTGACTGTAAATATCAACAGTCATTCAGAGGGTGGTGGGTGTTATTAGAGTACTTGGACTGTAAATATCAACAGTTATTTCTGGGGTGGTGGGTGTGTGGGTGTTATTTTAGTGCATGGACTGTAAATATCAAGAGTTATTCATGGGGTGGTGGGTGGCATTACAGTGCTTGTACTGTAAATATCAACAGTCATTCATGAGGTGATGGGTGTGTTGGTGTCATTACAGTGCTTGGACTGTAAATATCAACAGTCATTTATGGGATGGTGGGTGTTTGGGTGTCATTACATTGCTTGGACTGTAAATATCAATTGTCAATCATGGGGTTGTGGGTGTCATTAGAGTGCTTGGACTGTAAATATCAACAGTTATTCATGGGGTGGTGGGTGTGTGGGTATCATTAAAGTGCTTGGACTGTAAATTTCAACAGTCATTCATGGGGTGGTGAGTGTGTGGGTGTCATTACAGTGCTTGGACTGTAAATATCAACCATAATTCATGAGGTGATGGGTGTGTGGGTGTGATTACAGTGCTTGGACGGTAAATATCAACAGTCATTTATGGGATGGTGGGTGTTTGGTTGTCATTACATTGCTTGGACTGTAAATACAAACAGTAAATCATGGGGTGGTGGGTGTCGTAACAGTGCTTGGACTGTAAATATCAACTATCATTCATTGGGTGGTGTGTGTGTGGGTGTCATTACAGTGCTTAAACTGTGAATATCAACAGTCATTCATGGGTTGGTGAGTGTGTGGGTATTATTACAGTGCTTTGACTGTAAATATCAACAGTCATTTAGAGGGTGGTGGGTGTTATTAGAGTACTTGGACTGTAAATATCAACAGTTATTTATGGGGTGGTGGGTGTGTGGGTATCATGAAAGTGCTTGGACTGTAAATATTAAAAGACATTCATGGGATGGTGAGTGTGTGGGTGTCATTGCAGTTCTTGGACTGTAAATATCAACCACCATTCATTGGTTGGTGTTT
The DNA here is from genome assembly GCA_033782935.1 of Petrolisthes cinctipes. Taxonomy (NCBI): domain Eukaryota; kingdom Metazoa; phylum Arthropoda; class Malacostraca; order Decapoda; family Porcellanidae; genus Petrolisthes; species Petrolisthes cinctipes. The sequence continues at coordinate 2,591,455 of JAWQEG010000068.1, forward strand.
GTCTGGGTTTTATTACAGTGCTTGGACTCTGAATATCAACAATCATTCATAGGGTGGTGAGTGTGTGGGTATTATTACAGTGCTTGGACTGTAAATATCAACAGTCATTCAATTGTGGTGGGTGTGTGGATGTCATTACAGTGCTTGGACTGAAAACATTAACAGTCATTTTTGGGGTGGTTTGTGTTTGGGTGTCATTACAGTGCTTGGACTTAAAATATAAACCATAATTTAAGGGGTGGTGGATGCGTGGGTGTCATTACAGTGCTTGGACTGTAAATATCAACAGTCATTCATAGGGTGGTCAGTGTGTGGATGTCATTATAGTGCTTGGACTGTAAATATCAACAGTCAATCATAGGGTGGTGGGTGTATGGGTGTCATTACAGTGGTTTGATTGTAATTATCAACAGTCATTCATAGGGTGGTGGGTGTCATTACAGTGCTTGGACTGTAAATATCAACAGTCATTAATGGGGTGGTGGGTGTGTGGATGTCATTACAGTGCTTGGACTGAAAACATCAACAGTCATTTATGGGGTGGTGGGTGTGTGGGTGTCATTACAGTGCTTGGACTATAAATATCAACCATCATTTACGGGGTGGTGGGTGAGTGGGTGTCATTACAGTGCTTGGACTGTAAATATTAACAGTCATTCATTAGGTGGTGGTTGTGTGGGTGTCATTACAGTGCTTGGACTGTAAATATCAACTATAATTCATGGGGTGGTGGGTTAGGGGGTGTCATTACAGTGCTTGGACTGTAAATATCAACAGTCAATCATGGGGTTGTGGGTGTGTTGGTGTCATTACAGTGCTTGGACTGTATATATCAACAGTCATTCATAGGGTGGTGGGTATCATTAGAGTGCTTGGACTGTAAATATCAACAGTCATTCATGGGTTTGTGGGTGTGTGGGTGTCATTACAGTGTTTGGACTGTAAATATCAACTATAATTTATGGGGTCGTGGGTGTTGGGGTGTCATTACAGTGCTTTGACTGTAAATTTTAACAGTCATTCATGGGGTGGTGGGTGGTATTACAGTGCTTGGACAGTAAATATCAACAGTCATTCATAGGGTGATGAGTGTGTGGGTGTCATTACAGTGCTTGGACTGTAAATATCAACAGTCATTTATAGGGTGGTGGGTGTTTGGTGTCATTACATTGCTTGGACTGTAAATATCAACAGTCAATCATGGAGTTGTGGGTGTGTAGGTGTCATTACAGTGCTTGGACTGTAAATATCAACAGTCATTCATAGGTTGGTAGGTGTGTGAGTGTTATTAGAGAGCTTGGACTTAAAATATCAACAGTCATTCATGGGGTGGTGGGTGAGTGGGTGTCATTAGAGTGCTTGGACTGTAAATATCAACAGTCATTAATGGGGTCGTGAGTGTGTGGGTGTCATTACAGTGCTTGGACTGTAAATAACAACAGTCATTTATAGGGTGGTGGGTGTTTGGAGTCATTACATTGCTTGGACTGTAAATATCAACAGTCAGTCATGGGGTGGTGGTTGTGTGGGTATCATTACAGTGCTTAGACTGTAAATATCAACAGTCATTCATAGGGTGGTAGGTGTGTGAGTGTTATTACAGAGCTTGGACTGTAAATATCAAAAGTCATTCATGGAGTGGTGGGTGTGTGGGTGTCATTACAGTGCTTGGACTGTAAATATCAACAGTCATTCTTGGGGTGATGGTTGTGTGGGTGTTATTACAGTTCTTTGACTGTAAATATCAACAGTCATTCAGAGGGTGGTGGGTGTCATTAGAGTGCTTGGACTGTAAATATTAACAGTCATTCATGGGGTGGTGGGTGTTTGGATGTCATTGCAGTGCTTGGACTGAAAATATCAACAGTCATTTATGGGGTGGTGGGTGTGTGGGTGTCATTACAGTGCTTTGACTGTAAATTTTAACAGTCATTCATGGGGTGGTGGGTTGTATTACAGTGCTTGGACAGTAAATATCAACAGTCATTCATAGGGTGATGAGTGTGTGGGTGTCATTACAGTGCTTGGACTGTCAATATCAACAGTCATTTATAGGGTGGTGGGTGTTTGGTGTCATTACATTGCTTGGACTGTAAATATCAACAGTCAATCATGGAGTTGTGGGTGTGTGGGTGTCATTACAGTGCTTGGACTGTAAATATCAACAGTCATTCATAGGTTGGTAGGTGTGTGAGTGTTATCACAGAGCTTGGACTGTAAATATCAATAGGCATTTATGGAGTGGTGGGTGTGTGGGTGTCATTACAGTGCTTGGATTGTAAATATCAACAATCATTCTTGGGGTGATGGTTGTGTGGGTGTTATTACAGTACTTTGACTGTAAATATCAACAGTCATTCAGAGGGTGGTGGGTGTCATTAGAGTGCTTGGACTGTAAATATCAACAGTCATTCATGGGGTGGTGGGTGTGTGGATGTCATTACAGTGCTTGGACTGAAAACATCAACAGTCATTTATGGGATTGTGGGTGTGTGGGTGTCATAACAGTGCTTCGACTATAAATATCAACCATCATTTAAGGGGTGGTGGGTGAGTGGGTGTCATTACAGTGTTTGGACTGTAAATATCAACAGTCATTCATAGGGTGGTGGGTGTGTGGATGTCATTACATTGCTTGGACTGTAAATATCAACAGTCAATCATGGGGTTGTGGGTGTGTTGGTGTCATTACAGTGCTTGGACTGTATATATCAACAGTCATTCATAGGGTGGTGGGTATCATTAGAGTGCTTGGACTGTAAATATCAACAGTCATTCATGGGTTTGTGGGTGTGTGGGTGTCATTACAGTGTTTGGACTGTAAATATCAACTATAATTCATGGGGTTGTGGGTGTTGGGGTGTCATTACAGTGCTTTGACTGTAAATTTTAACAGTTATTTATTGGGTGGTGGGTGGCATTACAGTTCTTGGACTGTAAATATCAACAGTCATTCATAGGGTGATGAGTGTGTGGGTGTCATTACAGTGCTTGGACTGTAAATATCAACAGTCATTTATAGGGTGGTGGGTGTTTGGTGTCATTACATTGCTTGGACTGTAAATATCAACAGTCAATCATGGAGTTGTGGGTGTGTAGGTGTCATTACAGTGCTTGGACTGTGAATATCAACAGTCATTCATAGGTTGGTAGGTGTGTGAGAGTTATAACAGAGCTTGGACTTAAAATATCAACAGTCATTCATGGGGTGGTGGGTGTGTGGGTGTCATTAGAGTGCTTGGACTGTAAATATCAACAGTCATTAATGGGGTCGTGAGTGTGTGGGTGTCATTACAGTGCTTGGACTGTAAATATCAACAGTCATTTATAGGGTGATGAGTGTGTGGGTGTCATTACAGTGCTTGGACTGTAAATAACAACAGTCATTTATAGGGTGGTGGGTGTTTGGTGTCATTACATTGCTTGGACTGTAAATATCAACAGTCAGTCATGGGGTGGTGGGTGTGTGGGTATCATTACAGTGCTTAGACTGTAAATATCAACAGTCATTCATAGGGTGGTAGGTGTGTGAGTGTTATTACAGAGCTTGGACTGTAAATATCAAAAGTCATTCATGGAGTGGTGGGTGTGTGGGTGTCATTACAGTGCTTGGACTGTAAATATCAACAGTCATTCTTGGGGTGATGGTTGTGTGGGTGTTATTACAGTTCTTTGACTGTAAATATCAACAGTCATTCAGAGGGTGGTGGGTGTCATTAGAGTGCTTGGACTGTAAATATTAACAGTCATTCATGGGGTGGTGGGTGTTTGGATGTCATTGCAGTGCTTGGACTGAAAATATCAACAGTCATTTATGGGGTGGTGGGTGTGTGGGTGTCATTACAGTGCTTTGACTGTAAATTTTAACAGTCATTCATTGGGTGGTGTGTGGTATTACAGTACTTGGACAGTAAATATCAACAGTCATTCATAGGGTGATGAGTGTGTGGGTGTCATTAAGTGCTTGGACTGTAAATATCAACAGTCATTTATAGGTTGGTGGGTGTTTGGTGTCATTACATTGCTTGGACTGTAAATATCAACAGTCAATCATGGAGTTGTGGGTGTGTGGGTGTCATTACAGTGCTTGGACTGTAAATATCAACAGTCATTCATAGGTTGGTAGGTGTGTGAGTGTTATTACAGAGCTTGGACTGTAAATATCAATAGGCATTTATGGAGTGGTGGGTGTGTGGGTGTCATTACAGTGCTTGGATTGTAAATATCAACAGTCATTCTTGGGGTGATGGTTGTGTGGGTGTTATTACAGTGCTTTGACTGTAAATATCAACAGTCATTTAGAGGGTGGTGGGTGTCATTAGAGTGCTTGGACTGTAAATATCAACAGTCATTCATGGGGTGGTTGGTGTGTGGATGTCATTACAGTGCTTGTACTGAAAACATCAACAGTCATTTATGGGATTGTGGGTGTGTGGGTGTCATAACAGTGCTTGGACTATAAATATCAAACATCATTTAAGGGGTGGTGGGTGAGTGGGTGTCATTACAGTGTTTGGACTGTAAATATCAACAGTCATTCATAGGGTGGTCGGTGTGTGGATGTCATTACAGTGCTTGGACTGTAAATATCAACAGTCAATCATAGGGTGGTGGGTGTGTGGGTGTCATTACAGTGGTTTGATTGTAATTATCAACAGTCATTCATAGGGTGGTAGGTGTCCTTACAATGCTTGGACTGTAAATATCAACAGTCATTCATTGGGTGGGGGTTGTGTGGGTGTCATTAGAGTGCTTGGACTGTAAATATCAACCATAAATCATGGGGTGGTGGGTATGGGGGTGTCATTACAGTGCGTGGACTGTAAATATCAACAGTCAATCATGGGGTGGTGGGTGTGTTGGTGTCATTACAGTGCTTGGACTGTAAATATCAACAGTCATTCATGGGGTGGTGGGTGTATGGGTGTCATTGCAGTGCTTGGACTGAAAATATCAACAGTCATTTATGGGGTGGTGGGTGTGTGGGTGTCATTACAGTGCTTTGACTGTAAATTTTAACAGTCATTCATTGGGTGGTGGGTGGTATTACAGTGCTTGGACAGTAAATATAAACAGTCATTCATAGGGTGATGAGTGTGTGGGTGTCATTAAGTGCTTGGACTGTAAATATCAACAGTCATTTATAGGGTGGTGGGTGTTTGGTGTCATTACAGTGCGTGGACTGTAAATATCAACAGTCAATCATGGGGTGGTGGGTGTGTTGGTGTCATTACAGTGCTTGGACTGTAAATATCAACAGTCATTCATGGGGTGGTGGGTGTATGGGTGTCATTGCAGTGCTTGGACTGAAAATATCAACAGTCATTTATGGGGTGGTGGGTGTGTGGGTGTCATTACAGTGCTTTGACTGTAAATTTTAACAGTCATTCATTGGGTGGTGGGTGGTATTACAGTGCTTGGACAGTAAATATCAACAGTCATTCATAGGGTGATGAGTGTGTGGGTGTCATTAAGTGCTTGGACTGTAAATATCAACAGTCATTTATAGGGTGGTGGGTGTTTGGTGTCATTACATTGCTTGGACTGTAAATATCAACAGTCAATCATGGAGTTGTGGGTGTGTGGGTGTCATTACAGTGCTTGGACTGTAAATATCAACAGTCATTCATAGGTTGGTAGGTGTGTGAGTGTTATTACAGAGCTTGGACTGTAAATATCAATAGGCATTTATGGAGTGGTGGGTGTGTGGGTGTCATTACAGTGCTTGGATTGTAAATATCAACAGTCATTCTTGGGGTGATGGTTGTGTGTGTGTTATTACAGTGCTTTGACTGTAAATATCAACAGTAATTTAGAGGGTGGTGGGTGTCATTAGAGTGCTTGGACTGTAAATATCAACAGTCATTCATGGGGTGGTGGGTGTGTGGATGTCATTACAGTGCTTGGACTGAAAACATCAATAGTCATTTATGGGATTGTGGGTGTGTGGGTGTCATAACAGTGCTTGCACTATAAATATCAACCATCATTTAAGGGGTGGTGGGTGAGTGGGTGTCATTACAGTGTTTGGACTGTAAATATCAACAGTCATTCATAGGGTGGTCGGTGTGTGGATGTCATTACAGTGCTTGGACTGTAAATATCAACAGTCAATCATAGGGTGGTGGGTGTGTGGGTGTCATTACAGTGGTTTGATTGTAATTATCAACAGTCATTCATAGGGTGGTAGGTGTCCTTACAGTGCTTGGACTGTAAATATCAACAGTCATTCATTGGGTGGGGGTTGTGTGGGTGTCATTAGAGTGCTTGGACTGTAAATATCAACCATAAATCATGGGGTGGTGGGTATGGGGGTGTCATTACAGTGCGTGGACTGTAAATATCAACAGTCAATCATGGGGTGGTGGGTGTGTTGGTGTCATTACAGTGCTTGGACTGTAAATATCAACAGTCATTCATGGGGTGGTGGGTGTATGGGTGTCATTACAGTGATTTGATTGTAAATATCAACAGTCATTCATAGGGTGGTGGGTATCATTAGAGTGCTTGGACTGTAAATATCAACAGTCATTCATGGGTTTGTGGGTGTGTGGGTGTCATTACAGTGCTTGGACTGTAAATATCAACTATAATTCATGGGGTCGTGGGTGTTGGGGTGTCATTACAGTGCTTTGACTGTAAATATCAACAGTCTTTAATGGGGTGGTAGGTGGCATTACAGTGCTTGGACTGTAAATATCAACAGTCATTCATAGGGTGATGAGTGTGTGGGTGTCATTACCGTGCCTTGACTGTAAATATCAACAGTCATTTATAGGGTGGTGGGTGTTTGGTGTCATTACATTGCTTGGACATTAAATATCAACAGTCAATCATGGGGTGGTGGGTGTGTGGGTATCATTACAGTGCCTGGACTGTAAATATCAACAGTCATTCATAGGGTGGTAGGTGTTTGAGTGTTATTACAGAGCTTGGACTGTAAATATCAACAGTCATTCATGGAGTGGTGGGTGTGTGGGTGTCATTAAAGTGCTTGGACTGTAAATATCAACAGTTATTCTTGGGGTGATGGTTGTGTGGGTGTTATTACAGTGCTTTGACTGTAAATATCAACAGTTATTCAGAGGGTGGTGGGTGTCATTAGAGTGCTTGGACTGTAAATATTAACAGTCATTCATGGGGTGGTGGGTGTTTGGATGTCATTACAGTGCTTGGACTGAAAACATCAATAGTCATTTATGGGATTGTGGGTGTGTGGGTGTCATAACAGTGCTTGCACTATAAATATCAACCATCATTTAAGGGGTGGTGGGTGAGTGGGTGTCATTACAGTGTTTGGACTGTAAATATCAACAGTCATTCATAGGGTGGTCGGTGTGTGGATGTCATTACAGTGCTTGGACTGTAAATATCAACAGTCAATCATAGGGTGGTGGGTGTGTGGGTGTCATTACAGTGGTTTGATTGTAATTATCAACAGTCATTCATAGGGTGGTAGGTGTCCTTACAGTGCTTGGACTGTAAATATCAACAGTCATTCATTGGGTGGGGGTTGTGTGGGTGTCATTAGAGTGCTTGGACTGTAAATATCAACCATAAATCATGGGGTGGTGGGTATGGGGGTGTCATTACAGTGCGTGGACTGTAAATATCAACAGTCAATCATGGGGTGGTGGGTGTGTTGGTGTCATTACAGTGCTTGGACTGTAAATATCAACAGTCATTCATGGGGTGGTGGGTGTATGGGTGTCATTACAGTGATTTGATTGTAAATATCAACAGTCATTCATAGGGTGGTGGGTATCATTAGAGTGCTTGGACTGTAAATATCAACAGTCATTCTTGGGTTTGTGGGTGTGTGGGTGTCATTACAGTGCTTGGACTGTAAATATCAACTATAATTCATGGGGTCGTGGGTGTTGGGGTGTCATTACAGTGCTTTGACTGTAAATATCAACAGTCTTTAATGGGGTGGTAGGTGGCATTACAGTGCTTGGACTGTAAATATCAACAGTCATTCATAGGGTGATGAGTGTGTGGGTGTCATTACCGTGCCTTGACTGTAAATATCAACAGTCATTTATAGGGTGGTGGGTGTTTGGTGTCATTACATTGCTTGGACATTAAATATCAACAGTCAATCATGGGGTGGTGGGTGTGTGGGTATCATTACAGTGCCTGGACTGTAAATATCAACAGTCATTCATAGGGTGGTAGGTGTTTGAGTGTTATTACAGAGCTTGGACTGTAAATATCAACAGTCATTCATGGAGTGGTGGGTGTGTGGGTGTCATTAAAGTGCTTGGACTGTAAATATCAACAGTTATTCTTGGGGTGATGGTTGTGTGGGTGTTATTACAGTGCTTTGACTGTAAATATCAACAGTTATTCAGAGGGTGGTGGGTGTCATTAGAGTGCTTGGACTGTAAATATTAACAGTCATTCATGGGGTGGTGGGTGTTTGGATGTCATTACAGTGCTTGGACTGAAAATATCAACAGTCATTTATGGGGTGGTGGGTGTGTGGGTGTCATTACAGTTCTTGGACTTTAATTATCAACAGTCATTTATGGGGTGGTGGGTGTTTGGTGTCATTACATTGCTTGGACTGTAAATATCAACAGTCAATCATGGAGTTGTGGGTGTGTGGGTGTCATTACAGTGCTTGGACTGTAAATATCAACAGTCATTCATAGGTTGGTAGGTGTGTGAGTGTTATTACAGAGCTTGGACTGTAAATATCAATAGGCATTTATGGAGTGGTGGGTGTGTGGGTGTCATTACAGTGCTTGGATTGTAAATATCAACAGTCATTCTTGGGTTGATGGTTGTGTGGGTGTTATTACAGTGCTTTGACTGTAAATATCAACAGTCATTTAGAGGGTGGTGGGTGTCATTAGAGTGCTTGGACTGTAAATATTAACAGTCATTCATGGGGTGGTGGGTGTTTGGATGTCATTACAGTGCTTGGACTGAAAATATCAACAGTCATTTATGGGGTGGTGGGTGTGTGGGTGTCATTACAGTTCTTGGACTTTAATTATCAACCATCATTATGGGGTTGTGGGTGTGTGGGTGTCATGACAGTGCTTGGACTGTAAATATGAACAGTCATTATAGGGTGGTGGGTGTGTGAGTGTCATTACAGAGTTTGGACTGTAAATATCAACAGTCATTCATCGGGTAGTGGGTGTGTGGATGTCATTATCATGCTTGGACTGTAAATATCAACAGTTAATCATGGGTAGGTGTGTGTGTGGGTGTCATTACATTGCTTGGACTGTAAATATCAACAGTCTTTCATGGGTTTGGTGGGTGTGTGGGTGTCATTACAATGTTTTGATTGTAATTATCAACAGTCAATCATAAGGTGGTGGGTGTCATAACAGTGCTTGGACTGTAAATATCAGCAGTCATTTATGGGGTGGTGGTTGTGTGGGTGTCTTTACAGTGCTTGGACTGTAAATATCAAACATATTTCATGGAATGGTAGGTGTGGGGGTGTCATTACAGTGCTTGGACTGTAAATATCAACAGTCAATTATGGGGTGGTGGGTGTTTGGGTGTCATTACAGTGCTTGGACTGTAAATATCAACAGTCATTCATGGGATCGTGGGTGTATGGGTGTCATTACAGTGTTTTGATTGTAAATATCAACAGTCATTCATAGGGTGGTGGGTATCATAAGAGTGCTTGGACTGTAAATATCAACAGTCATTCATTGGGTTGTAGATGTGTGGGTGTCATTACAGTGCTTGAACTGTAAATATCAACAGTCAATCATGAGGTAGTGGGTGTGTGGGTGTCAATAGAGTGCTTAGACAGTAAATATGAACAGTCAATCATAAGGTGGTGGGTGGCATTACAGTGATTGGACTGTAAATATCAACAGTCATTCATAGGGTGATGGGTGTGTGGGTGTCATTACTGTGTTTGGACTGTAAATCTCAACAGTCATTTATAGAGTGGTGGGTGTTTGAGTGTCATTACATTGCTTAGACTGTAAATATCAACAGTCATTTATGGGGTGGTGGGTGTGTGGGTGTCATTATTGTGCTTAGACTGTAAATACCAACAGTCATTAATAGGGTGGTTGGTGTGTGGGTGTCATTACAGTGCTTGGACTGTAAATATCAAGTCATTAATGTGGTGGTGGGTGTGTGTGTTTTATTATTGCTTGATCTGTAAATATCAACTGTCATTCATGGAGTGGTGGGTGGCATTACAGTGCTTGGACTGTAAATATCAACAGTCATTCATGAGGTGATGGGTGTGAGGGTGTCATTACAGTGCTTGGACTGTAAATATCAACAGTCATTTATGGGATGGTGGTTGTTTGGGTGTCATTACATTGCTTGGACTGTAAATATCAACAGTCATTTATGGGGTGGTGGGTGTGTGGGTGTCATTACAGTGCTTGGATTGTAAATATCAACAGTCATTCTTGGGGTGATGGTTGTGTGGGTGTTATTACAGTGCTTTGACTGTAAATATCAACTTTCATTCAGAGGGTGGTGGGTGTCATTAGAGTGCTTGGACTGTAAATATCAACAGTCATTCAAGGGGTGGTGGGTATGTGGATGTCATTACAGTGCTTGGACTGAAAACATCAACAGTCATTTATGGGATTGTGGGTGTGTGGGTGTCATAACAGTGCTTTTACTATAAATATCAACCATCATTTAAAGGGTGGTGGGTGAGTGGGTGTCATTACAGTGTTTGGACTGTAAATATCAACAGTCATTCATAGGGTGGTCGGTGTGTGGATGTCATTACAGTGCTTGGACTGTAAATATCAACAGTCAATCATGGGGTTGTGGGTGTGTTGGTGTCATTACAGTGCTTGGACTGTATATATCAACAGTCATTCATAGGGTGGTGGGTATCATTAGAGTGCTTGGACTGTAAATATCAACAGTCATTCATAGGGTTGTGGTTGTGTGAGTGTCATTACATTGCTTGGACTGTAAATATCAATAGTCAATCATGGGGTGGTGGGTTTCGTAACAGTGCTTGGACTGTAAATATTAATAGTCATTCATAGGGTGGTGGGTGTGTGAGTGTTATTACAGTGTTTTGACTTTAAATATCAACAGTCATTCAGAGGGTGGTGGGTGTCATTAGAGTGCTTGGACTGTAAATATCAACAGTTATTCATGGGGTGGTGGGTGTGTGGGTATCATGAAAGTGCTTGGACTAAAAATATCAACAGTCATTCATGGGGTGGTGAGTGTGTGGGTGTCATTACAGTGCTTGGACTGTAAATATCAACCATAATTCATGAGGTGATGGGTGTGTGAGTGTCATTACAGTGCTTGGACTGTAAATATCAACAGTCATTTATGGGATTGTGGGTTTTTGGTTGTCATTACATTGCTTGGACTGTAAATATCAACAGTCAATCACGGGGTGGTGGGTGTTGTAACAGTGCTTGGACTGTAAATATCAACTATCATTCGTTGGGTGGTGGGTGTGTGGATGTCATTACAGTGCTTGGACTGAAAATATCAACAGTCATTTATGGGGTGGTGGGTGTGTGGGTGTCAATACAGTGCTTAAACTGTAAATATATAAACAGTCATTCATGGGTTGGTGAGTGTGTGGGTATTATTACAGTGCTTTGACTGTAAATATCAACCGTCATTCAGAGGGTGGTGGGTATCATTAGAGTGCTTGGACTGTAAATATCAACAGTTATTTATGGGTTGGTGGGTGTGTGGGTATCATGAAAGTGCTTGGACTGTAAATATTAAAAGTCATTCATGGGGTGGTGAGTGTGTGGGTATCATTGCAGTTCTTGGACTGTAAATATCAACCACAATTCATGGGGTGGTGTGTGTCTGGGTGTCATTACAGTGCTTTGACTGTAAATATCAACAGTCATTCAGAGGGTGGTGGGTGTCATTAGAGTGCTTGGACTGTAAATATCGACAGTGATTCATGGGGTGGTGGGTGTGTGGATGTCATTACAGTGCTTGGACTGAAAACATCAACAGTCATTTATGGGGTGGTGGGTGTTTGGGTGTCATTACAGTGCTTGGACTATAAATATCAACCATCATTTAAGGGGTGGTGGGTGAGTGGGTGTCATTACAGTGCTTGGACTGTAAATATCAATGGTCATTTATAGGGTGGTCTGTGTGTGGATGTCATTATAGTACTTGGACTGTAAATATTAACAGTCAATCATAGGGTGGTGGGTGTGTGGGTGTCATTACATTGGTTTGATTGTAATTATCAACAGTTATTCATAGGGTGGTGGGTGTCATTACAGTGCTTGGACTGTAAATATCAACAGTCATTCATGGGGTGGTGGGTGTGTGGATGTCATTACAGTGCTTGGACTGAAAACATCAACAGTCATTTATGGGGTGGTGGGTGTGTGGGTATCATTACAGTGCTTGGACTATAAATATCAACCATCGTTTAAGGGGTGGTGGGTGAGTGGGTGTCATTACAGTGCTTGGACTGTAAAGATTAACAGTCATTCTTTGGGAGGTCGTTGTGTGGGTGTCATTACAGTGCTTGGACTGTAAATATCAACCATAATTCATGGGGTGGTGGGTGTTGGGGTGTCATTACAGTGCTTGGACCTTAAATATCAACAGTCAATCATGGGGTGGTGGGTGTGTTGGTGTGATTACAGTGCTTGGACTGTAAATATCAACAGTCATTCATAGGGTGGTGTTTATCATTAGAGTGCTTGGACTGTAAATATCAACAGTCATTCATGGTTTTGTGGGTGTGTGGGTGTCATTACAGTGCTTGGACTGTAAATATCAACTATAATTCATGGGGTCATGAATGTTGGGGTGTCATTACAGTGCTTTGACTGTAAATTTTAACAGTCATTCATGGGGTAGTGGGTGGCATTACAGTGCTTGGACTGTAAATATCAACAGTCATTCATAGGGTGATTAATGTGTGGGTGTCATTACAGTGCTTGGACTGTAAATATCAACAGTTATTTAAAGGGTGGTTGGTGTTTGGTTTCATTACATTGCTTGGACTGTAAATATCAATAGTCAATCATGGAGTTGTGGGTGTGTGGGTGTCATTACATTGCTTGGACTGTAAATATCAACTGTCATTGATAGGTTGGTAGGTGTGTGAGTGTTATTACAGAGCTTGGACTATAAATATCAACAGTCATTCATGGAGTGGTGGGTGTGTGGGTGTTATTACAGTGCTTGGATTGTAAATATCAACAGTCATTCTTGGGGTGATGGTTGTGTGGGTGTTATTACAGTGCTTTGACTGTAAATATCAACAGTCATTCAGAGTGTGGTGGGTGTCATTAGAGTGCTTGGACTGTAAATATCAACAGTCATTCATGGGGTGGTGGGTGTGTGGATGTCATTACAGTGCTTGGACTGAAAACATCAACAGTCATTTATGGGGTGGTGGGTGTGTGGGTGTCATTACAGTGCTTGGACTATAAATATCAACCATCATTATGGGGTTGTGGGTGTGTGGGTGTCATGACAGTGCTTGGACTGTAAATATCAACAGTCATTATTTGGTGGTGGGTGTGTGAGTGTCATTACAGAGTTTGGACTGTAAATATCAACAGTCATTCATGGGGTAGTGGGTGTGTGGATGTCATTATAATGCTCGGACCTTAAATATCAACAGTTAATCATGGAGTGGTGGGTGTCTGGGTGTCATTACAGTGCTTGGATTGTAAATATCAACAGTCATTCTTGGGGTGATGGTTGTGTGGGTGTTATTACAGTGCTTTGACTGTAAATATCAACAGTCATTCAGAGTGTGGTAGGTGTCATTAGAGTGCTTGGACTGTAAATATCAACAGTCATTCATGGGGTGGTGGGTGTGTGGATGTCATTACAGAGCTTGGACTGTAAATATCAACAGTCATTCATGGGTTTGTGGGTGTGTGGGTGTCATTACAGTGCTTGGACTGTAAATATCAACTATAATTAATGGGGTCGTGGGTGTTGGGGTGTCATTCCAGTGCTATGACTGTAAATATCAACAGTCATTCATGGGTGTGGTGGGTGGCATTACAGAGCTTGGACTGTAAATATCAACAGTCATTCATAGGGTGATGAGTGTGTGGGTGTCATTACAGTGCTTGGACTGTAAGTATCAACAGTCATTTATAGGGTAGTGGGTGTTTGGTGTCATTACATTGCTTGGACAGTAAATATCAACAGTCAATCATGGGGTGGTGGGTGTGTGGGTATCATTACAGTGCTTGGACTGTAAATATCAACAGTCATTCATAGGGTGGTAGTTGTGTGAGTGTTATTACAGAGCTTGGACTGTAAATATCAACAGTCATTCATGGAGTGGTGGGTGTGTGGGTGTCATTACAGTGCTTGGACTGTAAATATCAACAGTCATTCTTGGGGTGATGGTTGTGTGGGTGTTATTACAGTGCTTTGACTGTAAATATCAACAGTTATTCAGAGGGTGGTGGGTGTCATTAGAGTGCTTGGACTGTAAATATTAACAGTCATTTATTGGGTGGTGGGTGTTTCGATGTCATTCCAGTGCTTAGACTGAAAATATCAACAGTCTTTCATGGGGTGGTTTGTGTGTGGGTGTCATTACAGTGTTTTGATTGTAATTATCATCAGTCAATCATAGAGTGGTGGGTGTCATTACAGTGCTTGGACTGTAAATATCAACAGTCATTTATGGGGTGGTGGTTGTGTGGGTGTCTTTACAGTGCTTAGACTTTAAATATCAAACATAATTCATGGGATGGTAGGTGTGGGGGTGTCATTACATTGCTTGGCCTGTAAATATCAACAGTCAATTATTGGGTGGTTGGTGTTTGGGTGTCATTACAGTGCTTGGACTGTAAATATCAACTGTCATTCATGGGATCGTGGGTGTATGGGTGTCATTACAGTGTTTTGATTGTAAATATCAACAGTCATTCATAGGGTGGTGGGTATCATTAGAGTGCTTGGACTGTAAATATCAACAGTCATTCATGGGGTTGTGGGTGTGTTGGTGTCATTACAGTGCTTGGACTGTAAATATCAACAGTCAATCATGAGGTAGTGAGTGTGTGGGTGTCATTAGAGTGCTTAGACTGTAAATATCAACAGTCAATCATAGTGTTATGGGTGGCATTACAGTGATTGGACTGTAAATATCAACAGTCATTCATAGGGTGATGGGTGTGTGGGTGTCATTACAGTGTTTGGACTGTAAATATCAACAGTCATTTATAGAGTGGTGGGTGTTTGAGTGTCATTACATTGATTGGACGGTAAATATTAACAGTCAATCATGAGGTAGTGGGTGTGTGGGTGTCATTAGAGTGCTTAGACTGTATATATCAACAGTCATTCATAGATTGGTGGGTGTCATTTGAGTGCTTGGACTGTAAATATCAACAGTCATTAATAAGTTGGTGAGTGTATGGGTGTCATTATAGTGCATGGACTGTAAATATAAACCATATTTCATGGGGTTGTCGGTGTGTGGGTGTCATTACAGTGCTTTGTCTGTAAATATCAAGAGTCATTCATGGGGTGGTGGGTGTGAGGGTGTCATTACAGTGTTCGGACTGTAAATATCAACAGTCATTCATAAGGTGGTGGGTGTGGAGGTGTCATTATATTGCTTGGACTGTAAATACCAACAGTCATTCATGGGGTGGTTGGTGTGTGGGTGTCATTACAATGCTTGGACTGTAAATATCAAGTCATTAATGGGGTGGTGGGTGTGTGTGTGTCATTATTGCTTGGACTGTAAATATCAACAGTCATTCATGGAGGGGGGTGGCATTACAGTGCTTGGACTGTAAATATCAACAGTCATTCATGAGGTGATGGGTGTGTGGGTGTCATTACAGTGCTTGGACTGTATGTATTAACAGTCATTTATGTGGTGGTGGGTGTTTTGGTGTCATTACATTGCTTGGATTGTAAATATCAACATTTAATCATGGGGTGGTTGGTGTCATTACAGTGCATGGACTGTAAATATCAACAGTCATTCATATGGTGGTGGGTGTGTGGGTGTTATTACAGTGCTTTGACTGTAAAAATCAACAGTCATTCAGAAGGTGGTGGGTGTTATCAGAGTGCTTGGACAGTAAATATCAACAGCTATTCATGGAGTGATGGGTATGTGGGTATCATGAAAGTGCTTAAACCGTAAATATCAACAGTCATTCATGGGGTGGTGATGTGTGGGAGTCATTGCAGTTCTTGGACTGTAAATATCAACCATCATTTATTTAGTGGTGTGTGTGTGGGAGTCATTACAGTGCTTGGACTGTGAATATCAACAGTCATTCATGGGGTGGTGAGTGTGTGGGTATTATTACAGTGCTTCTACTGTAAATATCAACAGTCATTCAGAGGGTGGTGGGTGTCATTAGAGTGCTTGGACTGTAAATATTAACAGTCATTCATGGGGTGTTGGGTGTGTGGATGTCATTACAGTGTTTGAACTAATAATATCAACTGTCATTTATGGGGTGGTGGGTGTGTGGGTGTCATTACAGTGCTTGGACTATAAATATCAACCATCATTTATGGGGTTTTGGGTGAGTGGGTTTTCATTACAGTGCTTGGACTATAAATATCAACAGTCATTCATAGGGTGGTGGGTGTGTGAGTGTCATTACAGAGCTTCGACTGTAAATATTAACAGTCATTCATTGGGTGGTGGGTTTGTGGATGTCATTACAGTGCTTGGACTGTAAATATCAACAGTCAATCATAGGGTGGTGGGTGTGTGGGCGTCATTACAGTGCTTGGACTGTAAATATCAACAGTCATTCATGGGGTGGTAGGTGTGTGGGTGTCATTACAGTGTTTTGATTGTAATTATCAACAGTCATTTATAGGGTGGTGGGTGTCATTACAGTGCTTGGACTGTAAATATCAACAGTCATTCATGGGGTGGTGGGTGTGTGGGTGGATGTCATTACCGTGCTTGGACTGTAAATATCAACTATAATTCATGGGGTAGTGGTTGTGGGGGTGTCATTACATTGCTTGGACTGTAAATTTCAACAGTCAATCATGGGGTGGTGGGTATGTTGGTGTCATTACAGTGCTTAGACTGTAAATATTAACAGTCATTCATAGGGTGGTGGGTGTGTGAGTATTATTACAGAGCTTGAACTGTAAATATCAAGTCATGTATATGGTGGTGGGTGTATGGGTGTCATTACAGTGATTTGATTGTAAATATCAACAGTCATTCATAGGGTGGTGGGTATCATTAGAGTGCTTGGACTGTAAATATCAACAGTCATTTATGTGGTTTTGGGTGTGTGGGTGTCATTACAGTGCTTGGACTGTAAATATCAACTATAGTTCATGGGGTCGTAGGTGTTGGAGTGTCATTACAGTGCTTTTACTGTAAATATCAACAGTCATTCATGGGGTGGTGGGTGGCATTACAGTGCTTGGACTGTATATATCAAGAGTCATTCATAGGGTGATGGGTGTGTGGGTGTCATTACAGTGCTTGGACTGTAAATATCAACAGTCATTTATAGGGTGGTGGGTGTTTTGGTGTCATTACATTGCATGGACTGTAAATATTAACTGTCAATCATGGGGTGGTGGGTGTGTGGGTGTCACTACAGTGCTTGGACTGTAAATATCAACAGTCATTCATAGGGTGGTGGGTGTGTGTGTTATTACAGAGCTTGGACTGTAATTATCAACAGTCATTTATGGAGTGGTAGATGCGTGGGTGTCATTACAGTGCTTGGACTTTAAATATCAACAGTCATTCTTGAGGTGATGGTTGTGTGAGTGTTATTACAGTGCTTTGGCTGTAAATATCAACAGTCATATAGAGGGTTGTGGGTGTCATAAGAGTGCTTGGACTGTAAATATTAACAGTCATTCATTGGGTTGTGGGTGTGTGCATGTCATTACAGTGCTTGGACTGATAATATCAACAGTCATTTATGGGGTGGTGGGTGTGTGGGGGTCATTACAGTGCTTGGACTATAATTATCAACCGTCATTTATGGGGTGGTGGGTGTGTGGGTGTCATTACCGTGTTTTGATTGTAATTATCAACAGTCATTTATAGGGTAGTGGGTGTCATCACAGTGCTTGGACTGTAATTATCAACAGTCATTCATGGGGTAGTGGTTGTGTGGGTGTCTTTACATTGCTTGGTCTGTAAATATCAAACATAATTCATGGGATGGTGGGTGTGGGGGTTTTATTACAGTGCTTGGACAGTAAATATCAACAGTCAATCATAAGTTGGTGGGTGTGTGGGTGTCATTACAGTTCTTGGACTGTAAATATCAACAGTCATTCATAGGGTCGTGGGTGTATGGATGTCATTACAGTGTTTTGATTGTAAATATCAATAGTCATTCATAGGGTGGTGGGTATCATTAGAGTGCTTGGACTGTAAATATCTACAGTCATTCAAGGGGTTGTGGGTATGTGGGTGTCATTACAGTGCTTGGACTATAAATATCAACTTTAATTCATGGGGTCATTAGTGTTGGTGTGTCATTACAGTGCTTGGACTGTAAATATCAACTGTCATTTATGGGGTGGTGGGTGTGAGGGTGTCATTACAGTGATTGGACTATAAATATCAACAGTCATTCGTGAGATGATGGGTGTGTGGGTGTCATTATAGTGCTTGGACTGTAAATATCAACAGTCATTCATGGGTTTGTGAGTTTGTGGGTGTCATTACAGTGCTTGGACTGTATATATCAAGTCATTCATGTGGTGGTGGGTGTCATTAGTGCTTTGACTGTAAATATCAACAGTCATTCATTTGGTGGTGGGTGGCATTACAGTGCTTGGACTGTAAATATCAACAGTCATTTATAGGGTGGTGGGTGTTTGGGTGTCATTACGTTGCTCGGACTGTAGATATCAACAGTCAATCACTGGGTGGTTGTTGTGTGGGTATCATTACAGTGCTTGGACTGTAAATATCAACAGTCATTCATAGGGTGGTGGGTGTGTGAGTGTCATTACAGAGCTTGGACTGTAAATATCAAAAGTCATTCATGGGGTGGTGGGTGTGTGGATGTCATTAGAGTGCTTGGACTGTAAATATCAACAGTCAATCATGGGGTGGTGGGTGTGTGGGTGCCATTACAGTGCTTGGACTGTAAATATCAACAGTCATTCATGGGGTGGTGGCTATGTGGGTGTCATTACAGTGTTTTGATTGTAATTATCAACAGTCATTTATAGGGTGGTGGGTGTCATTACAGTCGTTGGACTGTAAATATCAACAGTCATTAATAGGATGGTGGTTGTATGAGTGTTATTACAGTGCTTGGACTGTAAATATCAAACATAATTCATGGGGTGGTGGGGGTAGGGTTGTCATTACAGTGCTTAGAATGTAGATATCAACAGTCAATCATGGGGTGGTGGGTGTGTGGGTGTCATTACAGTGCTTGGACTGTAAATATCAACAGTCTTTCATGGGGTGGTGGGTGTATGGGTGTCATTACAGTGTTTTAATTTTAAATATCAACAGTCATTCATAGGGTGGTGGGTATCATTAGAGTGCTTGGACTGTAAATATCAATAGTCATTTATGGGGTTGTGGGTGTGTGGGTGTCATTAAAGTGCTTGGACTGTAAATATCAACTATAATTCATGGGATCGTGGGTGTTGGGGTTTCATTACAGTGCTTTGACTGTAAATATCCACAGTCATTTATGTGGTGGTGTGTGTGAGGGTGTCATTACAGTGCTTGGACTGTAAATTTCAACAGTCAATCATGGGGTGGTGGGTGTGTGGGTGTCATTACAGTGCTTAGACTGTAAATATTAACAATCATTCATAGGGTGGTGGGTGTGTGAGTGTTATTACAGAGCTTGGACTGTAAATATCAAGTCATGTATATGGTGGTGGGTGTATGGGTGTCATTACAGTGATTTGATTGTAAATATCAACAGTCATTCATAGGGTGATGGGTATCATTAGAGTGCTTGGACTGTAAATATCAACAGTCATTTATGGGGTTGCGGGTGTGTGGGTGTCATTACAATTCTTGGACTGTAAATATCAACTATAATTCATGGGGTCGTGGGTGTTGGAGTGTCATTACAGTGCTTTTACTGTAAATATCAACAGTCATTCATGGGGTGGTGGGTGGCATTACAGTGCTTGGACTGTATATATCAAGAGTCATTCATAGGGTGATGGGTGTGTGGGTGTCATTACAGTGCTTGGACTGTAAATATCAACAGTCATTTATAGGGTGGTGGGTGTTTGGGTGTCATTACATTGCTTGGACTGTAAACATCAACAGTCAATCATGGGGTGGTGGGTGTGTGGGTGTCATTAGAGTGCTTGGACTGTAAATATCAACAGTCATTCATAGGGTGGTGGGTGTGTGTGTTATTACAGAGCTTGGACTGTAATTATCAACAGTCATTCATGGAGTGGTAGGTGTGTGGGTGTCATTATAGTGCATGGACTGTAAATATGAACCATATTTCATGGGGTTGTCGGTGTGTGGGTGTCATTACAGTGCTTTGTCTGTAAATATCAAGATTCATTCATGGGGTGGTGGGTGTGAGGGTGTCATTACAGTGTTCGGACTGTAAATATCAACAGTCATTCATGGGGTGGTGGGTGTGGAGGTGTCATTATATTGCTTGGACTGTAAATACCAACAGTCATTCATGGGGTGGTTGGTGTGTGGGTGTCATTACAATGCTTGGACTGTAAATATCAAGTCATTAATGGGGTGGTGGGTGTGTGTGTGTCATTATTGCTTGGACAGTAAATATCAACAGTCATTCATGGGGGGGGGGGGTGGCATTACAGTGCTTGTACTTTAAATATCAACAGTCATTCATGGGGTGGTGGGTGTTTGGGTGTCATTACATTGCTTGGATTGTAAATATCAACATTTAATCATGGGGTGGTTGGTGTCATTACAGTGCTTGGACTGTAAATATCAACAGTCATTCATACGGTGGTGGGTGTGTGGGTGTTATTACAGTGCTTTGACTGTAAATATCAACAGTCATTAAGAGGGTGGTGGGTGTTATCAGAGTGTTTGGACTGTAAATATCAACAGCTATTCATGGAGTGATGGGTATGTGGGTATCATGAAAGTGCTTGAACCATAAATATCAACAGTCATTAATGGGGTGGTGATGTGTGGGAATCATTGCAGTTCTTGGACTGTAAATATCAACCATCATTCATTGGGTGGTGTGTGTGTGGGAGTCAATACAGTGCTTGGACTGTGAATATCAACAGTCATTCATAGGGTGGTGAGTATGTGGGTATTATTACAGTTCTTTGACTGTAAATATCAACAGTCATTCAAAGGGTGGTGGGTGTCATTAGAGTGCTTGGACTATAAATATTAACAGTCATTTATGGGGTGTTGGGTGTGTGGATGTCATTACAGTGCTTGAACTAATAATATCAACAGTCATTTATGGGGTGGTGGGTGTGTGGGTGTCATTACAGTGCTTGGACTATAAATATCAACCATCATTTATGGGGTTTTGGGTTATTGGGTTTTCATTACAGTGCTTGGACTATAAATATCAACAGTCATTCATGGGGTGGTGGGTGTCATTACAGTGCTTGGACTGTAAATATCAACAGTCATTCATGGGGTGGTGGGTGTGTGGATGTCATTACAGTGCTTGGACTGTAAATATCAACCATAATTCATAGGGTGGTGGGTGTGGGGGTGTCATTACATTGTTTGGACTGTAAATTTCAACAGTCAATCATGGGGTGGTGGGTATGTGGGGTGCTTCGACTGTAAATATTAACAGTCATTCATAGGGTGGTGGGTGTGTGAGTGTTATTACAGAGCTTGGACTGTAAATATCAAGTCATGTATATGGTGGTGGGTGTATGGGTGTCATTACAGTTATTTGATTGTAAATATCAACAGTCATTCATAGGGTGGTGGGTATCATTAGAGTTCTTGGACTGTAAATATCAACAGTCATTTATGGGGTTGTGGGTGTGTGGGTGTCATTACAGTGCTTGGACTGTAAATATCAACTATAATTCATGGGGTCGTAGGTGTTGGAGTGTCATTACAGTGCTTTTACTGTAAATATCAACAGTCATTCATAGGGTGGTGGGTGGCATTACAGTGCTTAGACTGTATATATCAAGAGTCATTCATAGGGTGATGGGTGTGTGGGTGTCATTACAGTGCTTGGACTGTAAATATCAACAGTCATTTATAGGGTGGTGGGTGTTTGGGTGTCATTACATTGCATGGACTGTAAATATCAACAATCAATCATGGGGTGGTGGGTGTGTTGGTGTCATTACAGTGCTTGGACTGTAAATATCAACAGTCATTCATAGGGTGGTGGGTGTGTGTGTTATTACAGAGCTTGGACTGTAATTGTCAACAGTCATTCATGGAGTGGTATGTGTGAGGGTGTCATTATAGTGCATGGACTGTAAATATGAACCATATTTCATGGGGTTGTCGGTGTGTGGGTGTCATTACAGTGCTTTGTCTGTAAATATCAAGAGTCATTCATGGGGTGGTGGGTGTGAGGGTGTCATTACAGTGTTCGGACTGAAAATATCAACAGTCATTCATGGGGTGGTGGGTGTGGAGGTGTCATTATATTGCTTGGACTGTAAATACCAACAGTCATTCATGGGGTTGTTGGTGTGTGGGTGTCATTACAATGCTTGGACTGTAAATATCAAGTCATTATTGGGGTGGTGGGTGTGTGTGTGTCATTATTGCTTGGACTGTAAATATCAACAGTCATTCATGGGGGGGGGGGTGGCATTACAGTGCTTGGACTGTAAATATCAACAGTCATTCATGAGGTGATGGGTGTGTGGGTGTCATTACAGTGCTTGGACTGTAAATATTAACAGTCATTTATGGGGTGGGGGGTGTTTGGGTGTCATTACATTGCTTGGATTGTAAATATCAACATTTAATCATGGGGTGGTTGGTGTCATTACAGTGCTTGGACTGTAAATATCAACAGTCATTTATACGGTCGTGGGTGTGTGGGTGTTATTACAGTGCTTTGACTGTAAATATCAACAGTCATTCAGAGGGTGGTGGGTGTTATCAGAGTGCTTGGACTGTAAATATCAACAGCTATTCATGGAGTGATGGGTATGTAGGTATCATGAAAGAGCTTGAACCGTAAATATCAACAGTCATTCATGGGGTGGTGATGTGTGGGAGTCATTGCAGTTCTTGGACTGTAAATATCAACCATCATTCATTGGGTGGTGTGTGTGTGGGAGTCATTACAGTGCTTGGACTGTGAATATCAACAGTCATTCATGGGGTGGTGAGTGTGTGGGTATTATTACAGTGCTTTGACGGTAAATATCAACAGTCATTCAGAGGGTGGTGGGTGTCATTAGAGTGCTTGGACTGTAAATATTAACAGTCATTCATGGGGTGTTGGGTGTGTGGATGTCATTACAGTGCTTGAACTAATAATATCAATAGTCATTTATGGGGTGGTGGGTGTGTGGGTGTCATTACAGTGCTTGGACTATAAATATCAACCATCATTTATGGGGTTTTGGGTGAGTGGGTTTTCATTACAGTGCTTGGACTATAAATATCAACAGTCATTCATAGGGTGGTGGGTGTGTGAGTATCATTACAGAGCTTGGACTGTAAATATTAACAGTCATTCATTGGGTGGTGGGTGTGTGGATGTCATTACAGTGCTTGGACTGTAAATATCAACAGTCAATCATAGGGTGGTGGGTGTGTGGGCATCATTACAGTGCTTGGACTGTAAATATCAACAGTCATTCATGGGGTGGTGGGTGTGTGGGTGTCATTACAGTGTTTTGATTGTAATTATCAACAGTCATTCATGGGGTGGTGGGTGTCATTACAGTGCTTGGACTGTAAATATCAACAGTCATTAATGGGGTGGTGGGTGTGTGGATGTCATTACAGTGCTTGGACTTTAAATATCAACAATAATTCATGGGGTGGTGGGTGTGGGGGTGTCATTACATTGCTTGGACTGTAAATTTCAACAGTCAATCATGGGGTGGTGGGTATGTGGGTGTCATTACAGTGCTTAGACTGTAAATATTAACAGTCATTTATAGGGTGGTGGGTGTGTGAGTGTTATTACAGAGCTTGGACTGTAAATATCAAGTCATGTATATGGTGGTGGGTGTATGGGTGTCATTTCAGTGATTTGATTGTAAATATCAACAGTCATTCATAGGGTGAAGGGTATCATTAGAGTGCTTGGACTGTAAATATCAATAGTCATTCATGGGGTTGTGGGTGTGTGGGTGTCATTACAGTGCTTGGACTATAAATATCAACTTTAATTCATGGGGTCGTTAGTGTTGGTGTGTCATTACAGTGCTTGGACTGTAAATATCAACTGTCATTTTTGGGGTGGTGGGTGTGAGGGTGTCATTACGGTGATTGGACTATAAATATCAGCAGTCATTCGTGAGATGATGGGTGTGTGGGTGTCATTACAGTGCTTGGACTGTAAATATCAACAGTCATTCATGGGTGTGTGGGTTTGTGGGTGTCTTTACAGTGCTTGGACTGTAAATATCAAGTCATTCATGTGGTGGTGGGTGTCATTAGTGCTTTGACTGTAAATATCAACAGTCATTCATTTGGTGGTGGGTGGCATTACAGTGCTTGGACTGTAAATATCAACAGTCATTCATAGGGTGATGGGTTTGTGGGTGTCATTACATTGTTTGGACTGTAAATATCAACAGTCATTTATAGGGTGGTGGGTGTTTGGGTGTCATTACATTGCTCGGACAGTAAATATCAACAGTCAATCATGGGGTGGTTGTTGTATGGGTATCATTACAGTGCTTGGACTGTAAATATCAACAGTCATTCATAGGGTGGTGGGAGTGTGAGTGTCATTACAGAGCTTGGACTGTAAATATCAATAGTCATTCATGGGGTGGTGTGTGTGTGGATGTCATTAGAGTGCTTGGACTGTAAATATCAACAGTCATTCTTGAGGTGATGGTTGTGTGAGTGTTATTACAGTGCTTTGACTGTAAATATCAACAGTCATATAGAGGGTGGTGGGTGTCATTAGAGTGCTTGGACTGTAAATATTAACAGTCATTCATTGGGTTGTGGGTGTGTGGATGTCATTACAGTGCTTGGAGTGAAAATATCAACAGTCATTTATGGGGTTATGGGTGTGTGGGTGTCATTACAGTGCTTGTACTATAATTATTAACAGTCATTTATGGGGTGGTGGGTGTATGGGTGTCATTACAATGCTTGGACTGTAAATATCAATAGTCATTCATGGGGTGGTTGGTGTGTGGGTGTCATTACCGTGTTTTGATTGTAATTATCAACAGTCATTCATAGGGTGGTGGGTGTCATTACAGTTCTTGGACTGTAAATATCAACCATAATTCATGGAGTGGTGGTTGTGGGGGTGTCATTACAGTGATTTTAATGTAAATATCAACAGTCATTCATGGGGTGGTGTGGGTGTGTGTGTCATTATGGTGCTTGAACTGTAAATAACCACCGTCATTCATGGGGTGGTGGTTTTGTGGGTGTCATTACAGTGCTTGGACTGTAAATATCAAGTCATTCATGGGGTGGTGTGTGTGTGTTATTAGTGCATGGACTATAAATATCAACATTCATTTATGGGTTGATGGGTGTGTAGGTGTCATTACAGTGCTTGGACTATAAATATCAACAGTTAATCATAGGATGGTGGGGGTCGGGGTGTCATTACAGTTCTTGGACTGTAAATATCAATAGTCATTCATGTGGTGGTGGGTGTGTGGGTGTCATTACCGTGTTTTGATTGTAATTATCAACAGTCATTCATAGGGTGGTGGGTTTCATTACAGTGCTTGGACTGTAATTATCAACAGTCATTCATGGTGTAGTGGTTGTGTGGGTGTCTTTACATTGCTTGGTCTGTAAATATCAAACATAATTCATGGGATGGTGGGTGTTGGGTTTTATTACAGTGCTTGGACTGTAAATATCAACAGTCACTCATAAGGTGGTGGGTGTGTGGGTGTCATTACAGTGCTTGGACTGTAAATATCAACAGTCATTCATGGGGTCGTGGGTGTATGGATGTCATTACAGTGTTTTGATTGTAAATATCAACAGTCATTCATAGGGTTGTGGGTATCATTAGAGTGCTTGGACTGTAAATATCTACAGTCATTCATGGGGTTGTGGGTGTGTGGGTGTCATTACAGTGCTTGGACTATAAATATCAACTTTAATTCATGGGGTCGTTAGTGTTGGGGTGTCATTACATTGCTTGGACTGTAAATATCAACTGTCATTGATGGGGTGGTAGGTGTAAGGGTGTCATTACAGTGATTGGACTATAAATATCAACAGTCATTCGTGAGGTGATGGGTGTGTGGGTGTCATTATAGTGCTTGGACTGTAAATATCAACAGTCATTCATGGGTTGGTGGGTTTGTGGGTGTCATTACAGTGCTTGGACTGTAAATATCAAGTCATTCATGTGGTGGTGGGTGTCATTAGTGCTTTGACTGTAATTATCAACAGTCATTAATTTGGTGGTGGGAGGCATTACAGTGCTTGGACTGTAAATATCAACAGTCATTCATAGGGTGATGGGTTTGTGGGTGTCATTACATTGCTTGGACTGTAAATATCAACAGTCATTTATAGGGTGGTGGGTGTTTGGGTGTCATTACATTGCTCGGACAGTAAATATCAACAGTCAATCATGGGGTGGTTGTTGTATGGGTATCATTACAGTGCTTGGACTGTAAATATAAACAGTCATTCATAGGGTGGTGGGAGTGTGAGTGTCATTACAGAGCTTGGACTGTAAATATCAATAGTCATTTATGGGGTGGTGTGTGTGTGGATGTCATTAGAGTGCTTGGACTGTAAATATCAAGTGTCAATCATGGGGTGGTGGGTGTGTGGGTGTCATTACAGTGTTTGGACTGTAAATATCAACAGTCATTCAAGGGGTGGTGGCTATGTGAGTGTAATTACAGTGTTTTGATTGTAATTATCAACAGTCATTCATAGGGTGGTGGGTGTCATTACAGTGTTTGGACTGTAAATATCAACAGTCATTCATGGGATGGTGGTTGTGTGAGTGTTATTACAGTGCTTGGACTGTAAATATCAAACATAATTCATGGGGTGGTGGGTGTAGGGTTGTCATTACAGTGCTTGGAATGTAGATATCAACAGTCAATCATGGGGTGGTGGGTGTGTGGGTGTCATTACAGAGCTTGGACTATAAATATCAACAGTCTTTCATGGGGTGGTGGGTGTATGGGTGTCATTACAGTGTTTTAATTGTAAATATCAACAGTCATGCATAGGGTGGTGGGTATCATTATAGTGCTTGGACTGTAAATATCAATAGTCATTCATGGGGTTGTGGGTGTGTGGGTGTCATTACAGTGCTTGGGCTGTAAATATCAACTGTAATTCATGGGATCGTGGGAGTTGGGGTTTCATTACAGTGCTTTGACTGTAAATATCCACAGTCATTTATGTGGTGGTGGGTGTGAGGGTGTCATTACAGTGCTTGGACTGTAAATATCAAGTCATTTATGGGGTGGTGGGTGTGTGTGGGTCATTATTGCTTTGACTGTAAATATCAACAGTCATTCATGGGGTGGTGGGTGTCATTACAGTGCTGGGAATTAAATATCAACAGTCATTTATAGGGTGATGGGTGTGTGGGTGTCATTACAGTGCTTGGACTGTAAATATCAACAGTCATTTATAGGGTGGTTGGTGTTTGGATGTCATTACATTCCTTGGACTGTAAATTTCAACAGTTCATCATTGGGTGGTGGGTGTGTGGGTGTCATTACAGTGTTTAGACTGTAAATATTAACAGTCATTCATAGGGTGGTGGGTGTGTGAGTGTTATTACAGAGCTTGGACTGTAAATATCAAGAGTCATTTATGTGGTGGTTGGTGTGTGGGTGTCATTACATTACTTGGACTATAAATATCAACCGTCATTTATTGGGTGGTGGGTGTGTGGGTGTCATTACAGTGCTTGGACTGTAAATATCAACAGTCATTCATAGGGTGGTGGGTTTGTGAGTGTTATTACAGAGTTTGGACTGAAAAATATCTACAGTCACTCATATGGTGGTGGGTGTCATTAGAGTGCTTGGACAGTAAATTTCAACAGTTATTCATGGGGTGGTGGGTGTGTGGGTGTCATAACAGTTATTGGACTGTAAATATCAAAACATTCATGGTGTGGTGGGTGTGTGTTTGTTAATATTGCTTGAACTGTAAATATCAACAGTCATTCATGGGGTGGTGGGTTTCATTACAGTGCTTGGACTGTAATTATCAACAGTCATTCATGGTGTAGTGGTTGTGTGGGTGTCTTTACATTGCTTGGTCTGTAAATATCAAACATAATTCATGGGATGGTGGGTGTTGGGTTTTATTACAGTGCTTGGACTGTAAATATCAACAGTCACTCATAAGGTGGTGGGTGTGTGGGTGTCATTACAGTGCTTGGACTGTAAATATCAACAGTCATTCATGGGGTCGTGGGTGTATGGATGTCATTACAGTGTTTTGATTGTAAATATCAACAGTCATTCATAGGGTTGTGGGTATCATTAGAGTGCTTGGACTGTAAATATCTACAGTCATTCATGGGGTTGTGGGTGTGTGGGTGTCATTACAGTGCTTGGACTATAAATATCAACTTTAATTCATGGGGTCGTTAGTGTTGGGGTGTCATTACATTGCTTGGACTGTAAATATCAACTGTCATTGATGGGGTGGTAGGTGTAAGGGTGTCATTACAGTGATTGGACTATAAATATCAACAGTCATTCGTGAGGTGATGGGTGTGTGGGTGTCATTATAGTGCTTGGACTGTAAATATCAACAGTCATTCATGGGTTGGTGGGTTTGTGGGTGTCATTACAGTGCTTGGACTGTAAATATCAAGTCATTCATGTGGTGGTGGGTGTCATTAGTGCTTTGACTGTAATTATCAACAGTCATTAATTTGGTGGTGGGAGGCATTACAGTGCTTGGACTGTAAATATCAACAGTCATTCATAGGGTGATGGGTTTGTGGGTGTCATTACATTGCTTGGACTGTAAATATCAACAGTCATTTATAGGGTGGTGGGTGTTTGGGTGTCATTACATTGCTCGGACAGTAAATATCAACAGTCAATCATGGGGTGGTTGTTGTATGGGTATCATTACAGTGCTTGGACTGTAAATATAAACAGTCATTCATAGGGTGGTGGGAGTGTGAGTGTCATTACAGAGCTTGGACTGTAAATATCAATAGTCATTTATGGGGTGGTGTGTGTGTGGATGTCATTAGAGTGCTTGGACTGTAAATATCAAGTGTCAATCATGGGGTGGTGGGTGTGTGGGTGTCATTACAGTGTTTGGACTGTAAATATCAACAGTCATTCAAGGGGTGGTGGCTATGTGAGTGTAATTACAGTGTTTTGATTGTAATTATCAACAGTCATTCATAGGGTGGTGGGTGTCATTACAGTGTTTGGACTGTAAATATCAACAGTCATTCATGGGATGGTGGTTGTGTGAGTGTTATTACAGTGCTTGGACTGTAAATATCAAACATAATTCATGGGGTGGTGGGTGTAGGGTTGTCATTACAGTGCTTGGAATGTAGATATCAACAGTCAATCATGGGGTGGTGGGTGTGTGGGTGTCATTACAGAGCTTGGACTATAAATATCAACAGTCTTTCATGGGGTGGTGGGTGTATGGGTGTCATTACAGTGTTTTAATTGTAAATATCAACAGCCATGCATAGGGTGGTGGGTATCATTATAGTGCTTGGACTGTAAATATCAATAGTCATTCATGGGGTTGTGGGTGTGTGGGTGTCATTACAGTGCTTGGGCTGTAAATATCAACTGTAATTCATGGGATCGTGGGAGTTGGGGTTTCATTACAGTGCTTTGACTGTAAATATCCACAGTCATTTATGTGGTGGTGGGTGTGAGGGTGTCATTACAGTGCTTGGACTGTAAATATCAAGTCATTTATGGGGTGGTGGGTGTGTGTGGGTCATTATTGCTTTGACTGTAAATATCAACAGTCATTCATGGGGTGGTGGGTGTCATTACAGTGCTGGGAATTAAATATCAACAGTCATTTATAGGGTGATGGGTGTGTGGGTGTCATTACAGTGCTTGGACTGTAAATATCAACAGTCATTTATAGGGTGGTTGGTGTTTGGATGTCATTACATTCCTTGGACTGTAAATTTCAACAGTTCATCATTGGGTGGTGGGTGTGTGGGTGTCATTACAGTGTTTAGACTGTAAATATTAACAGTCATTCATAGGGTGGTGGGTGTGTGAGTGTTATTACAGAGCTTGGACTGTAAATATCAAGAGTCATTTATGTATTGGTTGGTGTGTGGGTGTCATTACATTACTTGGACTATAAATATCAACCGTCATTTATTGGGTGGTGGGTGTGTGGGTGTCATTACAGTGCTTGGACTGTAAATATCAACAGTCATTCATAGGGTGGTGGGTTTGTGAGTGTTATTACAGAGTTTGGACTGAAAAATATCTACAGTCACTCATATGGTGGTGGGTGTCATTAGAGTGCTTGGACAGTAAATTTCAACAGTTATTCATGGGGTGGTGGGTGTGTGGGTGTCATAACAGTTATTGGACTGTAAATATCAAAACATTCATGGTGTGGTGGGTGTGTGTTTGTTAATATTGCTTGAACTGTAAATATCAACAGTCATTCATGGGGTGGTGGGTTGCATTACAGTGCTGGGACTGTAAATATCAACAGTCATTCATTGGGTGATAAGTGTGTGGGTGTCATTACAGTGCTTGGACTATAAATATCAACTGTCATTTATAGGGTGGTGGGTGTGTGGGTGTCATTACATTTCTTGGACTGTAATTATCAACAGTCGTTTATAGGGTGGTGGGTGTGTGGGTTTTATTACAGTTCTTGGACTGTAAATATCAACTATTATTCATTGGGTAGTGGGTGTGTGGGTGACATTACAGTGCTTGGACTGTAAATATTAACAGTCATTCATGGGATAGTGGGTGTGTCGATGTCATTACAGTGCTTGGACTGAAAATATCAACAGTCATTCATAGGGTGGTAGGTGTGTGGGTGTCATTACAGTGCTTGGACTATAAATATCAACTGTCATTTATGAGGTGGTGGGTGTGTGGGTGTCATTACAGTGTTTGGACTGTAAATATCAACAGTCATTCATAGGGTGGTGTGTGTGTGAGTGTCATTACAGAGCTTGGACTGTAAATATCAACATTCATTAATGGAGTGGTGGGTGTGTGGGTGTCATTACAGTGCTTGGACCGTAAATATCAACAGTCATTCATGGGGTGGTGGGTGTGTGGGTGACATTACAGTGCTTGGACTGTAAATATTAACAGTCATTCATGGGGTGGTGGGTGTGTAGGTGTTATTATAGTGCTTGGACTGTTAATATAATCAACAGTCTTTTATGGGGTGGTGGGTGTGTGGGTGTCATTACAGTGCTTGGACTGTAAATATCAACAGTCATTTATTAGGTGGTGGGTGTGTGGGTATCATTACAGTCCTTGGAATATAAATATGAACTATTATTCATTGGGTGGTGGGTATGTGGGTGACATTACAGTGCTTGGACTGTAAATATTAACAGTCATTCATGGGGTGGGGGGTGTGTGGGTGTCATTACAGTGTTTTAACTATAAATATTAACATACTTTTATTGGGTGGTTAGTGTCATTAGAGTGCTTGGACCGTAAATATCAACAGTCATTCATGGGGTGGTGGATGTGTGGGTGTCATTACAGTGCTTGGACTGTTAATATCAACAGTAATTCATAGGGTGATGGGTGTGTGGGTGTCATTACATTGATTGGACTAAAAATATAAAGTCACTCATTGAGTGGTTGGTGTGGGTGTGTCATTAGTGCTTGGAATATAAATATCAACAGTCATTCATGGGGTGGTGGGTGGCATTACAGTGCTTGGACTCTAAATATCAACAGTAATTCATAGGGTGATGGGTGTGTGGGTGTCATTACAGTGCTTGGACTGTAAATATCAACAGTCATTTCTTGGGTGGTGGGTGTGTGGGTATCATTACAGTCCTTGGAATGTAAATATCAACCATTATTCATTGGGTGGTGGTTATGTGGGTGACATTACAGTGCTTGGACTGTAAATATTAACAGTCATTCATGGGGTGGTAGGTGTGTAGATGTCATTACATTGCTTGGACTGAAAATATCAACTGTCATTCATGGGGTGGTGGGTGTGTGGGTTTCATTACAGTTCTTGGACTGTAAATATCAACCATCATTCATTGGGTCGTGGGTGTGTGGGTGACATTACATTGCTTGGACTGTAAATATAAACAGCCATTCATGGGGTGGTTGGTGTGTAGGTGTCATTATAGTGCTTGGACTGTAAATATCAAGTCATTCATTATGTGGTGGGTGTGTGTGTGTCATTAGTGCTTGGACGTTGAATATAAACATTCATTCATGGGGTGGTGGGTGTCATTACAGTGCTTGGACTCAAAATATCAACAGTAATTTATAGGGTAATTTGTGTGTGGGTGTCATTACAGTGCTTGGACTGTAAATATCAACAGTTATTTTTTGGGTGGTGGGTGTGTGGGTATCATTACAGTGCTTGGACTGAAAATATCAACTGTCATTCATGGGTGGTGGGTGTGTGGGTGACATTACAGTGCTTGGACTCTATATATAAACAGTCATTTATGGAATGGTGGGTGTGTGAATGTCATTAAAGTGCTTGGACTTTAATTATCAACAGTCATTCATATGGTGGTGGGTGTGTGAGTGTCATTACAGTACTTGGACTGTAAATGTCAACAGTTATTAATTGGGTGGTGGGTGTGTGGGTGTCATTACAGTGTTTAGACTGTAAATATCAACAGTCAATCATTAGGTGGTGGGTGTGTGGGGGTCATTAAGTGCTCGGACTGTAAATATTAACAGTCATTAATGGTGTGGTGGGTGTGTGGATGTAATTACAGTGTTTGGACTAAAAATATCAACAGTATTTCATGGGGTGGTGGGTGTGTGGTTGTCATTACAATGCTTGGACTATAAAAATCAACCATCATTTATGGGGTGGTGGGTGTTTGGGTGTCATTACAGTGCTTGGACTGTAAATATCAACAGTCATTCATAGGGTGGTGGGTGTGTGAGTGTCATTACATAGCCTGGACTGTAAATATCAACAGTCATTCATGGGGTGGTGGGTGTGTATGTGTCATTACAGTGCTTGGACTGTAAATATCAAAAGTCATTCTTTTCGGTGGTGGGTGTGTGGGTGTCATTACAGTGCTTAGACTGTAAATATCAACAGTCATTTGTGGGGTAGTGGGTGTCATTAGAGTGCTTGGACTGTAAATTTCAACAGTCATTCATGGATTGGTGTGTGTGTTGGTGTCATTACAGTGCTTGGACTGTAAATATCAACCATAATTAATGGGGTGGTGGGTGTGGGGGTGTCACTACAGTGCTTGGACTGTAAATATCAACATTCATTCATGGGAAGGTGGATGTGTTGGTGTCATTATAGTGCTTGAACTGCTAATATCAACAGTCATTCATGGGGTGGTGGGTGTGTGGGTGTCATTACATTGCTTGGACTGTAAATATCAAGTCATTCATGAGGTGTTGGGTGTGTGTGTGTCATTATAGTTCTTGGACTGTAAATATCAACAGTCAATCATTGGGTGTTGGGTGTGTGGGTGTCATTACATTGCTTGGACTGTAAATATCAAGTCATTCATGGGGTAGTGGGTGGCATTACAGTGATTGGACTCTAAATATCAACAGTAATTCATATGGTGATGGGTGTGTGGGTGTCATTGCAGTGCTTGGACTGTAAATATTAACAGTAATTCATGGAGTTGTGGGTGTTTGGGGGTCTATGCATTGCTTGGACTGTAAATATCAACAGTCAATCATGGGGTGGTGGGAGTGTGGGTGTCATTACAGTGCTTGGACTGTAAATATAAACAGTCATTCATGTGGTGGTGGGTGTGTGGGTGTCATAACAGTGTTTTGACTGTAAATATTTACAGTCATTCATAGGGTGGTG
Source organism: Petrolisthes cinctipes (assembly GCA_033782935.1). NCBI lineage: Eukaryota > Metazoa > Arthropoda > Malacostraca > Decapoda > Porcellanidae > Petrolisthes > Petrolisthes cinctipes. The sequence goes on from JAWQEG010000068.1 coordinate 2,625,506, forward strand.
GGTGTCATTAGAGTGCTTGGACTGTAAATATCAACAGTTTTTCATGGGGTGGTGGGTGTGTGGGTGTCATGACAGTGCTTGGACTGTAAATATCAACCATAATTAATGGTGTTGTAGGTGTGGGGGTGTCATTACAGTGCTTGGACTGTAAATATCAACAGTCATTCATGGGATAGTGGATGTGTGGGTGTCAGTATAGTGCTTGAACTGTTAATATCAACAGTCGTTCATGGTGTGGTGGGTGTGTGGGTGTCATTACATTGCTTGGACTGTAAATATCAAGTCATTCATTGGGTGTTGGGTGTGTGTGTGTCATTATAGTTCTTGGACTGTAAATATCAACAGTCAATCATTGGGTGTTGGGTGTGTGGGTGTCATTACATTGCTTGGACTGTAAATATCAAGTCATTCATGGGGTAGTGGGTGGCATTACAGTGATTGGACTCTAAATATCAACAGTAATTCATATGGTGATGGGTGTGTGGGTGTCATTGCAGTGCTTGGACTGTAAATATTAACAGTAATTCATGGAGTTGTGGGTGTTTGGGGGTCTATGCATTGCTTGGACTGTAAATATCAACAGTCAATCATGGGGTGGTGGGAGTGTGGGTGTCATTACAGTGCTTGGACTGTAAATATAAACAGTCATTCATGTGGTGGTGGGTGTGTGGGTGTCATAACAGTGTTTTGACTGTAAATATTTACAGTCATTCATAGGGTGGTGGGTGTCATTAGAGTGCTTGGACTGTAAATATCAACAGTTTTTGATGGGGTGGTGGGTGTGTGGGTGTCATGACAGTGCTTGGACTGTAAATATCAACCATAATTAATGGTGTTGTAGGTGTGGGGGTGTCATTACAGTGCTTGGACTGTAAATATCAACAGTCATTCATGGGATAGTGGATGTGTGGGTGTCAGTATAGTGCTTGAACTGTTAATATCAACAGTCATTCATTGTGTGGTGGGTGTGTGGGTGTCATTACATTATTTGGACTGTAAATATCAAGTCATTCATCGGGTGTTGGGTGTGTATGTGTGTCATTAGTGCTTGGACTGTAAATATCAACAGTCATTCATGGGGTGGTGGTTGGCATTACAGTGCTTGGACTCCAAATATCAACAGTCATTTATGGGGTGGTGGGTGGCATTACAGTGCTTGGACTCCAAATATCAACAGTCATTCATGGGGTGATGGGTGTGTTTGTGTCATTACAGAGCTTGGACTGTAAATATCAACAGTCATTCATGGGGTTGTGGGTGTCTTGGTGTCTGTGCGGTGCTTGGACTGTAAATATCAGCAGTCAATCATGGGGTGGTGGGTGTGTGGGTGTCATTACTGAGCTTGGACTGTAAATATCAACAGTCATTCATGGGGTGGTGGGTTTGTGGGTGTCATTACAGTGTTTTGATTGTAAATATCAACAGTCATTTATAGGGTGGTGGGTGTCATTAGAGAGCTTGGACTGTAAATATCAACAGTCATTCATTGGGTGATTGGTGTGTGGGTGTTATTACAGTGCTTGGACTGTAAATATCAACCATAATTCATGGGGTTGAGGGTGTGAGGGTGTCATTACAGTGCTTTGACTGTAAATATCAACAGTCATTTATGGGGTGGTGGGTGTGTGGATGTCATTACAGTGCATGGACTGTAAATATCAACTGTCATTTAAGGGGTGGTGGGTTTGTGGGTGTCATTACAATGCTCAGACTGTAAATATTAACAGTTATTCATGGGGTGGTGGGTGTGTGGATGTCATTACAGTGCATGGACTGTAAATATCAACTGTCATTTAAGGGGTGGTGGGTGTGTGGGTGTCATTACAATGCTCAGACTGTAAATATTAAGTGTAATTTATGGGATAGTGGGTGTGTCGATGTCATTACATTGCTTGGACTGAAAATATCAACAGTCATTCTTAGGGTGGTAGGTGTGTGGGTGTTATTACAGTGCTTGGACTATAAATATCAACAGTCATTTATTGGGTGGTGGGTGTGTGGGTGTCATTACAGTGCTTGGACTGTAAATATAAACAGTCATTCATGTGGTGGTGGGTGTGTGTGTGTCATTACATTGCTTGGACTGTAAATATCAAGTCATTCATGGGGTGTTGGGTGTGTGTGTGTGTCATTAGTGCTTGGACTGTAAATATCAACAGTCATTCATGGGGTGGTGGGTGGCATTACAGTGCTTGGACTCCAAATATCAACAGTCATTCATGGGGTGGTGGGTGGCATTACAGTGCTTGGACTCCAAATATCAACAGTCATTCATGGGGTGATGGGTGTGTTTGTGTCATTACAGAGCTTGGACTGTAAATATCAACAGTCATTCATGGGGTTGTGGGTGTCTGGGTGTCTGTGCAGTGCTTGGACTGTAATTATCAGCAGTCAATCATGGGGTGGTGGGTGTGTGGGTGTCATTACAGAGCTTGGACTGTAAATATCAACAGTCATTCATGGGGTGGTTGGTGTGTGGGTGTCATTACAATGTTTTGATTGTAAATATCAACAGTCATTCATGGGGTGGTTAGTGTGTGGGTGTCATCACAGTGCTTGGGCTGTAAATATAAACAGTCATTCATGTGGTGATGGGTGTGTGGGTGTCATAACAGTGTTTTGACTGTAAATATTTACAGTCATTCATAGGTTGGTGGGTGTCATTAGAGTGCTTGGACTGTAAATATCAACAGTTTTTCATGGGGTGGTGGGTTTGTGGGTGTCATGACAGTGCTTGGACTGTAAATATCAACCATAATTAATGGGGTGGTGGGTGTTTGGGTGTCTATGCATTGCTTGGACTGTAAATATCAACAGTCAATCATGGGGTGGTGTGTGTGTGGGTGTCATTACAGTGCTTGGGCTGTAAATATAAACAGTCATTCAAGTGGTGGTGGGTGTGTGGGTGTCTTAACAGTGTTTTGACTGTAAATATTTACAGTCATATATAGGTTAGTGGGTGTCATTAGAGTGCTTGGACTGTAAATATCAACAGTCATTTATGGGATGGTGGATGTGTGGGTGTCATTACAGAGCTTGGATTGTAAATATCAACAGTCATTTATGGGGTGGTGGGTGTTTGGGTGTCTATGCATTGCTTGGACTGTAAATATCAACAGTCAATCATGGGGTGGTGGGTGTGTGGGTGTCATTACAGTGCTTGGGCTGTAAATATAAACAGTCATTCAAGTGGTGGTGGGTGTGTGGGTGTCTTAACAGTGTTTTGACTGTAAATATTTACAGTCATATATAGGTTAGTGGGTGTCATTAGAGTGCTTGGACTGTAAATATCAACAGTTTTTCATGGGGTGGTGGGTGTGTGGGTGTCATGACAGTGCTTAGACTGTAAATATCAACCATAATTAATGGGGTGGTGGGTGTGGGGGTGTTATTACTGTGCTTGGCCTGTAAATATCAACAGTCATTCATGGGATGGTGGATGTGTGGGTGTCATTATAGTGTTTGAACTGTGAATATCAACTGTCATTCATGGTGTGGTGGGTGTGTGAGTGTCATTACATTGCTTGAACTGTAAATATCAAGTCATTCATCGGGTGTTGGGTGTGTGAGTGTGTCATTAGTGCTTGGACTGTAAATATCAACAGTCATTCATGGGGTGGTGGGTGTCATTACAGTGCTTGGACTCCAAATATCAACAGTCATTCATGGGGTGGTGGGTGGCATTACAGTGCTTGGACTCCAAATACCAACAGTCATTCATGGGGTGATGGGTGTGTTTGTGTCATTACAGAGCTTGGACTGTAAATATCAACAGTCATTAATGGGGTTTTGGGTGTCTGGGTGTCTGTGCAGTGCTTGGACTGTAAATATCAGCAGTCAATCATTGGGTGGTGGCTGTGTGGGTGTCATTACTGAGCTTGGACTGTAAATATCAACAGTCATTCATGGGGTGGTGGGTGTGTGGGTGTCATTACAGTGTTTTGATTGTAAATATCAACAATCATTAATAGGGTGGTGGGTGTCATTAGAGTGCTTGGACTGTAAATATCAACAGTCATTCATGGGGTGGTTGGTGTGTGGGTGTAATTACAGTGCTTGGACTGTAAATATCAACCATAATTCATGGGGTAGAGGGTGTGAGGGTGTCATTACAGTGCTTTGACTGTAAATATCAACAGTCATTTATGGGGTGGTGGGTGTGAGGGTGTCATTACAGTGCTTAGACTGTAAATATCAACAGTCATTTATGCGGTGGTGGGTGTGTGGGCGTCATTATAGTGCTTGGACTGTAAATATCAACAGTCAATCATTGGGTGTGGGGTGTGTGGGTGTCATTACATTGCTTGGACTGTAAATATCAAGTCATTCATTGGGTGGTGGCTGTGTGTGTGTCATTAGTGCTTGGATTGTAAATATCAACAGTCATTCATGGGGTAGTGGGTGGCATTACAGTGATTGGACTCTAAATATCAACAAAATTCATAGTGTGATGGGTGTGTGGGTGTCATTACAGTGCTTGGACTGTAAATATTAACAGTAATTCATGGGGTAGTGGGTGTGGGGGTATCATTACAGTGTTTTGACTGTAAATATCAACAGTCATTCATGGGGTGGTGGGTGTGTGGATGTCATTACAGTGCATGGACTGAAAATATCAATTGTCATTCATGGGTTGGTGGGTGTGTGGGTGTCATTACATTGCTTGGACTATATATATCAACCATCATTCATTAGGTGGTGGGTGTGTGGGTGTCATAACAGTGTGTTGACTGTAAATATTAACAGTCATTCATATGGTGGTGGGTGTCATTAGAGTGCTTGGACTGTAAATATTAACAGTCATTAATTTGGTGATGGGTGTGTTGATGTCATTACAGTGCATGGACTGAAAATATCAATAGTTATTCATGGGGTAGAGGGTGTGAGGGTGTCATTACAGTGCTTTGACTGTAAATATCAACAGTCATTTATGGGGTGGTTGGTGTGAGAGTGTCATTACAATGCTTAGACTGTAAATATCAACAGTCATTTATGGGGTGGTGGGTGTGTGGGTGTCATTATAGTGCTTGGACTGTAAATATCAACAGTCAATCATGGGGTGTGGGTGTCTGGGTGTCTGTGCAGTGCTTGGACTGTAAATATCAGCAGTCAATCATGGGGTGGTGGGTGTGTGGGTGTCATTACAGAGCTTGGACTGTAAATATTAACAGTCATTTATGGGGTGGTGGGTGTGTGGGTGTCATTACAGTGTTTTGATTGTAAATATCAACAATCATTAATAGGGTGGTGGTTGTCATTAGAGTGCTTGGACTGTAAATATCAATAGTTATTCATGGGGTGGTTGGTGTGTGGGTGTAATTACAGTGCTTGGACTGTAAATATCAACCATAATTCATGGGGTAGAGGGTGTGAGGGTGTCATTACAGTGCTTTGACTGTAAATATCAACAGTCATTTATGGGGTGGTTGGTGTGAGAGTGTCATTACAGTGCTTAGACTGTAAATATCAACAGTCATTTATGGGGTGGTGGGTGTGTGGGTGTCATTATAGTGCTTGGACTGTAAATATCAACAGTCAATCATGGGGTGTGTGGGTGTCATTACATTGCTTGGACTGTAAATATCAAGTCATTCATTGGGTGGTGGCTGTGTGTGTGTCATTAGTGCTTGGATTGTAAATATCAACAGTCATTCATTAGGGTAGTGGGTGGCATTATAGTGCTTGGACTCTAAATATCAACAGTATTTCATAGTGTGATGGGTGTGTGGGTGTCATTACAGTGCTTGGACTGTAAATATTAACAGTAATTCATGGGGTAGTGGGTGTGGGGGTATCATTACAGTGCTTTGACTGTAAATATCAACAGTCATTCATGGGGTTGTGGGTGTGTGGATGTCATTACAGTGCATGGACTGAAAATATCAATTGTCATTCATGGGTTGGTGGGTGTGTGGGTGTCATTACATTGCTTGGACTGTAAATATCAACCGTGATTTATGGGGTGGTAAGTGTGTGGGTGTCATTACAGTCCTTGGACTGTAAATATCAACCATAATTAATAGGGGGGTTGGTGTGGGTGTGTTATTACAGTGTTTGGAGTGTAAATATTAACAGTCATTAATTTGGTGGTGGATGTGTGGGTGTCATTATAGTGCTTGAACTGTAAAAATCAACAGTCATTCATGGGGTGGTGGGTGTGTGGGAGTCATTACATTGCTTGGACTGTAAATATCAAGTCATTCATGGGGTGGTGGGTTTGTGTGTGTCATTTGTGCTTGGACTGTAAATAACAACAGTCATTCATTGGTAGGTGGGTGGCATTACAGTGCTTGGACTCTAAATACCAACAGTCATTCATGGGGTGATGGGTGTGTGGGTGTCATTTCAGAGCTTGGATTGTAAATATCAACTGTCATTCGTGGGGTTGTGGGTTTCTGGGTGTCTGTGCAATGCTTGGACTGTAAATATCAACAGTCGTTCATTGGGTGGTGGGTGTGTAGGTGACATTATTGCTTGGACTGTAAATATCAACAGTCATTCATGGGTGGTGGGTGTGTGGGTGTTATTATAGTGCTTTGACTGTAAATATCAACAGTTATTCAGAGGGTGGTGGGTGTCATTAGAGTGCTTGGACTGTAAATATCAACAGTTATTCATGGGGTGGTGGGTGTGTGGGTGTCATTACAGTGTTTGGACTGTAAATATCAACAGTCATTCATGGGGTGGTGAGTGTGTGGGTGTCATTACAGTGCTTGGACTGTGAATATCAACAGTCATTCATGGGGTGGTTGGTGTGTGGGTGTTATTACAGTGCTTTGACTGTAAATATCAACAGTCATTCAGAGGGTGGTGGGTGTCATTACAGTGCATGGACTATAAATATTAACAGTCATTTATGGGGTGGTCGGTGTGTGAATGTCATTACAGTGTTTGGACTGTAAATATCAACAGTCATTCATGGGGTGGTGCATGTGTGGGTGTCATTACAGTGCTTGGACTGTGAATATCAACAGTCATTTATGGGGTGGTTGGTGTGTGGGTGTTATTACAGCGTTTTGATTGTAAATATGAACAGTCATTTATATGGTGGTGGATGTCATTACATTGCTTGGACTGTAAATATCAACAGTCATTAAAGGGGTGGTAGGTGTTTGGGTGTCAGTACAGTGCTTGGACTATAAATATCAACAGTTAATCAAGGGGTGGTTTGTGTCGGGGTGTCATTACAATGCTTGGACTGTAATTATCAACAGTCATTCATTTGGTGTTGGGTGTGTGGGGGTCATTACAGTGTTTCGACTGTAAATATCAACAGTCATTTATGGGGTGGTGAGTGTGAGGGAGTCATTACAGTTCTTGAACTGTAAATATTACCAGTCATTCATGGGGTGGTGGATGTGTGGATGTCATTACAGTGCTTGGACTGTAAATATTAACAGTCATTTATGGGGTGGTGGGTGTGTGGATGTCATTACAGTGCTTGGACTGAAAATATCAACACTCATTAATGGGGTGGTGGGTTTGTGGGTGTCATTACAGTTCTTGGTCTGTAAATTTCAACCATCATTCATTGGGTGGTGGGTGTGTGGGTGTCATTACAGTGTTTGGACTGCAAATATTAACAGTCATCCATGGTGTGGTGGGTGTCATTAGAGTGCTTGGACTGTAAATATTAATAGTCATTCATAGGGTGGTGGGTGTGTGGGTGTCATTAAAGAGCTTGGACTGTAAATATCAAGAGTCATTCATGGGGTGGTGGGTGTGTTGTTGTCATTACAGTGCTTGGACTGTAAATATCAACAGTCATTATTGGGGTGGTGGGTGTCATGAGAGTGCTTAGACTGTAAATATCAACACTCATTTATGGGGTGGTGGGTGTGTGGGTGTCATTACAGCGCTTGGACTGCAAATATCAACAGTCATTCATGAGGTGGTGGGTGTGTTGGTGTTATTACAGTTCTTTGATTGTAAATATCAAGAGTCATTCATGGGGTGGTGGGTGTGTTGGTGTTATTACAGTTCTTTGATTGTAAATATCAACAGTCATTCATAGGGTGGTGGGTGTCATTAGAGTGCTTGAACTGTAAATATCAACAGTCATTAATAGGGTCGTGAGTTTGTGTTTGTGTCATTACAGTGCTTGGACTGTAAATATCAACAGTCATTTATGGGGTGGTGGGTGTGTGGGTGTCATTACAGTGCTTGGACAGTAAATATCAAGTCATTCAGGGGGTGGTGGGTGTGTGGGTGTCATTATTGCTTGGACTGTAAATATCAACAGTCATTCATGGGGTGGTGGGTGTGAGGGTGTTATTACAGTGCTTCGACTGTAAATATCAGCAGTCATTCAGAGGGTGGTGGGTGTCATTATAGTGCTTGGACTGTAAATATCAACAGTTATTCATGGGGTGGTGGGTGTGTGGGTGTCATTACAGTGTTTCGACTGTAAATATCAAGTCATTTATGGAGTGGTGAGTGTGTGGGTGTTATTACAGTGCTTGGACTGTGAATATCAACAGTCATTCATGGGGTGGTTGGTGTGTGGGTGCTATTACAGTGCTTTGACTGTAAATATCAACAGTCATTCAGAGGGTGGTGGGTGTCATTAGAGTGCATGGACTGTAAATATTAACAGTCATTCATGGGGTTGTGGGTGTGTGAATGTCATTATAGTGCTTGGACTGTAAATATCAAGTTATTCATGGGGTGGTGGGTATGTGGGTGTCATTATTGCTTGGACTGTATATATCAACAGTCATTCATTGGGTGGTGGGTGTGTGCGTGTAATTACCGTGCTTGGACTGTAAATATCAAGTCATTCATGGGGTGTTGGGTGTGTGGGTGTCATTATTGCTTGGACTGTAAATATTAACAGTCATTTATAGGGTGGTGGGTGTTTGGTGTCATTACATTGCTTGGACTGTAAATATCAACAGTTAATCATGGAGTTGTGGGTGTGTGGGTGTCATTACAGTGCTTGGACTGTAAATATCAACAGTCATTCATAGGTTGGTAGGTGTGTGAGTGTTATTACAGAGCTTGGACTGTAAATATCAACAGTCATTCATGGAGTGGTGGGTGTGTGGGTGTCATTACAGTGCTTGGATTGTAAATATCAACAGTCATTCTTGGGGTGATGGTTGTGTGGGTGTTCTTACAGTGCTTTGACTGTAAATATCAACAGTCATTCAGAGGGTGGTGGGTGTCATTAGAGTGCTTGGACTGTAAATATCAACAGTCATTTATGGGGTGGTGGGTGTGTGGATGTCATTACAGTTCTTGGAGTGAAAACATCAACAGTCATTTATGGGGTGGTTGGTGTGTGGGTGTCATTACAGTGCTTGAACTATAAATATCAACCATCATTTAAGGGGTGGTGGGTGAGTGGGTGTCATTACATTGCTTGGACTGTAAATATCAACAGTCAATCATGAGGTAGTAGGTGTGTGGGTGTCATTAGAGTGCTTAGACTGTAAATATCAACAGTCATTCATAGATTGGTGGGTGTCATATGAGTGCTTGGACTGTAAATATCAACAGTCATTAATGTGGTGGTGGGTGTATGGGTGTTATTATAGTGCATGGACTGTAAATATCAACCATATTTCATGGGGTTGTCGGTGTGTGGGTGTCATTACAGTGCTTTGTCTGTAAATATCAAGTCATTAATGGGGTAGTGGGTGTGTGTGTGTCATTATTGCTTGGACTGTAAATATGAACAGTCATTAATGTGATGGTTGGTGTGTGGGTGTCATAACAGTGCTTGGACTGTAAATATCAAGTCATTAATGGGGTAGTGGATATGTGTGTGTCATTATTGCTTGGACTGTAAATATCAACAGTCATTTATAGGGTGGTGGGTGTTTGGTGTCATTACATTGCTTGGACTGTAAATATCAACAGTCAATCATGGGGTGGTGGGTGTGTGGGTATCATTACAGTGCTTGGACTGTAAATATCAACAGTCATTCATAGGGTGGTAGGTGTGTGAGTGTTATTACAGAGCTTGGACTGTAAATATCAATAGTCATTCATGGAGTGGTGGGTGTGTGGGTGACATTACAGTGCTTGGACTGTAAATATCAACAGTCATTCTTGGGGTGAAGGTTGTGTGGGTGTTATTACAGTGCTTTGACTGTAAATATCAACAGTTATTCAGAGGGTGGTGGGTGTCATTAGAGTGCTTGGACTGTAAATATTAAAAGTCATTTTTAGGGTGGTGGGTGTTTGGATGTCATTACAGTGCTTGGACTGAAAATATCAACAGTTATTTATGGGGTTGTGGGTGTGTGGGTGTCATTACAGTGCTTGGACTGTAAATATCAACTGTCATTCATAGGGTGGTGGGTGTGTGAGTGTCATTACAGAGCTTGGACTGTATATATCAACAGTCCTTCATAAGGTGGTGGGTGTGTGGATGTCATTATAGTGCTTGGACTGTAAATATCAACAGTCAATCATGGGGTGGTGGGAGTGTGGGTGTCATTACAGTGCTTGGACTGTAATTATTAACAGTCTTTCATGGGGTGGTGGGTGTGTGGGTGTCATTACAGTGTTTTGATTGTAATTATCAAAAGTCAATCATAGGGTGGTGGGTGTCATTACAGTGTTTGGACTGTAAATATCAACAGTCATTTATAGGGTGGTGGTTGTGTGGGTGTCTTTACAGTGCTTGGACTGTAAATATCAAACAAAATTCATGGGATGGTGGGTTTGGGGGTGTCATTACAGTGCTTTAACAGTAAATATCAACAGTCAATCATGGGGTGGTGGGTGTGTGGGTGTCATTACAGTGTTTTGATTGTAAATATCAACAGTCATTCATAGGGTGGTGGGTATCATTAGAGTGCTTGGACTGTAAATATCAACAGTCATTCATGGGGTTGTGGGTGTGTGGGTGTCATTACATTGCTTGGACTGTAAATATCAACAGTCAATCATGAGGTAGTGAGTGTGTGGGTGTCATTAGAGTGCTTAGACTGTAAATATCAACAGTCAATCATAGTGTTATGGGTGGCATTACAGTGATTGGACTGTAAATATCAACAGTCATTCATAGGGTGATGGGTGTGTAGGTGTCATTACAGTGTTTGGACTGTAAATATCAACAGTCATTTATAGAGTGGTGGGTGTTTGAGTGTCATTACATTGCTTGGACGGTAAATATTAACAGTCAATCATGAGGTAGTGGGTGTGTGGGTGTCATTAGAGTGCTTAGACTGTATATATCAACAGTCATTCATAGATTGGTGGGTGTCATTTGAGTGCTTGGACTGAGTGTATGGGTGTCATTATAGTGCATGGACTGTAAATATAAACCATATTTCATGGGGTTGTCGGTGTGTGGGTGTCATTACAGTGCTTTGTCTGTAAATATCAAGAGTCATTCATGGGGTGGTGGGTGTGAGGGTGTCATTACAGTGTTCGGACTGTAAATATAAACAGTCATTCATAGGGTGGTGGGTGTGGAGGTGTCATTATATTGCTTGGACTGTAAATAACAACAGTCATTCATGGGGTGGTTGGTGTGTGGGTGTCATTACAATGCTTGGACTGTAAATATCAAGTCATTAATGGGGTGGTGGGTGTGTGTGTGTCATTATTGCTTGGACTGTAAATATCAACAGTCATTCATGGAGGGGGGTGGCATTACAGTTCTTGGACTGTAAATATCAACAGTCATTCATGAGGTGATGGGTGTGTGGGTGTCATTACAGTGCTTGGACTGTAAATATTAACATTCATTTATGGGGTGGTGGGTGTTTGGGTGTCATTACATTGCTTGGATTGTAAATATCAACATTTAATCATGGGGTGGTTGGTGTCATTACAGTACATGGACTGTAAATATCAACAGTCATTCATACGGGTGTGAGTGTGTGGGTGTTATTACAGTGCTTTGACTGTAAATATCAACAGTCATTCAGAGGGTGGTGGGTGTTATCAGAGTGCTTGGACAGTAAATATCAACAGCTATTCATGGAGTGATGGGTATGTGGGTATCATGAAAGTGCTTGAACCGTAAATATCAACAGTCATTCATGGGGTGGTGTTGTGTGGGAGTCATTGCAGTTCTTGGACTGTAAATATCAACCATCATTTATTGGGTGGTGTGTGTGTGGGAGTCATTACAGTGCTTGGACTGTGAATATCAACAGTCATTCATGGGGTGGTGAGTGTGTGGGTATTATTACAGTGCTTTGACTGTAAATATCAACAGTGATTCAGAGGGTGGTAGGTGTCATTAGAGTGCTTGGACTGTAAATATTAACAGTCATCAATGGGGTGTTGGGTGTGTGGATGTCATTACAGTGCTTGAACTAATAATATCAACAGGCATTTATGGGGTGGTGGGTGTGTGGGTGTCATTACAGTGCTTGGACTATAAATATCAACCATCATTTATGGGATTTTGGGTGAGTGGGTTTTCATTACAGTGCTTGGACTATAAATATCAACAGTCATTCATAGGGTGGTGGGTGTGTGAGTGTCATTACAGAGCTTGGACTGTAAATATTAACAGTCATTCATTGGGTGGTGGGTTTGTGGATGTCATTACAGTGCTTGGACTGTAAATATCAACAGTCAATCATAGGGTGGTGGGTGTGTGGGCGTCATTACAGTGCTTGGACTGTAAATATCAACAGTCATTCATGGGGTGGTGGGTGTGTGGGTGTCATTACAGTGTTTTGATTGTAATTATCAACAGTCATTCATGGGGTGGTGGGTGTGTGGATGTCATTACAGTGCTTGTACTGTAAATATCAACCATAATTCATTGGGTGGTGGTTGTGGGGGTGTCATTACATTGCTTGGACTGTAAATTTCAACAGTCAATCATGGGGTGGTGGGTATGTTGGTGTCATTACAGTGCTTAGACTGTAAATATTAACAGTCATTCATAGGGTGGTGGGTGTGTGAGTGTTATTACAGAGCTTGGACTGTAAATATCAAGTCATGTATATGGTGGTGGGTGTATGGGTGTCATTACAGTGATTTGATTGTAAATATCAACAGTCATTCAAAGGGTGGTGGGTATTATTAGAGTGCTTGGACTGTAAATATCAACAGTCATTTATGGGGTTTTGGGTGTGTAGGTGTCATTACAGTGCTTGGACTGTAAATATCAACTATAATTCATGGGGTCATAGGTGTGGAGTGTCATTACAGTGCTTTTACTGTAAATATCAACAGTCATTCATGGGGTGGTGAGTGGCATTACAGTGCTTGGACTGTATATATCAAGAGTCATTCATAGGGTGATGGGTGTGTGGGTGTCATTACAGTGCTTGGACTGTAAATATCAACAGTCATTTATAGGGTGGTGGGTGTTTTGGTGTCATTACATTGCATGGACTGTAAATATTAACAGTCAATCATGGGGTGGTGGATGTGTGTGTGTCACTACAGTGCTTGGACTGTAAATATCAACAGTCATTCATAGGGTGGTGGGTGTGTGTGTTATTACAGAGCTTGGACTGTAATTATCAACAGTCATTCATGAGGTGATGGTTGTGTGAGTGTTATTACAGTGCTTTGACTGTAAATATCAACAGTCATATAGAGGGTTGTGGGTGTCATTAGAGTGCTTGGACTGTAAATATTAACAGTCATTCATTGGGTTGTGGGTGTGTGGATGTCATTACAGTGCTTGGACTGATAATATCAACAGTCATTTATGGGGTGGTGTGTGTGTGGGTGTCATTACAGTGCTTGGACTATAATTATCAACCGTCATTTATGGGGTGGTGGGTGTGTGGGTGTCATTACAGTGCTTGGACTGTAAATATCAATAGTCATTCATGGGGTGTTGGGTGTGTGGGTGTCATTACCGTGTTTTGATTGTAATTATCAACAGTCATTTATAGGGTAGTGGTTATCATCACAGTGCTTGGACTGTAATTACCAACAGTCATTCATGGGGTAGTGGTTGTGTGGGTGTCTTTACATTGCTTGATATGTAAATATCAAACATAATTCATGGGATGGTGGGTGTGGGGGTTTTATTACAGTGCTTGGACTGTAAATATCAACAGTCAATCATAAGGTGGTGGGTGTGTGGGTGTCATTACAGTGCTTGGACTGTAAATATCAACAGTCATTCATAGGGTCGTGGGTGTATGGCTGTCATTACAGTGTTTTGATTGTAAATATCAACAGTCATTTATAGGGTGGTGGGTATCATTAGAGTGCTTGGACTGTAAATATCTACAGTCATTCAAGGGGTTGTGGGTATGTGGGTGTCATTACAGTGCTTGGACTATAAATATCAACTTTAATTCATGGGGTCATTAGTGTTGGTGTGTCATTACAGAACTTGGACTGTAAATATCAACTGTCATTTATGGGGTGGTGGGTGTGAGGGTGTCATTACAGTGATTGGACTATAAATATCAACAGTCATTCGTGAGATGATGGGTGTGTGGGTGTCATTATAGTGCTTGGACTGTAAATATCAACAGTCATTCATGGGTTTGTGAGTTTGTGGGTGTCATTACAGTGCTTGGACTGTAAATATCAAGTCATTCATGTGGTGGTGGGTGTCATTAGTGCTTTGACTGTAAATATCAACAGTCATTCATTTGGTGGTGGGTGGCATTACAGTGCTTGGACTGTAAATATCAACAGTCATTCATAGGGTGATGGGTTTGTGGGTGTCATTACATTGCTTGGACTGTAAATATCAACAGTCATTTATAAAGTGGTGGGTGTTTGGGTATCATTATGTTGATCGGATTGTAAATATCAACAGTCAATCATGGGGTGGTTGTTGTGTGGGTATCATTACAGTGCTTGGACTGTAAATATCAACAGTCATTCATAGGGTGGCGGGTGTGTGAGTGTCATTACAGAGCTTGGACTGTAAATATCAACAGTCATTCATGGGGTGGTGGGTGTGTGGATGTCATTAGAGTGCTTGGACTGTAAATATCAACAGTCAATCATGGGGTGGTGGGTGTGTGGGTGTCATTACAGTGCTTGGACTGTAAATATCAAGAGTCATTTATGGGGTGGTGGCTATGTGGGTGTCATTACAGTGTTTTGATTGTAATTATCAACAGTCATTTATAGGGTGGTGGGTGTCATTACAGTCCTTGGACTGTAAATATCAACAGTCATTAATGGGATGGTGGTTGTGTGAGTGTTATTACAGTGCTTGGACTGTAAATATCAAACATAATTCATGGGGTGATGGGTGTAGGGTTGTCATTACAGTGCTTAGAATGTAGATATCCACAGTCGATCATGGGGTGGTGGGTGTGTGGGTGTCATTACAGTGCTTGGACTGTAAATATCAACAGTCTTTCATGGGGTGGTGGGTGTATGGGTGTCATTACAGTGTTTTAATTTTAAATATCAACAGTCATTCATAGGGTGGTGGGTATCATTAGAGTGCTTGGACTGTAAATATCAATAGTCATTTATGGGGTTGTGGGTGTGTGGGTGTCATTAAAGTGCTTGGACTGTAAATATCAACTTTAATTCATGGGATCGTGGGTGTTGGGATTTCATTACAGTGCTTTGACTGTAAATATCCACAGTCATTTATGTGGTGGTGTGTGTCAGGGTGTCATTACAGTGCTTGGACTGTAAATTTCAACAGTCAATCATGGGGTGGTGGGTGTGTGGGTCTCATTACAGTGCTTAGACTGTAAATATTAACAATCATTCATAGGGTGGTGGGTGTGTGAGTGTTATTACAGAGCTTGGACTGTAAATATCAAGTCATGTATATGGTGGTGGGTGTATGGGTGTCATTACAGTGATTTGATTGTAAATATCAACAGTCATTAATAGGGTGGTGGGTATCATTAGAGTGCTTGGACTGTAAATATCAACAGTCATTTATGGGGTTGCGGGTGTGTGGGTGTCATTACAATGCTTGGACTGTAAATATCAACTATAATTTATGGGGTCGTGGGTGTTGGAGTGTCATTACAGTGCTTTTACTGTAAATATCAACAGTCATTCATGGGGTAGTGGGTTGCATTACAGTGCTTGGACTGTATATATCAAGAGTCATTCATAGGGTGATGGGTGTGTGGGTGTCATTACAGTGCTTGGACTGTAAATATCAACAGTCATTTATAGGGTGGTGGGTGTTTGGGTGTCATTACATTGCTTGGACTGTAAATATCAACAGTCAATCATGGGGTGGTGGGTGTGTGGGTGTCATTACAGTGCTTGGACTGTAAATATCAACAGTCATTCATAGGGTGGTGGGTGTGTGTGTTATTACAGAGCTTGGACTGTAATTATCAACAGTCATTCATGGAGTGGTAGGTGTGTGGGTATCATTATAGTTCATGGACTATAAATATGAACCATATTTCATAGGGTTGTCGGTGTGTGGGTGTCATTACAGTGCTTTGTCTTTAAATATCAAGAGTCATTCATGGGGTGGTGGGTGTGAGGGTGTCATTACAGTGTTCGGACTGTAAATATCAACAGTCATTCATGGGGTGGTGGGTGTGGAGGTGTCATTATATTGCTTGGACTATAAATACCAACAGTCATTCATGGAATAGTTGGTGTGTGGGTGTCATTACAATGCTTGGACTGTAAATATCAAGTCATTAATGGGGTGGTGGGTGTGTGTGTGTCATTATTGCTTGGACTGTAAATATCAACAGTCATTCATGGGGGGGGGTGGCATTACAGTGCTTGTACTTTAAATATCAACAGTCATTCATGAGGTGATGGGTGTGTGGGTATCATTACAGTGCTTGGACTGTAAATATTAACAGTCATTTATGGGGTTGTGGGTGTTTGGGTGTCATTACATTGCTTGGATTGTAAATATCAACATTTAATCATGGGGTGGTTGGTGTCATTACAGTGCTTGGACTGTAAATATCAACAGTCATTCATACGGTGGTGGGTGTGTGGGTGTTATTATAGTGCTTTGACTGTAAATATCAACAGTCATTAAGAGGGTGGTGGGTGTTATCAGAGTGTTTGGACTGTAAATATCAACAGCTATTCATGGAGTGATGGGTATGTGGGTATCATGAAAGTGCTTGAACCATAAATATCAACAGTCATTCATGGGGTGGTGATGTGTGGGAATCATTGCAATTCTTGGACTGTAAATATCAACCATCATTCATTGGGTGGTGTGTGTGTGGGAGTCATTACAGTGCTTGGACTGTAAATATCAACAGTCATTCATGGGGTGGTGAGTGTGTGGGTATTATTACAGTGCTTTGACTGTAAATATCAACAGTCATTCAGAGGGTGGTGGGTGTCATTAGAGTGCTTGGACTGTAAATATTAACAGTCATTCATGGGGTGTTGGGTGTGTGGATGTCATTACAGTGCTTGAACTAATAATATCAACAGTCATTTATGGGGTGGTGGGTGTGTGGGTGTCATTACAGTGCTTGGACTATAAATATCAACCATCATTTATGGGGTTTTGGGTGAGTGAGTTTTCATTACAGTGCTTGGACATAAATATCAACAGTCATTCATGGGGTTGTGGGTGTCATTACAGTGCTTGGACTGTAAATATCAACAGTCATTCATTGGGGTGGTGGGTGTGTGTGTGTCATTATTGCTTGGACTGAAAATATCAACAGTCATTCATGGGGGAGGGGTGGCATTACAGTGCTTGGACTGTAAATATCAACAGTCATTCATGAGGTGATGGGTGTGTGGGTGTCATTACAGTGCTTGGACTGTAAATATTAACAGCCATTTATGGGGTGGGGGGTGTTTGGGTGTCATTACATTGCTTGGATTGTAAATATCAACATTTAATCATGGGGTGGTTGGTGTCATTACAGTGCTTGGACTGTAAATATCAACAGTCATTTATACGGTGGTGGGTGTGTGGGTGTTATTACAGTGCTTTGACTGTAAATATCAACAGTCATTCAGAGGGTGGTGGGTGTTATCAGAGTGCTTGGACTGTAAATATCAACAGCTATTCATGGAGTGATGGGTATGTGGGTATCATGAAAGTGCTTGAACCGTAAATATCAACAGTCATTCAGGGGGTGGTGATGTGTGGGAGTCATTGCAGTTCTTGGACTGTAAATATCAACCATCATTCATTGGGTGGTGTGTGTGTGGGAGTCATTACAGTGCTTGGACTGTGAATATCAACAGTCTTTAATGGGGTGGTGAGTGTGTGGGTATTATTACAGTGCTTTGACTGTAAATATCAACAGTCATTCAGAGGGTGGTGGGTGTCATTAGAGTGCTTGGACTGTAAATATTAACAGTCATTCATGGGGTGTTGGGTGTGTGGATGTCATTACAGTGCTTGAACTAATAATATCAACAGTCATTTATGGGGTGGTGGGTGTGCAGGTGTCATTACAGTGCTTGGACTATAAATATCAACCATCATTTATGGGTTTTTGGGTGAGTGGGTTTTCATTACAGTGCTTGGACTATAAATATCTACAGTCATTCATAGGGTGGTGGGTGTGTGAGTGTCATTACAGAGCTTGGACTGTAAATATTAACAGTCATTCATTGGGTGGTGGGTGTGTGGATGTCATTACAGTACTTGGACTGTAAATATCAACAGTCAATCATAGGGTGGTGGGTGTGTGGGCGTCATTACAGTGCTTGGACTGTAAATATCAACAGTCATTCATGGGGTGGTGGGTGTGTGGGTGTCATTACAGTGTTTTGATTGTAATTATCAACAGTCATTCATGGGGTGGTAAGTGTCATTACAGTGCTTGGACTTTAAATATCAATCATAATTCATGGGGTGGTGGGTGTGGGGGTGTCATTACATTGCTTGGACTGTAAATTTCAACAGTCAATCATGGGGTGGTGGGTATGTGGGTGTCATTACAGTGCTTAGACTGTAAATATTAACAGTCATTTATAGGGTGGTGGGTGTGTGAGTGTTATTACAGAGCTTGGACTGTAAATATCAAGTCATGTATATGGTGGTGGGTGTATGGGTGTCATTACAGTGATTTGATTGTAAATATCAACAGTCATTCATATGGTGAAGGATATCATTAGAGTGCTTGGACTGTAAATATCAATAGTCATTCATGGGGTTGTGGGTGTGTGGGTGTCATTACAGTGCTTGGACTATAAATATCAACTTTAATTCATAGGGTCGTTAGTGTTGGTGTGTCATTACAGTGCTTGGACTGTAAATATCAACTGTCATTTATGGGGTGGTGGGTGTGAGGGTGTCATTACGGTGATTGGACTATAAATATCAGCTGTCATTCGTGAGATGATGGGTGTGTGGGTGTCATTATAGTGCTTGGACTGTAAATATCAACAGTCATTCATGGGTTAGTGGGTTTGTGGGTGTCTTTACAGTGCTTGGACTGTAAATATCAAGTAATTCATGTGATGGTGGGTGTCATTAGTGCTTTGACTGTAAATATCAACAGTCATTCATTTGGTGGTGGGTGGCATTACAGTGCTTGGACTATAAATATCAACTTTAATTCATGGGGTCGTTAGTGTTGGTGTGTCATTACAGTGCTTGGACTGTAAATATCAACTGTCATTTATGTGGTGGTGTGTGTGAGGGTGTCATTACAGTGATTGGACTGTAAATTTCAACAGTCAATCATGGGGTGGTGGGTGTGTGGGTGTCATTACAGTGCTTATACTGTAAATATTAACAGTAATTCATAGGGTGGTGGGTGTGTGAGTGTTATTACAGAGCTTGGACTGTAAATATCAAGTCATGTATATGGTGGTGGGTGTATGGGTGTCATTACAGTTATTTGATTGTAAATATCAACAGTCATTCATAGGGTGGTGGGTATCATTAGAGTTCTTGGACTGTAAATATCAACAGTCATTTATGGGGTTGTGGGTGTGTGGGTGTCATTACAGTGCTTGGACTGTAAATATCAACTGTAATTCATGGGGTCGTAGGTGTTGGAGTGTCATTACAGTGCTTTTACTGTAAATATCAACAGTCATTCATAGGGTGGTGGGTAGCATTACAGTGCTTGGACTGTATATATCAAGAGTCATTCATAGGGTGATGGGTGTGTGGGTGTCATTACAGTGCTTGGACTGTAAATATCAACAGTCATTTATAGGGTGGTGGGTGTTTGGGTGTCATTACATTGCATGGACTGTAAATATCAACAATCAATCATGGGGTGGTGGGTGTGTGGGTGTCATTACAGTGCTTGGACTGTAAATATCAACAGTCATTCATAGGGTGATGGGTGTGTGTGTTATTACAGAGCTTGGACTGTAATTATCAACAGTCATTCATGGAGTGGTATGTGTGAGGGTGTCATTATAGTGCATGGACTGTAAATATGAACCATATTTCATGGGGTTGTCGGTGTGTGGGTGTCATTACAGTGCTTTGTCTGTAAATATCAAGAGTCATTCATGGGGTGGTGGGTGTGAGGGTGTCATTACAGTGTTCGGACTGTAAATATCAACTGTCATTCATGGGTTGGTGGGTGTGGATGTGTCATTATATTGTTTGGACTGTAAATACCAACAGTCATTCATGGGGTTGTTGGTGTGTGGGTGTCATTACAATGCTTGGACTGTAAATATCAAGTCATTATTGGGGTGGTGGGTGTGTTTGTGTCATTATTGCTTGGACTGTAAATATCAACAGTCATTCATGGGGGGGGGTGGCATTACAGTGCTTGGACTGTAAATATCAACAGTCATTCATGAGGTGATGGGTGTGTGGGTGTCATAACAGTGCTTGGACTGTAAATATTAACAGTCATTTATGGGGTGGGGGGTGTTTGGGTGTCATTACATTGCTTGGATTGTAAATATCAACATTTAATCATGGGGTGGTTGGTGTCATTACAGTGCTTGGACTGTAAATATCAACAGTCATTTATACGGTCGTGGGTGTGTGGGTGTTATTACAGTGCTTTGACTGTAAATATCAACAGTCATTCAGAGGGTGGTGGGTGTTATCAGAGTGCTTGGACTGTAAATATCAACAGCTATTCATGGAGTGATGGGTATGTGGGTATCATGAAAGTGCTTGAACCGTAAATATCAACAGTCATTCATGGGGTGGTGATGTGTGGGAGTCATTGCAGTTCTTGGACTGTAAATATCAACCATCATTCATTGGGTGGTGTGTGTGTGGGAGTCATTACAGTGCTTGGACTGTGAATATCAACAGTCATTCATGGGGTGGTGAGTGTGTGGGTATTATTACAGTGCTTTGACGGTAAATATCAACAGTCATTCAGAGGGTGGTGGGTGTCATTAGAGTGCTTGGACTGTAAATATTAACAGTCATTCATGGGGTGTTGGGTGTGTGGATGTCATTACAGTGCTTGAACTAATAATATCAATAGTCATTTATGGGGTGGTGGGTGTGTGGGTGTCATTACAGTGCTTGGACTATAAATATCAACCATAATTTATGGGGTTTTGGGTGAGTGGGTTTTCATTACAGTGCTTGGACTATAAATATCAACAGTCATTCATAGGGTGGTGGGTGTGTGAGTGTCATTACAGAGCTTGGACTGTAAATATTAACAGTCATTCATTGGGTGGTGAGTGTGTGGATGTCATTACAGTGCTTGGACTGTAAATATCAACAGTCAATCATAGGGTGGTGGGTGTGTGGGCATCATTACAGTGCTTGGACTGTAAATATCAACAGTCATTCATGGGGTGGTGGGTGTGTGGGTGTCATTACAGTGTTTTGATTGTAATTATCAACAGTCATTCATGGGGTGGTGGGTGTCATTACAGTGCTTGGACTGTAAATATCAACAGTCATTAATGGGGTGGTGGGTGTGTGGATGTCATTACAGTGCTTGGACTTTAAATATCAACCATAATTCATAGGGTGGTGGGTGTGGGGGTGTCATTACATTGCTTGGACTGTAAATTTCAACAGTAAATCATGGGGTGGTGGGTATGTGGGTGTCATTACAGTGCTTAGACTGTAAATATTAACAGTCATTTATAGGGTGGTGGGTGTGTGAGTGTTATTACAGAGCTTGGACTGTAAATATCAAGTCATGTATATGGTGGTGGGTGTATGGGTGTCATTACAGTGATTTGATTGTAAATATCAACAGTCATTCATAGGGTGAAGGGTATCATTAGAGTGCTTGGACTGTAAATATCAATAGTCATTCATGGGGTTGAGGGTGTGTGGGTGTCATTACAGTGCTTGGACTATAAATAACAACTTTAATTCATGGGGTCGTTAGTGTTGGTGTGTCATTACAGTGCTTGGACTGTAAATATCAACTGTCATTTATGGGGTGGTGGGTGTGAGGGTGTCATTACAGTGATTGGACTATAAATATCAGCAGTCATTCGTGAGATGATGGGTGTGTGGGTGTCATTATAGTGCTTGGACTGTAAATATCAACAGTCATTCATGGGTGTGTGGGTTTGTGGGTGTCATTACAGTGCTTGGACTGTGAATATCAAGTCATTCATGTGGTGGTGGGTGTCATTAGTGCTTTGACTTTAAATATCAACAGTCATTCATTTGGTGGTGGGTGGCATTACAGTGCTTGGACTGTAAATATCAACAGTCATTCACAGGGTGATGGGTTTGTGGGTGTCATTACATTGCTTGGACTGTAAATATCAACAGTCATTTATAGGTTGGTGGGTGTTTGGGTGTCATTACGTTGCTTGGACTGTAAATATTAACAGTCAATCATGGGGTGGTTGTTGTGTGGGTATCATTACAGTGCTTGGACTGTAAATATCAACAGTCATTCATAGGGTGGTGGGTGTGTGAGTGTCATTACAGAGCTTGGACTGTAAATA
The DNA here is from genome assembly GCA_033782935.1 of Petrolisthes cinctipes. Lineage (NCBI taxonomy): Eukaryota > Metazoa > Arthropoda > Malacostraca > Decapoda > Porcellanidae > Petrolisthes > Petrolisthes cinctipes. The sequence goes on from JAWQEG010000068.1 coordinate 2,648,207, forward strand.
TCAACAGTCATTCATGGGGTGGTGGGTGTGTGGATGTCATTAGAGTGATTGGACTGTAAATATCAACAGTCATTAATGGGATGGTGGTTGTGTGAGTGTTATTACAGTGCTTGGACTGTAAATATCAACAGTCATTCATGGGGTGGTGGGTGTAGGGTTGTCATTACAGTGCTTAGAATGTAGATATCAACAGTCAATCATGGTGTGGTGGGTGTGTGGGTGTCATTACAGTGCTTGGACTATAAATATCAACAGTCTCTCATGGGGTGGTGGGTGTATGGGTGTCATTACAGTGTTTTAATTTTAAATATCAACAGTCATTCATAGGGTGGTGGGTATCATTAGAGTGCTTGGACTGTAAATATCAATAGTCATTCATGGGGTTGTGGGTGTGTGGGTGTCATTACAGTGCTTGGACTGTAAATATCAACTATAATTCATGGGATTGTGGGTGTTGGGGTTTCATTACAGTGCTTTGACTGTAAATATCCACAGTCATTTATGTGGTGGTGTGTGTGAGGGTGTCATTACAGTGCTTGGACAGTAAATTTCAACAGTCAAATATGGGGTGGTGGGTGTGTGGGTGTCATTACAGTGCTTATACTGTATATATTAACAGTCATTCATATGGTGGTGGGTGTGTGAGTGTTATTACAGAGCTTGGACTGTAAATATCAAGTCATGTATATGGTGGTGGGTGTATGGGTGTCATTACAGTGATTTGATTGTAAATATCAACAGTCATTCATAGGGTGGTGGGTATCATTAGAGTGCTTGGATTGTAAAAATCAACAGTCATTTATAGGGTGGTGGGTGTTTGGGTGTCATTACATTGCTTGGACTGTAAATATCAACAGTCAATCATGGGGTGGTGGGTGTGTGGGTGTCATTACAGTGCTTGGACTGTAAATATCAACAGTCATTCATAGGGTGGTGGGTGTGTGTGTTATTACAGAGCTTGGACTGTAATTATCAACAGTCATTCATGGAGTGGTAGGTGTGTGGGTGTCATTACAGTGCTTGGACTGTAAATATCAACAGTCATTCTTGAGGTGATGGTTGTGTGAGTGTTATTACAGTGCTATGACTGTAAATAACAACAGTCATATAGAGGGTGGTGGGTGTCATTAGAGTGCTTGGACTGTAAATATTAACAGTCATTCATTGGGTTGTGGGTGTGTGGATGTCATTACAGTGCTTGGACTGAAAATATCAACAGTCATTTATGGGGTGGTGGGTGTGTGGGTGTCATTACAGTGCTTGGACTATAATTATCAACCGTCATTTATGGGGTGGTGGGTGTGTGGGTGTCATTACAGTGCTTGGACTGTAAATATCAATAGTCATTCATGGGGTGGTTGGTGTGTGGGTGTCATTCCCGTGTTTTGATTGTAATTATCAACAGTCATTCATAGGGTGGTGGGTATCATTAGAGTGCTTGGACTGTAAATATCAACAGTCATTCATGGGGTTGTGGGTGTGTGGGTGTCATTACAGTGCTTGGACTGTAAATATCAACTATAATTCATGTAGTCATTGGTGTTGGAGTGTCATTACAGTCCTTGGACTGTATATATCAAGAGTCATTCATAGGGTGATGGGTGTGTGGGTGTCATTACAGTGTTTGGACTGTAAATATCAACAGTCATTTAAAGGGTGGTGGGTGTTTGGGTGTCATTACATTGCTTGGACAGTAAATATCAACAGTCAATCATGGGGTGGTGGGTGTGTGGGTGTTATTACAGAGCTTGGACTGTAAATATCAAGTCATGTATATGGTGGTGGGTGTATGGGTGTCATTACAGTGATTTGATTGTAAATATCAACAGTCATTCATAGGGTGGTGGGTATCATTAGAGTGCTTGGACTGTAAAAATCAACAGTCATTTATAGGGTGGTGGGTGTTTGGGTGTCATTACATTGCTTGGACTGTAAATATCAACAGTCAATCATGGGGTGGTGGGTGTGTGGGTGTCATTACAGTGCTTGAACTGTAAATATCAACAGTCATTCATAGGGTGGTGGGTGTGTGTGTTATTACAAAGCTTGGACTGTAATTATCAACAGTCATTCATGGAGTGGTAGGTGTGTGGGTGTCATTACAGTGCTTGGACTGTAAATATCAACAGTCATTCTTGAGGTGATGGTTGTGTGAGTGTTATTACAGTGCTATGACTGTAAATAACAACAGTCATATAGAGGGTGGTGGGTGTCATTAGAGTGCTTGGACTGTAAATATTAACAGTCATTCATTGGGTTGTGGGTGTGTGGATGTCATTACAGTGCTTGGACTGAAAATATCAACAGTCATTTATGGGGTGGTGGGTGTGTGGGTGTCATTACAGTGCTTGGACTATAATTATCAACCGTCATTTATGGGGTGGTGGGTGTGTGGGTGTCATTACAGTGCTTGGACTGTAAATATCAATAGTCATTCATGGGGTGGTTGGTGTGTGAGTGTTATTACAGTGCTTTGACTGTAAATATCAACAGTCATATAGAGGGTGGTGGGTGTCATTAGAGTGCTTGGACTGTAAATATTAACAGTCATTCATTGGGTTGTGGGTGTGTGGATGTCATTACAGTGCTTAGAGTGAAAATATCAACAGTCATTTATGGGGTTATGGGTGTGTGGGTGTCATTACAGTGCTTGGACTATAATTATTAACCATCATTTATGGGGTGGTGGGTGTATGGGTGTCATTACAATGCTTGGACTGTAAATATCAATAGTCATTCATGGGGTGGTTGGTGTGTGGGTGTCATTACCGTGTTTTTATTGTAATTATCAACAGTCATTCATAGGGTGGTGGGTGTCATTACAGTTCTTGGACTGTAAATATCAACCATAATTCATGGAGTGGTGGGTGTGGGGGTGTCATTACAGTGCTTGGACTGTAAATATCAAGTCATTCATGGGGTGGTGTGTGTGTGTTATTAGTGCATGGACTATAAATATCAACATTCATTTATGGGTTGATGGGTGTGTAGGTGTCATTACAGTGCTTGGACTATAAATATCAACAGTTAATCATGGGATGGTGGGGGTCGGGGTGTCATTACAGTTCTTGGACTGTAAATATCAATAGTGATTCATGTGGTGGTGGGTGTGTGGGTGTCATTACCGTGTTTTGATTGTAATTATCAACAGTCATTCATAGGGTGGTGGGTTTCATTACAGTGCTTGGACTGTAATTATCAACAGTCATTCATGGGGTAGTGGTTGTGTGGGTGTCTTTACATTGCTTGGTCTGTAAATATCAAACATAATTCATGGGATGGTGGGTGTGGGGGTTTTATTACAGTGCTTGGACTGTAAATATCAACAGTCACTCATAAGGTGGTGGGTGTGTGGGTGTCATTACAGTGCTTGGACTGTAAATACCAACAGTCATTCATGGGGTCGTGGGTGTATGGATGTCATTACAGTGTTTTGATTGTAAATATCAGCAGTCATTCATAGGGTTGTGGGTATCATTAGAGTGCTTGGACTGTAAATATCTACAGTCATTCATGGGGTTGTGGGTGTGTGGGTGTCATTACAGTGCTTGGACTATAAATATCAACTTTAATTCATGGGGTCGTTAGTGTTGGAGTGTCATTACATTGCTTGGACTGTAAATATCAACTGTCATTTATGGGGTGGTGGGTGTAAGGGTGTCATTACAGTGATTGGACTATAAATATCAACAGTCATTCGTGAGGTGATGGGTGTGTGGGTGTCATTATAGTGCTTGGACTGTAAATATCAACAGTCATTCATGGGTTGGTGGGTTTGTGGGTGTCATTACAGTGCTTGGACTGTAAATATCAAGTCATTCGTGTGGTGGTGGGTGTCATTAGTGCTTTGACTGTAAATATCAACAGTCATTAATTTGGTGGTGGGTGGCATTACAGTGCTTGGACTGTAAATATCAACAGTCATTCATAGGGTGATGGGTTTGTGGGTGTCATTACATTGCTTGGACTGTAAATATCAACAGTCATTTATAGGGTGGTGGGTGTTTGGGTGTCATTACATTGCTCGGACAGTAAATATCAACAGTCAATCATGGGGTGGTTGTTGTATGGGTATCATTACAGTGCTTGGACTGTAAATATAAACAGTCATTCATAGGGTGGTGGGAGTGTGAGTGTCATTACAGAGCTTGGACTGTAAATATCAATAGTCATTCATGGGGTGGTGTGTGTGTGGATGTCATTAGAGTGCTTGGACTGTAAATATCAACAGTCAATCATGGGGTGGTGGGTGTGTGGGTGTCATTACAGTGCTTGGACTGTAAATATCAACAGTCATTCAAGGGGTGGTGGCTATGTGGGTGTAATTACAGTGTTTTGATTGTAATTATCAACACTCATTCATAGGGTGGTGTGTGTCATTACAGTGCTGGGAATTAAATATCAACAGTCATTCATAGGGTGATGGGTGTGTGGGTGTCATTACAGTGCTTGGACTGTAAATATCAACAGTCATTCATGGGATGGTGGTTGTGTGAGTGTTATTACAGTGCTTGGACTGTAAATATCAAACATAATTCATAGGGTGGTGGGTGTAGGGTTGTCATTACAGTGCTTGGAATGTAGATATCAACAGTCAATCATGGGGTGGTGGGTGTGTGGGTGTCATTACAGAGCTTGGACTATAAATATCAACAGTCTTTCATGGGGTGGTGGGTGTATGGGTGTCATTACAGTGTTTTAATTGTAAATATCAACAGTCATGCATAGGGTGGTGGGTATCATTATAGTGCTTGGACTGTAAATATCAATAGTCATTCATGGGGTTGTGGGTGTGTGGGTGTCATTACAGTGCTTGGACTGTAAATATCAATTGTAATTCATGGGATCGTGGGAGTTGGGGTTTCATTACAGTGCTTTGACTGTAAATATCCACAGTCATTTATGTGGTGGTGGGTGTGAGGGTGTCATTACAGTGCTTGGACTGTAAATATCAAGTCATTTATGGGGTGGTGGGTGTGTGTGGGTCATTATTGCTTTGACTGTAAATATCAACAGTCATTGATGGGGTGGTGGGTGTCATTACAGTGCTGGGAATTAAATATCAACAGTCATTCATAGGGTGATGGGTGTGTGGGTGTCATTACAGTGCTTGGACTGTAAATATCAACAGTCATTTATAGGGTGGTTGGTGTTTGGATGTCATTACATTCATTATACTGTAAATTTCAACAGTTAATCATGGGGTGGTGGGAGTGTGGTTGTCATTACAGTGTTTAGACTGTAAATATTAACAGTCATTCATAAGGTGGTGGGTGTGTGAGTGTTATTACAGAGCTTGGACTGTAAATATCAAGAGTCATATATGTGGTGGTTGGTGTGTGGGTGTCATAACAGTTCTTGGACTGTAAATATCAACCATAGTTCATGGAGTGGTTGGTGTGGGGGTGTCATTACAGTGTTTTAAATGTAAATATCAACAGTCATTCATGGGGTGGTGGGGGTGTGTGTGTCATTATGGTGCTCGAACTGTAAATATCCACCGTCATTCATGGGGTGGTGGGTTTGTGGGTGTCATTACAGTGCTTGGACTGTAAATATCAAGTTATTCATGGGGTGGTGTGTGTGTGTGTTATTAGTGCATGGACTATAAATATCAACAGTTATTCATGGGTTGATGGGTGTGTAGGTGTCATTACAGTTCTTGGACTATAAATATCAACAGTCAATCATTGGATGGTGGGGGTCGGGGTGTCATTACAGAGCTTGGACTGTAAATATCAACAGTTATTCATGGGGTGGTGGGTGTGTGGGTATCATGAAAGTGTTTGGACTGTAAATATCAACAGTCATTCATGGGGTGGTGAGTGTGTTGGTGTCATTGCAGTTCTTAAACTGTAAATATCAACCATCATTCATTGGGTGGTGGGTGTGTGGGTGTCATTACAGTGCTTGGACTGTGAATATCAACAGTCATTTATGGTTTGGTGAGTGTGTGGGTGTTATTATGGTGCTTTGACTGTAAATATCAACAGTCATTCAGAAGGTGTTGGGTGTCATTAGAGTGCTTGGACTGTAAATATTAACAGTCATTCATGGGATGGTTGGTGTGTTGATGTCATTACAATGCTTGGACTGAAAATATCAACAGTCATTTATGAGTTGGTGGGTGTGTCAGTGTCATTACAGTGCTTGGACTATAAATATCAACCATCATTTATGGGGTAGTGGGTGTGTAAGTGTCATTACAGTTCTTGGACTATAAATATCAATAGTCAATTATAGGGTAGTGGGTGTGTGAGTGTCATTACAGAGCTTGGACTGTAAATATCAACAGTCCTTTAGGGAGTGGTAGGTGTGTGGATGTCATTACAGTGCTTGGACTGTAAATATCAACCATAATTCATGGGGTGGTGGGTGTGGGTGCCATTACAGTGTTTTGACTGTAAATATCAACAGTCATTCATAGGGTTGTGGGTTTCATTAGAGTACTTGGACTGTAAATATCAACAGTTATTCTTTTGGTGGTGGGTGTGTGGGTGTCATTACAGTGCTTAGACTGTAAATATCAACTGTCATTTATGGGGCGGTTGGTGTGAGTGTGTCATTACAGTGCTTAGACTGTAAATATCAACAGTCATTCATGGAATGGTAAGTGTGTGTGTGTCATTACAGTTCTTGGACTCTAAATATCAACCATCATTTATTGTGTGTTGGGTGAGTGGGTGTCATTACAGTGCTTGGACTGTGAATATCAACAGTCATTCATGGGGTGGTGAGTGTGTGGGTGTTATTACAGTGCTTTGACTGTAAATATCAACAGTCATTCAGAGGGTGGTGGGTGTCATTAGAATGCTTGGACTGTATATATTAACAGTTATTCATGGGGTGGTGGGTGTGTGGGTGTCATTACATTGCTTGGACTATAGATATCAACCATCATTTATGGGGAGGTGGGTGTGTTGGTGTCATTACAGTGCTTGGACTCTAAATATCAACAGTCATTCTTTGGGTGGTGGGTGTATGGGTGTCATTACAGTGGTTGGATTGTAAATATCAACAGTTATTCATGGGGTGGTGGGTGTGTGGGTGTTATTACAGTGTTCTGATTGTAACTATCAACAGTCATTTATAGGGTGGTGGGTGTCGTTACAGTGCTTAGACTGTAAATATCAACAGTCATTTAAGGGGTGGTGGTTGTGTGGGTATCATTACAGTGCTTGGACTGTATATATCAACCATAATTCATGGGGTGGTTGGTGTGGGGGTGTCATTACAATACTTGGACTGTAAATATCAGCAGTTAATCATGGGGTGGTGGGTGTCTGGGTGTCATTACAGTGCTTGGACTGTAAATATCAACAGTCATTTATGGGGTGGTGGGTGTATGGGTGTCATTACAGTGTTTTGATTGTAAATATCAACAGTCATTCATAGGGTGGTGGGTATCATTAGAGTGCTTGGACTGTAAATATCAACAATAATTCATAGGTTTGGGGGTATGTGGGTGTCATTACAGTGCTTGGACTGTAAATATCAACTATAATTCATGGGGTCGTGGGTGTTGGGGTGTTATTACAGTGTTTTGACTGTAAATATCAACAGTCATTTTTAGGGTGGTGTGTGTGAGGGTGTCATTACATAGCTTGGACTGTAAATATCAACAGTCATTCATGGGTTGGTTGGTGGGTGGGTGTCATTAGAGTGCTTAGACTATAAATATCAACAGTTATTTATGAGGTGGTGGGTGTGTGGCTGTCATTACAGTGCTTGGACTGTAAATTTCAACAGTCATTCATGGGGTTGTGGATGTGTGGGTGTCAATACATTGCTTGGACTGTAAATATCAAAACATTCATGGTGTGGTGGGTGTGTGTTTGTTATTATTGCTTGAACTGTAAATATCAACAGTCATTCATGGGGTGGTGGGTTGCATTACAGTGCTGGGACTGTAAATATCAACAGTCATTCATTGGGTGATAAGTGTGTGGGTATCATTACAGTGCTTGGACTGTCAATATCAACAGTCATTAATGGGGTGGTGGGTGTGTGGGTGTCATTACATTGCTTGGACTGTAAATATCAACAGTCAATCATGGGGAGGTTGGTGTCATTACAGTGCTTGGACTGTAAATATCAACAGTCATTCATAAGGTGGTGGGTGTGTGGGTGTTATTACAGTGCTTTGATTGTAAATATCAACAGCCATTCAGAGGTTGGTGGGTGTCATTTGAGTGCTTGGACTGTAAATATCAACAGTCATTTATAGGGTGGTGGGTCTGTGGGTGTCATGAAAGTGCTTGAACTGTAAATATCAACAGTCATTTATAAGGTGGTGAGTGTGTGGGTGTCATTACAGTTCTTGGACTGTAAATATCAACTATCATTCATTGGGTGGTGGATGTGTGGGTGTCATTACAGTGCTTGGACTGTAAATATCAACAGTCATTTATAGGGTGGTGGGTGTGTGAGTGTCATTACAGAGCTTGGACTGTAAATATCAACAGTCATTCATGGGGTGGTGGGTGTGTAGATGTCATTACAGTGCTTGGACTGTAAATATCAACCGTTATTCAAATGGTGGTGGGTGTGTGGGCATCATTACTGTGCTTGGACTGTAAATATCAACATTCATTCATGGGGTGGTGGGTGTGTGGGTGTCATTACAGTGTTTTGATTGTAAATATCAACAGTCATTCATAGGGTGGTGGGTGTCATTACAGTACTTGGACTGCAAATATCAACAGTCATTCATGGGGTGGTGGTTGTATGGGTGTCATTACAGTGCTTGGACTGTAAATATCAATCATAATTCATAGGGTGGTGGGTGTGGGTGTGTCATTACAGTGCTTTGACTATAAATATCAACAGTCATTCATGGGGTGGTGGGTGTGAGGGTGTCATTACAGTGCTTGGACTGTAAATATCAACAGTCATTCATGTGGTTAGTGGATGTCATTATAGTGCTTGGACTGTAAATATCAACAGTCATTTATGGGGTGGTGGCTGTGTGGGTGCCATTACAGTGCTTTGACTGTAAATATCAAGAGTCATTCATGGGGTGGTGGGTGTGAGGGTGTCATTAATGTGTTTGGACTGTAAATATCAACAGTCATTCATGGGGTTGTGGGTGTGTGGGTGTCATTATAGTGATTGGACTGTAAATACCAACAGTCATTCTTGGGGTGGTTGGTGTGTGGGTGTTATTACAGTGCTAGGACTGTAAATATCAACAGTCATTCATGTGGTTAGTGGATGTCATTATACTGCTTGGACTGTAAATATCAACAGTCATTCTTGGGGTGGTGGGTGTGTGGCTGTCATTACAGTGCTTGGATTGTAAATATCAACAGTCAATTATTGGGTGGTGGGTTTGTGGGTTTTATTACCGTGCTTGGACTGTAAATATCGACGGTCATTTATGGGGTGGTGGGTGTGTGGGTGTCATTACAGTGTTTTGATTGTAAATATCAACAGTCATTCATAAGTTGGTGTGTGTCATTAGAGTGCTTGGACTGTAAATATCAACAGTCATTCATGGGGTGGTTGGAGTGTAGGTGTCATTACAGTTCTTGGACTCTAAATATCAACCATAATTTATTGGGTGGTTGGTGTGTGAGTGTCATTACAGAGCTTGGACTGTAAATATCAACAGTCATTTATGGGGGGGTGGGTGTGTGGGTGTCATTAGCGTGCTTGGACTGTAAATATCAACAGTCATTCATGGGGTGGTTGGTGTCATGACAGTGCTTGGACTGTAAATATCAACATTCATTCATGGGTTGGTGAGTGTGTGGGTTTCATTACAGTTCTTCGACTGTAAATATCTACCATCATTCATTGGGTGGTGGGTGTGTGGGTGTCATTACAGTGCTTGGACTGAAAATATCAACAGTCAATTATTGGGTGGTGGGTTTGTGGGTGTCATTACAGTGCTTGGACTGTAAATATCAACAGTTATTCATGGGTGGGTGGGTGTGTGGGTGTCGTTACAGTGTTTTAATTGCAAATATCAACAGTCATTCATGGGGTGGTTGGTGTCATGACAGTGCTTGGACTGTAAATATCAACATTCATTCATGGGTTGGTGAGTGTGTGGGTTTCATTACAGTTCTTCGACTGTAAATATCTACCATCATTCATTGGGTGGTGGGTGTGTGGGTGTCATTACAGTGCTTGGACTGTAAATATCAACAGTTATTCCTGGGTGGGTGGGTGTGTGGGTGTCGTTACAGTGTTTTAATTGCAAATATCAACAGTCATCCATTGGGTGGTGGAGGTGAGGGTGTCATTACAGTGCTTGGACTGTAAATATCAACATTCATTCATGGGGTGGTTGGTGTGTAGGTGTCATTATAGTTTTTGGACTGTAAATATCAACCATAATTCATTGGGTGGTGGGGGTGAGGGTGTCATTACAGTGCTTTGACTGTAAATATCAACAGTCATTCATGGGGTGGTTGGTGTGTTGATGTCATTATAGTGCTTGAACTGAAATATGACAGTGCTTGGACTATAAATATCAACAGTCATTTATGGGGTGGTGGGTGTGTGGATGTCATTACAGTGCTTGGACTGAAAATATCAACAGTCATTAATGGGGTGGTGGATGTGTGGGTGTCATTACAGTGCTTGGACTATAAATATTAACCGTCATTTATGGGGTTGTTGGTGTATGGGTGTCATTACAGTGCATGGACTGTAAATATTGTCAGTCATTCATGGGGTTGTAGGTGTAAAGGTGTCATTACAGTGCTTGGACAGTAAATATCAAAATTCATTCTTGGGGTGGTGGGTGTGTGGGTATCATTACAGTGCTTAGACTGTAAATATCAACAGTCATTTATGGGGTGGTGGGTGTGAGGGTGTCATTACAGTGCTTTGACTGTATATATCAACAATCATTCATGGGGTCGTGGGTGTGTGGGTGTCATTATAGTGTTTGGACTGTAAATATCAACAGTCATTCATGGGGTGGTGAATGTGTGGGTGTCATTACATTGCTTGGACTGTAAATATCAAGTCATTCATGGGATGGTGGGTGTCTGTGTGTCATTAGTGCTTGGACTGTGAATATTAACAGTCATTTATGGGGTGGTGGGTGGCATTACAGTGCTTAGACTCTAATATCAACAGTCATTCATTGGGTGATGGGTGTGTGGGTGTCATTACAGTGCTTGGACTGTAAATATAAATAGTTATTCATGAGGATGTTGGTGTTTGGGTGTCTATGCAGTGCTTGGACTGTAAATATTAATAGTCATTCATATGGTGGTGGGTGTGTGGGTGTCATTACAGTGTTTTGACTGTAAATATCAACAGTCATTCATAGGGTGTTGGGTGTCATTACAGTGCTTTTACTGTAAATATCAACAGTTATTCAAGGGGTGGTCGGTGTGTGGGTGTCATGACAATGCTTGGACTGTAAATATTAACAGTCATTCATGGGGTGGTGAGTGTGTGTGTGTTATTACAGTTCTTGGACTGTATATATCAACCATTATTCATTGGTTGGTGGGTGTGTGGGTGTCATTACAGTGCTTGGACTGTAAATATCAACAGTCATTTATAGGGTGGTGGGTGTTTGAGTGTCATTACAGAGCTTGGACTGTAAATATCAACAGTCATTTATAGTTTGGTGGGTGTTTGAGTGTCATTACAGAGCTTGGACTGTAAATATCAACAGTCATTTATAGGGTGGTGGGTTTGTGGGTGTCATTACAGTGCTTTGACTGTAAATATCAACAGTCATTCATGGATTGGTAGGTGTGTTGGTGTCATTACAGTGCTTGGACTGTAAATATTAACCATAATGCATGGGGTGGTGGGTGTGGGTCGTTATTACAGTGCTTTCAGTGTAAAAATCAACAGTCATTCATGGGGTGGTGTGGGTAAGGGTGTCATTACAGTACTTGGACTTTAAATATCAACCATCATTCATTAGGTGGTGGGTTTGTGGGTGTCATTACAGTGCTTAGACTGTAAATATTAACAGTCATTCATGAGATGGTGGGTGTGTTGATGTCATTACATTGCATGGACTGTAAATATTATCAGTCATTCATGGGGTTGTGGGTGTGTAGGTGTCATTACAGTGCTTGGACTGTAAATATTAACAGTCAATCCTAGAGTGGTGGGTATGTGGGTGTCATTACAGTGCTTGGACTATAAATATCAACATTTCTTAATGGGGTTTGTGGTGTTTGGGTGTCTATGCAGTGCTTGGATTGTAAATATCAATAGTCATTCATAGGGTGGTGGGGGTGAGGGTGTCATTACAGTGCTTTGACTGTAAATATCAACAGTCATTCGTGGAATGGTGGGTGTGTGGGTGTCATTACAGTCTTTTGATTGTAAATATCAACAGTCATTTTTAAGGTGGTGAGTGTCATTAGAGTGCTTGGACTGTAAATATCAACCATAATGCATGGGGTGGTGGGTGTGGGGCGTCATTACAGTGCTTTGAGTGTAAAAATCAACAGTCATTCATGGGGTGGTGTGGGTGAGGGTGTCATTACAGTGCTTGGACTATAAATATTAACCGTCATTTATGGGGTTGTTGGTGTATGGGTGTCATTACAGTGCATGGACTGTAAATATTGTCAGTCATTCATGGGGTTGTAGGTGTAAAGGTGTCATTACAGTGCTTGGACAGTAAATATCAAAATTCATTCTTGGGGTGGTGGGTGTGTGGGTATCATTACAGTGCTTAGACTGTAAATATCAACAGTCATTTATGGGGTGGTGGGTGTGAGGGTGTCATTACAGTGCTTTGACTGTATATATCAACAATCATTCATGGGGTCGTGGGTGTGTGGGTGTCATTATAGTGTTTGGACTGTAAATATCAACAGTCATTCATGGGGTGGTGAATGTGTGGGTGTCATTACATTGCTTGGACTGTAAATATCAAGTCATTCATGGGATGGTGAGTGTCTGTGTGTCATTAGTGCTTGGACTGTGAATATTAACAGTCATTTATGGGGTGGTGGGTGGCATTACAGTGCTTAGACTCTAATATCAACAGTCATTCATGGGGTGATGGGTGTGTGGGTGTCATTACAGTGCTTGGACTGTAAATATAAATAGTTATTCATGAGGATGTTGGTGTTTGGGTGTCTATGCAGTGCTTGGACTGTAAATATTAATAGTCATTCATATGGTGGTGGGTGTGTGGGTGTCATTACAGTGTTTTGACTGTAAATATCAACAGTCATTCATAGGGTGTTGGGTGTCATTACAGTGCTTTTACTGTAAATATCAACAGTTATTCAAGGGGTGGTCGGTGTGTGGGTGTCATGACAATGCTTGGACTGTAAATATTAACAGTCATTCATGGGGTGGTGAGTGTGTGTGTGTTATTACAGTTCTTGGACTGTATATATCAACCATTATTCATTGGTTGGTGGGTGTGTGGGTGTCATTACAGTGCTTGGACTGTAAATATCAACAGTCATTTATAGGGTGGTGGGTGTTTGAGTGTCATTACAGAGCTTGGACTGTAAATATCAACAGTCATTTATAGTTTGGTGGGTGTTTGAGTGTCATTACAGAGCTTGGACTGTAAATATCAACAGTCATTTATAGGGTGGTGGGTTTGTGGGTGTCATTACAGTGCTTTGACTGTAAATATCAACAGTCATTCATGGATTGGTAGGTGTGTTGGTGTCATTACAGTGCTTGGACTGTAAATATTAACCATAATGCATGGGGTGGTGGGTGTGGGTCGTTATTACAGTGCTTTCAGTGTAAAAATCAACAGTCATTCATGGGGTGGTGTGGGTAAGGGTGTCATTACAGTACTTGGACTTTAAATATCAACCATCATTCATTAGGTGGTGGGTTTGTGGGTGTCATTACAGTGCTTAGACTGTAAATATTAACAGTCATTCATGAGATGGTGGGTGTGTTGATGTCATTACATTGCATGGACTGTAAATATTGTCAGTCATTCATGGGGTTGTGGGTGTGTAGGTGTCATTACAGTGCTTGGACTGTAAATATTAACAGTCAATCCTAGAGTGGTGGGTATGTGGGTGTCATTACAGTGCTTGGACTATAAATATCAACATTTCTTAATGGGGTTTGTGGTGTTTGGGTGTCTATGCAGTGCTTGGATTGTAAATATCAATAGTCATTCATAGGGTGGTGGGGGTGAGGGTGTCATTACAGTGCTTTGACTGTAAATATCAACAGTCATTCGTGGAATGGTGGGTGTGTGGGTGTCATTACAGTCTTTTGATTGTAAATATCAACAGTCATTTATAAGGTGGTGAGTGTCATTAGAGTGCTTGGACTGTAAATATCAACCATAATGCATGGGGTGGTGGGTGTGGGGCGTCATTACAGTGCTTTGAGTGTAAAAATCAACAGTCATTCATGGGGTGGTGTGGGTGAGGGTGTCATTACAGTGCTTGGACTATAAATATTAACCGTCATTTATGGGGTTGTTGGTGTATGGGTGTCATTACAGTGCATGGACTGTAAATATTGTCAGTCATTCATGGGGTTGTAGGTGTAAAGGTGTCATTACAGTGCTTGGACAGTAAATATCAAAATTCATTCTTGGGGTGGTGGGTGTGTGGGTATCATTACAGTGCTTAGACTGTAAATATCAACAGTCATTTATGGGGTGGTGGGTGTGTGGCTGTCATTATAGTGCTTGGACTGTAAATATTAACAGTCAATCATAGAGTGGTGGGTATGTGGGTGTCATTACAGTGCTTGGACTGTAAATATCAACAGTCCTTCATGGGGTTTTGGGTGTTTGGGTGTCTATGCAGTGCTTGGACTGTAAATATCAAAGTCAATCATGGGGTGGTGGGTTTCTGGGTGTCTTTACAGTTCTTGGACTGTAAATATCTACAGTGAGTCATGGGGTGGTGGGTGTGTGGGTGTCATTACAGTGTTTTGATTGTAAATATCAACAGTCATTTATAGGGTGGTGGGTGTCATTAGAGTGCTTGGACTGTAAATATCAACAGTCATTCATGGGGTGATGGGTGTGTGGGTGTCATTACAGTGCTTAGACTGTAAATATCAATAGTCATTCATAGGGTGGTGGGTGTGAGGGTGTCATTACAGTGCTTAGACTGTATATATCAACAATCATTCATGGGGTCGTAGGTGTGTGGGTGTCATTATAGTGTTTGGACTGTAAATATCAACAGTCATTCATGGGGTGGTGAATGTGTGGGTGTCATTACCATGCTTGGACTGTAAATATCAAGTCATTCATGGGATGGTGGGTGTCTGTGTGTCATTAGTGCTTGGACTGTGAATATTAACAGTCATTTATGGGGTAGTGGGTGGCATTACAGTGCTTAGACTCTAATATCAATAGTCATTCATGGGGAGATGGGTGTGTGGGTGTCATTACAGTGCTTGGACTGTAAATATCAAAGTCAATCATGGGGTGGTGGATTTCTGGGTGTCTTTACAGTGCTTGGACTGTAAATATCAACAGTGAGTCATGGGATGGTGGGTGTGTGGGTGTCATTACAGTGTTTTGACTGTAAATATCAACAGTCATTCATAGGGTGTTGGGTGTCATTACAGTGCTTTTACTGTAAATATCAACAGTTATTCAAGGGGTGGTCGGTTTGTGGGTGTCATGACACTGCTTGGACTGTAAATATCAACAGTCATTCATGGGGTGGTGAGTGTGTGGGTGTTATTACAGTTCTTGGACTGTATATGTCAACCATTATTCATTTGTTGGTGGGTGTGTGGGTGTCATTACAGTGCTTGGACTGTAAATATTAACAGTTATTCATGGGGTGGTGGGTGTGTGGATGTCATTACAGAGCTCTGACTGAAAATATTAATTGTCATTTATAGGGTGGTGGGTGTGTGGGTGTTATTACAGTGGTTGGACTGTAAATATCAACAGTCATTCATAATGTGCTGGGTGTGTGAGTGTCATTACAGAGCTTGGACTGTAAATATCAACACTCATTTATGGGGTGGTGGGTGTGTGGCTGTCATTATAGTGCTTGGACTGTAAATATCAACAGTCCTTTATGGGTTGGTGGGTGTGTGGGTGTCATTACAGTGCTTAGACTGTAAATATCAACAGTCATTTATTGGGTGGTGGGTGTGTGGGTGTCATTACAGTGCTTGGTCTGTAAATATAAACAGTCATTCATGGGGTGGTGGGTGTGTGGGTGTCATTACAGTGTTTGGACTGAAAATATCAACAGTCATTCTTGGGGTGGTTGGTGTGTGGGTGTCATTACAGACCTTGGACTCTAAATATCAACAGTCATTTATAGGGTGGTGGGTGTATGGCTGTCATTACAGTGCTTGGACTGTAAATATCAACAGTCAATCATGGGGTGGTGGGTGTGTGGGTGTCATTACAGTGCTTTGACTGTAAATATCAACAGTCATTCATGGGGTGGTGGGTGTGTGGGTGTCATTACTGTGCTTGGACTATAAATATCAATTCATTTATGATGTGGTGGGTGTGTGTGTCATTAGTGATTGGACTGTAAATATCAGCAGTCATTCATGGGGTGGTTGGTGTCATTACAGTGTTTGGAATGTAAATATCAACAGTCAATCATGGAATGTTGGGTGTCATTAGAATGCTTGGACTGTAAATATTAACAGTAATTTATTGGGTGGTGGGTGTGTGGGTGTCATTACAGGGCTTGGACTGTAAATATCAACAGTCAATCATAGGGTGGTCGGTGTGTGGGTGTCATTACAGTGCTTTAACTATAAATATCAACATTCATTTATTGGGTATTGGGTGTCATTAGAGTGCTTGGACTGTAAATATCAACAGTCATTCATAGGGTGGTGCATGTGTGGGTGTCATGACAGTGCTTGGACTGTAAATATCAACAGTCATTCATGGGGTGGTGAGTGTGTGGGTGTCATTACAGTGCTTTGACTGTAAATATCAACAGTCATTCGTGGGGTGGTGGGTGTGTGGGTGTCATTACAGTCTTTTGATTGTAAATATCAACAGTCATTTATAAGGTGGTGGGTGTCATTAGAGTGATTGGACTGTAAATATCAACAGTCATTCATGAGGTGGTGGGTGTTTGGGTGTCATTACAGTGCTTTGACTGTAAATATCAACAGTCATTCATGGGGTTGTGTGTGTGTAGGAGTCATTACAGTGCTTAGACTGTAAGTTTTAACAGTCATTTATGGGGTGGTGGGTGTGTGGCTGTCATTATAGTGCTTGGACTGTAAATATCAACAGTCAATCATGGGGTGGTTGGTATGTGGGTGTCATTATAGTGCTTGGACTGTAAATATCAACAGTCATTAATGGGGTGGTGGGTGTGTGGGTGTCATTACAGTGTTTTGATTGTAAATAACAACAGTCATTTATAAGGTGGTGGGTGTCATTAGAGTGCTTGGACTGTAAATATCAACAGTCATTAATGGAGTGGTGGGTGTGTTGGTGTCATTACAGTGCTTGAACTGTAAATATCAATCATAATGCATGTGGTGGTGGGTGTGGGGCATCATTACAGTGCTATGAGTGTAAATATCAACAGTCATTCATGGGGTGGTGTGGGTGAGGGTGTCATTACAGTTCTTGGACTATAAATATCAACCATCATTCATTAGGTGGTGGGTTTGTGGGTGTCATTACAGTGCTTAGACTGTAAATATTAACAGTCATTCATGGGGTGGTGGGTGTGTGTATGTCATTACAGTGCTTAGACTGAAAATAAAAACAGTTATTCATGGGGTTGTGTGTGTGTAGGAGTCATTACAGTGCTTAGACTGTAAGTTTTAACAGTCATTTATGGGGTGGTGGGTGTGTGGCTGTCATTATAGTGCTTGGACTGTAAATATCAACAGTCAATCATGGGGTGGTGGGTTTGTGGGTGTCATTACAGTGTTTTAACTATAAATATTAACATTCATTTATTGGGTGGTGGGTTTTCATTAGAGTGCTTGGACTGTAAATATCAACAGTCATTCATGGAGTGGTGCATGTGTGGGTGTCATGACAGATCTTGGACTGTAAATATCAACAGTCATTCATGGGGTGGTGGGTGTTGGGTTTTCCATACAGTGCTTTAACTGTAAATATCAACAGTCATTCATGGGGTGGTGGGGGTGAGGGTGTCATTACAGTGCTTGGACTGTAACTATCAACTGTCATTCATGGGGTGGTGGGTATGTGGGTGTCATAACAGTGCTTGAACTGTAAATATTAACAGTCATTCATGGGGTGGTGGGTGTGTGGGTGTCATTACTGTGCTTGGACTATAAATATCAATTCATTCATGGTGTGGTGGGTGTGTGTGTCATTAGTGCTTGAACTGTAAATATCAACAGTCATTCATGGGGTGGTTGGTGTCATTACAGTGTTTGGAATGTAAATATCAACAGTCAATCATGGATTATTGGGTGTCATTAGAATGCTTGGACTGTAAATATTAACAGTAATTTATTGGGTGGTGGGTGTGTGGGTGTCATTACAGTGCTTGGACTGTAAATATCAACAGTCAATCATAGGGTGGTCGGTGTGTGGGTGTCATTACAGTGCTTTAACTATAAATATCAACATTCATTTATTGGGTGGTGGGTGTCATTAGAGTGCTTGGACTGTAAATATCAACAGTCATTCATAGGGTGGTGCATATGTGGGTGTCATAACAATGGTTGGACTGTAAATATCAACAGTCATTCATGGGGTGGTGAGTGTGTGGGTGTCATTACAGTGCTTTGACTGTAAATATCAACAGTCATTCGTGGGGTGGTGGGTGTGTGGGTGTCATTACAGTCTTTTGATTGTAAATATCAACAGTCATTTATAAGGTGGTGGGTGTCATTAGAGTGCTTGGACTGTAAATATCAACAGTCATTCATGAGGTGGTGGGTGTTGGGGTGTCATTACAGTGCTTTGACTGTAAATATCAACAGTCATTCATGGGGTAATGGGGGTGAGGGTGTCATTACAGTGCTTGGACTGTAAATATCAACAGTTATTCATGGGGTTGTGTGTGTGTAGGAGTCATTACAGTGCTTAGACTGTAAGTTTTAACAGTCATTTATGGGGTGGTGGGTGTGTGGCTGTCATTATAGTGCTTGGACTGTAAATATCAACAGTCAATCATGGG
This sequence comes from Petrolisthes cinctipes, assembly GCA_033782935.1. Classification (NCBI taxonomy): domain Eukaryota; kingdom Metazoa; phylum Arthropoda; class Malacostraca; order Decapoda; family Porcellanidae; genus Petrolisthes; species Petrolisthes cinctipes. Next base: position 2,667,262 of record JAWQEG010000068.1, read on the forward strand.
GTGGTGGGTATGTGGGTGTCATTACATTGCTTGGACTGTAAATATCAACAGTCATTCATGGGGTGGTGGGTGTGTAGGTGTCATTACAGTGCTTGGACTGTAAATATCAACTATAATGCATGGGGTGGTGGGTGTGGGGCATCATTACAGTGCTCTGAGTGTAAATATCAACAGTCATTCATGGGGTGGTGTGGGTGAGGGTGTCATTACAGTTCTTGGACTATAAATATCAACCATCATTCATTAGGTGGTGGGTTTGTGGGTGTCATTACAGTGCTTAGACTGTGAATATTAACAGTCATTCATGGGGTGGTGGGTGTGTGGATGTCATTACAGTGCTTAGACTTAAAATAGCAACAGTCATTCATGGGGTGGTGAGTGTGTGGTTGTCATTACAGTGCTTGGACTATAAATATTAATCGTCATTTATGGGGTTGTGGGTGTGTGGGTGTCATTACAGTGCATGGACTGTAAATATTGTCAGTCATTCATGGGGTTGTAGGTGTGTAGGTGTCATTACAGTGCTTGGACTGTAAATATCAAAATTCATTCTTGGGGTGGTGGGTGTGTGGGTATCATTACAGTGCTTAGACTGTAAATATCAACAGTCATTTATTGGGTGGTGGATGTGTGGCTGTCATTATAGTGCTTGGACTGTAAATATCAACAGTCAATCAAAGTGTCGTTGGTATGTGGGTGTCATTACAGTACTTGGACTGTAAATATCAACATTCCTTTATGGGTTGGTGGGTGTGTGGGTGTCATTACAGTGTTTTAACTATAAATATTAACATTCATTTATTGGGTGGTGGGTTTTCATTAGAGTGCTTGGACTGTAAATATCAACAGTCATTCATGGGGTGGTGCATGTGTGGGTGTCATGACAGTGCATTGACTGTAAATATCAACAATCATTCATCAGGTGGTGGGTGGTTGGATGTCATTACATTGCTCGGAATGAAAATATCAACAGTCATTCTTGGGGTGGTGGGTGTGTGGGTGTCATTACAGTGCTTGGCCTATAAATATTAACCATCATTTATGGGATGGTGGGTGTGTGGGTGACATTACAGTGCTTGGACTGTAAATATCAACAGTCATTTTTAGGGTGGTGGGTGTTTGAGTGTCATTACAGAGCTTGGACTGTAAATATCAACAGTCATTTATGGGGTGGTGAGTGTGTGGCTGTCATTACAGTGCTTGGACTGTAAATATCAACAGTCAATCATGGGTTTGTGTGTGTGTGGGTGTCATTACAGGGCTTTGACTGTAAATATCAACAGTCATTCATGGGGTGGTGGGGGTGTGGGTGTCATTACAGTGTTTTGATTGTGAATATCATCTGTCATTAATAAGGTGGTGGGTGTCATTAGAGTGCTTGGACTGTAAATATCAACAGTCATTCATGGGGTGGTGGGTGTGGGGGTGTCATTACAGAGCTTTGACTGTAAATATCAACAGTCATTCATGGAGTGGTGGGGGTGAGGGTGTCATTACAGTGCTTGGACAGTAAATATCAACAGTCATTCATGGGGTGGTGGGTATGTGGGTGTCATTATAGTGCTTGAATTGTAAATATCAACAGTCATTCATGGAATGGTGGGAGTGTGGGTGTCATTACAGTGCTTGGACTATAAATATCAAGTCATTCATGGTGTGGTGGATGTGTGTGTGTCATTAGTGCTTAAACTGTAAATATTAAGAGTCATTCATGGGGTGGTTGGTGTCATTACAGTGTTTGGACTGTAAATATCAACAGTCAATCATGGAATGTTGGGTGTCATTAGAGTGCTTGGACTGTAAATATCAACAGTCATTTATTGGGTGGTGGGTGTGTGGGTGTCATTACAGTGCTTGGACTGTAAATATTAACAGTCAATCATGGGGTGGTCGGTGTGTGGGTGTCATTACAGTGCTTGAACTATAAATATCAACAGTCATTCATGGGGTGCTGGGTGTGTGGGTGTCATTACAGTGTTTTAACTATAAATATCAACATTCATTTATTGGGTGGTGGGTGTCATTAGAGTGCTTGGACTGTAAATATCAACAGTCATTCATGGGGTGGTGCCTGTGTGGGTGTCATGACAGTGCTTGGACTGTAAATATCAAAAGTCATTTATGGGGTGGTGGGTGTGTGGATGTCCTTAGAGTGCTTGGACTGAAAATATCAACAGTCATTCTTGGTGTAGTGGGTGTGTGGGTGTCATTACATTGCTTTGCCTATAAATATTAACCGTCATTTATGGGGAGGGGGGTGTGTGGGTGTCATTACAGTGCTTGGACTGTAAATATCAAGTCATTTATAGGGTGGTGGGTGTGTTAGTGTCATTACAGTTATTCATGGGGTGGTGGGTGTGTAGGTGTCATTACAGAGCTTGGACTGAAAATATCAAAAGTCATTCTTGGGGTGGTCGGTGTGTGGGTGTCATTACAGTGCTTAGACTGTAAATATCAACAGTCATTTATGAAGTGGTGGGTGTGTGGCTGTCATTACAGTGCTTGGACTGTAAATATCAACAGTCAATCATAGGGTGGTGGGTGTGTGGGTGTCATTACAGTGCTTTGACTGTAAATATCAACAGTCATTCATGGGGTGGTGGGTGTGTGGGTGTCATTACAGTGTTTTGATTTTAATTATCAACAGTCATTTATAAGGTGGTGGGTGTCATTACAGTGCTTAGACTGTAAGTATCAACAGTCATTTATGGGGTGGTGGGTGTGTGGCAGTCATTATAGTGCTTGGACTGTAAATAGTAACAGTCAATCATGGGGTGGTGGGTATGTGGGTGTAATTACAGTGCTTGAACTGTAAATATCTACAGTCAATCATGGGTTGGTATGTGTGGGGGTGTCATTACAGTGCTTGGACTAAAAATATCTAGTCATTCATGGTGTTGCTGGGGTGGAGGTGCATTAGTTCTAGGACTGTAAATATCAACAGTCAATCATCGGGTGGTTGGTATCGTTACAGTGCTTGGAATGTAAATATCAACAGTCAATCATGGGGTGTTGGGTGTCATTAGAGTGTTTGGACTATAAATATCAACAGTCATTAATGGGGTTTTGGGTGTTTGGGTGTCTATGCAGTACTTGAACTGTAAATATCAACAGTCAATCATTGAGTTGTGGGTGTCTAGGTGTCATTACAGTGCTTGTACTGTAAATATCAACAGTGATTAATGGGGTGGTGGGTGTGTGGGTGTCATTACAGTGTTTTGATTCTAAATATCAACAGTCATTCATAGGGTGGTGGGTGTGATTAGAGTGCTTGGACTGTAAATATCAACCATAATTAATGTGGTGGTGGGTGTGGGGGTGTCATTACAGTACTTGGAATGTATATATCAACAATCATTCATAGGGTGGTGGGTGTGTGGGTGTCATTACAGTTCTTGGACTGTAAATATCATCCATCATTCATTTGGTGGTGAGTGTGTGTGTGACATTACAGTGCTTGGACTGTAAATATTAACAGTTATTCATGGGGTGGTGGGTGTGTGGATGTCATTACAGTGCTCGGACTGAAAATATTAACCGTCATTTATAGGGTAGTGGGTGTGTGGGTGTCATTACAATGGTTGGACTGTAAATATTAGCAGTCATTAATGGGTTGGTGGGTGTGTGGGTGTCATTACAGTGTTTTGATTTTAATTATCAACAGTCATTTATAAGGTGGTGGGTGTCATTACAGTGCTTAGACTGTAAGTATCAACAGTCATTTATGGGGTGGTGGGTGTGTGGCAGTCATTATAGTGCTTGGACTGTAAATAGTAACAGTCAATCATGGGGTGGTGGGTATGTGGGTGTAATTACAGTGCTTGAACTGTAAATATTAGCAGTCATTAATGGGTTGGTGGGTGTGTGGGTGTCATTACAGTGTTTTGATTGTAAATATCTACAGTCATTAATAAGGTGGTGGGTGTCATTATGGTGTTTGGACTGTAAATATCAACAGTCATTCATAAGGTGGTGGGTGTGGGGGTGTCATTACAGTGCTTTGACTGTATATATCAACAATCATTCATGGGGTGGTGGGCGTGTGGGTGTCATTATAGTGTTTGGACTGTACATATAAACAGTCATTCATTGGGTGGTGGGTGTGTGGGGGTCATTACATTGCTTGGACTGTAAATATCAAGTCATTCATTGGATGGTGGGTGTCTGTGTGTCATTAGTGCTTGGACTGTGAATGTCAACTGTCATTCATAGGGTGGTGGGTGGCATTACAGTGCTTAGACTCTAATATCAACAATCATTCATGGTGTGATGGGTGTGTGGGTGTCATTACAGTGCTTGGACTGTAAATATAAATAGTTATTCATGGGGATGTGGGTGTTTGGGTGTCTATGCAGAGCTTGGACTGTAAATATCAACAGTCAATCATGGGGTGGTGGGTGTGTGGGTGTCATTAAAGTGCCTGGACTGTAAATATTAACAGTCATTCATGGGATGGTGGGTTTGCGGGTGTCATTACAGTGTTTTGACTGTAAATATCAACAGTCATTCATAGGGTGTTGGGTGTCATTACAGTGCTTGGACTGTAAATATCAACAGTTATTCAAGGGGTGGTGGGTGTGTGGGTGTCATGACACTGCTTGGACAGTAAATATCAACAGTTATTGATGGGGTGGTGAGTGTGTGGGTGTTATTACAGTTCTTGGACTGCATATATCAACCATCATTCATTGGTTGGTGGGTGTGTGGGTGTTATTACAGTGCTTGGACTAAAAATATCAACTGTCATTCATGGGGTGGTGAGTGTGTGGGTTTCATTACAGTTCTTGGACTGTAAATATCAACCATCATTCATTGGGTGGTGGGTGTGTGTTTGACATTACAGTGCTTGGACTGTAAATATTAACAGTTATTCATGGGGTGGTGGGTGTGTGGATGTCATTACAGTACTTGGACTGAAAATATTAACGGTCATTTATAGGGTGGTGGGTGTGTGGGTGTCATTACAGTGTTTTGACTGTAAATATCAACAGTCATTTATGGGGTTGTGAGTGTGTGGGTGTCATTACAGTTCTTGGACTGTAAATATCAACAGTCATTCATAGGTTGGTGGGTGTGTGATTGTCATTACAGTGCTTGGACTGTAAATATCACCAGTCATTCATGGGGTGGTGGGTGTGTGGGGGTCATTATAGTGCTTGGACTGTAAATATCAACAGTCATACATGGGGTGGTGGGTGTGTGGGTGTCATTACAGTGCTTGCACTGTAAATATCAACAGTCATTTATGAGGTGGTGGGTGGCATTGCAGTGCTTGGACTGTAAATATCAACAGTCATTAATGGGGTGGTGGGTGTGTGGCTGTCATTACCGTGCTTGGACTGTAAATATCAACAGTCATTCATGGGGTGGTTGGTGTGTTGGCGTTATTACAGTGTTTTGATTGTAAATATCAACAGTCATTCAAATGGTGGTGTATGTCATTAGAGTGTTTGGATTGTAAATATTAACTGTCATTAATGGGGTGGTGGGTGTGTGGGTGTCATTACAGAGCTTGGACTTTAAATATCAACCATAATTCATGGGGTGGTTGGTGTGTGGGTGTCATTACAGTGCTTTGACTGTAAATATCAACAGTTATTCATGGGGTGGTGGGTGTGAGGGTGTCATTACAGTGCTTGGACTGTAAATATCAACAGTCATTCATGGGGTGGTGGGTGTGTGGGTGTCATTATGGTGCTTGGACTGTAAATATCAACAGTCATTCATGGGGTGTTGGGTGTGTGGGTGTCATTACAGTGCTTGCACTGTAAATATCAACAGTCATTCATGAGGTGGTAGGTGGCATTACAGTGCTTGGACTGTAATTATCAACAGTCATTCATGGGGTGGTGGGTGTGTTGGTGTCTTTACAGTGCTTGGACTATATATATCAACCATCATTTATGGGGTGGTGAGTGTGTAGGTGTCATTACAGTGCTTGAACTGTTAATATCAACAGTCATTCATAGGGTGGTTGGTGTGTGAGTGTCATTTCGATATTTTGGGGTCCCAGAAGTGATCTGTACATGCCTACTCCGTTTTAGAGTATTTTCAAAGTACAGGCCCAAAACATACTGAAAATCGATCTTTTATGTTCCCAAAAGTCGATATGTGCATGCATTTTCTGTACCCGTTTATATCTCAAATTCAGGCTCCAAACACCCAAAAATTCGATATTTTGGGGTCCCAGAAGCGATCTGTACATGCCTACTCAGATACATGCCAAAAACATGCTGAAAATTGATATTTTAGGTGCCCAAAGTCAATATGTGTATACATCTTCTGCACCCGTTTATATCCCAAATTCAACCTCAAAACACCCGAAAATTCGATATTTTTGGGTCCCAGAAGCGATCTGTACAGTAGCCCAAGAAAGTTCGCCGACTAAAAACTAACGTACCGGCAACCTCTATACCTGTAATTCTCGTCCCAAGCCTTTATCAACTCCATACCCCTGATCTGTCAGCGTTGTCAAGGTTTCTTTCCTTTCGTCTCAGGTGTGAACTCAGAGTTTAGACGCATGAGTTTCGACGAAGGGTTATATATATTTATTATATAATTGTGTGAACATTATGAAAAACAATGGAAATGAAAGGCAAATGGGTGTGTGGGTGGGGATGAGACCGAGGTGACCGAGGTGGGGGGTCTGATATGTGTGTGTGTGTGTGTGTACTACAGACAGAGAGAGAGAGGTGGAAGTATGATAGGTTGTGAAAAATGTCAAAATGGAAGACTAGAAAAATGGATAGCAAAGAACGATGATGAAGGAAGAGGTCAAAATGAGGATAAGGAGGAAGAAGGTTTAATGCCGATGACAAGAAGGGAAGGAAGGAAGGATTGAAGAAAATAACAACGATGGCTTGAGCCTTGGGCAAAGGCTACGTGTGCGTGTGTGTGTGTGTGGCATCTAAAAGTCTGCTGTGAGTTGGCAGAAGGCCAATATTAACCGTTTAATAGATCACATCAGAGTAATTATCTCTTTCTCTCATTGCATTCGTATAAGAACAGTGTTGAAATAGGCTTCTTGTTTAATATTCCATATTCGAAAAATATTCGGTAGGCAACATGCGAATGCGAATGCGAATCTTAAAAAAACATGCGAATGCAAACACAAATATTCGGACCACCTCTACTACGAACTAATGTGAACACACACACACACACACACACCTTCCACTTAGACGATTAAGGGCCTGTGGCCACATGGGTTGGACAGAGGAGGTCAGGTCACGTGCACTCTCTCTCCCCCCCCCTCTCTCTCTCTCCACATTGCCTTCCTTCACTTTTCCTGTTTCAGCAAGCATTGATCATTCTTCCTTTCTCTAGCTCCCTTCTCCCTCCATCATTCCTTTCAGCTTCTTTCCCCTTCCTGTTATGATCCTACTTTCCCTCTTTCAGTCCTCCCTCCATACTTCCTTCCCTCACTTATTTCACTCCTCCTTATCCTCATTTTGGCCTCTTCTTTCATCATCCTTCTTTGCTATCCATTTTGACATTTTTCACAACCTATCATACCTCCACCTCTCTCTCTCTCTCTGTCTGTACACACACACACACACTTCCTTCAGACCCCCATCGCACCATCCATCCATCACCTTTTGGTCTCACCTCCACCCACACAGCCATACTAACCAACCCTCCCAGCTAGCGTATAGCACCGTCATGACGGCCTATTGGGAACCCGGCTTAAGAGGTGTGTGTGTGTGTGTGTGTGTGAGGTCAATAAGGTGTTTCTTGTGCTAGGGAATAAACTATCAAAATATAATACAATGTCTTTCTCTCATTTGCCTTTCATTTCCATTGTTTTTCATATTGTTCACAGAATTATATAATAAATATATATAACCCTTCGTCGAAACTCATGCGTCTAAACTCTGAGTTCACACCTTAGACGAAAGGAAAGAAACCTTGACAACGCTGACAGATCATGGGTATGGAGTTGATAAAGGCTTGGGACGAAAATGACAGTTATAGAGGTTGCCAGTACGTTAGTTTTTAGTAGGCGAACTTTCTTGGGCTACTGTACATGCCTACTCAGTGCTAGAATGTTTTCAAAATATAAGCTCAAAACATGCTAAAAATCGATATTTTATGTGTCCAAAGTCGATATGTGCATGCATCTTCTATACCCGTTTATATCTCAAATTCATGCTCAAAACACCCGAAAATTCAATATTTTGGGGTCCCAGAAGCGATCTGTACATACCTACTCCGTGTTAGAGTTTTTTTTTTTAAATACAGGCCCCGAACATGCTGAAAATCGATATTTTAGGTGCCCAAAGTCAATATGTGCATGCATCTTCTGTACCCGTTTATATCTCAAATTCAGGCTCAAAACACCCGTAAATTCGACATTTTGGGGTCCCAGAAGCGATCTGTACATGCCTACTCGGTGCTATAATATTTTCAAAATATAGGCCCAAAACATGATAAAAATCGATATTTTAGGTGCCCAAAGTCGATATCACAAATTCATGCACAAAACACCCGAAAATTCGATATTTTGGGGTCCCAGAAGCGATCTGTACATGCCTTCTCCGTATTAGAGTGTTTTCAAAATACAAGCCCAAAACATACTGCAAATCGATCTTTTAGGTGCCCAAAAGTCGATATGTGCATGCATCTTCTGTACCCGTTTATATCTCAAATTCAGGCTCAAAACACCCTAAAATTCGATATTTTTGGGTCCCAGAAACGATCTGTACATGCCTACTCAGTAACAGTATATTTTCATTGTACAAGTCCAAAAATATGCTGAAAATCGATATTTTAGGTGCAAAAAGTCAATATGTGCATGCATCTTCTGTATCCGTTTATATCTCAAATTCAAGTTTAAAACACCCGAAAATTCGATATTTTTGGGTCCCAGAAGCGATCTGTACATGCCTACTCCGTGTTAGAGTATTTTCATAATACAGGCCCAAAACATGCTAAAATCGATATTTTAGGTGCCCAAAGTCAATATGTGTATGTATCTTCATTACCCGTTTATATCTCAAATTCAGGCTCAAAACACCCGAAAACTCGATATTTTTGGGTCCAAGAAGCGATCTGTATATGCCTAATCAGTAACAGAAGATTTTCAAAATACAAGTCCAAAACATGCTAAAAATCGATATTTTAGGTGCCCAAAGTCGATATGTGCATGCATCTTCTGTACCCATTTCTTTCCCATATTTGTGCTCAAAACACCCAAAAATTCGATATTTTTGAGCCTCAGAAGCTATCTGTATATACCTACTCCGTGTTAGAGTATTTTCAATAAACAGGCCCAAAACATGCTGAAAATCGATATTTTAGGTGCCCAAAGTCAATATGTGTATGCATCTTCTGCACCCGTTTATATCCCAAATTCAACCTCAAAACACACGAAAATGCGATATATTTGGGTCCCAGAAGCGATCTGTACATGCCTACTCAGTGCTTGAAAATTTCAAAATATAGGGCCAAAACATGCTGAAAATCGATATTTTAGGTGCAAAAAGTCAATATGTGCATGCATCTTCTGTATCCGTTTATATCTCAAATTCAAGTTTAAAACACCCGAAAATTCGATATTTTTGGGTCCCAGAAGCGATCTGTACATGCCTACTCCGTGTTTGAGTATTTTCATAATACAGGCCCAAAACAGGCTGAAAATCGATATTTTAGGTTCCCAAAGTCAATATGTGTATGCTTCTTCAGTACACGTTTATATCTCAAATTCAGGCTCAAAACACCCGAAAATTCAATTTTTTTGGGTCCCAGAAGCGATCTTTACGTGCCTACTCAGTAACAGAATATTTTCAAAATACAAGTCCAAAAACATGCTGAAAATATATATTTTAAGTGCCCAAAGTCGATATGTGCATGCATCTTCTGTACCCGTTTATATCTCAAATTCAGGCTCAAAACACCCGAAAATTCGATATTTTTGGGTCCCAGAAGCGATCTGTACATGCCAACTCAATGTTAGAATATTTTTGAAACACAGGCAGAAAAACAAGTTGAAAATCGATATTTTAGGTGCACAAAATCGATATGTGCATGCATCTTCTGTACCCGTTTATGTCTCAAATTCAGGCTCAAAACACCCTAAAATTCGATATTTTTGGGTCCCAGAAGCGATCTGTACATGCCTACTCAGTGCTAGAATGTTTTCATAATATAGGCTCAAAGCATGCTAAAAATCGATATTTTAAGGGTCCAAAGTCGATATGTGCATGAATCTTCTGTACCCGTTTATATCTCAAATTCAGGCTCAAAACACCCTAAAATTCGATATTTTTGGGTCCCAGAAACGATCTGTACATGCCTACTCAGTAACAGTATATTTTCATTGTACAAGTCCAAAAACATGCTGAAAATCGATATTTTAGGTGCAAAAAGTCAATATGTGCATGCATCTTCTGTATCCGTTTATATCTCAAATTCAAGTTTAAAACACCCGAAAATTCGATATTTTTGGGTCCCAGAAGCGATCTGTACATGCCTACTCCGTGTTTGAGTATTTTTATAATACAGGCCCAAAAAAGGCTGAAAATCGATATTTTAGGTTCCCAAAGTCAATATGTGTATGCTTCTTTAGTACACGTTTATATCTCAAATTCAGGCTCAAAACACCCGAAAATTCGATATTTTTGGGTCCCAGAAGCGATCTGTACATGCCTACTCAATGTTAGAATATTTTTGAAACACAGGCAGAAAAACAAGTTAAAAATCGATATTTTAGGTGCACAAAATCGATAGGTGCATGCATCTTCTGTACCCGTTTATGTCCCAAATTCAGGCTCAAAACACCCTAAAATTCGATATTTTTGGGTCCCAGAAGTGATCTGTACATGCCTACTCAGTGCTAGAATATTTTCAAAATATAGGCCCAAAACATGCTAAATATCGATATTTATGGTGCCAAAGTCGATATGTGCATGCATCTTCTGTAGCCGTTTATATCTCAAATTTAGGCTCAAAACCTCTGAAAATTCAATATTTTTACGTCCCAGAAGCGATATGTACATGCCTACTAGAAAATAGAATGTTTTCATAATATAGGCTCAAAGCATGCTAAAAATCGATATTTTAAGGGTCCAAAGTCGATATGTGCATGCATCTTCTGCACCCGTTTATATCCCAAATTCAACCTCAAAACACACGAAAATGCGATATATTTGGGTCCCAGAAGCGATCTGTACATGCCTACTCAGTGCTTGAATATTTTCAAAATATAGGGCCAAAACATGCTGAAAATCGATATTTTAGGTGCAAAAAGTTAATATGTGCATGCATCTTCTGTATCCGTTTATATCTCAAATTCAAGTTTAAAACACCCGAAAATTCGATATTTTTGGGTCCCAGAAGTGATCTGTACATGCCTTCTCCGTGTTTGAGTATTTTCATAATACAGGCCCAAAACAGGCTGAAAATCGATATTTTAGGTTCCCAAAGTCAATATGTGTATGTTTCTTCAGTACACGTTTATATCTCAAATTCAGGCTCAAAACACCCGAAAATTCGATATTTTTGGGTCCCAGAAACGATCTGTACATGCCTACTCAGTAACAGTATATTTTCATTGTACAAGTCCAAAAACATGGTGAAAATCGATATTTTAGGTGCAAAAAGTCAATATGTGCATGCATCTTCTGTATCCGTTTATATCTCAAATTCAAGTTTAAAACACCCGAAAATTCGATATTTTTGGGTCCCGGAAGCGATCTGTACATGCCTACTCCGTGTTTGAGTATTTTCATAATACAGGCCCAAAACAGGCTGAAAATCGATATTTTAGGTTCCCAAAGTCAATATGTGTATGCTTCTTCAGTACACGTTTATATCTCAAATTCAGGCTCAAAACACCCGAAAATTCGATATTTTTGGGTCCCAGAAGCGATCTGTACATGCCTACTCAATGTAAGAATATTTTTGAAACATAGGCAGAAAAACAAGTTGATAATCGATATTTTAGGTGCAAAAAATCGATATGTGCATGCATCTTCTGTACCCGTTTATGTCCCAAATTCAGGCTCAAAACACCCTAAAATTCGATATTTTTGGGTCCCAGAAGCGATCTGTACATGCCTACTCAGTGCTAGAATATTTTCAAAATATAGGCCCAAAACATGCTAAATATCGATATTTTGGGTGCCAAAGTCGATATGTGCATGAATCTTCTATAGCCGTTTATATCTCAAATTTAGGCTCAAAACCCCTGAAAATTCAATATTTTTACGTCCCAGAAGCGATATGTACATGCCTACTAGAAAATAGAATGTTTTCATAATATAGGCTCAAAGCATGCTAAAAATCGATATTTTAAGGGTCCAAAGTCGATATGTGCATGCATCTTCTGTACCCGTTGATATCTCAAATTCAGGCTCAAAACACCCGAAAATTCGATATTTTTGGGTCCCAGGAGCGATCTGTACATGCCTACTCCGTGTTAGAGTATTTTCATAATACTGGCCCAAAACATGCTAAAATCGATATTTTAGGTGCCCAATGTCAATATGTGTATGTATCTTCATTACCGGTTTATATCTCAAATTCAGGCTCAAAACACCCGAAAACTCGATATTTTTGGGTCCAAGAAGCGATCTGTACATGCCTAATCAGTAACAGAATATTTTCAAATTACAAGTCCAAAACATGCTAAAAATCGATATTTTAGGTGCCCAAAGTCGATATGTGCATGCATCTTCTGTACCCATTTCTTTCCCATATTTGTGCTCAAAACACCCAAAAATTCGATATTTTTGGGCCTCAGAAGCTATCTGTATATACCTACTCCGTGTTAGAGTATTTTCAATATACAGGCCCAAAACATGCTGAAAATCGATATTTTAGGTGCCCCAAGTCAATATGTGTATGCATCTTCTGCACCCGTTTATATCCCAAATTCAACCTCAAAACACACGAAAATGCGATATATTTGGGTCCCAGAAGCGATCTGTACATGCCTACTCAGTGCTTGAATATTTTCAAAATATAGGCCCAAAACATGCTGAAAATCGATATTTTAGGTGCAAAAAGTCAATATGTGCATGCATCTTCTGTATCCGTTTATATCTCAAATTCAAGTTTAAAACACCCGAAAATTCGATATTTTTGGGTCCCAGAAGCGATCTGTACATGCCTACTCCGTGTTTGAGTATTTTTATAATACAGGCCCAAAACAGGCTGAAAATCGATATTTTAGGTTCCCAAAGTCAATATGTGTATGCTTCTTCAGTACACGTTTATATCTCAAATTCAGGCTCAAAACACCCGAAAATTCGATATTTTTGGGTCCCAGAAGCGATCTGTACATGCCTACTCAATGTAAGAATATTTTTGAAACATAGGCAGAAAAACAAGTTGAAAATCGATATTTTAGGTGCACAAAATCGATATGTGCATGCATCTTCTGTACCCGTTTATGTCCCAAATTTAGGATCAAAACACCCTAAAAATCGATATTTTTGGGTCCCAGAAGCGATCTGCACATGCCTACTCAGTGCTAGAATATTTTCAAAATATAGGCCCAAAACATGCTAAATATCGATATTTTGGGTGCCAAAGTCGATATGTGCATGCATCTTCTGTAGCCGTTTATATCTCAAATTTAGGCTCAAAACCCTTGAAAATTCAATATTTTTACGTCCCAGAAGCGATATGTACATGCCTACTAGAAAATAGAATGTTTTCATAATATAGGCTCAAAGCATGCTAAAAATCGATATTTTAAGGGTCCAAAGTCGATATGTGCAAGCATCTTCTGTAAACGTTGATATCTCAAATTCAGGCTCAAAACACCCGAAAATTCGATATTTTTGGGTCCCAGGAGCGATCTGTACATGCCTACTCCGTGTTAGAGTATTTTCATAATACAGGCCCAAAACATGCTAAAATCGATATTTTAGGTGCCCAATGTCAATATGTGTATGTATCTTCATTACCCGTTTATATCTCAAATTCAGGCTCAAAACACCCGAAAACTCGATATTTTTGGGTCCAAGAAGCAATCTGTACATGCCTAATCAGTAACAGAATATTTTCAAATTACAAGTCCAAAACATGCTAAAAATCGATATCTTAGGTGCCCAAAGTCGATATGTGCATGCATCTTCTGTACCCATTTCTTTCCCATATTTGTGCTCAAAACACCCAAAAATTCGATATTTTTGGGCCTCAGAAGCTATCTGTATATACCTACTCCGTGTTAGAGTATTTTCAATATACAGGCCCAAAACATGCTGAAAATCGATATTTTAGGTGCCCAAAGTCAATATGTATATGCATCTTCTGCACCCGTTTATATCCCAAATTCAACCTCAAAACACACGAAAATGCGATATATTTGGGTCCCAGAAGCGATCTGTACATGCCTACTCAGTGCTTGAATATTTTCAAAATATAGGGCCAAAACATGCTGAAAATCGATATTTTAGGTGCAAAAAGTCAATATGTGCATGCATCTTCTGTATCCGTTTATATCTCAAATTCAAGTTTAAAACACCCGAAAATTCGATATTTTTGGGTCCCAGAAGCGATCTGTACATGCCTACTCAGTGCTAGAATATTTTCAAAATATAGGCCCAAAACATGCTAAATATCGATATTTTGGGTGCCAAAGTCGATATGTGCATGCATCTTCTGTAGCCGTTTATATCTCAAATTTAGGCTCAAAACCCTTGAAAATTCAATATTTTTACGTCCCAGAAGCGATATGTACATGCCTACTAGAAAATAGAATGTTTTCATAATTTAGGCTCAAAGCATGCTAAAAATCGATATTTTAAGGGTCCAAAGTCGATATGTGCATGCATCTTCTGTACCCGTTGATATCTCAAATTCAGGCTCAAAACACCCGAAAATTCGATATTTTTGGGTCCCAGGAGCGATCTGTACATGCCTACTCCGTGTTAGAGTATTTTCATAATACAGGCCCAAAACATGCTAAAATCGATATTTTAGGTGCCCAATGTCAATATGTGTATGTATCTTCATTACCGGTTTATATCTCAAATTCAGGCTCAAAACTCCCGAAAACTCGATATTTTTGGGTCCAAGAAGCGATCTGTACATGCCTAATCAGTAACAGAATATTTTCAAATTACAAGTCCAAAACATGCTAAAAATCGATATTTTAGGTGCCCAAAGTCGATATGTGCATGCATCTTCTGTACCCATTTCTTTCCCATATTTGTGCTCAAAACACCCAAAAATTCGATATTTTTGGGCCTCAGAAGCTATCTGTATATACCTACTCCGTGTTAGAGTATTTTCAATATACAGGCCCAAAACATGCTGAAAATCGATATTTTAGGTGCCCAAAGTCAATATGTGTATGCATCTTCTGCACCCGTTTATATCCCAAATTCAACCTCAAAACACACGAAAATGCGATATATTTGGGTCCCAGAAGCGATCTGTACATGCCTACTCAGTGCTTGAATATTTTCAAAATATAGGGCCAAAACATGCTGAAAATCGATATTTTAGGTGCAAAAAGTCAATATGTGCATGCATCTTCTGTATCCGTTTATATCTCAAATTCGAGTTTAAAACACCCGAAAATTCGATATTTTTGGGTCCCAGAAGCGATCTGTACATGCCTACTCCGTGTTTGAGTATTTTTATAATACAGGCCCAAAACAGGCTGAAAATCGATATTTTAGGTTCCCAAAGTCAATATGTGTATGCTTCTTCAGTACACGTTTATATCTCAAATTAAGGCTCAAAACACCCGAAAATTCGATGTTTTTGGGTCCCAGAAGCGATCTGTACATGCCTACTCAATGTAAGAATATTTTTGAAACATAGGCAGAAAAACAAGTTGAAAATCGATATTTTAGGTGCACAAAATCGATATGTGCATGCATCTTCTGTACCCGTTTATGTCCCAAATTCAGGCTCAAAACACCCTAAAATTCGATATTTTTGGGTCCCAGAAGCGATCTGTACATGCCTACTCAGTGCTAGAATATTTTCAAAATATAGGCCCAAAACATGCTAAATATCGATATTTTGGGTGCCAAAGTCGATATGTGCATGCATCTTCTGTAGCCGTTTATATCTCAAATTTAGGCTCAAAACCCTTGAAAATTCAATATTTTTACGTCCCAGAAGCGATATGTACATGCCTACTAGAAAATAGAATGTTTTCATAATATAGGCTCAAAGCATGCTAAAAATCGATATTTTAAGGGTCCAAAGTCGATATGTGCATGCATCTTCTGTACCCGTTGATATCTCAAATTCAGGCTCAAAACACCCGAAAATTCGATATTTTTGGGTCCCAGGAGCGATCTGTACATGCCTACTCCGTGTTAGAGTATTTTCATAATACAGGCCCAAAACATGCTAAAATCGATATTTTAGGTGCCCAATGTCAATATGTGTATGTATCTTCATTACCGGTTTATATCTCAAATTCAGGCTCAAAACTCCCGAAAACTCGATATTTTTGGGTCCAAGAAGCGATCTGTACATGCCTAATCAGTAACAGAATATTTTCAAATTACAAGTCCAAAACATGCTAAAAATCGATATTTTAGGTGCCCAAAGTCGATATGTGCATGCATCTTCTGTACCCATTTCTTTCCCATATTTGTGCTCAAAACACCCAAAAATTCGATATTTTTGGGCCTCAGAAGCTATCTGTATATACCTACTCCGTGTTAGAGTATTTTCAATATACAGGCCCAAAACATGCTGAAAATCGATATTTTAGGTGCCCAAAGTCAATATGTGTATGCATCTTCTGCACCCGTTTATATCCCAAATTCAACCTCAAAACACACGAAAATGCGATATATTTGGGTCCCAGAAGCGATCTGTACATGCCTACTCAGTGCTTGAATATTTTCAAAATATAGGGCCAAAACATGCTGAAAATCGATATTTTAGGTGCAAAAAGTCAATATGTGCATGCATCTTCTGTATCCGTTTATATCTCAAATTCGAGTTTAAAACACCCGAAAATTCGATATTTTTGGGTCCCAGAAGCGATCTGTACATGCCTACTCCGTGTTTGAGTATTTTTATAATACAGGCCCAAAACAGGCTGAAAATCGATATTTTAGGTTCCCAAAGTCAATATGTGTATGCTTATTCAGTACACGTTTATATCTCAAATTCAGGCTCAAAACACCCGAAAATTCGATATTTTTGGGTCCCAGAAGCGATCTGTACATGCCTACTCAATGTAAGAATATTTTTGAAACATAGGCAGAAAAACAAGTTGAAAATCGATATTTTAGGTGCACAAAATCGATATGTGCATGCATCTTCTGTACCCGTTTATGTCCCAAATTCAGGCTCAAAACACCCTAAAATTCGTTATTTTTGGGTCCCAGAAGCGATCTTTACATGCCTTCTCAGTAACAGAATATTTTCAAAATACAAGTCCAAAAACATGCTGAAAATATATATTTTAAGTGCCCAAAGTCGATATGTGCATGCATCTTCTGTACCCGTTTATATCTCAAATTCAGGCTCAAAACACCCGAAAATTCGATATTTTTGGGTCCCAGAAGCGATCTGTACATGCCTACTCAATGTTAGAATATTTTTGAAACACAGACAGAAAAACAAGTTGAAAATCGATATTTTAGGTGCACAAAATCGATATGTGCATGCATCTTCTGTACTCGTTTATGTCCCAAATTCAGGCTCAAAACACCCTAAAATTCGATATTTTTGGGTCCCAGAAGCGATCTGTACATGCCTACTCAGTGCTAGAATAATTTCAAAATATAGGCCCAAAACATGCTAAATATCGATATTTTGGGTGCCAAAGTCGATATGTGCAAGCATCTTCTATAGCCGTTTATATCTCAAATTTAGGCTCAAAACCCTTGAAAATTCAATATTTTTATTTCCCAGAAGCGATCTGTACATGCCTACTAGAAAATAGAATGTTTTCATAATATAGGCTCAAAGCATGCTAAAAATCGATATTTTAAGGGTCCAAAGTCGATATGTGCAAGCATCTTCTGTACCCGTTGATATCTCAAATTCAGGCTCAAAACACCCGAAAATTCGATATTTTTGGGCCCCAGGAGCGATCTGTACATGCCTACTCCGTGTTAGAGTATTTTCATAATACAGGCCCAAAACATGCTAAAATCGATATTTTAGGTGCCCAAAGTCAATATGTGTATGTATCTTCATTACCCGTTTATATCTCAAATTCAGACTCAAAACTCCCGAAAACTCGATATTTTTGGGTCCAAGAAGCGATCTGTACATGCCTAATCAGTAACAGAATATTTTCAAAATACAAGTCCAAAACATGCTAAAAATCGATATTTTAGGTGCCCAAAGTCGATATTTGCATGCATCTTCTGTACCCATTTCTTTCCCATATTTGTGCTCAAAACACCCAAAAATTCGATATTTTTGGGCCTCAGAAGCTATCTGTATATACCTACTCCGTGTTAGAGTATTTTCAATATACAGGCCCAAAACATGCTGAAAATCGATATTTTAGGTGCCCAAAGTCAATATGTGTATGCATCTTCTGCACCCGTTTATATCCCAAATTCAACCTCAAAACACACGAAAATGCGATATATTTGGGTCCCAGAAGCGATCTGTACATGCCTACTCAGTGCTTGAATATTTTCAAAATATAGGGCCAAAACATGCTGAAAATCGATATTTTAGGTGCAAAAAGTCAATATGTGCATGCATCTTCTGTATCCGTTTATATCTCAAATTCAAGTTTAAATCATCCGAAAATTCGATATTTTTGGGTCCCAGAAGCGATCTGTACATGCCTACTCCGTGTTTGAGTATTTTCATAATACAGGCCCAAAACAGGCTGAAAATCGATATTTTAGGTTCCCAAAGTCAATATGTGTATGATTCTTCAAAACACGTTTATATCTCAAATTCAGGCTCAAAACACCCGAAAATTCAATATTTTTGGGTCCCAGAAGCGATCTTTACATGCCTACTCAGTAACAGAATATTTTCAAAATACAAGTCTAAAAACATGCTGAAAATATATATTTTAAGTGCCCAAAGTCGATATGTGCATGCATCTTCTGTACCCGTTTATATCTCAAATTCAGGCTCAAAACACCCGAAAATTCGATATTTTTGGGTCCCAGAAGCGATCTGTACATGCCTACTCAATGTTAGAATATTTTTGAAACACAGGCAGAAAAACAAGTTGAAAATCGATATTTTAGGTACACAAAATCGATATGTGCATGCATCTTCTGTACCCGTTTATGTTACAAATTCAGGCTCAAAACACCCTAAAATTCGACATTTTTGGGTCCCAGAAGCGATCTGTACATGCCTACTCAGTGCTAGAATATTTTCAAAATATAGGCCCAAAACATGCTAAATATCGATATTTTGGGTGCCAAAGTCGATATGTGCATGCATATTCTGTAGCCGTTTATATCTCAAATTTAGGCTCAAAACCCCTGAAAATTCAATATTTTTACGTCCCAGGAGCGATATGTACATGTCTACTAGAAAATAGAATGTTTTCATAATATAGGCTCAAAGCATGCTAAAAATCGATATTTTAGGGGTCGAAAGTCGATATGTGCATGCATCTTCTGTACCCGTTGATATCTCAAATTTATGCTCAAAACCCCTGAAAATTCAATATTTTTACCTCCCAGAAGCGATATGTACATGCCTACTAGAAAATAGAATGTTTTCATAATATAGGCTCAAAGCATGCTAAAAATCGATATTTTAAGGGTCCAAAGTCGATATGTGCATGCATCTTCTGTACCCGTTGATATCTCAAATTCAGGCTCAAAACACCCGAAAATTCGATATTTTTGGGTCCCAGGAGCGATCTGTACATGCCTACTCCGTGTTAGAGTATTTTCATAATACAGGCCCAAAACATGCTAAAATCGATAATTTAGGTGCCCAAAGTCAATATGTGTATGTATCTTCATTACCCGTTTATATCTCAAATTCAGACTCAAAACACCCGAAAACTCGATATTTTTGGGTCCAAGAAGCGATCTGTACATGCCTAATCAGTAACAGAATATTTTCAAAATACAAGTCCAAAACATGCTAAAAATCGATATTTTAGGTGCCCAAAGTCGATATGTGCATGCATCTTCTGTACCCATTTCTTTCCCATATTTGTGCTCAAAACACCCAAAAATTCGATATTTTTGGGACTCAGAAGCTATCTGTATATACCTACTCCGTGTTAGAGTATTTTTAATATACAGGCCCAAAACATGCTGAAAATCGATATTTTAGGTGCCCAAAGTCAATATGTGTATGCATCTTCTGCACCCGTTTATATCCCAAATTCAACCTCAAAACACACGAAAACGCGATATATTTGGGTCCCAGAAGCGATCTGTACATGCCTACTCAGTGCTTGAATATTTTCAAGATATAGGGCCAAAACATGCTGAAAATCGATATTTTAGGTGCAAAAAGTCAATATGTGCATGCATCTTCTGTATCCGTTTATATCTCAAATTCAAGTTTAAAACACCCGAAAATTCGATATTTGTGGGTCCCAGAAGCGATCTGTACATGCCTACTCGGTGTTTGAGTATTTTCATAATACAGGCCCAAAACAGGCTGAAAATCGATATTTTAGGTTCCCAAAGTCAATATGTGTATGCTTCTTCAGTACACGTTCATATCTCAAATTCAGGCTCAAAACATCCGAAAATTCGATATTTTTGGGTCACAGAAGCGATCTTTACATGCCTACTCAGTAACAGAATATTTTCAAAATACAAGTCCAAAAACATGCTGAAAATCTATATTTTAAGTGCCCAAAGTCGATATGTGCATGCATCTTCTGTACCCGTTTATATCTCAAACTCAGGCTCAAAACACCCGAAAATTCGATATTTTTTGGTCCCAGAAGCGATCTGTACATGCCTACTCAATGTAAGAATATTTTTGAAACATAGGCAGAAAAACAAGTTGAAAATCGATATTTTAGGTGCACAAAATCGATATGTGCATGCATCTTCTGTACCCGTTTATGTCCCAAATTCAGGCTCAAAACACCCTAAAATTCGTTATTTTTGGGTCCCAGAAGCGATCTGTACTCAGTGCTAGAATATTTTCAAAATATAGGAACAAAACATGCTAAATATCGATATTTTGGGTGCCAAAGTCGATATGTGCATGCATCTTCTGTAGCCGTTTATATCTCAAATTTATGCTCAAAACCCCTGAAAATTCAATATTTTTACCTCCCAGAAGCGATCTGTACATGCCTACTAGAAAATAGAATGTTTTCATAATATAGGCTCAAAGCATGCTAAAAATCGATATTTTAGGGGTCCAAAGTCGATAAGTGCATTCATCTTCTGTACCCGTTGATATCTCAAATTCAGGCTCAAAACACCCGAAAATTCGATATTTTTGGGTCCCAGTAGCGATCTGTACATTTCTACTCCGTGTTAGAATATTTTTATAATACAGGCCCAAAACATGCTAAAAATCGATATTTTAGGTGCCCAAAGTCAATATATGTATGTATCTTCCGTACCCGTTTATATCTCAAATTCAGGATCAAAACACCCAAAAACTCGATATTTTTGGGTCCCAGAAGCGATCTGTACATGCCTACTCAATGTTAGAATACTTTCAAATAACAGGCACAAAAACAAGTTGAAAATCAATATTTTAGGTGTCCAAAATCGATACGTGCATGCATCTTCTGTACCCGTTTATATCTCAAATTCAGCCTCAAAACACCCGAATATTTGATTTTATTTTTGCCCAGAAACGATCTGTACATGCCTACTCAGTGACAGAATATTTTCAAAATACAGACCCAAAACATGCTGAAAATTGATATTTCAGGTGCCCAAAGTCGATATGTGCATGCATCTTCAGTACCCGTTTATATCTCAAATTCAGGCTCAAAACACCCGAATATTCGATTTCATTTTGGACCAGAAGTGATCTGTACATGCCTACTCAGTGCTAGAATATTTTCAAAATATAAGCCCAAAACATGCTGAAAATCGATATATTAGGTGCCCAAATTCGATATGTGCATGCATTTTCTGTACTTGTTTATATCTCAAATTCAGGCTCAAAACAACCGAATATTCGATTTTATTGGCGTCCAGAAGCGATCTGTACATGCCTACTCAGTGACAGAAAATTTTCAAATAACAGACCCAAAACATGCTGAAAATCGATATTTTAGGTGCCCAAAGTCGATATGTGTATGTATCTTCAGTACCCGTTTATATCTCAAATTCAGGCTCAAAACACCCGAAAATTCGATGTTTTTGGGTCCAAGAAGCGATTTGTACATGCCTACTTTGTAATAGAATATTTTTAAGATTCAGGCCTAAAACATGCTGAAAATCGATATTTTAGGTGCCCAAAATCGATATGTGCATGCATCTTCTGTACCCGTTTATGTCCCAAATTCAGGCTCAAAACACCCTAAAATTCGATATTTTTGGGTCCAAAAAGCGATCTGTACATGCCTACTCAGTGCTAGAATATTTTCAAAATATAGGCCCAAAACATGCTAAATATGGATATTTTTGGTGCACAAAGTCTATATATGCATGCATCTTTTGTAGCCGTTTATATCTCAAATTCATTCTCAAAACAACCAAAAATTCGATATTTTTGGGTCCCAGAGGCGATCTGTACATGCCTACTCAATGTTAGAATATTTTCAAAACACAGGCACAAAAACAAGTTGAAAATGGATATTTTATGTGCCCAAAACTGATTTGTGCATGGATCTTCTGTACCCGTTTATGTCCCAAATTCAGGCTTAAAACACCCTAAAATTCGATATTTTTGGGACCCAGAAGCGATCCGTACATGCCTACTCAATGTTAGAATATTTTCAAAATACAGGCACAAAAACAAATTGAATATCGATGTTTTAGGAGCCCAAAATCGATATGTGCATGCATCTTCAGTATCCGTTTATATCTCAAATTCTGGCTCAAAACACCCGAAAATTCGATATTTTTGGGTCCCAGAAGAGATCTGTACATGCCTATTCCGTGTTAAAGTATTTTCAAAAAAAAGGCCCAAAACATGCTGAAAATCGATATTTTAGGTGCCCAAAGTCAATATGTGAATGCATCTTCTGTACCCGTTTATATCTCAAATTCAGGCTTAAAACACCTGAAAATTCGATATTTTTGGTTTCCGGAAGCGATCTGTACATGCCTACTCCGTGTAAGAGTATTTTCAAAATACAGGCCTAAAACATGCTGAAAATTGATATTTCAGGAGCCCAAAGTCGATATGTGCATGCATCTACAGTACCCGTTTATATCTCATATTCAGGCTCAAAACACCTGAAAATTCGATATTTTTGGGTCCCAGAAGCGATCTGTACATTTCTACTCCGTGTTAGAATATTTTTATAATACAGGCCCAAAACATGCTGAAAATCGATATTTTAGGTGCCCAAAGTCAATATATGTATGTATCTTCAGTACCCGTTTATATCTCAAATTCTGGCTCAAAAAACCCGAAAATTCGATATTTTTGGTTCCCAGAAGCGATCTGTACATGCCTACTCCGTGTTAGAGTATTTTCAAAATACAGGCCTAAAACATGCTGAAAATCGATATTTTAGGTGCCCATAGTCAATATGTGTATGCATCTTCTGTACCCGTGTATATCTCAAATTCAGGCTGAAAACACCCGAAAATTCAAATTTTTTGGTTCCCAGAAGCGATCTGTACATGCCTACTCCGTTTTAGAGTATTTTCAAAATACAGACCTCAAAACATGCTGAAATTCGATATTTTAGGTGCCAAAAGCAATATGTGTATGCATCTTCTCAACCCGTTTATATCTCAAATTCAGGCTCAAAACACCCGAAAACTTGATATTTTTGGTTTCCGGAAGCGATCTGTACATGCCTACTCCGTGTTAGAGTATTTTCATAATACAGGCCCAAAACATGCTAAAATCGATATTTTAGGTGCCCAAAGTCAATATGTGTATGTATCTTCATTACCCGTTTATATCTCAAATTCAGGCTCAAAACACCCGAAAACTCGATATTTTTGGGTCCAAGAAGCGATCTGTACATGCCTAATCAGTAACTGAATATTTTCAAAATACAAGTCCAAAACATGCTAAAAATCGATATTTTAGGTGCCCAAAGTCGATATGTGCATGCATCTTCTGTACCCATTTCTTTCCCATATTTGTGCTCAAAACACCCAAAAATTCGTTATTTTTGAGCCTCAGAAGCTATCTGTATATACCTACTCCGTGTTAGAGTATTTTCAATATACAGGCCCAAAACATGCTGAAAATCGATATTTTAGGTGCCCAAAGTCAATATGTGTATGAATCTTCTGCACCCGTTTATATCCCAAATTCAACCTCAAAACACACGAAAATGCGATATATTTGGGTCCCAGAAGCGATCTGCACATGCCTACTCAGTGCTTGAATATTTTCAAAATATAGGGCCAAAAACGTTCTGAAAATCGATATTTTAGGTGCCCAAAGTCAATATGTGCATGCATCTTCTTTACCCGGTTATAACTCAAATTCAACATCAAAACACACGAAAATTCGATATTTTGGGGTCCCAGAAGCGATCTGTTCATGCCTACTCAGTGCTAGAATATTTTCAAAATATAGGCCCAAAACATGCTAAATATCGGTATTTTGGGTGCCAAAGTCGATATGTGCATGCATATTCTGTAGCCGTTTATATCTCAAATTTAGGCTCAAAACCCCTGAAAATTCAATATTTTTACGTCCCAGAAGTGATATGTACATGTCTACTAGAAAATAGAATGTTTTCATAATATAGGCTCAAAGCATGCTAAAAATCGATATTTTAAGGGTCCAAAGTCGATATGTGCATTCATCTTCTGTACCCGTTGATATCTCAAATTCAGGCTCAAAACACCCGAAAATTCGATATTTTTGGGTCCCAGGAGCGATCTGTACATGCCTACTCCGTGTTAGAGTATTTTCATAATACAGGCCCAAAACATGCTAATATCGATATTTTAGGTGCCCAAAGTCAATATGTGTATGTATCTTCATTACCCGTTTATATCTCAAATTCAGGCTCAAAACACCCGAAAACTCGATATTTTTGGGTCCAAGAAGCGATCTGTACATGCCTAATCAGTAACAGAATATTTTCAAAATACAAGTCCAAAACATGCTAAAAATCGATATTTTAGGTGCCCAAAGTCGATATGTGCATGCATCTTCTGTACCCATTTCTTTCCCATATTTGTGCTCAAAACACCCAAAAATTCGATATTTTTGGGCCTCAGAAGCTATCTGTATATACCTACTCCGTGTTAGAGTATTTTCAATATACAGGCCCAAAACATGCTGAAAATCGATATTTTAGGTGCCCAAAGTCAATATGTGTATGCATCTTCTGCACCCGTTTATATCCCAAATTCAACCTCAAAACACACGAAAATGCGATATATTTGGGTCCCAGAAGCGATCTGTACATGCCTACTCAGTGCTTGAATATTTTCAAAATGTAGGGCCAAAACATGCTGAAAATCGATATTTTAGGTGCCCAAAGTCAATATGTGCATGCATCTTCTTTACCCGTTTATATCTCAAATTCAACATCAAAACACACGAAAATTCGATATTTGTGGGTCCCAGAAGCGATCTGTTCATGCCTACTCAGTGCTAGAATATTTTCAAAATATAGGCCCAAAACATGCTAAATATCGATATTTTGGGTGCCAAAGTCGATATGTGCATGCATCTTCTGTAGCCGTTTATATCTCAAATTTAGGCTCAAAACCCCTGAAAATTCAATATTTTTACGTCCCAGAAGCGATATGTACATGTCTACTAGAAAATAGAATGTTTTCATAATATAGGCTCAAAGCATGCTAAAAATCGATATTTTAAGGGTCCAAAGTCGATATGTGCATGCATCTTCTGTACCAGTTGATATCTCAAATTCAGGCTCAAAACACCCGAAAATTCGATATTTTTGGGTCCCAGGAGCGATCTTTACATGCCTACTCCGTGTTAGAGTATTTTCATAATACAGGCCCAAAACATGCTAAAATCGATATTTTAGGTGCCCAAAGTCAATATGTGTATGTATCTTCATTACCCGTTTATATCTCAAATTCAGGCTCAAAACACCCGAAAACTCGATATTTTTGGGTCCAAGAAGCGATCTGTACATGCCTAATCAGTAACAGAATATTTTCAAAATACAAGTCCAAAACATGCTAAAAATCGATATTTTAGGTGCAAAAAGTCAATATGTGTATGCATCTTCTGCACCCGTTTATATCCCAAATTCAACCTCAAAACACCCGAAAATTCGATATTTTTGGGACCCAGTAGCGATCTGTACATGCCTATTCAGTGCTTGAATATTTTCAAAATATAGGGCCAAAATATGCTGAAAATCGATATTTTAGGTGCCCAAAGTCAATATGTGCATGCATCTTCTGTATCCGTTTATATCTCAAATTCAAGTTTAAAACACCCGAAAATTCGATATTTTTGGGTCCCAGAAGCGATCTGTACATGCCTACTCGGTGTTTGAGTATTTTCATAATACAGGCCCAAAACAGGCTGAAAATCTATATTTTAAGTTCCCAAAGTCAATATGTGTATGCTTCTTCAGTACACGTTTATATCTTAAATTCAGGCTCAAAACACCCGAAAATTCGATATTTTTGGGTCCCAGAAGCGATCTTTACATGCCTACTCAGTAACAGAATATTTTCAAAATACAAGTCCAAAAACATGCTGAAAATCTATATTTTAAGTGCCCAAAGTCGATATGTGCATGCATCTTCTGTACCCGTTTATATCTCAAACTCAGGCTCAAAACACCCGAAAATTCGATACTTTGGGGTCCCAGAAGCGATCTGTACATGCCTACTCAATGTAAGAATATTTTTGAAACATAGGCAGAAAAACAAGTTAAAAATCGATATTTTAGGTGCACAAAATCGATATGTGCATGCATCTTCTGTACCCGTTTATGTCCCAAATTCAGGCTCAAAACACCCTAAAATTCGTTATTTTTGGGTCCCAGAAGCGATCTGTACTTGCCTACTCAGTGCTAGAATATTTTCAAAATATAGGCTCAAAACATGCTAAATATCGATATTTTGGGTGCCAAAGTCGATATGTGCATGCATCTTCTGTAGCCGTTTATATCTCAAATTTAGGCTCAAAACCTTTGAAAATTCAATATTTTTACGTCCCAGAAGCGATCTGTACATGCCTACTAGAAAATAGAATGTTTTCATAATATAGGCTCAAAGCATGCTAAAAATCGATATTTTAGGGGTCCAAAGTCGATAAGTGCATGCATCTTCTGTAGCCGTTTATATCTCAAATTCAGGCTCAGAACACCCGAAAATTCGATATTTTTGGGTCCCAGAAGCGATCTGTACATGCCTACTCCGTTTTAGAGTATTTTCATAATACAGGCCCAAAACATGCTAAAATCGATATTTTAGATGCCCAAAGTCAATATGAGTATGTATCTTCATTACCCGTTTATATCTCAAATTCAGACTCAAAACACCCGAAAACTCGATATTTTTGGGTCCAAGAAGCGATCTGTACATGCCTAATCAGTAACAGAATATTTTCAAAATACAAGTCCAAAACATGCTAAAAATCGATATTTTATGTGCCCAAAGTCGATATGTGCATGCATCTTCTGTATCCATTTCTATCCCATATTCGTGCTTAAAACACCAAAAAATTCGATATTTTTGGGCCCCAGAAGCTATCTGTACACGCCTACTCAGTGTTAGAATATTTTCATAATACAAGCCAAAAACATTCTGGAAATCAATATTTTAGGTTCCCAAAGTTAATATGTGCTTGCATTTTCTGTACCCATTTCTATCCCATATTCGTGCACAAAACATCCAAAAAATCGATATTTTTGGGCCCCAGAAGCTATCTGTACATGCCTACTGCGTGTTAGAGTATTTTCAAGATACAGGCCCAAAACATGCTGAAAATCGATATTTTAGGTGCTCAAAGTCAATATGTGTATGCATCATCAGTACCCGTTTATATCTCAAATTCAGGGTCAAAACACCCGAAAATTCGATATGTTTTGGTCCAAGAAGCGATCTGTACATGCATACTCAGTGCTAAAATATTTTCAGAATATAAGCTCAAAACATGCTAAAAATCGATATTTTAGGTGCCCAAAGTCAATATGTGTATGCATCTTCTGTACCCTTTTATATCTCAAATTCTGGCTCAAAACACCAGAAAATTCGATATTTTTGGGTCCCATAAGCGATCTGTACATGCCTAATTAATGTTAGAATATTTTCAAAATATAGGCCCAAAACATGCTAAAAATCGATATTTTAGGTGTCGAAAGTCGATATGTGTATGCATCTTCAGTACCGTTTTATATTTCAAATTCAGGCTCAAAATACCCGAAAATTCGATATTTTTATGTCCCAGAAGCAATCTGTACATACCTACTCCTTCCTAGAATGTTTTCAAGATACAGACCCAACATGCTCAAAATCGATATTTTAGGTGCAAAAAGTCGATATGTGCATGCATCTTCAGTACCCGTTTATATCTCAAATTCAGACTTAAAACACCCTAAAATTCGATATTTTTGGGTCCCGGAAGGGATCTGTACATGCCTACTCAGAAAAAGAATGTTCTCTAAATATAAGCCCAAAACATACTGAAAATCTATATTTTATGTGCCCAAAGTCGATATGTGCATGCATCTTCTGTACCCGTTTATATCTCAAATTCATGCTCAAAACATCCAGAAATTCGATATTTTTGGGTCCCAGAAGCGATCTGTACATGCCTAATCAATGTTAGAATATTTTCAAAATATAGGCCCAAAACATGATAAAAATCGATATTTTAGGTGCCTAAAGTCGATATGTGTATGCATCTTTAGTACCGTTTTATATCTCAAATTCAGGCTCAAAACACCCGAAAATTCGATATTTTTGGGTCCCAGAAGCGATCTGTACATGCCTACTCAATGTAAGAATATTTTTGATACATAGGCAGAAAAACAAGTTGAAAATCGATATTTTAGGTGCACAAAATCGATATGTGAATGCATCTTCTGTACCCGTTTATGTCTCAAATTCCGGCTCAAAACACCCTAAAATTCGTTATTTTTGGGTCCCAGAAGCGATCTGTACATGCCTACTCAATGCTAGAATATTTTCAAAATATAGGCCCAAAACATGCTAAATATCGATATTTTGGGTGCCAAAGTCGATATGTGCATGCATCTTCTGTAGCCGTTTATATCTCAAATTTATGCTCAAAACCCCTGAAAATTCAATATTTTTACGTCCCAGAAGCGATCTGTACATGCCTACTAGAAAATAGAATGTTTTCATAATATAGGCTCAAAGCATGCTAAAAATCGATATTTTAGGGGTCCAAAGTCGATAAGTGCATGCATCTTCTGTACCCGTTGATATCTCAAATTCTGGCTCAAAACACCCGAAAATTCGATATTTTTGGGTCCCAGAAGCGATCTGTACATGCCTACTCCGTTTTAGAGTATTTTCATAATACAGGCCCAAAACATGCTAAAATCGATATTTTAGGTGCCCAATGTCAATATGTTTAGTTATCTTCATTACCCGTTTATATCTCAAATTCAGACTCAAAACTCCCGAAAACTCGATATTTTTGGGTCCAAGACGCGATCTGTACATGCCTAATCAGTAACAGAATATTTTCAAAATACAAGTCCAAAACATGCTAAAAATCGATATTTTATGTGCCCAAAGTCGATATGTGCATGCATCTTCTGTACCCATTTCTATCCCATATTCGTGCTTAAAACACCAAAAAATTCGATATTTTTGGGCCCCAGAAGCTATCTGTACACGCCTACTCAGTGTTAGAATATTTTCATAATACACCCCAAAAACATTCTGGAAATCAATATTTTAGGTTCCCAAAGTTAATATGTGCATGCATTTTCTGTACCCATTTCTATCCCATATTCGTGCACAAAACATCCAAAAAATCGATATTTTTGGGCCCCAGAAGCTATCTGTACATGCCTACTCCGTGTTAGAGTATTTTCAAGATACAGGCCCAAAACATGCTGAAAATCGATATGTTAGGTGCTCAAAGTCAATATGTGTATGCATCATCTGTACCCGTTTATATCTCAAATTCAGGGTCAAAACACCCGAAAATTCGATATGTTTTGGTCCAAGAAGCGATCTGTACATGCATACTCAGTGCTAAAATATTTTCAGAATATAAGCTCAAAACATGCTAAAAATCGATATTTTAGGTGTCCAAAGTCGATATGTGTATGCATCTTCAGTACCGTTTTATATCTCAAATTCAGGCTCAAAACACCCGAAAATTCGATATTTTTATGTCCCAGAAGCAATCTGTACATGCCTACTCCTTCTTAGAATTTTTTCAAGATACAGACCCAACATGCTCAAAATCGATATTTTAGGTGCAAAAAGTCGATATGTGCATGCAACTTCAGTACCCGTTTATATCTCAAATTCAGGCTCAAAACACCCGAAAATTCGATATTTTTGGGTCCCAGAAGCGATCTGTACATGCCTACCCAATGTTAGAGTATTTTCAAAACACAGGCACAAAAACAAGTTGAAAATCGTTATTTTAGGTGCCAAAAATCGATATGTGCATGCATCTTCTGTACCCGTTTATGTCCCAAATTCAGGCTCAAAACACCCGAAAACTATATATTTTTGGGTCCAAGAAGCGAACTGTACATGCCTACTCCGTGTTTGAGTATTTTCAAAATTTAGGCCCAAAACATGCTGAAAATCGATATTTTATGTGCCCAAAGTCGATATGTGAATGCATCTTCAGTACCCGTTAATATCTCAAATTCAGGCTCAAAACACCCGAAAATTCGATATTTTTGGGTCCCAGGAGAGTTCTGTACATGCCTACTCACTAGTAGAATTATTTCAAAATACAGGCCCAAAACATGTTTAAAATCGATATTTTAGGTGCCCAAAGTTGATATGTGCATGTATCTTCTGTACACGTTTATATCTCAAATTCAGGATCAAAACACCCGAAAATTCGATATTTATGGGTCCCACAAGCGATCTGTACATGCCTACTCAATGTTAAAATATTTTCAAAACACAGGCACAAAAACAAGTTGAAAATCGATGTTTTAGGTGCCCAAAATCGATATGTGCATGCATCTTCTGTATCCGTTTATGTCCCAAATTCAGGCTTAAAACACCCTAAAATTCGATATTTTTGGGTCCCAGAAGCGATCTGTACATGCCTAATCAATGTTAGAATATTTTCAAAATATAGGCCCAAAACATGTTAAAAATCGATATTTTAGGTGCCCAAAGTCGATATGTGTATGCATCTTTAGTACCGTTTTATATCTCAAATTCAGGCTCAAAACACCCGAAAATTCTATATTTTTATGTCCCAGAAGCAATCTGTACATGCCTACTCCTTCCTAGAATGTTTTCAAGATACAGACCCAACATGCTCAAAATCGATATTTTAGGTGCAAAAAATCGATATGTGCATGCATCTTCTGTAGCCGTTTATATCTCAAATTCAGGCTTAAAACACCCGAAAATTCGATATTTTTGGGTCCCAGAAGCGATCTATACATGCCTACACAGTGCAAGAATTTTTTCAATATATAGGCCCAAAACATGCTGAAAATCGAAATTTTAGGTGCCCAAATTCGATATGTGCATGCATCTTCTGTACCCGTTTATATCTCAAATTCAGGCTCAAAACACCCGAATATTTGATTTTATTTTTTTCCCAGACACGATCTGTACATGCCTACTCATTGACAGAATATTTTCAAAATACAGACCCAAAACATGCTGAAAATTGATATTTCAGGTGCCCAAAGTCGATATGTGCATGCATCTTCAGTACCCGTTTATATCTCAAATTCAGGCTCAAAACACCCGAATATTCGATTTCATTTTGGCCCAGAAGTGATCTGTACATGCCTACTCAGTGCTAGAATATTTTCAAAATATAAGCCCAAAACATGCTGAAAATCGATATATTAGGTGCCCAAAGTCAATATGTGCATGCATTTTCAGTACCCGTTAATATCTCAAATTCAGGCTCAAAACACCCGAAAATTCGATATTTTTGGGTCCCAGGAGCGATCTGTACATACCTACTCAGTGCTTGAATATTTTCAAAATATAGGCCCAAAACATGCTGAAAATCGATATTTTAGGTGCCCAAAGTCGATATGTGCATGCATCTTCTATACCCGTTTATATCTCAAATTCAGGCTCAAAACACCCTAAAATTCGATATTTTTGGGTCCCAGAAGCGATGTGTACATGCCTTCTCAATGTTAGAATATTTTCAAAACACAGGCACAAAAACAAGTTGAAAATCGATATTTTAGGTGCCCAAAGTCAATATGTGTATGCATCTTCTGTACCCGTGTATATCTCAAATTCAGGCTGAAAACACCCGAAAATTCAAATTTTTTGGTTCCCAGAAGCGATCTGTACATGCCTACTCCGTTTTAGAGTATTTTCAAAATACAGGCATAAAAACATGCTGAAATTCGATATTTTAGGTGCCAAAAGCAATCTGTCCATGGCTACTCAGTGACAGAATATTTTCAAATTACAGACCAAAAACATGCTGAAAATCGATATTTTAGGTGCCCAAAGTCGATATGTGCATGCATCTTCAGTACACGTTTATATCTCAAATTCAGGCTCAAAACATCCAAAAAAACCGATATTTTTGGGTCCAAGAAGCGATTTGTACATGCCTACTCAGTAATAGAATATTTTTAAGATTCAGGCCTAAAACATGCTGAAAATCGATATTTTAGGTGCCCAAAATCGATATGTGCATGCATCTTTTGTAGCCGTTTATATCTCAAATTCAGGCTCAAAACAACCAAAAATTCGATATTTTTGGGTCCCAGAAGCGATCTGTACATGCCTACTCAATGTTAGAATATTTTCAAAACACAGGCACAAAAACAAGTTGAAAATGGATATTTTATGTGCCCAAAATTGATTTGTGCATGGATCTTCTGTACCCGTTTATGTCCCAAATTCAGGCTTAAAACACCCTAAAATTCGATATTTTTGGGACCCAGAAGCGATCCGTACATGCCTACTCAATGTTAGAATATTTTCAAAATACAGGCACAAAAACAAGTTGAATATCGATGTTTTAGGAGGCCAAAATCGATATGTGCATGCATCTTAAGTATCCGTTTATATCTCAAATTCTGGCTCAAAACACCCAAAATTCAATATTTTTGGGTCCCAAAAGAGATCTGTACATGCCTATTCCGTGTTAGAATATTTTTATAATACAGGCCGAAAACATGCTGAAAATCGATATTTTAGGTGCCCAAAATCAATATGTGCATGCATCTTCTGTACCCGTTTATGTCCCAAATTCAGGCTCAAAACACCTGAAAATTCGATATTTTTGGGTCCCAGAAGCGATCTGTACATGCTTACTCAATGTTAGAATATTTTCAAAACACAGGCACAAAAACAAGTTGAAAATGGATATTTTATGTGCCCAAAATTGATTTGTGCATGGATCTTCTGTACCCGTTTATGTCCCAAATTCAGGCTTAAAACACCCTAAAATTCGATATTTTTGGGACCCAGAAGCGATCCGTACATGCCTACTCGATGTTAGAATATTTTCAAAATACAGGCACAAAAACAAGTTGAATATCGATGTTTTAGGAGCCCAAAATCGATATGTGCATGCATCTTCAGTATCCGTTTATATCTCAAATTCTGGCTCAAACACCCGAAAATTCGATATTTTTGGGTCCCAGAAGAGATCTGTACATGCCTATTCCGTGTTAAAGTATTTTCAAAATACAGGCCCAGAACATGCTGAAAATCGATATTTTAGATGCCCAAAGTCAATATGTGAATGCATCTTCTGTACCCGTTTTTATCTCAAATTCAGGCTTAAAACACCTGAAAATTCGATATTTTTGGTTTCCGGAAGCGATCTGTACATGCTTACTCCGTGTAAGAGTATTTTCAAAATACAGGCCTAAAACATGCTAAAAATTGATATTTCAGGTGCCCAAAGTCGATATGTGCATTCATCTACAGTACCCGTTTATATCTCATATTCAGGCTCAAAACACCTGAAAATTCGATATTTTTGGGTCCCAGAAGCGATCTGTACATGCCTACTCCGTGTTAGAATATTTTTATAATACAGGCCCAAAACATGCTGAAAATCGATATTTTAGGTGCCCAAAGTCGATATGTGTATGCATCTTCTGTACCCGTGTATATCTCAAATTCAGGCTGAAAACACCCGAAAATTCGATATTTTTGGTTCCCAGAAGCGATATGTACATGCCTACTCAATGTTAGAATATTTTCAAAACACAGGCACAAAAACAAGTTGAAAATCGATATTTTAGGTGCCCAAAATCGATATGTGCATGCATCTTCAGTACCCGTTTATATCTCAAATTCTGGCTCAAAAAACCCGAAAATTCGATATTTTTGGTTCCCAGAAGCGATCTGTACATGCCTACTCCGTGTTAGAGTATTTTCAAAATACAGGCCTAAAACATGCTGAAAATCGATATTTTAGGTGCCCATAGTCAATATGTGTATGCATCTTCTGTACCCGTGTGTATCTCAAATTCAGGCTGAAAACACCCGAAAATTCAAATTTTTTGGTTCCCAGAAGCGATCTGTACATGCCTACTCCGTTTTAGAGTATTTTCAAAATACAGACCTCAAAACATGCTGAAATTCGATATTTTAGGTGCCAAAAGCAATATGTGTATGCATCTTCTCAACCCGTTTATATCTCAAATTCAGGGTCAAAACACCCGAAAACTCGATATTTTTGGTTTCCGGAAGCGATCTGTACATGCCTACTCAGTGACAGAATATTTTCAAATTACAGACCAAAAACATGCTGAAAATCGATATTTTAGGTGCCCAAAGTCGATTTGTGCCATTCATCTTCAGTACACGTTTATGTCCCAAATTCAGGCTCAAAACCCCCTAAAATTCGATATTTTTGGGTCCAAAAAGCGATCTGTACATGCCTACTCAGTGCTAGAATATTTTCAAAATATAGGCCCAAAACATGCTAAATATGGATATTTTTGGTGCACAAAGTCTATATATGCATGCATCTTTTGTAGCTGTTTATATCTCAAATTCAGGCTCAAAACACCCAAAAATTCGATATTTTTGGGTGCCAGAAGCGATCTGTACATGCCTACTCAATGTTAAAATATTTTCAAAATACAGGCAGAAAAACAAGTGAATATCGATATTTTAGGTGCCCAAGTTAATATGTGCTTGCATTTTCTGTACCCATTTACATCCCAAATTCAGGCTTAAAACACCCGAAAATTCGATGTTTTTGGGTCCCAGAAGCGATATGTACATGCCTACTCCGTGTTAGAGTATTTTCATAATACAGACCCAAAACATGCTGAAAATCGATATTTTAGGTGACCAAAGTCAATATGTGTATGCATCTTCTGTACACGTTTATATCCCAAATTCAGACTCAAAACAGCCGAAACTTCGATATTTTTGGGTCCCAGTAGCGATCTGTACATGCCTACTCCGTATTAGAGTATTTTCATAATACAGGCCCAAAACATGCTAAAAATCGATATTTTAGGTGCCCAAAGTCAATATGTGTATGCATCTTCAGTACCCGTTTATATCTCAAATTCAGGCTCAAAACACCGGAAAATTCGATATTTTTGGGTCCCAGGAGCGATCTGTACATGCCTACTCCGTGTTAGAGTATTTTCATAATACAGGCCAAAAACATGCTAAAATCGATATTTTAGGTGCACAAAGTCAATATGTGTATGTATCTTCATTACCCGTTTATATCTCAAATTCAGGCTCAAAACACCCGAAAACTCGATATTTTTGGGTCCAAGAAGCGATCTGTACATGCCTAATCAGTAACTGAATATTTTCAAAATACAAGTCCAAAACATGCTAAAAATCGATATTTTAGGTGCCCAAAGTCGATATGTGCATGCATCTTCTGTACCCATTTCTTTCCCATATTTGTGCTCAAAACACCCAAAAATTCGTTATTTTTGAGCCTCAGAAGCTATCTGTATATACCTACTCCGTGTTAGAGTATTTTCAATATACAGGCCCAAAACATGCTGAAAATCGATATTTTAGGTGCCCAAAGTCAATATGTGCATGCATCTTCTTTACCCGTTTATATC
The DNA here is from genome assembly GCA_033782935.1 of Petrolisthes cinctipes. Classification (NCBI taxonomy): domain Eukaryota; kingdom Metazoa; phylum Arthropoda; class Malacostraca; order Decapoda; family Porcellanidae; genus Petrolisthes; species Petrolisthes cinctipes. Next base: position 2,703,440 of record JAWQEG010000068.1, read on the forward strand.
TCAAATTCAACATCAAAACACACGAAAATTCGATATTTTGGGGTCCCAGAAGCGATCTGTTCATGCCTACTCAGTGCTAGAATATTTTCAAAATATAGGCCCAAAACATGCTAAATATCGATATTTTGGGTGCCAAAGTCGATATGTGCATGCATCTTCTGTAGCCGTTTATATCTCAAATTTAGGCTCAAAACCCCTGAAAATTCAATATTTTTACGTCCCAGAAGCGATATGTACATGTCTACTAGAAAATAGAATGTTTTCATAATAAAGGCTCAAAGCATGCTAAAAATCGATATTTGAAGGGTCCAAAGTCGATATGTGCATGCATCTTCTGTACCCGTTTATATCTCAAATTCAGGCTCAAAACACCCGAATATTTGATTTTATTTTTTTCCCAGACACGATCTGTACATGCCTACTCATTGACAGAATATTTTCAAAATACAGACCCAAAACATGCTGAAAATTGATATTTCAGGTGCCCAAAGTCGATATGTGCATGCATCTTCAGTACCCGTTTATATCTCAAATTCAGGCTCAAAACACCCGAATATTCGATTTCATTTTGGCCCAGAAGTGATCTGTACATGCCTACTCAGTGCTAGAATATTTTCAAAATATAAGCCCAAAACATGCTGAAAATCGATATATTAGGTGCCCAAAGTCAATATGTGCATGCATTTTCAGTACCCGTTAATATCTCAAATTCAGGCTCAAAACACCCGAAAATTCGATATTTTTGGGTCCCAGGAGCGATCTGTACATACCTACTCAGTGCTTGAATATTTTCAAAATATAGGCCCAAAACATGCTGAAAATCGATATTTTAGGTGCCCAAAGTCGATATGTGCATGCATCTTCTATACCCGTTTATATCTCAAATTCAGGCTCAAAACACCCTAAAATTCGATATTTTTGGGTCCCAGAAGCGATGTGTACATGCCTTCTCAATGTTAGAATATTTTCAAAACACAGGCACAAAAACAAGTTGAAAATCGATATTTTAGGTGCCCAAAGTCAATATGTGTATGCATCTTCTGTACCCGTGTATATCTCAAATTCAGGCTGAAAACACCCGAAAATTCAAATTTTTTGGTTCCCAGAAGCGATCTGTACATGCCTACTCCGTTTTAGAGTATTTTCAAAATACAGGCATAAAAACATGCTGAAATTCGATATTTTAGGTGCCAAAAGCAATCTGTCCATGGCTACTCAGTGACAGAATATTTTCAAATTACAGACCAAAAACATGCTGAAAATCGATATTTTAGGTGCCCAAAGTCGATATGTGCATGCATCTTCAGTACACGTTTATATCTCAAATTCAGGCTCAAAACATCCAAAAAAACCGATATTTTTGGGTCCAAGAAGCGATTTGTACATGCCTACTCAGTAATAGAATATTTTTAAGATTCAGGCCTAAAACATGCTGAAAATCGATATTTTAGGTGCCCAAAATCGATATGTGCATGCATCTTTTGTAGCCGTTTATATCTCAAATTCAGGCTCAAAACAACCAAAAATTCGATATTTTTGGGTCCCAGAAGCGATCTGTACATGCCTACTCAATGTTAGAATATTTTCAAAACACAGGCACAAAAACAAGTTGAAAATGGATATTTTATGTGCCCAAAATTGATTTGTGCATGGATCTTCTGTACCCGTTTATGTCCCAAATTCAGGCTTAAAACACCCTAAAATTCGATATTTTTGGGACCCAGAAGCGATCCGTACATGCCTACTCAATGTTAGAATATTTTCAAAATACAGGCACAAAAACAAGTTGAATATCGATGTTTTAGGAGGCCAAAATCGATATGTGCATGCATCTTAAGTATCCGTTTATATCTCAAATTCTGGCTCAAAACACCCAAAATTCAATATTTTTGGGTCCCAAAAGAGATCTGTACATGCCTATTCCGTGTTAGAATATTTTTATAATACAGGCCGAAAACATGCTGAAAATCGATATTTTAGGTGCCCAAAATCAATATGTGCATGCATCTTCTGTACCCGTTTATGTCCCAAATTCAGGCTCAAAACACCTGAAAATTCGATATTTTTGGGTCCCAGAAGCGATCTGTACATGCTTACTCAATGTTAGAATATTTTCAAAACACAGGCACAAAAACAAGTTGAAAATGGATATTTTATGTGCCCAAAATTGATTTGTGCATGGATCTTCTGTACCCGTTTATGTCCCAAATTCAGGCTTAAAACACCCTAAAATTCGATATTTTTGGGACCCAGAAGCGATCCGTACATGCCTACTCGATGTTAGAATATTTTCAAAATACAGGCACAAAAACAAGTTGAATATCGATGTTTTAGGAGCCCAAAATCGATATGTGCATGCATCTTCAGTATCCGTTTATATCTCAAATTCTGGCTCAAACACCCGAAAATTCGATATTTTTGGGTCCCAGAAGAGATCTGTACATGCCTATTCCGTGTTAAAGTATTTTCAAAATACAGGCCCAGAACATGCTGAAAATCGATATTTTAGATGCCCAAAGTCAATATGTGAATGCATCTTCTGTACCCGTTTTTATCTCAAATTCAGGCTTAAAACACCTGAAAATTCGATATTTTTGGTTTCCGGAAGCGATCTGTACATGCTTACTCCGTGTAAGAGTATTTTCAAAATACAGGCCTAAAACATGCTAAAAATTGATATTTCAGGTGCCCAAAGTCGATATGTGCATTCATCTACAGTACCCGTTTATATCTCATATTCAGGCTCAAAACACCTGAAAATTCGATATTTTTGGGTCCCAGAAGCGATCTGTACATGCCTACTCCGTGTTAGAATATTTTTATAATACAGGCCCAAAACATGCTGAAAATCGATATTTTAGGTGCCCAAAGTCGATATGTGTATGCATCTTCTGTACCCGTGTATATCTCAAATTCAGGCTGAAAACACCCGAAAATTCGATATTTTTGGTTCCCAGAAGCGATATGTACATGCCTACTCAATGTTAGAATATTTTCAAAACACAGGCACAAAAACAAGTTGAAAATCGATATTTTAGGTGCCCAAAATCGATATGTGCATGCATCTTCAGTACCCGTTTATATCTCAAATTCTGGCTCAAAAAACCCGAAAATTCGATATTTTTGGTTCCCAGAAGCGATCTGTACATGCCTACTCCGTGTTAGAGTATTTTCAAAATACAGGCCTAAAACATGCTGAAAATCGATATTTTAGGTGCCCATAGTCAATATGTGTATGCATCTTCTGTACCCGTGTGTATCTCAAATTCAGGCTGAAAACACCCGAAAATTCAAATTTTTTGGTTCCCAGAAGCGATCTGTACATGCCTACTCCGTTTTAGAGTATTTTCAAAATACAGACCTCAAAACATGCTGAAATTCGATATTTTAGGTGCCAAAAGCAATATGTGTATGCATCTTCTCAACCCGTTTATATCTCAAATTCAGGGTCAAAACACCCGAAAACTCGATATTTTTGGTTTCCGGAAGCGATCTGTACATGCCTACTCAGTGACAGAATATTTTCAAATTACAGACCAAAAACATGCTGAAAATCGATATTTTAGGTGCCCAAAGTCGATTTGTGCCATTCATCTTCAGTACACGTTTATGTCCCAAATTCAGGCTCAAAACCCCCTAAAATTCGATATTTTTGGGTCCAAAAAGCGATCTGTACATGCCTACTCAGTGCTAGAATATTTTCAAAATATAGGCCCAAAACATGCTAAATATGGATATTTTTGGTGCACAAAGTCTATATATGCATGCATCTTTTGTAGCTGTTTATATCTCAAATTCAGGCTCAAAACACCCAAAAATTCGATATTTTTGGGTGCCAGAAGCGATCTGTACATGCCTACTCAATGTTAAAATATTTTCAAAATACAGGCAGAAAAACAAGTGAATATCGATATTTTAGGTGCCCAAGTTAATATGTGCTTGCATTTTCTGTACCCATTTACATCCCAAATTCAGGCTTAAAACACCCGAAAATTCGATGTTTTTGGGTCCCAGAAGCGATATGTACATGCCTACTCCGTGTTAGAGTATTTTCATAATACAGACCCAAAACATGCTGAAAATCGATATTTTAGGTGACCAAAGTCAATATGTGTATGCATCTTCTGTACACGTTTATATCCCAAATTCAGACTCAAAACAGCCGAAACTTCGATATTTTTGGGTCCCAGTAGCGATCTGTACATGCCTACTCCGTATTAGAGTATTTTCATAATACAGGCCCAAAACATGCTAAAAATCGATATTTTAGGTGCCCAAAGTCAATATGTGTATGCATCTTCAGTACCCGTTTATATCTCAAATTCAGGCTCAAAACACCCGAAAATTCGATATTTTTGGGTCCCAGGAGCGATCTGTACATGCCTACTCCGTGTTAGAGTATTTTCATAATACAGGCCAAAAACATGCTAAAATCGATATTTTAGGTGCACAAAGTCAATATGTGTATGTATCTTCATTACCCGTTTATATCTCAAATTCAGGCTCAAAACACCCGAAAACTCGATATTTTTGGGTCCAAGAAGCGATCTGTACATGCCTAATCAGTAACTGAATATTTTCAAAATACAAGTCCAAAACATGCTAAAAATCGATATTTTAGGTGCCCAAAGTCGATATGTGCATGCATCTTCTGTACCCATTTCTTTCCCATATTTGTGCTCAAAACACCCAAAAATTCGTTATTTTTGAGCCTCAGAAGCTATCTGTATATACCTACTCCGTGTTAGAGTATTTTCAATATACAGGCCCAAAACATGCTGAAAATCGATATTTTAGGTGCAAAAGTCAATATGTGCATGCATCTTCTTTACCCGTTTATATCTCAAATTCAACATCAAAACACACGAAAATTCGATATTTTGGGGTCCCAGAAGCGATCTGTTCATGCCTACTCAGTGCTAGAATATTTTCAAAATATAGGCCCAAAACATGCTAAATATCGATATTTTGGGTGCCAAAGTCGATATGTGCATGCATCTTCTGTAGCCGTTTATATCTCAAATTTAGGCTCAAAACCCCTGAAAATTCAATATTTTTACGTCCCAGAAGCGATATGTACATGTCTACTAGAAAATAGAATGTTTTCATAATAAAGGCTCAAAGCATGCTAAAAATCGATATTTGAAGGGTCCAAAGTCGATATGTGCATGCATCTTCTGTACCCGTTGATATCTCAAATTCAGGCTCAAAACACCCGAAAATTCGATATTTTTGGGTCCCAAGAGCGATCTGTACATGCCTACTCCGTGTTAGAGTATTTTCATAATACAGGCCCAAAACATGCTAAAATCGATATTTTAGGTGCCCAAAGTCAATATGTGTATGTATCTTCATTACCCGTTTATATCTCAAATTCAGGCTCAAAACACCCGAAAACTCGATATTTTTGGGTCCAAGAAGCGATCTGTACATGCCTAATCAGTAACAGAATATTTTCAAAATACAAGTCCAAAACATGCTATAAATCGATATTTTAGGTGCCCAAAGTCGATATGTGCATGCATCATCTGTACCCATTTCTTTCCCATATTTGTGCTCAAAACACCCAAAAATTCGATATTTTTGGGCCTCAGAAGCTATCTGTATATACCTACTCCGTGTTAGAGTATTTTCAATATACAGGCCCAAAACATGCTGAAAATCGATATTTTAGGTGCCCAAAGTCAATATGTGTATGCATCTTCTGCACCCGTTTATATCCCAAATTCAACCTCAAAACACACAAAAATGCGATATATTTGGGTCCCAGAAGCGATCTGTAAGTGCCTACTCAGTGCTTGAATATTTTCAAAATATAGGGCCAAAACATGCTGAAAATCGATATTTTAGGTGCAAAATGTCAATATGTGCATGCATCTTCTGTATCCGTTTATATCTCAAATTCAAGTTTAAAACACCTGAAAATTCGATATTTTTGGGTCCCAGAAGCGATCTGTACATGCCTACTCGGTGTTTGAGTATTTTCATAATACAGGCCCAAAACAGGCTGAAAATCGATATTTTAGGTTCCCAAAGTCAATATGTGTATGCATCTTCTGCACCCGTTTATATCCCAAATTCAACCTCAAAACACACGAAAATGCGATATATTTGGGTCCCAGAAGCGATCTGTACATGCCTACTCCGTGTTAGAGTATTTTCATAATACAGGCCCAAAACATGCTAAAATCGATATTTTAGGTGCCCAAAGTCGATATGTGCATGCATCTTCTGTACCCATTTCTTTCCCATATTTGTGCTCAAAACACCCAAAAATTCGATATTTTTGGGCCTCAGAAGCCATCTGTATATACCTACTCCGTGTTAGAGTATTTTCAATATACAGGCCCAAAACATGATGAAAATCGATATTTTAGGTGCAAAAAGTCAATATGTGCATGCATCTTCTGTATCCGTTTATATCTCAAATTCAAGTTTAAAACACCCGAAAATGCGATATATTTGTGTCCCAGAAGCGATCTGTACATGCCTACTCAGTGCTTGAATATTTTCAAAATATAGGGCCAAAACATGCTGAAAATCGATATTTTAGGTGCAAAAAGTCAATATGTGCATGCATCTTCTGTATCCGTTTATATCTCAAATTCAAGTTTAAAACACCCGAAAATTCGATATTTTTGGGTCCCAGAAGCGATCTGTACATGCCTACTCGGTGTTTGAGTATTTTCATAATACAGGCCCAAAACAGGCTGAAAATCGATATTTTAGGTTCCCAAAGTCAATATGTGTATGCTTCTTCAGTACACGTTTATATCTCAAATTCAGGCTCAAAACACCCGAAAATTCGATATTTTTGGGTCCCAGAAGCGATCTTTACATGCCTACTCAGTAACAGAATATTTTCAAAATACAAGTCCAAAAACATGCTGAAAATCTATATTTTAAGTGCCCAAAGTCGATATGTGCATGCATCTTCTGTACCCGTTTATATCTCATACTCAGGCTAAAAACACCCGAAAATTCGATATTTTTTGGTCCCAGAAGCGATCTGTACATGCCTACTCAATGTAAGAATATTTTTGAAACATAGGCAGAAAAACAAGTTGAAAATCGATATTTTAGGTGCACAAAATCGATATGTGCATGCATCTTCTGTACCCGTTTATGTCCCAAATTCAGGCTCAAAACACCCTAAAATTCGTTATTTTTGGGTCCCAGAAGCGATCTGTACATGCCTACTCAGTGCTAGAATATTTTCAAAATATAGGCCCAAAACATGCTAAATATCGATATTTTGGGTGCTAAAGTCGATATGTGCATGCATCTTCTGTAGCCGTTTATATCTCAAATTTAGGCTCAAAACCCCTGAAAATTCAATATTTCTACGTCCCAGAAGCGATCTGTACATGCCTACTAGAAAATAGAATGTTTTCATAATATAGGCTCAAAGCATGCAAAAATCGATATTTTAGGGGTCCAAAGTCGATAAGTGCATGCATCTTCTGTACCCGTTGATATCTCAAATTCAGGCTCAAAACACCCGAAAATTCGATATTTTTGGGTCCCAGAAGCGATCTGTACATGCCTACTCCGTTTTAGAGTATATTCATAATACAGGCCCATAACATGCTAAAATCGATATTTTAGGTGCCCAAAGTCAATATGTGTATGTATCTTCATTACCCGTTTATATCTCAAATTCAGACTCAAAACACCCGAAAACTCGATATTTTTGGGTCCAAGACGCGATCTGTACATGCCTAATCAGTAACAGAATATTTTCAAAATACAAGTCCAAAACATGCTAAAAATCGATATTTTATGTGCCCAAAGTCGATATGTGCTTGCATCTTCTGTACCCATTTCTATCCCATATTCATGCTTAAAACACCAAAAAATTCGATATTTTTGGGCCCCAGAAGCTATCTGTACACGCCTACTCAGTGTTAGAATATTTTCATAATACACGCCAAAAACATTCTGGAAATCAATATTTTAGGTTCCCAAAGTTAATATGTGCATGCATTTTCTGTACCCATTTCTATCCCATATTCGTGCACAAAACATCCAAAAAATCGATATTTTTGGGCCCCAGAAGCTATCTGTACATGTCTACTGCGTGTTAGAGTATTTTCAAGATACAGGCCCAAAACATGCTGAAAATCGATATTTTAGGTGCCCAAAGTCAATATGTGTATGCATCATCTGTACCCGTTTATATCTCAAATTCAGGCTCAAAACACCCTAAAATTCGATATGTTTTGGTCCAAGAAGCGATCTGTACATGCATACTCAGTGCTAAAATATTTTCAGAATATAAGCTCAAAACATGCTAAAAATCGATATTTTAGGTGCCCAAAGTCAATATGTGTATGCATCTTCTGTACCCTTTTATATCTCAAATTCTGGCTCAAAACACCAGAAAATTCGATATTTTTGGGTCCCATAAGCGATCTGTACATGCCTAATCAATGTTAGAATATTTTCAAAATATAGGCCCAAAATATGCTAAAAATCGATATTTTAGGTGTCCAAAGTCGATATGTGTATGCATCTTCAGTACCGTTTTATATCTCAAATTCAGGCTCAAAATACCCGAAAATTCGATATTTTTATGTCCCAGAAGCAATCTGTACATGCCTACTCCTTCCTAGAATGTTTTCAAGATACAGACCCAACATGCTCAAAATCGATATTTTAGGTGCAAAAAGTCGATATGTGCATGCATCTTCAGTACCCGTTTATATCTCAAATTCAGACTTAAAATACCCAAAAATTCGATATTTTTGGGTCCCAGAAGCGATCTGTACATGCCTACTCAGTGCAAGAATTTTTTCAATATATAGGCCCAAAACATGCTGAAAATCGATATTTTAGGTGCCCAAAGTCGATATGTGCATGCAACTTCAGTACCCGTTTATATCTCAAATTCAGGCTCAAAACACCCGAAAATTCGATATTTTTAGGTCCCAGAAGCGATCTGTACATGCCTACTCAATGTTAGAGTATTTTCAAAACACAGGCACAAAAACAAGTTGAAAATCGTTATTTTAGGTGCCAAAAATCGATATGTGCATGCATCTTCTGTACCCGTTTATGTCCCAAATTCAGGCTCAAAACACCCGAAAACTCGATATTTTTGGGTCCAAGAAGCGATCTGTACATGCCTACTCCGTGTTTGAGTATTTTCAAAATTTAGGCCCAAAACATGCTGAAAATCGATATTTTATGTGTCCAAATTCGATATGTGAATGAATCTTCAATACCCGTTAATATCTCAAATTCAGGCTCAAAACACCCGAAAATTCGATATTTTTGGGTCCCAGGAGAGTTCTGTACATGCCTACTCACTAATAGAATTATTTCAAAATACAGGCCCAAAACATGTTTAAAATCGATATTTTAGGTGCCCAAAGTTGATATGTGCATGTATCTTCTGTACCCGTTTATATCTTAAATTCAGGATCAAAACACCTGAAAATTCGATATTTATGGGTCCCATAAGCGATCTGTACATGCCTACTCATTGTTAAAATATTTTCAAAACACAGGCACAAAAACAAGTTGAAAATCGATGTTTTAGGTGCCCAAAATCGATATGTGCATGCATCTTCTGTATCCGTTTATGTCCCAAATTCAGGCTTAAAACACCCTAAAATACGATATTTTTGGGTCCCGGAAGCGATCTGTACATGCCTACTCAGAAAAAGAATGTTCTCAAAATATAAGCCCAAAACATGATGAAAATCTATATTTTATGTGCCCAAAGTCGATATGTGCATGCATCTTCTGTACCCTTTTATATCTCAAATTCAGGCTCAAAACACCCAGAAATTCGATATTTTTGGGTCCCAGAAGCGATCTGTACATGCCTAATCAATGTTAGAATATTTTCAAAATATAGGCCCAAAACATGTTAAAAATCGATATTTTAGGTGCCTAAAGTCGATATGTGTATGCATCTTTAGTACCGTTTTATATCTCAAATTCAGGCTCAAAACACCCGAAAATTCGATATTTTTGGGTCCCAGAAGCGATCTGTACATGCCTACTCAATGTAAGAATATTTTTGAAACATAGGCAGAAAAACAAGTTGAAAATCGATATTTTAGGTGCACAAAATCGATATGTGCATGCATCTTCTGTACCCGTTTATGTCTCAAATTCAGGCTCAAAACACCCTAAAAATCGTTATTTTTGGGTCCCAGAAGCGATCTGTACATGCCTACTCAGTGCTAGAATATTTTCAAAATATAGGCCCAAAACATGCTAAATATCGATATTTTGGGTGCCAAAGTCGATATGTGCATGCATCTTCTGTAGCCGTTTATATCTCAAATTTATGCTCAAAACCCCTGAAAAATCAATATTTTTACGTCCCAGAAGCGATCTGTACATGCCTACTAGAAAATAGAATGTTTTCATAATATAGGCTCAAGGCATGCTAAAAATCGATATTTTAGGGGTCCAAAGTCGATAAGTGCATGCATCTTCTGTACCCGTTGATATCTCAAATTCAGGCTCAAAACACCCGAAAATTCGATATTTTTGGGTCCCAGAAGCGATCTGTACATGCCTACTCCGTTTTAGAGTATTTTCATAATACAGGCTTAAAACATGCTAAAATCGATATTTTAGGTGCCCAATGTCAATATGTGTATGTATCTTCATTACCCGTTTATATCTCAAATTCAGACTCAAAACACCCGAAAATTCGTTATTTTTGGGTCCAAGAAGCAATCTGTACATGCCTACTCAGTGCTAGAATATTTTCAAAATATAGGCCCAAAACATGCTAAATATCGATATTTTTGGTGCCAAAGTCGATATGTGCATGCATCTTCTGTACCCATTTCTATCCCATATTCGTGCTTAAAACACCAAAAAATTCGATATTTTTGGGCCCCAGAAGCTATATGTACACGCCTACTCAGTGTTAGAATATTTTCATAATACACGCCAAAAACATTCTGGAAATCAATATTTTAGGTTCCCAAAGTTAATATGTGCATGCATTTTCTGTACCCATTTCTATCCCATATTCGTGCACAAAACACCCGAAAATTCGATATGTTTTGGTCCAAGAAGCGATCTGTACATGCATACTCAGTGCTAAAATATTTTCAGAATATAAGCTCAAAACATGCTAAAAATCGATATTTTAGGTGCCCAAAGTCAATATGTGTATGCATCTTCTGTACCCTTTTATATCTCAAATTCAGGCTCAAAACACCCGAAAATTCGATATTTTTATGTCCCAGAAGCAATCTGTACATGCCTACTCCTTCCTAGAATGTTTTCAAGATACAGACCCAACATGCTCAAAATCGATATTTTAGGTGCAAAAAGTCGATATGTGCATGCATCTTCTGTAGCCGTTTATATCTCAAATTCAGGCTTAAAACACCCGAAAATTCAATATTTTTGGGTCCCAGAAGCGATCTATACATGCCTACTCAGTACAAGAATTTTTTCAATATATAGGCCCAAAACATGCTGAAAATCGAAATTTTAGGTGCCCAAAGTCGATATGTGCATGCATCTTCTGTACCCGTTTATATCTCAAATTCAGGCTCAAAACACCCGAATATTTGATTTTATTTTTTCCCAGACACGATCTGTACATGCCTACTCAGTGACAGAATATTTTCAAAATATAAGCCCAAAACATGCTGAAAATCGATATATTAGGTGCCCAAAGTCGATATGTGCATGCATTTTCTGTACTTGTTTATATCTCAAATTCAGGCTCAAAACACCCGAATATTCGATTTTATTGGCGTCCAGAAGCGATCTGTACATGCCTACTCAGTGACAGAAAATTTTCAAATAACAGACCCAAAACATGCTGAAAATCGATATTTTATGTGCCCAAAGTCGATATGTGTATGTATCTTCAGTACCCGTTAATATCTCAAATTCAGGCTCAAAACACCCGAAAATTCGATATTTTTGGGTCCCAGAAGCGATCTGTACATACCTACTCAGTGCTTGAATATTTTCAAAATATAGGCCCAAAACATGCTGAAAATCGATATTTTAGGTTCCCAAAGTCGATATGTGCATGCATCTTCTGTACCCGTTTATATCTCAAATTCAGGCTCAAAACACCATAAAATTCGATATTTTTGGGTCCCAGAAGCGATGTGTACATGCCTTCTCAATGTTAGAATATTTTCAAAACACAGGCACAAAAACAAGTTGAAAATCGATATTTTAGGTGCCCAAAATCGATATGTGAATGCATCTTCAGTACTCGTTTATATCTCAAATTCTGGCTCAAAAGACCCGAAAATTCGATATTTTTGGTTCCCAGAAGCGATCTGTACATGCCTACTCCGTGTTAGAGTATTTTCAAAATACAGGCCTAAAACATGCTGAAAATCGATATTTTAGGTGCCCAAAGTCAATATGTGTATGCATCTTCTGTACCCGTGTATATCTCAAATTCAGGCTGAAAACACCCGAAAATTCAAATTTTTTGGTTCCCAGAAGCGATCTGTACATGCCTACTCCGTTTTAGAGTATTTTCAAAATACAGGCATAAAAACATGCTGAAATTCGATATTTTAGGTGCCAAAAGCAATAAGGGTATGCATCTTCTCTACCCGTTTATATCTCAAATTCAGGCTCAAAACACCCGAAAACTCGATATTTTTGGGTCCAATAAGCAATCTGTACATGCCTACTCAGTGACAGAATATTTTCAGATTACAGACCAAAAACATGCTGAAAATCGATATTTTAGGTGCCCAAAGTCGATATGTGCATGCATCTTCAGTACACGTTTATATCTCAAATTCAGGCTCAAAACATCCAAAAAAACCGATATTTTTGGGTCCAAGAAGCGATTTGTACATGCCTACTCAGTAATAGAATATTTTTAAGATTCAGGCCGAAAACATGCTGAAAATCGATATTTTAGGTGCCCAAAATCGATATGTGCATGCATCTTCTGTACCCGTTTATGTCCCAAATTCAGGCTCAAAACACCTGAAAATTCGATATTTTTGGGTCCTAGAAGCGATCTGTACATGCCTACTCCGTGTTAGAATATTTTTATAATACAGGCCCAAAACATGCTGAAAATCGTTATTTTAGGTGCCCAAAGTCAATATATGAATGTATATTCAGTACCCGTTTATATTTCAAATTCAGGATCAAAACACCCAAAAATTCGATATTTTTGGGTCCCAGAAGCGATCTGTACATGCCTACTCAATGTTAGAATACTTTCAAAACACAGGCACAAAAACAAGTTGAAAATCAATATTTTATGTGCCCAAAATTGATTTGTGCAAGGATCTTCTGTACCCGTTTATGTCCCAAATTCAGGCTTAAAACACCCTAAAATTCGATATTTTTGGGTCCCAGAAGCGATCCGTACATGCCTACTCAGTGACAGAATATTTTCAAAATACAGACCCAAAACATGCTGAAAATTGATATTTCAGGTGCCCAAAGTCGATATGTGCATGCATCTTCAGTACCCGTTTATATCTCAAATTCAGGTTCAAAACACCTGAAAATTCGATATTTCGCGTCCCAGAAGCGATCTGTACATGCCTATTCAGTAATGGAATGTTTTCAAAATATAGGCTCAAAGCATGCTAAAAATCGATATTTTAGGTGTCCAAAGTTGATATGTGCATTCATCATCTGTACCCGTTGATATCTCAAATTCAATCTCAAAACACCCGAAAATTCAATATTTTTGGGTCCCAGAAGCGATCTGTACATGCCTACTCCGTGTTAGAGTATTTTCATAATACAGGCCCAAAATATGCTGAAAATCGATATTTTAGGTGCCCAAAGTCAATATGTGTATTCATCTTCTGTACCCGTTTATATCTCAAATTCAGGCTCAAAACACCCGAAAAATCGATATTTTTTGGGTCCCAGAAGCTATCTGTACATGCCTATTCCGTGTTAGAGTTTTTTCAAAATAAAGGCCAAAAACATGCTGAAAATAGATATATTAGGTGCCCAAAGTCGATATGTGCATGCATTTTCTGTACCCTTTCATATTTAAATTCAGGATCAAAATACCCGAAAATTGGATATTTTTGGGTTCCAGAAGTGATCTCTCCATGCCTACTCAATGCTAGATTATTTTCAAATTTTAGGCCGAAAACATGCTGAAAATCGATATTTTAGGTGTCCAAAGTCGATATGTGCATGCATCTTCAGTACCCGTTTATATCTCAAATTCAGGCTCAAAACACCCGAATATTCGATTTTATTTTGGCCCAGAAGTGATCTGTACATGCCTACTCAGTGCTAGAATATTTTCAAAATATAAGCCCAAAATATGCTGAAAATCGATATTTTAGGTGCCCAAAGTCGATATGTGCATGCATCTTCTGTACCCGTTTATATCTCAAATTCAGGCTCAAAACACCCAAAAATTCGATATTTTTGGGTCCCAGAAGCGATGTGTACATGCCTTCTCAATGTTAGAATATTTTCAAAACACAGGCACAAAAACAAGTTGAAAATCGATATTTTAGGTGCCCAAAATCGATATGTGAATGCATCTTCAGTACTCGTTTATATCTCAAATTCTGGCTCAAAAGACCCGAAAATTCGATATTTTTGGTTCCCAGAAGCGATCTGTACATGCCTACTCCGTGTTAGAGTATTTTCAAAATACAGGCCTAAAACATGCTGAAAATCGATATTTTAGGTGCCCAAAGTCAATATGTGTATGCATCTTCTGTACCCGTGTATATCTCAAATTCAGGCTGAAAACACCCGAAAATTCAAATTTTTTGGTTCCCAGAAGCGATCTGTACATGCCTACTCCGTTTTAGAGTATTTTCAAAATACAGGCATAAAAACATGCTGAAATTCGATATTTTAGGTGCCAAAAGCAATAAGGGTATGCATCTTCTCTACCCGTTTATATCTCAAATTCAGGCTCAAAACACCCGAAAACTCGATATTTTTGGGTACAATAAGCAATCTGTACATGCCTACTCAGTGACAGAATATTTTCAGATTACAGACCAAAAACATGCTGAAAATCGATATTTTAGGTGCCCAAAGTCGATATGTGCATGCATCTTCAGTACACGTTTATATCTCAAATTCAGGCTCAAAACATCCAAAAAAACCGATATTTTTGGGTCCAAGAAGCGATTTGTACATGCCTACTCAGTAATAGAATATTTTTAAGATTCAGGCCGAAAACATGCTGAAAATCGATATTTTAGGTGCCCAAAATCGATATGTGCATGCATCTTCTGTACCCGTTTATGTCCCAAATTCAGGCTCAAAACACCTGAAAATTCGATATTTTTGGGTCCTAGAAGCGATCTGTACATGCCTACTCCGTGTTAGAATATTTTTATAATACAGGCCCAAAACATGCTGAAAATCGTTATTTTAGGTGCCCAAAGTCAATATATGTATGTATATTCAGTACCCGTTTATATTTCAAATTCAGGATCAAAACACCCAAAAATTCGATATTTTTGGGTCCCAGAAGCGATCTGTACATGCCTACTCAATGTTAGAATACTTTCAAAACACAGGCACAAAAACAAGTTGAAAATCAATATTTTATGTGCCCAAAATTGATTTGTGCAAGGATCTTCTGTACCCGTTTATGTCCCAAATTCAGGCTTAAAACACCCTAAAATTCGATATTTTTGGGTCCCAGAAGCGATCCGTACATGCCTACTCAGTGACAGAATATTTTCAAAATACAGACCCAAAACATGCTGAAAATTGATATTTCAGGTGCCAAAAGTCGATATGTGCATGCATCTTCAGTACCCGTTTATATCTCAAATTCAGGTTCAAAACACCTGAAAATTCGATATTTCGCGTCCCAGAAGCGATCTGTACATGCCTATTCAGTAATGGAATGTTTTCAAAATATAGGCTCAAAGCATGCTAAAAATCGATATTTTAGGTGTCCAAAGTTGATATGTGCATTCATCATCTGTACCCGTTGATATCTCAAATTCAATCTCAAAACACCCGAAAATTCAATATTTTTGGGTCCCAGAAGCGATCTGTACATGCCTACTCCGTGTTAGAGTATTTTCATAATACAGGCCCAAAATATGCTGAAAATCGATATTTTAGGTGCCCAAAGTCAATATGTGTATTCATCTTCTGTACCCGTTTATATCTCAAATTCAGGCTCAAAACACCCGAAAAATCGATATTTTTTGGGTCCCAGAAGCTATCTGTACATGCCTATTCCGTGTTAGAGTTTTTTCAAAATAAAGGCCAAAAACATGCTGAAAATCGATATATTAGGTGCCCAAAGTCGATATGTGCATGCATTTTCTGTACCCTTTCATATTTAAATTCAGGATCAAAATACCCGAAAATTGGATATTTTTGGGTTCCAGAAGTGATCTCTCCATGCCTACTCAATGCTAGATTATTTTCAAATTTTAGGCCGAAAACATGCTGAAAATCGAAATTTTAGGTGTCCAAAGTCGATATGTGCATGCATCTTCAGTACCCGTTTATATCTCAAATTCAGGCTCAAAACACCCGAATATTCGATTTTATTTTGGCCCAGAAGTGATCTGTACATGCCTACTCAGTGCTAGAATATTTTCAAAATACATGCTCAAAACATACTGAAAATCGATCTTTTAGGTACACAAAAGTCGATATGTGCATGTATCTTCTGTACCCGTTTATATCTCAAATTCAGGCTCAAAACACCCAAAAATTCAATATTTTGGGGTCCCAGAAGCAATCTGTACATGCCTACACAGTGCTAGAATATTTTCAAAATATAGGCTAAAAACATGCTAAAAATCGACATTTTAGGTGCCAAAAAATCGATATCTCAAATTCAGTCCCAAAACCCCCGAAAATTCGATATTTAGAGGTCCCAGAAGGTATCTGTATATGCCTACTCCGTGTTAGAGTATTTTCAAAATACAGGCCAAAAGCATACTGAAAATCGATCTTTTAGGTGCCCAAAAGTCGATATGTGCATGCATCTTCTGTACCCGTTTATACCTCAAATTCTGGCCCTAAACACCCGAAAATTCGATATTTTGGGGTCCCAGAAGCGATCTGTACATGCCTACTCCGTGTTAGAGTATTTTCAAAATTCAGGCCCAAAACATGCTGAAAATCGATATTTTTGGTGCCCAAAGTCAATATGTGCATGTATCTTCTGTACCCGTTTATATCTCAAATTCAGGCTCAAAACTCCCGAAAATTCAATATTTTGGGGTCCCAGAAGCAATCTGTACATGCCTACTCAGTGCTAGAATATTTACAAAATATAGGCTAAAAACATGCTAAAAATCGATATTATAGGTGCCAAAAAATCGATATCTCAAATTCAGACCCATAACACCCGAAAATTCGATATTTAGAGGTCCCAGAAGGTATCTGTACATGACTACTCCGTGTTAGAGTATTTTCAAAATACAGGCCAAAAACATACTGAAAATCGATCTTTTAGGTGCCCAAAAGTCGATATGTGCATGCATCTTCTGTACTCGTTTATATCTCAAATTCTGGCCCTAAACACCCGAAAATTCGATATTTTGGGGTCCCAGAAACGATCTGTACATGACTACTCCGTGTTAGAGTATTTTCAAAATTCAGGCCCAAAACATGCTAAAAATCGATATTTTTGGTGCCCAAAGTCAATATGTGCATGTATCTTCTGTACCCGTTTATATCTCAAATTCAGGCTCAAAACACCCGAAAATTCAATATTTTGGGGTCCCAGAAGCAATCTGTACATAGGCGCCTACTCAGTGCTAGAATATTTTCAAAATATAGGCTAAAAACATGCTAAAAATCGATCTGTTAGGTGCCAAAAAGTCGATATCTCAAATTCAGTCCCAAAACACCCGAAAATTCGATATTTAGGGGTCCCAGAAGCGATCTGTACATGCCTACTCAGTGTTAGAGTATTTTCAAAATACAGGCCCAAAACATGCTGAAAATCGATATTTTAGATGCACAAAAGTCAATATGTGCATGTATCTTCTGTACCCGTTTATATCTCAAATTCAGGCTCAAAACACCCGAAAATTCAATATTTTGGGGTCCCAGAAGCAATCTGTACATGCCTACACAGTGCTAGAATATTTTCAAAATATAGGCTAAAAACATGCTGAAAATCGACATTTTAGGTGCCAAAAAATCGATATCTCAAATTCAGTCCCAAAACACCCGAAAATTCGATATTTAGGGGTCCCAGAAGCGATCTGTCCATGCCTACTCCGTGTTAGAGTATTTTCAAAATACAGGCCAAAAACATACTGAAAATCGATCTTTTAGGTGCCCAAAAGTCGATATGTGCATGCATCTTCTGTACCCGTTTATATCTCAAATTCTGGCCCTAAACACCCGAAAATTCGATATTTTGGGGTCCCAGAAGCGATCTGTACATGCCTACTCCGTGTTAGAGTATTTTCAAAATTCAGGCCCAAAACATGCTGAAAATCGATATTTTTGGTGCCCAAAGTCAATATGTGCATGTATTTTCTGTACCCGTTTATATCTCAAATTCAGGCTCAAAACACCCAAAAATTCAATATTTTGGGGTCCCAGAAGCAATCTGTACATGCCTACTCAGTGCTAGAATATTTTCAAAATATAGGCTAAAAACATGCTAAAAATCGATCTTTTAGGTGCCATAAAGTCGATATCTCGAATTCAGTCCCAAAACACCCGAAAATTCGATATTTAGGGGTCCCAGAAGCGATCTGTACATGCCTACTCCGTGTTAGAGTATTTTCAAAATACATGCTCAAAACATACTGAAAATCGATCTTTTAGGTGCACAAAAGTCGATATGTGCATGCATCTTCAGTACCCGTTTATATCTCAAATTCAAGCTCAAAACACCCGAAAATTCAATATTTTGGGGTCCCAGAAGCAATCTGTACATGCCTACTCCGTGTTAGAGTATTTTCAAAATACAGGCCCAAAACATGCTGAAAATCGATATTTTAGATGCCCAAAGTCAATATGTGCATGTATCTTCTGTACCCGTTTATATCTCAAATTCAGGCTCAAAACACCCGAAAATTCAATATTTTGGGGTCCCAGAAGCAATCTGTACATGCCTACACAGTGCTAGAATATTTTCAAAATATAGGCTAAAAACATGCTAAAAATCGACATTTTAGGTGCCAAAAAATCGATATCTCAAATTCAGTCCCAAAACACCCGAAAATTCGATATTTAGGGGTCCCAGAAGGTATCTGTGCATGCCTACTACGTGTTAGAGTATTTTCAAAATACAGGCCTAAAACATACTGAAAATCGATCTTTTAGGTGCCCAAAAGTCGATATGTGCATGCATCTTCAGTACCCGTTTCTATCTCAAATTCTGGCCTTAAACACCCGATAATTCGATATTTTGGGGTCCCAGAAGCGATCTGTACATGCCTACTCCGTGTTAGAGTATTTTCAAAATTCAGGCCCAAAACATGCTGAAAATCGATATTTTAGATGCCCAAAGTCAATATGTGCATGTATCTTCTGTACCCGTTTATATCTCAAATTCAGGCTCAAAACACCCGAAAATTCAATATTTTGGGGTCCCAGAAGCAATTTGTACATGCCTACACAGTGCTAGAATATTTTCAAAATATAGGCTAAAAACATGCTAAAAATCGACATTTTAGGTGCCAAAAAATCGATATCTCAAATTCAGTCCCAAAACACCCGAAAATTCGATATTTAGAGGTCCCAGAAGGTATCCGTACATGCCTACTCATATTTAGAATGTTTTCAAGATACAGACCCAAATCATGCTCAAAATCGATATTTTAGGTGCCAAAAAGTCGATATGTTCATGCATCTTCAGTACCCGTTTATATCTCAAATTCAGGCTACAAACACCCGAAAATTCGATATTTTGAGGTCCCAGAAGCGATCTGTACATGCCTATTCAGATACAGGCCCAAAACATGCTGAAAATCGATATATTAGGTGCCCAAAGTCAATATGTATATGCATCTTCTGCAACCGTAATATTACAAATTAAACCTAAAAACACCCGAAAATTCAATATTTTTGGGTCCCAGAAGCGATCTATACATACCTACTCCGTGTTAGATTATTTTCAACTTACAGGCCCAAAACATGCTGAAAATCGATATTTTAGGTGCCCAAAGTCAATATGTGCATGTATCTTCTGTACCCGTTTATATCTCAAATTCAACCTCAAAACACACGAAATTTCGATATTTTGGGGTTCCAGAAGCGATCTGTACATGCCTACTCAGTGCTAGAATGTTTTCATAATATAGGCTCAAAAATTGCTAAAAATCTATATTTTATGTGTCCAAAGTCGATATGTGCATGCATCTTCTATACCCGTTTATATCTCAAATCCGGGATCAAAACACCTGAAAATTCGGTATTTTTGGGTCCCAGAAGCAATCTGTACATGCCTACACAGTGCTAGAATGTTTAAAAAAAAACGGCTGAAAACATGCTAAAAATCGATATTTTAAGTGTCCAAAGTCGATATGTGCATGCATCTTCTGTACCCGTTTATATCTCAAATTTACCTTAAAACACACGAAAATTAGATATTTTGGGGTCCCAGAAGCGATCTGTACATGCCTACTCTGTGCTAGAATGTTTTCATAATATAGGCACAAAACATGCTAAAAATCGATATTTTAAGTGTCCAAAATCGATATGTGCATGCATCTTCTGTACCCGTTTATATCTCAAATTCAGGCTCAAAATACCCGAAAATTCGGTATTTTTGGGTCCTAGAAGCGATCTGTACATGCCTACTCCGTGTTAGAGTATTTTCAAAATACAGGCCAAAAACATGCTGAAAATCGATATTTTAGGTGCCCAAAGTCAATATGTGCATGCATCTTCTTTACCCGTTTATATCTCAAATTCGACCTCAAAACACCCGAAAATTCGATATTTTTGGGTCCCAGAAGCGATCTGTACATGCCTACACAGTGCTAGAATGTTTTAAAAAAAAAGGCTCAAAACATGCTAAAAATCGATATTTTAATTGTCCAAAGTCGATATGTGCATGGATCATCTGTACCTGTTTATATCTTAAATTCAGGCTCAAAAGACCCGAATATTTGGTATTTTGATATCCCAGAAGCGATCTGTACATGCCTACTCCTAGTTAGAATGTTTTCAAGATACTGACCCAAAACATGCTCAAAATCGATATTTTAGGTGCCAAAAAGTCGATATGTTCATGACTCTTCAGTACCCGTTTATATCTCAAATTCAGGCTCAAAACACCCGAAAATTCGATATTTTGAGGTCCCAGAAGCGATCTGTACATGCCTACTCAGTGCTAGAATATTTTCAAAATATAGTCCAAAAACATGCTAAAAATCGATATTTTAGGTGCCCAAAGTCGATATCTCAAATTCAGGCCCAAAACACCCGAAAATTCAATATTTTGGGGTCCCAGAAGCTATCTGTAAATGCCTACTCCGTGTTAGAATATTTTCAAAATACAGGCCCAAAAAATACTGAAAATCGATATTTTAGGTGCCAAAAAGTCAATATGTGCATGCATCTTCTGTACCCGTTTATATCTCAAAATCACGCTACAAACACCCGAAAATTCGATATTTTGGGGTCCCAGAAGCAATCTGTACATGCATACTCAGTGCTAGAATGTTTTCAAAACATAGGCTCAGAACATGCTAAAAATCGATATTTTAGGTGTCCAAAGTCGATATGTGCATGCATCTTCTGTACCCGTTTATATCTCAAATTCAGGCTCAAAACACCCGAAAATTTGGTATTTTGGTATCCCAGAAGCGATCTGTACATGCCTACTCCTAGTTAGAATGTTTTCAAGATACTGACCCAAAACATGCTCAAAATCGATATTTTAGGTGCCAAAAAGTCGATATGTTCATGACTCTTCAGTACCCGTTTATATCTCAAATTCAGGCTCAAAACACCCGAAAATTCGATATTTTGAGGTCCCAGAAGCGATCTGTACATGCCTACTCAGTGCTAGAATATTTTCAAAATATAGTCCAAAAACATGCTAAAAATCGATATTTTAGGTGCCCAAAGTCGATATCTCAAATTCAGGCCCAAAACACCCGAAAATTCAATATTTTGGGGTCCCAGAAGCTATCTGTAAATGCCTACTCCGTGTTAGAGTATTTTCAAAATACAGGCCCAAAAAATACTGAAAATCGATATTTTAGGTGCCAAAAAGTCAATATGTGCATGCATCTTCTGTACCCGTTTATATCTCAAAATCACGCTACAAACACCCGAAAATTCGATATTTTGGGGTCCCAGAAGCAATCTGTACATGCCTACTCAGTGCTAGAATGTTTTCAAAACATAGGCTCAGAACATGCTAAAAATCGATATTTTAGGTGTCCAAAGTCGATATGTACATGCATCTTCTGTACCCGTTTATATCTCAAATTCAGGCTCAAAACACCCGAAAATTCGGTATTTTTGGGTCCTACAAGCGATCTGTACATGCCTACTCCTAGTTAGAATGTTTTCAAGATACAGACCCAAATCATGCTCAAAATCGATATTTTAGGTGCCCACAAGTCGATACGTGCATGCATCTTCTGTACCCGTTTATATCTCAAATTGAAGCTCTAAACACCCAAAAATTCGATATTTTGGAGTCCCAAAAGGGATCTGTACATCCCTACTCATATACAGGCCCAAAACATGCTGAAAATCGAAATTTCAGGTGCCCAAAGTTAAGATGTGGATGCATCTTCTGCGCCCGTTTATATCCCAAATTCAACCTCAAAACACGCGAAAATTCGATATTTTTGGGTCCCAGAAGCGATCTGTACATGCCTACTCTGTGCTAGAATGTTTTCATAATATAGGCACAAAACATGCTAATAATCGATATTTTAATTGTCCAAAGTCAATATGTGCATGCATCTTCTGTTCCCGTTTATATCTCAAATTTAACCACAAAACACACGAAAATTCGATATTTTGGGGTCCCAGAAGCGATCTGTACATGCCTACTCCGTGTTAGAGTATTTTCAAAATACAGGCCCAAAACATACTGAAAATCGATCTGTTAGGTGCCCAAAAGTCGATATGTGTATGCATCTTCTGAGCCCGTTTATATCCCAAATTCAACCTCTAAACACCCGAAAATTCGATGTTTTTGCGTCCCAAAAGCGATCTGTACATGCCTACTCTGTGCTTGAATGTTTTCAAAATATAGGCTCAAAACAAGCTAGAAATCGATATTTTAAGTGTCCAAAACCGATATGTGCATGCATCTTCTGTACCCGTTTATATCTCAAATTCAGGCTCAAAATACCCGAAAATTCGGTATTTTTTGGGTCCTACAAGCGATCTGTACATGCCTACTCCTAGTTAGAATGTTTTCAAGATACAGACCCAAAACATGCTCAAAATCGATATTTTAGGTGCCAAAAAGTTGATATGTTCATGCATCTTCAGTACCCGTTTATATCTCAAATTCAGGCTCAAAATACCCGAAAATTCGATATTTTGGGGTCCCAGAAGCTATCTGTAAATGCCTACTCTGTGTTAGAGTATTTTCAAAATTACAGGCCCAAAAAATACTGAAAATCGATATTTTAGGTGCCCAAAAGTCGATAAGTGCATGCATCTTCTGTACCCCTTTATATCTCAAATTCACGCTACAAACACCCGAAAATTCGATATTTTGGGGTCCCAGAAGCGATCTGTACATGCCTACTCAGTGCTAGAATGTTTTCAAAACATAGGCTCAAAACATGCTAAAAATCGATATTTTAGGTGTCCAAAGTCGATATGTGCATGCATCTTCTGTACCCGTTTATATATCAAATTAAGGCTCAAAACACCCGAAAATTCGGTATTTTTGGGTCCTACAAGCGATCTGTACATGCCTACTCCTAGTTAGAATGTTTTCAAGATACAGACCCAAATCATGCTCAAAATCGATATTTTAGGTGCCAAAAAGTCGATATGTTCATGCATCTTCAGTACCCGTTTATATCTCAAATACAGGCTACAAACACCCGAAAATTCGATATTTTGAGGTCCCAGAAGCGATCTGTACATGCCTATTCAGTTACAGGCCCAAAACATGCTAAACATCGATATATTAGGTGCTCAAAGTCAATATGTGTATGCATCTTCTGCAACCGTTAATATCACAAATTAATCCTCAGAACACCCGAAAATTCAATATTTTTGGGTCCCAGAAGCGATCTATACATCCCTACTCCGTGTTAGAGTATTTTCAACATACAGGCCCAAAACATGCTGAAAATCGATAATTTAGGTGCCCAAAGTCAATATGTGCATGCATCTTCTGTACTCGTTTATATCTCAAATTCAACCTCAAAACACACAAAAATTCGATATTTTGGGGTGCCAGAAGCGATCTGTACATGCCTACTCAGTGCTAGAATGTTTTCATAATATTGGCTCAAAACTTGCTAAAAATCAATATTTTAAGTGTCCAAAGTCGATATGTGCATGCATCTTCTGTACCCGTTTATATATCAAATTCGGGATTAAAACACCTGAAAATTCGGTATTTTGGGGTCCTACAAGCGATCTGTACATGCCTACTCCTAGTTAGAATGTTTTCAAGATACAGACCCAAATCATGCTCAAAATCGATATTTTAGGTGCCAAAAAGTCGATATGTTCATGCATCTTCAGTACCCGTTTATATCTCAAACTCAGGCTACAAACACCCAAAAATTCGATATTTTGAGGTCTAAGAAGCGATCTGTACATGCCTATTCAGATACAGGCCCAAAACATGCTGAACATCGATATATTAGGTGCCCAAAAGTCAATATGTGTATGCATCTTCTGCAACCGTTAATATCACAAATTAAACCTCAGAACACCCGAAAATTCGATATTTTTGGGTCCCAGAAGCGATCTATACATACCTACTCCGTGTTAAAGTATTTTCAACATACAGGCCCAAAACATGCTGAAAATCGATATTTTAGGTGCCCAAAGTCAATATGTGCATGCATCTTCTGTACTCGTTTATATCTCAAATTCAACCTCAAAACACATAAAAATTCGATATTTTGGGGTGCCAGAAGCGATCTGTACATGCCTACTCAGTGCTAGAAATTTTTCATAATATTGGCTCAAAACTTGCTAAAAATCAATATTTTAAGTGTCCAAAGTCGATATGTGCATGCATCTTCTGTACCCGTTTATACCTCAAATTCGGGATTAAAACACCTGAAAATTCGGTATTTCTGGGTCCTAGAAGCGATCTGTACATGCCTTCTCCTAGTTAGAATGTTTTCAAGATACAGACCCAAAACATGCTCAAAATCGATATTTTAGGTGCCCAAAAGTCATTATGTGCATGCATCTTCAGTACCTGTTAATATCTCAAATTCAGGGTTAAAAAACCCGAAAATTTCGATATTTTGGGGTTCCAGAAGCGATCTGTACATGCCTACTCCGTGTTAGAGTATTTTCAACATACATCCCTAAAACATGCTGAAAATCGATATTTTAGGTGCCCAAAGTCAATATGTGCATGCATCTTCTTTACCCGTTTATATCTCAAATTCAACCTCAAAACACACGAATAATCGATATTTTTGGGCCCCAGAAGTGATCTGTACATGCCTACTCAGTGCTAGAATGTTTTCAAAATATAGGCCTAAAACATGCTAAAAATCGATATTTTAAGTGTCCAAAGTCGATATGCGCATGCATCTTCTGTACCCGTTTATATCTCAAATTGAGGCTCTAAACACCAAAAAATTTGATAGTTTGTGGTCCCAAAAGCGGTCTGTACATGCCTACTCAGAAACAGGCCCAAAACATGCTGAAAATCGATATTTTAGGTAACCAAAGTCAAAATGTGGATGCATCTTCTGCGCCCGTTTATATCCCAAATTCAACCTCAAAACACCCGAAAATTCGATATTTTTGGGTCCCAGAAGCGATCTGTACATGCCTACTCTGTCCTAGAATGTTTTCATAATATAGGCACAAAACATGCTAAAAATCGATATTTTAAGTGTCCAAAGTCGATATGTGCATGCATCTTCTGTACCCGTTTATATCTCAAATTCAGGCTAAAAACACCCGAAAATTCGGTATTTTTGGGTCCTAAAAGCGATCTGTACATGCCTAAATCCTAGTTGGAATGTTTTCAAGATACAGACCCAAAACTTGCTCAAAATCGATATTTTAGGTGTCCAAAAGTCGATATGTGCATGCATCTTCAGTACCCGTTTATATCTCAAATTCAGGCTCAAAGCACCCGAAAATTCGATATTTTGAGGTCCCAGAAGTGATCTGTACATGCCTACTCTGTGTTAGAGTATTTCAAAATACAGGCCCAAAACATGCTAACAATCGATATTTTAGGTGCCCAAAGTCAATATGTGTATGCATCTTCTGCACCCGTTTATATCACAAATTCAACCTCAAAACACTCGAATAATCGATATTTTTGGGCCCCAGAAGTGATCTGTACATGCCTACTCAGTGCTAGAATGTTTTCAAAATATAGGCCTAAAACATGCTAAAAATCGATATTTTAAGTGTCCAAAGTCGATATGTGCATGCATCTTCTGTACCCGTTTATATCTCAAACTCAGGCTCAAAACACCCTAAAATACGGTATTTTTGCGTCCTAGAAGTAATCTGTACATGCCTACTCTGTCCTAGAATGTTTTCATAATATAGGCACAAAACATGCTAAAAATCGATATTTTAAGTGTCCAAAGTCGATATGTGCATGCATCTTCTGTACCCGTTTATATCTCAAATTTAACATCAAAACACACGAAAATTCGATATTTTGGGGTCCCAGAAGCGATCTGTACATGCTTACTCAGTGCTAGAATATTTTCAAAATATAGGCTCAAAACTAGCTAAAAATCGATATTTTAGGTGCCCAAAGTCGATATCTCAAATTCAGGCCCAAAACACCCGAAAATTCGATATTTTTGCGTCCCAGAAGCGATCTGTACATGCCTACTCTGTGCTAGAATGTTTTCATAATATAGGCACAAAACATGCTAAAAATCGATATTTTAAGTGTCCAAAGTCGATATGTGCATGCATCTTCTGTACCCGTTTATATCTCAAATTTAACATCAAAACACCCGAAAATTCGATATTTTGAGGTCCCAGAAGTGATCTGTACATGCCTACTCTGTGTTAGAGTATTTCAAAATACAGGCCCAAAACATGCTAACAATCGATATTTTAGGTGCCCAAAGTCAATATGTGCATGCATCTTCTGTACCCGTTTATATCTCAAACTCAGGCTCAAAACACCCTAAAATACGGTATTTTTGCGTCCTAGAAGTAATCTGTACATGCCTACTCTGTCCTAGAAAGTTTTCATAATATAGGCACAAAACATGCTAATAATCGATATTTTAAGTGTCCAAAGTCGATATGTGCATGCATCTTCTGTACCTGTTTATATCTCAAATTTAACATCAAAACACACGAAAATTCGATATTTTGGGGTCCCAGAAGCGATCTGTACATGCTTACTCAGTGCTAGAATATTTTCAAAATATAGGCTCAAAACTAGCTAAAAATCGATATTTTAGGTGCCCAAAGTCGATATCTCAAATTCAGTCCCAAAACACCCGAAAATTCGATATTTTGGGGTCCCAGAAGCGATCTGTACATGCCTACTCCGTGTTAGAGTATTTTCAAAATACAGGCCCAAAACATACTGAAAATCGATCTTTTAGGTGCCCAAAAGTCGATATGTGTATGCATCTTCTGGGCTTGTTTATATCCCAAATTCAACCTCAAACACCCGAAAATTCGATATTTTTGCGTCCCAGAAGCGATCTGTACATGCCTACTCTGTGCTAGAATGTTTTCATAATATAGGCACAAAACATGCTAAAAATCGATATTTTAAGTGTCCAAAGTCGATATGTGCATGCATCTTCTGTACCCGTTTATATCTCAAATTCAGGCTAAAAACACCCGAAAATTCGGTATTTTTGGGTCCTAAAAGCGATCTGTACATGCCTAAATCCTAGTTCGAATGTTTTCAAGATACAGACCTAAAACTTGCTCAAAATCGATATTTTAGGTGTCCAAAAGTCGATGTGTGCATGCATCTTCAGTACCCGTTTATATCTCAAATTCAGGCTCAAAACACCCGAAAATTCGATATTTTGAGGTCCCAGAAGTGATCTGTACATGCCTACTCTGTGTTAGAGTATTTCAAAATACAGGCCCAAAACATGCTAACAATCGATATTTTAGGTGCCCAAAGTCAATATGTGTATGCATCTTCTGCACCCGTTTATATCACAAATTCAACCTCAAAACACTCGAATAATCGATATTTTTGGGCCCCAGAAGTGATCTGTACATGCCTACTCAGTGCTAGAATGTTTTCAAAATATAGGCCTAAAACATGCTAAAAATCGATATTTTAAGTGTCCAAAGTCGATATGTGCATGCATCTTCTGTACCCGTTTATATCTCAAACTCAGGCTCAAAACACCCTAAAATACGGTATTTTTGCGTCCTAGAAGTAATCTGTACATGCCTACTCTGTGCTAGAATGTTTTCATAATATAGGCACAAAACATGCTAAAAATCGATATTTTAAGTGTCCAAAGTCGATATGTGCATGCATCTTCTGTACCCGTTTATATCTCAAATTTAACATCAAAACACACGAAAATTCGATATTTTGGGGTCCCAGAAGCGATCTGTACATGCTTACTCAGTGCTAGAATATTTTCAAAAAATAGGTTCAAAACTAGCTAAAAATCGATATTTTAGGTGCCCAAAGTCGATATCTCAAATTCAGGCCCAAAACACCCGAAAATTCGATATTTTGGGGTCCCAGAAGCGATCTGTACATGCCTACTCCGTGTTAGAGTATTTTCAAAATACAGGCCCAAAACATACTGAAAATCGATCTTTTAAGTGCCCAAAAGTCGATATGTGTATGCATCTTCTGAGCCCGTTTATATCCCAAATTCAACCTCAAACACCCGAAAATTCGATATTTTTGCGTCCCAGAAGCGATCTGTACATGCTTACTCTGTGCTAGAATGTTTTCAAAATATAGGCTCAAAACATGCTAAAAATCGATATTTTAAGTGTCCAAAATCGATATGTCCGTGCATCTTCTGTTCCCGTTTATATCTCAAATTCAGGCTCAAAATACCCGAAAATTCGGTATTTTTGGGTCCTAGAAGCGATCTGTACATGCCTACTCCTAGTTAGAATATTTTAAAGACACAGACCCAAAACATGCTCAAAATCGATATTTTAGGTGCCCAAAAGTCGATATGTGCATGCATCTTCAGTACCCGTTTATATCTCAAATTTAGGGTTAAAAACCCGAAAATTTCGATATTCTGGGGTTCCAGAAGCGATCTGTACATGCCTACTCCGTGTACGAGAATTTTCAACATACAGGCCTGTGATGATAAACTACTTTCTATAAACCATTAACTATGTTGTTATGACAAACTGTTCTCTGTGAATCACTGGTTGTTGTATGTGAGTTTGGCAACACTGTTTTAGGAGTTGACCTGAGAGTTGTCGGAGTTGGGGTGTTCCACTCCTCACTCATCGTCAGTTCTGACAGGTGTGTACTGTGTATAGACTTGGTAGTATTGTGGGTTTTCTTATAATGGTGTTTTGTGTTATTTTGTTATTATGTTATTGATGTTCACGTGTTAAGGTTTGGCTTTTTATCTTTTACAGTATGAAGATGTTTTATGTTGATTAAAGTCTACAAAATGGTTTGATGTGTATAACTTTTTACATCAATTTAATCAATATAAAACATAGTGGCGGCGTTTGAACCTGCCACTTCACTATGGAGCGTTTCATGAAACCGGACCGCCTGGATTGTGACCCAAGTTTACCGACGGCAGCACAGGAGTGGAAGCACTGGTTTAAAACGTTCAACAACTTCGTAGAAGCTATACCTGGTGAAAATATAAATAAGCTCAACCTCCTCATCAATTTTGTGTCTCCTAGAATTTATGAAAATATATCGGAGAGTGCTTCCTACAATAATGCCATAGATACCTTACAAGCCATGTTTGTGAAACCTACTAATGAAGTGTTTGCTCGTCATCGTCTTGCTACCCGCCGCCAACAATCAGGTGAGACTTTGGACGAGTATTTCAGAACCCTTAACGTGTTGAGTAAAGACTGTAACTTTAAAGCTGTAACTGCAATTCAGCATTGTGAGGAGTTCATCAGGGATGCTTTTATTAGTGGCCTGCAGTCTCCACTGATCAGGCAGCGCTTACTGGAAAACAAGACTCTCGATCTGGCTACCATGTTTGACCAGGCACGGGCTCTCGAGTCGGCACAGAAAGATTCAGAGTCTTATAGCGGTAATAGTGCTGTATATCCCCGTCTATTAAGTGCAGCCCATGAAAATGATGACTGTGAACTGAAATGTGAAATGAAACCAGAATCCCCTCCTGTGGTGTCAGCCGCGAGTGCTAAATGTTATTTTTGTGGCCAGTCACGTCATCCACGCTCTAAGTGTCCTGCTCGTACAGCGGTGTGTCATAAATGTCAGAAAATGGGTCACTTCTCTAAAGTGTGTCGAAGTCCAAGTGCTAGTGCTTCTGTGACTTTTAGTGATCGTGCTACTCTGGCCACCATAACTTCAGCAGCTGCTCCTGGTGTTTTGTCAAAGGCTGTCGTTGGTATTTTAGTGAATGGAACAGAAATAGAAGGTCTTATTGACAGTGGTAGCTCTGGGAGTTTTATTCATCCAGATCTAGTGAAGCAACTCAACTTAGCTGTGCAACAATCACAAAGTGCTGTAACATTGGCCTCTACTTCCTTCTCGGCTAAAGCTACTGGTCTGTGCACTGTTAATATCAAAGTGAACGGCAGGGACTATGAAAATGTGCGTCTAACTGTGCTCCCACAACTCTGTTCAGACGTAATTCTAGGCCAAGATTTCCAGAAATTACATAGCAGTGTTACGTTAACGTATGATGGAACTTTGCCCCCTCTTGTTATCTGTGGACTAGGTGTGCTAAAAGTTAATCCTCCTGAATTATTTGCTAACTTGACGGCTGACTGTCATCCTGTTGCAGCCAAATCCCGTCGGTATTCCTTTGATGATCGTGACTTTATTTATAAAGAAGTACAAAGACTACTTCAGGAAGGAATAATTGAACAAAGTAACTCCCCGTGGCGAGCTCAAGTTGTCGTTGTCAAGAATGAATCCCGCAAGAAAAGACTAGCCATAGACTACTCTGAAACTATTAACAAGTTTACGCAACTCGATGCTTATCCATTGCCTCGCATTGATGCAACAGTGAATAAAATTGCTCAATACCGTGTTTTTTGCACTATCGATCTCCGTAGTGCCTATCATCAAGTTGCAATTAAGGAAGAGGATAAGCCATACACTGCTTTTGAAGCGTGTGGTAAACTGTACCAATTTACTCGTATCCCTTTTGGGGTCACCAACGGAGTAGCGTGTTTTCAAAGAATTATTAATTCACTCATCAAAGAGGAAGGACTTTCTGGCACCTTCGCCTACCTGGACGATGTCACCATTTGTGGAATGACGCAAGAAGAACATGATGAAAATCTCAGAAAATTCATTGAAGCTGCCGGGGGAAGGAATGTAAGTTATAATGAAGGAAAGTGCACTTTTTCCACACGAAAACTCAGCATTCTCGGTTACGTAGTGGAGGACGGAACAGTACGTCCGGATCCAGAACGACTCAAACCACTTCAAGATTTACCTGTGCCGTGTGATATGAAGTCCCTGCGCCGCGCTCTTGGCCTTTTTGCTTACTATTCACGATGGATATACAACTACTCAGGCAAAATTCGTCCACTAAGTGCCACTACTACATGTCCGGTGACGAAAGAGGCAGAAGAAGCATTTCATCAACTCAGGAATGATATCGAATCCTCAGTGGTTAAGGCTATTGATGAAGCGGTGCCATTTGAAGTAGAAACAGATGCCTTTGACTCTGCCATAGCAGCCGTCCTCACTCAGGCTGGACGTCCTGTTGCCTTCTTTTCGCGTACACTCCAAGGACCTGAGAGGCGTCATGCTGCTGTTGAAAAGGAGGCTCAGGCTATTATTGAAAGTGTACGTCACTGGAGGCATTATTTGACTGGTAGGCATTTTACTATAAGAACTGATCAACGCTCTGTGACTTACATGTTTGATAAACATCACAACAGCAAGATTAAAAACGACAAAATATTAAGGTGGAGAATGGACTTATCTTGCTATGATTATGATATTGTGTATAGACCTGGCAGAGACAACATTACTCCTGACATAATTTCCAGATCCTACTGTGGAATGACATGCAATGACCAGAGGTCGCTGTCTGCCCTTCATAACGGTTTGTGTCACCCTGGTATTACCCGGATGCTTCAT
Organism: Petrolisthes cinctipes; assembly: GCA_033782935.1. NCBI lineage: Eukaryota > Metazoa > Arthropoda > Malacostraca > Decapoda > Porcellanidae > Petrolisthes > Petrolisthes cinctipes. Next base: position 2,735,757 of record JAWQEG010000068.1, read on the forward strand.
TTTGTCAGATCTAAGAATCTCCCTTACTCAGTAGAAGACATCAGACAGGTCATTAATTCATGTAAAGTGTGTGCCGAGATTAAACCTAAATTTCATCAACCTGAAAAAGCCCATCTTGTTAAGGCTACTCAACCATTTGAGCGTCTTAATATTGATTTTAAAGGACCTCTCCCCAGCACAGATAAAAATCAGTATTTTTTAAACATTGTAGACGAGTACTCAAGATTTCCTTTTGTATTTCCATGCTCTGGTATGACTGCATCGACCGTGATAAGTTGTCTTTCTCAGCTTTTTTCTATTTTTGGTATGCCAGCTTATATTCATTCAGACAGGGGGACGTCATTCATGAGCAGAGAACTGCAGGGATTCCTGGCAAGTAAAGGAATCGCCAGTAGTAGGACTACGAGTTACAACCCTCAAGGTAATGGGCAAGTGGAACGGACTAATGGCACAATCTGGAAGGCTATCACCGCTGCTTTGAAGTCCCGTGGCCTGCAGACCAAGTACTGGCAGGTTGTCCTTCATGATGCCCTTCACTCAATCTGCTCGTTACTATGTACAACTACCAATGCTACTCCTCACGAAAGGTTATTTAACTATGCTCGCCGCTCCTCTACAGGTACCTCTGTTCCTTCTTGGTTATGCGGTCCTGGCCCAGTTCTCCTGAAGCGTCATGTCCGCATGAGCAAGACTGAACCTCTAGTTGACGAAGTTGAGCTTTTACATTCCAATCCTCAGTACGCTCATATTAAGTATCCAAATGGCAAGGAAGATACCGTATCTATTAGACATTTAGCCCCAGTCGGTAGTGAACCTCCTTGTGTTCAGCTAAACCAGGAAGTTGATAATCATATGACTCTGTTTCCAGAATCTACAGGGGTGACTCAGGAATATGCCCCTGGACCTGCTCAAGTGGGAGTGGAGGTTTCGAGTCTCGAGCAAAGTCCATCTTCTCCCCCTCAACATGAAACTAGTGAGGATGTCCCGGCACCAAGACGATCTACCCGTGTCAGGCGCCCTCCTATTCGTTTTGAGGCGTGCTAAGGCGGCCTCTCACTAAGTTTGAGGAAATAGGTGCAGAGTTTTCGTAAGAGGGGGTGAATGTGATGATAAACTACTTTCTATAAACCATTAACTATGTTGTTATGACAAACTGCTCTCTGTGAATCACTGGCTGTTGTATGTGAGTTTGGCAACACTGTTTTAGGAGTTGACCTGAGAGTTGTCGGAGTTGGGGTGTTCCACTCCTCACTCATCGTCAGTTCTGACAGGTGTGTACTGTGTATAGACTTGGTAGTATTGTGGGTTTTCTTATAATGGTGTTTTGTGTTATTTTGTTATTATGTTATTGATGTTCACGTGTTAAGGTTTGGCTTTGTATCTGTTACAGTATGAAGATGTTTTATGTTGATTAAAGCCTACAAAATGGTTTGATGTGTATAACTTTTTACATCAAGGCTCAAAACATGCTGAAAATCGATATTTTAGGTGCCCAAAGTCAATATGTGCATGCATCTTCTGTACCCGTTTATATCTCAAATTGAGGCTCTAAACACCCAAAAATTCGATATTTTGGGGTCCCATAAGCGATCTGTACATGCCTACTTAAATACAGGCCCAAAACATGCTGAAAATCGATATTTTAGGTGCCCAAAGTCAAAATGTGGATGCATTTTCTGCTCCCGTTTATATCCCAAATTCAACCTCAAAACACCCGAAAATTCGATATTTTTGGGTCCCAGAAGCGATCTGTACATGCCTACTCTGTGCTAGAATGTTTTCATAATATAGGCACAAAACATGCTAAAAATCGATATTTTAAGTGTCCAAAGTCGATATGTGCATGCATCTTCTGTACCCGTTTATATCTCAAACTCAGGCTAAAAACACCCTAAAATACGGTATTTTTGCGTCCTAGAAGCGATCTGTACATGCCTACTCCTAGTTAGAATGTTTTCAAGATACAGACCCAAAACATGCTCAAAATCGATATTTTAGATGCCTAAAAGTCGATATGTGCATGCATCTTCAGTACCCGTTTATATCTCAAATTCAGGATTAAAACACCCGAAAATTTGATTTTTTGGGGTCCCAGAAGCTATCTGTAAATGCCTACTCCGTGTAGAGTATTTTCAAAATACAGGCCCAAAACATACTGAAAATCGATCTTTTAGGTGCCCAAAAGTCGATATCTGCATGCATCTCCTGTACCGGTTTATATCTCAAATTCAGGCTACAAACACCCAAAAATTCGATATTTTGAGGTCCCAGAAGCGATCCGTACATGCCTACTCAGTGCTAGAATGTTTTCAAAATATAGGCTCAAAACATGCTAAAAATCGGTATTTTAAGTGTCCAAAGTCGATATGTGCATTCATCTTCGTTAACCGTTTATATCTCAAATTCAGGCTCAAAACACTCGAAAAATCTTTATTTTTGGGTCCTACAAGCGATATGTACATGCCTACTCCTAGTTAGAATGTTTTCAAGATACAGACCCAAAACATGCTCAAAATCGATATTTTAGGTGCCCAAAAGTCGATATGTACATGCATCTTCAGAACCCGTTTATATCTCAAATTCAGGCTCCAAACACCCGAAAATTCGATATTTTGGGGTCCCAGAAGCGATCTGTACATGCCTTCTCCGTGTTAGAGTATTTTCAAATTACAGGCCCAAAACATGCTGAAAATCGATATTTTAGGTGCACAAAGTCAATATGTGCATGCATCTTCTGTACCCGTTTATATCTCAAATTCAGGCTACAAACACCCAAAAATTCGATATTTTGGAGTCCCAAAAGCGATCTGTACATGCCTACTCAGATACAGGCCAAAAACATGTTGAAAATTGATATTTTAGGTGCCCAAAGTCAATATGTGCATGCATCTTCTGTACCCGTTTATATCTCAAATTCAGGCTCAAAACACCCGAAAATTCGATATTTGGGGTCTCATAAGCGATCTGTACCTGCCTACTCAGTGCTAGAATATTTTCAAAACATAGTCTCAAAACATGCTAAAAATCGATATTTTATGTGCCCAAAGTCGATATCTCAAATTCAGGCCCAAAACACCCGAAAATTCGATATTTTAAGGTCCCAGAAGCGATCTGTAAATGCCTACTCTGTGTAAGAGTATTTTCAAAATACAGGCCCAAAACATACTGAAAATCGATCTTTTAGGTGCCCAAAAGTCGATATGTGAATGCATCTTCTATACCCGTTTATATCTCAAATTCAGGCTACAAACACCCGAAAATTCGATATTTTTGGGTCCCAGAAGCGATCTGTACATGCCTACTAAGATACAGGCCCAAAACATGTTGAAAAGTAATATATTAGGTGCCAAAATTCAATATGTGTATGCATCTTCTGCACCCGTTTATATCCCAAATTCAACCTCAAAACACCCAAAAATTCGATATTTTTGGGTCTCAGAAACGATCTGTACATGCCTACTCAGTGCTAGAATGTTTTCAAAATATAGGCTCAAAACATGCTAAAAATCGATATTTTAGGTGCCCATAGTCGATATCTCAAATTCAGGCCCAAAACTCCCGAAAATTCGATATTTTGGGGTCCCAGAAGCGATCTGTACATGCCTACTCCGTTTTAGAGTATTTTCAAAATACAGGCCCAAAACAAATTGAAAATCGATCTTTTAGGTGCTCAAAAGTCGATATGTGTATGCATCTTCTGTAACCGTTTATATCTCAAATTTAGTCTCAAAACTCTAAAAAATTCGATATTTTTGGGTCCCAGATGCGATATGTACATGCATAGTCAGTGCTAGAATATTTTCAAAATACAGTCCCAGAACAAGCTGAAAATCGATATTTTAAGTGCCCAAGTCAATAGGTGCATGCATCTTCTGTACCCGTTTATATCCCATATTCAGGCTCATGACACCCGAAAATTCGATATTTTTGGGTTCTAGAAGCGATCTGTACATGCCTACTCCTTGCTAGAATGTTTTCAAAATATAGACCCAAAACATGCTCAAAATCGATATTTTAGGTGCCCAAAGTCAATATGTGCATGCATCTTCTGTACCCGTTTATATCTCAAATTCAGGCTCAAAACACCCGAAAATTCAATATTTTTGGGTCCCAGAAGCGATCTGTACATGGCTACTCCTTGCTAAATTGTTTTAAAGATACAGACCCAAAACATGCGTAAAATCGATATTTTAAGGTGCAAAAAGTTGATATGTGCATGCATCTTCAGTACCCGTTTATATCCCAAATTCAAGCTCAAAATACCCGAAAATTCGATATTTTTGGGTCCAAGAAGCGATCTGTACATGCCTACTCAGTGCTAGAATGTTTTCAAATTACAGGCACAAAAACAAGTTGAAAATCGATATTTTACGTGACCAAAATCGATATGTGCATGCATTTTCTGTACCCGTTTATATCTCAAATTCAGGCTCAAAACACCCAAAAAAAAGATATTTTTGGGTCAAAGATGCGATCTGTACATGCATACTCAGTGCTAGAATACTTTCAAAATATAGGCCCAAAACATGCTGAAATTCGATATTTTAGTTGCAAAAAGTCGATATGTGCATGCATATTTTGTACTTATTTATATTCCAAATTCAGGCTCAAAACACCCGAAAATTCGATATTTTTGGGTCCCAGAAGCTAGCTGTACATGTCTACTCACTCTAAGAATAATTTCAAAATATACGCCCAAAGCATACTAAAAATCGATATTTTTTGTGCCCAAAGTCGATATGTGCATGCGTTTTCTGTACCCGTTTATATCACAAATTCTGGCTCAAAATACCCGAAAATTCGATATTTTTGGTTCCCAGAAGCGATCTATACATGCATATTCAGCAATAGAATATTTTCAAAATACAGGCCCATCAAATGCCGAAATTCGATATTTTAGGTACCCAAAGTCGATATGTGCATGCATCTTCTGTACTCGTTTATATCCCAAATTCATGCTCAAAACACCCGAAAATTCGATATTTTTTGGTCCCGAAAGCGATCTGTAAATGCCTACTCAGTTCTAGAATATTTTCAAAATATAGGCCCAAAACAAGCTGAAATTCGACCTATTAGGTGCAAAAATACGATATGTGCATGCATCTTCTGTACCCGTTTAAATCCCAAATTCAGGCTCAAAACACCCGAAAATTCGATATTTTTGGGTTCCAGAAGCGATCTGTACATACCTACTCAGTGCTAGAATATTTTCAAAATATAAGCCGAAAACATGCTAAAAATCGATATTTGTTGTTCAAAAAGTCATTCATGGGGTGGTGGGTGTGTGGGTGTCAGTACAGTGCGTGGATAGTAAATATCAACAGTCATTCATGAGATGGTGGGTGTGTTGGTGTCATTGCAGTGCTCGGACTGTAAATATCAACAGTCATTCATGGGGTGGTTTGTGTCATTACAGTGCTTGGACTGTAAATATAAACAGTCATTCATGGGGTGGTGGGTGTGTGGGTGTCATTAAAGTGCTTGGACTGTATATATCAACAGTCATTCATGGGGTGGTGGGTGTGTGGGTGTCATTACAGTGCTTGGACAGTAAATATCAACAGTCATTCATGAGATGGTGGGTGTGTTGGTGTCATTACACTGCTCGGACTGTAAATATCAACAGTCATTCATGGGCTGGTTAGTCTGTGGGTGTTATTACAATGCTTTGACTGAAAATATCAACAGTCATTTATGGGGTGGTGGGTGTCATTATAGTGCTTGGAGTGTACATATCAACAGTCATTCATGGGGTCGTGGGTGTGTGGGTGTTATTACAGTGCTTGGAGTGTAAATATCAACCGTCATTCATGGGGTGGTGGGTGTCATTACAGTGTTTGTACTGTAAATATCAAGAGTCATTAATGCGGTGGTCGGTGTGTGGGTTTCATTACAGTGCTTGGACTGTAAATATCAACAGTCATTTAAGGGGTGGTGGGTGTGTGGGTATCATTACAGAGCTTGGACTGTAAATATCAACAGTCAATCATGGGGTGGTGGGTGTTATTACAGTGCTTGGATTTTAAATATCAACAGTCATTAACCCTTAAATGCTTATTGACCAAATATCACGTCACCGCGAATTTAGGCCTTGAAGCCAATTGACGTAATATTTAGCCGGTAGAAAAAAAACTGCTTGGGCTATATCCAGCCACTTCATTGGTAACACTGGTTAGGTTGGGCCTTCAATGAGTGGTGTGAGAGGGAAATGGTTCACTCGTCATATATACGCAATGAAAATACGCTCGCTCACGTTTTCTAATTTTAGGGTTTTTTTAGGGGTAACTACTTTATTACTCATGGTGCTGCTGTACGCAAACCAGTGGACCTAGAAAATTTTAGTTTACAGATTCTGGTGTGTAAAATCAAGCTCTACAAATCTGTAATAACAAAATTTACCTAAACGAAACTTTAAAAATCACCCTGTTTTTGCTGTTCACGCTCCAGTAGCGGTAGGGGGATTGCGGTTCTTAGGGGTTAATGTGGTGGTGGGTGTGTGGGTGTCATTACAGTACTTGGACTATAAATATCAACTATCATTTATGGGGTGGTAGGTGTGTGGGTGTCATTAGAGTGCTTAGACTGTAAATATCAACATGCATTCATGGGGTGGTGGGTGTGTGGGTGTCATAACAGTGCTTAGACTGTAAATATCAACAGTCATTCATGGGATATTGTGTGTGTGAGTATCATTACAGTGCTTGGACTGTAAATATCAATAGTCATTCAAAGGGTGGTGGGTGTGTGGATGTCATTACAGTGCTTGGACTGTTAATATTAACAGACATTCATGGGGTGGTGGGTGTGTGGGTATCATTACAATGCTTGGACTGTAAATATCAACAGTCATTTATGGGGTGGGTGGTGTGTGGGTGTCATTACAGTGCTTGGACTGTAAATATCAACAGTTATTCATTGGGTGGTGGGTGTGTGGGTGTCATTACAGTGCTTGGACTATATATATCAATGGTCATTATATGGGTGGAGGGTGTGTGGGTGTCATTACAGTAATTGAACTGTAAATATCAACAGTCATTCATGGGGTGGATGGTATGTGAGTGTCATTACAGTGCTTGAACTGTAAATATCAACAGTCATTTATTGGTTGGTGGGTGTGTGGGTGTCATTACAGTGCTTAGAGTGTAAATATTAACAGTCAATCATGGGGTGGTCAGTGTGTGGGTGTCAATACAGTGCTTGGATTGTAAATATCAACAATCATTCATGGGGTGGTCGGTGTGTGGGTGTCATTACAGTGCTTGGATTGTAAATATCAACAGTCATTCATGGGGTGATGGGTGTCTGGGTGTCATTACAGTACTTGGACTGTAAATATCAACTGTTATTCATGTTGTGTGTGGGTGCTATTACAGAGTTTGGGGTGTAAATATCAAGTCATTCATAGGTTGGTGGGAGTGTGTGTCATTACAGTGATTGGACTGTAAATATCAACAGTCATTCAGGGGGTGGTGTGTGTGTAGGTGTAATTACAGTGCTTGGAGTGTAAATATCAAGTCATTTATGGGGTGGTGGGTGTCATTACAGTGCCTTGACTGTAAATATCAACAGTCATTCATGGGGTGATGGATGTGTGGGTGTCGTTACAGTGCTTGGACTGTAAATATCAACAGTCATTAATGGGGTGGTAGGTGTCATTACAGTGCTTGGACTGTAAATATCAACTGTCATTCATGGGAAGGTGGGTGTGTGGGTATCATTACAGTGATTGGACTGTAAATATCAACAGTCATTCATGGGGTGGTCGGTGTGTGGGTGATATTACAGTGCTTGGATTATAAATATTAACCATCATTCATGGGGTTGTGGTTTTGTTGTTGTCATTACAGTGCTTTGACTGTAAATATCAACAGTCATTCATGGGGTGGTGGGTTGTTTGTGTCATTACAGTGCTTGGATTGTAATTATTAACAGTCATTCATTGGGTTTTGGGTGTGTGGGTGTCATTACAGTGCTTGGACTTTAAATACCAACAGTCATTCATGGGTTGATGTGTGTGTGTGTCATTACAGTGCTTGGACTGTAAATATCAACTGTCATTCATGGGGTGTGTCGGTAACATTACAGTGCTTGTACTGTAAATATCAACAGTCATTCATGGGTTGGTGGGTGTGTTTGCCATTACAGTGCTTGGACTGTAAATATCAACAGTCATTCATAGGGTGGTGGGTGTTTTTGTGTCATTACAGTGCTTGGATTGTAATTATTAACAGTCATTCATTGGGTTTTGGGTGTGTGGGTGTCATTACAGTGCTTGGACTTTAAATACCAACAGTCATTCATGGGTTGATGTGTGTGTGTGTCATTACAGTGCTTGGACTGTAAATATCAACTGTCATTCATGGGGTGTGTCGGTGACATTACAGTGCTTGTACTGTAAATATCAACAGTCATTCATGAGTTGGTAGGTGTGTTTGTCATTACAGTGTTTAGACTGTAAATATCAACAGTCATTCATAGGGTGGTGGGTGTTTTTGTGTCATTACAGTGCTTGGACTGTTAATATATATCAATTATTTCGTGTATGTCTCCATACCTCGTCCTTCCCAGCCGCCTGGAAAGAAGCCAATGTACAACCAATTCCTAAAAAAGGAGCTACCGCAAATCAATCAAATTACAGACCAATTGCCATCACGTCTACTCTCGGTAAAATATTTGAAATAGTTCTTAACAATCACTTTGTAAAGCACCTTGAGAAAAATCATCTGCTAAATGATAAGCAATATGGCTTTAGACAGAGACGATCTACTGTGGACCTGCTCTGTTATTTCACAGATAACATATTCCAATCAACTGATAAATATGGAGAGACTCACACAATTTGCCTTGATATATCTAAAGCCTTTGACAGAGTATGGCACAGATCATTACTGTCTAAGCTTCCACATTATGGCCTTCAATCTTTTGTTCCCCTAATTAATTCATATCTTAGCAACAGAAAATTACGTGTGATGGTAGATGGTCTGTATTCCGACTTTCATCCCATTAATGCTGGTGTTCCTCAAGGAACGGTCTTGGCTCCAACTTTGTTCCTCATTCATATTAATGATCTTTTGTCAGTTACTCAGAATTCAATTCACTCCTCTGCTGATGATTCAACTATTCACAGTTCCTTCTCATTTAATGATAGTTTTACTCAACACAATATTTTAGAATACAAACTTGCCACTTCAATTTCATTAAATGAAGACTTAATGAAGATCTTTGAATGGGGACAAAACAACCTAGTTTCTTTCAATGCAAATAAAACTAAATACATCCCGTTCTCAAATAGATCAGATAATCAAGATTCTCACATTATTTTCAATATTACAAATATCCCCAAGTCCCACAGCATTGATCTCCTTGGTGTAACTTTAAATGAAAACCTCAGTTGGACTCCCTATGTAAAATCCATTGCCAAAACTGCATCTAGGAAGATGGGACTTTTATACAGAGCTTGTAATTATTTGACTGACGAGCAGTTAGCACTAATATATAAGAGTCATGTGCGTTCCCAGATGGAATATTGTTCACCTCTGTGGGCTGGTTGTGGATCGGTGGTGTTAAGACAATTAGATAAAATTCAAAACAGAGCTATGATCACTAATAAATTCCCTCCCTTATCAGTATGTAGAAATGTTGCTTTCCTTGCACTATTTTATAGATACTTTTATAAGAAATGTTCGGATGAACTTGCCCTGATTATACCACCCCTTCGCGTCTTCCCATGGAGGACTAGGGCAGCTGAGAATGCGCATGAGTTCACACTGACTCCTCCACGTTGCAGGACAACTGCTTACAAAAATCATTTACTCCCCGTACTACTTCCCTGTGGAATTCTCTACCAAGGGAATGTTTTCCAACAAGTTATAACCCCCAGCAATTTAAATCCAGTTGTTTTAAATATTTTATGAGTGGAGGATGCCAATAGGCAAATGGAACCATTTATTTATTTGTTTTTTCCTTTCCTCCACTCACTATATGTAAAAAAAGAAAAAAAGAAAAAAATCAGTCATTCATGGGGTGGTGGGTGTGTAGGTGTCATTACAGTGCTTGGACTGTAAATATCAACCATTATTCATAGGGTGGTGGGTGTCATTACAGTGCTTTGACTGTAAATGTCGACAGTTATTCATGGGGTGGTGAGTGTCATTACAGTGCTTGGACTGTACATATCAACAGTCATTCATGGGGTGGTGGGTGTGTGGGTATCATTACATTGCTTGGACTGTAACTATCAACAGTCATTCATGGGTAGGTGGGTGTGTTGGTGTCATTACAGTGTTTGGACAGTAAATATTAACAGTCATTTATGGGGTGGTGGGTGTGTCGGTGTCTTTACGGTGCTTGGACTGTAAATATCAACAGTTATTCATTGGGTGGTGGGTGTGCGGGTGTCATTACATTGCTTTGACTGTAAATATCAACAAGCATTCATGGGGTTGATGGTGTGTGAGTGTCATTACAGTGCTTGGACGCTCAATATCAACAGTCATTCATAGGGTGGTTGGTGTGTGGGTCACATTACAGTGCATGGAATGTAAATATCAACAGTTATTTATGGGTTGGTGGATGTGTGGGTGTCATTACGGTGCTTAGAATGTAAATATCAACAGTCAATCATGGGGTGGTCAGTGTGTGGGTCTCAATACAGTGCTTGGATTGTAAATATCAACAGTCATTCATGGGGTGGTAGGTGTGTGGGTGTCATTAAAGTGCTTGGATTGTAAATATCAACAGCCCTAATTCATGGGGTGGTGGGTGTCTGAGTGTCATTACAGTGCTTGGACTGTAAATATCAAATATCATTCAAGGTGTGTGTGGGTGCTATTACAGAGTTTGGAGTGTAAATATCAACAGTCATTCAAGGGGTGGTGAGTGTGTGGGTGATATTACAGTGCTTGGACTATAAATATTAACCATCATTTATGGGGTGGTGGTTGTGTGAGTGTCATTACAGTGATTGGACTGTAAATATCAACTGTCAATCATGAGGTGTGTCGGTGACATTACAGTGCTTGTACTGTAAATATCAACAGACATTCATGGGTTGATGTGTGTGTGTGTCATTACAGTGCTTGGACTGTAAATATCAACTGTCATTCATGGGGTGTGTCGGTGACATTACAGTGCTTGTACTGTAAATATCAACAGTCATTCATGAGTTGGTAGGTGTGTTTGTCATTACAGTGTTTAGACTGTAAATATCAACAGTCATTCATAGGGTGGTGGGTGTTTGTGTGTCATTACAGTGCTTGGACTGTTAATATATATCAACAGTCATTCATGGGGTGGTGGGTTTGTATGTGTCATTACAGTGCCTGGACTGTAAATATCAACCATCATTCATGGGATGGTGGGTGTCATTACAGTGCTTTGACTGTAAATATCAACAGTCATTCATGGGGTGGTGAGTGTCATTACAGTGCTTGGACTGTATATATCAACAGTTATTCATGGGGTTGTTGGTGTGTGGGTGTCATTACATTGCTTGGACTGAAATTATCAACAGTCATTCATGGGGTGGTGGGTGTGTGGGTGTCATTACAGTGCTTGGACTGTAAATATCAACTGTCACTCATGGTGTGTGTGGGTGCTATTACAGAGTTTGGAGTGTAAATATCAACAGTAATTCAAAGGTTGGTGGGAGTGTGTGTCATTACAGTGCTTGGACTGTAAATATAAACTGTCATTCATGGTGTGTGTGGGTGCTATTACAGAGCTTGGACTGTAAATATCAACAGTCATTCAAAGGTTGGTTGGAGTGTGTCATTACAGTGCTTGGACTGTAAATATAAACTGTCATTCATGGTGTGTGTGGGTGCTATTACAGAGCTTGGACTGTAAATATCAACAGTCATTTATAGGTTGGTGGAGGTGTGTGTCATTACAGTGCCTATACTGTAAATATCAACAATCATTCGTGGGGTGGTTGGTGTGTTGGTGTAATTACAGATCTTGAACTGTAAATATCAAGTCATTCACGGGGTAGTGGATGTATGGGTGTCAGTACTGTGCTTGGACTGTTAATATCAACAGTCATTCATGGGGTGGTGGGTGTATGGGTGTCATGACATTGCTTGGACTGTAAATATAAACAGTCATTCATGGGGTGGTGGGTTTGTGGGTTTCATTAAAGTGCTAGGACTGTAAATATCAAAAGTCATTCATGGCATGATTGGTGTGTGGGTGTCATTACAGTGATTTAACTGTAAGTATCAACAGTCATCCATGGGGTGGTGTGTGTGTGGGTTTCATTTCAGTGCTTTTACTGTAAATATCAACAGTCATTCATGAGGAGGGAAGTGTCATTGCAGAGCTTGGACTGTAAATATCAAGTCATTCATGGGCTGGTGGGTGTGTGGGTGTCATTACAGTACTTGGACAGTAAATATTAATAGTCATTCATAGAGTGGTGGGTGTGTGGGTGTCATTACAGTGCTTGGAATGTAAATATCAACAGTCATTCATTGGGTGGTGGGTGTGTGGGTGTCATTACAGTGCATGGAGTGTAAATATCAACCGTCTTTCATGGGGTAGTGGGTGTTTGGGTGTCATTATATTGCTTGGACTGTAAATATCAACAGCCATTCATGGGGTGGTGGGTGTGTGGGTGTCATTACCGTAACTGGACTGTAAATATCAACATACATAATGGGGTGGTGGGTGTGTGGGTGTCATTATAGTGCTTTGTCTGTAAATATCAACAGTAATTCATTTAGTGGTTCGTGTAGGGGTGTCATTACAGTGCTTGGACTGTGATTATCAACCGTCATTCATGGGGTGCTGGGTGTGTGGGTCTCAGTACAGTGCATGGAATGTAAATATCAACAGTCATTTATTGGTTGGTGGGTGTGTTGGTGTATTACAGTGCTTAGACTGTAAATATCAACAGTCAATCATGGGGTGGTCAGTGTGTGGGTGTCATTATAGTGCTTGGATTGTAAATATCAACTGTCATTCATGGTGTGTGTGGGTGCTATTACAGAGATTGGAGTGTAAATATCAACAGTCATTCATAGGTTGGGTGGAATGTGTGTCATTACAGTGCTTGGACTGTAAATATTAACAGTCATTCAAGGGGTGGTGGATTTGTAGGTGTAATTACAGTGCTTGGAGTGTAAACATCAAGTCATTCATGTGGTGGTGGGTGTCATTACAGTGCGTTGACTGTAAATATCAACAGTCAATCATGGGGTGATGGATGTTTGGGTATCATTACAGTGCTTGGACTGTAAATATCAACAGTCATTAATGGGGTGGTTGGTGTAATTATAGTGCTTGGACTGTAAATATCAACAGTCATTCATGGAAAGGTGGGGTTGTAGGTGTCATTACAGTGCTTGGACTGTAAATATTAACAGTCATTTATAGGGTGGTGGGTGTTTGAGTGATATTACAATGCTTGGACTGAAAATATCAACAGTCATTCATGGGTTGATGGGTGTGTCGGTGTCATTACAATGCTTGGACTGTAAATATCAACTGTCATTAATGGGGTGTGTCGGTGACATTACAGTGTTTGTACTGCAAATATCAACAGTCATTCATGGGTTGGTGTGTGAGTGTATCATTACAGTGCTTGGACTGTAAATTTCAACTGTCATTCATGGGGTGTGTCGGTGACATTACAGTGCTTGTACTGTAAATATCAACCGTTATTCATAGGTTGGTTGGTGTGTGTGTCATTACAGTGCTTGGACTGAAAATATCAACAGTCATTCATGGGGTGGTGGGTGTTTGTGTGTCATTACAGTGCTTGGACTGTTAATATATATCAACAGTCATTCAAGGGGTGGTGGGTGTGTAGGTGTCATTACAGTGCTTGGACTGTTAATATCAACCATCATTCATGGAGTGTTATGTGTCATTACAGTGCTTTGACTGTAAATATCCACAGTCATTCATGGGGTTGTGAGTGTCATTACAGTGCTTGGACTGTATATATCAACAGTCATTCATGGGGTGATGGGTGTGTGGGTGTCATTACATTGCTTGGACTGTAACTATTAACAGTCATTCATGGGGTGGTGTGTGTGTGGGTGATATTTCCGTGCTTGGACTGTAAATATCAACAGTCAGTCATAGAGTGGTTGGTGTGTAGGTGTCTTTACAGTACATGGACTGTATATACCAACAATCAATTATTGGGTGGTGGGTGTACGGGTGTTATTACAGTGATTGGACTGTAAATATCAACAGTTATTCATTGAGTATTAGGTATGTGGGTGTCATTTGAAGGCTTGGACTGTAAATATCAACAGTCATTGATGGGGTGGTGGGTGTATGGGTGTCATTACAATGCTTGGACTGTAAATATCAACTGTCATTCATGGGGTTGGGGGTGTGTGGGTGTCATTACAGTGCTTGGAGTGTAAATATCAACAGTCATTCATTAAGTTGTGGATGTGTGGGTGTCATTAGTGCTTGAACTATAAATATCAATGGTTATTAATGGGATGTTGGGTGTTTGGGTGTCATTACAGTGCTTGGACTGTAAATATCAACAGTCATTCATGGGGTGGTTGGTGTGTAGGTCTCATTACATTGCTTGGAATGTAAATATCCACAGTCAGTCATGGAGTGGATGGTGTGTGAGTGTCATTACAGTGCTTAGACTGTAAATATCAACAGTCATTCATGAGGGGGTCAGGGTGTGGGTGTCATTGCAGTGCTTGGACTGTAAATATCAACTGTCATTCATGGTGTGTGTGGGTGCTATTACAGAGCTTGGACTGTAAATATCAACAGTCATTCATAGGTTGGTAAGGGTGTGTCATTACAGTGCCAGGACTGTAAATATCAACAATCATTCATGTGGTGGTGGGTGTGTAGGTGTAATTGCAGACCTTGGACTGTAAATATTAAGTCATTCATGGGATAGTGGATGTATGGGTGTCATTACAGTGCTTGGACTGAAAATATCAACAGTCATTTATGGGGTGGTGGGTGTGTGGGTGTCATTACATTGCTTGGACTGTAAGTATCAACAGTCATTCATAGGGTGGTGGGTGTGTGAGTGCAATTACAGCGCTTGGACTGTAAATATCAACAGTAATTAATGGGTTGGTGGGTGTGTGGATGTCATTACAGTGCTTGGACTGTTAATATCAATAGTCATTCTTGGGGTGGTGGGTGTGTGGGTGTCATTACATTGCTAGGACTGTAAATATCAACAGTTATTTATGGGGTGGTGGGTGTGTGGGTGTCATTACAGTGTTTTGATTGTAATTATAAACAGTCATTCATAGGGTGGTGTGTGTCATTACAGTGCTTGGACTGCAAATATCAACAGTCATTAATGGGGTGGTGGTTGTGTGGGTGTCATTACAGTGCTTGGACTGTAAATATCAACCATAATTCATGGGGTGGTGGGTGTGGGGGTGTCATTACATGGCTTGAACTGTAAATATCAACAGTCAATCATGGGGTGGTAGGTGTGTGAGTGTTATTACAGTGTTTTGATTTTAATTATCAACAGTCATTCATAGGGTGGTGGGTGTCATTACAGTGTTTGGACTGTAAATATCAACAGTCATTCATATGGTGGTGGTTGTGTGAGAGTCATTACAGTGATTTGATTAAAATATTAACAGTCCTTCATAGGGTGGTGGGTATTATTAGAGTGCTTGGACTGTAAATATTAACAGTCATTCATGGGGTTGTGGGTGTGTGGGTGTAATTACAGTGCTTGGACTGTAAATATCAACAGTCATTCATGGGGTGGTGGGTGTGTGGGTGTCATTACAATGCTAGGACTGTAAATATCAACAGTTATTTATGGGGTGGTGGGTGTGTGGGTGTCATTACAGTGTTTTGATTGTAATTATCAACAGTCATTCATAGGGTGGTGTGTGTCATTACAGTGCTTGGACTGTAAATATCAACAGTCATTAATGGGGTGGTGGTCGTGTGGGTGTCATTACAGTGCTTGGACTGTAAATATCAACCATAATTCATGGGGTGGTGGGTGTGGGGGTGTCATTACAGGGCTTGGACTGTAAATATCAACAGTCAATCATGGGGTGGTGGGTGTGTGGGTGTCATTACAGTGCTTAGACTGTAAATATCAACAGTCATTCATAGGGTCGTGGGTGTGTGAGCGTTATTACAGAGCTTGGACTGTAAATATCAACAGTCATTCATGGAGTGGTGGGTGTGTGGGTGTCATTACAGTGCTTGGACTTTAAATATCAACAGTTATTTTTGTAGTGGTGGTTGTGTGGGTGTCATTACAGTGCTTGGACTGTGATTATCAACTGTCATTCATGGGTTGTTGGGTGTGTGGGTGTCATTACAGTGCTTGGACTGTAAATATTAACAGTAATTCATAAGGTATTGGGTGGATGGGTGTCATTACAGTGCTTGGAGTGTAAATATCAACAGTCATTCATGGGGTTGTGGGTGTTGGGGTGTCATTACAGTGCTTGGACTGTAAACATGAACCGTATTAATGGGGTAGTGGGTGTGTGGGTGTCATTACAGTGCTTGGTCTGTAAATACCAATAGTCATTCATTTAGTGGTGGGTGTAGGGGTGTCATTACAGTGCATGGACTGTAAATATCAAAAGTTATTCATGGTATGGTAAGTGTGTTGGTGTCATTACAGTGCTTGGTCTGTTAATATCAACAGACATTCATGGGGTGGTGTGAGTGTGGGTGTCATTACAGTGCTTGAACTGTAAACATTAACAGTTATTCATTGGGTGGTGGGTGTGTGGGTGTCATTAAAGTGCTTGGACTATAAATATCAATGGTCATTAATGGGGTGGTGGATGTGTGGGTGTCAGTACAGTGCTTAGACTTTAAATATCAACAGTCAATCATGGTGTGGTCAGTGTGTGGGTGTCAATACAGTGCTTGGATTGTAAATATCAACAGTCAGTCATGGGGTGGTAGATCTCTGGGTGTCATTACAGTGATTGGATTGTAAATATCAACAGTCATTCATGGGGTGGTGCGTGAGTGGGTGTCCTTACAGTGCTTGGACTGTAAATATCAACTGTCATTGATGGTGTGTGTGGGTGCTATTACAGAGTTTGGAGTGTAAATATCAACAGTCATTCATAGGTTGGTGGGAGTGTGTGTCATTACAGTGCTTGGACTGTAAATATCAACAGTCATTCAAGGGGTTGTGGGTGTGTAGGTGTAATTACAGTGCTTGAAGTGTAAATATCAAGTCATTGATGGGGTGATGGGTGTCATTACAGTGCTTTGACTGTAAATATCAAAAGTCATTCTTAGAGTGATGAATGTTTGGGTGTCATTACAGTGCTTTGACTGTAAATATCAACACTCATTCATTGGGTGGTGGATGTGTGGGTGTCATTACAGTGTTTGGACTGCAACTATGAACAGTCATTCATGGGGTTTTGGGTGTCATTACAGTGCTTGGACTGTAAATATCAACCATCATTCATGGGGTGTTGGGTGTGTGGGTGTCATTATAGTGCTTGGACTGTAAATATCAACAGTTATATATGGGGTGGTGGGTGTATGGGTGAAATTACAGTACTTGGACCGTAAATATTAACCCTCATTAATGGGGTAGTGAGTGTTTGGGTGTCATTACAGTGCTTGGATGTAAATATCAACAGTCATTCTTGGGTTGGTGGGTGTGTGGGTGTCATTACAGAGCTTGGACTTTAAATATCAACAGTCATTCATGGTGTGATCGATGTGTGGGTTTCATTACAGTGCTTGGACTATAAGTATCAAAAGTCATTTATGAGGTGGTGGTGGTGTGGATGTCATTACAGTGCTTGAACTGTATATATCAAAAGTCATTCATGGGGTGGTGGGTATGTGGGTGTCATTACAATGCTTTGACTGTAAATATTAACAGTCATTCAGGTGATGGTGGGTGTGTGGGTGTCATTACAGTGCTTTGACTGTAAATATCAAATGTCAATTATTTGGTTTTCTGTGTGTGTATGTCATTAGTGCTTTTACTGTAAATATCAATAGTCATTTATGGGTGATGTGTGTGTGGGTGTCATTACAGTTCAATAGTCATTTATAGGGTTGTGGGTATGAGGGTGTCATTACAGTGCTTGGACTGTAAATATCAACAGCCATTCATGGGATGATGGGTGGGTGTGTGTGTCATTACAGTGCTTGGACCGTAAATATCAACAGTCATTCTTCGGGTGGTGGGTGTGTGG
The DNA here is from genome assembly GCA_033782935.1 of Petrolisthes cinctipes. Lineage (NCBI taxonomy): Eukaryota > Metazoa > Arthropoda > Malacostraca > Decapoda > Porcellanidae > Petrolisthes > Petrolisthes cinctipes. The sequence continues at coordinate 2,753,921 of JAWQEG010000068.1, forward strand.
GTGTCATTACAGTGCTTAGACTGTAAATATCAACTGTCATTCATGGGGTGTATGGGTGCCATTACAGTGCTAGGACTGTAAATATCAACAGTCATTCTACAGTGGTGGGTGTGTGGGTGTCATTACAGTGCTTAGACTGTAAATATCAACAGTCATTCATCGGGTGGTGGGTGTGTAGGTGTCATTACAGTGCTTAGACTGTAAATATCAACAGTCATTCATAGTGTGGTGGGTGTCATTACAGTGCTTTGACTGTATATATCAACACTCATTCATTGGGTGGTGGATGTGTGGGTGTCATTACAGTGTTTGGACTGCAACTATGAACAGTCATTCATGGGGTTTTGGGTGTCATTACAGTGCTTGGACTGTAAATATCAACCATCATTCATGGGGTGTTGGGTGTGTGGGTGTCATTATAGTGCTTGGACTGTAAATATCAACAGTTATATATGGGGTGGTGGGTGTATGGGTGAAATTACAGTACTTGGACTGTAAATATTAACCCTCATTAATGGGGTAGTGAGTGTTTGGGTGTCATTACAGTGCTTGGACGTTAAATATCAACAGTCATTCTTGGGTTGGTGGGTGTGTGGGTGTCATTACAGAGCTTGGACTTTAAATATCAACAGTCATTCATGGTGTGATCGATGTGTGGGTGTCATTACAGTGCTTGGACTATAAGTATCAACAGTCATTTATGAGGTGGTGGTAGTGTGGATGTCATTACAGTGCTTGAACTGTATATATCAACAGTCATTCATGGGGTGGTGGGTATGTGGGTGTCATTACAGTTCTTGGACTGTAAATATCAACAGTCAGTCATGGGGTGGTGGGTTTATACATCTCATTACAGTTCCTGGACTGTAAATATCAACAGTCATTAACGGTGTGATGGGTGTGTGAGTGTCATTACAGTGCTTGGACTGTACAGATCAACAGTCATTAATGAGGTGGTGGGTGTGTGGGTGTCATTACAGTGCTTGGACTGTAAATATCGACATTCATAAATGGGGTGGTGGATGTCATTACAGTCCTTGGATTGTAAATATCAATAGTTATTAATGAGGTGAGTGGGTGTCGTTACAGTGCTTTGACTGTAAATATCAACAGTCATTCAGAGGGTGGTGGGTGTGTGGGTGTCATTACATTGCCTGGACTGTAAATATCAACAGTCAATTATGGGGTGGTGGGTGTGTGTATGTCATTAGTTCTTATACTGTAAATATCAATAGTCATTCATGGGGTGGTGTGTGTGTGGGTGTCATTTCAGTGCACTGACTGTAAATATCAACAGTCATTCATGGGGAGGGGAGTGTCATTGCAGTGCTTGGACTGTAAATATAAAGTCATTCATGGGGTGGTGGGTGTGTGGGTGTCATTACAGTGCTTGAACAGTAAATATCAATAGTCATTCATTCAGTGGTGGGTGTTATTACAGTGCTTGGACTGTAAATATCAACAGTCATTCATTTGGTGGTGGGTGTGGTGGTGCCATTACAATGCTTGGACTGTAAATATCAACCATCTTTCATGGGGTAGTGGGTGTTTGGGTGTCATGATAGTGCTTGGACTTTAAATATCAACAGCTATTTATTGAGTGGTGGGTGTTTGGGCGTAATTACAGTGATTGGACTGTAAATATCAACAGACATTCATGGGGTGGTGGGTGTGTGGGTGTCATTACAGTGATTGGTGTGTATATATCAACAGTCATTCATTTAGTGGTGGGTGTGATGGTGTCATTACAGTGCTTGGACTGTGAATATCAACCATCATTCATGGGGTGGTGGGTGTGTGTGTGTCATTACAGTGCTTGGATTTTTAATATTAACTGACATTCATGGGGTGGTTGGTGTGTGGGTATCATTATAATGCTTGGACTGTAAATATTAACAGTTATTCATTGGATTGTGGGTGTGTGGGTGTCATTACAATGCTTGGACTATAAATATCAATGGTCATTATTGGGGTGGTGTGTGTGTGGTTGTCATTAAAGTGCTTGGACTGTAAATATCAACAGTCATTCATGGGGTGGACAGTGTGTGAGTGTCATTACAGTGCTTGGACTGTAAATATCAACAGTCATTCATGGGGTGGACAGTGTGTGAGTGTCATTACAGTGCTTGGACTGTAAATATCAACAGTCATTCAGAAGGTGGTGGGTGTGTGGGTGTCATTACAGTGCCTGGACTGTAAATATCAACAGTCAATTATGGGGTGGTGGGTGTGTGTATGTCATTAGTGCTTGGACTGTAAATATCAATAGTCATTCATGGGGTGGTGTGTCTGTGGGTGTCATTTCAGTGCTTTGACTGTAAATATCAACAGTCATTCATGGGGTGTGGAGTGTCATTGCAGTGCTTGGACTGTAAATATCAAGTCATTCATGGGGTGGTGGGTGTGTGGGTGTCATTACAGTGCTTGGACAGCAAATATCAATAGTCATTCATTCAGTGGTGGGTGTCATTACAGTGCTTGGACTGTAAATATCAACAGTCATTTATTTGGTGGTGGGTGTGGGTGTGCCATTACAGTGCTTAGACTGTAAATATTAACCATCTTTCATGGGGTAGTGGGTGTTTGGGTGTCATGATAGTGCTTGGACTTTAAATATCAACAGCCATTCATTGAGTGGTGGGTGTGTTGGTGTCATTACAGTGATTGGACTGTAAATATCAACAGACATTCATGGAGTGGTGGGTGTGTGGGTGTCATTACAGTGATTGGTGTGTATATATCAACAGTCATTTATTTAGTGGTGGGTGTAATGGTGTCATTACAGTGCTTGGACTGTGAATATCAACCGTCATTCATGGGGTGGTGGGTGTGTGTGTGTCATTACAGTGCTTATACTTTAAATACCAACAGTCATTCATAGGATGGTAGGTGTTATTACAGTGGTTGCACTGTAAATATCAACAGTCATTTAAAGGCTTGTGGGTGTGTGGGTGTCATTACAGTGCTTGGACTGCAAATATCAATAGTCATTCATGGGATGGTAAGTGTGTGGGTGTCATTACAGTGCTTGGACTTTTAATATTAACAGACATTCATGGGGTGGTTGGTGTGTGGGTATCATTATAATGCTTGGACTGTAAATATCAACAGTCATTCATGGGGTGGGTAGTCTGTGGGTGTCATTACAATGCTTGGACTGTAAATATTAACAGTTATTTATTGGATGGTGGGTGTGTGGGTGTCATTACATTGCTTGGACTATAAATATTAATGGTCATTATTGGGGTGGTGTGTGTGTGGGTGTCATTACAGTGCTTGGACTGTAAATATCAACAATCAATAATGGGGTGGATGGTGTGTGAGTGTCATTACAGTGCTTGGACTGTAAATATCAACAGTCATTCATGGGGTGGTTGGTGTGTGGGTTTCATTACAAAGCATGGAATGTAAATATCGACAGTCATTTATGGGTTGGTGGGTGTGTGGGTGTCGATACAGTGCTTAGAATGTAAATATCAACCTTCAATCATGGGGTGGTGGGTGTGTAGGTGTCATTACAGTGCTTGGATTGTAAATATCAACGGCCCTAATTCATTAGTTGGTGGTGGGTGTCTGGGTGTCATAACAGTGCTTGGACTGTAAATATCAACTATCATTTATGGTGTGTGTGTGTGCTATTACAGAGTTTGGAGTGTAAATATCAACAGTCATTCATAGGTTGGTGGGAGTGTGTGTCATTACAGTGCTTGGACTGTAAATATCAACAGTCATTCATGGGTGGTGGGTGTGTAGGTGTAATTACAGTGCTTGGAGTGTAAATATCATGTCATTCATGGGGTGGTGGGTGTCATTATAGTGCTTTGACTGTGAATATAAGCAGTTATTCATGGGGTGATGGATGTGTGGGTGTCAATACAGTGCTTGCATTGTAAATATCAACAGTCATTCATGGGGTGGTGGATGTGTGGGTGTCATTACAGTGCTTGGATTGTAAATATCAACAGTCATTCATGGGGTGGTGGGTGAGTGGGTGTCCTTACAGTGTTTGGACTGTAAATATCAACTGTCATTGATGGTGTGTGTAGGTGCTATTACAGAGTTTGGAGTGTAAATATCAACAGTCATTCATAGGTTGGTGGGAGTGTGTGTCATTACAGTGCTTGGACTGTAAATATCAACAGTCATTCAAGGGGTTGTGGGTGTATAGGTGTAATTACAGTGCTTGGAGTGTAAATATCAAGTCATTAATGGGGTGATGGGTGTCATTACAGTGATTTGACTGTAAATATCAACAGTTATTCATAGGGTGATGGATGTTTGGGTGTCATTACAGTGCTTTGACTGAAAATATCAACAGTCATTAATGGGGTGGTAGGTGTCATTACCGTGTTTGGACTGTTAATATCAACAGTCATTCATGGGGTGATAGGTGTGTGGGTGTCATTACAGTGCTTTGACTGTAAATATTAAGTCATTCAGGGGATGGTGGGTGTGTGGGTGTCATTACAGTGCTTTGACTGTAAATATCAACAGTCAATTATTTGGTTTTCGGTGTGTGTATGTCATTAGTGCTTGGACTGTAAATATCAATAGTCATTTATGGGGTGATGTGTGTGTGAGTGTCATTACAGTTCAATAGTCATTTATAGGGTTGTGGGTATGAGGGTGTCATTACAGTGCTTGGACTTTAAATATCAACAGTCATTCATGGAATGGTGGGTGGGTGTGTGTGTCATTACAGTGCTTGGACCGTAAATATCAACAGTCATTCATCGGGTGGTGGGTGTGTGGGTGTCATTACAGTGCTTTGACTGTATATATCAACAGTCATTCATTGGTTGGTTGATGTGTGGGTGTCATTACAGTGCTTAAACTGCAACTATCAACAGTCATTCATGGGGTTTTGGGTGTCATTACAGTGCTTGGACTGTAAATATCAACAGTCATTAATGGAGTGTTGGGTGTGAGGGTGTCATTACAGTGCTTGGACTGTAAATATCAACAGTTATATATGAGGTGGTGGGTGTATGGGTCAAATTACAGTACTTGGACTGTAAATATTAACCATCATTAATGGGGTAGTGAGTGTTTAGGTGTCATTACAGTGTTTGGACGTTAAATATCAACAGTCATTCATGGGGTGGTGGGTGTGTGGGTTTCATTACAGAGCTTGGACTGTAAATATCAACAGTCATTCATGGTGTAATCGATGTGTGGGTGTCATTTCAGTGCTTGGACTGTAAGTATCAACAGTCATTTATGAGGTGGTGGTAGTGTGGATGTCATTACAGTGCTTGAACTGTATATATCAACAGTCATTTATGGGGTGGTAGGTGTCATTACAGTGCTTGGACTGTAAATATCAACAGTCATTCATTTAGTGGTTGGTGTAGGGTTGTCATTACAGTGCTTGAACTGTAAATATCAACCGTCATTCATGGGTTGGTGGGTGTGTAGTGTCATTACAGTACTTGGACAGTAAATATCAATAGTCATTCATGGAGTGGTGGGTGTGTGGGTGTCATTACAGTGCTTCAACTGTAAGTATTAACAGTCATTCATGGGGTGGTGTGTGTGTGGGTTTCATTTCAGTGCTTTAACTGTATATATCAACAGTGATTCATGGGAAGGGGAGTGTCATTGCAGTGCTTGGACTGTAAATATCAAGTCATTCATGGGGTGGTGGGTGTGTGGGTGTCATTACAGTACTTGGACAGTAAATATCAATAGTCATTCATGGAGTGGTGGGTGTGTGGGTGTCATTACAGTGCTTGGGCTGTAAATATCAACAGCTATTCATGGGGTGGTGGGTGTGTGGGTGTCATTACAGTAATTGGACTGTAAATATCAACAGACATTCATGGGGTGGTTGGTGTGTGGGTGTCATTACAGTGCTTGGTCTGTAAATATCAACAGTCATTCATTTAGTGGTTAGTGTAGGGGTGTCATTACAGTGCTTGGACTGTGATTTCAACCATCATTCATGGGGTGCTGGGTGTGTGGGTGTCATTACAGTGCTTGGAGTGTAAATATCAACAGTTATTTATGGGATGGTGGGTGTGTGTGTCATTACAGTGCTTGGACTTTAAATATCAACAGTCATTCATTTAGTGGTTAGTGTAGGGTTGTCATTACAGTGCTTGGACTGTGAATATCAACTGTCATTTATTGGGTAGTGGGTGTGTAGTGTCATTACAGTACTTGGACAGTAAATATCAATAGTCATTCATGGAGTGGTGGGTGTGTGGGTGTCATTACAATGCTTCAACTGTAAGTATTAACAGTCATTCATGGGGTGGTGTGTGTGTGGGTTTCATTTCAGTGCTTTAACTGTAAATATCAACAGTCATTCATGGGGAGGGGAATGTAATTGCAGTGCTTGGAATGTAAATATCAAGTCATTCATGGGGTGGTGTGTGTGTAGGTCTCATTACAGTGCTTGGAATGTAAATATCAACAGTCATTCATGGGGTGGATGGTGTGTGAGTGTCATTACAGTGCTTAGACTGTAAATATCACCAGTTATTCATGAGGTGGTCAGTGTGTGGGTGTCAATACAGTGCTTAGATTGTAAATATCAACAGTTATTCATGGGTTTGTCAGTGTGTGGGTTTTAATACAGTGCTCGGACTGTAAATATCAACTGTCATTCATGGTGTGTATTGGTGCTATTACAGAGCTTGGACTCTAAATATCAACAGTCATTTATAGGTTGGTGTGTGTGTGTGTCATTACAGTGCCTGGACTGTAAATATCAACAATCATTCATTTGGTGGTGGGTGTGTAGGTGTAATTACAGATCTTGGACCGTAAATATCAAGTCATTAATAGGATATTGGATGTATGCGTGTCAGTACTGTGCTTGGACTGTTAATATCAACAGTCATTCATGGGGTGGTGGGTGTGTGGGTGTCATGACATTGCTTGGACTGTTAATATCAACAGTCATTTATCGGGTGGTGGGTGTGTGGGTTTCATTACAGTGTTTGGACTGTAAATATCAACAGTCATTCATGAGGTGGTGGGTGTGTGGGTGATATTACAGTGTTTGGACTGTATATTAACCATCATTCATAGAATTGTGGTTGCGTGGGTGTCATTACAATGCTTGGACTGTAAATATAAACAGTCATTCATGGGGTGGTTGGTTGTTGGTGTCATTACAGTGCTTGAATTGTAAATATTAACAGTCATTCATTGGGTGGTAGGTGTGTGAGTGTCATTACAGTGCTTGGACTGTTAATATCAACAGTCATTTATCGGGTGGTGGGTGTGTGGGTTTCATTACTGTGCTAGGACTGTAAATATCAAAAGTTATTCATGGCCTGATTGGTGTGTGGGTGTCATTACAGCGATTTAACTGTAAGTATCAACAGTCATTCATGGGGTGGTGGGTGTGTGGGTGTCATGACATTGCTTGGACTGTAAATATCAACAGTCATTCATGGGGTAGTGGATGTATGCGAGTCAGTACTGTGCTTGGACTGTAAATATCAAGCCATTCATTGGGTGGTGGGTGTGTGGATGTCATTACAGTGCTTGGACAGTAAATATCAACAGTCATTCAAAGGGAGGTGGGTGTGTGGGTGTCATTACCGAGCTTGGACTGTAAATATCAACAGTCATTCATTGGATGGTAAGTGTGTGGGTGTCATTACAGTGCTTGGACTGTTAATATCAACAGACATTAATGGGATAGTGGGTGTGTGGGTGTCAATACAGTGCTTGGATTGTAAATATCAACGGTCATTAATGAAATGGGAGGTGTGTGGGTGTCATTACAGTGCTTGGATTATAAATACCAACAGTCATTCATGGGGTGGTGGGTGAGTGGGTGTCATTACAGTGCTTGGACTGTATATATCAACTGTCATTCATGGTGTGTGTGGGTGCTATTACAGAGTTTAAAGTGTAAATATCAACAGTCATTCATAGGTTGGTGGGAGTGTGTGTCATTACAGTGCTTGGACTGAAAATATCAAGTTATTAATAAGCAGGTGGATGTCATTACAGTGCTTACACTGTAAATATCAACAGTCATTCATAGGGTGGTGGGTGTGTGTGTGTCATTACAGTGCTTGGACTGTAAATATCAACAGTCATTCATGAGGTGGTGGGTGTGTGGGTGATATTACAGTGTTTGGACTGTATATTAACCATCATTCATAGAATTGTGGTTGCGTGGGTGTCATTACAATGCTTGGACTGTAAATATAAACAGTCATTCATGGGGTGGTTGGTTGTTGGTGTCATTACAGTGCTTGAATTGTAAATATTAACAGTCATTCATTGGGTGGTAGGTGTGTGAGTGTCATTACAGTGCTTGGACTGTAAATATCAACTGTCATTCATGGGGTGTTTTGCTGAAATTACAGTGCTTGTACTGTAAATATCAACAGTCATTCATGGGTTGGTTGGTGTGTGTGTCATTACAGTGCTTGGACTGTAAATATTAACAGTCATTCATGGGGTGGTGGGTGTTTGTGTGTCATTACAGTGCTTGGACTGTTAATATATATCAACAGTTATTCATTGGGTGGTGGGTGTGTAGGTGTCATTACAGTGCTTAAACTGTAAATATCAACTGTCATTCATGAGGTAGTGGGTGTCATTACAGTACTTTGACTGTAAATATCAACAGTCATTCATGGGGTTGTGAGTGTCATTACAGTTCTCGGACTGTATATATCAACAGTCATTCATCGGGTGGTGGGTGTGTGGGTGTCATTGCATTGCTTGGACTGTAAATATCAACAGTCAGTCATGAGGTGGTGGTTGTGTGGGTGATATTACAGTGTTTGGAATGTAAATATCAACAGTCATTTATGGGGTGGTGGGTGTTTGTGTGTCATTACAGTGCTTGGACTGTTAATATATATCAACAGTCATTCATGGGGTGTTGGGTGTGTGGGTGTCATTACAGTGCTTGGACTGTAAATATTAACAGTCATTCATGTGGTGGATGGTGTGTGAGTGTCATTAGAGTGATTGGATTGTAAATATTAACAATCATTCATGGGGTGGTGGGTGTGGGTGTGTCATTACAGTGCTTGGACTGTAAATATCAACCATATTTCACGGGTAGGTGGGTGTGGGGGTGTCATTACAGTACTTGTACTGTAAATATCAACAGTCATTCATGGGGTGTTGGACGTGCGGGTGTCATTATAGTGCTTAGACTGTAAATATCAATAGTCATTCATGGGGTGGTGGGTGTGAGGGTGTCATTACAATACTTAGACTGTATATATCAACAATCATTCATAGGGTGGTGGGTGTGTGGGTGTCATTATAGTGTTTAGACTGTAAATATCAACAGTCATTCATGGGGTGGTGGGTGTGTGGGTGTCATTACAATGTTTTAATTGTAAATATCAATAGTCATTCATAGGGTGGTGGGTGTCATTAGAGTGTTTGGACTGTAAATATCAACAGTCATTCATGGGGTGGTATGTGTGTGGGTGTCATTACAGTGCTTGGACTGTAAATATTAAGTCATTCATTGTGTGGTGGGTGTGTGTGTGTGTCATTAGTGCTTGGACTGTAAATATCAACAGTCATTCATGGGGTGGTAGGTGTGTGGGTGTCATTACAGTGCTTGGACTGTAAATATCAACAGTCAATTATGGGGTGGTCGGTGTGTGGGTGTCATTACAGTGCTGGGACTGTAATTATCAACAGTCATTCATGGGGTGGTGTGTGTGTGGGTGTCATTACAGTGTTTTAACTATAAATATCAACATTCATTTATTGTGTGGTGGGTGTCATTACAGTGCTTTGACTGTAAATATCAACAGTCATTCATGGGGTGGTGCATGTGTGGTTGTCATTACAGAGCATGGACTGTAAATATCAACAGTCATTTATGGGGTGGTAGGTGTGTGGGTGTTATTACAGTGCATGGACTGTAAATATCAACAGTCATTTATAGAGTGGTGGGTGTGTGGCTGTCATTACAGTGCTTGGACTGTAAATATCAAAAGTCAATTATGGGATGGTGGGTGTGTTGGTGTCATTACAATGCTTAGACTGTAATTATCAACCATCCTTCATGGGTTGGTGGGTGTGTGGGTGTCATTACAGTGCTTAGACTGTAAATATCAACAGTCATTTTTTGGGTCGGGGGTGTGTGGGTGTCATTACAGTGCTTGGACTGTAAATATCAATAGTCAATCATGGGATGGTCAGTGTGTGTGTGTCATTACAGTGCTTGGACTGTAAATATCAACAGTCATTCATGAGGTGGTGGGTGTGTGGGTGTCATTACAGTGGTTTAACTATAAATATCAACATTCATTTATTGGGTGGTGGGTGTCATTAGAGTGCTTGGACTGTAAATATCAACAGTCATACATGGGGTGGTGCATGTGTGGGTGTCATGACAGTGCTTGGACTGTAAATATCAACAATCATTCATGGGGTGGTGAGTGTGTGGGTGTCATTACATTTTCTGGACTGTAAATATAAACCATCATACATTAGGTGGTGGGTGTGTGGGTGTCATTACAGTGCTTGGACTGTAAATATCAAGAGTCATTAATGGTGTGGTGGGTGTGTGGATGTCATTAGAATGCTTGGACTGTAAATATCAACAGTTATTCATAAGGTGGTGGGTGTGGGGGTGTCATTACAGTGTTTTGACTGTAAATATCAACAGTCATTCATTGAGTGGTGGGGGTTAGGGTGGCATTACAGTGCTTGGACTGTAAATATCAACAGTCATTCATGGGGTGGTGGGTGTGTGGGTGTCATTATAATGCTTGAAATGTAAATATCAACAGTCATTCATGGGGTGGTGGGTGTGTGGTTGTCATTACAGTGCATGGACTATAAATATTAAGTCATTCATTGTGTGGTGGGTGTGTGTGTGTGTCATTAGTGCTTGGACTGTAAATATCAACAGTCATTCATGGGGTGGTTGGTGTCATTACAGTTCTTGGACTGTAACTATCAACAGTCAATCATGGGGTGTTGGTAGTCATTAGAGTGTTTGGACTCTTAATATTTACAGTCATTCATGGGGTTTTGGGTGTTTGGGTGTCTATGCAGTGCTTGGACTGTAAATATCAACAGTCAATCATAGGATTGTGGCTTTATGGGTGTCATTACAGTGCTTGGACTGTATATATCAACAGTGAGTCATGGGGTCATGGGTGTGTGGGTGTCATTATAGTGTTTGGACTGTAAATATCAACAGTCATTCATGGGGTGGTAGGTGTGTGGGTGTCATTTCAGTGCATAGACTGTAAATATCAATAGTCATTCATGGGGTGGTGGGTGTGATGGTGTCATTACAGTGCTTAGACTGTATATATCAACAATCATTCATGGGGTCGTGGGTGTGTGGGTGTCATTATAGTGTTTGGACTGTAAATATCAACAGTCATTCATGGGGTGGTGAATGTGTGGGTGTCATTACATAGCTTGGACTGTAAATATCAAGTTATTCATGGGGTGGTGGGTATGTATTGTCATTATAGTGCTTGAACTGTAAATATCAACAGTCATTCATGGGGTGGTGGGTGTGTGGGTGTCATTACAGTGCTTGGACTATAAATATCAATTCATTCATGGTGTGGTGAGTGTCTGTGTGTCATTAGTGCTTGGACTGTGAATATTAACAGTCATTCATGGGGTGGTGGGTGGAATTACAGTGCTTAGACTCTAATATTAACAGTCATTCATGGGGTGATGGGTGTGTGGGTGTCATTACAGTGCTTGGACTGTAAATATAAACAGTTATTCATGGGAATGTGGGTGTTTGGGTGTCTATGCAGTGCTTGTACTGTAAATATCAACAGTCAATTATGGAGTGGTGAGTGTGTGGGTGTCGTTAGAGTGCTTGGACTGTAAATATTAACAGTCATTCATGGGGTGGTGAGTGTGTGGATATCATTAGAGTGCTTGGACTGTAAATATCAACAGTCATTCATAAGGTGGTGGGTGTGGGAGTGTCATTACAGTGTTTTGACTGTAAATATCAACAGTCATTCATTGAGTGGTGGGAGTTAGGGTGTCATTACAGTGCTTGGACTGTAAATATCAACAGTCATTCATGGGGTGGTGGGTGTGTGGGTGTCATTATAATGCTTGAAATGTAAATATCAACAGTCATTCATGGGGTGGTGGGTGTGTGGTTGTCATTACAGTGCATGGACTATAAATATTAGGTCATTCATTGTGTGGTGGGTGTGTGTGTGTGTCATTATTGCTTGGACTGTATATATCAACAGTCATTCATGGGGTGGTTGGTGTCATTACAGTTCTTGGACCGTAAATATCAACAGTCAATCATGAGGTGTTGGTAGTCATTAGAGTGATTGGACTCTTAATATCAACAGTCATTCATGGGGTTTTGGGTGTTTGGATGTCTATGCAGTGCTTGGACTGTAAATATCAACAGTCAATCATAGGGTTGTGGCTTTCTGGGTGTCATTACAGTGGTTGGACTGTATATATCAACAGTGAGTCATGGGGTGGTGGGTGTGTGGGTGTCATTACAGTGTTTTGATTGTAAATATCAAAAGTCATTTATAGGGTGGTGGGTGTCATAGAGTGCTTGGACTATAAATATCAACAGTCATTCATGGGGTGGTAGGTGTGTGGGTGTCATTACAGTGCATAGACTGTAAATATCAATAGTCTTTCATGGGGTGGTGGGTGTGAGGGTGTCATTACAGTGCTTAGACTGTATATATAAACAATCATTCATGGGGTCGTGGGTGTGTGGGTGTCATTATAGTGTTTGGACTGTAAATATCAACAGTCATTCAAGGGGTGGTGAATGTGTGGGTGTCACTACATTGCTTGGACTGTAAATATCAAGTCATTCATGGGGTGGTGGGTATGTGGGTGTCATTATAGTGCTTGAACTGTAAATATCAACAGTCATTCATGGGGTGGTGGGTGTGTGGGTGTCATTACAGTGCTTGGACTATAGATATCAATTCATTCATGGTGTGGTGAGTGTCTGTGTGTCATTAGTGCTTGGACTGTGAATATTAACAGTCATTCATGGGGTGGTGGGTGGCATTACAGTGATTAGACTCTAATATCAACAGTCATTCATGGGGTGATGGGTGTGTGGGTGTCATTACAGTGCTTGGACTGTAAATATAAACAGTTATTCATGGGGATGTGGGTGTTTGGGTGTCTATGCAGTGCTTGTACTGTAAATATCAACAGTCAATCATGGAGTGGTGGGTGTGTGGGTGTCATTAGAGTGCTTGGACTGTAAATATTAACAGTCATTCATGGGGTGGTGGGTGTGTGGGTGTCATTACAGTGTTTTGACTGTAAATATCAACAGTCATTGATAGGGTGTTGGGTGTCATTACAGTGCTTGGACTGTAAATATCAACAGTTATTCAAGGGGTGGTAAGTGTGTGGGTGTCATGACACTGCTTGGACTGTAAATATCAACAGTCATTCATGGGGTGGTAAGTGTGTGGGTGTTATTACAGTTCTTGGACTGTATATATCAACCATTATTCATTGGTTGGTGGGTGTGTGGGTGTCATTACAGTGCTTGGACTGTAAATATTAACAGTTATTCATGGGGTGGTGGGTGTGTGAATGTCATTACAGTGCTCGGACTGAAAATATTAATTGTCATTTATAGGGTGGTGGTTGTGTGGGTGTTATTACAGTGGTTGGACTGTAAATATCAACAGTCATTCATAAAGTGCTGGGTGTGTGAGTGTCATTACAGATCTAAGACTGTAAATATCAACAGTCATTAATGGAGTGGTGGGTATGTGGGAGTCATTACAGTGCTTGGACTGTAAATATCAACAGTCATTCATGGGGTTAGGGTTTGCGGGTGTCATTACAGTGCTTAGACAGTAAATATCAACAGTCATTAATTGGGTTGTGGGTGTGTGGGTGTCATTACAGTGTTTGGACTGTAAATATCAACAGTCAATCATGGGGTGGACGGTGTGTGGGTGTCATTACAGTGCTTGGACTGTAAATATAAACTGTCATTCATGGGGTGGTGCGTGTATTGGTTTAATGACATTGCTTGGACTGTAAATATCAACAGTCATTCATGGGGTGGTAAGTGTGTGGGTGTCATTACAGTTCTTGGACTATAAATATCAACCCTTATTCATTAGGTGGTGGGTTTGTGGGTGTCATTACAGTGCTCAGACTGTAAATGTTAACAGTCATTAATGGGGTGGTGTGTGTGTGAGTGTGATTACAGTGCTTGGACTATAAATATTAACCGTCATTTATGGGATTGTGTGTGTTTGGGTGTCATTACAGTGCATGGACTGTAAATATCGTCAGTTCATTTATGGGGTTGTGGGTGTGTAGGTGTCATTACAGTGCTTGGAGTGTAAATATCAAAATTAATTCTTGAGGTGGTGGGTCTGTGGGTATCATTACAGTGCTTAGACTGAAAATATCAACAGTCATTTATGGGGTGGTGGGTGTGTGGCTGTCATTATAGTGCATGGACTGTAAATATCAACAGTCATTTATAGAGTGGTGGGTGTGTGGCTGTCATTACAGTGCTTGGACTGTAAATATCAACAGTCATTCAAGGGGTGGTGAATGTGTGGGTGTCATTACATTGCTTGGACTGTAAATATCAAGTCATTCATGGGGTGGTGGGTATGTGGGTGTCATTATAGTGCTTGAACTGTAAATATCAACAGTCATTCATGGGGTGGTGGGTGTGTGGGTGTCATTACAGTGCTTGGACTATAGATATCAATTCATTCATGGTGTGGTGAGTGTCTGTGTGTCATTAGTGCTTGGACTGTGAATATTAACAGTCATTCATGGGGTGGTGGGTGGCATTACAGTGATTAGACTCTAATATCAACAGTCATTCATGGGGTGATGGGTGTGTGGGTGTCATTACAGTGCTTGGACTGTAAATATAAACAGTTATTCATGGGGATGTGGGTGTTTGGGTGTCTATGCAGTGCTTGTACTGTAAATATCAACAGTCAATCATGGAGTGGTGGGTGTGTGGGTGTCATTAGAGTGCTTGGACTGTAAATATTAACAGTCATTAATGGGGTGGTGGGTGTGTGGGTGTCATTACAGTGTTTTGACTGTAAATATCAACAGTCATTGATAGGGTGTTGGGTGTCATTACAGTGCTTGGACTGTAAATATCAACAGTTATTCAAGGGGTGGTAAGTGTGTGGGTGTCATGACACTGCTTGGACTGTAAATATCAACAGTCATTCATGGGGTGGTAAGTGTGTGGGTGTTATTACAGTTCTTGGACTGTATATATCAACCATTATTCATTGGTTGGTGGGTGTGTGGGTGTCATTACAGTGCTTGGACTGTAAATATTAACAGTTATTCATGTGGTGGTGGGTGTGTGAATGTCATTACCGTGCTCGGACTGAAAATATTATTTGTCATTTATAGGGTGGTGGTTGTGTGGGTGTTATTACAGTGGTTGGACTGTAAATATCAACAGTCATTCATAAAGTGCTGGGTGTGTGAGTGTCATTACAGATCTAAGACTGTAAATATCAACAGTCATTAATCGAGTGGTGGGTGTGTGGGTGTCATTACAGTGCTTGGACTGTAAATATCAACAGTCATCATGGGGTTAGGGTTTGCGGGTGTCATTACAGTGCTTAGACTGTAAATATCAACAGTCATTAATTGGGTGGTGGGTGTGTGGGTGTCATTACATTTCCTGGACTGTAAATATCAACAGTCAATCATGGGGTGGACGGTGTGTGGGTGTCATTACAGTGCTTGGACTGTAAATATAAACTGTCATTCATGTGGTGGTGAGTGTATTGGTTTAATGACAGTGCTTGGACTGTAAATATTAACAGTCATTCATGGGGTGGTAAGTGTGTGGGTGTCATTACAGTTCTTGGACTATAAATATCAACCCTTATTCATTAGGTGGTGGGTTTGTGGGTGTCATTACAGTGCTCAGACTGTAAATGTTAACAGTCATTCATGGAGTGGTGGGTGTGTGGATGTCTTTACAGTGCTTAGACTGTAAACATCAACAGTCATTCATGGGGTGGTGTGTGTGTGTGTGTGATTACAGTGTTTGGACTATAAATATTAACCGTCATTTATGGGATTGTGGGTGTTTGGGTGTCATTACAGTGCATGGACTGTAAATATCGTCAGTCATTTATGGGGTTGTGGGTGTGTAGGTGTCATTACAGTGCTTGGAGTGTAAATATCAAAATTAATTCTTGAGGTGGTGGGTCTGTGGGTATCATTACAGTGCTTAGACTGAAAATATCAACAGTCATTTATGGGGTGGTGGGTGTGTGGCTGTCATTATAGTGCATGGACTGTAAATATCAACAGTCATTTATAGAGTGGTGGGTGTGTGGCTGTCATTACAGTGCTTGGACTGTAAATATCAACAGTCATTCAAGGGGTGGTGAATGTGTGGGTGTCATTACATTGCTTGGACTGTAAATATCAAGTCATTCATGGGGTGGTGGGTATGTGGGTGTCATTATAGTGCTTGAACTGTAAATATCAACAGTCATTCATGGGGTGGTGGGTGTGTGGGTGTCATTACAGTGCTTGGACTATAGATATCAATTCATTCATGGTGTGGTGAGTGTCTGTGTGTCATTAGTGCTTGGACTGTGAATATTAACAGTCATTCATGGGGTGGTGGGTGGCATTACAGTGATTAGACTCTAATATCAACAGTCATTCATGGGGTGATGGGTGTGTGGGTGTCATTACAGTGCTTGGACTGTAAATATAAACAGTTATTCATGGGGATGTGGGTGTTTGGGTGTCTATGCAGTGCTTGTACTGTAAATATCAACAGTCAATCATGGAGTGGTGGGTGTGTGGGTGTCATTAGAGTGCTTGGACTGTAAATATTAACAGTCATTAATGGGTTGGTGGGTGTGTGGGTGTCATTACAGTGTTTTGACTGTAAATATCAACAGTCATTGATAGGGTGTTGGGTGTCATTACAGTGCTTGGACTGTAAATATCAACAGTTATTCAAGGGGTGGTAAGTGTGTGGGTGTCATGACACTGCTTGGACTGTAAATATCAACAGTCATTCATGGGGTGGTAAGTGTGTGGGTGTTATTACAGTTCTTGGACTGTATATATCAACCATTATTCATTGGTTGGTGGGTGTGTGGGTGTCATTACAGTGCTTGGACTGTAAATATTAACAGTTATTCATGTGGTGGTGGGTGTGTGAATGTCATTACAGTGCTCGGACTGAAAATATTAATTGTCATTTATAGGGTGGTGGTTGTGTGGGTGTTATTACAGTGGTTGGACTGTAAATATCAACAGTCATTCATAAAGTGCTGGGTGTGTGAGTGTCATTACAGATCTAAGACTGTAAATATCAACAGTCATTAATCGAGTGGTGGGTGTGTGGGTGTCATTACAGTGCTTGGACTGTAAATATCAACAGTCATCATGGGGTTAGGGTTTGCGGGTGTCATTACAGTGCTTAGACTGTAAATATCAACAGTCATTAATTGGGTTGTGGGTGTGTGGGTGTCATTACATTTCCTGGACTGTAAATATCAACAGTCAATCATGGGGTGGACGGTGTGTGGGTGTCATTACAGTGCTTGGACTGTAAATATAAACTGTATTTCATGTGGTGGTGCGTGTATTGGTTTAATGACAGTGCTTGGACTGTAAATATTAACAGTCATTCATGGGGTGGTAAGTGTGTGGGTGTCATTACAGTTCTTGGACTATAAATATCAACCCTTATTCATTAGGTGGTGGGTTTGTGGGTGTCATTACAGTGCTCAGACTGTAAATGTTAACAGTCATTCATGGAGTGGTGGGTGTGTGGATGTCTTTACAGTGCTTAGACTGTAAACATCAACAGTCATTCATGGGGTGGTGTGTGTGTGTGTGTGATTACAGTGTTTGGACTATAAATATTAACCGTCATTTATGGGATTGTGGGTGTTTGGGTGTCATTACAGTGCATGGACTGTAAATATCGTCAGTCATTTATGGGGTTGTGGGTGTGTAGGTGTCATTACAGTGCTTGGAGTGTAAATATCAAAATTAATTCTTGAGGTGGTGGGTCTGTGGGTATCATTACAGTGCTTAGACTGAAAATATCAACAGTCATTTATGGGGTGGTGGGTGTGTGGCTGTCATTATAGTGCATGGACTGTAAATATCAACAGTCATTTATAGAGTGGTGGGTGTGTGGCTGTCATTACAGTGCTTGGACTGTAAATATCAACAGTCATTCAAGGGGTGGTGAATGTGTGGGTGTCATTACATTGCTTGGACTGTAAATATCAAGTCATTCATGGGGTGGTGGGTATGTGGGTGTCATTATAGTGCTTGAACTGTAAATATCAACAGTCATTCATGGGGTGGTGGGTGTGTGGGTGTCATTACAGTGCTTGGACTATAGATATCAATTCATTCATGGTGTGGTGAGTGTCTGTGTGTCATTAGTGCTTGGACTGTGAATATTAACAGTCATTCATGGGGTGGTGGGTGGCATTACAGTGATTAGACTCTAATATCAACAGTCATTCATGGGGTGATGGGTGTGTGGGTGTCATTACAGTGCTTGGACTGTAAATATAAACAGTTATTCATGGGGATGTGGGTGTTTGGGTGTCTATGCAGTGCTTGTACTGTAAATATCAACAGTCAATCATGGAGTGGTGGGTGTGTGGGTGTCATTAGAGTGCTTGGACTGTAAATATTAACAGTCATTAATGGGTTGGTGGGTGTGTGGGTGTCATTACAGTGTTTTGACTGTAAATATCAACAGTCATTGATAGGGTGTTGGGTGTCATTACAGTGCTTGGACTGTAAATATCAACAGTTATTCAAGGGGTGGTAAGTGTGTGGGTGTCATGACACTGCTTGGACTGTAAATATCAACAGTCATTCATGGGGTGGTAAGTGTGTGGGTGTTATTACAGTTCTTGGACTGTATATATCAACCATTATTCATTGGTTGGTGGGTGTGTGGGTGTCATTACAGTGCTTGGACTGTAAATATTAACAGTTATTCATGTGGTGGTGGGTGTGTGAATGTCATTACAGTGCTCGGACTGAAAATATTAATTGTCATTTATAGGGTGGTGGTTGTGTGGGTGTTATTACAGTGGTTGGACTGTAAATATCAACAGTCATTCATAAAGTGCTGGGTGTGTGAGTGTCATTACAGATCTAAGACTGTAAATATCAACAGTCATTAATCGAGTGGTGGGTGTGTGGGTGTCATTACAGTGCTTGGACTGTAAATATCAACAGTCATCATGGGGTTAGGGTTTGCGGGTGTCATTACAGTGCTTAGACTGTAAATATCAACAGTCATTAATTGGGTTGTGGGTGTGTGGGTGTCATTACATTTCCTGGACTGTAAATATCAACAGTCAATCATGGGGTGGACGGTGTGTGGGTGTCATTACAGTGCTTGGACTGTAAATATAAACTGTATTTCATGTGGTGGTGCGTGTATTGGTTTAATGACAGTGCTTGGACTGTAAATATTAACAGTCATTCATGGGGTGGTAAGTGTGTGGGTGTCATTACAGTTCTTGGACTATAAATATCAACCCTTATTCATTAGGTGGTGGGTTTGTGGGTGTCATTACAGTGCTCAGACTGTAAATGTTAACAGTCATTCATGGAGTGGTGGGTGTGTGGATGTCTTTACAGTGCTTAGACTGTAAACATCAACAGTCATTCATGGGGTGGTGTGTGTGTGTGTGTGATTACAGTGTTTGGACTATAAATATTAACCGTCATTTATGGGATTGTGGGTGTTTGGGTGTCATTACAGTGCATGGACTGTAAATATCGTCAGTCATTTATGGGGTTGTGGGTGTGTAGGTGTCATTACAGTGCTTTGAGTGTAAATATCAAAATTAATTCTTGAGGTGGTGGGTCTGTGGGTATCATTACAGTGCTTAGACTGAAAATATCAACAGTCATTTATGGGGTGGTGGGTGTGTGGCTGTCATTATAGTGCATGGACTGTATATATCAACAGTCATTTATAGAGTGGTGGGTGTGTGGCTGTCATTACAGTGCTTGGACTGTAAATATCAACAGTCATTCAAGGGGTGGTGAATGTGTGGGTGTCATTACATTGCTTGGACTGTAAATATCAAGTCATTCATGGGGTGGTGGGTATGTGGGTGTCATTATAGTGCTTGAACTGTAAATATCAACAGTCATTCATGGGGTGGTGGGTGTGTGGGTGTCATTACAGTGCTTGGACTATAGATATCAATTCATTCATGGTGTGGTGAGTGTCTGTGTGTCATTAGTGCTTGGACTGTGAATATTAACAGTCATTCATGGGGTGGTGGGTGGCATTACAGTGATTAGACTCTAATATCAACAGTCATTCATGGGGTGATGGGTGTGTGGGTGTCATTACAGTGCTTGGACTGTAAATATAAACAGTTATTCATGGGGATGTGGGTGTTTGGGTGTCTATGCAGTGCTTGTACTGTAAATATCAACAGTCAATCATGGAGTGGTGGGTGTGTGGGTGTCATTAGAGTGCTTGGACTGTAAATATTAACAGTCATTAATGGGGTGGTGGGTGTGTGGGTGTCATTACAGTGTTTTGACTGTAAATATCAACAGTCATTGATAGGGTGTTGGGTGTCATTACAGTGCTTGGACTGTAAATATCAACAGTTATTCAAGGGGTGGTAAGTGTGTGGGTGTCATGACACTGCTTGGACTGTAAATATCAACAGTCATTCATGGGGTGGTAAGTGTGTGGGTGTTATTACAGTTCTTGGACTGTATATATCAACCATTATTCATTGGTTGGTGGGTGTGTGGGTGTCATTACAGTGCTTGGACTGTAAATATTAACAGTTATTCATGTGGTGGTGGGTGTGTGAATGTCATTACAGTGCTCGGACTGAAAATATTAATTGTCATTTATAGGGTGGTGGTTGTGTGGGTGTTATTACAGTGGTTGGACGGTAAATATCAACAGTCATTCATAAAGTGCTGGGTGTGTGAGTGTCATTACAGATCTAAGACTGTAAATATCAACAGTCATTAATCGAGTGGTGGGTGTGTGGGTGTCATTACAGTGCTTGGACTGTAAATATCAACAGTCATCATGGGGTTAGGGTTTGCGGGTGTCATTACAGTGCTTAGACTGTAAATATCAACAGTCATTAATTGGGTGGTGGGTGTGTGGGTGTCATTACATTTCCTGGACTGTAAATATCAACAGTCAATCATGGGGTGGACGGTGTGTGGGTGTCATTACAGTGCTTGGACTGTAAATATAAACTGTCATTCATGTGGTGGTGCGTGTATTGGTTTAATGACAGTGCTTGGACTGTAAATATCAACAGTCATTCATGGGGTGGTAAGTGTGTGGGTGTCATTACAGTTCTTGGACTATAAATATCAACCCTTATTCATTAGGTGGTGGGTTTGTGGGTGTCATTACAGTGCTCAGACTGTAAATGTTAACAGTCATTCATGGAGTGGTGGGTGTGTGGATGTCTTTACAGTGCTTAGACTGTAAACATCAACAGTCATTCATGGGGTGGTGTGTGTGTGTGTGTGATTACAGTGCTTGGACTATAAATATTAACCGTCATTTATGGGATTGTGGGTGTTTGGGTGTCATTACAGTGCATGGACTGTAAATATCGTCAGTCATTTATGGGGTTGTGAGTGTGTAGGTGTCATTACAGTGCTTGGAGTGTAAATATCAAAATTAATTCTTGAGGTGGTGGGTCTGTGGGTATCATTACAGTGCTTAGACTGAAAATATCAACAGTCATTTATGGGGTGGTGGGTGTGTGGCTGTCATTATAGTGCATGGACTGTAAATATCAACAGTCATTCATAGAGTGGTGGGTGTGTGGCTGTCATTACAGTGCTTGGACTGTAAATATCAACAGTCATTCAAGGGGTGGTGAATGTGTGGGTGTCATTACATTGCTTGGACTGTAAATATCAAGTCATTCATGGGGTGGTGGGTATGTGGGTGTCATTATAGTGCTTGAACTGTAAATATCAACAGTCATTCATGGGGTGGTGGGTGTGTGGGTGTCATTACAGTGCTTGGACTATAGATATCAATTCATTCATGGTGTGGTGAGTGTCTGTGTGTCATTAGTGCTTGGACTGTGAATATTAACAGTCATTCATGGGGTGGTGGGTGGCATTACAGTGATTAGACTCTAATATCAACAGTCATTCATGGGGTGATGGGTGTGTGGGTGTCATTACAGTGCTTGGACTGTAAATATAAACAGTTATTCATGGGGATGTGGGTGTTTGGGTGTCTATGCAGTGCTTGTACTGTAAATATCAACAGTCAATCATGGAGTGGTGGGTGTGTGGGTGTCATTAGAGTGCTTGGACTGTAAATATTAACAGTCATTAATGGGGTGGTGGGTGTGTGGGTGTCATTACAGTGTTTTGACTGTAAATATCAACAGTCATTGATAGGGTGTTGGGTGTCATTACAGTGCTTGGACTGTAAATATCAACAGTTATTCAAGGGGTGGTAAGTGTGTGGGTGTCATGACACTGCTTGGACTGTAAATATCAACAGTCATTCATGGGGTGGTAAGTGTGTGGGTGTTATTACAGTTCTTGGACTGTATATATCAACCATTATTCATTGGTTGGTGGGTGTGTGGGTGTCATTACAGTGCTTGGACTGTAAATATTAACAGTTATTCATGTGGTGGTGGGTGTGTGAATGTCATTACAGTGCTCGGACTGAAAATATTAATTGTCATTTATAGGGTGGTGGTTGTGTGGGTGTTATTACAGTGGTTGGACTGTAAATATCAACAGTCATTCATAAAGTGCTGGGTGTGTGAGTGTCATTACAGATCTAAGACTGTAAATATCAACAGTCATTAATCGAGTGGTGGGTGTGTGGGTGTCATTACAGTGCTTGGACTGTAAATATCAACAGTCATCATGGGGTTAGGGTTTGCGGGTGTCATTACAGTGCTTAGACTGTAAATATCAACAGTCATTAATTGGGTGGTGGGTGTGTGGGTGTCATTACATTTCCTGGACTGTAAATATCAACAGTCAATCATGGGGTGGACGGTGTGTGGGTGTCATTACAGTGCTTGGACTGTAAATATAAACTGTATTTCATGTGGTGGTGCGTGTATTGGTTTAATGACAGTGCTTGGACTGTAAATATCAACAGTCATTCATGGGGTGGTAAGTGTGTGGGTGTCATTACAGTTCTTGGACTATAAATATCAACCCTTATTCATTAGGTGGTGGGTTTGTGGGTGTCATTACAGTGCTCAGACTGTAAATGTTAACAGTCATTCATGGAGTGGTGGGTGTGTGGATGTCTTTACAGTGCTTAGACTGTAAACATCAACAGTCATTCATGGGGTGGTGTGTGTGTGTGTGTGATTACAGTGCTTGGACTATAAATATTAACCGTCATTTATGGGATTGTGGGTGTTTGGGTGTCATTACAGTGCATGGACTGTAAATATCGTCAGTCATTTATGGGGTTGTGGGTGTGTAGGTGTCATTACAGTGCTTGGAGTGTAAATATCAAAATTAATTCTTGAGGTGGTGGGTCTGTGGGTATCATTACAGTGCTTAGACTGAAAATATCAACAGTCATTTATGGGGTGGTGGGTGTGTGGCTGTCATTATAGTGCATGGACTGTAAATATCAACAGTCATTCATAGAGTGGTGGGTGTGTGGCTGTCATTACAGTGCTTGGACTGTAAATATCAACAGTCAATCATGGGGTGGTGGGTGTGTGGGTGTCATTACAGTGCTTAGACTGTAATTATCAACAGTCCTTCATGGGTTTGTGGGTGTGTGGGTGTCATTACAGTGCTTAGACTGTAAATATCAACAGTCATTTTTTGGGTGGTGGGTGTGTGGGTGTCATTACAGTGCTTGGACTGTAAATATCAATAGTCAATCATGGGATGGTCAGTGTGTGGATGTCATTACAGTGCTTGGACTGTAAATATCAACAGTCATTTACGGGGTGGTGGGTGTGTGAGTGTCATTACAATGTTTTGATTGTAAATATCAACAGTCATTCATGGGGTGGTGGGTGTGTGAGCGTCATTATAGTGCTTGGACTGTAAATATCAACAGTCACTCATGGGGTGGTGTGTGTGTTGGGGTCATTACAGTGCTTAGACTGAAAATATCAAAAGTCATTCTTGGGGTGGTGAGTGTGTGGGTGTCATTACAATGCTTACACTGTAAATATCAACAGTCATTTATGGGGTGGTGGGTGTGTGGGTGTCATTATAGTGCTTAGACTGTAAATATCAACAGTCATTTACGGGGTGGTGGGTGTGTGGCTGTCATTACAGTGCTTGGACTGTAAATATCAACAGTCAATCATGGGGTGGTGGGTGTGTGGGTGTCATTACAGTGTTTTGATTGTAAATATCAACAGTCAATTATAGGTTGGTTGGTGTCATTAGAGTGCTTGGACTGTAAATATCTACAGTCATTCATAGGGTGGTGGGTGTGTGGGTGACATTACATTGCGTGGACTGTAAATATCAACAGTCATTTATGGGGTGGTGGGTGTGTGGGTGTCATTACAGTGCTTGGACTGTAAATATCAACAGTCATTTATGGAGTGGTGGGTGTGTGGGTGTCATTACAGTTCTTGGACTCTAAATATAAACCAGCATTCATGGGGTGGTGGGTGTGTGGGTGTCATTACAGTGCTTAGACTGTATATATTAACAGTCATTTATTGGGTGGTGGGTGTGTGGGTGTCATTACAGAGCTTGGACTGTAAATATCAACAGTCATTCATAGGGTGGTGGGTGTGTGAGTATCATTTCAGAGCTTGGACTGTAAATATCAACAGTCATTCAGGGTGTGGTTGGTGTGTAGGTGTCATTACAGTGCTTGGACTGTAAATATCAAAAGTCATTCTTGGGGTTATGGGTGTGTGGGTGTCATTACATTGCTTAGACTGTAAATATCAACAAACATTTATTGGGTGGTGGGTGTGTGGCTGTCATTACAGTGCTTGGACTGTAAATATCGACAGTCAATCATTGGGTGGTGGGTGTGTTGGTGTTATTATAGTGCTTGGACTGAAAATATCAACAGTCATTCATGGGGTGTTGGGTGTGTGGGTGTCATTACAGTGCTTGGACTGTAAATATTTACTGTGATTTATGGGGTGGTGGGTATGTAGGTGTCATTACAGTGTTTGGACTGTAAATATCAAAAGTCATTCTTGGGTGTGTGTGTGTGTGTGGGTGTCATTACAATGCTTAGACTGTAAATATCAACAGTCGTTTATGGGGTGGTGGGTGTGTGGGTGTCATTACAGAGCTTAGACTGTATATATCAACAGTCATTTATGGGGTGGTGGGTGTGTGGCTGTTCTGACAGTGCTTGGACTGTAAATATCAACAGTCAATCATGGGGTGGTGGGTGTGTGGGTGTCATTACAGTGCTTGGACTGTAAATATCAACAGTCATTCATTGGGTGGTGGGTGTGTGGGTGTCATAACAGTGTTTTGACTGTAAATATTAACAGTCATTCATATGTTGGTGGGTGTCATTAGAGTGCTTGAACTGTAAATATCAACAATTTTTCACGGGGTGGTGGGAGTGTGGGTGTCATGACAGTGCTTGGACTGTAAATATCAACAGTCATTCATTGGGTGGTGGGTGTGTGGGTGTCATTACAGTGCTTAAAATGTAAATATTAACAGTCATTCATGGAGTGGTGGGTGTGTGGCTGTCATTACAGTGCTTGGACTGTAAATATCAATAGTCAATCATGGGGTGGTGGGTGTGCGGGTGTCATTACAGTGTTTTGACTGTAAATATCAAAAGTCATTCATAGGTGGTGGGTGTGTGGGTGTCATTACAGTGTTTTGATTGTAAATATCAACAGTCAATTATAGGTTGGTTGGTGTCATTAGAGTGCTTGGACTGTAAATATCAACCATAATTCATGGGGTGGTGGGTGTGCGGGTGTCATTACAGTGCTTTGACTGTAAATATCAACAGTCATTCATAGGGTGATGGGTGTGAGGGTGTCATTACAGTGCTTAGACTGTAATTATCAACAGTCATTCATGTGGTGGTAGGTGTGTGGGTGTCATTATAGTGCTTGGACTGTAAATATAAACAGTCACTCATGGGGTGGTGTGTGTCTGTGTGTCATTAGTGCTTGGACTGTAAATATTAACAGGAATTTATTGGGTGGTGGGTGTGTGAGTGTCATTACAGAGCTTTGACTATAAATATCAACAGTCATTCATGGGGTTGTGGGTTTTTGGGTGTCTATGCAGTGCATGGAGTGTAAATATCAACAGTCAATCATGGGCTGGTGGGTGTGTGGTTGTCATTACAGTGCTATGACTCTAAATATCAACAGTCATTCATGGGGTGGTGAGTGTGTGGGTGTCATTACAGTGCTTAGACTGTAAATATTAACAGTTATTTATTGGGTGGTGGGTGTGTGGGTGTCATTACAGAGCTTGGACTGTAAATATCAACAGTCATTCATAGGGTGGTGGGTGTGTGAGTATCATTACAGAGCTTGGACTGTAAATATCAACAGTCATTCAGGGGGTGGTTGGTGTGTAGATGTTATTACAGTGCTTGGACTGTAAATATCAAAAGTCATTCTTGGGGTTGTGGGTGTGTGGGTGTCATTACATTGCTTAGACTGTAAATATCAACAAACATTTATTGGGTGGTGGTTGTGTGGCTGTCATTACAGTGCTTGAACTGTGAACATCAACAGTCAATCATGGGGTGGTGGGTTTGTTGGTGTCATTACAGTGCTTAGACTGTAAATATCAACAGTCATTTATGGGGTGGTGGGTGTGTGAGTGTCATTATAGTGCTTAGACTGTAAATATCAACAGTCCTTTATGGGGTGGTGGTTGTGTGGCTGTCATTACAGTGCTTGGACTGTAAATATCAACAGTCAATCATGGGGTGGTGGGTGTGCAGGTGTCATTACATTGTTTTGACTGTAAATATCAAAAGTCATTTATAGGTGGTGGGTGTGTGGGTGTCATTACAGTGTTTTGATTGCAAATATCAACAGTCAATTATAGGTTGGTTGGTGTCATTAGAGTGCTTAGACTGTAAATATCAACAGTCATTCATGGGGTGGTGTGTGTGTGGGTGACATTACATTGCGTGGACTGTAAATATCAACCATAATTCATTGGGTGGTGGGTGTGCGGGTGTCATTACAGTGCTTTGACTCTAAATATCAACAGTCATTCATAGGGTGATGGGTGTGAGGGTGTCATTACAGTGCTTTGACTATAAATATCAACAGTCATTCATGGGGTTGTGGGTTTTTGGGTGTCTATGCAGTGCTTGGAGTGTAAATATCAACAGTCAATCATGGGGTGGTGGGTGTGTGGTTGTCATTACAGTGCTTGGACTGTAAATATCGACAGTCATTTACGGGGTGGTGGGTGTGTGGGTGTTATTACAATGTTTTGATTGTAAATATCAACAGTCATTCATAGGGAGGTGGGTGTTATTAGAGTGCTTGTACTGTAAATATCAACAGTCATTCATTGGGTGGTGGGTGTGTGGGTGTCATTATAGTGCTTGGACTGTAAATATCAACAGTCACTCATGGTGTGGTGGGTGTGTTGGTGTCATTACAGTGCTCAGACTGAAAATATCAAAAGTCATTCATAGGGTGTTGGGTGTGTGGGTGTCTATGCAGTGCTTGGACTGTAAATATCAACAGTCATTTATGGGGTGGTGTTTGTGTGGGTGTCATTACAGTTCCTGGACTGTAAAAATTAACAGTCATTCATAGGGTGGTGGGTGTGTGAGTGTCATTACAGAGCTTGGACTGTAAATATCAACAGTCATTCATGCGGTGGTGGGTGTGTGGGTGTCATTACAGTGCTTAGACTGTAAATATCAACAGTCAGTTATTGGTTTGTGAGTGTGTGGGTGTCATTACAGTGCTTGGACTGTAAATATTAACAGTCAATCATGGGGTGGTCGGTGTGTGGGTGTCATTACAGTGCTGGGACTGTAATTATCAACATTCATTCATGGGGTGGTGTGTGTGTTGGTGTCATTACAGTGTTTTAACTATAAATATCAACATTCATTTATTGGGTGTTGGGTGTCATTACAGTGCTTTGACTATAAATATCAACAGTCATTCATGGGGTGGTGCATGTGTGGGTGTAATGACAGTTCTTGGACTGTAAATATAAACAGTCATTAATGGGGTGGTGAGTGTGTGGGTGTCATTACAGTTCTTGATCTGTAAATATCAACCATCATTAATGTGTGGGTGTCATTACAGAGCTGAGACTGTAAATATTAACAGTTATTCCTGGGGTGGTGTGTGTGTTGGTGTCATTACAGTGCGTGGACTATAAATATGAACCATCATTTATGGGGTGGCGGGTGTGTGAGTGTCATTACAGTGCTTTGACTGTAAATATCAACAGTCATTCATAGTGTGATGGGTGTGAGGGTGTCATTACAGTGCTTAGACTGTAATTATCAACAGTCATTCATGTGGTGGTGGGTGTGTGGGTGTCATTATAGTGCTTGGACTGTAAATATCAATAGTCACTCATGGGGTGGTGGGTGTCTGTGTGTCATTAGTGCTTGGACTGTTAATATCAAGAGTCATTCAAGGGGTGGTGGGTGGCATTACAGTGCTTGGACTCTAAATATCAACAGTCATTCATAGAGTGGTGGGTGTGTGAGTGTCATTACATCGTTTTGAATATAAATATCAACAGTCATTCATGGGGTTGTGTGTTTTTGGGTGTCTATGCAGTGCTTGGAGTGTAAATATCAACAGTCAATCATGGGGTGGTGGGTGTGTGGTTGTCATTACAGTGCTTGGACTGTAAATATCGACAGTCATTTACGGGGTGGTGGGTGTGTGGGTGTCATTACAATGTTTTGATTGTAAATATCAACAGTCATTCATAGGGTGGTGGGTGTTATTAGAGTCCTTGAACTTTAAATATCAACAGTCATTCATGGGGTGGTGGGTGTGTGGGTGTCATTATAGTGCTTGGACTGTAAATATCAACAGTCACTCATGGGGTGGTGGGTGTGTGTGTCATTAGTGCTTGGACTGTAAATATCAACAGTCATTCATGGGGTGGTGGGTGTGTGGATGTCATTACAGTGGTTGGACTGTAATTATCAACAGTCCTTCATGGATTGGTGGGTGTGTGGGTGTCATTACAGTGCTTAGACTGTAAATATCAACAGTCATTTATTGGGTGGTGTGTGTGTGGGTGTCATTACAGTGCTTGGACTGTAAATATCAACAGTCATTCATGAGGTGGTGGGTGGGTGGGTGTCATTACAGTGTTTTAACTATAAATATCAACATTCATTTATTGGGTGGTGGGTGTCATTAGAGTGCTTGGAGTGTAAATATCAACAGTCATTCGTCGGGTGGTGCATTTGTGGGTGTCACGACAGTGATTGGACTGTAAATATCAACAGTCATTAATGGGGTGGTGAGTGTGTGAGTGTCATTACAGTTCCTGGACTGCTAATATAAACCATCATACATTAGGTGGTGGGTATGTGGGTGTCTTTACACTGCTCAGACTGTAAATATTAACAGTCATTTATGGGGTGGTGCGTGTGTGGATGTCATTACAGTGCTTGGACTGAAAATATCCACAGTCATTCTTAAGGTGGTGGGTGTGTGGGTGTCATTACAGTGATTGGCCTATAAATATTAACCATCATTTATGGGGTGGTGGGTGTGTGGGTGTCATTACAGTGCTTGGACTGTAAATATCAACAGTCATTCATAGGGTGGTGGGTGTGTGAGTGTAATTACAGAGCTTGGACTGTATATATCAACAGACATTCATGGGGTGGTGGGTGTGTAGGTGTCATTACAGTGCTTGGACTGTAAATATCAAAAGTCATTCTTGGGGTGGTCGGTGTGTGGGTGTCATTACAGTGCTTAGACTGTAAATATCAACAGTCATTTATGGGGTGGTTTAGTGTGTGGCTGTCATTACAGTGCTTGGACTGTAAATATCAACAGTCAATCATGGGGTGGTGGGTGTGTGGGTGTCATTACAGTGCTTTGACTGTAAATATCAACAGTCATTCTTTGGGTGGTGGGTGTGTGGGTGTCATTACAGTGTTTTGATTGTAAATATCAACAGCCATTTAAAAGGTGGTGGGTGTCATTAGAGTGCTTGAACTGTAGATATCAACAGTCATTCATAAGGTGGTAGGTGTGGGGGTGTCATTACAGTGCTTTGACTGTAAATATCAACAGTCATTCATGGGTTGGTAGGGGTGAAGGTGTCATTACAGTGCTTGGACTGTAAATATCAACAGTCATTCATGGGGTGGTGGGTGTGTGGGTTTCATTATAGTGTTTGAACTGTAAATATCAACAGTCATTCATGGGGTGGTGGGTGTGTGGGTGTCATTACAGTGCTTGGACTGTAATTATCAACAGTCAATCATGGGGTGGTTGGTGTCATTACAGTGCTTTGACTGTAAATATCAACAGTTAATCATGGGGTGTTGGGTGTCATTAGAGTGCTTGGATTGTAAATATCAACAGTCAGTTATTGGGTTGTGGGTGTGTGGGTGTCATTACAGTGCTTGGACTGTAAACATTAACAATCAATCATGGGGTGGTCGGTGTGTGGGTGTCATTACAGTGCTGGGACTGTAATTATCAACAGTCATTCATGAGGTGGTGGGTGTGTGGGTGTCATTACAGTGTTTTAACTATAAATATCAACATTCATTTATTGGGTGTTGGGTGTCATTACAGTGCTTTGACTATAAATATCAACAGTCATTCATGGGGTGGTGCATGTGTGGATGTAATGACAGTTCTTGGACTGTAAATATCATCAGTCATTAATGGGGTGGTGAGTGTGTGGGTGTCATTACAGTTCTTGAACTGTAAATATCAACCATCATTAATATGTGGGTGTCATTACAGAGCTCAGACTGTAAATATTAACAGTTATTCCTGGGGTGGTGGGTGTGTTGGTGTCATTACAGTGCTTGGACTATAAATATCAACAGTCATTCATGGGGTTTTGGTGTTTAGGTGTCTATGCAGTGCTTGGACTGTAAATATCAACAGTCATTCATGGGGTGGTGGGTGTGTGGGTGTCATTACAGTGCATGGACTGTAAATATCAACAGTCAATCATGGGGTGGTGGGTGTGTGGGTGTCATTACAGTGCTTAGACTGTAATTATCAACAGTCCTTCATGGGTTTGTGGGTGTGTGGGTGTCATTACAGTGCTTAGACTGTAAATATCAACAGTCATTTTTTGGGTGGTGGGTGTGTGGGTGTCATTACAGTGCTTGGACTGTAAATATCAATAGTCAATCATGGGATGGTCAGTGTGTGGGTGTCATTACAGTGCTTGGACTGTAAATATCAACAGTCATTCATGAGGTGGTGGGTGTGTGGGTGTCATTACAGTGTTTTAACCATAAATATCAACATTCATTTATTGGGTGGTGGTTGTCATTAGAGTGCTTGGACTGTAAATATCAACAGTCATACATGGGGTGGTGCATGTGTGGGTGTCATGACAGTGCTTGGACTGTAAATATCAACAGTCATTCATGGGGTGTAAGGGAGACTGCGGTGGTGAAAGGACGTGTCTCGTTAGCTCCGTTACATGTATAAACAGTGCTAGTGTCTACATTAACAGTGCAGTGCTAGTGCGCCTGTATATGTTTTGGCACGTCCAGCATGGGTTCTCCAGTTGACGAGTTGTGCCTTGTCTGTCATGAGCGAGATTATGGAAAGGTCAAGTGGCTGAAATGTCTCAAGTGCAAATTGGGTGGCCATAGCACTTGTACGAGAATGACTGGTTTGAAATCAAATGCTTCGGAAGTAAATTGGGTTTGTGATCCTTGTGCTCTAGTGATAAATAGTGAAGTTCACCTTCGAGAGGAGATTAATGTAATGAAAAGTGATATTATTGAAATCAAGAATATGCTGAAGGATATAAGACTACCCGAGAATCTTCAGAATAGTGTAATGGCTGCTTTGCCGGCTCTGACTGACGGGGTCACGCTGGCTGTGGAAGAGGCTGTGTCAGCTCAATCGGGCCAGGTGGAAAAAGATGGCATGAACTGGGCTGAGGTGGTGTCGAGAAGCAGGAAACGGAAACGCACACAGAAAAATAAGAATCTTCTTATTATTAAAGCAAAGGGTAGCAAAAAAGCGGTTGATATGAAGAAAGAGGTCGAAGAATTGTTGTCGGATGTTCAAATTATGGACTCCAAATTCACTAACAAGGGAAATATTGTTATAAATCTTGAATCTGAAGAGAAGAGAAATGCTGCACAAAATAAGTTACACGAGGTGGGGAATTTAATTGCTTCCAATGGGAAGCGATGGGACCCCAAAATTATGGTATGTAATGTGGCTCGGAATGAGGACAAGGAATCGCTCATTGAAGAAATTATTGTAAGGAATAATTTGGTGATTTGTGCAATCATGGGTGGGCAGTGAAAGGAGAGTGTCATGACTGTTTGTACAATCTATACAATTACACACTGAAGTCTGAATACGACAAAATGTGTCCTATAGTTGAGAAGAAAATAATAGTGAAAGATGAGTCTCCGTGGTTCAACAATGACATAAATAAAGCGAAAATTAATAAAAAAAAGATGGAAAGACGGTGGCGCAAGTATCGTACTGAGGAATGTAGACATGCATACACTCAAGCACGAAACTACGAATTAAGGCTTGTCACCAACAGAAAGTGCAGTTATTACAAAGAGAAAACTGAAATGGCGGGATCGAATATACACGAGCTCTACAAGATACTTGACTGCCTGACTGGTGATAAGAGGAAGCACAAGTTGCCGGAGAGCTGTTCGGATAGCAATTTGGCCAATGATTTTGTATATTTTTTCGATAATAAGATCAAGAATATTATATCGACGTTTGTGAGTGATAGTTCGCATATGGTTATGAGTGAACAAACTTCTGATATTAAACTGAGTGAGTTCCGAATTGTGAGTGAATTGACTGTTAGTGAGATGATCAAGAAGGCAAAACCTACTTACTCTGCAATCGACCCTATGCCGTTCAAGCTGTTTAATAGAAACAAAAGGTTTGATCGCCTGGTCAGCGTTATCACAAAAATGGTAAATGTGAGTATTGCTAATAGTGTGTTCCCAAACTCTGAAAAGCAAGCTATTGTAACACCCATATTGAAGGGGAATCTTGACCCCCAATCTTTCAGCTCATTTCGTCCTGTATCCAATTTAACTTTACAATCCAAGATTTTGGAAAAGGTAATTTTAACTCAATTGATGGATTATTTGGATATGGTTGGTGCAATTCATGATAACCAGTCAGCCTACCGTCGTCTGTATTCCACGGAGACTGCTCTGTGTTCTATCGTAAGTAACATGCGCACTTTGATGGATGATGGAAAAAGTGGTCTGTTGGTATTACTGGATTTGAGTGCTGCATTCGACACAGTAGTGCACAGTGTCTTATTGAGTGTCTGTGAACGTATTGGTATAATAGGTGCTGCTCTCTCGTACCTGAAGAGTTACCTGACTGGCCGCAACTACTGTGTAAAAATAGGAAATGAATTTTCTGACGCAATACCATTAACAAGAGGTGTGCCTCAGGGTAGTGTTTTAGGCCCAATACTCTTCTGTTTATTTACTACAGATCTTTCTGTACTACTTGAAAAGTACGAAGTCAGATTCAAGCTTTTTGCGGATGACACGCAGTTTTACATGTCATTCACAAATATACACGATTCAGAAACTCATTTGAGCTCTGTCCTTACTGACATTAAGCAATGGATGGATTCCAGGCAGCTTAAATTAAATCAAGATAAAACAGAATGTCTGTATGTCGGTCGTAGAACTGACTTCGACAGCTTGGGAGTACGTAAACTGAAAGTGAATGATAGGGAAATCACAATCAACAAATGTGTGAAGAGTCTCGGGGTGATGTTGGACAGTGAGCTAATGATGAGAGATCAGATTGGTCATGTGGTTCAAATTGCTGGATACCACTTGAGGAATTTGGCTTTCGTAAGGAAATACCTTGATCAGAGTGTGATGATGAAACTGGTTTACAATCATGTTCTAAGTAAATTGGATTACTGTAATTCCCTATATTACGGCTTGCCTGATTATCTATTGAAGAAACTCCAGATGATCACGAACAGAGCTGCGAGATTGATACGAGGTCTGTCAAGAAGAGATCGAATAACACCAGCACTCATACAACTACATTGGCTTCCTATTAAGGCACGTATCGTTTACAAGCAGTGTGTTATGGTTCATCAAGCGTTAAATTTTGGCAAACCAGTTTACATGCGAGATATGCTCCTGGACTTTCATGTGGATACCAATGTAGAATTGCGACATAGCAGCGAGGTGAATAGGCTTCTGGAACCAAGATTCAGAAGGGAATGTGGAAAAAGAGCGTTCGCATAGTGCTCCTCGCCTCTACAACAACCTTCCGAGCTTCGTTAGGGCAGTGAAACAGCTGCTCTATTCAAAATGAGACTGAAGACACACCTCTTCACCGAGTCTTACGACCTCATAAATGAAGAAATGAGACCAAGTTTCCGGCTTTAGTTGATCTACGGAGGGACTTGGAGAGCTGACAACGGCTGAAAGTCCCTAGAAGCCATCACATAAGTAACATAAGTAAGTAAGAGTGTGTGGGTGTCATTACGGTTCATGGACTGTAAATATAAACCATCATACATTCGGTGGTGGGTGTGTGGGTGTCATTACAGTGCTTGGACTGTATATATCAACAGTCATTCATGGGGTGGTGGGTGTGTGGATGTCATTAAAGTGCTTGGACTGAAAATATCAACAGTCATTCTTGGGGTGGTGGGTGTGTGGATGTCATTACAGTGCTTGGCCAATAAATATTAACCATCATGTATAGGGTGGTGGGTGTGTGGGTGTCATTACAGTGCTTGGACTGTAAATATCAACAGTCATTCATAGGGTGGTGGGTGTGTGAGTGTCATTACAGAACTTGGACTGTAAATATCAACAGTCATTCATTGGTGGTGGGTAAGTAGGTGTCATTATAGTGCTTGGACTGTAAATATCAAAAGTCATTCTTGGGGTGGTCGGTGTGTGGCTGTCATTACAGTGCTTGGACTGTAAATATCAACAGTCAATCATGGGGTGGTAGGTGTGTGGGTGTCATTACATTGTTTTGACTGTAAATATCAACAGTCATTCATGGGGTGGTGGGGGTGAGGGTGTTATTACAGTGCTTGGTCTGTATATATCAACAGTCATTCATGAGGTGGTGGGTGTGTGGGTGTCATTATAGTGTTTGAACTGTAAATAGCAACAGTCATTCATGGGGTGGTGGGTGTGTGGTTGTCATTACAGTGCTGGGACTATAAAAATTAAGTCATTCATGGTGTGTTGGGTGTGTCTGTGTGTCATTAGTGCTTGGACTGTAAATATCAACAGTCATTCATGGGGTGGTTGGTGTCATTACAGTGCTTGGACTGTAAATATCAACAGTAAATCATGGGGTGTTGGGTGTCATTAGAGTGCTTGGACTGTAAATATCAACAGTCATTCATGGGGTTTTGGGTTTTTGGGTGTCTATGCAGTGCTTGGACTGTAAATATCAACAGTCAATCATGGGTGTTGGGTGTCTGGGTGTCATTACAGTGCTTGGACTGTAAATATCAACAGTGATTCATGGGGTTGTGGGTGTGTGGATGTCTTTGCAGTGTTTTGATTGTAAATATCAGCAGTCATTCATAGGGTGGTGGGGGTCATTAGAGTGATTGGATTGTAAATATTAACAGTCATTCATGGGGTGGTGGGTGTGGGTGTGTCATTACAGTGCTTGGACTGTAAATATCAACCATATTTCACGGGTAGGTGGGTGTGGGGGTGTTATTACAGTACTTGTACTGTAAATATCAACAGTCATTCATTGGTGTTGGACGTGTGGGTGTCATTACAGTGCTTAGACTGTAAATATCAATAGTCATTCATGGGGTGGTGGGTGTGAGGGTGTCATTACAATACTTAGACTGTATATATCAACAATCATTCATAGGGTGGTGGGTGTGTGGGTGTCATTATAGTGTTTAGACTGTAAATATCAACAGTCATTCATGGGGTGGTGGGTGTGTGGGTGTCATTACAATGTTTTAATTGTAAATATCAATAGTCATTCATAGGGTGGTGGGTGTCATTAGAGTGTTTGGACTGTAAATATCAACAGTCATTCATGGGGTGGTATGTGTGTGGGTGTCATTACAGTGCTTGGACTGTAAATATCAACCGTCATTTATGGGGTGGTGTTTGTGTGTGTGTCATTACAGTTCCTGGACTGTAAATATCAACAGTCATTCATAGGGTGGTGGGTGTGTGAGTGTCATTACAGAGCTTCGACTGTAAATATCAACAGTCATTCATGGGGTGGTGGGTGTGTGGGTGTCATTACATTGCTTGGACTGTAAATATCAACAGTCAATCATGGGGTGGTCGGTGTGTGGGTGTCATTACAGTGCTGGGACTGTAATTATCAACAATCATTCATGGGGTGGTGTGTGTGTGGGTGTCATTACAGTGTTTTAACTATAAATATCAACATTCATTTATTGTGTGGTGGGTGTCATTACAGTGCTTTGACTGTAAATATCAACAGTCATTCATGGGGTGGTGCATGTGTGGGTGTCATTACAGAGCATGGACTGTAAATATCAAAAGTCATTTATGGGGTGGTGGGTGTGTGGGTGTTATTACAGTGCATGGACTGTAAATATCAACAGTCATTTATAGAGTGGTGGGTGTGTGGCTGTCATTACAGTGCTTGTACTGTAAATATCAACAGTCAATTATGGGATGGTGGGTGTGTTGGTGTCATTACAATGCTTAGACTGTAATTATCAACCATCCTTCATGGGTTGGTGGGTGTGTGGGTGTCATTACAGTGCTTAGACTGTAAATATCAACAGTCATTTTTTGGGTCGGGGGTGTGTGGGTGTCATTACAGTGCTTGGACTGTAAATATCAATAGTCAATCATGGGATGGTCAGTGTGTGGGTGTCATTACAGTGCTTGGACTATAAATATCAACAGTCATTCATGAGGTGGTGGGTGTGTGGGTGTCATTACAGTGTTTTAACTATAAATATCAACATTCATTTATTGGGTGGTGGGTGTCATTAGAGTGCTTGGACTGTAAATATCAACAGTCATTCATGGGGTGGTGGGTGTGTGGGTGTCATGACAGTGCTTGGACTGTAAATATCAAGAGTCATTAATGGTGTGGTGGGTGTGTGGATGTCATTAGAGTGCTTGGACTGTAAATATCAACAGTCATTCATAAGGTGGTGGGTGTGGGGGTGTCATTACAGTGTTTTGACTGTAAATATCAACAGTCATTCATTGAGTGGTGGGGGTTAGGGTGTCATTACAGTGCTTGGACTGTAAATATCAACAGTCATTTATGGGGTGGTGGGTGTGTGGGTGTCATTATAATGCTTGAAATGTTAATATCAACAGTCATTCATGGGGTGGTGGGTGTGTGGTTGTCATTACAGTGCATGGACTATAAATATTAAGTCATTCATTGTGTGGTGGGTGTGTGTGTGTGTCATTAGTGCTTGGACTGTAAATATCAACAGTCATTCATGGGGTGGTTGGTGTCATTACAGTTCTTGGACTGTAAATATCAACAGTCAATCATGGGGTGTTGGTAGTCATTAGAGTGTTTGGACTCTTAATATCAACAGTTATTCATGGGGTTTTAAGTGTTTGGGTGTCTATGCAGTGCTTGGACTGTAAATATCAACAGTCAATCATAGGGTTGTGGCTTTTTGGGTGTCATTACAGTGATTGGACTGTATATATCAACAGTGAGTCATGGGGTCATGGGTGTGTGGGTGTCATTATAGTGTTTGGACTGTAAATATCAACAGTCATTCATGGGGTGGTAGGTGTGTGGGTGTCATTTCAGTGCATAGACTGTAAATATCAATAGTCATTCATGGGGTGGTGGGTGTGATGGTGTCATTACAGTGCTTAGACTGTATATATCAACAATCATTCATGGGGTCGTGGGTGTGTGGGTGTCATTACAATGCTTGGACTGTAAATATCAAGTTATTCATGGGGTGGTGGGTATGTATTGTCATTATAGTGCTTGAACTGTAAATATCAACAGTCATTCATGGGGTGGTGGGTGTGTGGGTGTCATTACAGTGCTTGGACTATAAATATCAATTCATTCATGGTGTGGTGAGTGTCTGTGTGTCATTAGTGCTTGGACTGTGAATATTAGCAGTCATTCATGGGGTGGTGGGTGGCATTACAGTGCTTAGACTCTAATATTAACAGTCATTCATGGGGTGATGGGTGTGTGGGTGTCATTACAGTGCTTGGACTGTAAATAGAAACAGTTATTAATGGGGATGTGGGTGTTTGGGTGTCTATGCAGTGCTTGTACTGTAAATATCAACAGTCAATCATGGAGTGGTAAGTGTGTGGGTGTCATTAGAGTGCTTGGACTGTAAATATTAACAGTCATTCATTGGGTGGTGAGTGTGTGGATATCATTAGAGTGCTTGGACTGTAAATATCAACAGTCATTCATTGAGTGGTGGGGGTTAGGGTGTCATTACTGTGCTTGGACTGTAAATATCAACAGTCATTCATTGGGTGGTGGGTGTGTGGGTGTCATTATAATGCTTGAAATGTAAATATCAACAGTCATTCATGGGGTGGTGGGTGTGTGGTTGTCATTACAGTGCATGGACTATAAATATTAAGTCATTCATGATGTGGTGGGTGTGTGTGTGTCATTATTGCTTGGACTGTAAATATCAACAGTCATTCATGGGGTGGTGGGTGTGTGGTTGTCATTACAGTGCATGGACTATAAATATTAAGTCATTCATGATGTGGTGGGTGTGTGTGTGTGTCATTATTGCTTGGACTGTAAATATCAACAGTCATTCATGGGGTGGTTGGTGTCATTACAGTTCTTGGACTGTAAATATCAACAGTCAATCATGGGGTGTTGGTAGTCATTAGAGTGTTTGGACTCTTAATATCAACAGTCATTCATGGGGTTTTGGGTGTTTGGGTGTCTATGCAGTGCTTGGACTGTAAATATCAACAGTCAATCATAGGGTTGTGGCTTTCTGGGTGTCATTACAGTGCTTGGACTGTATATATCAACAGTTAGTCATGGGGTGGTGGGTGTGTGGGTGTCATTACAGTGTTTTGATTGTAAATATCAACAGTCATTTATAGGGTGGTGGGTGTCATAGAGTGCTTGGACTATAAATATCAACAGTCATTCATGGGGTGGTAGGTGTGTGGGTGTCATTACAGTGCATAGACTGTAAATATCAATAGTCATTCATGGGGTGGTGGGTGTGAGGGTGTCATTACAGTGCTTAGACTGTATATATAAACAATCATTCATGGGGTCGTGGGTGTGTGGGTGTCATTATAGTGTTTGGACTGTAAATATCAACAGTCATTCAAGGGGTGGTGAATGTGTGGGTGTCATTACATTGCTTGGACTGTAAATATCAAGTCATTCATGGGGTGGTGGGTATGTGGGTGTCATTATAGTGCTTGAACTGTAAATATCAACATTCATTCATGGGGTGGTGGGTGTATGGGTGTCATTACAGTGCTTGGACTATATATATCAATTCATTCATGGTGTGGTGAGTGTCTGTGTGTCATTAGTGCTTGGACTGTGAATATTAACAGTCATTCATGGAATGGTGGGTGGCATTACAGTGATTAGACTCTAATATCAACAGTCATTCATGGGGTGATGGGTGTGTGGGTGTCATTACAGTGTTTGGACTGTAAATATAAACAGTTATTCATGGGGATGTGGGTGTTTGGGTGTCTATGCAGTGCTTGTACTGTAAATATCAACAGTCAATCATGGAGTGGTGGGTGTGTGGGTGTCATTAGAGTGCTTGGACTGTAAATATTAACAGTCATTTATGGGGTGGTGGGTGTGTGGGTGTCATTACAGTGTTTTGACTGTAAATATCAACAGTCATTGATAGGGTGTTGGGTGTCATAACAGTGCTTGGACTGTAAATATCAACAGTTATTCAAGGGGTGGTAAGTGTGTGGGTGTCATGACACTGCTTGGACTGTAAATATCAACAGTCATTCATGGGGTGGTGAGTGTGTGGGTGTTATTACAGTTCTTGGACTGTATATATCAACCATTATTCATTGGTTGGTGGGTGTGTGGGTGTCATTACAATGCTCGGGCTGAAAATATTTATTGTCATTTATAGGGTGGTGGTTGTGTGGGTGTTATTACAGTGGTTGGACTGTAAATATCAACAGTCATTCATAAAGTGCTGGGTGTGTGAGTGTCATTACAGATCTTGGACTGCAAATATCAACAGTCATTAATGGAGTGGTGGGTGTGTGGGAGTCATTACAGTGCTTGGACTGTAAATATCAACAGTCATTCATGGGGTTAGGGTTTGCGGGTGTCATTACAGTGCTTAGACTGTAAATATCAACAGTCATTAATTGGGTGGTGGGTGTGTGGGTGTCATTACAATGTTTGGACTGTAAATATCAACAGTCAATCATGGGGTGGACGGTGTGTGGGTGTCATTACAGTGCTTGGACTGTAAATATTAACTGTCATTCATGGGGTGGTGCGTGTATTGGTATAATGACAGTGCTTGGAATGTAAATATCAACAGTCATTCATGGGGTGGTAAGTGTGTGGGTGTCATTACAGTTCTTGGACTATAAATATCAACCCTTATTCATTAGGTGGTGGGTTTGTGGGTGTCATTACAGTGCTCAGACTGTAAATGTTAACAGTCATTCATGGGGTGGTGGGTGTGTGGATGTCTCTACAGTGCTTAGACTGTAAACATCAACAGTCATTTATGGGGTGGTGTGTGTGTGAGTGTGATTACAGTGCTTGGACTATAAATATTAACCGTCATTTATGTGATTGTGGGTGTTTGGGTGTCATTACAGTGCATGGACTGTAAATATCGTCAGTCATTTATGGGGTTGTGGGTGTGTAGGTGTCATTACAGTGCTTGGAGTGTAAATATCAAAATTAATTCTTGAAGTGGTGGGTCTGTGGGTATCATTACAGTGCTTAGACTGAAAATATCAACAGTCATTTATGGGGTGGTGGGTGTGTGGCTGTCATTATAGTGCATGGACTGTAAATATCAAAGGTCATTCATAGAGTGGTGGGTGTGTGGCTGTCATTACAGAGCTTGGACTGTAAATATCAAGAGTCAATCATGGGGTGGTGGGTGTGTGGGTGTCATTACAGTGCTTAGAATGTAATTATCAACAGTCCTTCATGGGTTTGTGGGTGTGTGGGTGTCATTACAGTGCTTAGACTGTAAATATCAACAGTCATTTTTTGGGTGGTGGGTGTGTGGGTGTCATTACAATGCTTGGACTGTAAATATCAATAGTCAATCATGGGATGGTCAGTGTGTGGGTGTCATTACAGTGCTTGGACTGTAAATATCAACAGTCATTTAAGGGGTGGTGGGTGTGTGAGTGTCATTACAGTGCTTGGACTGTAAATATCAACAGTTAATCATGGGGTGGTGGGTGTGCGGGTGTCATTACAGTGTTTTGACTGTAAATATCAAAAGTCATTTATAGGTGATGGGTGCGTGGGTGTCATTACAGTGTTTTGATTGTAAATATCAACAGTCATTCATATGTTGGTGGGTGTCATTAGAGTGCTTGAACTGTAAATATCAACAATTTTTCATGGGGTGGTGGTAGTGTGGGTGTCATGACAGTGCTTGGACTGTAAATATCAACAGTCATTCATGGGTTGGTGAGTGTGTGGGGGTTATTACAGTTCTTGGACTGTAAATATCAACCATCATTCATTGGGTGGTGGGTGTGTGGGTGTCATTACAGTGCTTAAAATGTAAATATTAACAGTCATTCATGGAGTGGTGGGTGTGTAGCTGTCATTACAGTGCTTGGATTGTAAATATCAACAGTCAATCATGGGGTGGTGGGTGTGCGGGTGTCATTACAGTGTTTTGACTGTAAATATCAAAAGTCATTCATAGGTGGTGGGTGTGTGGGTGTCATTACAGTGTTTTGATTGTAAATATCAACAGTCAATTATAGGTTAGTTGGTGTCATTAGAGTGCTTGGACTGTAAATATCAACAGTCATTCATGGGGTGGTTGGTGTGTTGGTGACATTACATTGAGTGGACTGTAAATATCAACCATAATTCATGGGGTGATGGGTGTGCGGGTGTCTTTACAGTGCTTTGACTGTAAATATCAACAGTCATTCATAGGGTGATGGGTGTGAGGGTGTCATTACAGTGCTTAGACTGTAATTATCAACAGTCATTCATGTGGTGGTGGGTGTGTGGGTGTCATTATAGTGCTTGGACTGTAAATATAAACAGTCACTCATGGGGTGGTGGGTGTCTGTGTGTCATTTGTGCTTGGACTGTAAATATTAACAGGAATTTATTGGGTGGTGGGTGTGTGAGTGTCATTACAGAGCTTTGACTATAAATATCAACAGTCATTCATGGGGTTGTGGGTTTTTGGGTGTCTATGCAGTGCTTGGAGTGTAAATATCAACAGTCAATCATGGGCTGGTGGGTGTGTGGTTGTCATTACAGTGCTTGGACTTGAAATATCAACAGTCATTCATGGGGTGGTGGGTGTGTGGGTGTCATTACAGTGCTTAGACTGTAAATATTAACAGTCATTTATTAGGTTGTGGGTGTGTGGGTGTCATTACAGAGCTTGGACTGAAAATATCAACGGTCATTCATAGGGTGGTGGGTGTGTGAGTATCATTACAGAGCTTGGACTGTTAATATCAACAGTCATTCAGGGGGTGGTTGGTGTGTAGGTGTTATTACAGTGCTTGGACTGTAAATATCAAAAGTCATTCTTGGCGTTGTGGGTGTGTGGGTGTCATTACATTGCTTAGACTGTAAATATCAACAAACATTTATTGGGTGGTGGGTGTGTGGCTGTCATTACAGTGCTTGAACTGTAAACATCAACAGTCAATCATGGGGTGGTGGTTTTGTTGGTGTCATTACAGTGCTTAGACTGTAAATATCAACAGTCATTTATGGGGGGGTGGGTGTGTGGGTGTCATTATAGTGCTTAGACTGTAAATATCAACAGTCCTTTATGGGGTGGTGGGTGTGTGGCTGTCATTACAGTGCTTGGACTGTAAATATCAACAGTCAATCATGGGGTGGTGGGTTTGCGGGTGTCATTACAGTGTTTTGACTGTAAATATCAAAAGTCATTTATAGGTGGTGGGTGTGTGGGTGTCATTACAGTGTTTTGATTGTAAATATCAACAGTCAATTATAGGTTGGTTGGTGTCATTAGAGTGCTTAGACTGTAAATATCAACAGTCATTCATGGGGTGGTGTGTGTGTGGGTGACATTACATTGCGTGGACTGTAAATATCAACCATAATTCATTGGTTGGTGTGTGTGCGGGTGTCATTACAGTGCTTTGACTCTAAATATCAACAGTCATTCATAGGGTGATGGGTGTGAGGGTGTCATTACAGTGCTTAGACTGAAATTATCAACAGTCATTTATGTGGTGGTGGGTGTGTGGGTGTCATTATAGTGCTTGGACTGTAAATATCAACAGTCACTCATGGGGTGGTGGGTGTCTGTGTGTCATTAGTGCTTGGACTGTAAATATCAACAGTCATTCAAGGGGTGGAGGGTGGCATTACAGTGCTTGGACTCTAAATATCAACAGTCATTTATAGAGTGGTGGGGGTGTGAGTGTCATTAAATAGCTTTGACTATAAATATCAACAGTCATTCATGGGGTTGTGGGTTTTTGGGTGTCTATGCAGTGCTTGGAGTGTAAATATCAACAGTCAATCATGGGGTGGTGGGTTTGTGGTTGTCATTACAGTGCTTGGACTGTAAATATCGACAGTCATTTACGGGGTGGTGGGTGTGTGGGTGTCATTACAATGTTTTGATTGTAAATATCAACAGTCATTCATAGGGTGGTGGGTGTTATTAGAGTGCTTGTACTGTAAATATCAACAGTCATTCATGGGGTGGTGGGTGTGTGGGTGTCATTATAGTGCATGAACTGTAAATATCAACAGTCACTCATGGGGTGGTGGGTGTGTTAGTGTCATTACAGTGCTTGGACTGTAAATATCAACCGTCATTTATGGGTTGGTGTTTGTGTGGGTGTCATTACAGTTCCTGGACTGTAAAAATTAACAGTCATTCATAGGGTGGTGGGTGTGTGAGTGTCATTACAGAGCTTGGACTGTAAATATCAACAGTCATTCATGGGGTGGTGGGTGTGTGGGTGTCATTACCGTGCTTAGACTGTAAATATCAACAGTCAGTTATTGGTTTGTGGGTGTGTGGGTGTCATTACAGTGCTTGGACTGTAAATATTAACAGTCAATCATGGGGTGGTCGGTGTGTGGGTGTCACTACAGTGCTGGGACTGTAATTATCAACAGTCATTCATGGGGTGGTGTGTGTGTTGGTGTCATTACAGTGTTTTAACTATAAATATCAACATTCATTTATTGGGTGTTGGGTGTCATTACAGTGCTTTGACTATAAATATCAACAGTCATTCATGGGGTGGTGCATGTGTGGGTGTAATGACAGTTCTTGGACTGTAAATATCAACAGTCATTAATGGGGTGGTGAGTGTGTGGGTGTCATTACAGTTCTTGAACTGTAAATATCAACCATCATTAATGTGTGGGTGTCATTACAGAGCTCAGACTGTAAATATTAACAGTTATTCCTCGGGTAGTGGGTGTGTTGGTGTCATTACAGTGCGTGGACTATAAATATGAACCATCATTTATGGGGTGGTGGGTGTGTGGGTGTCATTACAGTGCTTTGACTGTAAATATCAACAGTCATTCATAGTGTGATGGGTGTGAGGGTGTCATTACAGTGCTTAGACTGTAATTATCAACAGTCATTCATGTGGTGGTGGGTGTGTGGGTGTCATTATAGTGCTTGGACTGTAAATAT
Source organism: Petrolisthes cinctipes (assembly GCA_033782935.1). Lineage (NCBI taxonomy): Eukaryota > Metazoa > Arthropoda > Malacostraca > Decapoda > Porcellanidae > Petrolisthes > Petrolisthes cinctipes. Next base: position 2,798,909 of record JAWQEG010000068.1, read on the forward strand.
CAACAGTCACTCATGGGGTGGTGGGAGTCTGTGTGTCATTAGTGCTTGGACTGTAAATATCAAGAGTCATTCAAGGGGTGGTGGGTGGCATTACAGTGCTTGGACTCTAAATATCAACAGTCATTCATAGAGTGGTGGGTGTGTGAGTGTCATTACATCGTTTTGAATATAAATATCAACAGTCATTCATTGGGTTGTGGGTTTTTGGGTGTCTATGCAGTGCTTGGAGTGTAAATATCAACAGTCAATCATGGGGTGGTGGGTGTGTGTGTCATTAGTGCTTGGACTGTAAATATCGACAGTCATTTACGGGGTGGTGGGTGTGTGGGTGTCATTACAATGTTTTGATTGTAAATATCAACAGTCATTCATAGGGTGGTGGGTGTTATTAGAGTGCTTGAACTGTAAATATAAACAGTCATTCATGGGGTGGTGGGTGTGTGGGTGTCATTATAGTGCTTGGACTGTAAATATCAACAGTCACTCATGGGGTGGTGGGTGTGTGTGTCATTAGTGCTTGGACTGTAAATATCAACAGTCATTCATGGGGTGGAGGGTGTGTGGGTGTCATTACAGTGGTTGGACTGTAATTATCAACAGTCCTTCATGGATTGGTGGGTGTGTGGGTGTCATTACAGTGCTTAGACTGTAAATATCAACAGTCATTTATTGGGTGGTGTGTGTGTGGGTGTCATTACAGTGCTTGGACAGTAAATAACAATAGTCAATCATGGGAAGGTCGGTGTGTGGGTGTCATTATAGCCCTTGGACTGTAAATATCAACAGTCATTCATGAGGTGGTGGGTGGGCGGGTGTCATTACAGTGTTTTAACTATAAATATCAACATTCATTTATTGGGTGGTGGGTGTCATTACAGTGCTTGGAGTGTAAATATCAACAGTCATTCGTGGGGTGGTGCATTTGTGGGTGTCATGACAGTGATTGGACTGTAAATATCAACAGTCATTAATGGGGTGGTGAGTGTGTGAGTGTCATTACAGTTCCTGGACTGCTAATATAAACCATCATACATAAGGTGGTGGGTGTGTGGGTGTCTTTACACTGCTCAGACTGTAAATATTAACAGTCATTTATGGGGTGGTGAGTGTGTGGATGTCATTACAGTACTTGGACTGTAAATATCAAAAGTCATTCTTGGGGTGGTCGGTGTGTGGGTGTCATTACAGTGCTTAGACTGTAAATATCAACAGTCATTTATGGGGTGGAGGGTGTGTGTCTGTCATTACAGTGCTTGGACTGTAAATATCAACAGTCATTTATGGGGTGGAGGGTGTGTGGCTGTCATTACAGTGCTTGGACTGTAAATATCAACAGTCAATCATGGGGTGGTGGGTGTGTGGGTGTCATTACAGTGCTTTGACTGTAAATATCAACAGTCATTCTTTGGGTGGTTGTGTGTGGGTGTCATTACAGTGTTTTGATTGTAAATATCAACATCCATTTAAAAGGTGGTGGGTGTCATTAGAGTGCTTGAACTGTAAATATCAACAGTCATTCATAAGGTGGTAGGTGTGGGGGTGTCATTACAGTGCTTTGACTGTAAATATCAACAGTCATTCATGGGGTGGTTGGGGTGAAGGTGTCATTATAGTGCTTGGACTGTAAATATCAACAGTCATTCATGGGGTGGTGGGTGTGTGGGTTTCATTATAGTGTTTGAACTGTAAATATCAACAGTCATTCATGGGGTGGTGGGTGTGTGGGTGTCATTACAGTGCTTGGACTATAAATATTAAGTCATTCATGGTGTGGTGGGTGTGTGTGTGTCATTAGTGCTTGGACTGTAATTATCAACAGTCAATCATGGGGTGGTTGGTGTCATTACAGTGCTTGGACTGTAAATATCAACAGTTAATCATGGGGTGTTGGGTGTCATTAGAGTGCTTGGACTGTAAATATCAACTGTCATTCATGGGGTTTTGGTGTTTGGGTGTCTATGCAGTGCTTGGACTGTAAATATCAACAGTCATTCATGGGGTGGTGGGTGTGTGGGTGTCATTACAGTGCTTGGACTGTAAATATCAACCGTCATTTATGGGGTGGTGTTTGTGTGGGTGTCATTACAGTTCCTGGACTGTAAAAATTAACAGTCATTCATAGGGTGGTGGGTGTGTGAGTGTCATTACAGAGCTTGGACTGTAAATATCAACAGTCATTCTTGGGGTGGTGGGTGTGTGGGTGTCATTACAGTGCTTAGACTGTAAACATCAACAGTCAGTTATTGGGTTGTGGGTGTGTGGGTGTCATTACAGTGCTTGGACTGTAAACATTAACAATCAATCATGGGGTGGTCGGTGTGTGGGTGTCATTACAGTGCTGGGACTGTAATTATCAACAGTCATTCATGAGGTGGTGGGTGTGTGGGTGTCATTACAGTGTTTTAAATATAAATATCAACATTCATTTATTGGGTGTTGGGTGTCATTACAGTGCTTTGACTATAATTATCAACAGTCATTCATGGGGTGGTGCATGTGTGGGTGTAATGACAGTTCTTCGACTGTAAATATCAACAGTCATTAATGGGGTGGTGAGTGTGTAGGTGTCATTACAGTTCTTGAACTGTAAATATCAACCATCATTAATATGTGGGTGTCATTACAGAGCTCAGACTGTAAATATTAACAGTTATTCCTGGGGTGGTGGGTGTGTTGGTGCCATTACAGTGCTTGGACTGTAAATATCAACTGTCATTCATAGGGTTTTGGTGTTTGGATGTCTATGCAGTGCTTGGACTGTAAATATCAACAGTCATTCATGGGGTGGTGGGTGTGTGGTTGTCATTACAGTGCTTGGACTGTAAATATCAACCGTCATTTATAGGGTGGTGTTTGTGTGGGTGTCATTACAGTTCCTGGACTGTAAAAATTAACAGTCATTCATAGGGTGGTGGGTGTGTGAGTGTCATTACAGAGCTTGGACTGTAAATATCAACAGTCATTCATGGGGTGGTGGGTGTGTGGGTGTCATTACAGTGCTTAGACTGTAAATATCAACAGTCAGTTATTGGGTTGTGGGTGTGTGGGTGTCATTACAGTGTTTTAACTATAAATATCAACATTCATTTATTGGGTGTTGGGTGTCATTACAGTTCTTTGACTATAATTATCAACAGTCATTCATGGGGTGGTGCATGTGTGGGTGTAATGACAGTTCTTGGACTGTAAATATCAACAGTCATTCATGGGATGGTATGTGTGTAGGTGTCATTACAGTGCTTGGACTGTAAATATCAAAAGTCATTTTTGGGGTGGTCGGTGTGTGGGTGTCATTACAGTGCTTAGACTGTAAATATTAACAGTCATTTATGGGGTGGTGGGTGTGTGGCTGTCATTACAGTGCTTGGACTGTAAATATCAAAAGTCAATCATGGGGTGGTGGGTGTGTGGGTGTCATTACAATGCTTTGACTGTAAATATCAACAGACATTCATGGGGTGGTGGGAGTGTGGGTGTCATTACAGTGTTTTGTTTGTAAATATCAACAGTCATTTATAAGCTTGTGGGTGTCATTAGAGTGATTGGACTGTAAATATTAACAGTCATTCATAAGGTTGTGGGTGTGGGTGTATCATTACAGTGTTTTGACTGTAAATATCAACAATCATTCATGGGGTGGTGGGGGTGAGGGTGTCATTACAGTGCTTGGACTGTAAATATCAACAGTCATTCATGGGGTGGTGGGTGTCATAATGCTTGAAATGTAAATATCAACAGTCATTCATGAGGTGGTGGTTGTGTGTATGTCATTAGTGTTTGGACTGTAAATATCAAGAGTCATTCATGGGGTGGTTGGTATCATTACAGTGCTTGGACTGTAAATATCAACAGTTAATCATGGGGTGTTGGTAGTCATTAGAGTGTTTGGACTCTAAATATCAACTGTCAATCATGGGGTGGTGGGTGTGTGGGTGTCATTACAGTGTTTTGATTGTAAATATCAACAGTCATTCATAGGGTGGTGGGTGTCATTAGAGTGCTTGGACTGTAAATATCAACAGTCATTCATGGGGTGGTGGGTGTGTGGGTGTCATTACAGTGCTTAGACTGTAAATATCAATAGTCATTCATAGGCTGGTGGGTGTGAGGGTGTCATTACAGTGCTTATACTGTATATATCAACAATCATTCATGGGGTCGTGGGTGTGTGGGTGTCATTATAGTGTTTGGACTGTAAATATCAACAGTCATTCATGGGGTGGTGAATGTGTGGGTGTCATTACATTGCTTGGACTGTAAATATCAAGTCATTCATGGGATGGTGGGTGTCTGTGTGTCATTAGTGCTTGGACTGTGAATATTAACAGTCATTTATGGGGTGGTGGGTGGCATTACACTGCTTAGACTCTAATATCAACAGTCATTCATGGGGTGATGGGTGTGTGGGTGTCATTACAGTGCTTGGACTGTAAATATAAATAGTTATTCATGGGGATGTGGGTGTTTGGGTGTCTATGCAGTGCTTGGACTGTAAATATTAATAGTCATTAATATGGTGGTGGGTGTGTGAGTGTCATTACAGTGTTTTGACTGTAAATATCAACAGTCATTCATAGGGTGTTGGGTGTCATTACAGTGCTTTTACTGTAAATATCAACAGTTATTCAAGGGGTGGTCGGTGTGTGGGTGTCATGACAATGCTTGGACTGTAAATATTAACAGTCATTCATGGGGTGGTGATTGTGTGTGTGTTATTACAGTTCTTGGACTGTATATATCAACCATTATTCATTGGTTGGTGGGTGTGTGGGTGTCATTACAGTGCTGGGACTGTAAATATCAACAGTCATTTATAGGGTGGTGGGTTTTTGAGTGTAATTACAGAGCTTGGACTGTAAATATCAACAGTCATTTATAGGGTGGTGGGTGTTTGAGGGTCATTACAGAGCTTGGACTGTAAATATCAACAGTCATTTATAGGGTGGTGGGTTTGTGGGTGTCATTACAGTGCTTTGACTGTAAATATTAACCATAATGCATGGGGTGGTGGGTGTGGGTCGTCATTACAGTGCTTTCAGTGTAAAAATCAACAGTCATTCATGGGGTGGTGTGGGTGAGGGTGTCATTACAGTTCTTGGACTTTAAATATCAACCATCATTCATTAGGTGGTGGGTTTGTGGGAGTCATTACAGTGCTTAGACTGTAAATATTAACAGTCATTCATGAGATGGGGGTGGGTTGATGTCATTACATTGCTTAGACTGTAAATATCAACAGTCAGTTATTGGTTTGTGGGTGTGTGGGTGTCATTACAGTGCTTGGACTGTAAATATTAACAGTCAATCATGGGGTGGTCGGTGTGTGGGTGTCATTACAGTGCTGGAACTGTAATTATCAACAGTCATTCATGGGGTGGTGAGTAGTTGAGTGTCATTACAGTTCTTGGACTGCTAATATAAACCATCATACATTAGGTGGTGGGTGTGTGGGTGTCTTTACACTGCTCAGACTGTAAATATTATCAGTCATTTATGGGGTGGTGAGTGTGTGGATGTCATTACAGTGCTTGGACTGAAAATATCCACAGTCATTCTTAAGGTGGTGGGTGTGTGGGTGTCATTACAGTGATTGGCCTATAAATATTAACCGTCATTTATGGGGTGGTGGGTGTGTGGGTGTCATTACAGTGCTTGGACTGTAAATATCAACAGTCATTCATAGGGTGGTGGGTGTGTGAGTGTAATTACAGAGCTTGGACTGTATATATCAACAGACATTCATGGGGTGGTGGGTGTGTAGGTGTCATTACAGTGCTTGGACTGTAAATATCAACAGTCATTTATGGGGTGGAGGGTGTGTGGCTGTCATTACAGTGCTTGGACTGTAAATATCAACAGTCAATAATGGGGTGGTGGGTGTGTGGGTGTCATTACAGTGCTTTGACTGTAAATATCAACAGTCATTCTTTGGGTGGTTGTGTGTGGGTGTCATTACAGTGTTTTGATTGTAAATATCAACATTCATTTATTGGGTGTTGGGTGTCATTACAGTGCTTTGACTATAAATATCAACAGTCATTCATGGGGTGGTGCATGTGTGGGTGTAATGACAGTTCTTGGACTGTAAATATAAACAGTCAATCATGTGGTGGTAGGTGTGTGGGTGTCATTACAGTGCTTGAACTGTAAATATCAACATTCATTCATGGGGTGGTAGGTGTGTGGGTGTCATTACAGTCATTCATAGGGTGGAGGGTGTCATTTGAGTCCTTGGACTCTAAATATAAACAGTCATTCATGGGGTGGTGGGTGTGTGGGTGTCATTACAGTGCTTGGACTGTAAATATCAACAGTCATTCATGGGGTGATAGGTGTGTGGTTGTCATTACAGAGCTTGGACTGTAAACATAAACAGTCATTCATGGGGTGGTATGTGTTTTGGTGTCATTACAGTGCTTGAACTATAAAAATCAACAGTCAATCAAGGGGTGGTGGGTCTCAAGGTGTCATAACAGTGCTTGGACTGTAAATATCAACAGTCATTATTGGGGTGGTGGGTGTCATGAGAGTGCTTAGACTGTAAATATCAACAGTCATTTATGGGGTGGTGGGTGTGTTGCTGTCATTACAGTGCTTGGACTGTAAATATCAACAGTCATTCATGGGGTGGTGGGTGTGGTGGTGTTATTACAGTTCTTTGATTGTAAATATCAACAGTCATTCATGAAATGGTGGGTGTGTGGGTGTCATTAGAGTCCTTGGACTGTAAATATCAACCATAATTCATGGGGTGGTGGGTGTGTGAGTGTCATTACAGAGCTTGGACTGTAAATATCAACAGTCCTTCATGGGGTGGGTGGTGTGTGGGTGTCATTACTGTGCATGGACTTTAAATATCAACAGTCATTATTGGGGTGGTGGTTGTCATGTGAGTGCTTGGACTGTAAATATCAACAGTCATTCATGGGGTGGTGGGTGTGTTGGTGTTATTACCGTTCTTTGATTGTAAATATCATCAGTCATTCATAGGGTGGTGGGTGTCATTAGAGTGCTTGGACTGTAAATATCAAGAGTCATTAATGGGGTCATGAGTGTGTGTTGGTGTCATTGCAGTGCTTGGACTGTAAATATCAACAGTCGTTCATTGGGTGTTGGGTGTGAGGGTGTCATTACAGTGCATGGACTGTAAATATCAACAGTCATTCATGGGATGGTGGGTGTGTGGGTGTCATTATAGTGCTTGGACTGTAAATATCAACAGTCATTCATGGTGTGGTGGGTGTGTGGGTGTCATTACAGTGTTTGGACTGTAAATATCAAGTCATTTATAGGGTGGTGAGTGTGTGGGTGACATTATTGCTTGGACTGTAAATATCAACAGTCATTAATGGGTGGTGGGTGTGTGGGTGTTATTATTGTGCTTTGACTGTAAATATCAACAGTTATTCAGAGGGTGGTGGGTGTCATTAGAGTGCTTGGACTGTAAATATCAACAGTTATTCATGGGGTGGTGGGTGTGTGGGTGTCATTACAGTGTTTGGACTGTAAATATCAACAGTCATTCATGGGGTGGTGAGTGTGTGGGTGTCATTACAGTGCTTGGACTGTGAATATCAACAGTCATTCATGGGGTGGTTGGTGTGTGGGTGTTATTACAGTGCTTTGACTGTAAATATCAACAGTCATTCAGAGGGTGGTGGGTGTCATTACAGTGCATGGACTATAAATATTAACAGTCATTTATGGGGTGGTCGGTGTGTGAATGTCATTACAGTGTTTGGACTGTAAATATCAACAGTCATTCATGGGGTGGTGCATGTGTGGGTGTCATTACAGTGCTTGGACTAAGAATATCAACAGTCATTTATGGGGTGGTTGGTGTGTGGGTGTTATTACAGTGTTTTGATTGTAAATATGAACAGTCATTTATATGGTGGTGGATGTCATTACATTGCTTGGACTGTAAATATCAACAGTCATTAATGGGGTGGTAGGTGTTTGGGTGTCAGTACAGTGCTTGGACTATAAATATCAACAGTTAATCAAGGGGTGGTGGGTGTCGGGGTGTCATTACAATGCTTGGACTGTAATTATCAACAGTCATTCATTTGGTGGTGGGTGTGTGGGGTCATTACAGTGTTTCGACTGTAAATATCAACAGTCATTTATGGGGTGGTGAGTGTGAGGGAGTCATTACAGTTCTTGGACTGTAAATATTACCAGTCATTCATGGGGTGGTGGATGTGTGGATGTCATTACATTGCTTGGACTGTAAATATTAACAGTCATTTATGGGGTGGTGGGTGTGTGGATGTCATTACAGTGCTTGGACTGAAAATATCAACACTCATTAATGGGGTGGTGGGTTTGTGGGTGTCATTACAGTTCTTGGTCTGTAAATTTCAACCATCATTCATTGGGTGGTGGGTGTGTGGGTGTCATTACAGTGTTTGGACTGCAAATATTAACAGTCATCCATGGTGTGGTGGGTGTCATTAGAGTGCTTGGACTGTAAATATTAATAGTCATTCATAGGGTGGTGGGTGTGTGGGTGTCATTAAAGAGCTTGGACTGTAAATATCAACAGTCATTCATGGGGTGGTGGGTGTGTGGTTGTCATTACAGTGCTTGGACTGTAAATATCAACAGTCATTATTGGGGTGGTGGGTGTCATGAGAGTGCTTAGACTGTAAATATCAACACTCATTTATGGGGTGGTGGGTGTGTGGCTGTCATTACAGCACTTGGACTGTAAATATCAACAGTCATTCATGGGGTGGTGGGTGTGTTGGTGTTATTACAGTTCTTTGATTGTAAATATCAAGAGTCATTCATGGGGTGGTGGGTGTGTTGGTGTTATTACAGTTCTTTGATTGTAAATATCAACAGTCATTCATAAGGTGGTGGGTGTCATTAGAGTGCTTGGACTGTAAATATCAACCGTCATTAATAGGGTCGTGAGTTTGTGTTTGTGTCATTACAGTGCTTGGACTGTAAATATCAACAGTCATTTATGGGGTGGTGGGTGTGTGGGTGTCATTACAGTGCTTGGACAGTAAATATCAAGTCATTCATGGGGTGGTGGGTGTGTGGGTGTCATTATTGCTTGGACTGTAAATATCAACAGTCATTCATGGGGTGGTTGGTGTGAGGGTGTTATTACAGTGCTTCGACTGTAAATATCAGCAGTCATTCAGAGGGTGGTGGGTGTGTGGGTGTTATTACAGTGCTTTGACTGTAAATATCAACAGTTATTCAGAGGGTGGTGGGTGTCATTAGAGTGCTTGGACTGTAAATATCAACAGTTATTCATGGGGTGGTGGGTGTGTGGGTGTCATTACAGTTTTTCGACTGTAAATATCAACAGTCATTCATGGGGTGGTGAGAGTGTCGGTGTCATTACAGTGCTTGGACTGTAAATATCAACAGTCATTCAGAGGGTGGTGGGTGTCATTAGAGTGCATGGACTGTAAATATTAACAGTCATTTATGGGGTGGTGGGTGTGTGAATGTCATTACAGTGCTTGGAGTGAAAATATCAACAGTCATTTCTAGGGTGGTGGGTGTGTGGGTGTCATTACAGTGCTTGGCTTGTAAATATCAACAGTCATTCATAGGATGGTGGGTGTGTGAGTGTCATTACAGAGCTTGGACTGTAAATATCAACAATCATTTAATGGGTGGTGGGTGTGTTGATGTCATTACAGTGCTTGGACTGTAAATATCAACAGTCAATCATGGGGTGGTGGGTGTGTGGGTGTCATTAAAGTGCTTGGACTGTAAATATCAACAGTCATTCATGGGGTGGTGGGTGTTTGGGTGTCATTACAGTGTTTTGATTGTAAATATCAACAGTCATTTATAAGGTGGTGGATGTCATTACATTGCTTGGACTGTAAATATCAACAGTCATTTATGGAATGGTGGTTGTGTGGGTGTCATTACAGTGCTTGTACTGTAAATATTAACCATAACTCATGGGGTGGTGGGTGTGGGGGTGTTATTACAGTGCTTTGACTGTAAATAACAACAGTCATTCATAGGGTGGTGGGTGTAAGGGTGTCATTACATTGCTTGGACTGTAAAAAACAACAGTCATTCATAAAATGGTGTGTGTGTGGGTGTCATTATAGTGCTAGGACTGTAAATATCAACAGTCATTTATGGGGTGGTGGGTGTGTAGCTGTCATTAGTGATTTGACTGTAAATATCAACAGTCATTTATAGAGTGGTGGGTGTTTGGGTGTCATTACATTGCTTGGACTTAAATATCAACAGTCAATCATGAGGTAGTGGGTGTGTGGGTGTCATTAGAGTGCTTAGACAGTAAATATCAACAGTCATTCATAGGGTGGTTGGTGTCATTAGAGTGCTTGGACTGTAAATATCAACCATAATTCATGGGGTGGTCAGTGTGTGGGTGTCATTACAGTGCTTTGACTGTAAATATCAAGAGTCTTTCATGGCGTGGTGGGTGTGAGGGTGTCATTACAGTGTTCGGACTGTAAATATCAACAGTCATTCATGGGGTTGTGATTGTGTGGGAGTCATTATAGTGATTGGACTGTAAATATCAACAGTCATTCTTGGGGTGGTTGGTGTGTGGGTGTCATTATAGTGATTGGACTGTAAATACCAACTGTCATTCTTGGGGTGGTTGGTGTGTGGGTATCATTACAGTGCTTGAACTGTAAATATCAAGTCATTAATGGGGTGGTGTGTGTGTGTGTCATTATTGCTTGGACTGTAAATATTAACAGTCATTCATGAGGTTGTGGTTGTGTGGGTGTCATTACAGTGCTTAGACTGTAAATATCAACAGTCATTTATTAAGTGGATGGTGTGTGGCTATCATTTCAGTGCTTGGACTGTAAATATCAACAGTCAATCATGGGGTGGTGGGTGTGTGGGTTTCATTACAGTGTTTGGACTGTAAATATCAACAGTCATTCATGGGGTGGTGAGTGTGTGGTTGTCATTACAGTGTTTTGATTGTAAATATCAACAGTCAATCATAGGGTGGAGGGTATCATTAGAGTGCTTGGACTGTAAATATTAACAGTCATTTATGAGGTTGTGGTTGTGTGGGTGTCATTACAGTGCTTAGACTGTAAATATCAACAGTCATTTAATAAGTGGATGGTGTGTGGCTATCATTTCAGTGCTTGGACTGTAAATATCAACAGTCATTCATGGGGTGGTGGGTGTGTGGGTGTCATTACAGTGCTTGAAATGTATATATCAACCATAATTCATGGGGTGGTGGGTGTGGGGGTGTCATTACAGTGCTTTGAATATAAATATCAACAGTCATTCATAGGGTGATGGGTGTGTGGTTGTCATTACAGAGCATGGACTGTAAATATCAACAATTATTCATGGGGTGGTAGGTGTTTGGGTGTCATTACACTGCTTGGACTATAAATATCAACAGTCAATCAAGGGGTGGTGGGTGTCGGGGTGTCAATACAGTGCTTGGACTGTAATTATCAAAAGTCATTCATGGGGTGGTGGGTGTGTGGTGGTCATTACAGTGTTTTAACTGTAAATATCAACAGTCATTCATGGGGTGGTGAGTGTGTGGGAGTCATTACAGTTCTTGGACTGTAAATATTAACAGTCATATATGGGGTGGTGGATGTGTGGATGTCATTACATGACTTGAACTAATAATATAAACAGTCATTCATCGGGTGGTGGGTGTATAGTTGTCATTACAGTGCTTGGACTGAAAATATCAACAGTCATTCATGGGGTGGTTGGTGTGTGGGTGTCATTACAGTGCTTGGACTAGGAATATCAACATTCATTCATGGGGTGGTGAGTGTGTCTGTGTCATTACAGTTCTTGGTCTGTAAATTTCAACCATCATTCATTGGGTTGTGGGTGTGTGGGTGTCATTACAGTGTTTGGACTGCAAATATTTACAGTCATCCATGGGGTGGTGGGTGTCATTAGAGTGCTTGGACTGTAAATATTAACAGTCATTCATGGGGTGGTTGGTGTGCGGGTGTCATTACAGAGCTTGGAATGTAAATATCAACAGTCATTCATGGGGTGGTGGGTGTGTGGGTGTCATTACAGTTCTTGGACTGTAAATATCAACAGTCATTTATGGTGTGGTGGGTGTGTGGCTGTCATTACAGCACTTGGACTGTAAATATCAACAGTCATTCATGGAGTGGTGGGTGTGTTTGTGTAAATACAGTTCTTTGATTGTAAATATCAACAGTCATTTATAGGGTGGTGGGTGTCATTAGAGTGCTTGGACTGTAAATATCAACAGTCATTAATGGGGTCGTGAGTGTGTGGGTGTCATTATAGTCCTTGGACTGTAAATATCAACAGTTATTTATGGGGTGGTGGGTGTGTGGGTGTCATAACAGTGCTTGAACTGTAAATATCAAGTCATTCATAGGGTGGTGGGTGTGTGGGTGACATTAGAGTGCTTGGACTGTAAATATAAACAGTCATTAACTGGGTCGTGAGTGTGTGGGTGTCATTACAATGCTTGGACTGTAAATATCAACAGTCATTTATAGGGTGATGAGTTTGTGGGTGTCATTACAGTGCTTGGACTGTAAATAACAACAGTCATTTATAGGGTGGTGGGTGTTTGGTGTCATTACATTGCTTGGACTGTAAATATCAACAGTCAATCATGGGGTGGTGGGTGTGTGGGTATCATTACAGTGCTTAGACTGTAAATATCAACAGTCATTCATATGGTGGTAGGTGTGTGAGTGTTATTACAGAGCTTGGACTGTAAATATCAACAGTCATTCATGGAGTGGTGGGTGTGTGGGTGTCATTACAGTGCTTGGACTGTAAATATCAACAGTCATTCTTGGGGTGATGGTTGTGTGGATGTTATTACAGTGCTTTGACTGTAAATATCAACAGATATTCAGAGGGTTGTGGGTGTCATTAGAGTGCTTGGACTGTAAATATTAACAGTCATTTAAGGGGTGGTGGGTGTGTGGGTGTAATTACAGTGCTTGGACTTTAAATATCAACCATAATTTATGGGGTTGTTGGTGTGTGGGTGTCATGACAGTGCTTGGACTGTAAATATCAACAGTCATTCATATGGTGGCGGGTGTGTGAGTGTCATTACAGAGTTTGTACTTTAAATATCAACAGTCATTCATAGGGTGGTGGGTGTGTGGATGTCATTATAATGCTTGGACTGTAAATATCAACATTCAATCATAGGGTGGTGGGTGTGTGGGTGTCATTACAGTGCTTGGGCTGTAAATATCAAGGGTCTTTCATAGGGTAGTGGGTGTGTGGGTGTCATTACAGTGTTTTGATTGTAATTATCAACAGTCAATCATAGGGTGGTGGGTGTCATTACTGTGCTTGGACTATAAATATCAATAGTCATTTATGGGGTGGTGGTTGTGTGGGTGTCTTTACAGTGCTTGGACTGTAAATATCAACAGTCATTCATGGGATCGTGGGTGTATGGGTGTCATTTCAATGTTTTGATTTTAAATATCAACAGTAATTCATAGGGTGGTGGGTATCATTAGAGTGCTTGGACTGTAAATATCAACAGTCATTCATTGGGTTGTAGGTGTGTGGGTGTCATTACAATGCTTGGACTGTAAATATCAACAGTCAATCTTGAGGTAGTGGGTGTGTGGGTGTCAATAGAGTGCTTAGACTGTATATATCAACAGTCAATCATAAGGTGGTGGGTGGCATTACAGTGATTGGACTGTAAATATCAACAGTCATTCATAGGGTGATGGGTGTGTGTGTGTCATTACTGTGTTTGGGCTGTAAATATCAACAGTCATTTATAGTGTGGTGGGTGTTTGAGTGTCATTACATTGCTTGGACTGAAAACATTAACAGTCAATCATGGGGTGGTGGGTGTCGTAACAGTGCTTGGACTGTAAATATCAACTATCATTCATTGGGTGGTGTGTGTGTGGGTGTCATTACAGTGCTTAAACTGTGAATATCAACAGTCATTCATGGGTTGGTGAGTGTGTGGGTATTATTACAGTGCTTTGACTGTAAATATCAACAGTCATTCAGAGGGTGGTGGGTGTTATTAGAGTACTTGGACTGTAAATATCAACAGTTATTTCTGGGGTGGTGGGTGTGTGGGTGTTATTTTAGTGCATGGACTGTAAATATCAAGAGTTATTCATGGGGTGGTGGGTGGCATTACAGTGCTTGTACTGTAAATATCAACAGTCATTCATGAGGTGATGGGTGTGTGGGTGTCATTACAGTGCTTGGACTGTAAATATCAACAGTCATTTATGGGATGGTGGGTGTTTGGGTGTCATTACATTACTTTAACTGTAAATATCAACAGTCAATCATGGGGTGGTGGGTGTCGTAACAGTGCTTGGACTGTAAATATCAACAGTTATTTATGGGGTGGTGGGTGTGTGGGTATCATTAAAGTGCTTGGACTGTAAATTTCAACAGTCATTCATGGGGTGGTGAGTGTGTGGGTGTCATTACAGTGCTTGGACTGTAAATATCAACCATAATTCATGAGGTGATGGGTGTGTGGGTGTCATTACAGTGCTTGGACTGTAAATATCAACAGTCATTTATGGGATGGTGGGTGTTTGGTTGTCATTACATTGCTTGGACTGTAAATATCAACAGTCAATCATGGGGTGGTGGGTGTCGTAACAGTGCTTGGACTGTAAATATCAACTATCATTCATTGGGTGGTGTGTGTGTGGGTGTCATTACAGTGCTTAAACTGTGAATATCAACAGTCATTCATGGGTTGGTGAGTGTGTGGGTATTATTACAGTGCTTTGACTGTAAATATCAACAGTCATTCAGAGGGTGGTGGGTGTTATTAGAGTACTTGGACTGTAAATATCAACAGTTATTTATGGGGTGGTGGGTGTGTGGGTATCATGAAAGTGCTTGGACTGTAAATATTAAAAGACATTCATGGGGTGGTGAGTGTGTGGGTGTCATTGCAGTTCTTGGACTGTAAATATCAACCACCATTCATTGGGTGGTGTTTGTCTGGGTTTCATTACAGTGCTTGGACTCTGAATATCAACAATCATTCATAGGGTGGTGAGTGTGTGGGTATTATTACAGTACTTTGACAGTAAATAATAACAGTCATTTAGAGGGTGGTGGGTGTCATTAGAGTGCTTGGACTGTAAATATCAACAGTCATTCATGGGGTGGTGGGTGTGTGGATGTCATTACAGTGATTGGACTGAAAACATTAACAGTCATTTTTGGGGTGGTTTGTGTTTGGGTGTCATTACAGTGCTTGGACTTCAAATATAAACCATAATTTAAGGGGTGGTGGATGAGTGGGTGTCATTACAGTGCTTGGACTGTAAATATCAACAGTCATTCATAAGGTGGTCAGTGTGTGGATGTCATTATAGTGCTTGGACTGTAAATATCAACAGTCAATCATAGGGTGGTGGGTGTATGGGTGTCATTACAGTGGTTTGATTGTAATTATCAACAGTCATTCATAGGGTGGTGGGTGTCATTACAGTGCTTGGACTGTAAATATCAACAGTCATTAATGGGGTGGTGGGTGTGTGGATGTCATTACAGTGCTTGGACTGAAAACATCAACAGTCATTTATGGGGTGGTGGGTGTGTGGGTGTCATTACAGTGCTTGGACTATAAATATCAACCATCATTTACGGGGTGGTGGGTGAGTGGGTGTCATTACAGTGCTTGGACTGTAAATATTAACAGTCATTCATTAGGTGGTGGTTGTGTGGGTGTCATTACAGTGCTTGGACTGTAAATATCAACTATAATTCATGGGGTGGTGGGTGTGGGGGTGTCATTACAGTGCTTGGACTGTAAATATCAACAGTCAATCATGGGGTTGTGGGTGTGTTGGTGTCATTACAGTGCTTGGACTGTATATATCAACAGTCATTCATAGGGTGGTGGGTATCATTAGAGTGCTTGGACTGTAAATATCAACAGTCATTCATGGGTTTGTGGGTGTGTGGGTGTCATTACAGTGTTTGGACTGTAAATATCAACTATAATTTATGGGGTCGTGGGTGTTGGGGTGTCATTACAGTGCTTTGACTGTAAATTTTAACAGTTATTTATTGGGTGGTGGGTGGCATTACAGTTCTTGGACTGTAAATATCAACAGTCATTCATAGGGTGATGAGTGTGTGGGTGTCATTACAGTGCTTGGACTGTAAATATCAACAGTCATTTATAGGGTGGTGGGTGTTTGGTGTCATTACATTGCTTGGACTGTAAATATCAACAGTCAATCATGGAGTTGTGGGTGTGTAGGTGTCATTACAGTGCTTGGACTGTTAATATCAACAGTCATTCATAGGTTGGTAGGTGTGTGAGTGTTATTAGAGAGCTTGGACTTAAAATATCAACAGTCATTCATGGGGTGGTGGGTGTGAGGGTGTCATTAGAGTGCTTGGACTGTAAATATCAACAGTCATTAATGGGGTCGTGAGTGTGTGGGTGTCATTACAGTGCTTGGACTGTAAATATCAACAGTCATTTATAGGGTGATGAGTGTGTGGGTGTCATTACAGTGCTTGGACTGTAAATAACAACAGTCATTTATAGGGTGGTGGGTGTTTGGTGTCATTACATTGCTTGGACTGTAAATATCAACAGTCAGTCATGTGGTGGTGGTTGTGTGGGTATCATTACAGTGCTTAGACTGTAAATATTAACAGTCATTCATAGGGTTGTAGGTGTGTGTGTTATTACAGAGCTTGGACTGTAAATATCAAAAGTCATTAATGGAGTGGTGGGTGTGTGGGTGTCATTACAGTGCTTGGACTGAAAATATCAACAGTCATTCTTGGGGTGATGGTTGTGTGGGTGTTATTACAGTTCTTTGACTGTAAATATCAACAGTCATTAAGAGGGTGGTGGGTGTCATTAGAGTGCTTGGACTGTAAATATTAACAGTCATTCATGGGGTGGTGGGTGTTTGGATGTCATTGCAGTGCTTGGACTGAAAATATCAACAGTCATTTATGGGGTGGTGGGTGTGTGGGTGTCATTACAGTGCTTTGACTGTAAATTTTAACAGTCATTCATGGGGTGGTGGGTGGTATTACAGTGCTTGGACAGTAAATATCAACAGTCATTCATAGGGTGATGAGTGTGTGGGTGTCATTACAGTGCTTGGACTGTAAATATCAACAGTCATTTATAGGGTGGTGGGTGTTTGGTGTCATTACATTGCTTGGACTGTAAATATCAACAGTCAATCATGGAGTTGTGGGTGTGTGGGTGTCATTACAGTGCTTGGACTGTAAATATCAACAGTCATTCATAGGTTGGTAGGTGTGTGAGTGTTTTTTCAGAGCTTGGACTGTAAAAATCAACAGTAATTTATGGGGTGGTGGGTGTGTGGGTGTCATTACAGTGCTTGGATTGTAAATATCAACAGTCATTCTTGGGGTGATGGTTGTGTGGGTGTTATTACAGTTCTTTGACTGTAAATATCAACAGTCATTCAGAGGGTGGTGGGTGTCATTAGAGTGCTTGGACTGTAAATATCAACAGTCATTCATGGGGTGGTGGGTGTGTGGATGTCATTACAGTGCTTGGACTGAAAACATCAACAGTCATTTATGGGATTGTGGGTGTGTGGGTGTCATTACAGTGCTTGGACTATAAATATCAACCATCATTTAAGGGGTGGTGGGTAAGTGGGTGTCATTACAGTGCTTGGACTGTAAATATCAACAGTCATTTATAGGGTGGTCAGTGTGTGGATGTCATTATAGTACTTGGACTGTAAATATTAACAGTCAATCATAGGGTGGTGGGTGTGGGGTGTTATTACAGTGGTTTGATTGTAATTATCAACAGTTATTTATAGGGTGATGGGTGTCATTACAGTGCTTGGACTGTAAATATCAACAGTCATTCATGGGGTGGTGGGTGTGTGGATATCATTACAGTGCTTGGACTGAAAACATCAACAGTCATTTATGGGGTGGTGGGTGTGTGGGTATCATTACAGTGCTTGGACTATAAATATCAACCATCGTTTAAGGGGTGGTGGGTGAGTGGGTGTCATTACAGTGCTTGGACTGTAAAGATTAACAGTCATTCTTTGGAAGGTGGTTGTGTGGGTGTCATTACAGTGCTTGGACTGTAAATATCAACCATAATTCATGGGGTGGTGGGTGTTGGGGTGTCATTACAGTGCTTGGACCTTAAATATCAACAGTCAATCATGGGGTGGTGTTTGTGTTGGTGTGATTACAGTGCTTGGACTGTAAATATCAACAGTCATTCATAGGGTGGTGGGTATCATTAGAGTGCTTGGACTGTAAATATCAACAGTCATTCATGGTTTTGTGGGTGTGTGGGTGTCATTACAGTGCTTGGACTGTAAATATCAACTATAATTCATGGGGTCATGGGTGTTGGGGTGTCATTACAGTGCTTTGACTGTAAATTTTAACAGTCATTCATGGGGTGGTGGGTGGCATTACAGTGCTTGGACTGTAAATATCAACAGTCATTCATAGGGTGATTAATGTGTGGGTGTCATTACAGTGCTTGGACTGTAAATATCAACAGTTATTTAAAGGGTGGTTGGTGTTTGGTTTCATTACATTGCTTGGACTGTAAATATCAATAGTCAATCATGGAGTTGTGGGTGTGTGGGTGTCATTACATTGCTTGGACTGTAAATATCAACTGTCATTGATAGGTTGGTAGGTGTGTGAGTGTTATTACAGAGCTTGGACTGTAAATATCAACAGTCATTCATGGAGTGGTGGGTGTGTGGGTGTTATTACAGTGCTTGGATTGTAAATATCAACAGTCATTCTTGGGGTGATGGTTGTGTGGGTGTTATTACAGTGCTTTGACTGTAAATATCAACAGTCATTCAGAGTGTGGTGGGTGTCATTAGAGTGCTTGGACTGTAAATATCAACAGTCATTCATGGGGTGGTGGGTGTGTGGATGTCATTACAGTGCTTGGACTGAAAACATCAACAGTCATTTATGGGGTGGTGGGTGTGTGGGTGTCATTACAGTGCTTAGACTATAAATATCAACCATCATTATGGGGTTGTGGGTGTGTGGGTGTCATGACAGTGCTTGGACTGTAAATATCAACAGTCATTATTTGGTGGTGGGTGTGTGAGTGTCATTACAGAGTTTGGACTGTAAATATCAACAGTCATTCATGGGGTAGTGGGTGTGTGGATGTCATTATAATGCTCGGACTGTAAATATCAACAGTTAATCATGGAGTGGTGGGTGTCTGGGTGTCATTACAGTGCTTGGATTGTAAATATCAACAGTCATTCTTGGGGTGATGGTTGTGTGGGTGTTATTACAGTGCTTTGACTGTAAATATCAACAGTCATTCAGAGTGTGGTGGGTGTCATTAGAGTGCTTGGACTGTAAATATCAACAGTCATTCATGGGGTGGTGGGTGTGTGGATGTCATTACAGTGCTTGGACTGTAAATATCAACAGTCATTCATGGGTTTGTGGGTGTGTGGGTGTCATTACAGTGCTTGGACTGTAAATATCAACAATAATTAATGCGGTGGTGGGTGTTGGGGTGTCATTCCAGTGCTTTGACTGTAAATATCAACAGTCATTCATGGGTGTGGTGGGTGGGATTACAGAGCTTGGACTGTAAATATCAACAGTCATTCATTGGGTTGTAGGTGTGTGGGTGTCATTACAGTGCTTGGACTGTAAATATCAACAGTCAATCATGAGGTAGTGGGTGTGTGGGTGTCAATATAGTGCATAGACTGTAAATATCAACAGTCAATCATAAGGTGGTGGGTGGCATTACAGTGATTGGACTGTAAATATCAACATTTATTCATAGGGTGATGGGTGTGTGGGTGTCATTACTGTGTTTGGACTGTAAATATCAACAGTCATTTATAGAGTGGTGGGTGTTTGAGTGTCATTACATTGCTTGGACTGTAAATATCAACAGTCAATCATGAGGTAGTGGGTGTGTGGGTGTCATTAGAGTGCTTGGACTGTAAATATCAACAGTCATTCATAGATTGGTGGGTGTCATTACAGTGTTCAGACTGTAAATATCAACAGTCATTTATGGGGTGGTGGGTGTGTGGATGTCATTACAGTGCTTGGACTGAAAACATCAACAGTTATTCATGGGGTGGTTAGTGTGTGGGTGTCATTGCAGTTCTTGGACTGTAAATATCAACCATCATTCATTGGGTGGTGTGTGTGTGGGTGTCATTACAGTGCTTAAACTGTGAATATCAACAGTCATTAATGGGGTGGTGAGTGTGTGGGTATTATTACAGTGCTTTGACTGTAAATATCAACAGTCATTCAGAGGGTGGTGGGTGTCATTAGAGTGCTTGGACTGTAAATATCAACAGTCATTCATGGGGTGGTGGGTGTGTGGATGTCATTACAGTGCTTGGACTGAAAACATCAACAGTCATTTATGGGGTGGTGGGTGTTTGGGTGTCATTACATTGCTTGGACTATAAATATCAACCATCATTTAAAGGGTGGTGGGTGAGTGGGTGTCATTACAGTGCTTGGACTGTAAATATCAACAGTCATTCATAGGGTTGTCGGTGTGTGGATGTCATTACAGTGCTTGGACTGTAAATATCAACAGTCAATCATAGGGTGTTGGGTGTGTTGGTGTCATTAAAGTGGTTTGATTGTAATTATCAACAGTCATTCATAGGGTGGTAGGTGCCCTTACAGTGCTTGGACTGTAAATATCAACAGTCATTCATTGGGTGGTGGTTGTGTGGGTGTCATTAGAGTACTTGGACTGTAAATATCAACCATAATTCATGGGGTAGTGCATGTGGAGGTGTCATTACAGTGCTTGGACTGTAAATATCAATAGTCAATCATGGGGTGGTGGGTGTGTTTGTGTCATTACAGTGCTTGGACTGTAAATATCAACAGTCATTCAAGGGGTGTTGGGTGTATGGGTGTCATTACAGTGATTTGATTGTAAATATCAACAGTCATTCATAGGGTGGTGGGTATCATTATAGTGCTTGGACAGTAAATATCAACAGCTATTCATGGGTTTGTGGGTGTGTGGGTGTCATTACAGTGCTTGGACAGTAAATATCAACTATAATTTATGGGGTCGTGGGTGTTGGGGTGTCATTACAGTGCTTTGACTGTAAATATCAACAATCATTCATGGGGTGGTGGGTGGCATTACAGTGCTTGGACTGTAAATATCAACAGTCATTCATAGGGTGATGAGTGTGTGGGTGTCATTACAGTGCTTGGACTGTAAATATCAACAGTCATTTATAGGGTGGTGGGTGTTTGGTGTCATTACA
Source organism: Petrolisthes cinctipes (assembly GCA_033782935.1). Taxonomy (NCBI): domain Eukaryota; kingdom Metazoa; phylum Arthropoda; class Malacostraca; order Decapoda; family Porcellanidae; genus Petrolisthes; species Petrolisthes cinctipes. The sequence goes on from JAWQEG010000068.1 coordinate 2,820,187, forward strand.
TTGCTTGGACAGTAAATATCAACAGTCAATCATGAGGTGGTGGGTGTGTGGGTATCATTACAGTGCTTGGACTGTAAATATCAACAGTCATTCATAGGGTGGTAGATGTGTAAATGTTATTACAGAGCTTGGACTGTAAATATCAACAGTCATTCATGGAGTGGTGGGTGTGTGGGTGTCATTACAGTGCTTGGACTGTAAATATCAACAGTCATTCTTGGGGTGATGGTTGTGTGGGTGTTATTACAGTGCTTTGACTGTAAATATTAACAGTCATTCATGGGGTGGTGGGTGTTTGGATGTCATTACAGTGCTTGGACTGAAAATATCAACAGTCATTTATGGGGTGGTGGGTGTGTGGGTGTCATGACAGTGCTTGGACTGTAAAAATCAACAGTCATTATAGGGTGGTGAGTGTGTGACTGTCATTACAGAGTTTGGAGTGTAAATATCAACAATCATTCATGGGGTGGTGGGTGGCATTAGAGTGCTTGGATTGTAAATATTAACAGTCATTCATGGGGTGGTGGGTGTTTGGATGTCATTACAGTGCTTGGACTGAAAATATCAACAGTCATTTATGGGGTGGTGGGTATGTGGGTGTCATGACAGTGCTTGGACTGTAAATATCAACAGTCATTATAGGGTGGTGGGTGTGTGAGTGTCATTACAGAGTTTGGAGTGTAAATATCAACAATCATTCATGGGGTGGTGGGTGGCATTACAATGCTTGGACTGTAAATATCAACAGTCATTCATAGGGTGATGAGTGTGTGGGTGTCATTACAGTGCATGGACTGTAAATATCAACAGTCAATCATGGGGTGGTGGGTGTGTGGGTATCATTACAGTGCTTGGACTGTAAATATCAACAGTCATTCATAGGGTGGTAGATGTGTAAATGTTATTACAGAGCTTGGACTTTAAATGTCAACAGTCATTCATGGAGTGGTGGGTGTGTGGGTGTCATTACAGTGCTTGGACTGTAAATATCAACAGTCATTCTTGGGGTGATGGTTGTGTGGGTGTTATTACAGTGCTTTGACTGTAAATATCAACAGTTATTCAGAGGGTGGTGGGTGTCATTAGAGTGCTTGGACTGTAAATATTAACAGTCATTCATGGAGTGGTGGGTGTTTGGATGTCATTACATTGCTTGGACTGAAAATATCAACAGTCATTTATGGGGTGGTGGGTGTGTGGGTGTCATGACAGTGCTTGGACTGTAAATATCAACAGTCATTATAAGGTGGTGGGTGTGTGAGTGTCATTACAGAGTTTGGACTGTAAATATCAACAGTCATTCATGGGGTGGTGGGTGTGTGGATGTCATTATAATGCTTGGACTGTAAATATCAACAGTTAATCATGGGGTGGTGGGTGTGTGTGTGTCATTACAGTGCTTCGACTGTAAATATCAACAGTCTTTCATGGGGTAGTGGGTGTGTGGGTGTCATTACAGTGTTTTGATTGTAATTATCAACAGTCAATAATAGTTTGGTGGGTGTCATTACAGTGCTTGGACTGTAATTATCAACAGTCATTTATGGGGTGGTGGTTGTGTGGGTGTCTTTACAGTGCTTGGACTGTAAATATCAAACATAATTCATGGGATAGTGGGTGTTGGGGTGTCATTACAGTGCTTGGACTGTAAATATCAATAGTCAATTATGGGGTGGTGGGTGTTTGGGTGTCATTACAGTGCTTGGACTGTAAATATCAACAGTCATTAATGGGGTCGTTGGTGTATGGGTGTCATTACAGTGTTTTGATTGTCAATATCAACAGTCATTCATAGGGTGGTGGGTATCATTAGAGTGCTTGGACTGTAAATATCAACAGTCATTCATTGGGTTGTAGGTGTGTGGGTGTCATTACAGAGCTTGGACTGTAAATATCAGCTATAATTCATGGGGTCGTGTGTGTTGGGGTGTCATTACAGTGCTTTGACTGTAAATATTAACAGTCATTCATGGGGTGGTGGGTGGCATTACAGTGCTTGGACTGTAAATATCAACAGTCATTCATAGGGTGATGAGTGTGTATGTGTCATTACAGTGCTTGGACTGTAAATATCAACAGTCAATCATGAGCTGGAGGGTGTGTTGGTGTCATTACAGTGCTTGGACTGTAAATATCAACAGTCATTCATGGGGTGGTGGGTGTATGGGTGTCATTACAGTGATTTGATTGTAAATATCAACAGTCATTCATAGGGTGGTGGGTATCATTAGAGTGCTTGGACAGTAAATATCAACAGTCATTCATGGGTTTGTGGGTGTGTGGGTGTCATTACAGTGCTTTGACTGTAAATATCAACAATTTTTCATGGGGTGGTGGGTGGCATTACAGTGCTTGGACTGTAAATATCAACAGTCATTCATAGGGTGATGAGTGTGTGGGTGTCATTACAGTGCTTGGACTGTAAATATCAACAGTCATTTATAGGGTGGTGGGTGTTTGGTGTCATTACATTGCTTGGACAGTAAATATCAATAGTCAATCATGGGGTGTTGGGTGTGTGGGTATCATTACAGTCCTTGGACTGTAAATATCAACAGGCATTCATAGGGTGGTAGATGTGTAAATGTTATTACAGAGCTTGGACTGTAAATATCAACAGTCATTCATGGAGTGGTGGGTGTGTGGGTGTCATTACAGTGCTTGGACTGTAAATATCAACAGTCATTCTTGGGGTGATGGTTGTGTGGGTTTTATTACAGTGCTTTGACTGTAAATATCAACAGTTATTCAGAGGGTGGTGGGTGTCATTAGAGTGCTTGGACTGTAAATATTAACAGTCATTCATGGGGTGGTGTGTGTGTGGATGTCATTACAGTGCTTGGACTGAAAATATCAACAGTCATTTATGGGGTGGTGGGTGTGTGGGTGTCATGACAGTTCTTGGACTGTAAATATCAACAGTCATTATAGGGTGGTGGGTGTGTGAGTGTCATTACAGAGTTTGGACTGTAAATATCAACAGCCATTCATGGGGTGGTAGGTTTTTGGATGTCATTATAATGTTTGGACTGTAAATATCAACAGTTAATCATGGGGTGGTGGGTGTGTGTGTGTCATTACAGTGCTTGGACTGTAAATATCAACAGTCTTTCATGGAGTAGTGGGTGTGTGGGTGTCATTACAGTGTTTTGATTGTAATTATCAACAGTCAATCATAGTTTGGTGGGTGTCATTACAGTGCTTAGACTGTAAAAATCAACAGTCATTTATGGGGTGGTGGTTGTGTGGGTGTCTTTACAGTGCTTGGACTGTAAATATCAAACATAATTCATGGGATAGTGGGTGTTGGGGTGTCATTACAGTGCTTGAACTGTAAATATCAATAGTCAATTATGGGGTGGTGGGTGTTTGGGTGTCATTACAGTGCTTGGACTGTAAATATCAACAGTCATTAATGGGGTCGTGGGTGTATGGGTGTCATTACAGTGTTTTGATTGTAAATATCAACAGTCATTCATAGGGTTATGGGTATCATTAGAGTGCTTGGACTGTAAATATCAACAGTCATTCATTGGGTTGAAGGTGTGTGGGTGTCATTACAGTGCTTGGACTGTAAATATCAACAGTCAATCATGAGGTAGTGGGTGTGTGGGTGTCAATAGAGTGCTTAGACTGTAAATATCAACAGTCAATCATAAGGTGGTGGGTGGCATTACAGTGATTGGACTGTAAATATCAACAGTTTTTTATAGATTGATGGGTGTGTGGGTGTCATTACTGTGTTTGGACTGTAAATATCAACAGTCATTTATAGAGTGGTGGGTGTTTGAGTGTCATTACATTGCTTGGACTGTAAATATCAACAGTCAATCATGAGGTAATGGGTGTGTGGGTGTTATTAGAGTGCTTAGACTGTAAATATCAACAGTCATTCATAGATTGGTGGGTGTCATTTAAGTGCTTGGATTGTAAATATCAACAGTCATTAATGGGGTTGTGAGTGTATGGGTGTTATTATAGTGCATGGACTGTAAATATCAAGAGTCATTAAAGGGGTGGTGGGTGTGAGGGTGTCATTACAGTGTTCAGACTGTAAATATCAACAGTCATTTATGGGGTGGTGGGTGTGTGGGTGTCATTATTGTGCATAGACTTTAAATACCAACTGTCATTAATGGGGTGGTTGGTGTGTGAGTGTTATTACAGTGCTTGGACTGTAAATATCAAGTCATTAATGGGGTGGTGGGTGTGTATGTTTTATTATTGCTTGGACTGTAAATATCAACAGTCATTCATGGGGTGGTGGGGGTGTGGGTGTCATTACATTAATTTGACTGTAAACAGTCATTCAGAGGGTGGTGGGTGGCATTAGAGTGCTTGGACTGTAAATATCAACAGTCATTCATGGGGTGGTGGGTGTGTGGATGTCATTACAGTGCTTGAACTGAAAACATCAACAGTCATTTATGGGGTGGAGGGTGTTTGGGTGTCATTACAGTGCTTGGACTATAAATATCAACCATCATTTAAGGGGTTGTGGGTGAGTGGGTGTCATTACAGTGCTTGGACTGTAAATATTAACAGTCATTCATTGGGTGGTGGTTATGTGGGTGTCATTACAGTGCTTGGACTGTAAATAACAACCATAATTCATGGGGTGGTGGGTGTGGGTGTGTCATTACAGTGCTTGGACCTTAAATATCAACAGTCAATCATAGGGTGGTGGGTGTGTTGGTGTCATTACAGTGCTTGGACTGTAAATATCAACAGTCATTCATAGGGTGGTGGGTATCATTAGAGTGCTTGGACTGTAAATATCAACAGTCATTTATGGGTTTGTGGGTGTGTGGGTGTCATTACAGTGCTTGGACTGTAAATATCAACTATAATTCATGGGGTCGTGGGTGTTGGGGTGTCATTACAGTGTTTTGACTGTAAATTTTAACAGTCATTCATGGGGTGGTGGGTGGCATTACAGTGCTTGGACTGTAAATATCAACAGTCATTCATAGGGTGATGAGTGAGTGGGTGTCATTACAGTGCTTGGACTGTAAATATCAACAGTCATTTATAGGGTGGTGGGTTTTTGGTGTCATTACATTGCTTGGACTGTAAATACCAACAGTCAATCATGGAGTTGTGGGTGTGTGGGTATCATTACAGTGCTTGGACTTTAAATATCAACAGTCATTCATAGGTTGGTATGTGTGTGAGTGTTATTACAGAGCTTGGACTGTAAATATCAACAGTCATTCATGGAGTGGTGGGTGTGTGGGTGTCATTACAATGCTTGGATTGTAAATATCAACAGTCATTCTTGGGGTGATGGTTGTGTGGGTGTTATTACAGTGCTTTGACTGTAAATATCAACAGTCATTCAGAGGGTTGTTGGGTGTCATTAGAGTGCTTGGACTGTAAATATCAACATTCATTTATGGGGTGGTGGGTGTGTGGATGTCATTACAGTGCTTGGAGTGAAAACATCAACAGTCATTTATGGGGTGGTGGGTGTGTGGGTGTCATTACAGTGCTTGGACTATAAATATCAACCATCATTTAAGGGGTGGTGGGTGAGTGGGTGTCATTACATTGCTTGGACTGTAAATATCAACAGTCAATCATGAGGTAGTAGGTGTGTGGGTGTCATTAGAGTGCTTAGACTGTAAATATCAACAGTCATTCATAGATTGGTGGGTGTCATTTGAGTGCTTGGACTGTAAATATCAACAGTCATTAATGGGGTAGTGGGTGTATGGGTGTTATTATAGTGCATGGACTGTAAATATAAACCATATTTCATGGGGTGGTTGGTGTGTGGGTGTCATTACAATGCTTGGACTGTAAATATCAAGTCATTAATGGGGTGGTGGGTGTGTGTGTGTCATTATTGCTTAGACTGTAAATATCAACAGTCATTCATGGAGGGGGGTGGCATTACAGTGCTTGGACGGTAAATATCAACAGTCATTCATGAGGTGATGGGTGTGTGGGTGTCATTACAGTGCTTGAACTGTATGTATTAACAGTCATTTATGGGGTGGTGGGTGTTTGGGTGTCATTACATTGCTTGGATTGTAAATATCAACATTTAATCATGGGGTGGTTGGTGTCATTACAGTGCATGGACTGTAAATATAAACAGTCATTCATACGGTGGTGGGTGTGTGGGTGTTATTACAGTGCTGTTACTGTAAATATCAACAGTCATTCAGAAGGTGGTGGGTGTTATCAGAGTGCTTGGACAGTAAATATCAACAGCTATTCATGGAGTGATGGGTATGTGGGTATCATGAAAGTGCTTAAACCGTAAATATCAACAGTCATTCATGGGGTGGTGATGTGTGGGAGTCATTGCAGTTCTTGGACTGTAAATATCAACCATCATTATTTAGTGGTGTGTGTGTTGGAGTCATTACAGTGCTTGGACTGTGAATATCAACAGTCATTCATGGGGTGGTGAGTGTGTGGGTATTATTACAGTGCTTCTACTGTAAATATCAACAGTCATTCAGAGGGTGGTGGGTGTCATTAGAGTGCTTGGACTGTAAATATTAACAGTCATTCATGGGGTGTTGGGTGTGTGGATGTCATTACAGTGCTTGAACTAATAATATCAACAGTCATTTATGGGGTGGTGGGTGTTTGGGTGTCATTACAGTGCTTGGACTATAAATATCAACCATCATTTATGGGGTTTTGGGTGAGTGGGTTTTCATTACAGTGCTTGGACTATAAATATCAACAGTCATTCATAGGGTGGTGGGTGTGTGAGTGTCATTACAGAGCTTGGACTGTAAATATTAACAGTCATTCATTGGGTGGTGGGTTTGTGGATGTCATTACAGTGCTTGGACTGTAAATATCAAAATTCAATCATAGGGTGGTTGGTGTGTGGGCGTCATTACAGTGCTTGGACTGTAAATATCAACAGTCATTCATGGGGTGGTAGGTGTGTGGGTGTCATTACAGTGTTTTGATTGTAATTATCAACAGCCATTTATAGGGTGGTGGGTGTCATTACAGTGCTTGGACTGTAAATATCAACAGTCATTCATGGGGTGGTGGGTGTGTGGGTGGATGTCATTACCGTGCTTGGACTGTAAATATCAAACATAATTTATGGGGTGGTGGTTGTGGGGGTGTCATTACATTGCTTGGACTGTAAATTTCAACAGTCAATCATGGGGTGGTGGGTATGTTGGTGTCATTACAGTGCTTAGACTGTAAATATTAACAGTCATTCATAGGGTGGTGGGTGTGTGAGTATTATTACAGAGCTTGGACTGTAAATATCAAGTCATGTATATGGTGGTGGGTGTATGGGTGTCATTACAGTGATTTGATTGTAAAAATCAACAGTCATTCATAGGGTGGTGGGTATCATTAGAGTGCTTGGACTGTAAATATCAACAGTCACTTATGGGGTTTTGGGTGTGTGGGTGTCATTACAGTGCTTGGACTGTAAATATCAACTATAATTCATGGGGTCGTAGGTGTTGGAGTGTCATTTCAGTGCTTTTACTGTAAATATCAACAGTCATTCATGGGGTGGTGGGTGGCAATACAGTGCTTGGACTGTATATATCAAGAGTCATTCATAGGGTGATGGGTGTGTGGGTGTCATTACAGTGCTTGGACTGTAAATATCAACAGTCATTTATAGGGTGGTGGGTGTTTTGGTGTCATTACATTGCATGGACTGTAAATATTAACAGTCAATCATGGGGTGGTGGGTGTGTGGGTGTCACTACAGTGCTTGGACTGTAAATATCAACAGTCATTCATAGGGTGGTGGGTGTGTGTGTTATTACAGAGCTTGGACTGTAATTATCAACAGTCATTTATGGAGTGGTAGATGCGTGGGTGTCATTACAGTGCTTGGACTTTAAATATCAACAGTCATTCTTGAGGTGATGGTTGTGTGAGTGTTATTACAGTGCTTTGACTGTAAATATCAACAGTCATATAGAGGGTTGTGGGTGTCATTAGAGTGCTTTGACTGTAAATATTAACAGTCATTCATTGGGTTGTGGGTGTGTGCATGTCATTACAGTGCTTGGACTGATAATATCAACAGTCATTTATGGGGTGGTGGGTGTGTGGGGGTCATTACAGTGCTTGGACTATAATTATCAACCGTCATTTATGGGGTGGTGGGTGTGTGGGTGTCATTACAGTGCTTGGAATGTAAATATCAATAGTCATTCATGGGGTGGTTGATGTGTGGGTGTCATTACCGTGTTTTGATTGTAATTATCAACAGTCATTTATAGGGTAGTGGGTGTCATCACAGTGCTTGGACTGTAATTATCAACAGTCATTCATGGGGTAGTGGTTGTGTGGGTGTCTTTACATTGCTTGGTCTGTAAATATCAAACATAATTCATGGGATGATGTTTGTGGGGGTTTTATTACAGTGCTTGGACAGTAAATATCAACAGTCAATCATAAGGTGGGGGGTGTGTGGGTGTCATTACAGTGCTTGGACTGTAAATATCAACAGTCATTCATAGGGTCGTGGGTGTATGGATGTCATTACAGTGTTTTGATTGTAAATATCAATAGTCATTCATAGGGTGGTGGGTATCATTAGAGTGCTTGGACTGTAAATATCTACAGTCATTCAAGGGGTTGTGGGTATGTGGGTGTCATTACAGTGCTTGGACTATAAATATCAACTTTAATTCATGGGGTCATTAGTGTTGGTGTGTCATTACAGTGCTTGGACTGTAAATATCAACTGTCATTTATGGGGAGGTGGGTGTGAGGGTGTCATTACAGTGATTGGACTATAAATATCAACAGTCATTCGTGAGATGATGGGTGTGTGGGTGTCATTATAGTGCTTGGACTGTAAATATCAACAGTCATTCATGGGTTTGTGAGTTTGTGGGTGTCATTACAGTGCTTGGACTGTATATATCAAGTCATTCATGTGTTGGTGGGTGTCATTAGTGCTTTGACTGTAAATATCAACAGTCATTCATTTGGTGGTGGGTGGCATTACAGTGCTTGGACTGTAAATATCAACAGTCATTTATAGGGTGGTGGGTGTTTGGGTGTCATTACGTTGCTCGGACTGTAAATATCAACAGTCAATCACTGGTTGGTTGTTGTGTGGGTATCATTACAGTGCTTGGACTGTAAATATCAACAGTCATTCATAGGGTGGTGGTTGTGTGAGTGTCATTACAGAGCTTGGACTGTAAATATCAACAGTCATTCATGGGGTGGTGGGTGTGTGGATGTCATTAGAGTGCTTGGACTGTAAATATCAACAGTCAATCATGGGGTGGTGGGTGTGTGGGTGCCATTACAGTGCTTGGACTGTAAATATCAACAGTCATTCATGGGGTGGTGGCTATGTGGGTGTCATTACAGTGTTTTGATTGTAATTATCAACAGTCATTTATAGGGTGGTGGGTGTCATTACAGTCCTTGGACTGTAAATATCAACAGTCATTAATGGGATGGTGGTTGTATGAGTGTTATTACAGTGCTTGGACTGTAAATATCAAACATAATTCATGGGGTGGTGGGGGTAGGGTTGTCATTACAGTGCTTAGAATGTAGATATCAACAGTCAATCATGGGGTGGTGGGTGTGTGGGTGTCATTACAGTGCTTGGACTGTAAATATCAACAGTCTTTCATGGGGTGGTGGGTGTATGGGTGTCATTACAGTGTTTTAATTTTAAATATCAACAGTCATTCATAGGGTGGTGGGTATCATTAGAGTGCTTGGACTGTAAATATCAATAGTCATTTATGGGGTTGTGGGTGTGTGGGTGTCATTAAAGTGCTTGGACTGTAAATATCAACTATAATTAATGGGATCGTGGGTGTTGGGGTTTCATTACAGTGCTTTGACTGTAAATATCCACAGTCATTTATGTGGTGGTGTGTGTGAGGGTGTCATTACAGTGCTTGGACTGTAAATTTAAACAGTCAATCATGGGGTGGTGGGTGTGTGGGTGTCATTACAGTGCTTAGACTGTAAATATTAACAATCATTCATAGGGTGGTGGGTGTGTGAGTGTTATTACAGAGCTTGGACTGTAAATATCAAGTCATGTATATGGTGGTGGGTGTATGGGTGTCATTACAGTGATTTGATTGTAAATATCAACAGTCATTCATAGGGTGATGGGTATCATTAGAGTGCTTGGACTGTAAATATCAACAGTCATTTATGGGGTTGCGGGTGTGTGGGTGTCATTACAATGCTTGGACTGTAAATATCAACTATAATTCATGGGGTCGTGGGTGTTGGAGTGTCATTACAGTGCTTTTACTGTAAATATCAACAGTCATTCATGGGGTGGTGGGTGGCATTACAGTGCTTGGACTGTATATATCAAGAGTCATTCATAGGGTGATGGGTGTGTGGGTGTCATTACAGTGCTTGGACTGTAAATATCAACAGTCATTTATAGGGTGGTGGGTGTTTGGGTGTCATTACATTGCTTGGACTGTAAATATCAACAGTCAATCATGGGGTGGTGGGTGTGTGGGTGTCATTAGAGTGCTTGGACTATAAATATCAACAGTCATTCATAGGGTGGTGGGTGTGTGTGTTATTACAGAGCTTGGACTGTAATTATCAACAGTCATTCATGGAGTGGTAAGTGTGTGGGTGTCATTATAGTGCATGGACTGTAAATATGAACCATATTTCATGGGGTTGTCGGTGAGTGGGTGTCATTACAGTGCTTTGTCTGTAAATATCAAGAGTCATTCATGGGGTGGTGGGTGTGAGGGTGTCATTACAGTGTTCGGACTGTAAATATCAACAGTCATTCATGGGGTGGTGGGTGTGGAGGTGTCATTATATTGCTTGGACTGTAAATACCAACAGTCATTCATGGGGTGGTTGGTGTGTGGGTGTCATTACAATGCTTGGACTGTAAATATCAAGTCATTAATGGGGTGGTGGGTGTGTGTGTGTCATTATTGCTTGGACTGTAAATATCAACAGTCATTCATGGGGGGGGGTGGCATTACAGTGCTTGTACTTTAAATATCAACAGTCATTCATGGGGTGGTGGGTGTTTGGGTGTCATTACATTGCTTGGATTGTAAATATCAACATTTAATCATGGGGTGGTTGGTGTCATTACAGTGCTTGGACTGTAAATATCAACAGTCATTCATGGGGTGGTTGGTGTGTGGGTGTCATTACAATGCTTGGACTGTAAATATCAAGTCATTAATGGGGTGGTGGGTGTGTGTGTGTCATTATTGCTTGGACTGTAAATATCAACAGTCATTCATGGGGGGGGGGGTGGCATTACAGTGCTTGGACTGTAAATATCAACAGTCATTCATGAGGTGATGGGTGTGTGGGTGTCATTACAGTGCTTGGACTGTAAATATTAACAGTCATTTATGGGGTGGGGGGTGTTTGGGTGTCATTACATTGCTTGGATTGTAAATATCAACATTTAATCATGGGGTGGTTGGTGTCATTACAGTGCTTGGACTGTAAATATCAACAGTCATTTATACGGTCGTGGGTGTGTGGGTGTTATTACAGTGCTTTGACTGTAAATATCAACAGTCATTCAGAGGGTGGTGGGTGTTATCAGAGTGCTTGGACTGTAAATATCAACAGCTATTCATGGAGTGATGGGTATGTGGGTATCATGAAAGTGCTTGAACCGTAAATATCAACAGTCATTCATGGGGTGGTGATGTGTGGGAGTCATTGCAGTTCTTGGACTGTAAATATCAACCATCATTCATTGGGTGGTGTGTGTGTGGGAGTCATTACAGTGCTTGGACTGTGAATATCAACAGTCATTCATGGGGTGGTGAGTGTGTGGGTATTATTACAGTGCTTTGACGGTAAATATCAACAGTCATTCAGAGGGTGGTGGGTGTCATTAGAGTGCTTGGACTGTAAATATTAACAGTCATTCATGGGGTGTTGGGTGTGTGGATGTCATTACAGTGCTTGAACTAATAATATCAATAGTCATTTATGGGGTTTTGGGTGTGTGGGTGTCATTACAGTGCTTGGACTATAAATATCAACCATCATTTATGGGGTTTTGGGTGAGTGGGTTTTCATTACAGTGCTTGGACTATAAATATCAACAGTCATTCATAGGGTGGTGGGTGTGTGAGTGTCATTACAGAGCTTGGACTGTAAATATTAACAGTCATTCATTGGGTGGTGGGTGTGTGGATGTCATTACAGTGCTTGGACTGTAAATATCAACAGTCAATCATAGGGTGGTGGGTGTGTGGGCATCATTACAGTGCTTGGACTGTAAATATCAACAGTCATTCATGGGGTGGTGGGTGTGTGGGTGTCATTACAGTGTTTTGATTGTAATTATCAACAGTCATTCATGGGGTGGTGGGTGTCATTACAGTGCTTGGACTGTAAATATCAACAGTCATTAATGGGGTGTTGAGTGTGTGGATGTCATTACAGTGCTTGGACTTTAAATATCAACCATAATTCATGGGGTGGTGGGTGTGGGGGTGTCATTACATTGCTTGGACTGTAAATTTCAACAGTCAATCATGGGGTGGTGGGTATGTGGGTGTCATTACAGTGCTTAGACTGTAAATATTAACAGTCATTTATAGGGTGGTGGGTGTGTGAGTGTTATTACAGAGCATGGACTGTAAATATCAAGTCATGTATATGGTGGTGGGTGTATGGGTGTCATTACAGTGATTTGATTGTAAATATCAACAGTCATTCATAGGGTGAAGGGTATCATTAGAGTGCTTGGACTGTAAATATCAATAGTCATTAATGGGGTTGTGGGTGTGTGGGTGTCATTACAGTGCTTGGACTATAAATATCAACTTTAATTCATGGGGTCGTTAGTGTTGGTGTGTCATTACAGTGCTTGGACTGTAAATATCAACTGTCATTTATGGGGTGGTGGGTGTGAGGGTGTCATTACGGTGATTGGACTATAAATATCAGCAGTCATTCGTGAGATGATGGGTGTGTGGGTGTCATTATAGTGCTTGGACTGTAAATATCAACAGTCATTCATGGGTGTGTGGGTTTGTGGGTGTCATTACAGTGCTTGGACTGTAAATATCAAGTCATTCATTTGGTGGTGGGTGGCATTACAGTGCTTGGACTGTAAATATCAACAGTCATTCATAGGGTGATGGGTTTGTGGGTGTCATTACATTGCTTGGACTGTAAATATCAACAGTCATTTATAGGTTGGTGGGTGTTTGGGTGTCATTACGATGCTTGGACTGTAAATATTAACAGTCAATCATGGGGTGGTTGTTGTGTGGGTATCATTACAGTGCTTGGACTGTAAATATCAACAGTCATTCATAGGGTGGTGGGTGTGTGAGTGTCATTACAGAGCTTGGACTGTAAATATTAACAGTCATTCATTGGGTGGTGGGTGTGTGGATGTCATTACAGTGCTTGGACTGTAAATATCAACAGTCAATCATAGGGTGGTGGGTGTGTGGGCATCATTACAGTGCTTGGACTGTAAATATCAACAGTCATTCATGGGGTGGTGGGTGTGTGGGTGTCATTACAGTGTTTTGATTGTAATTATCAACAGTCATTCATGGGGTGGTGGGTGTCATTACAGTGCTTGGACTGTAAATATCAACAGTCATTAATGGGGTGGTGGGTGTGTGGATGTCATTACAGTGCTTGGACTTTAAATATCAACCATAATTCATGGGGTGGTGGGTGTGGGGGTGTCATTACATTGCTTGGACTGTAAATTTCAACAGTCAATCATGGGGTGGTGGGTATGTGGGTGTCATTACATTGCTTAGACTGTAAATATTAACAGTCATTTATAGGGTGGTGGGTGTGTGAGTGTTATTACAGAGCTTGGACTGTAAATATCAAGTCATGTATATGGTGGTGGGTTTATGGGTGTCATTACAGTGATTTGATTGTAAATATCAACAGTCATTCATAGGGTGAAGGGTATCATTAGAGTGCTTGGACTGTAAATATCAATAGTCATTCATGGGGTTGTGGGTGTGTGGGTGTCATTACAGTGCTTGGACTATAAATATCAACTTTAATTCATGGGGTCGTTAGTGTTGGTGTGTCATTACAGTGCTTGGACTGTAAATATCAACTGTCATTTATGGGGTGGTGGGTGTGAGGGTGTCATTACGGTGATTGGACTATAAATATCAGCAGTCATTCGTGAGATGATGGGTGTGTAGGTGTCATTATAGTGCTTGGACTGTAAATATCAACAGTCATTCATGGGTGTGTGGGTTTGTGGGTGTCATTACAGTGCTTGGACTGTAAATATCAAGTCATTCATGTGGTGGTGGGTGTCATTAGTGCTTTGACTTTAAATATCAACAGTCATTCATTTGGTGGTGGGTGGCATTACAGTGCTTGGACTGTAAATATCAACAGTCATTCATAGGGTGATGGGTTTGTGGGTGTCATTACATTGCTTGGACTGTAAATATCAACAGTCATTTATAGGTTTGTGGGTGTTTGGGTGTCATTACGTTGCTTGAACTGTAAATATTAACAGTCAATCATGGGGTGGTTGTTGTGTGGGTATCATTACAGTGCTTGGACTGTAAATATCAACAGTCATTCATAGGGTGGTGGGTGTGTGAGTGTCATTACAGAGCTTGGACTGTAAATATCAACAGTTATTCATGGGGTGGTGGGTGTGTGGATGTCATTAGAGTGATTGGACTGTAAATATCAACAGTCATTAATGGGATGGTGGTTGTGTGAGTGTTATTACAGTGCATGGACTGTAAATATCAACAGTCATTCATGGGGTGGTGGGTGTAGGGTTGTCATTACAGTTCTTAGAATGTAGATATCAACAGTCAATCATGGGGTGGTGGGTGTGTGGGTGTCATTACAGTGCTTGGACTATAAATATCAACAGTCTCTCATGGGGTGGTGGGTGTATGGGTGTCATTACAGTGTTTTAATTTTAAATATCAACAGTCATTCATATGGTGGTGGGTATCATTAGAGTGCTTGGACTGTAAATATCAATAGTCATTCATGGGGTTGTGGGTGTGTGGGTGTCATTACAGTGCTTGGACTGTAAATATCAACTATAATTCGTGGGATCGTGGGTGTTGGGGTTTCATTACAGTGCTTTGACTGTAAATATCCACAGTCATTTATGTGGTGGTGTGTGTGAGGGTGTCATTACAGTGCTTGGACAGTAAATTTCAACAGTCAATCATGGGGTGGTGGGTGTGTGGGTGTCATTACAGTGCTTATACTGTAAATATTAACAGTCATTCATAGGGTGGTGGGTGTGTGAGTGTTATTACAGAGCTTGGACTGTAAATATCAAGTCATGTATATGGTGGTGGGTGTATGGGTGTCATTACAGTGATTTGATTGTATTTATCAACAGTCTTTCATAGGGTGGTGGGTATCATTAGAGTGCTTGGACTGTAAATATCTACAGTCATTCATGGGGTTGTGGGTGTGTGGGTGTCATTACAGTGCTTGGACTATAAATATCAACTTTAATTCATGGGGTCGTTAGTGTTGGGGTGTCATTATATTGCTTGGACTGTAAATATCAACTGTCATTTATGGGGTGGTGGGTGTAAGGGTGTCATTACAGTGATTGGACTATAAATATCAACAGTCATTCGTGAGGTGATGGGTGTGTGGGTGTCATTATAGTGCTTGGACTGTAAATATCAACAGTCATTCATGGGTTGGTGGGTTTGTGGGTGTCATTACAGTGCTTGGACTGTAAATATCAAGTCATTCATGTGGTGGTGGGTGTCATTAATACTTTGACTGTAAATATCAACAGTCATTAATTTGGTGGTGGGTGGCATTACAGTGCTTGGACTGTAAATATCAACAGTCATTCATAGGGTGATGGGTTTGTGGGTGTCATTACATTGCTTGGACTGTAAATATCAACAGTCATTTATAGGGTGGTTGGTGTTTGGGTGTCATTACATTGCTCGGACAGTAAATATCAACAGTCAATCATGGGGTGGTTGTTGTATGGGTATCATTACAGTGCTTGGACTGAAAATATAAACAGTCATTCATAGGGTGGTGGGAGTGTGAGTGTCATTACAGAGCTTGGACTGTAAATATCAATAGTCATTCATGGGGTGGTGTGTGTGTGGATGTCATTAGAGTGCTTGGACTGTAAATATCAACAGTCAATCATGGGGTGGTGGGTGTGTGGGTGTCATTACAGTGCTTGGACTGTAAATATCAACAGTCATTCAAGGGGTGGTGGCTATGTGGGTGTAATTACAGTGTTTTGATTGTAATTATCAACAGTCATTCATAGGGTGGTGGGTGTCATTACAGTGTTTGGACTGTAAATATCAACAGTCATTCATGGGATGGTGGTTGTGTGAGTGTTATTACAGTGCTTGGACTGTAAATATCAAACATAATTCATGGGGTGGTGGGTGTAGGGTTGTCATTACAGTGCTTGGAATGTAGATATCAACAGTCAATCATGGGGTGGTGGGTGTGTGGGTGTCATTACAGAGCTTGGACTATAAATATCAACAGTCTTTCATGGGGTGGTGGGTGTATGGGTGTTATTACAGTGTTTTAATTGTAAATATCAACAGTCATGCATAGGGTGGTGGGTATCATTATAGTGCTTGGACTGTAAATATCAATAGTCATTCATGGGGTTGTGGGTGTGTGGGTGTCATTACAGTGCTTGGACTGTAAATATCAACTGTAATTCATGGGATCGTGGGAGTTGGGGTTTCATTACAGTGCTTTGACTGTAAATATCCACAGTCATTTATGTGGTGGTGGGTGTGAGGGTGTCATTACAGTGCTTGGACTGTAAATATCAAGTCATTTATGGGGTGGTGGGTGTGTGTCGGTCATTATTGCTTTGACTGTAAATATCAACAGTCATTCATGGGGTGGTGGGTGTCATTACAGTGCTGGGAATTAAATATCAACAGTCATTCATAGGGTGATGGGTGTGTGGGTGTCATTACAGTGCTTGGACTGTAAATATCAACAGTCATTCATGGGGTGGTGGGTGTGCGGGTGACATTACATTGCGTGGACTGTAAATATCAACAATAATTCATGGGGTGGTGAGTGTGCGGGTGTCATTACAGTGCTTTGACTGTAAATATCAACAGTCATTCATAGTGTGATGGGTGTGAGGGTGTCATTACATTGCTTAGACTGTAATTATCAACAGTCATTCATGTGGTGGTGGGTGTGTGGGTGTCATTATAGTGCTTGGACTGTAAATATCAACAGTCACTCATGGGGTGGTGGGTTTCTGTGTGTCATTAGTGCTTGGACTGTAAATATCAACAGTCATTCGAGGGGTGGTGGGTGGCATTACAGTGCTTGGACTCTAAATATCAACAGTCATTCATAGAGTGGTGGGTGTGTGAGTGTCATTACATCGTTTTGACTATAAATATCAACAGTCATTCATGGGGTTGTGGGTTTTTGGGTGTCTATGCAGTGCTTGAAGTGTAAATATCAACAGTCAATCATTGGGTGGTGGGTGTGTGGTTGTCATTACAGTGCTTGGACTGTAAATATCGACAGTCATTTACGGGATGGTGGGTGTGTGGGTGTCATTACAATGTTTTGATTGTAAATATCAACAGTCATTCAAAGGGTGGTGGGTGTTATTAGAGTGCTTGAACTTTAAATATCAACAGTCATTCATGGGGTGGTGGGTGTGTGGGTGTCATTATAGTGCTTGGACTGTAAATATCAACAGTCACTCATGGGGTGGTGGGTGTGTGTGTCATTAGTGCTTGGACTGTAAATATCAACAGTCATTCATGGGGTGGTGGGTGTGTGGGTGTCATTACAGTGGTTGGACTGTAATTATCAACAGTCCTTCATGGATTGGTGGGTGTGTGGGTGTCATTACAGTGCTTAGACTGTAAATATCAACAGTCATTTATTGGGTGGTGGGTGTGTGGGTGTCATTACAGTGCATGGACAGTAAATATCAATAGTCAATCATGGGAAGGTCGGTGTGTGGGTGTCATTATAGTGCTTGGACTGTAAATATCAACAGTCATTCATGAGGTGGTTGGTGGGCGGGTGTCATTACAGTGTTTTAACTAAAAATATCAACATTCATTTATTGGGTGGTGGGTGTCATTAGAGTGCTTGGAGTGTAAATATCAACAGTCATTCATGGGGTGGTGCATGTGTGGGTGTCACAACAGTGATTGGACTGTAAATATCAACAGTCAGTTATTGGGTTGTGGGTGTGTGGGTGTCAATACAGTGATTGGACTGTAAATATTAACAGTCATTCATGAGATGGTGGGTGTGTGGGTGTCATTACAGTGTTTTAACTATAAATATCAACATTCATTTATTGGGTGTTTGGTGTCATTACAGTGCTTTGAAAATAAATATCAACAGTCATTCATGGGGTGGTGCATGTGTAAGTGTAATGACAGTTCTTGGACTGTAAATATCAACAGTCATTAATGGGGTGGTGAGTGTGTGTGTGTCATTACAGTTCTTGAACTGTAAATATCAACCATCATTAATGTGTGGGTGTCATTACAGAGCTCAGACTGTAAATATTAACAGTTATTCCTGGGGTGGTGGGTGTGTTGGTGTCATTACAGTGCTTGGACTTTAAATATCAACCGTCATTCATGGGGTTTTGGTGTTTAGGTGTCTATGCAGTGCTTGGACTGTAAATATCAACAGTCATTCATGGGGTGGTGGGTGTGTGGGTGTCATTACAGTGCATGGACTATAAATATCAACAGTCAATCATGGGGTGGTGGGTGTGTGGGTGTCATTACAGTGCTTAGACTGTAATTATCAACAGTCCTTCATGGGTTTGTGGGTGTGTGGGTGTCATTACAGTGCTTAGACTGTAAATATCAAAAGTCATTTTTTGGGTGGTGGGTGTGTGGGTGTCATTACAGTGCTTGGACTGTAAATATCAATAGTCAATCATGGGATGGTCAGTGTGTGGGTGTCATTACAGTGCTTGGACTGTAAATATCAACAGTGCTTCATGAGGTGGTGGGTGTGTGGGTGCCATTACAGTGTTTTAACTATAAATATCAACATTCATTTATTGGGTGGTGGCTGTCATTAGAGTGCTTGGACTGTAATTATCAACAGTCATACATGGGGTGGTGCATGTGTGGGTGTCATGACAGTGCTTGGACTGTAAATATCAACAGTCATTCATGGGGTGTAAGGGAGACTGCGTTGGTGAAAGGACGTGTCTCGTTAGCTCCGTGACATGTATAAACAGTGCTAGTTTCTACATTAACAGTGCAGTGCTAGTGCGCCTGTATATGTTTTGGCACGTCCAGCATGGGTTCTCCAGTTGACGAGTTGTGCCTTGTCTGTCATGAGCGAGATTATGGAAAGGTCAAGTGTCTGAAATGTCTCAAGTGCAAATTGGGTGGCCATAGCACTTGTACGAGAATGACTGGTTTGAAATCAAATGCTTCGGAAGTAAATTGGGTTTGTGATCCTTGTGCTCTAGTGATAAATAGTGAAGTTCACCTTCGAGAGGAGATTAATGTAATGAAAAGTGATATTATTGAAATAAAAAATATGCTGAAGGATATAAGACTACCCGAGAATCTTCAGAATAGTGTAATGGCTGCTTTGCCCTCTCTGACTGACGGGGTCACGCTGGCTGTGGAAGAGGCTGTGTCAGCTCAATCGGGCCAGGTGGAAAAAGATGGCATGAACTGGGCTGAGGTGGTGTCGAGATGCAGGAAACGGAAACGCACACAGAAAAATAAGAATCTTCTTATTATTAAAGCAAAGGGTAGCAAAAAAGCGGTTGATATGAAGAAAGAGGTCGAAGAATTGTTGTCGGATGTTCAAATTATGGACTCCAAATTCACTAACAAGGGAAATATTGTTATAAATCTTGAATCTGAAGAGAAGAGAAATGCTGCACAAAATAAGTTACACGAGGTGGGGAATTTAATTGTTTCCAATTGGAAGCGATGGGACCCCAAAATTATGGTATGTAATGTGGCTCGGAATGAGGACAAGGAATCGCTCATTGAAGAAATTATTGTAAGGAATAATTTGGAATCGATTGACGGAGTTATGAATAAAATGAAAATTGTTTCTGAAAGACCAGCTGCGGGAGGGACTGTACATTATGTACTGAAGTGTGATCCAGAGGTACGTGCAAGAATTCACGGGATGAATGACAAGCTGAAGCTGAAGTGGGGCGTTCATCAGGTATACGATCATTATTTTCCACTACTGTGTTACCACTGCCTGAAATTCGGTCACAAGTCGGATAGTTGCCAATGCAAGGTCAAAGGTCATGCACCCCACTGCTATAAGTGTGCAGGTCAGCATGAAGGTCGCTCTTGCCAGTCTGATGTGAGAAAATGCTTCAACTGTGCTGCTTCAAAATGTCAAAGCGAACACTCTGTAAGTAGTTTGTCTTGCCCCATTTTCACCTCGGAAGTAAATAGGATCAGACTCAACACTAACCATGGCTTTTAATATGCAAAGTGTTAATTGTGGACTATTGAACGTGCAGTCTGCTAAAAATAAAACATTTGAGATACGCCAGACGATTGTTGATGGCTGTTTAGATTTTTATGCCATTACTGAGACGTGGTTAACGAAATTTGACTCAGCTGCTATCCAGGAAATGACTCCGGTGACTCATTCTTTTTTACATAAACCGAGGTGTACGGGTCGAGGCGGAGGTGTTGGTCTATTTGTTTCAAATTCTATAAAGAAGGTGAAGGTATGCAAGTCGCCGGGGTTTGAAAGTTTCGAACTCCTTCAGGTTGAGTGTCAAGCTGGTGGAAGCAAAGTAACGTTTATAACAATATATAGACCCCCTGCTACTAGCCCTGGTTTATTCATTGATGAGCTTGAGCTGTACCTCGAGACGGTTGACATGATTAGCTCTAATGTCATTGTGTTGGGAGATTTTAATTTTTGGCTTGATACTCCAGGAGCCCGCTATGTTCAGCGATTTACAGATATGTTAGCAACGTTTAACCTGGTCAATGTAGTGAACAAGCCCACATCGATTTGTGGCCATATTATTGATTTGGTCTTGGTGGACACATCTGGAGACCTGGTACGTAACCTTCAGGTGGACGATGTATGCTCCCTTTCACCGGTACACAAACTTGTGGTGTTTAATCTGAACCTGTTGTTGAGTAAAAGGCAAGTAAAGAATATTTCTTTTCGGTCCAGAAGAAATTTTAATAGTGATGGTCTACTATCACTCGTTTGTAATAAGATAGTCGAGCAATACGGTGATTCGTGCAATCATGGGTGGGCAGTGAAAGGAGAGTGTCATGACTGTTTGTACAATCTATACAATTACACACTGAAGTCTGAATACGACAAAATGTGTCCTATAGTTGAGAAGAAAATAATAGTGAAAGATGAGTCTCCGTGGTTCAACAATGACATAAATAAAGCGAAAATTAATAAAAAAAAAGATGGAAAGACGGTGGCGCAAGTATCGTACTGAGGAATGTAGACATGCATACACTCAAGCACGAAACTACGAATTAAGGCTTGTCACCAAGAGAAAGTGCAGTTATTACAAAGAGAAAACTGAAATGGCGGGATCGAATATACACGAGCTCTACAAGATACTTGACTGCCTGACTGGTGATAAGAGGAAGCACAAGTTGCCGGAGAGCTGTTCGGATAGCAATTTGGCCAATGATTTTGTATATTTTTTCGATAATAAGATCAAGAATATTATATCGACGTTTGTGAGTGATAGTTCGCATATGGTTATGAGTGAACAAACTTCTGATATTAAACTGAGTGAGTTCCGAATTGTGAGTGAATTGACTGTTAGTGAGATGATCAAGAAGGCAAAACCAACTTACTCTGCAATCGACCTTATGCCGTTCAAGCTGTTTAACAGAAACAAAAGGTTTGATCGTCTGGTCAGCGTTATCACAAAAATGGTAAATGTGAGTATTGCTAATAGTGTGTTCCCAAACTCTGATAAGCAATCTATTGTAACACCCATATTGAAGGGGAATCTTGACCCCCAATCTTTCAGCTCATTTCGTCCTGTATCCAATTTAACTTTTCAATCCAAGATTTTGGAAAAGGTAATTTTAACTCAATTGATGGATTATTTGGATATGGTTGGTGCAATTCATGATAACCAGTCAGCCTACCGTCGTCTGTATTCCACGGAGACTGCTCTGTGTTCTATCGTAAGTAACATGCGCACTTTGATGGATGATGGAAAATGTGGTCTGTTGGTATTACTGGATTTGAGTGCTGCATTCGACACAGTAGTGCACAGTGTCTTATTGAGTGTCTGTGAACGTATTGGTATAATAGGTGCTGCTCTCTCGTACCTGAAGAGTTACCTGACTGGCCGCAACTACTGTGTAAAAATAGGAAATGAATTTTCTGACGCAATACCATTAACAAGAGGTGTGCCTCAGGGTAGTGTTTTAGGCCCAATACTCTTCTGTTTATATACTACAGATCTTTCTGTACTACTTGAAAAGTACGAAGTCAGATTCAAGCTTTTTGCGGGTGACACGCAGTTTTACATGTCATTCACAAATATACACGATTCAGAAACTCATTTGAGCTCTGTACTTACTGACATTAAGCAATGGATGGATTCCAGGCAGCTTAAATTAAATCAAGATAAAACAGACTGTCTGTATGTCGGTCGTAGAACTGACTTCGACAGCTTGGGAGTAAGTAAACTAAAAGTGAATGATAGGGAAATCACAATCAACAAATGTGTGAAGAGTCTCGGGGTGATGTTGGACAGTGAGCTAATGATGAGAGATCAGATTGGTCATGTGGTTCAAATTGCTGGATACCACTTGAGGAATTTGGCTTTCGTAAGGAAATACCTTGATCAGAGTGTGATGATGAAACTGGTTTACAATCATGTTCTAAGTAAATTGGATTACTGTAATTCCCTATATTACGGCTTGCCTGATTATCTATTGAAGAAACTCCAGATGATCACGAACAGAGCTGCGAGATTGATACGAGGTCTGTCAAGAAGAGATCGAATAACACCAGCACTCATACAACTACATTGGCTTCCTATTAAGGCACGTATCGTTTACAAGCAGTGTGTTATGGTTCATCAAGCGTTAAATTTTGGCAAACCAGTTTACATGCGAGATATGCTCCTGGACTTTCATGTGGATACCAATGTAGAATTGCGACATAGCAGCGAGGTGAATAGGCTTCTGGAACCAAGATTCAGAAGGGAATGTGGAAAAAGAGTGTTCGCATAGTGCTCCTCGCCTCTACAACAACCTTCCGAGCTTCGTTAGGGCAGTGAAACAGCTGCTCTATTCAAAAAGAGACTGAAGACACACCTCTTCACCGAGTCTTACGACCTCATAAATGAAGAAATGAGAACAAGTTTCCGGCTTTAGTTGATCTACGGAGGGACTTGGAGAGCTGGCAACGGCTGAAAGTCCCTAGAAGCCATCACATAAGTAACATAAGTAAGTAAGAGTGTGTGGGTGTCATTACGGTTCATGGACTGTAAATATAAACCATCATACATTCGGTGGTGGGTGTGTGGGTGTCATTACAGTGCTTGGACTGTATATATCAACAGTCATTCATGGGGTGGTGGGTGTGTGGATGTCATTAAAGTGCTTGGACTGAAAATATCAACAGTCATTCTTGGGGTGGTGAGTGTGTGGATGTCATTACAGTGCTTGGCCAATAAATATTAACCATCATGTATGGGGTGGTGGGTGTGTGGGTGTCATTACAGTGCTTGGACTGTAAATATCAACAGTCATTCATAGGGTGGTGGGTGTGTGAGTGTCATTACAGAACTTGGACTGTAAATATCAACAGTCATTCATTGGTGGTGGGTGTGTAGGTGTCATTATACTGCTTGGACTGTAAATATCAAAAGTCATTCTTGGGGTGGTCGGTGTGTGGGTTTCATTACAGTGCTTAGACTGTAAATATTAACAGTAATTTATAGGGTGGTTGGTGTGTGGTTGTCATTACAGTGCTTGGACTGTACATATCAACAGTCAATCATGGGGTGGAAGGTGTGTGGGTGTCATTACATTGCTTTGACTGTAAAAATCAACAGACATTCATCGGGTAGTGGGTGTGTGGGTGTCATTACAGTGTTTTGTTTGTAAATATCAACAGTCATTTATAAGGTTGTAGGTGTCATTAGAGTGATTGGACTGTAAATATCAACAGTCATTCATAAGGTGATGGGTGTGGGGGTGTCATTACATTGATTTGACTGTAAATATCAACAGTCATTCATGGGGTGGTGGGGGTGAGGGTGTTATTACAGTGCTTGGACTGTATATATCAACAGTCATTCATGGGGTGGTGTGTGTGTGGGTGTCATTATAGTGTTTGAACTGTAAATAGCAACAGTCATTCATGGGGTGGTGGGTTTGTGGTTGTCATTACAGTGCTGGGACTATAAAAATTAAGTCATTCATGGTGTGTTGGGTGTGTGAGTGTGTCATTAGTGCTTGGACTGTAAATATCAACAGTCATTCATGGGGTGGTTGGTGTCATTACAGCGCTTGGACTGTAAATATCAACAGTAAATCATGGAGTGTTGGGAGTCATTAGAGTGCTTGGACTGTAAATATCAACAGTCATTCATGGGGTTTTGGGTGTTTGGGTGTCTATGCAGTGCTTGGACTGTAAATATCAACAGTCAATCATGGGGTGGTGGGTGTCTGGGTGTCATTACAGTGCTTGGACTGTAAATATCAACAGTAATTCATGGGGTTGTGGGTGTGTGGGTGTCTTTACAGTGTTTTGATTGTAAATATCAGCAGTCATTCATAGGGTGGTAGATGTCATTAGAGTGATCGGACTGTAAATATTAACAGTCATTCATGGGGTGGTGGGTGTGGGGGTGTCATTACAGTGCTTGGACTGTAAATATCAACCATATTTCACGGGTAGATGGGTGTGGGGGTGTCATTACAGTACTTGTACTGTAAATATCAACAGTCATTCATGGGGTGGTGGATGAGTGGGTGTCATTACAGTACTTAGACTGTAAATATCAATAGTCATTCATGGGGTGGAGGGTGTGAGGGTGTCATTACAGTACTTAGACTGTATATATCAACAATCATTCATAGGGTGGTGGGTGTGTGGGTGTCATTACATAACTTGGACTGTAAATATCAACAGTCATTCATGGGGTGGTGGGTGTGTGGATGTCAATAAAGTGCTTGGACTGAAAATATCAACAGTCATTCTTGGGGTGGTGGATGTCATTACAGTGCTTGGCCAATAAATATTAACCATCATGTATGGGGTGGTGGGTGTGTAGGTGTCATTACAGTGCTTGGACTGTAAATATCAACAGTCATTCATAGGGTGGTGGGTGTGTGAGTGTCATTACATAACTTGGACTGTAAATATCAACAGTCATTCATTGGTGGTGGGTGTGTAGGTCTCATAATAGTGCTTGGACTGTAAATATCAAAAGTCATTCTTGGGGTGGTCGGTGTGTGGGTGTCATTACAGTGCTTAGACTGTAAATATTAACAGTCATTTATAGGTAGGAGGGTGTGTAGCTGTCATTACAGTGCTTGGACTGTAAATATCAACAGTCAATCATGAGGTGGTAGGTGTGTGGGTGTCATTACATTGCTTTGACTGTAAATATCAACAGACATTCATGGGGTGGTGGGTGTGTGGGTGTCATTACAGTGTTTTGTTTGTAAATATCGACAGTCATTTATATGGTTGTAGGTGTCATTAGAGTGATTGGACTGTAAATATCAACAGTCATTCATAGGGTGGTAGGTGTGGGGGTGTCATTACATTGTTTTGACTGTAAATATCAACAGTCATTCATGGGGTGGTGGGGGTGAGGGTTTTATTACAGTGCTTGGACTGTATATATCAACAGTCATTCATGGGGTGGTGGGTGTGTGGGTGTCATTATAGTGTTTGAACTGTAAATAGCAACAGTCATTTATGGGGTGGTGGGTGTGTGGTTGTCATTACAGTGCTGGGACTATAAAAATTAAGTCATTCATGGTGTGTTGGGTGTGTGTGTGTGTCATTAGTGCTTGGACTGTAAATATCAACAGTCATTCATGGGGTGGTTGGTGTCATTACAGTGCTTGGACTGTAAATATCAACAGTAAATCATGGGGTGTTGGGTGTCATTAGAGTGCTTGGACTGTAAATATCAACAGTCATTCATGGGGTTTTGGGTGTTTGGGTGACTATGCAGTGCTTGGACTGTAAATATCAACAGTCAATCATGGAGTGGTGGGTGTCTGGGTGTCTATGCAGTGCTTGGACTGTAAATATTAACAGTCATTCATGGGGTGGTGGGTGTGGGGGTGTCATTACAGTGCTTCGACTGTAAATATCAACCATATTTCACGGGTAGGTGGGTGTGGGGGTGTCATTACAGTACTTGTACTGTAAATATCAACAGTCATTCATGGGGTGGTGGACGTGTGGGTGTCATTACAGTGCTTAGACTGTAAATATCAATAGTCATTCATGGGGTGGTGGGTGTGAGGGTGTCATTACAGTACTTAGACTGTATATATCAACAATCATTCATAGGGTGGTGGGTGTGTGGGTGTCATTATAGTGTTTAGACTGTAAATATCAACAGTCATTCATGGGGTGGTTGGTGTGTGGGTGTCATCACAATGTTTTAATTGTAAATATCAATAGTCATTCATAGGGTGGTGTGTGTCATTAGAGTTTTTGGACTGTAAATATCAACAGTCATTCATGGTGTGATAGGTGTGTGGGTGTCATTACAGTGCTTGGACTGTAAATATTAACCGTCATTTATGGGGTGGTGTTTGTGTGTGTGTCATTACAGTTCCTGGACTGTAAATATCAACAGTCATTCATAGGGTGGTGGGTGTGTGAGTGTCATTGCTGAGCTTGGACTGTTAATATAAACAGTCATTCATGGGGTGGTGGGTGTGTGGGTGTCATTACAGTGCTTGGACTGTAAATATCAACAGTCAATCATGGGGTGGTCGGTGTCATTACAGTGCTTTGACTGTAAATATCAACAGTCATTCATGGGGTGGTGCATGTGTGGGTGTCATTACAGAGCATGGACTGTAAATATCAACAGTCATTTATGGGGTGGTGGGTGTGTGGGTGTTATTACAGTGCATGGACTGAAAATATCAACAATCATTTATAGAGTGGTGGGTTTGTGGCTGTCATTACAGTGCTTGGACTGTAAATATCAACAGCCAATTATGGGATGGTGGGTGTGTGGGTGTCATTACAATGCTTAGACTGTAATTATCAACCATCCTTAATGAGTTGGTGGGTGTGTGGGTGTCATTACAGTGCTTAGACTGTAAATATCAACAGTCATTTTTTGGGTCGGGGGTGTGTGGGTGTCATTACAGTGCTTGGACTGTAAATATCAATAGTCAATCATGGGATTGTCAGTGTGTGGGTGTCATTACAGTGCTTGAACTGTAAATATCAACAGTCATTCATGAGGTGGTGGGTGTGTGGGTGTCATTACAGTGTTTTAACTATAAATATCAACATTTATTTATTGGGTGGTGGGTGTCATTAGAGTGCTTGGACTGTAAATATCAACAGTCATACATGGGGTGGTGCATGTGTGGGTGTCATGACAGTGCTTGGACTGTAAATATCAACAGTCATTCATGGGGTGGTGAGTGTGTGGGTGTCATTACATTTCCTGGACTGTAAATATAAACCATCATACATTAGGTGGTGGGTGTGTGGGTGTCATTACAGAGCTTGGACTGTAAATATCAAGAGTCATTAATGGTGTGGTGGGTGTGTGGATGTCATTAGAGTGCTTGGACTGTAAATATCAACAGTCATTCATAAGGTGGTGAGTGTGGGGGTGTCATT
Source organism: Petrolisthes cinctipes (assembly GCA_033782935.1). Lineage (NCBI taxonomy): Eukaryota > Metazoa > Arthropoda > Malacostraca > Decapoda > Porcellanidae > Petrolisthes > Petrolisthes cinctipes. The sequence continues at coordinate 2,847,991 of JAWQEG010000068.1, forward strand.
ACAGTATTTTGACTGTAAATATCAACAGTCATTCATTGAGTGGTGGGGGTTAGGGTGTCATTACAGTGCTTGGACTGTAAATATCAACAGTCATTTATGGGGTGGTGGGTGTGTGGGTGTCATTATAATGCTTGAAATGTTAATATCAACAGTCATTCATGGGGTGGTGGGTGTGTGGTTGTCATTACAGTGCATGGACTATAAATATTAAGTCATTCATTGTGTGGTGGGTGTGTGTGTGTGTCATTAGTGCTTGGACTGTAAATATCAACAGTCATTCATGGGGTGGTTGGTGTCATTACAGTTCTTGGACTGTAAATATCAACAGTCAATCATGGGGTGTTGGTAGTCATTAGAGTGTTTGGACTCTTAATATCAACAGTTATTCATGGGGTTTTAAGTGTTTGGGTGTCTATGCAGTGCTTGGACTGTAAATATCAACAGTCAATCATAGGGTTGTGGCTTTTTGGGTGTCATTACAGTGCTTGGACTGTATATATCAACAGTGAGTCATGGGGTGGTGGGTGTGTGGGTGTCATTATAGTGTTTGGACTGTAAATATCAACAGTCATTCATGGGGTGGTAGGTGTGTGGGTGTCATTTCAGTGCATAGACTGTAAATATCAATAGTCATTCATGGGGTGGTGGGTGTGATGGTGTCATTACAGTCTTAGACTGTATATATCAACAATCATTCAAGGGGTCGTGGGTGTGTGGGTGTCATTATAGTGTTTGGACTGTAAATATCAACAGTCATTCATGGGGTGGTGAATGTGGGGGTGTCATTACATAGCTTGGACTGTAAATATCAAGTTATTCATGGGGTGGTGGGTATGTATTGTCATTATAGTGCTTGAACTGTAAATATCAACAGTCATTCATGGGGTGGTGGGTGTGTGGGTGTCATTACAGTGCTTGGACTATAAATATCAATTCATTCATGGTGTGGTGAGTGTCTGTGTGTCATTAGTGCTTGGACTGTGAATATTAACAGTCATTCATGGGGTGGTGGGTGGCATTACAGTGCTTAGACTCTAATATTAACAGTCATTCATGGGGTGATGGGTGTGTGGGTGTCATTACAGTGCTTGGACTGTAAATATAAACAGTTATTCATGGGGATGTGGGTGTTTGGGTGTCTATGCAGTGCTTGTACTGTAAATATCAACAGTCAATCATGGAGTGGTGAGTGTGTGGGTGTCATTAGAGTGCTTGGACTGTAAATATTAACAGTCATTCATTGGGTGGTGAGTGTGTGGATATCATTAGAGTGCTTGGACTGTAAATATCAACAGTCATTCATAAGGTGGTGGGTGTGGGGGTGTCATTACAGTGTTTTGACTGTAAATATCAACAGTCATTCATTGAGTGGTGGGGGTTAGGGTGTTATTACAGTGCTTGGACTGTAAATATCAACAGTCATTCATGGGGTGGTGGGTATGTGGGTGTCATTACAATGCTTGAAATGTAATTATCAACAGTCATTCATGGGGTGGTGGGTGTGTGGTTGTCATTACAGTGCATGTACTATAAATATTAAGTCATTCATGGTGTGGTGGGTGTGTGTGTGTATCATTAGTGCTTGGACTGTAAATAACAACAGTCATTCATGGGGTGGTTGGTGTCATTACAGTTCTTGGACTGTAAATATCAACAGTCAATCATGGGGTGTTGGTAGTCATTAGAGTGTTTGGACTCTTAATATCAACAGTCATTCATGGGGTTTTGGGTGTTTGTGTGTCTATGCAGTGCTTGGACTGTAAATATCAACAGTCAATCATAGGGTTGTGGCTTTCTGGGTGTCATTACAGTGCTTGGTCTGTATATATCAACAGTGAGTCATGGGGTGGTGGGTGTGTGGGTGTCATTAAAGTGTTTTGATTGTAAATATCAACAGCCATTTATAGGGTGGTGGGTGTCATTAGAGTGCTTGGACTGTAAATATCAACAGTCATTCATGGGGTGGTAGGTGTGTGGGTGTCATTACAGTGCTTTGACTGTAATTATCAATAGTCATTCATGGGGTGGTGGGTGTGAGGGTGTCATTACAGTTACAGTGCTTAGACTGTATATATCAACAATCATTCATGGGGTCGTGGGTGTGTGGGTGTCATTATAGTGTTTGGACTGTAAATATCAACAGTCATTCATGGGGTGGTGAATGTGTGGGTGTCATTACAATGCTTGGACTGTAAATATCAAGTCATTCATGGGGTGGTGGGTATGTGGGTGTCATTATAGTGCTTGGACTGTGAATATTAACAGTCATTCATGGGGTGGTGGGTGTGTGGGTGTCATTACAATGTTTTGACTGTAAATATCAACAGTCATTGATAGGGTGTTGGGTGTCATTACAGTGCTTGGACTGTAAATATTAACAGTTATTCAAGGGGTGGTAGGTGTGTGGGTGTCATGACACTGCTTGGACTGTAAATATCAACAGTCATTCATGGGGTGGTGTATGTGTGGGTGTTATTACAGTTCTTGGACTGTAAATATCAACCATTATTCATTGGTTGGTGGGTGTGTGGGTGTTATTACAGTGCTTGGACTGTAAATATTAACAGTTATTCATGGAGTGGTGGGTGTGTGGATGTCATTACAGTGCTCGGACTGAAAATATTGATTGTCATTTATAGGGTGGTGGTTGTGTGGGTGTTATTACAGTGGTTGGACTGTAAATATCAACAGTAATTCATAAAGTGCTGGGTGTGTGAGTGTCATTACAGAGCTTGGACTGTAAATATCAACAGTCATTAATGGAGTGGTAAGTGTTTGGGTGTCATTACAGTGCTTGGACTGTAAATATCAACAGTCATTCATGGGGTTAGGGTTTGTGGGTGTCATTACAGTGCTTAGACTGTAAATATCAACAGTCATTAATTGGGTGGTGGGTGTGTGGGTGTCATTACAGTGTTTGGACTGTAAATATCAACAGTCAATAATGGGGTGGACAGTGTGTGGGTGTCATTACAGTGCTTGGACTATAAATATTAACCGTCATTTATGGGATTGTGGGTGTTTGGGTGTCATTACAGTGCATGGACTGTAAATATCTTCAGTCATTTATGGGGTTGTGGGTGTGTAGGTGTCATTACAGTGCTTGGAGTGTAAATATCAAAATTAATTCTTGGGGTGGCTGGTCGGTGGGTATCATTACAGTGCTTAGACTGAAAATATCAACAGTCATTTATGGGGTGGTGGGTGTGTGGCTGTCATTATAGTGCTTGGACTGTAAATATCAACAGTCAATCATAGTGTGGTGGGTATGTGGGTGTCATTACAGTGCTTGGACTGTAAATATCAACAGTCCTTCATGGGTTGGTGGGTGTGTGGGTGTCATTACAGTGCTTAATTAAACTGTAAATATCAACAGTCATTCATTGTGTGGTGGGTGTGTGGGTGTCATTACAATGCTTGAACTGTAAATATAAACAGTCATTTATGTGGTGGTGGGTGTGTGGGTGTCATTACAGTGTTTTAACTATAAATATTAACATTCATTTATTGGGTGGTGGGTTTTCATTAGATTGCTTGGACTGTAAATATCAACAGTCATTCATGGGGTGGTGCATGTGTGGGTGTCATGACAGTTCTTGGACTGTAAATATAAACCAGCATTCATCAGGTGGTGGGTGTTTAGATGTCATTACAGTGCTTGGACTGAAAATATCAACAGTCATTCTTGGGGTGGTGGGTTTGTGGGTGTCATTACAGTGCTTGGCCTATAAATATTATCCTTAATTTATGGGGTGGTGGGTGTGTGGGTGTCATTACAGTACTTGGACTGTAAATATCAACAGTCATTCATAGGGTGGTGGGTGTGTGGGTGTCATTACAGTGCTTTGACTGTAAATATCAACAGTCTTCCATGGAGTGGTGGGTGTGTCGGTGTCATTACAGAGTTTTGATTTTAAATATCAACAGTCATTAATAAGGTGGTGGGTGTCATTAGAGTGCTTGCCCTGTAAATATCAACAGTCATTCAAAGGGTGGTGGGTGTGTGAGTGTCATTACAGAACTTGGACTGTAAATATCAACAGTCATTTATGGGGTGGTATGTGTGTAGGTGTAATTACAGTACTTGGACTGTAAATATCAAAAGTCATTTTTGGAGTGGTCGGTGTGTGGGTGTCATTACAGTGCTTAGAATGTAAATATTAACAGTCATTTATGGGGTGGTGGGTGTGTGGCTGTCATTACAGTGCTTGGACTGTAAATATCAAAAGTCAATCATGGGGTGGTGGGTGTGCGGGTGTCATTACAGTGCTTTGACTGTAATTATCAACAGACATTCATGGGGTGGTGGGTGTGTGGGTGTCATTACAGTGTTTTGTTTGTAAATATCAACAGTTATTTATAAGCTTGTGGGTGTCATTAGAGTGATTGGACTGTAAATATTAACAGTCATTCATGGGGTGGTGGGTGTGTGGTTGTCATTACAGTGCATGGACTATAAATATTAAGTCATGGTGTCATTAGTGCTTGGACTGTAAATATCAACAGTCATTCATGGGGTGGTTGGTATCATTACAGTGCTTGAACTGTAAATATCAACAGTTAATCATGGGGTGTTGGTAGTCATTAGAGTGTTTGGACTCTAAATATCAACAGTCAATCATGGGGTGGTGGGTGTGTGGGTGTCATTACAGTGTTTTGATTGTAAATATCAACAGTCATTCATAGGGTGGTGGGTGTCATTAGAGTACTTGGACTGTAAATATCAACAGTCATTCATGGGGTTGTGGGTGTGTGGGTGTCATTACAGTGCTTAGACTGTAAATATCAATAGTCATTCATAGGGTGGTGGGTGTGAGGGTGTCATTACAGTGCTTAGACTGTATATATCAACAATCATTCATGGGGTCGTAGGTGTGTGGGTGTCATTATAGTGTTTGGACTGTAAATAGCAACAGTCATTCATGGGGTGGTGAATGTGTGGGTGTCATTACATTGCTTGGACTGTAAATATCAAGTCATTCATGGGATGGTGGGTGTCTGTGTGTCATTAGTGCTTGGACTGTGAATATTAACAGTCATTTATGGGGTGGTGGGTGGCATTACAGTGCTTAGACTCTAATATCAACAGTCATTCATCGGGTGATGGGTGTGTGGGTGTCATTAAAGTCCTTGGACTGTAAATATAAATAGTTATTCATGGGGATGTGGGTGTTTGGGTGTCTATGCAGTGCTTGGACTGTAAATATTAATAGTCATTCATATGGTGGTGGGTGTGTGGGTGTCATTACAGTGTTTTGACTGTAAATATCAACAGTCATTCATAGGGTGTTGGGTGTCATTACAGTGCTTTTACTGTAAATATCAACAGTTATTCAAGGGGTGGTCGGTGTGTGGGTGTCATGACAATGCTTGGACTGTAAATATTAACAGTCATTCATGGGGTGGTGAGTGTGTGTGTGTTATTACAGTTCTTGGACTGTATATATCAACCATTATTCATTGGTTGGTGGGTGTGTGGGTGTCATTACAGTGCTTGGACTGTAAATATCAACAGTCATTTATAGGGTGGTGGGTGTTTGAGTGTCATTACAGAGCTTGGACTGTAAATATCAACAGTCATTTATAGGGTGGTGGGTGTTTGATTGTCATTACAGAGCTTGGACTGTAAATATCAACAGTCATTTATAGGGTGGTGGGTTTGTGGGTGTCATTACAGTGCTTTGACTGTAAATATCAACAGTCATTCATGGATTGGTAGGTGTGTTGGTGTCATTACAGTGCTTGGACTGTAAATATTAACCATAATGCATGGGGTGGTGGGTGTGGGCCATCATTACAGTGCTTTCAGTGTAAAAATCAACAGTCATTCATGGGGTGGTGTGGGTGAGGGTGTCATTACAGTTCTTGGACTTTAAATATCAACCATCATTCATTAGGTGGTTGGTTTGTGGGTGTCATTACAGTGCTTAGACTGTAAATATTAACAGTCATTCATGAGGTGGTGGGTGTGTTGATGTCATTACATTGCATGGACTGTAAATATTGTCAGTCATTCATGGGGTTGTGGGTGTGTAGGTGTCATTACAGTGCTTGGACTGTAAATATTAACAGTCAATCCTAGAGTGGTGGGTATGTGGGTGTCATTACAGTGCTTGGACTATAAATATCAACAGTCCTTAATGGGGTTTGTGGTGTTTGGGTGTCTATGCAGTGCTTGGATTGTAAATATCAATAGTCATTCATAGGGTGGTGGGGGTGAGGGTGTCATTACAGTGCTTTGACTGTAAATATCAACAGTCATTCGTGGAGTGGTGGGTGTGTGGGTGTCATTACAGTCTTTTGATTGTAAATATCAACAGTCATTTATAAGGTGGTGAGTGTCATTAGAGTGCTTGGACTGTAAATATCAACCATAATGCATGGGGTGGTGGGTGTTGGGCGTCATTACAGTGCTTTGAGTGTAAAAATCAACAGTCATTCATGGGGTGGTGTGGGTGAGGGTGTCATTACAGTGCTTGGACTATAAATATTAACCGTCATTTATGGGGTTGTGGGTGTATGGGTGTCATTACAGTGCATGGACTGTAAATATTGTCAGTCATTCATGGGGTTGTAGGTGTAAAGGTGTCATTACAGTGCTTGGACAGTAAATATCAAAATTCATTCTTGGGGTGGTGGGTGTGTGGGTATCATTACAGTGCTTAGACTGTAAATATCAACAGTCATTTATGGGGTGGTGGGTGTGTGGCTGTCATTATAGTGCTTGGACTGTAAATATTAACAGTCAATCATAGAGTGGTGGGTATGTGGGTGTCATTACAGTGCTTGGGCTGTAAATATCAACAGTCCTTCATGGGGTTTTTGGTGTTTGGGTGTCTATGCAGTGCTTGGACTGTAAATATCAAAGTCAATCATGGGATGGTGGGTTTCTGGGTGTCTTTACAGTGCTTGGACTGTAAATATCAACAGTGAGTCATGGTGTGGTGGGTGTGTGGTTGTCATTACAGTGTTTTGATTGTAAATATCAACAGTCATTTATAGGGTGGTGGGTGTCATTAGAGTGCTTGGACTGTAAATATCAACAGTCATTCATGGGGTGATGGGTGTGTGGGTGTCATTACAGTGCTTAGACTGTAAATATCAATAGTCATTCATAGGGTGGTGGGTGTGAGGGTGTCATTACAGTGCTTAGACTGTATATATCAACAATCATTCATGGGGTCGTGGGTGTCATTATAGTGTTTGGACTGTAAATATCAACAGTCATTCATGGGGTGGTGAATGTGTGGGTGTCATTACATTGCTTGGACTGTTAATATAAAGTCATTCATGGGATGGTGGGTGTCTGTGTGTCATTAGTGCTTGGACTGTGAATATTAACAGTCATTTATGGGGTGGTGGGTGGCATTACAGTGCTTAGACTCTAATATCAACAGTCATTCATGGGGAGATGGGTGTGTGGGTGTCATTACAGTGCTTGGACTGTAAATATAAATAGTTATTCATGGGGATGTGGGTGTTTGGGTGTCTATGCAGTGCTTGGACTGTAAATATCAACAGTCAATCATGGAGTGGTGGGTGTGTGGGTGTCTATGCAGTGCTTGGACTGTAAATATTAATAGTCATTCATGGGGTGGTGGGTGTGTGGGTGGCATTACAGTGCTTAGACTCTAATATCAACAGTCATTCATGGGGAGATGGGTGTGTGGGTGTCTTTACAGTGCTTTTACTGTATTATATCAACAGTTATTCAAGGGATGGTCGGTTTGTGGGTGTCATGACACTGCTTGGACTGTAAATATCAACAGTCATTCATGGGGTGGTGAGTGTGTGGGTGTTATTACAGTTCTTGGACTGTATATGTCAACCATAATTCATTGGTTGGTGGGTGTGTGGGTGTCATTACAGTGCTTGGACTGTAAATATTAACAGTTATTCATGGGGTGGTGGGTGTGTGGATGTCATTACAGAGCTCTGACTGAAAATATTAATTGTCATTTATAGGGTGGTGGGTGTGTGGGTGTTATTACAGTGGTTGGACTGTAAATATCAACAATCATTCATAATGTGCTGGGTGTGTGAGTGTCATTACAGAGCTTGGACTGTAAATATCAACACTCATTTATGGGGTGGTGGGTGTGTGGCTGTCATTATAGTGCTTGGACTGTAAATATCAACAGTCCTTTATGGGTTGGTGGGTGTGTGGGTGTCATTACAGTGCTTAGACTGTAAATATCAACAGTTATTTATTGGGTGGTGGGTGTGTGGGTGTCATTACAATGCTTGGTCTGTAAATATAAACAGTCATTCATGGGGTGGTGGGTGTGTGGGTGTCATTACAGTGTTTTAACTATAAATATTAACATTCATTTATTGGGTGGTGGGTTTTCATTAGAGTGCTTGGACTGTAAATATCAACAGTCATTCATGGGGTGGTGCATGTGTGGGTGTCATTACAGTGTTTTAACTAGAAATATCAACATTCAGTTATTTGGTGGTGGGTTTTCATTAGAGTGCTTGGACTGTAAATATCAACAGTCATTCATGGGGTGGTGCATGTGTGGGTGTCATGACAGTGCTTGGACTGTAAATATCAACAGTCATTCATGGGGTGGTGAGTGTGTTGGTGTCATTACAGTTCCTGGACTGTAAATATCAACAGTCATTCTTGGGTTGGTGGGTGTGTGGGTGTCATTACAGTTCTTGGCCTATAAATATTAACCATCATTTATGGGATGGTGGGTGTGTGGGTGTCATTACAGTGCTTGGACTGTAAATATCAACAGTCATTTTTAGGGTGGTGGGTGTTTGAGTGTCATTACAGTGCTTGGACTGTAAATATCAACAGTCATTTATGGGGTGGTGAGTGTGTGGCTGTCATTACAGTGCTTGGACTGTAAATATCAACAGTCCATCATGGGGTTGTGGGTGTGTGGGTGTCATTACAGAGCTTTGACTGTAAATATCAGCAGTCATTCATAAGTTGGTAGAGGTGAGGGTGTCATTACAGTGCTTGGACAGTAAATATCAACAGTCATTCATGGGGTGGTGGGTATGTGGGTGTCATTATAGTGCTTGAATTGTAAATATCTACAGTCATTCATGGAATGGTTGGAGTGTGGGTGTCATTACAGTGCTTGGACTATAAATATCAAGTCATTCATGGTGTGGTGCATGTGTGTGTGTCATTAGTGCTTGAACTGTAAATATTAACAGTCATTCATGGGGTGGTTGGTGTCATTACAGTGTTTGGACTGTAAATATCAACAGTCAATCATGGAATGTTGGGTGTCATTAGAGTGCTTGGACTGTAAATATCAACAGTCATTTATTGGGTGGTGGGTGTGTGGGTGTCATTACAGTGCTTGGACAGTAAATATCAACAGTCAATCATGGGGTGGTGGGTGTGTGGGTGTCATTACAGTGCTTGGACTGTAAATATCAACAGTCATTCATAGGGTGGTGGGTGTGTGTGGTATTACAGAGCTTGGACTGTAATTATCAACAGTCATTCATGGAGTGGTAGGTGTGTGGGTGTCATTACAGTGCTTAGACTGTAAATATCAACAGTCATTCTTGAGGTGATGGTTGTGTGAGTGTTATTACCGTGCTTTGACTGTAAATATCAACAGTCATATAGAGGGTGGTGGGTGTCATTAGAGTGCTTGGACTGTAAATATTAACAGTCATTCATTGGGTTGTGGGTGTGTGGATGTCATTACAGTGCTTGGAGTGAAAATATCAACAGTCATTTATGGGGTGGTGGGTGTGTGGGTGTCATTACAGTGCTTGGACTATAATTATTAACCATCATTTATGGGGTGGTGGGTGTGTGGGTGTCATTACAATGCTTGGACTGTAAATATCAATAGTCATTCATGGGGTGGTTGGTGTCATTACCGTGTTTTGATTGTAATTATCAACAGTCATTCATAGGGTGGTGGGTGTCATTACAGTTCTTGGACTGTAAATATCCACCATAATTCATGGAGTGGTGGGTGTGGGGGTGTCATTACAGTGCTTTGAATGTAAATTTTAAAAGTCATTCATGGGGTGGTGGGGGTGTGTGTGTCATTATGGTGCTTGAACTGTAAATATCCACCGTCATTCATGGGGTGGTGGGTTTGTGGGTGTCATTACAGTGCTTGGACTGTAAATATCAACAGTTAATCATGGGATGGTGGGGGTCGGGGTGTCATTACAGTTCTTGGACTGTAAATATCAATAGTCATTCTTGTGGTGGTGGGTGTGTGGGTGTCATTACCGTGTTTTGATTGTAATTATCAACAGTCATTCATAGGGTGGTGGGTGTCATTACAGTGCTTGGACTGTAATTATCAACAGTCATTCATGGGGTAGTGGTTGTGTGGGTGTCTTTACTTTGCTTGGTCTGTAAATATCAAACATATTTCATGGGATGGTGGGTGTGGGGTTTTATTACAGTGCTTGGACTGTAAATATCAACAGTCATTCATGGGGTCGTGGGTGTATGGATGTCATTACAGTATTTTGATTGTAAATATCAACAGTCATTCATAGGGTTGTGGGTATCATTAGAGTGCTTGGACTGTAAATATCTACAGTCATTCATGGGGTTGTGGGTGTGTGGGTGTCATTACAGTGCTTGGACTATAAATATCAACTTTAATTCATGGGGTCGTTAGTGTTGGGGTGTCATTACATTGCTTGGACTGTAAATATCAACTGTCATTCATGGGTTGGTGGGTTTGTGGGTGTCATTACAGTGCTTGGACTGTAAATATCAAGTCATTCATGTGGTGGTGGGTGTCATTAGTGCTTTGACTGTAAATATCAACAGTCATTCATTTGGTGGTGGGTGGCATTACAGTGCTTGGACTGTAAATATCAACAGTCATTCATAGGGTGATGGGTTTGTGGGTGTCATTACATTGCTTGGACTGTAAATATCAACAGTCATTTATAGGGTGGTGGGTGTTTGGGTGTCATTACATTGCTCGGACAGTAAATATCAACAGTCAATCATGGAGTGGTTGTTGTATGGGTATCATTACAGTGCTTGGACTGTAAATATAAACAGTCATTCATAGGGTGGTTTGAGTGTGAGTGTCATTACAGAGCTTGGACTGTAAATATCAATAGTCATTCATGGGGTGGTGTGTGTGTGGATGTCATTAGAGTGCTTGGACTGTAAATATCAACAGTCAATCATGGGGTGGTGGGTGTGTGGGTGTCATTACAGTGCTTGGACTGTAAATATCAACAGTCATTCAAGGGGTGGTGGCTATGTGGGTGTAATTACAGTGTTTTGATTGTAATTATCAACAGTCATTCATAGGGTGGTGGGTGTCATTACAGTGCTTGGACTGTAAATATCAACAGTCATTCATGGGATGGTGGTTGTGTGAGTGTTATTACGGTGCTTGGACTGTAAATATCAAACATAATTCATGGGGTGGTGGGTGTAGGGTTGTCATTACAGTGCTTGGAATGTAGATATCAACAGTCAATCATGGGGTGGTGGGTGTGTGGGTGTCATTACAGAGCTTGGACTATAAATATCAACAGTCTTTCATGGGGTGGTGGGTGTATGGGTGTCATTACGGTTTTTTAATTGTAAATATCAACAGTCATGCATAGGGTGGTGGTTATCATTATAGTGCTTGGACTGTAAATATCAATAGTCATTCATGGGGTTGTGGGTGTGTGGGTGTCATTACAGTGCTTGGACTGTAAATATCAACTATAATTCATGGGATCGTGGGTGTTGGGGTTTCATTACAGTGCTTTGACTGTAAATATCCACAGTCATTTATGTGGTGGTGTGTGTGAGGGTGTCATTACAGTGCTTGGACTGTAAATATCAACAGTCATTCATGAGGTGATGGGTGTGTGGGTGTCATTATAGTGCTTGGACTGTAAATATTTACAGTCATTTATGTGGTAGTGTGTTTGTTGGTGTCATTGCAGTGCTTGGACTGTAAATATCAAGTCATTTATGGGGTGGTGGGTGTGTGTGTGTCATTATTGCTTTGACTGTAAATATCAACAGTCATTCATGGGGCGGTGGGTGTCATTACCGTGCTGGGAATGTAAATATCAACAGTCATTCATAGGGTGATGGGTGTGTGGGTGTCATTACAGTGCTTGGACTGTAAATATCAACAGTCATTTATAGGGTGGTTGGTGTTTGGATGTCATTACTTTCCTTGGACTGTAAATTTCAACAGTTAATCATGGGGTGGTGGGTGTGTGGGTGTCATTACAGTGCTTAGACTGTAAATATTAACAGTCATTCATAGGGTGGTGGGTGTGTGAGTGTTATTACAGAGCTTGGACTGTAAATATCAACAGTCATTTATGTGGTGGTTGGTGTGTGGGTGTCATTACATTACTTGGACTATAAATATCAACCATCATTTATTGGGTGGTGGGTGTGTGGGTGTCATTACAGTGCTTGGACTGTAAATATCAACAGTCATTCATAGGGTGGTGGGTGTGTGAGTGTTATTACAGAGTTTGGACTGAAAAATATCTACAGTCACTCATATGGTGGTGGGTGTCATTAGAGTGCTCGGACAGTAAATTTCAACAGTTATTCATGGGGTGGTGGGTGTGTGGGTGTCATTACAGTTCTTGGACTGTAAATATCAACCATAATTCATGGAGTGGTGGGTGTGGGGGTGTCATTACAGTGCTTTAAATGTAAATATCAACAGTCATTCATGGGGTGGTGGGGGTGTGTGTGTCATTATGGTGCTTGAACTGTAAATATCCACCGTCATTCATGGGGTGGTGGGTTTGTGGGTGTCATTACAGTGCTTGGACTGTAAATATCAAGTCATTCATGGGGTGGTGTGTGTGTGTGTTATTAGTGCATGGACTATAAATATCAACAGTCATTCATGGGTTGATGGGTGTGTAGGTGTCATTACAGTGCTTGGACTATAAATATCAACAGTCAATCATGGGATGGTGGGGGTCGGGGTGTCATTACAGAGCTTGGACTGTAAATATCAACAGTTATTCATGGGGTGGTGGGTGTGTGGGTATCATGAAAGTGTTTGGACTGTAAATATCAACAGTCATTCATGGGGTGGTGAGTGTGTTGGTGTCATTGCAGTTCTTAAACTGTAAATATTAACCATCATTCATTGGGTGGTGGGTGTGTGGGTGTCATTACAGTGCTTGGACTGTGAATATCAACAGTCATTTATAGTTTGGTGAGTGTGTGGGTGTTATTATGGTGCTTTGACTGTAAATATCAACAGTCATTCAGAAGGTGTTGGGTGTCATTAGAGTGCTTGGACTGTAAATATTAACAGTCATTTATGGGGTCGTGGGTGTGTAAGTGTCATTACAGTTCTTGGACTATAAATATCACTAGTCAATTATAGGGTAGTGGGTGTGTGAGTGTCATTACAGAGCTTGGACTGTAAATATCAACAGTCCTTAAGGGGGTTGTGGGTGTGTGGATGTCATTACAGTGCTTGGTCTGAAAATATCAACAGTCATTTATGAGTTGGTGGGTGTGTCAGTGTCATTACAGTGCTTGGACTATAAATATCAACCATCATTTATGGGGTCGTGGGTGTGTAAGTGTCATTACAGTTCTTGGACTATAAATATCACTAGTCAGTTATAGGGTACTGGGTGTGTGAGTGTCATTACAGAGCTTGGACTGTAAATATCAACAGTCCTTAAGGGGGTGGTGGGTGTGTGGATGTCATTACAGTGCTTGGACTGTAAATATCAACCATAATTCATGGGGTGGTGGGTGTGGGTGCCATTACAGAGTTTTGACTGTAAATATCAACAGTCATTCATAGGGTGGTGGGTTTCATTAGAGTGCTTGGACTGTAAATATCAACAGTTATTCTTTTGGTGGTGGGTGTGTGGGTGTCATTACAGTGCTTAGACTGTAAATATCAACAGTCATTTATGGGGCGGTTGGTGTGAGTGTGTCATTACAGTGCTTAGACTGTAAATATCAACAGTCATTCATGGAATGGTAAGTGTGTGTGTGTCATTACAGTTCTTGGACTCTAAATATCAACCATCATTTATTGTGTGTTGGGTGAGTGGGTGTCATTACAGTGCATGGACTGTGAATATCAACAGTCATTCATGGGGTGGTGAGTGTGTGGGTGTTATTACAGTGCTTTGACTGTAAATATCAACAGTCATTCAGAGGGTGGTGGGTGTCATTAGAATGCTTGGACTGTATATATTAACAGTTATTCATGGGGTGGTGGGTGTGTGGGTGTCATTACATTGCTTGGACTATAGATATCAACCATCATTTATGGGGAGGTGGGTGTGTTGGTGTCATTACAGTGCTTGGACTCTAAATATCAACAGTCATTCTTTGGGTGGTGGGTGTATGGGTGTCATTACAGTGGTTGGATTGTAAATATCAACAGTTATTCATGGGGTGGTGGGTGTGTGGGTGTTATTACAGTGTTCTGATTGTAACTATCAACAGTCATTTATAGGGTGGTGGGTGTCGTTACAGTGCTTAGACTGTAAATATCAACAGTCATTTAAGGGGTGGTGGTTGTGTGGGTATCATTACAGTGCTTGGACTGTATATATCAACCATAATTCATGGGGTGGTTGGTGTGGGGGTGTCATTACAATGCTTGGACTGTAAATATCAGCAGTTAATCATGGGGTGGTGGGTGTCTGGGTGTCATTACAGTGCTTGGACTGTAAATATCAACAGTCATTTATGGGGTGGTGGGTGTATAGGTGTCATTACAGTGTTTTGATTGTAAATATCAACAGTCATTCATAGGGTGGTGGGTATCATTAGAGTGCTTGGACTGTAAATATCAACAATAATTCATAGGTTTGGGGGTGTGTGGGTGTCATTACAGTGCTTGGACTGTAAATATCAACTATAATTCAAGGGGTCGTGGGTGTTGGGGTGTTATTACAGTGTTTTGACTGTAAATATCAACAGTCATTTTTGGGGTGGTGTGTGTGAGGGTGTCATTACATAGCTTGGACTGTAAATATCAACAGTCATTCATGGGTTGGTTGGTGGGTGGGTGTCATTAGAGTGCTTAGACTATAAATATCAACAGTTATTTATGAGGTGGTGGGTGTGTGGCTGTCATTACAGTGCTTTGACTGTAAATTTCAACAGTCATTCATGGGGTTGTGGATGTGTGGGTGTCAATACATTGCTTGGACTGTAAATATCAAAACATTCATGGTGTGGTGGGTGTGTGTTTGTTATTATTGCTTGAACTGTAAATATCAACAGTCATTCATGGGGTGGTGGGTTGCATTACAGTGCTGGGACTGTAAATATCAACAGTCATTCATTGGGTGATAAGTGTGTGGGTATCATTACAGTGCTTGGACTGTCAATATCAACAGTCATTAATGGGGTGGTGGGTGTATGGGTGTCATTACATTGCTTGGACTGTAAATATCAACAGTCAATCATGGGGAGGTGGGTGTGTGGGTGTTATTACAGTGCTTTGATTGTAAATATCAACAGCCATTCAGAGGTTGGTGGGTGTCATTAGAGTGCTTGGATTGTAAATATCAACAGTCATTTATAGGGTGGTGGGTCTGTGGGTGTCATGAAAGTGCTTGAACTGTAAATGTCAACAGTCATTTATAAGGTGGTGAGTGTGTGGGTGTCATTACAGTTCTTGGACTGTAAATATCAACCATCATTCATTGGGTGGTGGATGTGTGGGTGTCATTACAGTGCTTGGACTGTAAATATCAACAGTCATTTATAGGGTGGTGGGTGTGTGAGTGTCATTACAGAGCTTGGACTGTAAATATCAACAGTCATTCATGGGGTGGTGGGTGTGTGGATGTCATTACAGTGCTTAGACTGTAAATATCAACAGTTATTCAAATGGTGGTGGGTGTGTGGGTGTCATTACTGTGCTTGGACTGTAAATATCAACATTCATTCATGGGGTGGTGGGTGTGTGGGTGTCATTACAGTGTTTTGATTGTAAATATCAACAGTCATTCATAGGGTGGTGGGTGTCATTACAGTACTTGGACTGCAAATATCAACAGTCATTCATGGGGTGGTGGTTGTATGGGTGTCATTACAGTGCTTGGACTGTAAATATCAATCATAATTCATAGGGTGGTGGGTGTGGGTGTGTCATTACAGTGCTTTGACTATAAATATCAACAGTCATTCATGGGGTGGTGGGTGTGAGGGTGTCATTACAGTGCTTGGACTGTAAATATCAACAGTCATTCATGTGGTTAGTGGATGTCATTATAGTGCTTGGACTGTAAATATCAACAGTCATTTATGGGGTGGTGGGTTTGTGGGTGCCATTACAGTGCTTTGACTGTAAATATCAAGAGTCATTCATGGGGTGGTGGGTGTGAGGGTGTCATTACTGTGTTTGAACTGTAAATATCAACAGTCATTCATGGGGTTGTGGGTGTGTGGGTGTCATTATAGTGATTGGACTGTAAATACCAACAGTCATTCTTGGGGTGGTTGGTGTGTGGGTGTTATTACAGTGCTTGGACTGTAAATATCAACAGTCATTCATGGGGTGGTTAGTGTGTGGGTGTCATTACAGCGTTTTGATTGTAAATATCAAGAGTCATTCATGGGGTTGTGGGTGTGTGGGTGTCATTATAGTGATTGGACTGTAAATACCAACAGTCATTCATGGGGTTGTGGGTGTGTGGGTGTCATTACAGTGCTTGGACTGTAAATATCAACAGTCATTCATGTGGTTAGTGGATGTCATTATACTGCTTGGACTGTAAATATCAACAGTCATTCTTGGGGTGGTGGGTGTGTGGGTGCCATTACATTGCTTAGACTGTAAATATCAACAGTCAATTATGGGGTGGTGGGAGTGTGGGTGTCATTACAGTGCTTAGACAGTATATATCAACAGTCATTCATGGGGTGGTTAGTGTGTGGGTGTCATTACAGCGTTTTGATTGTAAATATCAAGTCATTACAGTTATTGGACTGTAAATATCAACCATCAATCATTGGGTGGTGGGTGTGTCGGTGTCATTACAGTGCTTGTACTGTAAATATTAACAGTCATTCATGGGGTAGTGGGTGTGTGGGTGTCATTACTGTGATTGGACTGAAAATATCAACAGTCATTCATGGGGTGTTGTATGTGTGGGCATCATTACAGTGTTTTGATTGTAAATATCAACAGTATTTCATAGGGTGGTGGGTGTCATTAGAGTGCTTGGACTGTAAATATCAAGAGTCATTTACAGGGTGGTGGGTGTGTTGGTGTCATTACAGTGCTTCGACTGTAAATATCAACTGTCATTTATGGGGTGGTGGGTGTGTGGGTGTCTTTACAGTGCTTTGACTGTAAATATCAATAGTCATTTATGGGGTGGTGTGTGTGTGTATCATTATAGTGCTTGGACTGTAAATATCAACAGTCATTCATGGGGTGATGGGTGTCATTAGAGTGCTTTGACTGTAAATATTAACAGTTACTTATTGGGTGGTGGGTTTTTGGGTGTCATGACAGTGCTTGGACTGTAAACATCAACAGACAATCATTGGGTGGTGGGTTTGTGGGTGTCATTACAGTGCTTGGACTGTAAATATCAATAAAAATTTATAGGGTGCGAGGTGTGTGGGTGTCATTACAGTGTTTTGACTGTAAATATCAACAGTCATTTATGGGGCGGTGAGTCTGGGGGTGTCATTACAGTTCTTGGACTGTAAATATCATCCATCATTCATTGGGTGTTGGGTGTGTGGGTGTCAATACAGTGCTTGTTCTGTAAATATTATGGAGTATTCATGGGGTAGTGGGTGTGTGGATGTCATTTCAGTGCTTGGACTGAAAATATCAACAGTCATTCATGGGGTGGTTGGTGTGTGGGTGTTATTACAGTGTTTGGACTGTAAATATCAAATGTCATTAATGGGGTGGTGGGTGTTTGGGTGTCATTACGGCGCTTTGACTGTAAATATCAACAGTCATTTATGGGGTTGTGGGTGTGTGTGTCATTATAGTGCTTGGACTGTAAATATCAACAGTCATTCATGGAATGGTGAGTGTGTGGGTGTCATTAAAGTGCTTGGACTGAAAATATCAAGTCATTCATAGTGTGGTGGGTGTGTGTGTGTCAGTAGTGCTTGGACTGTAAATATCAAAAGTCATTTATAGGGTGGTGGGTGTTTGGGTGTCATCACATTGCTTGGACTGTAAATATAAACAGTCAATCATGGGGTGGTGGTTGTGTCGGTGTCATTACAGTGCTTGGAATGTAAATATAAACAGTCGTTCGTGGGGTGGTGGGTGTGTAGGTGTTATTACATTGCTTGGACTGTAAATATGAACAGTCATTCATGGGGTGGTTAGTGTGTGGGTGTCATTACAGCGTTTTGATTGTAAATATCAAGAGTCATTCATGGGGTTGTGGGTGTGTGGGTGTCATTATAGTGATTGGACTGTAAATACCAACAGTCATTCATGGGGTTGTGGGTGTGTGGGTGTCATTACAGTGCTTGGACTGTAAATATCAACAGTCATTCATGTGGTTAGTGGATGTCATTATACTGCTTGGACTGTAAATATCAACAGTCATTCTTGGGGTGGTGGGTGTGTGGGTGCCATTACATTGCTTGGACTGTAAATATCAACAGTCAATTATGGGGTGGTGGGAGTGTGGGTGTCATTACAGTGCTTAGACAGTATATATCAACAGTCATTCATGGGGTGGTTAGTGTGTGGGAGTCATTACAGCGTTTTGATTGTAAATATCAAGTCATTACAGTTATTGGACTGTAAATATCAACCATCATTCATTGGGTGGTGGGTGTGTCGGTGTCATTACAGTGCTTGTACTGTAAATATTAACAGTCATTCATGGGGTAGTGGGTGTGTGGGTGTCATTACTGTGATTGGACTGAAAATATCAACAGTCATTCATGGGGTGATGGGTGTCATTAGAGTGCTTGGACTATAAATATCAACAGTTATTTATAGGGTGGTGTGTTTGTGGGTGTCTTGACAGTGCTTGGACTGAAAATAGCAACAGTCATTCATGGGGTGGTGGGTGTGTGGGTGTCATTACAGTGTTTTGATTGTAAATACCAACAGTCATTCATAGGGTGGTGGGTGTCATTAGAGTGCTTGGACTATAAATATCAACAGTTATTTATAGGGTGGTGGGTGTGGGTGTCATTACAGTGTTTTGACTGTGAATATCAACAGTCATTTATAGGGTGGTGCGTGTCATTAGAGTGCTTTGACTGTAAATATTAACAGTTACTTATTGGGTGGTGGGTTTGTGGGTGTCATGACAGTGCTTGGACTGTAAACATCAACAGACAATCATTGGGTGGTGGGTTTGTGGGTGTCATTACAGTGCTTGGACTGTAAATATCAATAAAAATTTATAGGGTGCGAGGTGTGTGGGTGTCATTACAGTGTTTTGACTGTAAATATCAACAGTCATTTATGGGGCGGTGAGTGTGGGGGTGTCATTATAGTTCTTGGACTGTAAATATCATCCATCATTCATTGGGTGTTGGGTGTGTGGGTGTCAATACAGTGCTTGTACTGTAAATATTATGGGTTATTCATGGGGTAGTGGGTGTGTGGATGTCATTTCAGTGCTTGGACTGAAAATATCAACAGTCATTCATGGGGTGGTTGGTGTGTGGGTGTTATTACAGTGTTTGGACTGTAAATATCAAATGTCATTAATGGGGTGGTGGGTGTTTGGGTGTCATTACGGTGCTTTGACTGTAAATATCAACAGTCATTTATGGGGTTGTGGGTGTGTGTGTCATTATAGTGCTTGGACTGTAAATATCAACAGTCATTCATGGAATGGTGAGTGTGTGGGTGTCATTAAAGTGCTTGGACTGAAAATATCAAGTCATTCATAGTGTGGTGGGTGTGTGTGTGTCATTAGTGCTTGGACTGTAAATATCAAAAGTCATTTATAGGGTGGTGGGTGTTTGGGTGTCATCACATTGCTTGGACTGTAAATATAAACAGTTAATCATGGGGTGGTGGTTGTGTCGGTGTCATTACAGTGCTTGGAATGTAAATATAAACAGTCATTCGTGGGGTGGTGGGTGTGTAGGTGTTATTACAGTGATTACACTGTAAATATCAACAGTCATTCAGAGGGTGGTGGGTGTCATTAAAGTGCTTGGACTGTAAATATCAACAGTTATTTATGGGGTGGTGGGTGTGTGAGTGTCATGACTTTGCTTGGACTGTAAATATCAACATTCATTAATGGGGTGGTGAGTGTGTGGGTGACATTACAGTGCTTGGAGTGTAAATATCAACAGTCATTTATTAGGTGGTGGGTGTGTGGGTGTCATTACTTTGTTTTGATTGTAAATATCAACAGTCATTCATAGGGTGGTGGGTGTCATTACAGTGCTTGGACTGTAAATATTATCCATAATTCATGGGGTGGTGGGTGTTGGGGTGTCATTACAGTGCTTTGACTGTTAATATCAACAGTCATTCATTGGGTGGTGGTAGTGAGGGTGTCATTACAGTGCTTAGACTGTAAATATCAACAGTCATTCATGGGGTGGTGGGTGTGTAGGTGCCATTATAGTGCCTGGACTGTAAATATCAACAGTCATTCTTTTGGTCGTAGGTGTGTTGGTGCCATTACTTTGCTTGAACTGTAAATATCAAGTCATTCATGGAGTGGTGTGTGTGTTATTAGTGCTTAGACTGTAAATATCAACAGTCAACTATGGGGTGGTGGGTGTCATTACAGTGCTTGGACTGTAAATATCAACAGTCATTCATGGGGTGGTGGGTTTGTGGGTGTCATTACTGTTCTTGGACTGTAAATATTATCAGTCATTCATAGGGTGGTGGGTATGTGAGTGTCATTACAGAGCTTGGATTGTAAATATCAATAGTCATTCATGGGGTGGTGGGTGTGTGGTTGTTATTACAGTGCTTTGACTGTCAATATCAACAGTCATTCAGAGGGTGGTTAGTGTCATTACAGTGCTTGGACTGTAAATATCAACAGTTATTTATGGGGTGGTGGGTGTGTGGGTGTCTTGACAGTGCTTGGACTGTAAATATCAACAGTCATTCATAGGGTGGTGAGTGTGTGGGTGTCATTACAGTTTTCGGACCGTAAATATCAACCATCATTCATTGGGTGGTGGGTGTGTGGGTGTCATTAAAGTTCTTTGACTGTAAATATCAACAATCATTTAGAGGGTGGTGGGCGTCATTAGAGTGCTTGGACTGTAAATAATAACAGTTTTTCAAGGGGTGTTGGGTGTGTGAATGTCATCACAGTGCTTGGACTGAAAATATCAACAGTCATTTATGGGGTGGTGGGTGTGTGGGTGTCATTACAGTTCTTGGACTGTAAATATCAACAGTCATTCATGGGGTAGTTGGTGTGTGGGTTACATTACAGTGCTTGGAGTGTAAATATCAACAGTCTTTCATGAGGTGATGGGTGTGTGGGTGTCATTACAGTGCTTGGAGTGTAAATATCAACAGTCATTCATGAGGTGATGGGTGTGTGGGTGTCATTACTTTGTTTTGATTGTAAATATCAACAGTCATTCATATGGTGGTGGGTGTCATTACAGCGCTTGGACTGTAAATATCAACATTCATTCATAGGGTGGTAGTTGTGTGTGTGTCATAACAGTGTTTAGACTGTAAATATCAACCATAATTCATGGGGTGTTGGGTGTGTGGGTGTCATTACTGTGCTCAAACTGTAAATATTAACAGTCATTCATGGGGTGGTGGGTGTGTGGATGTCATTACACTGCTTGGACTGAAAATATCAACAGTCATTCATGGGGTGGTGGGTGTGTGGTTGTCATTACAGTGTTTGGACTATAAATATCAACTATCATTTATGGGGTGGTGAGAATGTGGGTGTCATTACAGTGGTTGGACTGTCAATATCAAAAGTCATTCTTGGAGTGTTGGGTGTGTGGGTGTCATTATAGTGTTTAGACTGTAAATATCAACAGTCATTTATGGGGTGGTGGGTGTTTGGCTGTCATTACAGTGCTTAGCCTGTAAATATCAAAAGTCAATCATGGGGAGGTGGGTTTGTGGGTGTCATTACAGTGCTTGGACTGTAAATATTAAGTCATTCATGGGGTGGTGGGTGGGTGGGTATCATTACAGTGCTTGGACTGTAAATATCAATTCATTCATGGGGTGGTGGGTGTGTGTGTGTGTCATTAGTGCTTGGACTGTAAATATCAACAGTCATTTATGGGGTGGTGGGTGGCATTACAGTGCTTGGGATTTAAATAACAACAGTCATTAATAGGATGGTGGGTGTGTGGGTGTCATTACAGTGCTTTGACTATAAATATCAACCGTCATTTAGGGGGGGGGGTGATTACCGTGCTTTTACTGTAAATACCAACAGTCATTTATAGGGTGGTTTGTGTGTGAGTGTCATTACAGAGCTTGGACTGTTAATATCAACAGTCATTCAGAGGGTGGTTGGTGTCATTAGAGTGCTTTGACTGTAAATATCAACAGTTATTAATAAGGTGGTGGATGAGTGGTTGTCATGACAGTGCTTGGACTGTAAATATCAACAGTCATTCATATATTGGTGAGTGTGTGGGTGACATTACATTTCTTGGACTGTAAATATCAACAGTAAATCATTGGGTGGTGGGTTTGTGGATGTCATTACAGTGCTTGGACTGTAAATATCAACAGTTATTCATGGAGTGGGGGGGGTGTGGTTGTCATTACAGTGCTTGGACTGTAAATATCAAGTCATTCATGGGGTGGTGGGTTTGTGTGTGTCATTAGTGCTTGGACTGTAAATATCAACAGTTATTCATGGTGTGGTGAGTGGCATTACAGTGCTTGGACTGTAAATATCAACAGCTATTCATGGGGTGGTGGGTGTGTGGATTTCATTACAGTGCTTGGACTATAAATATCAATCATCATTTATGGGGTGGTGGGTGTGTGGGTGTCACTACAGTGCTTGGACTGTAAATATCATCAGTCATTTATAGGGTGGTAGGTGTGTGAGTGTCATTACAGTGATTTTACAGTAAATATCAACTGTCATTTATTGGGTGGTGAGTGTGTGGGTGTCATTACAGTGCTTGGACTGTAAATATTAACAGTCATTCATGGGGTGGTGGGTTGGTGGGTGTCATTACAGTGCTTGGACTGTAAATATAAAGTCATTTATGGGTTGGTGGGTGTGTGTGTGTAATTAGTGCTTTGAATGTAAATATCAACTGTCATTTATGGGGTGGTGGGTGTGTGGCTGTCATTAGAATGCTTGGACTGTAAATATCAACCATAATTCATGGGGTGGTGGGTACGAGGGTGTCATTACAGTGCTTAAACTGTAAATATCAACAGTCAGTCATGGGGTGGTGGGTGTGTGGATGTCATTACACTGCTTGGACTGTAAATATCATTAGTCATTTATGGGGTGGTGGGTGATTGGCTGTCATTAGAATGCTTGGACTGTAAATATCATCAAAATTCATGGGGTGGTTGGTGTGGGGGTGTCATTACAGTGCTTTGACTGTAAATATCAACAGTCATTCATGGGATGGTGGGTTTGTGGGTGTCATTACAGTGCTTGGACTGTAAATATCAACAGCCATTCATAGGGTGGTTGGTGTGTGAGTGTCATTACAGAGCTTGGACTGTAAATATGAATATTCATTCATTGGGTAGTGGGTGTGTTGATGTTATTACAGTGCTTGGACTGTAAATATCAACAGTCATTTATGGGTTGGTAGGTGTGTGGCTGTCATTACATTGTTTGGACTGTAAATATCAACAGTCAGTCATGGGGTGGTGGGTGTGTGGATGTAATTACAGTGCTTGGACTGTAAATATCAACAGTCATTTATGGGGTGGTGGGTGTGTGGCTGTCATTAGAATGCTTGGACTGTAAATATCAACCATAATTCATGGAGTGGTGGGTTTGGGGGTGTTATTACAGTGCTTTCACTGTAAATATTAACAGTCATTCATGGGGTGGTAGGTGTTTGGGTGTCCTTATAGTGCTTGGACTGTAAATATCAACAGTCATTCATGGGTTGGTTGGTGTGTGGGAGTCATTACATGGCTTGGAGTGTAAATATGAAGTCATTTATGGGGTGGTGGGTATGTGTGTGTCATTAGTGCTTGGACTGTAAATATCAACATTTATTTATGGGATAGTGGGTGGCATTACAGTGCTTGGACTGTAAATATCAACAGTCATTCATGGGGTGATGTGTGTGTGGGTGTTATTACAGTGCTTGGACTGTAAATATCAACAGTCATTTACTGGGTGGTAGGTGTGTGGCTGTCATTACAGTGTTTGGACTGTAAAT
Source organism: Petrolisthes cinctipes (assembly GCA_033782935.1). Classification (NCBI taxonomy): domain Eukaryota; kingdom Metazoa; phylum Arthropoda; class Malacostraca; order Decapoda; family Porcellanidae; genus Petrolisthes; species Petrolisthes cinctipes. The sequence goes on from JAWQEG010000068.1 coordinate 2,872,274, forward strand.
ATCAACAGTCAGTCATGGGGTGGTGGGTTTGTGGGTGTTATTACAGTGCTTGGACTGTAAATATCAACAGTCAATAATTGGGTGGTGGGTGTGTGTGTGTCATTACAGTGCTTGGACTGTAAATATCAACAGTCAATTATCGTGTGGTTGGTGTGTGGATGTCATTACAGTGCTTGGACTGTAAATATTAACAGTCAATCATGATTTGGTTGGTGTGTGGGTTTCATTACAGTGATTGGACTGTAAATATCAACAGTCATTCATTGGATGGTGGGTGTGTGGGTGTCATTACAGTGTTTTAATTTTAAATATCAACAGTCATGGGGTGGTGGGTGTGTGGGTGTCATTAGAGTGCTTGGACTGTAAATATCAACAGTCATTCATTAGGTGGTGGGTGTTTGGGTGTCTATGCAGTGCTTGGACTTTAAATATCAACAGTCAATCATGAGGTGGTGGGTGTGTTGGTGTCATTACATTGCTTGGACTGTAAATATGAACGGTCATTCATGGGGTGGTGGGTGTGTGGGTGTCATTACAGTGCTTGGACTGTAAATATCAAGTCATTTATGGGGTGGTGGGTTGGTGTGTGTCAGTAGTGCTTGGACTGTAAATATCAACAGTTATTCATGGGGTGGTGAGTGGCATTACAGTGCTTGGACTGTAAATATCAACAGTCATTCAAGGGGTGGTGGGTGTGTGGGTGTCATTACAGTGCTTGGACTATAAATATCAACCATCATTTATTGGGTGGTGGGTGTGTGGGTGTCATTACAGTGCTTGGACTATAAATATCAAGTCATTCATGGGTTGGTGGGTGTGTGTGTATAATTAGTGCTCAGACTGTAAATATCAACAGTCATTTATGGGTTTGTGGGTGTCATTACAGTGCTTGGACTGTAAATATTAACAGTCATTAATAGGGTGGTTGGTGTGTGAGTGTCATTACAGAGCTTGGACTGTAAATATCAATAGTCATTTATTGGGTGGTGGGTGTATGGATGTCATTACAGTGCTTGGACTGTAAATATCAACAGTCATTCATGGGGTGGTGGGTTGGTGGGGTTCATTACAGTGCTTGGACTATAAATATCAAGTCATTCATGGGTTGGTGGGTGTGTGTGTATAATTAGTGCTCGGACTGTAAATATCAACAGTCATTTATGGGTTTGTGGGTGTCATTACAGTGCTTGGACTGTAAATATTAACAGTCATTCATAGGGTGGTTGGTGTGTGAGTGTCATTACAGAGCTTGGACTGTAAATATCAATAGTCATTCATTGGGTGGTGGGTGTGTGGATGTCATTACAGTGCTTGGACTGTAAATATCAACAGTCAGTCATGGTGTGGTTGGTGTGTGGATGTCATTATAGAGCTTGGACTGTAAATATCAACAGTCATTTATGGGGTGGTGGGTGTGTGGCTGTCATTAAAATGCTTGGACTGTAAATATCAACCATAATTCATAGGGTGGTGGGTGTGGGGGTGTCATTACAGTGCTTTGACTGTAAATATCAACAGTTATTCATGGGGTGATGGGTATGAAGGTGTCATTACAGTGCTTAAACTGTAAATATCAACAGTCATTTATGGGGTGGTAGGTTTCATTATAGTGCTTGGACTGTTAATATCAACAGTCTTTCATGGGGTGGTTGGTGTGTGGGTGTCATTACATAGCTTGGACTGTAAATATCAAGTCATTTATGGGGTGGTGGGTATGTGTGTGTTATTAGTGCTTGGACTGTAAATATCAACAGTCATTCATGGGATGGTGGGTTGCATTACATTGCTTGGACTGTAAATATCAACAGTCATTCATAGGGTGATGGGTGTGTGGGTGTCATTACAGTGCTTGGACTGTAAATATCAACAGTCAGTCATGGGGTGGTGGGTTTGTGGGTGTTATTACAGTGCTTGGATTGTAAATATCAACAGTCAATAATTCGGTGGTAGGTGTGTGTGTGTCATTACAGTGCTTGAACTATAAATATTAAGTCAATCATGGGGTGGTGGGTGTGTGTGTCATTAGTGCTTGGACTGTAAATATCAACAGTCATTAATGAGGTGGTGGGTGGCATTACTGTGCTTGGACTGTAAATATAAACCATCATTAATTGGGTGGTGGGTGTGTGGGTGTCATCACAGTGATTAGACTGTAAATATTAAGTGTCATTGACAGTGTTGTGGGTTTGTGGATGTCATTACACTGCTTGGACTGTAAATATCAACAGTCATTTATGGGGTGGTGGGTGTGTGGCTCTCATTACAGTGCTTGGACTGTAAATATCTACTGTCATTTATGGGATGGTGGGTGTGTGGCTGTCATTACAGTGCTTGGACTGTAAATATCAACAGTTATTCATGGGGTGGTGGGTGTGTGGGTGTCATTACAGTGCTTGGACTATAAATATCAACCATCATATATAGGGTGGTGGGTGTGTGAGTGTCATTACAGAGCTTGGACTGTAAATATTAACAGTCAATCATGAGGTGGTGGGTGTGTGGGTTTCATTACAGTGATTGGACTGTAAATATCAACAGTCATTTATTGGATGGTGGGTGTGTGGGTGTCATTACAGTGTTTTGATTGAAAATATCAACAGTCATAGGGTGGTGGGTGTGTGGGTGTCATTAGAGTGCTTGGACTGTAAATATCAACAGTCATTCATTGGGTGGTGGGTTTTTGGGTGTCATTAGAGTGCTTGGACTGTAAATATCAACATTCATTCAAGGGGTGGTGGGTGTGTGGGTGTCATTACAGTGTTTTGACGGTAAATATTAACAGTCATTCATAGGGTGGTGGGTGTCATTACAGTTCTTGGACTGTAAATATCAACCATCATCCATTGGGTGGTGGGTGCGTGGGTGTCATTACAGTGCTCAGACTATAAATATAAACAGTCATTCATTGGGTGGTGGGTGTGTGGATGTCATTACAGTGCTTGGACTGAAAATGTCAACAGTCATTCATGGGTGTGGTGAGTGTGTGGGTGTCATTACAGTGCTTGGACTATAAATTATAACCGTCATTTATGGGGTGGTGGGTGTGTGGGTGTCATTACAGTGCTTGGACTGTAAATATTAACAGTCATTCATAGGGTGGTGGGTGTGTGAGTGTCATTACAGAACTTGGACTGTAAATATCAACATTCATTTATGGGGTAGTGGGTTTGTGGGTGTTATTACAATGCTTGGAGAGTAAATATCAAAAGTCATTCTTGGGGTGGTGGGTGTGTGGGTGTCATTACAGTGCTTAAAATGTAAATATCAACAGTCATTTATGGGGTGGTGAGTGTGTGGCTGTCATTACAGTGCTTGGATTGTAAATATCAACAGTCAATTATTGGGTGGTGGGTTTGTGGGTTTTATTACCGTGCTTGGACTGTAAATATCGACGGTCATTTATGGGGTGGTGGGTGTGTGGGTGTCATTACAGTGTTTTGATTGTAAATATCAACAGTCATTCATAAGTTGGTGTGTGTCATTAGAGTGCTTAGACTGTAAATATCAACAGTCATTCATGGGGTGGTTGGAGTGTAGGTGTCATTACAGTTCTTGGACTGTAAATATCAACCATAATTTATTGGGTGGTTGGTGTGTGTGTGTCATTACAGAGCTTGGACTGTAAATATCAACAGTCATTTATGGGGTGGTGGGTGTGTGGGTGTCATTAGCGTGCTTGGACTGAAAATATCAACAGTCATTCATGGGGTGGTGGGTGTCATGACAGTGCTTGGACTGTAAATATCAACAGTCATTCATGGGTTGGTGTGTGTGTGGGTGTCGTTACAGTGTTTTAATTGCAAATATCAACAGTCATCCATGGGGTTGAGGGGGTGAGGGTGTCATTACAGTGCTTGGACTATAAATATCAACATTCATTCATGGGGTGGTTGGTGTGTAGGTGTCATTACAGTTCTTGGACTGTAAATATCAACCATAATTCATTGGGTGGTGGGTGTGGGGTGTCATTACAGGGTTTTTTTACTGTAAATATCAACAGTCATCCATGGGGTGGTGGGGGTGAGGGTGTCATTACAGTGCTTGGACTGTAAATATCAACAGTCATTCATGCGGTGGTTGGTGTGTGGATGTCATTATAGTGCTTGAACTGTAATATGACAGTGCTTGGACTATAAATATCAACAGTCATTTATAGGGTGGTGGGTGTGTGGATGTCTTTACAGTGCTTGGACTGAAAATATCAACAGTCATTAATGGTGTGGTGGATGTGTGGGTGTCATTACAGTTCTTGGACTGTAAATATTAACAGTCATTCATAGGTTTGTAGGTGTGTGGATGTCATTACAGTGCTTTGATTGAAAATGTAAACAGTCATTCATGGGGTGGTAGGTGTGTGGGTGTCATTACAGTGCTTGGACTATAAAAATCAAATGTCATTTATGGGGTAGATGGTGTGTGGATGTCATTACAGTGCTTGCACTGTAAATATCAAGAGTCATTCATGGAGTGGTGGGTATGTGGTGTCATTAAAGTGATTGGACTATAAATATCAACTGTCATTTATAGGGTGGTAGGTGTGTGGGTGTCATTACATTGCTTGGACTGTAAATATCAACAGTCGTTTATAGGGTGGTGGGTGTGTGGGTTTTATTACAGTTCTTGGACTGTAAATATCAACTATTATTCATTGGGTAGTGGGTGTGTGGGTGACATTACAGTGCTTGGACTGTAAATATTAACAGTCATTCATGGGATAGTGGGTGTGTCGATGTCATTACAGTGCTTGGACTGAAAATATCAACAGTCATTCATAGGGTGGTAGGTGTGTGGGTGTCATTACAGTGCTTGGACTATAAATATCAACTGTCATTTATGAGGTGGTGGGTGTGTGGGTGTCATTACAGTGTTTGGACTGTAAATATCAACAGTCATTCATAGGGTGGTGTGTGTGTGAGTGTCATTACAGAGCTTGGACTGTAAATATCAACATCCATTAATGGAGTGGTGGGTGTGTGGGTGTCATTACAGTGCTTGGACTGTAAATATCAACAGTAATTCATAGGGTGATGGGTGTGTGGGTGTCATTACAGTGTTTGGACTGTAAATATCAACAGTCATTTATTTAGTGGTGTTTGTGTGGGTATCATTACAGTCCTTGGACTGTAAATATCAAACATCATTTATTGGGTGGTGGGTGTGTGGATGACATTACAGTGCTTGGACTGTAAATATTAACAGTCATTCATGGGGTGGTAGGTGTGTAGATGTCATTACAGGGCTTGGAGTGAAAATATCAACTGTCATTCATGGGATGGTGGGTGTGTGGGTTTAATTACAGTTCTTGGACTGTAAATATCAACCATCATTCATTGGGTGGTGGGTGTGTGGGTGACATTACAGTGCTTGGACTGTAAATATTAACAGTCATTCATGGGGTGGTGGGTGTGTAGGTGTTATTATAGTGCTTGGACTGTTAATATAATCAACAGTCATTTATGGGGTGGTGGGTGTTTGAGTGTCATTACAGTGCTTGGACTGTAAATATCAACAATCATTTATTAGGTGGTGGGTGTGTGGGTATCATTACAGTCCTTGGAATGTAAATATGAACTATTATTCATTGGGTGGTGGGTATGTGGGTGACATTACAGTGCTTGGACTGTAAATATTAACAGTCATTCATGGGGTGGGGGGTGTGTGGGTGTCATTACAGTGTTTTAACTATAAATATTAACATACATTTATTGGGTGGTTAGTGTCATTAGAGTGCTTGGACTGTAAATATCAACAGTCATTCATGGGGTGGTGGATGTGTGGGTGTCATTACAGTGCTTGGACTGTTAATATCAACAGTAATTCATAGGGTGATGGGTGTGTGGGTGTCATTACAGTGTTTGGACTGTAAATATCAACAGTCATTTATTGGGAGGTGGGTGTGTGGGTATCATTACAGTCCTTGGACTGTAAATATCAATCATCATTTATTGGGTGGTGGGTGTGTGGATGACATTACAGTGCTTGGACTGTAAATATTAACACTCATTCATGGGGTGGTAGGTGTGCAGATGTCATTACAGTGCTTGGACTGAAAATATCAACTGTCATTCATGGGATGGTGGGTGTGTGGGTTTAATTACAGTTCTTGGACTGTAAATATCAACCATCATTCATTGGGTGGTGGGTGTGTGGGTGACATTACAGTGCTTGGACTGTAAATATTAACAGTCATTCATGGGGTGGTGGGTGTGTAGGTGTTATTATAGTGCTTGGACTGTAAATATCAACAGTCATTTATGGGGTGGTGGGTGTGTGGGTGTCATTACATTGATTGGACTAAAAATATAAAGTCACTCATTGAGTGGCTGGTGTGGGTGTGTCATTAGTGCTTGGAATATAAATATCAACAGTCATTCATGGGGTGGTGGGTGGCATTACAGTGCTTGGACTCTAAATATCAACAGTAATTCATAGGGTGATGGGTGTGTGGGTGTCATTACAGTGCTTGGACTGTAAATATCAACAGTCATTTCTTGGGTGGTGGGTGTGTGGGTATCATTACAGTCCTTGGAATGTAAATATCAACCATTATTCATTGGGTGGTGGTTATGTGGGTGACATTACAGTGCTTGGACTGTAAATATTAACAGTCATTCATGGGGTGGTAGGTGTGTAGATGTCATTACATTGCTTGGACTGAAAATATCAACTGTCATTCATGGGGTGGTGGGTGTGTGGGTTTCATTACAGTTCTTGGACTGTAAATATCAACCATCATTCATTGGGTCGTGGGTGTGTGGGTGACATTACATTGCTTGGACTGTAAATATAAACAGCCATTCATGGGGTGGTTGGTGTGTAGGTGTCATTATAGTGCTTGGACTGTAAATATCAAGTCATTCATTATGTGGTGGGTGTGTGTGTGTCATTAGTGCTTGGACGTTGAATATAAACATTCATTCATGGGGTGGTGGGTGTCATTACAGTGCTTGGACTCAAAATATCAACAGTAATTTATAGGGTAATTTGTGTGTGGGTGTCATTACAGTGCTTGGACTGTAAATATCAACAGTCATTTATTGGGTGGTGGGTGTGTGGGTATCATTACAGTGCTTGGACTGAAAATATCAACTGTCATTCATGGGTGGTGGGTGTGTGGGTGACATTACAGTGCTTGGACTCTATATATAAACAGTCATTTATGGAATGGTGGGTGTGTGAATGTCATTAAAGTGCTTGGACTTTAATTATCAACAGTCATTCATATGGTGGTGGGTGTGTGAGTGTCATTACAGTACTTGGACTGTAAATGTCAACAGTTATTAATTGGGTGGTGGGTGTGTGGGTGTCATTACAGTGTTTAGACTGTAAATATCAACAGTCAATCATTAGGTGGTGGGTGTGTGGGGGTCATTAAGTGCTCGGACTGTAAATATTAACAGTCATTAATGGTGTAGTGGGTGTGTGGATGTAATTACAGTGTTTAGACTAAAAATATCAACAGTATTTCATGGGGTGGTGGGTGTGTGGTTGTCATTACAATGCTTGGACTATAAAAATCAACCATCATTTATGGGGTGGTGAGGGTTTGGGTGTCATTACAGTGCTTGGACTGTAAATATCAACAGTCATTCATAGGGTGGTGGGTGTGTGAGTGTCATTACATAGCCTGGACTGTAAATATCAACAGTCATTCATGGGGTGGTGGGTGTGTATGTTTCATTACAGTGCTTGGACTGTAAATATCAAAAGTCATTCTTTTCGGTGGTGGGTGTGTGTGTGTCATTACAGTGCTTAGACTGTAAATATCAACAGTCATTTGTGGGGTAGTGGGTGTCATTAGAGTGCTTGGACTGTAAATTTCAACAGTCATTCATGGATTGGTGTGTGTGTTGGTGTCATTACAGTGCTTGGACTGTAAATATCAACCATAATTAATGGGGTGGTGGGTGTGGGGGTGTCACTACAGTGCTTGGACTGTAAATATCAACATTCATTCATGGGAAGGTGGATGTGTTGGTGTCATTATAGTGCTTGAACTGCTAATATCAACAGTCATTCATGGGGTGGTGGGTGTGTGGGTGTCATTACATTGCTTGGACTGTAAATATCAAGTCATTCATGAGGTGTTGGGTGTGTGTGTGTCATTATAGTTCTTGGACTGTAAATATCAACAGTCAATCATTGGGTGTTGGGTGTGTGGGTGTCATTACATTGCTTGGACTGTAAATATCAAGTCATTCATGGGGTAGTGGGTGGCATTACAGTGATTGGACTCTAAATATCAACAGTAATTCATATGGTGATGGGTGTGTGGGTGTCATTGCATTGCTTGGACTGTAAATATCAACAGTCAATCATGGGGTGGTGGGAGTGTGGGTGTCATTACAGTGCTTGGACTGTAAATATAAACAGTCATTCATGTGGTGGTGGGTGTGTGGGTGTCATAACAGTGTTTTGACTGTAAATATTTACAGTCATTCATAGGGTGGTGGGTGTCATTAGAGTGCTTGGACTGTAAATATCAACAGTTTTTCATGGGGTGGTGGGTGTGTGGGTGTCATGACAGTGCTTGGACTGTAAATATCAACCATAATTAATGGTGTTGTAGGTGTGGGGGTGTCATTACAATGCTTGGACTGTAAATATCAACAGTCATTCATGGGATAGTGGATGTGTGGGTGTCATTACATTGCTTGGACTGTAAATATCAAGTCATTCATCGGGTGTTGGGTGTGTATGTGTGTCATTAGTGCTTGGACTGTAAATATCAACAGTCATTCATGGGGTGGTGGTTGGCATTACAGTGCTTGGACTCCAAATATCAACAGTCATTTATGGGGTGGTGGGTGGCATTACAGTGCTTGGACTCCAAATATCAACAGTCATTCATGGGGTGATGGGTGTGTTTGTGTCATTACAGAGCTTGGACTGTAAATATCAACAGTCATTCATGGGGTTGTGGGTGTCTTGGTGTCTGTGCGGTGCTTGGACTATAAATATCAGCAGTCAATCATGGGGTGGTGGGTGTGTGGGTGTCATTACTGAGCTTGGACTGTAAATATCAACAGTCATTCATGGGGTGGTGGGTTTGTGGGTGTCATTACAGTGTTTTGATTGTAAATATCAACAGTCATTTATAGGGTGGTGGGTGTCATTAGAGAGCTTGGACTGTAAATATCAACAGTCATTCATTGGGTGATTGGTGTGTGGGTGTTATTACAGTGCTTGGACTGTAAATATCAACCATAATTCATGGGGTTGAGGGTGTGAGGGTGTCATTACAGTGCTTTGACTGTAAATATCAACAGTCATTCATGGATTGGTGTGTGTGTTGGTGTCATTACAGTGCTTGGACTGTAAATATCAACCATAATTAATGGGGTGGTGGGTGTGGGGGTGTCACTACAGTGCTTGGACTGTAAATATCAACATTCATTCATGGGAAGGTGGATGTGTTGGTGTCATTATAGTGCTTGAACTGCTAATATCAACAGTTATTCATGGGGTGGTGGGTGTGTGGGTGTCATTACATTGCTTGGACTGTAAATATCAAGTCATTCATGAGGTGTTGGGTGTGTGTTTGTCATTATAGTACTTGGACTGTAAATATCAACAGTCAATCATTGGGTGTTGGGTTTGTGGGTGTCATTACATTGCTTGGACTGTAAATATCAAGTCATTCATGGGGTAGTGGGTGGCATTACAGTGATTGGACTCTAAATATCAACAGTAATTCATATGGTGATGGGTGTGTGGGTGTCATTGCAGTGCTTGGATTGTAAATATTAACAGTAATTCATGGAGTTGTGGGTGTTTGGGGGTCTATGCATTGCTTGGACTGTAAATATCAACAGTCAATCATGGGGTGGTGGGAGTGTGGGTGTCATTACAGTGCTTGGACTGTAAATATAAACAGTCATTCATGTGGTGGTGGGTGTGTGGGTGTCATAACAGTGTTTTGACTGTAAATATTTACAGTCATTCATAGGGTGGTGGGTGTCATTAGAGTGCTTGGACTGTAAATATCAACAGTTTTTCATGGGATGGTGGGTGTGTGGGTGTCATGACAGTGCTTGGACTGTAAATATCAACCATAATTAATGGTGTTGTAGGTGTGGGGGTGTCATTACAGTGCTTGGACTGTAAATATCAACAGTCATTCATGGGATAGTGGATGTGTGGGTGTCAGTATAGTGCTTGAACTGTTAATATCAACAGTCATTCATGGTGTGGTGGGTGTGTGGGTGTCATTACATTGCTTGGACTGTAAATATCAAGTCATTCATCGGGTGTTGGGTGTGTATGTGTGTCATTAGCGCTTGGACTGTAAATATCAACAGTCATTCATGGGGTGGTGGTTGGCATTACAGTGCTTGGACTCCAAATATCAACAGTCATTTATGGGGTGGTGGGTGGCATTACAGTGCTTGGACTCCAAATATCAACAGTCATTCATGGGGTGATGGGTGTGTTTGTGTCATTACAGAGCTTGGACTGTAAATATCAACAGTCATTCATGGGGTTGTGGGTGTCTTGGTGTCTGTGCGGTGCTTGGACTGTAAATATCAGCAGTCAATCATGGGGTGGTGGGTGTGTGGGTGTCATTACTGAGCTTGGACTGTAAATATCAACAGTCATTCATGGGGTGGTGGGTTTGTGGGTGTCATTACAGTGTTTTGATTGTAAATATCAACAGTCATTTATAGGGTGGTGGGTGTCATTAGAGAGCTTGGACTGTAAATATCAACAGTCATTCATTGGGTGATTGGTGTGTGGGTGTTATTACAGTGCTTGGACTGTAAATATCAACCATAATTCATGGGGTTGAGGGTGTGAGGGTGTCATTACAGTGCTTTGACTGTAAATATCAACAGTCATTTATGGGGTGGTGGGTGTGAGGGTGTCATTACAGTGCTTAGACTGTAAATATCAACAGTCATTTATGGGGTGGCGGGTGTGTGGGTGTCATTATAGTGCTTGGACTGTAAATATCAACAGTCAATCATGGGGTGGGGGGTGTGTGGGTGTCATTACATTGCTTGGACTGTAAATATCAAGTCATTCATTGGGTGGTGGATGTGTGTGTGTCATTTGTGCTTGGTTTGTAAATATCAACAGTCATTCATGGGGTAGTGGGTGGCATTACAGTGATTGGACTCTAAATATCAACAGTAATTCATATGGTGATGGGTGTGTGGGCGTCATTACAGAGCTTGGACTGTAAATATTAACAGTAATTCATGGGGTAGTGGGTGTTGGGGTGTCATTACAGTGCTTTGACTGTAAATATCAACAGTCATTTATGGGGTGGTGGGTGTGTGGATGTCATTACAGTGCATGGACTGAAAATATCAATTGTCATTCATGGGGTGATGGGTGTGTGGGGGTCATTACATTGCTTGGACTGTAAATATCAACCGTGATTTATTGGGTGGTAAGTGTGTGGGTGTCATTACAGTCCTTGGACTGTAATTATCAACCATAATTAATAGGGGGGTTAGTGTGAGTGTGTTATTATAGTGTTTGGACTTTAAATATTAACAGTCATTAATTTGGTGGTGGATGTGTGGGTGTCATTATAGTGCTTGAACTGTAAATATCAACAGTCATTCATGGGGTTGTGGGTGTGTGGGTGTCATTACATTGCTTCAACTGTAAATATCAAGTCATTCATGGGGTGGTGGGTGTGTGTGTGTCATTTGTGCTTGGACTGTAAATATCAACAGTCATTCATTGGGTGGTGGGTGGCATTACAGTGCTTGGACTCTAAATATCAACAGTCATTCATGTGGTGATGGGTGTGTGGGTGTCATTACAGAGCTTGGATTGTAAATATCAACAGTCATTCATGGGGTTGTGGGTGTCTGGGTGTCTGTGCAATGCTTGGACTGTAAATATCAACTGTCATTAATGGGGAGGTGGGTGTGTGGGTGTCATTACATTGCTTGTACTGTAAATATCAAGTCATTTATTGGGTGGAGGGTGTGTGTGTGTCATTATTGCTTGGACTGTAAATATCAACAGTCATTCACGGGGTTATGGGTGGCATTACAATGATTGGACTCTAAATATAAAAAGTAATTCATAGGGTGATGGGTGTTAGGGAGTCATTACAGTGCTTGGACTGTAATTATTAACAGTCATTCATGGGGTTGTGGGTGTTTGGGTGTCTATGCATTGTTTGGACTGTAAATATCAACAGTTAATTATGGGGTGGTGGGTGTGTTGTGTCATTACATTGCTTGGACTGTAAATATTAACAGATATTCATGGGGTGGTGGGTGTGTGGGTGTCATTACAGTGTTTTGACTGTATATATTAACAGTCATTCAAAGGGTGGTGGGTGTCATTAGAGTGCTTGGACTCTAAATATCAACAGTTTTTTATGGGATGGTGGGTGTGAGGGTGTCATTACAGTGCTTAGACTGTAAATATCAACAGTCATTTATGGGGTGGCGGGTGTGTGGGTGTCATTACATTGCTTGGACTGTAAATATCAAGTCATTCATTGGGTGGTGGATGTGTGTGTGTCATTTGTGCTTGGATTGTAAATATCAACAGTCATTCATGGGGTAGTGGGTGGCATTACAGTGATTGGACTCTAAATATCAACAGTAATTCATATGGTGATGGGTGTGTGGGTGTCATTACAGTGCTTGGACTGTAAATATTAACAGTAATTCATGGGGTAGTGGGTGTGGGGGTGTCATTACAGTGCTTTGACTGTAAATATCAACCATAATTAATAGGGGGGTTAGTGTGAGTGTGTTATTACAGTGTTTGGACTTTAAATATTAACAGTCATTTATGGGGTGGTGGGTGTGTGGATGTCATTACAGTGCATGGACTGTAAATATCAACTGTCATTTAAGGGGTGGTGGGTGTGTGGGTGTCATTACAATGCTCAGACTGTAAATATTAACAGTTATTCATGGGGTGGTGTGTGTGTGGATGTCATTACAGTGCATGGACTGTAAATATCAACTGTCATTTAAGGGGTGGTGGGTGTGTGGGTGTCATTACAATGCTCAGACTGTAAATATTAAGTGTAATTTATGGGATAGTGGGTGTGTCGATGTCATTACATTGCTTGGACTGAAAATATCAACAGTCATTCTTAGGGTGGTAGGTGTGTGGGTGTTATTACAGTGCTTGGACTATAAATATCAACAGTCATTTATTGGGTGGTGGGTGTGTGGGTGTCATTACAGTGCTTGGACTGTAAATATAAACAGTCATTCATGTGGTGGTGGGTGTGTGTGTGTCATTACATTGCTTGGACTGTAAATATCAAGTCATTCATGGGGTGTTGGGTGTGTGTGTGTGTCATTAGTGCTTGGACTGTAAATATCAACAGTCATTCATGGGGTGGTGGGTGGCATTACAGTGCTTGGACTCCAAATATCAACAGTCATTCATGGGGTGGTGGGTGGCATTACAGTGCTTGGACTCCAAATATCAACAGTCATTCATGGGGTGATGGGTGTGTTTGTGTCATTACAGAGCTTGGACTGTAAATATCAACAGTCATTCATGGGGTTGTGGGTGTCTGGGTGTCTGTGCAGTGCTTGGACTGTAATTATCAGCAGTCAATCATGGTGTGGTGGGTGTGTGGGTGCCATTACAGAGCTTGGACTGTAAATATCAACAGTCATTCATGGGGTGGTTGGTGTGTGGGTGTCATTACAATGTTTTGATTGTAAATATCAACAGTCATTCATGGGGTGGTTGGTGTGTGGGTGTCATCACAGTGCTTGGGCTGTAAATATAAACAGTCATTCATGTGGTGATGGGTGTGTGGGTGTCATAACAGTGTTTTGACTGTAAATATTTACAGTCATTCATAGGTTGGTGGGTGTCATTAGAGTGCTTGGACTGTAAATATCAACAGTTTTTCATGGGGTGGTGGGTGTGTGGGTGTCATGACAGTGCTTGGACTGTAAATATCAACCATAATTAATGGGGTGGTGGGTGTTTGGGTGTCTATGCATTGCTTGGACTGTAAATATCAACAGTCAATCATGGGGTGGTGTGTGTGTGGGTGTCATTACAGTGCTTGGGCTGTAAATATAAACAGTCATTCAAGTGGTGGTGGGTGTGTGGGTGTCTTAACATTGTTTTGACTGTAAATATTTACAGTCATATATTGGTTAGTGGGTGTCATTAGAGTGCTTGGACTGTAAATATCAACAGTCATTCATGGGATGGTGGATGTGTGGGTGTCATTACAGAGCTTGGATTGTAAATATCAACAGTCATTTATGGGGTGGTGGGTGTTTGGGTGTCTATGCATTGCTTGGACTGTAAATATCAACAGTCAATCATGGGGTGGTGGGTGTGTGGGTGTCATTACAGTGCTTGGGCTGTAAATATAAACAGTCATTCAAGTGGTGGTGGGTGTGTGGGTGTCTTAACAGTGTTTTGACTGTAAATATTTACAGTCATATATAGGTTAGTGGGTGTCATTAGAGTGCTTGGACTGTAAATATCAACAGTTTTTCATGGGGTGGTGGGTGTGTGGGTGTCATGACAGTGCTTAGACTGTAAATATCAACCATAATTAATGGGGTGGTGGGTGTGGGGGTGTTATTACTGTGCTTGGCCTATAAATATCAACAGTCATTCATGGGATGGTGGATGTGTGGGTGTCATTATAGTGCTTGAACTGTGAATATCAACAGTCATTCATGGTGTGGTGGGTGTGTGAGTGTCATTACATTTCTTGAACTGTAAATATCAAGTCATTCATCGGGTGTTGGGTGTGTGAGTGTGTCATTAGTGCTTGGACTGTAAATATCAACAGTCATTCATGGGGTGGTGGGTGGCATTACAGTGCTTGGACTCCAAATATCAACAGTCATTCATGGGGTGGTGGGTGGCATTACAGTGCTTGGACTCCAAATATCAACAGTCATTCATGGGGTGATGGGTGTGTTTGTGTCATTACAGAGCTTGGACTGTAAATATCAACAGTCATTAATGGGGTTTTCGGTGTCTGGGTGTCTGTGCAGTGCTTGGACTGTAAATATCAGCAGTCAATCATTGGGTGGTGGCTGTGTGGGTGTCATTACTGAGCTTGGACTGTAAATATCAACAGTCATTCATGGGGTGGTGGGTGTGTGGGTGTCATTACAGTGTTTTGATTGTAAATATCAACAATCATTAATAGGGTGGTGGGTGTCATTAGAGTGCTTGGACTGTAAATATCAACAGTCATTCATGGGGTGGTTGGTGTGTGGGTGTAATTACAGTGCTTGGACTGTAAATATCAAACATAATTCATGGGGTAGAGGGTGTGAGGGTGTCATTACAGTGCTTTGACTGTAAATATCAACAGTCATTTATGGGGTGGTGGGTGTGAGGGTGTCATTACAGTGCTTAGACTGTAAATATCAACAGTCATTTATGCGGTGGTGGGTGTTTGGGCGTCATTATAGTGCTTGGACTGTAAATATCAACAGTCAATCATTGGGTGTGGGGTGTGTGGGTGTCATTACATTGCTTGGACTGTAAATATCAAGTCATTCATTGGGTGGTGGGTGTGTGTGTGTCATTAGTGCTTGGATTGTAAATATCAACAGTCATTCATGGGGTAGTGGGTGGCATTACAGTGATTGGACTCTAAATATCAACAAAATTCATAGTGTGATGGGTGTGTGGGTGTCATTACAGTGCTTGGACTGTAAATATTAACAGTAATTCATGGGGTAGTGGGTGTGGGGGTATCATTACAGAGCTTTGACTGTAAATATCAACAGTCATTCATGGGGTGGTGGGTGTGTGGATGTCATTACAGTGCATGGACTGAAAATATCAATTGTCATTCATGGGTTGGTGGGTGTGTGGGTGTCATTACATTGCTTCGACTGTATATATCAACCATCATTCATTAGGTGGTGGGTGTGTGGGTGTCATAACAGTGTGTTGACTGTAAATATTAACAGTCATTCATATGGTGGTGGGTGTCATTAGAGTGCTTGGACTGTAAATATTAACAGTCATTAATTTGGTGATGGGTGTGTTGATGTCATTACAGTGCATGGACTGAAAATATCAACTGTCCTTAATGGGGTGGTGTGTGTGTGGGTGTTATTACAATTCTTGGACTGTATATATCAACCATCATTCATTAGGTGGTGGGTGTGTGGGTGTCATTACAGTGTTTGGAGTGTAAATATTAACAGTCATTAATTTGGTGGTGGATGTGTGGGTGTCATTATAGTGCTTGAACTGTAAAAATCAACAGTCATTCATGGGGTGGTGGGTGTGTGGGAGTCATTACATTGCTTGGACTGTAAATATCAAGTCATTCATGGGGTGGTGGGTTTGTGTGTGTCATTTGTGCTTGGACTGTAAATAACAACAGTCATTCATTGGTAGGTGGGTGGCATTACAGTGCTTGGACTCTAAATACCAACAGTCATTCATGGGGTGATGGGTGTGTGGGTGTCATTTCAGAGCTTGGATTGTAAATATCAACTGTCATTCGTGGGGTTGTGGGTTTCTGGGTGTCTGTGCAATGCTTGGACTGTAAATATCAACAGTCATTCATGGGGTGGTGGGTGTGTGGGTGTCATTACACTGTTTTGACTGTATATATTAACAGTCATTCATAGGGTGGTGGCTGTCATTAGAGTGCTTGGACTGTAAATATCAACAGTTTTTCATGGGGTGTCATTACAGTGCTCAGACTGTAAATACTAACAGTCATTCATGGTGTGGTTGGTGTGTGGATGTAATTACAGTACTTAGACAGAAAATATTAACAGTTATTAATGGGGTGGTGGGTGTGTGGGTGTCATTACAGTGCTTGGACTATAAAAATCAACCGTTATTTATGGGGTGGTGGGTGTGGGGGTGTCATTACAGTGCTTGGACTGTAAATATCAACAGTCATTCATGGGATGGTGGATGTGTAGGTGTCATTATAGTGCTTGAACTGTTAATATCAACATTCATTTATGGTGTGGTGGGTGTGTGGGTGTCATTACATTGCTTGGACTGTAAATATTAAGTCATTCATTAGGTGTTGGGTGTGTGTTTGTGTCATTAGAGATTGGACTGTAAATATCAACAGTCATTCATGGGGTTGTGGGTGTCTGGGTGTCTGTGCAGTGCTTGGACTGTAAATATCAGCAGTCAATCATGGGTTGGTGGGTGTGTGGGTGTCATTAGAGAGCTTGGACTGTAAATATCAACAGTCAGTTATTGGGTGGTGGGTGTGTGGGTGTAATTACAGTGCTTTGATTGTAAATATCAACAGTCATTCATAAGGTGGTGGGTGTCATTAGATTGCTTGGACTGTAAATATCAACAGTCATTCATGGGGTGGTGGGTGTGAGGGTGTCATTACAGTGCTTGGACTGTAAATATCAACAGTCATTCATAGGGTAGTGGGTGGCATTACAGTGATTGGACTCTAAATATCAACAGTAATTCATAGGGTGATGGGTGTGTGGGTGTAATTATAGTGCTTGTAGTGAAAATATCAACTGTCATTCATGGGGTGGTGAGTGTGTGTGTGTTATTACAATTCTTGGACTGTAAATATCAATCATCATTCAATGGGTGGTGGGTGTGTGGGTGCCATTACAGTGCTCAGACTGTAAATATTAAGTGTCATTCATGGGATAGTGGGTGTGTCGATGTCATTACAGTGCTTGGACTGAAAATATCAACTGTCATTCATGGGGTGGTGGGTGTGTGGGTGTCATTACATTGCTTGGACTGTAAATATCAACCGTGATTTATTGGGTGGTAAGTGTGAGGGTGTCATTACAGTCCTTGGACTGTAAATATCAACCATAATTAATAGGGGGCTGGTGTTAGGGTGTCATTATAGTTCTTGAACTGTAAATATCAACAGTCATTCATGGGGTGGTGGGTGTGTGGGTGTCATTACATTGCTTGGACTGTAAATATTAAGTCATTCATGGGGTGATGGGTGTGTAGGTGTCATTACAGAGCTTGGATTGTAAATATCAACAGTCATTCATGGGGTTGTGGGTGTCTGGGTGTCTGTGCAATGCTTGGACTGTAAATATCAACAGTCATTAATGGGGTGGTGGGTGTGTGGGTGTCATTACATCGCTTGGACTGTAAATATCAAGTCATTTATTGGGTGGTGGGTGTTTGGGTTTCTATGCATTGTTTGGACTGTAAATATCAACAGTTAATCATGGGGTGGTGGGTGTGTGGTGTCATTACAGTGCTTGGACTGTAAATATCAACAGTTATTCATGGGGTGGTGGGTGTGTGGGTTTCATTACACTGTTTTGACTGTATATATTAACAGTCATTCATAGGGTGGTGGGTGTCATTCGAGTGTTTGGACTGTAAATATCAACAGTTTTTCATGGGGTTGTGGATGTGTGGATATCATTACTGTTCATGAACTGAAAATATCAACTCTCATTCATGGGGTGGTGAGTGTGTGTGTGTTATTACAATTCTTGGACTGTAAATATCAATCATCATCCAATGGGTGGTGGGTGTGTGGGTGTCATTACAGTGCTCAGACTGTAAATATTAAGTGTCATTCATGGGATAGTGGGTGTGTCGATGTCATTACAGTGCTTGGACTGAAAATATCAACAGTCATTCAAAGGGTGGTAGATGTGTGAGTGTCATTACAGAGCTTGGACTGTAAATATTAACATTCATTAATGGAGTGGTGGGTGTGTGGGTGTCATTACAGTGCTTGGACTGTAAATATTAACTGTCAATCATAGGGTAGTCAGTGTGTGGGTGTCATTACAGTGCTTGGACTGTAAATATCAACTGTCATTCATGGGGTGGGGAGTGTGTGGGTGTCATTACAGTGCTTTAACTATAAATATTAACATACATTTATTGGGTGGTTGTGTCATTAGAGTGCTTGGACTGTAAATATCAACCATCATTCATTGGGTGGTGGGTGTGTGGATGACATTACAGTGATTGAACTGAAAATATCAACTGTCATTCATGGGATGGTGGGTGTGTGGGTGTAATTACAGTTCTTGGACTCTAAATATCAACCATCATTTATTGGGTGGTGGGTGTGTGGGTGACATTACAGTGCTTGGACTGTAAATATTAACAGTCATTCATGGGGTGGTGGGTGTGTAGGTGTCATTATAGTGCTTGGACTGAAAATATCAACAGTCATTTATGGGGTGGTGGGTGTGTGGGTGTCATTAAATTGCTTGGACTGAAAATATCAAGTCACTCATTGGGTGGTGGGTGTGGGTGTGTCATTAGTGCTTGGAATATACATATCAACAGTCATTCATGGGGTGGTGGGTGGCATTACAGTGTTTGGACTCTAAATATCAACAGTAATTCATAGGGTGATGGGTGTGTGGGTGTCATTACAGTGTTAGGACTGTAAATATCAACAGTCATTTATTGGGTGGTTTGTGTGTGAGTATCATTACAGTCCTTGGAATGTAAATATCAACCATTATTCATTGGGTGGTGGGTGTGTGGGTGACATTACAGTGCTTGGACTGTAAATATTAACAGTCATTCATGGGGTGGTAGATGTATAGATGTCATTACAGTGCTTGGACTGAGAATATCAACTGCCATTTATGGGGTGGTGGGTGTGTGGGTTTCATTACAGTTCTTGGACTGTAAATATCAATCATCATTCATTTGGTCGTGGGTGTGTGGGTGACATTACAGTGCTTGGACTGTAAATATTAACAGCCATTCATGGGGTGGTGGGTGTGTGGGTGTCATTACATTGCTTGGACTGTAAATATAAAGTCATTCATTATGTTGTGGATGTGTGTGTGTCATTAGTGCTTGGACTGTAAATATATACATTTATTCATGGGGTGGTGGGTGTCATTACAGTGCTTGGACTCTAAATATCAACAGTAATTCATAGGGTGAGGGGTGTGTGGGTTGTCATTACAGTGCTTGGACTGAAAATATCAACAGTCATTTATTGGGTGGAGGGTGTGTGGGTATCATTACAGTCCTTGGACTGTAAATATCAACCATCATTCATTGTGTGGTGGGTGTATGGGTGACATTACAGTGCTTGGACTGTAAATATTAAAAGTCATTCATGGGGTGGTAGGTGTGTAGATGTCATTAAAGTGCTTGGACTGAAAACATATACTATCAATCATGGGTGGTGGGTGTGTTGGTGACATTACAGTGCTTGGACTGTAAATATAATTATTTATTTATGGGGTGGTGGGTGTCATTACAGTGCTTGGACTCTAAATATCAACAGTAATTCATAGGGTGAGAGGTGTGTGGATGTCATTAAAGTGCTTGGACTGAAAATAACAACAGATATTCATGGGGTTTTAGGGGTGTGGTTGTCATTACAGAGCTTGGACTTTAAATATCAACCATCATTTATAGGGTGGTGGGTGTGTTGGTGTCATTACAGTGCTTGGACTGTAATTATCAACAGTCATTCACATGGTGGTGGGTGTGTGAGTGTCATTACAGTAGTTGGACTGTTAATGTCAACAGTTATTAATTGGGTGGTGGGTGTGTGGGTGTCATTACAGTGCTTGGACTGTAAATATCAACAGTCATTTCTGGGGTGGTGGGTGTATGGGTGTCTTTACAGTGTTTTAACTATAAATATCAACATTCATTTATTGGGTAGTGGGTGTCATTACAGTGCTTGGACTGTAAATATCAACAGTCATTCATAGTGTGGTGCGTGTGTGGGTGTCATTACAGTGCTTGAACTGTTAATATCAACAGTCATTCATAGGGTGGTTAGTGTGTGAGTGTCATTTCGATATTTTGGGGTCCCAGAAGTGATCCGTACATGCCCACTCCGTGTTAGAGTATTTTCAAAGTACAGGCCCAAAACATACTGAAAATCGATCTTTTATGTTTTCAAAGTCAATATGTGTATGCTTCTTCAGTACACGTTTATATCCCAAATTCAGGCTCAAAACACCCGAAAATTCGATATTTTTCGGTCCCAGAAGCGATCTGTACATGCCTACTCAGTAATAGAATATTTTCAAAATACAAGTCCAAAAACATGCTGAAAATCTATATTTTAAGTGCCCAAAGTCGATATGTGCATGTATCTTCTGTACCCGTTTATATCTCAAATTCAGGCTCAAAACACCCGAAAATTCGATATTTTTGGGTCCCAGAAGCGATCTGTACATGCCTACTCAATGTTAGAATATTTTTAAAACACAGGCACAAAAACAAGTTGAAAATCGATATTTTAGGTGCACAAAATCGGTATGTGCATGCATCTTCTGTATCCGTTTATGTCCCAAATTCAGGCTCAAAACACCCTAAAATTCGATATTTTTGGGTCCCAGAAGCGATCTGTACATGCCTACTCAGTGCTAGAATATTTTCAAAATATAGGACCAAAACAAGCTAAAAATCGATATTTTAGGGGTCCAAAGTCGATATGTGCATGCATCTTCTGTACCCGTTAATATCTCAAATTTAGGCTCAAAACACCCAAAAATTCGATATTTTTGGGTCCCAGAAGTGATCTGTACATGCCTACTCCGTGTTAGAGTATTTTCATAATACAGGCCAAAAACATTCTAAAATCGATATTTTAGGGGCCCAAAGACAATATGTTTATGTATCTTCATTACCCGTTAATATCTCAAATTCAGGCTCAAAACACCCGAAAACTCGATATTTTTGGGTCCCAGAAGCGATTTGTACATGCCTAATCAATAACAGAATATTTTCAAAATACAAGTCCAAAACATGCTAAAAATCGATATTTTAGGTGCCCAAAGTCGATATGTGCATGCATCTTCTGTACCCGTTTATATCTTAAATTCAGGTTCAAAACACCATAAAATTTGATATTTTTGGGTCCCGGAAGCGATCTGTACATGCCTACTCGATATTTTAGGTTTCCAAAATCGATATGTGCATGCATCTTCTGTACCCGTTTATATCTCAAATTCAGGCTTAAAACACTTGAAAATTCAATATTTTTGGGTCCCATAAGCGATCTGTACATGCCTACTCCTTTCTAAAATGTTTTCATGATACAGACCCTAAACAAGTTGAAAATCGATATTTTAGGTGCTAAAAATCGATATGTGCATGCATCTTCTGTATCCGTTTATGTCCCAAATTCAGGCTTAAAACACCCTAAAATTCGATATTTTTGGGTCCCGGAAGCGATCTGTACATGCCTACTCAGAAAAAGAATGTTCTCAAAATATAAGCCCAAAACATGCTGAAAATCGATATTTTTCAGTCCCAGACGCTCTCTGTACACGCCTACTCAGTGTTAGAATATTTTCAAAGTACAGGCCAAAAACATTCTAGAAATCGATATTTTAGGTTCCCAAAGTTAATATGTGCATGCATTTTCTGTTCCCATTTCTATCCCATATTCGTGCTCAAAACATCCAAAAAATCGATATTTTTGGGCCCCAGAAGCTATCTTTACATGCCTACTCCGTGTTAGAGTATTTTCAAGATACAGGCCTAAAACATGCTGAAAATCGATATTTTAGATGCCCAAAGTCAATATGTGTATGCATCATCTGTACCCGTTTATATCCCAAATTCAGGCTCAAAACACAAGAAAATAAGATATTTTTAGGTGCCAAAAGCGATCTGAACATGCCTACTCAGTGCTGGAATATTTTAAAAACATAGGCCCTAAACATGCTGAAAATCGATATTTTGGGAGCCCAATGTCAATATGTGTACGTATCTTCTGTACCCGTTTATTTTCCAAAATCAGGCTCAAAACACCCTAAAATTCGATATTTCTGGGTCCCAGAAGCGATCTGTACATGCCTACTCCTTGCTAGAATGTTTTAAAGATTCAGACCCAAAACATGCGCAAAATCGATATTTAAGGTGCAAAAAGTCGATATGTATATACATCTTCAGTACCCGTTTATATCCCAAATTCAGGCTCAAAACACAAGAAAAATCGATATTTTTGGGTCCCAGAAGCGATCTGTACATCCCTACTCATTGCTAGAATGTTTTTAAGATACAGACCCAAAACATGCACAAAATCAATATTTTAGGTCCAAAAAGTCGATATGTGCATGCATCTTCAGTACCCGTTTATATCACAATTTCAAGCTCAAAACACCCGAAAATTCGGTATTTTTGGGTCCCAGAAGCAATCTGAACATGCCTACTCAGTGCTGGAATATTTTCAAAATATAGGCCCAAAACATGCTGAAAATCGATATTTTGGGTGCCCAAAGTCGATATGTGTATGCATCTTCTGTACCCGTTTATATTCCAAAATCAGGCTCAAAACACCCGAAAATTCGATATTTTTGGGTCCCAGAAGCGATCTGTACATGTCTACTCAGTGTTAGAATATTTTCAAAATACAGGCCCAAAACATGATGAAAATCGATATTTTATGTGCCCAAAATCGATATGTGCATTTATCTTCTGTACCCGTTTACATCCCAAATTCAAGCTGAAAACACCCGAAAATTCGATATTTTTGGGTTTAAGAAGAGATCTGTATATGCCTAATTAGTGTTAGAATATTTTCAAAATACTATCCCAAAACATGCTGAAAATCGATATTTTAAGTGCCCAAAGTCAATATGTGCATGCATTTTCTGTACCCGTTTATATCTAAAATTCAGGCTCAAAACACCAGAAAATTCAATATTTTTGGGTTCCAAAAGCGATCTGTACATGCCTACTCAGTGCTAGAATTTTTTCATAATATAGGCTCAAAACATGATAAAAATCGATATTTTTCGGTGTCCAAAGTCAATATGTGCATGCATCTTCTGTACCCGTTTATATCCCAAATTCAGGCTGAAAACAAACGAAAGTTCGATATTTTTGGGTCCCAGAAGCATTCTGTACATGCCTACTCAGTGCTAGAATTTTTTCAAAATATAGGCTTAAAACATGATAAAAATCGATATTTTTCGGTGTCCAAAGTCAATATGTGTTTGCATCTTCTGTACCCGTTTATATCCCAAATTCAAGATCAAAACACCCGAAAATTCGATATTTTTGGGTCCCAGAAGCGATCTGTACATCCCTACTCATTGCTTGAACGTTTTTAAGATAATAACCCAAAACATGCACAAAATCGATATTTTAGGTCCAAAAAGTCGATATGTGCATGCATCTTCAGTACCCGTTTATATTACAAATTAAAGCTCAAAACACCCGAAAATTCGGTATTTTTGTGTCTCAGAAGCGATCTGAACATTCCTACTAAGTGCTAGAATTTTTTCAAAATGTAGGCTCAAAACATGCTAAAAATTGATATTTTAGGTGCCCAAAGTCAATATGTACATGAATCTTCTGTACTCGTTTATATCCCAAATTTAGGCTCAAAACACCCAAAAATTCAATGTTTTTGGGTCCAAAAAGCGATCTGTACATGCCTACTCAATGTTAGAATATTTTCAAAATACTATCCCAAAACATGCTGAAAATCGATATTTTAGGTGCCCAAAGTCAATCTGTGCATGCATCTTCTGTACCCGTTTATATCTCAAAATCAGGCTCAGAACACCCTAAAATTCAATATTTTTGGGTCACAGAAGCGATCTGTACATGCCTACTCCTTGCTAGAATGTTTTAAAGATACAGACCCAAAACATGCGTAAAATCGATATTTAAGGTGCAAAAAGTCGATATGTGCATGCATCTTCACTACCCGTTTATATCCCAAATTCAGGCTCAAAACACCCGAAAATTCGATATTTTAGGGTCCCAGAAGCGATCTGTACATGCCTACTAAGTGCTAGAATTTTTTCAAAATATAGGCTCAAAACATGATAAAAATCGATATATTTCGGTGTCCATAGTCAATATGTGCATGTATCTTCTGAATCCGTTTATATCCCAAATTCAGGCTCAAAACACCCAAAAGTTCGATATTTTTGGGTCCCAGAAGCATTCTGTACATGCCTACTCCTTGATAGAATGTTTTCAAGATACCGACTTAAAACATGCTCAAAATCGATAATTTAGGTTTAAAAAGTCGATATGTGAATTCATCTTCTGTACCCGTTTATATCTTAAATTCAAGCTCAAAACACCCGAAAATTCGGTATTTTTGGGTCCCAGAAGCGATCTGAACATGCCTACTTAGTGCTGGAATATTTTCAAAATATAGGCCCAAAACATGCTGAAAATCGATATTTTGGGAGCCCAAAGTCAATATAAGTATGTATCTTCTGTACCCGTTTATATTCCAAAATCAGGCTCAAAACACCCGAAAATTCGATATTTTTGGATCCCAGAAGCGATCTGTACATGCCTACTCCTTGCTAGAATGTTTTAAAGATACAGACCCAAAACATGCGTAAAATCGATATTTAAGGTGCAAAAAGTCGATATGTGCATGCATCTTCAGTACCCGTTTATATCCAAATTCAGGCTCAAAACACCCAAAAATTCGATATTTTTGGGTCCCAAAAGCGATCTGTACATGCCTACTCAGTGCTAGAATTTTTTCATAATATAGGCTCAAAACATGATAAAAATCGATATTTTTCGGTGTCCAAAGTCAATATGTGCATGCATCTTCTGTACCCGTTTATATCCCAAATTATGGCTCAAAACACACGAAAATTCGATATTTTTTGGTCCCAGAAGCGATCTATACATCCCTACTCATTGCTGAATGTTTTTAAGATTCAGACCCAAAAACATGCACAAAATCGATATTTTGGTCCAAAAAGTCGATATGTGCATACATCTTCAGTACCCGTTTATATCACAAATTCAAGCTCAAAACACCCGAAAATTTGGTATTTTTGGGTCCCAGAAGCGATCTGAACATGCCTACTCAGTGCTGGAATATTTTCAAAATATGCTCAAAATCGATATTTTAGGTGTCCAAAGTCAATATGTGCATGCATCTTCTGTACCTGTTTACATCCCAAATTTAGGTTCAAAACACACGAAAATTCGATATTTTTGGATCCCAGAAGCATTCTGTACATGCCTACTCCTGGCTAGAATGTTTTCAAGATACCGACCCAAAACATGCTTAAAATCGATATTTTAGGTGCTAAAAGTCGATATGTGCACGCATCTTCAGTACACGTTTATATCTCAAATTCAAGCTCAAAAGACCCGAAAATTCAAAATTTTTGGGTCCCAGAAGTGATTTGTACATGCCTACTCATTGCTAGAATGTTTTTAAGATACAGACCCAAAACATGCACAAAATCAATATTTTAGGTCCAAAAAGTCGATATGTGCATGCATCTTCAGTACCCGTTTATATCACAATTTCAAGCTCAAAACACCCGAAAATTCGGTATTTTTGGGTCCCAGAAGCAATCTGAACATGCCTACTCAGTGCTGGAATATTTTCAAAATATAGGCCCAAAACATGCTGAAAATCGATATTTTGGGTGCCCAAAGTCGATATGTGTATGCATCTTCTGTACCCGTTTATATTCCAAAATCAGGCTCAAAACACCCGAAAATTCGATATTTTTGGGTCCCAGAAGCGTTCTGCACATGCCTACTCCGTGTTAGAGTATTTTCAATATACACGCCCAAAACATGCTGACAATCAATATTTTAAGTGCCCAAAATCGATATGTTCATGCATCTTCTGTATCCATTTATATCCCAAATTCAGGCTTAAAACACCTGAAAATTCGATATTTTTGGGTCCCAGAAGCGATCTGCACATGCCTATTCAATGTTAGAAAATTTTCAAATTAAATGCACAAAAACAAGTTGAAAATCGATATTTTAGGTGCCTAAGTCAATATGTGCATGCATCTTCTGTACCCGTTTATATCCCAAATTCAGGCTGAAAACAAACGAAAGTTCGATATTTTTGGGTCCCAGAAGCATTCTGTACATGCCTACTCAGTGCTAGAATTTTTTCAAAATATAGGCTTAAAACATGATAAAAATCGATATTTTTCGGTGTCCAAAGTCAATATGTGTTTGCATCTTCTGTACCCGTTTATATCCCAAATTCAGGATCAAAACACCCGAAAATTCGATATTTTTGGGTCCCAGAAGCGATCTGTACATCCCTACTCATTGCTTGAACGTTTTTAAGATAATAACCCAAAACATGCACAAAATCGATATTTTAGGTCCAAAAAGTCGATATGTGCATGCATCTTCAGTACCCGTTTATATTACAAATTAAAGCTCAAAACACCCGAAAATTCGGTATTTTTGTGTCCCAGAAGCGATCTGAACATTCCTACTAAGTGCTAGAATTTTATCAAAATGTAGGCTCAAAACATGCTAAAAATTGATATTTTAGGTGCCCAAAGTCAATATGTGCATGAATCTTCTGTACTCGTTTACATCCCAAATTCAGGCCCAAAACACCCGAAAATTCGATATTTTGGGGTCCCAGAAGCGATCTGTACATGCCTACTCCGTGTTAGAGTATCTTCAAAATACAGACCCAAAACATGCTGAAAATCGATATTTTAGATGCCCAAAGTCAATATGTGCATGCATCTTCTGTACCCGTTTATATTCCAAATTCAGGCCCAAAACACCCAAAAATTCAATGTTTTTGGGTCCAAAAAGCGATCTGTACATGCCTACTCAATGTTAGAATATTTTCAAAATACTATCCCAAAACATGCTGAAAATCGATATTTTAGGTGCCCAAAGTCAATCTGTGCATGCATCTTCTGTACCCGTTTATATCTCAAAATCAGGCTCAGAACACCCTAAAATTCAATATTTTTGGGTCACAGAAGCGATCTGTACATGCCTACTCCTTGCTAGAATGTTTTAAAGATACAGACCGAAAACATGCGTAAAATCGATATTTAAGGTGCAAAAAGTCGATATGTGCATGCATCTTCACTACCCGTTTATATCCCAAATTCAGGCTCAAAACACCCGAAAATTCGATATTTTAGGGTCCCAGAAGCGATCTGTACATGCCTACTAAGTGCTAGAATTTTTTCAAAATATAGGCTCAAAACATGATAAAAATCGATATATTTCGGTGTCCATAGTCAATATGTGCATGTATCTTCTGAATCCGTTTATATCCCAAATTCAGGCTCAAAACACCCAAAAGTTCGATATTTTTGGGTCCCAGAAGCATTCTGTACATGCCTACTCCTTGATAGAATGTTTTCAAGATACCGACTTAAAACATGCTCAAAATCGATATTTTAGGTTTAAAAAGTCGATATGTGAATTCATCTTCTGTATCCGTTTATATCTTAAATTCAAGCTCAAAACACCCGAAAATTCGGTATTTTTGGGTCCCAGAAGCGATCTGAACATGCCTACTTAGTGCTGGAATATTTTCAAAATATAGGCCCAAAACATGCTGAAAATCGATATTTTGGGAGCCCAAAGTCAATATATGTATGTATCTTCTGTACCCGTTTATATTCCAAAATCAGGCTCAAAACACCCGAAAATTCGATATTTTTGGATCCCAGAAGCGATCTGTACATGCCTACTCCTTGCTAGAATGTTTTAAAGATACAGACCCAAAACATGCGTAAAATCGATATTTAAGGTGCAAAAAGTCGATATGTATATGCATCTTCAGTACCCGTTAATATCCCATATTCAGGCTCAAATCACAAGAAAAATCGATATTTTTTGGTCCCAGAAGCGATCTGTACATCCCTACTCATTGCTAGAATGTTTTTAAGATACAGACCCAAAACATGCACAAAATCAATATTTTAGGTCCAAAAAGTCGATATGTGCATGCATCTTCAGTACCCGTTTATATCACAATTTCAAGCTCAAAACACCCGAAAATTCGGTATTTTTGGGTCCAAGAAGCAATCTGAACATGCCTACTCAGTGCTGGAATATTTTCAAAATATAGGCCTAAAACATGCTGATAATCGATATTTTGGGTGCCCAAAGTCGATATGTGTATGCATCTTCTGTACCCGTTTATATTCCAAAATCAGGCTCAAAACACCCGAAAATTCGATATTTTTGGGTCCCAGAAGCGATCTGTACATGCCTACTCCGTGTTAGAGTATTTTCAAGATACAAGCCCAAAACATGCTGAAAATCGATATTTTAAGTGCCCAAAGTCAATATGTGCATGCATCTTCAGTACCCGTTTATATCTAAAATTCAGGCTCAAAACACCAGAAAATTCAATATTTTTGGGTCCCAGAAGCGATTTGTACATGCCTACTCCTTGCTAGAATGTTTTAAAGATACAGATACAAAACATGCGTAAAATCGATATTTAAGGTGCAAAAAGTCGATATGTGCATGCATCTTCAGTACCCGTTTATATCCAAATTCAGGCTCAAAACACCCAAAAATTCGATATTTTTGGGTCCCAAAAGCGATCTGTACATGCCTACTCAGTGCTAGAATTTTTTCATAATATAGGCTCAAAACATGATAAAATCGATATTTTTCGGTGTCCAAAGTCAATATGTGCATGCATCTTCTGTATCTGTTTATATCCCAAATTCAGGCTCAAAATACCCGAAACTTCGATATTTTTCGGTCCCAGAAGCATTCTGCACATGCCTACTTCTTGCTAGAATGTTTTCAAGATACCGACCTAAAACATGCTCAAAATCGATATTTTAGGTTTAAAAAGTCGATATGTGCATGCATCTTCTGTACCTGTTTATATCTCAAATTCATGCTCAAAACACCCGAAAATTTGATAATTTTTGGTCCCAGATGCGATCTGTACATGCATAGTTAGTGCTAGAATATTTTCAAAATACAGGCCCAGAACAAGCTGAAAATCGATATTAAATTTAGGTGCCCAAGTCAATATGTGCATGCATCTTCTTTACACGTTTACATTCCAAATTCAGGGTCAAATAACCCAAAAATTCGATATTTTTGGGTCCCAGGAGCGATCTGTACATGCCTACTCAGTGTAAGAATATTTTCAAAATACAATCCCAAAACATGCTGATAATCATTATTTTAGGTGCCCAAAGTCACTATGTGCATGCATTTTCTGTACCCGTTTATATTCCATATTCAAGCCCAAAACACCCGAAAATTTGATTTTTTTTTCTTCCCAGAAGCGATCTGTAAATGCCTACACCTTGCTAGAATGTTTTCAAGATACAGACCCAAAACATGCTCAAAATCGATATTTTAGGTGCTAAAAGTCGATATGTGCACGCATCTTCTGTACCCGTTTACATCCCAAATTCAGGCACAAATAACCTGAAAATTCGATATTTTTGGATCCCAGAAGCAATCCGTACATGCCTACTCAGTGTTAGAATATTTTCAAAATACAGGCCCATGCTGAAAATCGATATTTTATGTGCCCAAAGTCTATATATGCATACATCTTCTGTAACCGTTTATATCCCAAATTCAGGCTCAAAAGAAAAGAAAATAAGATATTTTTACGTGCCAAAAGCGATCTGTACATGCCTACTCCTTGCTAGAATGTTTTCAGGATACAGACCCAAAACATGCTCAAAATCAATATTTTAGGTGTCCAAAGTCAATATGTGCATGCATCTTCTGTACCTGTTTACATCCCAAATTTAGGCTCAAAACACCCGAAAATTCGATATTTTTGGATCCCAGAAGCGACCTGTACATGCCTACTCAGTATTAGAATATTTTCAAAATACAGGCCCAAAACATGCTGTTAATAATTATTTTAGGTCCCCTAAGTCACTATGCGCATGCATCTTCTGTACCCGTTTATATTCCATATTCAGGCCCTAAACACCCGAAAATTTGAATTGTTTTTTCCAAGAAGCGATCTGCAAATGCCTACTCCTTGCTAGAATGTTTTGCAGATACAGACCCAAAACATGCTCAAAATCGATATTTTAGGTGCTAAAAGTAGATATGTGTACGCATCTTCAGTACACGTTTATATCTCAAATTAATGCTCAAAACACCCGAAAACTCGATATTTTTGGGTCCCAGAAGCGACCTGTACATGCCTACTCAGTATTAGAATATTTTCAAAATACAAAACCAAAACATGCACAAAATCGATATTTTAGGTGCCCAAAGTCAATATGTGCATGTATCTTCTGTACCCGTTTATATCCCAAATTCAGGCTCAAAACACCCGAAAGATCGATATTTTTGGGTCCCAGAAGCATTCTGTACATGCCTACTCCTTGCTAGAATGTTTTCAAGATACCGACCTAAAACATGCTCAAAATCGATATTTTAGGTTTAAAAAGTCGATATGTACATGCATCTTCTGTACCCGTTTATATCTCAAATTCAGGCTCAAAACACCCGAAAATTTGATATTTTTGGGTCCCAGATGCGATCTGTATATGCATAGTTAGTGCTAGAATATTTTCAAAATACAGGCCCAGAACAAGCTGATAAATCGAAATTTTAGGTGCCCAAGTCAAAATGTGCATGCATCTTCTGTACTCGTTTACATCCCAAATTAAGGCTCAAATAAACCGAAAATTCGATATTTTTGGGTCCCAGATGCGATCTGTATATGCATAGTTAGTGCTAGAATATTTTCAAAATACAGGCCCAGAACAAGCTGATAAATCGAAATTTTAGGTGCCCAAGTCAAAATGTGCATGCATCTTCTGTACTCGTTTACATCCCAAATTAAGGCTCAAATAAACCGAAAATTCGATATTTTTGGGTCCCAGAAGCAATCCGTACATGCCTACTCAGTGTTAGAATATTTTCAAAATACAGGCCCATGCTGAAAATCTATATTTTATGTGCCCAAAGTCTATATGTGCATACATCTTCTGTAACCGTTTATATCCCAAATTCAGTCTCAAAACACAAGAAAATAAGATATTTTTAGGTGCCAAAAGCGATCTGTACATGCCTACTCCTTGCTAGAATATTTTCAAGATACAGACCCAAAACATGCTCAAAATCGATATTTTAGGTGTCCAAAGTCAATATATTCATGCATCTTCTGTACCTGTTTATATCCCAAATTCAGGCTCAAAACAAACCAAAGTTCGACATTTTTGGGTCCCAGAAGCATTCTGTACATGCCTACTCCTGGCTAGAATGTTTTCAAGATACCGACCCAAAACATGCTCAAAATCGATATTTTAGGTGCTAAAAGTCGATATGTGAACGCATCTTCAGTACACGTTTATATCTCAAATTCAGGCTCAAAAGACCCGAAAATTCAATATTTTTGGGTCCCAAAAGCGATCTGTACATCCCTACTCATTGCTTGAACGTTTTTAAGATACAAACCCAAAACATGCACAAAATCGATATTTTAGGTCCAAAAAGTCGATATGTGCATGCATCTTCTGTACCCGTTTATATCACAAATTAAAGCTCAAAACACCCGAAAATTCGGTATTTTTGGGTCCCAGAAGCGATCTGAACATTCCTACTAAGTGCTAGAATTTTTTTCAAAATGTAGGTTCAAAACATGCTAAAAATTGATATTTTAGGTGCCCAAAGTCAATATGTACATGAATCTTCTGTACTCGTTTACATCCCAAATTCAGGCTCAAAACACCCGAAAATTCAATATTTTTGGGTCCATAAAGCGATCTGTACATGCCTACTCAATGTTAGAATATTTTCAAAATACTATCCCAAAACATGTTGAAAATCGATATTTTAGGTGCCCAAAGTCAATATGTGCATGCATCTTCTGTACCCGTTTATATCTCAAATTCAGGCTCAGAACACCTGAAAATTCAATATTTTTGGGTCCCAAAAGCGATCTGTACATGTCTACTCCTTGCTAGAATGTTTTAAAGATACAGACCCAAAACATGCGTAAAATCGATATTTAAGGTGCAAAAAGTCGATATGTGCATGCATCTTCACTACCCGTTTATATCCCAAATTCAGGCTCAAAACACCCGAAAATTCGATATTTTTGGGTCCCAGAAGTGATCTGTACATGTCTACTCAGTGTTAGAACTTTTTCATAATGTAAGCCCAAAACATGCTGAAAATCGATATTTTGGGTGCCCAAAGTCGATATGTGTATGCATCTTCTGTACCCGTTTATATTCCAAAATCAGGCTCAAAACACCCGAAAATTCGATATTTTTGGGTCCCAGAAGCGATCTGTACATGCCTACTCCGTGTTAGAGTACTTTCAAAATACAGGCCCAAAACATGCTGAAAATCGATATTTTAAGTGCCCAAAATCGATATGTTCATGCATCTTCTGTACCCATTTATATCCCAAATTCAGACTCAAAACACCTGAAAATTCGATATTTTTGGGTCCCAGAAGCGATCTGCACATGCCTATTCAATATTAGAAAATTTTCAAATTAAATGCACAAAAACAAGTTGAAAATCGATATTTTAGGTGCCCAAGTCAATATGTGCATGCATCTTCTGTACCCGTTTACATAACAAATTAAGGGTCAAAACACCCGAAAATTCGATATTTTTGGGTCCCAGAAGCGATCTGTACATGACTACTCAGTGTTAGAATATTTTCAAAATACTGGCCCAAAACATGCTGAAAATCGATATTTTATGTGCCCAAAATCGAAATGTGCATCTATCTTCTGTACCCGTTTACATCCCAAATTCAAGCTCAAAACACCAGAAAATTCAATATTTTTGGGTCCCAGAAGCGATTTATACATGTCTACTCCTTGCTAGAATGTTTTAAAGATACAGACCCAAAACATGCGTAAAATCGATATTTAAGGTGCAAAAAGTCGATATGTGCATGCATCTTCAGTACCCGTTTATATCCCAAATTCAGGCTCAAAACACCCGAAGATTCGATATTTTTGGGTCACAGAAGCGACCTGTACATGCCTACTAAGACATAGAATATTTTCGAAATACACGCCCAAAACATGCTGAAAATCGATATTTTAGGTGTCCAAAGTCAATATGTGCATGCATCTTCTGTACCCGTTTATATCCCAAATTCAGGCTCAAAACACCCAAAAATTCGATATTTTTGGGTCCCAGAAGCGATTTGCACATGCCCACACCTTGCTAGAATGTTTTCAAGATATAGACCCAAAACATGCTCAAAATCGATATTTTAGGTGCCCAAAGTCGATATGTGCATGCATCTTCTGTACCCGTTTATATCTCAAATACAGGCTCAAAACACCCGAAAATTCGGTATTTTTGGGTCCCAGAAGCGTGTACACGCATACTCCGTGTTATTGTATTTTCAAAATAAAGGACCAAAACATGCTGAAAATCGATATTTTGGGTGCCCAAAGTCGATATGTGAATGCATCTTCTGTACCCGTTTTTATTCCAAAATCAGTCTCAAAACTCCCGAAAATCCGATATTTTTGGGTCCCAGAAGCAATCTGCACATGCCTACTCAATGTTAAAAAATTTTCAAATTACATGCACAAAAACAAGTTGAAAATCGATATTTTAGGTGCCCAAAATCGATATGTTCATGCATCTTCTGTACCCGTTTATACTTCAAATTCAGGCTCAAAATACCCGAAAATTCGATATTTTTCATGTCTTAGAAGCAATCTGTACATGGCTATTCAGTAATAGAATATTTTCACAATACAGGCCCAAAACATGCTGAAAATCGATATTTTAGGTTACCAAAGTCGATATGTGTATGCATATTCTCTACCCGTTTATATCTCAAATTCAGGCTAAAACACCCGAATATTCGATATTTTTGGTTCCGAGAAGCGATCTTTACATGCCTACGCAGTGCTAGAATATTTTAAAAGTATGGGCCCAAAACATGCTAAAAATCGATATTTAAGGTGCAAAAAGTCGATATGTGCATGCATCTTCAGTACCCGTTTATATCCCAAATTCAGGCTCAAAACACCCGAAAATTCGATATTTTTGGGTCCCAGAAGCGATCTGTACATGCCTACTCAGTGCTAGAATTTTTTCATAATATAGGCTCAAAACATGATAAAAATCTATATTTTTCGGTGTCCAAAGTCAATATGTGCATGTATTTTCTGTACCCGTTTATATCCCAAATTCACGCTCAAAACACCCGAAAATTCGATATTTTTGGGTCCCAGAAGCGATCTGTACATGCCTACTCCTTGCTAGAATGTTCTCAAGATACAGACCCAAAACATGCTCAAAATCGATATTTTAAGTGCAAAAAGTCAATATCTGCTTGCATCTTCAGTATCTGTTTATATCTCAAATTCAGGCTCAAAACAACGGAAAATTCAATATTTTTAGGTCCCAGAAGCGATATGTACATGCCTACTCAGTACTAGAATGTTTTCAAAATATAGGCCAAAAACATGCTCAAAATGGATATTTTAGGTGCCCAAAGTCAATATGTGTAGGCATCTTCTGTACCCGTTTATATATCAAATTCAGGCTCAAAATACCCGAAAATTCGATATTTTTGAATCCCAGAAGCGATCTGTACATGCCTACTCCGTGTTAGAGCATTTTCAAATTACAGGCTCAAAACATGCTAAAAATCGATATTTTGGGTGCCCAAAGTCGATATGTGCATGCATCTTCTGTACCCGATTATATCTCAAATTCAGGCTCAAAATACCCGAAAATTCGATATTTTTGGGTCCCAGAAGTGATCTGTACATGCCTACTCCGTGTTAGAGTATTTTTAAAATACCTGCCCAAAACATGCTGAAAATCGATATTTTAGGTGCCCAAAGTCAAAATGTGCATGCATCTTCTGTACCCGTTTATATCTCAAATTCTGGCTCAAAACACCCGAAAATTCGGTATGTTTGGGTCCCAGAAGCGATTTATACATGCCTACTCCGTGTTAGAGTATTTTCAAAATACAGGCCAAAAACATGCTCAAAATGGATATTTTAGGTGCCCAAAGTCGATATGTGCATGCATCTTCTGTACCCGCTTATATCTCAAATTCAGGCTCAAAACACCCGAAAATTAGATATTTTTGGGTCCCAGAAGCGATCTGTCCATGCCTACTCCGTGTTAGAGTATTTTCAAAATAAAGTCCCAAAACAAGCTAAAAATCGATATTTTGGGTGTTTAAAGTCGTTATGTGCATGCGTTTTTTTGAACCCGTTTTTATCTCAAATTCAGGCTCAAAACACCCGAAAATTCGATATTTTTGTGTCCACGAAGCGATCTGTACATGCCTACTCCGTGTTAGAGTATTTTTAAAATACAGGCTCAAAATATGCTCAAAATGGATATTTTAGGTGCCCAAAGTCGATATGTGTATGCATCTTCTGTACCCGTTTATATCCCAAATTGAGGCTCAAAACACCGGAAAATTCGGTATTTTTGGGTACCAGAAGCAATCTGTACATGCCTGCCTACTCCTTGCTAGAATGTTCTCAAGATACAGACCCAAAACATGCTCAAAATCGATATTTTAAGTGCAAAAAGTCAATATCTGCATGCATCTTCAGTATCCGTTTATATCTCAAATTCAGGCTCAAAACAACGGAAAATTCGATATTTTTATGTCCCAGAAGCGATATGTACATGCCTACTCAGTACTAGAATGTTTTCAAAATATAGGCTCAAAACATGATAAAAATCGATAATTTAGGTGTCCAAAGTCGATATGTGCATGCATCTTCTGTACCCGTTTATATCTCAAATTCAGGCTCAAAACACCCGAAAATTCGATATTTTTAGGTTCCAGTAGCGATTTGTACATGCCTACTCTGTTTTAGAGAATTTTCAAAATACAGGCCAAAAACATGCTCAAAATGGATATTTTAGGTGCCCTAAGTCGATATGTGTATGCATCTTCTGTACCCGTTTATATCCCAAATTCAGGCTCAAAACACCGGAAAATTCGGTATTTTTGGGTACCAGAAGCAATCTGTACATGCCTGCCTACTCCATGCTAGAATGTTCTCAAGATACAAACCCAAAACATGCTCAAAATCGATATTTTAAGTGCAAAAAGTCAATATCTGCATGCATCTTCAGTATTTGTTTATATCTCAAATTCAGGCTCAAAACAACGGAAAATTCAATATTTTTAGGTCCCAGAAGCGATATGTAAATGCCTACTCCGTACTAGAATGTTTTCAAAATATAGGCTCAAAACATGCTCAAAATGGATATTTTAGGTGCCCAAAGTCGATATGTGCATGCATCTTCTGTACCCGTTTATATCCTAAATTTAGGCTCAAAACACCCGAAAATTCGGTATTTTTGAGTAACAGGAGCGATCTGTACATGCCTACTCCTTGCTAGAATGTTTTCAAGATACAGACCCAAAACAAGCTCAAAATCGATATTTTAAGCGCAAAAAGTCAATATCTGCATGCATCTTCAGTATCCGTTTATATCTCAAATTCAGGCTCAAAACAACGGAAAATTCGATATTTTTATGTCCCAGAAGCAATATGTACATGCCTACTCAGTACTAGAATGTTTTCAAAATATAGGCTCAAAACATGCTAACAATCGATAATTTAGGTGTCCAAAGTCGATATGTGCATGCATCTTCTGTACACGTTTATATCTCAAATTCAGGCTCAAAACACCCGAAAATTCGATATTTTTGGGTTCCAGTAGCGATTTGTACATGCTTACTCTGTTTTAGAGTATTTTCAAAATACAGGCCAAAAACATGCTCAAAATGGATATTTTAGGTGCCCAAAGTCGATATGTGCATACATCTTCTGTACCCGTTTATATCTCAAATTCAGGCTCAAAATTCCCGAAAATTCGATTTTTAAAGGTCCTAGAAGCGATCTGTACATGCCTACTCCGTGTTAGAGTATTTTTAAAATACATGCCCAAAACATGCTAAAAATCGATATTTTGGGTGCTCAAAGTCTTTATGTGCATACATTTTCTGTGCCCGTTTATATCTCAAATTCAGGCTCAAAACACCCGAAAATTCGATATTTGTGGGTTCCAATAGCGATCTGTACATGCCTACTCAGTGTTAGACTCTTTTTTAAAATTCAGGCCCAAAATATGCTGAAAATCGATATTTTGGGTGCCCAAAGTCGATATGTGTATGCATCTTCTGTACCCGTTTATATCCCAAATTCAGGCTCAAAACACCCGAAAATTCGATATTTTTGGGTCCCAGAAGCGATCTGTACATGCCTACTCCGTGTTAGAGTATTTTTAAAATACATCCCTAAAACATGCTGAAAATCGATATTTTAGGTGCCCAAAGTCGATATGTGCATGCATCCTCTGTACCCGTTTATATCTCAAATTCTGGCTCAAAACACCCGAAAATTCGATATTTTTGGGTCCCAGAAGCGATCTGTACATGCCTACTCCGTGTTAGAGTATTTTTAAAATACAGACAAAAAACATGCTCAAAATGGATATTTTAGGTGCCCAAAGTCAATATGTGAATGCATCTTCTGTACCCGTTTATATATCAAATTCAGGCTCAAAATACCCGAAAATTCGATATTTTTGGGTCCCAGAAGCGATCTGTACATACCTACTCCGTGTTAGAGCATTTTTAAAATACCTGCCCAAAACATGCTGAAAATCGATATTTTAGGTGCCCAAAGTCAATATGTGCATGCATCTTCTGTACCCGTTTATATCTCAAATTCTGGCTCAAAACACCCGAAAATTCGGTATTTTTGGGTCCCAGAAGCGATTTATACATGCCTACTCCGTGTTAGAGTATTTTCAAAATACAGGCCAAAAACATGCTCAAAATGGATATTTTAGGTGCCCAAAGTCGATATGTGCATGCATCTTCTGTACCCGCTTATATCTCAAATTCAGGCTCAAAACACCCGAAAATTCGATATTTTTGGGTCCCAGAAGCGATCTGTCCATGCCTACTCCGTGTTAGAGTATTTTCAAAATTAAGGCCCAAAACATGCTAAAAATCGATATTTTGGGTTCTCAAAGTCGATATGTGCATGCATTTTTTTGATCCCGTTTTTATCTCAAATTCACGCTCAAAACACCCGAAAATTCGATATTTTTGTGTCCACGAAGCGATCTGTACATGCCTACTCCGTTTTAGAGTATTTTCAAAATACAGGCTCAAGACATGCTCAAAATCGATATTTTGAGTGCCCTAAGTCGATTTGTGCATGGATCTTCTGTACCCGTTTATATCTCAAATTCAGGCTCAAAAACACCCGTAAATTCGATATTTATGGGTCCCAGAAGCAATCTGTACATGCCTACTCCGTGTTAGAGTATTTTTAAAATACCTATCCAAGACATGCTGAAAATGGATATTTTAGGTGCCCAAAGTCGATATGTGCATGCATCTTCTGTACCCGTTTATATCTCAAATTCTGGCTCAAAACACCCGAAAATTCGGTATTTTGGGGTCCCAGAAGCGATCTGTACATGCCTACTCCGTGTTAGAGTATTTTCAAAATACATGCCCAAAACATGCTCAAAATGGATATTTTAGGTGCCCAAAGTCGATATGTGCATGCATCTTCTGTACCCGTTTATATCTCAAATTCAGGCTCAAAACAACGGAAATTCAATATTTTTAGGTCCCAGAAGCGATATGTACATGCCTACTCAGTACTAGAATGTTTTCAAATTATAGGTTCAAAACATGCTAAAAATCGATAATTTAGGTGTCCAAAGTCGATATGTGCATGCATCTTCTGTACCCGTTTATATCTTAAATTCTGGCTCAAAACACCCGAAAATTCGATATTTTTGGGTCCCAGAAGCGATCTGTACATGCCTACTCCGTGTTAGAGTATTTTCAAAATACAGGCAAAAAACATGCTCAAAATGGATATTTTAGGTGCCCAAAGTCAATATGTGAATGCATCTTCTGTACCCGTTTATATATCAAATTCTGGCTCAAAATACCCGAAAATTCGATATTTTTGGGTCCCATAAGCGATCTGTACATGCCTACTCCGTGCTAGAGTATTTTCAAAATAAAGGCCCAAAACATGCTAAAATTCGATATTTTGGGTGCCCAAAGTCGATATGTGCATGCATTTTCTGTACCCGTTTATATCTCAAATTCAGTCTCAAAACACCCGAAAGTTCGATATTTTTGGGTCCCAGAAGCAATCTGTACATGCCTACTCAGTGCTAGAATGTTTTTAAAATACAGGCTTAAAACATGCTAAAAATCTATATTTTAGGTGTCCCAAGTCGATATGTGCATGCATCTTCTGTACCCGTTTTTATCCCAAATTCTGGCTCAAAACACCCGAAAATTCGGTATTTTTGGGTACCAGAAGCAATCTGTACATGCCTACCTACTCCTTGCTAGAATGTTCTCAAGATACAGACCCAAAACATGCTCAAAATCGATATTTTAAGTGCAAAAAGTCAATATCTGCATTCATCTTCAGTATCTGTTTATATCTCAAATTCAGGCTCAAAACAACGGAAAATTCAATATTTTTAGGTCCCAGAAGCGATATGTACATGCCTACTCAGTACTAGAATGTTTTCAAAATATAGGCTCAAAACATGCTCAAAATCGATATTTTAGGTGTCCAAAGTCGATATGTGCATGCATCTTCTGTACCCGTTTATATCCTAAATTCAGGCTCAAAACACCCGAAAATTCGGTATTTTTGAGTAACAGGAGCGATCTGTACATGCCTACTCCTTGCTAGAATGTTTTCAAGATACAGACCCAAAACATGCTCAAAATCGATATTTTAAGCGCAAAAAGTCAATATCTGCATGCATCTTCAGTATCCGTTTATATCTCAAATTCAGGCTCAAAACAACGGAAAATTCGATATTTATAGGTCCCAGAAGCGATATGTACATGCCTACTCAGTACTAGAATGTTTTCAAAATATAGGCTCAAAACATGCTAAAAATCAATAATTTAGGTGTCCAAAGTCGATATGTGCATGCATCTTCTGTACCCGTTTATATCTCAAATTCAGGCTCAAAACACCCGAAAATTCGATATTTTTGGGTTCCAGTAGCGATTTGTACATGCCTACTCTGTTTTAGTGTATTTTCAAAATACAGGCCAAAAACATGCTCAAAATGGATATTTTAGGTGCCCAAAGTCGATATGTGCATGCATCTTCTGTACCCGTTTATATCTCAAATTCAGGCTCAAATTTCCCGAAAATTCGATTTTTATGGGTCCTAGAAGCGATCTGTACATGCCTACTCCGTGTTAGAGTATTTTTAAAATACCTGCCCAAAACATGCTAAAAATCGATATTTTGGGTGCTCAAAGTCGATATGTGCATGCATCTTCTGTGCCCGTTTATATCTCAAATTCAGGCTCAAAACACCCGAAAATTCGATATTTGTGGGTCCCAATAGCGATCTGTACATGCCTACTCAGTGTTAGACTCTTTTTTAAAATACAGGCCCAAAATATGCTGAAAATCGATATTTTGGGTGCCCAAAGTCGATATGTGTATATATCCAGTGTCGGTATATATATATATATATATATATATATATATATATATATATATATATATATATATATATATATATATATATATATATATATATATATATATATATATATATATATATATATATATATATATCCACTATCACCACCTCTTCCCATTAAAACTAAGTGTCACTTAACACCCACAGTTCAACAACAACAAAAATATTGAGCTGGTTTCATAGCTCCATGGATGAATTGTGTTCTATTTGACTTCAGGCCAGAGGGAACCATGACGTTTTCCAAC
The DNA here is from genome assembly GCA_033782935.1 of Petrolisthes cinctipes. Taxonomy (NCBI): domain Eukaryota; kingdom Metazoa; phylum Arthropoda; class Malacostraca; order Decapoda; family Porcellanidae; genus Petrolisthes; species Petrolisthes cinctipes. The sequence continues at coordinate 2,913,676 of JAWQEG010000068.1, forward strand.
TTTTACTTTTCAACTTTTTCCCTATTTTCATTTATCACAATAATTTCCCATTATTTGGGTTATTTTTTAACTTCCCTTTTGGTTAAAGTTTTCTTTTTCTTTTCCATATTTCCTCCAGAAGTCTTCTGGGAGGTCGTCTATGAAGTGGAGGCAGTTCCATATCCTCCTCCTCATATTGTTCATCATATTCCTTCACATTCCACCCCCACGACCCTGGTATAGTTGATACTAGTAATATAGATTGCTTCCGTAGTGTTGGTTGTGGTACTGGTGCATATTGTTGGGTGGGTGGTGCTGTTGTTGCTGCTTCTGCTGTTGTTTCTGCTGTCGTTGTCCCCGTACTCCCCCCTCAGTACTAGGTATACACTGTCATCAGTCTCATCACCAGCATCATCTTCGCAAGCCGTTCAGTTCCAAGTTGGGCAACACTGGTTAGGTTTCGTGACGGGGAAGCAGTGCTGGTGAGGAGGTGGCGTTAGAGTTGTACTGGGGATGACAAGGCGTGGAGAACAGTAGCTCCATCCCTCACACAGCAACGATCTAAGGTTGCCAAAGTCTGTAACAAACTGGGTGAGCCTAGCAACAAATCAATTGGCGTGTTTACTTATACTTTTATTGCTGGTAATTAAGACATTGTTTAATATAGTTTGCTCTGTCATTGTTTTTAAATTATTCAACTCGTGTCCTTTCTTCTCTATATCGGTCACTTGTTCCATTATTAACTTTAATTCTCCCATTTCGAATCTTACTCAATTTGCAACTGCTCCTACATCACCAACAACCACTTCACTTTGTACTTCAAATGATTCTGCCATGGTTTCGGCTCAAGTGGCACTACGCGTTAACATATTATTTGTAATAATTTTAATTTTTATTTTGTCCAATCAATTTATTTTAATATTTTTATTTACTTTTTTTTTTTTTTTCTTTTTAATATCTCATCACTATAAAATGAATGGGCACGGGCACCGGGTGATCGATAAACAACTACCTACTATGGCTGTCTTAAACATCGGACCCAATTCCACGGATCTCCACTAAAACAATTTCTCTGGGTATGATTTATCCCACTGTAGCTGGCACCAGTGTAAATGCGCCCGATTATTTTTTTCCCCAGATAGCATTCTTAATGGGGGTACTATCTTTTTATTTTAATTACTAACTCATCTATATAAATTCGTGGACGGCTATACTGTACTCAATTATAAAAAAAAAAACGCTTCTATTTATTTATATGTTCACACGAGTACATTTATATAATAATAATACAATAATATTTCTTCTCCCCCTCCCTTGTTAATATCTCCTACTCCCAGTTCTGTTAACTAGGACAGGAAGAACTCAGTGTCTCGCTAGTTGACAGAGATCTAAACTCTCTTAAATCCACATACCCAAAACAATCATGATCACAATACGGTATTTAAAAAAAATCACTTCCTAAACATCAATATCCTAATACATCCTAACATCAATATCCTAATAATATTATTCGAATTGTGGATTGCTAGCAATTATTATTAGTATTATTCACCACATGTGTGTAAAGTTGCTCAAGGGTTTGTTACTAAATCAATATGGCTTCTTCACCCAGCTGTTATCACCAAAGCTGGAAGCAGAATGGGAGCAAATATACATTAATTACTATGTCCTTACGTGAACACACAATATTCTTCAGTTCTTTAAATTCAATCACTGGACTAATTGATTCACCACTCACAATATTCACAATATAATATATATATAACGAGAGCTAGTTTGAGCTCTTACCTGTTATTACCAAAGCCGGAAGCAGGATGAGAAGGAAATACTGTAGGATACTACCTCTTGACTTCTCCTTCCACATCCACTTGTTAAACAAAGTGGTGCCTCGTATTTCATGTCCTAGCATTTTCATCAGTTCACCCTTACTGGTGTATATTTAGTTACATACCATAATTTAAACAGATTCCTGTGCTCAAATACATTGCCTTCTTCCTTGGTTAAAGTATTATATTACTGTAGTATACATATACAAGGCATGTATTGTTCCGCGACTCTCCTTATGAACCATCCTGACTAGACCCTAACTAATCTAATTAATTTTCTAAGTAAGTTACAGTTAGAATGCAGGTACCATCATAGGAGTGTAATTATAATTGCAGGTTATTCCCAGTACTCCAATTAATATTATTTCAAATTAATCTCCTAATCAACACATATTTTTCTATCCCTATTAATCTACCTAGGTTTCAATTATTCCTCTATTTCACCTATTTACCTAACTATAATAATTATTTCTATGGTTCTCACATAACTTCTAACTATAACATTATTTGTACTTTTCATCATATGTTACATTTTCAGAAGAAGCCCACCACCGAAATTATCCTCGTCTCCGATAATCTCGGCTTGACTACTCCGTACCATCTCATACTAAAAGCCTTTTTTTTTTATATATGTTCCGACACTGGACATAGGCTTAATCAAGCCCGTTACGGTGGCCCAGGTCAACTGCTACTCTCACACACACACGTTACGACTACCGAACTGATACCCAGCCACAGAGGGATGGAAGTGAGCGTTATTCCCAAATACTGCAGCTGTTATGGTACCAGCGAGGGTGTTTTACGACGTTCGGTGGCCTTATTGTTAGTGCCTGAAACTCAAATCGGAAGAGTAAATATTCTCAGGCCCTCACCTGAGAGGAGCCTACCTTATTACCCGTAAATACTCTAAATAACACTATATATAAAAAAATAGGGGTGTTAAACGTCCTTGCACATTTTTTTTTTTTTTCTATACCTCAACCTCCGGGCTGTAGGCTATCAGTAGCCCGTGACTCTTGCGAGGCCCCGAGATTATTGAGTGTCTCACTAGATGAGACAGTGGAGCTTCGTGGTGATGTTAATACCGTAGCTTCTCTTCTGTCGCACTAGATGACGACACCTTATTTATACACGTCACTATCAGGGGAGAGCAGCTACACAGTCACTCACAGCATCTTGGAATATGGTCTGGCATCTTCTATGTTGTGAGTTGATGACGATGTAGGGGGTATTTTCTTGACGTGTCGGCGTAGCCAGGATAATTGACGAACAGCTGGACCCCGTTCACCTCAGAAAAATCCCAGACGTTTTCTCGTGGATTCGAACCCGGGTCCTTGATATTTGCAGTCCGTCTCTTTATCCACTCTGCCACCGCCTCCCCCACTACTACTAGTTTAACACTGTCTGGGCCACTGGGTGGCTATGGCTGGCAGTGTTGCCACTTTTGCCACAAGGAATTCCCACGTATATATCTAAATTTTCCAACAGATTCCCACAAAATACTCACAGGGTCCCACAAATTTCCCCCACAAGATGTTTTAATAAATAAATATGTTTTCCTTTCAACTTACCGAGGTATGTGAAAACTCCAGGCATCCAGAAGACATCTACTTCTTTATTAGTCTTCCTCTAAGGCAGTGGTTCTTAACCTTTTTAACCCTGTGACCCACTGACATATTCCTGGGCAGTGCTGTGACCCCTTTGCACAAGGGGGGCTGGGCTGTGAGCGAAGCGAGCCTAAGCAGCTGGGGGATTTTTTTTAGAAATACATAGTATTATGAGCAATCATAGGTGCAATTTGAAACTGGAGTCCTAACCAAAGTTACAATACAAAAACCAATTTTCCCCCAACCCTTCGTGACCCCCAGAAAAAAACCAAATGACCCCCTTGGGGGTCATGACCCCCATGTTAAGAACCGCTGCTCTAGGGTTACCAATTCGTCCTCCATGCCCTCATCATTTGTGGTTGTGTCATTTGCTTGTAGGTTATGACTATAAGGACCGTATGCAAGGTCGCTACCACGGCCATTGTACACCAGTGTACCATGAAGCCATAGTACACCCCCCTTGAACTATAAATCATTAGAATTTAATAGTATGTTGTTCGGTATATGATTCTATCTATTGCGCCACCAGATGCCTAGTGGCATCTATCAATCTATCTTTTCACTGATGAAGTTATTGGCTACAAAAACAATATGTGGCTGACAGATATGTAATGTATTTATGGAATTCTATAAATTACATTTATTATGAATTTATTTGCTACTGAAGTAGCAAAACTTTCGCATAAAGAAAATAAAAAGTGTATCGGCGAAATACAAAACGACTGTGGTGATGTTAATCGGTGGTCAGTGTTACCATAATTCAGGGAAAATTTGCTTTCTGTTACTGTTTCCTGTATCATTATTTCATTATTAAGACCTGTTTTAAAATATACTAACGATTTAATACAATTAATGTTTATTTATTCCAGTCATGTTTTGTGCTATGAGCTCCGGGTTTCGTGCGGTCTAGCCCATAAGGATGTGGACTTAGGATTTGTCATTGAGTTTTTCTTTTGGCCTATCGTTGTGGTTCATTTTCTGCTTTTGTCGCTTTATGATATTACTAAGCAAAGCATCTTTATGGTCACTGGGATCACTGGATACAACTGGTGCTAAAACTGACACACATTGGCAACCACAGCGAGGGCGGGACCACGGGCTGCCTGGCTACAACAGATGGCAGAGAAAGTGTGGTCTGCAGCCCTTCATGACGTTCGACAGCATGAGTCAGGTGATGCGCAAGGGGGACATCAACGTTTTCAAGAGAATGTACAAGTAAGTTACACGTGCTCCTGGTCAGATTTAAGCTTTATACATCCTTTTAACTTGCTTTCAGAGAACAACCGCAAATCTAACAGAAACCACTTTGAATCATGAACAAAACGGGGGACAAGGAAAAATTTGATAGAGTGGTAAACTAATTACAGTTGTGGGTCATATTTCTAGCCAGACTCAACTTAGTTAGGTCTCCAAAAGGCTGAAAATATAAATTACCATTTGTTGGTAGCCTGAATCATTAATGAAATAGAGAAATATTGTAGGTGATTGTACAAAGTCCTAAGAAACACGACTGTTGAGAGTCTTAGGGGATGAGTACTGCTCTATGAAGGAAAAATTACTGAGGGCAAAGAACCTACATCTTTGATTTCCTATACCCACTTCTACGTAGTGATGTTTTGCATACTATAATATTTATGAAATTATCGTGTTGGTAATGTATCCATGCAATCATCTCTCTCTATCTCTTACCCACAAAAAGGTCTTCTTTCTCCACCTCTATGTGTAGTTGATGTTGATGATAAATGATGTTTCGGGGAGCGAGAGGGCAACTTTTGCATCACAAGAAGGCTGGAATATCCACCTAATTAGATGGTTGATGTTACTTCCTGTCGCTTACCATGGGGTTCGCACATTGTATAGATATTGTAGATATAACAGTGCTTGTAACTTATAAAAGAATGTTGCACTGTATTATTGTTGTCTGTAGCAACTTAAGTCAAGGAATACCCATTAGAAGTATACTCGTATCTTCTTATATGCCTAACTATGTAAACTTCCCTCAGGCTGCTTCCCTGACATCTTCATGGTGGTTTACTATCTGTTTTATATATGGCCATGAGTTGGAAAAAGTGGAGGAATAAAGAAGACAGTCTTTCTTTGCTTTTGCTTTCTCATTCAGGTAGTGGATGTAAAATTTTGCAAAGGCCTAAGTACTCTAACAACTCTCTTTATTTGGCTGGGTGCCAGTTCTTACGTCATGAAGTGTGTGAGTAAATTGCTGAAAGACCTCAGTAATGGCTTCAAAAAGCGTTTGTTTACTGTTTGATAATAGAAAAGTAGTACTACAGTAAGGCCACACAACCTTGTTTGGACTGGTAGGTCTGTGTGTGCTGTGCACTGGAATAATTCTTCTGGAATTTGAAAAATATCTGTCAGTATGTGCACACCATTTCTCAGAGACTGCCCGGGTAAATGGGCTGAAAATGGTACATCCTCAGAATGGATCTTTTAAGGAAACATCATGCTTTCCTATTTTACCTTTGATTTTCGCCTGTAGGTTAGGATTTACTACCAATTACTCATGTGCTGGAAAGCCCCACTTAGTCCAAGCCCTTCTCTTAGGTCATGTGTGGACCACAGCCTCCCTCTCTGTTCATTAAGGGTCACTGAAAGAGTCGTTTTGTGGAAGATGGTTATAAAATGATTTACTACTTCCCCCCATCCCACCTGGCGTATATCTACTCCTGCAGGCTTTTGTATCGATCCGAATAGGCCCGCTTCGTATGTCAGACAGGCTAATTATTTCTCTGTATTTTTTTTCAGGAGTGTTGAGGACATTGACCTATACCCTGCTGGCCTGGCTGAGCGTGGGCAGAATAGTTTGCTGGGGCCAACCTTCTCCTGCATAGTGGCCCAACAGTTCAACGACCTCAGACACGGGGATAGGTTTTGGTACAAAAACAACCAGCAGCTCGACCATCCATTTAGTACCCGTGAGTTGTTTTACGCATTGGCTTTGATTTATGTTTATGTGTAATTTAAAAAATCGTGTCACTGAAGTTCAGTGACCTATTTACGATGGCTAGAATGTTTTTATTTCTACAATATTTTATAGTATTTATATATTTTCTAATGCGACCATGCCTTGCTAGAGAGGGGAAGCTATATAGATATTGAGATTTATAAAGAATACGACAATTACTGGTGTTTCATGTATAAAAGGCGGTAGGTCTGAAAGTACTTTGCTGCAGTATCAAGTCTTTCTTGATCTTGCTTTTATTTATTTTATTAGCCAGCGCATAAATCATGGAAAGTAGAACGTAGGAGAATTACTAAAATGGTCTGATTCAGTTAAAGGCGATCAGGTTCTCAACGGATGAGTATATTCAATGTTCTACACTCTACAGTTTTACACAGGACGTCCCTGTTTGGCTTGTCTGGTAGCAATACATTTTCATGATTAATATATCAACATCTCGATTGATGTTGTTATATATGTTCTATGATTTGAACTGAAGATAAATAAACACCGAACCCAGTAGAGTTGTGTTCATGGAAATGACGTCTTTGTGTTCCACAACATTGATATCAAACTATAAGAGACTGTGGTAATTTGAATTAATTAAATAATAGAAAGAGAACTAGCATCAGAACCTGTAGAACCTTTTGTTACTCAAACACAGCATAAAAATTGAAAATTCTGTAGCTAGCAAGTCTTCTCCACTTATCTAAGTTCTAACAATCCGGTGAGGTGTGCGTTTAGCTTATATCCGAGGAAGGAACACGTGGAGGAGAAGCGTAAAAGGAATGCGATTGAATAATAAGGAGGAAATATTGTCTTCATACACTATTGGTTTTTGGTAATTGGTATCAATTTTTATGGACTTATAATAACATAAGCAACACTATTCATATACTCGTAATGATGTCTTGCCAGCAGCTCTCTGCACGAACGCTGTAATCATGATCTAACTTTATAATTATTATCGATTTCTTTTCGTATGATATATTTTCTTATTACATTGTGATCAATCAGTATAGTAAAGGGGAAGTTTATTCAGATGTAAAAAGATGTTGTTCTGAATACGACAAAGGAATGTTTTATGTATCAGATATATCTGTCTTATCAGGGAGCAGTCTGTTGTTATCATTGATGTAACAAACCTCTGTTTAGATATTGGAAAGTTCTTTTGTCGTTATAAGTTAAATGAAAATATATGTTAAAAAATACGACATGGTTCCTCCACCCTCAATATGGTAACGAAAGGTGCTTAATGAAACTTCGTCCGTATTTAAGAAAGAAAACATTGGAAGTACGTAATCCACTTGATAATATATATGAATTATTTAAGTAACTGAGGCTTTGGTCACATATTAAACCTATACCCTAGACTGATGCTGTTGCATTCACAAATATTTTCAGCGGCACTGTGCCAAAAATATCAGTCCCATTAATCAATACAGTTCCTTAATTGTCGACTATGTGTAATAGTAAAAATATTATAATGCCTTATGACTGAGAGTGAATGTCTATTACGAGTATACGTCTACTGCATTGCATAATCTTCTCTGGACCTCAATACATATACTGTATATACCACACAGCGATGAGTGACAGTGATAAGCTATTGCACATCTCCCTGTGGTAACACAGAGGTAGCACCCTGCACCTCTTCACTGCGGCTTCCATTGGCAGTTCATGATGCACCAGGCAAAATATAACAACACTGACGGTAGTCCGTGATAAATATAGGAAGACAAAACCATTGACAGTCTCTGACGCTGCTTGGCAGACTACAGCACCATCAAAGGCAGTACATGGTGACGTTAGGCAGACTACAGCAGCCCCATTTGCAGTCTCTTATGCCGCTAGACCGACTACAATAACTTCCACCTTCAACCTTACTCCCGTGACGATAGATATTCTTAGGACCAGCCACTCCACTAGCTAAATCCACTCCCAGAAACTTCACACCTCGTATGGGGCTACACTCAATCCTGCCTCCATCACCAGCCTCCAGTCCGGCCCCAGACCAGCCTCACTCACTTCTACGAAAGTCCGATTGTTGTGGAAATCTTTACCAGTATTGATGCTGATGGCACGGCTGCATCGTTAATAGGAGTAATATTTAAGTACACAGTTTACTACTTTAGAATCTTTCAAAGTGCATAGACTTTTCGATTCTAATTTGTTTTAACAGCGTAAATGATCGAAAAGTTTACATTACAGTAGGATTTTAAATTTGTAGGTTCACAGAATTTTACTCAGTGGCAGAACACATCAGTCGTATCTCTTTTCTCGTGATTTCGTTGAACGACCAGTTATCTCCAGGCTGTTTAAGAGAGAGGATTACGTCTAATCTGGAGATGTCGTATTTCGTGGTTAAATAGATAGAAAAAATACCGATGACCTTTAGCACGTGAATTAATCTAACATTAGGATCTATATATATATATATATATATATATATATATATATATATATATATATATATATATATATATATATATATATATATATATATATATATATATATATATATATATATATATATATATATAGAGAGAGAGAGAGAGAGAGAGAGAGAGAGAGAGAGAGAGAGATTAGTGGTGGTGGAAAGTGTGAGATTCCGCTGGGATCACCCTGTATGCTGGAAAACTTTTGGATAAAGTAATCATGTTATTATCTTACTCTGACATATACACACAGTGCATCAGAAATTATCCACCAGGAGCTGCATACTGACATCTATGTGCATCGACGGTTTGTAATGATTAATATATGTGGTCCTTTTTTATAACATAATCTGACTAAAAAAAAAGTAAACATTTATAGCTCAAAACCGTTTCTGTATCCGTGCTGTCCATAATTTATACTGCATTGTATACTTAATATATCTGAACCTACCTCAGGACAGCTCCACGCCAGATAAGGGGTCCTAAACAAACATGTGCGATAGTGCAGCTTCATATCTGTATGACGCAATATACACTCCTTCAGAAAGTAGTGTATAGGATATTACAGGTAGTATAATAACCAACATAGAATTCGGAAGTGTTAGGAAAAATCTCATAACCATTTGGAGGCTGCAAACACTATACATAATAACAATCATTATAATGTTGCTGTTTTTGTAGTTGTTTTGCTGAGATTATATGTCTTTTACAGGTCAACTTGCGGCAATACGAGCAGTGGGTTTGGCCTCAATCTTGTGTGAACATACCACCATCTCTTCCCTCCAGCGCAACCCATTCCTCGTCCCCAACCCAGGCAGGTCAGTCAGACGGTCTGAAACATCCTGCCAAATTTCCCACATTCTCTCAGCCTCTTGCCAGATTCAAACTCGAATCGCTCTCTTTCCTTCCTTCAATTGCTTCTCATTTCCTTCTTTGTCCTTCATGCTTGCTGTCTCTCCACTCTGTCTCCATCTCCCTTGTTGATTCAAAACCTTTCTGGCTTAGCTCAGTCTACTTTTTTCTATACTTTACTTTATCATCATTATCCCAGCCTCTCGCACGACTAACTCATCCACTCATACACTGTAAATATATCTGTACAGCTGCAGTAGGAACAACATGGGCCCTCGACCTGCTCGATGGAAAAGGCACAAAATTCTTCACGTATAGAAATGCTAACCAAGGAAATCAAAGTTATTTGAAATATAGGCTGAAGTGATTTTGTTCATTTGGCCATATTTCAGGGAAGATTGTTCATATGGTATAATATGTCTTGATTGGGATGAAATTCCTCATATGATTTGATTTTTCATATACATATTTCCTATGATTATACAGTAGGTGAAACATAATATATTGATTTTCGTTAAAAAAACAAAACAAAAAAATCACCAACAACTAACAAGTTTGCTTATGAGAGAGAGAGAGAGAGAGAGAGAGAGAGAGAGAGAGAGAATGTGTGCTCAAATATGCAAGCACCTTAAGTTTGACATTGTTTCTTTTATATGCCAGTTTTCTTTTTCTTTCGCCTCCATCCCGCCACCCCGTCCCGTACAGTTTACTGACGTCACAGAACTGCTCACTAGGATCAAATCGTGTTAGCCCTGTAGTGTATATTATGAACACAGATACTCAAAGGGCTCTATTACAGATGAGGGGAAACACTACCTTGCATCACGAAAACTAATGTGAACAGCATTACCGGTATTAAATATGACTGAGGTTACTGGTTATCATATAGATTATTTCATATTAAGATGTAGGTTACATGGAAAACGAACACAATTTGTTTTTCTTGTTACGGAGAAAAATAGGAAATTTAAATTTATATCAGACTTTTCATTTATGTCTCGGATGAATATCTCTTCCCTTTGTTATATTCTGACTCGATGTATCTGTGTATACAATTAAAAACATTCATGACATGGAGCACTTAGGCTAACCCTTTTTCGTCACACATGTCAAAAATGGGCGACACGCATCTCCTTTCATGCTCGATGTCTTCCTTTGTCATTCTACCACTCATAGTTCACTTAGAAATTATTGTAGGAAGCTGATTCTGGTCTTGTTGTAAAGCGTGGGAGTTGTACTATATCATACTATGTTTAAAAAAACAATAAACACAAAGTAAAATGCAATACGGTGAGTAGAGTGTTAGCTGACAAGAAAATATATTATATCCATCAGTATTAACCCATTAAACGCAGGTGACGGGATAATTCGACACCACCAACAAGTGTGGATGACCGCCTGTGAACAAATATATCGACAACGCAGTTTTTAAATTAGTGCGCTGCACAACATGCTAGTTTCGGGCTGGCAACACTGCGTGTCACAGCCAAGTGACTACCCAGGGCCAGTACTTACTATTGCTAAGTGGGTGTCATAAGTCTTATGTCGACCAAAACATGGCCGCCACCCATCATAAATCGTGTCTTTGGCCTTATGTCTCGACATAAATACCCATCTTGGTTAAGACACCCCCAGTAGGTGTTTTAGCCACTATGACGAGATTAATGTCTCGACATAAATGGGGTGTCCCGTGGAAAACATAACATTTTCATCGACAGTGGTCAGTCTCTTGTAAACAAACGCCTAAGTAAGTACACAGTTACACTTATTTGAGGAACTTGTATTATATATTCTGATATATGGCAGTGAAGTGTCGGGGTATGAGGATCTTAAAGTATAAAAGTATTTCACAAAATTCCTAAAGAACTTGCCAAGTTACATATTAATAACATTACGACGAACTGCATGGTCAATGATGAAACTAAAACCAGTGTGATTAAATTAATATTGAACATAAAAAGGTTGCTTTATGGTGTAGAATTATTATTGGAAATACCAATAAACTCTTATATATAATCTTAAACAATGTATATAACTAAGTTAATTGTTTATGTTCCTAATACACAGTGTCTTATTGTAAGTATTCCATGTACTCAAAATAAATAAGTTTGAGCATAAATAGAACCAAAGCTGTCAATAGAATATAATACATATTGGTATTTCTGCATAAGAGGTCCACATAATTGTTTACAAGTCATTTTGGTATTAGTACAGAAGTGGACCTTAATTCAGCAGTGTTGCCAGATCCGGCTGGGTCCTAGTATTTTACCCCTGTCATTTATTGTACTTTATCACGATTATTTCCCGGTAGTTTGCCCAGGTTAGGTCCCGGTAGTCTGATGCGGTCTAGGTTAGGTTAGGTAAGGTCAGGCTAATTTCAAAATGCCCCATTTGAATATGCCCTATCTTGGAAACGGGGCATTTGAGGAAGAAATACCATAGCAAAAAATTGTCTTAGAATGGTCCAAAATAGTGGGTAATGACAGTAAAATATCTATTATACAGTAAGGTCCACTTCTGTACCTTTACCGTTATTTTTTTTTCCTGTTTATTTTTATTTGTTCTATTCATTATTGACCATTACCTGACCCTACCTAACCTAACCTAGACCACAGCAGACTACCTGGGGATACGTCCTGTTAGTTTACCCCAGTCACCTTATGTTAGTTTACACAGGCTATATCCCGGTAGTTTACCCATGTTAGATCTAGGTTAGGTTAGGTTTGATCAGGTCAGGTAAGGTCAAACTAAGTATGAAATAATTATTTTCCAATCATTATTATGGTCCATAATGAATAGAACAAGTAATAATAAACAGGAAAAAGTAAAAAAAAATGGTAAAGAAACATGTGAAACTTTCATACAAATTATATCCTCAAGGTTGCTGAATTAGATACCGGTATACATATACAGTATATACTGTATGCACATATTCATTATATATTAATACTATGTTTCTAATACTTTTTAAAAACTATTTATATTTCTAGGGTAACAAACTGAGGTACGATGGCTGCTCCCATGAGAATCCGCCAACCACGTAATTTTAGAGACCGAAAGGACGTGTTGAATGAGTTGAGTGATGCAGAATTGATCAAGCGATACCGGTTAGACCGTGCCGGTATTATGCTTGTGACCGACTTAGTGCGGGAAAGGATCACCAACCAAACAGAGAGAAGCAGAGCAGTGACCCCAGAAATGAAAGTGCTTGTGACTCTGCGGTATTTAGCAACTGGGAAGATGCAACTCTGCAGCGGTGATGACTTGGGCCCATCCCAGCAGACTGTGAGCAGAGTCATCACAGAAACACTGTTTGCTCTTTCAAGAAATGAAATCCTTTCTCAATATTTCAAATTCCCTGTCACCCTGGAAAATTGCCATACAAAAGCAGTGGACTTTCAGCAAATTGCAGGATTTCCTGGTGTGATTGGAACTATTGATGGGACTCATGTACGGATCACTGCGCCAAAGGAGTTTGAGGCAGAATACGTCAATAGAAAGAGGTACCATAGCATCAATGTTCAAGTTGTATTTGATGCTATTTACAGAATATTAGACATTGTAGCAAGGTGGCCGGGATCAGTGCATGATGCACGGATTCTGAGAGAAAGTTCATTAAACCAAGTTGTATTTGGAAGGGGTATGGTTCCCGATGGATACCACTTACTAGGAGATAGTGGCTATCCCTGCAAAAAGTGGCTACTAACTCCATATCTCCGACCTCAGCCTGGACCACAATCAGACTATAACAGGTAAGAGACGTACAATTTATAATTAGTCTTGTTAGTCATGTAGAAAAGGGGCAGAAAGTATTGTTCCCATATTCTTATTATAGTTTGGTATTTTTGTATAGAATAGTTTTAGAAATTTTCATAAGGTCAAAAAATACCAATATCATGTCTGGTAACCTTCACAATCTATTTGATTCTATTTCAGTTACTTAATGTAAAGTAGCCATTGCAATATAATATAATACCCTTTTTGTTCTAAATTCCAGAGCACACAAGAAGACCCGAAATGTTGTGGAGCGTGGTATTGGCCAATTGAAGCGGAGGTTCCACGTCCTACATGGAGAAATCAGAGTCACCCCTACAGCGAAGGTGTGTCAGATAATCAAAGTTTGTGCCATGCTTCATAATATCTGCAAGGACAGGAACATTCGTATACCTGCTCCTGAGGACATAGACGAACCTGCTGAAGATATTGAAGAGGATTATGACAATGCCCCGCTAGCAGTGCAACAACCTCCACTTCCAGCTGTTGCTCCACGACCACGTGAGGGTCTTTTGTATCGGGATGAGTTTGTCAACTTGCATTTTGAGTAAGTATGAAGGCCTAAGCCTTAAATGATAGTCATTAGATCCTATTATAGTACTTAAAATCTTACAGTTACTCCTTGTATTCTTTGTACTGTACTGCACATTTCATTTATTTGAGTATTTGTAGTAATATCTACTTTTTTATTACAGCAATGATGAGTGAAGCGACTACCACCTGTGGATCACTAAACGTATCAGTAAAATTAGGTACAGTATGGAGCTTTAACGTTATATTATATTGTATTTCTTGCCTTACCTACTTTCCTTCGTACTTATGACAGAAGCAGGCTCATCCCGGATGACATCAGCAGGAGTGACTTCCTGGGTTTTTTCTGCTGCCTCAGTACTGCAAGAAGAATATCAAACAGTTTTCAGTAATCATCATCATCATCTATGTTTAACGTCCCAACACATTTAACACATCTGCCACACCACACCTCCTCAACACCTTCTCATTTGATACCCTATCTTCCCATCTCACATGTGCCATATATCTCTGCATTTTACAATCATTTTGCTTTATCTTTCTCTCAGCTTCCTTAATTACTGGTAACTTCTCTGCACCATACAGTAACACTGATCTCACACAAGCACCATACACCTTTGCCCTGCTCCTCAAAGGTATTTACTGGCCACGTCTCCACACCATACAGTAACACTGATCTAAAAAAAGCACCATACACCTTTGCCCTGCTCCTCTGTTTTTTTTTTTATAAATAGATGAAAATATATATAATGTAATAATTCTTAGCACATGTTGTGCTTCTTTAGGATTAAGTTTAGGTTGATTATTGTATGTTAGGTTTAAGGTATTTGTAAATTAATACAGTATTCTGTCAGATAAGGGTTTTGTACTTGAATATTTGTCTACTGATTTGTAGTAAAGCAACTAATCTTTATCATATATTTAACTTATTTTCCCAATTCATTGTCGTTGATTATCTTTATTCATAGTAATTGATTATTCTTATCTACAATCTGTTGAGGTTGAAGGAGGCTTTTCTGATATGTAACAGTATAGACCTATAGTAATGAGAGGAGTGAAAGTAGTAAGAGAAATTTAGAGCCAGCAAGGGAAGAAAAATTATAATGAGAAATGGACACTTCTGATAAAAAATTTCAATAATAAAAATATAAAATCACAAACAATGTTTGGAAAAATTTGACTTGACTGACTTTTACTAAAAGTTTTCATTACAGTTCACTGCTGAAATAGTATTTAATTTAACAATAAAATTCGAATAAAATAAGCTGATATGCCTGATTTTTGCAGCAAACATTTAAAATAATATACTAAGGTAACTATAGGCCTACCTGGGTTGGACTTCAACAGCATCATGGATAAACCGAAGGACTTCCTCATCATCATCAATGCCATCCATCCCATGATTTTTCTTCCCCAGGATGTCTGCCACAATCTCATCAATGTCATCCAGGGGAGGTGCTGCTGGGCCACCACCTGAAAAACAATGATGACATTTGTAATAATAATAACCAACTGTAATTAATATATGTGGCATCCTGAAGTTAAATCACATTTAATTACAATATGATATCATATACCATAATAGTATCCTATATAGACTTGAGTAAATTTGTGACACTGTTATGAAAGTATTCTTAAAAATCTTTAATATTCCATAACATGATGCAATCAATAAAGTATAACTAAATTGAATAATTCACGTAGAATGATGTTGAAGGCAGGCCTATGCATTGATAATACAGTAAGTCAATTGTATAAACGGTGTCAGCACAGGAGTACACCGGTAAATTTTTACAAGTTGCCACAACTTTTTTCGACCCAATGTGGATCAGGCATACTTCGGCCTTAACCAGAGCATCAAGATGTTACAAAATTAAAAAGACCTTACCTGACCTTACCTAACCTAACCTAGAAGGGGGCATACTTTGTGACCTAACCTTGGCATACTTCATGACCTCACCATGGCATACTTCGTGACCTAACCTTGTAAAAATTTTCCTTATAATATCTTAAACCCCATAATTGACCACTAAAATTAACATTACCATAAAGTCCATAATATAGAAACAATGAGTGGCTGACATAATGTAGCTGAACACAACATACCTGTTCCTCTCATGGCCTCGTTGTGCCTGCTGAGGTTGGCCTTTGCAGCACTCTGGACTGTCTGCCACCTCTTCTGGCACTCCTTAACAGTCCTTACATTCGCCGGGAACACTTCATGCAATTGGCTGGCCATATTCTGCCAGGTAGTCTGCTTCTGCCTGGAAGTGATCCCCGATGAGAAGCTGGCTTTGAGGACGGTGGCATTCTCTTGGTACAATTCTAAGAGTAATTTGGTTTCGTCACGAGACCAATTCCCCTTCCTTGGCTTCTTATCATTAGGTGAACTCTTACTCAGCTGAGGAATTGAAGTGGCCATACTTGAAGTTGTATGGAAGGTCAACGTGAGGATAGAGCAGAGCGAATGTTTACAAAGTTGGCGCTGTCGGCTGTCGGTAGGTTTTCAGCCAAAATTATGGAAAATAATCACACTTTTAGCAGTTTTATGCCCAACTGCTTGTCATAATATATCAGTAATTGTGAAAAATATTTTTCATGTTATTTATTCGCCTTCACCTTGCTCTTTTTTCGAAAATATAACATTTTAGCATTAAAACGTCTGCTAAACATAGCGGGCCACTGGTTATGATGGTAGGGAGCTAAGTCTCGATATATGTCAGTGACTTAAAATTTAGGTCGAGCTATTTTAAGTGTGCACATAATTTACGTCAGATTTATGTCACCCTCATAGTAAAACGACTGTCACATTATATTTCATATTGTTGTGTTGAAAACTGTGATTCTGTCATATTTTATACTGAAAACAGAGCGCGCAAACGTACTTAGATGTGTATATAGAGTGAAGAAGTAAATTTTGAGTTGCGGTCATTCTGATCTGGCTACCCATCCTACAGATGTCCATTTAGTGTAAAAGGGAATTTTTAGTTGCGGGCATTCTGATCTGGCTACCCATCATATGGCGCGTTAGCGACGACAACTCAACAAGCGCCATCCCTTTGTAAACAAGATATTCGCCTTTAAAGATAAGGGACGCTATGACGCTCTTTGATCGTTCACCGTCGCTTTACTTTATCTTATTTTGGTGTCATAAAACTATCATAGACAGCATTATTTTACACTTCATTAAATACCATATTTTCTCAGTTATTCTTTATATATATATATCTAATTCCCCTAGGTTACATTATAACAGAGATCTGAGAGAAATATTGAGGAGGTATGAATATACGAACTAACAGCATCTGTTATGTAGGTTTAATATTACAATAACACAAGTGAATTTATTAATACAAAATGAATAATTGAGAAACTACATTTTCTAATAATTCTTTTGACAATGGTGTGAAGTCGCTAAGTGAAGTTTAATAATAGTAACACCAGTATGAAGTGAAAATTATGAGACTGTGGCCTTGCGGAAGGCTGCCGCTGCCAAACCTACGACAACTTCTCCTGCCTCCTCCCTCCACAATACTACCCTCCCTCGAGTCCCTCACACTTCTTCCTCTCTCGTTGTTACTGCTTTGTATGTGTATAGGTCTGTGTGTGTATGCGTTCATGTGGAAGGAAGGGAGAGTGGAGAGAAGTGGGGATGGAAGGAAGGGATATGGAGAGAAGGGAGAGAGTTGCGACGTGGCGCACTGCCTGGCGTACGAATATAGCTAACGGGCAAAAATGTAACGGCTATACCATCCCCCTCCCTTATTAATATAAAGCCCCGTCGACACTGCGCGATGGATTGTTTCAACACGTTGAAATTCCACATTTTCAACATGTTGAGGCGATTGCACTATCTACTGTAGTCACTTCACATTTGAAAGGAGGTATCCGTGAATGTGTGTGTGTGTATACTGGTATTAATATTTGTGTACGCACTGTACATGAGTTTTGTTTGTGTATAGTACAGTTGCCTGCAGAAATAGGTATAGTCCACTCAACCAAGTCAATGCATACTCGACCTTATTTTCGTTCGGTCCGCGCATGATGTAAACAGGTTGACAGAGGCAATGACCAGGTTCCAGATGTCGCAAGCCAGAGAAGTTCCCTTTTCTGCCTTCTCCCATTTATGTAGTGAAAGCCATTATGCCTATAAACTGTGCAGTCTTTGGTTGTAATTCTACATTTAACTACAGTGAAGCTATAAGTTTTTACCACTTTCCTAAAGATGCGGAGCTCCACCTACACTCTCCCTCCTCCTCCACCCCCATCTTCTCTCCATCTCCTTAATGTCCTCACCTGCCCCCCCCCCCACGTCTCTCTCCCTCTCCCTCTCTGCAATTACGGGCAGTGACGCATGCATCATACCTATGAAAATAAGGTATACATTAATAATTGGTCGTGGCTTTGTTTCATGACTTTGTTGCTGATAGGCACACATTAAAATATAAAGGCTGGAGTAGGACCATGGAGGTAGAATAGGAGGAGACGGCCCGCGCGTTCAGTTGCTTCTGAGTCGACTCAGTGGAGTGAAGCCAGTCAGCTGCCCGGCACCAACTCCTAGTATTGGCAAGAAAGGCTGACCGCTCATAGTACCCACGAGGTTTAGCCAGATTCCTCACGATGTTTGTTTATTTTTAATTATGACATGTATTTCGTATTCTTTAATAACATACAATTCACACATTTTTCAATATTTTCAATAATATAAATAGAAAATTATATATTATTGACCTATTACTCTATACCTTACTGGACACTGAAATGTATAAGTTTTGTATATGTCTGTCGACTCTTTACTTTCACTTTGGATGCCAACTTTTTAGTAATTTGTTTGGCCTTATATGCATATTTCACCTGCAAATATGCTTCAGCAACTGCCTTAATTAACTAATGCAAGTGATTTTCAGTCGTACATGTGGCCAGCTAAAGGAAGAAATAAGTATTTGTGGGCATAATTTGTTAACACTGAAATTATTATTTTGCTACAATCTACCCTCACCAAAGTGGTGCTGGACCCTCTTTCCCTAAACAGTTTTTCTGATGTAATACATATATTAATTACAACATCAGATGGATACACCAAGTTTACTCTGTCCTTAAGTTTTACCGTGGAAAGAATATGTTTATCAGTCTTGTCTGAGTTTAGGGCAACAATGCATGGTTCACAGTACAAGGACTTCATTAATTTATATACAACATATTTTGCTATATATACAACTATCTTATTTGTACACTTTGAGAGGTGAAACTGACTTGGAATATACATGTACTGTATTACTCTGGCTCTTCATTAACAGAATCAGATAATATCCTAATTTTCAGAACAGAGTCATTGATTACCTGAAGAGAAACATTATTTTTAATATTTCTAACACACTTAAAATTGGAACCGAATCCAATGGTATGCAGTTGCCTAGACCTAGAACAATTGGCATGGCCAAGTAACCGATCATCCTAACTAGGGAAGCAAAGTGAATAATGCAGTATTTAATGATGCATGTAATGCCAATTATAGTTACACTGGGAAGGATGCCATCTCTTATACTGTAAATGTCATGAAGTCGGAAAAAGAAAAATAACTGAATCATTGTTGTATAGGCTATTCAAAACCATGACATTTTCAACCTTAGTGATGGGTCTCGCAAACTTAATCCCTTAATGAACTTCCTAATTGATAAAATCGGTGCCTCCCTAAGTAACACACAAACACAGCGGTTTATTAAGTTGTTTTGTGACCCTCCCTTACACGTGGGCATATTTTACCACACCCAAATTGTACACACACATACACAAGCACGCGCACGCACGCACACACACATGCATAGACATACACAGATGACATGCGTTGATAACTGCATAAAAAGGAACTGCTTTACTGTATAATATGCTATTTCTTCACTCTATCCTGACCACTGAAGATAGTGTCCACCGAAAATGTTTAGTGACAATGTATTTCATTGTCTGCAGTGTAGGAATTATTCACCTTTCAGGTGACACCGGTCAGGGCATGGTATAAAAACACAGAAGGTAGACTCTTTAGTTTACCGATTTGTCGCCGTTGTGCGCATCTCGCCTCTCATTGGCTGAGACCCCCTATGACGTAGGCTGGAGCATGTGTGTATGTTTATGTCTGGTGTACTGCATGGTCTTCGGTAGTGACTGGTGTCATTTTAGTGCAATATTTTAATAGTTCGTAAGCAATGGGCTGCTGCAGTATGTTTGGCTGTAGTGGGAGGAGTGGAGGAACAATTTACAAACTCCACAGGTTCCCCAAAACTGTCGAACTACAGAAAAAATGGATACATTTGTGCAGGAGAGCCGACCAGTTTTCTCCTCACTCGGGAAGAATCTGTTCTCGCCATTTCAGCCCATTGCAATATTCAAGGAACCTGAAGTACGAACTATTAAATCAAGAACCACCTGCTGATGTTCGACTACTGAAGACTGATGCAGTACCAGACATAAACCTGAATACTTAACCAAATTTCACTTGTATAAGTTAAGGAACATTTAAGATGTGAAACTATATTATGAGTACAATTTACTTTCTAGTTTTGTAATTGAAATACGATTCATGTGATAATATAATGCTTAACCAAAGTTCACTTGAATAAGATAAATAACATTTAAGGTGTGAGTGCAATTTATGTTATAGTAATTAGTCAGTTGTACTGTGTGTATAATGGTAATGATAATGCCAGTAAGAGGTTGACAAAATATAGTTTGCAATGAGATAATTGTTTTTTTTTTCTGTTTTATGTAGGCAACATTCGAATGAGATTAGTAGAGACTGAAAGGTAAGTGTTATGGTGACCATACCATGTTGGCCCTCCCCAAATCAATTCCATCTCTATCTGGCCACCTCTGGATCTTCGAGCTGATTCACATCATGAAGTACACAGAAGGAACGAAAATATACTTTTGTTACTGTTACAAGTTACTTTCCATCCGGATCAAACAATGAATTTGTTTTAATTCCACATCATACTGCAATAGTAAAATGAGGCAAAACCTTCCTGAGCAAACTCATGGCATGCCCTAAGTCATTTTACAAAGAGCATATGCATCAGTGCAAATGATATTACTCAAATTGTGCATTTTCTGACACACTACAGCAGCTACTTCCTCTCGAAATTATGTGTTTTATTTAGAAAATAAGGTAAAAAGTTATTCATCCCAACAATCTTTCACCACCGCAACGCACCAAGTGACGTCACGAGGGTGAGCGGTGGGGTGGGGGTGGGCGGAGCTTATCACCAGACGTGCGCAAGAGCCTACCTGTAGTGTTTTTATACCATGGGTCAGGGTGAGATTAATAATTAAGGAGCGGCTGGCGAGCTTCTTGCCAATACCAATATGGCGGACCTGACTTCACTTTTCTGGCCGCTCGCCGTCTCCTCCTATTCTACCTCCATGAGTAGGACGCTGTGTCAATAATAACCACCAATACTGTCGGTAACGCAGTGGTTTGGTGGTATGGAGGCGCACGTTTTTGTGGCGCTATCTTATAGTATGTACTGATAGTGGCGATAGGGTTCCTTTATCGGCGAAGTGTAATAAAAGCCATAGTATAGGGTGGTTGTAATGATAGGGAAGAGTTGAGAGTAAAATATGGCAACATGAAAGGGTTGCGTAAGGTAACTTGTGTGAGGTACTGTATAAAATAGAGGCTTAGCCTTTTTTGGCTCCCCCCAGTTTATTTCACCCTCACTGGCCAAACACAAGTATAACAACTGAACAGTTATTTTCCCATCAATCTTGGTGGTTATTCTTCTAATACTCAACCCTACTCTCATGTGTGGATACATTAAAATATGTAACACACTAATAAACAAATGCAGTACTACTAACACATTATCGAATATTCATACATTTATCTCGAAAAAAATATTGTATTTTACATGGCGAGAGTCAAGGAGAGGGAGGGGAGGGAGCCCGGGCAGACGGTTAAAGTGGAGAGACATGGTAGAGCGGGGAGGGAGGGCGGACGGGGAAAAAGCCCATTACAAAGATATTTCCACTTTTCCAGAATACGAGCTTGCACTCACCGTAATACATAACTCACTCATTTATTCAGACTCTAACTTTCTACACGTGTGAGAGAGAGAAAAAGAAAGAAAGAGAGAGACGTGGGGGAGGGGGGTGGGCTAGAAGGTGAGGAAACTAAGGAGAAGGAGAGTAGAGGGGGGTGGAAGTGGAAGAGAAGGGAGAGTGTAGGATTCATACGTCACAGACAACACGTCACTATTTGTGTTCGTTTCCATGTCTGGCAAATCCAGTTTATGCCTCTTGGTATAGGCACAAGTGTCTTTATAATTTACAATTAGTGATTCATGATACTCTTATAAATTAGGACACTGTGTGTACTAAACTCTAGCAAACGCTCGTACTGATACGAGTGTTCGTTACAGAGTTATTCTGAAAAAAACGAGCTTGCAATGTCTGAAATCCTTAGTAAATTTGTTGAAATAATCAAGTTGCACAAAACACTGATAATTCAAAGAGGTAATTATTTGGGTATTACCCGCTCAGAATTAAACGCGTTTGCCTGATAAATAATTTTGTAATGTTGTAGCTCGTTTTATGGGAAGAGAATCTCTTCGTGTTTGAGGAAAATGAAATGCTAATTCAAGACAACATGTAAGTGTACAGCTTGTATAGCTGTCCTCTCTCTCTCTATTATTATTATTAATAATATTATCTCTCTCTCCCCACTAATAATAATAATAATAATAATAATAATAATAATTATAATAAAATAACAATATTAAAAACATTAAGGTGGTCTGTTGCCTGGTCCATTCTCTTGCTGCTCTGCCCCGCTGATTAGGCTTTGACGTCAACTGCCTGCAACAAAAGATTTTTCTGCGATTGCATCCAGGTCCCCCCAAATAAATTTTTGAAAGCAAAGTTAATGTTCATTAACACAAATTATTTACACTAATAAAAAGCTATAGCTTTACAAACTAAATTTGTTGAAATAATCAAGTTGCACAAAACTGATAATTCAAAGAGGTATTCATTTGGGTATTACCCGCTCAAGGACGGAGGTTTCATGGCTGCAAACCACTCATTGTAGCCTGGTCTCAGAGTTTGTAATATTAGTAATAATGAGAATATTATAATTGTACAGTACACAAACTTACCTTGCAATATGCCTACACGTCATCAACCCCCCAGAATTTTTTGCAGATTTCAGTAAGACGTCTCTATACAGTTTTTTTATTGCCCTCCAAACTCAGGTGGCCGAGTGGTTAGTGTTCTGGACTCGTAACCTAGAGGTCGGGAGATCGATCCTCTCAGGTGAGGGCCTGAGAATATTTACTCTTCCTACTTGAGTTTGAGACCCTAACTATATGGCCACCAAACGTCGTAAAACACCCTCACTTGTACCATGACAGCTGCAGTATTTGGGAAATACCCTCACTCCCCTCTCTCTGCAGCTGGGTACCAGTTCGGAAGTCGTGACGTGTGTGTGTGTGAGTAGCAGTTGACCTGGGCCACGATAACGGGCTTGATGAAGCCTATGTCCAGTGTCGAAACAAGGCCGCTTGAAGAGTAGGTCGTCCCGCCGCGCAGGCAGGGAGAGCGTGATGACGTCACCGTGAAGAGTCTCTCGCTCCCTCACTCATAGATACCCTTTACAAACCCTGCCCAAAACTCGACCTTTTGCACTTGTTACATGATATTTGTTATTGTTGGGGGCAGATGGGGTATGATGCAGCTTGTGACCATCATTCCTTATAGCATTTGTTTATGCAAGCACCAAAAGAGTAGACTACCTTTTGATATGATAAATCTCTCTCTCTTTCTTGTGATCAGCTGTCAACTTTAAATTATTTCCAAGCCTCGTTGAAGAAAAATGGGGCACATACACTTGAGGTAGGCATTAATATTTTAATAAGGAAACATATAATACATAAATTACAGTACTAAGAGTAAGTTTGAACTTCATAATTCATCATGCATACTATGTAGGATATATACAATACTTATTCATAAATAATACCATTCTTTGTTCTTTCATTGAGTTCTTATCTTAGTTTGGACATTTTGTTAGAAGTTTTCCTTTGTGAATTTCGCTTTCTGTTTAATATCCGTATCCTGAAAAATATGCGACAACGAACAAAAAACCTAATCACATCTTCTGGTAAATCTACAAAAATTTTAATTTCACTTACTAATGTTGTTACACATTTTGATCCCTCTCTAAGTTCCTTATCTCCGTGATAACAAATAAACAGTCTTTCCATTTGTTTCAGTTGATCAAAGAAAATAATGCTGGGTCTCTTTAACTTTCCTTCTGTTCGAGAAATTGTACCAATCCAGTCTTCTGTGCTTTCATCTGTGCATAGGAAATTATACTGTGGAAACTTTTTGACAAAATAACCCCCAATGTACCTCAGTCCTTCTGTTTCCATTGTTTTTTCTAATGTCTCTTCTTCTTCTGTACTTATTGGAAGACAGTTCTCAGTGTCTTCCATTTTACACAAAGAATTATCAAAATCAAATGATGTGAAAAGCATAGCTGACAGGCACAGCTCTCGACTAAGTGAATCATCTTTAGGCCTATCACTACTTTCCATCTCATGATTTTGTGATGAAGCTGTGCTGGAAAACCAACTGCCTGACATGTTTACCTCATCTGCATCTTCTTGTGTGTTGTATTTTGCCCCAACCAACGCACTGTCTGGTGAACTTTGCATCATAACTCACTCTGGAGTTCAACTAATCAAACCATGAATCCACTAGAGAAATGAATTTGCTCGTACCTTCCCAATCTTTGCTCTGCAAAAGTCCTTTCTGACCAAAATACTGCAAGGACTCTATTTCATTACTGTTGACTCTATTTCATGGATGAATCTCTTATGACCTCTTCTTTCAGCACGCACCTCCCGTGAAGTTTATGTTGTACCGGTACCTGTGCAATGCACAAATTTTATTAGTCCTAGTCCTTAAAATAAAAGGTCACACCTAGTTATCTCATCCCACACCTACTTTCCATGCTTGGGGGAGAGCATGGTACCCCAGGAAATTATTTATTTCAGTTTTTAAAGGTGGCTGGCTTCCTTAAATGTCTATAATGAGTTTTACTTTGCAGATTTTATGGGTGAATTTTTAATCTAGTGTTTTTACATCGAAAGTGTTTATATTTATCTACAGGTTTTTATTTGTAATTTATGGTGCAGATTTTTATATTTACGCTGTTGCACCGCCATGAAATATTATTAATGTTTTTAATCAATCAATCAATCCACACCTACTTTTCCATACCCTTACCACACCACAACACATCTTATCCCCTCTACCCTCACCACACCTCGTCCTCTCTACCCTCACCACAACTAAGCTTAGATACTCACCTTTTAATGTTGGTAAACACAGTGTAGGTACAGCATCCTTCTTGAATCTGATTTGGGACTTGGGCACTGGTAGTTGGAGTAATTCATACTTGAGATTTCTCTCATAGGCTTCAGGCTCAAAATGAAGGCTGCAGATCCTCGCTGTCCTGGTATTAATGCTGTCATTCCTCTTGCACAGATGAACCCACTTTTGCCTTCGTTGCTCATCTTTTGGAAAACTGTAGAAGCTTATAAGTCCGTCCCCTTTACATACAGAATTACACCCATATACAGCACAATTAGTGGGCATATCTATAGTCTCCCCAGTCCGTACCTCATCACAAATCACACTGTTGATACCAAGATGTTTTGCGGGCTACTACTGAGTGTGAGTGAGAACAAGGCCTTTTGAAGCTCTTCAAGCGGTCTTGAGTGAGAATACGTAGGTCTGATTGGGTCAAGGTGATGTGAGGGGAGTCACCAATCCTGTCTGTCTTCACTCTGACGTCATGCGCGTGGTAGGACGAGTTTAGAGACAGACGCGGGAAGACCTACTCTTCAAGCGGCCTTGGTGTCGAAAGATAAAAAAAAAAAAAAAAAAAAAATCCTCTTTCTCCGCACCCATTCCCCGGATGCGTGACTAGGATCCGTCCTAACTGTTTATTTACTGTAATTATTACGGTATTATACGAACCTGACGACATGCCTCGAGGCTGTAAGAGGGGTTCAATATTGATAAGTAGACAATGAGCCCCAGTGAGCCCTTCAATCATTAAAGCAAGGATCTTAATTTCGTGACTGAGGTTATTGGGTTGTGTATCTACGTTAATATCATTTCCGCCCAGCACAAGGAGTATAAGATCAGGTTTGTATTCCAGGCATCTCGCCCAGGCAGAAATTTGAGTAATATTACTAACCTTAGCACCAGAAGAGCCAAATTTCCTAACCTCGAACCATGGTAACTGTAGTGGACACTGAAAAGGATGTCTATTTACATAGCTATGTCCTAATATACCAACCTTCCTAACTGGATCAGATTGCATTATGACTGTCTAATTTAACTTGGTAAACAATAAGACCAGACTAATACAGACAGATAGGAAAAAAAACACCAGACAAACACGGGGAAGAGACAATCTAATCCGAATTGACCAGGGGAGCCCCTCCGAAGCCAATTCAGAAACTACTATGAACACAGAACGAGAAAGACAGAGAAGACAAAAATTTCCAATTTCTAATGCAGTGGGCACAGGGAGCAGTGGAGTTGAACGTCGATCTC
This sequence comes from Petrolisthes cinctipes, assembly GCA_033782935.1. Taxonomy (NCBI): domain Eukaryota; kingdom Metazoa; phylum Arthropoda; class Malacostraca; order Decapoda; family Porcellanidae; genus Petrolisthes; species Petrolisthes cinctipes. The sequence continues at coordinate 2,940,263 of JAWQEG010000068.1, forward strand.
CAATGAATGTTTAACTCGCACTGTCGGCTGACCAGTGTGGAGACTGTCGGCTTTGTCAAGGCCTTGGCCTTTCCTATTAAGAGGTCACACCGCTTTGGACTCATGCTCCGCCCAACAGGCCGTGACGTCAAGTAGAGGACAGACTGGGAGGTTCATGATGGGTCTCCCAATCAGTCATCACTTGACCGCTGTGCTGGACACTTAACAAAGAGAGTGAGCGTGACAGGAGCGCTCCAGCGGCTCCAAACATGCCTTCAATTTGTGCAGTTTATGGGTGCAGTGCAGTGCATGTTAAAGGAGGACCAATACATTTTTTTAATTTTCCCAAGGAAGAAAAACAGATTAATTTGGATTTAACTGTGCAAGAGAAAAAAAGTTTCAATCCAAACAATGCAAGAATATGCAGTTTACACTTTTCACCTGATGCCTATAAACGCAACCTCCAGTACGAATTGCTGAAATTGAAAGTGCCGACTTCACAAATTAGATTCAAGAAGGATGCAATACCAACATTGCATTTACCATCACAAGGTGAGTACGAATGTCATGTTATACTGTATTAATGATAATATTATTATTGTCATATTAGTTACAATACTTCGATGAAGATAGGCAAAAATACTTTATGTGCGAGCACGTGTTCTTTATCTTGGTATTTCTCTGTAGTACACTATATACAGGATAGGTATGGTTGTCTTCTCTCAATTGTTCAACTCTCTCTCTCTCTCTCTCTGTATGTAGCTATTTATTAATTTGTCTCATCAGATAAAGAGGACGGTTATGCTTTTTACATAATAATATTGCAATACTTTACTTTCCATATACGAGAAGCAAGGATTTTTGCTGTGTGATACCGTATGTATGTAGCTATTTATTCATCTGTCTCAGATAAAGACGACGGTTATGCTGTTATATATATATATATATATATATATATATATATATATATATATATATATATATATATATATATATATATATATATATATATATATATATATATATATATAAAACAGCATTAGGCCTGTAGTGAGGAAATGTATTAAGGTGTGGCAAATATACCCTGATGAGAGGTGTTCTCCCAAAGGGACCAGTGGTGTTGTATCCCATGGGAAACTAATGCTCTTCAAGACGCACCCCCCCCCCCCTCTATCTCTCTCTAATAACAGAGTGGGTATGAGCATTCCCTCACAAAGTATATGTATTTATATTGCAGAAGATTCAGCGGGTGTCATCGGTGAGAACACTGCTTCAGAGAGGTGCCACAAGAGAGCCAGAGATGAGACAGAACAAGGAGCTTTGCCAGGTATGTACAGTCGCGAGCTGATGGGATGGAGACACGAGCTCACTCATCATGGGGTCATTTCTATCTGACGAGTTATGGAGGGGGGAAGGGAGAGAGAGAGAGAGGAGCAGATGGGGGGAGGTTATGGAGGGGCTGGTGGAGTGTTGCCACTTCTGACTGATATAGAACTATCTCACCATCCACTGAAAGTTTCATTCGAAGCATTCACTGGTGAGAGAAAGAAACGAGGAGGAATGAAGGTGGTTGGGGATGAATGTATGAGCGACGTGAGTGAAGATATTGCAGGATGAATTGAATTAGTTGTGTATACGAGTTAGGCGGACATAGGGATATGTAATAACTGATTAATGTTTTCGAGTTGGATATATAACTTATATTATTTCGCCACACTAAACTCACCATTGTGAACTGTGTGAGCGTTTGCTTAAAAGTTTAGAGTAATAAAAACATTGTTATCCATCGTAACATAACATTCATCAATAATTACATAACCAAAATTAATGATTAAGTTAAAGTTTACCGCAAATCCACTGTTTCTATTAAACATGGACGAATCAAAGGTGACAAACATAATATTATATTCTCTTTGTCGGGAGAATAATATGTTACAGTTCTGCCTCTCAAAATGCACTGGTTTGCTAGATTGCCAACATTAATAATTAAGTCGTGTGGGTGAAAGCTAGACATATATATAGGCCGCACCTAAATTCACAATTATAAACCATAAGAATAATGGAAGACAAATATGTAATGTTTTATAGAAATGGAACTGAAATTTGTATTTCTGTATATTGTCTTTTACTTTAATGTTGTCACTATTAAGAGTTTTATAATATAAATATTGTGGCTTAAAAGGTGCAGTAATATTATCATAAAGTAAGTATTAAAAGTAATAGTAAGATGGTAGTCCTCTATTGAATTAATCCTTTGTATTATTGTTTGCACTTAAATACTCGTCATTATAAATTTGTAGGGCTCGCTTCAACAGCAAAAAAAAAAAAAAAACACACACACACACACACACACACAGCAGTGAGTAACACTCTGCAATCAACAACAATATAATAATTTAATGTTATCACTGTAGTTACTTGACGGTAGCCATTATTTTCAATGATAAATACACACAGAATCTAGAACATTTTATTGGACGCATAATAACTTTTTGAGTCTCACTAACTTTGCCATGTAGGCTGACACCTCAAAGGTTGTCAGCACTGATTATCATATGCTTCACAAACAGTAACTAGCTTTATTCTACTATGCCTACGTGTTGATTATATCATTATTATGGGCAGAAATTTACTTGTAATCCAATAATACACTATATGTAACGTAGAACAAGTTATTTTATTCCCGTGTGTTAAGTTGGTAAGCCTGCGAAGGCTACAAGGTGTGGGATCAAGCTCCTTTAGTGTGTGTGTGTGTGTGTAAAGGGAACTGCGGTTCACATGACTCGAACCCTCACTTCACCAGAAATGTGCCTATATTCTGCAGGAGAGATTCTGTCTCATTCCGTTCCACAAAATATTCTTTTCCCATGAAAAATATGGATACTTGTGGTTCTCATAATTTTGTGTAATATTAATTATTGTTGAAACACATTTATCATCGATTATAGCAATTTCTTTAAATATGTCAAGTTTTATAGACACCCATCCCATCTGATGTCATTACAGTTCTGATATCGAACAATACTTATATATGAGAGTACTCTTATAATTATGATGACCATGCTAAAATTCAATACATAGGTTTGTTATTGTGAACTCCATCTCCATTAGTCCCTTCGCCCAAAGTCAACCATAAATCATTAAGATAAAGAAAGATCCACAGCCACGGTTATTGGCGCCTCTCTTGCTCTTTCTACCTCCACCAGCCCCTCCATACTTCTTCCTCTTAAACTCCTCCATAACTCGTCAGGTAGAAGCGACCCCATGATGAGTGTGCTCGTGTCTCCATCCCATCAGCTCGCGACTGTACATACTGTATTAAGTAGCAAAATTGTTACTGGTCATTCTTAGTTCATATACGTGTACAGACCATTCTATTTATCTTTCTATGTCATAAATGCACACACACTCACACTCACACTCACTCACTCACTCTCTAATAACAGAGTAGGTATGAGCATTCCCTCACAAAGTATATGTGGTAGTTATGATCATCCACTCACAACCAATATTTATTTTACAGAGAAGGCAGGGGATGTCATCTTTGAGGCCACTACTGCAGAGAGAAGAACAGAGGTAGACACTAAAATCCTTATTCTTCAGTATGATCTGGATGCTGAGAGACAGGAAAAAGAATCTATTATCAAGGAAAGGGACGCACTCTTGGCGGAGAAATTTGAGTGGGAGAGGGAGATGACTCGACTGAAGGCGGAGTTAATGAACGTCAAGACATGTTCGTGTGCAAAGGATGGCAAGAACAAGGTGAAGGAAATGCTAGGTCATTGTTTTTCAAACTCTCAAGTTAATTTCTTTGTAAGTGGCACCCCTGTAATGCGCTGGACCGAAAATACCATTGGTCGGGCAATAACACTTAGAAGCCTCAGCCCCAAAGCATACAGGTACTTAAGGGAAAAGTATCGTTTTCCATTGCCGTCAGTGACCACACTCCACCGCTGGGCTTCAAAGTTTATTGCAGAGCCAGGGCTTTTGAATTCAGTTATGCCACTCTTGTCTAACAAAAGAGAGTCAATGGAGGAAAGAGAGCGTCTATGTATAATTTCCTTTGATGAGACAAGCCTTTCTAATGAATGGACGTATGATAAAGGAAAAGATATAATTTACAATCCCAAGAAAAATGTCCAGTGTATAATGCTTAGAGGACTGTGTGGTAAATGGAAGCAGTTGATATATTACGATTTTGATCAAGATATGACCAAGAACATCTTGCTCAAAGTAATTACAGCAGTAGAAGCCAGTGGGTACCCAGTCGTTGCTATTGTCAATGATCTAAGCCCAACTAATGTGAGACTGTGGAACACTCTGGGAGTTAGTATGGAGAAAACATATTTTGATAACCCAGCAGCCAATGACAGAAAGGTGTTTGCATTCGCTGATGCCCCACATATGATTAAATTGATTAGGAACAACTTTCTTGAGTACGGATTCACCTTGCATGAACATGGTAATGTCAATAGTGAGTGTGTTCGGGAAATAATTTAAAAAAGTATTAATGATTGCAAAACCACACATAAGCTATCACAGAAGCACATTGCAGTTAGAGGTAATGCAAGAATGAATGTGAGACTGGCTGTTCAGTTACTTTCAAGTTCTACAGCTAAGACTGCTGAGTAATTTGGCCAAATGGGGCTGCTTCACAGCCATGACTGGAAAGCTACAAGCCAATTTATATCCCTAACTGATAGTTGGTTTGATTTGTTTAAGTCTAGAGTGAGAATCTATGACAAAAAACGCTCTAGAGATGCATATGGTCTCAACTTACAATAACAAAACTCAGTACTTGAAACTATGGCAGCTACTATGGAGTCCATGAGAGTGTGTGGAAGAAATAATTTGTTTCAATTCCAGAAAGGGTTGGTAATCTCTTCTAAGTCGCTTCCACAACTGTATGAGATGGTGAAGGAAAAATATGATGTTACATATATACGGACCCATAAATTAAATCAAGATTGTCTGGAAAATTTCTTTGCCACTCTGAGACAAATGGGAGGAACTTGTGATCACCCATCCCCACGTGGGCTGAAACATGGTGTGAAAAAACTCCTTCTAGGCAAAGACATTGAGCTAGTGGGATCCAAGTATAATACAGAGGCTCGAGAAACTGTGGTTAATTTACCCTTAGGTCATTTCACAAACCTTGATGAAAATTCAATTTCAGTTGATAAGCAGCAGTCTCTTGATGAGGAACTCTGTATGTCAGCAATGATGTTCTGTTCACTCAGTCTTACTGACTCGATTACTGAACCTGAACTTCCTGAACCACTTGATAAATCATTCACAGAAGAAATGGAAACTGAAGGCCTGCTTTACTTTGGAGGGTATACTGCCCAAAAGTTCCCTCAATATAAATTTCTACAAGAAAAATCAGAAGGAAGCAAAGAAGATTGGATAGAGAAAATAGAAAATCATGCAGGGAAACTTACAAGACCTAGTACGAGGTTTTTCAAACAACTGCAGGAAATGGAAACATATTTTAAGTGTTTTCATGGAGAGAAATCTCTTCGAGCAGGAAACGACTCTGTCAAAACACTGACTAATGTAATTGCCAAATACAGTGACTTACCCCTGAATGTTGTTCAATTTATTGTAAAGTGCAGCATATTTTTCCGCATGAGAATATTAATCAGAAATCAATTCTTCAAGAAAGGTTATTAGGAAAATGGCAAAACTGAGGTAGGAGAAGTAACGGCTGTAATGATGTTGATATAGATGATAACTTTTGATGCAAAGGATGTTATTGTTCTTCATATTGATGATGATGTGGTTGATATAGCTGATGATGCCCATGGTGCTAATTGTATCCTGTATTACAACAGACAATAATAGCATTAAAATTAAGGTATAGATAAGGTACATATTGACCTTAATTTTTAAAAGGATAAGAATTAAGGAAACTGCTGAAGGCCTGCTGGCCCATTTCTTGGCAGCTTCTGATGTAGAATTGCACTATTTACTTTGTTGGACTAGGAACTGTACATGATATACAATGTCATATATTAACACAATTTATGTAATAAAACTATTTCCACGTAGGCTATTGAGTTTGACTATTTGTCATTATCCATTACCAAGCATTCAGATTACAAGTAATATACCGTATGTCATGAAGTAATATTATATATATATATATATATATATATATATATATATATATATATATATATATATATATATATATATATATATAACAGCATAACCGTCGTCTTTATCTGAGACAGATGAATAAATAGCTACATACATACATACATACAGAGAGAGAGACAGGGAGAGAGAGAGAACACGTTATCACACAGCAAAAATCCTTGCTTCTCATATATGGAAAGTAAAGTATTGCAATATTATTATGTAAAAAGCATAACCATCCTCTTTATCTGATGAGACAAATGAATAAATAGCTACATACAGAGAGAGAGAGAGAGAAGGGGGGGGGGGGTCTTGAGCATTAGTTTCCCATGGGATACCCCACCACTGGTCCCTTTGGGAGAACACCTCTCATCAGGGTATATTTGCCACACCTTAATACATTTCCTCACTACAGGCCTAATGCTGTTATATATATATATATATATATCACTTGGTGGCACGTGATCCAGGAATATGCGTAAATCCACAAGGAAGGAAAAATAAACACGGAGTCCCAAGAGCTTTCGTGTATTCACATCTTCAGGGGAAATACAGAGTGTAGAAGAATGGTTGCAGAGAGACATCTTATATACCGATACAATTAATAACTAACTGGCAACCTGAAGGTGTTGCCACTACGAGTTCAAAGCAATACACACCCATATGGTGCATACAAGGATATACTACCTGACCCAACTCTCATCAGACCTGATATGACCTCTAAACCAGATTATCCTCAGTCATGTAGGAATAGCAGTTGGACTAATCTTATGAACAATCTTGTCTATGATGAAACTATCCAACTTGTACATACCATTGTTTAAATTCATATTAATATTTTCTGTGTGTTTAATCAAACTTGACTCTATGATGTTTCTATTTACGGATGAGTTACAAGACATGATTGACGAAGCATTATCCCAGTCAATGCAATGATTATTGTCTCTCATATGAATAAACGGAGTCGGGATTGTACTATCACCTGATATGAAAGAAAATGTTATAAGTGTAACCAGAGAAGGTGACAGGATAATTGTAATGAAGGTAATGAACAGGACATGTGCATTAAACATTGTAAGTGCATATGCCCCACAAACAGGAGTTACAGAGGAAGAAAAGGAAGTGTTCTGGAGAAGGCTGGAGAGCGTGATGGAAAGTTTACCAGCAGAGGAGAGAGTAGTGATGGGTGCTGACCTAAATGGCCATGTGGGAGAGGATAACCATGGCATTGAAAGAATACATGGAGGGCATGGACATGGAGGGAGAAATAGAGATGGAGAAAGAGTGGTGGATTTGGCTGTATCGTTTGACCTCATGGTTACTGGCACATTTTTTTGCAAAAGGGAAGAGCATACCATCACCTATAAGAGTGGAAACAATGTATCACAGATAGACTATATAATGTATAGGCGGTCAAACATAAGGGAGGTAACAGACTGCAGAGTAATACCCGGCGACCACGTTGCACCACAACATAGATTGGTGGTGGTGAGACTACAGTTAAACATGCCAGGACCGAGGAAAAGGAGATATGAGAAGAGGAATCAACTGGATAGAGAAGAGTACCAGCGAGCGAAGAAGGCGGCAATGAAAGAAGTAGCAGTGGCGAAGGCGGAAGCTTGTGAAAACATATACGAAGAATTGGAAACTTCCCAAGGACAGAAGAAAATATACTGGCTGGCGAAAAGCAGAAATAAGGCTACAAAGGATATTCAACACGTGAAGCAAATAATAGATGCTGAAGGGCGTGTACTAAGTAAAGAGGAAGAGGTGCGCGAAAGGTGGAAGGAGTACTTTTCAGGACTGCTGAACGAAGAAAACCACCGAAAATTTTTTTGAGGATGGAACTCCATGTGAAGGACCAACGAGGCTAGTGGAGAGATTGGAAGTTGAGAAGGCCCTGAAGAAAATGAAGAGGAATAAAGCAGTTGGCCCGGATAATATCCCCGTGGAGGCATGGTTTGCTTTAGGAAAGGAAGGAGTGGATATTTTGTGGATACTAATGAGGAAGATTGAAGATCAGGAAGTTATACCGGAGGAGTGGCGAGAAAGTGTTATGGTCCCAATCTTCAAGGAGAAAGGGAATGTGCAAGACTGTGCAAACTATCGTGGGATAAAGCTTCTGTCCCACACACTGAAGATATGGGAGAGGATTATGGATGCGAGACTGAGACAAGTGGTGGAGATATCAAGGGGCCAGTTCGGATTTATGCCTGAAAAGGGAACCACTAGTGCAATTTTCATGCTAAGACAGATGTTTGAAAAATATAGGGAGAAGCAGAAGGAGGTACACGCAATATTTATAGACCTTGAAAAAGCGTATGATCGAATCCCCAGGCAGGAAGTATGGAGATGCCTGAGGAAGAAAATGGTGCCAGAGAGCTATATAAAGCAAATTATGGTAATGTACAGAAATGCAAAAACGAGGGTTAAAACTGTAGCAGGCATGACTGAAAGTTTTGATGTAAGGGTTGGGCTGCACCAAGGCTCAGCCCTTAGCCCTTTCCTCTTTAATGTAGTGTTTGATGGTTTGACAGAGGGGGTAAGAAGAGGAGTGCCATGGGACATTATGTATGCGGATGATGTGGTGTTGGTTGGTGAATCAAAACAAGAAGTGGAGGAGAGGATGGAGGAGTGGCGTATAGCACTGGAGAGACGGGGAATGCGAATAAGCAGAAGTAAGACGTAATATATGGTAATGACAGACCAGGATCAAGGCAGGAACAGGGACATGAGGAGCATATTATTAGATGGCCAAGTTCTGAATAGCGTGAGGGACTTCAGATACCTAGGTTCAACAGTTGCGGCAGATGGAAACGAAGAGACGGAAGTTACCAGAAGGATACAGGCGGGATGGAATAACTGGCGTAATATGTCAGGAGTCCTCTGTGACAGGAGAATGCCAATGAAATTAAAAGGGAAAGTATATAGAACAGTGGTGAGACCAGCTATGACGTATGGCCTAGAAACTGTGCCAATGAAGAAGAATAGTGAAAGAAAAATGGAAGTGGCAGAAATGAAAATGCTGAGGTGGATGAGTGGAGTGACAAGAAAGGATAGAATTAAGAATGAAGTCATAAGAGGTACAGTTAAGGTAACAAGTATGAGTAAAAAGGTGCAGGAAGCGCGACTGAGATGGTTTGGTCATGTCATGAGGAGAGAGGAAGGGAGTTGTGAAAAGCAGATAATGGACATGGAGGTGGGTGGCAGAAGGAGGAGAGGTAGACCTAGGACGAGATGGAAGGATTGTATCGTGGCAGACTGCAGGGAGAAGAATTTGGACCTTGGAGAGGTGGAGGACAGGAGCAGATGGAGGAGACTCATCAAAAACAGCGACCCCGTATAGAAACGGGATAATAATGCTGCGGAAGAAGAAGATATGAATAAATAAAGCATTAGATTCTTGTCCGGTCCTAACACTATATTTATGCTGTTTGACCCTGGTTAAAAGGTCTTTTCCAGTTTGTCCTATACAGAACATATTGCATTCTTTACAAGGTACTTTGTAGATACACCCACATGAGGAATTAGGTGAATTTTTGATCAACATTTTCTTGACTGTGTTATAATTCCAGAAGGCAACATTAACATTCCATGTTTTTAGAAGATGAGGGATTTGGGCAAATTTATGACTGTAGGGTAATATCAGTAAGTTTTTATTGTCACGGGGTAGGGGAGGTTCAACACTATAAAAAGATGTTCTTGCTAATTTTAAGGCTTTATCCAAAAATGGTTTGGGGTATTTTAATTTTGTTCCAATGTCAGAGATAAATCCAAATTCCTCATCCATGAATTCAGGACTACATACACGTAGAGCACGTAAGTACATGGAAGAGAAAACAGACAGTTTGACTTTATCGTGGTGTGCAGAGCAAAAATGAATATATGACAAAACATTGGTTGGTTTCCTGTATATGCTAAACGTAAAAGTGTTGCCTACCCTGTGAATCAGGCAATCCAAAAATGGCAATTTTCCATCCTCCTCAATTTCAGATGGAAAATTGCCATTTTTGGATTGCCTGATTCACAGTACATATAAACAAAATATTACAACAAGGCCGAAATATAGTTAATACAATAAAAAAAATCACATCCTAATCTCAATACTATAATAATGAAATAATATAATTGCCAGCAAATGTTCTTAATTTTCTTTGGTACCACGTGGTTCACTTTACACCAAGGGAGAATGCTATTTAATGGCTGTCACCCAGCAGAGACGAGACCAGAATGAGCTTGAGAAAAAACAACATACTTTACTTACTATGTCTGAATGTGAACACACAATATTCTTTAGTTAGTTATATCCCATCACGGGACTAATAGATTCACGATACTATATTCACAATACAATATTTATGATGAGAGCGAGTTTGACTCCTACCTGTCACCCAGCACAGACGAGACCAGAATGAGGTAGAAGCAACCTGCGTACTGCCTCGTCATCTCCCCCACTCTCACTCTCTTAAGCAAAGTAGTGACCACTCTCATCTCAATTTCTGACAAATTCATCAGTTCCACCCTTACTGGTGTATATAGTTACACAACATGATTTATACATATTAGTGAACTCAAATGCATTGCTTTCTCCCATGTTTAAAGTTTTATATTACTGTAATTCACATATTCACGGCATGTATTGTTCCGCCAACAAGAAAATGTACTGTCCCGACTTTAGTCCCTAACTAATCTAATTAATTTTCTAAGTAAGTTACAATTAAATGCCGGTAACAGTATAGGAATGTTAGCTTCGTAATTATACATTATAATTATAAATGCAGGTTATTCCCTGTCTCCAAAGAATTATTTTACATTCATTTCTTAAATCACCAGGTATTTCTCTATCCCTATCAATCTACCTAAGTTTCAATTATACCTCTCTTTAACCTATTTACCTAACTATAATCATTAATTCTATTTTCCTCATATTAACATTTCGTGTTGAAGAAGCCCACCACCAAGATTATTAGTTAGTGATAATCTCCGCCTGGCTACTCCCTATAATTTTACACTTATTTCGTGTTGAAGAAGCCCACCACCGAGATTATTCGTCAGTGATAATCTCAGCCTGGCTACTCCCTACAATCTTACTCTAAAACTATTCTAATACATATACATATATAATACCCGTAAATATCCTAAATAACAATACATATAAAATAGGGGTGTTACAATATATATATATATATATATATATATATATATATATATATATATAATGAAAGGGGAAGGGGGTCCCACAAAGCATATTTTTGCCTCTATATTAACACTACAGTATTACAGTTATGCAAGGTTCAATAATGGATGCAAAAGAGACGGTTTATGCATAACCTTGTGTTATATTTATTTGAGTATGCACAAAAAATACAATACGCTACGTGTTTGTGTGTTGTTTAAAGAATTATATACAAATATGAAAAGAATTATATACAAGTATGAAAATATGGGTTAGTCTAGCAATAACGAGTCCCGGTTGGCCAGTACATTCTCTTTGATCAAAATATTAGCAAAGTCATCCCTAAAAAAAAAAAAAACTCCCGTCTACGTCACACTTTAGTCCCGCCTGTGGGCGGAACGGTGTGACCTAGTAATAAGGACAATAAGAAGGACCTTGGGCTGTGTTGTCTGTGGTGGCGGGCTGGTGGCAGTGCGACCGTAATTTTTCCAAGCTTACAAGTTTGGTAGCATCCAGGGGAAGGCCGACATTATACGTTTGGGGGAGGTGCACGTCATTTAGATTAAATAGATTTCGGAAGAAGGCCTTTTTCCCTGGCATTACTCTAACAGGAGTTAATTGTGCATCGTTGTAAGCCATACGAATGTAATATCCTTCCTTGTATGACTCAATAAAACAAACATCCTGGCTTCTATGAAGGAAACGGACACACTCTTTGGTTTACGATTCACTATGCATTGCTTTAACAAGTTTATGTCCAAAATGTCTTGCTGGCGCAAAATTACAACTGGATATTGAGAAGAGATCGCACTATCACAGGGCAGAAATGAGTGGCCAGACATGTGATAGACATGTTCAATTGTCTTTAATCGGCCACTGTGTACACTCGTGATACATAATTTCTGACCAGAGTGTGAGGAGCAGAAAGTTTCGAATCCCCTGGTATTGCTCATTTCATCACTTAATGAACATAGAGGCTGAGTTCGAATGCAGGGTATGTGTGGTGCCTGCCGTTCATCTCTGGTCAGGGATTACGTATCACGAGTGTACTTCGTGAAGATAATTAAGGATAATGTTTACATTTTTGTTTTGTCCTCCACAATTATCACTGAAAACAATTAAATGTTCGACTGGCCTAGTATTTTATTCCATGGCTATCCATTTTCTGAGGCAGCTGGTTATTTCAATAGAGCCACGCCCACCTGTTACCTCATCCCACACGAACATTGTTGATGTATTCGTCTTTCAGTTATGAATACAAAAGTTATACATTCACAACTTACGATGGTAGTATGCAACACTTGTGGAGAGTTTTGGAATGGGATGTCTGTTGCAGGTCTATGCAAATAACAACGACGTTATTATTTCTATCTTTTTTCTTCTCCTTCATTAATCGTTGCCCCTCTGAAGCTTTAGCCCTGTGTTGTCTAAACTGTTCTTGTAATTGTTGTCTTGTTGCTTCATTTGTGGCAGATTTGATGGAAATAGTAAAGGCGGGGTCACACGAGTCATTTTTTCGTCAATTTTTCACCGTCAATATCAACTCGGTTAAATTTTGGCTTAAATTGACGAGATTTCGGCAATTTTCACGACACGATCCTGCGCGTCAAGTGTTGACGGTATCGAGAACAAATATGGCCGCTGATGATCCATCTGTAATGTTATTAAGCCTAGAAAATTATATTAAAATACATGTGTGCTGTTGAAATGACAACAAATTACCAAAAGGATGCAGCAGAAAATGGCTGTGGAAGTCCCGCTTGGCGGGAAAACAAATAAAGTTCATCAACGATGACGACATATTTACCCCCTCAGATCCTACTGCTGTATTGTTCTTGTCGTTATTGTTATGACAAATAACAACAAAGTACTGTGAACCCAGACCTCTGATACCTCTTTGTTCCAACTCGGTGAAAAGCCTACAAATAAAGAAACTAACCTACATAGAGTAAAAAGTTAGAAGGTACTAGGCTAGCCGACGGGAGAGAGAGAGGTGGTGTTGGTTTTCCCGCCAACACTGTGTTCGTTCTTCCGTTGTAGCTCTGACTTGGTCGTTATCCTTAACTTCTTTAGTTACCTCTTGAGGCTATTGCAGGCTTTAGATTTGCAAATTATATTGAATCTTGTTAAAAAATAATCAAAATTACAAAAAAATAACATGCTTTAACTTTGCTTAATTTATATTTACGGTGTATCTTGACCTAAAATGAATGGATTCGAACGATACAGCACCTCCGAGCCTAATGAACAACCAGCCTTATTTCCTTACTATACCCAGTTTTCCCTTGTCATTTGGCAAGTCTATAATAATATTTGTTATATTAAAAACATAATAACGTGTCAGATATTTTATTTAAGGCAAAATAGATCAAAACATCTGAGATATAAGAAGTTTGGACACGTTGTTTTAAGAGCCAGTATACAGGGTGTATCGCGACATATAGTATTAACTTACACCAGAGAGATATAAAATATAATTTTGAGTATATTTTGTTGTATAAAGTATGCTGTGTGTGATCTCAGTAAAGTACAATGAATACTGATAAAAACTATTTTAACTTGTGTTGTCAAATGGCGGTGAGCGTCGGAGGGAGTGGTAGCCTAATATGTTTTCGGACCAAAGAGGCCTTATTTATTTCATCTTAATAAGTTTTACGATTATTGCAATATTTATGTGATGTTCTATATCGTACATTGAATCTTATTTTCAATGCAGAGGGATAATACCAGGCCTGTATAAGAAGAAAATCCGTGAAATGTAGGGAAATGCTAAGACTTGCAATTTACCTAACCTCCAAAAGATATTAATCATATTTCGTCGAATATTATTTGTAGGGGCCTGGTATCCCTCTGCATTGAAAATATGATTCAATGTACGTTATATAACATCACATAAATAATGAAATCATGATAAAACTTATTAAGATGAAATAAATAAGGCCTCTTTGGTCCGAAAAATGTTTTAGGCTACCACTCCCTCCGATGCTCACGTGACACCGAATTGCCGAAATATTCTCAAATCTCGACTAGCTCGTGTGACCAGACACAGTTAAAATTGACGGTGAATAATAATATTGACGGTGAAACATTGACGAAAAAATGACTCGTGTGACCCCGCCTTAAGTTTATCACATGTACAGTCGGCAGCATAAATTTGTGTCCATCTCATGTACTTAATATTGCTAATATGACCAGATAGTTGCATTCTGAACTAGTTTTTATTCCAACAACACGCGCAATTTAGCATATGAGAACTATATCTGTCATTTCTGAATTAAAATTGTATTACATCATTACTATAGCTAATACATACACAGGTGGAAATGAAGCGAACTTATGCTGCCGACTGTACTACAGGTGTCTGACTTTTGTGGTTGAAAAGCAATGTTGAATTCACTTGTAAATGTCTTATGGTAATAATTTTGGGACACCTTTTCTATTCCAGGATGAGTGACAGCCATCTATTGTTTGTAAGATTCATAAAGCTTAGAGATGCTCAGGTTAGACTCTAAGTATCGCCTATGAGGATTTCTAGCACGGCAGTAGTGGCTGGTCACGGTCTGTAGTTGGTTGATGTGGTCCCTTACACACTTCGCTTTGTGTCCTGTAATTTTCCTTGCAGGTTCATGGCGACCTCGTTGGTCCAAGACAGGAACATCGGTGCAGGTCTTTTTGCTTATTGCCCACAATACCCGGGCTTTACTAATACCAAAGATAGAAGTAAAGCCTGTACAACATACTGAAAGAGTCTTATCTTGGTACACGACACTATACGAAAGGTTGAAATCGCGTTGTTTGGCAGGATTGTCAGGCGTTTTGCTAGGCCTACGTCTCTTTACATTTACTTTATGAACAAGTTTCTGGATATATGCAGTCTGTGCATCATAGCTGGCGATAGCCCAGAAATTACTGAATAGTGTTTTAATAACAGGTACAGTCACTAAATCAAAACAGCCATCCCTGCAAGCAGCTCCTATTTGCCGACTTCTAACACGTCTCCGACTCTTGACACTCACATACTCTTTCCCTGAATTTTTTTCAGTTTGGCGACGTTCTTTGCCCATTTACTAGGTGAACACTTTTTTTTCTACCCATCTTGTGAACTGTGTTATTAGGCTCTTCTTGCTGTAGTATACGTTCGTCACTACTCGACATCGCTCCAGATGTGACTATGATGTGATGCAAGTGTATTGTGTGACAGTTCTACGAGCCGTCAATAAATCGACATGTGTACGGTACAGTAATGTAATAACACCCCCACACCCAAGGTAAATACAGTCTACGACAGGTCGTCCCAACCAAGGATGAGATACAGTAAGGATAGTTCACTGAGCACTTGTTTTACCCACAATGCACCGCGCCATGCAGCCGTGACGTCACTGGAGACCCAACACGGACGCACAGAGGAGTTTTGCCTTGGCTTTGCTTGTATCTCAGTGACTCCAGCTTTTTTCTCTATAAGAACAATGACAAGGTGTGCTGTTTACGGGTGCAATAGCAATAACAGGAGCAAGAAACAAGAAAATTGCCATTTTTATCGATTTCCAAGGACAAAATCAGTGTTAAAACAGTGGAATCATTCGTGCTATCGGACAGATAAACTAAACCCAGAGACTGCCAGAGTTTGCTCCCGTCATTTTAAGGCAGCAGATTACAAATAGAATTACAGCATCAAGAGGAAGCTCCTGAACAAGTCTCCACAGGCAACAAGATCACTGAAGGCTGATGCTGTACCTCCGCTGTTTCTCCCAAAACAGGAGGATGATTCAGGTAGGCAATATGGACTCTTATCTGTTACTGCCAATACTTTCGGTATAATACTTATTGTGCAAAACTTACTAAATATCATCTTTAATTTGCAATTAGTAGGAGCTGACAAATATTTCTTGATGGTGCTTGTTAACAGGTTAAAATAAGTCTTGTGCATAGATATGGGCTGCCCCTAATCTTTATTGAAAGTAAGGTTTATATGAGCCATACAATTGAAATGTGACAAGACAGCCAACCAGGTAAGATAGGCCAATTTTATGAAAGTTTTATAGGTTATTTGGTTTTATTGTACATTGTGTAGGGTTGGTTTATACTAACGTTAGGTGGCAGGTAGATTGGGACCATTTCTTAATATTTTCAGTTTTTATAAATGACTAGTTTGGTAGGGAGGTGGGAAACATATCCATACCAAAAGAGCAGAAAGGTTTTCCATCTTGATCATACAAATAAATTGCACCACCAGATTGTCTGATTTAATTATTTTCCTTTTTGCAGAAAGTGCAAAACACCGTGGGCGCAGAGCTGAGGAAAAACAGAGGCGCCAGCTTTTGCAAGATTTGCTCAGTGTTTCTGGTAGGAAGAATTTTATGACTTTTTAAAATTGATTTTTATTAAAATTTTTACTGTCTTGCTGAAATATAACATCTCAATCAGTGAGTTACATATGGTATATAGGGTATATTATATATTCCTTTAGTTGAAAATATATATACAGTACAGTGAATATTTTCTGTATTCTCTGCAAGAAAAGTTCTCTTTCACTCAACAGACATCAGTGAGTTACATATGGTATATATATAGGGTATAATTATTATATATTCCTTTAGTTGAAAATATAGGTAAATTTACTGTTTCGGACAGAATAGGATTCTCTGGACAATGATATATTTTACTAGTGTTTTTTTTATGTGTTTTCAACGATTTTGATATTCATTTCCGTCGCATTTTTTTTTTTTTTTTTTTTTAGCCAAACCTAACCTGACCTAACCTAATCTGGACCGCGGCACACTACCGGGACCTAACCGGGGCAGACTACCGGGACCTAACCAGGGTAGATTACTGGGAAAATAGAAATAGCCGACATGGATGGATGTAGAGCACAGTTTACACATGAAATCTAATCCCGGTAGTCTGCCCCGGTAAGGTCCCGGTAGTCTGCCCTGGTTAGGTCCTGGTAGTCTGCCCCAGTTAGGTCCTGGTAGTGTGCCGCGGTCCAGATTAGGTTTGGCTAAAAAAAAAAAAAAAAAATTGCGACGGAAATGAATTTAAAAATTGTTGAAAACACATAAAAAAAAACACTAGTAAAATATATTATTGTCCAAAGAATCCTATTCTGTCCAAAACAGTAAATTTACCAAAATGGATATACAGTACAGTGAATGTTTTCTGTGTTCTCTTCAAGACAAGTTCTCTTTCACTCAACAGACACATCATAAGAAGATTCAGCCCCTATTGAAACTGCTGTTGCTGGAGGAACTCAACCACCTGAACTTTATTGTTCCGGTAAGAGAAATGTTGATTCATTATTATCTTTCTTCATTTATAAATTCTACTCTAATTGTGTCATATTTTTAATTTACTAGTTATTTGAATTGCATTTAATCTAACTCTAGAATTATGAATTATACTGATCTGTCATAAATTATATGTATAATTATTTACATACATATATTTATCTATGATATTTCTTGATGGAGTATTTTACATTGCCCAGATTGCGGCATTGTCACTTCGGATTCCTCCGAGCAAGCCTTCATGCTGACTTCCTTCCCAACTCACCACCTTCGCCAAGATGTTTTGAAACCTTAGAAACCTTTGCTTAAGATATTGGGATAGGTGGCTCAGGGGTTTTAGTTTTATGGCATAACAACTCTAGCATGTACAGTTGGCCTTATGAATTCTTATACACCACTGTGACATCAAGGGTTCGTAACAATTAGAAAATGTAGTTAATTTCCTAACACCAAGCTTATCTAGTAATGTTATTTGGTTGATACTTAAATCAGTCAACAACATTAGAGAAAATTATCAAGGGTAGTACAGTATTTGGGAGCACTTACACAAGTACATTGGGGTGTAGAATAGGTTGATCTTGTCCTACAAACTTGTTAGAAATTCTAAAGTACAGTACAGTACTGTAGACAGTAGTGATAGACTAAGGACTAGTCACTGAGAAATAAGTTTAAGACTTGGAGTAGTACTGTATGTATTTGCCATACATGCCCATCCCACCTCAATGTATTACATTTCACCTTCCCAACCATCTCACACACAATCCCAATTGCCTTCTTACTCATGCTACAGTCCCAATTGCCTTCTTACTCATGCTACACCTCTCATTACTTTCTCCATCCCACCTGGTATTGGGAAGGGTAAGTTAACATTATAGTAGTGTATATTATACAGTATACTGTACTGTATTTGTCAAGAAATAGTCACTAAGGATAGCTTTACAGGATGCTTTTTCTCTAGGCCTTTGTGTTAAGTAACCTTTTACTTTACAGAATTGGCACCTGACTCTTATGAAGCTCCTACCCAAACCTCTGCTGTTGGAGAGACTCTATTAACACCAAGAGTTAGAAACCACTAAAGAAGGTAGCTCTGTTTCATCAGGTGGACATAATCTGGCAGTTTGTTGGTCCTGTTGTGGTTTCCTACATTCTGGGAATAATAATGTGTATGCCCTACAACAGCAGCTGTCTGAGGTGTCTCTAAAATTGGAGAAAGTAACAAAAATTAAAAGACAGTTAGAACTAAATTTAGAGGAATTACGAGCAAAGGAATGAAGTTTAGAACAAAGATTAATGGAGCTTGTTGGAGAAAATGGTGACATCAAAAAGAAATTGTTAAAACAATCCTTAGACAATGATATTCTGCTTAAGGAAAATACAGAGTACAAAAATTTGGTATCAGAGTACAACCTTGAAAAAGCAAAACAAACTTATGCCAATAAACCTATTATCCCACCATCTATGACTATATGTATCCTCACGGCCTTGTTATGCTTCTGTTTTGTTCTATGTGCTAGTTCACCCTTTATTAGTCGGTTTCCTTATACCATCTGTGTAGTAAATGTCTTCTGAGGTCTGGTACTGTACTAGTTTAAGTATTGTTGGATTATGGTACTAAATCATATTCCAGTTGTATGAACACTTTATGTGCTTGAATTTTTAAAAACTTCAGAGTTATCATTGCAAGGGAAGAATAGTTAGATGCAAATGAGCATGAGAGGGTAAGATGCAGCATATAAATAATTTCTGTAGCACTCAGTACATGGTTGAATGTCATACTTGGTAATCATGGTTCCTGGCTTGTACAACAGCTTTAAAATGTACAGTTTATTATAGTAGCTGTATTTTTGTAGGAAGAACTGTTCCATGCTGACTTTTTACACTATGGGTGAGAGGTTACAGACTTTTGATTCATTCGGATTTGCTCACTTTTTTTCACTCTCCTCTGTATTTAATACTGTACTTTAGAGTTCAAGGAAATAAATTACTCGTGTCTACTTTTATGTTCTAACCTATTTGTATTTCTGTACATCTTTGTTTCCTCTTCTTATAATTAATTTCTTACTGTGACCTCTAATTGTAGGTATTCCCTGTTGACACAAGTTTTCTATATCCTTACTATTCCATACTCCAACTCCATATTCCAACGTAGGCCTTATAAAGGATGTAATTATTTTCTTGACCATTTCTTCATCTATTTAAGTGAAGGCCACTCTCAAGGTTGCTAACAATGTATACATGTTTCTCACTTTTTCATTTATATGATCATCTGGTGTCAATTTCTTATTTATCGTTACCCCTAAATCTCTTTCTTTCTCTGCTTTATTTAATATTTTATTTCCAAGCTTGTACTGCCAATTTGGTCTTCTCTCACTTCTACCAAATTTAATAATAATGTGTTTAATATCTTCTGTTTCCAGAACTAAAGTAGTTAAAGGAAGTACATTATTATGCCAAGATAACTCAAACACAAAAATGTATTGCACACTGGCAAAGTAAATAGTAATTAAGAGTAAACAGAAAAAATTAACAAACTTCTCGGAATAGCAAAATGACTGCACAGACTACTGGATATACAAAACTACAGAAGGGCCTGTAAAGAAACGTTCTTTTTCTTGCAAGTAATGAAAGGTCACATTTGAAAGTAAATCATGTACAAAAAGAAGCGAAATTGTGGGTGAAGTTAGAGTTAATGTGGGGAGAAAGATGGGTGAGAGACATGATATGCATGTAATACAACATAAAGAAATATTAACGAATCTCTAGGAATTTCAGTCAACAATCCCAATTTTCTATGTTTGTGACTCATCTATATTTAATCATAATAAATTAATATCACGGGGTTTTGCTAGCTAGAATCGGCGTGAGCGAGCCTCTATCAGCTTGTAAATACAACAGTGCTATAGCCTTCAATATAACATACACTAGTCTACTATTCATGAAAACTATATCCACAACTATCCATTAACTCTTTTAGAGAACACCACACATGTATGATGTATAAATCATGTATTAAAACCGAGAATAAGGAGAGATTATTTAAGTTTCAACGAGATTCCTGCATGCTAGGGTCTCCAGCAGTGTCTTCACTTTGACGTCACGGAGCGCGTGACGTCACGGCTGAATTGATGACGTTTCACTGAACTATCCTTACTGTCTCTCATCCTTGGTCCCAACCCCCCAATCTCGCGCAAGGGAGTACTAAACTCCACCCACATTCGTGACGTCAGAGTGTGGGAGAGCTCTGGCTGTCTGTGTCTTTGTCGAGTGAGCTTCTTTTTTCAACGGAGCTCCCAGATCTTAATTAATTTCTGTTTCAGGTTCCTAATTAATTATCTGTATCTTTTTTCATACAGCATTTGTAGAGATATAATATTGTATTGTATTGCCTCGTCACATGTTGGTGTATAAAATTATAATATATCATTCCTCCTGTCATATGCTGTATGTGGCCTGCATATTTTGATCATTTTTACTATGACATCTCAAAACTGAGGGGACATTATGAATGATTTGGAAGCGTGAAAAGGTATTTGCCATGACTGGGCCACCTCTCTTTATTTGGTGGATATGGCTGTTATCAATAGATAGATACAAGTGTTAAGTGCTACTGTGTTCATCACGGAGTCCAGTTCGCAACTGAGCAGGTGTGTGCCCTACAGCCTCTGCTCCTGCCCACCCTCTGAAGTCACACATCCCCGCACTCAGAACGGCAAAAATAGAGACAAAGTTTGGGGGGACGGTTCTACCTGTCGTAGACTGTATTTACCTTGCCCACACCCACACCACACCCCTACACACTACGCCCACACAATCTACACACTACGCCCACACAATCTACACACCACACCCACACAATCTACACACCACGCCCACTGCTTCAATCACCACTATGTCGACACCTGCTTGATTCACCACCACCAAATGCTCACGTTACGAGCCTCTTATTTATCAGAAATTGCGCCTTAATTACTTGCTGATACAGTCGGCGTCAAACTGAAACTGGCTGGGTAATTTTTAAATCCGCGGTGACTCTACTCCTCTCTCGCTCTCTCTCCCTCTTGCTCTGTATGTATGTATTATCAACATAGGATCACTAAAGATTTTTTCATAATAGCTTCTGCAGGGATGTTTAGACAATGGGTATGTATATCAATGTTATTCATACATAATAACCACAGTTCCCAACGGCTATCCAATAGAGAATCACATAATATTACGAATCAAGGCATCTCGAGTGGGTGGAATTATCTAATCTGTCATTCTCCCCAGACAGAATGACTCCTTTGATTTAAAATTCACCTGGACATAGCAGGAGATACAAATGATGACCAAATGTTGTTCAGGAGGTAGAAGAAGATTTGTATAGCTTATTTCTACTATTAACACAATTTCGGGGTGGGTGGCGCTTGTTGACTTCTGGCACGCAGCTACTCAATATATATATATATATATATATATATATAATTCAAATGATGTTTAACCACTTAATTGTGGATAATATCGAGCATGGCAACTCTGTAATCTAGGGTTTTCTCACTCACTCGCGGTCACTATGTGAACAACACATTTGACGGCTAATAGCTTGTAACCCACTCTTACACAAATAAATGATACAGAATATTGAAGTACAAACCTGTAGCTGTCTCCTGATGTACTTGTGAAGACTAAAGTGACATCTGTTGGATGGGAATGACTGCAGATCAAAATTAATTTTTACATTCTATATTTACATATCTAAATACATTTTCACGCTCTGATTTCGCTAAGAAACATGTCAGAATCACATTGTTCAAAATAACAATATGAAATATAAAGTCACTGTCATTTTACGTAAATATATGGTAATAACAGGGAAAGAGGAGTGATGAAAATATGTCCATCCACCCTCACTGCTTGAGTAAGAAAGACTGTTGGTAGCTAGTTGGGCTGGATGTGGTCCCTTGGCACAGAGCATGAAAATGTACTTAGATATGTAAATTGAGTGTAAACGTGAATTTTGAATAATGCAGTGTTACCAGCAGAGACAACCATCTTAGGGTGCACGCAATTTTAAAATCTGTGTTGTCGAAAATTCTCGTAACATTCAGTCTTCCATACTTGTCGCTGGTGTCGAAAATTCTCATTACCTGCAGTTTAAGGGTTAAAGAGGTTCAGTTAGCTTAGACTAATATAGTTATAATTATTTTCCCCCGGGAAATTTGTTATTGGTAGGTTTTGGCCTTGGGTAATTTTGCTCTACAATTTGTGTACAAAAACTACATAATGAAGGAATAACAGCTCATTTAATTACCTGTTAAACCTTGTACACAAAATGATATGTATTTCTTTTCTATTCAAACTAGTTTATAAAGTATTATAGCTTAATATTTACATAACCTGCATTATTATTATTATATACTTTTTTTATTTTATGATATAAATACTTCAGATTAATTACTTATATTTACCCTGTCATTTACAAATTCATTCTATAACAATTACAATATGTAAATACTCATCCTCTCCGTCTTTTCGCCAGTAACAAGAGAGTGCCGTGTTCTCATCACTGCAAGCTGGACCTTTCGACATGGAAAGACACTACCACCAGTACCAAGCCCCATGATAACAATCCTGTTCTTGATCTTAGTGACACTAACAGCTTCTTTCCCACTCTGCCATTTGGTCTGAAACCTTCTGAAAAACGACAAATCTTAAAATTCAATACTCGTACAAATCCAAGTTCTCTCAATCCTTTTTCGGGAGGTAATATCTTTGGCAAGTTGGAAAAGTCTTTCAAAAGCCCTTTCACTGTTCGTTCTGCAGAACGAAATGGTTTCAAAACATGGTGGTGAAATCACACTGGCGTGATGATCATAAACGGTGAATAAAACCCACTCTTGTTGACGGAAATAATATATTAATCCATACAGTTCCGGTGGACACTGCCACCATCTTCAGTGGTCTAGCGAGAAGAAAGGAATGACATAGATGGTACATAGGTATGAACTTATATACAATTTGTGGAGGGGGGAGGGAAGGAGGTGTCAGTGGGATGGGGAAGAAGGAGGTGTCGGTGAGGGCAGGTCAAGTGTTAATCCCCTAGGGCGTCACCTAGGTGTGGGTGAGGTGAGGTGAGGTGTGTGTGGTGAGGGAAGGGACATTTCTACCAAGGATCTCATTATTGGGTCTAATTTATACATACCATAACTAAGGTTGAAATTGCGGCATTTTTCAATGCACATTGATTCGATTATCTTACGTATTCTAAAGTCGTTGCTTATATACATCAGATGGCTACCTTGCCAATCAATTCTATGATTGGCATTACAAACATGGTTAAAAATAGCATTGTTTAAATTACACGTCTTAGTGGCATATTTATGTTCCTTAATTCTAGTTTCTAGGTTTCGGCCAGTCTCTCCTATGTAAACTAGTTCACAATCTTTGCATGGAATTTTATATATCCCTGCTTCTGTCGGGGTTCTAAATTTGTTTTTTACTAACTTTGATTAAATAGTTGAGGTGTATTTAAAGGCTATATTTACATCACTTGTGTGACAAATAGACCTCACCATACTCAAATCAGAGATGTAAGGCAATGTGAGAAAACGTTTCATTTGTGTGGTGGGTTTTTTTTTGGAGCATAGTGAGATTGCCTTGCTTTAAGGTAGGCTTTTTTTATGAACCAAGGGGGGTATTTTAAATTTTGAAAGATTTTCCAAATCAGCTGATTTTCTTCATGTATATGCTCTGGACTGCAAATTCTGAAGGCTCTAAGGAACATTGATGAGATGACAGACAATTTTGTGGCCGAATGATGATACGAATAGTAATGAATGAACAAATTACAACTGGTAGGCTTCCTATACACTTTGAAGCTTAGTAAAAGATTAAGTTTTACTACTAATACATCTAGAAACGGAAGTACGCCACCGTTCTCCCATTCGACTTTAAAATTGATGGATGGTGCAAGGTGATTAAGCTGGTGGAAGAAATCATCAAAGTTGTCAAGGGCTGAGGGCCAAAATGAAAAAATATCGTCTACGTAGCGAAACCAAACGAGATGATGGGGGGGAGATATGTGGTAGTAGTTCCGTTTCAAAATACTCCATAAATAAATTACTTAAAATGGGTGACAGTGGGGAACCCATACCCATGCCAAAACATTGCATATAATAGTTGTTATTGAAAGAAAAAGCATTTGAAGTTACACATAATTTTACAAGTTCTATGAAAGTGTCGACTGGCATGCCCAAATCAATATCACAGTCAGGCAATTTATTAGCAAGAAATTCTAGGACATCATTCATGGGAACTTTAGTGAACAATGAATCGACATCGAAACAAACCATTTTACCAGAGAAAAGATCAAGTTGTTTAATTTTGTCTATAAAATCAGAGGAATTCTTCACATGGGCTGGAGAAACAGTACCTATGATGGGGGCTAATTTATTGGCAAGGAACTGTGATAATTTATACGTAAAACAACCAGACTGTGAGATGATATGACGCATTGGAATATTATCTTTGTGTGTCTTTGGTAAGCCATACATATATGGTAACTTGGGATTGATCTGAATAAATGTCTTGCTGTCTATATTAGGAACATTATTTAGGGATTGTTTCACTTTCTTGTTGAATGCTGAGGAAAGGGGTCATGGCCGCTTACCTATGAATGAAAGAATATGGTGAATGTGGTAGTGTACAAACAGAGAGACATGTCCTCCAGGACTGCCCACAAACTCAAGATATTCGTAACAATCACCGGTTTGACACAATAGAACAGGTGTTTACTGTTAAGTATTTAATGGATGAAACATGTAAAATAATACACGATATACTGTCTGTTTACCTGTAAACATGTAACAAGACATTATCAAATACAGATGTTTGGAGTAGGTAGGTGTAGAAGAGTAGAAGAGTACAAAAAAAATGTTAGAGTTACAAGGAGTTACAAGGAAAAGAAGTACCCTAGGGGACCTTACGATCCATACAAAGAGGGTACCTGTGGGTTTAGTTGCGCAAGTAGGCGACCGTCCTCGAATGTGTCATGTGAAACCATCAAGGAACACTCGCACAACGGCTTAAACACCTAGACGGTGATTTAAGACTTTGTCTAATCTGGACTTGAACTGATCCACAGAGTTGCTGTTGACTACATCAGCAGGAAGCGCGTTCCAAGTACCGCAGATGCTGTATGTAAAGAATTTACCACACAGATCACGGTTGTAATGCTGAATTCAGTTCAAGTTTGTAGCCATGATTCCTGGTTGTGCCCTCACTGAGTTGGAAAATGTCCCTGTAGTCTACATTGTCAAAGCCTCGTAGTATTTTAAACACTTTGATAAGCTGACCACGCAGTCTCCGGGTTTCCAAAGAGAACAGGTCGAGTTCTACCAACCGATCTTTATAGCTCTTGTGTCTAAGAGAGGGTATAAGTTTGGTTGCCCTGGCTTGCACTCGTTCCAATCTCGCGATATCCTTTCGGTAAGAAGGACTCTAAAACTGGACTGCATACTCCAGGTGCGGTCGGACAAGGGAATTGTACAGACAAAGTACTATCTCCTTGTTCCGGTATCCAAACTGTCGCTTTATGTACCCTAACATCCTTTGGGCTTTCTTCTCAGCCTCAATACACTGCTTTGAGAACTTGAGGTCGCTGGTGATAGTTACACCCAAGTCTTTCTCAGTATCAGTGCTTACGAGAGCATTGCCCTTAAGGTTATACTCTGTTATGGGGTTTCTGTGGCCTATATGCATAACTTTGCATTTGTTCACGTTAAATGGCATTTGCCACGTGTCAGACCACTCCCCGATCTTTCTAAGATCTTCTTGTAAGCGGGTAGTATTTCCTTCTTTCGCGACATTCATACCAAGCTTAGTATCATCGGCGAATTTGGAAATCTTGGCAACCATGTCACCATCCACGTCATTAACATAGATGATAAACAGTAGTGGTCCCAGAACAGAACCTTGGGGAACACCGCTAGTAACGGGCACCCACTCTGAAGCCTGTCCATTCACTACCACCCGCTGCCGTCTGTCACTTAGCCAGTTCTCTATCCAATTTGCCACATTTCCGTCTATGCCCAGTGCACGCACTTTCCGAAGGAGGCGGTGGTGGGGTACCTTATCAAAGGCTTTCTGAAAGTCTAAGTAGACAATATCGACCGCTTTATCCCGATCATGCTCACTGAAAACAAAATGGAAGAATTCCACCAGATTTGTGAAGCATGACCTGTGCTGCCGGAACCCATGCTGTGAACCCCTCAGTAGCAAATTTGATTCTAAGTGTGCTGTTATTTTGTCCACCATGATGCTCTCCATGAATTTACAGACTATCGAGGTTAAACTGATGGGTCTGTAGTTTGACGGTTGGCTAGCATCTCCCTTCTTGAAGATAGGAGTCACCTCTGCCTCACGCCAGTCTCTAGGAACGCATCCAGTCTGGATTACCCTGTTGAAGACCATGCACAGGTGCCGTGATACTTCACCATGCACTTCTTTCAACACTCTAGGTAAGAACCCATCCGGACCGGGGGACTTGTTTGCTTTTAATTCGATTATTTTTCTCTCGATTTCTTCTTGGGTGAAGACCATTGACTCCAACTTCTCACTGAAGGAGTCCAAAGGTTCGGGAATGGGACCACTCTCCTCAGAGAACACTGAAGAGAAGTACTCATTTAAGAGGTTAGCATTTTCTGCATCAGAGTGCATCAATGCCCCATCCTCATTCACCAAGGGACCGATCCTGCGTCGGATTGGTTTACGGCCATTCACATAACTGAAAAACTCCTTGGGGTTCTCTTTGCAGAGTCTAGCCACACGGACCTCCTCAGCACGCTTAGCAGCCCTTATTTTGGACTTCACGTTTCGATTCAGTCTTCTATGACCGTCAAAGTCCCCAGATGTCTTCGCTCGACAATACGCAGTTCTCCTCTCCCTTAGTAGGTTACGGATTTCCCGATTAAACCACTTCGGTTGAATGAACTTCTGACCTGTTCCCTTCAGAGGAATAAAGCGCGACTGAAGTTCCATGAAGGAAGACAAGAATGACCTCCACAGATCATCAGCACTCTCTCCCTCCTCTAGTTCCATTTCAGCAACGCCTTCACGAAGACCTGCAAAGTTCGCTCTCCCCATGTCTAATTTTCTATGCACCGGGGTTACGGTCTCCATATTAGGGACCTTAACTGAAAATCTTATAAGCTTGTGGTCGCTTCCACCTATTTCTTCGTTTACAGAGAGGTCTTGAATGATGTCATCCTCGGAGGTGAGGACCAAGTCGAGTATGTTAGCACCTCTTGTTGGCTCCCTTACCCATTGAGTGAGGAATTCATCATTTACAAACTCCAAGAGTGGTGGGTTCTCGGCAGAGGGCTCTCTGGTTTCCCAGTCAACATGTGTGTTGAAGTCCCCCATAAGGATGCACACCCTGCCATCCACTAGTTCACCCAGCAACTGGTATAGGTCCCTGTCCATCTCAATGAGTTGTCCAGGGGGTCTATAAAGCAGCAGGGTTCTGTATTTTGCAGTGCCTATTTCTAGGTCAACTCCAAGGAGCTCGTGGTTCGATGTGATGTTGCAGGTCATCGATTTGATAGGGTTCTTTACATACAACAGCACACCACCACCCCCTCTGTCCTCTTTATCTTTGTGGAAGAGTTGGTAGCCTGGAATCACGAATTCCCCTTCAAGACCTCTGTCTGAGGTTCTCAACCATGACTCCGTTATGGCCACCATCTCGGGTTCCTCTGTCGCATCGAGGGCCCGCAGTTCCAAAAACTTGTTTCGGATGGACCTGGCGTTGAACAATAGAACCTTCAGGGAACCCCCAACTGCAGGGCTCCCTATACTCTTCCGTTTCCCGGTTTGGTAATTGTCTTGGTAGTGCTGGGGATATCCTTCTTCAGGATCTCAGCGAATGTCTTCTCTGGGGTCACTCTAGCATAGCGACGAGGGCTCTCCTCCACGCTCGGTCGAGTGCTCCTGAGACATCGTCGGATGGCATCTTCCATTAATTTGGAAAGCACTTCTTTCCCCTTTGGTGAGAGATGTGTGCCATCCCTCTGGTAGAGGTCGTCTCTACCAAAGAGTGAGGTGTAGGGGTCCACAAAGAACACCCCCTCGGCAGTACACAAATCAGCCAGGCGCTGATTTACTGCAATGTTCTTTGACAGAGCAGTCCCTAAAGGGCCTCTCCTTGGGAGCATGCCAACAACTACCCTTCTGCGGGTTTTTAACCCACAGTCATCTAATGCACCGAGCACATCCGAGAGGACTCCTTAGGTCATGCCTACTCTACCATTTCTCAGGTAGATGTCATTACCACTCACCATGAGTGCAATGACAGCAGATCTGGACGTTTGGATCCTCTCAGCTTCCTTTCGGAGGTCAGCATTGCCACAAAACGGCAAACAATTCACCTTCACAGAAGTGTGAAGGCGATCTGCCATTAGGGGTTGCAGCTCTCGTGCCTGGGAATCACCTACAATGTGTATATCCACAGGCCTCTCCTTGGTAGGAGCACGAGATGCCTTGTGAGGAACCCGAGAGTGTTTTGAATTCCTGCCGGGCTCGTCACTTCCTCCAGGTTGCTTCTTCTTCGTCTTCTTTTCCTTCTTCATTTTCTTTTCCTTCTTATTTGATTCCTCACTTTCCTCTAATCCCTCCTCAACTGTCTTCTTGGGTTTTTCTCCCTTCTCCATATTCCCCTCCTCTTTTCCATCACACTTTTCTGCAGTCTCTTTTCCTTCTGCAGTCTCTTTTCCCTCTTCATTGTTGTTGTTCTTCTTCTTGTTGTTGTTCTTCTTGTTCTTCTTCTTCTTGGTCTTTACCGCCGTGGTGGAGCTCTCCGGTGAAGAAGCTCCTTGGACTGCCTTGTCTCTCACATGGCAGTCACACCTCTGCGAGTCCATTCAGAGAACTTCCTCCTTTAGGGAGTTGTTCTCCTTTGTGAGCAGTGAGATGTGCTTCATCAACCTCTCCTCGAGTTTGCAAAAGTCGCAGACACTCGAGGAGTCTAGGTCGCTTGCACTCCTCCCGCTGAAGCCCTCACACCAGCGGTACACCTTGCATGTAGTACATGTAAATTTTCTTGCTGATGGACCAGTCATCTCGCTCTAATTCAATTTAAGACCAATAATACAAAAGAAAGGGTAATGTGATTTGGTCTCGCATAAGTCTCATCCGCCTACTTCCAGAAGGTTTTCAGTCGTTCGGCCAACAGAAACCTTATGAGCCAAGCACACCAACCCTAAGGTCTCCCCTGGGCCGGACGGCCCCAATCGTGCTGCAGCTCCCAACTGAGCAGCACAAGAGTCCTAAGTAAATAGGACTCTGATTTTTCGACAGGGGTGCTTGAAGTGTAACCGTCGTCCTACTAATCCCTACTAATCCTCCATCTGCGGCCAAACTTAATGCAAATAGTAAAACTAAATGTCCACGACTTAATCCGAGATCTTTTACTTGCCTGGCAGCCAGCGATGCACAAAAGCTCTCTCACCAAAGAGCAGTCGAGCCTTTAGGCACCTAAGAACGGTCACAGGGAGCTGGTCAGGCTTATTAATCTAAGAGAATACCTACGGGGGTCCTGAGGCATCTCCATTACTCGTACACCACACGCCTGAGATCCCTTCAATCTCAGCCCTTTCGAAACCTGTGAGCATTAAAAGGCGTTGTTTTAGGAGGTTCCAAAGCCTCCCTTCTCACACGGCATAAGATAGCTGGTGAGGTCCTTAACAATAAAAACTTATATCGAAAGTGATGAAGATTTTTCTTTTTTTTTGTTAGGACAGTTGAAGAGCAGTTGTGAAACTTAATATTAACATGAAGATTTGACAACTCTTAGTCAGGATCCTAATAACGCTACCTTTCTGGCACGGGTAACCCAACTGGACTAAATGTCCCCCAGCATAGCTAGCAAAATTCAAACAGATTACACAATCTATCTATCTGTGTGTATTTCTTCGTCGGTGTCTGTGTGTGTGTGTGTATTCCTTCCTCTGTGTGTGTGTGTGTGTGTGTGTGTGTGTGTATTTATTCATCTAAGTGTGTGTGTGTGTGTGTGTGTGTATTCTTTCGTCTGTGTGTGTGTTTGTGTGTGTGTGTGTATTCCTACGTCTGTGTGTTTGTCTGTGTGTGTGTGAATGTATTCTTTTGTGTGTGTGTGAATGTATTCTTTTGTGTGTGTGTGTATTTCTTCGTCTGTGTGTGTGTGTGTCTGTATTTCTTCGTGTGTGTGTGTGTACTTCTTCGTCTGAGTGTGTGTGTGTGTGTATTCCTTCGTCTGTATGTGTGTGTGTATTCCTTCGTCTGAGTGTGTGTGTGTGTGTGTATTCCTTCGTCTGTGTTTGTGCGTGTGTGTGTGTGTATTCTTTCGTCTGTGTGTGTGTGTCTGTGTGTGTGTGTGTGTGTATTCCTATATGTGTCTGTGTGTGTGTATTCCTATATGTGTGTGTTTGTTTATTCTTATGTGCGACTGTGTGTGTGTGTGTGTGTGTGTATTCCTTCGTGTGTGTGTGTGTTGGTACTCCTTCGTCTGTGTGTGTGTGTGTGTATTCCTTCGTCAGTGTGTGTTTGTGTGTGTATTCCTATGTGTGTCTGTGTTTGTGCATTTTTTCGTATGTGTGTGTGTGTGTATTCCTATGTGTGTCTGTGTGTGTGTGTAATCCTTCGTCTGTGTGTGTGTGTGTGTGTGTGTGTGTGTGAGTGTGTGTGTGTATTCCTTCGTCTGTGTGTGTGTGTATTCCTTCGTCTGTGTGTGTGTGTGTGTGTGTGTGTGTGTGTGTGTGTGTGTGTGTGTGTATTCCAATGTGTGTGTGTGTGTGTGTGTGTATTCCTTCGTCTGTGTGTATGTGTGTGTATTCCTATGTGTGTCTGTGTGTCTGTGTGTGTGTGTGTGTATGTGTATATCTTCGTCTGTATGTGTGTGTTTGTATTCCTTCGTCTGTGTGTGTGTGTGTATTCCTTCGTCTGTGTGTGGGTGTGTGTGTGTGTGTATTCCTTCGTCTGTGTTTGTGTGGGTGTGTATTTATGTTAGAAAAGATTTGATGAGACAGACGAGGGTTTTAAAGCAAGAGTCAAACGGAGAGGTGGAGCACCTACTTATCTATATTCTCAAGTGGAAACTAGTATTGTCAACAATTTATCGACCACCATACTGCTCTACAGATAACTTTACAAATACAATACCATCAATAGAATCAGAGGTAATTAACCTAGGCAACCCAGAACGTAACATTATAATACTTGGTAATTTTAATCTGCCAATCATTAGATGGAACGAACCCAATGGGACAATAATATACGGAGGATCGGCCTCGGACCCACAGCAATCTGACTTATTTCTATCGTTTATGGACAAATTCCTACTTAAACAAATGATAGACACGCCTACTAGGGAAAACGACATTCTAGACTTGACTTTAACAAACAACGAAGAAATAGTCAGTAATATAACTATTGAAAACATTTTGATGTCGGACCACAGAATTGCAGTCATAAAGACAGATTTGGAGACAACGAGTGAAACGAAACGGACACTGGAGAAAGATTCGTTTGCTTCACTGGATTTCCACCATAAGAACACAGATTGGAATGCAATACACGAAGCCACAATGAATACTTAATCTATTTGAGAACAAAACCAGTGACGACATATATAATATATTATACGCTAAACTGCTAGAGATATGCACACAACACACTCCTGTCCGACGAAGATGCACCCAAAACAGTATTGCAAGAGATCGTCGTATCCTGATGAGGAAACGGACGAAGATAAAAAAAACAATGGCGAAAACAATAAACACATATGAAAGAAAAATTAACAATATTGAAGTCAAACTCGCACTATCATGTGCAGAAGAATTGAAATTAACGGAAACAAGAGCAATAGAGAAACTAAATAGGAACACGAAATATTTTTACTTATGCGTGCGCTTAAAGTCAGTAACTCGAAGCTCCATTGGCCCACTTATATACAGAGGTGAATATTGAAAGAGGTGAATATTGAAAGCCTTGAATGAGCAGTACATTTCAGCTTTTATCAAACCAATGGACGAATATAGGCCAATCCCATGGAAATCAGTCGACTACCAACTAAGCGACATCTGGCTCAAACCGGAGGACTTTGAGAAGGCAATATCAGAGATAAAAATGAATGCAGCAGCCGGACCGGACCAGATCCCAGCTATTTTCCTTAAGAAATGCTCAAAAACATTATCTAAACCACTGTGTGGCTTATGGAGATCATCTCTTAACCAAGGCAAAATACCAGCAATACTGAAGCATGGAATGGTAACTCCCATACACAAAGGAGGCAACAAGACTGAACCCAAACAATATACACCTGTGACTTTAACATCACATATAATGAAAGTATTTGAACGACTAATTGTTAATGAACTAAGAAGTCACATGGATAGGAACAAGTTGTACAATCCTGGCCAACATGGTTTTAGAGATAATAGATCATGTCTCTCTCAGCTATTACAATACCATACAGAAATAATAATTGTCTTAGAAAGCGGACAAAACGCAGATACTATTTACTTAGAATTTGCTACGGCGTTTGACATGGTAGATAACCTTATTTTAACAAAAAAATTAGAATATCAGTTTGGCATTGCTGGAAAATTACTAGACTGGATCAAAGATTTCTTTGCACATAGAATGCAGTCAGTTGTGGTAGAGGGAGTCGAGTCGGAGAAGTCAAAAGTATTAAGTGGTGTAGCCCAAGGATCAGTGATCGGACCAGTGTTATTTCTAATGTTTATGACAGATATGGATGAAGATGTAAACTACTGCCAAACCACCTCGTTCGCAGACGACACCCGGATGCATATTTACACTTTCTGGTAGAATATAAACATAGGGGAAATTACAGCCAATCAGAGCCCGCGGAGCCCAGTAATGACGTCATAGAAAGTATTGCCAGCTAAATGCCACGAAAACACCTCTGCAATTTCAGATTTCACGGGTTTTACAGAATATCTATATTAGTGTTAAACGTATGTATTTAGTATACATCACTAATTTAACACATTATTTTCAGATGAGACTCATTCAATAAATATTCCTGTAGTTTTTTTTTTAGATGTCTTTTGGTAATGATGCGCACTGTTCATTAATTCCATCTCACAAAGTCGATAATAATTTCATCAGTTTTATATATTACTAGCAACATTGGGAAACTCTTATGCTATTAAATGCATATCACATAAAAAAATAATGTAGATATATATGTTTTGTACCAAATTGTATGAAGTACACAAAATACAAGATACGAGTGTTAAATCTAATGGTTTGTGACCCTGTTCTGTGTTCCCCTTAGAGAGTTACGTTCTTCCTTTAGTTTTAAGTGGTGATTGTATTTTGACGTAATTATATTATGATTTTGATGTAATCATATTACGATTGTGATGTATTTGCCTTAAAATTATACCTGGTAGAGAGAGATGAATGAATGAATGCGAGTAGGCCTTGCATAAGTTACCTTATTTTACTAGGCATTTTTCAGTACAGTATCAAGTGTAGTATACTGTACTACCACCTGGCTATTGCTAGGTGCTGAAAAATGGTCTTATTCAATAGTGAGCAATTGACCATATACTGTAATACATAACCTAACCTAGATCATGGCAAAGTTCAGACCTAACCTTATTAAAGCTGTGCTGTATATCCTAAACAAAATGTTGTCTCATAATTAGGTCTTGTATTACTTGATTACCCTCTTGGAGAAAGGGAAATGGGGTATTGATGATGATGATTCATTATGGACAAAGAAAAACCAATGATACTAAAGAGCATCTAAATTTAGTAGAAAGAATAACAGTATGTTTCCATAGAGAGAGGAGTAGAACTACTACTTAAAACATTTGAAAAAAACATTTGAAACATTTTATTATCCCTATTAGCTAATACAAAACATGTATGTACAATAAATATGAAGTGCAGGGAGCCCATTTAAAGCTTGAAGCTTTTTGGGCAGTACTGAAAACTTAGGTGCAGGACTTAATTTATGGTGCAAAAAGAAAAATACAAATATATATGACAGTAATAATAATAATAGAAACAATAATAATAATTAACACTGGGATAATTATAAAATAATAGTAGTGTAAATAATAATTGAAGTGATAACATTAATACAATAATATTATTTTACAATTTAAATTGATTGATACTGTAATAATAATAATAATAATGATTAATAATGTGATAATTATAAAATAGTAGTATTGTAAACAATGATAAGTTACAATATCATACTCTAATATTAGTATAAGATAATTATTGATTCAACTGGGGAGACACTATTACAGGAGATACATGGGCATAGATTAATAATTCAGAAGGATATGTTTTTTTAAATGTTTTTTAAAGGAGTATATTGTGGTTAGACCTCTGATATTATTAGAAATAGAATTCCAGGTTTTAGGTCCTGAATAAGAAAGGGAGTGTTAAGTGTTAAATTATGGGCAGATATACGTAAATTTTCATGAGTACTGGTGAAGTAGGTATGTTGTGGCTGTAAGGACACAGATGTTTCACTTTTGATTTTTTTATACATGTAAATACCAATTTGTAGCTTATTTATATCAAGACGTTTAAGGGAATTTGTTTCTTTAAAGAGAGGTTGTGTGTGTGCAAAGTAGTCACTGTTTGTAATAATTCTTATTATTTTCTTCTGAAGTCTAAATAGAGGTAACAGGTGTGTGGGTTAGGTGTTGCACCAGATAGGTGTACAATAGTAAAGGTAACACATGTGCGTTATATAACATTTTAAAAATATAAATGGGCATTAATTCCTTAATTTGATATAACAGACATACTAGCCTGGATAATTTAAGAATTTGGTTTGTTACATGGTGCTTAAAGGTCATGGTATCATCATACGTTATACCTAATAGTGTATGTTTATTAGTTCTGTTTATGTTTTGGGAAAAAAATAGGGATGGAAGCATTGATGGTGGCTTATTAGTAAATAGCATATAAAATGTTTTGCTTAGGTAGATAGACAGGAACTTTTGTATACATTTCTTAGTTATTATTATATTCTATGTACAAAGAGGGACTGGCCCTAAATGCCTGGCCTACCAAAGCACATCCCAGGGATAAGGGGCAAGAGATCACAGGACCACTGTTTCTGACAGCCAGTGTGATTTAGCATAAGCAACATTGCACTCTATATTATGAGCAAGTTTGCGCGGACGCTTTGGTTCGGATGATAATGCTGCTGCTGCTGGTCGACGTCCTTTTCCAATGGGGGCTGCTCCTCTTGGCATTCCTGGGGACCTCCTTGCTATGGAAGTTGGTTGGCAAGGAATTTTACCACGACCAACTGCACTATATCTAACAGATGAGCCTGCACAGTTCAAGAAACTATTCAGCTGGTTAGGTGTTTTAACTGAACTAATTTGTTTAATAAATCTTTGCAAGGCCACTCGTGTTTCTGCATTGGCACACTGTTTAACCGCAGTCATTAGAGCTTCTGCTGCTACTTCTGAGTCTGCAGTTACATCACCAATATCTTCAGCAACATTTTCTTTATCACACCTCTCAAAATCCTCTTCATTGTTTTCTAAAACAGGACCTGATTCCACAATCATCTTCATTAGATCTTGGCGGTTTTCTTTAGGGATACCATGCTTACAGTCCAGAAGCCATCGCCACACTTGTTGTAGGACATGGAAAATACAGAGGAACTGCTTTGATGTAGGCCATGTGGATGCCAACGCTTTCCTCTCTGGCTCGCAGTTATCTGTAATGAAGCATTGTGGCTCCCCCCTGCCATAGAAGCCACTTTCACCAAGTGCTTCTTTGACCATGGCAAAACCTGTAAAGTAAAACAGATTGACTTCAGAAACTCGGTTCTTTACTTTTTGTCTATTTCTACAGGGATCTGTATGGTATGTGTTGAAGGCTACTCATTTGTATGTGTTACCCCTCTACCTATTTACCTTCTCTGGAAGATTACATACATAGGGGAAAATTAGAACTAGAACCAGTCAGAGAGCGCAGAGCGAATTCTTAGAAGCATTATCTTAATAAAATTATTACCTGTGTGAGAGAGAGATACAGAAATGATGGAGCAAGTGAATGAAAGTAGGTCTACATTATGTTTTGATATGTGCATACCTTATTCTAGGGAAACTTTCTGTATAGTGCTGCAAGGGCAGTATAGGCCTACTGGCTATTATTCATGATCAAGGTAAAGTATTATATCCTCAAACAAACTTAGTGGTTCCTACATAGTTTTGTTTTGTCAATATAATTAAAGTACAGTACAAACTGTTGTAATTTACAATAATGACATATATGAATAATTTCTAAAGTGGGTGCTGTATCGAATACATTTTACGTCAGAGAAAATCTGCTGACTTTATTGTGATTGATTGTGTACAAAGGAAAAAATTTATTACCGGTACTTCAATGAGTACTGTACTTAGATATACAGTATTAACAGCACAAAATAGCCTACCTTTGAGAGAGAATCAGTTTATCCCTTTCGGTTTATAGATGCTCTCTGGCATCATGAATTGTTTATAGTTAGTCAAAAAATATCATCACAAATAATGACAATAACAGCTAAAGGTTTAAAATACAATACAAATATAATAATAAACAAAATCAGTACATGGTACACTAACCTTTTGTCAGTGTCGCTTCGTCTTGAGAAGATGTGAGCATTATGGCCAAAGGCACTGCACCACCTGGTCCTGCACACATGAACGGTGTTATGACTGTGTTAAGCTGGTCAACACAACTCGTGGCATCTACAAAAACTACCTCACCAGCTTCTTTTAGAGCCTTGTGGGCCCTAAACATAAATGGTGTTATCAACACTACACAGCTGTTCTGGTAGTGCTGATAGTTGATTACGACTTCAGGGTTTGCCTGCGCATACTTTTGGATGGCTTCAAACATAGTTGGTGTGTTTAAACCGCCATGTTCTCTTTTCCGCAACATATCCCACATATACTGGATGGACCTCTGAGAAGGATTGATAGTGTGGTCAGCTTGCCCACGTATGTCATCACACAGATCCATCTTCAGCACATGATGTCGATGTGCTTGTGCTGGCGTCATCCCTGTAATAAAGGACATAATTACTCTATATTCATTATTATTATGTTCATAAACTAATAAGCGTATTTTATCAACCC
Source organism: Petrolisthes cinctipes (assembly GCA_033782935.1). NCBI lineage: Eukaryota > Metazoa > Arthropoda > Malacostraca > Decapoda > Porcellanidae > Petrolisthes > Petrolisthes cinctipes. Next base: position 2,977,993 of record JAWQEG010000068.1, read on the forward strand.
AGATGATATCTATGCCAGACTTTCAAACTGATTAAGAATTATCTGCTTTTGGAAAAAATAAGTAAGTTGTTCTAACCATGGCCTCATGTACAGCTCCGGACAGATCAAGGGACCCCACCTCTTCCACCAGCTACTTGGTGTGAGCCTCAGTGGATCTGGTATCACTGGCAGGTGGAGGGGGGGAGGGGAGAAATGTGGGCGGAGTTATATAGGGGGTAATGTGGAGGCGTTACCAATGTTGAGCCATCCAGAAATTTGAATCCCGAACCACTTGTGATCATGGATTCACGTGAACCACTCACTGGAAGGTGGTAGGAGGGGTTGGGTTGAGGAGAGGGTGTAAAGCTTCACAAGTGATCGAGTAGTAGTATTATAGATGGAGAGAATTATTGGATCAAGTAGCTAAAGATTATAAACGAACAAAGCTCACTGTCGCCTTTATTATGTTTTCTTCTGTAATCTAAATCCAACTCTGATGCTACATTCTATAGGATATTATTTATTATTTGAAATGAATCCAGATTTTACGTAATACAATTCACACGACACCATTATTTTATGACTAATATATCAAGCCATGCACCACCTACACAGTGTTGAAATAAATTTCAAGTAAATCCTTTATCGTTACCCTGTATTATTCACGACATTTTCTAAGAAACTTTTAGTGTGTAACTGGTTACCAAAGGATAATAGTTATATAGTGTAAGTTAATCTTTACCCAATAACCACTCCATCTGTTCTCCCCCACCCCATCCTCCCTTATTCCATTCGCTGTTTCCTCTCCCTCCTTCCCAGCAATCCTTTACTCTCCATCTTACCACCATCACCAACATTCTGTGTGTTGCTGCATAATCTGTTAATGCGCAAACAAGACCAGAATAGAAATAAAAGTGATATTTGGTATGCAAATACAATCCGTTATATATGACGAATATATTTATTACCCTTATTTATTTATCTGAGGTCAACATTCAGACGCCGGTGTTAGTGAACCAATCACAAGAATTAGAGGATATTGTGTCAGCACTAATGTTATTACTAATTAAAACAGGGAAAAATTGAAATAAGACATTTATTGGTTATTGTTTACATGACTTGTCAGTTTAGGTGAAAACTCCACAAGTCCTCGTTACGAAGCCTTCCACACCCATAACCCAACTGTGACTGTAGGCACCACACTGTAAATGATGAACACGTTATATGTATAGTTTTTGTTATTAATTGGTGTCATACAATTATAATACCTGTTAACTTAATATAACCTCAAGTTTTTACTTCGACCTCACGTTTGCATTAAGCATGTGTAATGTTTTTTTTTTATTATTATTATAATCACCTGGATATGTATTGCTTTATACCCTTAGCCACGATGAGATACAGTGTATACACTATTTATATACGGTACACTTCTATGAACACATTAAGGCTTGAAATACTGTAGATTACATATTTCATGTTCTTACTCATCAATTTGTTACTAGTATCGTGTCCAGCCACCCTCCTTCTCAATGACAGCCTGCAGTCGCTCGGGCATTGAGGCACCATGCCTTCTCACTATATCGGGTTTTCCCCGAAAAATCTCCCACTGTGCTCTGGTGTGCCGTAACAACTCTGCTGTGGTTCTCTCTCGTTCCGGCTCCCACGTGTTAACAATAGAACCTCATAGATTTTCTATGGGGTTCATATCACAGTTCTAACTAGACCAATCTATCACCTGCAAATTATCTTGAGCAGCAAACCATTCTTGAACTATCCTGGCCATGTGGTTAGGGCATCGGTCGTGTTTAGGACAGATGAGGGTGAGTAGTTGAAAAGAAATTAAAAACAATTAGTATATCTGCTTCATTATATTGCATTTGATCTATTAAATAAAGACACTGTCTATTGTTCACCCCTGTAGAGAGATACTGATTATTATCATTTGGATATTAAGCAACAAATAACGGAGCCGAGACAATCCCTTTTCTGTCTTCAGCTCTCCCTGTATTCTTTTCGCCCCTCATGCTGGCAGTCCCCCTCTTTATCTCCTTTTCTCGCTGTAAAATAAATAAACTTATGCCAATATCTTTCAAGTAACTGGCAACCTCACACAACCTCCTCTCACTTGTCTTCTCTCTCTCACACTCCCCCTTCCTTCCTTGCCTTCTGTAGTATTCTTTATCTTTTCTTTATCATATTTTTAACCTTCTCATTCGTTCTTTCAAAGTTTTAATCACATAGGCCTTTCTCCCTTATCACCTATAGTGCTTCAAATTTATGCAAGCGAAATGCTGCGGCTGGGATAATATGGTTAATACCGTTTTGGTTCTTTGTATTCTGTGGATTTACAAAACAACTAGAAATTCATAGCGAAGGATATGATAATAGTTATGTAGAACAAGTGTTGACGGGATAATCCCAGCCACAGCTTGTCGCCTTCTTAAAACAGAAGGACTATAGGTTTCATGCATTGCCATTTGCCAGTCTGTTGCTAGTCAGAATATTAACTTGTTAAACCATTTTGCAGGAAAGAGAAATATATATATATATTTTTTAAGTTACTTATGGGCATTATTTAGATATATTAACTTACTTTTACTTACGTCCAGCATTACTGTGCAGAACATGTGACACAATAAGGACCACAAGGACAGTAATGGTGGTCAACGTGATTCTCATTAATCTCTCTATATGCTACTGAAAACAATGTTTTATGCTCAACTACAGAATTATGTTCTCAGCATGATAATGATAGCCAAAGATAATGAAAACAATATAAACAAATTAACATTTATTGCACAACAAATATGCTTATGCCTCGGTGCTACTGTTTCAAGGGAGTAACCAGCCCACACTGAATCACATGGAACCTGAAAAGTTTGAATACAAGATCAATTATATATATATAAATACAATACCATATTATATCTGTTTGTCTATCTACGTCTTTGTGTATATGGCACTTTTATTAATATTCATGATCAGCACTGTGAAATATAAATTTAAATTTATTTGGCAAAGCAGAGGACACTGACTAGTATGGCAACCTACCATACGGAAGACCTCCACGTTGCACTACACACCGCAGAAGCCGATGCACAGACCTTGCTGTCAGCGAGAGGACCATCAGGAGAGTGTTGCACGAAGCGGGGGTGCATCACCGGACTCCAGCAAACAAGGAATTTTTGACTGACCAACATCGCGAGGGAAGGCTACGGTTTGCCCAACAATATGTTGACAAGCCAGAGGAGTTTTGGAAGAGAGTGATCTGGACGGATGAGAAAACCTTCTCATCTTCGTGTCACGGAAGGCGCCACTGCTGGAGGAGAAATGATACTCGGTGAGTATAATTTTTGAGGTTGTCGTTTCTATAAACTATTCAGTCATAAGAAACCATAAGAATATACTCGAATAAAAAATTACTGCCGGGTGACAACCAGTATCGTTACAACGTCAGCAACATTAATAAAACAGATACTGCTGTAAGTCCATTCAGAGTAAATTACTTTTGGCATATAGGGTTGCGCAGTATTAAATTTCTTGACAGTGTGTGTGTGGGTTATATGCACCGCTAACATAATATATATTACATAGAATAACAAGAACAATGAGACTAAAAATTACTCCTCAGTATTCTGTCCATCCACCACCCTTCTCGATAACAGCCTGCAGTCTTCGATGAATGTTACCAGTGTGGCGCCTAACGAGGTCAGGTTTACCCCGGAATATTTCCCATACTCGACGGGTGTGGTCCAACAGCTCCTGGGGTGTGTGTTCCCGTTCAGGCTCCCACGATGTTACCATTGAGCCCCATATATTTTCTATGGGGTTGCAGTCTGCACCCTTACTAGGCCAGGGCAGGAGCTGAAATTGAGGGTGCTGTTGGAACCACTCCTGGACCACGCGAGCCTGATGAACTGGGCATCTGTCCTGGACAAAATAAACTGGACCAGGAGGAAAGGGGTGGTTGCTGGCAGCAAATAAGGGCAGAAAGAAGTTGTTTAAAATATCAATATATTTTTCGGCATTGAACCGACCCTCTATTTGGTGCATGTCACCCATTCCATGCCAGCTTACCCACCCCTAAATATTGACGGTCACGTGTCCACTCCTGGCCACATGAAAAACAATTCCCGGGCTGTATCTGTTGAAAGAAATAGACTAGCATTAATAAACTTAAATTAATTTTCTTTTATGATAACAATATATTCTTAACAGTATTGGAAAATGTTAATGACAAATGCCAGGAATGGCAGAGTCTTACTTCAGTGTAACTGAGGAATAGCCTACACAAAACAATAACCATGTGAAATGCATGGTTGCCTTATAGAAGCTCATTTAAGGGGGTTACTAACTGAACAATGGTAAATACTGATTACGTAGGAGGACGCTACGTTGATGCTGTGAAATATGCAAAGATGCTATCTATGTGTAGGAGTAATATAGCATTAAATAACCTGTTCACTAGGGATAATATTTGGTAAGTTGTCTTTGTTGGTCTGTGTGCCATAGTTCAGGTATTTTGGTAGCAGTGACACATACTAAGTGAATGTGCATTTTGAATGTAAAAACTTAGTTACAATTTCCTCTTTTAGGATTCAATACTGGTGTTCCTGATACTTAGTACATTATGTATGTTTTCAAGACTTGAAATAATACCAGTTTGGGAATAAAAATCAACGTCAGTCAAGCGTGGGTATTTTTTAAAGTAGTTGACTTCCTGCCAGCGTGATTATTCCAGCCTATTTGTTTTTAAAGTAGTTATTTATTTTAGCCAAAATTCTTTACACTGTAAAAAAAAATAATATTGCGCAACCCTATATGCCAAAAGTAATTTACTCTGAATGGACTTACAGCAGTATCTGTTTTATTAATGTTGCTGACGTTGTAACGATACTGGTTGTCACCCGGCAGTAATTTTTTATTCGAGTATATTCTTATGGTTTCTTATGACTGAATAGTTTATAGAAACGACAACCTCAAAAATTATACTCACCGAGTATCATTTCTCCTCCAGCAGTGGCGCCTTCCGTGACACGAAGATGAGAAGGTTTTCTCATCCGTCCAGATCACTCTCTTCCAAAACTCCTCTGGCTTGTCAACATATTGTTGGGCAAACCGTAGCCTTCCCTCGCGATGTTGGTCAGTCAAAAATTCCTTGTTTGCTGGAGTCCGGTGATGCGCCCCCGCTTCGTGCAACACTCTCCTGATGGTCCTCTCGCTGACAGCAAGGTCTGTGCATCGGCTTCTGCGGTGTGTAGTGCAACGTGGAGGTCTTCCGTATGGTAGGTTGCCATACTAGTCAGTGTCCTCTGCTTTGCCAAATAAATTTAAATTTATATTTCACAGTGCTGATCATGAATATTAATAAAAGTGCCATATACACAAAGACGTAGATAGACAAACAGATATAATATGGTATTGTATTTATATATATATAATTGATCTTGTATTCAAACTTTTCAGGTTCCATGTGATTCAGTGTGGGCTGGTTACTCCCTTGAAACAGTAGCACCGAGGCATAAGCATATTTGTTGTGCAATAAATGTTAATTTGTTTATATTGTTTTCATTATCTTTGGCTATCATTATCATGCTGAGAACATAATTCTGTAGTTGAGCATAAAACATTGTTTTCAGTAGCATATAGAGAGATTAATGAGAATCACGTTGACCACCATTACTGTCCTTGTGGTCCTTATTGTGTCACATGTTCTGCACAGTAATGCTGGACGTAAGTAAAAGTAAGTTAATATATCTAAATAATGCCCATAAGTAACTTAAAAAAAAAATATATATATTTCTCTTTCCTGCAAAATGGTTTAACAAGTTAATATTCTGACTAGCAACAGACTGGCAAATGGCAATGCATGAAACCTGTAGTCCTTCTGTTTTAAGAAGGCGACAAGCTGTGGCTGGGATTATCCCGTCAACACTTGTTCTACATAACTATTATCATATCCTTCGCTATGAATTTCTAGTTGTTTTGTAAATCCACAGAATACAAAGAACCAAAACGGTATTAACCATATTATCCCAGCCGCAGCATTTCGCTTGCATAAATTTGAAGCACTATAGGTGATAAGGGAGAAAGGCCTATGTGATTAAAACTTTGAAAGAACGAATGAGAAGGTTAAAAATATGATAAAGAAAAGATAAAGAATACTACAGAAGGCAAGGAAGGAAGGGGGAGTGTGAGAGAGAGAAGACAAGTGAGAGGAGGTTGTGTGAGGTTGCCAGTTACTTGAAAGATATTGGCATAAGTTTATTTATTTTACAGCGAGAAAAGGAGATAAAGAGGGGGACTGCCAGCATGAGGGGCGAAAAGAATACAGGGAGAGCTGAAGACAGAAAAGGGATTGTCTCGGCTCCGTTATTTGTTGCTTAATATCCAAATGATAATAATCAGTATCTCTCTACAGGGGTGAACAATAGACAGTGTCTTTATTTAATAGATCAAATGCAATATAATGAAGCAGATATACTAATTGTTTTTAATTTCTTTTCAACTACTCACCCTCATCTGTCCTAAACACGACCGATGCCCTAACCACATGGCCAGGATAGTTCAAGAATGGTTTGCTGCTCAAGATAATTTGCAGGTGATAGATTGGTCTAGTTAGAACTGTGATATGAACCCCATAGAAAATCTATGGGGTTCTATTGTTAACACGTGGGAGCCGGAACGAGAGAGAACCACAGCAGAGTTGTTACGGCACACCAGAGCACAGTGGGAGATTTTTCGGGGAAAACCCGATATAGTGAGAAGGCATGGTGCCTCAATGCCCGAGCGACTGCAGGCTGTCATTGAGAAGGAGGGTGGCTGGACACGATACTAGTAACAATTTGATGAGTAAGAACATGAAATATGTAATCTACAGTATTTCAAGCCTTAATGTGTTCATAGAAGTGTACCGTATATAAATAGTGTATACACTGTATCTCATCGTGGCTAAGGGTATAAAGCAATACATATCCAGGTGATTATAATAATAATAAAAAAAAAACATTACACATGCTTAATGCAAACGTGAGGTCGAAGTAAAAACTTGAGGTTATATTAAGTTAACAGGTATTATAATTGTATGACACCAATTAATAACAAAAACTATACATATAACGTGTTCATCATTTACAGTGTGGTGCCTACAGTCACAGTTGGGTTATGGGTGTGGAAGGCTTCGTAACGAGGACTTGTGGAGTTTTCACCTAAACTGACAAGTCATGTAAACAATAACCAATAAATGTCTTATTTCAATTTTTCCCTGTTTTAATTAGTAATAACATTAGTGCTGACACAATATCCTCTAATTCTTGTGATTGGTTCACTAACACCGGCGTCTGAATGTTGACCTCAGATAAATAAATAAGGGTAATAAATATATTCGTCATATATAACGGATTGTATTTGCATACCAAATATCACTTTTATTTCTATTCTGGTCTTGTTTGCGCATTAACAGATTATGCAGCAACACACAGAATGTTGGTGATGGTGGTAAGATGGAGAGTAAAGGATTGCTGGGAAGGAGGGAGAGGAAACAGCGAATGGAATAAGGGAGGATGGGGTGGGGGAGAACAGATGGAGTGGTTATTGGGTAAAGATTAACTTACACTATATAACTATTATCCTTTGGTAACCAGTTACACACTAAAAGTTTCTTAGAAAATGTCGTGAATAATACAGGGTAACGATAAAGGATTTACTTGAAATTTATTTCAACACTGTGTAGGTGGTGCATGGCTTGATATATTAGTCATAAAATAATGGTGTCGTGTGAATTGTATTACGTAAAATCTGGATTCATTTCAAATAATAAATAATATCCTATAGAATGTAGCATCAGAGTTGGATTTAGATTACAGAAGAAAACATAATAAAGGCGACAGTGAGCTTTGTTCGTTTATAATCTTTAGCTACTTGATCCAATAATTCTCTCCATCTATAATACTACTACTCGATCACTTGTGAAGCTTTACACCCTCTCCTCAACCCAACCCCTCCTACCACCTTCCAGTGAGTGGTTCACGTGAATCCATGATCACAAGTGGTTCGGGATTCAAATTTCTGGATGGCTCAACATTGGTAACGCCTCCACATTACCCCCTATATAACTCCGCCCACATTTCTCCCCTCCCCCCCTCCACCTGCCAGTGATACCAGATCCACTGAGGCTCACACCAAGTAGCTGGTGGAAGAGGTGGGGTCCCTTGATCTGTCCGGAGCTGTACGTTGGATATACAGGGAACGGTTTTTTTTTCTGATATGGATTCTGCATAGCCTAATCGTGTAAATTACCATGCACAGCTTAAAACTTGAAGTTATCTACTAGTACAGTACAGCATAAAATTATATAGTTATCTATGTATAAGCTCATTCATAAGATTATGCCTTATCATACTGTAATACTAAACTGTACTACACACTATTCCAGGCATATAACATACTCAAAGGATGAGAAGGTGCATAAAGTTGTTCACTTGACATTTCTGGAAAGAGGGATGCATAGTGAATGATAAATATAAATAATGTACCAATGTATCACATAATTTATATCTAAAATGCTTTAGTTGTGAGTGAAAACAGTGTGCCAGTATGAATATTTTGCACTTTAAAATCACCAGTGTACTGGCAGTAATGGCACCCAAAATTATTACACAAGTATATTGTAATATTAACCAAAAAACTTGTATTTTACAATGCCCATCAATATCTGTTCATGATATTCAACGTTAACAGTTTGGGCTTAAAAATATTACCTTGTTCAAAGTACATCTCAAAAACCTTCTTTGTACTTAAAGGCACCCTCAGCTGGTTGAGACCATCTGCTGACTCAAGTGGGTGATTATGGTGACCGAAGATCTTCACAAAGCATGGAAAATTCCTCACGAGTTCAGGAGACCTCTTGTGCACAATGCTGATGGTGACGTCCATAAATACTTTGCATTTGTAAACATTGAGAGAAATATAGATTTAAGTAGGTTATTTCAATGAGAGTATTTTTGTCAAAGCTATACAGTACTCCGTTGAACAGTTCATTGCATCTGGTTGGAAGTGCCCTTAGGAATGTGGGCAACAGCCCTGGATATAAATCTATTTCCAATGCATTTCCATACTTCACACATTAACAGAACAAAATGAAGGGTGCATTTTGAGAAGTGGGCAATCTTTTTTTTCCAAACCTAAATTAGACAAGATATAATTACCTAAACTATTAGGGAATATCATGTATGGTAATTCTGCATAAGAGTTCCACCAAGATTTTCCCCACTTTTTGTACTTTTTCATGCATCATTTTACTTGATCTATTAATTGTTGGTCGTGATATTGAGGAGAAAACTTCATTTTTTACCTGACTTGAACTGACCTAACCTAATCAGGACTAAGACCTAACCTATGCAAACTACCAGGACCTAACCTGGGCAAACTTCCAGGATCTAACCTAGGCAGACTACTGGGACTGTCCACTGTGTACAAGGGAAGGAGAACACTGTACTTAGGCTCTGGTGTGCTGCAATTTTTCCATAGGCTGTTATGGAAAAAATAAGTGCAATCTCATCTTAAATTCATTACACACCAACATACTATTGTCCAATAATGAAAGACATAAATTGTAAATATTTGCCACGTGTAACTCTTATGCAGTTTTACCAATATTATAATTTGACAGACACAGTTTGATAATTCAATAGTAGGAAATAGGAAACAAACAATCATAGGCACATGGGACCCTGCTAAACACTGACTAAACTGTGTACGTAAGTTAGCAATAAATACAGTATCGATTTAATCAATGATACTTATATATAGACCATACTTACCCAGTTGAAGTCTTAATTTTCCGTTTGTGCTTTGAACCGTGAAGACATATCAACTTCTGTCTAAAAAGTTTTCTTGTGCCAATTGAGTAGAGCTTGTAGGAGTTGAAGCACTGGCGATTTTTTACCGAAAAAACCTCCCTCCAATGCTGGAATTCCTCCCTGGACTTAACGTTTGTTCTAAGACACAAACAGTCCTCTTTTCTCTTGATATCGACATTTTGAAAGCCTTCTTTCTCAAAATTAAGATCGATATTCATTGTTCGTACCAACAGTTACAGTGCACACAGGGCTGGTTTGAATGCGCGGTGGCTCTGTAACGTAACTCTCTAACACAGAACAGGGTCACAAACACAGAGCTATAAACATAGAGCTCGTCACCCCCCCCCCCCTGGCGTGTCACCACCAGAAGTGGGTTGGCGGCCATGACAGATAGCCCATCCCCTCAACCCGCCAGCCTGGTAGCTTATGCCAGGGTAAGATATTATTTTATTTATTCGGTCTTTTATTGGTGATATGGTATATTAACTACATTATAGTGACTCACAATATAACTGTGGATAGAAACAAACTATACAAGTACGTACGGGAGTTCAAAGCGCGCGCCAATGGGCTATTCAAAATGGCCGCCGACTTGTGACACTCCTCCCCTATCTAATAACACAGGGTTAAGCGCTCTAGATTTGTAGCTCTGTGGTCACAAACCATTAGATTTAACACTCGAATCTTGTATTTTGTGTACTTCATACAATTTGGTACAAAACATATATATCTACATTATTTTTTTATGTGATATGCATTTAATAGCATAAGAGTTTCCCAATGTTGCTAGTAATATATAAAACTGATGAAATTATTATCGACTTTGTGAGATGGAATTAATGAACAGTGCGCATCATTACCAAAAGACATCTAAAAAAAAAAACTACAGGAATATTTATTGAATGAGTCTCATCTGAAAATAATGTGTTAAATTAGTGATGTATACTAAATACATACGTTTAACACTAATATAGATATTCTGTAAAACCCGTGAAATCTGAAATTGCAGAGGTGTTTTCGTGGCATTTAGCCGGCAATACTTTCTATGACGTCATTACTGGGCTCCGCGGGCTCTGATTGGCTGTAATTTCCCCTATGTTTATATTCTACCAGAAAGTGTAAATATGCCACCCGGATGTTGGGCAGAGTACAGACGATTGAAGATTGCAAAAAAATGCAGAACGACCTTACAAAAATATACAGCTGGGCTCAATGCAACAATATGGAGTTCAACTCATCAAAGTGCAAACTACTTAGGTATACTAACCCCAGACACGAACCACTCGACTTTATTTACCGAGATCCGGCCGGACAAACCATACAAAAGAAAACAGAGATACGAGACCTAGGCATCATTATGAGCAACAAAGCAGATTTTGACACTCAAATAGACAATATGGTGAATAAAGCCAAACAACAGACTGGATGGATCTTACGTTCCTTTAAAACCAGGGAACCCCATGCTATGATTACGCTGTTTAAAACGATGGTATTACCAATAATAGAATATTACTGCCAATTATGGAACCCAACCAATATTGGACAGATACGGAAAATAGAAGCAGTACAAAGAACCTTTACTAACAAATTACAAAACATAGATGACATGAATTACTGGGACAGACTTAAATATCTAAAAACTTTACTCACTGGAGTGCAGAAAGGAAAGATATTTCATAATATACATCTGGAAAATTATCAACCGACACACACCGAACCTTGACGACCCCAATACTATCCAAGTGAAGGACACAGGCAGACGTGGACCATTATGTGTTCTCCCAAAGTTAAACAATAAGTATCCACATGTTACCACTCTCTAGGAAAAGTCCTTCACTGTGCATGGTCCCAAACTATTCAACTGTCTGCCGAAAAATGTACGCCAATTAGACTGACCACTATCAACATTTAAGAAAAAACTCGATGAATTCCTGCTCACCATACCAGACCCAAGGTAAAATAAAGACGAGAAGGTAGGTTCGCGGGGGGGGGGGGGGGGTGAGGGAGAGCCAGAACACCTCTCCACCACGCAGGTGGATGATGACGTCAGTGTAAATCTCGAGAGCAGGTTCTGAGGGCTGACAGCTGTCAGTCACTCACGTACCAGTGTGTGGAGTGAAGCTCCGTTTTCTAATTGTAATTTCTCCCACTCTATATTTACTTTTA